>OY992517.1:24823956-27671956 GCA_963921215.1 Scoparia ambigualis | reverse complement strand
AGTCAACAGCCTAACAATGTGTACCGATCGCGCGCGCATGCTAGTAGCGTGCGCGTATAGTGGACCGGCTACAAACTCGGCAAGGGCATTTATTTTCTCCCTTTCTTTCACAGCGTCAATAGAAATTGGAAAATGCCGTATCATAGAAGGACATTTTCCTTTACAACATAAAAACATAAAAAAGAATATCTAATAAAAAACAGGCATTGCTCAATTTAAAATAAAATAAACAACGACATCTTACAGTATCTTTGAAACAAGAAAACTAATTTGACTGTACATACACCAAAGATGACACCGCGAAGCAATTAGTTGCGAAATGATTTACAGCCGCAAGGTCCACAATCGCTTGGATCACGCGCATCACTGAGGCGTTTGCAGCCCATGGGCTTTAACGAAGCGCGCAAAAACTTTGCTTCGCGGTGTCGCCTCTAGTCTATAATTCCTCAAAGCATATAACGCGAAACAGCCCTTTTGAGTAAATATGGATAAAATAAAAAAAACTTAGTTGATTGAATATAATTACAGCTGTAATCGAATATATGTGATTTTATTAGGTCCTTTTTTCCGCTGGAACATATAAATTGGTCGCTCTGTAAATTATCTCTTACACACACACACACATACAATAACAGTTTAGTTAGTTGTTATATCCCTGTAAATAATAAAGAAACATGGACACCCTATAGAAAGAGACCAACTACTACTTTGATGTCTCTCACTCAGCTCGTTTTACTTTCATAGTGCGCAGTCCTGAAGTGCGATTGCGTAAGGTTGTTCATGGATGGATGATCGTTACAATTGACGATCGATCGTAACATGTCAATTCGAATTGCGTAATTATTGTCCATTCCATGAAGACCGATGACTTAAAAACGTATCATGAATTTGCGTTTTATTATGAAAGTTACTCAATGAAACCTTGATTTATTTTACAATAATCATCGAATAGTAAAAAGTAGTGTATGTTTTGTATCATTTTTTACCTCAAAAGTGAACTTTCATTGATAAAAACATTGAATTGAAACTAAAAACATGTAAAAAATCTTTAAGTAACTAAACGCAAGGAACGAATGAAACGAGAGTTTCAGCTACCGGACCCTAGATGGCGGGATAAGTTTTCTACTACTCGACAAAAGGTAGCGTTGTTGAGGTACAAAGTACTCTGTGGGGCTGACAAAAAAGCTAAAATGTTCTGTGAACAAGGTGTCAACTGTCAATGTGACGCAATTTTGTGCGCGCGCGATAGATTCAAATTTTTTCCTAACAGCAAGCAAGGAAGCAAGTTTTTTAATACAAATTCGTAAATAATCGAATTTACGCACAAGTAAGTAAAATATAGTTGATTAATTATAAAAATAAACAACACAAAGTGCAAACAATCTAACTAAATAAATAAACTTCTCAATGTGTACCTATCTTCCCTTGGTTATTTCATATCAAAACAATTTCAGTGCCGAAAGCGAGAATCGTTTCACATGCCCAAGTGGATGCCTTGTTAGTCCTAATGCCCTAATTACAAATCATTTTGGTAATACGTTAGTATGGGAGGCTCATTTTCGGTCGCCAGCTTCTTAAGTCAACATACATAGATAAACTATCCATCAAAAATTTCTATTGTTTCAGACCGCAGGGTTCGATATGACGACCCTCCAGAGTGGGCACGTCGATACGAGGAACAGCGCCTTCGCATCGACAGAAATCGGGCGCGCTTGCTGGGACGCCTTGTCGTAATAGCTGAAGAAGCGTTAGAGTTGTACCGTAGGAGACTACAACGTTAATTTTTTTTTATTCGAAAATTTTAAAGGTATAATAATGTCATTTTCCTTATCTTTACGATATGATCGTATCTATAAATAATAATCGTAAGGCCGGCGGATTTTTTACCTTCTAGTAACTAGTACCAAAGTAACTATTCCACGCGGACGAAGTCGCGGGCAGAAGCTAGTATTGAATAAATGTAATCGTCGTCATTTAATGCCCAGGCACGGGCCATCCTTATACTTTTAATAATACTATTTATTTTTACAGCGCACCTGGGTGTGGTCCTGCGGGTCTACGACGGGAGCGGGGCGCCGCTTTGCGACGGGAGCGGAGCGCCGCTTAACGACGAGAGCGGCACGCCGCTTGCTGCTGACGCCACTGTGTATAATTAACTGTTTTTTTTCTTTCCATTCTACATTATTCATTCATTATCAGCACCACCGTAATATTTTCTCTTTCCATTCTACATTATGCATTAATTATTTCCAAAATGATTACGATTATGGGTTCGAATCCCATTCATGTCACATTTTACAATAAAATCTTGAATGATGTTATAATTTTGCCCTTTGACAAATTTAAGTCCCATGGGATAGACTTTTAGCAAAGGGCTTTAGTAATACATATATGTTCACTTCAGTCTATTCTTTTTTATCAGAAGGATCGTGTCTGCTATCTGTCTGGAGTATCGGGTTGAAGAAATGAAAGAGTTAGTTATGCACAACAGTCAATATATACTGAACTTTACATTTAGATAATACTACAAGGCGCGTATCGCAGAAGCGCGAGTACCTTGGGCGAGGATTCACGGATGTTTGGTCAATCAATCATATTGATTTGTAAGCTGTGGATGTCCTGAATGGGGGGGGGGGAGGTGCTTTTCCATCCTTCAATAGAATTCAATTCAATAGAAAAATATTTTTTCTATTGAAATTTTTTTTTAATTTTTTTTTATTCACATACTTATTTTTTACAGGTATAAATGGCCTTCCGCTATCAGTAGCGTCAACTTCTATTATCACCTACAACTAACTTGCTTCGATTATTTTATGAAAATGAATTGTTCATTTTATTGTTTTTTATTGAAATAAAACAAAATATTGAATGATGTCGTATTTTTATTTACTCATGATTGTGGTAATAGTGCCTTGCAACAAATGACTTAATAGCACAGATAATAAAACCATTAAAATAGATCTATATTGTGAGTCTAGCTCAAGTTAAAACACTTAAAAATATATATTTTTTTAAACCAGCATACCGATTTATATCAATAATAATACTTTCAACAAATGAGTAAGCAGCTTTCGCCCAAATTTAACTTAAAAACTAAATCAGTATTCATTTGAGAATATTAATCACATCATAGCCTTATATTACCTACTGATTACATTGATAGGTACTGACTGTGCTAATTGTGCCTAGCAACAAACTAAGGCCTACTCCAAAATGAAAATTTCAAACTAATTTCGTCTATTTAGTCGATCGATATGGATTTTTCAATCAACATTTACCTAAATCATTGTGTTTGCGACACAGCACACATTAATTTTTAGGGTTTGTAAAATTGAAGACACAGCAAAATGCTGCTAAAATTTTTATTTCGGACTAGGTAAATAAAATAAAAACTTATTTAAAACATTAAACAAGACTTCTTTTGACTAAAACAAGTTTTAAAATAGAAATGAAATAAAATAGATTGGCGTCGCTAGTTAGCTGTTCACAGCCTCATAAACATGGCGTTTTTTTATAGGTAACAGACATTCAAAGCAACAGGTCGATGTTTAGAAGCCCCTCAAAACTTAGAAGCGTTTAGTTTAGTATTCTTGTATATAAAAACTAATAAATGACTTATAAAAATTTAGAATAATAAAAATTAACGTTGTAGGCTCCTACGGTACAATACTAAGCAGCTTTCAGCCCAAATTTAACTTAAAAACTAAATCAGTATTCACTTGAGAATATTAATCACATCACAGCCTTATATTACCTACTGATTACATTGATACTGACTGTGCTAATAGTGCCTTGCAACAAACTATGCAGGGCCTACTCCAAAATAAAATAATAACTTATTTAAAAATTTCAAATAAAAAAAAAAAAATAACGCTGTAGGCTCCTACGGTACAACTCTAACGCTTCTTCAGCTATTGAGACAAGGCGTCCCAGCAAGCGCGCCCGATTTCTGTCGATGCGAAGGTGCTGTTCCTCGTATCGACGTGCCCACTCTGGAGGGTCGTCATATCGAACCCTGCGGTCTGAAACAATAGAAATTTTTGATGGATAGTTTATCTATGTATGTTGACTTAAGAAGCTGGCTACCGAAAATGAGCCTCCCATACTAACGTATTACCAAAATGATTTGTAATTAGAGCATTATTTTCTGTACTTGTGATTTTACTCGGATTAAGACAGTATTTCTCTAGGTCGCCATTAAAAAAAAGTCCAAAATAATTACCCAATTATATAATAGAATTTAATCCAAATACGTCACAATGTACAGTGAATCACGCTCAATTTTTTTGGTATAACGTTTGTATGAGAGGCTGACGTGTCGCCGGCCTTATAATACCCAGCACGTAGCGATTATTGCTCCGATAAAAGCCTCTTCTTAACAGTAAACACTGACTGGCTCACATACTCGATGAGCTCAAAAAAGTGCCTTCGCGCACTTTATGAAAATATTTCCTTACAATTTTGGGTTTAATTAAAAAGTTAAGCAAAATTTACAAAAAGCGAGGCCGCTACGCACTATTCCAATAGCTCTTCTACACTATTCAATAAGTCATAATTGTTAATGTATTTTTGTTTCTCTTAAACCATAAAAAAAAAAACATACAACAATATTTATATGTAGTAGTTAGTACTCACAAGGTCCAGAGTTGCGCCCTTGAGCCATTCGACCCCGCCTCGGTCCAACTGCCACAGAGTCGATAGAAGAGGTAGCCGACGACGGTGATAGAGGAGGTGATGCATTTTGGGGGTAACAGAAAAAAATAAATGAGTCCATGGTGATAACAATACATCACAATAAGTTTATGTGGTACAGGCTGTGGCAGCAGCTTCGTTCGCTTTTGAGTTTTCCCGTTCTTGCATAAATTTTCATTTATACTCTGCTCCTATTGGTCGTAGCGTGACGTTATATAGCCTACTATTCAACACAAACAGTTTTTCAATTGGAACCGGTAGTTCCTGAGATTAGTGTGTTCAAACAAACAAACATTTCAGCTTTATAATAGTATACATCATCATTAGCCTATTAAAAAATAACAAGATGAGGGTCCAACAGTGGACTACATGATGATGATGACACATTTTTATAGAGCTTAGCACATGTTTGGTGGAATAGCAACTCTTGAATAAGTTGAATTATGGAATGATATAACTAACTGTTTTATTTCTTCAACCCGATACTCCAAACAGATAGCAGACACGATCCTTCTGATAAAAAAAGAATACACTGAAGTTAAAATATATATACATTACTAAAGCCCTTTGCTAAAAGTCTGTCCCATGGGACTTAAATTTGTCAAAGGGCAAAATTATAACATCATTCAAGATTTTATTGTAAAATGTGACATGAATGGGATTCGAACCCATAATCGTAATCATTTTGGAAATAATTAATGCATAATGTAGAATGGAAAGAGAAAATATTACGGTGGTGCTGATAATGAATGAATAATGTAGAATGGAAAGAAAAAAAACAGTTAATTATACACAGTGGCGTCAGCAGCAAGCGGCGTGCCGCTCTCGTCGTTAAGCGGCGCTCCGCTCCCGTCGCAAAGCGGCGCCCCGCTCCCGTCGTAGACCCGCAGGACCACACCCAGGTGCGCTGTAAAAATAAATAGTATTATTAAAAGTATAAGGATGGCCCGTGCCTGGGCATTAAATGACGACGATTACATTTATTCAATACTAGCTTCTGCCCGCGACTTCGTCCGCGTGGAATAGTTACTTTGGTACTAGTTACTAGAAGGTAAAAAACCGCCGGCCTTACGATTATTATTTATAGATACGATCATATCGTAAATATAAGGAAAATGACATATTTATACCTATTTATTCATAAAGAATATCAACAGAAATGTAACTTACTTTTTCGACGAAGACGAATCATTAAAATGTATAGGCGATCGGGACCTGTCGAGGTCTGTAGGCGCTTCTTCTTCTTCTTCATCCTAAAACATACAAAAAAAAAGGGAATTAAATTATTATCTTTAAAACCCAATATAACAATACCGTATATAATAACCAATAAACACATTACCAATGGCAGGTCATTCTTATCTGTGGTGACGACGTTCCCTCCACAGTCTTTCCACTAACATTTGTCGTGAAGTGGCACCATCTCTGGCAAAGACTGGCTGCATTGGTTGCCTTCTGCGTTCTCTTCTTGTATCGTAAGAATCGAGTGTAGGGACTTCAATGCGAGCACGGTTGCAGATATTATGCAACACTACACAGGCATTGACAATTTTCCCTGCTTTTATGGGGTCATAATGCAGTGTCCTGTGTGCTAAAAGACAGCGCCACCTTGCTTTTAAAACCCCAATGCAGCGTTCTACTGTGTTGCGGGTGCTGCAGTGAAGATCCGTATAGTGGGATTCTGGGGAATCTGCAGCTGCCCGCAGAATCGGAGTCATCATCCATTCCCGCTGGGCATATCCGGAATCCCCTTTAAGGAAAAAAAAACTTAGTTCATAATGAGCTTGTGTCCTCTAAGTTCAATTGCACGTTTATTTTAATGGGCACAGTGGAGTAGGTCACACAAGGTTATTCCTTGTGACTAGGTTAGGACTTTTTGTGTCAAAGTTATGGGCCATAATACAATATTAATATAAACTCGATATTATATAATCATGTTTACAGAACTTCCACGTTTTTAACTGGACTAATGTCAGATGACTTCACAAGGTAACTTTTAAGGCTGATAAATATGTAATTTTTTTAAAGAGATAAACTCAATTATTTTAGTTTTAGTAGGCCTTGTCTGCAAAAGTGCATTAATGGTACTACTAGCTTAACCTTGTATGTAATTTTAAGCCTTTTGCTGTAATAAATATATTTTTCATTTTTTTTTATAACATACACAAGGGCAGCCTACTGAAAATTAGCCTATTAAAAAATAACAAGATGAGGGTCCAACAGTGGACTACATGATGATGATGACACATTTTTATAGAGCTTAGCACATCTTTGGTGGAATAGCAACTCTTGAATAAGTTGACTTATGGAATGATATTCTTTGTTCAATGTCTTACCTAACAGCCAGCAAACTTCTCCATTTTCATGGAGACTCCGCATTTGAGCTTCCAAAGGGCTCCTATTCCACACATGTGAGTCATGACTGGCCCCTCCATATGAAGCATCAACATAGAGGATGTTGAGATCCACATCACAAATCTTGAGTATTACAAAAAAAATATTATATAACCATTGCATTTAAGAAACTATAGCAAATTTTAAATGGTAATAAAGTTAGTTCATCACAACGTTGGTTGTATTATAACAATCACAGTATTATAAAACTGCAACATAATAAAAACTTACGATCATTGCATTCAAAGAATGATAATGCTTCCTATTGAAGAAAGCTTCCTCATACATGTGGGGTCGTATGATGGCAATGTGAGTGCCGTCAATGCACCCCACAACACCCGGGACACTAAAGGCATCCATGAATCTGTAAAAAAATATCCAAAGGAAAAATTATTGGCTTTGAAAACAAAACAGAATATTCAAATACTCATAATTTTTCTATTATTGACTCGAGCAAAGAGTCAAATACAACAGATGCATCACAGCACCTACCCTCGCATAACAGTCATCCTGTCTTCCCTATTACTGGGAAATTTTATGTGACGCAGAAGGACTTCTGACTGATTGAGGGCATCGGTGACCTCAGCCACACACTTGTGAACAGAAGTCTGACTGATGCCCAAATTATAGTCTTTGCCGACCCGTCTTTGATAGCTGCCCCCTGCATAAAAATCTAAGGCAGCCATGATCTGTAACATAAAAAGGTAACATTAAAATTAAAGTAGATACATACCTACATATCATAAAAAAAATAGTAATAGTTCCTAGTAAACACTCACTTAAATGCAAAAAAAGGACTTACTTTTAGCTCATCAGAGATCCCTGTGGATCTCTGTCTTTGCGGCATATGGGGCTTGAGCTCATCAACAAGTTGTTGAAATATAGGTAAAGACAACCTATAATTGTTGATAAACTCGCCACCTGAAGTGCGATTGCGTAAAGCCATCGTATTCATTTGACAGTTCATAACGTAAGGTTTCATGTGTCAAACGGTAAATTCTAATTGTCTAAGGACTTTATCTATGGTTTACGATTACGATCGTCAATTTTATCGATGAGCGAATGATTTACTGATTTTGACAGCTAATTCGAATTGCGTAAGGTTTTTGAGCTCATTGCTAATGTCAAACGATTGCGGTGACTCGCGACTCATGACAATCGTTAACTAACGTATTTGCACTTTGCAGACATCGACGGTTTAAGTAGATAATTAGCAGATTTTCCAAAAAGAACAGTGACACATATTGAAATAATATTTTATTTTAGTGTGTCGGTCGGTATACTTTTAATTTGTGATCAGTGGTAGCAAGTTCTTTTCTAACTTAATTTAGTATTTATGTATTAACCGCGTTTTTTAGAAGAAAATGGCACACGCCTACATGATGGGCATGATAGAACGCGAGCGTCGCATGAGGCGCGCGCTGGTGAGGAGGCGAGAAATGCGGAAAGCCTCGGTGCCGTGGGAAGGTTGTTCATGGATGGATGATCGTTACAATTGACGATCGATCGTAACATGTCAATTCGAATTGCGTAATTATTGTCCATTCCATGAAGACCGATGACTTAAAAACGTATCATGAATTTGCGTTTTATTATGAAAGTTACTTAATGAAACCTTGATTTATTTTACAATAATCATCGAATAGTAAAAAGCAGTGTATGTTTTGTATCATTTTTACCTCAAAAGTGAACTTTCATTGATAAAAACATTGAATTGAAACTAAAAACATGTAAAAAATCTTTAAGTAACTAAACGCACGGAACGAATGAAACGAGAGTTTCAGCTACCGGACCCTAGATGGCGGAATAAGTTTTCTACTACTCGACAAAAGGTAGCGTTGTTGAGGTACAAAGTACTCTGTGGGGCTGACAAAAAAGATAAAATGTCAATGTGACGCAATGTTGATTTGATAGTTTTTCATTAGAGCAGCAAGAAAAATACAAAATAGAGTATTTAAATTGTCGAATTTACACACAAGTAAGTAAAATATAGTAGATAAATTATAAAAATAAACAACACAAAGTGTAAACAATCTTTCAGTGTACTTTTATTGACTGTAAAGTGAGATTATGAAAACAAAAGGTCATTGATGAAAACTAAATAAATAAACTTTTCAATGTGTATCTTTGCTTGGTAATTTCATATCAAAACAAATTCAGTGCCAAAGGCGAGAGTAATATCTTACTCTTAACATTACCAACTACTTCGTAACGACATCCTATCGACTTCGACAGCCTTAAAATGTACTAAAAGATCTCGTATCACAGACATGTAGTTTGTAAGAAATAGCTACGTAGGATTCGTAGTCTGTGGCAGAGAGTGTAGGTTGCATTACAAAGAGTCCAATTTGGAGATATCATGGCCAGTCAGCGCGTGGATGAGTTTTGGCGCAATATCCTAGCTCCTAGCATGGGAGATGTTGAGTGAGTCAATGATGTTACAATAAAAAGAGGTAGATGCGTTACATGTGCCAAAAACTGGCAACAGAAAACTTTGCTAATTGGCTTACCTTAGCATAGTCTCAGAAAAGCGTTGACATGTGTTCTGTGGACGGCGGTCTGTGGTAGACAGTGTCAGTATATTCGTTTCCGTAAATTAGTTTAAAAATGCCGTCCTGTGTAATACGACACTGTAGAAACAACACAATTAAGACTCATGGGATGTTAACATCGTAAAGCTTTGGTCCATTATTGACATTACATTAGTACTGACATAACCTATCTACCTCTTTTTATTCTAATATGTGGAAAACTGTAAAGCTACCTAGTTTTAACCATTCATTAATAATAAACAGAGAACACAATAGCTGTTATTACTTTTATATTTTTCAGTATTGGCATGAACTAAAATACCGGAGCCGAAAGCGATACTGATATCCGGCAACAGGCCTGTGGGACTGGCGGTGATCTAGCAAAAAAACCACTCTCAATTATAAAAAGCCGGACACTACTAATACTGGGGGATTCCCATAATGTAAGTAAAAGAAACAAAAAATAAATGTATTTTAAATAACAGTATGATATCAAATAGAGGTTTTTGTGATGTATGTATCATTGTCACATTCCAGCTATTCCTTGTTGCTATCACCATGGATCTCATTATTTTCTGTTTTTGCAGCTCCCACAAGCTGTAACTGCAGTGCAGAACCCTCCAACGGTAGAATCTGCACATCATGTAAGTAAAAGAAATATAACTAAATGTATCTATACTATTATAAAGCTGAAAATTTGTTTGTTTGAACACATGATAGTATACAATGATGGGTTGAATTAACTATACTACAATTGAAATAATAATGATAGTACAAATTGATCATGCATGATAAGATAATATTATTAAAATTATATTGAAAATAAATTTAAATAAAATGTCAGAAAAAAATCATTAAATACAGTCAAAATAAACAAATCTTTATCTGTCAAAAGTTCATTGAGTGTGTAGTAGCATTTTTCCAACAACAATGTCTTAAATTTCTGCTTAAACGTAAAGTTATTATCACTGTGTCTTATTGATATCTTCTTATAGACATGAGTGCATTACAAAAGACACTCTTACTCATAAGCGCGGTTTTACAAAGAACATTGCAAAGTTTATCCATAAGTTGTGCAGATGAAAGAAATGTAAACAATTCAATGTTAGTTTGACAAAATTAGCGCATTCAAGAATGTACAGACACGGAAGTGTAAGAATCTTGTCATTTTTAAAGTAGGGCTATGTCTGTTTGTTTCAGGTTGAACATAGCTCTAATACAGCATTTTTGAGACCTATATACAATTTCTTTGTCGGTTGCGTTACCTCAAAACATGCCACCGTATCTCAATGTATATCCATGATAGGTAGTTAGCAAAGCCTTTATGCTTACTTTTTTACTAAGCTTATATAAAGCATACGAATGACTACTCAATATTATTTTATTTTATAGTTATCACCATGGAATAATTTATTTTTTTCTGTTAGCCCAAAAATGCTGGTTCTGCCGTACTGCGACTCTGTGGCAGTTGGACCGAGGCGGGATCGAACGGCTCAAGGGCGCAACCCTCGACCATGTAAGTACTAACTACTATATTATAAATACTGTTGTATGGTTTTAGAGGCCACACACACATCTCGATTGTGATTTTTGCGTAAAATGGCCAATTTCGGCGTTATGGATCTCAGAAACAAAAATACATTAACAATTATGACTTATTGAATAGTGTAGAATACCTATTGGAATAGTGCGTAGCGGCCTCGCTTTATGTAAATTTTGCTTAACTTTTTAATTAAACCCAAAATTGCAGAGAAAGATTTTCATAAAGCGAAGGCACTTTTTTGAGCTCATCGATTGAACTACTGTTCTAAACAAGTGAAATAAAAAATTATAATGTTATCTCTTATATAGTCGAATAGTGCGTAGCGACCTCGGAATTTTTAGATATCATTGATTTTATATAGGAAAAAAAATCTTATTCTAAACCAAAAAACTTCGAAAATCGCTATATAAGTTAACTGTGAATATCTCCTATCTACGATAATATTATTCAGCAAAATTAATACCAGAGTAATTGTTACTTCACGAGGAATAAAGATTTTATAATGAATTTATTATCCTATTTCGATAAAAACGATAAATACAACTGCAAAATTACTACAAAATGCGAAAATGGGCATTTAACGCAAAAATCACAATCGAGATGTAATAGGCCTCTTAAGAAGAGGCTTTTATTGAAGCAATAATGGCTACGTGCTGGGTATTAAGACGCCGGCGACACGTCAGCCTCTCATACAAACGTTATACCAAAATGATAAAAAATTTGAGCGTGATTCACTGTACTTGTGATGTATTCGGATTAATTTGTGTAATTATTTTGGACTATTTTTTATGGCGACCTAGATAAATACTGTCTTAATCCGAACATCACAAGTACAGAAAATAATGTTCTAATTGCAAATCATTTTGGTAATACGTTAGTATGGCTCATTTTAGGTGACCGGTCGCCAGCTTCTTAAGTCAACATACATAGATAAACAATCCATCAAAAATTTCTATTGTTTCAGACCGCAGGCAGCGTTATGATGACCCTCCAGAGTGGGCACGCAGATACGAAGATCAGCGTTTTCGTATAGATAGAAATCGGGCGCGCTTGCTTTAACGCCTTAGTGACGATAGCCGAAGAAGCGTTGGAAATTTTATTTTTATTTATTTAAGGGAAACATACAGCATATTATACACTTATAAAACAGAAGTTAATAAACATTTCGTTAGCCAAAAAAGTTTTTACAAATGTAAAAAACATACAAATTAGCTTAACAACTTATCTTTAACAATGAAGGCCTCTACGAGTTACATATTTAACTTAATCATAACATTTTTATTTTATTATAAGTAATATTAACTACATGTAAATATAGCGACAATAACCTCTCTCATAGTCTCTCAGTACTTTTCTCAGTCACTAGCAGATGACAGACACTAAGGCCTCGGCCAGACTGTACTTAAACATATTATGTGTTCTCATTTGAGTGTCCATAGTGGGCACGCGGCGCGGGATACATTTTGTACGCCGCGCCGCGCCCGCGCGTGCAGTCTGGCCAAGGCCTAAGGGGTGTCTGTCATCTGCTAGTGACTGAAAGCAATGCTTCTTTTAAAAGAGCAAATTTTTCGAAAAATAAATCTATTTCCTTAAAACTATTATTAAAATTGTGCACGAACAAGGAATCTATTTTTTGCATATTTAATCATTAAAAGGTTTTTTAAATTTGTATTACAATATTTTTATGAATTTATTTTGTATATGTTGGAGTGCATTAATATGTACATTATACTGGGGATTCCGTACAACGGAGGCATATTCAAGGGATGATCGTATAAAAGAGTTGTATAGCAAACATACTGTGGTATGATTTTTAAAATTACTACTTTGTCTAAAAATAAAGCCAAGCATATGATACGCTTTTGCTGTAACTTTTTGAATATGTGGCTGAAATGATAATTCTGTGTCAACTGTTACACCCAAGTCTCTCATCTCGGTAACCCTTGGTAGTGTTTCCCTATTTAGTGTATAATTATAATTTATTTTATTTTTCTTTCTTGTAAAGGATACAACATTTTCTGAAATTTAAAAAGAGTTTATTATTATTATAATATTCATATAATCTGTCCAAATCTTTTTGCAAACTATGACTATGACATAATATGTACAGTAGGAGCCTAGAAAATTAATATTTATATATTTGTAAATTTTTATTATGAGTTAAGTTATTTTTTAGTTTTTATTAGTAAGCGTTTAGTTTAGTACTCGGGTGAAAAAGTACTCGGCTAAACGCTTCTAAACTTTGAGAAGCTCCTAAACATCGACCTGTTGCTCTGAATATCTGTTACCCATAAAAAAAACGCCATGATGTTTATAAGGCTGTGAACAGCTAACTAGCGCCGCCAATCTATTTTATTTCATTTCTAATTAAGGTAAATTTAAAAAAAAGGTTCGGCAATGGTCTTGTAAATAATTTCTTCTTTGTGTAATAATTAATTTTAAAACATCGACCTTTTGCTCTGAATGTCTGTTACCCATCAAAAAACGCCATGATGTTTAAGAGGCTGTGAACAGCTTACTAGCGCCGCCAATTTATTTTATTTCATTTCTAATAAATAATGGTTTGGCAATGTTCTTAAAAGTAATTTCTTATTTTGTGTTATATAATTAGTTTTAAAACTTGTTTTAGTCAAAAGAAGTCTTGTTTAATTTTTAAATTAGTTATTATTTAGTTTGTAAGCTAATCATAGCCGAAGGCTACCTACTTCTAAATGAAATTTTGAGCAGCTTTTTGCTGTGTTCAATATTACAAACCCTAAAAATTAATTTTGCTATGTCGCAAACACAATGATTTAGGTAATGTTGATTGAAAAGTCCATATTGATCGTTAAATGACGAAATTAGCATTTGAAATTTTCATTTTGGAGTAGGCTCTGCTTAGACATTTGTTGCAAGGCTTTATTAGCACAATCAGTATCAATGTAATCACTAGGTAATATAAGGCTGTGATGTGAATAATATTTTCAAATGAATACTGATTTAGTTTATAAGTTAAATTTGGGCTAAAAGCTGCTTAGTCGTTTGTTGCAAGTATTATTACTAGTACAAATAGGTAGGCTGTTTTTTTACAAAAAATTATCTAAATAAATGTGTTTTAACTTGAGCTAGACTGACAATATAGAAATAAAAACGATATTTCTATTTTAATAGTTTTTATTATTTGTGGTGACAACATTCCCTCCACAGTATTTCCACTAACACTTGTCGCGAAGTGGCACCATCTCTGGCAAAGACTAGCTGCACCACCTTGCTTTTAAGACCCCACTGCTGTGTTCTACTGTGTTGCGAGTGCTGCAGTGGAGATCTGTATAGTGGGATTCTGGGGAATCTGGAACTGCCTGCAGAATCAGTCATCATGCACTCTCGCTGGGCGTATCCGGAATCCCCTTTAAGGGAAAAAAAATACTTAGGTATGCTGCACAATAAAGACTTGGTTCATAATGAGCTTATGTCCTATAAGTACGATTGCACATTTATTTTAATGGGCAGTGGAGTAGGTCATACAAAGTTATTCCTTGTGACTGTTAGGACTTTTTGAATTTATGAAAAATATAATTATAATTGTGTCAAAGTTATGGGCCCTAATACAATATTAATATAAACTCGATATTACATAATCATGTTTGCAGAACTTCCACGTTTTGTACTGGACTAATGTCAGATGACTTCACAAGGTAACTTTTAAGGCTTAACTTTGTAATTTTTTTTGTGAGACAAACTCAATTATCTATCAAACATAAGGGCAGCCTACTGAAAATTAGCCTATTAAAAAATAACAAGATGAGGGTCCAACAGTGACTACAAGATGTGGACACATTTTTATTATAAAGCTTAGCACATCTTTGGTGGAATAGCAACTCTAGAATAAGTTGAATTATGGAATGATATTCTTTGTTCAATGTCTTACCTAACAGCCAGCAAACTTCTCCATTTTCATGGAGACTCCGCATGTGTGCTTCCAAAGGGCTCCTATTCCACACATGCGAGTCATGGCTGGCACCTTCATATGAAGCCTCGACATGGAGGATGTTGGAAATCCACATCACAAATCTAAAACAAACAAAAATTATATAACCATTGCATTTAAGAAACTATAGCAAATTTTAAATGGTAATAAAGCTAGTTTATCATAGTTTTTGACAACATTAGTTGTAATATAACAATCGCAGTACCTATTATAAAAATGCAATTTAATAAAAACTTACGATCATTGCATTCAAAGAATGATAATGCTTCCTATTAAAGAAAGCTTTCTCATACATGTGGGGTTGTATGATGGCAATGTGAGTGCCGTCAATACACCCAATCAAAACACCCGGGACACCAAAGACATCCATGAATCTGTAAAAAATATCCAAAGGAAAAATTATTGGCTTTGAAAACAAAACAGAATATTCAAACACTCATAATTTTTCTATTATTCATACCCTCTCATAAGAGTCATCCTGTCTTCTCTATTACTGGGAAATTTGATGTGCCGCAGCAGGACTTCTGGCTGATTGAGGGCATCAGTGACCTCAGCCACACACTTGTGAACAGAAGTCTGACTGATGCCCAAATTAAAGTCTTTGCCGACCCGTCTTTGATAGCTGCCCCTGCATAAAAATCTAAGGCAGCCATGATCTGTAATTTAAAAAGATAACATTAAAATTAAAGTA
The DNA here is from genome assembly GCA_963921215.1 of Scoparia ambigualis. Lineage (NCBI taxonomy): Eukaryota > Metazoa > Arthropoda > Insecta > Lepidoptera > Crambidae > Scoparia > Scoparia ambigualis. The sequence goes on along the minus strand of OY992517.1, from coordinate 27,656,138 downwards.
GGTACCTACTTATCATAAAAAATAGTAATAGTACCTAGTAAACATTCATTTAATTGCAAAAAAGGACTTACTTTTATCTCATTGCATCAGAGATCTCTGTGGACCTCTGTCTTTGCGGCATATGTGGCTTGAGCTCATCAACAAGTTGTTGAAATATAGGTAAAGACAACCTATAATTGATCACAAATTAAAAGTATACCGACACACTACAATAAAAAATTAATTAATTAGGTGTTACTGTATAATTTGGACACTGTTATCGATTGTCATGGGTCGCGAGTCACCGCAATCGTTTGACATTAGCAATGAGCTCAAAAACCTTACGCAATTCGAATTAGCTGTCAAAATCAGTAAATCATTCACTCATCGATAAAATTGACGATCCTAATCGTAAACCATAGATGAAGTCCTTAGACAATTAGAATTTACCGTTTGACACATGAAACCTTACGTTATGAACTGTCAAATGAATACGATGGCTTTACGCAATCGCACTTCTGAAGTGACACATGAAACCTTACGTTATGAACTGTCAAATGAATACGATGGCTTTACGCAATCGCACTTCGATCAGTTTAACTAACCGTGAATGTCGAGCTTTAGAATATGATTCCTTCCTTTTTCAGAGCAGACTTCTTGGCGGGAAAGTGAAGCGTCATGTCTGTAGTTTTGTCCTATTTTCTAAAATTTGTGTTTTGTCGAATAATATTGTGAAATAATAGTGGATTATTAACCGATAAGTGTTCGTGAACGTGCATGAGTTTTGGCAAATAAAACAAAACAGTGCAACATCACTTTTCAAATTCTCTCAAGAAGTCCGTGTGAGATTTCAGTAAAGTCTCACATTTTTACTGGAACTCAAGGGATTTGGGGGGAATATCATTCATCACTCATTATCATTATAAAAGCTTTTAAATGAACTCTATTATTTTGACTGAAGGACTAGTATCCATGGTCAAGAAACAAATTATCAAAAAAAAATTCAGAGCAAAGCAAATGACGGCCGCCGGCCGGTGTGACGTTTCGTTTGTTGACACGTCAGTTCACTCATTCATCACATCACGTTCTACAAAGAAATAGAAAAATATCCGGGAAGTCTAATTACAATAAAATTTTCGTCAAATTTGTTAAAAGAAAAGTGACCCAAGAATATTAAATAGCCGAGATGTCGTTTACAGGTTTTAGTGAAGAAGATTTACAACGAATTAAATCTAGTGAAACCAGTCCAAGCAATGGTTAGTAGTTGGTACTTGGTGAGATTTTTTTTAAGTGTGTGTGTTTCTATTTATTGTATTACGTGGGAAAAGTTCTACTTCTATACCGTTGTGTTACAATTTAAACAAAGTTGTTGTGGAACCAAACCTACTGTAGGTCTTCGATGTTCGAATTACCGTTATAAACTTACTGGGTATTCTTTTTATCATTGATATGTTCTTGTTATGATAAATGCTGGTGCGTATCTTTTTGATTAGGTATCAAAAAAGTCGTTTGTAACAATATTATCGGTGCTTTATTTAGCCTGTGTCGAAAAATAGTATTAATTCATCTTTTTAAAAATAAATAATAATTCTACATACTGCATGTAAGCTTGAACTTGATGGTAAATTGGTAAGTTATAATAAGGTCGAATATAGACGACGTGGTATTAAACCTCAAGGTTATGTCAATAGTTCATTAAACTATTGTTAGAGCATTTAAATTGTACAGTATTAATATTGTCTGTCCATTGTTCATTCTTGGTGGTGATAGATAATTGTAGCAATGCGATGTAGTTAATATAAACAGTTTCGAAATGTTGTATAAACATCATTGACATATTATAACTAGAGACAACACTGCCAAGCAATTTTTTGTGCATTGAGTTGTGGCCTATGGACTGCAAACACCTTTGTGATCAGTGTGCTAAAAATTTTATCACGAAGTTTCAGGTGACACTGACCGTTTCTCTTGATATAATATCTCAATGATCAACATGCACTATTTATTCTACAATGACATTCAGCAACTGTCAATCACTACAATAATAATAATTATACATTTTAAAATATCATAGCTAGCAGCTAAGGCCATACCCACCATGATGTCCCAATGTTTCCTGGTGAATGTCAACATAATAATACATATATATAATACATAAGCACGACTATAATCCCCAAAGGGTTAGTCAGAGACTAGGCAATGAGAACCCCAAAAGCAGTCATCTGCAGTAGTCCACTTTTCACGAAATAGCGACTGCATGTTTGCTCAGCGTGACAGGCGGTGAGCCCATCGCCGCTCTATGCTTTTGGTTATATGTGCAGTCTTTAGACCGTTCGTCGCCTTTTTCAACACCCAAGCAAAGAGGGGGAGGTAGTATTATTTCACCACTATGCAACACGGTTGTAAAATAATAATTTAAAGTCTAAAAGCATATTTTTTCCACAGTGCAGTAATCTTTGTGTTTAAATTGAATTAAATTAAAGTAACATTGTATAGAGGATTCTATGTTATATTCACGCACAGTTTAGTCTTATGTGATAAACTTAAGATAAATATAGTTATTGTAAGAAGTATTGTCATGTTGCTCATTGTTCTGGATGTGAATTCATAAATACCATATGAATGCATTACTAAATAGTGTAAAGTTAGTGTTTATAAATAAAACTTCTGTTATATTGTATTTATTCTAGGAACTTCCTTTCATGATTATGTAAGTATAATTTATAAAAATAAATAATTGCAGGACCTTTACCAGTGGACACATCCACCATAAAAAAGATTGACAAAATTGGTGCAAGAACAAAAAGACCAGGAAATCAATACAAACTGCCAGTTCTTCAGAAACAATCATCCGATGAAGCAATAGACAGTATAGATTTCCAGAAGTGTAAACTTAGTTTACGAACTCCTTCGATAACTGCACAAAATCAAGATAATGTAGAGTCTGAGAAAGAGGATGATAACAAAAATGAGGATTTGTGGGATTTAAATGAGAATGTAACTGATTTAGATCTGGACAATGATGTAACAGATATGCCAAGTACCATGGTGGTTAATTCTAATAATGAAACAAGAAAATGTAGTACTGATAGTACTCCAGACATAGTCAGAGGGGTAACGGATTACTCAGAAGATGACCTGGCGGTCCATAGAATGAAATTGGAAGAATTGCAGCTAAAACAGAAGATAATGGAAGAACAGAATAAGAAGAGAAAAGAAATGCTGGCCAAAGCTTTAGCTGACAGGTGATAGAATATAATCTCTTATTGATGAATAATAATATTATTATTAACAAGCATTTTATAGTGAGTTATTTCACAGTTATTGTTTTTTTATAGGATTGAAACTGTTTTTGTTTTTATAAAAAAATTACAGTAATTTCTAACAATTGTATAGGCTGAGAAATGATTATAGGTTAATATAACACCTAATCATAAAAATATTTTGGCATAAGCAATTGTCAAAACTCTTATCAGTATTATACCATTATCTTTTCAAGAGTGTGTGCTCATTTTTAAAGTTTTGTAGAATAATGTTGGTACTGTACTTGTTTGCTGTAAGGTTATAGATATTTTTACATTACATAAACTACCAGTTATTGTAATTTTTAGGCATGGTTGATTTTTCCAAGTATGGCAAATTTTTATCATTAATTAAAAGGCCAATATGGTATGGTATGCATTTGTTTAGTTAGTGTATTGTTTTATGCTTGGCAAAGTTCTATAGTGATGATGTGTTATTCCAGGACCAAACAAACTAAAGAAGAAGTAATGAGACTGGAGAAGATCAAAAAAGAACTTCAAGTTTTAGATGGACAGTTCTCGCAAGATGTTTCAGTGTTAAGGAAAAAAATTGATCAGGCTTGTCTCAGCTTTGCAGAAGCAGAGTAAGTGTTGCGTTTTTTTAATCAATGTGTACACCCCAACTTATTTTTATTATAAAATTATATGTAAATTATGCCTAATACACTATGATAAGATGGCGGCGACTAGGCGGACTTACAACAAGCTTTACTAGCAAACCAACCACAACATACTCTGTCTTACAGTTTAGTAAAAGTTTTCTGAATATTGATACTTACTTACTACATGAAAAATAGTTTTGTAATTAATTAATAAATTATTGTTTCCAGAAAACACTACCTCAAAGTGGAAAAGGACTTTCTGCAAGCGAAAATAAGTTTACAAAAGGAAAAAGAAAAAAAGGAATTACTCACTGAACATCTATGTGCTCTTATAACTCATAATGAGACTAGAAAAGCCCAAAAACTGGAGACACTTATGCTAGAACTAGCCAGTGATAAGAAGATGGAAACAAGCGAAGTTCCTAAGTCAATTGAGAATGAAGAGCCTGTAATTATTGATGGTGTAGATCAAAGGACAGGTAAAATGGTTGAAATGCCTGTAGGGAGTTAGAAAGTAACATATTCCAAATTCCAATTACTATTCCCACTCATATCTGTAGTTTGAGATTTGTCTTGATTTAAACATCTACATGATTAGCTATTTACTTGCAAATCTCAATTGCAAATCAGCAGATCCTACCTATATGTATACAGGGTGGAAAAAAGACTGGTTGGAGGAAAAGTACCCTTAATATTGATGATGGCAAATTTTACTGAAAGGAAACATTCCTTTATTTTCAAAATTAATTAAAACTGCATTAAAAGATTTTTGAAAAATCACATGCTTGAGCCAAGAATGGAACTGGGGCCCAAGTCTGCTAATTTACGAATGGCATAATTGAATCGCAATTGGATCGTATTGTAATTGTTTGACACATTTGGTATTCTCTTACTCATTTAAGAATACCAAATGTGTCAAACAATTACAATGCGATACAATTGCGATTCAATTATGCCATTCGTAAATTAGCAGACTTGGGCCCCTGGTGAAGTGTAAAAAAACATCTTGTATTGTATGATACCAATCGAAAGAGTCATTCATAAGGATCAATTTCTTTTAAACAAACATGGTATATGAAATTAATGAAAGACCAAGAAAATATTTTTTTTATTGTAAAGCTTACTCACTATCTAAAGAATGAATTTGCACAAACTGAGACCCACTTTCACGTATGCACAGACGTATTCTTCGACTGAATTCGCTACGTGTCGCCTTTTATATCGAGTTATGGTGAATATTTAAAATATTAGTTCAACTTTCCTGTGAATTGTTTTTCTTGGTCTTTCTTTTATTATTTAAGATACTATGTTGTTTAAAAGAAATTGATCCTTATGAATGACTTTCGGTTGGTACCATAAAATACAAAATGTTCTTTTTCACATTTCACCGTTCGATTCCCGGCTCAAGCAGGTGATTTTTCAAAATCCTTCAAAAGCAGTTTTAATTATTTTTGATAATAAAGGTTTCCTTTCAGTAAAATTTACCATCATCAATATTAAAGGGTACTTTTCCTCCAACCACGGTCTTTTTTTTCTACACTGATAAATATATCTACACAGGGTGTTTCATGTAAGGTGTCAAGCTGATGTGTGGTGATAGGGAACTACGATACCTATCGATTGAACCCCCATGTATGTTCAGCGATTTTTGGTAGTTTTCAAGCTTTAATTTTTTTCTTTTCTAAGTATTTTATGACAAATGATTTTATTTTATTTTGCGTAAATATTTCTGTGCACTTTTTTCTTTAACTAAGCCCCTTCGTACACAAGGCTACGCAAATCTCCGATACTAATGTTGTATATATAGGCAAGGATATTTGTCCACCTCAGAAACAAATTAATTTAATGATTGCTCTGCCATCTTGGAAATCGCCGCGACTTATGTAGCGAAGATCTCGACTGGCAGGTAGCGCGCGACTGGCGCGACGCGAGTCGCGAGACAAATGTCGGCGACGCGACTAGTGTACGAACCTCAATGGATTTGTATGGCGGTAGTCGCTTAGAGACTAAAATCGTCGAGTATCGGAGATTTACGTAGCCTTGTGTACGAAGGGGCTATAAGTAATCATCTTCCTAATATCAATACAAGTTACAAAAAAATAATTTAAACTGATGTCGTAATAAAATACCCAGAAAAGGAAAAAAAATATAGCCCGAAAACTATCAAAAATCGCTAAACATATATAGGGGGTTCAATAGATAGGTCAAATAGGGGACTACCAGTCCCCTATCACCATGCACAGGCTTGACACCTTACAAGAAACACCTTGTATAAGGGCGCCACTAGTAAACAATTAGTTTCCCAAAATGTCTTAATTTATATTAGACTTTGATAACAAGATGTCTGTAGAGGAGAGGGTCCTCTGTTTGTTTGTTATCAGTTATATAACAAAATAAATATATATTATACTAGGGGCCGCTTGCGGTTTCACCCGCGTGGTTCCCGTTCCCGTGGGAATATCGGGATAAAAAGTATCCTATGTTTTAATCCAGGTTATAAACTATCTGTATGCCGAATTTCATCCAAATCCATTCAGTAGTTTTTTACGTGAAAGAGTAACAAACATCCATTCATACTTACAAACTTTCGCGTTTATAATATTAGTAGGATTGTGTCTCATGAATTTGTTCAACAAATTCCAAATGAATTTATGGTGCAAAGCAACGAACTTAAATTAGGTCAGTATTTATTTTAATAGTTTATATGTGCCTTAAAACTTTACTTCTCGTATATTTAGTTGACTAATAGTTGTTAAGTCCATGACTTTATTATTGTAAGTAACATTATAAGCATTTTATCTGATAAGATTTTTTTAAGCACTAATCGCAATAAAGTATTTGTAACAAACATTATAATAATTGTATAGAATATATATGTAAGTGTTCACAAATAGAACTAAATTGTTTTTATAAGGTACATAATATAAAGTAAAGAAGTATTTTTATTTATAATGATTTATTTTATTTCATCCTTTTACATTTAAAAAATATAGTATCACTTTCATTAATTAACAATAGTTAAATAAATGATAACTGGACATAGTTAAGGAGAAAGGACTCAATCCACAATTTTGTCAGAGATTAGAGTTATAATATAGGTACCAAAAAGGAAACCGTAGATATAGCTAATTTTGGTATAGGTACATAATATAACAAATTTTCGACCAATATAGATTGAGTCCTTTTAACTACGTCGAACTTTTAGTATGTATCGAAATGCAATGTTTGAACGGCATTTACAAAATGGAAGTATAATTTGAAATACTCTTTGAATGCCAACGGGCCCTAGATAGTTCCACATAATGATCTTGACATTGGTGTTGATGACAGCATAATACTTAAAGGATTACGTTAGAAATTTCTCTGATTAGCTACCACACAGGGTGTTTGTAGTTGTTCTTTGCACTTAGTAGAATGCTCCAGTTGCGGGATTATACAGGGTGGAAAGATCGAATGCCACATAGATGGCAACTACCTTAATTATTAGAAATAGCACATTCTGTCGTCACAAAGAAGTCTTTTATTTTTAAAAACAATAAGTTCTGCATTTATGGATTTTTGAAAAATCGTTTGGCTTAGGCGGGACTCGAATCAGTCAAATGCGACAAAAAATAACATGCCGTATTTTATAATGCAGATTGAAAGGATTACTGATAGATAAGGTTAATTTTTCTCTAAATAACAAACAATCAAAATAACGAAAGGCTATAAAAACTAACAATTACCTTTTAAATTTGTTTTTACCCGTCACGAGATATGCACCGCAACTACTTTAATTATTGGAAATAGCAAATTGTACGCAATGGAGACTTACTTTTATTTTAGAGAATAATAAATACTGCCATTATGGATTTTTGAAAAATTGTCTGTCTTAACGGTCTTAACCGGCAATGAAACCGATCAAATGTGGTAAAAATAACATGCTGTATTTTATGATACAGATCGAAACCGAAAGGTTAGGTATTTCGTATGATGTTGTTACAACCAATTTTATAATATTTTTCTAATTTTAATATATATTTATTGTTTTATTTTTTATTAATTATACGGGTCCAGCAGAAAACCAGCGCTGGGGATTTCAAATTCTCAGCATTGCTGAGCTGGTCAGCCCTTTCGACTGTTTTGTTGCTGTTGTAACCAATGAAAAGGTCATTGGTTGTAACTGTTTATGTATGTAAAACGCCGAATAAATGCTTACTTTACTTTACTTCATATTGATTTGATGAGTTAACACATAAGTACCATGAATTGAATAAAGACCGTGAAAATTAAGAATTACTTGTATTGTGGTTTATCATTACCTAATCATTTAACGAATACTTACTGAAAAAACAAAACACTCCAATCTCTGGCATGCAAGGAAAGTAAAGATGTTTAAATGAGCTACACTTATGTTAACCTATAAGTTTAGTTGCTATTACTTACTACGGGACGAGTGAAAACAAAATTAAAAGGTAATTGTTAGTTTTCATAGCCTTTCGTTATTTTGATTGTGTTGGTTATTTAGAGAAAAATGAACCTTATCAGTAACCCTTTCGATCTGCATCCTAAAATACGGCACTATTGCATTGTAAAGGGCAGTTTTAGATGTCTTCTAGTTCATAGTGTATTGCATTATGATACAGAAACGGTAGGTCAGTAGGTAGGTTGTCATAGCTAGCAAACTACCTATGACAATTTTTGCAAAAACAACTAGGTACTTTGTGTTTGTTGTTATTTTTTGTCGCATTTGACTGGTTCGAGTCCCGTCCCGCCTAAGACAAGAGATTGATCAAAATGCAGAATTCGTTGTTTTTAAAAATAAAGGAAAGTTTCCTTTACACAGAATGTGCTATTTCCAATATTTATGATAGTTGCCACCCATGTGGCATTTGATCTTTCCACCCTGTATTGTATACCCATTATCATTTTTTGGTTGTTTCTTATAGTGAATGTCTGCTATTTTTATTTTTGTTTGGATGTGTGTTGTTCAAGTAATGTTAAATAATAATTTAGGGAATTATAGGTTTATTTTACAATCAATTTTAGTATATATTTATTAATCATGTAGGTATAACTGTTTGTTCCTAAATAAATTTAAAAAAAATATTATCAAACACCCTGTCAGTCAGTCAGCTGTTACTCGACCGCTTGGACAGACCTTTCAAATAGAGAGCTGAGAAAATGTAATATTTCACTATTAGTGGTCAGATTATAGCGAACGAGCGACAAGAGGTCTTTCCTAAAGTACAAAAATGTTAGTCTTAGCGACCTTTGTTGTACTTAGTGAAAATGGTCAGCTGTAGTTATTCTTATTACACGTAAACCGTAGATTATGATTACCATCATGAAGTGAAGCGACATAGTTTTCGATTTATATATTAATTTACTATGTGATTGCGAACTCTATTTTGTTAGTGTGCGTAGCTTGTGTCAGGTTGTTCGGTTAAACAAAATATACTTATAGAAACAATAAAATTCTTCAACCTACTATAATAATATATTTTTTTACAATTATTAAAAACTTAACACTTCCAACTTCTATTGTTGGTTACACTGTTTACATACGACAGTTCCTATTATTTCAAAATCGTTTTGTTTGTTTTAAAAAGTGCATCGCAGTACTAACTTAATTGTACCTTACTACAAATAACAACAACCTTCAACAAAACAACATAAAACAACATCGAATTCAAAATACTATCATCAAAAATACTGATCACTGCGTTGGCTTCGTGTGAGTTTTGTTTTGAGACGATAAACGAAACTCGAATACCTGCCCGAGTACCTAGTGCGATATAATGTCACCAGGGGGCGCTGTTTCAATGTCATACAAATTCTCGTTTTCGATAACGTGGTCGAATTGTGAATAAAATTTCGATCGTGGGGCCTAGACAAGTGGCATAATATTACATAGAATAGAATGACGAATGTATTAAATTGGACGGTATGTCAACGCTTCGTCATTTAGCGAACATTAAATTGGTAATTTTAAAACTTCATAGAACTTTATACAACGTGTAAAAAAATAAGCAATAAAATTTAAGGGTACGTATTTATACCCTGTTAAGACTTCACTGCTTAAATATCACCGTTACATGACCTAAATATTTTTTTACTTAAGTGTAATGTACATTTTGTACAACCCTATTTTGTTATTGATTGACAAACGCAAGCGCAGTGCCGGATGAGTGACCTTTGATTGACACGTGGCACGCTTGTACCTGCTTTAGTTATTGTTCTGAGCTTGTACCCCGCCGCCCCTCCCCCGCGCCTCGCCCCGTCTTTAGGGTAGTAACCTGAAGAGTTAACACAAAAACTTGAGCTCCTCTTTGTCTAAAAAATATAAATTTTTTAGCTACCCATTACCTGTAAAAAAAACCAGTTATCACCAAACATGTAGGCTGCTCAAATTTTTTGCTTATTTTTTTTACACGCTGTACAATATGTTACATATTATTGATTTCTTCGATTACCTATATTATATTATGTGGTAGTGAACGACTAGAGCTAACACTCGCCAAGTAACTGTAATCTTATCTACCAATATACTAACGAATAGACTGGGAGCGTTTGCCTTGTAGCGTACTGCGTAAGTACTTACACACCATATACTTATTTATGTTTAGCACAGGCATATTATAATTATACGTCGAACAGTTTGTGTGCCACAGTCTGATGCTGGATTTACACGTAGCCAATACTTGAAACAATCCAATAAGCTAAGCTAAAATGGCTTGAGGAAAATCCAATGTAATGGACTGTCTCTATTTACACGATGCCAATATTGGACTGGCTTAGTGGACTGTCTCAAGTATTGGCTCCGTGTAAATGCAGCATTACGTCTTACGCGGACACGCAATAAAGACATTGTAAGAACACGCATCTCTCATTCCCTCACTGGGATCGCCCACCACACACGAAGACATCTAAGTATACCTACGCCAAAGCCACTTGTGTGGCAAACGCTCCCAGTCTATTCTCCCAGTGTATAGGGTGGCCCTTATGAACATAATCGAACGCACAGACAGGACGAGCGTAGCAACGTTTATCCTAACAAGTCTCACACAAGCTCAATTGTCGTTTATAGAAGAATGTTCACCGTCGTTTGGTAAAGAACATCCTTCTGCCTGTATGCTATCCCCAGTTCCAGTACGAATATTTTTTCTCGTGGTCTTTCAGAATGGTTCTGACGTTGGAATCGGCTTTCTGGAGTTCCTTCCTGTTGTCTCGTTCCATTCTGATGAGTTCCAGGCCTCGTTTAGCGGCGCAGTGGTAGCGTTGGCTGAGCGACGCCTCTGATCCCTTTATACGGGGAATGTGGCCGGTGTAGCCGGCTATCGGAGGGAATTCTGGCGATATTGAGTTCTCTGGAAGATGGAATAAAGTTTAGATTTAGTCAAATTGTAATTAAACCAAATTTGTGAATTCAATATATCATTTACATTTTATTGAAAAAGATTCACTAGAAAACCAATAACAATGGTGGCTTTCTTTAAAAAACAGTAAATAACCGATTGACACTAGCTGATATTTGCGCAATGACATGTCAATAATTTGTTTACGTTATTCTTCATCGAATTTAGTGTGGGAGTCTTCGATCAACAGTATTGTTGATCGAAGGTGGGAGTCATCGATCACTCTACTCGGCTCTTAGGTACCAACCTACTATTAAGTTTTAGTAAATAAACATTTTTAATTTCACCTTTGTACTTGTTGATCTCCCTGAAGCGGCTGAGGTCGCGGCGTATCTCGTCGCGCGAGTGCACCGTCTCCATTTTCGGCGCGCTGCGGGAGCGTATAAAGCTCCTGTTGAAATCGGCTTTGCGGCGTAACTCCCTTTGGTTCTCGCTGAAGTCGGCCATGCAGTCGTCCGCTGCACGCCCGTAGGACTTGCCGTATCTGGAAGGAGATAATGCACGTATATCAGAAGATACCAACCCAGTTTCGAACAGTTCAAATACAAAAATACAGGGAAACGTGGTCACCCAGCCGGATTTCGTGGGGTTTGCTATACAAATTTCATGCCCGGCACGTAGTCCGCTGTCGCGCTGTATGATGTCAAGCCGCAGCATGTTGTGTAGTTGACATCAGGCTGGTTATTCAGGGGAATCTTAAGCAAACGCTGGCGCTGGCTCTGAACATTGACGAGTGCTAACTTAAAATTCATTCCCGGCATGTAGCCCGTGTAGGCAGGCTGGCGCTACTGCAGGTCATCGTACATGTTGCGCTGTATGACGTCACGCCTCAGCATGTTGTGTAGTTGACATTAGGCTAGTTCTCGAGGGGATTCCTACACAAATGCCGGCTCAGAACATTGACGATCGCTATAACTTGAAGTACATTCCCGGCACGAAGCCCGTGTATCCTATCGTACAGGAAGGCTGGCGCTGCTGCAGGCTCCTCGTAGTCGTCGCGTCATATGACGTCACGCCACAGGATGTGTTGACACCAGGCTGGTAATTCAGGGCATTCCTAAACAAATGCCGGCTCAGAAAATTGACTACGAGGGGTGATCCAAAAGTAATGATAATCAATAATAAACACAATGAATATAATAAAAAAATAAATTCATTTTTCAACATAGTCTCCTAGCAAGTCTATACATTTAGTCCATCTCTTTTCTAAACCTAAAATTCCCTTAAAAAAAAATCTTTATCTTGACTCTCAAAAAAGTCCTCAACCGCGGCCATCACGTCGCTATCATCGTCAAATTTCTTGCCTCGGAGGTGTTCCTTGAGTCGTGGAAAGAGATAGAAGTCACTGGGGGCTAGATCTGGTGAATAGGGGGTGTTTCACCAGCTCAAAGCCCGCTTCCTGAATGGCAGCCATGGCAATTGCAGCCTTGTGAACCGGTGCGTTGTCTTGATGGAACAGCACTCCAGCCCGCAGTTTGCCTCGCCTTTTCTCCTTAATAGCCTCCCGCAATCTTCTTATTTGTTCTGCATAGTAGGAGCCTGTAATAGTGGCCCCCTTTTCCAAGTAGTCCACCATGATTATTCCTTCAGCATCCCAAAAAACAGACGCCATAACCATCCCTGCTGAGCTTGACACTTTGAATTTCTTCGGCGTCGGTTCATCGGATCGTTTCCATGTCATCGATTGTTGTTTTGTTTCAGGATCAAAATAGTGGATCCAGGTCTCGTTCATGGTCACAAAACGTGACAAAAGATTATCCTTGTCTGCCTGGAACTTTTCGAGATTTGCTCTTGACATGTCGACTCGTTTCTTCTTTTGCTCGTCGTTTAACATTTTCGGTACCCAACGCGCGGAGACCTTTCTCATATGCAATTCGTTCGCAAGGATTCTTTGAATGCTGCCATATGAGATCCCTGTGACCTCAGCTACATGCCTGATAGTCACTCTTTGATCTTCCAATACAACTTCTTCAACTTTTTTCACATTTTCTTCAGTGAGGGACGTCGATGGGCGTCCTTCACGGTGTTCGTCTTCCGTCGATGTTCTTCCCAGCTTAAACTCCTTAGCCCAGCGTGCAACTGTGGAATATGGAGGAGAAGAGTCCCCTAATGTTTCCACGAAGTCGCTGTGTATGTCTTTGGTAGACATTTTTTTCAAGCAGAGGTATTTAATGACAGCTCTGATTTCGTGTTTTACCATTTTGATGTTCACTCCTTGACAGTTCGTATTCAAATGAATGTAGCTCCCGGGAATAGTGGCCTATTTATATGATTTTTTTTTCCTGAACTCGTGGGTAACTGAGCAAGTGACTGATATTTTTTTTGTATTTTTGTGTGCACTAAAAATAACTGATTATCATTACTTTTGGATCACCCCTCGTATTTCTAACCTGAAGTTTATACCTGGTAAGTAGCCCGTGTATCATATCATTTAGGCGGGCTGGTCTGTCACTGCTGCAAGGCCATGTAGGTAGGTATTTTTGATAGGATAATTATAATAGTGGTCGACATTGGCGTAAAGAATGAGGTTTGTAAGCCTGGCTTACTAAGGACTCCTCATTTTAGTTACACTCTAACATTTCACCATCTACCGTCTTATTATTTTTGTTGTGTAGTGACGAACTTGAAGTACTTACTAGGTAATGGCAATTCATCCTCACCATTAGTAAGAGACTATCAGACGGCGTATACTCTCTAGGTAGGTACAGGTGCAAGTAAGTATTCGATCGAGTGTGGCGATGACTTTCCGAAAATGGAATTTTACTGCAAGCGATTTTTCCATTCGCATAATTTCCCAATCGAATCGTTTCCTGATATTTTTTATTTCCGGAGGTTGATTTTTTGTAAAGCTATTTTTTTCGCATTATTTCCCAATCTAATGTTTTTCTGATAGTTTCTTTTCCGGAGGTTGGTTTTTTCAGAAGCTATTTTGACTTTTCGCGTAATTTTCGAATTTACCTATAACTATGAAACCATGAAAGCGTGTCACATTACAACAGTTTTTACAATAAATAAATATTTTAAACAAATTGTTTTGTTTGATTAAAGGTAAAAATATCAGAGTAGGTACGCCAGGGCCATCCATCCATACGTCCATCTTATTGTATCCCAATTTATTTTGTTTTCGATCCTCCATCGCCTTTGGCCATAATTGGCCACAATAGCACATAGTTATATTTTGTGATCATGTTAGCGAATGTGTAAATTACGTGACTAGGAATATTTGAGAATGGATATATTACTTTAAGTGTTCATCACTTCGAGTGTGGCGTTGACTTTCCGAAAATCGAATTTTACTGCATGCGATTTTTCCGTTCGCATAATTTCCCAATTTTTAATTTTCTGTGCGTTTTTTTTCCCGGAGGGTAAAGGAGAATGACCAAACCAGACTATTCGATATCTATTCGATATCTATTACGTCTTAGTCATTTACATATCAAAAGTGTTCTCTTAAGTTATAATGATTACTTACTGTTAAAAAAGGTTTTCTATAGAACGCCGCGTTAAGAGTCAAGTGATAAATAAATGCTGAACTGAACTGATAGTCATACGATAACAGTTGTCATAACCTTAAATTACCTAAACAGTCTTAAGCTAAAAGTGAAGATAGCTTTAAACTCCCGCATGATATTGTAATGTATTTTCTTCTTCATAATTCAGAGCATTGCTGCTATTGATTACTATTTATTTAATTAAAGCGCTGTGTTACGCTAGCTAGCTAAAAAACTAGCCCAACTCCCATAGTAAAAAGGTCATTCTCCTTTCTGAAAAACTTTTATTACTTAAAAATGTTTCGTTCGTAATCAAAATAAATTGGGATACGATAAGATGCCTAAAGGCCCTGGCATAAGTACTCTGATATTTTTACCTTTAATCAAACAAAACAATTTGTTTAAAATATTTACTTATTGTAAAAACTTGTTGTAATGTGACACGCTTTGATTACATGGTTTCATTGTTATAGGTGAATTCGAAAAATACGCGAAAAGAAAAAAAACTTCTGAAAAAAAACAACCACTGCAAAAAATCTATCAGAAAAAGTAATAGTTTGGGAAATAATGCGAAATAAAAAAAGCTTTCAAAAAAATCACCCTCCGGAAATAAAAAATATCAGGAAACGATTCGATTGGGAAATTATGCTAATGGAAAAACCGCTTGCAGCAAAATTCAATTTTCGGAAAGTCATCGCCACACTCATCACGATAGACATAATTAAGTATAACTTTCTCCAGATGTAAAACTTAAAAAATTGCGTAAAAGCATCGTGATTTACAAAGAAAACCATTAAACAGATATTTATCTGTTTACTAAATAAAAGCTTAAAATCATTGAAAATTTTTGGAAAACCTAATACTTACTTAAAATAAGAATATTTTTTTGCCCTTTGGAAAACTACGAGTAAAGTCTTGCAATTTACAAATTGCAAGTGGCTGACATCATGACTTGACAATGACATTTATTTATAATGACACTAGTAGTATAAAATGCTTTTTTCAACTTTCGCTACTATTCAACTTTAAAAATTTATTAGGAGAATCCGGAAGTTAGTATACAAATCGTTCCTCCAAACACATTGGCATTAACTCTAATGGACGTTACAGTAATTTTTCAATTTCGCGTATTATTTATATATCATTTCGCGTATATGTCGTTTTGCGTATATGTCATATCGCGTATAGGTATGTCGTTTTGCGTATATGTCATTTCGCGTACATGTCGTTTTGTGTATATGTCATTTCGCGTATATGTCATTATGCGTGGCCGAAATGTGTCATTATGCGTGTAACCCAAAAATAGTGAGATGTTTGTTTTCTTCAAAATGTTTTCCACGCGGAACATTCGCAAATTAAAGGTGAATCTGAAAGTGTAACCAATAAACAAGTTTCCAATAAAAATGTTAGTAAAGTAAGAAATACTCAAAATGAGAACAAAAATAGAATGAGAAAGGAACTAACTAATGTTTATTATATATTATAGCGTTTTATTAACGCTTAAATATACTCGTACTTAAGTAAAATGTTAAACACTGAAAAAAGACGACAACCCAGGCGGGATTCGAACCACGCACCTTCCGCATTCCGCGGGCGGCTGCCTTAACCACTTGGTTAACACACAGACCTCGGTAGCCAAGTGGTTAAGGCAGGTGCCCGGAATGCGGAAGGTGCGTGGTTCGATTCCACCCTGAGGTTGTCATCTTATTTCAGTGTTTGAAATTTTACTTAAGGATGTAACTAGTATAAGAAATTGTAATAGATATAAGATACAAAAGAGGAAAGTAGTAATAAACCAGGAGGGCACACATTTCCCCCGTGTACTTAAGTAATAAGAATATACCTACAAGAAAGACGACAGTAAAGTAACATAGTTAGCTCAGGGCCTAATAAAAGCGGAACACCCTCCGCTAAGGAATAAATGGTGATGGATGAATGTGTAGGTAGTATGCGGAATGAAAGTGCGAGAAGAATTATTGCGAGAACTAGTATGAAAGAGAATTACCGATAAAAAGGGCTTCGGCGACCACAGTCGGAAGTAGTTTAAAAAAAACCTGAAGTTCATGCCCAGCACGTAGCCCGTGTAGCCTGTCATGTAGGCGGGCTGACGCTGCTGCAGCACATCGTAAAGGTCGCGCTGTATGACGTCACGCGGCAGCATGTTGTGTAGATGACATCAGGCTAGTTCTCGATTAGAATCATAGTTCTCGAGGGAATTCCTAAACAAATGCCGGCTCAGTACTTTGACTATCGCTAACCTGAAGTTCATTCCCGGCACGTAACCGGTGTATCCTGTCATGTAGGCAGGCTGGCGTTGTTGCAGCCCATCGTAGATGTCGCGCTGCGGGATGTCGCGCCGAGGCATGTTGTGTAACTCGTAATTGTCGCCCGGTTGATACACGAGCGGTTTGCTGAGCAAAATTGAAACTTATTTTTAGCTTAAGTAAATTAAATGCTCCTAGTCATATACGGAACTACTACTTGCGTTCATTTTGCATTTCGTTCTTTGTGCTTTTAGTCTACAGCGTTTTTACCAGGGACGTGACTACCGCCGTAACAGCCGTATCGATGATACCGTGATACGGGGCCCCCGGGCTTGAAGGGTCCGGAACGTGTGTGATAAGAATTTAATCTTAGGACTTCTATGGGAAAGGATCGGCAGGAACAACTTTCACACTTGTTATTACTGTATAAAGAGGCAGAAAATATAGAAAAAGATATAGACGATTAAGGCTGGATTCGACCAAACTGGAATAAGACTTACTCCGAGATTAGTCTATACAAATTCGGCGTTTAATCTAGGTATAAGACCTTATTCTAGTTTGATCGAATCCACTCTTAAACTATTTGGCTAACTTAGCTACTAGGAGCAGCACAAATGATAGAAAAACTATGATGTCAGAGTGGGTTTTATAGTAATGTTTATGTAGTGTATTATCTAGGTAGGTATACTCACTTAAATAATCCTTTAGATCTGATCTCCCTCAATATCTGTCTCGTGTTGTCGCCGTAACATTTCCCATAACGGAACTTGAGCAACGGACAATGGCCAGTGTATCTGTAACAAAAAGGAATCTTTGTTATGTTTTGTAATAAATAACATTTTAAAAAACCTATTATTTTATCTTGACATTTCGTACAGGGAGAGTCAAAAGTCTCCCCTTGACCACGGACCGTGTTTAAGGGTTCTAAAAGAGTCTGTCGGAAAAACAAACGCGTTAGCGCGATTTATAGAAAGCTTAACATACCTACTTACAATATAATAGAAAACAATAAATCATATAATCATATTTTACGGTCAAAGACATTAAGTAAGTCTAAAAACTATAGTAAGAAGAAATGTATCCACCTCTGTAGACTTAAGTTATGATCACCACGCACCGGACTCGAACGCAGAGAGCTGTGTTCAATTCTCGTGGTGGCACATTTACGGCACAGCCACGACACCACAGCGGGCGTCTTGTCTTGGCAGTCCGCCCGTTGGGCTGGCTTTTCGGAACTCAAATATTCGAATAAGAGCGATGGGCGGAGGATGAACGGCGATGAACTCACCACCTGTCACGCTGAGCACATGTGCAGTCGCTATTTGGTGAAACTTGGACTGCTTTTGCTGTCCTCATTGCCAAGTCTCTGACTAACCCTTCGGGGATAATAGTCGTGTTATAATATGTATGTAATATTCAAATAACTGAGTTGAGACTATCTGCATTCATATACCTACCTACATTAGGCAGAGAACACATCTTTCAAAGCTCTCTACGATCCAGTACTAAGTACTTATTAGTTATTCTGTGCCATTGCTTTATTTCATTTACTCTCTATCAGTTATTATTATGAGTGGTTGGTTAGTACGCCGGTTCTGGCGTCGCCATCCCTGAGGTTCCGGGTTCGATTCCCGGCCTGGGTGTCTAACAGCTTAAAAATATGAATATGGACATGGGCTTCATTTGACATTTGAAGCCCATATTTTGTCATTATATGGGAATATTATGGGCTTCAAATGTCAAATGAAGCCCATGTCCATATTCATATTTTTTTGCCGATAGGGTAATAGCTGGTCAATTTAGGAATAACTATGGTTTTCTAAATTGATTTCGGGTCTGTGTTTTCTTTAATAAGTTGGTTTATCTGTTAAATAACCAATAAAGACAAGTTAGCTTGGGCTACTAGATAAAATTGGTGTGAGGGTAAAAAAGTATTTAAATATTTATTTTATTTTATTATCTTAATTAGGATAGGCAAGTCTTCTATCTCAAGATGTGTGTTCTAGTTCTTTAAGCATCTAATCAGAATTACCATAGTTACCTAAATGTTACCTACTTAACGACATTTTAGTGATAGGACTGCGGAATATAGGGGTCAAACGTAGCTTAACTTGTGATTGCGAGGCAGGCCGCTCTTTTATCCTTGACCGACCATCCCTCATATAATATCCGCTACCGATAGGTAGGTAGGTAGTTACCTATAGCTACTTTACCCTGTGCCATACATTTACTCCACTTAGTTAATTGGGTCTGATATGTAGTTTCGAATGCCGTCGTTGCGACGCACGCTGTTGCGAAAAACATTTCAAGTGGTACGCACTTGCGAAAAGCCGTTGTATCGAAAATCGCTAAATCGAATGACGGACTTGCGAACACGCTCTCGCGAAATCTCTTTTATATGTGGTACGCTAGGTCGATTGTCATAGTATCGAAATCCATTGTTGCGATTAGAACGCTTATTCAAACCAATGGCACTGGCGATGGAATAGTTTAATGGAAAATCGGAAACTTGGGTTGTACGCCTGTTTGTATCCGGATACTATTGTTATTGTTATTTTTGTTACCTACAAATTTGATTTGTTTTCTATATGTAGTAAGTACATAATTAAAAAGTTTATCAAAAATAATATTTTTTATTTCCCTTTCTTCTAAATACTAATCGAGCACATCGTAAGTGGCTGTGTCTCATCGAGGTCGTGAGTTCGATTCCCATAACCATCGGGTTTCGATACCGTAACTATCTATCTAGCGTACCACATATAAAAAAGATTTCGTGGCAGCGTGTTCGCGAGTCCGTCATTCGATTTAGCGATTTTCGATACGACGGCTTTTCGCAAGGTTTTAAGTGGTACGCTACTTGAAATGTTTTTCGCAACAGCGTGCGTCGCAACGACGGCATTCGAAACTACATATCAGACCCTAGTTAATTATACAGGGTGAAAAAAAAGACCGTGGTTGGAGGAAAGTACCCTTAAATTTTTCTTTTTTAATATTCTAACAGTATTAATTATTTTTGAAAATAAAGGAATGTTTCCTTTCAGTAAAATTTGCCATCATCAATATTAAGGGTACTTTGTAGTTATGTAGATATGTAAGTATATGGTAAATACACTGTACAATAAACAAAATTACCAAATTATTACCAAATGGTAATAGATACCTAAGCAGGTATTTATATACCTGCGGGATTATTCCCGAAGCGAAAAAAAATCAGCTGTTCCATAAGAAGTCAAAGTCAAATTAATTTATTCAATTTAGGCTACAATAATTGAGCACTTATGAATGTCTATGCCGTCGGTTCGTAAGTCTAACTATGGGGCGGGAGCCTTGTACTGAGAAGAACCGTCAAGAAACTCAGCAAGGGCATTTCTTTTCTCCCTTTCTTTTACAGCGTCAATAAAAATTGGAAAATGCGCTCCCTATCATAGAAGGACATTTTCCATAACAACATAAAAAAACATTCAATACGTTAACAAGACAACACAACACATACAAAAGCATAACCAAAAAAAAAAGTATTGCTTTATTTAAAATAAAATGAACAACGTCTTCTTTGAAACAAGACAAAGAAAGACTATTTCTATTAAAATAAAAATAAGACTGCAAATAAAATACTGATTTTTTTTTGCACTTTCAGAGTTGCTCCTGTACAAATAGTTGTTCTTTGCACTTAGCAGGAGGGCGCACTTGAGGAATTATATAGGTACCAATTATCAAACACCATGCATGTAGATGTACACTCGCGGACTCCGTCGCTTTACCAGTCTAAAGGCCAAAATCCCTTGCACAACGCGTCGTCTGTTTGGAAAACTGGTAAAGCGACGGTGACCCCAATAGCACATCATATCCTACTATCCTACTAATATTATAAAAGCGAAAGTTTGTAAGTATGGATGGATATTTGTTACTCTTTCACGTAAAAACTTCTGAATGGATTTGGATGAAATTCGGCATACCGATTGTTTATAACTTGGTTTAATACATAGTATACTTTTTATCCCGATATTCCCACGGGAACGGGAACCACGCGGGTGAAACCGCGAGCGGCCGCTTGTACATAAATAAAGTTATGTCGGTCGAGTGGTTTGCACACCGGTTTTCATGGATTCGCCATCTCTGAGGTCCCGGGTTCGACCCCGGTCGGGACAATTTAGAAATTATTGATTTTCTAAATTGTCTCGGGTCTGGGTGATTTCTATGTATAAAGTATTTTAAGTATGTTTATCCGTTGAGTAACCATATAACGAGTTTCATAACGAAGCTTCTCTTGGGCTAGATAATTGGTGTGAGTGTAGGAAAGTTTATTTATTTATTATTAATTACGACTATTATCCCCGAAGTGTTAGTCAGAGACTAGGCAATGAGGACCGCATGCAAAATCTCTACCATAGTCCACCAAATAGCGACTGCACATGTATTCAAGGTGGTAGGTGGTGATCGTAGCCCATCGCCGCTCTATGCTGTTGGAAGTATGTGCAGTCTTTAGTCTGTTAGTCGCCTTTTACGACATCCGAGGGAAGAGAGGGGGTGGTAGTATTCTTTCACCGCTATACGCGACACGGTTATGTTGATGTGTGCTATAAAATGAACCCCTTGAGCACCGTAAAACCAGACACAATTGAAAATCAACTGTTTAGCGACCGCCGGCGGTCTTATGATCCTTAACCTATTACGTAGATGTAGATGTGAGCTATAGAATTAAGAACTTAGAATATTTATATTAGTTGAAGAGCAATACACGAGACAGCCAGAAGAATGCAGTGTAGGCAGGCAAGCTGGGCCCTTATTCTGTAACGATTCCTTGTTTCGAAACCACGTCAATTCCTTAAAAATTTACGATATCTTCCCAAAAACGTATGCGTTTGACGTTTGTGCGCGGTAAGGTTTAGGTGTCGAATCTATAGATTGCGATACAGAATCAGGGCCCTGGTCCGACTTAACTCCTTGGGAGACCTTTCGAACAGTGGATCATATTCAGTGTTACGGCTGATGATGATGATGTTTTTAATTTGGTCACAGATCCAAGTTACCCGGCATTGCGAAAGTTGCTCAACTGGCAAGATCACAAATACATACGTACATAATAATTACCACTATTATCCCCGGGTTCGATTCCCATTGGTTGGTGTTGGTTGGAAGAAGTGCCTGATCATTACCTAAGGTCAGGGGAGATGAAGGCCAAGTGCTTAGCAACCCGTAGAAGAAATCAATTGCTAGAATGTATGTTCGGGGCAACTTGAGAGATATTTCGCTAATTCTTTTTTGTTGTGTTCATAATTATTATTATCAGGAAAGGTGTGTGGAATAAAATTTTTGGAAATTCGTCACGGGGTGTTCACGTGGACGAAGTCGCGGGCGCACGCTAATAAAATGTACATACATCATAATATTATAACCACGACTATTATCCCCGAACGGTTAGTCAGAGACTAGGCAATGATGATAGCAAAAGCAGTCCTCTGCCATCTATCTGCCATAGTCACTTTTCACCAAATAGCGACTGCACATGTGTTGAGCGTGACAGGTGGTAAGCCCATCGTCGCTCTATGCTGTTGGATGTATGTGCAGTCTAGTCCGTTTGTCGCTTTTTAAGACACCCAAGGGAAGAGAGGGAGTGGTAGTATTCTTACGCGACACGGTAATAAAGATGACAAACTGGACTCGCAATAAATACCTCCATCATCAGCCTATGAACATCCCACTGCTGGGTACAGGCCTCTCATGTGGACAATACCACGTGGGGATATTGGGCCATAACCCACCACGCTGGCCCAATGCGGGTTGGTAGGTTTTAACGACTGCCATCTTACGACAACAACCGGGACCGGGCTTAACGTGCCTTCCGAAGCACGGAGGAAGCTCAAGCTGTTTTTTAATTGGTCACCCATCAGGCAACCCGGCATTGCGAAAGTTGCTTAGCGGGCAAGATCGCAAGCCGAACGCGCTAGCCGCTGCGCCATCGAGCTCCTCATCCAATAAATACCTCGCTTACTCGTACATTTAAACTTCAATTTTCCTATAAAAAAATCAGCAGTATTTGACGGTGGTGATGGCGTGTCGGCAGGTAATATGTTTCCGATAACAAGCAATATGAAATTGGGAATATCGTTAGTATAACGGTAATAGAATACATTTCTGCTCGAAGAAACATGATGGCATCGAAAAATACCTGAGTGCTGTGTTATTATCATATGCAATGCAACACCTATATTAATTTACTATGTTGGATTTTGAATGTAGATCATAGTTTATTGGACTGCATAGGAGTTACAGGAAATAGTAATAAAATTAATAAGAATATGTATATATTGAAAATAGTTACGTAAATTCAGTGCACCTGTAACGGTAAAGAATAGGAATATGACGGAGTAAGACCTAGTTGTTTAGCCGGAGTAGTCCGGCTGCTATGGCATAATAATATAGAGAAAGTGCATTGTCATAATAACATAAAGAGATCGCAGACTGCACAGGCAGACTGCAATGTTAAACAGTACTTACCTATTTAAATAAAACCAGTCATTCAAAAAATAAAATAAAATTACAATTTTGTAAGTATTTATATTTTTTATGGTGGTATATCTAGGTATGTTTCAGGGCTAAATACTTCACATTGGTGCGACACCGTTTAATAAAAATATAAAAAAAAACCAGAAAAAAAATACAGATAATGTCTTGTCAGTATAAATTGAAAAAACTATATCGCACCAAAACAAAATGTGTGTTTAGACTACAGAATAACCTATATCCTAAAAGCATAAAAATAAAACATTACGCATCAACACATCGTTGTCAGCATGAGCAAATCTAGATTTATGCGAAGTTTTTCACAAAAAAAAATTCTAATAATACTCTCAAATTTTAAATAAGTTAAACAAAAATTTTTCATTTTAGGCCAGAATGCGTATTCCTCTGGGTACTACATACTATATCCGTCAAAAGAGATCACATTTATGCCGAGAGCCTGAAAAATAGCGGATGGCTATTCGCCTCTGTGAATGTACAGACAGATGCCATTCAAGTCAACCTACTACAAAATTTCAAATATCTCCAACCAAATTTCTAATGTGGTAGGTATCGATCACAGAGCAGTTAAAGAAGATCGGTGGTATCGACTATTTACATTTTACAGTTATGGGTACCTATGGGTCTAACAATATCAATATGCGAACGTTTAAGGGGAGCATTATACATCACACTGAGCATGAGCACTAAATTTGGTTCAAAACTCTCGTCGTTACCTTATCATGATAACAAAACATTATCATAATTCACCAAAAAATACACTCTTTTCAAACCCGTACAACTGTACTACACGCACACAAAGATAGCCGAACCTGCACACTAAACTCGGAGCATACTGAGCTATCTTTTTATTGACGCTTACGTGCGTGTTAGTAAAGATACAGCATGTTTCATGATGTGCATTTTTTTTATTGATTTAGTTTGTTAGAAAACATAACTTTGAAAAATCACTATAAAACTGGAGCCCATTTTTGTCATTGTATTCAGAATGATGTATAGATACCGCCATTAAACGTTCGCTTATTGATTTTGTTAAACTCTGTATAGGGTGATCGGTTGGCGTATGTACAATTATCAATTTAAGTTTAAGTGTCTTATGTATACGTGAATGAACAGGAGGGCGGTATTCCATTTCATAACGGGCAATCCTCATATAGGAAGCAGTATCCTGACGCTGGGTGCAGGACGAAGGGAAAGTCGCAGTCGCATCGTGACCAGTCGCAGATGATGCCCATAGAGATGGCGACCGGTTCATCGCAGGTGCGCTGCGACGGTGTCGGCCGACATTCGCTGTTGAGACGGTGCATGTTCTCTGGGCATTGCTCTACACCTGGAAATTAACGAAATGCGGTCGTAAGGTGAGGATGAATGAATGAATGGTCGTCTTGTTGAAGCCTCCGGTGGCAAGAAGGCTGGCAGCTGCCACTGCCAGCGTATTTATAAGCTGTTGTATAAACCTGGAATTAAATGAGGTAATGTTGCCAGCATTCTTGAGACCGTATCCATGCGTGCCCACAGTTAGAGAATATTTTTTATTTAGTTTTAAGTTAGTCATTTGATTTAATTCCAAGTTGTGTTGTTTTTATTACTTACAAGCTTTTATTTTAGTTTCAGCTGTTTGTCTGTAATCAAATCTTGCAAGTTAAATTTGATTCACTTCACGGTTACCGATTGAGATGAAATTTTGCATGCATAAATCAGATGACAATGCAAAATTATTATGATATGGAGCTAATCTGATGATGGAACCGGAAGGTGGACATAGGTACTCGGTAGTTAAACGACACAACCCCATCGAGTTTGGACTCTTTTGATTCGTCTTAACGAGTACTTTGGTGCTAGGTGGTAAAATATACGCCTCGCATGCATCTCAACCTGATCCCCAAAGTGAGGATACCAGAGCCACGTTGACCCGCCACTTTACCGAAGATCGAAGAAGCCAGAAATCAGCCTAGGCGAAATTAAGATAGCTCTTGGACAGCTTAAAAACGGAAAAGCCCCTGGTGAAGACGGTGTTACATCTGAGCTCCTGAAAGCAGGCGGTAAACCTGTGCTAAAGGAGCTCCAATACATCTTTAACACCGTTCTCTTTGAAGGGAGAACTCCGGAGGCGTGGAGTAGGAGTGTCGTCGTGTTATTCTTCAAAAAAGGAGACAAGACCCTCCGAAGACATTTGACACTATCGAGACCTGGGCTGTTCTTAAATCCCTGCAACGATGCCAAGTCGATTAGCGATATATCCAAATGTTGAGGTGTCTCTACAATGCCGCCACCATGGCTGTCCAAGTACAGAACCAGCAGACAAAGCATACCACTTACATCGAGGTGTGAGACAGGGGGATGTGATATCCCCAAAATTATTTACAAATGCTTTAGAGGATATGTTTAAAACGCTGGCCTGGAAAGGACGTGGCATCAACATCAACGGCGAATACATCTCACACTTGCGATTTGCAGATGACATCGTCATCATGGCCGAAACGTTGCAGGAGTTACAACACATGCTGAACGGCCTAGCTGATTCTTCTCGCTGCATGGGTCTCCGAATGAACTTGGACAAAACTATGGTTGTATTCAACGAACATCTCATTCCTGAACTGATTGCAATACAAGGCGGTGCTGTCGAAGTTGTTAAGGAATATGTCTAACTCAGGAAAATTTTACAGATGAGTAGAAACAACTTCAAGAAAGAGGCCAACAGAAGGATATAGCTGGGCTGGGCTGCGTATGGGAAATTACGTCAAGTCTTTACGTCGCCAATTCCACAATGTCTAAAGACAAAAGTCTTCAATCAGTGCGTCCTACCCGTCATGACATACGGAGCCGAAACGTGGACACTGACGGTAGGGCTGGTTCACAAGTTTAAAGTCGCTCAGCAGGCTATGAAAAGGGCTATGCTCAGAGTTTCTCTAAGGGATCGGATTCGAAACGAGGTGATACTGGCTACATAACGGAAAAACACTGCTACGCGCTACGAACGACGCCGTAGTCAATCTCGCATCAGAAATACTAAAAAGTTAAAAATAAAATAAAAAAAAGGAAAACTTTTTAAAAACTAGCTTTTATTACTTTTTAATAAAAATAAATAAAAAGTTAAAAATAATTTTAACCAGTTAAGCCTACATTGCAACCTTTAACGATAATTAACCTTCTTCGTCTACGTCAAAATAATCTCATATCATATACATACCTAGATAAATATTTTTATTAAACCCTTAAAACTTTACTTTTTTTATGTATTTATTTGGGAAACAAACCATTTACACTTTAACGATACATTTTAGCATATATCTTCATTATTTTTCTTTTGCAATCACAATGTAACACGTTTTTATTTATAATAAATGGGTCTGTGATAAAAACGCAAAGATTTAATACAAGGTGTAAAGTTAATAATATATAATTAGGTATGTATGCTAAAGGATTATTGTAGACGAAGAAGGTTAATTATCGTTAAAGATTGCAAAGGTACCTATAGAATGGTGTTTTTCTTATCAGATTTAAATTATTTTAACTTTTTAGTTCTTTTTATTAACAAGTAAGTCATAAAAGCTTGTTTTTAAAAAGTATTTTTTTTTATTTTTAGTATTTTTGATGCAATATTGACTACGGCGTAGTTCGTAGCGCGTATCAGTTTTTTTTTATATTGACCAAATATAAGTTCTTTTTTTAACAAACCTTTGATTGTAGGCATAATGCTTCTGTGTTAAAGCCCAATTTTGAATGCTTGAAATTCTTACGATTTAATTTCCTAGGGTGACTCGGTTATGAACAAATATCGCAATGCGCTGCATTGTTTTACTGTTCGTAATGTATGCAAATAGGTCGCTTTGCCTAAGTTCATCGTTAGACACTAGTTTGACCTTTTCTGTTTAAATGCGTTATTTGTAGGAAAGTGAAATTTATTATTCATTGTTGTAAGTAGGTATTTAGAATCAACATGATCTAAAATATTTTAAATAATGTTTCTGCTCTCTGTTCCGCTCCCGTTTGAAGAAAGAATAATATACACATATTGAGTAGCAGTATTTATTAACTTCCTCATTGTGCAGATTACAAAAGGTTGGGAAGTGGCTTCTAAATTTTAATCCCTGTATTGTAAGAACCAGCCATCCAGCCAATAAAAAAAACACTTAGAAATACTTAAGAGGCCTATTAGGGTAACTCCCGGATATATGCCGCAGTAGGATAGATGCCTCAAATTCAAAAACTCACATTCGCACGTTGACCCCAAGTTTGACCTCGATGGTATTAGATAGCCCTTCTCGAGTGCAGCGCCAGTGTGACGCGCGAGCGCCGACTGAGCAGTCGTTACATAGGTGTGCGTACCACAGCATTTTTGCCCGCGAAAAAGTGCGTAATAATTTTAACGGTCGAATTTTGGAGGCGTGATACTTTTTACATAGTAAGTATTTTTTTTTTTAAATAGATAGATCGGAAGGAAACGTGTCTAGATATGTCTTTAGACGTGTTTCTTTTCATTTTCATTTTAGTGTACATGACGTGTACTTAGAGGCACCTATACTACACGAAACGGATAGATCCTTGACTTTAATCGGGATACATGCGCCTAGAGGCACGTATCCCTTGCTCGAGGCATCTATCCTATAGTTACGGATTTTAAATGTGAAATATTTTTATATGTTTCAGAACCAAAATACCTAGGAAATACGTTAGAAAGTCGGGCGTCCAACCTCGTGTAAGAAGTTGGACAGAGCTTCAGTTGCAGGCGGTTCTAGTAGACTTAGAAAATAACATTATGGGAATTAATCACATATCAAGGACTTATGGCATTCTTACCCGTACACTGAGAAGGTAAAAATCCAAAATTACGGCATAGGTTTCCTTAGGTTTGTGTTCAATGTTAATTATTTAAAAAAGCAGATTTGTTTTTAAAATAAATGTGTCTAATATTCGAAAAGCATTTATTATTTTCCACCTAATTTGATTTTCTAAATATAAAATTCAGACGGGCGTCTATCTTTCAGATACAAGGTTTTACACCAAATATTTGAAGGATAAGTGCCCTTTAAGAAATGTAGTTTATCGCAAAGTTTTTATTATTATTGTATTCTTATTTGCCGCAGATCTTTTAAATGCTAAATTACTTCCTAAAACCTCTTGATTTTGGTCTCATGGTGTAACAGGAGACAAATAACAACAATTTTTTTTTTTTTACCTAGGCGTCTATCCCGTACAGCAATATGTAGTTACCAGTCTATCCTCGATGGATATTGAACACAATTAAATTTAGATACCATATATGATAACTTTTAGCTCATGATAAAGTTAAATAGTAAAAAAAAAGACATATGGGCGACTAACCCCCGACATTTTTACCGTCTGAGGCGGCTATCCTTTAATTTTACGAGGAGTGCGAAAATGATTATAGCTCCAACAATATCAGGCATTTTGAAAATACGTTATATTTAATTTAAAGACTAAGTACCATACTATGTACACCTATAAGTAGTTATTTAAAAACACTTATCATACACACGTTATTTGGTAATTTCAAAAAGTACGACATCTATCCGAGAGTTACCCTACATCTCAAATGTCATTTTTGCGTAAAATGCCCAATTTGCATTTTATAGTAACTTTGCAGTTGTAATTATAGTTTTTATCGAAATAGGAAAATAAATTTATGCATAATATTACAAATCTCCACTCTGCGAGAATAAGCTGAGTTCGGATGGCCAGCGCATCGTATATAAATCATCATAATAAATCATAATAAATTCATTATAAAATCCATATTCCTCATGAAGTAACAATTATACTGGTATAAATTTTGCTCAATAATATTATCGAAAATAGGAGAAATTCACAGTTAACTTTAAGCGATTATCGAAGTTTTTTGGTTTAGAATAAGATTTTTTTTTCTATATAAAATCAATGATATCTAAAAATTCCGAGGCCGCTACGCACTATACGACTATATAGAGATAACATTCAATTTTTTTATTTCATTTGTTTAGAACAGTAGTTCAATCTAGGAGCTTAAAAAAAGTGCCTTCGCGCATTTTATGAAAATCTCTCTCTGCAATTTTGGGTTTGATTAAAAAGTTAAGCAAAATTTACAAAAAGCGAGGCCGCTACGCACTATGCCAATAGCTATTCTACACTAACTTTTAATTTATGTTTGTTTCTGAGATCAAGAACGCCAAAATTGGCCATTTTTAGCAAAAATCACAGTCGAGATGTAATAGGCCTCTCTCGTCTTCATACTAAACAATCCTAATTGCAAACTCTGTAGAAGAAATTTACGAATCAAAGCCGGCAGGGATCAACGTCTACTTAATAAAAAGTGTTTACTCACAAGTTCCGTTAAACGCTAGGCATCCTGCTACACCCACACTTCCATAATACATCGAGTCGACGATTTTCGCTAAACAAATAAACAGGAAGATTAATTTCATTGCGTCGTCACGGTAAGAGCGCTTCCATTGGAGTGTCTCATACTCATCACACAATATTGACATTGACAACGAGTGTGTTCGAGCGAGCGATCATGTGTTCGGTAGTGCTTCCTGCACTACCGAAAACATGATCCATGCTTTTGTTCTTTCAATCAACAATTTTTACATGAATCATTTTCCAACGTTTTGCTTGAAACTTATCTAAAGGTGACTGTCTCAGATATTCAGAATTGCTTGAGCAGAATTTGCTTAACAAAATCAGGAACTGCGGAAACAAATTTTATATATAATAATATGGATATAGGTTTTAGGTTGGTTCTAGGCAAGCGTGCTACAATGGCAGACGCATTGACATGGCATTGATTTATCACTGTGATCGAATGCTAAATAAAACGTACTAGGCACTACAATCTCACAAGACTGAGGTTAGCAATAGCAAGAAAACAAATAGATATTAAAAACCACATTTTTTATATTTGGTCGATCAGATCATCATCGTCTTTGATCCTAATCTTCTTCGATACCCGTCCGAGGCGCGGTGGCCTGCGCCCGCCGCGCACTTTCTTGTTCTGCGAGCATGTCGCCACATCGACGCAGGACTCCGTGGCTTCCTCCAAGATCAGGTCAGCGTTACAGTCGCACCGGGACCAGCCGCAGGTGAAACCTGGGGGCAAATGTCAGTGGGGTGAGGAGGTAACTCGCAGGACCGCAGGATCTAGGGGCTAAGCCACCTGTCTTGGGCCCAGAGATGACGGGTTCAATTCCCAGAGGGGGTATTTATCTTTGTGTAGTTACAGACTAGGGTTGCCCACCCGTACTCTAAAATAGAGTATTGTCCTCTTTTTCATGTAAGCGTACTACTTACATAATAATCTAACACACCAATAAAGTACGCTAAAATCCTCTATTTACGTAAATGACAAATATTTGTTAAATGTCGCAAAGAGCAACAGAAAATACGTTTTTAAGGACAAATAAATGAATACTTACTTACTTTTTTTATGATATGTAAGTACTTACCTACTTTATTTTTGTTCTAAAAAAAATCACAGATCTCGTGCTCTACACGACTTGAAGGGGCATTGAAAATGAACCTAGTTATTATAGATTATTAATGAAAATAAACAATTTTCAAAAAAAATTATCGACATTTCCAAAATTTGTTTATACTATCCTAAAGCCCTTAATTTTCCGCGTCTATTAAGTCCTAATAGATCTTCGTATCTCAAAGCTGCGAAGTTCCACAGGGCTATGACGCCCGAGTAATACCGCACGGTGACGCTCCACGCGCCGCTAAGGGGGAGCATACCGCCCCCCTATCACTCACACAAAAAAAGTATAAGACATAAAATGTTTCCCGTCTCAATATCTCGGTTTTTCGATTTTCGACCTCGTTCACGAGATATCAAAGATATTCCGAGGGAAGGTGTTAAAAAATCAAGGTTTTTTTTTTTGTTTTTTCAATTTTCGAAAAAAGTTTTCGACTTTTACAAAAAAATTTTTCACCATCTGAAAGCCATTCAAATTCTGCGTCTTTTAAGACCTCATACGTTTTCATGGCCCTAAACCACTATATACCACGGGGCAAACACACTTCAGCAAAAATGAGGCCCTACCGGAGCGATCGAAAAAACATTTTCAATGCTAAAATAAAAAAAATCTTTATTTGTCCTAAAAAGAGGTGGCAACGGCAACTCTAGTACAGACCTACCATACAATGTCAATTTTTTTCAAGACCTTTTTAACTAGTGTATGATTAGATTACACTGTTGAGATGTAGTAGATAGTTAGTTGGAGTGCAGGATGAAAACATCACTATAGTATAGATGAAAGTAGAAATGTATTTACGTAAAGTTACAAGTAAGTTAAAAATAAAAATAGACGATTCTTTTCTCTAAGGTTAAACCGAGTTGGCTGGCGTTGTAAATTGCACTGGATTAAAAATAAGTAATTTATTATAATAATTAATATGATACTCTACGTTGCGACGGGTCAATGACGCGTGCGCGTGACGTTGTGCTGTGTTAGCAAAAGTATAATAAATATGTACAGTAAACTGTACACTAGTGTACTTACTTAGATGGATCAATATCGATTGAAGAAGTCTGATAGCTTTGGATAGGTTCATCTCTTGCAGGCGTGTGTACTTTGGTTGGTGGTAGGGCTTAAATCACCATCTTATATATAACCGCCTCTGTGGTCTAGTGGCTAAGCCACCGGTTTCAGACCCAGAGGTCCCGGATTCGATTCCCAGCGGGGGGCACATCTTTGTGTGCTCGGTTTGGTTGGTGATAGGGCTGTTAAGTCCGCCTGGCTAGCTACCACCATCTTATCTAAGTCTGTCGCCATAATGTTTATAGCATTGTTGTGTTCCGACAGTTTGAGATGAGATAGCCAGCCTCAGTGGTTGAGGATTCCGGGTGAAGCGCGCTTCCACCTTCGGCCTTATCGTCACTTACCATCAGGTGAGATGAAGGCAAAGTGCTCACCCGTTGCAAAATAATAATAAAGAATATCTTTTTTTTTTTTATTTTTTTATTTTTTTTTATTGGCAACGGGTAAGCGCTTGGCCTTCATCTCACCTGATGGTAAGTGACGATAAGGCCGAAGGTGGAAGCGCGCTTCACCCGGAATCCTCAACCACTGAGGAACTGGCTATCTTATCTCAAACTGCCGGAACACAACAATGCTATAAACATCGTTGTTATGGCGACAGACTTAGATAAGATGGTGGTAGCTAGCCAGGCGGACTTAACAGCCCTACCACCAACCAAACCGAGCACACAAAGATGTACCCCCCGCTGGGAATCGAACCCGGGACCTCTGGGTCTGAAACAGGTAGCTTAGCCACTAGACCACAGAGGCGGTTAAAATGTTAAAGCATGTTGTTATTCAACAGTTTAGAGATAAGATAGCCAGTTGCTCAGTGGTTGGGGATTCCGGGTGAAGCGCCTCCACCTTCGGCCTTATCGTCACTTATTACCATCCGGTGAGATGATGGCCAAGCACTTACCGGTAGTGGATATAAAAAAGGACGGCAAGGTGAGTAGGCTAGTGCAGTACCAGAGAATACATAGTATAAAGTAATGTTTAGTTTTTCGGCAGGTATAAATAAATAAACTTTCCTACACTCACACCAATTAGATATCTAGCCCAAGAGAAGCTTCGTCGTGAAACTCGTTATATGGTTACTAGACAACGGATAAACATACTTAAAATATATTTATTATACATAGAAAACACCCAAAACAATTTAGGAAAACTATAATTCCTAAATTGACCCGACCGGGGATCGAACCCGGGACATCAGAGATGGCGACACCATGAAAACCGATGTACAAACCACTCGACCAAGGAAGTCGTTATCGTATGTATTGCTTATATCCTCATAAGTCCTTTTCCATGCCGCTTGTGTAGCCACACCAATACCAACCCTCTCTACCCTTGGGTGCAGGAAAAGACGATTATTGAAATAAACACTGCACAGACATGTAAAAGCATAAAGCGGCGATGGGCTCAGTAATTAATCACGCTGAGCACATGTGCAGTTATAATTTGGTGAAAGGTGGACTATGGCAGAGGACTGCTTCTGCGCTCCTCATGCCTAGTCTCTGACTAACCCTTTGGGGATAACAGTCGCGAATCTTTGTAGTTAGGTATGTTTCATCATCATCATCATCCAAGGACACGCCACTGAGCACGATCCGCGGCATTCTCATCCAGCTCTAGCCAGCCACCTTGCGAAGATCGTCGCTCCACCTTGTCTGAGGGCGTCCTACGCCTACGCCACGCTTGCCGATACGCGGTCGTATCGATAGGTATGTTTGGTACTTTCCTATTCAAATTACTTACAAATGAATTACCTTCATGGCTCTGTGTGTCTGTTTACTAAAACGGACACACGAGTCTCACAACTACATTTATGACTGTAGCCTTCCAAAGTATGTTGGGTGACGTTGCCATGACGCCCTGCTATGACCTACATTTGTAAGTTTGAAGAGAATGCCAAAATGCAGACAATAGAAAATTAATTTACGAGAAAATTAACTAACGACTTCTTGGTAACAGACACTGGTTTTAATTAACTTTTAACAAAAAAAATATGAGCCACTAACTCGGCTAGTTACTGCTTCTTTTGAGTTGTATTTTTTTTGGCATTGCTATTTTAGGCGGCATTAACTTAAAGTCTGGTTTGCATTGGGCTTGTGTTGTGATTTAGACGAGTAGCATTGCTTCGCTACTTGCTTAATTAAAACGAAGTTTGAAAACAATTAAACTAACGAAGCATAATGTACCTGCCTACTCGCTCCTAGCATAATTACTCGCCTATATATATAGTTCGGCCAAAGCTTCAGATCCTTGGGAAATGATTCCTACACCGCACACTTCCTTTATATTAACCTTTCTGTTGTATTTGAATAAACTACTTTTTTAGATCAACAGCTGTCCTTATACCAGGGTTGTCATATTTCTCTCCTCATCTGTTTTCATGATGATAAGGGCTAACGTCAAACGGGCTCTTGTCAAAGCGGCCGCGACGCCACTCCGTCTCCTTGTCTTGTCTTGTCTATCACAGGTCACAGGAAAAACCCTTAGGTGCCTATCGATTTATTTGAAAACTTTCTTACACAAAAGAGATCGATGGTCGACGTGCTACTGCGAGAAGGAGACCTTTTCAGGCCCCACTTTTGAAACGCATTTGAAACTTTGACATTACTAAAGACGGATCACGGACCCTGTAAAGGGTTCGAAACGTCATGACTAAAATCAAATCCCTAAAATGTCATAAACGCGAGTTAGATCCGAAAAAAGTGTTTCATTTCATTTCAGAAGCAGACAACTGTATGCAAGAAAAAATGTAAGTATGTTTACACTTACAGTGCGGTGTCGCGCACACATAAGACGGTTCCTCGATAATCACTGCAAAAATGCTGACTGGAATCCATTATTAGTATTTACTAGGCTTCGATCATATAAACTATAAGGACATTTTCTTTTTTTCTTTTTGTACAGTAATTTTATAAATGTTTGTACCTGTGTCTGTGTGTTTCATAAAAATAATTTCCATTCATTCGCTCATTCATTAATCCGTTCATTCATAAACATATAATGACGACTATTATCCCCGAAGGGTTAGTTTAGTCAGAATAGGCAATGAGGACAACAAAAGCAGTCTTCTACCTCTTCTCTCTCTTCATATCTACCATGGTCCACTTTTCACCAAATTACTGTACAGTAATTACTTTACCGAGTGGTAGAGCCACGCTGCGTTGCAGCACGCACGAATATCCACTCTCGAATATCCGGCGTGAAATAATGGCACTTGGTGCTGTTGTCACCACTGCTGCTGTCACGCTGTTGCACTGGCCGGACGGAACGCCAGTGAGGGTTCCGGAGGCCCCTTCTCCCCCCGTCTCACAATTCCTATTTCTTTCTTAACCCTATTCCATCCTTAAAGGACGGCAACGCGCCTGCGATTCCTCTGGTTTTGCGGGTGTCCATGGGCGGCGGTGATTACTCTCCATCAGGTGACCCGCCTGCACGTTTGCCTCCTTCTTTTATAAAAATAAAAAATAAAATAGCGACTGCCTGCACATTATTTGCTCAGCGTGACAGGTGGTGAGCCCATCGCCGCTCTATGCTGTTGGTAGTATGCTCAGTCTTTAGTCCGTTAGTCGCCGTTTGTGACACCCAAGGGAAGAAAGGGGGTGGTAGTATTCTTTCACCGCTACGCGACACGGTACATTCGAAGACTTTTAACCCTTCATTTTGTTCTTGCAACGTATCCAGATTACAATCGGGAATATACAGCCTGGCAGCATATGCCTGGGGCCTTACCATCAACTCTTATCTTACAGCAAGAGTTAACGTATCTGTTGAGTGATAAATTCTCATACGAATTTTGCATAGTAAGATTAAAGCAATACTGTGTAGATACGATCACGTTCCCGATACACGGTGTAGCCCCTACACGTGATCGTGTATACTCACCTATATTGTACACGTAGGGCTCATCGCATGTCCGCTGCGACAGTGTGTCCTCGTCGCACCGGGTGTGGTAGGGGTGCATGTTGCGCGGACAGTGGGTTACGCCTGAAAGCGGGTGGTTCACAACATTTATACTAACCAATCCCATACCAATAGTTGTTTGGGTCAGAGTAATTGCACTTATAATAGGGCCGATTGATAGAGCATATAAAACCTAGGATCAACTTGATCCTAGGATAAAACTTATCCATCTGATAAGTAATGTTTTATTACTTATGCTATGAACCTAAAATATTACCTATTTAAAAAGAAAAGGCAACATATTATTATCAAAATGGTTCTGTAATACTTTATCAAAATATCATACAAATAAGTTTAACTGGTAATTGAAAAATCGGTAGGTAGTCATCTCAAAAACCAGATTATAATTCACCATGTAAGTATTTGTTTTTTGACCACTTCTTTTTTACTTTTGTACACACTGTACACACTACACATTGTATTCGTACTCACATCGGTTCACCAGTAGCAGGCAGGTTCTCACAACACCAAATCGAGACGTAATAAAAATAGAAAGCAGGATGAAACCACAACAGCTCCTCGGCGCCATTGTGTGTCGCTCGGTAATATGTGCAATCGAATGCGGTTATCAGTAGAGTGTTTCTCACGCAGAGACGTATTTACGGTTCACAACTCCGCATGCAAACAGAAGCAACATGTTTTGAAAATAACGTACCGTTTAATTTAACATAATGATTGTGCCACATAACGTAATGTTTACACTGCCAAATGCTAGTGCGGGTATTTACAACAGCGCCATTTATTAGGAACGAATTTGAGAAAAATCGAATGTCGTATATTTTTAAGCCGTGACTTATTACGTATGCAAACAGCGGCATCATGTTTTGAAAATAACGTAACGTTATCCTATAATACTGTTGTGCCAAATAACGAAACGTTCACACTGCTATCTAATTTATTATTATTATTATTTATTATTTAACCCAATTTGTCCCACTGCAGGGCAAAGGCCTCCCTCTCCTTCTTCCACACAACTCTGTCTCCTGCTACTACGGGCCAATCTTTTTTGTAGGAGTCAAGCTCGTCACGCCATCTTCGCCTTGGTCGTTGGTCTGCCGCGATGTCGTCTGGCATTAAATGGGACCCATTCGGTTGTTCTTTTCGCCCATCTTTCGTTTGACATGCGGCAAACGTGTCCGGCCCAATCCCACTTAAGCATAGTCGCCATCCAGGAACGAACTTGATAAACTTGCCACGTATAGTCAATCGAATGTCGTCGTGATCTGTCGAGATTTTTTCACGCCAAAGCATATTTACAATCGGCAACACTGTGCAAAAATACAAACAGAGGCAACATGTTTTGACAGAGGTTTTGAAAATAGCGTAACGTTATCCCAATGCTGTGTGCCCAAAGAGATTTAATATAGTAAATGTCTTTGTGTGTGCCCAATAACGCGTAACGTTCACACTGCTAAATGTTCTATTAGCTTGATGGAACAGTGAAAAAATATTTCACTGTTCCATCGAATAGAACAGTTATTTCACTGTTCCATCGAATAGAACAGTGTTATCTAGGAACGAATTTCAGAATGCCACCGATGAGGTGCGAATAAGTAAATCGAATATTGTGACCAGAGAGATTACTAGTGCGAGTCATTTTCACTGTTCGATCGTGTTAAAAAATTAGTAACCATTTTGTATAGGAAAGAAGTGGCGTTGTTTTAATCTCATACATACATACATACATATAATCAAGACCGCAAATGTAGTCCTCTGCCACAGTCCACGTTTCACCAAATAACGACTGCTCAGCGTGACAGGCCCATCGCCGCTCTATGGTGTTGGATGTATGTGCAGTCTTTAGTCCGTTAGTCGCCTTTTACGACACCCAAGGGAAGAGAGGGGGTGGTAGTATTCTTTCACCGTTACGCGATAAACAGCATAAACAATCTAAACGATTCCATTACCAACCGAAACCGACCGCTTAAAATACTGTGTGCAAGTAATTGTGAGTTCGGATCGTAGAACGACGACAGCCGTAAACGAATGCAAATGAATGAGCTTTAATCACGAACCGCGAAGCTAGCGGGGCGGCCTATTTAGTCGGTGCGATATAGGTAGGGTAGCCAACCTTAAAAAAATAGTTAAAATAAGAAAAATAAACAGTTTTTTAGAAAATTGGACAGCATTTTATTTTTTCTAAAATTTAAATATACTACACTGCGCGGACTACGTTCGGAACTTTTTTTATATTTTTAACAGGTATATGGTTACCACTGCACACTGTGCACAGTGATACTAAAACAGTATTTTGGATACTTTATTTTTGTTCAACAGTAAAAACTATAATGTAGTGAAAAACAGTATAGTTGGCAACCCTACATATAGGTGAATGGTGGTGTAGTCATAGAGGTATTATAAAGGAGACGACTCCGCGAAGCAAGTATTTGCGTACGGAGTTGCAGCTTTGGGCACAGTATAAATCTAAGCTAAATTTATACTGTGCCATGGGTGTGGGTGATAAAGCGATTGTCGTCATGTTTTAACTCTCAGTGACAGGGTGGATTCGACCAAATGGAATAAGGTTTTATACCTAGATTAAACGCCGAATTTGTATAGACTAATCTCGGAGTAAGTCTTTTTCCAGTTTGGTCGAATCCACCTAAGTGATACGAAATGCGATAGTGGTCCTTGAAAAAAATTGCTTCTCGGTGGTGTTGCAATGTTGCAAATCCTGGCAGGGTCATGCAATGTAGGGACCGGGAGAGGATTTGAGAGAAACGAATGTGTCGTATAAAATTGAATTGATATCATGGTTAGTATAACACGTACCTCCTTGGTCGAGTGGTTTGTACACCGGTTTTCATGGTGTCGCCATCTCTGAGGTCCCGGGTTCGATCCCCGGTCGGGTCAATTTAGAAATTATTGTTTTTCTAAATTGTCTCAGGTCTGGGTGTTTTCTATGTATAATAAGTATGTATTTAAGTATGTTTATCCGTTGTCTAGTAACCATTTAACGAGTTTTATAACGAAGCTTCTCTTGGGCTAGATAATTGGTGTGAGTGTAGGAAAATGTATTTATGTATGTATTTATGTATTTGTAGATAATGAGAGGTGAGGTGAGTCGCACACTAGTCGTCCCTAGTTTTAACACCATTAACACTGGTACCAGTGGTAGCTACTGCTGTGTTGAGAATGTTGAGATAGGGACGTGCCTGGCACAGGGGCGCGCGGCGTGCGACCTTACGCCGCCGAACGCGGAGATAACGATGAATTAATAGTTTCACGCGAATGTGATGTAACGGTGCTGATATGAGGTTCGATAAGGTTCGATATTTAGGTTTAATAAGGTTCGATACTTAGGTTTTTACAGGGGTGGCAAGTTGGCAACGGGCAGGCTAGAAACAGAATGTATCTTCTGCCTACCCGAAACTAGATGATTTCAGGTTCTTCGTCCTCAAAGACATTGCCAAGCTTAGAATAACTGCTTATGGCAGTCATTTTCACTGAGGAGGCAGAGTGATAGGACGGGGTTGCACAAGAAAAGGTCAACGGAGTCGATAAGTTATTACAAGGGCGGTAAAGGGCTCGTGTTATCTCTGGTATACCACCATCAGGCGGGCCGTAAGCCTAATTGCTAATTGTAAAACCGCTCATATGGTTGTGCTCTAGCACAACTCGAAACTTTACTCATATTGTGGATTCCAATTGCCATCGGACAACCGTGCCTTTTTACAACAGTGACGTTACTTCATCTATTAAATGACTTACCCAGTTCCATTTGACATAACCATCATCAGCCTATAAACGTCCCACTGTTGGACAAAGGCCTTCCCACGTGGGTATTGGGCCATAACCTACACCAAAAAGCTCTGTGCGGTTCGCCTCATAAGAAAACATTACTGAGCAAAGCAAAAAAACAAACTCAAATTTAACAAGTAGATATACAGGTCTGGGCATTCTTTGGTTCTACAACTGCT
This sequence comes from Scoparia ambigualis, assembly GCA_963921215.1. NCBI lineage: Eukaryota > Metazoa > Arthropoda > Insecta > Lepidoptera > Crambidae > Scoparia > Scoparia ambigualis. The sequence goes on along the minus strand of OY992517.1, from coordinate 27,616,170 downwards.
TTAAGTAAAATAAAGAATATGCCGAGAGGACAAAATTATCTACTGACTGAATTATGTACTGACATTAGGTAATAAAGACTATTAAAGACCCATTAACTGGATAAATACTTTTAGTTTAAAGTCGTTCAATAGGTACCACCGGCACCGCACCGATCGCGAATGATACAATAATTATGTCGTCAGCTTCGCTTACAACTTTGTTTTACCACGGTCTGCCACTGTAAGTACATTTTATTATTATTATTCAACACACTCGCTCGTAAAGTGGCTCTTATTACACCGATTTCAGCATTGTAATGTACACACTAGTGCGGTAATGTAGTTTAAAAATAGAATCTCGAACAGCGAAGAAATAATAGCATTTCTTCCACTAGGGAAAAAAGTTTTATTAAAATTTTTGTCTGTCAAATGACAATGAGCCTAAAAAAACTCAAAAAGTCTTTAGACATAAGTAGAATAATCATGAATAAAAACTCGGCTTATATTATACTGTTTACATAAATCAACAACTTTTTTGAGATAATTTATTTAAAGTTTATGGTAAAATTAGTAATCATTTGAATATATGGACAACACAGATCACGCTCACACAGTCTACGCTTCAGCAAGAAACAACTGCACAGTCTGCACATGTGCTTAGGTGGTGAGCCTTTAGCCCGTTAGTCGCCTTTTACGGTCAATGCTTTTACGAAACCCAAGGGAAGAGATGGAAAGACTTCCTACCTTTCACATACCTATATTTTGTCGATTTATACAGCGGCTTCTTGTTCAATACTTATGACTTTGAAAGTTTAAAAATAAATATGTCTAGTTCAATGAAGAACAAAATTAACAGTCTACCTTCACCGCCGGAAATATTAAGTGAAGCACAAAATGTTATTGACAGCCTATTACCATCTAAGTCCAAAAGAAAAATATATGTTGGCTTACCAATGATTTATACACTAGAAAAACAACAAAAACACGCAGTCATTTTCAGAAAATGTGTTTTCCTCACACGTGTGTTGAAAAACGTCGTGTGAAACGCGTGTGCATTGGTAATTACAATTCACGGCTCCATTAAAGCAGTCGCCTTCGGCTAGGGCTCATAACCCGCCTCGATTGTAATGACCAACATAGCACACTTGTATCATAATGTGCTATTATTTTACAGATTAATGAAAGGATGTTACTAAGTAACCGTGTCGCGTATAGCGGTGAAAAAATACTACCACCGCCCCTCTCACCCTTGAGTGTCGTAAAAGGCGACTAACGAACTAAAGACTGCATATACTTCCAACAGCATAGAGCGGCGATAAGCTCACTACCTGTCACGCTGAGCACATGTGCAGTCGCTATTTGATGAAAAGTGGACATTGCCCAAGTAGCAAAATGTGGTCATGTAAGTATCCTAGGACCAAATATTTTTTAGTCCTATAGAAATCCTATTAACGTTTACAGGACCGCATTTGGGCGCACTTTACAGGACTATTGCGACCTATAGTTATTTTGTTACAGTCCGGTAAAGTGCAAATTGATTTTATTACTATTTTATTGAGTGCTTCTACAAGATCACTGTGTCCTATAAAGAACAGATACACGCACTGAGTCAGCGTGATTAGTCCTGTAACTATCTGGCGCATGCCACTACCGGTGTAATTTATCCAACAGTGGTAATTGTGATGTCATAACTAGAGCATTTATTTTTCATTAATTTTTAATGGTGAAGGCAAACGAAAAAAAATAATATTGGAATTGCAAAGGGTAATCTTTATTACTATTCATTATCATAAAGGTTGATAACTTTTTGTGTTTTCACTGTTATTTAAAAAAATTCACTTGTGAAATAAATTTTATTGATAAAGTATTCGATTATAATAAACATATGTTTATGCGCCTTCAAAAGTAAACATAATTATTATTTGTAAATTCATTAATTATTGGTAAATACAGCCGTCATCAGATCGGATCGCGGTCCATATTGTAATGCATTTACCAGGAGCTTTACAATGCATTTTAGTCATAGTTAATCTTATTATAGGATCACAGTCCTGGACACCATATTGTTTAATTGATGTCAACAGCTGATCACTCTAATAATAGCAAATGCAGGTCACATATAAGTAGAATCTTACCTATAATAGTAGCAGGACGTGCAACTTTAGTGCTAGAAATCCTTTAGAAGTCACAACAAAGTCAAATCATACTTATAATATCTTCGACCTATAGTAGCTTTACCTAACACGTTTACAGAATAACTTTTCTTATAGAAGCATAAAACAAAACGTGAACAAGAATAAATAGTCTTGTTAAATGCATTTATAGGAGCTTTGATATTTATTTTTATAACATGCACTTATAAGACTTAAGTTCTTATAAGCATCATATAATGTAATCCTGTAAACGTTTATAAGACTACGTAGTAGGATCGGAAGGGCTTGTAGCGTAAATAGTCTAATAAGATGTTCTCGTAAACAACTTTAAGACTGCGTAATAGGATCGAAAGTGCTTGTAGCGCAAATAGTCCGTTAAGCTGCTTTAACAAGATCAGTGATTTTAATCAAAGCGTCTATTAGTATGTTATAAGATGTTTAGTCTTATAAGTCAACAACTATAGGAGAATTTTGCTGCTTGGGTGGTCTTATTGCTTTAGGTGTCCTCATTGCCTAGTCTCTGACTAACCCTTCGGGGATAATAGTCGTGATTACATGTATGTATGCTACTAAGCCGCCTAGCATACAGCCCGTCTGATGAAACGGGAAACCCACGAAATCACGCTTGTTGGTTTAAAAGCTTTAGTTCTTTTGCCTCCCTGTATTTTTCCTTTGATCTGTACCCTGCAAACCGGAACACAGCCAAAAGTATAACACATTGCTGCTTAGTGGCAGAAATATGTATAAGGGTCGACCACCACCGATTTTCGATGAAAGTTCAGATCCACAGGTCTATGGAACCAGCCTACAGCAGCGGTGTACCAAGAACGTAACGCTAACGACTTAAGAATCTTCAAGAAACGAGCTTACGCTTCCCTCAAAGGCCGGCAAGAGGCAACGCATCTGCGATTCCTCTGGTACCTTTCCATCAGTGAAGAATTAAACGAAAACTTTTTTAATAGGAAATAAAACACTTTTTGTGGGTCTGTTCGCGTTAATTTCACATTTTGTCCTCCTTACTTTTATACCAGCATAGCATGCAATCAGTCATACCTCAGTTCAGAGATATTTATAAAGAAAGAAATATAATAATTATATTTCTTCTGAGTCACATCTCACATGCCTTTGCTCTGGTGGATGAAAAAGTAATTAAGTCGTCGCTAGAGTCCGATAAAGCTAGAACTTCTGAACTATATTAGGTTAAGGTATGTTATCGGGAAAAAATCTGTACAAATTAACAGGGGCGTATCTAGTTCCTTGGGGCCCAGAGCAAAAAAATAAAGCAACTATGTATGAACCATTAAAATATTCAAGTACAGCAGCATGTCAAACTAAAAAAAGGCTAGTTCGCACCTCATCATTATCAGCCTATAAACACGTCCCACTGCTGGACACAGGCCTCCTACGTGAACAATGATAATTATATAGCACGTGGGGATAATTAAATAGATCGCACCAATGATCCTACTAATATTATAAACGCGAATGTTTGTAAGAATGTATACATATTTGTTACTCTTTCACGTAAAAACTACTGAATGGATTTGGATGAAATTCGGCGTACAGATAGTTTATAACCTGGATTAACACATAAGATACTTTTTATCCCGATATTCCCACGGGAACGTATGGATGGATGTTTGTTACTCTTTCACGTAAAAACTACTGAATGGATTTGGATGAAATTCGGCATACAGATAGTTCATAACCTGGATTAACACATAGGATACTTTTTATCCCGATATTCCTACGGGAACGGGAACCACGCGGGTGAAACCGCGAGCGGCCGCTTGTATTATATAAAACAAGATGCAGATAATTATGTTTTAAACGCGCGCGAGGTGAAGACTCAAATACGTCCCAATTGGGACGTTTTGTATGTAACTCTATGCACAAGAAACATTTGAAGTGCAATCTAAAAAATTATAGCTAAGTATCTCTTTTATTTGCGTGTTATTTCGCTTCTTTTATTTTACATAACAGTGAAACTTGTCAATGTGTGCAGCTCGGAACACAATTAAAACTGCAAATTACTACTGTGAATGTAACATATCTATAGTTTATAATATCATTGGTTCGCATCTATTCGTACTAATAGTTATTCTGTGCTAATACCTACTAAGTTTTTAAAGTTCGTAACGAATTTTAATCATAATAAATGTACTTCCACGACCAAATTACTAGCACAGATGCGAACTAAGCTTACACGTCAAACTTTTGCACTTGTACTTGTAATAGTAAGTATTCTGTGCTTTTGCAATAGATTTTGAAATCACAGCTAAGTTAAAAATCGTTTTAAGAATTTTGACAGTTTTCTATAGCCTGAATATACTTCATCATCATCATATGGGGATATGTCCCCTTTGGCTGTTGTAGTGGCGGCCCTGGACTTAGGTAAACGTTGGCTTTATGCCACATAAGTTGTCTAGAACTTTTCTAATAGTTATCAGAGAGAGCAGTTTATAGAATTATATTGTTTTCATGGTTTTGTTGTTTGTTATGTTATAAAGCTATTGTTCGTTGACAACAAGTTGGTATGAACAGGTACCTATAGAGATTAGAGGCACAGTATAAATGCTCATATTTATACTGTGCACGAGGCGCGTTCGTTTAACTTTAATAATAAAAAAATAGTAGTCGTTTACAAATATTACTTTTATAAATATCATTGCTTGTGTAGGTACTTTTAAAGTTCTTTTTCAGAATACGGTAAGGTACCTAGCCGAATTTCTTGGTGTTATTTATTATACTCATCTAACAAACAAAACTTAAATGTTATATAGTACAAAGTAAAAAAAATATGTCTCGAAGGACCATCTCTTGCTCGCTCTCTGCCTATTTTACATATACCTAGATAGGTTAATTAACTTTATGAATTTTACATTTTCATATAATAATATCGTTTTAACAAATAACTAAGTATAATGTGCTATATTGCTTTAAATAATCGTCGGTTGTAAAATAAACTAAGTTAATAGGTGGGTATTTCTTGTTAAGTTTTATAAGTTCTGCAATCGTGAGCAGACATTTTCGTAGACGATAAAATTCAACCCTCGTTGGTCTGTCACGCGATTATAAACAAGGTCCTACCGAGACGATTTCACTGTATTTATTACACTTCCGTAAACACAATAATTTAATGTTTATTTCTTGGATAGTGATATTGCAATTTTTTGTATGCCGATGCAATGTAAAATGCTGTCGTAATAGGTAGGTAACTTTAAATTATTTGTGCTACCGAATCGAGGCTAGGTGTCATTGGTTGTGCCATTAAATTTTATGTTTATACTTTAACGCACGGAAACAATATAGCATCCTTAGTTACAATGTGTTGTAGTTGTATGCAGTCTGGACAAGCGGAGTCGGTGTAAGGGTACTTACCTATAATTCTTTATTAGCAACTTTAACAACACACTAACAATTTTAGTGCAATCGATCACTTTATTTTAAAAAATGCAAAAAAAAGAAAATACCTACTTATCCAAAAATAATCAGCGATGTTTTTTAAAATTTTCTTAATTCTATCACAACAAAAATAAAATAGAACTATTTAATTAATTCAGTGTTTAAGTAAACTCGTACTAGGTTCACACGCATTGAAATTCGACTAATTCCTTGTTTGACTGCTTGCTACCTGTATATCTACTGATTATCTGGTGGTTTAACTGCTTATTACCTGTATATCTACTGCTTATCTGGTGGTTTAACTGCTTATTACCTGTATATCTACTGCTTATCGGTGCTGAGTCGCCCCGACGACGCGGCGGCATAGAATACATTGCGGCGGCGCGGCCGAGCCGGGTCGCTCGTGGTCACGGCCTGACTGCTGTTATTCTGTGCTGCTGTCGCGGTGTTACGCTAAATACTTTATACAACTACCGCCACCCACACACAACACTAACGGTGTGTATATTCTGATGGTTAACCCCGCCTGGGAACCAAAGCACACCGAAGCGAGATTTTGTTTTTGCAAATATTTGATGCTGCAAATATTAGATGTGTGACTCCTCATGTCCTGATGCTTGCCACTGAGCCTATTGTTTTATAAATTCATCTAACTTTTGCGAACTACTTTGAAACAGATCCGGTATGCAGTTTCGAATGACGTTTGTTACAGCACGGTATATATTACGACAAACTTTGTGGCGAAAAACTTTCTGAGTGGTCACTGTGGCGAGAAGACATTGAGACGAAATCCTGATCGAATGACATCACGACTTTACTGTCTAGATGTCTAGATTCTTTGAATCATCCCCACCATGATTGACCGGAAGACGTCCGCTGCTAGAGATATCAGAGTAATGTTTTTTTATTAAATTACACTTTTCAATGTTATAGCACAGAATAATATTATAGTTACAAACTTAGATTAAGGTTAGAAAGTTATTGTTCTGAGTAATGCCTTGTCATGTCAATGTGTTATATATACCTAAATAAGTGCGTTTTTCTCAATCGTGTTGATGTGTACGAAATAATTCTAATCGTGAGGCAATAATATCACGTCGATCCGCATAAAAAAATCATGTCGTGTTCGCGAAAACTTTATAAAACGATAACTCATTGCTAGTTTAGTCAATAAAGTATAAATTAACGTAGTTAGCAACTCTAATACCGACCCATAATTTATTTTGTCAACGGAACAAACAGCCAAAACAACGATCAAACTAACATTACATTTGGGTAACCTTGAAATAAAAATTCAAGTCAATCGATTATTCGATTCGGCATTTCTTTCTCCATAAAAAGTTACATGATCGCGCATTTCATTCTTGTTACGCAGCACGCAACGTCAACGATACGTAGGACGACGAAATGAAAAGGAGGTATGTACCTACCTACCTAGGTAGGTATGCGAACCGTTTCTGCCATGCAAACTATGCTTATTTAAATATCCATAGCACAAAATACTCTATTTATTTTGTGCTTTTAGTGCAGGAGGTGGAGTGATGATAATTGAAACGAATCGTTCAATTAGGTATTATCTGCATGATGTTTTAGCTGTCGTAGTTACATATACGTTATTTTAAATATAAAGTGTCTAGTACTTACAGGCACAGTGTTACTATGCTTGTAAAACTGTGGTACAGTACAGGGTCCACGCGGAAGAAATCACGGGCGGGGCGCGCCGCACTGTCTGTAGGTATAAATAAAATCAATTCTCACGAATGTTGGTTCGCGCATGACGCACGTCACTTTAGAACGGCTGCACCTATTTGGCTAATTCTTTTTTGTTGTGTTTTTAATTATCAGGAAAAGGAAGATTTTTTTTATAAATTCGTCTCTGGTTCCAGGCGCACGAAGTCGCGGGCGGGCCTCTACTAGATTATATTGTTTTCCGAAGGCAAATCCGCGGGACACACGCCTGCAGGCCAACCTATCCAAAACTGTCAAATTTCTCCGATCAATATTGATCCTTATACACAGAGATTTTTCACTGGTTTTGGAGCCGAAACCCTGTTCATGTTTATCATCAGTAGAAACTATTTAGCTTGTAAAACAAAAATATGAGCATAAAAAATCCTTAAAAAAATATCAATAAAAAATTTAAGATCCTTTATGTACCGGTCGATCTTATGAAAGTCCGAGGCGCTTCAAACGCTCCGCCTACCCCCCGCCCCGCCCCGCCGGCACAGGCGGCCGGCCGGGAAAGTTCATAGGGGTCACAGTGAATGAGTAGATAAGGAGAACGTTACTACGTGTTTACGACAAAAAGTCACTTTTACAACTTTTTTTTTATTTGCTCGTAAAGCGATTATTATTTCATAAATAGGTACAACACTTTTTTGTATTCGTTTTCGGCTCCAAAACCAATGAAAAATCTCGGTGTATACCCTAATGACAAAGTTCAAGATGTATTGAATAAAGGATATCGGTGAAATTACTCAGGACCTTAGTCCTTGACCGTTACACCGATGATTATATGCGGTTTTGTAGATCAAAACCAGCGGATTCCAACAATATAAGTAACAATTATAAATTTGTTCTATGGGATAGCACAGATATTGGAAGTTATGTAACTCAAATTGAGGTTAGTGTACGTAAATTAAACAAATAGCTAATACTCTTTACTTACTATTTCTATTGTATAATAATTGATATGTCACTGAAATGTAACTAACTAAGAGTATTCACTGTTGTTTAACTGGCAGTATTGCTTCGTCTTATTGTATCAAATGCAAACCTAAAGTATTATTGTTACGGTTAAAACGAATGCCACAGTTTATGAGAAGAAGTACAATTAGAAGCAACGGTCGGTGTCTCAGCTCTTCTAGAATACTTACAGTATTCTAGCAGTGAACTGGTGAGTCATAAAAGCCGTGGTGAGTTAGTAGTACCTCATCAATGTCCGTTGGGTCGGCTGCATGGTTGTTTGTAATGGCAGCGTCGTATCGTAGTATCGTCAAAGTAAGTAGGTAATATGTAGCGTATATCGATAAAACAAAAAACACTTCATTATTTTTTCTGTGATGTATCAATGAATAAGTCAATAGGTAAATACTAAATTGAATAAAAATACATACAATGATCAATTCGTACTACTTGAAACAACAAGTAGTTTTTCTCAGAGATGTAGGTACAAAATAGTTTAAGAAATGTATTTCAATACAAAATACTTTTTCGATTTACTATTTCAAATGCAAAATACCAAATAGTTTTATATTTTAAATGCTAAATGCAAAAAAGGTATTTTCAACATACTTTTTACAAATACCTTTTATTTATTTATTTATTTATTTAGCACTTTATGCACGTATGTACAAAGGCGGACTTAATGCCTTAGGCATTTTCTACCAGTCAACCGTTGGGGGTGCAGAGACAAACATAGGGTAGGGTATACATACACATACCTTTTGTCCAATTCAATTCTCTATTTTTTCTCTCTATTTTCATTTATTACACTTTTTAACAATACCAGATGTTCGAATACATCATCACTCATTTTTCATCTGTGAGGTCTCACTATCATCCCACCATACGAAAAAATTTTGTTCATTTAATTTTGTTTGACATGACTGGTAATGTTGGCTAAACTTAACCACAAGGTATTTATGCATTTAAAAAAAAACTAAAAAATGCAAAATACATCTTGTAAAGTATTTCAAATAAAATACAAAATGTTTTTTATTAAAAGGCATTTAAATGCAAAATACAAAATAGGTATTTTGCATTTTAAATAAGTACATGTACTTATTTCAAATAAATCGCATCTCTGGTTTGTCTACACGTGATAATATGCGTCCCTGGTTGATAAACAGGTAGTGCAAACGCTTTGTTATTATAATAACAATAAATTGTTCTCCATAGAATTATTAGTTGTTTTTTATGCCACAAGTTACTAAAAGTAACAATATGAATTTTAGTTATAGTCTGATTTCTGTAATAGTTAGGCCCAATTTCGCCGGTCTAACATTTTGTGGTAGGTTGGCGTCGTTTGGTTATTAGCATTGCATAAGACTGAGCTAAACAAAATCGACATAACACTGTGTTGTGCATGATATTGCTCAGTCAATATTCATGAAGTAAGCTAATTGATTCCATTAACATGTCTCACTTTCATCTGCTTATCGCGGTATTTTCAACACTGCATGAATATAGATCACATACCTATATGCAGAATGGAATATTCTAGATGTCGGCGATTTCACTCGCGATTTCCATTGGGTGCAATTAACTGCACCTACATAAATGTATGATAAATGGCGACTTTATAGAAGACAATAGATCCGATGACCGTGATAGAGTTGATTAGAGCCACAGTGGAACAGTAGGTTTATCACTGTTTTATAGCTAGCGGTACTAAGCCATCAATCACATTGCTGTGACATTGTATGTATGCTGTTTCTTGTGTATGAGATTTTCATAAAATCTATATGTATATATTTTATACAATTAACTTTCTTAAATTATTATAGATATCGCCTATCCATTTCACACATTATGTGTGCTGGCATCTACTATCAACGACTATAAAAAAACTGCTGCACATCCCTGCGTATGCTAACCCTATGCAGAACCTTTGAAAAAAGTAGTTTTTTTTTACAATTCTTGTGACTGCAAAATAGAAAACCAAACAAAAGTAGGTTCTTATGTAGAGTCAAACAGCGGGTCATTATCCTATTGGAGTGAATAGAATTCGTGTGAAAAAATATTTCTACTATCAATTGATCTGTTTAGAGACCATTGTTTGAATGGATTCACTTTCTCCGCACCGCTGAAGCAGCAGCGCAAGCGTAACACTTGTGGCCAAATAAATGTTGCTGACGAAATGCGCAAATCTATATAAAAATGCGATAAAAGAATAATTATTCAGCTTAAACTAAGCTAAAGTAGTTCTTCCAGAGCTGGTATTGTAATGCAGACGATGCAGACAACAGATAAAATCTCTGGTAAAACAGATCATCATTAGCCGATATACCTACATCTCCCACTGCAGAACTGCAGGCTTTCCCACATGAACAATGGCACAAAGGAAGTTATAGAAATAATATAAAAGATAAGGCATAATAATAATAAATTTAGTTCTTTATAACTTCTCTAAACTCAGTTAACATTATTAATAAAACGATTTATGGGGTTTAAGACTTTTGTTTTATGGCTAAAGTATATTTTAAGGAACCGACGCTGACGTTTTGACCAGCTATACGATTGGCATAGCCATTGGCTGTGATCTGGTGTCTCTTTCCAATTCTATGAATATGAAAGATACAGAGTCAATTCTCAGCGCTGCGGCAGCCGCTGCTACGGCGTTAACTTAGAGAATCGCACTGAAGAACGTCGAGGTGCTACTCATCCGAAACGTCGAATATAATAATATTGCTAGCATCATCATTACTAAACATGTGATTATTTTATTCACTACGACATGCGCCAGTCACAACCCTGTTTTATTGTCATTAAGGTGTAAAATTACGTGTTAATTTATTTTGTTCTTTCGGGTCACCTTGTTCACACGAGCTGTGGTGACGGGTTCTTGTAGATTCCGGAAAGTGAACTACTTTTAGCGTCATAAAATAAAGTGGCGTTTATACTTATGCGTTTGCGGAGTTTTACGGCGGTTTTAATGTCTCGTACTAAACTAAGACAATAAAATTAATACTTGGGTCACAACTTGGGCACGAAGAGCGAAATTTCTACCATGTGTAGAAGAAGTGGGTAAGTATAGTTACATCAAGTATAATAAGAACATATTATTGTCTTCGGGTAAAACAGTTTTGGACAGTCCAACAATACTTTTTGACCATTCTTTTGTCACTGTTTTACACAGACAAGACCGTGTGACCATACGTTTAGGATCGCTTAGATGTGCTGGAAATCAAACCCGGGTACACTGAGTCCGAGACCACCGTGGTGGTTTTACCACTAGACCCCAGAGACGGTTAAGGAGTTTTAATAAAAGCGGCAAAACTACCCCAGTGATCCGAACACGCAACCCCTGACGTGGAAGGGATATTAAACTTTAAACAAAGAGGTTACAACCAAGAAAACTAAAACATAAACAACATTAAAATAATCTACAATTATTTAGATCTATTCCTTTCTAATACCAAAAACTAATACCAGTGGTATTTGTTTGTAATCGTTTTTAATTTCTATTACGGATACCACTCATAAACGAATCCCAAAATACGTTTATTGTAATGAGATACAGTCAGTAATAAAAATGCTTATTGATATTATTTACCTGTCGCCCGAAGGTAACCCTAATTTCCGCTGACTAGACATTTACATGGGTGGAAAATGAGTAAGCCCATATCGTTATTATAATTTAACCAAACCCATACGGTAGAAAACCTTGAGAACTATACCATGTTATACGACGCATTATGTAACAATAAAAGAGCTTACACGGAAGGTAATTTGCGATCTCACATCACTTACAATATTGCAAAGTAGGAAACGCTACCGAACACATAAGAGTAACATAAGTAAAGCAACTAATAGTAAAGAAAATATACCTCGGTGGCGAAGTGGTGAACGGACGGACGTGGGTTCGATTCCCATCTGAGCCAGTCATGTTTTTCAACGTTTATTTATCTGTAGTCGTTTTCTATGCAGCGGATCCTATGTGTTTGTGGAACTTTTTTGGAATAAAAAGTACTTAACAAGTTGCACAGACTCTGAGCTATTTGAAGTCTGTACAAATTGAGTTGTAAACATCGTTGTGGCAACAAAGTACCACGGTAATAATTTAAAGAGTGGACTGTATACTTAAGTGTTGGAATCAAACTATCACACAATGCTTTCGGTATTGTAATCTGCCTTGGCAACTACCCATAATATAGCAAAAAACACTTACCTCGACCAGCTTTCTGAGGAGACGCGATCTGAGGCTCGTTCTGCAGTTCTGGGTTCGGTTTTGTAGGAAAAGATTTTTTATACGTAATTTTACAGTAAACGTCACACGCATTAATATGAATATTAGTTAATAGTTTGCGATGAACGTCACACGTACAATATTTTCACCAGAAGAAGTTAGTAAGAACAAAAGAAAAACGCCAACTGACACGGCGTCAGAAGAAAAAAGATGCGCTCCAAATCCAGCCAGCTTTGGCAAAGAGGTTTTATGCCATAGTATAAATAATCGCTAAGACAGATATTGAACAATCGTGAAGTTTAGAATTCAATTTGTTTGTGTACCTATCTTGTTACGATGCACCGTAACAAGATGGTACACAATGATCACGTTGCAATTAGCTCTAATCTAGATGCTATATGTTTGTATTAAAGCAGAGAGCTTCACTCGTTCATATTGCCTGTTACACATAACTAAAAATAAACCTTGTTCGTATCTCATTGGAAAACAGATTATATAATAAGGTCGTGACCATGTCGCGACGTTATCCTGACAATGACAGAGTTCTTTTTATAGCTTTCAGATATCATGATGATGACTTGTAGGTTACAAGCGTAGAAGGCGACTAACAAAATCAGGACTGCACATACATCCTATAGCATAGAGCGGCGATGGATGGGCTCACCACTTATCACGGTCAGCACATATGCCATTGAACTATTAAGGCTAGGTGTTAGTGAAAAATTAAAAAAACACGTTCTTAGAATAAATTTTTGAAGTACCTAAACAGTAAAATTAAAATCTTTCGGAACGGAAATTATGAAATATTTTTAAGGCTTTTCTCAGTAGAATATACTTGATGGAAACACGATTTCATAAAGTTGGCTTGATAGAATAAATTCACAAAGTTACATATTTTTGTGTCATTTTATCTTTTTTTCTAGGTTTTATTCTTAAAATAAGTGATTTAATATTATAAGTCATTTACCAAAATGGAGTTCATAGATAACTTGAAGGCCTATAACCGATCGTTTTTTTTTATTACATCTATCATTAATTTAAAATCATAGAATAATAACGCATAGAACGATAGTCTCGTATTTAGTAAACTGTCATGGCGTGAGGCAAGAAAAAAATGGATGTAGGAGTAAGTTACGCGTACTATCTCGGCGACACGCACACAAGTGTACAAGTAATGTTGCTAGAGGAATCAGATTTGCCCCAAAAGTAAGGAAATTGGAACTGTTGATAGATAGATAAGTTTACATTATTAGTACCGACGCGGGCCGTTTCGGTAGCCATACTGGCTTGGTTTTACTGGCCTCATTTATCGTGCGTGTTCTCGCTTTCTATGTGTTATTATCAGTGGTCGGAGTAGGTATATTGATTTTAGATACTTGCGTCATGATATCATAACATGGACATGCATTTCTTCCGGAATGTACCGGAGTTTCCAAAAATTTGGTAAATAGAGTAATAAAATAAAAAACCATATGTAAGCAAACAAAATTGTTTATTGTTAATACAAATAATCATTATTACAGTTTTATTAAAAATAATTATTTTTAATCCTCATCGGTTACAAGTTCTACATTTTGATTTTTTACTTAGGCCTTACACTTTTATTTAGGCCAAAGAGCCGGCTCAACATTAGCCAACAGGTCGAAACAATAAAGCTTTGGTCACCTATCCGTTGACCGGCCTGTGTGAGAGTGACTTAACCTCTACAATCAACGACCAAATGTGCGGCCAAGTGAGTCAATGAGTTCCAAAGGGGAAATAAGCCCAGATAGACAAATCTATAAACTACATTTCCTAAACTAGTTAATCGTTACTTACCCTAAATAATTATTAAAAAGCGACAATTATTAATAATTGTACCATCGTGATGGTTGGTTAGCGTTAGACGGGGGTTTTATAAAGGGGGGACAAAATTTCGTCCATTTTAGCGTAGGACGCACCGTTTCCAAGATATTTAAAGATTAACAAAAAAAAATCACTAATAATAATTTAAGACGTGATTTCTTTTCTTTTGCGAGATTGAGACAATGGATACGGCCAACATTAGAGATGGAGACCAGCGCCACTAGCAGCATAGCGTTGAGAGTATTGATACATTTTTAACTAGTTTCATGTAATAATTTCGATGTTTCGGTATTTTTATCATAATAATCCGGAAACTCGGAGGAGTATCCATATTAACATATACGTTTGATGTCAGTGACCTTAATTCAATATACCTACTCCGACCACTGTTATTATTCTAAGTTTAAAATATAAAACACAATTATTCGCGCCGCTTCGCTGTTATACCCGTCCCTTACCGTCGCGTCGTACTTACCGAACGCTGCCCAGCCGAGTTGGATTCGACGATTGACCTCTTTCTTAAAGTTGGACCTACCTAACTGGACTGTTTGTCCCAGGTATACATATTCGTCAACAACTTCAAGAGCAGAGTCTCCAACCTTCAGAAGAGTGGGTACGACACGTGAGTTAGACATGATTTTCGTCTTCTCCGTGTTCAATTTAAGGCCCACTTGTTGAGAGACTCTGTTGGATCACCAAGGTCCTCCAGGGTCTCAGCCATGACTACTGTATCGTCGGCAAACCGAAGGTGACTGATGTACACGCCGTTAAAATTAATGCCGAGTCCTCTCCAGTCCAGAAGCTTAAACACGTCCTCCAGTGCAGCAGTGAAGAGTTTCGGAGATATGACGTCTCCTTGTCTCACTCCACGCTGCAGCTGGACTGGCTTCGAGCTCTGGTCCTGAAGGCGAACTGTCATAGTGGCGTTTTCGTACAAACACTTCAACACTTCGATGTACCGGTAGTTAATTTGGCACCGCTGGAGAGACTGTAGCACGGCCCATGTTTCGATCGAATCAAAGGCTTTCTCATAGTCCACAAACGCTAAGCAAAGTGGCCGGTTATACTCTTCGGTCTTCTGTATAACCTGCCGCAGCGTATTATGTGGTCTATGGTGCTAAAGCCTTTTCGGAATCCGGCTTGTTCGATTGGTTCGATAGTCATCAAACCTGCGTGCGAGACGATTAATTATAACTCTCGAGAACAGCTTATAAACGTGACTTAGAAGTGTTAAGAGGCCTATTACATCTCGAATGTGAATTTTGCGTAAAATGCCTATTTTCGCATTTTGTAGTAATTTTGCAGTTGTATTTATCGTTTTTATCGAAATAGGATAATAAATTTGTGTATAATATTACAAATATCCATTCTGTGAGCATAAGTTGAATTCGGACGGCCGGCGCATCGCATTTTGTAGTAATTTTGCAGTTGTATTTATCGTTTTTATCGAAATAGGATAATAAATTCGTTATAAAATCTTTATTCCTCATGAAGTAACAGTTACTCTGGTATAAACTTTGCTCAATAATATTATCGCAGATAGGAGCTATTCACAGTTAATTTATAGCAATTTTCGAAGTTTTTTGGTTTAGAATAAGATTTTTTTCCTATATAAAATCAATGATATCTAAAATTTCCGAGGCCGCTACGAATTATTCGACTATATTACAGATAACATTATAAATTTTTTATTTCACTAGTTTAGAACAGTAGTTCAATCGATGAACTCAAAAAAGTGCCTTCGCGCACTTTATGAAAATCTTTCTCTGCAATTTTGGGTTTAATTAAAAAGTTAGGCAAAATTTACAAAAAGCGAGACCGCTAAGCACTATTCCAATAGCTATTCTACACTATTCAATAAGTCATAATTGTTAATGTATTTTCGTTTCTGAGATCCATAACGCCAAAGTTGGCCATTTTACGCAAAAATCACAGTCAAGATGCAATAGGCCTCTTAAGGGTCTGTAGTTCCTCAGTAGGGTCTTGTTGCCCTTCTTAAAGAACAACACAACCACACTTTCATGCCACGCTTCTGGCGTTCTACCTCCGAGTACGATGGAGTTAAATAGTCTCTGTCTAACTCCGTCAGCACCCGATGCTTGAGAGCCATACCAATCTCATACAGGCTGATGTCCGGTATATCTTCGGTGTAGTGTCGGATTAGCTTAGCTCTAGGGTCTGTAGCTAAGCTTTGTACAGGTGGTCGCGTGGATGTGTATAGCTGTCCATAGAACTTCTCAACCTCTCCCATAACTTCGGACCTGGACGTGACAGTTCTGCCGTCATCGGTTTTCAGCGTCCTCAGTTGGTTCTGCCCAATACTCAAATCTCCATTTGAACCTTTGTTTCGCTCGATAGCCTCTTTAATACGTTCGGTATTAAATCGGCGAGTGTCACGAGTCAAAGACTTCGAGATCTGCCTATTGAGCCGCCAAAGCTGAGATGAAACACCAGAAACACGCAGAACCATCACGCGCCGCTCTTCCATCAATTTGAAAGTATGGTTCGAGAGCTTTTAGGTCCTCTTGTACGGTAGGTTTTGAAGAACTTAGACCCAACCGCATGGACAGTTTTTACAAACCTGTTGTTGTAATCGTCCACGTCTACGCAATCCTTCAGGCATTCGAAGCGATTTTTCAGTTCGAGCTGGAAGGTTTCGGGGTTTTGGATTTGGATGGGTGCAGGACGGAGCGTAGACTTCATCAATCGACGTCTTTCCAGCTTGATATTAATGTTCAATGTGCCTCTTACTAACCGGTGATCACTGCCAGTTTTGAACGCGTTGATCACAGAGACATCATTGAATATTTGCTTTCTCGTCGACATGATAAAGTCAATCTCATTTTTTGTTGCAGCATCGGGACTTAGCCTGGTCCACTTGCGGTGTTCAGCTTTCCTAAAAAAGGAGTTCATCATAAAGAGTCCCTCCCTTTCCAGAAACTCCGCACCAGCAGTTGGCCCCGGTGGTTCCGAATTCCAACTCCAAATCGTCCCACTTTCAGCTCATCGCCGCTTCTTTTGCCCAGTTTTGCGTTAAAATCTCCCATGACAACGGTATAATGAGTTTTGGAGACTTGTATGGCTCTAGAGATGTCCTCATACGTAGCCTCTACCTCATCGTCGGGGTGTGCCGTAGTCGGAGCGTATACCTGTATAACCTTCAACGAATACCGTTTGGTTATTCTGAGTATAAGGTACGCTACCCTCGACGACACAATTCCGGTCTTGACAACGTTGTTCACGAGAGAGCTGTGGACGATAAACCCGACACCACCCTGGGACAGTTGTTCGCCCTTCCGGAAATAGAGCAAGTTACCAGACTTCAAGATTATCGAGTCCTCCCCCACTCTTCGGACCCCAGATAATCCCACAATGCCCCACCGTATCTTGCTCAATTCTTCCTCCAGTTCGCAAACCTTCTCGTCGGTCCGCAGTGTACGCGTGTTGTAGGTTGCCAGTGCCAAAATTCGTTGTTGGCGGTAGCCAAGTCTCTGGGGCCGGAGTTTAGTGCTGTCGTTCATGTTGGGGGAAATGTTGCCATAATCGCCACGCTTGGCAGGCGGGTTGGCGATTGCAGTACGACGGTGGTAATCTCAGAGGATGCTGCTGCCCATCCTCTGAGTTGATCCCTCAGTCGCCTTCTACGACTCCCACGGGAAGATAGGGGGGTGGTAGTATTCTTTCAGCGTTACTGACACGGTTACCGCACGTTACGCTCACCTTTACACAAAAGTAACGACAGTAACGACGTTTACAAAAACAAAATCATAATAGTCTTGAGTAAGTTTAAGTGTTTGTTAATGTAAGCATTTCAATTATATAAGTTATTCAGTAAGTATTATACTCGTATTTTTACTACACATGGACCGTGTCGCGTAGCGGTGAAAGAATACTAGGTACCACCCCCTCTCTTCAGCGGTGAAAGAATACTAGGTTCCACCCCCTCTCTTCAGCGGTGAAAGAATACTAGGTACCACCCCCTCTCTTCAGCGGTGAAAGAATACTAGGTACCACCCCCTCTCTTCAGCGGTGAAAGAATACTAGGTACCACCCCCCTCTCTTCAGCGGTGAAAGAATACTAGGTACCACCCCCTCTCTTCAGCGGTGAAAGAATACTAGGTACCACCCCCTCTCTTCAGCGGTGAAAGAATACTAGGTACCACCCCCTCTCTTCAGCGGTGAAAGAATACTAGGTACCACCCCCTCTCTTCAGCGGTGAAAGAATACTAGGTACCACCCCCTCTCTTCAGCGGTGAAAGAATACTAGGTACCACCCCCTCTCTTCCCCTTAGGTGTCGTAAAAGGCGACTAACCACAGATATAGATTCTTTGCGACTAACGGACTAAAGATTGCACATAAATCCAACAGCATAGAGCGGCGATGGGCTCACCACCTGTCACGCTGTGCACATGTGCAGTCGGTATTTGGTGAAAAGTGGACTATGGTAGAGAACTGCTTTTGCTCTCCTCATTGCATTGTCCTTGACTAACCCTTCGGGGATATTAAGTGAATATATTTATTAAGTATGTATGGCACGTGGATCATTCATTCGTCTGTAAATAATATTATTCACATAGATATTTTTTTATTATAAGACAATTTTGATAAACCAAATGAAGTACTTATATATCCCTTTTCAGATAAAGTCAGTGTAGCGATAGCGTGTTCAACTAAGGATGACGATACAGCTTTCAAGGCTTCAAGGCAAGACCGGGCAGTAACTCCATGTTAATACTCGTAAAAATAAAGATTCGGAGGGGTAATAAATAACGGTCAGATTTTATCACCGTACACTAATTGTGATAGGACTATACCCACTTGTTTGTAATCCTACTTATGGAAGGCTGGCAAAAAAACAAAAAAGAATAGTCTCTACATCACGTGTCCGTAGCAAGCATCGTAGCACTTCAATTTTGTCATCTGTATGATACAAGTCTTTTATTTTTGACGTTTACGCGCAGTTTGGCTCTCGTTTATTTTTTGCGGGAACAAAACCAATTGCTTAAGGCCCTAAAATTGGCTTAGCAGCTCCTGAAAGAAGCCTGATAATGATAACGTAACAAACAAAAACTTAATTATTTTCGCATTTATAATTTTAGTAAGGATGGCAGAGCACAGCAGCCTAGTACGAGCTTTTCAGTTATCGATCTATAGTTAAAATTGGCAAGTTGGGTGCACGATTTCGTTACTAGATGGCGTTGCATCGATTCCATACAAATTGTAATTTACTTTATTTTTTACTAGTTATACTTACCTGTTGCTTGCGAGCATGCTAAGTATAGTGCAAAATTTCATCCAAATCCGATCAGCCGTTTTTCCAGCAAGGATCAAGATCTATTATAAAAATATTTTGATACGTTTCTGAAAACGAGCTACCTATTTGTCAACTCGCACGGTTTAAACTCGCACAGATGTGCGAGATGGCACCTTTTGATTTTATCTATTATTTTAGTTGTCAACTCGCACGTACGTACATAGTATAATCGAATAAAAAATTAAAACAAGAAATTTTGTTATATTTTGTACTCATAACTCATAATCTGTCTGGTATTAAACATTTTATAACTTTTTCAAAACCTCTTTGTAATTGACTGTACGTGACTACCTCAAATTTTAACTGATGTGCGAGTTGAGAATACAAATAATAGGTAAAATCAAAAGATGCCATCTTGCACATCTGTGCGAGTTTAAAGCGTGCGAGTTGACGAATTAACTCCTGAAAACATATTGTCTCAATCACATTTCTAAGTAAACAAATAAACAACCAGATTTTGGTTTAAAGTTCATTTGTGTGTTTGTGCTCTAGGCTTAGATTAAAACAAAAAGGGGCTCTAGGCGTTCCGAAACCATTGATCAGATTGTAATGAAACTTTGGTTGGTGTTCTGGGGACGTCCGCGATGGTTCCGGGCCCAAAAAAACCGTGGCATTGCAACGCATGCTTATTATGACTACTAGTAATGTTGTAAAATAAAACCAGTAAAAGTTTTTTCCGGAATCATCTAAAATTTACCCGAAAATTTACTCCGAGACACCAACTCAATTATTATGTAAGCCAGAAATAGACTTCCGCCTTCTTTTCCTTAACCGACTTTTTGTTAAGTAGGTATCGTTTCCCCATGGCTATAAAGAAAACCATTACATTAATCTTTCTTTCTGGAACGCATATTCCACCAAATGTTTTACATAGTGCGGATATACAATACCTTTAAAAATTCTCTATACCCTCTCAGATATGAGAGAAATTAAAAAGTTGGTCCAACAACAGATTCACCAACCAAAATAATCATAGATTATCCGCTATTTTGTTATGGTGGCGTCACTTACCCGGGTATGAAAGATCCGTGTGCCTGCGTCATGTAGTTGTGTTTTTCGCGCGCGGTCACATCCACCCACATAACTAGCTTTTGTTTACGTTTCAAAACTTATTTTGTTTACACGTGATTTCATGACGAACGCGAAATTCGCGGCGGCAGACGTGCACCCACCGAGACCGCTGTTTTGTGACTGACTGAGGTAGGTATAGTACTATAGCTAGATAGCTTGTAGCGGATTGTACCGTAGCGTAGCGTAGCGAAGCGAGCGAATAGCGTGCCTTTGATTGAGTTGATGAAAGTAGGTACTTCATAAAAACTTGAGGAACCTGCGCGCGCAAGTGGCAAGGGCCTATGTAAGTTGGGGAATATACGGAATGGTAGAGAACAAAGTATTTTCGTGGCAGTTGAAGTAATCTGGATTTAACAAATACTTACGACGACGGACGCTAGGGCGCGTTTTGAAATAAAATCTTGGCATAATCACAGCCACAAACATTACCTACTTAAATAACTGTACACGTTTTCCTTTTTAAGTTTTATGTGTTTAGTTCAGTGTACCTTGGTAGTTGTATTGTTTCTTTTCTTTCTTTAAATTTTCACCTCATCAGTCCTTTTAAGCAGGTAGGAAAGTACCACCTATTTACTTAACTACATAAATTAGATACCTATAAATAATATTACTAAGGTTAGAATTAAGATTTTAGAACGGGTGAAATTAACTCACGCAATTATTGAATCAATTAAATAAACAATAAAATCTTTTTTAATATCATAAAATGCACTCTAGCTAACTGTTTTATAAATATTTAATGCATAAACTTCAGGGTAGAGAGAGACAAATTGCGTTTGGGGAGTAAGATAGATAACTACAGCCTGTTTTGCTCATCAATTATGAATAGGCGTTTTCCTTCTAATGGTTTGTTTTGTTTGAGCGTATAATTTTTTCTCAGCAAGAACCACTAATCCGATTTATAGCTTCATTTATTTTGAACAGAAACGCGTGACTTATTTATGTAGGTAAATATTTACCTGCTTAGCTACACTTACTTAAAGGTAGTATATTGTACAGGTACAGTTGTGGTTATATAATTAGGAACAGCGGTAGTAGGTATTCATTTTATGAAAACTAGTTCAAATAACTTTGCACTGATTTATTATCAATATAACTTTAAAAGTTTTAACCACCTAAAATTGTACTATCATCATGACTAAAGCTCCAATTTATAATATTTTATACAAATCAAATAAACTTTTAACATGTTTCGAGACAATAAACACACAAGCCATGCTTTTGCAATGTAGGTAACTAGGTACTGGCAGCTTGATAAATTAAAAATTAGAAATTTAAAATAGTTCTAAATTCAAAATTTAAAATAGAAATTTTTAGTAACTAGACAAAACAATCCCGAATTCGGGAGTGTTTTGTCTATAAAGTTACTATACCTAGCGGAAGGTAATATGTAATTTTCTTTGATTATATACATGTCTAGCTAGATAGAGCCTGGCCGTAAAAAAACGTAGAAAAATTTATAGGCCAAAATTGGCCTATCGCGCAATCCTGGCGGTCAGTGTCATTGTGCCGTCAAGCAGTGTTACCTCTCGCGTTTCGGTGAAATTGTTCGCAAAATGACCATTTGCTCAGTGAAATTCTGTCGAAACTACAAAAGAAATTTTTTTTCGAAAAGGAAAGTCACGTTTCATCTGTAAGTAAGTATCGATAAATTTTAATGAAAATTTAAAGTTTAACAATAATAACGGCCATTTAGGCGTAGTGTTGCTGGTATCAAAATGTCAATTATTGGTGGCAGAATATAAAAGGAGGTTTAAATATAATAAGTATGATAAAAAATACTCAGTCTTGTAAGTTAGTATTTATACATGGTCTTGTTGTAAATAAAGTAAATACATTAAATATAATTACTATTGAACCGCTTTCAAAGTTTTTCTTTTTTTAAAACTGGTATTATCTGATTTATAAAAGCGTGAATAAATGTCACGGTTCCTATTCGATGCCGAATGTTTGTAAACATATTACTGTCATTTGTGCAAATGTCTAGTTTCACTAGGATTTTTACTGTTTTTTGAAAGAAAGACACAATAGTTAACTGTTTTCTCGTGAATGTCTCTCAAGAAAAAGTAAAATCCTACTGCAACTAGGTATAACAGTAATCTGTTTACAAACATTCGCCATCGAATTTGGCTGGATTATAGGTTCCGTTCTAAAACAAGAAAAAATATAATACCTACTGTAATATTTTAGGCTGTGGATAGAGTGCCGCAAGCGGCATTCTAGTACGATCGGTTACGATGCCGTAATTTCGGCATCCTAGTACAAAGTGTAGGCAGTGAATAGAGTGCCACAAGCGGCAACTTAGTACGATCGGTTACGATGCCGTAATTTGACGGCATCTTAGTACGAAGCGTATAGAGTGCCACAAGCGGCATTATTATCTCAATCGGTTCGGGAACCGTAACATATTTTAAATTTAAGACAATCGCTTCGCTGCGCTTCGCGATTGTCTTAAATTTCTAACCTATCACGTGACCTACAGGAGTAGGGCAGTATTTCTGTTGTCCTAACAAAAACTTTACGGCCCTCGGTTCCTATAAAATATTGGAAGTGTATAGAGTGCCACAAGCGGCACTGTATCTCCATCGGTTAGGGAACCGTAAGTTTTGCGGTATAGGTAATAGTGACGCCGCCTAATCTGCCGCAAAGTTTTTTATTAGACAGCAGAAATACTAGCTACCCTACTCCTGTAGGTCACGTGATAGGTTAGAAATTTAAGACAATCGCGAAGCGCAGCGTAGCGATTGTCTTGAATTTCGAGGTTATTTTTTTTTATTAGACAACAGAAATCTAACTCCATACAAAAATATCTTTTGAATATTATGTCTTCTGAACATTATGGGAATTAAAAAATATGTTACGGTTCCCGAACCGTTTGAGATACAATGCCGCTTGTGGCACTCTAAACGCTTTATACTAGGATGCCGTCAAATTACGGCATCGTAACCGATCGTACTATGTTGCCGCTTGTGGCACTCTATTCACTACCTACACTTTGTACTAGGATGCCGTTATTACGGCATCGTAACCGATCGTACTAGAATGCCGCTTGTGGCACTCTATCCACAGCCTATTTTATAATACTATTATTATAAATTTTTATTGTGGTATGGTATGGTATCGTATCGATATTCGAAACGAATAAAAAAATTATTATGTTTGAAATGGAATGTTACGTAAGTATTTATGTAAGAAGTGTGTGTTTAAGTAGGTATATGTATGTAGGGGATGGTAGTATGTATGCTTCAGAGCTCGATGGCGCATAGGCTAGCACGTTCGGCTTGCGATCTTGCCCGCTAAGCAACTTTCGCAATGCCGGGTCGGATGGGTGACCAAATTTAAAACATCTCGAGCTCCTCCGTGCTTCGAAAGGCACGTTAAGCCGTTGGTCCCGTTTGTTGTCGTAAGATGACAGTTGTTAAAACCCACCAACACTCATTGGGCCAGCGTGGTGGGTTATGGCCCAATATTCCCACGTGCTATCTCCACGTGGGAAGCCTGCGCCCAGCAGTGGGACGTTTATAGGCTGATGATGATGATGACGATGTTTGAAAAAGTGCGGGTGTATGTTTGTGCCCCTAAAAGGTCAATATTTCTCGTCTCATGTAGGTAAACAGGTAAACTATTGGATACGGATATTGATGCGAGCAGTCATCACATTATGTAACCTTTACAACTGTTCGACCACATAGCAAACATTTTAATTTTCAGATTTCCAACTGATCCGGTAGAAAGAAGTCTTGTCGAAATATTTAACTATTTTCAACATAATAAGAAATTAGAGAACATGAAAAATGATGTAACATCCAAACGAAAGTTATTTTAGAAACAAATACAAAGAGAACGCCATTAATTGTTTTGATTTTAATTTAATATTTTTTAATTACCTACTAATTAAAAAATAAATTTTGATTAAGTATTAAATGTAAATCATCCTGCCTGTTGCTTCTATTTCGTCCCTATTACAAACATATCACATGCACGCAGGCTTCCATTAGCACATTATTTTATTGGGTTTTACTACGCCATATCGAATGCCAATATATCGAATGCCAGTTGATCGGTGACAATTAACCGAAAACATAATATATCGACATGCCATTTATCGAAATTTCAATAAATCGATTTTCAATAGATCGCTGTGATATTAAATCGAAATTTCAATAAATCGATTTCAATAGATCGCAGTGTCATTAGATCAATATTACAATAAATTAATGTGCGACATTTGGTTAAGTACCTTTTCACATGTCACGAATATACAAATAATACAAATTCTATCGTCATACTTTGTATTACTTTGTGTTGTCTTTGGCATAAATAATGCCAAATTGACATGACTGTCATTCATATACTAATTACAAAAATTTAATAATTAGTAAATAATTAAAATATTTAGTTTATTGGGTGTGATGAAACGAGTGATTTACTATGGCGCAGGTTGATGGTGGTAATAAATAATAAAAAAACAATAATAATAATAACAAATTGCAATTCGATCTTTTAAAACATCGATCTAATTAGCTTTTGATCTATTGGCCTAACGATCTATTGATCTATCGATTATTTGTTATTCGATCAAATGGCATGTCGATATATTGGGTTTTCGGTTAATTGTCACCGATCAACTGGCATTCGATATATTGGCATTCGTTATGGCGTAGTAAAACCGTTATTGGTAGTGATGACCGCATTAAAAACTTTAGTTTTTGAACATTTTAATAAGTTGATGATTCATCAATCATAATTATAACCGAAATCTCGGAAAACGACATTTCGAGAGGATTCTATGATTGTTCGGGGCTTCGGCAGCAAAGGCTGATAGGGGCTTAGAAAACGATAAGAAGGGAAGTTTTTGGTAGCAGGCAAGGAGTATCCGCAGTCGGATTCCGCACGTACAATTCGTAGACGATTAAATGATGCAAATTAATTTTGAAGAATCGCAAGGAGAGTACCCGCTCGTCAAAGGCAGCACCGATGAGCGAGACTGGATTTCGCTCGAAAGTATGGCAGCTGGAAAATCAATGGAAAACTGTATTATTTTCTGATTAATCAAAGATAAATAATAAATACACCAGCAAAGCATGGAGGAGGAAACATTAAAGTTTGGGGATGTTTCTCTGCTTATGGTGTGGGGCCCGTGAAAAAAATTTAAGGTAATTTAGATCAATTTAAATCACAGACGTATTATACGTCTGTGATTTAAATACATTTTGGAAGAATTAATGCTCTCTTTCGCTGAGGAGACTTTACCTGTGACCTGGATATTTTAACATGATAATGACCCCAAGCATACTGCCAATCTGTTAAAAAATTTCTTAGGGAGCAATCAGTTTCGATGCTATGACTGGTCTACAAATGGCCCAGATCGCAATCGCATTAAAAATTATGTGGCGTGAAGTGAAGAGGAGCGGAGAAGAAGTAATCTAAGCGATTATTCTGTGGAACGACACTTCTATTGAAACTTGCCATACTCTAATAGCCTCGATGCCTCGTCGATGCAGTACGGTAATTACAAACAATGGTTATCTTATTAAATATTTATTTTTTATTTTTATACACTAGCGATACCTCCTACATTCATCATCATCAGCCTATTAACGTCCCACTACTGGGCACAGGCCTCCCACGTGGACAATAGCACGTGGGGATATTGGGCCATAACCCACCACGCTGGCCCAATGCGGGTTGGTGGGTTTTTAACGACTGTCGTCTTACGACAACAACCGGGACCAACGGCTTAACGTGCCTTCCGAACACGGAGGAGCTCGAGATGTTTTTAATTTGGTAACCCATCCAGCGACCCGGCATTGCGAAAGTGGCTTAGCGAGCAAGATCGCAAGCCGAACGCGCTAGCCGCTGCGCCATCGAGCTCCTTAATGCTCCTTATTATTACACATTAACGTTATTCAAATCATTAAATTTAATTGTTATTTAATTAAATAATATTACTTTCAGTTTGTGTTTACTAATATAAAAATAGATTTCATACATTGTTTTTGGTACGAGCCGTTCTTAATTCTATGACCACAACAACTGTAAGTATTTTACTTTTTATACTTATTTACATACATACCTACATATAATCACGACTATAATCCCCTTAAGGGTTAGTCATAGACCAGACAATGAGGACCGCAAAAGCAGTCCACAGCTTTAATCCACGTTTCACCAAATCATAACTGCACATGTGGAATTTCAAAAGTCCTTCAAAAAGCCTAACATTTTGATAAAAGTCAGGACTTTTTAGTCACAAAATGGAAACGTTACTTTTTTTACATTACACTTTTTATATTGTTTTTAGATAAATGAGAAAGAAGTTAACAAAGATTAAAGACTTATTTGATATACTTAATATGTAGTTTTGTTACTCATATTCCAAAATCCGGACAAAACCTCCGAGGGACGGAGGTTTTGTCCGGTATTTAGGTTTTGTTAAGTATTTTTTTAAATGTAAAAATGGCATGTATTAATGCCATCTCGTCCTGCAGAAGAGCCGGACAAAGTCCGAAATAGAGTCTAAAAGTCCGTACATGTCCGGACTAATCCGGACGTATGGTAACCCTAAACGTGACAGGTAGTGAAGTGAGCCTATTTATTTATTTATTTAGACTTTATTGCCTACAGTACAGCCAATGGCGGACTTAATGCCATAAGGCATTCTCTACCGTCAACCAGTGAAGATGTACATTAATTTTTATATCTATCGCCTATCGCCGTTCTGTGCTGTTGGATGTATTTACGACACCCAAAGGAAGAAATGGGGCGGTGGGCATGAATATCGGAATCTCGTAGTATCGTAGTATCGGAATCTCGGACCACTTGATCCGATACTGCGTGGTCCGTACCGTAATATCGGAAACAGCAAAACTATACCTACTTCAACTTTTTATTTATTTCAGTAAAATGACATTTCGACCTGTCATTTTTAAAAATGTCGCGAGTGTATTGCGTAGTATACGGCTGCTTGAACTCGGCTTCTTCAAAACCGGAGCTTTCGTTTTTTAAATTTCCTGCTGATGTTGAAAGGTAAGAATGATAACAGACCCATTTTCCAACAAATAAAATTCTTCTATTCTACTTTGTAAGGTGGTTAATATTAATTATGGTATTTTCATTATCACAAATGATTCTTCAATTATTCTTAAGATTTATTCTTATTTATCGATACTACAAATTATATGTTTGGTTGATCTACAGTTTTATAAAAAAAATACAAGTATCGACGTCGTTTTTTCAGAGTATAATGAGTATTGACACCCCAAGAATTTTTTAATTTGCCGCTATTCTTTCTAGTTACGTTTCGTTGGTCAGAATACTATCTGGGGATCTGTGTGGTATCTGACAACGACTCCGTTATTAGAATGAGAAAAAGTAGCCGCCATCCGCCATATTGAACTTTTTAGTTATGTAACCGATTGCTTTGAAAATCGATATCTGGGGATCTGAGTGGTTTCTGACAACGACTCCGTTAGAGTCTGACCAACGAAAGTGACTGGATAGAATGGCGGCAAATTCAAAAATTCATGGGGTGTCAACACTCATTATACCGAGCATTATACCAAAGAGTAGTAGGTATAAGGGTCATTATACTCTGAAAAAAACGACGTTGATACATTGAGGTAAATAAACTAGAGAAGACGTCCCATACAATAAATGTGCACAGCTAGATGACAGCGGGCATCTAGTGCGTGGTGCGTTGCGGGCACGGTACAATGATATTGTACCGTGGTGCGGGGCTTAGTTGTCATTTTCTGCACAAAAAATAATATTGTTACTCTATGCATTTTACCGAAACATGGCCGCCGCTTCATATCTATGCGATTTGATAAAATAATTAGTCAAATGCATGTTATATCGATAATTTCCTACGTATTTCCAGGTGAAAAGTGATTCCTTTGGTTTTATTTGTATTTCCTGAGTTGTTTAAACAGTACCTTAGCACACATAAAGGCATATTTTAATAAAAAAGAACACTGAATGCACACCTTATTGTTGCGTCTAGCGCCTGCCACAGACTAATATAGTTGGAGGGAGCTGGCTCTAAGGCGAACGCTACACGCAAGATCCATATCGTGATCCGTCAATATATACTGACGGATCACGATAATTATTGACGTGTAGTGTAGCGTATTGACGGACCACAATATTTATCGCAGGATTTCTGGAAATCCAGTGATCTGATCCGCGATCCTAGATCGTTATATTTATCTTGCGTGTAGTGTCGCGGGTCAATATTTATCGTGTCAGTACGCAGCGAGACGGCAGCGATGGAGGATCCGAAAGTAATTTTTGTAGTCGTCTTTTCACTCTTTTGTTTATAGAAAGTGCTACAATTTTTGCCACACAAACAAGCTCTAAATTTATAAAAATAATAGTTTATTGTAAACATTTTTAAAAAACGTTTATATAACTGAGTTATTGCGATTTTAAACTTTCTGTAGTGGACTTTAAATCGCAATAACTGCGTAAACCACAGATATATATTATATGACATATATATTATATATTATATGCCACAGACATATATATTATATGTCTGTGGCGTAAACCCACTTTAACTCAGAGACAAACAGTAAACTATGAAACAAGTATATGGCTATGTAGTGGTGAAGTATGAAAATTATAAGAATAAAGGTAGCTGAATTATTTTACTTTGTATCTAAGAATTATTATAAGCCAAACGCGGAAACCTCGTGCGGCAGGATTGATGCGTGGGGGGTGCGCAAATCAGGCGCACAGGCTTTTGGTGCATTTTAAAAATAAAACTAAATGCTTACCTAGGTACTATTACATCTTATTTGTCTATGCTATTACTAGGAATCTGTCCACACTTATTTCATGGATAAATACCTATTTCCAAAACACCTCTCACAAATAAATTATTAAAATAGTCCTATTCCACTGCTGTCACTTGTTGGAAGTATGAAAATTTTGATTTTTATAGACGTAGGTACTTAATAAAGATGCAAATGTCATTGTTTGTGTCTTTATGTTACTTAGATGTATCTTAGAGTAAAAAATCATGGAGAAACAACAAAACCAAGTAATTAAATCATGTGAATATCAATAAAATATAAGCAGCCGTTTTTAGCCGCTAGTTATCGCTAGAAATGATAATAAGCCAAATAAGCCGTTTCTAGCCGCTAGGCTAGAAACGTTAGTAACCAGCTTCACATCTATCCATCACGTCTGCCTCCATTGAGATATCTCAATGTCTGCCTCGTACAAAAAACACTTCAGTAGGTACACACGGCGTCAGACCAACCTACCCTAAACTGTCAAATTTCTCCAATGAATATTGATCTAAACAATAAAGTTCAAAATTGATTGAAGTTGAAGTAGTTTGACAGTTGTCGCGTGTAGTGTCGCGCGTCAATATTTATCGTGATTCGTGTCAGTACGCAGCGAGACGGCAGCGATGGAGGACGACGGCGACACTGCGCCTGCGGGTTCCACGTCCGCCGCTATCAACCTGTGCCACGAGCAAGAATCCATGACAGGCAACAAGATTGTTTTGAAAGACTTTATTCTCAACTTAGAATCCATGCCAGAAGTTTGGAATAGCGCGCATGTCAATTACAGAAACACAATTTTAAAAAACGAAGCGTTGAAAAAACTACTCACCGTATATAAAAATATTAAAAGTGATGCAACTATTGATGACATCAAGAAGAAAATCAATTCACTGAGATCAAACTATAGGAAGGAACTAAAGAAAATAGTTGATTCCAAAAGGTCTGGAGCTGGGAGTGGCGACGTTTACCAGCCCAGGTCATGGGTTTTCCACTTACTACATTTTTTAAACAAAACCGAGCAACCGGTAGCCCCAGTAAGTGTTTAATTGATTTTTGCCACATTTTTACTCATACAGGTGCAACCAATGATATTACAATAAAAATAGGTTACAATAAAAAGAGGTAGATGCGTTATATGTGCCAAAAAGTAGCACCATAAAACTATGCTAATTGGCTTACCTTTGGGCACCAACAACATTATCTGTCTCGTTTA
Organism: Scoparia ambigualis; assembly: GCA_963921215.1. Lineage (NCBI taxonomy): Eukaryota > Metazoa > Arthropoda > Insecta > Lepidoptera > Crambidae > Scoparia > Scoparia ambigualis. The sequence continues at coordinate 27,585,481 of OY992517.1, read as the reverse complement.
CGCTATACCTAGTTGTCATGCTATCTTGCTCACACTTTCGTACGAGCTTTAGCAATGACATCACATTAGTACACTGACATAACCTATCTACCTTTTTATTATAATATCATTGGGTGCAAGTGCAACCAATGACCTTTTTTATTTTATTTACAGACAAGTATAAATGAATGAATTGCATTTTAAAATGGCGAAATTGTTTCTATGACGTAACATACGTCGAAAAGGAAAATAGTATCATTAGCCTATTGTTAAAAAGAGATAGACATATATTTTGACTTTTGGTGGTTGACCAATGAGCTCATAGAATTTATGCGCTATCTCGGCCGCCAATGCCGCCATTGTTTTTTCTCTTTCACTCTTACAGAAAACGCTTCTCACTCATGCATATTGGACTGGCAACATGGCAATGTCATCACTAAATGAAAATTTCTATTTTAAATTTATATTTACAATACTTACGAATGAGATACTCACGACATTTTTCTTGTCTCTTACGGTTGTAGTATAATTTTTACAATTTCTGGATACATTTGAAGGCATTTTCTAATTAACAAAACAAAAAGTTACAAAGGTAACGCTCGTGTTGACGTGACACTGGCTGACGTGTGACTGAGTGAATTTCAGGCAATTACCTGATTTTTTTCTAGTCACGACGGAGGGCAGGCAACGAATCTACACATTTATTATCATTGAGTGCAACTGTAAAATTATTGGGGTGATAAGAGGGCACTATGAAAAGTTAAAACATATTATTAGACATACCCATTTTTAGGGTTCCGTAGTCGAATGGCAAAAACGGAACCCATCTAAATTCGTCATGTCAATCTGTCTGTATGTCCGAGTATGTCACAGCTAACTTTTTTTTATCAAACCACCGTGTGAGGTAGAAGAGGTGTTAATTATATATAGTGATTGCTAGAAATCGCAAGAAACTTCAAGGGCTGGTCAGGTCAAGTGTTTTGAATATGACAAAAATGTCAAAGAAAGGAATTAGTGTTTTTTCCGCGTCAGCTTGGCGATAAGTACCTACGTTGACGGGTCAACAGACGGCTGGCCGGCCAGCCGTAGCCCTCGCGTTGTAAATAATCGTTATTTTTAATTGTTTTTATTTTATTTTTCTTAAGCTTTAAATAAATTATATACTTACTTAAAGACTATCCAATTAAAACACATGAATGATTTAATTTAAAAAAAAAACACGATTTCCTTTGTTGTCATTTTTGTCATGTTTAAAACAGTTGACCTGATTAGCCCATGAAGTTTCTTGCGGTTTCTAGCAGTCATCTTATAATAGGCGATAGATAGATAAAAAGTAAGTAGGTAAGTGTCAGTTTAAAAATTTTAACTTATTCAAAAATTACCTGTCAATTGAAAAGGATATCTTGGTACAATCTACACCAAAAATTAAGAAACAAAAAGTAATTTAATTTTTTTTATTTGCACTACAGTATTGATTTATTACGTAGGTAATTATTTAAACAAAATTATAAAAATGTGTAAAAAGTAAGTAAGTACTTAGGTTTATCTACATAATATGAACCTTCATTGTTATAATAATTGCTGAAACTATCTCTTATAACTTTCGAGTTACTAGATGCATTTCGAACGTTTGTCCGCTGTAACGCCATCAGTTGATGATTATTATCGTCTTCTGAACTTGACGACTGGTAAATCTGTGGTATCTTTTTCATCAAATAATTGTGTAAATAACAGCATGCTGTTGTTATCTTTGTCGCCTTTTCGGGGCTGACACAAATAGCTTTCTGAAAAACTCCAAACTTCGTAGCTAAGATGCCAAAAGCGCACTCTACAGTAGATCTAGCTGTAGATAATCGTTTGTTAAATACTTGTTGTTCCATAGTAGCAGACTTTTGTGAGTATGGTTTCATTAAATTAGGCTTCAATGCAAAGGCCTCATCTGCTACAATAACATATGGCAATATATTATTGCTATTAGGCAACGGTGACGGCTGTGGAAAGTTCAAACGGTTTTGTTCCATAAGTTCCCAGAATTTCGTGTAATATAGAACTCCACCGTCAGATACTCGCCCATTACACCCAATATCAACCATTATGAACTCTTTCTTGGCATTCACTAAAGCCATGAGAACTATACTGTAGTTTCCTTTGTAATTGTAATATAATGAGCCCGAGTCATGCGGATGTCTGATCTTGATATGTTTTCCATCAAGGGCACCGAGGCAATTATAAAATTTATGCAACGTTCCGAAGTCATCAGCAATCTTTTTCCATTTTTCTGCTGTCGTCGGAATATGTAACAAATAACAATTTTGTTTTCAGAGTGATCAGGCATCATCGGTGGGGTCACAAGAAGTAGAACAATCTGAACGACAAGAAGGCGATATAGCGGAACAACCTTCAGGAGCATTTACTTCCCTCAATGTGCCAACGCCCCCAAAACCAAAAAGGAAAAAAGGACCGATAGCAAAGCAGAACGAACTTCTGGACAAAGCATGTTCTTTTTTATCTCAAAATGTAGGTCAAGCATCACAAGATACTCATAGCGTAGATCCAACAGCTTTATATTGGAGTTCTAAACTGAATAAAATAGAGCCTATTCAAAGATTTTACGCGGAGAAATTCATAAACAACATTTTATTAGAAGCTGAGCTTGGAAATTTAACTAGAAATTCAGTACATATTAATACATTTCTACAAGATGATATCACGACTCCATCTCCCACGCAGTCACCATATGTATTTAACCCTCCAACTCCATCGCTTATTTCCAACTCATTGATTAGAGCATCATCTTCATCACCATCTTCGGTGAATGTTGACTCATATTCACGTGATCAAGGTACATCTCAAGCAAGTACTACCTTGGCACCAATTTACATTGTCAGCCCTTTAACTTCCACTGATCCATCAGCAAGTGTAACAACTGGTTTTACATCACAGTTGTTGATGCAAAAATCTGTCAATCCTGATATATCACTACCACAAGAAGACCAATCATTTCGTACAAATAATGTTAATAATGATACATTACAACGGCCACAAGAACATACAAGTGACCTTCATGCAAATAATAACATCGCTGAAAATGCTATCCACCAGGCAGATTATAATGATGCTCGAGAAGGAAGGCAACCCTCCAAGCTAAATGTCACATTATCGTCACTTTTTGGGTCTTTTACAGATTTCTAAGTTTAACCTAAGCTTGAGTTTAACATCTAAGTTATATGTATGTCTAAAAACCTCTAAATTTAAGTTTTCAATTACGTAGGTACCTAGGTACTAAATAATTGGTTTCATAAAATGACTTGTTTGTCAACTGGCGAGCGTGAAACTAGCGAGTGCGCGCGAGTTGACACCTTTCGATTTCACCTATTTTGTTGTCGTCAACTCGCGCGCCTATATAAGATGAAAGCTAGAAACCGCAAGAAATTGCAAGGGCTGGTCAGGTCAAGTGTTATACATGACATAAATGACAAAAAAGAAATTCGTGATTTTCGTAGGTACTTATCGCCCAGCTGACGGGGGCAACGGCCGGCCGGCCGGCTGTCTGTTGACCCGTCAATGTAGGTACTTATCGATCAGCTGACGCGGACGGGTCAACGGACGGCCGTATGCTTTAAAATAAATTGGATACTCAAAGACTATCCAATTAAAATTCACAAAATGAATTATTTCATTAAAAATGATAAAAACACAAATTAATTTTTTGTATAAAACACTTAACCTGACCAGCCCTTAAAGTTTCTTGAGGTTTCTAGCAGTCACCTTATATAAAGTACTGTTGTAGTACAGTCAAATAAAAACAGATTGAAACCAAAACCTATAAATAACTATTTATTGCCCGCGGCTTTGCCCGCGTTGGCTGATTAGGTTAAATACCGACTATCTACTTAGATTTTAATTTTAAGGTGCAAAATGAGTGAACGTTTCTTGTAAAAATCATTTACCTACAACAAACCATGATCTGTGATTTTATAATTTCTAAGACTGTGATTTATTTTATTAGTAAGTAATAATTAGCCTTTTCATATACTTTTTACTGATAACTATTTAACTTTTCTTGTAAAGTCATTTACAACAAATCATGATCTTTGATTTTACCTATAGTTCCTAAGACTGTTATTTATTTTAGTAATATTTAGTAAGTAATAATTAGCCTATATATATACTTGTTGTAATAACTATTTAACGTTTCTTGTAAAAATCATTTACAACAAACCATGATCTGTGATTTTATAGTTCCTAAAACTGTGATTGTTTTTATTAGTAAGTAATAATTAGTCAATTGATATACTTGTTATTGATTAGCTTCTTCTAGCTTTGGTTTTATATACTTACTTATGTTTAGTGTGTTTTAAATAATATAATTATATGTTAATTAGCGAAAACGCTTCACTCACATACTCATAAGATATTGTTTTTTTTAATTTAATTTATTTTTTTATTCAACCGTGTCGGTGAAAGAATGGTACCACCCCTTCTCTTTCCTTAGGTGTAGTAAAAGGCAACTAACGGCCCAAAGACTGCACATACATCCAACAGCTTAGAACGGCGCTGAGCACATGTGCGGTCGCTATTTGGTAAAAAGTGGACTATGGTAGAGGACTGCTTTTGCGGTCTCATTGCCTAGTCTCTGACTAACCCTTCGGGGATAATAGTCGTGATTATGTGCATGCATATGCATGAATGTATGCATGTAATTTTATTTGCTTAGTTTTACACAGTTTACATACTAGGTAATAAGCCAAATTCTCGAGTCATTGCTATATTGTTGATTATTATTAAGGGAAATAAGCAATTTAAATTTTATAATGTTGATTTATATTATATGCCTATAACAAAAACTATGTATATTTTGTTTTATTTTTAAACTCAAGTGGTAAAAAGTGTCCTAAGCATTTATAGCAGGTACCCTACCTACCTATATTGAATTTGTTAAAACGGTTTTGTAGCTAACTATACATAAATACGTCAGATTTCATGATCGAGCGAGTCGACGACAAAAAATAGGTTAAATCGAAGGTGCCAACTCGCGCGCACTCGCGAGTTTCACGCTCGCCTGTTGACGAGCAAGTCCTTAAAAGACTTATTTCACTCACTCAATTAGAAATTTATTTCACTCACCTTTATGTAGTCTCGAAGAATATAGATTAATGCTTCACAAGTATCCATGATGCTCTGACTAACTGACTCCGGCGACATTATTCCCGAAAATCTGAGGGCCATAAAATTTCTTCCTGTGGCGAAATAGCGCAATGTCAATGCTAATTTTTCTCTAGGCGGAATCGATTTCCTCATCACTGTATCTTGTTTACTCAAAAATGGCGTTACCAATCTCAAAAGATTATCAAAACAGACATCAGGCATCCGAAAGTAATTTTCATAGTCGTCCATTTCATCGTGAAGTCTAATTTCGTCCAATAAATTTAAATGTGTATATTTTTCTCTCTTTTGCAGCCAATTTTTCATCCAACGCTTTCTTTTTACTCTTTTGTTTAAAGAAAAGGCAACAATTATTGCCACACAAGCTATAATTTTCCTCTGTCTAGGGTCCATCACGTGACACGTCTGCCTCGTACAAAGAACGCTTCAGTATTGACGCGATCTGTATTGATGGTGTAGGGTGTGCTGTGATCCAGCCCAAGATCCATCAATAAATATCGTGATAAATATCACGGTATTTATTGACGTGTAGCGTTCGCCTAACGCGTGTTAACAATCTGGTTGAGATGTCTTCTCTAGTACGTAGTACATTATAACTCAATGCGTTGATACTTGTATTTTTTTTTATTAAACTCTAGATCAATCAAACACATTAGTAATTTGTAGTATCTATCAATAAATTATTCTTATTTATCTTAAGAATAGTTGAAGAAGCATTTGTGAAAATGAAAATACCATAATTAATATTAACCGACTTACAAAGTAGAATAGAATAATTTTATTTGTTAGAAAATGGGTCTGTCATTGACGATATTGTTTCCAAACATTGCGTTTCACTAGATAAAACTCCTTTTGTTCAAGTGATGTAATATTCTTGACAATCTCTTTAATTTTTAGTTTTGTCTCACTAGTATTTGAAGTGTCTGTACGATAAACAAGAATTGGTTGGAGAGTCAACTAAGGTTATTAATTTTGAATGAAAGGAAAAAGTAAGAAAGTATACAGAATTAACCTAGAATTGTTTACGATTGTAGTATGTAGTTTTTCAGAGTAAAATGTAAAATAATAGACGAGAACAATAAAAGAAGGTACCTACGCTAAGTATCAAAATGATAAATTCAAGTACACAAAACTAACACAATTGTTTGACAGCTTAAAAATGTTGCCATAATAAAACTTTTGAAATTAGACCGCGTCACGTTTCGTTGGTCATACTCTATTAGTATGAGACAAAATGGCCTCCATCTTGAAATTTTTAGTTATTCGACCCATTGCTTTAAAAATCGATATCAGGGGATCAGTGTGGTTCCCACAATGAATCCGATAATAGAATGAGGAAAGTAGCCGCCATCTTTAACTTGTTAGTTATTAAACCGATTGCTTTGAAATTCGATATCTAGGGATCTGTGTGTGTTCGCGCCACAGCGCGACGGATAACCGTCTCTGCGCCGGTCATCCCCTCTCCTTAATTCACTAAGTTTATTTGTACTGGCACCTCGAGACCAACCGCTAGGTTATACAAGAAGTGCCAGACGTCCCTGCGCCAGTAGAACACCCGCGCAGGAGACCACCAACGTTAGGTCTTGACGCCAAATTAGTGCCCGCCGCAGCGCGCTCTTCATTCGGTACTCATAAGACTAGTGTCTCGGGAGAGTATCCCCGTGAACACGTGTAGTTCACTGCCTATTGTCCAGATAGGTAGCCGGAGCTGTCGAGCTCGCTCACTTCTCGTTGCACGAAGGGCACAACTCGCAGTTGCCACTGCTAGGGTCGTCGACTCTAAAGTCGACTCCCAAGTGTCCACCTTGGTAGCGGAGTAGTAAGCACACTCACTTCTCGGAACCCATCCGGGAGCCTAGCCAGTTCCCACGTCCTACGCGGCTGGCTGGACCGGAGACCTACGGCATCTAGGAGGCCGTCTCTACTAGTTATCCAGACTAGTACCGGAGATGTCAACACCAATGTCCAATGAAAACCACCGGACAAAGCTGCCAACTATAAGGGAAACTCACGTTCCCCGCAGGACTTTTCGCTTCTGGCCCCTCAGAGACCGCTACTAGGCCCCGCTCGCTGTGCACGAGTTTGGAAGCCCTGGCACACAATACCAGGACAAACGAACATTCCCAAGCTCTACAGCTAACCACATGCCACTACGAGTCCAACCCATGTCCGGATCCCGCCGGAGGCGCCTGGTTAAAGGCACGACCAGCGGGGGGCTAGAACCGGAACCCCGTAGTACCTCTGAAAACACAACCGGACCCGTAGTTCCAGTTGCGATACCCTATCTATTGAGGTCGGTAGATAGGGATCTGCGCCGGTCAATTAAGATGCATATTGGTGCAACGACTGGGCAACGAATGATCGGCCAATCACAGCGAGTTGACAATTATACTCGACGAAGTGCTCGCCGGCGCCGCGCAACGGCAGTGTGCTTCGACCTTTTAGAGAGAACCCACGCGCGCGCGCGCAAGAAATCAGCCCGTGAACACGCCAGACATGTGTTAAGTGTATGTGCATTGAGAGCGCTTGTTTACCAGCTCAACTACCCCTAAAACGCCACCGACCAGTGCCCTGAGTGAACTGTGTTGTGTGTTGCTGCCTTCAAGCCCGCGCCCCCGCGCCTGCCTTCAGCTCCAACCAGCTCCAGCCCGAACCAGGTAAGCCCCAGAAATTCCCTTACCTCCTGCCTAACCCATATTCCGTCGCTGTTACGGCGAACGCCTCTCGCCGTAACATTTTGATCCTACGAGCCGGATACATACAGTCCACTAGTTTTTAAACCCTACCGTACACATTTCACTTTTTGCCTCGACTCGTGCCGCCACCCATACACGTCTACACAACTGCACACAACACCCACACAATGCACGCCAGCCCAAACACCTCTTACTGCCCTTACTGTAGGACTAGGGGGCATAGATTAATAGCGTGCGCTACCTACAATGCCCAGCCGACGCAGGGCCGGTGGGACTTTGTGGTGTCGCGCGAGCGCTGTCCCCGCTGTCTCGGACCACATTACCCGGACGAATGCAAGTCGGTGAAGGCATGCAGAGTGTGTGGCATCGCAGATCACCACACATCCCTTCACCGACCGGACGATGCCACACAGCATTACCAGCCGGAATCGGCGGCGCGGTGGCTTCCGCCCGCGCTACGGGAAACTCCGGCAAAGCGACCCAGCGACAGAACGCTGCATGTGTCCTCGCATGCACAGCGGTCGCATGAGGGGTCGCAGGAGTAGGTACATGTTACCGTAGACATTCAGCCCCACATTATTAATACAGTCCACTATTATATATATATAGGATAACTATTTCAGCCCATTAACGATTTCATTACATGTTGGTCATTCGACCCGTTAAAATAATATTTACTCATATTTCGTAGTTATCACGTAACTTAATTTTAATTTCTGATTTTTAAATTTTATCGCGTAACATTCCTAATTTCATTACCTTTGCACGATAGACGTTGTAAAGTGCATTGCGAAATATTATTAACCTACCTACAAAAATAAATTAAGAACGTGTTCAAAGAACAGTGTTCGATTCGTGTTATATTTTTTCTTACTAATTAGATTGCACATATAACTTTAGTTGGGTATAACACACCCGCGTCTAGACGACGATATTGTTGTTTTCCCGTTTTATTTTGTAATGAAATTTTTATGGTCTTGCCTTGGCAATCGACTCAATCTCGTGAGTGCTCACCACAAGAGCATAGTACTTCTACACACGTGCACCCACACATCAGCCTTCAGCACACAAACACATGTAGTCAGCCCGCACCTATACGGTGCATGACATCAGACGCGCTTTTGCGCCCCCGCGCCGCCTGCGCTTCTGCGCCCCCGCGCCCCCACGCCTTTGCGTTGACTGCGACCCCCGCGCTTATGATCCCCCTGCGCTTCTGCGCCCCCGCGCCCCCACGCCTTTGCGTTGACTGCGGCCCCCGCGCCCCCACGCCTTTGCGTTGACTGCGGCCCCCGCGCCCCCACGCCTTTGCGTTGACTGCGGCCCCCGCGCCCCCACGCCTTTGCGTTGACTGCGGCCCCCGCGCCCCCACGCCTTTGCGTTGACGCGGCCCTTTGCGCTTACGCGCCCCCGGCGCCCTCTGCGCCCCCGCGCCCCCACGCCTCTGCGCTTACGCGCCCCGTGCGCCTATGCGCCTTCGGCGCTTCGCGCCCCCGCGCCCCCTGTGCTTCGTGACACAGGCTTTCAGCCCTCATACAATTGTACTCATACAGTCACACACGTGCATTCCTCCCAGCTCATCATATACACGCCCACTCGACATTAACTCAACACAGCACGAATCGGGGATGTAGTTCCCCTTTAACTTCCATTCCTTCCCCCCCCCTCCTACCCTCTGGGGCCCGGGAAGATGTTCGCGCCACAGCGCGACGGATAACCGTCTCTGCGCCGGTCAATTAAGATGCATATTGGTGCAACGACTGGGCAACGAATGATCGGCCAATCACAGCGAGTTGACAATTATACTCGACGAAGTGCTCGCCGGCGCCGCGCAACGGCAGTGTGCTTCGACCTTTTAGAGAGAACCCACGCGCGCGCGCGCAAGGAATCAGCCCGTGAACACGCCAGACATGTGTTAAGTGTATGTGCATTGAGAGCGCTTGTTTACCAGCTCAACTACCCCTAAAACGCCACCGACCAGTGCCCTGAGTGAACTGTGTTGTGTGTTGCTGCCTTCAAGCCCGCGCCCCCGCGCCTGCCTTCAGCTCCAACCAGCTCCAGCCCGAACCAGGTAAGCCCCAGAAATTCCCTTACCTCCTGCCTAACCCATATTCCGTCGCTGTTACGGCGAACGCCTTGTTTCGCCGCAACAGTGTGGTTTCTGACGACGACTCCGTTATTAGTATGAGACAAAATAGCCTCCATCTTGAACTTTTTAGATATTCGACCGATTGCTTTAAAAATCGATATCAGAGGATCAGTGTGGTTTCCGACAATGAATCCGATGATAGAATGAGGAAAGTAGCCGCCGCTATCTTTAACTTATTAGTTTTTAATTTTTTTTTAAATTAAAAGTGTACTTACAACCCTTATGCTTTGCTAGTTATCTCAAAAAAAGCGCTAACTAGCTGAGATACAGCGCTAACTAAACAAATGCTTTTTCAGTTTTGCAAAAATAAGAGTACAACCCTAACGCTCAATTGGCGCGAAGGTATTTAAAACAAGAAAAAGGCCGAGCTTCCGTACTGCTTTAGCTTATATTTATACTGTGTCCACCATAGTGAGCTCTTTGAAATGAAGGCGTTTTGCGCTGATCTGACTACTGAAGACTTGTTTGACAACGTGTCTGTAAGCAGCATGGACGTAGCAAGCCTAATATTCGTGCTATCTGCCATTCATCCTACCGCGTGGGCTAAAGTTGCTGCAATAGCGTTTAAGGCGCTTCGTCCTGGCGGTATCCTGTTGTTCAGAGACTGCGGTCGGTACGACATGGCAGTGGCACAGCTGCGTTCCAAACCAGGGCTGATAGCTGATAATTTTTACATGATCTTTAATTTAGGTGGCAACATGCACTGTCAATGTCAAACAAAACAATGGAAAAGTCATTTTGTTTGTCTGTGGTCAACTTGTTGTGAGTCAAGCTTATCGGCGATTTAGCAAGATCTCCTGTAAAATTCTAATAATTCGTATAGAATTGAGCTGAGAAATAAAGAATGTAAGATGGCTATAAATTTAGACAAACATAAAGAAGCTTTAATCGCAGCTTGGAAAGACGTACTAGATGAGAAAACTGACACAAATTGGTATGTATGCTTTCGTAGCAGCGACCTACTTGACAAATTAAATAAACAGGCACTCCTGCTGATTTACATGATGAATTGATTTCGTTGGCGTTGCATTACAGACAGTGCTGCCTTATTTGTGATAGCCATTGTCACAGCACTACGACAATTGCATTATAATAACTCATAAACTTCTAGTGTAAGTGATCCGTAAAACAGGTTAGTCACAAATATACCTGAATTTTATCAGTTCAGTGGATTATACAGTGATAGTGTAAGCTATTTGTACACCCACACAGGGCTAATACAAGTTGTAGGTATGTAGGTTAAAAATGTTAAAGGATGTTCCTAATCATTTTACACTTAACCTAATCATTGGCTTTGCAATCTCTTTCAGGGCTCTATTTGGTTACGACGGTTTAACAAATGACTTAAAATTTGTGAGCAAAGGTGACGGCGGCATAACAGAGTTGATTGATGACTTCAACAGTGGGAAGATTCAGTATGCCTTCTTGAAAATAGATTTGCCGGACGGGACCATATCTAAATATGTTCTTATCAATTGGCAGGTATGTATTATGTTTCCTTGAAGTACGTAACTGATAAGATAATTGAAATCAGTTCTACTAAAAAGAAGTTTGAAAATTACAATATTTTTACCTACGCTCATGCTGTCAAGTAATGGTAATGAAACATTACCACTTATCTCTTAGTAACTACATGCTGTAGGAAGAAATAATAAAGAAAAGAGACATTCAGTATTCATTTATTATTTTACTACTAGCAAACTAGTGTAACTTGAACAAGAAACTGATACATACATTAAAACAGAGTTAAGCACCAGAAAAATTCTTTGAATATGTTATTCCAATATGTGTACAAAAGTTAAACCTGCTTTGAAACAAATGCTGACTTATTTTTGTGGGTGTTTCGCAGTTGGTCTGGTTCATAATTTGTATGTATTCTACAATTGTAGAATACATACAGGAAAAAGGATCCAGACGAATTCGTCTGGATCCTTTTTTAAGGTTAGCATTTCGTCCGGTAGACGAACCGCGAATTTTTAATATCAGTCCGTCAGCCGTCGTCGTATTTTGTTCATAAAAGCTTATGATCGTATTCTTATCCAGAAGTACTGCAAACTTTTATTATTTAATTTGTCTGCCAGACAAATTGCGAACCAGACAAACTGCGAAACACCTATGTTATTGGAGGCAGTTAGAGATAGCACAAGTTTTAAACGAAGTTTTACTTTAATATCTTTTTTTGAATGAGAGGGCAAAAGTCTTCCATGATGTTTGATTATTAGTAGCAATATATAATTATATAACTATTGGCAAAGATCATATCTTATAGACAGGGATTGACCAATACAAAAGCAAAGGCTTCAAGCTCTTTATCCTCAAAGAAACTGCTCAGACCGACGCATAAGGGGGTTTGGATCACCCTCCCAGGGACCTTTATTTTTCTAGGTCTACCATTGGAATCTTTTCCACATGCACTGGGGCCATGGCGAATCGCTCTCTTGGAAAGTTCCTTTAAATAAGCACTGAGGTTTGAGTTTAATGTTAGTTATTTCTTTACTCAAAGTCAAAATGAACTGCAGAAGACCTATGTAGTACAGCATATTATATCCAGCCGAGGCAATTAAATACTTATTAGTTTAGCATTATTGGGCATTCTAAAAAATAACCTATTTTTGCATTGAGGTTATAGACATGGGAGATTATATATTTTAAACGATTTAATGTTGTCGTCTTATCATTGTAAATATATTAATAATATTTTACGTAAAACATTTCCTGTAAGTTTAACTAGGCTTATCCTCATTGAACTATGAAATAATAATGTATTTAAACAAATTAATATTAACTTATTTGCTATTTAAGCTATTTTATTACATTTGTAATAACCCATTTTTTATAAACAAAATAGTTAAATAATCCGTGAATTTACTCTATAAACAATTATTTAAAACAGTATTTTTATACTTATTATCTTTATTGCTACTTTTGCTAATAACCAGTACCAGAGAAAGAGTTGAAGCTCAGTATTCATACATACATTTATAATCACGACTATTAGCCCTGAAGGGTTAGTCGGAGACTAGGCAATGAGGACCGCAAAAAGGGTCCTCTACCATAGTCCACTTTTCACCAAAATGCGACTGCACATGTGATCAGCGTGACAGGTGGTGAGCCCATCGCCGCTCAATGCTGTTGGATGTATGTGCAGTCTTTAGTCAGTTAATCGCCTTTTACGACACCCAAGGGAAGAGAAGGGGTGGTAGTATTCTTTTACCGCTACGCGACACGGTTATTTCAGTATAGATGCCAATAAACTAACAACAGCGTCTTCATGTGAACCTACAATTGGCTGGCGTATACCTCTTAAATACCAGAACTGATTGACTTTTTCGTACATAAAGGATTTTCATCTTACTATCTTAAGTGCGAGTCCTGCTACGACGGTTCTTCGGACCACACTGGACTAGAATTCATAGAGAGAGTATATTGATGAGAATATCCAATTAAAAGTTCTTCTTAAGACACCTGATGACATCGAGATCGCAACTAAATACATCACAAACTTCATTCAATAGACTTGCTGGAGGACACCTTTACTAGAACATAAGGATATAATTAAGAATTATCCTCTTGAAATAAAAAAAGCAGTCTTAGAAAGCCATAGACTGCATCATGTATGGCAACAGAGTAGACTAGTATCTGATAAAACTAAATTCAATAGGCAGCCTGCCCATACATATATTGAATACATACTTAGAATAAAGTTCTTAAAAATAAGTTCAAGACAATGTATTCAGCCTGCATGCAGGCGTGCAAATATTACATAGTTAATTTGAAATTACATTAATGTTTATTATATAATTTTTTTACGATAATTATTATAATTATATTAAAATTTACCTTTAGTAGATCCATATTGTTATTATTACATAGTATTCATTAAGGCTATAAAAACAAATCTGCATTAACCAATTACTTAGCTTTTTGTTAAACACATTTGCTTTGAGCACTTTCAGTTCTTCAGGTAATTTGTTATAAACTACTATAGACATATTATAAATATTTCTCTTATATAGGGTGTCCCAGATATCGACGTCAAGCCGAAACCGGGTGATAGGCCTAGTTATAATAGTTATCAGAAAAATATTTTAAAAAATCTAAGTCACGTATTTTCAAAATTATAGACATTTTAAAAAAATCCAAAAAATCTACACAACGTGACGGTTTTTTACCTCCTGTTGCTACAAATCTTTACTTTTTTAAATGTTTTCTTTTGTTTTATAATCCTGAATAATGCTTCTGTATACCTACTCTGGCCTAAACTTTAAAGCCAGCTGCTCAAGCTTGAAAGAAAATGTCACTTTTTACCCAACCAAATATTTAAAATTAATATTTCGCTCAGCTTTAACATACTGTACTGAAAAAAAATGTACTATGGGAGTTTGGCAAGTTACTTTAAAGGTTGGCGCATTTAATAAGGATTCCAAAATGGTATGATACATAATAATAATGCTTAATAATATTGTTTTTTATTTTCTTATCACAAAGTAGGTAATAGTTTAATATAACACAATACAACATCGGGTAGTACGTACTTATGCTATAAATATCAACATGCTAGATTATAAAAAAAACGTAAATACGTGACTTAGATTTTTTAAATGATTTTTCTGATAACTATTATAACTTGGCCTATCACCCGGTTTCGGCTTGATCAAAAAAAAATCAAAATCAAAATATCTTAATTCAGTAAGCTTAAAATAAGCATTTTGAATCGTCTAAATTTGTTTTTTTTTATGGATGGATGGATAGGCATATTAACCCACCACCCACCCCACCCATTCAGGAAGTCTTTTTAGCTGTGGAGAAGAACGGGCACAAGAAACTTCACAGCTTTATAATAATATAGAAGTAACGACATTTACAAAAACATATGTCGTTACCAAATTATACAATCAATAATCATAAAATAAAGCTGTTATATAAAACAATTATATAATAAAATAAAAGATAAAAACAAAAGTGAATCTAAAAGTTTTACTCGGGCACTATGAACGCATTAGAACAATGTGTGCGAAACTAGAGGAATGTTAATTCATTTAAAATTAATATTTCGCTCATTCGTTGGTTCGTTGGTCATTGATGTAATCGCTTACAATCGCCCTTTTCTAAAAGTCTGTCCTTAACGTGTGTCTTAAATTTGTCAAAGGGCAAAATTATAACATCGTTCGGGATTTTATTGTAAAATACGACACCATAAACTTTCTGAAGTCGAAATTTAGGAATTAGAAGTTTAAACTTATTTCTAGTATTTAGTTTGTGTATATCCCCTTTTTTTTTGAAATGAGATATGTTTTGACGCACGTAAACAATACAGTTATAAATAAATTGTGATGCAACTGTAAGAATATTTATTTCTTTAACAGCTCCATAAGGGAGTCACGTGATCCTAGGTTATATATGGACCTTATTGCTCTTTTCTGTAAAATGAAAATGGTTTCTATATCTGCTTTACCCCAAAGTAGAATACCATAGGACATAACACTGTGAAAGTAACTAAAATAGACTAATCGAGCAGTTTCCACGTCTGTAAAATGCCTAATTTTTCTAACAGCGTAAGCAGCTGAACTAAGTCTCCCCGCAAGGGTGCTAATGTGAGGGTACCACTGTATTTTTTAATCTAAGGTAATACCTAAGAAAACTGATGAATCAACAAGGTCCAACAGTTTAATTTTATTTACTATAATATTCTTTACGTTAGGTAGAGTAAAATTTATAAATTTGGTTTTCATCGCGTTTAATTGAAGATTATTAGTAGTAAACCAATTCAACACATCTGTTACGGCACTGTTGATGTCATCAAAACTATTTTTATTTCGATCAGTCTTAAATATCAAAGATGTATCGTCAGAAAACAAAACAATATTGCAAAAGTTTTCCGCATAAAATGGTAAATCATTAATATAAATTAAGAATAAAAATGGACCTAGTATTGACCCTTGTGGAACCCCCATTAGCACAGAAGATCCGGATGATATGGATCCATTCACGCTAACTTTTTGGATTCTGCAGCTGAGATATGATTGAATCAATTTCAAGGCATCCGAGTGCACTCCATAGTGTTTTAGCTTTATTAAAAGGGTGTTGTATTCAACGCAATCAAAAGCCTTGGAGAGATTACAAAACACCCCAATAGCATTCTGCGATCCCTCCCAAGCCTCAAATATGTGTTTTAGCAGAGCTACACCTGCATCAGTAGTAGACCTTCCCTTGGTAAAACCATACTGTTCACTGTGAAATAGGTGGTTTATAGGGAAGTGGGAGCCGAGTTGATCTAAAATAAGTTTTTCAAATACTTTACTAAGAGTAGGTATAATCGAAATAGGTCTGAAATTGCTCGGGTCATCTTTACAACCTGATTTGAAAAGTGGCAGAACTTTGCTATGCTTCATGAGATCTGGGAAAACTCCTTCGTCAACACAGCTATTGAATATGACTACAAGAAAAGGCGCAATGGACTCGATAATATTATTAATAATTTTTGTTGAAATATCCCACAAATCACAAGTGTTTTTTATTTTTAAAGATTTAAAGGATTTAAGTACGTCTTTACAGTTTACGTCTTTAAATTTGAACACTTCATTACACATGGGTACATACTTTTTTAACAGAATTTCTGCATTGCTCGGTGAAGAGTTGAGTAACATAGTTGTGGCAATTGGTATATTTGTAAAAAACTGTTCAAAAGCATCAGCAACTTTATTGTCTTCACTTAAAATGCAATTGCCTATTCTTAAAGAAAACTTAGTATCACGAGGCTTTATTTTACCAGTTTCGCGGTTAATACAGTTCCATGTTGCCTTTATTTTATTGTCAGACTTTTTAATTTTTTCACTAATAAATAATGACTTGGCACATGCACAAGCCTTCCTAAAAGTTTTCTAATACTTTTTGATATACTCTAGAAAACTTGGACTATTATTATATTTTTTCTGCTCATATAAGTCATACAACTTAGCCCTACTGTTATGCAAACCAGCTGTAGACCAATCCCAAAATTTCATTGAAACATTAGTTTTAAACTTTTTAATAGAGAAAGTTTTATTAAATTCACCGTTTATAAGATCAAAAAAATGCTTGTAAAGAGCATCTGGATTTTCCTGTATAAATGGTAAACATGCAAGTTTTGCAGTTACGTTATGTTTGAAAATTTTAACCCGTTTTTCTGTCACTGGCCTACAAGATATTTCTTCCGAGTTAGGGTGGCCATATTCAGTAAAAGCTATTTTTTGCCCACAGTGATCTGAAGATAAATTAGTTAGTATGGACTTACACTCAGGTGCAAAGTTACAAAAAAATTGTCTAAGCAGGTTGCAGTGGTTGCTGTAATTCTAGTCGGTTCTCTAAATTGGTAATCCAAATCAAATGATTTAAATAACGAAATTAATCTTACACTAGTTGTATGACTGTCTAATAAATTTACATTAAAATCCCCACAAATTACTATCTTCTTTTTAGATTTACAAATCTTCTTAATTACGTCTTCCATAGTGGCTTCAAAGACACTAAAATTACCAGAAGGAGGTCGATATACACAAACAATTATTTTCTCTAACTCGACACATGACAGCTCAATAACGCGTTCAATAGAAAGGGAAACTACATCCTTTCGTTCCATAATCTTATGTTTACAGTAATTAACAAATATTAAGGATCCGCCGCGAATTGCATTTGTTCTAGTAAAAGCACTGGAAAGCTGAAAGTTTTTAATATTAAAAATTAACTGATAATCTTTAAGCCAGTGTTCAGTTATACATAAAATGTTTATATTTTCATGTAATAAAAAAAGTTCAATTTCTAACTCTTTGCCGGCCAGGCCCTGCATGTCTTGATGAACTATTTTAATTTGGATAGGGCTGGCTTTTGTCTTACCTCTTAGTTTAAACTAGAGGTTGTGCAAGACTTATCAACTAAATTTACATTAGTAGAAATACTAACAGTGCGATAATTTTGTGTAGACATTGTTATACTACTTATAACTGTGTCTTTTAAATTATATGCTAGCAATGATGCTATCTGTAACCTGTCTTTGTATATTAAATACATATAATCAGTAGTCAACCTAAAACTAGATATAAATTTATTTGTATCAAAAAATACAATACTGTCACTGTGACGATAGGTGGAGTTCAAATCAAAGGTCTGTTTGTTTTGTTTCCACGATAAGTTACAGGCATAGGGAAAGGCACAAACGTTGACGTCGATATCTGGGACTCCCTGTATACTTATATCCCTATGGCATGGAGGTTGATATAGTAGGTTTTCAATTTTTTTTCTTTACTGTCGGCTGTTGACCTCACTGCGGGTTTTAAAATAATTTGGATGAGTTTTTACAAAAAAGCACACTTCTCTAATATATAGGCAGGGTAGTGGCAGAATATTACACTTCCTAAACAACGGTGCACAACTATCCAAAAACCAAGATCCATTTATTACTCGGATTCATCTTTTTTGCATTCTGAAGACCCTTTCCACATCAACCGAGTTACCCCACAACAAAAGACCGTATCTAAGTACCGACGACACGTGACAGGATTGGACCCAGCACGGAACCCTGAGGCACTCCTGCTTTTATTTCGTAAAATCTGGAGGTCGGATCGTACCTCAGACCTACCACAGGTAGACAGAGTCATGGTGGCCACATATGCCGACGACACCGCAATAATCGCGAGCAATAAAGACCCTAATGCAGCTACAGAGCAATTACATCAAGGGCTCGACGCAGTTACCAAGTGGATGCAAAAATGGAGAGTAAAAAGTAGCGCAACTCAATTTGTGCATGTCACTTTCACACTTCTGAGAGCAAATTGCCCTCTGCATCTTGAAAATATCATATTCACACATAAAGATAGTGTCACGTATCTGGGCCTACACTTGGATCGTTGTTTGACGTGGAATCGGCATGTTAAAAGCAAGAGAGACGAACTCAATATATGACATAGAAAGCTCTATTGGATGTTAGGACGTAACAGCAAGCCATCCATAGATAACAAACTTCTCATATAAATCTATTTTAAAACCTACCTGGATGTATGGCATTCAACTTTGGGGGAATGAGTGCTAGCAATTCAAACATCGCAATGTTGCAAAGAATACAAAATTTAACCTTAAAGACAATGGCTCAGGTTCTTCTCCACTTATAATTTTTTAATTTAATTAAAATAAAACAAATATTTAAGGGGGTTCACATACAACAAACGTGATTTTTTCCCAATTTTTTTCTCGGTTTAATAACAATAAAAGGTAGAAACTTGAAATATTTACAAAATATTAAAGTATTCGGGAACCCTTCGTGCGGACTCACACTTGGCCGGGTTTTTATGTTTTAGCATGACAAATACAGTCGCCTTATAAATCATCCTTTATTCAGTTTAGTCTACAATAGTTGAGCTTTTATGAATGTCACTACACGTGTGAAATGCTCTGGCAATATCTCTCACGTTGTTGTTGTTTTGCAGGGTGAAGGAGCACCAACAGTGCGAAAAGGCACTTGTGCGAACCACATAAAGCACGTCGCGCAGTTTTTTAATGGCTTCCACCTCACATTGCATGCGAGAACCGAGGATGACCTCGAAGAAAGACTTTTATTGGAAAGGGTTGCTAAGGCTGGCTCAGCGTTTAATTTTAAAACGCAAACCAGCAAACCTGAAGAGTTGCCTCCCAGTGGGCCGATTGGCACGGCTTACCAAAAGGTTAACCCTGGTGAGTAAATAGTAACATGATCGTATACATTATTATTATTAACCATGAGTAATTTAACTTTCCTGTAAATTATGTTGTTCGATTTATATAGTTATTTAAACGATTAGGTACGCAACTTACTTAATCAATTAACTTATAAAGGGAAATTTGTAAATGGCATTGGTTAGCGGGTCACCTGATGCGAAACTAGAGTCGCAGACGCGTTACCGGTCTTTAAGGAAGGCATATGCTAGTTTCTTGAAGATCCCTAAGTCGTAACGGTCCGGAAATACACCCCCCGAGAGCTGGTTCCGCAGCACTGTAAAACATGTGAGGTAAAAATTACGTAAAAAACGCACAGTAGAAGACTACCATCACGATTGCGTGTAGTGCGAAGGAAATCAGCGGCGAGGATCAAGCCGAACAATTCCTCAGAACACTCCCCATGATAAATACGATAAGTACAATATTCAGAGAGAGGCAACGTCTCTCCGAAGTGCCAGTGAATCGAGCCGATGCGACGCCGAACTGAAAATACCACGTCGTCGACAATTCGAGCAGCTCTGCATTGTATGCGGTCAAATTGAAGGTGTTGGTACTAGGGTGCTCCAGCTCAAAGACGAAAACAGTATTTCATATGAAGACTGACCTGTGCTTTGCATAGTTATAAACGGTGGGCCGGCGTGAAATACTGACCCGCTCTATTAAGCACACCTATTTTCGAAGCTAATTTAGCTTTACCTTCCAAATGACGCGATACTGAACGTCGCCGCTCGAAATATCGACGCCAAGGATTCCAATCGTCGGGTTTGGTATCAAGGGAAGCTCCCTCAAAGCTCGAGAGGTACGAAGAAGGGATGTTATTTTGTGTTAAATGCGCAAACTTGTTTTTTGGATGGGTTAAAGTGGACTAGGTTACGTCGGCCCTAATTCGAGACATGACTTAACATGTTCCCGGTGTCAGTCACAAGTTTATTTCGGTTCTCGATGACGCTTTCCAGCGAAATATTAGCACGTCCGGTGTAAAGCGGAAGGTATTCCCAGTACTGTCATTGATATGCATAAGAAACAGAGAAGGGTATAACACACACCACTGCGGGAATCCAGCGTTCACAGATTTCAGGTTAGAGCACGAACCGTCAACTACGACTCTGATGCTACGCCCAGAAAGAAAGATGGCGACCCACGTATACAACTTCTCAGGAAGACCCTATGATGGAATTTAAGAGCCCTGTGCCATATACTGCCAAAGGCTTTCGCCACGTACAAGCTAACTCCCGGTGCCTCCCCTTTCCTCTCGACTGCCTCCGCCCATCGGTGTGTAAGGTACACTAAAAGATCACCAACCGAACGACCGTGACCATACTAGAAAGAAAACCATACTGGCGAATAGCTTAGTAGCTGATTCTCTTCCAGGTACCTCAAGAGCTGGCAGTTTGTAATAGACTCCATTACTTTGGACAGCAAAAAGGTGATGGCTATTGGCCTGTGCTAGACGGATCTGAGTGATCGGCTATTTTGGGAATCGGATGGACAAGGGCTGTCTTCCAAGAACTCTCGCTTTGATTACTTTAAAATTAGTTTTAAACAAGCAAATTAGCAAAGCAATGTACTTGTCATTAAAAGATATTGCGATAGGTCTGACGACCTCCGTAGTCGATTGGTTTGCACGCAGCCGGCTCTGGCGTCGTGCCATCTCTGAGGCGGGTTCAATTTAAAAAAAACTGTTTTTCTAAATTGGTTTTGGGTCTGATTGTTTTCTATGTTTCTGTAAGTTTATCCGATCTAGTTTACCAAGTAGACAAGTTTTAAAAGAAGCTTTACTTGAGCTAGATAATTGGTTTGAACGTAGAAATTGTTATTATTACAGGTTGAAGTTAGACAATTAGCCGCATTTTTAGTTTATATCGCCTCGTAAAATAATTATTATGTCTCCAATTACTTTTGAGTTTAAATAAGTGCGCATATCTTACTGGCTGACCCCGCTCTATTATATAGTCCACACAATGTTTACAAACATTTGCCATTCATACAATGCAACGGAGATCATCGCATTTATACAATTCGAAATATTTGCAAACAAACTTGGTTGGTGATTCGCCGCGCTCCGCTCAATGGGTTCATAGATGCCGTAGTAGTACATTCTGTGGCTTTTGCGTTCAAAATGGTCGGTGCCGTGGTGCCACGAAACTATGATGTTTTGTTTCCATTGAAAGTGACCGAGGACATAAGAAAGCGGAAAAACAGCTTGCGAAGAGGTATTAGAAAGATAACCGTTTGTAATTCTGACGTAGTAGATCCGGTGTTTATAATATACAGGTTGTTTGGATAAGTCCAAAATAAAAATCTGCTGTTCTATACAAAAGTTTCATATGATTCCATCTAAATGTACGGAACAGCTGATTTTTCTGAAGAAGCCTTATATTGCCTCTCCAAGAAGTCTTGCCGACTGGCGCTGAACTCCAATGTCCAATCTGGAAGGCTTTTAATCATCTGCGAGCCCAGGTCGGTTGCTGTTAGCAAAACCTTAGCAGCTGGGGGTTTCTTGTTGGCACAAATGAATGCGAGTGTGGAGCCTCCCCTCAGTCGATGCAACACCTGCTCACATGTCCCTTATGCCCAACTTCATGGAGGATGGAGGATTTGGTCGAGGCCAACCAGAGGGCTGCTGACATGGCAGCTTACTGGTCAGGAAAACTTTGACTGTCGCTGACTCGAAAAGAAGAAGAAGAAGCTGATTTTTTTGCAATTTCAGAGATGCATTTCATTAGTGCCCTAGTTGCGGGGTTATACAGGATAATTTGTTTATCAGTGCGCATAATTTTTTATATTATTTAGTAACGTTAATAGACATCATTTTCATTTTTTATTTTTTAAATTTAATTATTATTTGTTTAATTTGTCCGGCACAATTAAAAATACTCGTGGATATCTGGCGAACGAAAGGTCACGCACTTGTCGTGTCGGTGCAAGTGCATTGACCCGCCCTGCCTCCTGGTATCGTGATGTGTTAGAGTTCAAATTCGCGGTCCCGGTCGGTTTACCATGATCAACGGTATTTTTGTGGATATGTTTGATCAATTTTAGTTTCGTTATTTTTCACTTAAAAAATTAAAATTAAATCTGTAGCTCTAGAAAGTTATTATATACTTAATTTAAAAAAAATAAGCGCACTGATAAAAAAAATCCTTTATAGCTATTATATATAGTTATTTATTGTTTTCGAACGAAGGGCTTTCGCCCATATTGCAACAGAACGTAAATCGTTATATATTTACACCTTGGCTTCTTAAAACTTACGTTGGCCTTTTATCGAGGAGTTGCACGAAACGAAACACGAAACTGCAATGGTTTAAAATGTATGCTTATTTATTTCAGTTCAAGAAATCAATTCCAAAGAAAGAGATCAATTTTGGATGAAAGAGGAGCAAGAAGAAAAAAAACGCGTAGAAGCCGAGAGACAGCGGAGGGAAGAGGTAGTTGTATTGTATATCTTGTGTTAGTTTACTTTTTTATATCAAAGTAACTAGGTAGGTATCAGCTGGCATAAACTGGTACTCCATAGCACAAGACCGACAAAAATGGGCATCTTTGGAGGAGGCCTTTACCCAAACCGGGGTTCCTGTTAATTTAAAAAAAAAACTTATATTATTAACATAATCTAAGCTAATTTACTAACACACATAAATTTTTTGTATACTGTAATAATAGCAACTACCAACTATTGTAAAACAGGAAATAAATAGGTTTATTATTATTATTATTATTAACTAGGTAGGTTCCTGTAAAACAAAGAAAGAAGAAGAAGAATGTAAATAGACACATACAATACCTACATAATAATGCAAAGAGATACATATATACAATAATCACGACTATTTATCCCCGAAGGGTTAGTCAGAGACCAGGCAAAGGACTGCCATTGCCATAGTCCACTTTTCATCAAATAGCGACTGCACAGTGCTCAGAGTGACAGGTGGTGAGCCCATCGCCGCTCCATGCCGTTGGATGTGCAGTCTTTAGTCCTATAGTCACCTTTTACGACACCCAAGGGAAGCTAGGGGGTGGTAGTATTCTTTCACCGCTATACGCGATACGGTTATTTAAAATAATAATAAAAAATAGTATTTTGAAAGAATACGAAGAGTGTGATAAAAGTTATAGAATCATAATTGCTATTTCTTTGTTATCGTTTTAGGAGAAGAGAAAATCTGAGGAAGATGGAAGAAGAAGAGATGAATTGGAAGCAGTGAAAAGAGCCAGAGCGGAACAAGAGAAGTAAGTGTAAACGAAAAAATTAATTACTTTTATTGGTATCTATATTCTAGAAATTTGTGTTTTCATTAAAAACAACATAGACTTGTTTAACTGTAAATCTCTCCGTTACCAACATTTTAAGTATATGGATATAATTTAAATTTACCAATTGTCAATAATAATGTTTATGATAAGAGTACCTACTTTCATACATGGTATTAAAGTGTATAATCATTTAATCAGTGATTTAAAGGCATTAAAGCGTGGGTCAAACCAGATGCGTTGCGTTGCAGCACAGCACAGCGCGGTGCAGCTTATGACGTTGTAATATATGCATTATTATGAGACATGACACACCAAACGCACGATGCTGCACAGCGCTGCGCAGCTACGCGCGTCCCCGCGCATCACGCCACGCAGGGACAAACCGAGTAGCGATGAGTAGCTCGCGAGCGAGTTGTATAAAAGAGCCGGCTCACCTATTCTAGCTCAACGTATCTCTAGCTCACTCCCGTTCAATTTAGCTCAGTGTTCATTTTAGCTCAATTAGCTCAGTGTTTCATCGGAATATGTCGGCTCGGAATAGAAAGCGGCTCGCCTCGATATAGGTACAACAGGGTTAGGGTGTCGCAAAGGGGATGCAGGACAAAATTTTCTGTTGATTTTTACATGGAGCCTTAAAACATAAAAACTTGGAAAAAAATTAAGGTAACTTTATATAAAAACGCGAATATCTCGAAAACGGTGCGTCGTAGCTAAAATCTAACGAAATTTTGGCCCCCCTGTGAAACCCCACAGGAACCTGAGCGGTATCCGATGTACTTATATAAAACTTTATAGAATTTTTAAAAAAAAAAAAAAATAATCTAAATTTTGTACGAAGCTAGATTTCTGTTTTATAATAAAACAAAATACATCGAAATTCAAGACAATCGCTACGCTGCGCTTCGCGCTATTTCCTGAATAGTACACTTAAACGACTCAAGAGCCTTCTAACTTCATGAACTACACTGAGCTAAATGAGCTACTGAGCTAGAAGAGCTATATAGCTCTTGACTGGGTAAAGAGCTAAACGGCTCTTATCTTTTCAAAGAGCTAAATTTCTCATGACTAAAACCGAGCCGAACGCAGCAGGCGGTTTGGCAACATAGCGCGCACTACGTGCCATGATGACGTTGTATTATATGGCTTTCTTTAATGGACGTCACACCGCGTACGACTACGCGCGTAGACGTGCAGCGCCGTGCAGCAGGAAAACGGTGGTTTGTATTTAAATACAAAAATGGATGCGGAAATTAAAGAAAAATTTATAGAATTAGTTCGGAAACACGTGCCGAAAGACAAGAACTACAAAAATACGCATTATAAAACTTTATTATGGCATTACATATGGAAATAATACTAAAATCGGTCTTCATGTGACTCCAACTCTCGGCATAGGCGATTGTATTCGCTTCGTTCGTTCCTTCTTTTATTTATGTCATGCACCCATATTCTTTTATTTCGTCCGACCTGATGGATCGTTAGAAGCAGCAGTTCTTCATCAGATGAGCTACTACCCAACCATCCTTCGTCAGAATACTCAGAAATGCTCACACTATCTTCCATTTCTCAAACGAAACTGGCCGATGTGCAGAGCGTTGCAGTGCAAAGCGTTGCAGCACAGCGCGTTGCGTTGCGTAGCGGCCACTTGCGACTGGCCGCGCGGTCGGTGTGACCTCGCTACGCAACGTGCTGTGCTGCAACGTGCTGTGCTGCAACGCAACGCATCTAGTTTGACCCACGCTTGAATGGTCATATATTTAAATTTAAGTTAAAAACTTGGTTATTTAATAATGTTTTCTGAACACTAAATGAATACTTTGGTTTCAAGACGAATTAATTATTAATTCGTAATGAATTTTGTAAATATTAATGTTAATAATATTTATTTGTGTACATTGCATGCCCGATCATGGGCAAATTGTTGATACTATTTTTTTAAGAACTTGTTTACACAGTCTAAGCAATAAAGATATTCTATTCTATTCTATTCTTAAACAAATAGATTGTTATTTTTCAGTAATTTGTCTTATAGAAGTCAAACGCTATAATTGATGAACGCTATGATCACCACACTTGCCAAAAATACGGGTTCTCGGTCGCAAGCGGGCTATGCATCGAAAATTGGAATTCTTGCGCATGTGTTTCCTAGCTTCTACAGTCCCGGGTCTTTTAAGCGGGGCGTGAAACGGCATTTATGCAGGCCGTCATGAATGGGTGCGCTCGTTATCGTGCTTATTCCACGGTGGGGAGCGCTTTCATTATTTTGGACTGCATCGGCTGCTTACCATCAGGCAGGATGCAGTCACTATGACGAGTCAAAATAAAAATAAATAACAATCCGAATAACACTGTCAGATATTGGATTTAATATACAACCCTAATTTTTCTTAACACAAAAACAATTAAGGGTGAGTTCCACCCATGAAACTGAACAACTTTCCCTAAAAAACCTATGTGCAAAAATGACAAAAAATTTCGATCTCCCATAATAATTGCCGTCAGCTGATCGGACAGTTTTGTATGGGAGGTCGAAATTTTTTTGTCATTTTTGCACATAGGTTTCTTGGGGAAAGTTGTTCAGTTTCATGGGTGGAACTCACCCTTAATTGTTTTTGTATTAAGAATAATTTAGGTTGTATTTTTAACTTTTTTACTCTTCATTAACCATATTAAAAATTATAAGTAACTAGCGGCCGCTCGCGGTTTCACCCGCGTGGTTCCCGTTCCCGTGGGAATATCGGGATAAAAAGTGTCCTATGTGTTAATCCAGGTTATAAACTATCTGTATGCCATTTTCATCCAAATCCATTCAGGAGTTTCTACGTGAAAGAGTAACAAACATCCATCCATACTTACAAACTTTCGCGTTTATAATATTAGTAGGATAGGCTACCAGGATGTGAAGAATGTAGAAGAACGATGTGTTTTTGTGTACACACAAAAAAGTACATATTTATAACAAAATAAAATTGCATTTATTTTCTACCATAAAATTATTAGTTTTCTCTAGGCCCTAATGTTGAACCTTGGGGAACGCCCATTATTATGGATGCTCTTGAGGATTCAGAACCATTAATCACAACTTTTTGAGTTCTATTCGACAGGTATGTTTTTATACGGCTCAGTAATATTTTTGAGACGCTCTAATTTATTAAATAAACAAAATTACATGACTAGCAATGAAATGCCTTTGAGAGATCACAGAAAGTATTACCTATTGCATCTTGCTTACATCTTGCTCGTCGGTTTAGGGTACTCTCGACCTGACTTTTTTATAATTTAAGTACGGAGATATGTTACGGCGACATATTTACAAAATATGGTGGTAGCTAGCTACGTTTAACAGGTAGGGGCAGCTGTCGTCCCCCTCCCCCCCTAGAAACTAAAAAAATACGTAACAAACTGTTAAAATCACAAGAAAATAATGTTGCTCTACTTTGAAACCTTAGGCACGCCTCTATGTACAGTGAAGAGGTTGTAGAGTTTACACAATGGTACTTTGCACCGTTCTTTTTACAATCGCCTCCTTCATTTATATCGGCTCCCCCCCCCCTTTCCCCCCGCGCCTTCGACCACACTAACTTAGAAAGAACGTCATACTTCAGTTATTTAGTACAAAATATCTATAAATTATATACAAAAACCATCCTCTCCTCGCTCTTTCTGTTAGTGAAACCGCATGAAAATCCAATGCGTGATTTAGAAGAATAAAGCGGAGCCATACACATAAGAAAAGGGCGACTTTACTGTATAATATGCATTGAAACGTTCCCATAGAGTGGCCGTCCCCGAAGCCAGCCCGCTGGGGCTGGGCGCGGGCGAGGCGCTGCGCCGCCAGCGCTCGGCCGAGGCGCGCCAGCTCATCGGCGCCTCCACCGCCGCCGCGCGCGCCATGTTCCAGCAGAATCTGGCGCAGGGCCAGATCGGTAACAGGTATGTAAGAGAGAGAGAGAGATGGCCATGGTTTCACGCCGATAGTCCGTGAGAGGGGGGTCTGATACTCTAGTTCGAATGACGTTACCTCGATTGTCATTACCTCGATGTCTCTACCTCGACGGTACACTTCGCCGATGGCTCGTTACCTCGAAGGATCTCTTCCTCGACGGGTCTTTTCTTAGACGGTACATTTGATCGATGGGTTGTTACCTCGAAAAAAATCATCAAAAGTGCAGTAAATGTAAAGTATTTGTGTGTGTAACTGAAATGTGTAAAAATACTAGTGAATTGAAATGAGTATCGATATAATCATAGAGACAACGTTTATTATCACTCTGCATATAAATTTACAATTTCTATGGTTCATAAGACACTTTTGTCTTATTCTTTTATCAAAATGTTACTAAAAATACACAATAAAAATAAGGGAGACTTCTAAAAGTCATGGGAATTATAATTATTTAAAAATAATATTTGTGCTATATTATAATTATTATTTTTATTATTTTACAACAAAAATATGTACTATTACTACACTAAGGGTATGATGCACTATGGTGAATGAATGGGACGATTTGTAAATGCCTTTTTGAAATCTGGGATAAAGTATGAGAAGTTAATAGGAAATATCAGTCTATTTTTACATATGAAATAGCAAGTTGTAAATAAATAATATCAAAAAAAACCTTTTACAGAAACACATCGAACGTACCAGAGAAACCGGTACGCAGCTCCGTGATAGCGCAACGCATCAACACATTAACACAATCGCAGAACCGGCCGCCTCAGCCCGCCTCCCCCACGAGATCACCGATAAAAGCCGTATTAAAACCTCTACAAGAGCAACCACACGAGCAACCAAAAACCAGCCCTCTGAAGAACATAGACAAGATAAAGCTGAGCCTAGAGAGCCCGTCGCAGATACAATACGAGCCGATCATAGATCCGAGCGTCGATTTGAGTCCTAGTACGGACCCCGATCCTAATTCGTTCAGCGCAATCAACTATTCGGAATACGAACAGAGCGAGACAAAGTATAGGTATGTTATTCAATTACAACATAGGTACAGTCACGAGCAAAAATATGTAAAAAGTTATAACTCTTAACACAACGGAATAAGAGCCAAAGTGTA
Organism: Scoparia ambigualis; assembly: GCA_963921215.1. Classification (NCBI taxonomy): domain Eukaryota; kingdom Metazoa; phylum Arthropoda; class Insecta; order Lepidoptera; family Crambidae; genus Scoparia; species Scoparia ambigualis. Next base: position 27,556,442 of record OY992517.1, on the reverse strand, counting down.
TACATATTGGTGCTCGTGACTGTACATAAATTTAAGACTTGTATCCCCAAAGGGTTAGAGGCTAGGCAATGGAGACCGCAGAATCAGTCCACGCTTCACTAAATTGCAACTGCACATGTGTACAGCTTGACAGGTGGTGAGCCCGTGTAAGAAGTGTAAGGAGGAATTAGTGTGTTTGAAAAAATCTTGTATCACACATAAGCGTTTTTAATTATATGACCACTGTATGGGCGGGGACAACATATTTTGCAACTATATATATGTATATATACAGGGAGTCCCAAAAGTCGACGTCAAGCCGAAATTGCATGATAGGTAAGGTCATAACAGTTATCAGAAAATTATAAAAAAAAATTATGTCTTGTATTTTTAAAATTATAGCAAAAAAAAATTTATTCGGGAAAATGTACCACCCTGTAACAGTTTTTACTTTCCTGTTGCTACAAATCTTTACTTTTTGCCATTTTTTTTTACTTATTTCATCCTGAATAGTGCTTCTGTAATTTGTAACCTTGAAATCTGAGCTAACTGCTCCAGCTTGAAAGAAGATGTCATGTTTTGCAGAACCACCTTTTGAAAATCAGTTTTTAGCCCTACTTTAACTGACGGTCCTGAAAAAAAATTATAACACGCAAGTCTGGCAAGTAACTTTAAAAGTTAGCGCATTTAATAAGGATTCTAAAGTGGTATAACACTTATTACATTATTTCTTAGATCGGGTACAAAAAATATTTTTTCAAGGAAAGTCAGTTTTTAATAATTTCTTTGACTTTACTGAAAGTGGTTCTAGTGAACTCAAAGCGTTTCTTAAGACCATTGCCTGATTTGAATGAGACGGAATGAGACATTCCATAAAGTGTGAGCGAGACAGGTAGTGACGCAGGACAGAGACAGGGAATAGTAGATTGTTATACAAGGGGCTAAAATGACCCATTGTAATATTATACGAGGTAGTTTTACTCCCGAGCTTTAGCGAGGGATTAAATAGAAACCGAGTTTTAATGGGTTTTTAGCGCCGTGTGTTACACTATGTTTTTCACTACGAATGCGAGAAAATAAAACAATCTAATACAATATGATTTGGTTTATTTTATTAAAAATCAACCCGTTAGTTGCTTTAACGACACCCACGGGAAGAGAAGGGTTGGTAGTATTATTTTGGTGAGCCCATCGCCGCTCTATGCTGTTGGATAGTAGGTATGTGCAGTCTTTCCATCTCTTCCCTTGGGTGTCCTAAAAGGCGACTAACGGACTAAAGACTGCACATACATCCTACAGCATAGAGCGGCGATGGGCTCATCAAAATAATACTACCAACCCCTTTCTTCCCTTGGGTGTCGTAAAAGGCGACTAACGGACTAAATACTGCATATACATCCAACAGCATAGAGCGGCGATGGGCTCATCAAAATAATACTGCCAACCCCTCCCTTCCCTTGGGTGTCGTAAAAGGCGACTAATGGACTAAAGACTGCACATAAATCCAAAAGCATAGAGCGGCGATGGGCTCATCAAAATAATACTGCCAACCCCCCCTTCCCTTGGGTGTCGTAAAAGGCGACTAATGGACTAAAGACTGCACATACATCCAACAGCAAAGAGCGGCGATGGCCTCATTAAAATAATACTACCAACCCTTCTCTTCCCGTGGGTGTCTTATTTTAGTAAAGTCAAAGAAATTAGATTGATGTTTTATATTTTAGCGTTTTATTAACGCTTAAATATATTTAAGTAAAATTTTAAACACTGAAAAAGACGACAACCTCAGGCGGGAATCGAACCACGCACCTTCCGCATTCCGGGCGACTGCCTTAAGCACTTGGCTACCGAGGTCTGGCTTTCAACCGTCGAAATTTGTCAGTGCTTGATGCTTATGTTTTTAGTCAACATTGCTTCATCAAATCGTAGAAATTTTCACCTCTGAGATCCGAAAGAAATATTTTTACAAATATTCGAACATTCGGTTAAGATGAAGCTGCGTTTATAGATTGATGTTTTATATTAGCGTTTTATTAACGCTTAAATATATTGAGGTAATTTCTTTTTTAAACACTGAAAAAAGACGACAACCTCAGGCGGGAATCGAACCACGCACCTTCCGCATTCCGGGCGGCTGCCTTAACCACTTGGCTACCGAGGTCTGGCTTTCAACCGTCGAAATTTGTCCTGGTTGAAAGCCAGACCTCGGTAGCCAAGTGTTTAAGGCAGCCGCCCGGAATGCGGAAGGTGCGTGGTTCGATTCCCGCATGAGGTTGTCGTCTTTTTTCAGTGTTTAAAATTTTACTCAAAGAAATTATTCAAAACCGACTTTCCTTGAAAAAATATTTTTTGTACCCGCTCTAAGAAATCATGTAATAAGTGTTATACCACTTTAGAATCCTTATTAAATGCGCTAACTTTTAAAGTTACTTGCCAGACTTGCGTGTTATAATTTTTATCAGGACTGTCAATTAAAGCAGGGCGAAAAACTGATTTTCAAAACGTGGTTCTGCAAAACATGACATCTTCTTTCAAGCTGGAGCAGTTAGCTCAGATTTTAAGGTTACAAATTACAGAAGCACTATTCAGGGGCCCAAGTTTGCTAATTTACGAATGGCATAATTGAATCGCAATTGGATCGCATTGTAATTGTTTGACATATTTGGTATTCTCTTACTCATTAACGAATACCAAATGTGTCAAACAATTACAATGCGATACAATTACGATTCAATTATGCCATTCGTAAATTAGCAGACTTGGGCCCCAGGATGAAATACTCGTAAGTAAAAAAAAATGGCAAAAAGTAAAGATTTGTAGCAACAGGAAAGTAAAAACTGTTACAGGGTGGTACATTTTCCCGAATAAATTTTTTTTTGCTATAATTTTAAAAACACAAGACATAATTTTTTTTATATATTTTTCTGATGACTGTTATGACCTTACCTATCATGCAATTTCGGCTTGACGTCGACTTTTGGGACTCCCTGTATACATACTTACATACATATAATCACGACTAATTATCCCCGAAGGGTTAGTCAGAGACTAGGCAATGAGGACAGCAAAAGAATTCCTCTACCATAGTCCAGTTTTCACCATATAGCGACTGCACATGTACTCAGCGTGACAGGTGGTGAGCCCGTCGCTGCTCTATGCTGTTGGATATATGTGCAGTCTATAGTCCGTTAGTCGCCTTTTACGACACCCAAGGGAAGAGAATGGTTGGTAATATTCTTTCATTGAGCAGCTGCACACAACGCTCGACTTATTCAATTGATTAAATTTGATGCTAATTTTTGTTTAAATTGAGGAGCTCGATGGCAGCGCCTTTGCGATCTTGCGGTTAAACAACTTTAGCAATGCTAGATTACTAGATGGGTAAATAAATAATTTAGCGAAAAGCTGAAGATGTTTATAATTATTATAAACATCTTCAGCTTTATAATTATTATAAACATCTTCAGCTTTTCGCATTGGGCCGGCTCGCTGGGGGTAGTACCCTCTTACGAATATCCGGCGTGAAATAATGGCACTTGGTGCTGTTGTGTTTCGTCCGTCCAGTGAAGGTCCCGTAGGCCCTCCCCCCCCCCCCCCCCCTCTCAATTATTATTCCTTCCTTAACCCCTCAGTCTTGGAATTTAAATGTCAAAAATAATGACAGCAAGTTCGCCATATTTTTTTTCAAAATTGCGGATGACGTCACAATTCCTGCCTTTTACAAAAAAAATATTACTCTAAAATCAAACCATATTTTGTTGTTCTCTATAGAACAATATACTAACTGATATATTTCCTATCCATCAGGTCTCAAAATAAAGTGATGATTGCAAAAGTTTATTTGTCTAATAGTATTTCTCTAAAAATCACTAGGAAATCGGTAACATGCTAACGGACTTAACACGCTTTATCTAGTAGTAATAACGATGTATTTCTTACAACTTATTATCTAAATACGATTATTATAGTCTCAATAATCATTTTCTAATAAGAAACAGTACTTACATTAGATAAATCCAATAAAAACAGCACACAAAACTCAGCGACTAATTCACTCCGACACAGAAATTGGCGCAACTGTCAACGTTGAAAATGACAGAATTGAGCACAGACTATGCGATATTTTACGACACAATGCATAAAATATACTACAGAACCGAAATAATCGACCTTGTTCATACTAAAGTAGTCTGTAAGTCTATGAAAACACGGTACAAAGTCAAGTGGGAGAGAGCGGTCTCATGCGACCGCTTGGGGTTTGACGGAATGGCGTGAACTGTCAGTGCGGTCTCATGCGACCGCTTGGGGTTCTAGAGGTTAAAGGCCGGCAACGCGCCTGTGATTCCTCTGGTTTTGCGGTTGTCCATGGGCGGCGGTTATTGCTCTCCATCAGGTGACCTGCCTGCTTGTTTGCCTCCTTCTATTATAAAAAAAAATAAAAAATAATCTCGAGCTCCCCCGTGCTTCGAAAGGCACATGAATTCGTTGATCCCGTTCTTCAATCAACACTACCAACGAGATATCTCGTCACATACAAAATAAAAGCTAAATTCTGTCCACTGTCTGTGAATAAATAATTTATCTTTACTAACGAACTGGGACAAAATTTATAAAGCAGTTGACATCTAGTTGTATAGTTGATCGAAGGTCCCAGTTGTCGTAAAATGGCAGGCGTTAAAACGGTTTAGTCTAGGAATGACTGATTCGCAGAATGACTACATAGTCTATTATTGACCGATTCGTAGAATGTACAATTCTATAAATGACTGATTCTAGTAATGACCGATTCTACAAAAGACCGAGTCTACAATTGACTGATTCTACAAATGACTGATTTTAGAGTTTATGAACAATAGCGATTTGATAAGGAATTTGGTAAATAAAATGCAATGTAAGGAATAACGAATCATTTATTTCAAACATTTTTCACCATAATCAATGAAGCTAACCTGCTAACATTTTTTATAAAGAAAAAATTGTTCTTGTATTACAACATCTTATACTACATTTTGTAGCGCATAATCAAAGATCTATTCAGATTTGGTCAAACTTCCTGTTCGCTCTGTTCAGTATCAGTGCTACAGTGTTGCGTAAGTAATTCAATTCACACATGTCAGTACCTAGTTCACGGAGCTTCAGTGAAAACGTATCCGTCGTCAATTATCGTGATTGTTGCTATGGCACTGTTAAATACTACGGAGCTAGTAATGATAGCTATTGCTTTAGACGAAGAAGAAGAGCAGCATTAACACTGAGAGCACTGTGTCGTCACTGACACTAACAAGTGCAATTCAAAACGGTGAAATATCAGTAGACTTTTTTTTAAATTACCTATATTCAACTACGTATTCCTAAGTGATTTTTTTGTTCATTTATTTTTGGAACAAATCTGAATACATATTTGATTTTGCGCTACAAAATGTAGTATGAGATATTGTAATACAAGAACTATTTTTTCTTTATAAAAATTGTTAGCAGGTTAGCGTCATTGATTATAGTGAATAATGTTTGAAATAAATGATTCGTTATTTCTTACATTGCATTTTATTTACCAAATTCCTTATCAAATCTCTATTGTTCATAAACTCTAAAATCAGTCATTTATAGAATTGTACATTCCACGAATCGGTCAATAATAGACTACGTCATTCTGCGAATCAGTCATTCCTAGACTAAACCGTTAAAACGCACCAACCCGCATTGGGCCAGCGTGGTGGGTTATGGCCCAATATCCCCACGTGATGTTGTCCGAATGTGGAAAGGCGTGTGCCCAGCTGTGGGGCGTTTATAAGCTGATGATGATAATGGTTTCTAATTTATTAATTTTATAAATAATTGCACCGTATCGCGTATCGGTGAAAGAATACTACCACTCCCTCTCTTCCCTTGGGTGTCGTAAAAGGCGACTGACGGACTAAAAACTGCACATACATCCAACAGTATAAATCGGCGATGGGCTCACCACCTGTCGCGCTGAGCACATGTGCAGTCGATATTTGGTGAAATGTAGACTATGGTAGGGGACTGCTCTTGCTGTCCTCATTGCCTAGTCTCTGACTAATCTTTCGGGGATAAAAAATATTGTCCCCCCCCACCCCCATATGGTTCGTTTGAATTTTTTTATGTTTATAGGGACATAGAAGAACCGCTGAAGCAAAGCGAGCCCATGATCAAACAGAACATTCTCGAAAACGATATGTTCGACGCTTCCTATTCCAGCTCTAACGAGAACGATGATGACGACAGCGATAACAAGTTCAGTACCATAAAACGGTCGCCGTACAGCAAAAACAATATAGCTGAGGAAAACGAAAGGTCGGAGTTGAGTAGGCAGAACACGGTCATAGAGAATGTCAACTATAAGAAGGAGAATGGTTCTACTTTGGACGATGTGTCGCCTGAGGGCATGGAGGAAGAAGGAACGATATATGAGGACTTGGATGATGATCCTGGTCTGACGGCGAGGGCGCTTTACGACTATCAGGCTGGTAAGGGTTGTTTTTGTTTTGTACATTTTTATGTTAGGGTTTCCAACTTCGGTGGCCGAATGGCTAAGCTCGCAGCCCGATAAATCTCTTTGAATTTGGTATCGTAACGTCTCGGCCATGACTTTGAGCTGTGAGCGAAGCGGCGAGCGATTTTTTTGATAATTGTACCATATACTACGAAATTTTTATGTAATATCTTTAAAAAGGAGCGATAAACAAAGAAAGCTGCACAGCAGGGCGATTCTCTAAGTTAAAGCCTTGGTAGCAGCGGCTGCCGCAGCGCTGAGAATTGACTCTGTCTCTTTCATATTCATACAATTGGAAAGAGACAGCACATCACAGCCACGCGCGCTGCGTCTATGTGTCGCTTACAGAATCGCATCGCTGCTCCGCTCATAGCAGCAGGGTCGTGGCCGGGTCGTAAGAGTCGAACATTCAGTTCAGATAAGAGTGTTTGTAGATTCGGAATATCAACTATCCACTATGTACGGGTGAGCAGGCCTTTATCTCACCTGATGGTAAGTTACGATAAGGCCGAAGGTTCACACGGAATTCTCAACCATTGAGGAACTAGTTATCTTATCTTCATTATTTTAATTTTGCATTCACAATGATATAGGATAAAATACTGCTGGCTTGCAGCGTAAATCATCAACTACTGGAAATAATTCAACGAGTCTTCTGGGGTCTCGGTAGCTTAGCAGTGGACCGGCAATCCAAAGATCATGGGTTCGAATCCCATACGAGCTTCCTGAGATTCTTAGTTACCTTATCTCTAAATTATCGGAACTCAACAATGTTTATATAAGAAGGTACTCCCGTACATCCTCCCCCCCACTAGGAATCGAACCCGTGACCTCTTTGTCTAAGTATGGTGGCTTAGCCACAAAGGCGTTTGAATAACTTGTCCACAAAGGCGTCGTTTGAATAACTTGGCCACAAAGGCGTCGTTTGAATAACTTTGCCACAAAGGCGTTTGAATAGTAACGAAATGTGTAATGTAAATGCACTTAATTAAAATTGCAATACAATTTGTAGCGGACGAGTCCGAGATCACTTTCGACCCGGGCGACATCATAACGCACATCGAACAGATCGACGCCGGCTGGTGGCAAGGCCTCGGGCCGCACGGACTGTTCGGACTATTCCCCGCTAACTATGTGGAGCTGCTGCCGGCGCACCCGCGCTAGATTAAGCCTTAACGCGTAGCAATAGAGACCACAATATACTGCGTGTTCAATGAAACAAACGAAAAAACAGCCGACTGTGTAACTCTTTTCCGCTAACTACGTGCTGCTGCTCGCGCAACCGCGCTAGATTAAGCCTTAACGTGTAGTAATAAAGACCACATTAAACTGCGAGTTCAATGAATTAAACGAAAAGACAGCTGACTGTGTGACTCTTTTCCGCTATCTACGTTCTGTTGCCCGCGCACTCACGCCAAACTCAACACTAACGCCACGTAATACAGACCAAAATGCCGTGGATATAATACAGCTGACTGTGCAATTTGACTCTTTTCTGCTATCTTATCTTATCTTATTGGGGCCTGCAGAGGTCCCCCCCTCGCAGCGGCACGTCGACCCATTGGGATCTTTTGTGCAACCCCGTCCTATCACTCTGTCTCCTCAGAGAAAATGACTGCCATAAGTTTGGCAATGTCTTTGAGGGCGAAGAGCCTAAAATCTTCTGGTTTCGGGTAGGCGAATCCCAAGAGACTCATTCTTTTCCTAGCAAGGGAGTCACAGTCACACAGTAGGTGTTGCATGGACTCCGTTTTCTCCCCACATGCCCTGCACAAGCTGTCTGTTGCTAGTTGCTTCTATGGAGCATTTGTTTTGTGGCATAGTGCCCCGTCAGGGCTCCGATGATTGTTCGTGCCTGCCTTCTGCTACCTCCGCATATGATTTTACTCCGTCCTAGGGCGTCTCCACCTATGAAGGATTTTGAGTGTTTCATGCCGGGTAGCTTTTCCCATTCGGTTTTATGCCTGTTTTGGATTTGGTCCTTAAAGGCCTTGTTGATGGTGCTCGGTGCCAGTGCAACAAACGGCTCAGGACCAATGAGTGGGGTCCCTGAGCCCTCCCCGGCAAGTGCGTCAGTCATTCCATCTTTTCTGCTAGCTACGTGCTACTGCCCGCGCATCCGCGCTAAATTGGCTATTTGACAGTTGTAACAATAAAATATGAAATATGTCTGATATGGTAGTTTATAATTTAATCCAATAGTTTTTTTATTAAGATAATAATTATCTTGATTTGTAAATAAATATTATTTACAAATTAATTATTATTAATTATTTTATAATTATTATTTTGTAAAATTAAATATTTTATTTTTACAAAATAAAATTGCGATTTTTATCTGTGGATTACAAGACACGCAACACGGGCAGCTATGATTAAGCTTCGTGTCACATTTCACAAAATAAACAAAAACTATCTTGTCAGGTTTCAAGATATTTGTTTGTTTATTGAAGTGTGACGTCATAGGGCAAAATTTCAAGTGACCATCCGTTTTTGCGCGAAATTTGAAATAAATAAAGAAACATATGTTTTTTTTCTATTAAATAAAGCTTCTTCGATAAAAACAAATATTGTAAGAGGTACAAAATAAGCATTTGTAATTTTTAAAATACTGTTCCGAGAACTGTCAAGTAGCCAATTACACCTTAATACAAACCAATAAAGACCACAACGCCGTATTCTGCGTGTTCAATAAAACAAACAACACACAGCTGGCAACTCTACTTCCGTGCCAACTACGTGAAGCTGCCGCCCGCGCTAATCTCAACCCTAACGCAGCGCAATACAGCCCAAAATGCCGTGGATATAAAACTGAGTGTTCAATAAACCAGCTGACTGTGCAAATCTTCTCCGCAACTACATAGAGCTGCCTGCCCGCCAATCCTGCTAAACTCAACCTTATCGCGAAGCAATAAAGACCAAAACTTTGCGCCGTAGCATTAATACGTAAAGAAAACTGTGTGTTTACTAAAACAACTTTACTATTAAGTGTGTTGCGTTGTTGCTCGCGCCAAATTCAACCCTATTGGGTAAGAAAGATGGTTAGTTGTCACAAACCGTCAATAGGCTATTGGCTAGACTATTCTTCAATCGTTTCCAAAACCACGCTCTGTAACGTTTACTTTACTATGCCTCTTTACACTTGATTCTGCTATTTTGCCAGATTCTGACATTTTTCCAGTAGTCCAAATGTCAACATCGAGGCTCAGTTTGCTTTTTTTTTAGGATTGTGTAAATGAAAAGGAGGCGTATATACTTAATAGTCATCACGCCTCATGCTAAGTTGAACCGTAACGCTATGTAAAAAGGACGTGTTTACTACACGAAGGTCTGGTAATTGCGTTGAAGGTATTCATGTTTTGTTTTACCGTATATTTAATACTCCGTCTAAAACGTAACGATATATTAAAAGTACGTAAGGAGAATACAGCTGCTTATTTCCTCTTAACATCTTTTAATACCGTTCTTGTCGTGACGTCATTGTCACAATTATGGTCTTCAAGTCAGGAAAATCTAGTGATTCCCAAACACATCAGTCGTTCCACGTGTGTTGAAAGATAGTTAAGGGACATAATAAAAAAAGTTAAATTATTATTAGAAAAGCTTTGAAAAAATATAAAAGTGTATAAAAACGACTTGTTACTTGCATTTGTATGGTAAATTTATAACCAAATGGTGATACGACAGCGGTAAACACTATTCTTACGGTACTAATAATACTGTAAGGCAATATATTGTATTATGTATTGGAATGTATGACAAATATTAAACATAATATGCTGGCAATAGTTAAGTTTACTATCAGTTTGAAAGAACATGAGTTTGAAAGAAGACATGTCTAAAACTTTCAATCTTACCATTGAAAAGGTTTACGTTTATCGGTGTCCCATAAAACTTAAAACTCCACATAGGAAGTATGTAGAGTTTCAAGTTTTATATTATCAATTCACCATTTTCTGTATTAAATTCCAAAGTATGTTGAATTCAAGTGAATATGTGAACTATGGTGTTTAATGGGGTTTATTTTGAATGATATTATATTTTACAGTTTTTAATAGATCCCGATAATCGTAAACACTTTTGCTGTGTGTTACTTAAACTTTATTAATATAGTGACGTTCTTTATATAAAAAAAATCTTGATACAAAATGGCTCAAACTGTATGATTATGCGCACATGTTACTTTTACAGAATTCTTTTATTGTTTTTTTCAAATATTTGTACATACTTAAACTTATTTATTTAATGAACAGGGATGGATTTAGTTGCTTTGTTTTTAACTAACAATGTTACTTATATGGATTGAGGTATCTTCCGAACTCTTCGAACTTTTTATAAAAATATTCCATATTCAGGTGTTTATGCACACCAGAGAGAATTTAGATGTAAGTATAATGTATGACGAAGTAATACTAAATAAATGGATGGCTTACGTCGAAAACTATTGGACTGCATACTGCATAGGATAAGTTGAACGAAAAGACTCTTTGGTCTCTATATATTCTGTCGTATTGATACACTGTTACTTTAATGAAAAATTCGATTTATCAGACCACACTCGATTGTATAAGTTAATAAAACAATGACGTCGTCTTCGTTATAGAAATACTAATAGATACAATACAATAAAAAATTCTTCGTACACAATCACTATTTATCTATTATCAATCTATTGTTATAAGTAATTATCTCGAAGACACACTTCAGAGCTTTTGCTTATTTGAACTTCAGTTATAATATAAAAACATTGAAATCATAATCTGTACACGTCCATACAATTAAACAGTAAATATTTCAGTAGCTGCCAATTTATTGTTGATTAAAATTTATTTAATTTTTGATTGAATGTTAACTTTTATTCATTGTAAATACTATTATTTCATTGTGTCGTAAAATAATGAAATTGTATAATTTGAGGAATATCAGTTATTTAGTGTCGTTAAAAGACGTTTTATAAACCGAACTTAGAGATGTCAGTTAACATAATGATTACTCGCAACCATAGACATAGAGATATGCAGAGGCGGCTCTAGGCCATGTAGATGTATAACTCTGATTGATTCACATCTCATATTTGCTGTATTTAATATTCTGCACTTTGTTTACAAAAAGACAGGTTTTGACCACAGTTACTAAGTCCATATCATCTTTATCTATCCTTAGTACCTTTTATAAAAATTAATATTAAAAAAGTGCCACTGTTTTTAAAATAAAAAACATTAAATCTTTAAAATAAAAAAACATATTTTATGTAGACATTAATATAAATTGACGTCTCTAAGTCTTTCAGTGAAGTTTTCTTTTTATATTCACTAAAAGTAGATTACGTTATCTATTGAATTGAGGGCAATAAATGGCCTGTATATAAGACATAGGCTTAATTTATATTAGTCTGCTTTAATTTAATTTTTTTACTGCCTTTTCTTATTTATTATTTGTACTTAGGTATACCTTAATGGCTTATGAATTTACAATATTGAGACTTATTGATAGTGCATTTATAACGGCCTTGTAACTATTCAGAGATATTTTATTAAGTTTCGTTACGATCTCTGTAGTGCGGGCAGCAGCACGTCATACTAATCTAAAACGTCAAAATTCTTCAATCAATACTTAATACCCAAAGAGTTAAAGTTGAAAATAGATTGATGAATTCTGACAGTTTTGTATAGCCTGAAGTGCTGTTGTGTGTACATTGTTTAGCGTTAATATTTATTATTATGCTTCTATTGGCTTACAAAAAATGAGGATAGGAAAAATGTGTTGTAGTTGGTCTAGGTGCTCGACTACTGTTTGATAGTATTCGAAAGGTAGGTAAATGTTATGTAGAATGTTTAAATGACTAGTTCGTTTGATATGACGACTCATTTCATTTTATTAACGCACCGCAACCGCAGGTGGCTGGATGAGAGTAGCCGCATATCGTGCTCAGTGGCGTGTTCTTGGAGAGGCCTATGTCCAGCAGTGGACAAGTATAGGCTGATGATGATGGTGATGATGATGAACCAATGCTCACATGTAATTGAATTCATTGTCACATTGTTATATCAATAATTTACCAAGTATACAGGGTTACAGGTTAAGTCGACCTATATCTTTTAAGGAGATGTAGTTTCCATCATTTCTGACTGATTGACTATTAAACATCGTAACCCAAACTTAACCGTTCTCAAGTTGGCTTTAAAGTTTTTTTTATAAAAAATGCCGTTTGTTTTGTCTATTGTCCTCTTTTTTGTGTTTTGTGCCTCTAACTTTATTTAGTTTTGGTATTTTTGTGTAGAATATTAGTTGCTTAATTATTCGGAACACTAAAATTGCAAGTAGTACAACTACGTCGTTCGTCAACAACTGTGTCGTAGTAGACGATGATCAGTATAAAAAAAAAACACGGAAAATGTTATTTTTTTCATCGTTATTAAAAAAAAAGTCTATGATAGTTGTGCTGCAGATAATCGTAAAAATATCTACGGTTCCTTAGCTTCCTATCAAGGTATAACAAGCTAGGGTATTATCAGGATTCTCGCAAAAAACTTTGATGAAAGAGACTCCCAGGTAGTAATTCAAGGTAACGGTAGGGATTACGTTAAGTTACTCCCTGCCCCTATTGTCCTTTATAAAATTTGTACGGTGGTTGAGGGTACGGTGTTTAATAGTCAAATCAGTCAGAAATGATGGAAACTACATCCCCTTATTGGATATAGGTCGACTTTACCTTTAACCTTGTGTAGACAAAAACTGGGTGTAAATTTTCTTTTAAATTATAGTTTAGGTACATGTCTGGACTGATGAAATGAGTCGTTACAGCAATATACTATCTATTGTGATCTTCGATCAACAATACCAACTAGATAACGCGTCACGTACAAAATCAAAGCTAAATTCTGTTCACGTGAATAAATACTTTTTCAAAGCAATAAATTACTCCTGTCAATTAAAAAAGAAAAGACGTCAATAACATTTAGTGGTGAAATCAACCTTAAGTGGCAACAAATAAAGTACTTTTTCCTGTTACGCCTTGCGAGAAAATTAGAGCTCACTTCTCAAGTGCGCTCTTATTTACCGAGACACATTTTTAGCGCCGACCTGACATCTAGTAGTATTGTTGATCGAAGATTGTGATTGACATAAATTATATTTTATTTAATTTTGAAGGGATACACTAATATGCCCACTGTCCTGTTTCGGTCGTGTCAACTATATTAATTAACTACAAGTTATGTTATTTTTAATCACTATTTCAGATATCATGATTAAATTCCATGTACTTTATTATTATGTTGAACACGCTAGTCTTACAGTGGTTCTGTATATTCTAAATTGCCATAATTTAATCTTAATTAAGTGTGCAGTAGTCAAGTCACAAAATAATACTGTAGTATGGCCAATCTTCAATTAAAGAAACACAGACAAAAATTGTTTCTTATTTTTAAACACAAACTTATTTTTCAATTATAAGCTATATTTTAATTAGCAGCGTAATGGAGCGAAGATGATATGTAATTGCATTAAATATTGAACTACTTGTTTTATTAATAGCTTTTTATGAGACGTGTCAAAAGATTAATGAAAAACACTACAACTGCCGCACCCGACATAAAAAGATCTATAATAATAATTATTATAGATCCTACTTATCATGAATTTTATTGGCGTCTAACATACTCGACTCTCTCTCTGACTCACAAAGACGTTAAAATAAATGAATTGTTACTTACTTAGCAATTATGAATTTAATAAACATTATTGTAATTCAGTAAGTCTTTAATTATAGGGTAGTAAGCAGTTTTTGAATAATATATTTTACATAGTTCTTGACGTCTGCTAGTGCGGCAGTTAGTACGATGGTTATCTTTTACACAAATGCAGTGAAAGTATGATGTACCTAACCTACTGAATGCAGCGTTTCTATGTAAAGGTTGCAATAGACTTATGTTTTATGTATCAGTCTTCCTTAACCGTCAAGTTAAGAACTAAGCTGCATTATTAGGCATAGAAATGAAATTGTTTTTCGTTATTTTTTATGCGTGTTATACAACTTCTGATATTTCACTATTAGATAGTAATAGATGACTAGTTTTCTATAACAAACGGTTATTCCATAAAACATTTCTACTGTAATTATTACAAAGACAATTACAAAGTGCTAACAGATGAGATTTTGATATGTAACAGTTTTGAATGTATTTCGGCTTGTTAGTAAAATTATAGGCAATTTATAAAATAATATGGAAATATTGTATCTAACGTATTTATTTCCCAGTATTGACTTCTAAAGGCACAGTCACTTCATGAAGATCGTAGTTAACGATATTACGTGCCCCAATTTTATAGAATTAACTAAGACTAAGCTTGCCTTTAACCCTTCTATACATAATAGTGGTAAGCCCTATAAGTGAGATGTATTTTTCGTAATTAGTTGAAGTATGTATGTGCATGCAACTGTTAATGTACCTAATATGATTGCAATATAGTTTGTGTATGGTGCTCCAATGTAATATAGGTTTACATTTGTATCCTATTTTCGAAATAAACAATTCCTAGACCCCGGAACAATGTGTAGTTTTAATTATTAACTTTTTATGTTATTCGCAAAGTATTTATGACCCTATAAAACCTATTAGTCTTTTTTATTTGGCTGTATAAGACCTTTACAGACTAACAGGGTTTATTTAAGGTGCTATTCCGAACCGTGCTGCCAAATGCAACTGCCGACAGCACGTGCAGCAACTGCATGAAGTCGGCCGCAGCTGCACTACTGGTTTGTATGTATTTATATAAAATGGTCCCCAAGCGCCGCGGCAGCTGCAAGTGCAGCGACTGCATGAAATCGGCCGCTGCGCTTGGAAGCCATTTCATTCGGCGGTTGCAGTTTGCAGCTCGGTTCGGAATAGCACCTTAAAGAAGCTTATTAAGCTATAGTGCCGATACAATTCCTAGAGGGTTTCTAAGGCTGAGTCCTAATGCTGGATTTACACGAAGCCAATACTTGAGACAATCCACTAAGCCAGTCCAACAAGCCAATGCCAATGCTAAGCAAAAATGCCTTGAGGACAATCCAATGTAGTGGACTGTCTCTATTTACACGATGCTAATATTGGACTGGCTTAGGATTGTCTCAAGTATTGGCTCCGTGTAAATCCAGCATAAGTCAGCGCATCGCGCAGGCGGATTGCGGACCGTAGGAATAAGGTAGGTAAGCACGCCCGCTCGCAGTTCGGACAGGCTCTTTCTTACATAGACATTTATTTTATTTACTACATTTACTATTTATGTCGAGTATTTGTTTCGTGCGCGGCGGATTCCGCCTGCGCGATGCGCCGTGACTCGGGGCTCAGCCTTAAGGCTGACATTACGCAAGTGTATCCCCCTGTCTACTTTACATTTACTTCTGGTTTTGCGGTTACACTACACAGGTCTCGGACCCTGCGGTGCCAGTATTTCCTAGCAGAGGTAAGTATTTTGCACGCTTCGTGGCAAAGCTTGTTTTAAATTTCGCCTGTTCGGTTACAATCAGCCTACCCTCTACACGTAGTAACCATTTCTTACGCCCGTTATTAATAATCTATCAATAGGTACACAATGACTCGTCATAGTGACTGCATCCGGCCTGATGGTAAGCAGCCGATGCAGTCCAAAATAATGAGAGCGCTCCCCACCGTGGAATAAGCACGATAACGAGCGCACCCATTCATGACGGCCTGCATAAATGCCGTTTCACGCCCCGCTTAAAAGACCCGGGACTGTAGGAGCTGGGAAACACATGCGCCGGCAAAGAATTCCAAAGCCGAATGGTCTTACAGAGGAACGACTTGCCAAATTTATTGGTACGAGTACTGAAGTCTGTATAGTATCATGGTTCCTAAGACCAGCACGTGTAGACCGGGAGAGGGAAGGAGAGGGCGGGATAAGATCAAAAAGTTCTTCAGAACACTCCGTAGTAGTTCCGGTAGAAGACACCGAGAGGAGCAATGTCTCTACGCAACTGGAGGTCCTCAAGGGAGGCTGTAACCTCAGCATCTCTAATAATGCGTACCGCTCGCCTTTGCAGTCTATCAAGTGCATCGAGGAGGTATTCAGCGGAGCCGTCCCATAGATGGGAACAATACTCCATACTCGATCGCACCTGAGTTTTGTACAGCAAACAGCACTGCTCGGGAGTGAAAAACCGCCTCACCTTATATTGAGAATACCCAACTTCCGGGAGGCAGTTAATATAGCACTCTCGATGTAGCATTTTGGATTCAGTTCCTGACCGATGTCCATACCAAGAATGCTGAGGTTCACCGAAATGGGTAACGAAGAGTTCTGAAGAGAGGGAGGAGTAAGGAAGGGAGTTACCTTGGACCAGAATGCACAAACCTGGGTTTTGCTAGCATTAAACTCGACCAGATTTTTAGATCCCCACTTAGAGACACGATCGAAAGTCACGTTAAGTTTGGCAACCAGTTCTTGCCTTTTCACCATGATATAGGCTTGCTTTGCCGCAGGATGTCCCAAGTACCGCTCATGCACCGTACCTACTGTCATTCGCATAACAATGAATATTGCCCGAGGACAACATGTCATTAATATGCAGAAAAAATTGAGTAGGTGAGAGCACAGAACCCTGCGGCACTCCGGCATTGACTTTGTAGAACGCGGAGGAACTACCCTCACGAAGGACACGAATCCTCCGCCCTTCTAGAAAGTCTGCAACCCAGGCGCACAAACGGGGCGGCACACCGAAGGCCGGCAACTTGGAAAGAAGGGAACGATGCCATACTCTATCGAAAGCTTTGGCGATATCAAGGTTAACTGCCAGGGATTCGCCTTGCTTGTCCATCGCTTCACCCCACGCGTGAGAAACGTAGGTACGCTAGAAGATCACCCGTTGATCGCTTTGGTCTGAACCCATACTGGCGATCATGGAGCGAGTGATCCTCTAGGTAGTGAATGAGCTGGGAATTAATTATCCGCTCAAACACCTTGCGTTACAGCGATGGGTCGATAGTTGGCTGGTACCGAGCGATCCTTTTTTTTTGGGGATGGGTTGTATGTTCGCTTCCTACCAAGACACCGGCACAATACTGGTATCGTAAGACACCCTAAACAATCGTGTCAACACAGGAGACAACTCAGCCGCGCATCTGAGCAGCACAATTGCCGGAACACCATCCGGCCCGCTAGCCTTCCACACGTCGAGCGACCGCAGCACGGCACGTACATCACACTGCCTGATACGAATATCAGCCATAGTGGCCCCACAATGTGGTTTAATAGGTGGAGCGGCGCCACAATCGTCGACGCGCGAATTGGCCGCGAAAAGTTCAGCCAACAAGTTTGCCTTCTCAAGCGGCTGGTAAGCCAACGAGCCATCTGGATGTTTCAACGGGGGCAGCGAGGGAGAGCAGAAGTTGGCCTGCACGGCCTTAGCAAGCCGCCAATAGCTACGGCTACCCGTAGGGTGCGAGATCAACTCCCGCCCCACCCTTGCCACTCTGTGCATCCGCTCCTGCGAGAGCCCTCTTGTTAGACTTAGACGCCTTGTTGTAGGCCGCCTTCAAGGAGCTGGTACTAAGGTCATTCAGAGCGCAAGCCTTGGTCCAAGCACGATACGCCGCCTGCTTGCATTCAGCAGCTGTGGCGCATTCGCGATTGAACCAAGGCTGTTATCTGCCAACGCTGGCAAGATCTGTGAATGGAATATAATATTCCATACCCAACAAGATCTCATCAGCGATGGCAGAAGCGCACTCCGATGGGTCCTTTCCAAGAAAGCAGCTCTGGCCCCATGAGACGGATGCAAAGTAATCACGCAATCCGTCCCAATCCGCCGACGAGTAGTGCCACAGACGACGCTTGGTCTCCACCGTTTTCGGTGGACCAACGATGTGCGGTGCTGTGGCAATGACCAAGCAGTGGTCTGACGAGCCTAGAGGTGCAAGCACCGACACTATACCCTGCAGGGCGAGCAGCGACAATAAGTCCAACAAGGAGGGCGCGTGACCTACGATATCTGGCATCCTGGTGGGCTGGTCTACCAGTTGCGTCAGGTCTCTTTCGCAGAACGTCACTTTCGTAAAATGTCGCGATTATACTCAAATAAAATTTTGATTTTTAAAGGAAAATCATTATTACCTACAGCTACAATGTAATAATAATAATTAGTCATTATAAAATAATTTAATAATTCCGTTTCAGCGATGAAGGCATTTATGGTTTGTTTACATGGACTGCCCCTTCAAAGATACTGGGGTAGAGATTGCAACGGGGCTTAAGAAATAGTAAATAATATAAATAATATGCTAACATAGGATTAAGTCCAATTGTTACTAACATTTACTAATAAAGCAATGGATCAAAATGGTCTGATATAAAAATCGAAATGTTATTGTAAGTATAATCGCGACATTTTGCGAAAGTGCCATTCTGCGAAAGAGACATTCTGCGAAAGTGACATTCTGCAAAAGAGACATTATGAGAAAGAGACATTTTGCGAACGATAGACATTTTGCGAATGAGCCAAATCTAGAACTACAGATTTTATTTTTTTAAGTGAAAAATAAAGAAACTAAAATTGATCAAACATGTTATCCACAAAAATACCGTTAATCATGGCCAATCGACCATAATTGAACTCTGACACGTTACGATACCACAGGATATAATGGGTGATTTTTTAAAAGCCTTTTTTAAAGTTGAAATAAAACAGCTAAAAATGCGTTATATATACAAAATCTTTATTGAAATCGATAAACTGGTTCTTGCCATTTACTTTTTAAAAATTACTTCATGCAAATGTTGACCACGGCTACGTTTCAAATAGTCCATACGGAAGGTCCAATTTTGCATTACTTTTTCCAGTATTTCGACCTGAGTTCCACTAATAACACGTGTTATGTTGTCTTATAAGGCCTCAATAGTGTTGGACTTGTCCTTATACACCAACGATTTCACGTAGCCCCGCATAAATAGTCCAGAGGCGTCAAGTCGCATGATCTTGGTGGCTAATTCACAGGGCCAAAACGAGAGATAAATTGCTCACCAAATTTATTCCTTAAAATGTCTATTGTTTCACGTGCTGTGTGGCATGTGGCGCCATCTTGTTGAAACCACATGTCAACCAAGTTCAGATCTTCCAATTTGGGCAATAAAAAGTTACGGATCATGGATCGATATCGTTCCCCGTTGACGGTAACTATTCGTCCAAGGTCGTCAAACTAAAAATTCTGGATATTTCACGATCTTCATTGACACTGGTTGCTACGGATGCAATATTCTCTTCGGTATACGCACTGTACGCATGCGAGTCGATGGTTTAATGTCCAATAAAGTGAATTTAGTACAAAATTTGGTAATAACACCTCTAATTATGGTTTCACTAGGTCGAATATGTCGACCATAAAATGGCCGTAACAAGCGAAACACATTTTTTACAGAGCACGAATTTTGGTAATAAATTTCTACGATTTGCAATCGTAGTTCGTTTGTAAGTCTTTCCATGACGAAATGGCATAGTATAATGAACAATTTTGACTTTGACAGATTACGCTTGGGCGCCATTACATATCAGTGCTGCCAACTTGAAAAAAAAAGGTCGTAAAAAATCACCCGCTATAAGGCCTATTCAAACCTGTGCTGTATTCACTGCCGCTGTGGCAGTGGCGGTACCTTCATACAAGCCGAAAAGCCCGGCTTGCCCTAAGAAAAACTCAATATCACTACTAGTAAAACGCAATTATTAAAATCACTTAATATTTTTTACCATTGTTAATTTTCTTTCATCAGCATTCAAATTATCAATTTTATAAGTTTCTCATATTAAGAATCACCAAACAAATCGCATAAAGCTGCTTATAAATCGTGCGATGCTTTACATCTCTCTCGCACAAGTTGGCTTGCAACCGGGCTTCGGATTTAAAGTATATCCGCTCTCTTCTAACTTTAACAAAATTGCTACTCTATAAACATAATACTGCGTAAGTATGTATAGATTCTATGAGAAATTCATACTCTTCGTCAAAGCCAGCTTGCGTTATGAAGTTCGCAAGTAAGGCCTTCTCCAAATCAGGCTTTATTTCTACCGAATCACGTGCAACTTCAACGCGGGCGAACCAATCAGAGGCGACCGACGACAGCTCGAGCTCGGGCGAACCAATCAGAGGCGAGCGTTAATACGCGATTGTGCTGTGCAGCAGCCACAGGCTGCAGCCAGCCATTTTTTATTCTTTGTTATTGTCACACTTCACTTTGTTTGAGCGATTGTTTTGTAACAAGTGTTTTCGTAATTTGTGATAAAAAAAATGTGTTCTGAGTTCATTTCGTCGCTTTATTGGTCTCTGTGACGAACTTAGATGTGTTGGGCATGTGAAGTGTTGCAAACAAATGTGTACTTAAACGTGTTGATGATTGGCATACGTAAGGCAGAGGTAAGTAAATAAATTCTTTGAACATCACACATGATTTATGTATTTCGCAGACTATTAAAAGTCATCTAGGGCATTAATTATAATAGGTCTATGTAAAAAACTCTTTGGATTGTTGGTTGCTTCCATTCAAAATAATTAAGTAATAATTAATAAATTAAGTGTAGAGGCCTGCCTACATAGGTGTCGACTGTGATTCCCGCGCAAAATGCCCATTTTCGCATTTTGTAGTAATTTTCCAGTTGTATTTATCGTTTTTATCGAAATAGGATAATAAATGCATGCTTAATATTACGAATCTCCACTCTGCGAGAATAAGCTGAGTTCGGACGGACGGCCCGGCCGGCGCATCGCATTTTGTACTTAGTAATTTTGTACTTAGTTATATTTATAGTTTTCATCGAAATAGGATAATAAATTCATTATAACATTTTTATTCCTCATGAAGTAACAATTATTCTGGTATAAATTTTACTCAATAATATTATCGTAGATAACAGAAATTCACAGTTAACTTAACGCGATTTTCGAAGTTTTTTGGTTTTGAATAACTATTTTTTTTTATATAAAATCAATAATATTAAAAAATTCCGTGGCCGCTACGCATAATACGACGAGATAACATTCTCATTTTTTTATTTCATTTGTTTAGAACAGTAGAGCCAGTCAATCCAGGAGCTCAAAAAAGTGCCCTCGCGCATTTTATGAAAATCTTTCTCTGCAATTTTGGGTTTAAATAAAAAGTTAAGCAAAATTTACAAAAAGCGAGGCCGCTACGTACTATGCCAATAGCTATTCTACACTATTCAATAAGTAAATACTGTTAATGTATTTTGGTTTCTGAGATAAAGAACGCCAAAATTGGCCGCAGTAATTTTTTTTTTTTTAAATTTCTCACAAAAATCACATTCAAGATGTAATAGAAGGTAATAGGCTGTTTTTTACAAACGACAAGAACGTTTGGAATGCCACGGCCTATGATACAAATGGGTACCAACATTGTACCTAGGTAGCAAGATTAGGAACTTCAGGTTTGTGGCTTGCCCCAATCTGAAGCCCTAGGCACGCCACTGCGCTGTGGGTAGCGCGGCAGCGAATACCGCTCAGGTCAATCTAGCCGCGGAACTTGATACTAAATACCTTAACGAAACCCGCGCGGTATATACCTTTACCCGCAGCGGTAGCGAATACCGCTCAGGTTTAAATAGACCTTTAACTTTACGTTTACGTTACGTGACCTTTCGTTCGCCCGGTATCCACGAGTTATTTTTTAATGTGCCAGACAAATTAAAAAAATATCGAATAACAAACAAATTTAAAAAAATATGCAGATGATGTCTATTAACGTTACTGAATGATATAAAAAAATAATGCACATGTATAAAAAATCCTGTAGATAAATAATTTTATTTTGACTAAAACTCCATACTTACTATGTCAAATTTCTCACTCTAGTAGGGTAAACAATATATAGATAGGTTATTGATTTCGGCCGTTAATCTGTAGTACTACCTTAACCGGCTATCTAACCTAAATTAATAATCAACCTTATTTGTTCTTTTGCCTACTGTACCTACTGTGTAAGAAATACCTACCAAATTACTGCTTTCATACAAATTATGCAAACTTTTTAACTCTAGTAGGCAGAATTATTATTGATTAAAAAAGGATATTATTAGGATAAATAAAACTAACAAATAAAAAAATACTTCATTATAATAGATAACTTCAAATAAACCTTACATTACAATAGGCATACTGTTTAATAACTATTCTAACGATATCCACAATCGTGTGATATGGATGTTCAGAAGTCTTTGAATACACCGAGGCTTAAACCTACTCGTGAACGATATTTTCTCGCAGGATGTCCGCAAATACGCCTTTACGAGGCAGCGGGATTTTGTTCACCACATCCGGGACAACCTGTCAATGAAATAAATTAATTTATTAATTGACACAAGCATTGTTTACGAACTTCACATAACATTGCGCTCTTTCATACATACCAAATTAATTAATTAAACCATTGGTTCCAGTCATTGGAATAGTTACGATTTAAGTTTTAGTTACGTTAGAATTTCTGGCAATGTTAAAAGAACTTTTTTTTATAATAGATGGGCTTGCTCTTGGCCACATTCTTATCCGTAGGATTAAGAAGGGGCCGACGATGGAGCGAGTTGTCCAGAAGCAGCCTATTCACTCGGGCTTTAAAGATGTTGGGGCTATATGCACTCGGGAACACAGACGCCCCGCCCGGCAGTTAATTCCATTCCTTGGTTGGTGGTAACCCGCTGTACGTCTGGACTCCCGATAGTAGAAATGGGACGGTGGAATGAGCTCGTGTAGCTCAACAGCTAGAGAGTGTTCTCCGAAGTACAACCTGTAAAATACCAACAAGCAAGCAACTGAGCGACGGTGAGCAAGACTGTGAACTGAAACAAGAAAAGGGTAGCAGAGAGAACGGAACCCTGAGGAACCCCGGCATCGATAGCCATGAGGTCAGAAGACTACTCTGAATGACCGTTCACTTAGGAAGTCCAAAATCCAGACACAAAAATCAGCAGAGATGCCTTACGCTGGAAGCTTGCTCAGCAAGCTAGCGTACCAGACCCGGTCAAAGGCTTCCGAGATGTCAAGCGACACGGCAAGCGCTTCGCCATGCTTCTCGATTGCTTCGCCCCAGCAATGTGTGACGTACACCAGAAGGTCCCCCGTGGAACGGCCCCGCCGAAAGCCATATTGGCAGTCGCTGAGGAGGTCGTGTGATTCTAGATACGACAAAAGCTTTCTATTCAGTACCCTTTCCATAGCTGTGTCCCTATCTACTGACCCCGATAGATAGGGTATCGCAGCTGGAACTACGGGTCCGGCTCTGTTTTCAGGGGTACTACGGGGTTCCAGTTCATGCCCCCCGCTGGGTGTGCCTTGACCGGCGCCTCCGGCGGGATCCGGACGTGGGTTGGGCTCATAATGGCTTGTGGTTAGCTGTAAAGTATGGGAATGTTCGTTTGTCCTGGTATTGTGTGCCAGGACTTCCAATCTCGCGCACAGCGAGCGGGTCTAGTAGCGGTCTCTGTGGGGCCAGCAGCGAAAAGTCCTGCGGGGAACGTGAGTTTCCCTTATAGTTGGCAGCTTTGTCCGGTGGTTCTCATTGGACATTGGTGTTGACATCTCCGGTACTAGTCTGGACAACAAGTAGAGGCGGCCCCCTAGATGCCGTAGCCTCCCGTCCAGCCAGCCGCGTAGGACGTGGGAACTAACTAAGCGCCCGGATGGGTTCCGAGAAGTGAGTGTGCTTACTACTCCGCGACCAAGGTGGACACATGGGAGTCGACTTTAGATTCGACAACCCGAGCAATGGCAACTGCGAGTTGTGCCCTTCGTGCAACGAGAAGTGAGCGAGCTTGACAGCTCCGGTTACCTATCTGGACAATAGGCAGTGAACTACACGTGTTCACGGGGAAACTCTCCCGAGACACTAGTCTTATGAGTACTGAATGAAGAGCGCGCTCCGGCGGGCACTGATTTGGCGATAAGACCTAACGCAGATGGTCTCCTGCGCGAGTGTTCTACTGGCGCAGGGACGTCTGGCACTTCTTGCATAACCTAACGATTGGTCCCGAGGTGCCAGTACAAATAAAACTTAGTGAAGTAAGGAGAGCTCTACAGAGTATGGAGGTGATGGCAATTGATTTATAGTTGGTGGGGTCAGCACGATCGCCCTTCTTGGGCACTGGCTGCACATTTGCAAGCTTCCAGGACTGAGAAACCGCTCTAGAAAGAAGAGAAAAGCGGTACAGACGCGTTAGAACAAGAGAACTCAGGCGCACAGACCCTAAGTAGTCTAGCTGGAATCCCGTCCGGGGCCGCTGGCCATATTCACGTCCAGATTCTGCAAAGCTTTTCTTACCTCTTTCGTGTGAATAGTCTGGCTTCGATGAGGCTTACGTGGTCGAATCGCGCCTTGCGGAACTCAAAATTAATAGTTCGTATAATGAACCATAATTTTCAGAAATCAGTTTTTTTGTAGACTTTCAGCATTTTTGGGACCTCACCTAAGAACTGGTAGAAGGTAGTCCTAACAAAATACATCCTACAGAATCGTGACTCCGATGCAAATCATGTTTTACCACCATCTTATTCGATGTTTTGACCTCCTGTAAAACCCTTAAAAATCTTACCTTGACGCCAACACCCCGCGGCATGTAGCCATGGAAGAGCTGAAATGCGTTGTAGCGATTTGGAGTGGGATCTCTTTTTTATTATAACTTTCGACAATTTTTGTTAATTTTTATTTGCCGTTATTTCATTTGGCATAACGAGTTAGGCATATTTTTTTTTGCCCTAATATTTTGTCATAATTGTTTTTTTTGGCGTACTATTTCAGTAAGCATAAATATGGTTATAGCTAATAAATTGACCTAATTTCGATTTGTATAATGTTATAACTTATAAGGCATATTGTTTATTCGTCTAATAGTTATTAGGCATAAAGATCTGGTAGATTAGACAAGACAGAAGGTTGGGTTATAGTTTCAAAATCCGCTATAATTTGGATAGGTTTTTTTTATCAGAATTTGACTTTGCATCATTTTTTATTTTATTGATAGATACCTATTTGAATCTGAAAAACAAAAAGTAGGTATTAGGTTTAACATATATAACTTAGCTACCATTGTGTAAAAGTAGGTTAGGGTGCGGTGGGGTGGCCCTTGGGCCACCCCTTAGCCGCCAACATGTTTATTTTAAATACGTAAAGTATTTTATTAATTGCAAACATAGAATTTCCAGAACTTACTTTTTCCCTACATAATTATTATGCCTATTGAAATTATGCTTAAATATTATTAAGCGTAAGCAAATTTAGGCTTTACAATAGTATGCTTAACAATTATTATGCTTATAGTAGTTATGCTAAAAAAATGTGCCTAAAACGTTATGCCAAATTAATATTGTGCGTAACTATTATTAGGATAAGTAAAAGTATGCTATGTTAAATTATGACATAAAAATTTATGCAAAAAAAATAGGGAACCGTTTGGAGTAGCGCCCTGTCTTCTAAGCGCGTGCACGGCAGCGGCGGTTCGAGAACATAGTTTGGTTAGGTAGTTAGTTAGCAACCTCACCTTGACCCTGACCTCCCGCGGCATGTAGTCATGGAAGAACTGGTAGAACTCGAAGTGCGTGGTGGCGATTTGCAGCCGCGCCATGTCTTCCTTGAGCTCTTGCACGGCGGCGGCGGGCGCCACCTCACAGCGCCGCAGCTCGCGACAGAACTGGTATACGGTCTCTACTAGCTTCTCGGCTCGTAGGCGGGCTTTGTAATCATACCTGAATAACATTAATATATCGATGGCTTAGAGCACACATGTACTAATTACAAAAAAATGATTTTTCAGGAGAGCATTTTAAAGTTTAAGCATGAATAATACAAAAACTGTCTGTGATATGGAATTCAAATTACGTTTATTAATAAGACTTATTCTTTGGTTCTACACATAAGAAGATTTCACGTAATTACGTCAAATTGATTACAAAATCAGCCCTCACTTAGTACATTTGAACCCTCAAATTTAGTAATTTGAATGCACGAATGTACTAAGTGGGGCGGGGTCAATATTTTAGTAGATAAACAGGTACTTATCAAAATAAAAAATTAGAATATTTATGAAATACCACAGAATTCCGACTCAAGATATTTTGTGCAGGTTAGAACATAAAATAAAAATAATATTATTAAATAGGCAATCAATAAAACATTGCACAGTAGCTAAGTAATAATTTATTAAAGTTTTGTTCTACAACATTATTAAGAATAGTATATATAGGTACTCATTAAATCAGTCTTTCTTAAATTTATTATATAATATAATATATATATATATATTTAATTTAGTTATTTCTGTAAATCGCACACGGCACAGAGTTATGAAGTTATTTTAGCATAAACAGTCAATTTAGATAAAAAAAATAGAAAGTATATTATATATAAAAAAACATTAATCTATAAACGCAGCTTCATCTTAACCAAATGTTCAAATATTTGTAAAAATATTTCTTTCGGATCTCAGAGGTAAAAACTTCTTAAGATTTGATGAACCAATGTTGACTAAAAACATAAGCATCAAGCACTGACAAATTTCAACCACCAAAAACCAGACCTCGGTAGCCAAGTGGTTAAGGCAGCCCAAGCCCAGCCCGTCCGGAATACGGAAGGTGCGTGGTTCGATTCCCGCCTGTCGGCGTAGTGTTCATTTGTTACTACTTACTTTGGCTCCAGTTTGGTTTCGAGAAACTTGTACAGTCGCTTGGTGATCCACGCGGCGTTGCTGGGCTGGAATCTCTTCGGGGGCTTGTATTTCATGTCTTCAAGCACGTCCGCAGGCAGATCTTCTAGCGGTATGAGAGTGGGCTTGAACTGTTTGGCTTTGGGCTTGCTCTGAGCCTGTTTCGTGGACTTACGGGCTGCGAACAATGGTTTGGCAGGCACTTTGAAGGTATCTCTTGAAGGCGCTTTTAGAGAGTTTCTTACGAACTCTTCCTGTAAAAATAAAGTAACAATGAAATACGTTAAAGAAATAACATAAAAATGTATAAACGTAACCATACATGGCACAAGATGTTTCAAATAAAGCTTAGCTTGTGATAGTTCTCAGAAAAGTGTAGGCAATACAAACACAACCATAGATTTCTGTAGTCGAAAAGTGACAGAATATTATTGTCATTTATCTATTGTTTTTTAACTTTACCGTAAATGCCACTGTAAAACATATAAAATTCGTCTTACAAACCGCCACAAGCTGACACGCCATCACATGCCTTTGATTCTTGAAACATCTTATCTAACATTATAAGAATAAACAAAGATGACTAACCATTTGCATTTTCCTCTCAATGTTCTGCTTTTTGATTTTCTGCAAATACATTTCCAATGTAGTTTGTCGCGTTCGCTTCGACACTTCGTGATCCGATTCGTGTACAACATCACACACGTCATCCTCCTGAATGTTGGAAGCTTCTGGTAGCTCAGTTGAGTTGGCTTGGGGAAACTTCGAGGTCACATCATTGACAGCAGTTTGGCGTTTCGCCGATTTCTCCATAACAAGAGCGCGCAAAGACTTTCTGGGCGAGAAGTCTTTCCCAAACGTTTGCCGTAACGTTTTCCTAGTTGTTCTATGAGAGTCCCAACCCGAACCTTCAGCACTAGAATTCTTCGTTCCATCAGAGAGGCCAGTACTGTCCCTATGCGGAGCTAAGCTCGGTCTAATGTTCATACTCTTCATAATGCTAGTCCTTCTCAGGCTGGTATTACGACCCTTTGCCGTGAACGATTCCATTTGTTTCGTTTTATCGTGAAGAATTACTTCGGGTGAGTTCACCTTGGATTGTTCTTTCTGTCTGTGCCTTCCTGTTGTATCATGTGACACGTTCGGTGTTCCACTCTCGTTTGTGAAAGAGGGTTGACCCGATTCTTGTGCTATTTCGTCATTTTCTTCATTATCTTCGTCTTCATTGGTGGGCTCAATTTCATCTGTGCTTTCTTCTTCAGGATTCTCTTCCTCTACTTCTTGACTTTGTTCATCTACTTCTAGACTTTGTTCATCTACTTCTTGACTTTGTTCATCTACTTCTTGATCTTCTTCCTCTAGATCTGGGCTCTCTTCATCAATTTCATAGCCGTCTTCTTCCATTTCATTATTATCTTCATCTAAAGCCTGACCATCTTCTTGTACTTCTTTACTTTCTTCATCTACTTCTTGACCATCTTCTTGTACTTCTTGACTTTCTTCATCTACTTCTTGACCATCTTCCTCTACTTCAACACTTTCTTCCTCTACTGCTAGGCCACCTTCCTCTACTTCAACACTTTCTTCTTCAACTTCTTGACCATCTTCCTCTACTTCAATACTTTCTTCTTCTACTTCTTGACCATCTTCCTCTTCTTCAATACTTCCTTCCTCTTTCTCTTGACCATTCTCCTGTACTTTAACACTTTCTTCATCTACTTCTTCATCATCTACCTCTACTTCAACACTTTCTTTATCTACTTGACCCTGTTCCTCTATTTCTTGACTTTCTTCATCTACGTCTTGACCTTCCTCTGCTTTATCTTGTTCCTCTACTTCTTGACCTCTGTTAACATCTTGATTTACTTGTGCTCCTATTTGTTCCAATAACAGCTTTGATTTGTTTCGTGTTGAAGATGTTAGCGATTGATTTTTAATTTCTTCAATGCGGTCGGTAGATTTAAATGAATTGTTTTTTGTTACAGATCTGTTTGATTGTCTTGTTTTATTTGTACTGGTGTTACTGGTTTCAATAACTCCAGATTCCTTGATTTCAGCTAACTTACTCAGGTTTGCTTCCTTTAGAGGGGTGTTAACAATTGCTATTATGTCTTCTAATTGATTATCTACCGTTGAGGATGGTTTAATTTGTTGTGTCTTTTCTTGGAGAACTACTTCAGGGGAATGCACATTCGATTGGTCTTTCTCTTTAAGTTGATCTGTCTTACTGTGTGTCACGTTTGGTATTTCATGCTCGTTATGAGAAGACGTTGTTCCAGCTTCATCTTCTATGTCATCGTCTTCATATTGCAAAACATCATTGGCAGCCTCACTTTCATTAGTGCTTGCAACTTCTAGTTTCTCTTCCTCTGCTTTTTGATTTTCTCTTTCTTCTTCCGCTGATTCCATTAGATTTGATGTCATTCTTGATTTTGAACTATGACATTGATTTTTATAATCTACAACGTCATCTGAAGAAATTAAAAACTTATTTTTTGTTGCCGATTTATTTGATTGCCTGGTTTTATTCATACTGGTGTTAGTAATTTGAATTGTTCCAGATTCCTTGATGTCAGGTAACTTGCTCACTCTTGATTCCTCTAAATGATTATCAACAACAGCCATCACGTCTTCTAATTGCTTTTCAACTGTTATGGGTTCATTTTTTTTGGACTTATCATGTAGAACTACTTTTGATTGGTCTTTCTTTCTACGCCAATCTGTTGTATCATGTGACACGTTTGGTGTTCTGATTTGTAAAGAGATTTGGCCTATTTCTTTTTCTATTTCGTCATTTTGTACACCATCTTCGTCTCCACTATGTAAACCAACTTCATTCGAGGTCTTAATTTCTTTATTTCCTATAACTTCAAGGTCCTCTTCTATTGCTTCTTCATTTTTCTCTTGATATTCTTCTTCTGCTTCTATTTGTTCCAATAAAATCTTTGACTTACTTTTTGTTAAAGATTTTAGTGATTGATCTTCAATGCGGTCTGGAAAGTATTTAGACTTATTTTTAGCTGTAGATTTATTCGATTGTCTTGATTTATTTATACTGTTGTTAGTGGTTCGAATTGTTTCAGATTCCATGATATTGGGCAACTTGCTCAGTCTTGCTCGCTTTACAGGAGTCTTAACCATCATATCTTCCAACTGATTTTCTACCATTGTTGACGATGGTAATAGTCTCCAATCATCCATTTCAATGTCAGTAGTAACACTGGAAGTAGGGGAGACGTCTCTCTTGTTATGAGCAGTGGAAGGTCTTGGGTGCTGCTCATCTCTTTTCTGGAATCCAAATACTTTTGGTTGTATCTCCGAGATATCATCTTCACTCTCAGAGACAATGAAATCCGCAAACATATTTTTGCGCTTTGTACCTGGCCTGTTACCAAAAAGAGGCCGAACTTCTCCTTTCACTTCAGCAGCAGCCATTTCTTTTGTTTTATTTGCAGTTTTGTTTGGAGAAATATTTAATAAAGCAGCAGGAAATATTGGTTTCGACTTGGTTTTTGGAGCTTGATTAAATAAGTTTCTTGTGGGCACATGGACTGATTTGTCCTGAACAGTTTTGTGTAATTTGGCTAATGTTTCTCTTGTGCCACCAAGCTGAGCAAACTTTTTTTGAGGCTGATTCTCTTTCTGTGTAAAGAGTTTACGTTGGGGTATGACAATGCTGCTGATTGATTCATTGTCGCTGCTCTCTGGTAGGTCTAAAGTGTGATTTTTCTTTTCTTGGCTGAAAAAATAAAAGAAAAAACTTTTATATTTATTAAACTCATGCAATAAAGAAAAAAAAATGTTCTTTTAAAAATTGAATGAAGAAATTGTTGAAAAAATTTGCTGTTGATTTTTAACATTAAAACCTGCATCCTCTGATATAGCCGGTCAGGAACACTATCAACTATACTTTTGTGGCTGTCCTGACTGTGCACATTTTATCAACACTAAATACCTCGGGGATGGGCTCACCACATGTGCAGTCACTATTTGGTGAAAAGTGGACTATGGTAGAGGACTGCTTTTGCTGTCCTCATTGCCTACTCGCTGACTAACCCTTCGGGAATAATAGTCGTGATTATATGTATCACATAGATACCCTATAGGGTTCACCTTCTTTTGTGAGCCAATAGCACCTTCGTATGTCATTTTTGCATAACTAAATTTGCAATTTTTGAGGCATTGATAATGCTAACCCTATGGTTAGCAGTCTATACTGCACATATATATGTTGGATTATATGTTGTTTGGATATCCAACAGCATAGAGCGGCGACGGGCTCACCACCTGTCACACTGAGCGCATGTGCAGTCGCTATTTGGTGAAAAGTGGACTATGGCAGAGGACTGCTATTGCAGTCCTTATTGCCAAGTCTCTGACTAACCCTTCGGGGATAATACTGCCGTCGTACTGGTAAACGCAGTACTTGCAAAAGAGCGGTTTCTGGTAAAGCGCGGTTAAAGGATTTTTCATTAAAAAATACAGTTGAAATTAATATTTTTTAGAAATTGTATTTAGATTTAGTTAAAACAATGTATGTATGTACACTTCGCCCTTTTTAAAAGAATTTTAGCATCAAAATTACTTAAGTTATTGTCGATTACGGTGTTTATTCTATGTATCATAAGGAATTTATAATACTTATACCAAGATAATACGCAGTAAGGGTGTTGATTACTGCGTTGTTATAGAATATAGAATATATTTTATTTGCTAGAATGCGGTACATATAAGATCTTAAATTATGAAAGTCACATCATATTCACCAGGAGCTGGCATGCAAAACATAAAGCAGAAAATTTTAATGATATACCTACTATGTCAACCTAATTAGGTACCATTACATCCAAAAAAACAATCCAACATACTAGTAATAATATTAAATTGATAATTTTGTTGCCTAGTTATTGCTAAGAACTGCATTTCTTATTAGCACTTGGTACTAAAAATACATGTTATCACTAGGAAAAAAGCAGTAATCGTCATAATAATGAGACTTTAACTGTGTAATGACCAAAAATAATAATAATTATTCACGTATAATAAACATGTGATCGAATGATTGTTCTATTTAATTAAGTTAAATGTAAAATTCTGAAATATTATGCAGATATGTAAATAACAAACAATTATTTATTTATATTTATTCTCTTTCCATCTGCAATCAGCCTCTTTGCTATAATCAGATATGTTGATTTTATAAAGTTGTTATGGTATTTTAGTGGTAATTTCTTTAATCAATAGCCAAGTGATTTTTGTGGCACTCAAGTCGTTACACTTGCAACTTGTCTTATACGATTTCTTTATATCATCCCTGATGTATTGTATCGGTAGGTGTTCGTGTACTTCTACATTTTTTTCGTGAACCAAGGAGCATTACATAAGTTCTTCAGAAGCTGTATTTTGATAACGCTGGGGTATTTCCACGTTAGAGTGACTCGCTGAGCCCCAGAGTTCAATTCCATATATATTCAAAATATGATCTTATTATAGACTTAAACATGAGAATTTTGTTTTCTAAGCTTAGCACTAATTGTCTTCCGATTAACCAATACATTTCCATCATTTTTCTATTTGCTAAATCTCGTTTAGCTCTGATGTGATCTCTCCAGGTAAGCCTTTTATCTCAGGGACCGGAAAACCCCTTTTTTTGATTAAGCCGATTTTTAGGGAAACCCAATCAAAAGGTTACCAAACGATAGGGTTTCCCTATTGATAGGGTCGTCTTTCTTAGCGGAAACTTTATTGAATAGGGTTTACTGCTTCCAATGCACTTACCAAATCAAATAGGGTATCAGTAACTGTAATTTTAAGCGCTTACGAACTAATAAGGTTACCCTATTGTCTCCTATCTCGTTTTCGCGCACGGGGCGGCGGCGTCTGTAGCCGCGGCAGCGGGCTGCGGCGCGGCGGACTGCAGTGTTTTTACAAGCTTATATTTGACTCCTCCTGTGTTAGTGTAGGACAAATCTTGCAACTGAATTTAAGACCAGTTCTCCTCACCTGATTGAGCTGAAATTTGGTATACTTATGTAAGTACGATGACAATGCAATGTTATGGTATCATTGAGCTGGTCTGATGATGGAGTCTGGAGGTGGTCATAGGAACTCCTAAACGAAACGGCAGAATCGCATCGAGTTTGGATTCGTTGGATTTGTCTTTTTGAGCACTTTAGTGCTAGATGATGTCTAGGGTCTTGATGATGGAGTCGGGAGGTGGCTATAGGAACTCCTTAACGAAACGGCGGAAACTCATCGAGCTTGGGTTCGTTGGATTTGTCTTTTCGAGCACTTTAGTGCTAGATGATGTCCAGGGTCCTGATAATGGAGTCGAGAGTTGGCCAAAGGAACTCCTAAACGAAACGGCGGAAACTAATCGAGTTTGGGTTCGTTGGGTTTGTCTTTTCGAGCACTTTATTGCTAGATGACTCCTAAATCCAATACTAAAAAGTAAAAAATATATTAAAATTAAAAAACCTTTTTAAAAAACAAGCTTTTAAATGCGCTAACAAGAAAATAATGAACTTTTACTATCAACTTATAACGTCTCGTTACACAATTTATATGATATAAAAGGTTGTCGCTAGATTTACTTGTTTAAATAAAAAAGTAAATTAAATAAATTGATGTGTAATTGATTAAAATTTTCAATCTAAGTATAGTTAAATACGAGTACTTACATAATCTCGCGACAACCTTTAATCATATAAATTGTGTAACGATGTTATAAGTTGATAGTAAAGTTTATTTTTTTCTTATAAGCGCATTTAAAAGCTTGTTTTTTTATTATTATTATTACAAGCTTTTATTTAGTTTCACCTGTCCGTTTGTCATCAAATCTTGCAAATTAAATTTGATCTACTTCCCGGCTACCGATTGAGCTGAAATTTTGCTTACATGTGTAAATCGCGTGACAATGCAATATTATGTAAACATAGTGCTGATCTGATGATAGACCTGGAAGGTGGCCATAGGAACTTTGCATGAAACGACACAACCTCATTGAGTTTGGGCTCGTTTGAATCGTCTTGACGAGTAATTTGTCTTTCAATGGTAACCAGGCTCTGATGATGGAGCTGGAAGGTGGTCATTGGAACTCAGTAAAGAAACGACGCAACCTCATCGAGTCTCGACTCGTTTGATTTGTCTTGACGAGTACTTGATGATGATGGTGCTAGATGATCAGGGCTTAGAACCGATACCGAAAATACAGGTATTATATCGGTAAGTACCGGTATTTTCCATTTCGGTTCCTGGATACCGATTCTTTCCTGTATTTATCTGCGACGTTGCCATATTGTGCACAAACGCAGCGCTCGCAGTCGCAACGCAACTAAGAGTTCATTAGAATCTCGCGAACGAGAACAGGTGTGACGTATTATTTGGAAAATTTATCCTACTAATATTATAAACACGAAAGTTTGTAAGTATGGATGAATGTTTGTTACTCTTTCTCGTAAAAACTACTGAACGGATTTGGACGAAATTCGGCAAACAAATAGTTTATTACCTGGATTAACACATAGGATATTTTTTATCCCGATATTCCCACGGGAACGGAAACCACGCGAGTGAAACCGCGAGCGGCCGCTTGTATTATATAAAAACGATGGGGCGATAAAAAACAAGTTTAGTAACGTGTTTAACTATCCTACTAATATTATAAACGCAAAAGTTTGTAAGTATGGATGGATGTTTGTTACTCTTTCACGTAAAAACTACTGAACGGATTTGGACGAAATTCGGCAAACAAATAGTTTATTACCTGGATTAACACATAGGATACTTTTTATCCTGATATTCCCACGGGAACGGGAACTACGCGAGTGAAACTGCGAGCGGCCGCTTGTATTATATTAAAACTATGGGGCGACAAAAAACAAGTTTAGTAACGTGTTTAACTATCCTACTAATATTATAAACGCAAAAGTTTGTAAGTATGGAATGGATGTTTGTTACTCTTTCACGTAAAAACTACTGAATAGATTTGGATGAAATTCGGCAAACAGATAGTTTGTAACCTGGATTAACACATAGAATATTTTTTATCCCGATATTCCTACGGGAACGGGAACCACGCGAGTGAAACCGCGAGCGACCGCTTGTATTATACAGGGCGTCCCAAGGATATGCCACATGGAAGGAAAGTACCTTGAATATTGTAGATGGAACATTTTACTGAAAGAAGACATTATTTGAATTTAAAAATAATTTAAACTGCATTGCAGTTATTTAGATAATTACATGGTTGAACCGGAAATCGAACCCTTTACATGAGAAAAATAATCATTCTGTAGCTTTATCATACCGGTCGAAAGGCTTCATGAAAAGGATTATTTTTTGCCTTAGATTAAAACAAATCTAAGATTTTTGCTAAATAACATTGTGTCACAAATAAAAGGAAGACCATGAATTTTAACATTTGATGTGAAATTTTGTTTAGAAAAATGAAAAGCTGACATTGCCGTAAGGACATACAACTGACATTATCATAAGTACCTATTACTAATAAATGTACCCACTTGAGAAGTAACCAGTACGAACGTGTCCACGAGCTAGAGGTAGAAGTAGAACTTAGAAGTATTATTCTAAATATCCACCCAAACAAGATCAAAAAATCTACAGAAAGCGAAATAATTAAAAGAGTGCGACTTTGTACAGGAACACTGCAACTTTCAACAGGAAGGGACACATTTTGAGCATTTGATAAATTGATTAATTTTGTATTAAAAATGTTAAAATTCATGGTCTTCCTTTTATTTGTTACACTATGTTATTTAGCAAAAAATAATCCTTTTGATGAAGCCTTTCGATCGGTATGATAAAGCTACAAGGTGATTATTTTTCTCATGTAACGGGTTCGATTCCCGGTTCAACCATGTAATTATTTAAATATCTATGAATGAATTTTTTTTTTTTTTAAATTCAAATAATGTCTTCTTTCAGTTAAATGTTCGATCTACAATTTTCAAGGTACTTTCCCTCCATGTGGCATATCCGTGGGACGCCCTGTATAAAAACGATGAGGCGAAAAAAACCATTTAGTAACGTGTTTAACTACTTACAATTAAGTGAAGTTAGCGAAAAAAGTCAAAATGCGGTCCCGGTTTCATAAACGGAATGCATAAAAAATACAATCAAATTTTTTTTTCACAAACTGTTGAAAAACATTGCATTGGCAAAAAGAGATAGATAAATTTCCAAAAAAAATATGAAAAAATTGTTTTTTTTTAATATGGAGAAATAGTTGATTTTAATATGGAGCCAACACTTAAACTTTTATAAAAAAGCTAATATCTCGAAACCGGTGCATCGTAGCTAAAATCGTAACGAAATTTTGGCCACCCAGTAACGTCCCGCAAAAACCTGAGCGGTATCCGATGGATACTTATAAAAAAACAATTTAAACTTAAGGAAAAAAAATCTAATTTTTGTATGAAGCTAGATTTCTATTGTCTTATAAAAAAATAAACTCAAAATTCAAGACAATCGCTACGCTGCGTTTCTTTCTAACCAATCACAAAATGATTAACAGGCAACTTTTTATAAAATCGCAAATATCTCGAAAACGGTGCGTCGTAACTGAAATGTAACGAAATTTTGTTCCCCCTGTAGAAGCTCGCAGGAACCTGAGCGGTATCTGATGTACTAATCAAATTTTTTTTGAAGTTTTTAAAAGAAAAAAAAATCAAAAAAATATTCTATTTTTTGGGTCCGGGTGTCGCAAACGGGGTGCCTAAAAATACACAATTTTTTTTTCACAGACTGACGAAAAACATTTCTTTTAAAAAGAGATAGAAAATTCCAAGAAAAAGTTTAAAATAAATGTAAAAAAACACAAAAAATTCAGTTGATTTTTATTTATGGAGCCGACACTTATAAAAAATAAGGTAACTTTTATATTAACGTCGTAGTAGCTAAAATCTAACGAAATTTTGGCCCGCCTGTAACACCCCGCAGGGACCTGAGCGGTAACCGATGTATATACAAAAAAAAATTAAACTTCTTTTTGGGGAAAGAATAATAATAATATTCTAATTTGTATATGGATCTAGACTTCGGTTGTCTAATTAAAAAAAATAACTTTAAAATTCATCGCGATTGTCTTTAATTTCTAACCACTAACACGTCCAAAGCGCGACAATCGCTAACCTAACACAAAAAAATTTAAGGTTTTTATAAAATCGCGAATATCTCGAAAGCGGTGCATTTTTCTAACCTATCACAACCATATAAAAGATTCAACTGATAACCAGGGTTTGATGATGGAGCTGGAAGGTGGCCATAGGAACTCAGTAAATAAGCGACACAACCGCCGTTTTTGATGGGTGGTGAAGGTGAGACTGGTGAGTGGTGGTAGTTATGTATAATATTTTTTTTTAAAAACAAGCTTTTACTATGTTTTTGTTATTAAAAATAACTAAAAATTTGAAAATAATAATTTAAACCTGAACAGAAAAATATTATTATATTAGGTATCAACATTGCAACCTTTAACGATAATTAACCATATTTGTCTACGTCACAATAATCCCATATCGTGAGTCGGTACATAGTAGTACATACCTAATAGACATTTATATTAAACTCTAGCCGTCTCATTAATAAAAATGGCCTACACCTGTCTCAACCCGAACTTACGCTTAGACTAGTTAAATCCAGATTAGGCTAGTACTTATTCCGTCTTATAATAAACGTTGAGTAAGGTTACTCCAAGTCCACCAAACCACCAGTTCACCACTCATCAAAAACGGTCTACCCATTACCTAAGACGAATTGAACTCGACGCGGTTATGTCGCTTAATTACTGAGTTCCTATGCACATGGCCACCTTCCAGCTCCATCATCAGACCCTGGTTGCCATCTAGCACCAAAGTACTCGTCAAGACGAATCAAACGAGCTCATACTCGATGGGGTTGCGTCGTTTCTTTACCGAGTTCCTAGGACCACCTTTCAGTTCCATCATCAGATCATGCCCTGGTAACCATCTAAAAACAAAGTACCTACTCGTCAAGACGAATGAAACAAGCCGAAACTCGATGGGGTTGCGTCGTTTCATTACAGAGTTCCTATGACCACCTTCCAGCTCCATCATTAGACCCTGGTTACCATTGAAAGACTAAACTACTAAAACTACTCCTCAATACGATTCAAACGAGCCCATACTCGATGAGGTTGTGTTGTTTCATTGCTAAGTTCCTATATCCTGGCCACCTTCCAACTCCATCATCAGATCAGCACCCTGTCATCATAATATTGCGTTGTCACGCGATTTACACATGTATGCAAAAATTCAGCTCAATCAGTAACCGGGAAGTGGATCAAAATTGAGTTGCAAAATTCCACCCGAACAAAAGACATGCATACCTACATACATTGCAAGTTAAATAAAAGCTTGTAAAAAACTAACAAGCTGCATGCACCGCGCGCGATTGCACGCAGCGATATTTTGCAGCACGCTCGCCGCGGGGAGCCTCTGTTGAAAGCAACACACGTAAACGATATACAACAATACGTCTAATGCGTTGCGCTTAGAAGCTTGAATTGCTTGTGCACGTTAAAACCCTTTTTATAGGGTTAGCCTCAATAGGGTTTTTGGATACGGTTAGTGCTTACCCTAATTAACTGTATCAATTTGGTAACCCTTTCTATGCAGTAAGTCGACGAAATGCTTACCGTATTGATAGGGTTAGTGAAAACAAGTCTATGAATTACCCTATCAAAAACCCCATAAATGGTAAGCGGTTCCGGTCCTTGTTTTATCTAGGTGCATTCCCAAATATTTTACCGTTGTTTGGTGGTGTAGGACAGTACCTTTAAATCAAACGGAGGGACAGTCCTGTCTCTTTAGTGTGAAAATTATGTGAGTCGACTTGGAAGTTCTAACTTTCATCCTCCATTTTTTAAGCTAGTAATCAATCCTATTTAGGTGCTCCTGAAAATTATTTGTAGCAATATGGGGGTCCGTGCTGTACGAGAGCACGGCAGTATCACCTGCATATGTTGCCGTGACTACATCAGCTGATGTGGGCAGATCAGAAGTGTATACAGTATAAAGTACTGACTATCTTCTACTCTTATCTAAAAAAGACGGTGTTCGAGATACGATTTAAGAAGTATATAAACTGTTTGGCAAGCAGAGCTTAAGTATATATAAAAGTCCCTTATGCCACACTCTGTCTGGCCTGTTGCACATCGAAAAAAACTGCAGAACAGTATTACTTTC
This sequence comes from Scoparia ambigualis, assembly GCA_963921215.1. Classification (NCBI taxonomy): domain Eukaryota; kingdom Metazoa; phylum Arthropoda; class Insecta; order Lepidoptera; family Crambidae; genus Scoparia; species Scoparia ambigualis. Next base: position 27,517,027 of record OY992517.1, on the reverse strand, counting down.
TTTCCATGGCTTGTCTAATTGTGTAGGCAACTCGGTGGATTTGTTCTACTGTGCCATGGTGTTCGCGGAAACCAAATTTATGATCCGGTAAAACATTTTGGTCCGTAAGTATTGGTAAAGGCGCTTTAATAGGAGTTTCTCGGACTGAGGATATCTCAGACGCAGGCTTGCCAGGTTTAGGGATCATGTTGAAGATGGATACCTTCCAAAGCACTGGGAAATACTGCAGTCGTAACATTGAGTTAAATATGATTGTTATCAATACAATTCCCTTTTTTGGTATTTGTTTCAAAACCTTTGCCGTTATTAAGTCAAAGCCAGGTGCTTATTTCTGTTTCAGCTGTGTGATATGTTTCCATACATACCTCTCTAAGCCTGACCAGTTGACAAGGTAAAGACATCTGTAGATCGCTGTTAATAACATCATCAATGTCATCTTCTAAATGTGTTGAGTTGGATTCATTGGGTTGAAACACTTCCTCCACAAAATCAGCAAACAACTCTGCCTTTTCTGTAGAATTTCTAGCCCAACCGGCGCTTGGTTTTCTGAATGCTGGGATGTGTTTTTTTTGGTATTTTTAAACGTTTTAGTTATTTTTCACTGGAAGTAATCTTCGGCCTTGTAGTGAGTGTGATCAGCTATGCGATTCTTGAAGCGGCACATAGACGCTGCGCGCATGGCTGTGATCTGCTGTCTCTTTCCAATTCCATGAATATGAAAGGGACAGAGTCAATTCTCAGCGCAAGGCTTTAACTTAGAGAATCGCACTGCTGAGGTGTACCTGGAGAGTATAATGTTCGTTTTCCTTGAGCATTTCTTTAAATTCCTTTTGAGCACTGTTCAGAGATCTCTCACCGTGCACATTTCTGCTGACATGCCATTTTCGTCTTAATCTACATTTTTCAGATATTTTATTTCGAACTTGTAAGGGGTAATTTTTGTCCGTAAATAGCATAGGTATATTAAGCAAGCAACAAAAATACTCTTCCTCTAACTTCGAAATTTAAGTGCAAAATGATATTATAAGTATTTCATGTTTTTCACATATTTTTAATTTCATTTAAATTATTTTTTTAATCTGTTTATCCTTACTGGTAGCTTAAGTAGGCAGTTATAAAATTAATTAGAAAGAACTGAGATGTAATTTAGTTACCAGTAACTTTGGTCTTAATAAACAACAGACTTTAATTAAAGTTGTCTCAAACAAAGTTGCGCGCAGCTACTCCGGCCGAGCGACGACAACAGCCTAAAGTGCTAGCGTGTAACGCGGCACTGTCTTATAACGGCCTCTCGTTTTTACTCGGTAATCTAAGCTCAAACGCAGCAATAGCACTCACTGCACAACTTTTTTTCTGTTTTACCAAGATAAAACACAGTATTATCATAAACTGCATTACGACTTAGTATTTATGAAGTAATATCGCTCTGGAGTATACATAGTAGAAACGCAGTATTCGTGCGAGTACTGCATTTTTAATATGTATTGAAAAAGTGCTGTGTTTTAACTTGGTAAAAATTATGTTATTACTGCATTTTATTCAAGTGAATGACGATTACTGCATTATTTCTTGGTAAATACAGATAATTTAATGCATGTACTGCGTTTATTATTAATAAAAGTCAAACTTCCAAATTTTATATAATTTTTTTGTTATGAATTAATGTAAAGATATGCCTTAAGATGCCATTTCTAGCAAAAAAGGAAAATTGAGTTTTTGTTGAATACTGCGTTCTTCATTACGACGGCAGAATAGTCGTGATTATACTATAATATGTATGTATTGATAATGCTTATATATAACCAAAGGCAATAAAACATTGAAAAAAAGGACTACTACCTAAGGTCACTTCATTTAGTTTCACAATTTAAAAAACAAATTGTGTTAAATTACATATAATATATTTTTTTTATTTATTTATTTGTATTCAGGCTACGCAGGCCCATAGATAAATACCTTACAGACTAACATACATACAATATAAAACCTTATCACTATTTTACACGTAAACACGGCGACGTGTGACGCAGCGCGGTGTCCGGTAGCCGACCACAGAACCGCCGGAACAGGACATACATACACACTATAGACTGATAGGCTTAGTCAAAGACGTGGCAATGAGGACTGCAACATCAATCTTCTGCCAAAAACCACGTTTCACCATATAACTACTGTGAATGTGCTCAGCATGTTAGTAAGACCATGGTCGTACTAGGCTATTGGATAAATATGCAGTCTTTAGTTTGTTAGTCACCTTCAACTATTGTGGGAAATATTCTTTATATGAACTGCCACTACACAACAACGGTTGAGAAATATAAATCCAATAGGTATATAAAAGTTTTTAGTAGTGAGTATACCTTAATACTTCAATGTCGATATACTCTTCTACTGCCTCGTTAGTTTCCAATATTTTATTATCAGTTAAGACTTCCATTACATCCCGGGAGTTTTCACTGAGTTTCTTCCACCAGCTTTTTCCTGTGATCAGTAACCTAATGTAAGTCTTAAGATTATTTTTAAAATGTAATGGTAAACAATTGCTGTCATCACAGACATTCGAGCTGGTCATGAGACAAAAGTGTTCACTGAATTGTATTTTTTATTTAAGCCTTAATAAATTCAATACCTCTATGTTCTATTGTTCTTTAATCAAAAGATATAGGTTTTTATATCAAGGTTATTTGAAATAATGGCTTGTAGGAAAAGGAGACTAAACATTCAAACTGTTGTTTAGTTTGCAAATGGTATAATTTGTTATTGTAATGTTTTTTTTTCTAGCTGTCTCCTCTATATAATTTTTTATCTTTTTTTGTGTAATCCGTAGGTAAGCATGAGAATGTTAATAAATGTTTATCCATCCTAATTTATACTATAAAATAAGGAAACACTTTCTAATTAATTTACATTTACTTAATAAGAGGTTAGAGGTCTTTTATCAGTTACGTAAATTGCAAAATATTATAGATGATTCTTACTCTCAACTGATTAATCAGTCCGAGTAGAAATACTTAAAATGAGATCAACACAACTGTTCCTAATAGTACTATTTCAAAATAAAATCTATATTCAGTACATTAGTTAATTATACATTTGTAGACTTACAGGATAGTCTATATCAAATGTATACTTACGTCTAGGTTCCTCAATTGCAGTGTCATCATTCAACACTGACCGTCTAGCAGGTAACGGGGAGAGAAAAAACGAATCCTTGTTATTGTATTTGAACTGAATAATTGAAGATAGCCTGCCAGAGGCTGTGGAGCGTGCTGGAGAGTCCACGCTTCGAGTTCCTCGAGTTTGGAACCGCCGGGGAGTTACAGGGGCACCTTGGGAGCGAGCTGGCGATGGAACTCTCGATTGCGACATTTTATAGACGCCAACTGTAAATGAAATAGCATCATTGAGATAAGTTCAATAAAATCGTTGAATAATTGAATATTATTTCACTGAGTCGAGTCAAGACTAGATGTAAAGAGAGAAACTTATAGAACTGGTTACGAACTCACTTGGTGGTATTCAGTGGTTGGTAGTAGACTCGCAGTTTTTTCGTATCACTTTGTTACAATTCTATTAACTTCTAGTCCTTTATAAGTCTCCGTAGGCCGGAATACGAAATTTTAGTCCTTCTAAATTCTAGAAAACTACATGAGAGTACTTTGACTTAAAGTAGATAATTCATTGTTTCCAAAATCTAAAAAAATATGTAAACCATTTTTTGAAAGCAAACGACGCGACGACAAGCGACGACCGTTGACATTTTTGACGCTGTCACTGTCAGCATCTGTCTCTCTTTTTTTAAATATTTGTTCCGTGAAGGAACAGGCTAAGATCAGGGACCATACTGCCTAGTTATTAGTATTTTTATTTCTTTTTTCCCCCCTTGATGATAATGAGTGGTGATTAAGATGATGAATGATAAATGATGTTCCCGAAACCCCTTAAGCCCCCAGTAAAGATGTGGGACATTTTACTGAGGTCTCACACGGACTTCTTGAGAGAATATGAAAAGTGATGTTGCACTGTTTTGTTACATTTGCCAACACTCATGCACGTTCACAAACACTTAACGGTTAATAATCCACTATTATTTCACATTAATGTTAGAAAAAACACGAATTTTAGAAAATAAAACAAAACTGCAGACATGACGCTTCACTTTCCCGCCAAGAACACGCATCTGTCTGTCTTTCTTTTTTTTTATATTTGTTCCGTGAAGGAACAGGCTAAGGTCAGAGACCATACTGCCTAATCATTAGTATTTTATTTCTTTTTTCCCTAGATGATAATGAGTGGTGACTAAGATGATGAATGATAAATGATATTGCCCCAAACCCCTTGAGTCCTCAGTAAAGATGTGGAACTTTACTGAGATCTCACGCGGACTTCTTAAGAGAATTTGAAAAGTGATGTCGCACTGTTTTGTTTTGCAAACACTTAACGGTTAATAATCCACTATTATTTCACACTAATGTTCGAAAAAACACAAAGGATGGTGGGCAAAATACACCCAGCTCCGCCAGCCATTGAATAAGTGTGACTCAAAACACCAACCAAAAATGAACATTTTATATTATGACGCCTTTACAAAATATCCCAGAGGTCATGAGATAAAACTGTATTAGTAAAAACCAAATAAAATCATTTTACTCACTAGATACCGTGATAAATTATTTACAATAAATAAGTGAGGTTTTATTTATGAAACATTATTGTTATTAAAACAATAATGAGCGAGAACTACGACAGGCTCGCCGACCATAAACGCCCCTGTCACAGAATAAATCGCCTGTGCTCCAGCACTTCAAACCGGTTTGCGTGACTGCGCGCCGCCCGCCGGAGGCATCGGCGCAGTGTTTCGTGTTCCTCGTTATGATTGTGCGCTCTCTGTTGTTACCTACGATACTGACTTTACGCTTTGAACTTCGGGTTACGATTATTGCTCTGTGAATTGGTTTTTGTTGAAATGGAATCATGTTTGGTCTATGTTTTAATAAACGAGGATAAGAGGATGAGAGAATTTAAATGCATTGAACCATTATTACAGCTCATGTAAAACATGGAACCGTACTTTCGGTTGATGCGCTCATGACATGGTTGTAATATGGTTTTTGAGCCTGGCAAGACATCAAGAGGATATCCACATACCGGCTCTCTTCTTGGATTCAATAATTATTGACGAAGACCATAATAAAATTAAGCCCTAAATAACAAAAAAATAAATGTTTTACATATTATGTATTAATAGGGACACACGGACCCATAAATTGGCCACCTCGCAGCCATTTAAAGTTGTTTTTACCATTCTTTAAGTATAAAGGACCGATACGCGTAAAAAAACTACATGCGAAAGGTCTTCTCTGTCATAGTGTTATTACCCTACAAAAATGTATGGAAAAAGTTTTCTTTGATTTGTGGGTGTTCTAGTACTCTAACCTCAGTCGGTGTCAAAGAGTGTTTTAATCCTTTATAGGAATGGGATCGTATTGCATTAAAAAAAATTACTCAATTCTGACGATTTTCTCGCTGACTACATTTTTATCAAAAATCTATGAATGTCGATTGTCATCACTCAAAAAGTTGGGAAAGGTCTCCTAAGATCATTTTCGCGTAGTAGCAAGGGATGTGGTAGCAGCCCTTAATGCCCCATCTCAACTTTCCACCCTGTATACTTTAAATAAATATAGAACCCTATAGAAACATGGATGTGTTATCAACAAAATAAACATAATTTAAGCTCTGGCGGAAGTGGGTTTGCCGTTCATGTATTTTTGCCCACCATCCTTTTAGAAAATAAAACAAAACTGCAGACATGACGCTACACTTTCCCGCCAAGAAGTCTGTCTGTCTTTCATAGAAAGACTAATACTTCCTAGTTCTCATTCGGAGAAGGCATATAGATCTAGCCTATACAGCCAAGTCATTCGTCATATTTTCGTTGTTTTATTGTTATAAATAATCTAAGTATATATTAATAAAAATAAATTGACGGAATGATTGTACCATTGCGAATGGTTTGTACGCTCATCATTTCTGAACGGATGCACATGGACCATCTCAGAGAACTAAGAACGGGATACGGGAGTTGCCATTCCTACGCGTTCTTTCCCATAGAGTTATTATTCTGAGTTCGTTCCCCTCTACCAAAGGTGCACGACTAGAGGTGGTTAATATAGCGCATGGCTTTATATTCTAGCGCTCTACCTGTATCTCACGCGTATCCCGTGCTATGTATGAAGGCGCGTTGGCGCTATGCGCGATATTCACAGCGCATGGCAATCGTCGCATGCGCGCTAATGCTATCGGACGCACAACTACGTTTGTTCTTGCAGCACGTTAGGTATGTTTCGCGCGCGATTTATTCTCTCTCGCAGCCTTAGAGCATTAAACCAACCTTGCAGCACGTTAAGAGCGTTTCGCGCCCGATCTTTTCTCGCAGCACGTTAGGTACGTTTCGCGCGCGATCGTTGTAATGTAACATTAGTTAATATTTTAGAATTAATCAAATAAAAGTATGGGATATGGACCTCATTATGTGGCTGTGTGTGAGGTAGTTTAGTGTACGTAAATGCTAGGTAAGAAGAGCTACCGAAGAGCTAGAAAAATATGTTTGCTTTATTTAAGACTAAATGCGACGCATTCAAAAATAATATTATTGTGTAGGTAGTTCGCTGTCTGTCCAACGAACGATATGTAAGGTAACGTGCTACGAGATCTAGCATGCTGCATGATTAATAGCGCCTGTCGACCGCCCACACGCTTCCTAATTCATAGCGCGCTATAATTATAGCATATTTTTTATGCATGATAGTTTATAGTCTGTAGCGTTCTATTGTTATAAAGCCGTTTTATTATACTATTTTCGTACGTATCGCTGAACAGAGCTCGTCTGAATGGTTTGTTGTGCAGTGTTTTCTTGTAAAAGACGTTCAGAATCATCAAACTACTACTACTACTTACTAACAACGGAGTTTATAATCGTGTAAGTATTTTGATAATCTATTAAGCTATTATTACGCAGTCTATAGCATATTTTGTTTTGCAAGGATTACGACAGAAAAACGATAACAAAATTTCGTGGAACGAGGATACTCCTCGTAGTGATGGAATGGGATGCACCTCCCGCACGCGAACGAATAAATGACCGAATGAAGTTTGTATGTTATGGGTAGAACATTGAGCTTTCTAGACTATAGAGATAACTTCGATGTGCAAAATTTTCTTACATGCACAAAAAAGTCGCCTATGTGTGCGTTACTAAAATGTTGAAAGCTTTAGTGTCACTCCTTATATATGGGTAAATGTTACACAATGTCAAGAAAAAATACCGCCTCGACATAACACCTCTCATTTTTTGTGTCGGATGTAGAACGGTTAGCGCCCTCTCCGTCCCCCCGCTTCGGTTCTGTTACTGTGGTACAAATAACCTAAAATCGTTCCATTTTTCGTCATTATAGCCGATTTTGACAAAACTTTCAAGTGATTTTTCAAATATTTTAACGCAACGGCGGCAGCTAAAATGTTAATAAACCTTCATTTAAGAACCCCTTAGACATTGTTAGTTTCTTCAAATTCAGGAGCCTCGATTCAAAAGCAAACCCGAATTATATCTACCTGTACTTTTTACCTTTCCTATCTATTCGAGCGTTAGACTGAGCGTGGTAGAAAATACTAAATTTAGTTTTATGTTTTTAGGGGCCTCACGAGAATCAAGCCAGCCTAGTGTAAATTAACGTTTATTTTCTATTTATTTTAGATTTCAAAAGGATGAATGAAACACTCAAAAAAAATTGTGATAGAGACATAACAATAAAGAGAAAAATGAAATCTTAACGAAAACGCGGCCACTTATCAAAACTTGATAACACGATTGAGGACTTGATTACTGATTAAAAAAATAATCAAGAAGTAGTTGAGTAAGAGATTTTGGTGTCAAAACTTGCATTTCTTTTATTATTTCATATGTTTTAGCCTTAGCATCAAAATTTTTGTTTGTTTTTAACTTCTCTATTGGTTTTATCAGTGACCACGATTTCGCTAAATTCTCCTTTATTTTATTATGAATTTTCGGTATTCCACAAAGTCAAGATGAGGTATTTATTTATGTAACAGGTTGTTTAATCGTGCAGTAGTTGCAGTACTGAAGAAACATTAGAACTAAGGCAGCAATGCATCTTTTTCACTTAAATAATCTTGACTTTGTTATTCAGATTGGTCCTTATTTAAAAACGGCGATTAAAAGTTAAACTTACGTTGAAATTAATGTTAGAAAGAAACAATTTAGGCCACGGATTATTTCATAAATAAGAGTCATTATAATTTGGCTTCACGTTTTATTTTATATTGTATAAAATTTCTCAAAAATTGATTGTTATTTGATCCACAATACATTGTTGTTGATTTTATAATTTCGTTTCTTTTATAATAACCGTTCTACATCCGACACAAAAAAATGAGAGGTGTTATGTCGAGGCGGTATTTTTTCTTGACATTGTGTAACATTTACCCATATATAAGGAGTGACACTAAAGCTTTCAACATTTTAGTAACGCACACATAGGCGACTTTTTTGTGCATGTAAGAAAATTTTGCACATCGAAGTTACCTCTATAGTCTAGAAAGCTCAATGTTCTACCCATAACATACAAACTTCATTCGGTCATTTATTCGTTCGCGTGCGGGAGGTGCGTCCCATTTCATCACTACGAGGAGTATCCTCGTTCCACGAAATTTTGTTATCGTTTTTCTGTCGTAATCTATAAAGTAATATATAAAGTATAATGAAATGCATAAAAATATGCTATAATTATAGCGCGCTATGAATTAGGAAGCGTGTGGGCGGTCGACAGGCGCTATTAATCATGCAGCATGCTAGATCTCGTAGCACGTTACCTTACATATCGTTCGTTGGACAGACAGCAAACTACCTACACAATAATATTATTTTTGAATGCGTCGCATTTAGTCTTAAATAAAGCAAACATATTTTTCTAGCTCTTCGGCAGCTCTTCTTACCTAGTATTTACGTACACTAAACTACCTCACACACAGCCACATAACGAGGTCCGTATCCCATACTTTTATTTGATTAATTCTAAAATATTAACTAATGTTACATTACAACGATCGCGCGCGAAACGTACCTAACGTGCTGCGAGAAAAGATCGGGCGCGAAACGCTCCTAACGTGCTGCAAGGTTGGTTTAATGCTCTAAGGCTGCGAGAGAGAATAAATCGCGCGCGAAACATACCTAACGTGCTGCAAGAACAAATGTAGTTGTGCGTCCGATAGCATTAGCGCGCATGCGACGATTGCTATGCGCTATGAATATCGCGCATAGCGCCAACGCACCTTCATACATAGCACGCGATACGCGTGAGATACAGGTAGAGCGCTCGAATATAAAGCCATGCGCTATATTAACCACCTCTAGTCGTGCACCTTTGGTAGAGGGGAACGAACTCAGAATAATAACTCTATGGGAAAGAACGCGTGGGAATGGAACTCCCGTATCCCGTTCTTATTTTTCTGAGATGGTCCGTGTGCATCCGTTCAGAAATGATGAGCGTACAAACCATTCGCAATGGTACAAACATTCCGTCAATTTATTTTTATTAATCTATACTTAGATTATTTATAACAATAAAACAATGAAAATATGACGAATGACTTGGCTGTATGGACTAGATCTCTATGCCTTCTCCGAATGAGAACTAAGAAGTATTGGCCATAGAAAGACAGACAGACTTCTTGGCGGGAAAGTGTAGCGTCATGTCGGGTCTCTATCGGATCGCCTAATTTTTTGTACGCCTAATTTGCAATGGCACCCAAACGAAAAGCCTAAAATTTTTTCGCCTAATTTCACTCTTCAGAATTGTGTTTGACCTAATTTCACTTCGCCTAACTTTTTATCGCCACATTGTCATTTACCAAATGCGTCATTTGGCAGAACAATTCGTAATCCCTAAAGTTTACAATTCCTAAATATTAATTCGCACAAAATTAAAAATGCAAAACATGCAGCATAACATGCAGCATGCATGCAGATATGCAGCATGCGTGCAGGCATGCAGCATGTAAGCATGCAAGCACGCATGCAGCATGCGTGCAGGCATGCAGCATGTAAGCGTGCAAGCAGGCATGCAGCATGCAAGCAGGCATGCAGCATGCAAGCAGGCATGCAGCATGCATGTAGGCATGCAGCATGCATAGTTTCCGTCACGGCTTCGGCGCTGCGGGGCTCCGGCGGTCCCACGCGAGCTTTTCCGCCTCGCCCCTCCGCGCCTACGCGGGCTTATATTGCACTCTAGGGTAGGGCAGACAAGACTACGTGGAGTCGGGTTTGCAGCGATTCGCTTCTGTCAATTTATTTTCTCAATAAAATTTTATGCTTTTATTCCAATACATTATTGGCACATTTAATTTTAGATATGCTAAAATTAGAGCTTTTATAAATTTTGCGAAATAATCGTTATGCCAAAATAAAGTTATGCCAATATAAAGTAATGCCAATATAGTTTAGGCTATTTTACGTTAGACATTCTAAAATTAGGCCTTTCAATTCTTAGGCCAAACTATAATGGTGGCAAAACAATTTTTAGGCGAAACAATAATTGTACGTTTTAAGTTTAGGCCAAAACGGTTTGGCCAAACCATATTAGGACAAACAATTTTAGGCGAACCGAAGGGCACCCTTTTAGTCCACATTGCTTCATCAAATCTTAGAAGTTTTCACCTCTGAGTACCGAAAGAAATATTTTTACAAATATTTGAACATTCGGTTAAGATGAAGCTGCGTTTATAGATTAATGTTTTATAGTTTAGCGTTTTATTAACGCTTAAATATACTCAAGTAAAATTTTAAACACTGAAAAAAGACGACAACCTCAGGCGGGAATCGAACCACGAACTTCCGCATTCCGGGCGGCTGCCTTAACCACTTGGCTACCGAGGTCTGGCTTTCAACCGTCGAAATTTGTCAGTGCTTGATGCTTATGTTTTTAGTCAACATTGCTTCATGAAATCTTAGAAGTTTTCACCTCTGAGATCCGAAAGAAATATTTTTACAAATATTTGAACATCCTCCCGCCTGAGGTTGTCGTCTTTTTTCATTGTTTAAAATTTTTCTTAAGTATATTTAAGCGTTAATAAAACGCTAAAATATAAAACATTAATCTATGTTTATTTTGTTGATAACAGATCCATGTTTCTATAGGGCAATGCGCATCAAATTCCTTCAATGGGTTCTATATTTATTTAAAGTATACAGGGTGGAAAGTTGAGATTTGGCATTAAGGGCAGCTACCACATCCCTTGCTACTACGCTAAAATGATCTTAGGAGACCTTTCCCAACTTTTTGAGTGATGACAATCGACATTCATAGATTTTTGATAAAATGTACAGTCAGTGAGAAAATCGTCAGAATTGAGTAATTTTTTTTAATTCGCCCCCATCTTAAAAAAGTAAATTTTAATTTTTAACACAAGCGCGTGGTGGTTTTGTACATTTCGCAGAATAAAAACAAAATGCTCTAATCAAATTACTAGGTCTGAAACTTCAAAGCAGAATTGTTCTAATTTTAAATATCAATATGATTGATTTTGCTTTGAAGTTCATTATAAGACTTATGTCTGTCTCTCAGTCTTGGCAACGAAATGTCTAAAAATTTTGACAGCAGGTGCGATTTGGCGGGAATTTAAATTTGCGGAAATGGAAAAAAAAATAAAATAAAAAAAAAACCGAACGCAGTTCATGTTAAATTTTGCATACACGATGCACAAAATGTACCACAGAACCGAAATAATCGACCTTGTTTATATTAAAGTAGTCTCTAAGTGTATCAGATCACGGTACAAAGTCAAGTGGAGAGCGCGGCCAGCGCGGCCAAATATGGCCGCTTGGGGTCTGACGGAATAGCGAGTTTTTTAGGTGCGGCCAAATATGGCCGCTTGGGGCTTGACTTGAGGGGTGAAATGCAGGTAAGGGAATGTTGCAAAATTCACGGGATACTGGTGTTTAAGCGGAGTCGCCGTCGGCCGCTAGTTCTTTATTATTTATAAATTATTGGGTCACACTGCAGCACCATCACTTGGAGGTAACTGACCCCAAAATAACATCGGTTCAGTAAGAAAATTATTCTGCAACATACACTGAGCAGTGACAGCCATCTTGAAACAACATCATGCTGTGATTGGTTAAAATGGAAAAAGCTTGTTTTCATTAGTCAATGCTTGTTTCGTTAACACAGAATGACTATGGAGTGTGGACTTGGTCTACCTACTGTGATTTGAAACAAGCTCAGTAGGTAAAGTCACCTATTTTCTGAATACTCTATAGAATAACGAGACTCAAGTGTTTTGAAAAAAAAACATGATCTCAAGACAAAGAACTAAGTCACTAAAAATAGTCTTCTCATCAGAAATAGACATTGCCCAAACAAAATGATACCTCAGGTAAAGAGTAGCAGATGACACTTCGGCTAACCTAGGTATTTTATAATTAAAGGATAGAAATCGTAACAAAGATATATCTCCAAAGGGTTGTAACCTCTCCTTTGCTTTTCACCTTCTTCGCACCTAGTTACATACACACATCATCACCTTTACCTTAACTTAAACTATTAATCTTATTCTTAAAACTAGTTAACCTACTATATACCGCCGTTCAAGATTACCATCAATAACGCCTTCCCTACCTCTCAACTTAACCTATATTATGCTAACTCTTATCTTGACTAAAACCTATGTTATCTACAATCTAATGTTTGTGTCTTTGATGTTTTGTAGAGTGCGTAGTGTTTGCATGATAATGGAACCTTAACCTAGACCTAACTTAACTTAATTCTATTAGCAATATACTTCAGTCAAGCGATGTAATATTATAATAAAATACTATTTTGGCCAGATCGTCTAGTGAACCCTCTGTTGTTAACCGCATCTAAGTAACTCAAGTCCTTTTCGTGAAAGTTTAGTAATTGGCTTATCCCTATGTTAAATTATTTACTCCTGACCTATTTACTTATCCGTCAATACCTAATATCCTAGATATGTGTAGCCTATCAGTGACTTCGTCTGAACTGTGACCTAAATCCCTCACTGCAGCTGCGGGAAAGGGATGTCTAACCACTCAAAAATAATCAGATGATAGCTTAGCTTGCAGGTATTATTATCATTTATAATCGATAGCATTATACATAAAGAGGTTTGTGGAAGTTTATGACATATTAAAGGATTCTGGTAATTTAATAGCCCCGCCCCACTATTAGCATGCTGAACGGCTCATTGTTTAATATCAGCTCTGACCAGATAGGAATTTAACATTTACTCTTGGTAAAATTTTTTTAAACACTGAAAAAAGACGACAACCTCAGGCGGGAATCGAACCACGCACCTTCCGCATTCCGGGCGGCTGCCTTAACCACTTGGCTACCGAGGTCTGGCTTTCAACCGTCGAAATTTGTCAGTGCTTGATGCTTATGTTTTTAGTCAACATTGCTTCATGAAATCTTAGAAGTTTTCACCTCTGAGATCCGAAAGAAATACTTTTACAAATATTTAAACATTCGGTTAAGATGAAGCTGCGTTTATAGATGAATGTTTTATATTTTAGCGTTTTATTAACGCTTAAATATACTTAAGTAAAATTTTAAACACTGAAAAAAGACGACAACCTCAGGCGGGAATCGAACCACGCACCTTCCGCATTCCGGGCGGCTGCCTTAACCACTTGGCTACCGAGGTCTGGCTTTCAACCGTCGAAATTTGTCAGTGCTTGATGCTTATGTTTTTAGTCAACATTGCTTCATCAAATCTTAGAAGTTTTCACCTCTGAGATCCGAAAGAAATACTTTTACAAATATTTAAACATTCGGTTAAGATGAAGCTGCGTTTATAGATGAATGTTTTATATTTTAGCGTTTTATTAACGCTTAAATATACTTAAGTAAAATTTTAAACACTGAAAAAAGACGACAACCTCAGGCGGGAATCGAACCACGCACCTTCCGCATTCCGGGCGGCTGCCTTAACCACTTGGCTACCGAGGTCTGGCTTTCAACCGTCGAAATTTGTCAGTGCTTGATGCTTATGTTTTTAGTCAACATTGCTTCATCAAATCTTAGAAGTTTTCACCTCTGAGATCCGAAAGAAATACTTTTACAAATATTTAAACATTCGGTTAAGATGAAGCTGCGTTTATAGATGAATGTTTTATATTTTAGCGTTTTATTAACGCTTAAATATACTTAAGTAAAATTTTAAACACTGAAAAAAGACGACAACCTCAGGCGGGAATCGAACCACGCACCTTCCGCATTCCGGGCGGCTGCCTTAACCACTTGGCTACCGAGGTCTGGCTTTCAACCGTCGAAATTTGTCAGTGCTTGATGCTTATGTTTTTAGTCAACATTGCTTCATCAAATCTTAGAAGTTTTCACCTCTGAGATCCGAAAGAAATACTTTTACAAATATTTAAACATTCGGTTAAGATGAAGCTGCGTTTATAGATGAATGTTTTATATCTTAGAAGTTTTCAAGATTTGATGAAGCAATGTTGACTAAAAACATAAGCATCAAGCACTGACAAATTTCGACGGTTGAAAGCCAGACCTCGGTAGCCAAGTGGTTAAGGCAGCCGCCCGGAATGCGGAAGGTGCGTGGTTCGATTCCCGCCTGAGGTTGTCGTCTTTTTTCAGTGTTTAAAATTTTACTTAAGTATATTTAAGCGTTAATAAAACGCTAAAATATAAAACATTCATCTATAAACGCAGCTTCATCTTAACCGAATGTTTAAATATTTGTAAAAGTATTTCTTTCGGATCTCAGAGGTGAAAACTTCTAAGATTTGATGAAGCAATGTTGACTAAAAACATAAGCATCAAGCACTGACAAATTTCGACGGTTGAAAGCCAGACCTCGGTAGCCAAGTGGTTAAGGCAGCCGCCCGGAATGCGGAAGGTGCGTGGTTCGATTCCCGCCTGAGGTTGTCGTCTTTTTTCAGTGTTTAAAATTTTACTTAAGTATATTTAAGCGTTAATAAAACGCTAAAATATAAAACATTCATCTATAAACGCAGCTTCATCTTAACCGATTGTTTAAATATTTGTAAAAGTATTTCTTTCGGATCTCAGAGGTGAAAACTTCTAAGATTTGATGAAGCAATGTTGACTAAAAACATAAGCATCAAGCACTGACAAATTTCGACGGTTGAAAGCCAGACCTCGGTAGCCAAGTGGTTAAGGCAGCCGCCCGGAATGCGGAAGGTGCGTGGTTCGATTCCCGCCTGAGGTTGTCGTCTTTTTTCAGTGTTTAAAATTTTACTTAAGTATATTTAAGCGTTAATAAAACGCTAAAATATAAAACATTCATCTATAAACGCAGCTTCATCTTAACCGAATGTTTAAATATTTGTAAAAGTATTTCTTTCGGATCTCAGAGGTGAAAACTTCTAAGATTTGATGAAGCAATGTTGACTAAAAACATAAGCATCAAGCACTGACAAATTTCGACGGTTGAAAGCCAGACCTCGGTAGCCAAGTGGTTAAGGCAGCCGCCCGGAATGCGGAAGGTGCGTGGTTCGATTCCCGCCTGAGGTTGTCGTCTTTTTTCAGTGTTTAAAATTTTACTTAAGTATATTTAAGCGTTAATAAAACGCTAAAATATAAAACATTCATCTATAAACGCAGCTTCATCTTAACCGAATGTTTAAATATTTGTAAAAGTATTTCTTTCGGATCTCAGAGGTGAAAACTTCTAAGATTTGATGAAGCAATGTTGACTAAAAACATAAGCATCAAGCACTGACAAATTTCGACGGTTGAAAGCCAGACCTCGGTAGCCAAGTGGTTAAGGCAGCCGCCCGGAATGCGGAAGGTGCGTGGTTCGATTCCCGCCTGAGGTTGTCGTCTTTTTTCAGTGTTTAAAATTTTACTTAAGTATATTTAAGCGTTAATAAAACGCTAAAATATAAAACATTCATTTACTCTTGGTATTAATTAGCCTGTGGCTTCAATTCTATTAAACTGAGAATTTACATCTCTCCTCAAATTTAATTTCATCTTACATTATGAAAGTTATTGTTTACTAGGCTCTATATTCAATTATTTCTTTATAAATCAAAAGAGTTTATCTTAGGGCTTGCTATCATCCAATTATCCTTTTCACATTAAGAACCCAACTATTATAGTATAGTGAATTTTACAACATTCCCTTACCTGCATTTCACCCCTCAAGTCAAGCCCCAAGCGGCCATATTTGGCCGCACCTAAAAAAACTCGCTATTCCGTCAGAACCCAAGCGGCCATATTTGGCCGCGCTGGCCGCGCTCTCCACTTGACTTTGTACCGTGATCTGATACACTTAGAAACTACTTTAGTATGAACAAGGTCGATTATTTCGGTTCTGTGGTACATTTTATGTATCTTGTACGCAAAATTTGACATGAACTGCGTTCGGTTTTTTTTTTTTTTTTCCATTTTCGCAAACTTAAATTGCCGCCAAATCGCACCTGCTGTCAAAATTTTTAGACATTTCGTTGCCAAGACTGAGAGACAGACATAAGTCTTATAATGAACTTCAAAGCAAAATCAATCATATTGATATTTAAAACTAGAACAATTCTGCTTTGAAGTTTCAGACCTAGTAATTTGATTAGAGCATTTTGTTTTTATTCTGCGAAATGTACAAAACCACCACGCGCTTGTGTTAAAAATTAAAATTTACTTTTTTAAGATGGGGGCGAATTAAAAAAAGTTACTCAATTCTGACGATTTTCTCACTGACTGTACATTTTATCAAAAATCTATGAATGTCGATTGTCATCACTCAAAAAGTTGGGAAAGGTCTCCTAGGATCATTTTAGCGTAGTAGCAAGGGATGTGGTAGCTGCCCTTAATGCCCCATCTCAACTTTCCACCCTGTATACTTTAAACTTTATACTTTATACTTTACCTCAGACGGTTATGTGAAAACTTATAGGTCTCATTATACTGACATAAATGTAGGAGTACCACAGGGAAGTGTGCTCGGTCCGTTAATGTTTTTACTATACATAAATGATTTACCTGAAGCATTAAAGAATGATTGTGTGCTCTTTGCAGATGACACAACAATAATAGTAAAAAGTAAAGAATTATGTGGTCTTAATAAGGAAGTACAGGACTGCCTTGACTCTGTTTTTTCGTGGACACAAAGTAATAATTTAGTTCTCAACGTAGAAAAAACTAAAATTATCAGATTCCAAACATACAACAGCATTCCAACAGAATTTAGTGTTAGTATTAATGACGATAAAATTGATAGTATTAATAATACAAAGTTCTTAGGTATAACAGTTGATAAGTACATTAATTGGAAAACTCATAATGAAATTCTTTGTCAAAAATTAGAAAAATATGTATATGTATTAAGAAACTTAAGAAATACAGCAACGGAGAAATCGGCAATGTTAGCTTACCACGGCTACGTTCATTCAATGTTACGATATGGAATAGTGTTGTGGGGTTTTTATGTAGACAATATAAAAGCGTTTCGAGTCCAAAAAAAGTGCTTAAGGGCTGTTTGTGGAGCATGGCCTTTGGATAGTTGCAAGCCCTTGTTTCAATCTAAAAACATTTTACCATTGCCATGTTTGTACATATATGAAATTTGTATATTTGTCTACAAACATATGCACCTTTTCAAAAAGAATTGTGACGTTTTAAAAAGAACAGGCCGTAATGCACAGAAATTATTTGTACCCGCTAGAAAGCTAATACTGCACAGTCAAAATTGTTACTGTATGTATATTACAGTATACAACAAGTTACCCGACAGTTTTAAAACAGCTACCTTAAACAAATTCAGGATATTGGTTCACAAATTCTAACTAGATAAATGTTACTATTCTGTAAATTCATTTCTTTGTGATAAATTTTAGATGTAAGAACTTATTTTTTATTAATAGTTTAATTTGTAAGGATTTGGACATTTCGCATTATTTTTGTTTGACATTCATTATTATTGAATTTGATTTAAGTTATTTTTTTATTGGTATTTATTAGGTACTTTTTCTTGACATTGTATTATTTTATGACATAGCTAAAATCTTAAATTCAAATACCTTGGACATTTTTTATATTTCCATTTATTAAATATTGGCACGCCACTTACGTGGCAGACATGTTACGGTACTTTTTAATCTTAAGACCTTTGTTATACCACATGTTTTTGCGAATAAATAAATTTATTATTATTATTATTATTATTAAATAAATAAAGAACCCCTGGACGGAATTTGATGCGCATTGCCCTATAGAAACATGGATCTGTTATCAACAAAATAAAAATAGATTAATGTTTTATATTTTAGCGTTTTATTAACGCTTAAATATACTTAAGTAAAATTTTAAACACAGAAAAAAGACGACAACCTCAGGCGGGAATCAAACCACGCACCTTCCGCATTCCGGGCGGCTGCCTTAACCACTTGGCTACCGAGGTCTGGCTTTCAACCGTCGAAATTTGTTAGTGCTTGATGCTTATGTTTTTAGTCAATATTGCTTCATCAAATCTTAGAAGTTTTCACCTCTGAGATCCGAAAGAAATATTTTTACAAATATTTGAACATTCTGTTAAGATGAAGCTGCGTTTATAGATGAATGTTCTATATTTAGCGTTTTATTAACGCTTAAATATACTTAAGTAAAATTTTAAACACTGAAAAAAGACGATAACCTCTGGCGGGAATCGAACCACGCAACTTCCGCATTCCGGGCAGCTGCCTTAACCACTTGGCTACCGAGGTCTGGCTTTCAACCGTCGAAATTTGTCAGTGCTTGATGCTTATGTTTTTAGTCAACATTGCTTCATCAAATCTTATAAGTTGTCACCTCTGAGATCCAAAAGAAATATTTTTACAAATATTTGAACATTCGGTTAAGATGAAGCTGCGTTTATAGATTAATGTTTTATATTTTAGCGTTTTATTAACGCTTAAATATAATTAAGTAAAATTTTAAACACTGAAAAAAGACGACCACCTCAGGCGGGAATCGAACCACGCACCTTCCGCATTCCGCGCGGCTGCCTTAACCACTTGGCTACCGAGGTCTGGCTTTCAACTGTCGAAATTTGTCAGTGCTTGATGCTTATGTTTTTAGTCAACATTGCTTCATCAAATCTTAGAAGTTTTCACCTCTGAGATCAAAAAGAAATATTTTTACAAATATTTGAACATTCGGTTAAGATGAAGTTGCGTTTATAGAATAATGTTTTAAATTTAGCGTTTTATTAACGCTTAAATATACTTAAGTAAAATTTTAAACACTGTAAAAAGACGACAACCTCGGGCGAATCACGCACCTTCCGCATTCCGGGCGGCTGCCTTAACCACTTGGCTACCGAGGTCTGGCTTTCAACCGTCGAAATTTGTCAGTGCTTGATGCTTATGTTTTTAGTCAACATTGCTTCATCAAATCTTAGAAGTTTTCACCTCTGAGATCCGATTTTTTTTCAGTACTTCATACTTCTAAGTATTCGTAGAATGGGGATCTGGAGGAAGTATTTTTGTGTATAATTGCCTAGTGCATTTCAATTTTAACGTCAACCATAATAATTATAGATGTTAATTATTATGAGAGCGTAGGGTTTCGTAATTCATATTCAATACATTCAACTTATGGATGTTAGGATTAGTTCTGTAACTTGAATACAGTTGTTATTAGATGAATGTCTCGATTGCCTCTATGGTCTAGTGGTTGAACCACCGGTTACTGATAGGAGGGTCACGGGTTCGATTCCTGACATGGGGGTTGTGCTCGGTTTGGTTGGTAGTAGGACTAGTAGGGTTGTTGAGTCTACACCTCGGTGGCCATGTGGTCTGGCGCTCGGTTAGATGTAAGGAGGTCCCAGGTTCGACTCCTAGGTCGCAACATTTAGATGTGAAGTAAGTTGTAAGAAAAGACGTAAGTTAAAAGAAGGCCATGATGACAGATGTACTTGAATTTATTCTAGGACAATAGTTTAAAGAATAGAATAATTGAATGGTTTGGGAGATGTTATAAACTTTAAGTCGGAATCGTCATAGAGTTTGAAGAGTTTTTCGCTAGGGGGCGTTAGTAGACAGTGCAAGAGACTTATATTGATTTATATTATATAGTCCAATCAACGAGGACATTTGTTGTATGGAGACTTCCGAAAAATTCCTCTGCCTCTGAAATTTGGCATGTGTTGAAGTTAGGTAATACAGATTACAGATGTACAATAATCCAACAAAATTTGTTACGAGAAGTTAGGTATTTTTACCAAAACATGAAAATCGCTTATAACTCTCTGTGAATATTTCCTCAGGCTGAAATTCTTTCTGCATACGTACGTATGTACTAGTTAGAATAAGTGTGTCAAAGAATCCAACATTTTTTCCATTTCAGAGAACCCCAAATTTTAACTTTCAACATTTTCCACTATAACTTCCACTGAAAAAATGCTCCGTCCATTTTTATTTTTTAATATGTTTTTATATCATTCAATACACAGCTTTGTTTAGTAATCCAATTTTCCATTTCAAACATATTTTTTGGATTTTTGCTTAATAACGTATTGAGAAAAATTGCTCCGTCCATTTTTGTACCTTTAATAGTCATATTATTTTATATTTAAACAGATTTAACAATAATCAAACAAATTTTCGAACGATTACTATTTTTTACAAAATTATTATGTTCGCTGATTTATCTTAACCGCTCGGAGCTGCTTTGCCCGCACTTGCCAGGCAATTTTTTATCTTATACGCACATCACAGAGAATATACACAACGGTGTACAACGGGGCGCTAAGAAATTAGCTTTTAAAAGGAATATTTATTACCTAATGCGTTTCAAATAAACGTTTGATACTTGTACAATATGCAAAAAAGGTCAACAAGTAAGTAGGTACGTATAATAATGTTTAGAAAGACACCTAATACCTAAAGAGATTAAAGGGTTGGCCTTCACTTGACGGCTGGCTCGGAGCTGCTTTGCCACGCACTATTGTTTGGTGTCCAGCCACCGTTATTATGCCGCATCTACACGCTTGGCAAACCTCAACAAGCCGTCACAAATTCAAACGTGTGTAAAGAGCGATTGGCTTGGTTTGCGTAGGTTTGCAAGCGCTTGTAGCGTCATGCGTCATGTGTCGGTTTTTGGTCACAAATCAAAGGGAATTTTTCGCAAGCGCTTGCGAAGCGTCCACACGTTTGTGCGTACTCAAAGTATTCACAGACGATTGAACTTGGTTGGGGCCGGACCACGAACATGGTGCGCTCCGAACTAACCATATTCGATCGTGTGGCGCACGATCCGCCGGATTATTATTATTAGTATCGGTACGGCTGGATCGGAGCGCTTGCACATCGAACGCGGTGCGTTCCGAACCGATTCGATCGTGTGGATGGCGGCGCACCGAACCATTTGTCGGTCTAGTCGCTTTTGTGCCACCGTGTACGCGCAACACGTCGCGACGTGTTCTCAGACATAGATTCGATTCGGAGCAACGCCAAGGAGACATCAGATGCACGCAATCAAACCTTTCAAATACTTTTAGAAAAATGAAGAAATATTATCCCCTTGCAACTATTACACAAAATCCAACAATTCAATGAATGCTTCGTAACTCATTCGAAGACATATACGAAAATCTTTCTCATCGAGATCTTTAATGAAATTCATATGACCGTACTGTTGTGTTTCTGAGATAAAAATTTTGCCCTTACTTTCACCTTTTTCTTTTGTTATTTAGTGGCGATGTAGCAACGATAGTTGAAACAACTAATGCGATTTTGGCCTGTTTTTTATAGAATAGGCGGCATGTCGAGACGTGTTCTGCCCCCGTTGTCATAATTACAGTAAGTCGTGTTACTGGTGCTATAACTTTTTTTACAGTACCGTGATCCTGAAATCAAGACCTACATGCCACTATTTTTACTTTTTTTATCACAATTATTGACAACAATAGGATAAGCCTAACCACAGTAAGTGTTATGAAGATTCAACCGTTCGTTAAAACAAGGCCAGTAAGTAGACTTACTGTATTAAAACTGCGATTTATTTCATTTTTCCCTAAAATATTTACAGTAACTAAAGTCACTGTATTGTCATTATTCAAAATATGGTATTTCCGCTACCATATTCACAGTAATTACCTATAGATTTTATGATAATAAAGGGGCTACCAGACTGTTGTAAACCGACGTTTACAATAGCCGTTTACAACAGTGTGGTAGGTTGTTTTCAACGAAATTTCGGTTGACCTTTCCACGACCATTGCTTGCGGGCGCGCGGTAAAAACCGCTGTGTTGCCACTACCTTAATTAAACACCATTACACACAAACCGCTATCTTCAACCTACATACAACTGGAAAATGCCAAGTTCGTATATATTAATGTACGTACAGCGCGGTATTTTTTACATCTTTAAAAGCTCATATCTAGCTAATAATGATATAAATTTAATCGCGTTTTTTTTCCAGCAAATTGATCAATTTTTTTTTTAAATTGCTTTCACTACTTAGGTATATCAAGGAAGGGATGCCAATAGCGCTATTTAAATTCGCAAATAAAACAAAATATGTCAAATATGTTAAATTTTACGATAATGCTTAACATCCTGCTGTAGCCTAAATTTTACTTTTAAAAATACTAATAAAGCAGGATCCTGCTAAAAATGTCAACACTGTGGACTGTGGCAAACCGAGTGGAAGCTTGTTTACAAAAAGTTGTAAACGAGCCTCCCGCCAAGGTGACCTGGTGGGAAAGGCTTGTTTACAACAGTCTGGTAGGGGCTACGTTAAGACATACATACATGGATCCCACAACTTTTTACGGTAGAAGAACTGAGTTGCGTGTGAGACTTGGTTTTTTTACAAGTATGTTTTTGATGGCATCTCATTTCTTTTTGTAGATAGTCCTACTTTTTTTCCTTACCGGTAACGTTGGGGTAAGTTCGGACGGTTTTTAGTTGTATTCGGAAGATGTTGGCAAAATCTACTTTTCTCGAGAGTTACATTAGTTAGCACAATAAATTATAGTGAAAACTTATTGTTAATAAACTGGCTACAAGATAGAATGTGTTTTATACAGTTATAAACGAAACACCTACTATTTTTCTGGTGTTTAAAATACGAATAGAATTTTAAAACTTTGGCAAAGATCGGACATTCATGGGGAAAGACCGGACACCTTCTAAAATCGCCATTATGGCTTAAAACACAGAGTTTATAGAAAGAATATATCCGTTCTTATACGTCCTACAAGATTATCTTTAAAAAAATATATATTGTTTAAAAAGTCACGTGGAACAGTAAAGTACAGTTGTTTAAGTATTATTTTTGTTTCGGGCATCCGATCCTACCCCACTATACCAAATCTCAAATTGCAGTGGCTCTCAAACTTTCGTGTTCGGAACTTTTCGAATTCCAGATTGATGATTGGATAAGTAATACTTAAATGACTTCTAGGGCTTCTGAAAAAACTTCTAGGGCTGGTCAGGTCAAGTGTTTTAAACATGACAAAAATGACAAAAATGAAATTCGTGTTTTTTTCATTTTTTATTAAATAATTCATTCTGTAAATTTTAATTAGATTGTCTTTGAGTATCTTATTTATTTTAAAGCAATAACATAAGAAAAATAAAATGAAAAGCAATTAAAAATAACGATTATTTACAACGCGCGGGCAACGAAGTTCAACGAACTGCCGGCCGGCCGTCGGTTGACACGTCCGCGTCGTCAGTTGGGCGTTATGTACCTACGTTAGTCTGCAATCATGAGACCCCATTTATTTTCCTTTAATTGAAATGTGCGTAGGTATAAGGTGCAGTTAAGTCCAACGACTATCGATTGCATGAAGTTATGGCCACATTTTAACTGTAATTATGATAAGTGTTATGTATGAGCGTATATTCAATTCAATCCTACCCTACGTCTTACAAAAAAAAATCTATCACACATTATAAGAAGATAGGTACAGCTACCTTTCCTTACAAATGAAAGATCAAATATAGGTAGTTATCTAAGGTACGACCAACGACCGAACGATGACCTTTCATGTCTTCGACAACTAAACTAAAATAAGTATGTATTACCTATTTTGTGTTGTTGTTAGTCAAGCGTTATTTCACTATTCAGTCTTGCCTACTTACACCAAATTAAGTTAAACTAATGTATCGCATTAAAGGCAACGTTGATACCTAAACTGCTGCGTAATTAATAGGTAGGCAGGTACTTACATGGTGTTATAGAGCATTCCAGTTTATTACATTAGCGCACAGGAAAGGTGATAAGCTTCCCACTGTCAAACGAATGTAATAATGATTAAATAAAAGTGAAAACCTGTGCTAAAATTTCGTAAATAAATTAAAATTTATTAAAGGATAAACTAGAACAACTTTTGTGATCGGCACATGATTATTATTACACTAATTCGGCGTGCTTTAGGCATTTTTACGCACACGCGACGCGAATGCACCAGACAGAATGCATAAGTTGACTGCCGAAAAAATCTGCGAGCGAGCGACACGTAGACACTGTGCGCATGGCTGTGATCTGCTGTCTCTTTCCAATTCTACGAATATGAAAGAGACAGAGTAAATTCTTATCGCTGCGGCAGGCGGTGCTACCAACTTTACGGCTTTAACTTAGAGAATCGCACTGTGGCACTGCTGTGTCACTGAACTCACTTGAGTCTCATGCGCAGCGCAGTGCAGCAGGTGTGTGCAGTTTCCTCGGGAAAGTTTTGGTGTGTATGTGAGGTGCATTTGTGTGTTTGCGATTAAACTAATAACTAGTATGAGTTAATTAGTGAAGGATTAGTATTATTATGAATAGGCTACCGTGAATAAAGTAATAAGTTCAGTAACAAATTAATGTTTTGTGTAACAAATAGGTGTTAAGTCGTATTAGACTTGTAGGTAGAACAGGTGGTGTTCTTTTAAACACGTTAAATAAGTGTAATAATAATGTGCCGATCACAAGAGTTATTTTAGTTCGTCCTTTAATAAATTTTATTTTATTTACGTTATTTTGGCGAAGGTTTAATTTTTATGTAATATTACATTAGTTTGACAGTCCAAAGCCTGTGAGGTGTGATGGGAAGCTTATCACCTTTCCTGTTCGCTGATGTAATAAACTGGAATGCTATTTAACACCATGTAAGTAAGTACCTACCGACACCTATTAATTACGCAGCTTTTTAGGTATTAACGTTGCCTTTAATGCGAAACATTAGTTTGACTTAATTTAGTGTAAATAGATAAGTAAGACTGAATAGTAAAATAACCGCTTGAATAACAACAACATAACATAGGTAACTTATCACAATGCTTTAGGCTGTTTAGTTGTCGAGGACATGAAAGGTCATCTGGTCATTTGGTTTGGAGTTAGCGGCAAGTGCTTAGCGTGCGGACGCGATATTAGATAGCTATTCATTGATAATTCATTTGTAAGGAAAGATAATTGTAACTTCTCATAATGTGTGGTGTGATAGATATTTACTAGGATTGAATTGAAATTACGTTCATACATCATAACACTTACCATAATTACAGTTAAAAAGTGGCGTTGGACTTAACTGCACCTTATACTTACGCACATTTCAATTAAAGGAAAATAAATGGTGTCTCGTGATTGCAGACTAACGTAGGTACTTATCGCCCAGCTGACAACGCTTACGGGTCAACAGTCGGCCGGCCAGCCGTTCGTTGCCCGCGCGTTGTAAATAATCGTTATTTTTAATTGTTTTTAATTTTATTTTTCTTATGTTATTGGTTTAAAATAAATTAGATACTCAAAGACCATCTAATTAAAATATACAAAATGAATTATTTAATTAAAAATAAAAAGCTAGCAGTCACCTTATATAAATATACCTTATAACTTATTGCTGATCAAATTTTTATTAAACTGCTTATTTATATTACTAATCAGTCTTAGCTATCAGTGTTAGCTATTGAAGTTTGACAACCACATGCATTTTCACTCCAGTTTAAGATCCGATTATTTTAGTCCGAACTTCACCTGTTAATATCTGCTTGGGGAAAGACCGGATCTCAGCTTACAACCCTATTTAGCCCATTTTAAACAGATATATCAAAAGACACCACATATCTTGATTACTCAAAGATTTAATATTTGCAAAAATAGCTAATACTCACCAAGAAAACCAGCAAAATGTTGCCTGGGGTAAATCCGGATTTTATAAATTATTCTGTATGGTGACACTTCCAGTAAAACACGCATAACTCTTAACTGATGCGTCGGAATGACCAACATGGACTGGAACGCAGGGAAAACAAAATGGCGTTTCACACTTTCTTGCCAGATTACAAAAATAACTCCTAATTAGGAATGTATTTAACAAATACGGTCTTCCCCCACTTCAGAACTTACCCCAACGCACCTTACCTTTACTATACGTATCTTCTACTTCTTGAATACTAACACCGGATATTACATTATTTATAGTATACATAACAATATACAGGTACACTGATTCATTCACTGCAAATGTAACTTTGTAATCCTAGATATTTATACGGGGCGTGCCCCGAGCACGGCCCGCTCTAATATGATTCATCCCTTAATTGATTGGTATTTTTTATAAATTTAGAATTTTCTTCCTGTCTTTTGTGTATGTTGCTTATCTGGCTACTATGGCCCTAAAAGTTATTTGATTAGGTAATATGGGGTTTTCTTAGATGATGTCAGTCGTGATATTCATGATCTTATGCGTATTATAAAATAATAGCAAATATTTTTTTCACAGTAAAACCAAATTAGGCATAATAGGCAGAAACTCATTTGCACGGTCTGTTTTTATCTACGATTTGATTTTTTTTCTACGATTTGATTTGATTTCGAAGTCTACGATTTGCGTTAAAAAAAATGGCGGCGACATGGTTTCGTGCTGGTAGATGTTGGAAATATTTTATTTTTAAGTTAAAACGAGTAGTGTTTCGTGTACTTACCGATGAAATGTTACACCTAGACTTTTTTCTGTGTTTCTCGAGTGATTGTAACAACTTTTGAGTGCACAAGAAGGCATTTTTCTTTTTTTTTCTTTGTGATACGGTTAAGGACATGTCACCGCAATCGCTCAGAAGCGACTAAACGAGGTGCATGCAACCAATGGATGGACTGCACCTGAGTGCGCACAAACTTGCTTCGCGGTGTCTTAATCTAGCTTTTTACATCAATGAAACAAACTAACGCACTCGCAAGCGTGTGGATGGCGACATGCACTGCACCTGATTGCGCACAAACTTGCTTCGCGGTGTCTTAATCTAGCTTTTTATATCAATGAAACAAACTAACGCACCTACAATCACAAGCGTGTGGATGGCGAAGTTTTTTTCCTCGAAACAATCCAAACGTTTATTGAGGTTTGGAGTTTGCGGCAAGTGCCAAGCGTGCAGACTCGGCATTAGAGTTTCAAGAGTTTAAAGATGGTAGATATTTCTAAATAAAAGGTACCTAAGTTTACATAATTACTTACACTATTTTTATTTAGTATACATTTTTTCGATATAACAACACGTGGCTACAATCATGTTAAATTACTAAACAAGCTGCAGGTAGGTAACTAGCATCAATAATCGACTAGGTAGGTATAACCACAATTATTATTTTTTTGGTTTAGATTTTTATTTTACAAAACGTACCTACCTACAGACATCTTAAAATTACTTTCACAGTGGTTAGACAAGCTGTAGTACCTACCTTTTAAAAACGTAAGTACCTACCTAAGTACCTATAGTCATCTTTATTACTTACTTACTTTCAGTTAGACAAGCGGTAATAAACTAATAAGACTAAAGACTGACAGATGTAAAATGTGATCTATTAAATTGGCCCTACTTTTGGTTCCTACCTCTGTACTTATGTACTTATTTTATACACATTATTTTTATTAGGTATATCAATAATAATAGCTAAGTACAAGCATTGCCGGCGCGCTTAGCAAGCTAAAGACGAAACGACTGGTCGCGTCGCGGCGGGTGTGATGAGGGGTGCGGCGGCGGCGTGGGGGGCGCTCGCGCAGCGGCCGGCGGAGCCACATGAGGCGGCGTTGCCGTTATGTACTATTTGTGCAAGGAACGGTGTTTAACCCTTTACCGCATGAATTGTTAAATAGAGGGATTTTTTGTAAAATATTTTTTAGGCATTGTTCACACCAAACGGGTTGTCCGCCGCGGACTATGAGTATACTCACTGTCAGCCCCAGTGTGAACGTGAACTCAGTCTGCTGTATGCGTTCACACCAAGCCTTCAAAACGCTATAGCGTACTGCGTGGCGTGGCCACTGACGATCAGTTTTTCCCGTCAGTTGAACTGATGTCAGTCCAAAATTTGACCGTAAGTAGCTTCTTTTCTGCTTATATAGTATTATGTGCTAATACGCTAAGTTCGGCTACGTAGCCAATCCGCGTCCGCCGTGCATATAGACGCGAAGTTAAAAAATCGGCCTCCGAGAGTCAGCGACTACGCACTACGTAATAGCGTACACCTATAGTTCGTTTTCGGTGTGAACGAGAAGTTAAATATAATATGGAAACACGATAAACTGCTTAACGCGCGCTCACAGTCCGCCGCGGATAGATAATCTGTTTGGTCTGAACAA
Source organism: Scoparia ambigualis (assembly GCA_963921215.1). Classification (NCBI taxonomy): domain Eukaryota; kingdom Metazoa; phylum Arthropoda; class Insecta; order Lepidoptera; family Crambidae; genus Scoparia; species Scoparia ambigualis. The sequence goes on along the minus strand of OY992517.1, from coordinate 27,488,398 downwards.
TGCCTAATTGAATCGAACAGTAATAAATATTTATTTTAAAAGCTAATTTCTTAGCGCCCCGTTGTACAAAGTTGTGTATTCTCTGTGCTGTGCGTATAAGATAAAAAATTGCCTGGCAAGTGCGGGCAAAGCAGCTCCGAGCGGTCAAGATAAATCAGCGAACATAATAATTTCGTAAAAAATAGTAATCGTTCGAAAATTTGTTGGATTATTGATAAATCTGATTAAATAAAAAATAATGTGACTATTAAAGGTATAAAAATGGACGGAGCAATTTTTCACAATACGTAATTAAGCAAAAACTAAAAAAATATGTTTGAAATGGTAATTTTATTGGATTATTAAACAAAGCTGTGTATTTAATGATATAAAAACATATTGAAAAATAAAAATGGACGGAGCATTTTTTCAGTGGAAGTTATAGTGGAAAATGTTGAAAGTTAAAATTTGGGGTTCTCTGAAATGGAAAAAATGTTGGATTCTTTGACACACTTATTCTAACTAGTACATACGTACGTATACAGAAAGAATTTCAGCCTGAGGAAATATTCACAGAGAGTTATAAGCGATTTTCATGTTTTGGTAAAAATACCTAACTTCTCGTAACAAATTTTGTTGGATTATTGTACATCTGTAATCTGTATTACCTAACTTCATCACCTGCCAAATTTCAAAGGCATTTTAGGAAAGGAAGGAAGGAATTTTTCGGGTTACAAAAGCCCCGTTGATTGGGCTATATATTATGATTTGTTGTTATGATGGTAAACAAAAGGCAAAATCATTATTCTGAGGTTGTGTATTATTAAAGAAATGGTAGATGTCAAAGTTATTGGGAAATATTTACCGAAACTGAGTTTACTGGGATTTCGTTTCGAACACGAGAACTGGGTATGCAATTCTAATTGGGGGGGAAAAGTCATTAGGGATTGGAAGGGAACTATAAATAGTAGGAATTATCTTTGAGGAAGAGGGCTAAAGAGGGTTAATGCGTTGCACCATTATTGTCATAAGCATAAAAAAGGAAAAATAAACTAGTTTAAAATAATGGACATGTGGACAAGTGGCTTTATGGTTGAAGGGTGTAAGAATGAGTCAATGGACTAGGGGCTTTATTTTTATTTGAATTTCGCGAGGACTGTTCCGGGCGTCGCTTGCGAAATGGGTGCCTCATTAGTTTAGAGTAATGGGGGGGGGGGGGGGGGGGGGTTCGCCTGGATTGGTCAACGCGTCCCTCGCGACATAGGCGCCGTCTACCGTGCGTTATTTACTTGAGTTTCGCGGAAGACGGGGCTAGGTCGGAAAAATCGATTCACATACAACCGGGCGCCATCTATGTTCTGAATGCGGATTTTTTTATAATTTTACTAAATACGGGATTATTAGCTTAAGTGGGTGTTTATTAAGAGGGAATTGTTGATGGAAGGCTACATCTAGATGTTCAAACATGTAATATTGGCTATCTAAAGAGATTTGGTTGGTTTATGGAAAACACTAAAATGTGGGGGATGTTATCTCCACGTGGAAGGACACGAAGTTGGCCATGTAACAAAAGATAACTAATGTGAAGCCGAGGCGCGTAGGCGAGATGGCTAGCGATTGGGTAAAAGGTAGTAAAGTGGATTTGCGCGGGCGAATGTCGGGCGAGCGTGGCGCGAAATTTAAGATGCTTGGGGATAAGAGGAAAATTAGCGGGCATTCAATTGAAGGTCGTCGGAGGCGCGGTCCGACTTACGAGTGGCGGTAACGATCTCATACGCGAAAACGAGCGTCCTAGCCTTTAAAGCGCGCTAAGTGATATTCAAGCTGCGATATTAAATAAAATCTTGACACTAGTTTTCGCGTATGAGATCGTTACCGCCACTCGTAAGTCGGACCGCGCCTCCGACGACCTTCAATTGAATGCCCGCTAATTTTCCTCTTTTCCCCAAGCATCTTAAATTTCGCGCCACGCTCGCCCGACATTCGCCCGCGCAAATCCACTTTACTACCTTTTACCCAATCGCTAGCCCTCTCGCCTATGCGCCTCGGCTTCACATTAGTTATCTTTTGTTACATGGCCAACTTCGTGTCCTTCCACGTGGAGATAACATCTCCCCTCTCTTTCTATCTTTCAATCTCAACTTCTCGCTCGCTGATTACCGACACTCCCGCGTAAATTTTAGTGTTTTCCATAAACCAACCAAATCTCTTTAGATAGCCAATATTACATGTTTGAACATCTAGATGTAGCCTTCCATCAACAACTCCCTCTTAATAAACACCCACTTAAGCTAATAATCCCGTAATTAGTAAAATTATAAAAAGATCCGCATTCAGAACATAGATGGCGCCCGGTTGTATGTGAACCGATTTTTCCGACCTAGCCTCGTCTTCCGCGAAACTCAAGTAAATAACGCACGGTAGACGGCGCCTATGTCGCGAGGGACGCGATGACCAATCCAGGCGAACCCCCCCCCCCCATTAAGCGACGCCCGGAACAGTCCCCGCGAAATTCAAATAAAAATAAAGCCCCTAGTCCATTGACTCATTCTTACACCCTTCAACCATAAAGCCACTTGTCCACATGTCCATTATTTTAAACTAGTTAATTTTTCCTTTTTTATGCTTATTACAATAATGGTGCAACGCATTAATATTAATTTTAGTGCTACACTCATGTATTCCTTATTAACGGACAGATACCATTTATTCTGTACCGTTACAGCCGCCTCCGATAGAATTTAAAGCAGATAAAGTACCATTCTTTTCTGCGGTAAATTATATCTTAACCATGTACAAGATAGCACTTCCTTCCTTGACAAACCTCATTGTCATCCTAGCCCTCTTCCTCCAAGATAATTCCTACTATTTATAGTTCCTTTCCAATCCCTAATGACTCTTTCCCCCCCAATTATAATTACATACCCAGTTCTCGTGTTCGAAACGAAATCCCAGTAAACTTAGTTTCGGTAAATATTTCCCAATAACTTTGACATCTACCATTTCTTTAATAATACACAACCTCAGAATAATGATTTTGCCTTTTGTTTACCATCATAACAACAAATCATAATATAATATAAATCAATATAACAGTCTATTGCGCTGTCTACTAACGCCCCCTAGCGAAAAACTCTTCAAACTCTATGACGATTCCGACTTAAAGTTTATAACATCTCCCAAACCATTCAACTATTCTATTCTTTAAACTATTTTCCTAGAATAAATTCAAGTACATCTGTCATCATGGCCTTCTTTTAACGTAGTCTTTTCTTACAACTTACTTCACATCTAAATGTCTCGACCTAGGAGTCGAACCTGGGACCTCCTTACATCTAACCGAGCGCCAGACCACATGGCCACCGAGGTGTAGACTCAAAAACCCTTTTTTTTTTCTTTTTTTTTAGAGTGGATTAAATGCATTACGCACGCGCATGGGACTCTCCCCCCAACTCCCGCTCCCCCGTCCAGGCCCTGCGGCCTCGGCGGGGGTTCGAGAGGAGGGGGGCATACCCACTAAAACCACCACTGCTCCTCCTGAGCTGTCAAGTCGAACTCTATCTCATCACTTGTGCCGGAGAGGCGGCGGGCGTCCAGATAGTCCGATCGCTCGCCGCGCCCTCAAACTCGTCCGCATCGCTCGACCCGATTGGCCCAGTGGGGTTCTGTATCGCCGGTTTGTTGACTTTAGTCACAGAAAAACAATGAGAGCATATCGTGATATTGAACAAGCAAAGAAAACCAATGGATAGTAGTACTACTATATTACTAAGTTTTAACTGTAAAAACATCACAAGATCAATCGAGTGTGTGAGGAGACTTTGTCTTTAAGCTGACATAATTGAACTGCAAGAAACCTGGCTTTTACCTAGTGACGTGCCATTCCTGGGGAGCATTGACCCGGCATTTTCCTTTACGGGAAAGTCAGCTGTTGATACGAGTGCTGGAGTGCTACGAGGGAGGCCCTACGGGGGCGTCGCCTTGCTGTGGAGATCTGCGAAGTTCTCGACGGTGTCAGTGATACCGTGTCGTAGTGATCGTCTCGTCGCCGTCAATATAGTGCTTAGCGATCGGTCATTCCTTGTGATGTCAGTGTACATGCCTACTAATAGTAACGAAAACCTAACTGAGTTCACCGAGTGTCTGAGTGAGTTGAATGCAATAATTGAAAGTGTTAATGTGGAATCGGTAGTAATCCTTGGAGACTTCAACGCACATCCAGGTGAGCTGTTTTTCAATGAACTGCGTACATTTTGTGTTGACCAATCGTGGTGTTGTGTGGACATGGAACTGTTGCCGTTAACTACTTATACATTTTTGAGTGAGGCACACGGGTGCCGCCGTTGGCTTGATCATTGCGTAGTGACAAGTGCAGCGCGGCCCTCAATAGAAAACGTGTCAGTGTTATACGATACCTACTGGTCTGATCACTTGCCGCTATTAGTTGAATGTAATTTAAATACTATTTTCCCCAAAACTATTAATTCTAACAATCCTTGCCAAAATGGTGTAAAATGGGGGATTAGGGATTTAAACCAAGTCTCACAATATAATAATTTATGTAATTCTGATCTCAAAAGTATTAATTTTCCTATAGAATTAAGTAATTGTGCTGATAAAATGTGTAAAAATAGAAATCATAATTTATTGTTAAATAAAATGTATAATGACATTGTAAATATTTTATCCATAGCGGCGAAAAATAGCTGCCAGCCATGTAAACAGAATAAACATAAATATGTGACTGGGTGGAATAAACATGTTAGCGCCGCTCACAGGCAGGCTCGACTTTGTTTTCAAAGATGGGTGTCATGTGGAAGGCCTGGGTCTGGTAATATATTTAATGATATGACTGAATCTAGAAAACTCTTTAAAAGGAAGTTAAAGTTTTGCCAAAACAATGCAGCTCAAATTAAAATGGATATCATAGCGGAAAATCACGCTAATGAAGATTTTAGCAATTTTTGGAAAAACACTAACAAAATGAACCCCAGGTCGAGTCTCCCTGTGAGTGTGGGTGGTGCTTGCGAGCCCCGCCAAATTGCTTGCGCGTTCCAGCAGTCCTTTAAAGTGGTCTCGCCGCTCGAGCCCGTGTCTCGGCTGCTCGATGAAGAGATTCTGTCAGAGGATTTAAGTGTTAGATTCTCGTGTAAAGACGTTGCTGATGTCATTGCAAAGATGGAGCGAGGTAAATCTCCCGGGTACGATGACCTGAGCATTGAGCATTTGAGACATGCAGGTGTACACTTACCAAGAGTTCTTTCTATGCTTTTTAATTAAGGTATAAGTCATAGCTAGTTACCTGAAACTTGATGCGCACCGTGGTTGTACCTATTGTAAAAAATAAGACTGGCGATCCCTCGGATGTATCCAACTATAGGCCTATCTCGCTGGCAACAGTAGAAGCTAAGGTGCTGGACAGTCTGCTTGATCAACAGCTAGCAAAGTTTGTCAACTTACATGATGCCCAGTTTGGCTTTAGGCCTGGCCTCTCCACAGAAAGTGCTATCTTCTGTCTCAAGCAGACTGTTCAGTATTACACTGCACGCAAAACGTCTGTGTATGCTTGTTACTTAGATTTATCGAAAGCTTTTGATCTTGTAAATTATAATATGCTATGGCAGAAGCTCCGAAATGAAACACGCGTGCCACAAGAGGTAACATCACTGTTTAAATATTGGTATAACCATCAGCAGAATAGTGTGCGGTGGGGAAGCGCGATGTCGGATGTGTATGAGTAATGGAGTGTGGTGTGCGGCAAGGAGGGCTGAGCTCGCCCCGTCTCTTCAACCTTTACATAAACCGGCTGATCGGTGAGCTTAGCGGCACCAATGTTGGCTGTTCTGTAGATGGGATTTGTATAAATAACATAAGTTACGCTGACGATATGGTTCTGCTGGCTCCATCGATTGCGGCCCTAAGAAAACTCCTACGCATCTGTGAAAAATATGCAGATGCCCATGGGCTTAGATACAATGTTAAAAAGAGCGAAATAATTATTTTTAAAGCGAGCGCTAAAACATACCAATCTGTACCTCCTGTAACACTCTATGGCACACCACTAAACTTGGTGACACAATTTAAGTATCTGGGCCACTGGGTAGCTGACGATCTATGTGACAATGTGGATATTGAGAGGGAACGCAGGGCGCTGTCTGTCCGGTGTAACATGTTGGCCCGCAGGTTTGCGCGGTGTACTGCACCAGTGAAGGTGACACTGTTCAAGTCTTACTGTCAGTCATTTTACACGTGCAGCCTGTGGTGGAACTTCACGCAGCGGGCATACAGCGCACTGCGCGTCCAGTACAACAATGCTTTTAGGATTATGTTGGGACTGCCCCGGTTTTGTAGCGCATCTGCCATGTTCGCTGAGGCACAAGCAGACGATTTCTATGCCATTGTTAGAAAGAGAAGTGCATCTCTGTTGGGCCGTCTTAGAGGGAGCAGTAACGGCATCCTGAAAGTGTTGGTCGGGCGGTGGGATTCCCCTCTGTTGAGGAGGTGGATGCATTTGCACATCAGTGCGTCCCCTCTTTCTTATGTTTATGCTGATTTGATTTGTGTTTTCGTTTTATTTATTATTAGTTATCGTACCTATTTTAAATTTTGTTTTTAAATTTTTGATTTTAATGTGCTTATGTTATTTTAATTAATTTTTGAATTTTAATTTTGTAATTTTTAATTATTATTATTATTATTATTTTTAATGTTTGATTTTAATTATGTAACTTTTAATTTAATTTAATATTTGTAAATAATGTTTTTAATATTTGTTTTCAATTGTATTTGTGTTGTATGGATCTCATTATCCTTAATAAAGATTTATTTATTTATTTATTACTGTACAGCTCCTATATCCTAATAGTAGCTAAATCCTTGACTTACAATTGCCGTTCTTTTTAGACTTTACTTTTATGAATCTATAGAAAAGCGTGACAAACTCATATGTACATTTGCATGTCTTAACTTATTACGCTCTGATAATGCTAAAGTACTACCATTTTATCATCTATAATTTCTATAGTTCATTCAAAAAATATAATTAAATGCAGGTTTTAAGGTACTTATAAATATAATAAATTGGTGTTGTGTGTGTATAGAATCCAACTTTGACTAGTCAATGATCCCTAGTAAGTCGGCATGATTGCCCTAGAAAAACCACGATCTAATCAAAAGTTGGTATGCGGGATACGCAGAAGAATATTGTCCTTCTGTACTGCCCGTTTAGTCAATACCAGCCGCTAGCACAAGTGCCTCATAAGATTTAACCACAAGTGGTTATTATATTATACACCACAAATGTATAATATTAAGAAAGAAATGTATTAATATTAAGTAAGCAATGTATTAGTATATAAGAAAGTAGTGCTAAATATAAAAGAAAGGAATGTATAGTTACTTTTTTTCGGCGGTAGGTGTTAAAAACGTATAGACGTGTTTTCCAATCTCAATTTTTAATTTAAAAATATTTAATAAATTATTTACCTTTATGTATGTCAATATACACTTTGACACTAGTAAATAACTAGTACTTACATTGTTAAAGTTAAATGTGGCACAAACACATAAAATAAAAACACCACCTGCCAGCTCATTCACTTGCACAACAGTTGTGAGATCACAGTTGGAAAGCACCACTTATTAACACAATGGCTCAACTTGCGGACATCCAATCAGCACAGAAGGAGCTAGAAGACTGTTTCATGAAAAAACTTGGCCAGCTAGAAGCACAGATCCAGAGTGCGGGACCCGCTAAAGATACGGTGTCAAAGATTGCTGAGGAGTTTCGCTCCTTCCGGGAGCTTATGTTCTCAATGCTGGGCTTACTTCGGAAGCAAATCAATGAGTGCTCCAGAGCTGTTGATGACATGGAGACCAGGAGTCGTCGCAAAGCACTCATTTTTACAGGAATTGCAGAAGAAGAAAAAGAAAATACAAAGGCCCTCATTTTGGAAAGTATCAATGCTAAGTTGGGCCTGAAAGATATAACCACGGCTTCTATTAAAGTTTGTCATCGACTTGGAGTGACCAAGCCAGAACATCACAGACCAATCTTGGTTAAATTCTTCACTATGGAGCATAGGACCTCTGTGTGGAGGGCGAAATCTTCTTTCAAGGAATCCCCTGTTTCAGTCCGTGAATTTCTGACCAGAACCAGGCAGGCTGTATTTGGCAGGGCTCGTTTACATTTTGGGACTCATCCCAAAATGACCTCAGTCTTGTTGGACGTAGCATAAAGTCTCCTGATAGGCTCGGACTACATGCATCCGGAATCACACGGACCCGAAAAAACACGGCCCCGGATTCATTCCGTAGCTCAAACAAATATATGAGTTTTTACTGCATCGACTACATGTGATCAGAGGCCTTCCGATCCCGATTTTCACCCGGAAGCAACCGAAACATGCTCCGGACGTCTCCGAGTAGCCGATCCGTTATTTTTCGGCACGGGGGGCGGGGCCTATCAATATCGTATGAAGTTGTATGGAGCTGACCACACGAGAATTCGAGAAACGTCCGTTCCGGTCCGGTCCGGAGGAATCACGCGCCAGTCGATGACAGACGCTCGAAGCGGTCGGTCGCGTCGCGTGCGCAAGCAAAACTGCAAAATAGTAGTTGATTCCGACCGCCTCATTATGGTGATAGTAGTAGTAGCACAGAATAAATAATAGTACCCTATACTACTAGTACACTAGTAGTAGTAGTGTTCGTAGAATTTATCAGAAAAGAACCTTATTTTTGTATAAGACTTGTAGAATTCATATTCCGTTATGCTGTCTATGTGAAAAGGATTAACCCAATATCTTTTCACTTTCTTCTGTTTCCATTTTTATTCCAATTACATTTCGACTGCGATTTTTGCGTAAAATGGCCAATTTTGGCGTTGCGGATCTCGGAAACCAAAATACATTAACAATTTTGACTTATTGAATAATGTAGAATAGCTTTTGGAATAATGCGTAGCGGCCTCGCATTTTGTAAATTTTGCTTAACGTATACTGCCCGGAGGTGCTTCTATATTTGCAACTTTAAAAATGGATCTTATCCATCCAGACAACATAGTCCTGGTGGCAGTCTTAACTATTCCTGTTACTGAAATAAACAGTTGGTCTATGTTTACTTCTGATCTTCTCCTTTGAGAAGCCTGTATTAATAATTGTATAAGACGCACCGGACAAATACTAGGGTCCGGGTGATTTAACAAATGCCAACCAGACTGTTGATTGTAGCTGAGTCTGTTTTAGACCCATGTTCCGGCCATAATATTATTTCCTTATCTTTTTGTAATAATTTGTCCTTTTTAATTAAAATGTTTACTAGAAAAAAACACACGCACACACACTTCACAGTGACGTAATACCGCTGGCTTGCAGCACTACTAGAAAAAATCATAAAATTTAACCGCCTGTGTGGTCTAGTGGCTAAGCAACCTGTTTCAGACCTAGAGGTCCCGGGTTCGATTCCCAGCGGGGGGTACATCTTTGTGTGCTCGGTTTGGTTGGTGGTAGGGCTGTTAAGTCCGCCTGGCTAGCTACCACCATCTTATCTAAGTCTGTCGCCATAACAACGATGTTTATAGCATTGTTGTGTTTCGGCAGTTTGAGATAAGATAGCCAGTTCCTCAGTGAGGATTCCAGGTGAAGCGCGCTTCCACCTTCGGCCTTATCGTCACTTACCATAAGGTGAGATGAAGACCAAGCGCTTACCCGATAAAAAAATAATAATTCAAGAGTCTTCTGGGGTTTCCAAGAGGTAGCTTAGCGGTTAGAGCAGTGGACCAGCAATCCAAAGGTCACGGGTTCGAATCCCGTTCGAGCTTTCCAGAGACTGGTTGTTTTTTTTCTAGTAAACATTTTATTCTACAACTATATAGCATTGTGAATGCAAAATTTCAATAATAAAGATTTTTAATTAAACCCAAAATTGCAGAGAAAGATTTTCATAAAATGCGGGAAGGCACTTTTTTGAGCTTCTAGATTGAACTAAGTACTGTTCTAAACAAATGAAATAAAAAAATAGAATGTTATCACTTATATAGTCTTAAAGTGCGTAGCGGTCTCGGAATTTTTAGATATCATTGATTTTATATAGAAAAAAAAAATCTTATTCGAAACCAAAAAACTTAAAATTGCTTTAAGGTATCCGTGAATTTCTTCTATCTACGATAATATTATTGAGCAAAATTTATACCAGAATAATCGTTACTTACTTCATAATGAATAAATATTTTATAATTAATTAATTATCCTATTTCGATAAAAACGAGAAATACAACTGTAAAATTACTTCAAAATGCGACGCGCCGGCCGTCCGAACTCAGCTTATCCTCGCAAAAGGACATTTGTAATATTAAGCATGAATTTATTATCCTATTTCGATAATAACGATAAATACAACTGCTAAATTACAACAAAATGCGAAAATGGGCATTTTACGCAAAAATCACAGTCGAGATGTAAGTAATAGGCCTCTTAACGGGTACAGCTAAGCATACAATTTCAACTAAAGTTAAACTTTCCATTGTCGACTGGACGACTATCCAGCGCAAGTGCTAGAGACCGACTGAGTAAATTTCTCTCCGGATTCAAAACGGAGCGCGTGTAGTCGATTACTTGCCGAATTTGGTTTTTTCCCTGGCCGGACTGATTCCGTATGCATGTAGTCCGAGCCATAAAGTCACCACCGTGGAAGAACTGAACCCGTTGTTGGCGAAGTATCCAAGGAAACCTGGTGATTCACCGGTCGGAGTCAGGAACAAACCTGAAAGAGGGGTGCGTAAATGAAATTAGGATAATTACCTATATTTAATCATATAAATGTCGCTAAAATAATGAACTTCTTAGTTTTGTCACCATAAAATACTTACTTAATTGTGCTTTGTTTCCCGTTGTTTTGATCATACATGCTTTTACTTAAACCTAGCTAGCCTAAAACTTTATATTGCTTATAGTATCGCTATTTAGTACCATACCCACGATTTAGATTTTATTTTCCTTGCATTGTTTGTTTTCTATTTTGTACCTACCTACTCCTGACACTGACAGCATATTTTTAAATGTCTATGTCATTTTCATTTTTTATGGTAAAGGAAATTAGCCTATGCAGCCATGTTTGCATTTTATTAGTTATTTAATTTAATTTTAATGTTTGTTTTTTTCAATTTATTTATTTATTGGCCTAAAAGTTTGTAGAATAATAGCATGTCACGTCCTTTAGCTGTTATGTGTTTTGAGTTAGTGTCAGAGTACTGGTGGATTAAGGTATTAGAGTGATTATCATTATTTTTTATTAATGCTTAGTTGCTTTAGTATTTAATTGGTTTTTTTATATGTATTGTGCTATATTATGTACCTTTTGTGAATGGTCGGCTGGCGGGTGGTGCACTATGCACGAAACGTAAAGTTTTTCTATTTTATTTTACCCTAAGTATATTATTTATTAATTACGTTGTTTCTATCTATCTATTTTATAATATTTTGTTATTTATGTTATCTGATGATGATTCCTTTCATTCTGCCAATGATTCTGAGGACTTATCTTGCAACACTAGTTTTTGTTCGATGCCTGATACTCTTGGCGACTTTGTTCGACAAAACTTTAGCCAGCACACATACTCGCTGAACGTTTGCCATATAAATGCCCAAAGTCTCCCTAGTCACTATAGTGATTTTATGGAGGCATTTACAGGGGCTAATGTTCATGCCGTCCTGATTTCCGAGAGTTGGCTCAAACCTCACCTTCTTTCTACCACCTACCCTCTTTCTGGTTTCATTCTTGTCCGAAATGACAGGACTGGACGGGGAGGGGGTGGTGTGGCTATCTACATTCGTAGTGAATTTCCTTACAAAATCCTTGCATCTTCTATCTCAACTCCTTGCGCTTCCGCTGAGTACCTCTTCCTCGAAATATGTGTTAAGGGTGTAAAGACTCTTCTTGGTGTGGTGTACTGTCCTCCTAGTGTAGATTACTTTATGGATTTGGAGTTGATTCTTGAGTCTTTTGGGTCAGAGTATACGCATCACGTCATCATGGGCGATTTTAACACTGACCTTATCCGCCCTTCCCCACGTCCTCCCACTCCAGGCCACCCATTGTAACATTACTGGCGAAGACACCTGGCTTGACCTCATCCTCACGTCCACTCCATCTCTTGTATCCAAACACGGTCAATGTCCTGCTCCTGGTTTTTCCCATCACGACTTAATTTTCCTTTCCTACATCCTTAAACCCACTAAACCAGTCCCTAAAGTACTGCGCTGGCGTTGCTTTGGTCGTATGGATGGAGAGGCGTTGCTCGGAGACGCATCCAACATCAATTGGGACCATTTGATGGCTGTTTCCACAGTTCATGAGAAGGTTAGTATTCTTAACCAAGAAATCATTTCGCTATATGATAAACATGCGCCAGTCAAGAATGTTAAGGTAAAGCGACCACCTGCTCCTTGGCTAACCAAGGGGATACAAATAGCCATGAGACGTAGGAATCGTGCTTTTCAAAAATTTAAGAGGGAACGGTCTGAGAAGAATTGGTGCCTTTACAAATCTGCAAGAAACACGTGCAATCAGATGATACGTAATGCTAAACGCCGTCATATCCTTGAAAACATCTCATCCTCATCCCCCGCTGATATCTGGAAGTTCCTTGGAACGCTAGGTATTGGCAAAACGCGTAATATTATTCTCCCTAACGCAATTTCGTTGGATGATATAAACCTACATTTCACCACTACTTCTGCTAGTACGGATCGTTCAACCCTTTGTCAAACGGTGGATTATATTGCAAGTCTGTCTCGTCCCAATATTAATCCTTTTCATTTTTCTTCTATTACTGCGGATGAAATCAAAAAGATTATCCTGTCCATCAAATCTGGGGCCGTGGGTCATGATGGTATCAGTCGGCGTATGATTGTCCCGATCTTAAACTACATAATTTCTCCCATTACCCACATAATTAACTTTTCCCTTGACTCAGGCCAATTCCCCTCCCAATGGCGTAAAGCCTATGTGCGTCCCTTACCAAAGATATCCAATCCTTCCGAACCATCTCATTTTCGGCCCATATCCATTCTTCCGTTTCTGTCGAAAGCTATCGAGGCCTGTGTTCATAAACAGTTTTCGAGGTTTATTTACGGAAACAACCTCGTTAGTCCTTTACAGTCTGGTTTCAGGCCCGGGCACAGCACAGTCTCCGCTCTCCTTAAAGTCACTGGCGACATTAGGCAAGGTATGGAGGATACCAAAGTCACAATCTTGGTACTTATTGACTTCTCAAATGCCTTTAATGCCGTCAGTCACGACGTTCTCCTTTCTATCCTCTCCCATCTTATGGTTTCATCTGAGGTACATGAGTGGTTCTCTTCATATCTTCGAGAGCGTCAGCAGTCGGTTCGCATTGATGAGACATCATCAAGTTGGTGTAACTTGGATGCTGGCATTCCACAAGGCGGTATTCTTTTTCCTTTATTATTCTCAATATTTATTAACTTCATCACACACCACCTTCAGTGTTCGTATCATCTGTACGCCGATGACCTTCAGCTTTACTACCAAGCACGTGTAGACGACCTGCCGGACGCCATTGAAAGACTGAATCGCGATTTAGACGCTATTAAAGACTGGTCTCGTAGGTTTGGTGTTGCCGTCAATCCCACAAAGTGTCAATCGATACTTATTGGCAGCTTGCGATTGATGGGTAAATTGAAGCCGAATTCTCTTGAGCCAATAGTGTTCGACGGAACGATTATTCCATTTAGTAGTTCAGTAAAAAATCTTGGCCTACATCTTGATTCCACACTCAGCTGGCATTCCCAGGTAGCTAGTGTTAGCCAAAAAGTGACCTAGACTTTGCGCTCTTTAAACCGCTTGAGAAACTTTTTACCGTTCGAGACGAAGGTAATGCTAGCGCAGTCTTGAATATTTCCCATGATCGACTATGGTGACGTGTATTATTACGATCTCAATGCCGACTTGCTTAATAAGCTTGACAGACTTCTCAACAATGGTATTCGATTTATCTTCAACCTAAGGAAGTACGACCACATCTCAAAGCATAGGACTGATCTGAAATGGTTACCCATTCATCAGCGGAGATGTTTGCGTGCCCTTACTACACTTTTCTCCTTTCTAAATTCAGCAAATGCTCCTTCCTACCTTTCTCCCCATTTCCAATATCTCTGCACCTCTCACGACAGGAATCTCAGGTCTTCCAATAACCTTCTCCTTTTCTCTCCTTCCCATTCTTCTGGCTTTGTTCATTCGTTCTTCTATATTCAATCCATACTCCTGTGGAACGCGCTACCTCAGGAAATCAGGATGGCTACGAGTCGTGACGCATTCAAAAAGAAAGTCCACATGCTCCTGTTTGATAAAACCATGGCAGAATCATCTCAGTAACGTCCTATCTATTATATATTATGTAGTTTATGTAGGTATATTTATATATTTGTATAATTATATATTTATTTGTGAATTTGTATATGTATGTTTATTTTTAGTATGTTATTTAATAGTTAAAAATTACTTTCACGCTCTCTTCCACTTTTTGTTACCGTAAATAAATGCACCTACCATGTTATCTCTGCACCACCCTAAGGTTGACTGGTAGAAAATGCCTCAGGCATTAAGTCCGCCATGTAATATTATAATGTTGCAAACGTTTTAATAAATAAATAAATAAAGTAATGAGAAAAGACATGTATTAGAAAATAAGAAAAGAAATGTTAAATCAAAAGAGAAGAAAAGTGTAGTAATAAGAAAGTAACATGTATTGGTAAATAAGAAAAGGAATATAAAATAAAATAGCAAAAGAATGGATAACAATAAGAAAATATATAGCACAAAAGAAAAGAGGCAAAAGAAAAGAGAATGAAATAAATAAAAAAAGAGATACGAAATATAAGAAAATAAAAACCAGAGCTCTTTAGCTCCAGAGCAAAAAGCCCAAAAAAAAAAAGTAAAGTTATATATACTTAGAATACATAGCTAATAAGAAAACAATTGTTAAATATATGTAAAGAGATAATAATAATAATAAAAAAAAAAATTGACACCGCTCAAACAAGACGTCTTTTTGGAAAATTTTCTTTTTATATTGCAATTTTGCTTTTTCCACCCTTTACGACAGCCAAAACTATAATATAACTAAGTAAACAATGCCACAAACATATCAAAAAAGAAATAGTGCTAAAACCAGCAACAAATAATATTTGATCTACACCCAATGATATTATATTAAAAATTTTATTGTAACATCATTGTCTACACCTATTTTTATGCATTTGACATTAATGTCATCATTGTCAACAAACTACAAGCAAATGTGATAAAAATGATAACAAGATCCCAAAAACGTCTAGCGGAATCTACTAGCGCGTACCCACCACCTCCGCCCGTCGCGTCATCTCCGAGCTCATCGTTGGAGGACGACTTCGTCACTCCCACGGAGGGCAGCTCGTCGAGTGATGACGACGGGCCTACGCCGCCGCCGCCGCTACCACCACCTGCGCGACGACGAGGACGGCCACCGCTGCCGGCACGCTTGGGGCCTGTGGGGCAACCTGCTCCGCGCCCGGCCCTCGCTACCGGTGGTGTACGCGTCGCATGCGATGGACACAGTCTATGAATGAGAACTGCATGCGCGCCTACTGTAACGGTACAGAATGAATGGTATCCGTCCGTTAGTAAGGAATGTGTGGGAGTAGCACTAACATAAATATTAATGCGTAGCACCATTAATATAATAAGCATGAAAAAGGGAATAATAAACTAGTTCAGAATAATGGTCCGTGGTCTAACGCTTTATCTTTAGTTTGAACTTCGCGGGGACTGCTCTGTGTGCTCCTTGCGACATAGGCGCCATCTAGCGTGAGTTATTTACTTGAGCTTCGCATAAGGTTGCTAGTTTGACTTCTTTATTTTGAATTTCGCAGGGACTGCTCTGCGCGTCCCTTGCGACGTAGGCGGCGTCTAGTGGGAGTCATGGTTGTGAACTTGACTAGGACCGTATTTTATTTTGAATTTCGCGGGGACTGCTCTGGGGTCGGGAAAGTGGTTCACCTACGGGCGGACGCCATCTATGGTCGGAATACGGAACTTTTGATAATTTCCCAAAATATAGGATTATTGGCTTAAGTGGAGGATTATTAAGAGGGAATTGTTAATAGAAGGCTACATTTAGATATTCAAAGATGAAATATTGGCTGTCGGACGAGATTTGGTTAGATTATGGAAAAATTTTAGAATTGCGCGGCGAAAGCGGCAATGAGCGAGTGAGAGGTTGAGAAAAAGACAGAAAGAGAGGTCGGATGATAGCTCCACGTGGCGCGACGCGAAGGCGGGGGGCATCGGGGAAACGGCTAGCGATTGGTTGAAGGGAGAAAAGCGGTCTCGCGCGGGAAAGATGTCGAGGGCGCGTGGCGCGAAAGTTAAGATGCTTGGGAAAAGGGCGGAAAATTAGGGGCATTCAATTTTGGGACGTCGGCGGTGCGGTCCAACTTAAGAGTGCGGGACTACTCATACGGGGAAAATAGTGTCCGAGCTTTGATAGTGCGCTAAGTGATATTCGAGCTGCGATATTAATTAAGATTTGTGAAATTGAAAGTGATTAATAAAGTAAAACTATTGCGGTCGCAACTCGAATCCGTTAACGGAATGAAGTATTCCGGGGTACATCGGCGGAAACGCGTAACGGTGGCAACGAAAACCTATGTACCTTTCAACAGACTTCGGTCTGGATGATCTTTGATTGTATTTAATAAGATCGGCGTTTTACATCATTACGCTAAACAATACACTATCTTCGACGGAGTAATGGGGGAGAGACAGTTGTCTCCCTAGTGAAAGTTGAAGATAGGTCAGACACCATTTAGCTGGAGGTAGACCCGTATGACCCAGTCCAATTTCGAGTCTACCTCCGTACATACAGTGTAGTGATAGGAAAATAACACACTGAGTATACTGGCTCGACTGATAGAACATTTAGGAGTTAGTTGCTTTCAGGGGCAATGCGACTCTCACCACACATCACGAATTTAAGTTAAATATGGCTTGGCCTAGATTGCAAGGTACACAAAAGGGACTGTTAGTTCGACAAAATATAGGCAATTTCAAGTGAGGAAAGTTGTAGGAATCTATTGGTAGGCGGATATATATATGGTTAGTTATTAATTCAGACTAATAAGGTAGGGATAATTAAGTTACGGCGCTAAATAAAATTATGATGAAGTGATGTGGGTCCTAGCTAGGCAAGTAATCTGTTACCGCAGGCCGGTAAAATTCTAATTGTTTTCCTAAAGTTGTTACCAATTAATTATTCATTTTAAATAATTAACAGAAGTATGATAATATTGTACCATCATTACTTTGGAGTACCTAAAAGTCTAGACTGGTTTCCTATTACAAGAAAAATACTAAAAAGTTATAGCAAATAAGCTTAGCCGTACTGTGATGTTTGATTTCTAATACTGAAATGACCAAACAGGCATTTTTTAGCTTTCCCTGGGATGCAATACGATCTCATATCGCTACACTCTTCAAGGTGTTAAAGTTTTACATCCGATACCTTAGCAAAAATAAGCTGATACAAACTGAACAACTAAAAGCAGTTTAGAACCTAAGATAAGTCGTTGAAAGAAGACATTGCAAGCTATGAGCTTCTAATAATCTGAAACATAGAAATAATTGATTGATAACAACCAGCTAATTAGCCTGACAATGGTCTACTAATACCATTTGAATAGACCTCTTAAGATATGTAAGTACTTACTTCTAATAATCTGAAACATAGAAATAATTGATTGATAACAACCAGCTAATTAGCCTGACAATGGTCTACTAATACCATTTGAATAGACCTCTTAAGATATGTAAGTACTTACTTCTAATAATATGAAACATAGAAATATTTGATGGGAACAATCTAATCAATCAGACTAATACCTAGTACAGTCTAATTTATATCTATTAAAGTGAGTAAAAGATAACTTCTAAATGTAATTGATTCAATGATTAACAGGGATAATTAACTACCTAATTTACTACCTACTAAAAGTATACTGACTATGATTTAGTAGTCTATCAAATTAACCACTCAGTCTGAGAGACAGAGGGTGGAAGTTAATGGAAAAATAATTAACTTAAGTTCACTCCCTAAAAGTCAGGGATGTTGAATAAATTAAACATCTTTCAATAAACTTGAGATGTACTTATACTTTATAAGATCTGTATAATGAACACTAAGAGTAACCCAAAGTAATTTACTTCAAATGATAGTATTCTATTTAAGTTCACTTCCTAAAGTCAAGGATATTGAATGAATTAAACATCCTTTAATAAACTTAAGATGTGATAATCTGCCAATGCAGCCAATCCAATGTAGTTATATTGGAACTTTACAAGACCTGTATAATAAATACTAAGAGTAAATAAAAGTAGTTTTACCTGTATTAATAGCATTCTACTTTAGCCACCGCCTGAATTGGCGTTTTATTAAATTATCCACCCTTTACGGAACTGAATATAAGTTATTGCATTGAATAATTAAGTTCTTAATGTGAAAAGGATATTTGGAATAATAAGAATTTAAATTGCTAACACATAGTTCATAATGTAAAATGAAATTAAATTTGAGGAGAGATGTAAATTCTCAGTTTAAAGAATTAAAGGCACAAGCTAATAATTAAAGTTAAAGCCAATGTGACGGAACTATAATTAAACCATGAGATGTATAGTACGCTATGGAGCGGTGGTGGGGCTCATAAATTGCACCAGGCTTCTTATGTATCATGCTACTGATAATAAATAATAATACCTACAAGCTAAGCTATCATCTGATTACCTTTGAGTGGTTACAAATCTTCCCCGCAGCTGCAGTGAAGGATTTAGGTCACAGTTCAGACGGAGTCATTGCTAGGCTACACATATTTATGTTATGATTTATAGACTGGTAGGTAATTAGGTCAGGAGAAAATAATTTAACACAGGGATAAGCCAATTACTAAACTTTCACGAAAGAACTTGAGTTACTTAAATGCGGTTAACAACGGAGGGTTCACTAGACGATCTGGCCAAAATAGTAGTTATTATAATATTACATTGCTTGACTGAAATTCACTGCAAATAGAATTAAGCTATGCTAAGGTTTCATCATCATACAAACAATACGCACTAAACAAAAACTCCAAACACAACCATTAGATTGTAGATAAATTAGGTTAATTAGTTTTAAGAATTAGATAATAAGTTAAGTTAAGGTGAAAGCGGCGAGGATGTGTGTATGTATTATAAGGTAGCTAGGCATATAGGTGTGAAAGGCATTACATTTAGGTTTAGATTTAGGTATAGAATTAAGAGAGGGGAGAGGTTACAATTTGGTAAGCCATGACCAGGATCAGAAAGTTAAGTTATAAATTATCATTAATATAGTTGTATTGGATTTCAGTCAAGCGGTAATACTTTAATTTAGAAGTGGGATTTTTTTTCCCACAAATTGTTGTCGTGTTGCGATGCGTGAGTTTAGAATTGGCTTAATAGGGAATAATTCAATGAAGATTAATTAATTCAGAGATATTGAAGAATTATAATTTGACACTTTTCACAATAAACTTTGTTGAGTCTTCTGGAGTTGATTCATGCACTTTGTATTACGGGCTCTTGATAGTGGGTGAATTATAATTTGACACTTTTCACAATAAACGTTGTTATCTTCTAAAGTTGATTCATACACTTTGTATTACGGGTTCGACCAATATTGTAGACAGTCGCAATGAGAGCTGGAGCTAAATTTTGTTGTACGAAATCTGTAACAAAAAGATTCTCAGGTTAGGTTAAAGGTCAAATAGAGATAAAGCTACAAAACAATAGCGTAATGAGTATTATTTGAAATACAATACCTTTCAGTTATTATCTTTTTCTTCTTTATTTAATGGCGGATTTCGCCAGCATCAAGTAGGTACTGTAGAGTTTATACCATGTTAGGGCGCTGGCTGGTTTTACTTTATAGTAATTTATTAAAAACATAATTTGAAATGACAAGATGTCAAACCGGGAAGTAGAGGAGAACGATCTGAAGTGCCAACAGGGGTAGACTTGACCATGTTATTTTTATATTGTAAATATGTAATTCTAAAATGTATATAAAAGTATACAATAAATGAACTCGTATACTAAATAAAGGTTGTTGTTATTAAAACAAACGCCCCCCAACCTTTACGAGTTCTACAATGGTGGAGGCGCCAAGAGCCGACCGTGCGCGAAAAAGTTTCCGTTTTTCAGGTGGCACGAAAGCACTGAAAAGAATGGTGAATAGGCTAAGTGTTGAAGAATAAAGAATAGAAAAGAAATTAAGATAATCTATACCTAAAAGAAGAGGAATTTTTTTTTTAAAGCTAAATGGATCACGTAGTCACTTGTTTTACGGGTCATTTTGATGAGTCGGTGGAAGAGTTTCTGGAGCAGTTCCAAGCAGTAGCAATATATAAGAAATGCACTAGCTCTGAGGAACTATTGTTGTTGTTGCCAGCATTTTTAAGAGGATCAGCACTTTTCTACTTTCGATCAATAAAAGCTTCATGTAAAAGCTTTGAAGAATTGGTGGATAAATTGAGGGAAGAATTTGAAGTGTGTGATTACTCCGAATTATTTTATAATGCCAAGCAGGACCAGAAAAACCTGAGCGAGCATTTTTATAATTTATCGGAGTTGGCTAGCAAAGCAAACATAACCAATGAAGCAACATTCATTACGCAATTTATAAAGGGATTAAAGCCTTACTACAAGAGTAAACTGGCATATTCCCACTATGCGTGTAAAAGAGACCTCAGGGAGGTTATTTTGCAATTGGAGAAGGTGTATCCACAAGCACGTGAAGAGCAGATGAACTTAGCGCAGAATCATGCTGCGTTCGTTCATAAGTTTGTTGGTGGGGGAGGTGATCATAGTACGCCCAATCCATTTGGTCCGCCAATGACGACGGAAGTGCAAGATGTATGCCGCGTTGTACCAGGACCTGCACCTTCAAATAGCTATAATTTACGTTCTAATTTTAGGAAAACGCAGTCGCAGCCGGGTTTTCAACCTCGCCGACAATAAAGAAGGCCAATTGTCGCGACGGTGATGTTTTTGAGATGTCGTCTGGTCTTTTGCAAGCGCACACATCTGACGTGAAATTGCAAGCGATGGATGAAGCTAGTCAACAGGTTAGACCTTCTTCTACGTTATTGCCATTATTAGTATTTTCTACAAATGAGGTAAATTGTGTAGCTCTTGTAGACACAGGTGCCACGGTTTCCTGCATCAGTCAAGCTGCCGCGGATGAGATAGGAGTAAAATGTAGAGATATAGAAAATAGATGTATTATGGCGAGTAATGGTAGTAGGTTAAAAGTAGTAGGAAAATGCGATATAATGTTTTCTTTGAGCGATTTTTTATTTAAACAAGAATTTATAATTGTAGCTGACTTAAAATGTAGTGTAGTATTAGGTCAGGATTTCTTAATAAAGAATAAAATGTGTATTGATTTTTATAACAATTGTGTGTCTTTTTCCCAAGGAAAAATTCATTTTGTTCAACCAAATGTGTTGGGCCAAAAAGATGAATCCGCTTTTGTTGCAAGACAGGACTCTGAAAGATGTTCGATTGTTAGACAAAAGTTAGGAAATATTCATTCTGTTCAGCAAAATGTGTTGAGCCAAAAAGATGAATACGCTTTTGTTGCAAGACAGGATTCGCAAAGATCGAGTTCGATTGTTAGACAAAAGTTAGGAGATATTCATTTAGTTTAGCCAAATGTGTCGAGCGAAATAGGTAAAGCCGCTATTGTTGCAAGAGAGGATTCGGAAAAATCGAGTTCACTTGTTAGACAAAAGTTAGGTAAGTCATCGAATGTTCCATGTCAAACAATTGGTTTAGAAAGTTTGAAGTTAGAACAAAAGTCAGATAGGTCATCGAATGTTCTAAATCAGGCAATTGTTTTAGAAAGTTCCGAGCCGGGCGCGGAAAAGAAAAACATTGATGTGTCAACAAGTGACAGGCATCAATCAATTGTTGACTTTATTGATTTTCAGAAATTGCGTAACAATGATTACGTTTATTTTTTGAAGGCACCAAATAGTGGTGAGTTTGTCTTGCCGGTGGAGGAAAAACGTTTTGTAATCAATGTAGATTTAGGAACGGGTTATCCTAAAACGAAAATTCGATAGAATAGGTAGGTTGTATGAGTAGATTATTTACGAAGGCACTACGTAAGAGTTAGGCCGGTATTCTTTAACGTCAATGATTTAATTTTATTATGTTCCAAAGCGAGTTATTGGCAGATGTACGAAACTGGCACGTCTTTATCAATGGCATATAAAATCATTGAGCGATGGGAGGTCTAATGTTGGTGGCTTGTAGGGTTCTTTGTTCATACAAATCGCCTGAAGCATTTCATGTCACGATGATGTGTGTTTGTAGACATTGTTGTGTATGTATGTTTGTAAAATATAATAAGTTTGTGTATAAAGGGAAGGCTTTAGTAGGTTAATTTTAAGTTATATGTTGTCATTGTTATTTACTAATATGTGTCTTAATGTTTCATTGGAACGAGAGAAATATGAAAAACGTATTTTAGGTATCAATTGATGTTTGAAAAAGAGGACCAATTACAAGAATTATTATATACTTAGTATTTTGATATGATAAGGAAAAAATTGTTAAAAAGCGTGAGATAAGTTTGTTGACGTATATGTAATGTTGAATGCTGGTAAAGTAAATATTTGAGGAAGGTAATGAGATGTAAGGGTTAAGTAGAATTAGATTGGTAGATCTAGTCGACTAATTCTATTATTTGGTGTAACATGATTAGGCAATAAACTATTTGTCATGGATTCCTGATTTGGGTTTCACACACATAAATGATGGGATATAGGGTTAGTATCTGGTTTGTAAATGGTTTGTTATTATTGAGGGTTAAAGATTGAGTATTATAGCATAGTTGGTGAAGGTTTAGGAATTAGCAGTATGTAGTATGCAGATAAAGGGCTGAGTATTTAGAGAATTAGTTTATGAAGGGTTAAGGAGTTAGTAGTATGGGGGAGTATGATGTTGTAGGTTATTTGATTTATGGAAGTAGTGTAATAGTAGTATAGGGTTAATTAATAGTTTGTTATTTTAGTAGTTTGTAGTGAGTTAGTAAATTTCTCTCACGATAAGCAATTTCTGGTGTAGAATAGAGTGACTATTCTCATAAGCATTCGGAATTACTTAGTAGAAGTTCTACCTAAGTAATGGATTGGAAATAGAGGGATTATCTTTTGCCTTAAAGTTTAATCAATAATTCCCTAATTCTATAGATTATGAGGGAATATTGTATTGTTGAGTATCAAGTCATAACGTGGGATAGTTGACATGTTTTTGGGGATTCTATTTCTTACCTTGTACTTGAGCCTCTTGAATTCTTGAGAGTTTTAAATATAATGGTGTAGAATATTTTTTCCTATTGATAAGTTGATAGTATCTGCTTTGAGTCTTGCTATAAAGCTTAAGTTTAAGAACGACTATCACACCCTTAGAAAGTTGGAATTTTTCTCTGCATTAACATTAAATATTTTGACATGCAAATTGATAAAGTTAGTTATGTAATTTTGGTTAAGGGTGATGTTTATGAGACGTGTTGGTTAGTGTTGGGGGATGATTCGAAATAGGTATATAGTTTTGACGGGTTTATATGTGCCAAGTTCTTCGAAGTTTCATTCTTCGAATAGCTAAATCCAAGTCGGGTTTAGGTTGAATCATTCTTGTATGTATTATTTTTCCCGTTTCCGCTAGGATGTGTAGTGATGTATAGAAATGGGTAGAAATGTATAAAAAAAAGTTGGAAAAAAATTTTTTTGTTTAAAAATTTTTTATTCCCCAGGTCGGGAGGAATGTAGAGTTTATACCATGTTAGGGCGCTGGCTGGTTTTACTTTATAGTAATTTATTAAAAACATAATTTGAAATGACAAGATGTCAAACCGGGAAGTAGAGGAGAACGATCTGAAGTGCCAACAGGGGTAGACTTGACCATGTTATTTTTATATTGTAAATATGTAATTCTAAAATGTATATAAAAGTATACAATAAATGAACTCGTATACTAAATAAAGGTTGTTGTTATTAAAACAAACGCCCCCCAACCTTTACGAGTTCTACGTGCGGCTGGTGGCGTTGTTGTTTTTCCAAAGTTTAATGAGTGAACAAAGTACTTAGATATAGTCAATAACCAAACTATTCCGGGAGTATTAATTTTAAAACTGTTGAGTTATCTGTGAATACTGAAACCTTTAGTAATTGTTTTCTATGAATACTGAAACCAGGTATCCAATTTTTGATAGGACGCTAAGATAATAATTGTTGACGTTAGGAGCTATGGTAACTGTAGTTTTGTTTCTATTCCTGGTGATAGATTTCATATAGGCATAGGCAACTGGTTCATACAGCCTTGTGTTGAGTTATTTTTTAGGATCGTAAAAGGTCGATAGGGTGACATAGTTCAACATTTATTGATTTAGAAAGATTTGTAGAATAGGGGGCGGTTTAATTATTATTGCTGTCGGTTGGAAAGGCAAGGGGGCGAGATTGGACAGAATTAACCAACTAAATTATTGCAGGATTCAATTTATATTATAGGACGGCGATATGCTGTACAATATTATAAAGTTATGACGCTAACAGCATAATATAAAACTAATAATAATTATATTTTGACTAATAATCGTTGAGCGATTGCGGTTTTTAGTTGATGTGCTATTCCACGTATTATAATTTATTTTGTTGGTTATGTTAGAAAAAAAAATAAATATAATAATGTACTTGAGTCTCACATCTGAAATCCATAGAGTAGTTTAGGCTAGTCAAGGACTATTACGTTCTTTGTCTATGGTTGGACCATAGAGACAAATGATTTAGCGACACCATAAATAATCTAGAATTAGGAATGATTATAAAACATGAAGTCATAAAACCAATCGGGGAGGAAACTTCCTTATCGCGTAATCATGTGATTTTGTTATAGCAAGCGGAATCATCTGTTATTTTCCATACCTGTTATTTTTAATACCTGCGATTTTTACATTGAAAGAGATTTTCCTAATACTTATCACGTAGTAGATTAGAATGCAATGACATTGTGGTGGAATTATTATTATGTGACATGTAGGTGGGGACGATTGCTCTGCACAAGGGAAATGCCGCTTCATTTTGTTAGTTCGATAAAATCCTAGGAAAAGTAACATAAAATAATATTTCGGTTCAAAATACACGCGTTGATGAGAAATCGCGATTATAGGGAATAGCAAGTAGCAGGGATGTCATGTAGGGGATAGAATCATGTGACTATTCATTGCTAGTAGGAATTTTGGTTTAAAAGCAACGTAGTTTGGGATGCATAATGTAAACGGATAAATACGTCTAGTAGGCGATAAAAGTCGTTACCGTCTGGAAACAACTATCTAATATCTACTCTATTGTGGGGAGGTTACCTATTAGCGAGGCTAGATGGCGTTGGGTTACCAATAAAAGATTTTATTTTGGATGATGGTAAAAGGGTGCTGTCTAATAATAATATGTATAATTGAAATACTCTTGCAGCGTTGTAAGTAGTCGTTACCGGTAATCATTGCTTCTTACCGTATAGTTGAAATCGTGATAAATAGTTAATTATGAAGATTTATAAAGGATTATTATTAGCTTAAGATGAGGTTAACGTACGCAGAGGTAAAGCTCGCTGGGCACAGCTTACTATACCTACTTACCTAATATTATCAGTTGTGAGTTACCTAGAGATATCTAAGTCGGGAGAGCGGTGAAAAGAAAAGACTTTACTACATGACTAATTAGTTAGGATAGGTAGAGATAGATAAATCATTAAATTCACTGGGTTGGATTAGCCTATTAAGAAGGGTACCTTGCACAATTGTCTATCTCCGTTGAACGATTAAGATGTTAAAAAAAAAAAAAAAAAAAACTTCTTGAAGATATCTAAGATTGACGGATGATGGATAATTGTGGAAGGTGGATATTAATTGAGCTTGGGAGCAAAATAGGGGTCGAAAGAAAAATATAATAGTAAAGAAAGAATGATAAATCGAAAGAAAAAAAAAATAATAGTAGAAAAAAGAAATAGTTGATTGGCTTGAAGTCGAGATTTAACGGCAAAATTAACGAGTTATAGCACTGTTATGCTATAGGGATAACAATAGCGTATGTTATCACATCAATTATAAAGGCGAGTGGTGGGCGGATGTCACGTCATAATCAATAGTTAACTCGTTTTATTATTTTGAAAGTTAACACAAGCTACTTATAAAACAGTGATCGATTTTATATACCACAATTTTAAGTTGTAGGATAATTTTAAACTCATAGTCCGCAGAAACATTCAAGCCGGAAATAAAGCGATGACATTGCGAGCTGAGAATAAATTTCTTAGTGTAAAATTTATTAATAAGTAAATCCCTGATATTGCGTTATCGAGATTACAATACAAAATCAACTATCACAATTCGAATCATACAAGGTAATTATTTAGATGTTGTCTCGCGTCGACAGGTACAAATTTTAATTTAGATGGGTAAAGACATTAGAACTGAAATGGGTTTCGGATGTGTGACGTTCTTAGGATACGTACTGTTTAGTAGCGTAATTTAAATTTAATAAAATCGGCCGAATTAGACATAATTCGTTTTGCGGATATATATATTTAATCGAGATTATCGTGGAGGTAGGCATAGTTCAAAGTTTATTAAACCCGACCTAGAGTCATAACCTATCTTTGTATGTCAGAAGAAAATAATAAATTTATTAGTAGTAGATTTTAAAGTCAATAGTAAATTTATTTTCCCGAGGTGAGACCTGAAACCTAGTTCGCACTAGGCCATTCAAATACTTTAACCGGTAATGTTGATTATAATAAATAAAGATGTTCGGGATTGATAATAATATTCTAATACTGCTATATTAAAATTGTTATTATGAAATTAAATAGGTTTGCTTAACAATTGAAGAATAATTATTAACTCAATGATTTGTTTTAGTACAAAGTAAATGTCTACAGGTTTAGAAATGATAGGACGAACGAAACGCGTTTGACTTGTGGAAGGTCAGCAGAGACTGTCACAGCGGGATGATCTTGTTGGTTATTTATTAGAATTGCTAGAATTCTTAAATAATCTAGATTATTGGCATCTAATATGTACGTGATGTAATTGTAGATGATTAAAATTAGTGCTAAGGTAGGTTATTGTCGAAGTTATGGCACAACCTTAAAATTGTTAGTTAATGTGAACTGCATGTCGCATCTAGATTGTTTTATACAAACTAATTGATTGGGAGTTTTCACATATGTAGGCCGGGACATTGAGTTGATGAAATAGTGTTATCAAAATCATTCATCACGGAAAGATAAAGATATTTTATTTGCAAGTGTGAATACAAAAGTTTAGTTCGGTTAGTTCTATCCTGTTATGTAGTTTTGTGGTAGCATTTTACCTAGGGTTGTTCTAAATTATAGGAAATTAAATATTAATTGTCTGTTGCTGTCTTCTACGTTAGAAGAGGAACGGAGAGAGAGAGGGAGGACTCACTTTGTTATAGTCAGCTGTATGATAGATAATCCTCCTAGTGAATATTTCTTGTGATTGCATTGCAGTAGTAACATAGAATGTTTATAGAATGTTTTGTTCATTAACCGATTATCCTCACCGCAGCTGTGGATAGGGATGGCTAAAATATGTGAACAAAGGTGGAGAAGATTGGTCATTATAAATTAAAATAAATACTTGAATTGCATTATGCCTGACTAAATAGTGCGAAGAGGTGGAGTAACTATGTTAGAGAAATTCTCTATTGCATAATATTCGAACTTTTGACATTTTCAATTGTAACTTTAGAATTTTGATTAGAGTATTTAACTAAGCGGGTCCAACGAAGAAGGCATGCTGAAAGCGAGGTCTTTGGTCGTCTATGCACACAATAAAATTATAGATGACACAAGGGAGCATTCTTAATTGGCACTGTTAAATTAGTAAAAGTAGCTTGTTTAGGGTGTTCGAATATTTTTAGTCGCACTGGGCACAAATAGAACTTAGTTAAGCGTGTGGGTTGTTTGATTTTCCTGGTGAAGTAATTGAATCGAAGTTTCGGAACTTTGCTGTAGAAGTGGGAATTACTCAGCACACAATAAAATTAAGTGGTTTCCATTTAGCTTCATTTCCTAAACTAGCCTTTCTAAAAGTTGTGAGAATTCTGCTGTAGGGTAATTCCATTCGAGGACGCCTTATGGAGTGTGGACCAGGGTAAATATGCTTGACTAAACAACAGAGAGATATTACCGGTAGCTGCGGAAATGAGGTTATTGATAGCATTTCATTTTAGCGTTATCAGTGGAACTCGCGCTACTGGGGAATTTTACAATCTGGACGGAAGGCTGAAAGTAGAGTAGAGTAATTAAGGAGTAACCAATTAGAGTTACAAACATTCGGGAGATTACCATCTTAATAATGTGTCTTGTGCGAGTGTAAAATTAAAATCATCTAATAAAAAATAAAAATAAAAAGAAACTAGCACTATTGAATCACGCAGTTTGGAATTCAGTAAATACGAGAAGGAACTCACGATATTAATTACCATGAATACTAAGACGAAGTGTCACCTTTAATGACTTATTATTTACCGATTTGACCGTTATTAGTAATATAAAAGGTAGGAAGTTAAGTAGAGTTGTGGGGGCGGATAAGATAGTTACCGGTCTGTTTAATTTAATAAGAAAATGATATTTTTCAAAGGTATAGGAAAGTAAGGGGATATTGACGTATTATATATTAGCAAATGAGACTAAATGTTGTCTTTCGTACATAGTAATAACTAGGGATGAGACATAGTTACTAGATAGGTTTTGGCATAAGTATTTGCTTATACGTATAAGCTCAGTACTTGTCAATTAGTATACAATGTCCAACGCGTACCGGGGTATTAACAAGTACTTATCGATGACGCATACATTGACAGTTAGATATACATAGCACACAAACTTCTAATAGATCTGAACTACGGGGTAGCTAGTTCAAAACTCAAGGACGTGTTTCGAGATGCGTACCCCCTTAGAGTGAATGAGTTTTTCCTAAGTATTTACGATCGACAACCTTATTGTAAGGCGTTAAGACCTCTATTTGTATGCACGGTATCACTGCGTACCGGACGGAAGCGAGTCTAGTATTCTATCTCGGTTATTTGCAGGATTAGACATTAGATGTATCTCATCTAAAATAAAGTTATAACTCTTGGGCGATGATGGTATGCCTACTGGTTTTGGTTGATATGGGGGTTTGGTTAAGATTTCTTATCCGCGGAGAGGAAAATAGGTTTCCGTTGAAAGAAGTAGCTAATTAGGGATTGTGGAGGACGCGGGTTCGATCCCTGCCTGAGGTAGACAATTGTTCCGACGTTTCGTTATCTTAGGTAATTATATAAGCTAAGATGAGATTGGTAGCGTTGAAGTATGAAGGAAAGTTTTAATTCAAATTATTAATTATTATTCATTAGCCTAGTTGGAACTAAAACCATGACGGCGAAGTGGTTGATGCTTCACCCACGAAAGATCCCAGGTTCGATCCCTAGGTTGCAACATTTAGATGCGGAACAAGTTGTAAGAAAAGACGTAAGTTAAAAGAAGGCCATGATGACAGATGTACTTGAAATTATTCTAGGAAAATAATTTAATGAATAGAATAATTGAATGGTTCGGAAGATGTTATAAACTTTACGTCGGAATCGTCATAGAGTTGAAGAGTTTCCGCTAGGGGGCGTTAGTAGACAGCGCAAGAGACTGTTATATTGATTTATATTATATTATGATTTGTTGTTATGATGGTAAACAAAAGGCAAATCATTATTCGGAGGTTGTGTATGATTAAAGAAATGGTAGATGTCTAAGTTATTGGGAAATATTTACCGAGACTAAGTTTACTGGGATTTCGTTTCGAACACGAGAACTGGGTATGCGATTATGATTTTGTGTCAGTTGAATAGAATGAGGGGTGTGGGCTATTTTGCAATAAGAAAGCTTATGGAGGAAGGAGTCATTAGGGATTTGGGGAGGAACTATAAATAGTAGGAATATCTTTGAGGAAGAGGGCTAGGATGACAATGGGGTTAGCAAGGAAGGACGTGCTATTTTGTACTTAATTAAGTACAGGGTTTAGATATAATTCGCCGCAGATAAGAGTGGTACTTTATCTGCTTAAATTCTATCGGGGGCGGCTGTAACAGTACAGAATGAATGGTATCCGTCCGTTAGTAAGGAATGTGTGGGAGTAGCACTAACATAAATATTAATGCGTAGCACCATTAATATAATAAGCATGAAAAAGGGAATAATAAACTAGTTCAGAATAATGGTCCGTGGTCTAACGCTTTATCTTTAGTTTGAACTTCGCGGGGACTGCTCTGTGTGCTCCTTGCGATATAGGCGCCATCTAGCGTGAGTTATTTACTTGAGCTTCGCATAAGGTTGCTAGTTTGACTTCTTTATTTTGAATTTCGCAGGGACTGCTCTGCGCGTCCCTTGCGACGTAGGCGGCGTCTAGTGGGAGTCATGGTTGTGAACTTGACTAGGACCGTATTTTATTTTGAATTTCGCGGGGACTGCTCTGGGGTCGGGAAAGTGGTTCACCTACGGGCGGACGCCATCTATGGTCGGAATACGGAACTTTTGATAATTTCCCAAAATATAGGATTATTGGCTTAAGTGGAGGATTATTAAGAGGGAATTGTTAATAGAAGGCTACATTTAGATATTCAAAGATGAAATATTGGCTGTCGGACGAGATTTGGTTAGATTATGGAAAAATTTTAAAATTGCGCGGCGAAAGCGGCAATGAGCGAGCGAGAGGTTGAGAAAAAGACAGAAAGAGAGGTCGGATGATAGCTCCACGTGGCGCGACGCGAAGGCGGGGGGCATCGGGGAAACGGCTAGCGATTGGTTGAAGGGAGAAAAGCGGTCTCGCGCGGGAAAGATGTCGAGGGCGCGTGGCGCGAAAGTTAAGATGCTTGGGAAAAGGGCGGAAAATTAGGGGCATTCAATTTTGGGACGTCGGCGGTGCGGTCCAACTTAAGAGTGCGGGACTACTCATACGGGGAAAATAGTGTCCGAGCTTTGATAGTGCGCTAAGTGATATTCGAGCTGCGATATTAATTAAGATTTGTGAAATTGAAAGTGATTAATAAAGTAAAACTATTGCGGTCGCAACTCGAATCCGTTAACGGAATGAAGTATTCCGGGGTACATCGGCGGAAACGCGTAACGGTGGCAACGAAAACCTATGTACCTTTCAACAGACTTCGGTCTGGATGATCTTTGATTGTATTTAATAAGATCGGCGTTTTACATCATTACGCTAAACAATACACTATCTTCGACGGAGTAATGGGGGAGAGACAGTTGTCTCCCTAGTGAAAGTTGAAGATAGGTCAGACACCATTTAGCTGGAGGTAGACCCGTATGACCCAGTCCAATTTCGAGTCTACCTCCGTACATACAGTGTAGTGATAGGAAAATAACACACTGAGTATACTGGCTCGACTGATAGAACATTTAGGAGTTAGTTGCTTTCAGGGGCAATGCGACTCTCACCACACATCACGAATTTAAGTTAAATATGGCTTGGCCTAGATTGCAAGGTACACAAAAGGGACTGTTAGTTCGACAAAATATAGGCAATTTCAAGTGAGGAAAGTTGTAGGAATCTATAGGTAGGCGGATATATATATGGTTAGTTATTAATTCAGACTAATAAGGTAGGGATAATTAAGTTACGGCGCTAAATAAAATTATGATGAAGTGATGTGGGTCCTAGCTAGGCAAGTAATCTGTTACCGCAGGCCGGTAAAATTCTAATTGTTTTCCTAAAGTTGTTACCAATTAATTATTCATTTTAAATAATTAACAGAAGTATGATAATATTGTACCATCATTACTTTGGAGTACCTAAAAGTCTAGACTGGTTTCCTATTACAAGAAAAATACTAAAAAGTTATAGCAAATAAGCTTAGCCGTACTGTGATGTTTGATTTCTAATACTGAAATGACCAAACAGGCATTTTTTAGCTTTCCCTGGGATGCAATACGATCTCATATCGCTACACTCTTCAAGGTGTTAAAGTTTTACATCCGATACCTTAGCAAAAATAAGCTGATACAAACTGAACAACTAAAAGCAGTTTAGAACCTAAGATAAGTCGTTGAAAGAAGACATTGCAAGCTATGAGCTTCTAATAATCTGAAACATAGAAATAATTGATTGATAACAACCAGCTAATTAGCCTGACAATGGTCTACTAATACCATTTGAATAGACCTCTTAAGATATGTAAGTACTTACTTCTAATAATCTGAAACATAGAAATAATTGATTGATAACAACCAGCTAATTAGCCTGACAATGGTCTACTAATACCATTTGAATAGACCTCTTAAGATATGTAAGTACTTACTTCTAATAATATGAAACATAGAAATATTTGATGGGAACAATCTAATCAATCAGACTAATACCTAGTACAGTCTAATTTATATCTATTAAAGTGAGTAAAAGATAACTTCTAAATGTAATTGATTCAATGATTAACAGGGATAATTAACTACCTAATTTACTACCTATTAAAAGTATACTGACTATGATTTAGTAGTCTATCAAATTAACCACTCAGTCTGAGAGACAGAGGGTGGAAGTTAATGGAAAAATAATTAACTTAAGTTCACTCCCTAAAAGTCAGGGATGTTGAATAAATTAAACATCTTTCAATAAACTTGAGATGTACTTATACTTTATAAGATCTGTATAATGAACACTAAGAGTAACCCAAAGTAATTTACTTCAAATGATAGTATTCTATTTAAGTTCACTTCCTAAAGTCAAGGATATTGAATGAATTAAACATCCTTTAATAAACTTAAGATGTGATAATCTGCCAATGCAGCCAATCCAATGTAGTTATATTGGAACTTTACAAGACCTGTATAATAAATACTAAGAGTAAATAAAAGTAGTTTTACCTGTATTAATAGCATTCTACTTTAGCCACCGCCTGAATTGGCGTTTTATTAAATTATCCACCCTTTACGGAACTGAATATAAGTTATTGCATTGAATAATTAAGTTCTTAATGTGAAAAGGATATTTGGATGATAGCAAGCCTTGAGATAAACTTTATTGATTTATGTGGAATAATAAGAATTTAAATTGCTAACACATAGTTCATAATGTAAAATGAAATTAAATTTGAGGAGAGATGTAAATTCTCAGTTTAAAGAATTAAAGGCACAAGCTAATAATTAAAGTTAAAGCCAATGTGACGGAACTATAATTAAACCATGAGATGTATAGTACGCTATGGAGCGGTGGTGGGGCTCATAAATTGCACCAGGCTTCTTATGTATCATGCTACTGATAATAAATAATAATACCTACAAGGTAAGCTATCATCTGATTACCTTTGAGTGGTTACAAATCTTCCCCGCAGCTGCAGTGAAGGATTTAGGTCACAGTTCAGACGGAGTCATTGCTAGGCTACACATATTTATGTTATGATTTATAGACTGGTAGGTAATTAGGTCAGGAGAAAATAATTTAACACAGGGATAAGCCAATTACTAAACTTTCACGAAAGAACTTGAGTTACTTAAATGCGGTTAACAACGGAGGGTTCACTAGACGATCTGGCCAAAATAGTAGTTATTATAATATTACATTGCTTGACTGAAATTCACTGCAAATAGAATTAAGCTATGCTAAGGTTTCATCATCATACAAACAATACGCACTAAACAAAAACTCCAAACACAACCATTAGATTGTAGATAAATTAGGTTAATTAGTTTTAAGAATTAGATAATAAGTTAAGTTAAGGTGAAAGCGGCGAGGATGTGTGTATGTATTATAAGGTAGCTAGGCATATAGGTGTGAAAGGCATTAGATTTAGGTTTAGATTTAGGTATAGAAATTATAAGAGGGCGGGGAGGTTACACTACTACGGGGCTACAGAGGGAGGAACTAACTTGACCGCGTACCGCGATAGGATACTGCCTCTGTTTCAGTCCCTTGAACTAGCCGCCGTCGTCTCTGCACAACGACTGTCGGATCAGGTGCGGGCCATCCAGCGGCTCAGTTGTTGGATGACTCTACGCTTGATCGACTGCGTCTGGAGGCGTTACCTATTCATACTACCTTTACTTTAGCGCGGGACTCGCATGTGGCGTTGTTGACGCACGGGCCGACAGGCTCGGCTTCGACGACTGCCCTGACGGATCCCGCACTGGACGTAGATGATTGTATGAATACGAACGTAAGTATCCAGACTAATGAGCAATTGAGGAGGGCTTTGGAAGACGCAATTTTGCAATATCGTTCCACCGACTCTAGGCCGAGACTACCACGCTTGCCAACGAATAAACGCAATCTGGCATTAATGGGAGCTCTAAACGTTTTGCTAGTCCCCTATATGCGGACTAGCGAAACATTAGTTGATACACACTCGATTTTGTACTGCGCTGCCATAGCGGCGTGTCGCATCGCTCGTGTTAAGTTTCCGGACACTGACCGAGCACCGCGACACCCAGCTGTCCCCGCGTGGCAAAAAAGAATCGAGTGTCGTATCAACTCGTTTAGGACTCTCATTGCAAAATTAATATGCTTCAGAGGGGGCAATCATCGTCCACGAGTCATGCGTTTCGTGAACCAGGCCTTTGCTGGGACCGGGATTAGACCCCGGGACTACATAGCTTGTGTCACGGAGCGCATTGACTTTCTGAAGCAGAAAGTTTATTCGCTGGCAAGCCGTATTCGTCGCTATAGAGCGCGTGTTGATCGATATTGTCAAAATCGCCTCTTTCAAAATGACCAAAGGAAGGTGTACCGGAGTTGGGAAGGAACCGACCAATGTGTGAGCGACGGGCAGTGTCCAGATGCTACTACCATAAATAACTTTTGGCGTAGTATCTGGTCGGAACCAGTCGAACACACTGAGGGTGATTGGATTAGCGTCGTTGAGCGTGCGTGTGAATCTATCGAATCCATGGGGCCTGTGACCATTAGCCCCGAAGACGTTAGTTGTGCGATCCGTACGGCTCAGAACTGGAAAAGTCCTGGACCGGACGGGTTGCATAACTTTTGGATAAAGTGGATTAGATGCTCACACGACTGCTTAGCGACGCAATTCCAAGAAGCCCTCGAGGTCGGTTCCTTGCCAACATTTATGACAACCGGTGTCACCTTCCTGCTCCACAAGTCCGGTAGTACCACGGAACCGAAGAACTATAGACCCATCACATGCTTGCCGACGCTTTACAAGCTCCTTACATCCATTGCATTTTATTGTTGCAAACAATATTTTGGACATGACTCAGAATGGATGTAAGGTTGGGTCTCGTGGTACTAAGGAGCTCCTCCTCATCGACACGACCATTTGCCAACAAGTCCGGCGGAACAAAGGGGCTCTCTCCACCGCCTGGATTAACTATAAGAAGGCCTATGATTCGGTGCCTCATACCTGGTTGGAGAGGATCTTAGAGCTGTATAAAATTAATACAACTCTGAGACCTTTTTTAGGTTCTTGTATGAGACAGTGGACCACAGTCCTTCGTCAACCGGATGGTGGAGACAGCCCGTCTGGTCCGCAGGACTTCGTAAGGATTAAGCGAAGCATCTTCCAGGGTGATAGTCTGAGTCCGTTGTGGTTCTGTCTAGCCCTGAATCCTCTTAGCACATTGCTAGAGGATTCAGGGCTGGGCTATCGGCTTAGGAGGCAGGGTGAAGTTATTTCGCACTTGCTGTACATGGATGACCTCAAACTATTTGCACCGAAACGTCATGAATTGGTGGCGTTGCTGAAAGTCACTGAGACTTTTAGCAGCGCCATCAACATGGGGTTCGGTGTAGACAAGTGCGCGGTCATGCACGTACAGCGGGGAAAAGTTGTAAATTCTACGAATTTGCAACTTTCTGAGACGATGACTTTCAGATCTCTCTCCGAAGCCGACACCTAGAAATACCTTGGTATGTCACAGTCATTGGGTATAGAGAGTGAGGGTATAAAACAGACGGTGAAAGAACGCTTCCCAACTAGCAAAATAAGTACTTAAAACGATCTCAAGACTACTTTTATTGTCACTTATAAGAAACTTGTATCATGCTACAAAGCTGGATTTGGGCGCAGTTATAGGAGCGTTTATTTCTATAACTATCTTATAATCATCTTTTAAAATTTTACTAAACCCTATAATATACTTGACGAAGCGCAATAGCTTCTATAATGATATGAGACTACACAATTACAAGCACAAACGCTCTTGTTAGTATCTGACATAAGTATCTTACTAAAGCAATCTTGTTTTTAATGCACTAGTAATGTACTTAGTTATTACTAATAAGTATATTTTATTAGAAGTTATCTTTTTTGTTCTTTCGGCTGGTGGTTCCGGTTGTTTTGTGGTAAATACTTAATAAGAACGTAAGTTTCTAATACTATTATTTTGTATTATTGTAAAACATTAATTACTAATAATATATTGTCAATATAGTGTATGAACTCGTGGGGAAGTCATTTTTACTGTAAATGTGTACCGCAATTTAGTTATTTTCACAATCCCCTCCGAAAAGTAGCACATTAGTATATTGTTGTAAATAAAATATTTCATCAATTCTTATGAATATTCGCCATGTTTTGAAATTGCTCTCCATTAAGTACTTTATAGTATCATTGTAGGTAAATTAGTACTTGTAGCAGTTTCAGTCCAGATAACTCGCCTCCATTTAAAAACAAATTAGGGTTCCCTTGAAATATGCCTGCTAATGCTAATTATAATTCTTTATACCTATTTGTCACTTTTCTCCTGTAACTACCACTCCTTTTCAATCGTTTCCAATCGCTTAAATTCATGTCCAACTTATTTCCTCAAGACGAAGGGGAACAACTGAATCTCAACAACATGGCTGATGTTTACTAATAAAGTTATTGATCTAGTAGCTTATAAGCTTTTTTGATCAAATAGCGCTCTTATGAAGTACTATTAGATTTAAAAGAGTCTCGAGCAAAACTATACCGGCGCAAACTTATAGTGATCTCAGCTAACTATATTATTATATCTTGTTTTCTCACAAAATGCTACTATAGGATCAAAATGTTATTCTAGACTATTTAGTTTTACAGTAAACAATTATAGGAGACTTATTCCTAAAAGTGTCCTAAAAGAAAATCTTGTAGCTACCTATAAGACTAACTTACAAAGACAAATCCTCTTGAGAATATCTACGTTTCTGAAATGCTATTACTAGTAAAAGTGTCCTATAGATGTTTTGTAGGTCGGTCTTGTAGCGAACTATAAGACCGAGATATAAAAACGAATGCACTTAAATATGTTAAGGCTTGGCAAATGCTATTATAAGTTAAATAGTCTACCGCAATGTCTTTATAAGAACGTTATTAGTAGTGACAGACTTATAAACTTTCTTTATAGGATTACTTTGCTAGTTGGGTTCTTTGGTCGCCTGACAAAGGTACTTAACAGTCTTTTGTCAGGAGGCAACAGGGTGCGCGCTTTCAACGGCTGGGTTATGCCCTTACTGGTATACACCTTTGGCATACTAAGGTGGACTCAGACCGAGTTAGACGCCCTGGACAGAAAGGTTCGACAGCAACTGACATCACATCGCATGCTCCACCCACGCTCGTCTGTTATGAGACTGCGGAAATGGGGTGGTCGAGGTTTTTTAAATGCCAAGACCGTCCACAACCGTGAGGTGTGCAGTCTTCGAGAATATTTCCTCAACAACGAGTGTGGGATGCATCGCGATGTGGTGTCAGTTGACAGGATCTTTACGCCTCTCTCCTTAGGCAAAGAGAACTGGCGCAAGCCTCAGGTGCTGAGCACCGAGGATCGCAGGGATGTATGGAAGAGCAAGGAGCTGCACGGCCGGTTCTATCGGGCCTTAACAGGGCCCGATGTGGACCTGCTCGCGTCGGTGAACTGGCTACGATTCGGGGACCTCTTTGGGGAAACCGAAGGTTTTGTCTGTGCAATTGCGGACGAAGTTATCAAGACGAACAACTACCGGAAGTATATCCTGAAGGACGGTACGGTCGACATATGTCGAGCATGCCGCCGTCCCGGAGAGTCACTCAGGCATATTATTTCCGGTTGTTCTCATCTTGCTAACGGCGCGTACTTGCACAGACACAATCTTGTAGCCAGGATCATTCACCAGCAACTTGCTCTTCAATACGGTCTTGTGGAGTCCGAGGTGCCGTACTATAAGTACGCACCTGAGCCAGTTCTCGCAAATGGTCGTGCTTTGCTCTATTGGGACCGATCGGTTATCACGGACAGGACTATAAATAAATAATAAATAAATAAATCTTTCCTACAATCACACCAATTATCTAGCCCAAGAGAAGCTTCGAAGAAACTCTTTAAATGGTTACTAGACAACGGATAAACATACTTTAAATACTTAAATACATACTTATTATACATAGAAAACACCCAGACCCGAGACAATTTAGAAAAACAATAATTTCTAAATTGACCCGACCGGGGATCGAACCCGGGACCTCCGAGATGGCGACACCATGAAAACCGGTGTACAAACCACTCGACCAAGGAGGTCGTCTACTACTATTGTTGCCAATAAGCCTGACATCGTGATAGTCGATCGGTCCCAGCGGCGGGCAGTGCTAGTCGACATCACCGTCCCACATGATGAGAACCTCGTGAAGGCTGAGAAGGACAAGCTGTGCAAGTACCTTGACTTGGCTTACGAGGTTACCGCCATGTGGGATGTTGACTCGACTATCATTGTCCCGATAGTCGTATCTGCAAACGGCCTAATAGCTCTCGCTAGCGGCTGGATCAAGGGCCAGATACAGAAGGCGGTACTTCTTGACACGGCACGCATCGTCAGGAGGTTCCTCTCTCTGCAGCCCTAACCACCGGTAGCTTGGGCCCTGCCCCGCTGCTGGCGGCACCCTAGGTTTAGGTTTTTTATAATGTTAAATGTTTTATTTTTTATAGTAGTTTTGTTTCTTATTTTGATATGGGATATTATAAAAAACCTACACTTAAGAAAATAAATAAACACGTGAATAACAATACTACGAAGAGCAAGACAAAGCGCACGCCCTCCATCATCGCCCGCTCCGCCGACCGTAAGCTCCTCGTCTGATGATTTTACCAGAGACGAGTCGAGCAGCGTGAGCGGGCGATCGCCGTCTCCGCCGCCACAACGACCTGCGCGACGTGGACGACCACCGCTGCCGGCACGCTTGGGATCAGTGGGGCAATCTGCCCCGCGTACGACCCCCGCTACCGGTGGTGTAGTGCGCCGCATGCGATGGACTCAACAAATAAATGAGAACTGCATGCGCGCCTACTACAGGGCAACAGAGGGAGGAACTAACCTTAATGCGTATCGTGTTAGGATGCTGTCTTTGTTTCAGGCCCTTGAACCGACCATAGACGTGTCTGCCCAACGATTGTCGGATCAAGTGCGGGTGATCCAGCGTAACAACTTGCTGGATCAGTCAGTACTTGATCGGCTACGCCTGGAGTCACAACGTATTTGTGCGGCTTCTTCTTCGGTGCAGGATTGCCCTGCCCCACAATTACCGGCCGTGACGCCGGTTTTGGTGGCGCGAGTAGATCCGGTACCCGACGATGAAGATTTCATAAATACGAATGTAAGTACACAGGCGAATGAGCAAATGAGGAGAGCTTTGAACGATGCTATTCTACAGTATCGTGACACGCGTAACTCTAGGCCGCGTATACCTTGTTTGCCCACGAATAGACATAATTTGGCGTTAATGAGTGCCTTGAACGATTTACTGGTTCCTTATCTTGGAACCAGTGAAAGTTTAATTGATACCCACTCGATCCTTTATTGTAGGGCCATCACGGTGAGTCGCGTTGCTCGTGTCAAATTCCAGGATTCTGACCGAGTACCGCGGCGAACCGGGACTGCCCCTGATTGGCAATTGAGGATCGAGGGGCGTATTAATAAGTTCAGGACACTCATTGCAAAGCTAATTTGCTTCAGAAATGGCAATAATCGACCTCACGTCATGCGATTCGTCACACAAGCCTTTGTTGGGACTGATGTTCGTCCGGAAAACTATATGGCTTGTGTGACGGAACGTATTGACTTTCTGAAGCAAAAAGTCTATGCGTGGGCAAACCGTATACGTCGCTACAGAGTGCGTGTGGACCGATACCAACAAAATCGCCTCTTTCAAAGTGACCAAAGAAAAGTATACAGACGTTGGGAAGGAGCTGATCAACGTGTGAGCGACGGACAGCTACCCGATGTTGATGCCATGACTAATTTCTGGCGCAGCATTTGGTCGGTGTCCGTCGAGCACACGGAAGGTGAATGGATGAGTGTTGTCAGTGACGCGTGTGAACCTATCGAGACCATGCAGCCTATAAATATAAGTACAGCTGACGTAAGTTGTGCAATCCGTACGG
Organism: Scoparia ambigualis; assembly: GCA_963921215.1. Lineage (NCBI taxonomy): Eukaryota > Metazoa > Arthropoda > Insecta > Lepidoptera > Crambidae > Scoparia > Scoparia ambigualis. The sequence goes on along the minus strand of OY992517.1, from coordinate 27,447,889 downwards.
CCCAAAATTGGAAATGCCCAGGACCGGACGGATTGCACAACTTCTGGATCAAATGGTTTCGATGTTCACACGAGTTACTGGCAACGCAATTCCAAGAAGCCATAGAGCTCGGCTCACTCTCAAGTTTGTTGACTACTGGTGTCACTTTTCTGCTCCATAAATCAGGTAGTACCACGGAACCGAAAAATTATAGACCCATCACGTGCTTACCTACTTTATACAAGCTCCTTACATCCATTCTGAGAACAAAAATTAACACGCACATTGTTGCAAACAATATTTTGGACATGACTCAGAATGGATGTAGGGTTGGGTCCCGTGGTACTAAGGAGCTTCTCCTCATTGACATGACCATATGCTAGAAGGTCCGGCGTGGCAGAGGGACTCTCTCTAGAGCCTGGATTGACTATAAAAAGGCCTATGATTCGGTGCCGCATTCATGGTTGGTGAGGATTTTAGAGTTATATAAAATTGATATAAATTTAAAATCCTTTTTGATATCATGTATGCGGCAGTGGACCACGGTCTTGAGTCAACCAGGATGTCGAGATAGTGTTTTGCCACGCAGGATCTTATAAGGATAGAGCGTGGCATATTCCAGGGCGACAGTCTGAGTCCTTTATGGTTTTGCCTAGCTTTGAATTCTCTCAGTACTTTGTTGAGAAATTCAAAGTTAGGCTGTCAACTGCGGAGAGGGGGTGAAGTTATGTCGCACTTGTTGTACATGGATGACCTCAAATTGCTCGCACCAAACCGCCAAGACTTGGTGAAACCGCTGAAAATTACTGAGACTTTCAGCAGTGCCATCAAGATGGAGTTTGGTGTGGATAAGTGTGCGGTTGTGCATGTACAGCGTGGGAGAGTAGTAAATTCAACCAATTTACAACTCTCCGAAACGATAAACTTCAGATCTCTCTCCTAAGTTGAAACATATAAATATCTTGGTATGTCACAGTCTTTGGGTGTTGTGGATGGGGACATAAAACAGTCATTACGGGAGCGATTCTTTTGCCGCCTAAGAAAAGTACTTAACAGTCTTTTATCGGGTGGCAATAAGACGCGTGCTTTTAATGGCTGGGTTATGCCTCTACTCACATGCTCCTTTGGCATACTAAGATGGACTCAGACCGAATTGGACGCCTTGGATAGAAGAGTCCGTCAAATGCTCACGACTTCTAGAATGTTACACCCGCGCTCATCTGTTATGAGGCTGTACATCCCGCGGAGATGTGGGGGTCGCGGCTTTTTAAATGCCAAGGACCTACATAACCGTGAGGTGTGCAGTCTCAGGGATTATTTCCTTAACAGTGAGTGCGGGATGCATTTGGATGTCGTGGCAGTTGATAGACACTTCACGCCGCTCTCCTTGGCAACAGAAAACTGGCGCAAACCAGTGGTGCTAAGCACTCTCGATCGCAAGGACATATGGAGGAGCAAGGTGCTACACGGGCGCTGCTATCGGGCTCTAACTGGGCCTGATGTAGATTTGCCTGCCTCGGTGAACTGGCTACGTTTCGGTGACCTCTTTGGGGAAACCGAAGGTTTTGTCTGTGCTATTGAAGATGAAGTTATTTAGACGAATAACTACCGGAAATATATTATGAGGGACGGTACGGTCGACATCTGTCGGGCATGCCGCCGTCCGGGAGAATCACTCCGACATATCATTTCCGGTTGTTCTCATCTTGCTAACGGAGAGTATTTGCACAGACACAACCAAGTAGCCAGAATAATTCACCAGCAACTTGCTCTTCGATATGGCCTTGTTGAATCAGAGGTGCCGTACTATAAGTACGCACCTGCGCCAGTTCTCGAAAATGGTCATGCAACGCTCTACTGGGATCGCTCTATCATCACGGATAGGACTATTGTCGCTAATAAGCCTGATATCGTGGTGATTGACCGATCTCAGCGCCAAGCAATATTGGTTGATATCACCATACCTCATGACGAGAACCTCGTGAAAGCCGAGAAGGACAAGCTCAGTAAGTACCTTGACTTGGCTCACGAGGTTACCGCCATGTGGGATGTGGATTCAATCATTATTGTACCGATAGTCGTTTCGGCACACGGCTTATAGCGAAGAGCCTCGATCAACACCTAAAGAGGCTCTCGCTGAAAGGTTGGGTCAAGGGTCAGATGCATAAGGCAGTACTCCTTGACACGGCACGTATTGTCAGGAGGTTCCTCACTCTGCAGCCCTAACCACCGATAGCTTGGGTCTATCCCCGCTGCCGGTGGCAACCTAGGTTAAGTTTTTTATAATATTTTATATTGTAAATAGGTTTTTATATAAAATATTGTAAAAAATTAAAAACTTAAGAATTATGTTAAATAAAGAGGATAATAATAATATCTTTATGTTAATAACATATAAACATATAACATTCATTTTGACAACCATGAAACAAACAAGATTACAAGAAAAAAGTATATATACTTACAATTATGCCAAAATTAAATAATTATCGGTGGTTTCCACACTAGGACGAGCCCTGACTTGTGACAAACCATACAGGTGCGAGAGTATAATTGTATAGTAAATCCAAAAAATGTAGTATGTTTTTTCAGCATTATGTTTTTAGTTAATAATGAGATAAACAGATGTGAAAGTCCTTTATTATCAAACTCAAGTATTCAGTCGACTAACTTGTCTGTCATGGATCCCAGTCTGTTAACGGCCTGTACAGAAATTATACCTACTTATGATTTAAATAGCTTGATCATAAACAATGCTAATGAATTAAAAAGAAAAACAGTTATGTTCTCTGATAGACTGGGTCAGGGGTTGGGGTTGCTTTTGAATGGAAGTTTAAATCAACAAGTAGCGAATGTCTGTGCCCCAGGTTTATCAATGAATGCTATAGTACGTAGCATATCTCAGCAGTCATTGAGCAGTTCCACTAATGTAATTATTTTATGTGGTGACAGTTCACAAATTAAGAAACGTGACATAATAGAAAACATAACTTATTTGTTACAATTTCAAGCGAATACAAATGCAGGTTAATTGTTAGTGCTTTTCCCTACTGTAAAAACTTAACCTGGGAACAAAACAAACGTATTTTTGACTTAAATTTATTATTATATAATTTATTATGGCGTCATAGTGACAATATTTTATTTTTTGACATTAATAAATTTATTAATAATTTTATTTTGACTTCAGATACTATGTATTTGCCAAAGAAATATAAGACCCAGATAGCTAATTTATTAGCTTATAATATACAAGACCCAGTTATACCTGGTATAACAAAGTCTATTGATAATAATGTCATCATTAGTAGTTCTACTAATGCATCTTTTATAACTAGTAGTAAGGTGACTACCTCTAGTTTAAACTGAAGTCTAAGACAAAAGCCAAGTCCACATCCATTAATATTATAAATCAAAACATTCAGGGTTTGGCTGGCAAGGACTTAGAATTAGAATTAATTGCAAAAAGTCAGGCTATTCATATATTTTGTATAACTGAGCATTGGCTAAAAACACATGACACGTCTTTCCATGTAAATAATTTCCAACTAGCAAGTGCGTACGTACGAAGCACAGCTATTCACGGCGGTTCTTTAATACTTGTTAGTAATAATATTAAATACAAAGAGCGAAATGATATTGTACGTCTTTCAAAGGAGCGTAATATTGAGCTATCATGCGTAGAGTTAAATAGGTTTATAATAGTGTGTGTATACCGACCCCCCTCGGGCAATTTCGATGTTTTTGAATCGGTAATGGAAGATGTACTTAATAAAATAAAATTAACAAATAAATTTGTTTTAGTATGTGGGGATTTTAATGTAAATATTTTAGAAAACACTTCACTTTATTATCAAACTCAAGTATTCAGTCGACTAACTTGTCTGTCATGGATCCCAGTCTGTTAACGGCCTGTACAGAAATTATACCTACTTATGATTTAAATAGCTTGATCATAAACAATGCTAATGAATTAAAAAGAAAAACAGTTATGTTCTCTGATAGACTGGGTCAGGGGTTGGGGTTGCTTTTGAATGGAAGTTTAAATCAACGAGTAGCGAATGTCTGTGCCCCAGGTTTATCAATGAATGCTATAGTACGTAGCATATCTCAGCAGTCATTGAGCAGTTCCACTAATGTAATTATTTTATGTGGTGACAGTTCACAAATTAAGAAACGTGACATAATAGAAAACATAACTTATTTGTTACAATTTCAAGCGAATACAAATGCAGGTTAATTGTTAGTGCTTTTCCCTACTGTAAAAACTTAACCTGGGAACAAAACAAACGTATTTTTGACTTAAATTTATTATTATATAATTTATTATGGCGTCATAGTGACAATATTTTATTTTTTGACATTAATAAATTTATTAATAATTTTATTTTGACTTCAGATACTATGTATTTGCCAAAGAAATATAAGACCCAGATAGCTAATTTATTAGCTTATAATATACAAGACCCAGTTATACCTGGTATAACAAAGTCTATTGATAATAATGTCATCATTAGTAGTTCTACTAATGCATCTTTTATAACTTGTAGTAAGGTGACTACCTCTAGTTTGAACTGAGGTCTAAGACAAAAGCCAAGTCCACATCCATTAATATTATAAATCAAAACATTCAGGGTTTGGCTGGCAAGGACTTAGAATTAGAATTAATTGCAAAAAGTCAGGCTATTCATATATTTTGTATAATTGAGCATTGGCTAAAAACACATGACACGTCTTTCCATGTAAATAATTTCCAACTAGCAAGTGCGTACGTACGAAGCACAGCTATTCACGGCGGTTCTTTAATACTTGTTAGTAATAATATTAAATACAAAGAGCGAAATGATATTGTACGTCTTTCAAAGGAGCGTAATATTGAGCTATCATGCGTAGAGTTAAATAGGTTTATAATAGTGTGTGTATACCGACCCCCCTCGGGCAATTTCGATGTTTTTGAATCGGTAATGGAAGATGTACTTAATAAAATAAAATTAACAAATAAATTTGTTTTAGTATGTGGGGATTTTAATGTAAATATTTTAGAAAACACTTCACTTTATTATCAAACTCAAGTATTCAGTCGACTAACTTGTCTGTCATGGATCCCAGTCTGTTAACGGCCTGTACAGAAATTATACCTACTTATGATTTAAATAGCTTGATCATAAACAATGCTAATGAATTAAAAAGAAAAACAGTTATGTTCTCTGATAGACTGGGTCAGGGGTTGGGGTTGCTTTTGAATGGAAGTTTAAATCAACAAGTAGCGAATGTCTGTGCCCCAGGTTTATCAATGAATGCTATAGTACGTAGCATATCTCAGCAGTCATTGAGCAGTTCCACTAATGTAATTATTTTATGTGGTGACAGTTCACAAATTAAGAAACGTGACATAATAGAAAACATAACTTATTTGTTACAATTTCAAGCGAATACAAATTGCAGGTTAATTGTTAGTGCTTTTCCCTACTGTAAAAACTTAACCTGGGAACAAAACAAACGTATTTTTGACTTAAATTTATTATTATATAATTTATTATGGCGTCATAGTGACAATATTTTATTTTTTGACATTAATAAATTTATTAATAATTTTATTTTGACTTCAGATACTATGTATTTGCCAAAGAAATATAAGACCCAGATAGCTAATTTATTAGCTTATAATATACAAGACCCAGTTATACCTGGTATAACAAAGTCTATTGATAATAATGTCATCATTAGTAGTTCTACTAATGCATCTTTTATAACTAGTAGTAAGGTGACTACCTCTAGTTTAAACTGAGGTCTAAGACAAAAGCCAAGTCCACATCCATTAATATTATAAATCAAAACATTCAGGGTTTGGCTGGCAAGGACTTAGAAATAGAATTAATTGCAAAAAGTCAGGCTATTCATATATTTTGTATAACTGAGCATTGGCTAAAAACACATGACACGTCTTTCCATGTAAATAATTTCCAACTAGCAAGTGCGTACGTACGAAGCACAGCTATTCACGGCGGTTCTTTAATACTTGTTAGTAATAATATTAAATACAAAGAGCGAAATGATATTGTACGTCTTTCAAAGGAGCGTAATATTGAGCTATCATGCGTAGAGTTAAATAGGTTTATAATAGTGTGTGTATACCGACCCCCCTCGGGCAATTTCGATGTTTTTGAATCGGTAATGGAAGATGTACTTAATAAAATAAAATTAACAAATAAATTTGTTTTAGTATGTGGGGATTTTAATGTAAATATTTTAGAAAACACTTCAGTGAGTGTTAGTCTTCTAGCTTTATTTAAATGTTTTAATTTAAAAAATCTATTTCTTGAACCCACTAGAATAACTTCACATTCGGCCACTTGTCTCGATAATATTTTTACAGACTATGACCCTGTATCTAAGTCAGTTATTAGTAGTCTTACATCTGACCATTGCGGTTTGAAGGTGAGCTATGATATTGATGTTAAGGAGGAGCCTAAAACTGTAACATGTAAACCAGTTACAAAAAAGCGAATGGAGTATTTTAAAAACAATGTAGCTTGTAAAATTGATACTTTGCTCTTTGTACAAGATGATCCGGATGAACTATATAGTAATCTCTTTGATTTAATAAAGACAGAATACAACCAGGTGTTTACCTCTAAAACAATAAAGTTTTCACAAAAACATAAGTTCTGTGACTGGGCCACGCCTGGTATTTATAAAAGTAGAAATAAACTGTTTGAGCTATATAATCTAAGACAATATAACCATAATTTAAATTTTACAGAATATGTAAAAAAATACTCTAAATTGTTTAAGAAAGTGTGCATACTAGCAAAATCAAATTTCATTAAAGATAAAATTAAAAAGTCTAATAATAAAATAAAAGCCACTTGGGATATCATCAACCGTGAAACTGGTAAATTAAAACCACGGGACAACACCTTTACTCTAAAAGTTAATGACAACCTTGTCAATTCGGATGCACAAATTGCTAATATTTTTGATGATTTCTTCATAAATATACCTGTGGTAACAACCTCTAATTTAAATTCATCACCAGTGGCGGCACAATCTTTTCTCGAAGAACATGTAATTTTTCTTTTAATTTTCAATATATTAACTCTAATAATATTATTAAAAGTTTCAAATCACTAAAAATGAAAAACACAGGTGATTTGTGGGGCATGTCTATAAAGATAATTAAGAATATTATATATTCTATTGCACCCTATCTTGCTGACATATTTAATAACTGTATTGATAAGGGAATCTTTCCTGATCTTATGAAATTTAGTAAGGTTATACCTTTATTTAAATCGGGAAATAAAGAAGACCCCAGTAACTATCGACCAATTTCAATACTACCAGCACTTAGTAAGATTTATGAAAAAATTATTCTCGAACAGTTAGTAGAATACTTTAACTTAAATAATCTTTTACATAGTAAGCAATTTGGTTTTACAAAGGGTCGTTCCACTACTGATGCAGGTGTTGCTCTAATAAAACATATATTTGATGCCTGGGAGGGGTCTCAGAACGCTCTTGGAGTTTTCTGCGACCTGTCCAAGGCTTTCGATTGCGTTGAGCACCGAACACTGGCGATGAAGTTAAATTATTATGGTCTCAAAGGTTTTGCGCTTAAATTGATACAGTCTTATCTTAGTTCTAGAACACAAACTGTCGATGTTAATGGAACTAAGTCATCCGGTTCTCATGTAAAAATGGGAGTTCCACAAGGGTCAATTCTTGGCCCTTTCTTATTTTTGATATATATATCAATGACTTGCCATTCTTTGTAGAAAACTTCTGTGATATTGTATTGTTTGCAGATGATACTTCACTCATTTTTAATGTGACTAGGAATAAGAATAATTTTGACGATGTAAACAATGCTCTCTCAGAGGTGCTTAGTTGGTTTACTGCTAACAATTTACAGCTAAACGCTAAAAAAACGAAATGTATTAAATTTACACTACCAAATATCAAGACCGAACAAACCGATGTTAGAATGAATGGTGATAAATTAGATTTGGTAGATTCGACAGTTTTCCTAGGGATAACCCTGGACTCAAAACTCCAATGGAATCCGCATACATCGAATTTGGCCGGCAAACTCAGTTCAGCAGCTTACGCCATTAGAAAAATTAGACAATTAACAGATGTTGAAACTGCTAGGACTGTTTACTTTAGTTATTTTCACAGTGTCATGTCGTATGGCGTCCTTTTGTGGGGAACAGCGGCTGATATTAAAACTATATTTATTATACAGAAACGAGCAATAAGAACCATTTATAGACTGGGATCACAAACTTCTCTGAGAAATATTTTTAAGGAAGTTGGTGTTCTTACTGTTGCATCGCAATATATTTATAATTGTATAGTTTTTGTGCGGTGCAATATTAACTCTTTTTCTAAACACGGTGATGTACACAATTTCAATACTAGAAGTAAGTCAAAACTAGTAATGCCACTGTTTAGGTTACAAAAGGTTCTTGGCTCTTTCTTGGGGCAAGGTATACACTATTATAATAAAATACCAAGTACTGTACAAGATTTACCTTTAGATAAGTTTAAGAATCATGTAAAATCTTGTTTACATAAGAAAGGTTATTATACAGTCAAAGAATATTTAGAAGACAAAACAGCCTGGTTATAATAATATTTTCACATTTTATTTTCTTAGCAATATTTTTTTTTTAATAATTAATTTTACGCTGGTATGATAGCCTTTAACAGCAGTGTCTTACAGACAAAGGTACCCACTCAAAATTTATGTTGCGTTTAAAGTTGTCTTATTGTTCTCTTGCTTTCGTTGGAGTTGCTCGAGTGTGTTATGCTCTCTTAAAGTGTCTCTGCGGTGGTGGCATGTGCGTCGGGTCGTTACGTTCCCTAAAACATGGTTGAGCGAAGCGATGGCTGATTCACATGTCATACTCGTGAACGGGTGCCGCCTGTGGAGGCTGGTCTGCTCTTGCAATCTTATTTTTTTTATTGGTAGTATTTAATAGTTTTTCTTTTTATTTCAAAGATACTGTAAGACGTTGTTCGTTTTATTTAAAATCGAGCAATACCTGTTTTTTGTAATCGTATCAAATGTTTTTTTTTTGTTGTAATGGAAAATGTCCTTCTACGACAGGGAGGGCATGTTCCAACTTGTATTGACGCTCATAATTTGTTTAATTGTATGTTGTATGATTTGGTAACGACATATTGTTTTGTAAATGTCGTTACTTCTATATTATTATAAACCTGTGGAGTTTCTTGCGCCCGTTCTTCTCCACAGTTAAAAGACTTCCTGAATGGGCGGGGTGGGTGGGCGGGTGCCCGTCCATCCTTTAACTTTTGACGATTCAAAATGCTTATTCTAAGTTTACTGAATAAAGAGATATTGTTTTGATTTGATTTGATTTTATTTGATTACCTTTAGGACAGACCTTTGTGCTCTTTCCAGACCTGTCATGGTTGATTTTCCTATGCCTCCCCATACTGGAATGCATTAGCTCAGGATTGATTGACATAATGTTGTATAAACAGTGGTAAGTAGTTTTTTGTCAGCTGAGATTCGAAGAAGGCGCATAATGTGGACATGTCTTCTAGTTCTTTTAATAAGAGAATCTATGTATTGCTTAAAAGAAAGTTTCTCATCAATTTTAACTCCTAGATACCTAATAGTCTCTGTTCGTGCTATGGGGATACAGGAGCAGTGTGGGGCATTGCAGGAGTGAATTTTTATGTTAGTGGTAAGTGCCGGTTGTGAGGAGCAAGTCTTGTGGAAGCATAGATATTTTGTTTTGTTGAGGTTCAACGTGAGCAGATTAAGGTCTAGCCATTTCTTGATCGAGGACATACTGATAAAATACTATATCTTATCATTATTCGCAGTAGTAATTTCGGATTGATTACTGTTACAAAAATTATTCATCCAGTCTTTCCGATTAGTCATATGACTAGAACAACCTGAATCTAAGATCCAGCTATCACTGTCACAAGTGTTATTGGCTAAAGCAATTTCTCTAGACAATACAGTCAGATTTGCACTACATCCCTTCTTTGTAGATGAAGATGCATCTGGCGTCAAGCTTTTATCAGGAATCTTCTTCGAATTCTTCTTTAATTTGGGACACCTTGGCTTAATATGCCCTTTTTCTTGACAATTATGACACATTGGAATAAATTTGTCTTTTGCAACAAGAATCTTCTCAGTAGGTTCCATATTCGAAATGAAAGTTCCTCTTTTAAATTCGCTTTGTATCAACTGACATTTCACAAAGTCAGATGACAGTTTAATATTCGTGGCTTCCATGGCCATTATCAATGAGTCAAACTCATTTGGTAATCCGATTAGCATCATTTCGGCTAATTCATCATCCTCTATTTGACATCCAATATCTGCCAATTCTTGGGTTACGGAAATTATATTTCCTAAATAATGGTCCATTGAGCTATGATCAACATATCTGAGCTGCGATAACTTCCTTTTAAGACTTAATCGTCGGCTAATGCCACTATTTTCATAAGCTGCCTTTAGATTATTCCAGGCGTCTGCCGCCGTCTTGGAAACCTTAACATGCGGATAGCAAATCGGCTCGATATTCAAATATATTTTGACATATGCTCTCTGGTCTTTTATGGGGTCCGGGATAGTACTCGTAATAACATCCCATAAGCCGTTATCGATCAATAAAAGTTTGATCTGAAACTTCCAGTTTTGATAGTTTGAAACACCCTTAAGTTTCTCAATAGATGTGTGTGAATTACTTACTAGCGTATTATTCATACTCGAAGAGCTAATAATGTTCTCCATGCTCACATATCCATTCAGTGATTTATTTCTTCATAGAATAATATTCCACGAGAAAAAAAAAATAGAATCACGTTCTTTAAACATACATGGGGTTACTTCAAAAAATAAAATCACATACTACATTTATAGCCCATAATTGGCTAAGTAGGCCATTAGCCCATTACCTGATAAAATAACTTTATGATTGCTAGAGTAAGGGGCAGTGTTAGAAAACTTAAAGACTCTTTGGTTTATATTTTCCTTTGTTTCTTCACTTTGATGTATTGCGTTTGAATACGTCTGTCTATTAGAATAATTTGTGTTGTCACAATGTATCAGATTATTTTCTTTGTAAAAATATATTTATTTTCCAGTTCATTTGTATAATTTCACTATCTACATATAGTATTTTATCAGGTTATGGGCCCATGTGAGCACGGAGAACATTATTAGCTCTTCGAGTATGAATAATACGATAGTAAGTAATTCACACACATCTATTGAGAAACTTAAGGGTGTTTCAAACTATCAAAACTGGAAGTTTCAGATCAAACTTTTATTGATCGATAACGGCTTATGGGATGTTATTACGAGTACTATCCCGGACCCCATAAAAGACCAGAGAGCATATGCCAAAATATGTTTGAATATCGAGCCGATTTGCTATCCGCATGTTAAGGTCTCCAAGACGGCGGCAGACGCCTGGAATAATCTAAAGGCAGCTTATGAAAATAGTGGCATTAGCCGACGATTAAGTCTTAAAAGGAAGTTATCGCAGCTCAGATATGTTGATCATAGCTCAATGGACCATTATTTAGGAAATATAATTTCCGTAACCCAAGAATTGGCAGATATTGGATGTCAAATAGAGGATGATGAATTAGCCGAAATGATGCTAATCGGATTACCAAATGAGTTTGACTCATTGATAATGGCCATGGAAGCCACGAATATAAAACTGTCATCTGACTTTGTGAAATGTCAGTTGATACAAAGCGAATTTAAAAGAGGAACTTTCATTTCGAATATGGAACCTACTGAGAAGATTCTTGTTGCAAAAGACAAATTAGTGAGGGTGTTGGTAATATTACTGTAACGTTTGATGATAATAGTAAAAAAGTCATTACTGATGCTTTGTATGTGCCGAAAGTAGCAGCTAATCTTTTGTCTGTCAGCAAAATTGCAGCAAAAGGCTATGTTTTATTATTTGATGTTAATAAATGTCATATTTACAGGAAGGATAACGTCAATGTGACTGGTTACAGCGTTGTGACAGCTACTAATGTGGACGGCATTTACAAAATTGATCAGAAAAGGGATGGTTACGTATGTAAGGAAAACCAAGAGCCTAATATTCGCACTGAAGGTAATGCTTTTGTGTCCAACATTAATTCATTGGAACTATGGCATCGTCGCCTGGGGCACTTAAGTTTAGCAGGTATGTTAACACTTCGTGATAAATTAGCGAATGGTATTAAGTTTACCAATGGTGATTTGACACCATGTACTCCTTGTTTTGAGGGTAAACAAAAGAGCAAATCATTTCCGCGTGGTCAGGCACATAGGAGCACGACTAAACTTGATTTAGTTCATACGGACATTTGCGGACCTTTTTCGGTCAATAGTTGGAGTGGTTATCGTTATTTTATAACGTTTACGGATGATTTTTCGCGCAAATCGTTTATATACTTTCTGAAACGGAAAGATCAGACGACTGTCTTGAATACATTTATCGAATTCAAAACTTTGGTTGAAAACCAAACTGATCTTAAAATAAAGCGGATTAGGAGCGATAATGGCACAGAATACTGTAATAAAAGTTTCGCGAATCATTTTAAGCAATGCGGTATTATTCACGAAACGACAGTTCCGTATACACCTCAACAAAATGGCGTTGCTGAACGCTTAAATAGAACCCTAATGGAAAAGGCCAGAGCGATGTTGCAAGATGCTGATTTGGGGAAACAATATTGGGCTGAAGCGGTAAATACTGCGTGTTATTTGAAGAACCGTAGTCCAACTGCAGCTGTGAAAGATGCTACTCCTGAAGAATTGTGGACTGGATCTAAAGTGGATCTCAGTAATCTTCGAGTTTTTGGCAGCACAGCTTATGCTCTTACTCCACAACAAAAACGCAAAAAACTTGATCCCAAATCTAAGCCTTACATTATGTTGGGATATTGTGATCATACCAAAGGTTACAGACTTGGTGATCCAGATGATGGTTCGACGTTGATTAAAGCTCGTTCTGTTGAATTTATTGAAACTGTTCGAGGTATAACCTACAAGATATCAAATACTTTAGAAAGCTCTAAAGATTTGACAAATACTGTTGAAGTTACGGTGTATCAACCAAGTACTTTTCATGGACTTATCCATGAATCTGACAGTGATGAGTTTGCCACACCAGACATATCGTCAACGGATATTGATGTTCTAGATCCTGTTAAAGAAGAATCTCATGTCGAAGAAGTACTTACATCTAATGAACGGGAAGAAACTTCGTTGAATAATATTCAACCAGACTCCCAAATTAATGGAACAGAATATTTCAGACCTGGAAGTTGCTGAAAGTTCTAGACCTAAACGTGATCGCCATCCTCCTATTTGGTTCAAAGATTATGAAGTGAACTATTTCTCTGATCTAGCTTTGATGGGACGCTGTGAGCCTAAAACATATAACGGTGCGATCAAAAGTGAGAATGCTAAAGATTGGATAGAAGCAATGCAAGATGAATATAACTCGCTAATGTCGCATGGTGTCTGGGAACTTGTGGATCGACCTAACAACGGTAATGTGATAAAATCCAAATGGGTTTTCAAAGAAAAAGTAGATCCAAGTGGAAAATTTGAAAAATTCAAAGCACGATTAGTTGCAAAAGGTTTTACTCAACAATATAAAGTTGACTATGATGAAACATTTGCACCTGTTGTGAGACATAGCACTCTACGATTACTCTTTGCGATTGGTGTTGAAAATGATATGGACATTGAACATGTTGATGTCAACACAGCATTTCTCAATGGAGATTTACATGAGCAGATCTATATGGAGCAACCTACCGGTTTTCAAATTGAGGGGCAGAACAAAGTGTGCTTACTCAAAAAGAGTCTATATGGGCTCAAACAAGCCAGTAGAGCTTGGAATGAAAAAGTTCATAATGTTTTGGTCAACAATGGTTATAAACAGTTGAAGAGTGAACAATGTGTGTTCTATAAAGACAAAGTAATAATAGCTTTATATGTTGATGATTTTTTCATATTTAGCTCCAATGATCATCAATAGAAAATGCTATATGAATTGCTCAGTTCCAAATTTAGTGTTAAATTGCTTGGACCTGTTACACAAGCGTTGGGTATGAAGGTCAAAAGGAACAGGGAGCAAGGGACATTGAAACTGACTCAATCTGAGTATGTGAAAAATATTTTGATAAAGTTTGGAATGGATGATTGTCACAAAGTCGCAACTCCCATGGAAGTGAACTTTAATCCGCCAAAAGCTGAGAAGATTGATGCGAGGTTTTCATATCACATACCGAGATTTGCAGAATGTAAAGCTTCTTTCCATGTTTTCTCTTGATAGATCGCTACGGTCTCGTCGGCATAGCAAATTAGTTCTGCCGAACTGGGAGCATTTGCGTGGATGTCGTTAATGTATAAAATAAATAGGGACGGTCCCAGAACACTCCCTTGTGGCACTCCAAAGCTGGTAGAATGTCTATCGCTGATAATGTCACCAAATGTTAAAGTAGTAAATATATTATTGTAGGTAACTATGTTGTAACATAAAGAGTAAGAGTAAGATAAAAAGAAAGAAAAATAGAATAGAGTAGAGCTCTTCAAGCTCCAGTTTATTAACCCCTCTAGAACAGACAGACAAAAAAAAATGTACAAAACAAAAAGTCCTGCAAAAAAGCGGGGAGCAAAAGATCAAAACTAAAAAAAAAAACCACAAGTGGAGCGACTAGCTCATGTAAATGCAATTAAGCATCCGGTTCAATGTTATTGCCTGTAAAATGAGGTGATTATGTTTTGCCTTGAGTTTTGTAAGTAAGTAATGTAACGCGTACTGATTGGATATGATTTATAAAATATATATAATATTCTATCGTCAAATATATTCTCTGCACCCTATTCTGTGCAATGCTACCACTGGTATACTTCCTACAACTCATCTACTCTATACTTCGCAAGTAGTACCTTTTTTCTGCTACATCTTAATCGTTTAACGGGGATTGACAATTGTGCAAGGAACCCTTCTTAATCAGCTAATCCAACCCAGTGAATTAAATAATCTATCTATCTCTACCTATCCTAACTAACCAGTCACGCCTACTGCCAGTAAAGGTCTTTTCTTTTCACCGCTCTTCCGACTTAGATATCTCTAGGTAACTCACAACCAATAATATTAGGTAAGTAGGTATAGCAAGCTGTGCCCAGCGAGCTTTACCTCTGCGTACCTTAACCCCATCTTACGCTAATAATAATCCTTTACATAAATAATTATTTATCTCGATTTCAACTATACGGTAAGAAGCGATGGTTACTGGTAACGAATACTTACAACGCTGAAAGAGTATTACAATTATGCATATTATTATTAGTCAGCACCTTTTTACCATTATCCAGGATAAAATCTTTTATTAATAACCCAACGCCATCTAGCTTCGCTAATAGGTAACCTCTACAGTAGAGTAGATATTAGATAGTTGTTTCCAGACGGTAACGACTTTTATCGCCTACTAGACGTATTTATTAGTTAACATTATGCATCCCAATCTACGTTGCTTTTATACAAAATTCCTACTAGCAATGAATAACCATATAATTTAATCTATTACATGACATACCTACTACTTGTCATTACTTATAATTGTGCTTTCTCATCAGCACATGTATTTTGAAACGAAATACTATTTTATGTTACTTTTCCTAGGATTTTATCGAACTAACAAAATGAAGTGACATTCCCCTTGTGCAGAGCAATTGTCCCCATCTACATGTCACATAATATTAATTCTACCACCATGTCATTTCATTCTAATATACTACGTGATAAGTATTAGGAAAATCACTCCCAAAGGTAAAATAGCAGGTATGGAAAATAACAGGTGATTTCGCTTGCGATAACAAAATCACATGATCATATGATAAGAAAGTTTCCTCTCCGTTTGGGTTTTATAACTTCGTGTTTTATAATCATTCCTATTCCTAGACTGTTTATGGTCAAGCTAAATCATATGTCTATGGTCCAATCATAGACTTATCAATTTAACATTTATAGAAGCTATTGGTATAATTCTACAGGGTTTTTTTCTAAGCGTATCCAACAAAATAAATTATAATACGTGGCATAGCACATCAAAATTAAGAACCGCAATCGCTCAGCGATTATTAGTCAAAATATAATTATTATTAGTGTTATCATATAGCTGTTAGCATCATAACTTTATAATATAGCACAGCATATCGTCGTCCTATAATATAATTGAATACAGCAATAATTATGTTGGTTATTGCTGTCCAATCTCGCCCCCTGCTTTCTCAACCAACAGCAATAATAACTAAACCACCCCCTATTCTACAAATTTTTCTAAATCAATAAGTGTTTAACTAATTCACCCTATCTAAACCATCGCCAAGATCGAACTTTTACAACCCTAAAAATAACTCATCAATAGGCTGTATGGTTGCCTATGCCTATATGAAATCTATCACTAGGAATAGAAACAAAACAACCATTAACCATATTCATGTAATGAAACGTCAAACCAGAAAAATACTGCAAAGCAGCTATAAATAATCTATTTAAACGTAAAACAATTAACTCATCAACCCACCATACAAATATTGGACTGGCTTATTGGATTGTCTCAAGTACTGGCTCCATGTAAATCCAGCATTAGGTATTGTATTGTAAATAATACTTATTACAATAATGCTTGTAGCTTTAACCTTTGACCTCTATCATTATTCTCGAAATTTATTTGTTACAGATTTCGTACACAAAATCTAATCTCATTTCACATCGCAATCGTCCCACAACATGCCGAGATTCCGCAATAATGAATCAACTCTAGAAGACCTAACGAAGCTTATTGTGAAATAGTGTCAAATTATAATTCCTCAATATCTCTGAAATAATTAATCTTCATTGAATCTATTCCCTACTAAGCCAATTCTAAACTCACGCATCGCTACGCGGCAACAATGTGGGAAAAATCCCACATCTAAATTAAAGTATTACCGCTTGACTGAAATCTATTACAACTATATTAATGATAAAATATAACCTAACTTTCTGATCCTGGTAACGGCTTGCTAAATTTGTAACCTCTCCTTTGCTTTTCACCTTCTTCGCACCTAGTTACATACACACATCATTGGCTTTTGCCTTAACTTAAACTATTAATCTAATTCTTAAAACTAGTTAACCTACTATATACCGCCGTTCAAGATTACCATCAATTACGCCTTCCCTACCTCTCAACTTAACCTATATTATGCTAACTCTTATCTTAACTAAAACCTATGTTATCTACAATCTAATGTTTGTGTCTTTGATGTTTTGTAGAGTGCGTAGTGTTTGCATGATAATGGAACCTTAACCTAGACCTAACTTAACTTAATTCTATTAGCAATATACTTCAGTCAAGCGATGTAATATTATAATAAAATACTATTTTGGCCAGATCGTCTAGTGAACGCTCTGTTGTTAACCGCATCTAAGTAACTCAAGTCTTTTCGTGAAAGTTTAGTAATTGGCTTATCCCTATGTTAAATTATTTACTCCTGACCTATTTACCTATCCGTCAATACCTAATATCCTAGATATGTGTAGCCTATCAGTGACTTCGTCTGAACTGTGACCTAAATCCCTCATGCCGTGGCCAGACACATCGTGCTAGCGCAAAGATTCGCGTTGTCGCGACACGTCTGGCCAAACACTTCGCGATGCCGGCATAAAACATCGTGATGCCGGCATAAAACGCGCCGCTGTCGGTAAATTGCCGCACATCAAAGGATTTTATCGCGATAAAGTTCGTGCGGCCACATTTTGGTGCACACTTTAGTTGACTGCGAAACAACTAGAGGTGTGAACGTGTTGCAAATATACGATTATCGAAATTATTCTGTTTCGTTAATATAGATTGGAGTAATGATAAAGTGTTAGAAGTAATACAATATTACGAATTGGAACCGATTTTTTGGAACCCCCCAAATCACAAAAAAATAAATTGAAATTACGACGCATGGGTGAGAATTAAAAGAAATTTAAGCTGGCCTGTTACAGTGGAGGAATTAAAAATAAAAATGAAATGGCTTACTACAGAAGTCACCTTAATAAATACAAAAATTCATTGAAGTCTGGAGCAGGCAGCGAAGATGTTTACCACACTAATTGTTTCGCCTTTTCTGTGTATGAAAAATAATAATATAATATAATAATAATATTGCCAATTCAAAGTTTTAAACATTAGTGATTGCAACTTTTTCATTTTATAAGTACCAACATTTTCACTCCTTTCTCTACACAAGGTTCCATATTGAAAATCGTATAAGTAGGCACCTACTTACAAATATTTTGATTGTGATAATACCCACCTCATTATTAAAATAAAATTTAAACTTATTTATTACTGCGGAGCAAAGATCAACACTGATTAATAGTCTATAATATTAAGAGTATTATGTAGAAACCCGTTTCTCTTGAATCGCCATCGCAAGAAACAGTTTTTATTTGTAAGATAATAAATTATAAATATTGTAAGTAAGTAGGTACTTACCTAAGTTTATTTGAACGCTTCTTAACGCAAATAATCAAATATTACATTTATACCAGTATTCAAACTAGCAAACTTAAGCAAAGTTAAACAATATAAAAGTAAGTAGGTACTAACTTTGTCCGATTTTTGTGTATAGTTAACATCCACCATCGCCTTTTATTTCTTGTTTTCACCCTTTTATTTATTTTGTTTAAATAATATAGATGCAGTAAATAATTATTTGCCGACATATAGTAAAGCGCAACCGCCTCCTCTATTTTTTCCGTCGAAATGAATTATCGCGATAAAGTTCAAGATTATCCCGACGTCGCGAAGTTTTTTGGTGTGGCCAAAATTATCGCGACAACGGAACACGAAGTTTCTTATCGCGACAACGGAATAAGAATCAGTCTGGCCACGGCATCACAGCAGCTGCGGGAAAGGGATGTCTAACCACTCAAAAATAATCAGATGATAGCTTAGCTTGCAGGTAATATTATCATTTATAATCGATAGCATTATACATAAAGAGGTTTGTGGAAGTTTATGACATATTAGAGGATTCTGGTAATTTAATAGCCCCGCCCCGCTATTAGCATGCTGAACGGCTCATTGTTTAATGTCAGAGAGTTCAAAGAGTTTATCTTAGGGCTTGCTATCATCCAAATATCCTTTTCACATTAAGAACCCAACTATTCAATGCAATAATGTCTTTTGATATCCCTTATAGAACAGAGGTGCGAAGCCAGCATTCAACAGATCACACTTATTTCTCTGATCATTGTGTTTATTATAAAGCTATTACAATGAAACATTATTAACTGACTGTCTTTATTGCCTTATTAGAATATTAATTTTCAGTTCTATAGATGGTGAATAATTTATTCAAACCCACTTTCAGGCAGTGGGCTAAAATAGAATGCTATTAATAAAGGAAAATTACTTTTATTGACTCTTAGTGTTTATTATACAGAGCTTATAAAGTAACAATATAATTAAATTGTACGGACTGCCTTGACAGCATATTACTTCTCAAGTTTATTAAAAATGTTTGATTTATTCAATTCCTACTCCTTTCAGGAGGTGGATGCAAATAGAATGCTATTATTTGAAGCAAAATTACTTTTATTTACTCTTAGTGTTTATTATAAAGATCTTATAAAGTAACAATATAATTAAATTGTACAGACTGCCTTGAAAGCATATTACTTCTCAAGTTTATTAAAAGATGCCTGATTTATTCAATTTCTAGTCCTTTCAGGAGGTAGATACAAATAGAATGCTATTATTTGAAGCAAAATTACTGTTATTTACTCTTAGTGTTTATTATAAAGATCTTATAAAGTAACAATATAATTAAATTGTACAGACTGCCTTGACAGCATATTACTTCTCAAGTTTATTAAAAATGTTTGATTTATTCAATTTCTACTCCTTTCAGGAGGTGGATACAAATAGAATGCTATTATTTGAAGCAAAATTACTTTTATTCACTCTTAGTGTTTATTATAAAGATCTCATAAAGTAACAATATAATTAAATTGTACAGACTGCCTTGACAGCATATTACTTCTCAAGTTTATTAAAAGATGCCTGATTTATTCAACATCCTCTAACTTTTAGGAAGTGAACTTAAGTTAATTATTTTTCATTAACTTATACCTCAGTCTCTCAGACTGGGTGATTATTTAATAGCCTACTAAATTATTATTAGTACACTTCAAGTAGGTAGGTACCATGTAATTGTCCTCAGTTGTCCTTGTAGATAATTAAATCAATTATATTTAAAAGTTATTCTTTACTCACTTTAATAGGTATAAAGTAGACTGTACTATTAGTCTAATTAGCTTAGGTTGTTACCAATCAAATATTTCTATGTTTCATAATATTAGAAGAACATAACTTGTAAGGTCTTTGACCATTAAGGTGAATTCGCAGCTTCAGGCGAAATAACCTAGGTTCCAAACTGGTTTTTAGTTGTTTAATATCAGCTTAAATTTTACCAATAGGTATCTGGATGTTTGGTTATAATACATTGAAGGGTTGCAATTTAAGGCCGTATTGTACCTCAGGGAAAGCTAAAAATGCCTGTTTGGTCATTTCAGTATCAAAAATCAATATCACAGCACAGTTATGCTTATATGCTATAACTCTTAGTATTTATTAGTATTTTCTTGTAAAAGGAAACCAGTCTAGACTCTTAGGTAATCCAAAGTAATGATGGTTCAATATTATCTCACTTCTGTTAATTATTTAAATGAATAGTTAAATGGTAATTCCCTGAAGAAAACAATTAGAGTCCTATTGACCTACGGTAACAGCTTACATGCCTAGACCGGTACTTTCAGTGTTCATAATCATCATCACTTCATAGTAATTTCTATTTAGGTACCCTATCTTAATTATCCCTAACTTTATTAGTTGAAGTTAATCCAGCCCTAGTTTCGCGGCCTACGTACATAGTTTATGTAGGCACAGCGTGTACACACCGTGCTATCCCCATCTACCTGACAACATAAGAGACGCCTACCTTTTTCTTTGTTTTAGTCGGAGAAAATGCTTCTCTGCACTGGCATGGGGCCTCGAGAGGAGAGTGAGACACCCCATGCACTGTCCGGGGCTGGAACCCATGAGTCCCCACCCGACCCCCCGTAGGAGGACGGGTGAGTAAGGACACATGGGCCCGACCCGGTAAAAGAACCGACATCTGCCACCTGGAGCGTATAGCGGCGCCGCGGTACCGTAAGTGATACGCCCCGCGAGCGCCGCAACGCCGCGGACCCAGTCGGACCTGGGTCCCCCACACCACGAGGAGCAGTCTGGCAGATACAGACTGCTCCCAAACGGGAGGAGGGCCGTGCAATGCGGCCTAGTGCTCCTCAACACTAGGCCGCTGGCTCTCCTCAGGGGGGGATGACCCCCCTATCCGCTTCTTCCTTGTGCTGGACCAAGGCCCCACACGAGGGATCATGGTCCCACACAAGGAGCCCCGCCGGCCCGTGCAGCCTATGCTAGACATAGGGGGCACAGCCCGGACCGCAGACCCCGGATGTTAGGGTCATGCAGGAGGAGGGCAGCACTAATGCTATCCTCACTCCCCCTCTCCGCCGGTTACCCGGCACTCGCCCTCACTGGCGACCCCTCCCTCTCCCTCTCTCTTGAGGGAAGAGGGCGGCATTTGTGCCACCCTCGACTCCTCCATCCACCACCGCCGGTTGCCCGGCTTCGTCCGGCCTTGCCGGCGATTCCGCCACCTCCATAGCAGCAGGTGGAGCCCGCGGCCAGGGAGCCCATTTCGGCCTCGTCGTTGGAGGACGGCAGGTCCTCCCCCCCATGTGGTGTTCGTGCGGGAGCCCAGCCTCCCTGCACACACCACAGCTCGCCCTCTCAGCCCCGCACTCTGCGGCCCTGTGCCCAGGGGCACCACACCTGAAACACAACGTGCCACGGCTGGCCACCGAGCTACAGGCGTAGCTCAGGTGGCCCACACCGTAGCACTTGTAGCACCGTGTGGGGCCCCTGTCCAGGACCACGACCCGCATCCTCATCCACCCACGCACGACATGGCCTGCCCTCTCCAGATGTCTCGCCGCCGCGACCGGGAGCCGGACCACCGCGGAGCACGGACCGGTCGGTCCGGTCCGCAACGGCCCCACAGTCACCTGCTCGGCCGCACAATGGGTTCCGGCCGCGATTACCTCCGCGATGCGCTTTGTCGCGTCCACCATTTCCGGGCTGAGGCCCTCGAGCCGGACCTCGGCCATCCGGCACGGCTTGCGGACCTCCACGCCCTCCGGCACAGCCTTGCTAAGGCGCTCCGCCAGAGTGTCGGCCACAGGGCCGCTGGACTCGCCCGCGATCTCCAACCCGCAGTGGACTGCCGCACCTGAACCCCCCGCAATCCGAGCTCCTCCAGGTCGATGCTGGCCATGGCACCTTCCAGCACCGTGCGGTAAGTAAGCCCCCTCTGTACCGCTTTCGGCTTCAGCACTACCGAGACCGCGGACGATTTCGGCAACTCTAGCCTGGGGGGGGGCCTCGTCCTCCTCGGCTCTCTGCCTCCTGCAGGTGGGGCCCGGTCCGCCGCAGCCTTGGCCCTCCTGGCTCTTCGCTTGCCCGCCTTCGAGGCGACGGTCTCCCATAACGCTGGCGGTGCAGCCTGGCCCCTCGAGGGGGCGCCGGGGGCGCCATGGGGTCCGGCAACCGCCCCGGCGTAGCTCGCCCCTACCTTCGCCGCGTCGTCCGCCAGCGGCGGCCTCCTGGGTTGCTCCGCAGGTAGGCGCCTCTCAATAGCATCGAGGCGACCTCCCAGGGACTCGAGAACCTCCCTCTTTAATGCCTCGAGCAGGTCCTCCACGCCTGGCTGAAGGGCGGGGGGGGGGAGGAGGGATCGTCCGTGCAGCCTCCTTCAGCGCCTCAACCTCCTGCCGCAGGACTTTGTTCTCCCTTTTAACGCGGTGGAAAACGTCAACCACTCCCGATTCTGCGCGTTCTGCAGCACCGTTAGCTGCTCCATAGAGGCCAACAGGATCATCAGCTTATGGCGGGCCCCCCTGCGGGTGGGCTTAGCGAGGTCTTCAAGCGCGAAGTCCACATCGTCGCAGCATGCAATCCCCTTGTCCATTAGCTGCTGAGGCAACAACCCTTCGACTTCATCCCTGTATCTCTCCAGGTTAGCCGACCCCTTCAAAACTGTCCCCTTCTTTGATGCGGGAGCATCTTCGCAGGAAGTGCTGCTGCCACTCGTCTTGCCCCGCGTTTCCGCCAACGAGCGCTTACGCGACTCATCGATGGGGTCCACAGCCATCATCATGGTCTCCGGGTCGTCCCCGGGTGCAAGACCAACCGGTCCGGAGCCACTCCTCCGCGTCACCTCGACCGCCCGGTCGGAACGACCGGCGCCACTACCACCGGACACCGCCGGCTCCACGCCGCCCGAGCCATTAGCCCGAGCGGACGCT
The DNA here is from genome assembly GCA_963921215.1 of Scoparia ambigualis. Taxonomy (NCBI): domain Eukaryota; kingdom Metazoa; phylum Arthropoda; class Insecta; order Lepidoptera; family Crambidae; genus Scoparia; species Scoparia ambigualis. The sequence goes on along the minus strand of OY992517.1, from coordinate 27,424,421 downwards.
TTACCGGACAGGAGCGAACTTGCCGATACAGGAGCCTGGTCTCGAACTCCTGTAACTCCTTCACACATGGAGGCCCGGGTACCTCCATGCGCCGGGCGCTAGCCGGATTGCATCGCAGACAAACCTTCTTAATCGTACTCATTATAAAAAGGTGGCTGTTTAGGGGTGGCCATCCCCTTGGTCGCTAGGGGGTGGGCTGTTCGCCGCCCACCAACCCGTCCGAAAACGGGCGCCCGTCGCCGTGCCCCGCAACGACGGCACCTTTGCCTGAAGTGGCGCCCAGAAGGGGCGCCGAACTACCCCAAACCCACCCCGTGTAACGACGCCCAGAGGGGGCGCCGTCAAAACTCCCCTCAAAGCCGCTCTAGAGTGAGCGGCGAGCGTGCGACCCAGGGTGGGCCGCACGTGGAGATCCCCCCCGCAGGTCAGAGTGACCCGCTGTGCGGTCCAGAAGGGACGCGCGTTGAAGGGGGTGCGATGCCCAGAAGGGGCACCACCTACTTTATTCGACGCCCAGAAGGGGCGCCAGGGATTTGCATAAGGCCCCTTGTCCCACGCTGAACGTGGGCCGAGAGGCCTTACCCCAGGGTGCACCACGAGGAGGTTCCCAAATTTGCACCTCAAGAGACGCCTGCCTACCCTACAGTACGTTTTCGACCAGCGTCCGTCCCCTCGTCAGCCTAGACCAATTCCACTCTCAAAAACAATCTCCACCCGGTCTTAGATCGGCTTTCGCCTTATCTTTCCCATGGCACATCCGGTTAGCACCGGCTTTACCTTCATCAAGGTATAGAGGTTGTCCCGAGAAGGAAACTGCCCTCCTCTGACGAGGTTCCAAACATTACCCGAAAACCCCCTACATTTTGTCGAACTAACAGTCCCTACTTGTATACCTTTGCAATCTAGGCCCAAGCCACATTTAACTTAATTTCGTGGTGAGTTGTGTAAGTCGAGTCGACCCTGCAAGCGACAGACCTCTAAGTGAACTATAAGACGGGCCAGTAAACCCAGTGTGTAAAACCTAACACTACACTGTATGTACGAAGGTAGGCTCGAATTTGGATGGGGTCATACGTACCTACCTCCAGCTAAATGGTGTCTGACCTATCTTCGATTTTCACTAGGGAGACAACTGTCTCTCCCCCATTACTCTCTCGAATATAGTGTATTGTTTAGCGTTGTAATATAAAACGCCAACTAGAGAGACAACTGTCTCTCCCCCATTACTCTCTCGAATATAGTGTATTGTTTAGCGTTGTAATACAGGGTGGGCCAAGAATTCGTTAACATTTAAATGTAACTTACCGCGCAAACTATTGCCGCGCGGGGCGCGGGCGCAAGCGGGGGCACTAGCTCGCTTCTTGGAAATTTAGTCGCTATGGATCGCTTCACGGGGCCGCAACGCGCTTAATTCGTGAAACAGTTTTATTTAAACAACTTTTCGCTCATTACTGTGAGACGCTTATTTCGCGTTGAATATGGTTTACACGACTAAAGTCAGTGTCCAAGTGCTCCTTTAATAAAGAAATGGGTGAAGAAGTTCGAAGAGACGGGATCTACACTAAATGTGAAACAAACCGGCGGCCCGCGGACATCTCGGAGCGAAGAGAACGTGCAGCAAGTTTCCGCTTCTGTTCGACGTGATCCAGATTTATCGACACGCAAACGTTCGGCTGAATTAGGATTATTCCGCACATCATTACGCCGTATTTTGAAATTAGATTTGAAATTACATCCATATAAGATCCAGGTAGTGCAAGAACTAAACCCTAATGATTTAAATTTGCGTAAGTCATATGCCGAAACAATGTTAACTCGATTCAGTAATTTTCACAACATCTTATTCTCTGACGAAGCCCATTTCCACCTAAATGGACATGTAAACAAACAGAATTGCAGGTATTGGAGCAGCGAAAATCCTAAAGCTAAACATGAGAGGCCACTTCACTCTCCCAAGGTAACTGTATGGGCTGCAAATCATCGAAGAGATGTCGGCGATCTCGCGGCCTCTTTGCAGAAGAGTATTCGAAAACTTTAGGACTCGCTTAGATGAGTGCAAAAACCGAAACGGTGGTCATTTAGACGAAATAATTAAAAAAAAAAAAAATTACAACTAATTAGCTTTCTCGTAAATAAACGATTTCTAAAATATGTTAAATGGTTTTTTTATACGATTTTTTCAAATGTTAACTAATTCATGGCCCACCCTGTATAAAACGCCAGCATTATTATCAAATGCCTCCAGACCGAAGTCCGTTGAAAGTCATATTAGTTTCGTTGCCACCGTGATGCGTATCCGCTATATGACCCAGAATACTTCATTCTGTTAACAAATTCGAGTTGCGACAGCAATAATTTTACTTTAATAATCACTTTCTATTTCATAAACAATTTTAGTTAATATCGCAGCTCGAATATCACTTAGCGTGCTTTAAAGGCTAGGACGCTCGTTTTCGCGTATGAGATTGTTACCGCCACTCGTAAGTCGGACCACGCCTCCGACGACCTTCAATTGAATGCCCGCTAATTTTCCTCTTTTCCCCAAGCATCTTAAATTTCGCGCCACACTCGCCCGACATTCGCCCGCGCAAATCCACTTTACTACCTTTTACCCAATCGCTAGCACTCTCGCCTATGCGCCTCGGCTTCACATTAGTTATCTTTTGTTACATAGCCAACTTCGTGTCCTTCCACGTGGAGATAACATCTCCCCTCTCTTTCTATCTCTCAATCTCAACTTCTCGCTCGCTCATTACCGACACTCCCGCGCAAATTTTAGTGTTTTCCATAAACCAAAGAAATCTCTTTAGATAGCCAATATTACATGTTTGAACATCTAGATGTAGCCTTCCATCAACAATTCCCTCTTAATAAACACCCACTTAAGATAATAATCCCGTATTTAGTAAAATTATAAAAAGTTCCGCATTCAGAACATAGATGGCGCCCGGTTGTATGTGAACCGATTTTTCCGACCTAGCCCCGTCTTCCGCGAAACTCAAGTAAATAACGCACGGTAGACTGCGCCTATGTCGCGAGGGACGCGTTGACCAATCCAGGCGATCCCCCCCCATCACTCTAAACCAATAGACAGCGCCCATTTCGCAAGCGACGCCCGGAACAGTCCCCGCGAAATTCAAAAAAATAAAGCCCCTAGTCCATTGACTCATTCTTACACCCTTCAACCATAAAGCCACTTGTCCACATGTCCATTATTTTAAACTAGTTTATTTTTCCTTTTTTAAGCTTATTACAATAATGGTGCAACGCATTAATATTAATTTTAGTGCTACACTCATGTATTCCTTATTAACGGACAGATACCATTCATTCTGTACCGTTACAGGGTTAGTCAGAGACTAGACAACGAGGACCGAAAAAAGAATTCCTTTGGCACAGTTCACGTTTCCCCATTCAACAACTGCACATGTGCTCAGTGTGATGGGCAGTGAGCCCATCGCCACTCTATGATGCTATCCAGCAACACAGAGTAGCGATCCCAACTAGCAAAATACCCTTCGAAACAAAAGCTTTTAAGAGCAATGTTCTTAAATAATTTTTATATACGTTCTAATTAAGACAGAGACCATAATAATGTCATATGATAAGTCTTTTTAAGATATAAGAGCTTAAATACTTGTAAAAAATACTTTTAGAAGTATATAAGAAAACGAGAAATGACATCAATAAGAACAGTAGTGTTATAAACGCACTCTGTAGGTATGCCTAATTCATAATTAACACTTATACATGCACTATGTAAGCCCTTTCGATCTTAAAAGTGTCTTAACTAAGTATTTTATAGATATCGGCTGTTACACTTATAACTTATTCTTACAGACGTATATAAGCAAACTTTATATAACATTTATGAGAGCAATAGAATTTATTATACACGCACTTTATAAGACCACTCGACCTTAGAAGTGACTTTACTAAGTGTTTTGTTAGATAACGTCTGTTACTTTATAATTCATTTTTAAAGATGTATATAAGCTTACTTTATATTACATTTGTAAGAACAGTAGTATTATATGCGCACTTTATAAGCCTAATTACTCTTGATTCTTAATAAATTCTTATAAATGCATTTTGTAAGATCACTCGATCTTAGAAGTGACTTTGTTAAAGTTATTAAAGAGCACTAGCACGTCAAATGTCTTAGAAGCTTACATAAATTGCAATTACTATTCTAAAGCATTGCAAAAAACTCAAAAAGTGGTCTACCAGGAACTTCCTTGTTTGTCTTTTAGCCTACTTTTACTTTAATAAGGAACCCTAAAGTTTATCAGCCATGGCCGCGTTCATAAAAAATATGGTTAAATTTGATTTTAGAAGTGCGATATAAACCTTAAACAATGGTAATGCACTTATACTGTTCTTGTTAAAGCCGTTATAAGGCATGATTGGTGGTAATGGCGACATTTCGATATTTTTCATTTTTAATATAATATTATTTTATTATTATAGATACATTATTGAAAAGGCCCGTAAAAATATTGTGATTCCTATTTCAAAACACTCGATAAAACCGACTTCGCAATTTAATAACCGTAAGTAATGCGTAACAAACATGAAATATAACTTACACATTTTGTAGGAAAGTTAATTAAACAGGACAATACACAATACTTACGTTTTTAATACTCTTCTTATTATTCAAAAAAGTTTCACGAATCCTTTCGCCGGATTGTGATTACACTCTTACTAAAAGCTCGCAAAGAGCACTACTAGTGATATCACACTTAGAACAGCATTAGTAAGTGCATTATAAGGGTAAATGCTTATAAAGAATGCTTTTTTTGTAAGTCATTTGTAAGTCTGTTTGGTATTATTAAAGCATCGGCAAGAATATCTTTATTATTGAAATTTTGCATTCACAATGCTATATAGATAAAGGATAAAATGTTTACTAGAAAAAAAAACAACCAGTCTCAGGAAGCTCGAATGGGATTCGAACCCACGACCTTTGGATTGCCGGTCCACTGCTCTAACCGTTGAGCTACCGAGACCTCAGAAGACTCGTTGAATTTTTCCTAGTAGTTTGATTTACGCTGCAAGCCAGCGGTATTACGTCACTGTGAAGTCTACCCTCACAGTCGAAAGAAATACTATTGCAAGTATTTTTCAATCGATAAAGACGTAATTGCTTGTAAATATCTTTATTATTGAAATTTTGCATTCACAATGCTATATAGATATAGGATAAAATGTTTACTAGAAAAAAAAATCAACGAGTCTCAGGAAGCTTGAATGGTAATTAGAACCCACGACCTTTGGATTGCCGGTCCACTGTACTAACCGCTGAGCTACCGAGACCCCAGAAGACTCGTTGAATTTTTCCTAGTAGTTTGATTTACGCTGCAAGCCAGCGGTATTACGTCACTGTGAAGTCTACCCTCACAGTGGAAAGAAATACTATTGCAAATATTTTTCAATCGATAAAGACGTAATTTCATCGGCAAGAATTTTGTAAGATTGGAAATACACTTCTCGAGACCATTTTAAGGTATATTTAAGGGTGAATAGACTTATTAAGTGCGCCCAAATCCACACTTACAGCAGTCTATCGGAGTTATTTCAGACTGGTAAAATCATACTCTTGGGATGTGTGTAAGAGGAAATTTTGGTAGTTGGGATGTGCAGTGGTGAGTGCACTAGTAGTAATAGTAATATCTTTATTTGTGAAATGTAGGTATTAAAATAATAGATGACAATAGTTTGTTACTAGGTATTACTACACTTCGACCTTATCTAAGGTATACAAATACTTTTGAGGGGCCATGCCCAGCCAGAAGAATTAATTAATTACAATATTTTCAAATGCGAAATAGTAGTAGCACAGTATAAATATGAGCTAAAGCAGTAAGGAAGCTACGTACAAACGCTCGAAACGATGCACGCCCACAGACGCACGTCTTTACAGGGCCCCTAAGCCACGGTACTGTATATATTCTCTTCCTAAGCGGACATCGCAGTGCTCTCAGTAGCGCGTATCGCGTCGAGACGAGATGTATTGCGTGCGCTGTCGCGCGATTTTTAAAAATGCCGCGAGTGTATTGCGTAGTATACGGCTGCTTGAACTCGGCTTCTACAAAACCGGAGCTTTCGTTTTTTAAACTTCCTGCTGATGTTGAAGGTAAGAATGATTTATTAATACTAAATTAAAAGCTTTTTCTTTTAATTAAATCATTTGGTTGTTTAAGTGATATTTGGAGTACTTACTTAAGAATATTTTTTGAGCGCGCGTTTATTTTATGGTGAAAAATAATAAGAATTCATACTACGAAACTTCATCGTTAATAAACTTTGCTTTGAAAATCGATATCTGAGGATCTGTGTGGTTTCTGACAATGAATCCGTTATTAGAATGTGAAAAAGTAGCCGCCATATTGAACATTTTAGTTATTTAACCGATTGCTTAGAAAATCGATATCTGGGGATCTGTGTGGTTTCTTAAAACGTGTCCGTTATAGTATGAGACAAAATTGCCTCCATTTTGAACATTTTAGTTATTTAACCGATCGCTTTAAAAATCGATATCAGGGGATCAGTGTGGTTTCCGACAATGATTCCGATAATAGAATGAGGAAAGTAGCCGCCATCTTTAACTTATTAGTTATTCAACCGATTGCTTTGAAAATCGATATCTAGGGATCTGTGTGGTTTCTGACAACAACTCCGTTATTTGTATGAGACAAAATAGCCTCCATCTTGAACTTTTTAGTTATTCGACCGATTGATTTAAAAATCGATATCGGGGATCTGTGTGGTTTCCGACAATGAATCCGATAATAGAATGAGGAAAGTAGCCGCCATCTTTAACTTATTAGTTTTTAATTTAAAAAAAATTAAAAGTGACAACCCTTATGCTTTGCTAGTTATCTCAAAAAAAGCGCTAACTAGCTGAGATACAGCGCTAACTAAACAAAAACTTTTTCAATTTTACAAATAATATAAGAGGACAACCCTAACGCTCAATTGGCGCGTAGGTATATAAAACAAGAAAAAGGCCGAGCTTCCGTACTGCTTTAGCTTATATTTATACTGTGGTAGTAGTCTTTAGTCCGTTAGTCGCCTTTACGACACCTTAAGGAAGAGAAGGGTTGTTAGTATTCATTTAATTATGAAGCGGAGCTCGAGAGGAGTTGCATACATTATATATTATATTTAAACGGAATCGAATCCACAACTATTTAGTTAAGGTCTTCCTACGCATACCTTTTATACCTAACGACACGATATGCGTAGGATGCCTTTAAGTACTGTAAAATGGGGTGACTTTGAATAACGGGGCGACTTTGATGATAGCTTCCGTTTTTCACTTTTTAAATTCTAATTTAATAAGTTTTGAACGTATCCTTTTCGTTTTTGTTCTGTCGGTAGCCTTGACAGATCAGCCATTGTTTGCAGAAGTCAGCGACAGTGCGCTACAATGATTTCGATGTAAAATAAAGTCCCAAACTTGTTGATACATTTTCGTAAAAAAAGTGGTGTAAAAAACTTTTTATGTGTGGCCGTAAGTATAAAATTCATAGTAATGATAATAAGGTCATGTTATATTGACATGCTTTGCATAATCGACAAGGTTTTTGTTTTTTACCTAAGTCGGCCATTTTGTATTGCACAACGAAATCTGTTACAAGGGGCTACTTTGACTAGAGCTACGAGGCGACATTGATAGTTATCAATATCGCCCCAATGGCTATTGTTCTAGAGATATACTTGAGATTGTATTGAATTACAAAGTAACCCCTACTTTTTTTAGGTTCCTAGTGATGGTTCGCATATACAAAAAAGTTGCGGTAAGTCGCAACTATAAGAATTATACAGACGAGGCACTTGAAGAGACCCTTGCGAAGATCACCGATTGTGATCTCTCTATTTTTGCTGCTTCTTCGACATATAACATATAACACATATAACTAGAAGAGAAAATAAATTATTAAGACTTTTTCTTTAGTTATTAAGACACATATTTACTAATTCACATGTTCCTATTATGTTCGTACCTCAAGTAAAAATTATTAATACATGATATTTTTAATCAGAAATGCATAGTTTTGCTTAAAATGCCACTATTTGTTATCACATAATGCCAATATCAACTTCGCCCCTTGTGTCAAAGACGCCCCGACAGATTTCAAAACCCAATAATTCCTAAAATACATTATCACAAGAATTTTGTTTTTTTGTGTTAATTTCCAAATTGGGATTACTTTTGACATCAATAATAAAAACATCGGGTATCAAAGCAACCCCATTTTCAGTCTAAAGTTGATAGGCCACATTAAATTTTTTTTTTCAAAAGTATCAAGCCAAAATTTTTGATTAAAAAAATAAAAAAAATTGTAATGAGTCGTCACTAAGATTTTTTTTACATGTCTAGTACGTAAATTGAATGAAATAGAAGCCTTTCAATTTATAAATTGATCAAAGTCACCCCATTTTACGGTACTTAGTTTTCCGTATAATCCCGTTCAAATATATAAGGTGACTGCTAGAAACCGCAAAAAACTTCTAGGGCTGGTCAGGTCAAGTGTTTTAAACATGACAAAAATGACAAAAAAGAAATTAGTGTTTTTTTATTTTTTATTAAATAATTCATTTTGTAAATTTTAATTAGAAGGTCTTTGGGTATCTAATTAATTTTAAACCAATAACATAAGAAAAATAAAATTAAAACAATTAAAAATAAAGATTATTTACAACGCGCGGGCAATGCACGGCTGGCCGGCCGACTGTTGACCCGTGCGCGTTGTCAGCTGGGCGATAAGTACCTACGTTAGTCTGCAATATTTTGAATTAGACGTAGGTATAAGGTGCAGTTATTAAGTTCAACGACTATCGATAGCATCGAGCTATGTTATGGCCACATTTTAACTGTACTTATGATAAGTGTATGAAAGTAATTTCAAATCAATCCTAGTAAAAATCTATTACACCACACATTATGAGAAGTTACAATTATCTTTCCTTACAAATGAAAGATCAATGGGTAGTTATCTAATGTCGCGTCCGCACGCTAAGCACTTGCCGCTAACTCCAAACCAAATGACCAGATGACCTTTCATGTCCTTGACAACTAAACAGCCTAAAACATTGAGATAATAAGTATCAGTCTTACCTATTTATTTACACTAAATAAAGTTAAACTAATGTCTCGCAATAAAGGCAACGTTAATACCTAAAAAGCTGCGTAATTAATAGGTGTCGGTAGGTACTTACATGGTGTTAAATAGCATTCCAGTTTATTCCAGCGAACAGGAAAGGTGATAAGCTTCCCATCACACTTAACAGGCTTTCAAACTTATGTAATATTACATAAAAATTAAACCTCCGCCAAAATTACGTACTTAGATAAAATAAAATTTATTAAAGGACGAACTAAAATAACTTTTGTGATCGGCACATATTTATTATTACACTTATTCAACGTGTTTAAAAGAACACCACCTATTCTACCTACAAGTCTTAATACGACTTAACACCCATTTGTTACTCAAATCATTAATTTGTTACTGAACTGATTACTTTATTCACGATAGCCTATTCATAATAATACTAATCCTACACTAATTAACTCATACTAGATATTAGTTTAATCGCGCATACACAAATACACCTCACATACCACAACACAACTATGTACCTACACTACACAGCAAAATTTCCCCGAGGAAACTAAACACACCTGCTGCGCATGAGAATCAGTGAGTTCAGTGACTGAGACTGACTCAGCACAGACAGCGCAGCGCAGTGCCACAGTGCAATTCTCTAAGTTAAAGTCGTAAAGTTGGTGCCGCTGCGAAGAGAATGACTCTGTCTCTTTCATATTCATAGAATTGGAAAGAGACAGCAGATCACAGTCATGCGCACAGCGTCTGTGTCGCTCACGAGAAATCCGTCAATTTGGCAACACTGTGTGTGGCGGCGTTTCTTCAAAGACGCTTGCGACGATCCATATCTATTTAGGGCTGCCGCTAACTATGAGCGGTTCTTTTTCGATATGAATTCGAATTCGTAATTCATATCGTGTGTAAATTGTGTAATGGATGTAAAGTGAAAGAGGTTTGATGAGACACTGTTGCTAACAACACAAGTCAAATGCGTTGAAAAATTTTGACATGTCAAAAAATATCTAGATGGCGGAGTGGTTAACGCCGCCCGCCTCCCGGATTGCGGAGGATGTGGGTTCGATTCCCATCTGAGGTAGTAAACTTTTTTCGACGTTTTAATATCTCAATGTTAATAAGATAAGAATTCGTGATAAAAGAAAAACGTTGTTTATTAGAAAAAAGAAACGGTGGCGCGAATAATTAATAAATTGATTTCAAGTACCTATGTAGCATCCACATAAAAATACCTAATTTAGTTGTTGATTTATTTTTCTTAATTCTGAATTCACGTGATGCAGACCAAAAACAGCTAGTCGCACTAGTAGTGATGCGATGCGTACCAGTTTGAATCTCAATCATTACCATCAGTAGCTTGTTTAACCATTATGTTATGATCCTTTTAAACTTTTACGAGCAAACATTTTTGGATATTTTTATGACCATTACAACAAATCCCATAAAACTGTAGTCAATACAGTAACATGTTAATCTTAGAATTAATATTCCAAGTGTGTTAGTTTATGTACAATGTAAACCTGCTGGTGCGTTGTGGTTATGGATAATTAAAGTTTTTGTTTTCTTTTTCTATTGAATTGCAATCCAGATTTATTAACATTTACTTGATAGTATAAGTTTTTTGGTTTACCAAATTAACTAATAAAAATTAACTGATAAATTATTGATCTAATCTAATAACTTTTATAATTGTAAATTCGCTTAATATGCAAGTTTGGACGATAGCTTTAATTATTTAAGTTTGTCTATTCATGTTTGTAAAAAAAATGTGAAAGAGTTTGTTATCAACAAAAGGCCAAAGTTTTGACATTTCAGTAACTTCTAGGATCTAAGTAAGTAATGGTTTTATTTTCTTGGGCGTGCCAACCCTAATCACGTGACCTACACACGGCTGCTTTGATTTTTTCGGCAGTCAACTTATGCATTCTGGTGCATTCGCGTCGCGTCGCGTGTGCGTAAAAATGCCTAGGTATACGAACCAGCAATATCTTGAGATGCTATTTTGCTATCGTGAGAGTGACGAGGTAGTAAGTGGTGCTATGCGCTTAAACGAAGAGAGAGTTTTTTAGTTTTAAGGTGTAAATAAGACTTGTAAATACATAGGTGATGAACTTTTAAACACGCCGAATTAGTGTAATAATAATCATGTGCCGACAATGATATCATTGTGTGCCGATCACAAAAGTTGTTCTAGTTCGTCCTTTAATAAATTTTAATTTATTTACGAAATTTTAGCACAGGTTTTCACTTTTATTTAATTATTATTACATTAGTTTGACAGTCCAAAGCCTGCTATGTGTGATGGGAAGCTTATCACCTTTCCTGTTCGCTGATGTAATAAACTGGAATGCTATTTAACACTATGTAAGTACCTACCGACACCTATTAATTACGCAGCTTTTTAGGTATTAACGTTGCCTTTATTGCGAGACATTAGTTTAACTTAATTTAGTGTAAATAAATAGGTAAGACTGATACTTATTATAACAATGCTTTAGGCTGTTTAGTTGTCGAAGACATTAAAGGTCATCTGGTCATTTGGTTTGGAGTTAGCGGCAAGTGCTTAGCGTACGGACGCGACATTAGAAAACTACACATTGATCTTTCATTCAAAGGAAAGATAATTGTAACTTCTCATAATGTGTGGTGTGATAGATTTTTACTAGGATTGAATTGAAATTACGTTCATACATCATAACACTTATCATAATTACAGTTAAAATGTGGCCATAACATAACTTGATGCTATCGATAGTCGTTGGACTTAACTGCACCTTATACCTACGCACATTTCAAAAGATTGCAGACTAACGTAGGTACTTATCGCCCAGCTGACAACGCACACGGGTCAACAGTCGGCCGGCCAGCCGTTCATTGCCCGCGCGTAGTAAATAATCGTTATTTTTAATTGTTTTAATTTATTTTTCTTATGCTATTGGTTTAAAAATAATTAGATACTCAAAGACCTTCTAATTAAAATTTACAAAATGAATTATTTAATGAAAAATAAAAAAAACACGAATTTCTTTTTTGTCATTTTTGTCATGTTTAAAACACTTGACCTGACCAGCCCTAGAAGTTTTTTGCGGTTTCTAGCAGTCACCTTATATAAGGAGAGTCACAGTTTTGCCATACAAATTTTCGTGATTAATGATGATGATGAATTAAAGTTGCACTACGCATTCTGAGCACTGCAGACTCTGAGTCTGTAAGTACGAACCGTGTAGGTTCAGCTTTTAACCCGATCTTAAAAAAAAAATATCAGCATACTGATTATTAGTACGTACATAGTTTAAGATGATAACATGAAAATCGTGTTTTTCTATGTCAAAGTTTTACATTACTTACCTATGTTTGCAATTAGCACGCTGATTGTTTTTAAGCACACCGAATTTTATTTATAATCACTTATATTGCATTCACTTAATGAGTGCTTTAGCCGCATTGCTTTCTTGGTAGCGAACAATGTGGCTGGTCTGTTAAGGGGGGTTAGGGTGGTCAGCGAAAATTTCGTGCCCTCGCCGGTGTTGCGCGGTGCGGGGTCCGCGGTAATTCGTAAGCGCCATTCGATCGCTCCGGTAAGGCCCCATTTTCGCTGAAAGTGTGTTTGCCCCGTGGTATATAGTGGTTTAGGGCCATGAGAACGTATAAAGACTCAAAAGACGCAGAATTTGAATGGCTTTCAGATGGTGAAAAAGTTTTTCGTTAAAGTCAAAATTTTTTTTCGAAAATTGAAGAAAAAACTAAAAAAAACTTGATTTGCTAACAACTTTCCTCGGAATATCTTCGATATCTCGTGAACGAGGTCGAAAATCGAAAAACTGAGAGAGATGCCTAGAGATATTGAGACGGGGAACATTTTATGTCTAATACTTTTTTTGTGGGAGTGATAGGGGGGGCGGTATGATCCCCCTTAGCGGCGCGTGGAGCGTCGCCGTGCGGTATTACTCGGGCGTCATAGTAGCCCTGTGGAACTTCGCATCTTTGAGATACGAAGATCTATTAGAACTTAATAGATGCGGAAAATTAAGGGCTCTAAGATAGTATAAACAAATTTTGTAAAAGTTTATTATTTCTTTTGAAACTAAAAAAAATAAAAAAAAAACAATGTTTTATAAGAAGATTTATTAGGACTTAATAAACGCGGAAAATTAAGGGCTTTAGGATAGTATAAAAAAATTTTGGAAAAGCTGATTAATTTTTTTTTTAAATTTTTATTTTCATTAATAATCTATTCTATAATATATAAGTTCATTTTCAATGCCCTTTCAAGTCGTGTAGAGCACGAGATCTGTGAATTTTTATCACAAAGTTAATAAAAACGTAGGTATAGTTTTTTTGCAAATACAAAACAGTCACGAAATCAAAAAGGTAAATACCTATGTATTTATGATTTTATAGGAATTATTATTGTAAAACATGGTCGTAATGTGCATTTATATGAAATTTTAGAGAATAACTTTAGGTTTTTTTGTCCAATTGTGTTTTGGAAACAGTCTCCCTTCACACATACGTTCTGTAATAATAATTATTATTATTATGAGCCTATATTTTCCCACTGCTGGGCAAAGGCCTCCCTCCCCTCTTTCCACTTTCGCGGTCTGTTGCTTGTGCTGGCCAATCCTTTGCATAGGCATCAAGCTCGTCTCTCCACCTGCATCTAGGTCGGCCTCGCTGCCGTTTCACTCCACGTGGGATCCAGTCAGTAGTGGTCTACGTTACGTTCTGTAATACGTATTGAACATTTCTTTGCGAAATATCTAAAATATTAATAACAGCTAATAGAAAACAGCCAATTTTTCCGTTTTAACCGCCTAACCCCCTTTAAGAGTGCAGCTGTCGTTATACCAGACATAAAAGAAATTCAATTGTTAACAACCTCTAGGAGTCTCCGTGACAGTCAAGGGGTTAACGATGTTCTGAGAATCAGTGACAAATACATGAAAAAAAAAATAAGTACATACCTATTTCTTTTTACGCTCACACCAAATATCTAGCCCAAGATGTAAGTATTCTTTTGAAACGTGTTAATATGGTAAGAAAACGGATAAATATTCATAAACATACAAAAAACACCCTAAATCAATTTAGAAAAATAGTTTTCCCTAAATTGACCCGACCGGGAATTGAACCCGGGGCCTTAGAGATTTTTTTTGAGATGGCGCAACGCCAGACCCGGCGTGCTAGCCACTCGACCACGGAGGTAGTCAAATACAGGATAAGCTTAGCTTACGAGCTTCCATTCAGTCTCACTTAAAGATCAGCTGGTATATTGACTTAAAAATATTCACATAATTCGGTGGAGGAATATTCGGGTTTGAAAAATCGTGAAACTCATCATTGTGTAAAACTTTACTTACACTTCCAGCCACTTATGAAACATACAAGCGACTCTTGCAATACATTAATCCAAAATTTACTTTTATTTGCAGAAAAAAAAATCATCATCAACATAACGATAAAAGCAAAGCAAAAGAAAATGTTTAAAATAACGTCTCAAGGTAACAAGAATAAAAACTGCCGATAGTCCAAATTAATTGACAGTTTCGAGACAAATCATTAATTACTAGCGGCCCGCCCGCGTCTTCTTCCTCGTAAACACCTCGTGACGTGACTCAAATCTTGTCCTGGTCCTGACAAATACTAACACAACAAAAAAATAATTAGCCGAATAGGTGCAGCCGTTCCGAAGTGACGCGTGAACATATTCGTGGCTATTGATTTACATAATGATATAGATAAATCGAATGTTTTATCATCACTACCACACCACAAAGATAAATAGAGTTAAAGCTTACGGAACTCAACAACTTCAGTACGATCATGAAATGATTCATCTAAGAATAGTAAGAAAACGTTTAGAGACATAACAATACCCATTTACCCTAAATGTTGACGTGGAGTTCAATATACAAACGTTTGGTCTCTCTGTCCTGTAGTTTTTATTTCAAATTCTACCCTCAGTGTAAATTTGGTTTTAATCTTTATGTGTTTTACCATCTACTCGGTCTTCGTAGAGAATGGTTGGGACACCTGCATCAGTATTGTAAGCGTGGCTGGACAGAGCAGATGTTCCGGTCCGGTTGGTGCTACACAAACAGGCAGGTTCAGCTAGGTTATCCTCTAGGCCTCCTAACGAACTCCGATCTCTCCCTTAAAGTAATGCCTCTTTTTTTACATTTTGATATGATTAAGCTTATTTCGTTTCAGTGGTGCGTCTGTTGTGCGCAGCTAATGGATGTCTTTGTGGTTACTTTTTGATCTTACAAGGTTCAGTTCGCTGTGGTTGCAGGCTAATGTTAACAAATCTTCAGTTGCCGCTTTGGTTGCAGGCAAATGCTAACAAGCTTGATGGCGGCCGCAGCAGGTATTTGGGAAGGTATTCTTTACCAGCATCTAAAGATTTCGATGTGTCATTAGTTTCTACCCGTTTTGTTTCGAAGTGTGTGAATTGTAACCATTCAATACAAACATGTTTTTGTACTCATATACCGATGAGCATTATTAACAGAAAGTTACCCAGAAACTTATTTCGTCATTCGTGTCTGGTGGCCGTCGTCTCAGATCCAAAACAGACAACTTCTTTATCAATTAGTTAGATAAGGCAATTGAACCAGGAAACCCTGCTTACGACGCGACTGATCTGTATAACAATGCAGTGAGTACGCTTAAGGGGTCCTGCATGAAATTGAGAAATTTTACGTATTTTTTAAGTCACTTGTACTATGCGCTGAATTAGTTAAATACATTAAAAGAACTTATGTAAGTTAGCTTGATCATTGCACAAGGTCGTGGCCTTGTTGAAATTTGAAACAAATTCTTTAAACTATTATAGTTTAAAGAATACATAAATCTAATGACTCCTTATTTTTATTTCTTCGACAACTTTCTTATTTTTACGTATGAAACAATAATTCTTACATGAAAATATTTGTACTGATATTCCGCAGGGCGCCCTTTTATAAAAGTAAATTTTAATTTTTAACAGAAGCGCGTGATGGTTTTGCACATTTCGCAGCATAAAAACATGGCTTTAATTAAATTACTAGGTCTGAAACTTCAAAGCAGAATTGTTCTAATTACTAACATCAATATGATTGATTTTGCTTTGAAGTTCATTAAGAGACTTATGTCAGTTTTTGCGATCCCGCGGCACCCTCGAACAAGGTAAAATGGCAAGCATATCCAACTGCAAAAGTTAGTTCGCAAAATTTTAATGATTGCCACGTATCAACTACATGCTGATAGCGATCTATTTACGCGTCTATGTTTATATCACAGGGTGACTACTTAAGCCGGTGATATGACAGGGTTGTTTGGCAAACACCGGTTTAGTTTGAAATTATATAAAATGTTTTGTTGGAGCGTAACTCGTCGCATTGTTGTAAAATCACCGATCAGTTAAGTGCAGTGCTGTGCAAAATGAGTAAGGATTCCAAAACGGAAATGGCGCATTCGGGCGATCGACCTCGGGTTGGTATTTTTAGTTTTCTGCACTGTCATTATGAAGGGATCGTGGATGATTAGCAGAATCTCGCGGTGAAGGGGCTAAAGGGGTCTGGCAATTCTCAATATACCTACGTCCGCCATTCCATTTCCAATCTGGGCGGAAATCCCGTTCGATTGTGGATATTTTTCGTCGTGTCATCTTCTCGTATTGTGCCAATAAATAAGCTGAAGTAAATAGAGGAGTACATTACTATTGCTTTGTTCTTACACTTTTTTATACTGAACTAAGCACGAGTTTCGTTTTTATTGTATCTATAATTGAAATCAAGACATACGTTTCTATGTGCTTTTAGTTTATTTAATTGCTAAAAGTAATAACTGTAGCGATCACAATTTGTTAAGTTTATTCGTTGTACTGAGGCTGTAAAGAAGAATAAGAAGAAATGATGTTAGCCAACTTTGTAATTAACGTCACTCGATTATTTTCGGTTATACTTTCTATAACCGTGTCGCGTGGCGGTGAAAGAATACTACCACCCCCTCTCTTTCCTTGGGTGTCGTAAAAGGCGACTAACGGACTAAATACTTCACATACATCCAACAACGTAGAGCGGCGATGCGCTCACCACCTGTCACGCTGAGCACTGTGCAGTCGATATTTGGTGAAAAGTGGACTATGGTAGAGGATGCTTTTGCTGTCCTCATCGAATAGACTCTGACTAACCAGAAACCGCAAGAAACATCAAGGGCTGGTCAGGTCAAGTGTTTTAAACATGACAAAAATTACGATAAAGGAATTCGTGATTTTTTAATTTTTAATGAAATAATTTATTTTGTGAATTTTAGTTGGATAGTCTTTGAGTATCTAATTTATTTTAAAGCATACGGCCGGCTGTTGACCCGTCCGCGTCAGCTGGGCGATAAGTACCTACGTTGACGGGTCAACAGACGACCGGCCAGCCGACTGTTGCCCCCGTCAGCTGGGCGATAATTACCTACAAACATATTGTTTTCTGAGGTTTAAGCGAGCACTACACATTGAAATGAAACACTTTTTACGGATTAACTCGCGTTTAATTTACTATTTACATAGTTTTTATATTATCCTGACGTTTCGAACCCTTTACAGGGTCCGTGGTCACAGGGAGACTGAGGTGTTGGTCGTCTCATTGTCAGAAGTTATTTGCCTACCGTCAATAAAATATAAAAATATAAAAATTATTGACGGTAGGCAAATAACTTCTGACAATGAGACGACCAACACCTCAGTCTCCCTGTGACCACGGACCCTGTAAAGGGTTCGAAACGTCAGGATAATATAAAAACTATGTAAATAGTAAATTAAACGCGAGTTAATCCGTAAAAAGTGTTTCATTTCAATACCTACAAACATCATCATCATCCTCATTTTTGTCATGTATAAAAAAACACTTGACATAACCAGCCGTTGAAGTTTCTTGTGGTTTCTAGCAGTCATCTTATATAATTGTATGTATGTTTTTTTCCCAGACCAAGCAACGCTTCCCAACAGTAGTGCTGTTTATTATCCTCACTGAGTTCTGTGAGCGAATGTCGTATTCCGGAATGAGAGGTTAGTCTCTCAACTATTACAAAAGTAAAAAGAGTAATCCTTTATGACATATGCTGAGCATATACATTAAGTAAATGAACGAAAGGCAAACCTTAAAACCGGTGGATGTTGTTTTGTTTATAATTTTACTTTCTCTTCAGTCGGTTAACGAGTTTAATAACATCCTGTGATGCAAGTTTAACATCAGTTATCAGAACTTTAATTTGTATTATTATGTATTTATTGTATTATACCCGTTTTACCATCCACCGTTTTTAATGTTTGCCTTTCGTTCATTTACATACTGTATATTATGTCCTTAGGGACATGCTGTGCGAAGACCAGTTTGGTACAATCAATCAAGGTACAAGCATATTATATTCCTGTTTTTTTTAATTTAAATATTGTAATGTAATTTGTATCAAATAAATATTCTTCTATTCTATTCTATTCCTTTAGTAATTTACTAAAGGATTAGAATCTTTATTGTCTTTTACGAGTATATTATACTATTTTATACAACTTTTCTTTGTTAATGTGCCTATCCTGTGCCTATCCATCCATCCATATAAAAAAAAAAAATTGACGATTCAAAACGCTTAATTTAAGCTTACTGAATAAAGTTATTTTGATTTTGATTTTGATTTTGAATGTTGTTATGCGACACTCAAGTGTGATTTGTATCCGGACAAACTGTCAAGGTTTTTGTGATAGAAAATGAATATTTACCTGTATTTTCTTCTTTGTTAATAAATATAAAAAAAATAATATTATAATTAGTGTAAATATGTGTAAATTATTAGAAAAGTTTAGATAAAATTATGTGTGCAGTCTCGTATTGTCTGCTTGCTTTTACCAAATAAACATAGACTTTAATCTTATCATAGTACCTTAATCAGTTTAAATCATTGAGTTATAATAATGTATTACGTACTAGAGAAGACGTCTCAACCAGATTGTTTGTAACACGCGTTAGAGCCAGCTCGCTCCAACTATATTAGTCTGTGGCAGGCGCTAGACGCAACAATACGTGTGCATTCTGTGTTCTATTTTATTAAAATATGCCTTTAGTGTGCTAAGGTACTGTTTAAACAACTCAGGAAATACAAATAAAACCAAAGAAAACACTTTTCATCTGGAAATACGTACTAAATTATCGATATAACATGCATTTGACTAATTATTTCATCAAATTGCCGAGACATGAAGCGGTGGCCATGTTTCGGTAAAATGCATACAGTAACAATATTTCTGTTTTGTGCAGAAAATGACAACTAAGCCCCGCACCACGGTATAAGTATCATTGTACCATGCCCGCAACGCACCACGCACTAGATGCCTGCTGTCATCTAGCTGTGCAAATTTATTGTATGGGACGTCTTCTCTAGTTTATTTACCTCAATACTATATATTGCCTCAATGGTTCAAATACGGATTTTGTAATAAAATTTATTGACCTTTCTAAAGCCTGTGACTGTTACTGTATTTAAAAATGTAATCTAATCACATAAGGTAAAACCCCGATTATGGACGGGTTAAGGACAGAAATATACATTTTTGAAAATAATTTTCCTGTATGTGAACTTTTCTGGGGTTGCATCGATCTTTGTAGTAGTTAAGTCTTTACTTTAACATAAATTTGACTAAAATTACATATAAACGCTTATATTATACAAATATAGAGAAAAAGAAAAAGGCTTTATTTGACCCATTATTGGACAACAAAATTCCAGTGATATACACCCAATAATGAACGTGATCCAGTGATGGACCTCTATTTATGGAAAGTACCTAGCCCATGTTATTATCAAAATCTCTACTCATATGACTCATTATGGCACCCTGAAGAACGTAAAATTTTGAAATTATAAAAAAAAAAGAGAATATTTGTTTTAAAATTCTTTGTTTACTATTCTCAGCGTGCTCAACCCTGAGCCGTCACCAATGTAACTGGAGCAGTTGCATTTCAACTTTGTATGCGTGATCATTGATCTATGCTGCAGATCTTCTGGGGCAGGAAGGATTGATCACATCATTAATTTAAACAAAAATCATATAAAACATGTTAAGCTAAAGCTATGATTGTACGTTGCTGAAAAACTTCAAAAAGACAATGTCCAACCACAAACTTAAAATTGATACTTATTTAAAAAAAAAATTCTTACTTAGCTCTCGGGCTTTTAAAAAAACTGACTTTAGACCAGGAAACAGTAATATAAAAGATTAAATTTTGCTACCAAGATCATTTATTACAAAGTAACTCATTGTCAGGTCTTCAAATGTATGGGCCATGGGCATTGTCTTTTGCGTATATAATAACGCAACATTTGAATGGAGTAAATAAAAAAACATTTATGACAATATTCCATACTAACTTTCCTCAAGGATTTTTCTTAGCAAGTCAGTTATTTTTTAATAGGCGGGTCGCGCCGGTTTAAAGAAATTATGTAATTTTAAAAAATGGCCGAATCAAAAGCAACGTTGATCTAATGTGAAATGGATGAGCAGCAGTCTATGGTTAGCATCAGACAACACGCGAAAATAAATACCTACTCTTGTTGTTTTAAGTTATTTATTTGAGTTCATTACTGGGGTGTTGTCCAACACTGGGTCCTTTACCTTAACAAAATCTAAGAAGATTTAGCGCGTGGCTTACCTACAGTAGATACTTACGTTTTTTATTAAACTAATTGGATTACGTTAATGTTTGGCAAGCTTGTGATGGCTCATCAGTCATCACAAATGGGTATGCATACAGTCACACTTGAGTGTCTCTCAGGGCAGTCAACGAATTCCTTTTTTTTTTTAAATTAGGAAGGTAAAGGATTTCCTACTCAAGCTCAAGCTTCCTACTTATTAGATACTAGGGATCAACAATCTGCTTAGTAAAGTTTACTATAGGCTTATGTTGCTGACCATCAACGCCTGCTTTGAGAATATTCGATCAACAATACCAACGATCGAAGTTAAGAATGCACTACGTTAGTTCAGTTATAACGTTTGGATTACGATTAGAGAAACTGGTCAGTTTTGAAAAGGTTGATCTTCTGGCGTGTATACAAAGATGCGATATTGGTATGTATAATGTAGGTTGATGACGAAATACTTTTCTGCAGCGTTCCTGACACTATACTTGAGAAGTAAGCTAGGATACACGGATGACGGCGCCACGGAGACCTACCATGTGTTTAGTACCTTCGTCTACGTGTTCCCGATTGTGGGAGGCATCGTGGCTGACAATTATCTTGGGAAATACAGGTAAGGCTTGCTTAATATGATTAATTACTAGCTTATAGATAATCTTTTAAATATTTGATATTTCATTAGATAATGATGAGACAACGCTTGGTATTTTCCTCATGGTAAATGACGATTGACGAGAAATAGCTGCTGTACAAAAAGTAACAATTATTAAAATATTAGATGGCTGGCGGACTTAGAAATAACTAAGTATTTCACATATCAAATACTTACTTACGAACATATTGTAGTATTTGTATTAAGTCGAACTACAAATAACAAAGCCATTATTTATATTATACACCCTGATCCTACGATACACCTTAGTGTTGATTACATAGATTGTATTCCTTTGTTAGTATATCCATTTATAAGGTGCTTACCATAAGATAAGAGACTATTAATGTCATCGACAACGTAGATTTTAACGGCCTATTCTATTTCAGGACAATATTGTACATGATGTTTGTATACGCCGCCGGAAATACGTTGGTCGCTGTCACCGCTATACCACAACTAGCTTTACCTGGCAGGTGAGCTTATAATGAGATATATAATGTACCTTACATATGTTGTAAAACAAAAACAACTAGTACAAAACATCCGATTGGCTTTAAACCGCATAAATTCAGGTGCATTACGTTTTTTAAAATGTTGTCCATCAGGTATGTCACTGGAACTCTGTATTTTCGTTCGTCGTTGAAATATCAAAACGAATTACCTAACTAGGTTTAAAAGATATTGATGTTTCTGTAGGAAAACTTACA
Organism: Scoparia ambigualis; assembly: GCA_963921215.1. Taxonomy (NCBI): domain Eukaryota; kingdom Metazoa; phylum Arthropoda; class Insecta; order Lepidoptera; family Crambidae; genus Scoparia; species Scoparia ambigualis. The sequence goes on along the minus strand of OY992517.1, from coordinate 27,402,261 downwards.
TAAAGAAATAAAGCCTTGACATAATAGTTTGTTGGCCCTAATTTTGTAATGATACCTATCTATTTGTATCTTATTTTCAGGTTGTGCACACTGATTGGTCTATTCATGATCACAGCAGGTACGGGTGGCATAAAGCCTTGTGTGACCGCGTTTGGGGGCGACCAGTTCCAATTGCCCGAACAAGAACCCCAGCTGGCTATGTATTTCAGTATATTATACTTCACCCTGTGTTTTGGAAGCTTATTAGCTAAAACTGTGTCACCAATCCTGAGATCAGAAGTGCACTGCTTCGGTGATAAAGACTGTTACTCTTTAGCATTTGGAGCGCCCGGTCTGGTCATTTTTATGTCCGTGGGTAAGTGTTTTATTGTTTATTTTTTTAAATGTGTGTAACGCTGCCAGAATAGGTTAATTTTCTCGGACCAAGAGTTAATTTTAGTAAATGTCTATGCTTTATAGAACTAGTTTTGTAGTAACTGTATTTATCTCTATGGTCTCTCGAACCAAGAGGTCTCGGGTTCGGTATTCAAATTCAATTATTCAAACACCTCAGGCATGTTCTGAGTCCGCCCCGCTACCACAATCTAATATTTTAAGCGTTAGGTTTAAACAACTGCCATCTTATGACTACAATTAGGACCAACGACTTAACGTTTTTCAGAAGCGTGGACGAGCAGAAGCCATGTTTATTTGGTCATCCATCTGGCACGCGGCACTGTGAAAGTTACTTAACTTGCACGATTGCAACTCAAACGCTTTAAATAAACCGCCACCACCCAGCTCTAACACGTAACACGTCCTGCGTGATACAAACATACCTACATTATGATCACGACTATTATCCCCGAAGGGTTAGTCAGAGACTAGGCAATGAGGACCGCATATGCAGTCCTTTACTATAGTCCACTTTTCACCAAAAAGCGATTGCACATGTCCTCAGCGTGACAGGTGGTGAGCACATCGCCGCTCTATGCTGTTGGATATATGTGCAGTCTTTAGTCCGTTAGTTGCCTTTTCCGACACCCAGGGGAAGAGAGGAGGTGGTAGTATTCTTTCACCGCTAGATGACAGTGTGACGCGGTCACACACACATTCGGCATTATAGTAATTAGCTGGCAATACTACTACAGATTAGTGTGTTTGCGCGGGGGCTTGCTCATTGCCGGCGATTTGGCCTGTTCAAACAGAGGTACGCGTTTGTTTTATTTGTTATGGGATTTAAAGCGTGATTGGGGAAGACTGGTGCACTAGGGTTGCCACTCTCGATATAAACTATCCTACTAGGAGTATTGAAGGCGTTCTCGTCCCAACTGTTAATTTTTTTAATGTGAAATGAGATAACCAAGCAGACGGGTCACCTGATCGAAAGTAGGTAATCACCGCCGCCCATGGACGAGAGACAAAACCAGTGTGGCTGTAAAACCAAGGCAGGGTAGTAGGATCTTTGAGGATGTCAGAATACAAATCTGTAGTAGATATTACATACATACATACAGTGGCGTGCCTAGGGCTTCAGATTGGGGCAAGCCACAAAACCTGAAGTTCCTAATCTTGCTACCTAGGTACAATGTGATTTAACGACCTCCTTGGTCGAGTGGTTTGTACACCGGTTTTCATGGTGTCGCCATCTCTGAGGTCCCGGGTTCGATCCCCGGTCGAGTCAATTTAGAGAAAAACTGTTTTTCTAAAACTGATTTCGGGTCTGGGTGTTTTTTCTATGTTTATGTATATTTATCCGTTATCTTACCATATTAACGAGTTTCACAAGAATACTCATCTTGATCTAGATAATTGGTGTGAGCGTAAACAAAATTTATTTATTATTTATTCATAATGTTGGTGCCCATTTGTGACACTAGCCAATTTTTTTACTCAAATCGTCATAGGCCGTGGCATTCCAAACGTTCTTGTCGTTTGTAAAAAAACAGCCTATTACCTTCTATTACATCTCGAATGCGATTTTGATTGTTGATCGAAGAATTTTTGCGAGAAATTTTTGAAAAAAAATATTCTGCGTTCAATTTTGGCGTTCTTGATCTCAGAAACAAAAATACATTAACAGTATTTACTTATTAAATAGTGTGGAATAGCTATTGGCATAGTACGTAGCGGCCTCGGTTTTTGTAAATTTCGCTTAACTTTTTAATTAAACCCAAAATTGCAGAGAAAGATTTTTATAAATTGCGCGAGGGCACTTTTTTGAGCTCCTGGATTGAACTACTGTTCTAAACAAATGAAATAAAAAAAATGAGAATGTTATCTCGTCATATAATGCGTAGCGGCCTCGGAATTTTGAAATACTTATTATTGATTTTATATAGAAAAAAAAATGTTATTCAAAACCAAAAAAACTTCGAAAATCGTGTTAAGTTAACTGTGAATTTCTCTTATCCACGATAATATTATTGACTTAAATCTATTCCAGAATAATTGTTACTTAATGAGGAATTATAATGAATTTATTATCCTATTTCGATAAAAACTATAAATACAACTAAGTACAAAATTACTACAAAATGAGATGCGCCGGCCGGCCGTCCGAACTCAGCTTATTCTCGCAGAGTGGAGATTCGTAATATTAAGCATGCATTTATTAGCCTATTTCGATAAAAACGATAAATACAACTGGATAATTGCTACAAAATGCGAAAATGGGCATTTTGCGCGGGAATCACAGTCGATATATAATACTAATAGGCCTCTACACTTAATTAATTAATTATTACTTAATTATTTTGAATGGAAGCAACCAACAATTCAAAGAGTTTTTACATAAACCTATTATAATTAAGAGGCCTATTACATCTCGAATGTGATTTTTGCGTAAAATGCCCATTTTTGCATTTTGTAATAATTTTGCAGTTGTATTTATCGTTTATTACGAAATAGGATAATAAATTTGTTCAAAATATTACAAATCTCCATTCTGTGAGCATAAGTTAAATTCGGACGGCCGGCGCATCGCATTTTGTAGTAATTTTGTAGTTGTATTTATCGTTTTTATCGAAATAGGTTAATAAAATCATTATAAAATCTTTATTCCTCATGAAGTAACAATTACTCTGGTATAAATTTTGCTCAATAATATTATCGTAGATCGGAGAAATTCACAGTTAACTTGTAGCGATTTTCGAAGTTTTTTGGTTTAGAATAAGATTGTTTTCCTAATTAAAATCAATGATATCTAAAAACTCCGAGGCCGCTAAGCACTATTCTACTATATAAGAGATAACATTATAATATTTTTATTTCACTTGTTTAGAACAGTAGTTCAATCGATGAGCTCAAAATAGTGCCTTCGCGCACTTTATACAAATCTTTCTCTGCAGTTTTTTGTTTAATTAATAAGTTAAGCAAAGTTTACAAAAAGCGAGGCCGCTACGCACTATTCCAATAGCTGTTCTACACTATTCAATAAGTCATAATTGTTAATATATTTTTGTTTCTGAGATCCATAACTCCAAAATTGGCCATTTTACGCAAAAATCACAGTCGAGATGTAATAGGCCTCTTAATGCCCTAGATGACTTTTAATAGTTTGCGAAATACATAAATCAGGTGTAGGTTTGTGTCATGTTCAAAGAATTTATTTACCTCTGCCTTTCGTATGCCATTCATCAACACGTTTAAGTACACATTTGTTTTCAACACATCACATGCCCAACACATCTAAGTTCGTCACAGGGACCAATAAAGCGACGAACTGAACTCAGAACACATTTTTTATCACAAAAGCTTGAACTTTACGAAAACACTTATTACCTAAAAACAATCGCTCAAACAAAGTGAAGTGTGACAATAACAAAGAATAAAAAATGGCTGGCTGCAGCCTGTGGCTGCTGCACAGCACAATCGCGTATTAAAGCTCGCCTCTGATTGGTTAGCCCGAGCTGGAGCCGTCGTCGGTCGCCTCTGATTGGTTAGCCCGCGTTGAAGTTGCACGTGATTCGGTAGAAATAAAGCCTGATTTGGAGAAGGCCTTACTTGCGAACTTCATAACGCAAGCAGGATTTGACGAAGAGTATGAATTTCTCATAGAATCTATACATACTTACGCAGTATTATGTTTATAGAGTAGCAATTTTGTTAAAGTTAGAAGAGAGTGGATATACTTACTTCAAATAGCCAACTTGTGCGAGAGAGATGTAAAGCATCGCACGATTTATATGCAGCTTTATGCGATTTATTTGGTGATTCATAATATGAGAAACTAATAATATTGATAATTTGAATGCTGATGAAAGAAAATTAACAATGGTATCGCCTCTGATTGGTTAGCCCGAGCTGGAGCCGTCGTCGGTCGCCTCTGATTGGTTCGCCCGCGTTGAAGTTGCACGTGATTCGGTAGAAATAAAGCCTGATTTGGAGAAGGCATTACTTGCGAACTTCATAACGCAAGCAGGCTTTGACGAAGAGTATGAATTTCTCATAGAATCTATACATACTTACGCAGTATTATGTTTATAGAGTAGAAATTTTGTTAAAGTTAGAAGAGAGTGGATATACTGATGAATGCTGATGAAAGAAAATTAACAATGGTAAAAAATATTAAGTGGTTTTAATAATTGCGTTTTACCAGTAGTGATATTGAGTTTTTGTTAGGGCAAGGTCTTTTCGGCTTGTACCTATGAAGGTACCGCCACTGCATACTTACATTATAATCACGACTACCTATTATCCCTGAAGGGTTAGTCAGAGACTAGTCAATGAGGACTGCAAAAGCAGTCCTCTGCCATAGCCCACTTTTCATCAAGTAGCAACTGCACATGTGCTCCATAGATATTGCAGAAGGCAAATCGGCTACATTTTTAAGTAAAGCGAATAATAAAAAAAAACGTGTTATTAATGTCCTACAAAAAATAATAATAAAACAGGAGTTAACCCATTCATAATGCTAAAAGTTCCCGTCAGTAGCCGATTAGAGTAATAGGAATGGAAATATAAATTAATGTTGATGGAACCACGATTTCTCCCATTCCTCTCGAGTAACGACCGATGCCTCGTTACTTCAAACTAACTAACTAGTTGAATCGAACGGCTGAGTGAAGCGGAACGAAATATACTAATATTTATTGCTAACCATATGTACATACTTTGTGTCTTATATAGGTAATGCCTTTGTGCGTTCTGCACATTTAGCTAGTGTCAAGTAAAAGAGATAATGGTAAACATTTTCTTTGTTTAGAGTAGATGATTATACTCCTAAACCCCTTGAATTTCAGTAAAGGTGTGTGATTTTACTGAGATTTCACACGGACTTTTGAGAGAATTTGAAAAGTGATGTTGCACTGTTTTGTTTTATTTACCAACACTTATGCACGTTCACGAACACTTAAAATTATCTTATCCATTTAAAATTATCCACTTAAAATTCACTTATCCACCATTACTACACATTAACATTCGACAAAACACAAATTATAGAAAATAAAACAAAACTGCAGACATGACACTTCACTTTCCCGCCTAGAACTCCTAATTTGTGTTTTTCTACAAACTACTTGTTTCTTTGTCTTCAATAATAGCTTGGTGTGGTTAGCACATTCAGTCAGTTTTAAGTAAGAAAGATAAAAGGAACACTTTCTTTGCATACCTTTCTTTACTCAAACCACTGTGTACGAGTATGATGATAAACTGTTAATAGAAAATACTGCTGAGGAGGTACGATTCAACCGGTATTTATTAGCCAACTCTCCCCTACTCCCCTACTTTGTTACTTTTTCACGTAGTTTTTACGTGAAAGAGTAACAAACATCCATCTATACTTACAAACTTTCGCGTTTATAATATTAGTAGGATTGGCAACCCTATCGGTGATAGAGAGCAAACGGAGTGATAACTGCCGTACAGTAGCGCACAATGTTTGTGAGTTTACATTACCAAAATGCTACTTCAACAAAGGTGTTTAGTGGGACAAGATAAAGCAATCGCCTCGGTATTTAGTTTGATTGTAGTGAAGAAAATCTCCTTATTCATACACGTAGGGAACATTTATATGCGTCACAGTGATGACGGCTTTGAAGATTGGATAGTAGATAGTGAAAAAAACTGAAACGTCAATGGTTTTATTGTTAAATATCCGATATAAACATACATGAGATGAACATAGCATTATTCATTGTTTTCCGTTAATTAGCAGTAAGATAGCCAGTGCCTCAGTAGTTAAAAGCTTTTTAGGTACTTTTTATTTAAGGAAAACAAACATACTAAAACGTGTTTACATAGAAAAATAATAATACGTAAGACAATACAGCGTCTGCAAATATTTGAGTACATGACAGAAAACATCCGCAAAATCATAAATAAAATACAAAGCGAAAGGAAACAAAACAAATCTAGTAAAATTTGTAGATTTAAATGGGCTTTTCCAATATACTTCTACATCAACAAGACAGACGAAATTTGCTTTTATTTAACTTAACTAAACTCGACCTCATTATTTGATTAGTGAACAACTCAAACTCGGTGACATTAAAATACCGTACATATACGTAAAAATACCATATATACAGGTTCTCCCAAGAAATAGAGTCAAGCGGAAGCCCAGATGTAGAGCAGCCCTAGGGGCTTCCAAAACCCATGTATGTTCCGCGATTTTCAAAGATTTAAAACTATACATTTTTATTATAGGCCCATATAAAAATACCTTTCCTTATCTATTAGAGTCACAGTGTCCAAAGAAGTATTCAAAGTAGAGCTTTTCAAATATTCATAGTTTGAAAAACTATTGAAAATCGCGGAACATACATTGGGGTGATTGGGTGCCCCTGGGCTTGGGCTGCTCTACCTCTCTGGGCTTCCGATTGATCATATATATTGGGACACTAAGGTATTTTATACGTCTTCTATTTTTCTACCATCGTTATACCATGCAAAACGCTAACATACATCACAATGAGTAATGACATAGAGTGTGCATTAGGATAGAACTACTATTATTAGATTTGTTTACAGTTGTAATATTATGTTTGCACTATCATCACACACTGTTATGGAATATTTTTAACTTTGAGTGTTACGTTGGACCAATATTTGCGTGCTAAGACAGTGACAACAGAACGGGAGGTGAATGAATGTCATAATAATATGATGATAAATATTGTTTAGTTTAGGGGGCACGGTGATACAAAGGTTAGTGCGTTTGGATGTCACGCTAAATAAATTATACGGTCGTAGGATCCTTTCTAGAATCTTATAATATTATAAACGCGAAAGTTTGTAAGTACGGATGGATGTTTGTTATTCTTTCACGTAAAAACTACTGAATGGATTTGGATGAAATTCAGCATACAGATAGTTTATAACCTGGATTAACAAATATAATACTTTTTATTGCGATATTCCAACAGGAACGGGAACCACGCGGGTGAAACCGCGAGCGGCCGCTAGTAATAAATAAATTAAACTTTCTATGCTCACACCAATTATTATCCAGCCTAAGTTAAGCTACTTTTGAAACTTGTTTAAGAGATTAACTATAACGGGTAAACATATATAAACATAGAAAACACCCAGACCTGAAATCAATTTAGAAAACAGTATTTTCCGACCGGGAATCGGAACTGGCGTTCTTACCGCTCAACCAACGGAGGTCGTCATATTTCGACTGGACAGGCACTGCCCTGTTACCTTTTTCTGCCGTCAAGCAGCATTGTTTTACATTGCTGTGTTCCGGCTTGAAGGGTTCTAGACCCAGTCTTCTTCTTAACACATAGAACATAATAACTGAAGATTCAGTGTAGGCTAGAAAAAAAGTACATATATACAGGGTGGCTCAAATGGTGACATTTTTTTTTGGATGTTTGGACATCTAGGTGTACCCGGAAATACCCCCATGTATGTTCCGCGATTTTTTGTAGTTTTCGAGCTATGATTCTTTTTAGTTTTGAGAAATTTAGAGAAATTTAAAGATTCAATATTTCCGAAAAAATATTCTTACGTTCGTCTAATCAAAAATTCTCAAAAAAAAAAATCATAGCTCGAAAACTACAAAAAATCGCGGAAAATACATGGGGTATTTCCGGGTACACCTGGATGTCAGGAGTCCAAAAAAATTGGTAAGTGGGCGATGGGCCAACCTGTATAAACGGCATAAAGTACTTAAGTATCTAGTTTTGTTTCTTTTTTCGGTCTTCAACATATATGAAGAATGCTATTGAGAGTAAATGAAGCAAAAGAAATGTGTCATTCATTTACGTTACAAATGGAAAGCTGAGGTATCTATATACCTACCTCATAGGGAAATGTATGCTAATGCTACATAATAAGTTATTTTTTTCTACATACATACATAATCACGACTATTATTCCCGAAGGGTTATTCCGAGATTAGGCAATGAGGACCGCAAAAAAAGTCCTCTACCATAGTCCACTTTTCACCAAATCGCAATTGCACATGTGCTCAGCGTGACACGTGGTGAGCCCATCGCCGCTCTAAGCTGTTGGATGTATGTGTGCAGTCTTTAATCCGTTAGTCGCCTAATACGACACCCAAGGGAAGAGAGGGGGGTGGTAGTATTTTTTCACCGCCACACGATACGGTTATTATTTTTTAAATGAGAGAATTTAATATTGTTTGCGTGATAACGTGTTGTGTGCGTATACGTGTTTAGACTTATGTAGCATAATGTTAGTAAATAAATTGAAACATGTCAGTTAGACTTATGATCAAAAGTAACATCCGTTTCTGTATTACCTGTACAAATACTGTTGGGAAGCCTCGTCGAAGTAAAATTATTATAACCATTCATACAATTCGCTTACATAACCTTCGGCATTCTGACATATCTAATTTCCATTAATCCATTCTTCACAAATCCGGTGGTTCGTCAAGCTGAAATTCGTACCTACCCGTCTTACGTTATTCGCAACAAAATTTACGTAAAATTCTTATACTAGGTAGGCTTACCATAATTTTGAAACTCAAACCGGGACAGGAGCGAAAGACAAAAAAAAAGGTGACGCTGAAGAAAAACACATTATGCCCTACCAAACAATGTTTTATTTTGTTTAAAAAACAAATATGTAAATAAAATAAAGAAATGATACCCACAGTACCGAAAGGCCGCCGAAGCTGAAAATGACATTGCTTTAGTTATTAATTACTGAGTTGCTTGAGTTACTTCTATGGCATTTAGTACGTTCGTTTTTCTTAATACACTTTCCGACGGTTAACCGGGACAGAATACCAAACCGGCCGGGACGCCGGGACCAATGCTTGAAACCGGGACGTATGGTAAGCCTAATACTAGGTATATACCCCTATCTAAAATCATGTTTTTGTTTCAGTAATTTTCGTAAGCATGAAGGGTCGTTATAAAATGAAGAAACTCGAAGGCAACGTGGTGGTAGACTTCGTTAGATGTATATCAGTAAGTATTTTACCGATACCTTCCACAAATTCGAAAACTGAAGGTGATAAAACTTAGCCACCCAAAGAAGCCAGCATTGTGAAAGATGGACAACTTCCATTTTTTATTTATTATTTTTGTTTATTTGTTTATTATTATTAGGTATTTTTATTACTCGCAGATGTGTACTCGCTTTGTCACTAAAGCCGGTTTACATTTCAATAAGTACGGTAGAACTAAACTCGCTTGTTTACACATCGGTCAATTAAGTTAGCGGGGGTGCAGAAGACGTGAGAGAGGGGGTTACTTCGCACTTGACTCGCTAAAAAATAGGACGGCAGTCTATTCAACTAAACTTGCTACTAAATTTGCTACCTAATTTGTTACTAAACTCGCTTCGCGTTCAAACGACAATAACAACTTAACTCGCCAATGAGGCAAGTTAAGTCGCTCTGTACTTAGTGAAGTGTAAGCTCTTTGATGCAATGATTTTGACACTATCTAGGTTTAAGGCGTTCTAAACTTGGAGCCCAGGCTTACGTAGAGAAGTGTACAAAATAGAAACTGTCTAAAACTGGAACCCACTACTATACGCTGGAAAATTCATACGTGATAATGTGACAGTCCTAATGGTCTGCGTTTAATGACTGCCATCTTACGACAATCCGAAGCAAGGAGGAAGCTCACCTCAATTGGTCACCCATCAGGCGACCCGGCATTGCGAATGTTGCTTAGCGGGCAAGATCACAAGCCGAACGCGCTAGCCGCTGCGCCATCGAGATCCTTTGTGAGCCCGAATACCTTTACCGAATTTTACTGTTGCGAATTCGTTATTTTTCTATTAGTCCCGAACAGTTTATTCAAAGATTCATCTCAATTTTATCAAATCTCAGATAGTCCATGAATTTTTTAAAATATTTTTAGTTACTGTTGCCGCAGTATACTAATGATGCTGCTTATTTTTATTTATAAATATGAATTTCAAAAAATATACTTACTTAAGCCTAAATTATGTTTTGTACAATACATAAAACAAAATAAAAAATCATCTTCAGCACGAGTGTAGAGACAAATTAATATGAAAGGACCAAAGTCATTTACTCAGACGCGAGCGACGCATCTGCTCACGATTCTTTTAATCTTACGGTAAAGTGGGCTTTTCCAATCTAGATTTCGGTAAAGTTAAAAGGGTTAGGGTTAGGTAGTAACAAATTAAAAGCTTAAAACATTTTAAAAAACAAGCTTTTATTTAAATCCATCATCAATTAAATAAAAGGTATTTTTAAAAAAAGGTTTTATTCCTTTAATTTACCCTGGACGCTGGTGGCGTCGCCATCTCTGAGGTCCCGGTTTCAATTCGCTTTAGGGTCAATATAAAATAAAAACAACTCTTTTTCCAGCCTATTACAACTGAATAAGGTTCAAATACTTCTTCCTCTCTTCAGAACTCTCCTTTACCCATTTCAGTGGGCCTCAGCATTCTTGGCATAGACATCGGCCAGGAACTGAATCCAAAATGCTACATCGAGTGTGTTATTTTAACTGCCTCCCGTTAGTTGGGTATTCTTAATAAGGTGAGGTGGTTTTTTCACTCCCGAGCGGCGCTGTTTGCTGTACAAGACTCAGGTGTGATCGAGAATGGAGTATTGTGCCCATCTATGGGACGGCTCCGCTAAATACCTCCTCGATGCACTTGATAGACTGCAAAGGCGAGCGATACGGATTATTGGAGAGGCTGAGTTTACAGCCCCTCTTGAGGACCTCCAGCTGCGTAGAGACACTTCTCTCAGTGTCTTCTACTGAAATTACTACGGAGAGTGTTCAAAAGAACTTTTTGATCTAATCCCGCCCTCTCCTTTCCCCTCCCGGGACTACACGTGTTGGTCTTAGGGACCATCATCATACTGCGCAGACTATCAGCACTCTTACCAAAAAATTTGGCGAGTCGTTCCTCTGCAAGACCATTCCGCTTTGGAATTCTCTGCCGGCGCATGTGTTTCCCAGCTCTTATAGTCTTCCGGGTCTTTTAAGCGGGCAGTGAAACCGCATTTAAGCAGGCCGTCATGAATGGGTGCGCTTGTTACCATGCTTATTCCACGGTGAGGAGCGCACTCGTTATTTGGACTGCATCGGCTGCTTACCATCAAGCAGAATGTAGTCACTATGACGTGTCACAATAAAAAAAAAAATGGTGGCAATGTAAATATATTGTCACTACCAGCTAAAGAGTTCAAACGCTTTATTTCTGCTAGAACTTTTAGTTAACCATTAAAAACTAGTTTATAAGATGCTAAAATCGGCGAAAGAGTGGTAGGTTAGCATAAAAATATTCATAGAAAAGTTATAGTTGTTAAACTCATCCTTTTTTGCAGTTGGGTATTAAAAACGTCATAACTGGCAGAGGGAAACGTGAGAAAAGCAGCCACTGGCTCAACACGACAGAGGGCCGGTTCGACCAGCGCTTCATTAGAGACATCAAGAAGACACTGTCTATATTAACCCTTTTTTCGGTGCTGCCAGTGTTTTGGTCGTTGTTGGATCAAATGGTAATTTGCCTATGAAATATAGAACCTTCTTGTGATTTCTTTTTTTTGAAAAACGTGGCGACTCCTTGACTATACTTATAACTGCTTCTTGTTCTGTTTCGCACTGTGTGAGGTCTAATATATTGTCTAGAACTTTACTTTATTTCTCTCTTATGGTTCCTGTTAAAGAATGTGTGTTAATTTTTATATTCTTCACATATAATTTTTTCTCTAACGTAACATTAATGAAATTTAAATTATGCTTGTGTACAATTTACAAATCACATGTGTTTTGTGTTTATCCTTATAATTAACAAAACGTGTACACGCAATTCATTTCGACCGTATTGTAAACATAAGCGTATTTACACACATTTCTACACTAATACTTAGGTACATAGCTCGAAATATTTGTCGATCTCCGTGGTCGACTGGTTAGCGCGCCGGATCTATCGTCTCGCCATCTCTGAGGTCCCGGGTTCAATTCCCGGTCGGGTCAATTTAGAGAAAATCGTTTTACTGAATTGATTTCGGGTCTGGGTGTTTTTATGTTCTATGTTTATGTATCGTTATCTAGTTTAACCATATTAACGAGTTTCAATAAAAGCATATCTTGGGCTAGATATTTGGTGTGAGCATTACAATTTTTTTTCTTATAGCTACACATACATAATGGTCGTTTTCCGAAAAGGTTGGGAGAGATCACAGCTTTCTATTTGCCACAGACACATACATAGTTACATTCTATTTGATTCTAAAAACAAATGAGAACGCGGTACTCTATTAAACGTCAGCACATTTTGGGATTCACAGGTGCTAGGTGTTAATGAGGTGCTTATTTTAGGGATCCCGCTGGACCTTGCAGGCCACGAAGATGGACGGCCGGCTGGGTCCCGTCACAATAAAGCCGGACCAGCTGCAAGTGCTGAACCCCATCATTATCCTGATACTGATACCCTTGGCGCAAAAGGTCAGTATTATATTTGAACAATATTTTTTTAATTGTTTGTTTCTGTTTGCTTGTACAGTACACATCACGCCCGTTAACGGGCGTTCACAATGGACAAATTCAATAACGGTATCGAATATCGAGCTTTGGTTTCTACCAAAGCTCGATATTCGATTGGTAGAAACCAAAGCTCGATACGTTGATGAATTTAAAAAAAAAAGTAATTACTGTATTCCAGGCCCATCCCCCTCCCCCCTCTCATAATTCCTATTCCTTCCTTAACCCTCTCCTTCCATAAAGGACGGCAACGCGCCTGCGATTCCTCTGGTTTTGCATCCTCCATCAGGTGACACGCCTGCTTGTTTGCCTCCTTCTCTTATAAAAAACAATAAAATATGATTTTGATATATAAATCGCTTTCGCTTTTTCAACAAAAGCTAATTCAAAAAACCTGTGGAAAAAATTGGCTTTGCAGTTTTTTGGTGTTGTTACTATTATGAGTAATTTATCATTATGGCAAAGGCCTTAGCCCAGCAGTGACTCATTGTGGGATGTTGATGAGATCTAAAAGGGCCACTTTGTATAATTCAATTTGCTGTCTTATTATGATATACCCACCCACCAACACGTATTGGCCCAGCGAGATGGGGTGTGTTGTGGCCCAATATCCCTTTTTGTCGCTGTCCATGTGAGAAGGTCTGTGCCCAACAGTGCGACGTTTATTATAATGATAATACACTGAATAAAATATCAATTGAACTTTATACCATAAATACAGAAATTGATGAATACGTGATCTTAGCTTAGCTTATCCTTAAGAATTCTCAGACAAATTGAAACCGAAATAACTTTTTTTATTTTTAAACTGTTAAACAGTTTACTTTATACTAAGCACAAAGCAAATATAAAGGTATTAACTAAACTCCATCGACGATCGTCAACGATCACATAAAATACGTAGTGATATTAAACCCACGATTTACACCCACGTAGACATGGGCACCGAATAAAAAAAACCAGCGGCGGCGCGCCTTAAAAATATGGTCGGCGGCGGCGCGACGCCGGCGGCGTGGGATTTTTGAAGTTGTTTTTGGTTACGTAGTTAAAGGTAGAAATAAGAGTGATAAATAAAACCAACACTTCACAAAGATTTCAACAACAAAACATTATATCGTCGCCGTAGAGCGAAAGTCACTAAGTAATTAAAATTGATAATGGGGTTTCTCCTTGCTTCGTGTTCCTCAATGCTGAGGGTCGTGATGACCTCCCTTCTGCATCACTTTCTCTCTTATGGTTTTCCTCCATCTGTTTCTGTCTCTGGCGGTGTGTAGGGCGCTGTGAACTAAAGAGTTAAGAGTGGTGCAGATCTGGTCAGACCAACGTATTGGGCTGCGCCCTCGAGGCCGTTTCCCGTCTACTTTGCCGGTCGCGATAAGCTTCTCGATGTTGTCACCGTCTTTCCTTGCAATGTGACCGAAGTATTCGAGAATTCTTCGTAGACATCCGAGGATGACAGCCGCGAGGAGATTTTGAGTTCTCGCAATATAGAGACGTTAGACTGAAATACTTTCCAAGGAATACGGAGCATCTTTCTCCAGCACCACATCTCAAAAGCGTCAATGCGTTTGCGGTCTGCTGCTTTTAGTGTCCAAGTCTCAGTGCCGTATAAAAGATCGAGATGACAAAAGTCTGTAGCAGTCTGGTTTTGGTTTTTACGGAAATATTGCGATCTCTCTAGACTTTTGTTAAAAGTTGTCCACTATTTCTAGGTCCAATGCGCCAGTGAGTTCCAACTTCCCAGATTTTTAATAGGCGAAATCCGAACTGGCAGTCACTGAGGAGATCATTGGTCTCAAGGTATGCCAGCAGTAGAGAGTTCAGTACACGTTCCACAATCTTACAGAGTATGGACTTGACTGAAATCGTCTTACAGTAAGATGGATCGGCACGGCTACATTTTTTGGGCACAGGCTGCACATTAGCCAGCTTCCACGACTGAGGAACTAGACCAGTCTCAAGTGAGAGACGATACAGGCGTGTTAGAACAGTAGACAAATTAGGTGCACAGTTACGTTGGACAATGGCCGGGATTCTATCAGGACCACTAGTCTTATTCACGTTAGAGTACGGAGAGCTTTGAGGACCTCTTTGCTGCGGATGTGAGGTTCTCCCATGGAGAGGTCAGCCATAGGCAACTTAGGTGGCACCTTGCTGGTGACTTCCAGACGTGAGTTCTTTGTAAAAAGAGTGGCAAACAAGTTTATCTTCTTAGCTGCAGTGTGGGCAAGTGAGCCGTCAGGCTTTATCAGCGGTGGAAATAAAGGTATTTCCAAAAGTTTAGCACCCATTTGTATTACCTATAGCCGACCCCTCTATGGAAGAGCTTAAATTCCGCGGCGGGGAGATACTCAAAGCTCTCCGTGGAAATAAAGGTATTTCCAAGTGGGTGCGAAGCATGTTTTACAACCGATGGGGCCGATGTGATGGAATCGTGCCTTATGTAATGTTTTTTAACTGGGGCTTTCTCAGGGTCTGGGTACCCGACGATTTGCGCTCTCGAGCATCAGCCCAGGCTAAGAAAGCTGACGGGGTTGCGGTTACAGTTACAGCAGTGTGCCATACGCCCCAACATTCCTAAGATACTATGCCAACGCGTTGGTGTGGACGTCTTAACGCTAGGCACGTTCGCGAAGTCCCTAAACAAAGGGCGTTCTTCTGATTCTTCTCCCTCTTGATCGGAAATAGGGTCGTCTTCGTCCTCATCGAGCACCTGAGCTGACACCCCCGCGCGGCGCCCGCACGGCCCACATGAGTAAAGAATAAACTGAGATAATGTTACAAGAGCCAACACATTGGAACAGTCTAGTCGGCGCGAAATTTTGAACAGTCGGCGGCGGCGGCGGCGCGCCATACCTAAACGGCGGCGGCGAGCCACGGCGGCGCCCATGTCTACACCCACGTAATAGTTTTCATATATCATAACGATGACATTAAATAAACTTGAATAAAGCGTCTGCTCCCGCTCTGTATCTTTTTAACTCTTTTGGTTTTATATTTCGCGTTGAGCCAATCGTTCTCTTCGTGTCAAGACAAGAGTCGCTTGTCTGCGTGGGATTTCTCGTAATACGTTTAGGGCTGCCTACTGTACTAATAACTTTGGTTTTGTTTTCTTTATAAAAAAACTAAGTCTAATGGCAAAGTGTTCGTTCCGAAGCAGGGTGAACTTAAGATATTTTAATTTGTTACTGTTTATTATTCAATAAAAATTAAGTATGCAAAACAGTGTTTCTCAGAGTCATCCTCAAAACCATACATACATAAATATTCACGACTATTATCCCTTAAGGGTTAGTCAGCGACTAGGCAATGAGGATTGAAAAATCTCTTTATTCCAGTAAACTTATTATTTAAGCATTTTTGAATCGTCTAACAACATATATTTTTTTCTATATAAGGATAGGTATACCCATTCAGGACGTCTTTTAGCTGTGGAGAAGAACGGGCGCAAGAAACTCCACAGCTTTAAATAGAAGTAACGACATTTACAAAACAATATTATGTCATTACCAAAACATACCAACAATATCAATAACATACCAAAAACAAAAAGTAAGGAATTATTTAAACAATAGAAAAAAAAAGATAAAAACAAAAGTGAATCTAAAAAGTCCAAGTGAATCCAAAAAAACACTGCATATGTGCTAAGCGTGACAAGTGAGTCCAACGCTGCTCTTTGCTGATACAGTCTTTACGTTAGTCGCCTTTTACGACCCACGGGAAGTGATGGGTTGGAAGTAGTCTTTTGATGAGCCGCCACCACACAGCTCCGTTAATAAACTATATTTTTCCAAAAACAAAGCTTGACAACCCTTGCTGTGTCGTACGTTCGACGAACGACCGCCACAACAATATTCAGACGATGTTTACAATCGGAGAACATTGTAGAATATGAAAAAGAAAACAAACGACTTGTCAATCAATTCAGAGGTTGCATACAGTTAATAGTAACAACATAAATCTTAAAGCTTGTAGTTGAACTTGAACAATCTTCTACTGTGGAGCTATTTATTTAATCACTTGACTAAATGACATGACATGATCAATCTTTATATTTTATTTTATTAAATCGTAGAAAGAAAAGACTTAAAATAAACTTAAAATTTTACATGTAAGATCCTTATAACAGCGATTCTTAAACCAAATTATAGAGTCACTGGCGGCCCGTCCGTGCCTTCGTCCGCGCCATTTTATAAACATCGTCATATTTCAGCCATTTTGTAAAAATATCTGATACATATAATCACGACTATTATCCCCGAAGGGTTAAGATATTAGTCAGAGACTAAGCAATAAGGATCGCAAAAGCAATCCTCTGCCATAGTCCACTTTTCACCAAATAGCGACTGCACATGTGCTTAACGTGACAGGTGGTGAACCCATCGCCGTTCTGTGCTTTTGGATGTATTTGCAGTCTTTAGTCCGTTAGTCGCCTTTTACGACACCCAAGGGAAGAGAGGGGGTGGCAGTATTCATTCACCGCTACGCAACACGGTTACAAATTATATTAAATATATAAAAAAACCCTCGTCCTTTATCGTATCAGTCAAAACCGCGTAAATAAACGGCAACTTTACTATAGAACTTGTAGTGAAGTGCTGTGTAGTTAAGCTATCGTCAGTATCATCATCATCAACCCAAGCCTTCTTAGACCAATTTGGTGTTGACCTCCTTCAACCCCCTCTACTTGGTTCTATTTTGGGCTTAAAATTAGATACAGACCGCCAATTTAAAATATAATTGTTGCAGTACATATACCCCTTCTTGGAGAAGCGTAACATTCTGAAGAACCCGCTTCACCGACTGTCCTTGGGCATGGTGTTGGCGGCACTATCCTTCGTGGTAGCTGGGGTCGTGGAGATCTATATCAGCGTAAGTATTTAATTTATACGTACTTTATTTAATTGTGAAATTGTGTGACTGTGACTCTCTTGCCAGGATAAGAACGAACCACCTGGGACCGGCGTACCCGAAAGTAGAATACTTTAGGCTCTTCGCCCTCAGAGATATTGCCAATCTCACTGAAGAGGCAGAGTGATAGGATAGGGTTGCACAAAAGATCCCTATGGGGCGACGTGCTACTGTGAGAGGGAGCCCTCTGCAGGCCCCACTAGGATAAGATAAGATATACTTTCCTGTTTTTCAATAAAAGATCTTTAAGTGATGGTCATTCTGTCGGTTTCTAAAAATATTACCTGTAGGCTACGTATGCATGCAGGAATGCTATGCATAGGTTGTAGCTACCTAGATTTACTAATCTAAGACCTAAAGGATAATTATATGAAAGTGATGTGAAGTGATGCAAGCCCTATGTGTAAGTATAGAAATAAATCTCTAACAAGAAAAACAAAGGATACTATTGTTAATAATGATTATTGCTCCTGTGTAAATAGAAATAAGGGCCCATCTAATAATTAGATATTTTTTAAAATAATTATTGTAATTGTGCAATACTATAATTAATTGATTGGATAGTTATGTAAACCTATTCGAATAGCTAATACGCTTGTATCAGTTTAAGGTTCCTTATCCTCTAACCACGCGGCTAATGTTCCGGCAAAAACAAAACAATGTGTAAAAGCCATAATTTAATTCTTTCAGACAACATACCCTCAACTTCCCCAACCGGGGTACTCTCAACTGAGGATCTTCAACGGTAACAACTGCTCATTATCGATACGGAGCTACCCGCATAATGTGTCTCACACGATACCAGCTTTTTCTCATTACTCCAAAAAAGATATAAAGATTACGAAGTCAGAGTACATCACGCTGGAAGTCAAAGGCAGTTGTGTGGAGTCGAAGAAGTCAATGGTGTTGATAGAGGAGCGAAAAGCTGTATCCTTGTACATGGATGGAGTGGAAATCAAACGTTTTATAGATAACGTGGACAAAAGCCGGTCTGGACTACCAGTCGTCAGGTGAGACGATTGTTGCATTTCCTTGTCATATTTTTTTGTGCTAAGGTGGCAATAATACCCTTTTGTCATTTTTAATGGGTCTGCTGGCCTATCAGGGTTAAATCTTTTTCGTTAATGTTAAACGTTTACGTTTGGTGTAAGCCTTAGAAAACATACAGCTCTATCTTACAAAAATATATTAAGTGGGTACATACTCGTACATTCATACATACATTACAGGGTGGAAAAAAAAGACCGTGGTTGGAGGAAAAGTACCCTTAATATTGATGATGGCAAATTATACGTAAAGAAAACATTCCTTTATTTTCAAAAATAATAAAATCTGCATTAAAAGATTTTTGAAAAATTACCTGCTTGAGCCGGGAACCGAACCGGTGAAATGTGAAATAAAAACATCTTTTCTTGGTCTTTCTTTAATATAAGATACTATGTTGTTGAAAAGAAATTGATCCTTATGAATGACTCTTTCGGTTGGTATCGTAAAATTGTACAGGTTGTTTTTTTTTCACATTTCACCGGTTTGATTCCCGGCTCAAGCAGGTGATTTTTTTAAATATATTTAAATGAAGTTTCAATTATTTTTGAAAATAAAGTAATATTTCCTTTCAGTAAAATTTGCCATCATCAATATTAAGGGTACTTTTCCTCTTTTTTTTCCACCCTGTATAACACGCCCGTTTCCCGGAGGGGTAGGCAGAGACCACAGATTTTGCTAGCTATAGTAACAGAATTATTTTTGCTACATTTACTCTCATATAAAGGCGTTCTAACGAAATAAGTGCGTATTATCAGGGGGGTGTCACTCCGCAGTTTAGGTACGTTCGGCCGGCGCGCTTCCCTTCGTACACAAGGCTACGCAAATCGTCGATACTCGGCGATTTTAGTCTCCAAGCGACTACCGCCATACAAATTGGAGTCGCGGGACAAATGTCGGTGACGCGACTCGTGTACAAACCTCAATGGATTTGTACGGCGTTAGTCGCTTGGATACTAAAATCGTCGAGTATCGAAGATTTGCGTAGCCTTGTGTACGAAGGGGCTAACTCGTAATCCCTGCGCGCGCGCGTAAACCCTACGCTCTGTGACGTCATGACGTCAAATCGATGTCGAGTCAGCGTTGCTTATGAACGCTCGGATCACACGATAAGTTTCAATTTCGCGTGAAAGTCGTTAGAGAGTGAATCTTCTGTACGTAGTACTATTAGTTATTCTGTGGTATTATAGAAAAAAAAAACCGTTTTTAACAACGTAAATGCAAAAGTATTTTTGTTATTTCTTTTACGTCAAAAAGACTCAACGTGGTTTTTGATGCGCAGAGATAGAATAATGGTCTGGGAGACTGGGAATGCCACAGGCTGCTTTTAATTCCGGGAAAACATCTCGTACCTCCGGGAAATCACAACGACCGAATATCGGACGAGCAAAGCCGCGAGCGGAAGAAGAAATAGTATAAGCCTTAATTAACACAAATTATTATTAATTATTTGTTGGTGGGCGTGCGATTTCGAAATTTAACAATAGCTGTTGTTTCTGAGTGTTGTTGTGTATTGTATTATCACCAGCAAAATGTACAATGTCATCATAATTTAACCGCCTCTGTGGTCTAGTGGCTAAGCCACTGGTCTCAGACCCAGAGGGGGGTTCGATTCCCAGCGGGGGGTACATCTTTGTGTGCTCCGTTTGGTTGGTGGTAGGGCTGTTAAGTCCGTCTGGCTAGCTACCACCACCTTTTCTAAGTCTGTCGCCATAACAACGATGTTTATAGCATTGTTGTGTTCCGACAGTTAAAAATAAGATAGCCAGTTCCTCGGTGGTTGGGGATTCCGGGTGAAGTGCTTCCACCTTCGGCCTTATCGTCACTTACCATCAGGTGAGATGAAGGCCAAGCGCTTACCCGTTGTAGAATATATAAAAAAATTCCTTGCCCTTGTCCCTAATTCTACGGCCACTCCTTTCTTCTCCATTATCATCTTTCACGCCGTCCATCCATCTTTTTCTCGGCCTACCTCTCCCTTTGTAAAAATGTACACAGTATCTGCAATAAATACTTATATGTCTTTTTCTATTTCGATAGTATTCGTATTTGTTTTTTTATTTAGGTAGGGAAGTATTTACAGTTCGAGAGTTTTCTTCGAATTCGCCTCATCATTAAAACCAAGTCATCGCTACAATAGATACGGTATTGGCTTCAAAATAATCATAGGTCACTTAAATAAAAAAAATACCGGCCAAGTGCGAGTCATGAAGGGTTCCGTAGAGCAAGTAACATCATATAAAAGTTCTTGTAGTTCGTTGTAACTTTGATCGATGTTTTAATAATAGTGTACTTTTTTTTAAATTTATTTATTTATGACGTATTAAAAAGAAACTACTTACTAACATTTTTAGTCTTACTCAGAGGTGAAAACTTCTAAGATTTGATGAAGCAATGTTGACTAAAAACATAAGCATCAAGCACTGACAAATTTCGACGGTTAAAAGCCAGACCTCGGTAGCCAAGTGGTTAAGGCAGCCGCCCGGAATGCGGAAGGTGCGTGGTTCGATTCCCGCCTGAGGTTGTCGTCTTTTTTCAGTGTTTAAAATGTTACTTAAGTATATTTAAGCATTAATAAAACGCTAAAGTATAAAACATTGATCTATAAATGCAGCTTCATCTTAACCGAATGTTCAAATATTTGTAAAAATATTTCTTTCGGATCTTACTCAGAGGTGAAAACTTCTAAGATTTGATGAAGCAATGTTGACTAAAAACATAAGCATCAAGCACTGACAAATTTCGACGGTTGAAAGCCAGACCTCGGTAGCCAAGTGGTTAAGGCAGCCGCCCGGAATGCGGAAGGTGCGTGGTTCGATTCCCGCCTGAGGTTGTCGTCTTTTTTCAGTGTTTAAAATGTTACTTAAGTATATTTAAGCATTAATAAAATGCTAAAATATAAAACATTGAACTACTTACTAGATCTCGTTCAAACCAATTTTCGGTGGAAGTTTGCATGGTAATGTACATCATATATTTTTTTTAGTTTTATCATTCTCTTGTTTTAGAAGTTACAGAAGGGGGGACACACATTTTACCACTTTAGAAGTGTCTCTCGCGCAAAATATTCAGTTTAAAAAAAATCATGCTAGAAACCTCATTATCATTTTTGAAGACCTATCCATAGATACCACAAACGGATGGGTTAGATGAAAAAAACATTTTTGAGTTTCAGTTCTAAGTATGGGGAACCCCCAAAATTCATTGTTTTTTTTTTCTATTTTTGTGTGAAAATCTTAATGCGGTTCACAGAATACATCTACTTACCAAGTTTCAATAGTATAGTTCTTATAGTTTCGGAAACAAGTGGCTGTGACGTACGGACGGACAGACAGACAGACATGACGAATCCATAAGGGTTCCGTTTTTTGCCATTTGGCTACGGATCCCTAAAAAGCCGTGTGGAAGACCGGCTTTATAAAAGAGTGCTACTAACCCCTCTCTTCCCTTAGCTGTTGTAAAAGGTGACTAACGAACTAAATACTGCACATACATCCAACAGCATAGCATAGAGCGGCGATGGGCTCACCACCTATCGTGCTGAGCACATGTGCAGTCGCTATTTGGTGACAGTGGACTATGGCAGTGGACTGCTTCTGCGGTCCTCATTGCCTAGTTTTAGACTAACCCTTTGGAGACAATGGTCACTAGTGATGTGTGTATGTGATTGCTAATGACGGTAATTACTTCAATTAGTTGGTAGTATCTAGCCAGGTGGACTTAGGACGTTTTGGTGCACGTTTCCTGACTCCTCTGATGATCAATTCCCAAAATTCACACTTACCAAAATAGCTATTAGGGTGTTACCCAATTCACCTATTTTCTACTGCCTCTATATGCCATTTCCTGAAATGTGCACTTTTAAAAAATTATCCAATTTACCTATTTTCTACTGCCTATAAATGGCATTTCCTGAAATGTGCACTTTTTTAATTAATTACATACTAGCTTAAGTTCCCCGTTACGACCGTTACGACTTAGTGATCTTCAAGAAACGAGCCTATTCTTTCCTTAAGAGGGTTTACACATTTCGGTTTTCCATACAAAATACCAAGTCGAAATTTTAAAAAACCAATGAGACAATTTTTGTGAAACTTTGCATGCTGAAGTAAAACACAGGGATATAAATAGTTTGTTGAAAACATTTTAAAAAACGTTTTTCTAGCTGAGTTATTGCGATTTAAAGTCCACTATATGAACTTAAAAATCGCAATGACTCAGTTAAATAAACATTTTTTTTAAATGTTTTCAACAAACAATTTAGATCCCTGTGTTTTACTTCAGCATGCAAATTTCCATCAAAATTGGTTAATTGGTTTTTAAAAATTTCGACTTGGAAGTTTGTATGGGAAACCGAATGGCGTAAACCCTCTTATAGGCCGGCAACGGACCAGTCCTGAATCTATGTAGGTATGTGTTATAAAAGATGATGCATCACCACGCTTAAACACTCGAGAGCAATGAATCCGGGTCACCTTTTCCAACTTATTAAAGAAACTTATAATAAGAATGCTAGCTTAATCAAATACATTGTGTTTAATAGACAATTAAATACTCCTTATATATGAAGGTATTAAAACTTCTTAGTTATTATAAAGATATGTCAAAAAAAAAAAATTTGAAAAAGGGAGACTTGGAACTTGTTGTACAGCATGCCAAACCGCGTAAACGGAGTAATGGAAGCCCGAGGAGGCAATAAATCGACACATTGTTCAAAAATGTCATGTTTATTCTTTGTCTGTTTACTTTTGTTTTAAAGCGGGATCAGCAGTTTTTTCTTTACGTTATTTTTTGTAAATAAAATGTAGTTCGTCATAAATTTTATTACTATATAAATTAAAGTCCACCTCCCCTCAGTCTTGGATTTTTTTGACCCTTTTTTTTGCGCAACGGTCAACTTCAAATTTGACAGAATCGAGCATAGACTATGCGATATTTTGCGATAACAATACATAAGATGTACCACAGAACCGAAATAATCAAACTTGTTCATACTAAAGTAGTCTGTAAGTCTATGAAAACACTGTACAAAGTCAAGTGTGTTTTTGTAGGTGCGGTCTCATGCGACCGCTTGGGGCCTTTTAATTGTTGTTATTGTAATTGTAAAACACAATTTATTTCATAAAGCTAGCATTCTTAGTTTCCGAGATTTATAGGTTTCTTTAAGTGACCCGGATTCATTGCTCTCGAATGTATATATGCCTTTAAATATATAGCTATCTAATAAAAGCCGGTATCTCGTGCGTGCCCTTATTTGATGATACGGCTGGTGGCGACAGATTGGATTTAGTCTGATAATCCGACCGCTGGGAAAGTTGCGACCCGACCTCGTGTTTGCAGGGGGAGAGGGAGGCAATTTCACTTTTTTTGACCGATTTCATTTTCTTTGACTGACCGTGTCGTAGTCGTATCGGTAGGCAGTGAAAAATGTGTTTGAAATATTGAGTTTGGTTTCCACGGATTCTTTTATTGATTCGTTTTGACTGTTTTTGCTATCACACTATATTATAAAGGCGAAAGATTGTGAGTGTGTATGTTTGTTACTCGTTCACATAAAAACTACTAAATGGAATTGGATGAAATTCGGCATACAGATAGTTTATAACCTGGATTCACACGTAGGATACTTTTTCTCCCGATATTCCCACGGGAACGCGAACCACGCGGGTGAAACCGCGAGCGGCCGCTAGTTTATTCATACTTTCAAAAAAAAGGAAATAGGTAGGTACTAATTATTAGTTAACCGTGTCGCGTAGAGTAGTGAATCCCCTCTTTTCCCTTGTGTGTCGTAAAAGGCGACTAACGGACTAAAGACTGCATTTACTTCCAAAAGCATAGAGCGGCGATGGGCTCACCACCTGCCACGCTGAGCACATGTGCAGTCGCTATTTCGTGAAAAGTGGACTATGGTAGTGACTGCTTTCGCTTTCCTCATTGCCTAGTGTCTGATTAACCCTTCGGAGATAATAGTCGTGATTATACATTCTGTCAAAAAAGTTTCGGGAACGGATGATTTGTTTATGATTCCAAATTAATTTTTTTGTATTTTTCGTTGTTAGATTGGCACAACTGTTATCCATTTTGGCGCGGAGTTTGAGTTGCATCTGTTAATTAGATTGAATACAGTGCTGTTTTTAGTAAGTTTATGTCTAGTGTGTATTGTGAATTTCATAATGGATAAAAACATCGAACAAAGGGTTTTGTCTTATATTTTGTGTCGCCAATGGAATTTCGTGTTTGGAGTCACTGAAAATGTTACAGAGGGCTTACGGTGAATCGACTTTAAACACGTGCTTATGAGTGGTACAAAGCGTTCAAAAGCGGTCGAGATGTAATGGAAAATTGCTTCGCTCAGGTAGGCTTCAACTGAAGTTAACATCGCAAAAGTGAAGGAAATGGTGACTGAAAATCCTCATTCAAGGTTGAGAGAGATAGCCGCTAAACTTTCTGTGTCTCACGAGTCGATCCGTACTACTTTTAATAACCACTTGGGTATGAAACATGTTGCCGCTCGGCTAGTTCCAAAAGACCTGAATTTTCTCTAAAAACTCAATCGCAAAAGAGTCGCTGAGGACATGCTAGAACGAGTCAATTCCGTCCTAACATTCATGCAACGCATTGTTACTGGTTTACGAGTTTGACATGCAAACTAGTCTACAAGCTCCGGAGTAGCGCCTTCCGACTGAACCGAAACCGAAAAAACCACGCAAAAGTCGACCAAAAGTCAAGTCATGTAGACTGTTTTCTTTGACTATCGCGGTGTTGGGCACTCGGCATTCTCGCCGGAAGGTCAAACGGTAAATAAAGAATATTATTTGAGCCTTTAAGAGAGCAAACTCGACGAAAAAGACCAAATTTGTGGAAAGAAAATTCTTGGATTTTGCACAATGATAATGCGACTTCTCACAAGGCCATAATTTTAAACGAATTTTTGACCAAAAACTCAACAAATACCATCGAGCAACCACCTTGTTCACCAGATAGGCTCCAGCCGACTTCTTTCTATTTCCTAAACTCAAATTACTACTTCGTGGCGCCGGTTTTCATTCGGTAGAAGACACAAAAGAGAATTCGCGGCGAGAACTGAACTCAATTCCGGACAAAGCGTTTAAAAATGTTTTAATGATTGAATTATTCATTGGCGGTAGGTGTATCGTTTCTGCAGGAGCATAATTTGAAGGCGATAAAATAAATTTGAATGAATAACTAACATTTTGTGTATTATTGATCTTTTCCCGGTACTTTCTTGACGGAGTAGTATGTACGTATGTAATTAAGTATTAGTATCATTCTATTTGTTTGATTTTTGTATTGTATCTCATTTACATACAGTCGAGGAAATTCCCAGTCGATCACTTTTCGGCGATATTCGCTTGCGTTCCTTTCCGACCGTGCGTACAGTCACGATCAAAAACATGTAAACATTTGTAACTCTTAATACAATGGAATAAAATAAATAAAATAAAAAATAGAATTTGTTTACGCTCACACCAATTATCTAGACCAAGATGAGTATTCTTTTGAAACTCGTTAATATGGTAAGATAACTGATAATTATACATAAACATAGAAAAACAACCAGGCCCGAATCAATTTAGAAAAACAGTCTTTTTTCTAAATTGACCCGACCGGGAATTGAACTCGAGACCTCAGAGATGGCGCGTCGCCAGACCCGGCGTGCTAACCACTCGAACACGGAGGTCGTCGGAACAAGAGTCAAATTATATACATAATGGTGCTCGTGACTATACGTACAGCGTGCGCGTAGATCGTGTGCAAGCGAACATCGCCCATAAGTGGTCGCCCGGGAACTTGCTTAACCCCTCAAACCCCAAGCGGTCGCATGAGACCGCACCTACAAAACACATTTGACTTTGTACCGTGTTTTCATAGACTTACAGACTACTTTAGTATGAACAAGTTTGATTATTTCGGTTCTGTGGTACATTTCATGCATCGTGATCGCAAAATATTGCATAGTCTATGCTCGATTCTGTCTAATTTGACGTTGACAGTTGCGCCAATCTTCGTGTCAGAAAATTTCCACGAGTGAGTGCTGTACATGTATGCAAATAAAACTATTTAATTATCATCGTAAATACCTTCGCAGGTTGCTGAAATCCCATAGGATGGCCAACATAACCCTCCTCAAAGGCAACATGGTAGAAGCTCACGCAGACAAGCCAGTATCACCGCAGACCGAAGTGTTCGCGGGTACATACGACCTGCTAGCTAGTGACGACTTCGTGGCCAGCGGGCTTGAAATGCTTAGCGGGGGAGTGTACACGCTTATGGTGGACCACGACGGCAGTGACTACGTAAGTCCAGCTATATTGGCTTTTAACAGTTTCACAGCCTTTCTACACACATGGAAAGATCGAGCCGTAAGTTAAGACGCTAGTGACGACTTCGTGGCCAGCGGGCTGGAAATGCTTATCTGGGGAGTATACACGCTTATGGTGGACCACGACGGCACTGACTTCGTAAGTCCAGCTATATTAGTTTAAACGTTCCACAGCCTTTTCACATATGGAAAGATCGAGCCGTAACCTAAGACGCTAGTGACGACTTCGTGGCCGGCGGGTTGGAAATGCTTAGCGGGGGAGTATACACGCTGATCGTGGATCACGACTGCAGTGACTACGTAAGTCCAGCTATATTGGCTTTTAATCGTTTCACAGCCTTTCTACACACATGGAAAGATCGAGCCGTAAGCTAAGACGCCAGTGACGACTTCGTGGCCAGCGGGTTGGAAATGCTTAGCAGGGGAGTATACACGCTGATCGTGGATCACGACTGCAGTGACTACGTAAGTCCAGCTATATTGGCTTTTAATTGTTTCACAGCCTTTCTACACACATGGAAAGATCGAGCCGTAAGCTAAGACGCTAGTGACGACTTTGTGGCCAGCGGGTTGGAAATGCTTGGCGGGGGAGTATACACGCTGATCGTGGATCACGACGGCAATGACTACGTAAGTCCAGCTATATTTGCCTATACATGTTCCACAGCCTTTCCACACATGGAAAGATCGAGCCGTAAGCTAGACGCTAGTGACGACTTCGTGGCTAGCGGGTTGGAAATGCTTATCTGGGGAGTATACACGCTTATGGTGGACCACGACGGCACTGACTTCGTAAGTCCAGCTATATTAGTTTAAACGTTCCACAGCCTTTTCACACATGGAAAGATCGAGCCGTAACCTAAGACGCTAGTGACGACTTCGTGGCCGGCGGGTTGGAATTGCTTAGCGGGGAGTATACACGCTGATCGTGGATCACGACGGCAGTGACTACGTAAGTCCAGCTATGTTGGCTTTTAATAGTTTCACAGCCTTTCTACACACATGGAAAGATCAAGCCGTAAGCTAAGACGCTAGTGACGACTTCGTGGCCAGCGGGTTTGAAATGCTTAGCGGGGGAGTATACACGCTGATCGTGGATCACGACTGCAGTGACTACGTAAGTCCAGATATAGTTGTTTAAACGTTCCACAGCCTTTTTACACACATTCAAGGATCAAGCCGTAAGCTAAGACGCTAGTGACGACTTCGTGGCCAGCGGGTTGGAAATGCTTAGCGTGGGAGTATACACGCTGATCGTGGATCACGACTGCAGTGACTACGTAAGTCCAGATATAGTTGTTTAAACGTTCCACAGCCTTTTTACACACATGGAAGGATCGAGCCGTAAGCTAGAAGCTAGTGACGACTTCGTGGCCAGCGGGTTTGTAATGCTTAGCGGGGGAGTATACACGCTGATCGTGGATCACGACTGCAGTGACTACGTAAGTCCAGATATAGTTGTTAAAACGTTCCACAGCCTTTTTACACACATTCAAGGATCAAGCCGTAAGCTAAGACGCTAGTGACGACTTCGTGGCCAGCGGGTTGGAAATGCTTAGCGTGGGAGTATACACGCTGATCGTGGATCACGACTGCAGTGACTACGTAAGTCCAGATATAGTTGTTTAAACGTTCCACAGCCTTTTTACACACATGGAAGGATCGAGCCGTAAGCTAGACGCTAGTGACGACTTCGTGGCCAGCGGGTTGGAAATGCTTAGCGGGAGAGTGTACACGCTGATAGTGGATCATGACGGCAGTGACTACGTGCTTATACAATTGCTATATATTGGCTTATAAACGTCCAACAGCTTTTCCACACATATGGGAATATCGGGCCGTCAGTTAAGCTCCAAACTGCAAACTGCTTTGTAACATTACAAAGCAGTTAGAAAACAAAAAAAATGAAAAAAAGACCTTGTTACGCAAATGGCAAATCTTTCTTTTTACTGATGTTTTGTATTACAATATTTCATTCTTTATACATTTTTCATTTACCATTTCTATTCCTAGGGCAAATTTACATTTATACAAAATGTCATTTACGTACTTAACTTATTTAGTTTGACAAGTTTTCCTTCCTTGATTATATTAGTACTGCTCAGGTGGGGTCGGGGGGCCGCCGCCCCACACATTTTTTGTCAAACATTGGTGGTCCCATCAAATGGTCAGCCACGATCATAACCCACCACGTTGGCCCAACGCGGGTTGGCGATTTTTTGTGAGATTTTTTATTATTTTTATATTTTTTACAGAAATCCAATCTAATAGTGATGACAGAATCAAACTCCGTGACGATGGCGCTACTCCTCCCGCAGTTCCTCTTAATGTCCACGGCCGAGGTAAGTTTTAAGTTACCCTTCATTTATATTAGTTTCGGCATTTCGAACTCGATCACTTACAAAGTTTTCAAGTGGAACGGATTTTTAAAGAATGTTTTATTGGACAGACCCTTACAGAATTTTGGAATTATAAAAGAATCATGCATACCCGCATTCGGCCAGCATGGTGGGTTACGGCTAGGGTTAACATTTAGGATTTTTAAAAGTCCTGACAAAAAACCTGATATTTCGATAAAAGTCCGGACTTTTTAGTCACGAAATGGAAACATTACTCACTTTTTATATTTTGTTTTAAGATAAATGAGAAGTTAATAAAGATTGAAGACTTATTTGATATTAATGACTAATATGTAGTTTTATAAAGAGTTTAAATTAAAGATCCGGACAAAGTCCGGACTGGAGTCTAAAAGTCCGGAAATATCTGGATTAATCCGGAGGGTTAGTAACCCTAGTTACGGCCCAATTTCCCCACGTGGCCTGTGCCCAGCAGTGGGACGTTTATGGGCTGATGATGATTCCTCAAATGAATGTCGATAAACAGCCAGTAAAAAGTCATTGACCTCACAGGTACTATTCGCGGTGACCGGCAACGAGTTCGCCTTCAAAGAGGCCCCTGACAGCATGAAAGCTGTCATGACGGCGTCCTGGCTGCTCACTGAGGCAGCGGGGAATGTTCTCATCATCGTCGTCACTCGACTCATGAGCGGCTACCGACAGGTCAGTGATAAATTTCATCGTGGTACATCAAACTATCACCGCATTTCTCCCAGCGGTTCCTATGCAGGGATCTTATCTTATATTATCTTAGTGGGGCCTGCAGAGGTCTCCCTCTCGCAGCAGCACGTCGACCCATTGGGATCTTTTGTGAAACCCCGTCCTATCACTCTGCCTCCTCAGTGAAAATTACTACTATAAACTTGGCAATGTGTTTAAGGGCGTAGAGCCTAAAATCTTCTGGTTTCGGGAAGGCCGTTTCCAGGAAGTTCATTATTTTGCTGGTAAGAGAGTCACAGTTACACAATAAGTGTTCTTTCTCTCCACATGCCCTGCACAAGCTGTCTGTTTCTAGTTGCATTTGCAGCATTTGTTTTGTGGCATAGTGCCCTGTCAGGGCATTTATGATTATACGGGCATGCCTTTTACTAACTCAATTCTTATTCCTAAAGACATAAGGGTGAATAGCTGTCAAAGGTTTGTATCTACTACTTGTGTGTATCTACCTTTGTAAATTTGCTGACCGCACTATGTTGTTTCACAGGACACGCAGTTTTTCTTCTTCACCTGCCTCACGTTCGTTTCGGTGGGTGTGTTCCAAATCCTGGCCAAAGGGTACCAGTTCGGCCATGGCCCTGATGACCAGCCCAAGAAGAACAGGAGCAACAGCGAGGTCCTATATCTGCAGGTCAGGCAGGCGGAGGACTGTCTGGATCATAGTTAATTGGTGGTTTAGTCACCTTTGTATGTTTGACGACCTCCTTGGTCGAGTGGTTTGTAAACCGATTTTCATGGTGTCGCCATCTCTGAGGTCCCGGGTTCGATCCCCGGTCGGGTCAATATAGAAATTATTGTTTTGTAAATTGTCTCGGGTCTGGGTGTTTTCTATGTATAATACTCGTATGTATGTATTTAAGTATTTTTCTTCTTCACCTGCCTCACGTTCGTTTCGGATTTTAAGTATGTTTATCCGTTGTCTAGTAACTATTTAACGAGTTTCATAATGAAGCTTCTCTTGGGCTAGATAATTGGTGTAAGTGTAAGACATTTTATTTATTTATGTGTGTGGGTGTTTGGTAATAGGTGTCTTTAAACAACACTAAAAGACTATTCAACCTAAATGTATGGACGAGCTCATTTTTTTTTAACCCAATTTCATGTTGCTCCCATACAGATAGTGGTGGGATTTTACCCTTTAAAAAACAACCTGTGTATGAAAAAATACCCTAGAAATAATCGACTTAATGTAAAATGTACTTATTTAATACACTTCAGAAAGCCGCTATTCTTAATACCTGTCGGATAGTAAGAAAGTTGCTATTGGTAGAGAGAATAACTCTCTATACAAATTTGCGTTTTCGTAAACGTTATACAGGCAAACTAATAAATAATAATGTATGTTGTATTTTAAAATGTATTATAAAATTCTATGTAGCAGCTAAGGTTTTAGTAATTTAAAAGAATAACTCGTGATACTATTAATTTAAGAATATTAATAACTGTAATAGGAATAAAATGTATTTTATACAAATCACACAGGTTTGTGTCAAAGGTACAAAACACTATAATAGCATTAATGAAGAAGATGAAGAAGAGGTATGTACAAAAATGTTTATGTTTGAATAATAAGTACATTATCGTTAGTTTAATTTTTTATAGGTGTAAGTAACAAATAAATACTGTAAAAATTAACCTAAGTTTTTCGGTCCAAAGAGGAATTCCGTTGTCATCAGAAAAAAAACAGACTTAAATGTATTCTGACGAAAAAGGAATCTGACGAATGTGTACGAGATCTTATTATAAGATAAATTATTAAACAAAATGAAATGTAAATAGACTAAAATAAAAATAATATAGAGCGAACAGTCATACATTGTTTTAATCATTTCTATTAAAGTGTTAAGTTGACCACTTCCCTAATAACGCCTAAATATCCGGAGATCCCGGTCGAGTTCAATTCCCAATTCAGGCAAAGTCAAAGGATTTTTCGATGCATTTGCAGGTTTCTGATCACCACCCCGCATTTGGCAAGCGGGGTTGTTAGGTGGGTGTCATGTTCGGCTTTAGTCATAATCTGCTTTAGTCATGTCCCTCATTGGTCACGTTCCACTTTGGTCATGTTCTACCCTACTCATGTTCTGCATTGGTCATGTTCTATTCTAGTCATGTTCTTTCCTAGTCATGATCTGCTGTGGTCATGTTCTGAATTTATAAAGTACAGAGTCAACCTGACAGTACTTTACAACCGTAACTGTAGGTACAGCAATAAAAAACAAACTTATTATTAGATTGTTCCCACCTAATAACACTTTTTATTTATTTAAGTACTGACCTCTTTCTTAAACATAGCAACATCAACAAAAAAGAGTTTATAAAAAATAACTTAAAATAACAGCTTTTTCTTAAAATAAAAAGACAGCTTCGTCAATTTAATTAAAACTTCAGATAGCAGATATCCGCTGTTTACGCAATTTGCCGTTCTTTGACTTTATTTTTGCATCAAATCTTTGTTTATGGTTGTTTGTTAGTATGAACACTGATTACTTATTGGCAATAAAGGTTTAATATTATTTGAAACTCATACCTCACATAATGACCAAACCAGAACATGACTAAACCTGAGCATAACTAGAGTAGAATATTACCAGAGCAAAATATGACTTAAAAGGACTATAATCATGACCAAACAAGTACTTGACTAAAATAGAAGATGACTAAAACAGAATATGGTTAAAGCAGAATAAATATGACCAAACCAAAATATGACTAAAGCTGAACATGACACCCACCTAACAACCCGGCAAGCGTGGTGATTAAGGCTAGGTGTTAGTGAAAAATTAAAATAACACGTTCTTAGAATTACTTTTTGAAGTAGTAAACAATAAAATTAAAATCTGCAAAAATTATGAAATATTGTTGAGGCTTTATTCTGTGAAATACACCCGATGGAAACACGATTTTATAAAGTTGGCTCGATAGAATAAATTCACAAAGTTACATATTTTTGTGTCATTTTATCTTCTTTTCCAGGTTTTATTCTTAAAATAAGTGATTTGATATTATGAGTCATTTACCAAAATGAAGCTCGTAAATAACTTGAGTTATTATAACCGATGGTTTTTTATTTATTACATCTATCAATTTTTTAAAATATAAAACGCGAAATTTCGCGCCGCTTCGCCGTTATACCCGTCACTTACCGTTGTACCGTCGAGAGAGCAAGAGGGAAGCGCTCGAAATACCTCCCCTTAAGAGCGCTTTCACATTAGACGACTTAGCAGCGTGCCTGTCGCGCGGAAAGCCGCGCGGTGTGTGCTTGTAGAAACACGCGGCAGCCACGCCGCTGAGTCGCCTAATGTGAAAACGCTGCGCTCTAAGCCAATACCCATCAATTATAGCGATGACTTGATTTCAATGATGGAGACCTTTGCCCAACAGTGGGACAG
Source organism: Scoparia ambigualis (assembly GCA_963921215.1). Taxonomy (NCBI): domain Eukaryota; kingdom Metazoa; phylum Arthropoda; class Insecta; order Lepidoptera; family Crambidae; genus Scoparia; species Scoparia ambigualis. The sequence continues at coordinate 27,368,579 of OY992517.1, read as the reverse complement.
TATACAGGCTGTACGTAATTCTCTAATAAAGTTACAGAAAACAACAATTTGTATACAATTCGTATGCCGATGTTGGTCGTTCCAGATTTCGTTTCCTTCCAATGTATAAGCGACTATACGGGTTGGATGCAATCTAATATTGTAATATGCTGGAGAGTTTTGTAGCCAGATGGGATTCTATTACTAAAAGGATTTGTGGAAAGCAACATCGACAGATGCGATTGAAATCTTTGGCCAAATGTATTGAAATGCGTATAATATCTGAAAGGATAATTAATAAACCATTTTTATACTTTACAAAACAAAAGTAATAATAAAACAACAACATAACTTAATTATTTAAACAAAATTAAACTGTTTACCTAAACTTAAAACTAAAGAAGATAAACTCATAAACAAAAGCTATCCTCTAACTGTGGGTTCATGGGTACGGTACCAAGAATGCTGGCAACGTTACCTCTTTGGTTCGCCAGGCTGATACGCTGGCAGAGGTAGCTGACTTCTTGTCACCACAGGCTTCAATAAGGCGAGTACTTAATTCTTTAACGAGCTTTGCCTCCGGCCCCCATGGACCCAATGTCTCCACCGCAGACGGAACAAAAATGTATAGTTGCGGCATTTTATACTTGTATTCAAAGTATTGTCGCTTATCATTTAAATGCTTATACGCATCAATCAAACATCATCATCATCATTTTTTATTTTTATTTTTTTATTTTACTTTATTTGGGAAACATACAATATAATATAGTTTATAAATGTTACATACAATTTTACATACATCAGTAAAGTTTCCACTTATTACTAATACATGAGTTTGAGTACCTACTAAATTAAAGGTACAAAATTAAATTAAAATTAAAAATAAACATTATGGATCCTTACACAAACACCACACCACAAACTCATCACGCTGGGCTAATGCGGGTTAGTGGGTCTTAACGTCTGCCATCTTACGTCAACAACGGCACCAACTGCTTTAGCGTACTTTTCAAAGCATGGAGGAGCTCGAGATATTTCTATTTTGGTCACTCATCTAGCGACCCGCCATTGCTAATGTTACTGGCAAGATCGCAAACCTAACGCCTTACAGTTCCTCAGTGGTTGGGGATCCCGGGTGAAGCGCTTCTACTTTCAGCCTTATCGTCACTTACCATCAGGTGAGATAAAGGCAAAGCGCTTACCCGTTGTAGAATAAAAAAACGCCTTTGCCGCTGCGGTGTAGGTACAGCGTCAATTTCAATTAATAAATTAATGATTTTCAATAACTGTTGAATGCAGGTTTTCTAAATAGGTTGAGATTTTAATTTTCTTATTAAAGAAATGAGAAAAAATGAGAAAGGAGTAAGTTTCATTTCTCTCATTAGAGAGAAATGAAACTTTCTCCTGTGTGTATCGTAAATACATTTAAAACATCACCGGCATTTAAGAAATGTTGTTTGCCAAAGGAAATTCGCTTATACTCATATGCAGAAAATGTTGATGTTGTTATAACACCCTGATTTAGATAGACTTTTGTCAAACGAATACCTTTTTAAAGAAATTCCAATTTTCTCCTTGGAACTTTTTGTAATTTACATAAAATGCATTTCTGAAATTCTCGCACAGAAGCTGCACTTGCAAAATTTAATCTTGGAAGCTTTGACGGTTTAGCTTTAAAGATTTTGTGCATACGTCAAATATTGAGTTTGATTCCTATAAAATTTATGAAGTTTACCTACAAACATACATACTTACATAGGTTCAAGCTATTATCCCAAAAGGGTTAGTCAGAGTCTAGGCAATGATGACCACAAAGTAGTCCAGTAGTCCACTGCCATAGTCCACGTTTCATCAAATTACAACTGCAGCACAAGACTAACCGTGTTATTACAAAAGATTTTTAAACACTGTTTAACTAAACACTTGTTTAAATGTGACGCTGTCACTTTTTTGACAATAGTGTTTGACTGAGACAGCATCACATTTGAACAGGTGTTTAGTTAAACAGTGTTTCAAAATCTTTTGTAATAACACGGTTAGTCTTGTGCTGCAGTTGTAATTTAATTTAATCTAAACACAGTTAGTGTTCAGCATGACACTGAGTGAGCCCATCGCTACTTTATGCTGATTGTTGGATGTCTGTGCAGTCTCTTTTTTTATAAAAGAAGGACGCAAACGAGCAGGCGGGTCACCTGATGGAGAGTAATCACCGCCGCCCATGGACACCCACAAAACCAGAGGAATCGCAGACGCATTGCCGGCCTTTAAGGAAGGAATAGGAATTAGGAGGGGAGGGGGGGGGAGAGGAAGTATTCCATTAATGAGCTCCTAATTAACGACCAGCACAGCACAATGGTGTTTTTTTATTTACGTATCTACTCCAACATGATTGGAGTCGTGTTAGCTTCGCATTCATTCCAGTTCTCGCTATTATTCTTCTCGCACTTCCATACTTCATACGTCACATGCATACTTCTCGCTTTTACAACTTTTCTCTGGTGGGATGCCCGATTACTCTATAGCCAACCATAAGGCTTTCACAACACAGCACAATGGTGTTGAATGTCTTCTTCCTTATTTAAAAGCATGATGTGTGTTACATGATGATGACATGTGTTATGAGTTGTTACATTTAGCTTTAGAAACTAACGCTGGCTCAAAGGGGCTTGATGGGTTAAGGATACCTATCCTCACCTATGAGGGGGGAGATGAAAGCCAATCGCTTTTATATTGCAGAATATAACTATCAAAGTTACTTTGACATCGTTAATATTGTAATATCGACAGTGTGACTTTGAGGGCAAATTGTGTCGCCCCGTCTTGACGTCACTCGATTAACTCCGGGCCCTTGCGTAAATGAATATAAGAATATGGTTAGTTACTATCGCCAATAATACGCCTTCATGCAATTTATAGTAGAAACTTTGTTACACGTCAACTCGTCTACGGCCGGTTGTGTAGGTAAAGAAGAATGGGCAAAACGTCCCCCCCCCCCCATTGTAACACTTACATCTATCCATCAAATAAAAGTACTTGAAAAGTGAAGCATTTTATTGTATGACAGCAAATCTGGAGAGGATATCTTAATTATTATATCAGGTATTGGAGAAAAAAGTTATTGAGAAGAAGAAAATTAAAATAATAAATGATAATAGATAGATAATAATTTTATTGTAACATAGTAATACAAACATTAATAACGATAATATAAAATTGAAATCAAGATTTTCTCTTGAACCCTCATTTTTCATTTTTTTTCATCTTACCTTTTTTTTTTCTTTTTTTTCATTATGTCATTCGCTCGTTCATATTTTGCTGTCCTTACCACAAAATACACTATTTATTTCAAAGCTTACCATGTGGGAACTTACAAGGGGTGGAACGGGTGTAAAGAGCTAGGTTTACTTTACTCTTTATAGTTGATATGAGTGCCCAAAAGGTATGATAAATGATAACGGACATGATAACGGACGAAATAGGATAACAAACAATGTGCTTGTCGCGGTCTTTATTGAACACTAAAAATATTGATAATCTAATGATTACATACATAATAAATGCCATTGTCTTATAACTAATGTAGGTCAGCGTCACATCGCCCGCATCGAGGTTGAAGTTTAACGCTGACATGACTAATTGTTAATACTACACCAAATGTACGGTTTTACTCGTACAACGTGTTTCAAAAACGCCCATTCTTCTTTACCCCGTTTCCAGTTCTGGAGCAGTTTTCACTTGTTATACCAGGCCACTCAGAAAGTTATGCGAAAATAAGTTTTTGTCCATATGGCACTGGCCACTTGTAATTATTTTGAAAAATTTGGTTATTTAAAAGTAAAAATACCAATGTTCGAATTTCGAATTTCCCTCCACATTTTTTCGAGAGGCAAATTAAATTATCGTGTCTCATTTAAAAATCGATCTGCATCGAGAACATTTTCGTGCGATGTTTTTCTACGATTTTAAACGTGGCCAAACCTGATGAGTCATTTGATCGACTTCAAATGGCTTTTAAGGATGAAGGAGCTTCAAAAGCAACCATCTACCGTTGGCAAAGCGAGTTCAAGCGCGGTCGCCTTACTTTGGGGGATGAACAAAGGAGTGGTCGTCCTACGACGGCTGTCACGAAAGAAAGTTTGCTTCCTGGACACCACACCGGTCAGAGTCTTGGGTCACCGTCCTTACAGTGTGACTTCTTATATTCCCTAAAATAAAAAATCAACTGAAAGCATACATTATAACTCAATGGCTGAAAGGGATACAGTTTTCATCGCCGGAAGACGCGCTAGCAACGTTCGAGAAGGCCGTGGAAGATATGTCTGCGGCGGACTGGAAAAATGTTTCGAAAATTGGTTCAGACGCATGAAACTTTGTATAGAGGTTGGTGGAGAGTTCTTCGAAAATATTTAATTATAATATTTAATCCATAGAAGTTAGTTTTTTAGTTTCTCAAAACCTTTTGAGTGTCCCACGTACAGTTCGAATCAATTGGGATGGCGGTTGTGAATTTAGCTGCGAGTGCCGTAGTAGTGTATATATTCTCTGGCAGTGCGCAGTTGCCGAGCGGCGGGAGGGTCACCGCGGGTTGCGGTCTGCTAGCGGGCGGGGGTGACACCTAAAATTAGCTACTACGACGCGACTTTTGACTAACTTCACGGACGCCATTCTATTTGAATCGGACTGTATATGCATACGTCACGTCCGTTTCCCCGAAGTGGCAGGCATGTAGAGAAGAGACCACATCTTTCCATTTGCTATACGATCTACTACTCTTGTATTCTACAAGCTCGTCGGCTTAAGGTAGCTACTCTTGACCGGACTTTCATGAGAACTCTCCCAACAACTGTCACATTCACTCCTCATCCACTTTTTAACATTGTTCTGTTCATGAAAGTTTATCGATCTTCATTAAATTAATAAAATATGTTGCTGTGCATTATGTGTGAAAATTAAAGTCAAGATTTTTTCTTGAATTTGACTAGGTACATAAACACCTTCATTTTTTATTTTTTTTTCATTTATTCACTCGCTCGTTCATATTTGCTGTCCTTACAACAAAATACACTATTTATTAGGAAACTTACCATGTTACAAGAGTGGCACGGGTTTCAAAAAGCCCATTCTTCTTTAATTGTTAGCAACTTGTCTTCATGAAAGACAAGGGGATAATATAAAACTTCTATCTTTCGATCATTTATCATCTAAATTTTTTGTGGTTTGCTTTTAAAAGTTCAAAAGAAAACATCGTTTACCGTTACAGAATGTAAATATTTCTATTCGCACAGACTAAAAAGCACTTGAACAGAGGACATTACTGGAAAGGAAGTGACTGGCCTGGCTTGCTGCCAAGTGAGAATTCTCCGCTGGTAATGTAGCCGATAAGTCAGATTTTACAGCAAGGCACGTACGTAGCTACCACCTTATTGAAATATGTCGCCATAACATCAATATTTGTAGCCACATATATAAGATGACTGCTAGAAACCGCAAGAAAATTCAAGGGCTGGTCAGGTCAAGTGTTTTAAACATGGGAAAAATGTCAAAAAATATATTTGTGTTTTTTTCATTTTTAATTAAATAATTAATTTTGTGAATTTTAATTGGATAGTCTTTGAGTATCTAATTCATTTAAAAGCAATAACATAAGAAATATAATGAAAACAATTAAAAAACCACGATTATTTACAACGCGCGGGCAACGGCCGTTGTAAATAATAGTTATTTTTAACTGTTTTTCTTATGATATTGCAATTGAATATGACATGATATATTTTTGTCATGTTTAAAACACTTGACCTGACCAGCCCTTGCAAGTTTCTTGCGATTTCTAGCAGTCACCTTATATTAGTAGAGGTCAGTAGCATTGTTGGATTGCGGCAGTTAGAGATAAGACTGCCAGTTCCTCAGTAGTTGAGGGTTCCGGGTGAATTGCGCTTCTTTAAACGGTTTTATCGTCACTTAACATCAGGTGAGATGAATGAAAAGTGTTAACCCGTATATTAATAAAAAAAAAACGTGATTTATATGGTTTATCAGCATTGGGCTATCGTAGTGGGTTATGGCCCAATCTCCCTATATGCTGTTGTCCTTGTGGGAAGACATATCCCCAACATAATGATGATGACTCTTGTCATCTTGTTGAAAATGAGATAGAAATATTAATAGCATAAAAAATATAGAAAGCGTATAGTAGTTTGCAACAACGTTACCTGTAAGAGCCGTACCACGAAGGGGCCGTACCACAAAAGGGCCGTACCACAAAAGGACCGCACCACGAAAGGGCCATACCACGAAAGGGCCGTACAACGAAAGGGCCATACCACGAAAGGGCCGTACCACAAAAGGGCCGTACCACGAAAGGGCCATACCACGAAAGGGCCGTACCACGAAAGGGCCATACCACGAAAGGGCCGTACCACAAAAGGGCCGTACCACTAAAGGGCCATACCACGAAAGGGCCGTACCACGAAAGGGGCATACCACGAAAGGGCCATACCACGAAAGGGCCGTACCACGAAAGGGCCATACAACGAAAGGGCCGTACCACGAAAGGGCCGTACCACGAAAGAGCCGTACCACGAAAGGGCCATACCACGAAAGGGCCGTACCACGAAAGGGCCGTACCACGAAAGGGCTGTACCACGAAAGGGCCATACCATGAAAGGGCCGTACCACAAAAGGGCCGTACCACGGAAGGGCCGTACCACGTAAGGGCCGTACCACGAAAGGGCCGTACCACAAAAGGGCCGTACCACGAAAGAGCCATACTGAGTATCCGGGACATAGCACGAAAGGGCCTAAGTCATACGAATTGAATCAAAACAAATGTACTATCACATGTCAAGGCTTTAATACATTTCTTTATACATTCCCACAGAAAATTTATTTATTTTCAAACTACAATAGCATAATCGTAGACTACAGAGGTGGTTAAAAAGTAATTAATAGTTATTCAGGTATCATACGACTTATAGAACAGGCCAACATTTAAAAACGGCAGTACTTGAAGTTAGAATTTGAAACCAATTTATCAGTATTATTTGTTGTCATTTGCGTCCATTAAAAATCTCGTCACGTCTTATTATGTGCCACTCCGGGGGATAAAAGGAAAATAGACACTCTTTGTGACCTCTTGCGAAAAGGCCTTTTCGAGTTATCCGAGCAATTGATTTATTATTGGGATAGAATTTTAAATTGGTTTGATGTAAAAAGTACGTAAATAAACCTCATAAATATCCTACCTTATACATTGTAACTAGCTTTTGCCTGTTAATGAAGATTTTGTCAATTAGTTACGTTTGTCGATCGACATAGAAAGAATTTAATTAATTCAATTGAATTCAAAACGATTACATAACTTTTTTAATTCAGGTAGTTTGTAGTAAATACAGGATAGTTCCTAAAAGTTACTAAAGGAAACGGTACTCCTTTAGTAACTTTTAAGGTAACTAACTAACTCTTTGGTATGTAGGAAAAAAGTGAACAACAGAGTCATAGGTTCTGCCTTGACGCAAATTGATGATCCCACTTATTGAAATTTTACGTAAAGTTATATTAACTCCGCTTGTCCTTGGCAGTTATTATCCGTGGTACAGAAAGGAGCATTACATAAGGATGCTACCTACATACAATGTTAAATGTGTAAGAAATTTTTTGGAAATTCGTCAAAGGGTACCTACGTAGGGGTTGTTTACGCTGACAAAGTCACGGGCGGGCGGCTAGTACATAATAATAACAGATTCATGAAACCTCAATGCAAATTCAAGTTGGGAATTAATTGAGTTTTAATTGGAAACAATCCGGCGACAACACAAGTTTCAAATGAAAGTCCACTTTGAACCCTTCTCGCAAACTGTGAAAAGGTTGACAGTCTCTGTGGTGGACTAACCTATTTGTTTTGAATGTAACTGCTGGATTTAATATTGGTAGTTAACATTTTAAACATCCATTGTAACCAACCTGTTTACTGTACCAACATTACCATATAATGTTCAGCCTTTTCAACCCACTGCTAGGCATAAAGGTACACCGATAGACATGCTCATTTCCTAGCACGAAAGCATGCCACTATTGAGCAACTGCTTCTTAGTAGTATGTGTGTCAAAGCGTTGCTAGTAATTAGCATGCTTATTACGTATACGCTTGTAATAAGCATGCTAATAAGCATACTTATTTAGTAGCATGTCTATCAGTACCTTTAATCTCTCTTACGCCTCAGTCCTGTGCTAACCTGTGCTAACCTGCGCTACGTGTCACTGTGTGACCAACAATAAACAACAAACAACACAACATGGAATAGTATTTACAAAGTCAGTTATTTTCCGTTAGCTAATATAAGTTTCAAGCTACCAAATGATCAATATCTTAGCGCTATTGCATCAATATCACAGCACAGTATCAGCAAAATTGAAAAGCGATCGTCCACTAAGTAAAAATAAACTCAAGACAGAATAAATGCATACTGAGCGCCTCAGCTGCTTTGAAATGCAAAGTAGAGCTTGACAAGACGATTAAAACCGTTTCTTGTTAAAATTATGAATACGCTAAGAAAAATGCAGTCTCGTTATGTAAATGCATTGTAATGTGCAGGGGCTTATGCCACCATTTCTGTCATGTACATTTGCGTTCTTGCGTTGTTTGTGCTTTCGGTATAAAAGTAAATATTGTCACGCATGTGGAATTCCGGTGCAAGACCTTTAAATACCGGTAAGCCTTTATATGCGCGAATGGTCATGCACGAACTGTTTCATTATACAAAAGTTTGTAGCATTCCGTTCCAGCGTTTTTATTTTACTTGGGAATTTCCCGCAGGTTTTTTGTTAAACATCTGACTCATCTACATTGTAGCTACACTGCTAAAGAGCTCTAAGTAGTTTACATTTTAAACAGTTTCAACTGCCCGCCTCCGAAATTTACCAGCGAGGTAAGGCCGTACGGGTCATCATCTGTCGAAGAGAAATGATAAATAACGGGATTTGATCAAGAAGTATTCAACTGATAGATGAAGGTCACCACACCACCACTACACTTGCCAAATGCCGTTCAGTAATCGAAAAATCTGAAAATCACTTTGCCTTATCTAGTAATTGAACCTTTGACCTCCGGATATTACGCCGGGTTCTTCGCTAGGCCAACGAAACTCCCTATATTTACATACATACTTAAAATCACACCTGTAATAGGTGTGATTTTAAGTAACCCGAAGGGTTAGTCAGAGACTAAGCAACGAGGACCGCAAAAGCAGTCCTCTGCCAGCATAGTCCGCTTTTCACCAAACAACGACTGCACATGTGTTCAGGGTGACAGGTGGTGAGCCTACTTGATGATACTTTATATAATATGCAATGATGATGATGATGATGATTTTTAAATCTAATTATTTTTATTATAACTTAATTAATGGCTGTCGTGTGTGGTTTAATTTTTAAAAGTATAATTTAGTATTGTACGGTAGATAGAAATAAAATGGAGTCTAAACCAATGACCTTTTATAAATATCATTGGTCTAAACAGGAGAAACTCCTTCTATTCATGATTTGACACAATGTCATGTGTCGGTAGAGAGTATGGCCACGTATGGCGGCGGTCGATGACTCGCTGTGGGGGATGTTCTCGGTTTGGCGCTTGTCTGGACTATATATACCTAGCGGAAAGGTATAGTAACTTTATGGACTGGACAGACGTGTAACCGAAACGGGTGTATGACGTCAGGACTGATTGTATAGTAAAGGAGAATAAATGATATTTAACATTGGCTAACGTGTTTTAATCATATAGCTCTATGGTTTTACTACAGTTATTTGAAATGAAACTTTGTTCTGAAACCAGCGGCAAAGTCTTTCAACGCATCTGTGAAAGCGGAATTAAATACTGCCTTAAAGTATTTTCCCAAGGGGTGAAATTAATCTCGAACTGTGCTCGGCGAAATCCATTTGGTCCGACTAAAATATATCTTAATCCTTTCCTTAGGAAATACCCAGACAATTTAGTGCAGCTTTCAAGGTACTTATAGTATGAGTACTATCAGATAAAACAGTATAACGATTTTAAACATAGCACTATTTTAATGTTTAATTTATATATTTTAGCGTTGTATTAACGCTATCTTAAGGAAAATTTTAAACACTGAAAAAAGAGACGACAACCTCAGGCGGGAATCGAACCATGCACTTTCCGCATTCCGGGCACTTGGCTACTGAGGTCTGGTTTTCACCCGTCGAAATTTGTCAGTGCTTGATGCTTATGTTTTCTAGTCAACATTGCTTCATCAAATCTTAGAAGTTTTCACCTCTGAGATCCGAAAGAAATGGGTGAAAATCAGACCTTGGTAGCCAAGTGGTTAAGGCAGCCGCCCGGAATGCGGAAATTCCCGCCCGAGGTTGTCGTCTTTTTTCAGTGTTTAAAATTTTACTTATAGCACTATTTTATTTAGATCTAATTTTTACTTGCGGCTATGCGCATTTGTAATTGGAAATATGTATGTATGTATGTATAATTAATATCTGTTTTAACCCTGGTTGTTAAAACGGCAAACGACATTCGATTCCAAGATGGGAACCCACTTTGTTCCTTATTAATTCGTAACTTGCCACACCGTAACGGCGGAAATATTTACATACGTTTACGAGAAAAAAGGTCAACTCTTAACGACAAAACGTAATTGAATCACTCCACAGTGGATTTCATCCCTCGAGACGACCCCATTAAAATGAAAATGTATTTTTTTTTGTTAAATATTTTACTTACCGAATCCGTTCGGCATTAGCGACTAGGGTTGCCAGATGTCCGGTATTTAAGCGTACAGTCCGGTATTTTCGAGGCCTGTCCGGTAAAACATAAATGGTCATACCGGACAGAACAATGTCCGGTATTTTGAGGAAAGTCGGTACTACTGGTCACAAGCGCCTCTCACTTCACCACTGTATACCCGTGTCACTCACCAAATAATAAATAAAAACCCGTATTTTGTTCGACCTAGTCCCCCCCCGTTTGGGGTTGTCCGGTATTTTTTCGCGACTCACCTGGCAACCCTATTAGCGACTCATTATGGCTTAGGAGCGTGACTGTGACAGACGTACAACGGCGCTGGCCAATATCTTACGTCGCTGCTCACTCTTGCTCGAATCTATTACACTGAATCATCTCTATTTCCTTCAAAACAAAGCTCCTTACAATCCAGCAGAGGACCTCCAGCTTTAGCACTAAAGAAATAAGGTTCATCAAAACTGAATTTGAACAGTGATAAGCTTGTCATGCGCCGAGTATTTGTGACGTTGACAAATAGCTGTCCCCCGTTTATCAGCGGCTCTAAGATAGACGATTTGTCACGTGAGTTGACTGTATCTGGCGAGGTTATTGACAAGCACCCACAGTCTGATGGTGTTTTGATTGCAGGTGTAAATAGAGGTACTAATTTTTACAACAAACAAACAAAAGCTTTTTTGACAATAACATTATAGACATGCTACTAAATAAGCATGCTTATATCAAGCGTATACGTAATAAACATGCTAATTACTAGCAACGCTTTGACACACATACTACTAAGTAGCAATTTGCTCAATAGTGGCATGCTTTCGTGCTAGTAATGAGCATGTCTATCGGTACCTTAGGCATTGAATATTGTACAGTTACACTACTAGGTAGGTGCCCAGAGTCCGATTGGATGGCGTTACAGGGTATAGGGGCAGACTATCTCTAAGGGGCTATTAGTCGTGCGAGAGTGCCGTGTCGCGTAGCGCTGAAAGAATATCACCACCCCCTCTCTTCCCATACAAAAAAAATACCCTTAAAACTCTTCCTGTAAAAGGCGACTAACGGACTAAAGATTGCAAATAAATCTAACAACATAGCGATGAGCTCACTACCTGTCACGCTGAGCACATGTGCAGTCGCTATTTGGTGAAAAGTAGACTATGGTAGAGGACTACTTTTGCGGTCCTAATTGCCTAGTCTCTGGCTAACCCTTCGTCGATAATAATCTTGATTATATAGTACCTACAGGGAAAAGATCAATAGTACACAAAATGTTATTTATTCATCCAAATTTATTTAATCGCCTTCAAAGTATGCTCCTCCAAAAACGATACACTTACGCCAACGAATAATCGAATCATCAAAACATATTTAAACGCTTTTTCCGGAAATGAGTTCAGTTCTCGCCGCGAATTCTCCACGAAGTGGTAATTTGAGTATAGGAAAAAGAAAGAAGTCGGCTGTAGCCATATTTGGTGAATAAGGTGGTTGCTCGATGGTATTTGTTGAGTTTTTAGTCAAAAATTCGTTCACAATGATGGCCTTGTGCGAAGTATCGTGGTGCAAAATCCAAGAATTTCCTTTCTAGAAATTTGGCCTTTTTTGTCGAATTTGCTCTCTTAAACGCCGTATAACGCTCAAATAATATTCTTTATTTACCGTTTGACCTTCCGGCAAGAATTCCGAGTGCACAACACCGCGATAGTCATAGAAAACAGTCAACATGACTTTGACTTTTGATCGACTTTGGCGTGGTTTTTTCTGTTTGGGTTCAGTCGGAAGGCGCCACTCCGAAGCTTGTTGACTAGTTTGCATGTCAAACTCGTAAACCCACGTCTCGTCACTAGTACTGACTCGTTCTAGCATGTCCTCAGCGACTCTTATGCGATTGAGTTTTTGGAGAAAATTCTGGTCTTTTGGGACTAGCCGAGCGGCAACATGTTTCATACCCAAGTGATTATTTAAAATGGTACGGATCGACTCGTGACTTGAATGAGGATTTTTAGTCACCATTTCCTTCACTTTTGCGATGTTAATTTCAGTTGAAGCCTACCAGAGCCAAGCAAATCTTCAATCACATATCGACCGCTTTTGAACGGTTTGTACCACTCATAAGCACGTGTTTTTGATAAAGTCGATTCACCGTAAGCCTTCTGTAACATTTTCAGTGACTCCGAATACGAAATTCCATTGGCGACGCAAAATATAAGACAAACTCCTTGTTCAATGTTTTTATCCATTATGAAATTCGCAATACACAATTACACACTAGTTAAAAACGAACTAAAAACAGCACAACAGATGCAACTCAAACTCCGCGCCAAAATGGATAACAGTTGTGCCAATCTAACAACCAAAAAAAACAAAAAATTGAATTTGGAATCATAAACAAATCATCCGTTCCCGAAACTTTTTTGACAGAATGTATGTATGTGTAGTTTTTGAAAATGAAGAATGCATTATCAATATGACGCTGTAGTTTTTGAGAATGAAGAATGCATCCATCAATATGACGCTGGCTGTACAGCCGTCGATGATGGAGCGTTCGATTCACGAGGCAAACCCTTTGGGAACGGTGCACTGGATGTCGTCATTCGATGGTGACCCACATACGATACACCAGCCAGTTTTGAATAACAGATCGCTAGGAAATTGCTTACGTATGGTTCTATCTCGCAACAAACAAAAAAGGGACTTACCTACCTTACAATTTGAAAGAAAAACCACTGCCATAGTCCACATTTCATCTGATTACAACTGCACATGTGCTAAGATTTAACCGCCTCTGTGGTCTAGTGGTTAAGCCACCGGTCTCAGACCCAGAGGTCCCGGGTTCGAGTCCCAGCGGGGGGTACATCTTTGTGTGCTCGATTTGGTTGGTGGTAAGGCTGTTAAGTCCGCCTGGCTAGCTACCACCATCTTATCTAAGTCTGTCGCCATAACAACGATGTTTATAGCATTGTTGTGTTCCGACAGTTTGAGATAAATAAATAAATAAATAAATAAATCTTTCCTACAATCACACAAATTATCTAGCCCAAGAGAAGCTTCGAAGAAACTCGTTAAATGGTTACTAGACAACGGATACACATACTTAAAATACTTAAATACATACTTATTATACATAGATAAGGTAGCCAGTTCCTCAGTGGTTGAGGATTCCGGGTGAAGCGCGCTTCCATCTTCGGCCTTATCATCACTTATCATCAGGTGAGATGAAGGCCAAGCGCTTGCCCGTTGCCGATAAAAAAAAAAGATGGTATGCACATCTATGCTGTTACAGTCTTTATTCCGTTAGTTGCCTTTTACGACACCCAAGGGAAGAGAGAGATTGTTATTATTCTTTTAGGTAAGCCATTAGCAATCACCTTGTAGGAGTATTATGCTGGTTTTAATTTATAATTGTGCTCTGGCGTCCTCTCTAGCCTTGAGGCGGATTCATAAGTTTTGATAAACATTAAGTGGGGGATGGCGCAGCGCCAAACTGCCGTCTTTTGAATAATTCAATCTGCATAGAGGTAATCCCGGACCGTTGGTTGGCATGCAACATTAAACAGGTTGCTCTCACAGTATTATGTCGCTCACATGATAATGTCTATGTATATAAGGTCAGAATTAGGTAAAGTTATTTATGTACTTACACTGATTTCATACAGCGAAATAATAAAGTGGATATGTCTCAAATCCCGAGATTATTTTTTTTAACTACGAATAAATGATTCTGATGGGCCGTATGAATAAGCAAAACCTCACGAGTCTAGGCTAGAAGTTAAAGTAATTTCGTATTTGCAAAAAAGGCGAAGTATAAGTAAGAGAATTTGCTTAATTAAGACTATTATTAATGTGTATTGTGAATTAACGTAAATAATAATAAAAAAATTATGTTAGTTATCTTTGTTTTATTTATCTTATCACTATCTCTGAGGTTTTTATTATTATTTATTTGTAATATTGTTGGCCACACGGGATTGCCCATTAGTAATCCCGGGAAGATCCATATTAATATCAACATTTCGATGCAAGTCAAAGCAGGACAAACACCTCCATCATTGAAATCAAGTCGGGTTGGTAATCAAAAACTCGGGGTATGCATCGAAAATCCGAAAACACACTTCGCCCGACTTGGGAATTGAACCCGGGCCTCCGGATATTGAGCTGAGCCCTTGACCACTCGGCATTAAGTATTGTATACTTTCTGGATGGGCCTGAAAATGAAAATAACCGCCTCTGTGGTCTAGTGGCTAAGCCACCGGTTTCAGAAACAGAGGTTCCGGGTTCGATTCCCAGCGGGGGGTACTTATTTGTATGCTCTGTTTGGTTAGTGGTAGGGCTGTTAAGTCCGCCTGGCTAGCTACCGTCTTATCTAAGTCTGTCGCCATAACAACGACGTTTATAGCATTGTTGTGTTCCGACAGTTTGAGATAAGATAGCCAGTTCCTTAGTGGTTGAGGATTCCGGGTGAGGCGCGCTTGCACCTTCGGCCTTATCATCACTTACCATCAGGTGAGATGAAGGCCAAGCGCTTTACTGTTGCCGAATAAAAAAAAAAATGGAAAATGTGAAAACACTGCGCAATAGCTAATACCTTTATAATCTATAATCTTGCTTGATTCCGATTCATTCCCCGCAGACGAGTTTCGTGCTCGATTGCGGATGCGTAAAATGTTCGCCGGATTTTATTTTCCTAGAGTATTTATTGTGATTTTGAAATCAACTGGAAGCTCATCCCATAAATTGAATGGTATTGAGAGACCACTCCTCGCTTTCATGAAAGGAATTCGGAACGAAATGACTTGTTTGTCAACAAGTTTGTACTAGGAATGGAGGAAGGAAACTGAATCCTCAATTTGTGAACCATCAATGAGTAATAATTTCAAGTCAATGTTTAAGTGATTTACTTTATTTTTAATTCTCTAAAATGATGTCTTACGTAAATATCGGGATCAATGGCGACCACGAGTTATCTGATATATATCCTCCCCCTCCCCCCACCCAGTAAAAAAAACCGATACTGGAGGGGAGTCTTATAATAATATACTAAAACCCTAAAGACTACTAGTATTTTTATAAGCGGGACCAATGGCTTAGCACGCTGTTTAAGGCTAGGATTCCCGAGCGCAGAAACTAGTAGGGGACTGATTGATTGCACATCGCGATTCGCGACCGTCAACTTAGCAAAATAGGTAGGTAATTTTTAAAATCAAGAATTCTTTTTAATTCATAACGGCCGGAATGCCTCACCTATTCAATGACAATTATTTTCGTATATTTTTCATTAACTAAAACCAAGTATAATGCAAGTAATACGATATTTGAATTACAATTAGACGGATGTTTGAAATTTTATTTGATGTAAAGTATCATTAATAGAGTATTCAATGGCCGGAATGACTAGATAAAAGACTGTGGAATAACATATATTTTTTCCAAATTTTGAATACGTGTGATTTGCGAGTAATCTTTAATTTAAAATACCCTATTTTCGGGAATTTCGGGAATCCCAGCCTTAAAGCGCTGAGGAAAATCCAGAAATTGGCCAAATATCTGAGTACCACCCGCACTCTTATTAAATGAATCCAGCTCTGTTGGTAGGTATATGAACATATTTTGTGAGGTAGGCAATTCGCAAATGGGCTTGAACAAAGACAATCATTCTTGTTGCTATTGTTTGCTTTGAAAAGATTGATTGAGCTCAACAATATTTACAGCGTTGGAAATTCTAACGAAGAATTTCTGTTTGCAAAGACCTAAACGTTCTCTAGTTGAGATTAATTTTTGTAATAAGAGACTAAGTGTTCATCAATTAAAAATGTTATGCACTTTTAAAATTCGCCTTGTGTTCTGTGTCCAATTGACAAATCATTTGGCCGAAAAATACAAGGGTCCTCGGTTCGATTCTTAGGTAAGGCAAAATGTGTTACGGATTTATTTTATGCAACAAGCATTTGGCAATTATAATTTCCAATAATTAACAATTTTTTTGCTTTAAATCCAGAGGGTTTGGTAAAAGCTGTGTGTAATCCCGTAAAAGAACTACTTGTGTAAGAGCCAAAAATTAAAACGCGGAAAATTCAATAAAAACTGCTGCTCTGTTTTGTACGGCAACGCGGCCGGGTGCAAACCGGACTGGGACCATAGCGGCCGGACCAAAACTAACAGCCGACTTTTTTTCGCAATTTCAAAGTTCCTCCTGTACAAATTGGCCCAGTTGTAGTATTGTATTGTTGTAGCGCCGTTGCGATGTGACTTTGTCACACCGTAGCGGCATATGCCGAGGTGGGGTCCTGATTGGCTCGTCACACTGTTGTTTTATTATTGTTATTTCTTAAGTATTTGTTCGTTATTTTCTGTTTTCACGTTTTGTTTGTTTTTCTATTTTTATTTGTGACAGTCAATAAATGGTTTTTCTTTCTTACTTTCTAATATTATTGTACCTATTATCAAATAGGTATGTAACATGCCGTGTGTGTAGCGGCACCCTAAAAGAATACTACCAACCCCTCTCTTCCCTTGGGTGTCGTAAAAGGCGACTAAAGAACTAAAGACTGCACACGCATCCAACAGCATAAAGCGGCGATGGGCTCACTACCTAGATATCACGCTGAGCACATATGCAGTTGTAGTTTGGTGAAACGCGGACTATGGCAGTGGACTACGGTCCTCATGATAGCCTAGTCTCTAACTAACCCTTTGGGGATATTAGTCGTGAGTCTATGTATACATATATCATGCTAGTAGAACAGCATAATTAATATCAAGAGGGCCAGAGTGTTCAGTAGTCGCGACACGTGGAGTTTCATTTGTGTCCCGTTGCCTTATGTCGAGTGACGTTAGGCGAGAATTAAAAATTCTGAACGTACAGTTTGTAAGCGAGTTGTCTGCTACATTTTCAATTTCTTCTTTTTTTGCATTCATTTGCCCGACAATGAAATTAAATTGTCTTGAATGTACCTGCCTCGGGACCACGTATTATAACGCTCGGCTCGATATTCGTAAATCCTGGGTTCAATTCCCGGGTCTGGCTAAGGAAATTTAGGTTTTCGTTTTTGATGCAATACGGTGGGCCATAATCATCCCGCATTTGCCAAGCTTGGTGATTAGTTTGTTTTTTTATGTAACCTGTTGATAGTACATTATTGTGTTCCAATAATTTGAGATACATACATAAATACATATGATCACGACTGTTATTCACGAAGGATTAGTCAGAGACTACTCAATGAGGACCGCAAAAAGCAGTCCTCTGCCATAGTCCACTTTTTTCACTAAATAGCGACTGCACATATGCTCAGCGTGACAGCTAGTGAGCCCAACGCCGCTCCATGCTGCTGCATGAATGTGCAGTCTTTATTAGTCCGTTAGTCGCCTTTTACGACACCCAAGGGAAGAGAAGTACTTACTATACATACACTAGGGTACACAAATAAGGGATAAACTTTTCTATACACTAGGGTCACTAATGTCCCACAAGTAATTCAGAGATGTCGGGCAAAGCTCAGCGAATATCACCACGAGACCTTGCACCAAAAAACAACGGCACAATTGTGCTCAGCTTTACAGCTGGTGTAGGCTCTAAGCTGTTGGATGTCTTTAGTCCGTTAGTCTGTGGTTAGTTGTGAAATAAATCTAAATACTAAATGGGGTCACGGCTATTTTCAAGACTCAAGCTCTTTGAAAGCTTGCAGCTCCGTTATAAAGTGGCTAACCGCTGAACTTGCTTTATGGCCGAAGTTATCCCAGTTTGTCCGGTTTAAGTTAGCGCTGTTTCCGTAATTTGTAGAGTTTTCTTTAAAAATTCTTTTATCGAGTTCATTTAGCTTCATTGTTTTTAACACATATACGATAAAGATTAGTTATTCTGGGAGCAGATGACGATATTGTCTGCAAACAAGATTTGAAGGATTGAACTACTGGAATACCGTCTGAATTTTAAACCCCCTTTTGTCTAATGATTAGATCGCCGATCAGATAGCAGTGGTCACGGGTTACTTTTATAAGGTCAGCGCCACCATCTTATGTAAACTGTCGCCATAATTTCAATGTTAATTTGTTGTTGTGTTCCGACAGTGATAATATTGCCATTTCCTCAGCGGTTGAGGAATCCTGTGTAAAGTGCGCTTCTTCTGTCGGCCTTATCATCACTTGATCACTTGAGACGTTAGATAAGAAGCAAAGCACTTACACGTGAAATCAATATAAATAAAAATTAGTTGCCACGAATACATGTTCGCGCATAACTTCAAAACTAGCGGCGCTGGGCTCCCCACCTGTCATGCTGAGCACATGTACAGTCGCTATTTGGTGAAAAGTGGACAGAGGACTGCTTTTGCTGTCCTCATTGCCTAGTCTCTGACTAACCCTTCGGGGATAATAGTCATAATTATAATAAGTATGTATCACTTCAGAACGATTACACTTATGGGGTTAATTCTAAAATTTCTGGAAATTTCTCACAGAATACGGGGTCGGATACAGGCCGCTAGTAATAAATAATTAAGTCCTCAAGTCCTCAATAACACCTGGCCTACCTATTAACAATACACAATACTTTGAATATATCACTTATGCATTATCATTAACTATTGTGGACTAAACTCACCTCACCACTGAGTCGACAGTGGAGCCCACGCAACGTTCGACGGACGTCGCGGCAGGCCTAGGAGATGGCGAGATGAGATAGACTACGATCGGAAGGACTGGAAAGTTACAGCCTTAAACCGTGAAGAGTGGAGGGAGGGTAGGGAGGCCTTAAACTAGCAGTGGGACAAGCCGGGCTGAATAATACTAACTCCTATTGAATGTCATATTTCACATTTACGTAAGAGTGTATTTTTGTCTCGCGTAGCGTTACGTAACCGTGTGGCGCAGCAAAGAATACTACCACTCCCTCTCTTCTACTATAGACTATAGACTGCACATACTTCCAACACTATAGAGCGGCGATGGGTTCACCACCTGTCACGCTGAGCACATGTGCATTCGCTATTTGGTGAAAAGTGCTTTTGCTGTCCTCATTGTCTAGTCTCTGACTAACTTTACGGGGATAATAATCGTTATTATATGTACATATGTCACACAAAAAGTTTCCGGAACTGGCCACTTACATAAACAATATTTAAAAAGTAATTACAACATTTGAGAATGGAACTCTTTGGCTGTAGAATGCAGTTTGTTTCATCTGACCATTGAGATATATATCAATGCATCTGACTGTCAATCGCTTTTACACTGTGGCGTCATTTTAAAAATTGCATGTCTACATTAACATGGATTTAACTCGGGAAAATATTCATAGCATGATTTTCTACGATATTAAGTGTAATTTGACAGCTCAACAGAGCATCGCTCGGCTTCAATCTGCTTTTGGCGATGAAGCATCATGCAAGACGACTATTTATAGCTGGTTTGCAGAATTCAGGCGCAGTCGTGCCAATCTCTGACGAATCTCGCGATGGTCGCCCGTTCACCGCTGTGAACAACAAAAACATCAATGCTGTGCGCCGTATGATTAAAACAGACAGGCATGTAACCTACCATGAGATTCGCGCATCTTTAGACATAGGCATGAGTCAAATACAATCAATCCTACACAAACATTTGGGTGTGAGAAAGCTGTGCTCGCGGTGGATCTCACACAATTTGACCGAGGCTCAAAAAACGGACCGCGTCACTTGGTGCAGTGCCATGCTTACCTGATTCAAAATTTGGTGTGGGACATAGTAACAGGTGACAAAACATGGATTTATTGCTACGATCCCAAAACAAAGCAGCAATCGAGCGTATGGGTCTTTCAAGATGAGCCGTAACCAACTAAAGCGGCGCGCGTGAAAAGTGCATCTAAGCGGATCATTGCTTCTTTTTTTAATAAAGCTGGACACGTGGCTACTGTTGCTTTAGAGAATCGTCGTCCCGTGAATAGTGACTGGTACTCGACCATTTGTTTGCCGGAAATCTTGCACCACGACAATGCTAGTTCCCATACGGCCAGACAGACAAACGAATTTTTGAAGGTGACAAAACGTAGAACTTATGAGCCATCCTGCATACAGTCCTGAGTGACCTTGTGACTTTTTCTGTTCCCAAAAATTAAGAACCAATTACGCGGTGAACGATTTTCATCACCAGAAGAGGCTGTCGAAGAGTATGAAAAACACGTTTCTGAGGTCACCACGGAGGAGTGGCACAAAAGTTTTCAAAATTGGTTTAAGAGGCCTATTACATCTCGACTGTGATTTTTGCGTAAGGTGGCCAATTTTGGTGTTATGGATCTCAGAAACAAAAATACATTAACAATTATGACTTATTGAATAGTGTAGAATAGCTATTGGAATAGTGCGTAGCGGCCTCGCTTTTTGTAAATGTTGCTTAACTTTTTAATTAAACCCAAAATAGCAGAGGAAGATTTCGAAAAGTGCGCGAAGGCACTTTTTTGAGCTCATCGATTGAACTACTGTTCTAAACAAGTGAAATAAAAATATTATAATGTTATCTCTTATATAGTCGAATAGTGTTGTTATCCCAAAAGGTTTAGTCAGAGACTAGGCAATGAGGACCGCAGAAGCAGCCAGTCCTATGCCATAGTCCACTTTTCACCAATCTCTTATATAGTCGAATAGTGCGTAGCGGCCTCGGAATTTTTAGATATCATTGATTTTATATAGAAAAAAAATCTTATTCAAAACTAAAAAACTTCGAAAATTGCTATAAGTTAACTGTGAATATCTCCTATCTACGATAATATTATTGACCAAAATTTATACCAGAGGAATTGTTACTTCATGAGGAATAAAGATTTTATAGTTAATTTATTATCCTATTTCAATAAAAACGATAAATACAACTGCGAAATTACTACAAAATGCGATGCGCCGGCCGTCCGAATTCAACTTATGCTCACAGAATGGAGATTTGTAATATTATGCACAAATTTATTATCCTATTTCGATAAAAACGATAAATACAACTGCAAAATTACTACAAAATGCGAAAATGGGCATTTTACGCAAAAATCACATTCGAGATGTAATAGACCTCTTCTTAATCAAATGAAAAAGTGCATTTACGCAAAGGGAGAATATTTTGAGAAACAATAAATTCATTTTTGACCTTTAATAGTATTTTTTTACATTCCGGAAACTGTTAGTGTGCCTTACTTATGTATGTATTTTTCTTTCTACTTTAAGCTACTTATTTTCCGTGGGAACCCAGACGTAAGTGAATTTGCTAGGGGCACGATATCCTCTTTTGACGTACGAGCCTTACAAACAAGGAATGTGCATTTGATGCTCGATTTAGCTCATAAACCGTCTCCCTTAAAGTTTTTACTTCGGATATTTACCAACGCCAACGAATGCTTGCAACAACACCGGGGCCCTATCATTGCCTGTAGTAGCAGTAGTCCGGTTGTAAGTACGGTTGACCGAACTACTGAAACTTTTCAGTTTCGATAGTTCGGTTTCAAATGAGCACCGAATTGATACCCCTTTAGTAGCAACAGTTCGGCAAATAAACTTTAAGATATTCGTAGGAACAAACGTTTTTCTATTTTAAAAAGTACAAGTTTAAAGTTACCCCACAAGTTAATTATTGTTCTTGAGTTTCTCTAATAAAATCGTCTCTTTCAACATACTTTTTGCTTCTTTTTGGCAATGTCTTCTTTCCAAATGTTTTGTATTGGTCGAATTCTAAATTTGCAAGTGTTATCAAAATCCTTCAAAATGAGTAAAATTTGTAGCAATGTTGGATTTTTTTTAATTAGCGCATTACTTTGAAATTCCATCCTTCCACAATATTTGTTGTTTTTTCGAAAATACTGACCATACATTAATAAAGTCCAGTCCGGCTTCATCCAAAACTTTTTTAAAGATTTTATAAATTTAGTATATTTTGTATCATTTGAAGCTTTGACTTTAAACATATTTAACCAAAGCATCTGACGATATACGTTTTATGTTTGCTAGTGTCAACGTCAGTTTAAGTTAAAGTTATAAAATTTAATTTTAATTTTAATAAAATTCATCACATTTAATATTTGTATCTTTGTATGTATACTTTGTATATATACTTTGTATGTCACATATAAAACTAGATATATGTACAGCTTTGACATACATACATATAATCACGACTGTTATCCCAAAAGGTTTAGTCAGAGACTAGGCAATGAGGACCGCAGAAGCAGCCAGTCCTATGCCATAGTCCACTTTTCACCAAATAGAGACTGTACATGTGCTCAGCGTGACAGGTGGTGAGACACCGCAGCTCCATGCTGTTGGATATATGTGCAGTCTTCAGTCCGTTAGTCGCCTTTTACGACACCCAAGGTAAGAGAGAGTGTTGGTATTATTCTTTCACCTTTAGTTTACCATCATTCGCAATGTTTGCCGGGTCATCGAGATTGCGATACGTGACCGATAAAATATCTTGAACTTCTACTGTGCTTCGGAAAGCACGTCATGCTGTCGGTGTTTGGGTTGGGAAATTGTTTTAAGTAAAAACCATATTGTATTTGAAGTAAGTAATTTTTTTTATTTTTTACGCGAGTTATAACGAATTTGACGACTTCCTTGGTCGAGTGGTTTGTATACCGGTTTTCATGGTGTCACCATCTCCGAGGACCCGGATTCGATCCCCGGTCGGGTCAATTACGAAATTATATAGTAATATATTAGCACAGCTATCTCACACAAGATACCTCACACGCAATGCAGAAATAAACAGCACGGAATACTTGACCTTGCATCTTATTATGTGCAAAAATGAGCTCATTTAAAATTTTACGACTTTATGGCTATGATAATAAAGGCTGATAAAATGCAATGTATTCTACAAAGTACCAAAAAGGCGGTTGAAAATGACGTACATTTTGTACTATTATATTGTTTGTAATATATGTTATTTTGATGGAAATACAATTCTATGGATGGGAGACCATTTTTAATATTTCGACGCTGTAAAAGAAAGGGAGAAAACAAACGCCTTTACTTTAAAGAAGAATGGGCAAAACGTCCCCCCCCCCCCTACCCCCTTGTAATACTTACATCTATGCATCAAATAAAAGTACTTGAAAAGTGAAGCATTTTATTTTATGACAGCAAATCTGTCAGGCCAAAGCCGTGCAATCCAACTTCTGCCAACCCTCGCTGCCACCACTGAAATGTCCTGACGGAACTTTAGCTCACAAGCCGCAGATAAGGTCGATCTCCTGGCCAAACTCTTTGCGGCTAACTCCCGGATCGATGACTGTAATGCACAGCCACCCTCAATTCCTCACTGTGGCCACACAATGTCTGATATAAAAATCAGGCAGTGTGATGTCCGTGCGGAGCTGCAGTCAATCGATGTCCGGAAAGCTAACGGTCCTGATGGCATCCCAGCAATAGTCCTGAAAATGTGTGCAGTGGAGTTGTCCCCTGTGTTAACGCGTCCGTACCGTCTCTCGCTCTCTTCGGGTTGTGTGCCGGAATCTTGGAGAGAAGCTAATGTGCAACCGATCCCTAAAAAAGGAGATCGGTCAGATCCGACTAATTACCGCCCTATAGCCGTAACTTCAGTGTTGTGCAAGATCCTAGAACGAATATTGAACAACAGTCAATGCATTCATTAAATAAGCAAGCTAAAACTGGAGCTATTGTCATAATTACAGATTTAGTGACGTCCACGGAATTACCCCACAGATCAGCAGTTTTCTTTTTATTGAGAGTGTTAAATGTTTTTATTATATCTATAACACAAATTTTTTGAAAACTGAAATTACTTTCACAATCTTTAACATTCTCCTTCAAAACAGATTCAGCTACAGTGGGGGAGGAAATCAAGGCTTTTGTAGTTGAAACTGGAATGTCAGTAAAAAACCTCTCAAATGCTGCAACAAAATCAGCATCAGAAGTCAAGGTTTTATTATCACAATTTAAATTGTACTCATTATTACGACCTTTGACCTTTCCTGTTTCACTATTTATAATATTCCATGTCATTTTTATTTTGTCATTACTATTCTTATTCTTAGAACTCAAATAGTTTGCCTTGGCTAATCGACATACTCTTTTGAATAACTTTGAATAATTTTTAACATATAATTTGAAGTCATCGCTGGTGTTATAGTTGCGTGCGTTCACCATAAAGTTCATAAAGGCGTTTCCTACTTCTGTGAATACCAATTGTAGCCCATTCATTAAAAGTTACACTACCACTAACTGAGATCTTTTTTGGAATAAAAGTTTTATTAAATGCTGAACAATAAATGTTAAAAAAATTATTATAAAAGACATTAGGGTTGTCATTGTATTCTAAATAATTTAATTTTGTATCTAGATTGCTTTTAAAGCGTTCCAGCCGACCTGCAGTTTTCGGTACAACAGTGATATTCTTTTTCGTCACTTGTTTACGCTGGTGTGGAAAGCTGACCATTTGGCCACAATGATCAGAGTCCAGGTCATTAATAATTTGCTTAGCCAGAGGTTTTACATTTGTATATATGTTATCAATACAGGTGGCCGAAGTGGCAGTTATTCTTGTCGGCTCCAAAAATAAATGATTTAAGTTGTATGATAGAAATAGGTTTTTAATTTTAGTTGACATTGTAGAATTTTCTAACAAATTAATATTAAAATCCCCGCAAACAATGATTGTTTTACCTACATTACGGACTTTATGTAATGCCTCATCCATAACTTTTTCGAAAAAATCATATGATGCTGAAGGAGTTCTGTACACACTTAATACAACAAACTGCTCCAACTCCACACAAGCTATTTCTATTGTTCACTCAACCGAGAGGCTCACTATGTCTTTGCGTTCCTTTAATTTAAACTATTTACTAACAATAATTAAGGAGCCACCATGTATTGCATTTCCTCGACTGAACGAACTTCCTACGAAATGATTCTTAAAATTGAACATGAACTGATGGTCTTTAAGCCAGTGTTTTGTTATGCAAAGAATATCAATTTTATTACAGTTCATTAACAATTCAATCTCCAAATCTTTGCCCATCATTCCTTAGATGTTCTGGTGGACAATGTTTAAAGATTGTACATTTTTTAAATTTAATGATTGACATGGGCTTTTGCTAAAGCTTTTTTTACATTCATTTAATTTCATTTTATTATCAAACATTTCGCAAGAGTTTTCCTCTTTTGTCATATAATTCAATTTAAACAAACAACAGCTTATTCGATACCTAAAAGATCACTCCCTAATTCACGATCGTTAATATGGGTTTCGGCCAAAACGGTCAACGGGTGATCTTCTAGCGTACGTCACACATCTCTGGGGTGAGGTTATTGACAAGCGTGGCGAGTCACTGGCAGTTAGCCTTGACATAGCCAAGGCTTTTGATCGGGTCCTGCACAAAGCTCTTCTCTCCAAGCTCCCGGCATAAGGTTTGCCTGCTTAGTTCTGTACCTGGATTGCTAGCTTCCTGCATGAGCGTAGAATCCGTGTCCTTTCGGATGGATGCGCTTCGCGGTTCATGTCAGTGAACTCAAGGCTCTGTTCTATCCCCCACGCTGTTCCTTTTGCATATCAATGACACGCTTCCTCTTGGAAACATTCATTGCTATGCAGATGATAGCACAGTGCATGGGGGATATAACGGTCACCCAACGACTGGGCGGGTAGACACCGAAATGAAGCGAGCAAATGTTGTCATTGATCTCGATCGGGTGTTGGACCTCATTTCTAAATGGGGCTCCGATAATCTGGTGGAGTTCAATGCCAAGAAAACACAGGTGTGCGCGTTCACAGCGAAAAAGTCGCCATTCCTTCCCCTTCCCTCTCTTCAGGGTACATCTCTAGGCCTGCAGAGCAGTATTGACATGCTCGGTATGGATATCCGCTGCGATCTGAACCAAAAGGACTACATCAAAACCGTGATTAAAAATGCCTCACGAAAACTCGGTGTCCTGAACAAGGTGCGGCGATTCTTCACGCCTGATCAGTTGTGTCTATTATACAAGACACAGGTGCGGTCTTGCGTGGAGTATTGCTCTCACCTTTGGGACGGCTCCGCAAAGTACCTTCTCGATGCCTTGGATAGATTGCAGCGCCACACTGTGCGTATTATCGGCAATGCGGAGGTCACTAAAACTCTCGAGCCTTTGCAATTGCGTAGAGATATTGCGTCACTCAGCGTCTTTTACCGTTTATACCATGGCGAGTGCCCTGAAGAACTCTTTGACCTCATGCCTCCTTCTCCCTTCCTCCATAGGAGTACGCGTGGTGTTCTCCGGAGTCACCAATTTACAGTCCCTAATATTCCATCACGCACAAAGAAATTTGGTGACTCGTTTCTTTGCCGCACTTCCAAAAGATGGAATAGTCTACCAGCATACGTATTCTATCCTATCTATGACATAGGGTCCTTCAAACGAGGCGTGAAGAAGCACTTTGTGGGCCGGCAGAGTGAGGGTGACTGATGCTACGTCTCTTACGCTGCACCAGTTGTCCTCGCGACTGGACTTCATTTCCACTTAACATCAGGTGGAGTGGGGTCATTTGCCGGGCTTAGTATATAAAAAAAAAGTATTGGAGAAAAAAGTTATTGAGAAGAAGAAAATTAAAATAATAAATGATAATAGACAGATAATACTTTTATTGTAACACTAGCTGTTGCCCGCGACTTCGTCCGCGTTTCAGTCGTTTTTCGTAAAAAAAGTAGCCTATGTCCTTCCTCACGGTTCAGTGGTTTTGATGTAACAGACAGATTAACTTTCGTATTTTAGTAGGGAAATATAATATTTCAATCTACAATACTGTTGAAAAATACCGCAATACGGAACCGCACAATATTATTGTTAATAGCTGTGCCCGCGACTCCGTCAGCGTGTAACTCCTTGTCTGTTATTAAGATAATGTATTGGTAATATTGTTTAGATCACGTTCACATGAGGCTTAAGTACCTATAGAACGAAAATACTTAAGCGCAAAGCTTCCGGTTAAACTATGTTGAAAGTTATACAACTGACCATGCGAGAAACAACTGACTCCGAGATCTACTCCAGCATCACGATAAGTCTGCCCTTGAGCCTTATTAATTGTCATTGCATAACACACCGATACTGGAAATTACGTTCTTTTAAATTGGAATGGAAAATTATTTGGTATTATAGGAATTCTGGGAATAAAGACAGTTTCTCCTGCACCTCAGCCTGTTAAAATTTGAGCCTCGATTATATTTTGTTGCAACTGGGTTACTTTTAGCCGAGTTCCATTGCAAAGTTGTGGTGGTCTTAAATTTCGAGCTTTGAGACGCCCGTGATGTAGCTCGTCTCGCTCTGTCAGCTGCTAATCGCATTTCTCTCTCGGGAGAGCTTTCAATGGCTCGAGATGTTGAGGCACTAACTCTCATAGAGTTTAACCGATGTGCTCTTTCCTCTGCCGATTCTTGAGAACGCCTATTTCTCATTCTCTTAGCTTATCTCGAATTTCGAGATAAAGATAATCGTTTTTTTGGGGTCATTAAAAAAATTAAAATTAAAATTAAAATATGTTTTATTTCTGTAAATCATTTACAAAATAGTTTCCGGGGCTCCCCAGAAGGTAATCCAAAGATACTTGAGTTGGGGAAGCCTCGCTCTTCCAACTTAATTATAACTAATTTAGATTTACATTATTTCAATTTAGGTAAGTTAACAATTTTATACAGTCTAAATTAATGGGTGGTAAGTTAATTGGTTAAACAATACAGGTTTTGATATTTTTTATTAAAAGTTATGATAATTTTTAATAGAGAGAAAATGTGTGTGTGTGAGTATGTGTGTGTGTGTGTGTGTGTGTGTGTGTGTGGGGGTGTGTGTGTGTGTGTATGTGTGAGTGTGTTTGTGTGTGAGTATGCGTGTGTGTGCCTATTGATTAACATTGTGCCTGTGACTATTTAATCAGTATCTATTAAGTTTTATTTATTCTTACTAAAATGTCTTCCACGACATCATAGTTAAGAGCAGACAGCCACTTGAACAGAGCTTTCTTACACTCATAAATTTGCAAGGGGTAAATATTAAGTGTGCGGTTAATTTTGTTGTAGGCGTGTGGGGCTTGAGCTTTGTATTGTCGAGTGGCAAAGACTGTACGAGTACGGTATGTAGGGGCAACGATATCGCACCTTCTTCTTGTAAGTTTGTTAAGGTCAAAGGGTAACATTTTGTGGTATCGTAGTGTCATGTGTAGAATGTAAAGTTTTCTAACGGAGAGCAATCCGGATATTTGGTATAGGGTTTCGGTGGAAAACCGAAAGGGCTTGCGGTACATCACCTTAATCAGAGATCTTTGAGCCCGTTCTAGATCTATGAAGTGCGATTTGGCTGCTCCCCCCCCATACTGTGATGCGGTAGGTTAGTACGGATTGGACTAGTGCGTTATATATTCTGTTCTGTAGTTCCGTACTCATGACATATCGCAGTGATTTAAAAACCCACATAAGCTTCCTAACTCTACCTATCATAAGTTCTAGGTGTGGATACCAACTTAACTTTTGATCTACAATGATACCGAGGTATTAGACGCTACTTACTTTTTGAATAATAGGGCATGTACAAGTGCTAGAGATGGGGATGCCACAGTTGTGAATTTTGATTTCAAAATTTGGCGAGGGTTGTGAATTTATGTATGGAGCAAAGCATAAATAATTCGTTTTAAGGATGTTTAGAGTAAGAAGATTCTCATTGAGCCAGTGACAGACTCTTCCCAGTCCTCTCTCAGCTACCAACTTTACTTTATCCCAGGTCTTAGCAGTAAAAATAATAGCGGTGTCATCGGTGCCTCAACATCTCGAGCCAATGAAAGCTCTCCCGAGAGAGAGATGCGATTAGCAGCTGACAGAGGGAGACGAGCTACATCACGGGCGTCTCAAAGCTCGAAATTTAAGACCACCACAACTTTGCAATGGAACTCGGCTAAAAGTAACCCAGTTGCAACAAAATATAATCGAGGCTCAAATTTTAACAGGCTGCGGTGCAGGAGAAACTGTCTTTTTTCCCAGAATTCCTATAATACCAAATAATTTTCCATTCCAATTTAAAAGAACGTAATTTCCAGTATCGGTGTGTTATGCAATGACAATTAATAAGGCTCAAGGGCAGACTTTTCGTGATGCTGGAGTAGATCTCGGAGTCAGTTGTTTCTCGCATGGTCAGTTGTACAACTTTCAACATAGTTTACCCGGAAGCTTTGCGCTTAAGTATTTTCGTTCTATAGGTACTTAAGCCTCATGTGAACGTGATCTAAACAATATTACCAATACATTATCTTAATAACAGACAAGGAGTTACACGCTGACGGAGTCGCGGGCACAGCTATTAACAATAATATTGTGCGGTTCCGTATTGCGGTATTTTTCAACAGTATTGTAGATTGAAATATTATATTTCCCTACTAAAATACGAAAGTTAATCTGTCTGTTACATCAAAACCACTGAACCGTGAGGAAGGACATAGGCTACTTTTTTTACGAAAAACGACGGAAACGCGGACGAAGTCGCGTGCAACAGCTAGTGTTACAATAAAAATATTATCATTTATTATTTTAATTTTCTTCTTCTCAATAACTTTTTTCTCCAATACTTTTTTTTTATATACTAAGCCCGGCAAATGACCCCACTCCACCTGATGTTAAGTGGAAATGAAGTCCAGTCGCGAGGACAACTGGTGCAGCGTAAGAGACGTAGCATCAGTCACCCTCACTCTACCGGCCCACAAAGTGCTTCTTCACGCCTCGTTTGAAGGACCCTATGTCATAGGTAGGATGGAATACGTATGCTGGTAGACTATTCCATCTTTTGGAAGTGCGGCAAAGAAACGAGTCAAAAAATTTCTTTGTGCGTGATGGAATATTAGGGACTGTAAATTGGTGACTCCGGAGAACACCACGCGTACTCCTATGGAGGAAGGGAGAAGGAGGCATGAGGTCAAAGAGTTCTTCAGGGCACTCGCCATGGTATAAACCGTAAAAGAGGCTGAGTGACGCAATATCTCTACGCAATTGCAAAGGCTCGAGAGTTTTAGTGACCTCCGCATTGCCGATAATACGCACAGCGCGGCGCTGCAATCTATCCAAGGCATCGAGAAGGTACTTTGCGGAGCCGTCCCAAAGGTGAGAGCAATACTCCACGCAAGACCGCACCTGTGTCTTGTATAATAGACACAACTGATCAGGCGTGAAGAATCGCCGCACCTTGTTCAGGACACCGAGTTTTCGTGAGGCATTTTTAATCACGGTTTTGATGTAGTCCTTTTGGTTCAGATCGCAGCGATATCCATACCGAGCATGTCAATACTGCTCTGCAGGCCTAGAGATGTACCCTGAAGAGAGGGAAGGGGAAAGAATGGCGACTTTTTTGCTGTGAACGCGCACACCTGTGTTTTCTTGGCATTGAACTCCACCAGATTATCGGAGCCCCATTTAGAAATGAGGTCCAACACCCGATCGAGATCAATGATCAATGGCTATGTCAAGGCTAACTGCCAGTGACTCGCCACGTTTGTCAATAACCTCACCCCAGAGATGTGTGACGTACGCTAGAAGATCACCCGTTGACCGTTTTGGCCGAAACCCATATTAACGATCGTGAATTAGGGAGTGATCTTTTAGGTATCGAATAAGCTGTTGTTTGTTTAAATTGAATTATATGACAAAAGAGGAAAACTCTTGCGAAATGTTTGATAATAAAATGAAATTAAATGAATGTAAAAAAAGCTTTAGCAAAAGCCCATGTCAATCATAAATTTAAAAAATGTACAATCTTTAAACATTGTCCACCAGAACATCTAAGGAATGATGGGCAAAGATTTGGAGATTGAATTGTTAATGAACTGTAATAAAATTGATATTCTTTGCATAACAAAACACTGGCTTAAAGACCATCAGTTCATGTTCAATTTTAAGA
Organism: Scoparia ambigualis; assembly: GCA_963921215.1. Classification (NCBI taxonomy): domain Eukaryota; kingdom Metazoa; phylum Arthropoda; class Insecta; order Lepidoptera; family Crambidae; genus Scoparia; species Scoparia ambigualis. Next base: position 27,336,960 of record OY992517.1, on the reverse strand, counting down.
ATCATTTCGTAGGAAGTTCGTTCAGTCGGGGAAATGCAATACATGGTGGCTCCTTAATTATTGTTAGTAAATAGTTTAAATTAAAGGAACGCAAAGACATAGTGAGCCTCTCGGTTGAGTGAACAATAGAAATAGCTTGTGTGGAGTTGGAGCAGTTTGTTGTATTAAGTGTGTACAGAACTCCTTCAGCATCATATGATTTTTTCGAAAAAGTTATGGATGAGGCATTACATAAAGTCCGTAATGTAGGTAAAACAATCATTGTTTGCGGGGATTTTAATATTAATTTGTTAGAAAATTCTACAATGTCAACTAAAATTAAAAACCTATTTCTATCATACAACTTAAATCATTTATTTTTGGAGCCGACAAGAATAACTGCCACTTCGGCCACCTGTATTGATAACATATATACAAATGTAAAACCTCTGGCTAAGCAAATTATTAATGACCTGGACTCTGATCATTGTGGCCAAATGGTCAGCTTTCCACACCAGCGTAAACAAGTGACGAAAAAGAATATCACTGTTGTACCGAAAACTGCAGGTCGGCTGGAACGCTTTAAAAGCAATCTAGATACAAAATTAAATTATTTAGAATACAATGACAACCCTAATGTCTTTTATAATAATTTTTTTAACATTTATTGTTCAGCATTTAATAAAACTTTTATTCCAAAAAAGATCTCAGTTAGTGGTAGTGTAACTTTTAATGAATGGGCTACAATTGGTATTCACAGAAGTAGGAAACGCCTTTATGAACTTTATGGTGAACGCACGCAACTATAACACCAGCGATGACTTCAAATTATATGTTAAAAATTATTCAAAGTTATTCAAAAGAGTATGTCGATTAGCCAAGGCAAACTATTTGAGTTCTAAGAATAAGAATAGTAATGACAAAATAAAAATGACATGGAATATTATAAATAGTGAAACAGGAAAGGTCAAAGGTCGTAATAATGAGTACAATTTAAATTGTGATAATAAAACCTTGACTTCTGATGCTGATTTTGTTGCAGCATTTGAGAGGTTTTTTACTGACATTCCAGTTTCAACTACAAAAGCCTTGATTTCCTCCCCCACTGTAGCTGAATCTGTTTTGAAGGAGAATGTTAAAGATTGTAAAAGTAATTTCAGTTTTCAAAAAATTTGTGTTATAGATATAATAAAAACATTTAACACTCTCAATAAAAAGAAAACTGCTGATCTGTGGGGTAATTCCGTGGACGTCACTAAATCTGTAATTATGACAATAGCTCCAGTTTTAGCTTGCTTATTTAATGAATGCATTGACTGTTGTTCAATATTCGTTCTAGGATCTTGCACAACACTGAAGTTACGGCTATAGGGCGGTAATTAGTCGGATCTGACCGATCTCCTTTTTTAGGGATCGGTTGCACATTAGCTTCTCTCCAAGATTCCGGCACACAACCCGAAGAGAGCGAGAGACGGTACGGACGCGTTAACACAGGGGACAACTCCGCTGCACACATTTTCAGGACTATTGCTGGGATGCCATCAGGACCGTTAGCTTTCCGGACATCGATTGACTGCAGCTCCGCACGGACATCACACTGCCTGATTTTTATATCAGACATTGTGTGGCCACAGTGAGGAATTGAGGGTGGCTGTGCATTACAGTCATCGATCCGGGAGTTAGCCGCAAAGAGTTTGGCCAGGAGATCGACCTTATCTGCGGCTTGTGAGCTAAAGTTCCGTCAGGACATTTCAGTGGTGGCAGCGAGGGTTGGCAGAAGTTGGATTGCACGGCTTTGGCCTGACAGATTTGCTGTCATAAAATAAAATGCTTCACTTTTCAAGTACTTTTATTTGATGCATAGATGTAAGTATTACAAGGGGGTAGGGGGGGGGGGACGTTTTGCCCATTCTTCTTTAAAGTAAAGGCGTTTGTTTTCTCCCTTTCTTTTACAGCGTCGAAATATTAAAAATGGTCTCCCATCCATAGAATTGTATTTCCATCAAAATAACATATATTACAAACAATATAATAGTACAAAATGTACGTCATTTTCAACCGCCTTTTTGGTACTTTGTAGAATACATTGCATTTTATCAGCCTTTATTATCATAGCCATAAAGTCGTAAAATTTTAAATGAGCTCATTTTTGCACATAATAAGATGCAAGGTCAAGTATTCCGTGCTGTTTATTTCTGCATTGCGTGTGAGGTATCTTGTGTGAGATAGCTGTGCTAATATATTACTTGCCTTCGCTTAAAGCCAGGCGTAGTTGCATTTGTAGGCCACGGCCCCTACCACGGGTTACACAAAGCGTTAAAAATATTGAGTCAATTAATATTTTTTTTCAAATTTTCCTAAAACCTTTCCTACACTCACACCAATTATCTAGCCCAAGAGAAGCTTCATTATGAAACTCGTTAAATGGTTACTAGACAACGGATAAACATACTTAAAATACTTAAATACATTCTTATTATACATAGAAAACACCCAGACCCGAGACAATTTAGAAAAACAATAATTTCTAAATTGACCCGACCGGGTATCGAATCCGGGACCTCAGAGATGGTGACACCATGAAAACCGGTGTACAAACCACTCGACCAAGGAGGTCGTCTAATACAACTCGCGTAAAAAATAAAAAAATTACTTACTTCAAATACAAAATGGTTTTTACTTAAAACAATTTCCCAACCCAAACACCGACAGCATGACGTGCTTTCCAAAGCACAGTAGAAGTTCAAGATATTTTATCGGTCACGTATCGCAATCTCGATGACCCGGCAAACATTGCGAATGATGGTAAACTAAAGGTGAAAGAATAATACCAACACTCTCTCTTACCTTGGGTGTCGTAAAAGGCGACTAACGGACTGAAGACTGCACATATATCCAACAGCATGGAGCTGCGGTGTCTCACCACCTGTCACGCTGAGCACATGTACAGTCTCTATTTGGTGAAATGTGGACTATGGCATAGGACTGGCTTTTTCTGCGGTCCTCATTGCCTAGTCTCTGACTAAACCTTTTGCGATAACAGTCGTGATTATATGTATATATGTCAAAGCTGTACATATATCTAGTTTTATATGTGACATACAAAGTATATATACAAAGTATACATACAAAGATACAAATATTATGTGTGATGAATTTTATTAAAATTAAAATTAAATTTTATAACTTTAACTTAAACTGACGTTGACACTAGCAAACATAAAACGTATATCGTCAGATGCTTTGATTAAATATGTTTAAAGTCAAAGCTTCAGATGATACAAAATATACCAAATTTATAAAATCTTTAAAAAAGTTTTGGATGAAGCCGGACTGGAATTTATTAATGTATGGTCAGTCTTTTCGAAAAAACAACAAATATTGTGGAAGGATGGAATTTCAAAGTAATGCGCTTATTAAAAAAAATCCAACATTGCTACAAATTTTAGTCATTTTGAAGGATTTTGATAACACTTGCAAATTTAGAATTCGACCAATACAAAACATTTGGAAAGAAGACATTGCCAAAAAGAAGCAAAAAGTATGTTGAAAGAGACGATTTTATTAGAGAAACTCAAGAACAATAATTAACTTGTGGGGTAACTTTAAACTTGTACTTTTTAAAATAGAAAAACGTTTGTTCCTACGAATATCTTAAAGTTTATTTGCCGAACTGTTGCTACTAAAGGGGTATCAATTCGGTGCTCATTTGAAACCGAACTATCGAAACTGAAAAGTTTCAGTAGTTCGGTCAACCGTACTTACAACCGGACTACTGCTACTAGAGGCAATGATAGGGCCCCGGTGTTGTTGCAAGCATTCGTTGGCGTTGGTAAATATCCGAAGTAAAAACTTTAAGGGAGACGGTTTATGAGCTAAATCGAGCATCAAATGCACATTCCTTGTTTGTAAGGCTCGTACGTCAAAAGAGGATATCGTGCCCCTAGCAAATTCACTTACGTCTGGGTTCCCACGGAAAATAAGTAGCTTAAAGTAGAAAGAAAAATACATACATAAGTAAGGCACACTAACAGTTTCCGGAATGTAAAAAAATACTATTAAAGGTCAAAAATGAATTTATTGTTTCTCAAAATATTCTCCCTTTGCGTAAATGCACTTTTTCATTTGATTAAGAAGAGGTCTATTACATCTCGAATGTGATTTTTGCGTAAAATGCCCATTTTCGCATTTTGTAGTAATTTTGCAGTTGTATTTATCGTTTTTATCGAAATAGGATAATAAATTTGTGCATAATATTACAAATCTCCATTCTGTGAGCATAAGTTGAATTCGAACGGCCGGCGCATCGCATTTTGTAGTAATTTCGCAGTTGTATTTATCGTTTTTATTGAAATAGGATAATAAATTAACTATAAAATCTTTATTCCTCATGAAGTAACAATTCCTCTGGTATAAATTTTGGTCAATAATATTATCGTAGATAGGAGATATTCACAGTTAACTTATAGCGATTTTCGAAGTTTTTTAGTTTTGAATAAGATATTTTTCTATATAAAATTGCGACGCCACGCCGCGCGCCGCGCAAGGAACACGGAGATGCCGGACAGCTGCGTGACGTCACAGCCGCGAGCCGTATAAAAAGCGGCCGCGCACGTAGCTCGCGATCAGTCGCTGCCTCGGCGCCGTCGCCGAAGCATCGCCTGAGCCGACCTAGGCTGCGCGGTACGGGCTTTCACCGTATGTGCGCGTCTGGGCCGATAGGGATCTCGGGTTGTAGCGGTACGGGCTTTCACCGTATCTCAGCTCACCCGGCCTCCGTCCTCAGGGACGTTTGAGTCTACTCGCGAGCAGTCGTTGCCTCGACGCCGTCGTCGACGCATCGCCTGACCCGACCTAGGCTGCGCGGTACGGGCTTTCACCGTATGTGCGCGTCTGGGCCGATAGGGACCTCGGGTTGTAGCGATACGGGCTTTCACCGTATCTCAGCTCACCTGGCCTCTGTCCTTAGGGACGTTTGAGTCGATCCGCGGTAGTTATAGATCCCGTAGACGGGCGTGATTTAGTGGTTGTGGGTACGTAGTATCGGTGTAGACAGGTATCCTCAGGTTGGAGCAGTGCGGGCTCCACCGAGAGCTGCTCGCCTGGGTTTCCCTGTCTGTAGATTAGTGGAGTGTTCTCTTACCGTAGCTGTGACCGTGCGGGCACGCCCCGCACTCGCTCGTCTGAGACCTCCGTTCCCCTGGAACTGTTCACGTAGGGCCGTATTCCGTTTCAGTAGAAACCCCACGATAACTATCGTCACGCCCCCCGTAGACGTAGCTTAGTACTCAATTTAAATAAAGGGGCGTAAAAGACCCGCCCGTACGATAATTATATACCTGTGTTTGTTTGTCGCATACCCGTGGCCGACCCTTCTAACGCTGAGCTAGCTAGGAAACCTTCTAAGCCCCTCCGGCGGAAGGAAATGTAGGATTCACTCTCGGCGCGCTCCCACCGCGAGAGTCCGGGGTTCGACTCCCCGCCCGTAATCCATTACATTTGGCGCCCAACTATAAAACTCACATAAGAGTTCATTAGCTCAGAGGGGAGCCACGGAAAGAAATACAAGCTCGCCACGTGTAGTGAACGCGACGCTTCCCGCCCACCCAATTTAGGGTGGAGTAGGTAATATAACCGTAATAATCACTTCTTCCCATTTAGTCCGCCGTTCAACCCGCCCGCCAGGATAGATTGGCCCCTGGCCGCCCGCCGTATGCACCAGCAACTGGGTGAGTTTAGATATAAGAGTGAAAATTAGTGCGCCCCGTAAAAACCCAACGCGTCGCTCCGACACACCGACCGACCGACCGACCGACCGACACCGAAATAAGCTATTTAGAGCACCCCGAAGGAATGCAGACAGCGTGGATATATCAATTACGGAAGCCAGAATTAATTGAAGAAGCCGAGAAAAGAGACCTACCTACAGAAGGGCTAACAGTGGACGAATTAAGGAAATTACTCGTAGAAGTCATAAAAGAAGGCGAAGAATTTAAAACACCGAACAAGGGACACACGGAGAGAATGTCCGACAGCGAAAACAGAGACATAAGCAAAATGATTAACAAACTCATAAAAGAGTGGAATCTGACCTTCAAACCAGGGGATGACGCGGTGGAGTTCATCGAAAAACTCGAGGAGCTCGTGATGGCCAGCGACATACAGAAGGAAGACGTACTACCGGCACTACCACGGATATTACAGGGAAAAGCCTTAATGTGGTACAGGAACAACGCAGCGTCATGTGACACGTGGAAACATTTCTTAGAGCTGTTCCAACTGTATTATTACCCACATAACTACCAGGAGGACCTCATTGTAAGAATTGTCGCCCGAAAACAGAGGTACAGAGAAAGCTTCACCGACTACTTAACCGATTTACAAACTTTAATGCGAAGGTACGCCAAACTCTCTAAGGACGAACAAATCCACCGGATACACGAGAATATGGCTAAGGAATATAAGTTATATATCAAGAAGCAAGACTACAAAGACCTTCCAGGACTCGTGAAACTAGCCGCAGAGTACGAGAATATAGCTACGACACCGCACGAAAACCAGTACATAGGGTACAGGGAGCCGCGCAGCAACGACGCTGGCAAGTACCAACAGGGACGTAGGGAGAAAATTCATACCACGAATGACACCGTGGAGGTCGCTAACGACCAAAACAGGGAAGACAACAGAATCTACGTAGAAGCAGAATTCATGGGAACCAAGCACCGATGCGTAGTGGACACAGGATCCACGAGCACGTACATAAACCAGACAGTATATAAAGACTGCATAGCTCGGGGGGCAACAGAAATGCCTACCCAGAAAGAGGTCATACTCGCGGATGGAACCAACACACAGGTGGAAAAGACAGTTGTGACGGAACTTCAAATGAAAAATGTACGAATAAAACATTGTGTAGGGGTACTACCGACGGCAGCATACACAATAATAGGTATGGACGTGCTGAGGAGGATAGGCATGGTAATAACCTGGGCAGGCGAAACTGTGACACCGGAGGACCAAAAAGACCCCGAAAAAAAACCCCGTGACATCGCCAGAGGTGGCCAAGAGTACACAGAACAAAAAAGAGCCAGCCATACCCGCCACTCAAAAGATCAATAGGATACACAACGAACCGGCGAAACAAAAATACTGTCCAAGAAATCCGAAACCGAACCAAATCAAGAAAATAGCAGATGAGCAATCCCAAAATCCGATTTGCACCGCAACGGAACAAACCTGGTACAATAAGAAACGAAGACAAGTAGAAAAAGGGTTAAAATTACCACAAAAATACCGCATAAGAAAGAGAAAGAAAGATTTCCTCTGCTTTTTACATAGAAAGCACTGGGAACCACCCGATCCCCGAGAGTCCACACCACCCCGGAAACTACAGCCCGACCGAACAGAGTACGTCAACTTGGTTGAAGACAGCCTGGGCGAGAGTGCGGCACAGGAGGCCCCGCAGCCACCAGGGCCGGTCCGTAGAAACGGGACACGCAGGGCGGGCCGTAAGCGGAACGGCGGGCAGAAGAGGGGGCTCATTCGCCTCGCGAAGACGAAACAGTCGCCGAGATAGTCCCAGTGTAGGCGTAGTTAGTAGTAGGGAGATGGGTGTAGACGTAGTTTTTTATTATTATTATATATTATATTGTTATTACGCAGGTTGATAGACCAATATTTTCCACGAACCAACTCCGCACCGTTTCTCGTTCAATCGATCTAAACTTTTAATGGTCGTTAATTGTTAGTAGTGAGATATTGGGCATTCTAACTCACTTTCGTTCGGTCGCAGATGCGACCTCGCTTGTTCGTTAGAATGCCCAATATCTCGAACGTATCGCAGTTTTGCAATGGATAGCATACCATCTTCTGTTTTCATGTCGTCCGTTTTAGATGTACAGATATTGTACATCTCAAACGGACAAATATTGTTATTTGTAAAAATGTACAAACATTTCACCGTTCGCTCACTCCGTTCGCTCTCTTGAAAAAGTGAATTAGAACGCCCAATAATCGATGTGGATTATTGGTATTTTCGTTATTTAAGCGTAGCAACCATTTTATGTTGTCATTTCTGTAAAATCCTTTTAACACTGCAGTCAAATTTAATTTTTAATCATAATGTATAATGAAATTCTTAATGCAAAAAGAATCGTTAAAATTGGAATGTATTTGTCCAACTTCATTGTCAGGGGCAAGTCGACATGGAAAGTTATTGCCAAATACAATCCGTTGTATTGTTTGCGGTCCATCTAATTGCGGGAAAACCAACCTAGTAATAAGTTTATTATTACATAAAGATGGTCCACGATTTCGAAACCTGTACGTGTATTCAAAATCTTTGTATCAACCTAAATACAGTTATCTCGAAAAAGTTTTAGAATTGGTTCCAGGTACATCATTTCACAAATATAATCATAATAGCGAAATATTGAGCCCTCACGAAGCGTCACCTGATTCCATTATTATTTTCGATGATGTTGCTTGTGAAAATCAAAACAACATCCGTAACTATTTTGCTATGGGGCGTCATAGGAATATTGATTGTTTTTATATCAATCAAACTTACACCAAAATACCTAAACAACTCGTAAGAGACAATTCTAACATGATTATATTATTTAAACAAGACGACGTAAATTTAAAACATGTTTATGATGAGCATGTAGGGTCTGATATGTCATGGCTTCAATTCCGTGAAATGTGTTCAACTGTTTGGAAAATACCATACAATTATATTGTCATAAATAAGGATTGTGAGCGAAATAAAGGATGCTATAGAATGACGTTTGATACATTTATAGTCGTAGATTAATAACTACATATACGGATGTTATTATATTTATAAATCATTTCCACATGAGATTCGGAGATAAAAGGAAACCCAATAAAATGGAAAAAGATCTAAAGAGACAAATCGTTAAATCAGCATCAGCTGTTTAAAGAAAGTTCGACATGATAAAGGATGCACAAACTACAAGAAATAATACTTTAGAAACAATATTTAAACCCATAGTTGACCCTCTTAATATGATAGCAAATAAAAATGATGAAAAGCAACATGACAAAGAGACTTTTTATAACCCTTTATTTAAAAAAATAGAGAATAATGAAAGCGAAGAGTCGTATTCGTCTATTGAAGAATTTAACGAACAAAGTAGCGAAGATGATGAAGAAAATCATGAAAAATTCCGAACAACCGACAAAACCCTTACTGTATCACCTACTCAAGACCATGATGTGAGTGAAGGTTCGTTCAAATCGCTACAATCATCGCCAAACGTTAAAAATCAATCTTTATCATGGTCTACTTCATCTGAAGTATTTAGTGCTATACCTTTTGGAATAAGAAATGAACAAGGAAAACTTATGCTTGGAAAAAGTCGCGTTTATGATGACGGCACCACTCTAATAATTGGAAATCATAATTTGAGAAAAACTCTCGGTTTAAAAGAACTATTGTTTAAAAAGAAACCAAATCTAGATGATATCACAGATAACGACCTTGAAAACTATAAACTACTACTTATCGATACTAATGCACACAGACGTAATTATGATCCCTCTAAACCAATAAATAGCAACAAGGGATTTAAATACATGAATATTATAAAGCCATTATTCAAAATCTCTAGAAAACCGACCACTAGTACAGAGAGTATTCCTCGAGGAAAAGGTATTGAACTCGTAAAAAGAGTAAAAAGAAATACAGATTTAGTTTACTGGGACGATCCTAACGAGTTAGTAAAACGACTGAAATTACTGTTCGCATCACGAGATGCTGGTAACACTGGGTTAGATAATGAAATTATTGCAATCATCGAGGAACTTCACGAAGCCGGTATCATAAACAAAGAATAAAAACAAATAGCATCGGGAAATTTGTGCAGTATACTTACAGTAAACAAAGCATCGGGACCGCAATGAATATAGATAAATTTGGTCATCACGTTCATAAACGTTTACGATTATCTGAATATATTGATATCTATAGCGATACGTTACAGAAGTCTGAAACGGGAGAATACGATTTAAAATCATCCAAACTAAAAGGCTTGTCGTCTCCAGACAAGGACGATGAAGCTGTAAATAAAGCATATTTGGATAAAACAGTTCAAGAGCTGAGAAACGAAATAAGCCAAGTTAATAGTCGTGTATTAATTTATTTAAAGAACTTGGAATCAGCGAGTACAGACCGTTTGTCTTCTATGTTTTACTCAAAAATAGAAATAGACCGTATGATTCAAGCCAAACAAAAATGAGTAAGAAAGAAATTGTAGACGAACTTCACAGAGCGGCGAGAAGAAATTTTCCACGTCGAAGTACAATCATAAAAGGAATAGATGATTTATGGCAAGCAGACCTTATAGACTTTCAAAAGTACTCACAGTTTAATAAAGGATATAAATATGTTTTAGTCGTAATTGATACTTTATCGAAATATGTGTGGGTTAATCCTTTGAAGTCAAAGAATAAAAGTTGTGTTACAAATGCAATGCAAAATATATTAACCACGTCATCTCGAAAGCCCAAAAATTTACAAACAGATTTAGGCAAAGAATTTTACAATAAAAATTTTAAACAATTGACGATAAAATATAACATAAATCATTACTCCACTTACTCTGTAAAAAAAGCAGCAATTGTTGAAAGAGTAATAAGAACTCTAAAAAGTCATCTTTACAAATTATTTAGCGTCTGCGGTAAATATCAATGGATACAAAAAAATTTGGAAGACGTTGTACTATGCTACAATAACACTATTCACCGTGTAACAAAACTAAGGCCTATTGATGTTAGCAAAGAAAACCAGATGATTGTTAGGTCTAACATTATTAAATCACAAATTACCAGAAAACATCAAAAATTTAAGTTCCATGTTGGTGATCAAGTCCGGATAAGTAAATACAAAGGGGATTTCTACAAAGGTTATACTCCAAACTGGTCAACAGAAATATTTTATGTTATTAAAGTCAATCATACAAATCCAGTTACTTATCACTTGGAAGACAAAAATAAACAGAGAATTTTAGGATCTTTTTACGAGCATGAATTACAGAGAACCAAATTTCCAGATATTTATCTTATTGAAAAGGTTTTGAAAAGAAAAGGAAACAAACTCTTTGTCAAATGGTTAGGTCTCAGTGACGGTGAAAACAGTTGGACTGATAAAAATTTATTGGTGCTTTAATATAAACTAAGCATTATTATTTATACGCTCACTTTATAATCATCGATGACGGAAGGAAGTGGTATTATTAACAACTTAATAAATAACATTCCGTTTGAGTTACATTTACCTGGATATCAATTTTGTGGTCCAGGCACAAAACTTAAGAAAAGATTACTCAAGGGCGAACGAGGTATAAATAAATTGGATGAAGCTTGCATGTACCACGATATCGCTTACAATAATAAAGATTGGAACGTTAGACATAACGCCGATTTAGAACTTTTAAATATGGCAAAGAAAAGATTGAAATCGAAAGATGCTGGGAAAGGAGAAAAGATTGCATCATGGATAGTAAAAAATGCAATGAAAGCAAAACTTAGAGCCGGAGCAGGAGTACTGTAACGGTACAGAATGAATGGTATCCGTCCGTTAGTAAGGAATGCATGGGAGTAGCACTAAAATAAATATTAATGCGTAGCACCATTAATAATAAGCATGAAAAGGGAATAATAAACTAGTTCAGAATAATGGTCAGTGGTCTAGCGCTTTATCTTTAGTTTGAATTTCGCGGGGACTGCTCTGTGTGCTCCTTGCGACATAGGCGCCGTCTAGCGTGAGTTATTTACTTGAGCTTCGTGTTAGGTTGGCAACGGGCTTTATCTTTATTTTGAATTTCGCGGGGACTGCTCTGTGTGGCCTTGTGACATAGGCGTAGGTTGGCAAGCCGGTAGACATGCGGGCGGGCGCCACCTATGGTCGGAATACGGAACTTTTTATAATTTCACAAAATACAGGATTATTGGCTTAAGTGGATGATTATTGAGAGGGAATTGTTAATAGAAGGCTACATTTAGATATTCAAAGATGTAATATTGGCTATCTGACGAGATTTGGTTAGATTATGGAAAAATTTTAGAATTGCGCGGCGAAAGCGGCAATGAGCGAGCGAGAGGTTGAGAAAAAGACAGAAAGAGAGGTCGGATGATAGCTCCACGTGGCGCGACGCGAAGGCGGGGGGCATCGGGGAAACGGCTAGCGATTGGTGGAAGGGAAGAAAAGCGGACTCGCGCGGGCAAATCTTAGGCGCGCGTGGCGGGAAAGTTAAGATGCTTGGGAAAATTAGCGGACATTCAATTTTGGGACGTCGGCGGTGCGGTCCAATTTAAGAGTGCGGTACTACTCATACGGGGAAAATAGTGTCCGAGCTTTGATAGTGCGCTAAGTGATATTCGAGCTGCGATAATAATTAAGATTTGTGAAATTGAAAGTGATTAATAAAGTAAAACTATTGCGGTCGCAACTCGAATCCGTTAACGGAATGAAGTATTCCGGGGTACATCGGCGGAAACGAATCACGGTGGCAACAAAAACCTATGTACCTTTCAACAGACTTCGGTCTGGATGATCTTTGATTGTATTTAATAAGATCGGCGTTTTATATCATTACGCTAAACAATACACTATCTTCGACGGAGTAATGGGGGAGAGACAGTTGTCTCCCTAGTGAAAGTTGAAGATAGGTCAGACACCATTTAGCTGGAGGTAGACACGTATGACCCAGTCCAATCTCGAGTCTACCTCCGTACATACAGTGTAGTGATAGGAAAATAACACACTGAGTATACTGGCTCGACTGATAGAACATTTAGGAGTTAGTTGCTTTCAGGGGCAATGCGACTCTCACCACACACCACGAATTTAAATTAAATGAGGCTTGGCCTAGTTTGCAAGGTACACAAAAGGGACTGTTAGTTCGACAAAATATAGGCATTTTCAAGTGAGGAAAGTTGTAGGAGTCTATAGGTAGGCGGATATATATGGTTAGTTATTAATTCAGACCAATAAGGTAGGGATAATTAAGTTACGGCGCTAAATAAAATTATGATGAAGTGATGTGGGTCCTAGCTAGGCAAGTAATCTGTTACCGCAGGCCGATAAAATTCTAATTGTTTTCCTAAAGTTGTTACCAATTAATTATTCATTTTAAATAATTAATAGAAGCATGATAATATCGTACCATCATTACTTTGGAATACCTAAAAGTCTAGACTGGTTTCCTATTACAAGAAAAATACTAAGAAGTTATAGCAAATAAGCTTAGTCGTACTGTGATGTTTGATTTCTAACACTGAAATGACCAAACAGGCATTTGTTAGCTTTCCCTGGGATGCAATACGATCTCACATGGCTATACTCTTCAAAGTATGGAAAATTTTACATCCGATACCTTAGCAAAAATAAGCTGATACAAACTGAACAACTAAAACCAGTTTAGAACCTAGGATAAGTCGTTGAAAGAAGACATTGCAAGCTATAAGCTTCTAATAATCTGAAACATAGAAATAATTGATTGATAACAACCAGCTAATTAGCCTGACAATGGTCTACTAATACCATTCGAATAGACCTCTTAAGATATGTAAGTACTTACTTCTAATAATATGAAACATAGAAATATTTGATGGGAACAATCTAATCAATCAGACTAATACCTAGTACAGTCTAATTTATACTTATTAAAGTGAGTAAAAGATAACTTCTAAATGTAATTTATTTAATGATTAACAGTGATAATTAACTACCTAATTTACTACCTACTAAAGGTATACTAACTATGATTTAGTAGTCTATCAAATTAACCACTCAGTCTGAGAGACAGAGGGTGGAAGTTAATGAAAAAATAATTAACTACATTCACTCCCTAAAAGTCAGGGATGTTGAATGAATTAAACATCTTTCAATAAACTTGAGATGTAATTACACTTTATAAGATCTGTATAATGAACACTAAGAGTAACCCAAAGTAATTTACTTCAAATGATAGTATTCTATTTCAGTTCACTTCCTAAAGTCAAGGATATTGAATGAATTAAACATCCTTTAATAAACTTAAGATGTGATAATCTGCCAATGCAGCCAATCCAATGTAGTTATATTGGAACTTTATAAGACCTGTATAATAAATACTAGGAGTAAATAAAAGTAATTTTACCTGTATTAATAGCATTCTACTTTAGCCACCGCCTGAAGTGGCGTTTGATTAAATTATCCACCCTTTACGGAACTGAATATAAGTTATTGCATTGAATAATTAAGTTCTTAATGTGAAAAGGATATTTGGATGATAGCAAGCCTTGAGATAAACTCTATTGATTTATGTGGAATAATAAGAATTTAAATTGCTAACACATAGTTCATAATGTAAAATGAAATTAGATTTTGAGAGGAGATGTAAATTCTCAGTTTGAAAGAATTAAAGCTACAAGCTAATAATTAATGTTAAAGCCAAAGTGGACGGGGCCATAATTAAACAATGAGATGTAATGGCACGCTATGGAGCGGCGGTTGGAGCTCATAAACTTCCACAAGACTCTTATATTTCCACAAGACTTTTAAACTTCCACAAGACTCTTATAAACTTCCACAAGACTTATATTCCCACAAGACTCTTATATTTCCACAAGACTTTTAAACTTCCACAAGACTCTTATATTTCCACAAGACTTTTAAACTTCCACAAGACTCTTATAAACTTCCACAAGACTTATATTCCCACAAGACTCTTATATTTCCACAAGACTTTTAAACTTCCACAAGACTCTTATATTTCCACAAGACTTTTATATTTCCACAAGACTCTTATAATTCCACAAGACCTTTATATAAATTGCACCAGGCTTCTTAGGTATCATATTACTGATAATAAATAATAATACCTACAAGCTAAGCTATCATCTGATTACCTTTGAGTGGTTACAAATCTTCCCCGCAGCTGCAGTGAAGGATTTAGGTCACAGTTCAGACGGAGTCATTGCTAGGCTACACATATTTATGTTATGATTTATAGACTGGTAGGTAATTAGGTCAGGAGAAAATAATTTAACACAGGGATAAGCCAATTACTAAACTTTCACGAAAGAACTTGAGTTACTTAAATGCGGTTAACAACGGAGGGTTCACTAGACGATCTGGCCAAAATAGTAGTTATTATAATATTACATTGCTTGACTGAAATTCACTGCAAATAGAATTAAGCTATGCTAAGGTTTCATCATCATACAAACAATACGCACTAAACAAAACTCCAGACACAACCATTAGATTGTAGATAAATTAGGTTAATTAGTTTTAAGAATTAGATAATAATTTAAGTTAAGGTAAAGCGGCGAGGATGTGTGTATGTATTATAAGCTAGCTAGGCATATAGGTGTGAAAGGCATTAGATATAGATATAGGTTTAGATTTAGGTGTAGCAATTAATAAACAGGGGGGGGAGGTTACAAATTGGTGCCGTGACCAGGATTAGAAAGTTAAGTTATAAATTATCATTAATATAGTTGTATTGGATTTCAGTCAAGCGGTAATACTTTAATTTAGAAGTGGGATTTTTCCCACAAATTGTTGTCGTGTTGCGATGCGTGAGTTTAGAATTGGCTTAATAGGGAATAATTCAATGAAGATTAATTAATTCAGAGATATTGAAGAATTATAATTTGACACTTTTCACAATAAACGTTGTTATCTTCTAAAGTTGATTCATACACTTTGTATTACGGGCTCTTGATAATGGGTGAATTATAATTTGACACTTTTCACAATAAACGTTGTTATCTTCTAAAGTTGATTCATACACTTTGTATTACGGGCTCTTGATAATGGGTGAATTATAATTTGACACTTTTCACAATAAACGTTGTTATCTTCTAAAGTTGATTCATACACTTTGTATTACGGGTTCGACCAATATTGTAGACAGTCGCAATGAGAGCTGGAGCTAAATTTTGTTGTACGAAATCTGTAACAAAAAGATTCTCAGGTTAGGTTAAAGGTCAAAGGAGATAAAACTATAAAACAATAATGTAATGAGTATTATTTGAAATACAATACCTTTCAGTTATTATCTTTTCCTTCTTTATTTAATGGTGGATTTCGCCAGCATCAGGTACCGTGCGGCTGTTAGACGTTGTTGTTTTCCCAAAGTATCATAAGTGCACGAAGTACATAGATATAGTTATTATCCGGGGGTCTGGAGTATTAAATTTTAAAATTGTTGAGTTATCTGTGAATACTGAAACCTTTAGTAATTGTTTCCTTGAATACTGAAACCAGGTATCCAATTTTTGTTGTTGACGTTAGGAGCTATGGTAACTGTAGTTTTGTTTCTATTCCTGGTGATAGATTTCATATAGGCATAGGCAACTGGTTCATACAGCCTTGTGTTGAGTTATTTTTAGGATCGTAAAAAGTCGATAGGGTGACATAGTTCAACATTTATTGATTTAGAAAGATTTGTAGAATAGGGGGCGGTTTAATTATTATTGCTGTCGGATGGAAAGGCAAGGGGGCGAGATTGGACAGAATTAACCAACTAAGTTATTGCAGGATTCAATTTATATTATAGGACGGCGATATGCTGTACAATATTATAAAGTTATGACGCTAACAGCATAATATAAAACTAATAATAATTATATTTTGACTAATAATCGTTGAGCGATTGCGGTTTTTAGTTGATGTGCTATTCTACGTATTATAATTTATTTTGTTGGTTATGTTAGAAAAAATATAATAATGTACTTGAGTCTCACGTCTGAAATCCATAGAGTAGTTTTAGGCTAGTCAGGGACTATTAAATCATTTGTCTATGGTTGGACCATAGACATATGATTTAGCTAGACCATAAACAATCTAGAATTAGGAATGACTAAAAAACATGACGTCATAAAACCAATCGGAGAGGAAACTTCCTTATCGCGTAATCATATGATTTTGTTATAGCAAGCGGAATCACCTGTTATTTTCCATACCTGTTATTTTTAATACCTGCGATTTTTACATTGAAAGAGATTTTCCTAATACTTATCACGTAGTAGATTAGAATGCAATGACATTGTGGTGGAATTATTATTACGTGACATGTAGATGGGGACAATTGCTCAGCACAAGGGAAATGCCGCATTTTGTTAGTTCGATAAAATCCTAGGAAAAGTAACATAAAATAATATTTCGGTTCAAAATACACGCGTTGATGAGGAATCGCGATTATAAGTAATAACAAGTAGCAGGGATGTCATGTAGGGGATAGAATCATATGACTATTCATTGCTAGTAGGAATTTTGGTTTAAAAGCAACGTAGTTTGGGATGCATAATGTAAACGGATAAATACGTCTAGTAGGCGATAAAAGTCGTTACCGTCTGGAAACAACTATCTAATATCTACTCTATTGTGGGGAGGTTACTTATTAGCGAGGCTAGATGGCGTTGGGTTACCAATAAAAGATTTTATTTTGGATGATGGTAAAAGGGTGCTGTCTAATAATAATATGTATAATTGAAATACTCTTGCAGCGTTGTAATTAGTCGTTACCGGTAATCATTGCTTCTTACCGTATAGTTGAAATCGTGATAAATAGTTAATTATGAAGATTTATAAAGGATTATTATTAGCTTAAGATGAGGTTAACGTACGCAGAGGTAAAGCTCGCTGGGCACAGCTTACTATACCTACTTACCTAATATTATCAGTTGTGAGTTACCTAGAGATATCTAAGTCGGGAGAGCGGTGAAAAGAAAAGACTTTACTACATGACTAATTAGTTAGGATAGGTAGAGATAGATAAATCATTAAATTCACTGGGTTGGATTAGCCTATTAAGAAGGGTACCTTGCACAATTGTCTATCTCCGTTGAACGATTAAGATGTTAAAAAAAAAAAAAAAAAAAAAAAAATTTTCGAGGATACCTAAGATTGACGGATGATGGATAATTGTGGAAGGTAGATATTAATTGAGCTTGGGAGCAAAATAGGGGTCGAAAGAAAAATACAATAGTAAAGAAAGAATAATAAATTGAAAAAAAAAATAATAGTAGAAAAAAAAAAATAGTTGACTGGCTTGAAGTCGAGATTTAACTGCAAAATTAACGAGTTATAGCACTGTTATGCTATAAGGATAACAATAGCGTATGTTATCACATCAATTATAAAGGCGAGTTGCGGGCGGATGTCACGTCATAATCAATAGTTAACTCGTTTTATTATTTTAAAAGTTAACGCAAGCTACTTATAAAACAGTGATCGATTTTATATACCACAATTTTAAGTTGTAGGATAAATTTAAACTCATAGTCCGCAGAAACATTCAAGCCGGAAATAAAGCGATGATATTGCGAGCTGAGAATAAATTTCTTAGTGTAAAATTTATTAATAAGTAAATCCCTGATATTGCGTTATCGAGATTACAAAACAAAATCAACTATCACAATTCGAATCATACAAGGTAATTATTTAGATGTTGTCTCGCGTCGACAGGTACAAATTTTAATTTAGATGGGTAAAGACATTAGAACTGAAATGGGTTTCGGATGTGTGACGTTCTTAGGACACGTACTGTTTAGTAGCATAATTTAAATTTAGTAAAATCGGCCGTATTGGACATATTTCGTTTTGCGGATATATATATTTAACCGAGGTTATCGTGGAGGTAGCCATAGTTCAAAGTTTACTAAACCCGACCTAGAGTCATAGCCTATCTTTATATGTCAGAAGAAAATAATAAATTTATAAGTAGTAGATTTTAAAGTCAATAGTAAATTTATTTTCCCGAGGTGAGACCTGAAACCTAGTTCGCACTAGGCCATTCAAATACTTTAACCGGTAATGTTGATTATAATAAATATAGATGTTCGGAACTTATAATAATATTCTAATACTGCTATATTAAAATTGTTATTATGAAATTAAATAGGGTTGCTTAACAATTGGCAAATAATTATTAACTCAAGAATTTGTTTAGTACAAAGTAAATGTCTACAGGTTTAGAAATGATAGGACGAACGAAACGCGGTTTTGACTTGTGGGAAGGTCAGCGCAGACTGTCACAGCGGAATGATCTTGTTGGTTATTGATTAGAATTGCTAGAATTCTTAAATAATCTAGATTATTGGCATCTAATATGTACGTGATATAATTGTAGATGATTAAAATTAGTACTAAGGCATGTAGGCCGGGACATTGAGTTGATGAAATAGTGTTATCAAAATCATTCATCACGGAAAGATAAAGATATTTTATTTGCAAGTGTGAATACAAAAGTTTAGTTCGGTTAGTATTATTCGGTTCTAGTCTAGTTTTGTGGTAGCGTTTTACCTAGGGTTTTCTAAATTATAGGAAATTAAATATTAATTGTCTGTTGTTGTCTTCTACGTTAGAGAGGGAACGGAGAAAGATAAGGAGGACTCATTTTGTTATAGTCAGCTGTATGATAGATAATCCTCCTAGTAAATATTTCTTGTGATTGCGGTAGCAACATAGAGTGTTTATAGGATGTTTTGTTCATTAACTAATTATCTTCACCGCAGCTGTGGATAGGGATGGCTAAAGTATGTGAACAGGGGTGGAGAAGATAGGTCATTATAAATTAAAATAAATACTTGAATTGCAATATGCCTGACTTAATAGTGCGAAGGGTGGAGTAACTATGTTAGAGAAATTCTCTATTGCATAATATTCGAACTTTTGACATTTTCAATTGTAACTTTAGAATTTTGATTAGAGTATTTAACTAAGCGGGTCCAACGAAGAAGGCATGCTGAAAGCGAGGTCTTTGGTCGTCTATGCACACAATAAAATTATAGATGACACAAGGGAGCATTCTTAATTGGCACTGTTAAATTAGTAAAAGTAGCTTGTTTAGGGTGTTCGAATATTTTTAGTCGCACTGGGCACAAATAGAACTTAGTTAAGCGTGTAGGGTTTATTTTAATTTACCTGGTGAAGTAATTGAATCGAAGTTTCGGAACTGTGCTGTAGAAGTGGGAATTACTCAGCACACAATAAAATTAAGTGGTTTCCATTTAGCTTCATTTCCTAAACTAGCCTTTCTTAAAGTTGCGGAAATTCTGCTGTAAGGTGGTTCCTTTGGGGGCGTCTTGTGAAGTCTAAATCAGGACAATTATACTTGACTAACCTATAGAGAGATAATGTCTTAGGCTGCAGAAACAGAGGCCATTGATGGCATTTCATTTTGGCGTGGTCAGGGGATCTCGTGTTGCTGGGGAATTTTACCATCTGGACGGAAGGCTGAAAAGTAAAGTAGAATGCATAATGAGTAACCAATTAGAGTTACAAACATTCGGGAGATTACCATCTTAATAATGTGTCTTGTGCGAGTGTAAAATTAAAATCATCTAATAAAAAAATAAAAAAATAAAATAAAAAGAAACTAGCACTATTGAATCACGCAGTTTGGAATTCAGTAAATACGAGAAGGAACTTACGATATTAATTACCATGAATACTAAGACGAAGTGTCACCTTTAATGACTTATTATTTACCGATTTGACCGATTATTAGTAATACAAAAGGTAGGAAGTTAAGTAGAGTTGTGGGGGCGGATAAGATAGTTACCGGTCTGTTTAATTTAAAAAGAAAATGATATTTTCCAAAGGTATAGGAAAGTAAGGGGATATTGACGTATTATATATTAGCAAATGAGTCTAAATGTTGTCTTTCGTGCATAGTAATAGCTAGGGATGAGACATAGTTACTAGATAGGTTTTGGCATAAGTATTTGCTTATACGTGTAAGCTCAGTACTTGTCAATTAGTATACAATGTCCAACGCGTACCGGGGTATTAACAAGTACTTATCGATGACGCATACATTGACAGTTAGATATACATAGCACACAAACTTCTAATAGATCTGAACTACGGGGTAGCTAGTTCAAAACTCAAGGACGTGTTTCGAGATGCGTACCCCCTTAGAGTGAATGAGTTTTTCCTAAATATTTACGATCGACAACCTTATTGTAAGGCGTTAAGACCTCTATTTGTATGCACGGTGAGTGGGTGTCACTGCGTACCGGACGGAAGCGAGTCTAGTATTCTATCTCGGTTATTTGCAGGATTAGACATTAGATGTATCTCATCTAAAATAAAGTTATAACTCTTGGGCGATGATGGTATGCCTACTGGTTTTGGTTGATATGGGGGTTTGGTTAAGATTTCTTATCCGCGGAGAGGAAAATAGGTTTCGGTTGAAAGAAGTAGCTAATTAGGGATTGTGGAGGACGCGGGTTCGATCCCTGCCTGAGGTAGACAATTGTTCCGACGTTTCGTTATCTTAGGTAATTATATAAGTTAAGATGAGATTGGTAGCGTTGAAGTATGAAGGAAAGTTTTAATTCAAATTATTAATAATTATTCATTAGCCTAGTTGGAACTAAAACCATGACGGCGAAGTGGTTGATGCTTCACCCACGAAAGATCCCAGGTTCGATCCCTAGGTTGCAACATTTAGATGCGGAACAAGTTGTAAGAAAAGACGTAAGTTAAAAGAAGGCCATGATGACAGATGTACTTGAAATTATTCTAGGAAAATAATTTAAAGAATAGAATAATTGAATGGTTCGGAAGATGTTATAAACTTTACGTCGGAATCGTCATAGAGTTGAAGAGTTTCCGCTAGGGGGCGTTAGTAGACAGAGCAAGAGACTGTTATATTGATTTATATTATATTATGATTTGTTGTTATGATGGTAAACAAAAGGCAAATCATTATTCGGAGGTTGTGTATGATTAAAGAAATGGTAGATGTCTAAGTTATTGGGAAATATTTACCGAGACTAAGTTTACTGGGATTTCGTTTCGAACACGAGAACTGGGTATGCGATTATGATTTTGTGTCAGTTGAATAGAATGAGGGGTGTGGGCTATTTTGCAATAAGAAAGCTTATGGAGGAAGGAGTCATTAGGGATTTGGGGAGGAACTATAAATAGTAGGAATATCTTTGAGGGCTAGGATGACAATGAGGTTGGCAAGGAAGGAGGTGCTATTTTGTACTTAATTAAGTACAGGGTTTAGATATAATTCGCCGCAGATAAGAGTGGTACTTTATCTGCTTAAATTCTATCGGGGGCGGCTGTAACGGTACAGAATGAATGGTATCCGTCCGTTAGTAAGGAATGCATGGGAGTAGCACTAAAATAAATATTAATGCGTAGCACCATTAATAATAAGCATGAAAAGGGAATAATAAACTAGTTCAGAATAATGGTCAGTGGTCTAGCGCTTTATCTTTAGTTTGAATTTCGCGGGGACTGCTCTGTGTGCTCCTTGCGACATAGGCGCCGTCTAGCGTGAGTTATTTACTTGAGCTTCGTGTTAGGTTGGCAACGGGCTTTATCTTTATTTTGAATTTCGCGGGGACTGCTCTGTGTGGCCTTGTGACATAGGCGTAGGTTGGCAAGCCGGTAGACATGCGGGCGGGCGCCACCTATGGTCGGAATACGGAACTTTTTATAATTTCACAAAATACAGGATTATTGGCTTAAGTGGATGATTATTGAGAGGGAATTGTTAATAGAAGGCTACATTTAGATATTCAAAGATGTAATATTGGCTATCTGACGAGATTTGGTTAGATTATGGAAAAATTTTAGAATTGCGCGGCGAAAGCGGCAATGAGCGAGCGAGAGGTTGAGAAAAAGACAGAAAGAGAGGTCGGATGATAGCTCCACGTGGCGCGACGCGAAGGCGGGGGGCATCGGGGAAACGGCTAGCGATTGGTGGAAGGGAAGAAAAGCGGACTCGCGCGGGCAAATCTTAGGCGCGCGTGGCGGGAAAGTTAAGATGCTTGGGAAAATTAGCGGACATTCAATTTTGGGACGTCGGCGGTGCGGTCCAATTTAAGAGTGCGGTACTACTCATACGGGGAAAATAGTGTCCGAGCTTTGATAGTGCGCTAAGTGATATTCGAGCTGCGATATTAATTAAGATTTGTGAAATTGAAAGTGATTAATAAAGTAAAACTATTGCGGTCGCAACTCGAATCCGTTAACGGAATGAAGTATTCCGGGGTACATCGGCGGAAACGAATCACGGTGGCAACAAAAACCTATGTACCTTTCAACAGACTTCGGTCTGGATGATCTTTGATTGTATTTAATAAGATCGGCGTTTTATATCATTACGCTAAACAATACACTATCTTCGACGGAGTAATGGGGGAGAGACAGTTGTCTCCCTAGTGAAAGTTGAAGATAGGTCAGACACCATTTAGCTGGAGGTAGACACGTATGACCCAGTCCAATCTCGAGTCTACCTCCGTACATACAGTGTAGTGATAGGAAAATAACACACTGAGTATACTGGCTCGACTGATAGAACATTTAGGAGTTAGTTGCTTTCAGGGGCAATGCGACTCTCACCACACACCACGAATTTAAATTAAATGAGGCTTGGCCTAGTTTGCAAGGTACACAAAAGGGACTGTTAGTTCGACAAAATATAGGCATTTTCAAGTGAGGAAAGTTGTAGGAGTCTATAGGTAGGCGGATATATATGGTTAGTTATTAATTCAGACCAATAAGGTAGGGATAATTAAGTTACGGCGCTAAATAAAATTATGATGAAGTGATGTGGGTCCTAGCTAGGCAAGTAATCTGTTACCGCAGGCCGATAAAATTCTAATTGTTTTCCTAAAGTTGTTACCAATTAATTATTCATTTTAAATAATTAATAGAAGCATGATAATATCGTACCATCATTACTTTGGAATACCTAAAAGTCTAGACTGGTTTCCTATTACAAGAAAAATACTAAGAAGTTATAGCAAATAAGCTTAGTCGTACTGTGATGTTTGATTTCTAACACTGAAATGACCAAACAGGCATTTGTTAGCTTTCCCTGGGATGCAATACGATCTCACATGGCTATACTCTTCAAAGTATGGAAAATTTTACATCCGATACCTTAGCAAAAATAAGCTGATACAAACTGAACAACTAAAACCAGTTTAGAACCTAGGATAAGTCGTTGAAAGAAGACATTGCAAGCTATGAGCTTCTAATAATCTGAAACATAGAAATAATTGATTGATAACAACCAGCTAATTAGCCTGACAATGGTCTACTAATACCATTCGAATAGACCTCTTAAGATATGTAAGTACTTACTTCTAATAATATGAAACATAGAAATATTTGATGGGAACAATCTAATCAATCAGACTAATACCTAGTACAGTCTAATTTATACTTATTAAAGTGAGTAAAAGATAACTTCTAAATGTAATTTATTTAATGATTAACAGTGATAATTAACTACCTAATTTACTACCTACTAAAGGTATACTAACTATGATTTAGTAGTCTATCAAATTAACCACTCAGTCTGAGAGACAGAGGGTGGAAGTTAATGAAAAAATAATTAACTACATTCACTCCCTAAAAGTCAGGGATGTTGAATGAATTAAACATCTTTCAATAAACTTGAGATGTAATTACACTTTATAAGATCTGTATAATGAACACTAAGAGTAACCCAAAGTAATTTACTTCAAATGATAGTATTCTATTTCAGTTCACTTCCTAAAGTCAAGGATATTGAATGAATTAAACATCCTTTAATAAACTTAAGATGTGATAATCTGCCAATGCAGCCAATCCAATGTAGTTATATTGGAACTTTATAAGACCTGTATAATAAATACTAGGAGTAAATAAAAGTAATTTTACCTGTATTAATAGCATTCTACTTTAGCCACCGCCTGAAGTGGCGTTTGATTAAATTATCCACCCTTTACGGAACTGAATATAAGTTATTGCATTGAATAATTAAGTTCTTAATGTGAAAAGGATATTTGGATGATAGCAAGCCTTGAGATAAACTCTATTGATTTATGTGGAATAATAAGAATTTAAATTGCTAACACATAGTTCATAATGTAAAATGAAATTAGATTTTGAGAGGAGATGTAAATTCTCAGTTTGAAAGAATTAAAGCTACAAGCTAATAATTAATGTTAAAGCCAAAGTGGACGGGGCCATAATTAAACAATGAGATGTAATGGCACGCTATGGAGCGGCGGTTGGAGCTCATAAACTTCCACAAGACTCTTATATTTCCACAAGACTTTTAAACTTCCACAAGACTCTTATAAACTTCCACAAGACTTATATTCCCACAAGACTCTTATATTTCCACAAGACTTTTAAACTTCCACAAGACTCTTATATTTCCACAAGACTTTTAAACTTCCACAAGACTCTTATAAACTTCCACAAGACTTATATTCCCACAAGACTCTTATATTTCCACAAGACTTTTAAACTTCCACAAGACTCTTATAATTCCACAAGACCTTTATATAAATTGCACCAGGCTTCTTAGGTATCATATTACTGATAATAAATAATAATACCTACAAGCTAAGCTATCATCTGATTACCTTTGAGTGGTTACAAATCTTCCCCGCAGCTGCAGTGAAGGATTTAGGTCACAGTTCAGACGGAGTCATTGCTAGGCTACACATATTTATGTTATGATTTATAGACTGGTAGGTAATTAGGTCAGGAGAAAATAATTTAACACAGGGATAAGCCAATTACTAAACTTTCACGAAAGAACTTGAGTTACTTAAATGCGGTTAACAACGGAGGGTTCACTAGACGATCTGGCCAAAATAGTAGTTATTATAATATTACATTGCTTGACTGAAATTCACTGCAAATAGAATTAAGCTATGCTAAGGTTTCATCATCATACAAACAATACGCACTAAACAAAACTCCAGACACAACCATTAGATTGTAGATAAATTAGGTTAATTAGTTTTAAGAATTAGATAATAATTTAAGTTAAGGTAAAGCGGCGAGGATGTGTGTATGTATTATAAGCTAGCTAGGCATATAGGTGTGAAAGGCATTAGATATAGATATAGGTTTAGATTTAGGTGTAGCAATTAATAAACAGGGGGGGGAGGTTACAGTACGGTCATTCATGAAAGGTGTTAAAAAAATTCAAAAGCAAATGAAAAAATTAAAATGTAATGACAACCGAAAGGCTATAAAATATGCACATGCAGCTGCAAAAAAAGTGTTTTCTAATGTAAAAGGAATACGCTTCCCACGCTGCATTCCTGTTCCGAAAACTGGTGGGTTGTTACCTCTCATACCAATCTTTGCTGGTTTATCAGCTCTTGGTTCACTTGCTGGAGGTGCTGCAGGTATAACAAAGGCTGTTAACGATTACAAGGTTGCTCAAAAAAATCTTCAAGAATCTGAACGACATAACAAGATGATGGAAGCCGTTGCACTTGGGAAAGGATTGTATTTGAAGTCTCACAAAAAAGGAGCGGGCTTGTACTTACAACCTCCAAAAAACTAATTAAACGGTTACCCAATCGAGCACTCACTAATTTAGATATATTAAAGCACTCGGTTCATATTCCATATTTTCGTGGCGTTTTTATGCGAGATACGTTACCATCAAAACCAAGAAAAATTGAGTGTGCTATTCTAAATTTAGATAGTTCCAGAAATCCGGGAACTCACTGGGTAGCCTATGTCAAGCAAAATGAATACTGTGAATACTTTAACAGTTTTGGTAACTTAAAACCTCCGTTAGAATTAATAAAGTATTTGAAAAATATGCACATAAATTATAATTACAAACAGTATCAAACTTTTGGCACTACGAACTGCGGTCATCTTTGTTTATTATTTTTAAGAAAGTATTGGAAAAAAATATTTATATAAAGGTTAAAATTAAAATAACTTGACAGTATAATAATGTCTTTCACTGTATCCATAACTGGGCAGGGAGCCTCCCTCGTAACAAACTACTCACCTACTTTAGAATTACGTGGAGAATACGAGTGTGGACTTCTGTACTTTTCTACATTTAATTCTATTCCTAATATAGATGAAAGAAATAATAAGTTTTATTATGGTAATAATGAGGTCATTGAAATTCCAGAAGGATCATATGAACTTCAAGATATTTGTGATTTTTTAAAAGGCAACGTCAAGAATACTGCATTAAAATTGAGTTGTAATAATAATACACTCAAAACCAAAATATTCTGTTCAGAAGATGTTCACTTTGGGAAAAGTAATTCCATCGGTAAAATTTTAGGTTTTGCTAGGGAAACAATAAAGGCTTATATAAGTTGTGAATCTCGGTATCCAGTCAGCATTTTATCTACAACCATCGTGCGCATCGAATGTGACGTAGTTGGAGGATCATTCGTGAATGGAAAAGCAAGCCATATAATTTATGAATTTGTACCTAACGTGCCACCAGGCTATCGAGTTATTGAGATACCCAAAAACTTAATATATTTTCCAGTCAACCAAAATTCAATTAGTGCGATTAATATTAGATTACTAGACGGTCATAATAAGCAAATTAATTTACGAGGTGAAGAAGTACAACTATACTTGCACTTTAGAAAAAAATGATAAATTTCAATAAAAACACTGCTACAGTTTGTACTCAAGTCAGTTATAAAAGATCATCTACTAAAAGAACACCGCTTTTACTAAAAAAGAAACTTACTAAAAATAATAAAGATTTCCTAAAGCTAGTAGGCTTGCTAAAATGAATTATTTAAATATATCTCAACCAACGTCATATGATAACAGCATTGAAAGTTTTGAATATCATTCATACAAACCGTATGTAACAAGTTTCAACAATAATGATGAAATACGAATACCCATTCATCAACAAGATTTGTATGTGTTGCCTTCACTCAGCGCTTTGTATATTGAGGGCAAAGCGGATGTGTATAACAGTACTACTAAAGAAAAAGTGTCAAGTGTGCATTTTGTTAATAATCCAGCGTTATTTCTATTTCAAGACATTCGCTATGAATTAAATGGAATCGAAATAGATAAAATTAAAAATGCAGGCATAACAACAACAATGAAATCCTATTTATCGTTAAATGAAAATGAATCCAAAAGTGCTAGAGTTTGGGGTTGGTCTACTTCAGGAACCACCAATGTTAGTGGAGGCGCATTTTCTGCTTCAATACCATTAAACAAACTATTAGGTTTTGCAGAAGATTATGAAAAAATTATTATAAACTGTAAACACGAGTTAGTACTTTTGAGAAGCAACACAAATGTCAATGCCTTGAAATTAAATAAGGAACAAGTTGTAGAAAATATAATAATAAGTAAAATTGTTTGGCGCGTTCCGCATGTTAAGGTGTCAGATCGTGAGAAAATTCATTTGTTAAAACATTTAGAAAAAGATAGAGCTATCACACTAGCATTTCGTAATTGGGACTTATATGAATACCCATTACTACCCAAAACGCGTAAACATTCTTGGTCTATTAAAACTTCATCGCAAATAGAAAAACCGAGATTCGTTGTTATAGCTTTACAAACCAACCGAAAACATAATGCGGAAATGTCTATGGCAGAGTTCGACCATTGCAATATACGTGATGTAAGAGTATTTTTGAATTCATCGTATTACCCTTATGAAGGACTAAATGTCAGTTTCTCAGATGATAAGTTTTCTTTATTATATGAGCAGTACGCCAGATTTCAGCAGTCTTATCACGGTCGCCGATCAGAACCCTTGCTGTCTTTAAAAGAATTCAAGGCTATTGCTCCTTTATTCGTAATTGACTGTTCTCGCCAACACGAATCATTAAAAGGATCGATTGATGTGAGAGTTGAAATCGAAGCAGATCAAGAGATACCTGATCAGACCGCTGCATACTGTCTCATACTGAACGATTGTATATTTGAATACAAACCTTTGAGCAATATTGTAAAGAAGATATCATGAACAGCAATACAATAATAGTGGATCTGCAAGGATTTAAGGATTCAAAAAATAATTTCATTATTAAAGAGTTAGCAATAGCAACCAAAGACCACACACAAACATTTTTAATTAAACCACCCTATACTTTTAAAACTCTATCAAATGAAGAAAAAAAGCAAGTTCGATGGTTAGAAAAAAATCGAGGGCTCACTTGGAGTGAAGGATTCATCGATTATCGTGAATTTCGAAGAGTAATTGTTCCTTATATAAATGGCAAAAAAGTGTTAACCAAGGGATTGGAAAAAATAATGTGGATTCGAGAGTTATGTCAAGATTGTGAAATAATAGAATTAGAGGAAAAAGGTTGTCCCAATTTTTTAAAATTATATAATGATTGCTGTGAGAAAGAAAACACAAATTTGTATTGTGTTCATCACAATAAGAATTGTGCATTAAAAAATGTACTATGTCTTAAAATGTGGTACTACGATAAATTTAAGCATGATTTCTTTTAAAAAACATGAACTTTTTATTTTCGTTTCTTTTTATTTTTGTTATTATATCTAATTATAGCAAATTATAATGTATTTAAAACATTTTTTTTAAATAAAGGTGTAATGATAATAAATGTATTTCTTTTACTTTTTGAAATAATATATGATCTTTAGTAAAGAACATTATAAAAAACTACATGTTTTTAAATCTGTTTGTCAGTGTGTTAAATTCTCTAATTAGGAAGTAATATTATTCATAGGTCATTTATATTTTCTTTGTGCATATTTTATTAAATAGAATAAAATAAAATTTTAGAAATAAAAACATTTTCTTTATCTACTTTCAACTTTAATAATAATCAGTTACATAAATACCTACTAATATTAATAAACAACAATAAACAATAATTATTTATATCACATAAAGTATATTTACAGTCTTAATCTTATCCTATAAAATTAATAACTATCACCGCACAATCTTTTCGAGATCTTTCTAACTAAGGTTTCCGTAAGGTCCATAATTTCATCCACCGGATCCTGCACCACGTACTGGGCACTGAGCACCACACTTTCATCGTCGTCGCCATCGGCTCCCTGTGCCGTCGTCCTCGCTGCCTGATCCGCTGCCAAATCCAATATTTTAATTTGTATCAGTCTTGATCCTCTTTGCTCCTTACTGATGACGAATGACTTCAACGAAACACCATTCTTTTTTGAAGGTTCTCGTTTTTGCTTGCTGTTTCTCTTGTCGATCTTTAATTTGGTGGGTTGTTTACCAAACAATTCCTCACATTGCTGAGTAAAATTTTCAAGAGGGTCTTGGGCGTACTGCGAAAATACGATTTCCGACGATTCAGTCATGATCTGTAACAGAAAGAACAAAAGTTTTTTTTTTTTTTTTTTTTTTTTTAAGTATTTAAATTTTTTAAGTATTTACACTTACCAGAGAGTTCAAAACGTGTCTTTCTAAGCAACGGTGATATAAATATGATTTATTATATTACTAAGCGAGCGAATTACGAAATTGCATGGTTTGCACTTAGTGGGCGTTGACCTTAATGCGGGGCATGTACTTTGACCGTGAATGAAATAAATAAAACCACCGATATTAGACAACTTGATTTACTAATTATTTATTTATTTATGTATATATTAACATCGAATACGCATTAACGTAAATCTAACACAAGCTAGACTTTCTTATAACTATTACAATGTTGAAACATATTAGAAGTAGGTTTACACAACGTTTTAAAAAATTCTCTTCCAGACAACTATTTGAATAGAGAGAGCTAATAAACTGCAAAATCGGAGTTGCTAACAATTTAATTCGGTATTATAAACTATTATTACAGGTTTATAAAATAGTTACTATAATAATATAATAAAATAACTATATAAGTTACCAAATAAATTTCAATGAAACGCCTTCAACACAAAATTGAGCAATTACCCGTTTAAAGATAACTTGATTTATTATTTATTTTTATATATTAACATCGAATACTTATAGCATTAACGTAAATCTTACACAAGCTAGACTTTTTTATAACTGTTACAATGTTGAAACTTATTAGGAGTAGGTTTACACAACGTTTTAAAAAAATCTCTTCCAGACAACTATTTGAATAGAGAGAGCTAATAAACTGCAAAATCGGAGTTGCTAACAATTTAATATAAACTATTATTACAGGTTTATAAAATAGTTACTATAATAATATAATAAAATAACTATATAAGTTACCAAATAAATTTCAATCGAACGCCTTCAACACAAAATTGAGCAATTACCCGTTTAAAGATAACTTGATTTATTATTTATTTATTTATGTATATATTTAACATCGAATACTTATACTTATAACTTTAACGTAAATCTAACACAAACTAGACTTTTTATGACAATGTTGAAGCATATTAGAAGCAGGTTTACACATCGCTTTAAAATATTCTCTTCCAGACAACCATTTAGATAGAGAGGATAAAATAGAAGTTGCAAGCTATTTAATTCGGTATTATAAACGATTATAACAGGTTTATAAAACAGTTACTATAATAATATAATAATTTTACTGTACAAGTTACCAACATAAATTTCAATAAAACACCTTCAACATAAAATTGAGCAATTACCCCAAGCAACAGTTTCAATGCTGTTTTTTGATATCAAACGCTTATCATCGTTTGAAGATAATACAACTTTATTGACACTGCGTGTAAGTATCTCGTGTTTTAGTGACTTAAACAGTAAATTCTGTTTACGTATCAGTTCACCACTGATTAAAGTTTTTTCGTAGTCAGATTTATTTATATCTCGGACAACACATTTTTTCACACCTTTGGCTTTTTTCAAAGTAACCTTCTCAGATTGAATGCAATATAACTTTGGACGTAACCCAACAAATTCATTTATTATTTTACCACCCATTTCATCTTTGAACAGACCTGGTACTTTCTTATTTAAAAGTGATAAGTTATATGGGTTACTTGGACTATAGTTGCTGGTATCAAAATAAGCTAAAAAATGCTTTTGGAGATCATAGTAAAAATCACTAGTATGTATTTTATAGATAAAACTGTCTGTATCAGTGTAGCACAGTTTAACGAGATCCCTATAATGCGGTTGGATAATGGAATAGTGAAAATCGTACATGTGTTTTTTTGATAGCTCTAAAACAGAAAAACCGATGTAAATGGGTTTATCTAAAACTATCTTTTCTGGTTTCATTTGAATAGCAACCAAATTCTCTGAGAATATAGATGCACTGTGAAAATTTGGTCTAGCTATTAAGGAATCAGCACTTAACTTTTTTTTTGTTTTATTGTCATAATCGCTCCATTGGTTCACTAACTGAACATTCACTCGGTTTTCACTATTTTCAAGGGTTTTACCGAATATACTATTGTTAAGTAGTTTAAAGAAATCCTGCTCAAATGTGGAAAGAGCCTTTTGTCTAAGCTCAGTGTTAAGGTCAATATATTTCTTTAAAAAGGCTTTTTGACGAAAAGTTATAACACGATGTATTTTTTTCAATATTAAACCATGTTTAATGCAATTTTTTAAGTGAACGTAATGTATAACGTATTTATATTTATCATATAAATTGGGAATAAGTTTCGAAGTCTTGCCTCCAGGAGGAATACATTTCTCTGGGCAAAATGGTAAATCATTATGCGTGCTGTGCAAGTGTTTAGGATAAATCAAATCTACTTCTAAAATATATCCATGATCCGCGTCATCTTTTACATCAGTTATTTGTAGGTTTTCTATCTCTTTTTGATTTAGAAACCTGAAATCAGACAAAGGCAAAGGTTGACACATAGCATATCCATATAAGTTATTGCAATCTACGTATACAATAAAAACTTCATCTTTTCGCGGGTCAAAATGTTCCATATATTTGTTATTGCTTTTAGCATAACGATGCGAGCACATACATATACCTCCTCTTATCCCATCTTGTATCATTCTTATGATTGCTAAGTCATCAATAAGCTCTAACTTTATACCAGTCTTCAAAAGCATGGCGTCAAAAGACAAACTAGGAGCAGTTACATAAAATGCAGGGTCGAGTTGATAATGTAGTTTTGACGTATTTCTAAAATTTTCGAAAATATCTGTCAGTAACAGTACATCGGTCTTAAGATAAAGATCAGTGTATTCGCCGAGGTTTTTTATCTTAAACTCTGACCACACTAATTGTGCATGCTGGTAATCAGAAGACGAAATATTCTCATTGTTTAATGAATTGTAAAAGTCATCAACGCTTGGGAGATTTTTTTCCGCATAACGCTCTATACAGTTCATATAGTCATAGGGATAGACACCTTTTCGTGTAAGTAATTTGAATTGCTTTGAACAAGGGAAAAAGTTTCTCAAATGTTCAAACTGACGCGGTGTCATATTTTTAGCCAGTTTATCTAAGCTAGTTGACAAGAACTTAAAGGAATCAACAAACCGTAGTTGTACGCATTCATTTGTTGAAACTTGTATAAACTTTGTAAACGAAACATAAGATTCTTTATTTTTAGCTATTATTTTAAGTGCACCATGAGCTTCTCCTACTTTAGTTATAAAAAGATGGCAATCGTAACCCGAAAGATTATGAAAGAAGATTGGTATAAATTTAGGAAGCTTAAACATCAGATTACAATAGTTATGTGCCGCCCCGCGATATCTACCAGTCAAATGACAATGGTCTCTAACTCTGTCGTTGAATAGTAAATTTTGACAAATATGACAACGAGTGGTCATTTTAAAATCAACTGCGTCTTCCTTATTAAATATGATCGGGACGTTATTCGATAGTTGGCTATTAATCCAATGAACGTCATGATAAATACTTTTAACAAATTTATCTACACAATCGGTTCCACGGTAAGACACAAGACGATTTCTACTGGGATCGAACGAACAAACTATGTAGTAAGCGAATGCTATAGGAACGTGCACCTGACGATCAGCGGTGCTCGCGATACCCGGGTCAGCCTCGCACCCCTGCACCGGGACCAACATGGTTTCAAAGTCGGCGTAAATTACAAAAGGCACATTCTGTTTCCGATCATAATTCTTAAACTCGATTACCGAACCCTTTCGAGGCAGTTGGGTCATTACGCCAGCACATATATGAGAATCTATATCATCGTTAGATCTGAAAAATAGGAGACATTCATCACAAAAAAATAATTTACCATGATGTTTTGTAATTTGGTTTCTGACCAAACGAGACAAATCTTTGATAAGACAATAATGTGAGCACTTATCTTTTTCTAGTAATAATAGATTAACAGTTTTTCGGTTTCGTTTGCTGTACTGTGATTTATACAACGGTCCAGTAATCTGTTTACCGTTTTCTAATCCATAAACATTGATTCTTATATTTGCATTATTTTTTTCAAACATACTAATATCAGAAAAAGTTACAGGAAAATCCATTCCGTCAATGTTGAACAGATTACTGCAATGTGGATACGACGATACTCTCTGAACGTTCTTACTGACAGGATAAAGAGCCGCTGTGACCGACCACAAAAAACAAAACATATCTTCATTACGTATATTTACACAAGCCTTTTTAGTTTTAATGCTTTGCGGCAAATCAATGTACATAGATCCACGAAGCGGTTGGTATTTATTTATGTTAATTTCAATGTGACTATTACTGAGTAATGTCCACCCGCTATCCCGTTGTTCAAACTCACTTACCTTCTTCATTAAATTGCTAACTATATCTGAGAATAAATTTGTAAAATCATAATTGAAGCAAATCGTTATATTTTTAGTTCCAAATGATTTTACTTCCTGAGTGCTATTTTTTATCATTAAAAATAACAAATATACTTCAAAATTAACTTTTATGCAGTTGTGGATAGCAAGAGACTGGTCTATCAAAGATTTAACTTTATCTCGAAGGTTATCAAAGAAAACAGATAAAGATAGTTGCTCACTCTCGTCTCGAGCAGTTATTCTATAGGTAGCTAAACGGTTACGAAAAGCAGAGTTCACTTTTTCGATACCCTGACCTAAACTAATTACGTTGTCAGTATGTTGCTTATGCTTTCTACTTCTTAAGTGCCCTATCCACTGCTTGCTATCCACAGTCAAACTACAAACTGAACAGAAAGGCATGATTAATTGATTAATTACTTAAAGTTATGTTAATTATTGAAGCCTGATTGAAATTTATGTTGGTGAATTATAAACGCTCGATGTACAATATGTATTTATTTTGTTTATAAAGTATACTAATTAAATTACAGACTACTAATTTAAATTATTAAATTAAATTAAATTACAGCCTACTTATTTAAATTTAATATTATTAGAGTAGAACGTGGGCTCCGATTCAAATAGAGAGCTCGCTTGCCTCACAAACTTCTGCACGTGATCCCAGTGCGGAGTGTCGTTGTTGGTGCGCAGCTTCAACCACAGCAACGACTTCTTCCACAGGTCGTCGCCGCCAGCATCGACGTCCTCCGAGTCGAAGACTTTCAACTCGATGTAGAATGAGCCGTCGAGGTGCGCGGTACGCCGCGTCTGCCCATTAGCAACACGATTGTATAGCACCGACGTCGCTGAGCTCTTTCGGTCGCGGTCGGTAGGCAGTTCACCTTCTTGTAGGTTGAACACGTCGAAACTAGGAGCCGGTGCTTTTTTCTTATTAGTTCTGAAAAAGTAAAAGCGTTCTGTTAAAAAAGTATACAAAATCTACTAACACCTGTGAAGAAAAACACACATAAGATTACATTTGCAGTGATAATCCACATTAGACAATGCAAGAGACAATGTAAACTACAATTATCGCTATAACAATAATTTATTATACCTCGAACGGTCGGTCGGAACGCTTCTGTTAGCCGAGGTCTTGCGCTTAACAGACTCCTTCACTTGCTTGGGCTTGGCGCGCTCGCGCTGCACCGGGCCGCTACTCTCGTACTCAGAATCACAGGCCGACGACTTGCGCTTAACGGACTCCTTCACTTGCTTGGGCTTGGCGCGCTCGCACTGCACCGGGCCGCTACTCTCGTACTCAGAATCACAGGCCGACGACTTGCGCTTAACGGACTCCTTCACTTGCTTGGGCTTGGCGCGCTCGCACTGCACCGGGCCGCTACTCTCGTACTCAGAATCAGACCTGTGAAATAATCAATCATTAGCACATGCAAACAGAAACTAGCCTTTTCCATCACTGGAGAATGTGATAGTGAAAAATATTCTAAGTGTTTTAACAAGGTTTAGGACTTAGAATATTTTTGTTAGTTACTTGAAACAACTTACATTTTAGTTGTAGTAGGTATCGGGAAACTCACTATGAACTGTAGACTGTAGAGATCGACGTGGTACAGCTTGACGAAGAACTTCTAAGACTTCTTGCAGATGTAGCGCGATGGTAATGAAGGCACAGACAGAATGAAGCACTGATCGAATAATACTCGATTTTATTGGCAAATATTGATAATTTGGCAAAATGTGTTAGGGTTGTCACAAAAAGTTTAGAATGGAAAACGGCGTCTCACGTCACGTATGTGAAAATAAATCTATATAATTTAAAATGAATATTGGTAATTTAGGTAATTTTATTTAATTAAAACATTCTAGAGTTTTGTTGTGGTTTTTAATTGTTTATTCGTTTCTAGAATTTTGTTGTGGTTTTTATTGTTTATTTGGTTTTTAATTGTTTATTCGTTTCTAGAATTTTGTTGTGGTTTTTAATTGTTTATTCGTTTGGTTATTTCATTGGTGTTCTTCTATATTATTATTGCATGCCACATTGGTGTACATAGTAATGAAATAGATAGGTACAAAAGGTGTCAAAATAAACAATGTAGCGCTCTGTAAGGGCATAACAATAACAATTTAATGAGTAAATGTTTTTTCTTTCTATTTTTCTTAACATAAGTTATTGTCTAATATCATGCTAATCATAATTTATAATCAATATTATACTGGATTTTCATTAGGTTTACTGACTCTTGATATTTTTGTAACAAAATACTGATTTCCATTAAACTATTAACAGAACACTATTGTGTTCAACAATTATTAAACTTTACCATAGCTTTCCGTTTTAGAAACACAATACTTACAAAATAAAAACAGAAATAATTAATACAGAAAAAAGTAAAAAGCCTTAAAATTGCTTGATATCTCCATTATAAAAATTCATCAATATGGTTTCGAATGTGAAAACGTTGCGATGAGAGCAACGTTTGCTGTAGCAATATTTTTGCCAACCCTAACGCATTGTGCATTTGTGCACAAAAGCATTTCTGCAGCAACGTGAATTTGCGTGAAGGACGGAAATAGAGTGATGAAATACGTACAACCTACATATCGTATTGGGACCAGTGTTCAACACTTTCACACCAGTGTTCAACACAGTTTTCATCACAAAAAATAACAGATTTTCATTGAAATTCTACGGGATGACAGCTAGGAGGCAGGTGTTCTGTATTCAATTGTTGCTAAATACTAAAATCAGTTTTTTATGATTAAAAGGAAAAAATATGTTGAACACTGGCGCCACTACCCTAAATGTCCGCGTTTAAAATTTTCAGTTATAAACAAGTTTATAAATAAAAAGAAAAATGTTCATATCATTTATCTTATTATGTCCCACTGCTGGGCAAAGGCCTCCATCATTGAAATCGCTATCATATTGGCTTAATACCCATCGTGGTGATTACACCACGCTTGTCAAATGCGAGTTGGTGATCATCACAAACACACTTTGCCCGACCTGGGAATTGAACCCAGGACCTTCGGTGTCGGTAAGAGCGCTTTGCCACTCGGCTACCGAACCTATCATTTATAGTAAATAAAATAAATGATTATAGGAATCTAACCCGGGACTTCTGGTCTGAGGCCTGATGTCTTAACCACTAGACCACAGAGGCGGTATTAAAGGAATACTAAAAAAAATATAACAACTTGAATATTAATTATGTTAACTATCTAGAATGCATAACTATCCAGTCATTGACAAAATTTAGGAATTGAACCCATGACCTTCTCGAGTATCGAGCCGAGCGCTTTGCCACTTGGCCACCGAAGCGATCGTTTATAGTAAATAAAATAAATTAATATAAAGGAATCAAACCCAGGACTTCTGGTCTAAGGTCTGATGTCTTAACCACTAGACCACAGAGGCGGTATTTAAGGAAAACTAAAAAAGTTTATAACAACTTGAATATTATTTATGTTAACTATTTATAATGCATAACTATCCCATCATTGACAAAATTCGTAACGAGTAAAGAATGTCACGGTAGCTAAGTGGTTAGAGCAAGGATAACGAAAAGACATTTTAGTATGGCGACATCTGTGACAGTAAATATTTTAATGTAAATTATTTTCTCTTCTTAATTTTAAAACGAATCACTAGTAATTATAAATCCCACTTTACTATACTTAGAGACTTAAATTACTAGTTGGTTAAAAACACTACACACAATCCAGATTCGTTCATAGCAGCTTACATAATATTGTTAGCGCTGGGAATCGAACTTCGGAATACTCTTAAATACGTTAATGTTTAATCACACAAAGAATACAGAATATTTATTTTTATATTTTAGAACTTAATTTATCATTGTGTAGTATAAAATTAACAAGATGCAGTTTCTTTATGATGATTTATATGTATATTGTGAAAAATTGTTACAACCTACAATATTTATTTCTTATTTTAATATATTAAACATCTATGTCGAAATAAGAAAATCGGTTTTCGTCATATTGAATCAGTCAGGAATCAAATTTAGAAATCGTAATTTGACGAAAATAAAATGCTCTCTGTTTTGTTTACTAAACATCTTATCATCCCATATGAATTTTACTTAGTTTTGATAAACGAATACAAACGTCGGACCACATTCAAATAATATTTTGTTTCATTCATCGATTATAGTAAATAATCAGGAACGGGTGCATTTAGGTAGTGATTTAGGTATGAGTATTGGTAATGCGTCATATCGCTACATCCGGCATCCGCATGGCGCAACGAAGCCGCGCGCAGCGGGAGGCGGGCAACTAAATGCTGATGATGCGTTTTAAAGTAATTACGAAACTGGTGTTTAAATAATTGTATTATGAACCAATTAATTGACAACATCGGCTATTTACATTTATTTTGTTTTTAACGTTCTTAATATAATTGCATACTTTTCGTGCCGATACTCATTCTAAAATATTGTACATCTCAAACGGACGACATGAAAACAGAAGATGGTATGCTATCCATTGCAAAACTGCGATACGTTCGAGATATTGGGCATTCTAACGAACAAGCGAGGTCGCATCTGCGACCGAACGAAAGTGAGTTAGAATGCCCAATATCTCACTACTATTGTTTACATACAAAGTACATATTCATTTGTGCGGTATCGGTACCGGGAAGCAAAATCCGGGCTTCAACAGATTGCATTAAGAATAAAATGTAGGAAATACAAATGTATAAGAATAGAAGCCGTAACAAATAGGCTTCTAGACAGTTATATCGCATTTATTTACGGTGATTTTTCCCGTAGGTAAAAATCTCCAGAGAGGGGGAGGCAGTGCGACGCCACGCCGCGCGCCGCGCAAGGAACACGGAGATGCCG
Source organism: Scoparia ambigualis (assembly GCA_963921215.1). Classification (NCBI taxonomy): domain Eukaryota; kingdom Metazoa; phylum Arthropoda; class Insecta; order Lepidoptera; family Crambidae; genus Scoparia; species Scoparia ambigualis. The sequence goes on along the minus strand of OY992517.1, from coordinate 27,297,635 downwards.
GACAGCTGCGTGACGTCACAACCGCGAGCCGTATAAAAAGCGGCCGCGCACGTAGCTCGCGATCAGTCGCTGCCTCGGCGCCGTCGCCGAAGCATCGCCTGAGCCGACCTAGGCTGCGCGGTACGGGCTTTCACCGTATGTGCGCGTCTGGGCCGATAGGGATCTCGGGTTGTAGCGGTACGGGCTTTCACCGTATCTCAGCTCACCCGGCCTCCGTCCTCAGGGACGTTTGAGTCTACTCGCGAGCAGTCGTTGCCTCGACGCCGTCGTCGACGCATCGCCTGACCCGACCTAGGCTGCGCGGTACGGGCTTTCACCGTATGTGCGCGTCTGGGCCGATAGGGACCTCGGGTTGTAGCGGTACGGGCTTTCACCGTATCTCAGCTCACCTGGCCTCTGTCCTTAGGGACGTTTGAGTCGATCCGCGGTAGTTATAGATCCCGTAGACGGGCGTGATTTAGTGGTTGTGGGTACGTAGTATCGGTGTAGACAGGTATCCTCAGGTTGGAGCAGTGCGGGCTCCACCGAGAGCTGCTCGCCTGGGTTTCCCTGTCTGTAGATTAGTGGAGTGTTCTCTTACCGTAGCTGTGACCGTGCGGGCACGCCCCGCACTCGCTCGTCTGAGACCTCCGTTCCCCTGGAACTGTTCACGTAGGGCCGTATTCCGTTTCAGTAGAAACCCCACGATCACTATCGTCACGCCCCCCGTAGACGTAGCTTAGTACTTAATTTAAATAAAGGGGCGTAAAAGACCCGCCCGTACGATAATTATATACCTGTGTTTGTTTGTCGCATACCCGTGGCCGACCCTTCTAACGCTGAGCTAGCTAGGAAACCTTCTAAGCCCCTCCGGCGGAAGGAAATGTAGGATTCACTCTCGGCGCGCTCCCACCGCGAGAGTCCGGGGTTCGACTCCCCGCCCGTAATCCATTACAAAATCAATGATATCTAAAAATTCCGAGGCCGCTACGCACTATTCGACTATATAAGAGATAACATTATAATTTTTTTATTTCACTTGTTTAGAACAGTAGTTCAATCGATGAGCTCAAAAAAGTGCCTTCGCGCACTTTTCGAAATCTTCCTCTGCAATTTTGGGTTTAATTAAAAAGTTAAGCAACATTTACAAAAAGCGAGGCCGCTACGCACTATTCAAATAGCTATTCTACACTATTCAATAAGTCATAATTGTTAATGTATTTTTGTTTCTGAGATCCATAACACCAAAATTGGCCACCTTACGCAAAAATCACAGTCGAGATGTAATAGGCCTCTTAAACCAATTTTGAAAACTTTTGTGCCACTCCTCCGTGGTGACCTCAGAAACGTGTTTTTCATACTCTTCGACAGCCTCTTCTGGTGATGAAAATCGTTCACCGCGTAATTGGTTCTTAATTTTTGGGAACAGAAAAAGTCACAAGGTCACTCAGGACTGTATGCAGGATGGCTCATAAGTTCTACGTTTTGTCACCTTCAAAAATTCGTTTGTCTGTCTGGCCGTATGGGTACTAGCATTGTCGTGGTGCAAGATTTCTGGCAAACAAATGGTCGAGTACCAGTCACTATTCACGGGACGACGATTCTCTAAAGCAACAGTAGCCACATGCCCAGTTTTATTAAAAAAATGATCCGCTTAGATGCACTTTTCACGCGCGCCGCTTTAGTTGGTTACGGCTCATCTTGAAAGACCCATACGCTCGATTGCTGCTTTGTTTTGGGATCGTAGCAATAAATCCATGTTTTGTCACCTGTTACTATGTCCCACACCAAATTTTGAATCAGGTATGCATGGCACTGCACCAAGTGACGCGGTCCGTTTTTTGAGCCTCGGTCAAATTGTGTGAGATCCACCGCGAGCACAGCTTTCTCACACCCAAATGTTTGTGTAGGATTGATTGTATTTGACTCATGCCTATGTCTAAGGATGCGCGAATCTCATGGTAGGTTACATGCCTGTCTGTTTTAATCATACGGCGCACAGCATCGATGTTTTTGTTGTTCACAGCGGTAAACGGGCGACCATCGCGAGATTCGTCAGAGATTGGCACGACTGCGCTTGAATTCTGCAAACCAGCTATAAATAGTCGTCTTGCATGGTGCTTCATCGCCAAAAGCAGATTGAAGCCGAGCGATGCTTTGTTGAGCTGTCAAATTAGACTTAATATCGTAGAAAATCATGCTATGAAAATTTTCCCGAGTTAAATCCATGTTAATGTAGACACGCAATTTTTAAAATGACGCCACAGTGTAAAAGCAATTGACAGTCAGATGCATTGATTTATATCTCAATGGTCAGATGAAACAAACTGCATTCTACAGCCAAAGAGTTCCATTCTCAAATGTTGTAATTACTTTTTAAATATTGTTTATGTAAGAGGCCAGTTCCGGAAACTTTTTGTGTGACATATGTACATATAATCACGATTATTATCCCCGTAGAGTTAGTCAGAGACTAGACAATGAGGACAGCAAAAGCACTTTTCACCAAATAGCGAATACACATGTGCTCAGCGTGACAGGTGGTGAACCCATCGCCGCTCTATAGTGTTGGAAGTATGTGCAGTCTATAGTCCGTTAGTCGCCTTTTACGACACCCAAGGGAAGAAAGGAAGTGGTAGTATTCTTTCACCGCTGCGCCACACGGTTACCTACGTAGCGCTACGCGAGACAAAAATACACTCTTACGTTAATGTGAAATATGACATTCAATAGGAGTTAGTGTTATTCAGCCCGGCTTGTCCCACTGCTATTTTGATGAGTCCATTGCCGTTCTAAGCTGTTGGATGTATGTGCAGTCTTTAGTCCGTTAGTCGCCTTTTACGACACCAAAGGGAAGAGAAAGGTTGGTAATATTATTTTGATCAGCCCATCGCCGATCTATGCTGTTGGATGTATGAGCAGTTTTTAGTTCATTAGTCGCCTTATACAACACCCAAGGGAAGAAAGGGGTTGGTAGTGAGCCCATCGCCGCTCTATGCTGATAGATGTATGTGCAGTCTTTAGTCCGTTAGTTACGACACCGAAAGGAAGAGAGAGGTTGGTAGTATTATTTTGATGAGCCCATCGCCGCTCTATGCTGTTGGATGTATGAGCAGTCTTTAGTCCGTTAGTCGCCTTTTACAACACCCAAGGGAAGAAAGTGGTTTGTAGTGAGCCCATTGCCGCTCTATGCTGTTGGATGTATGTGCAGTCTTTAGTCCGTTAATCGCCTTTTACGACACCCAAGGGAAGAAAGGGGTTGGTAGTATTATTTTGATGAGCCCATCGCCGCTCTATGCTGTAGGATGTATGTGCAGTCTGTAGTCCGTTAGTCGCCTTTTACGACACCCAAGGGAAGAGATGGAAAGACTATCCAACAGCATAACCCCTCTCTTCCCTTGGGTGTTGTAAAAGCAACTAACGGGTTAATTTTTAATAATATAAACCAATTCATATTGTATTGGATTGTTTTATTTTCTCGCATTCGTAGTGAAAAGCAGAGTGTAACACACGGCGCTAAAACCCATTAAAACTCGGTTTCTATTTAGTCCCTCGCTAAAGCTCGGGAGTAAAACTACCTCGTATATAATGGGTCATTTTAGTTCCTTGTATAACAATCTACTATTGTTGTACACCATATTAACAACAAAAGAACCAACACAAAGTAATATACAATTGGCGGCCTTATCGCTAAAAAGCATTTTCTTCCAGGCAACCGTATTGGACTGGATATAAAGTGAAATTTGAAAGGGCAGTTACGGTGTTTTAATTTTAATGTAGCCGCAGGTGAACACAGAATTATGTGTTTTTTTAGGACAACCACTTCGATCACGTATTATAAAAATCAGATACACAATCCTATACTAAATCGTATCGTAATAGTGGCAGCATTGATGTGCACTACGTGTTTTGGGACGAATAGCAATTTTTGAAGAAGCACTTCGTCTTGTTGACTCTTATCTCGCAAACTACCCACTAAACGAAGTGAATACCTAAGCCTACCTAGACCTACCTTGTTATACGATATCCGTAAAAATATTTAACAGTCTGCCAGGCGATCAAAAAGAATAGGCTAGTTGACTAAGTTTCAAAATCATAAAACGTTAACAGTTTACCTATTTTATCCTAAAAATACATTGTTTTTAAAAAAAATCGATCATTTACAATATTTATTTTGCGTTTTTATATTCCGATTAAAATTTACCGCCTAGACGCAAGACCGCCATGTTGAGTAAATGACGTCACACCGTGCCAAACATCCGTTTTGTTTGAGGCTTGTTATTAAGAAATGTCACAACAATAAAATGACATTTGGCACGGCGTGACGACACGGCGTCTGTCATATAACTGAATGCGTATTATTATCGATTTTTTTCTTTAAAAATATTAATAATCCCAACTTTTTATAATGAATATTTTAGATATTTTGTTTCTATAAATTATTATTGATCATTAGAAATGCAAATCCACCTGATTTATTCTTAGTGGACACAAGCCTATTGCTGACTCAATTTAGAAACAAACTTAAAAATTGACTGGTCGAAAACAGTTTTTATAGTTTGGGCGAATATTTTGACAGAAAAAAATGTTCTTTTTTGTTAGTTATTTTATTTTTATTAATTATTATACAATTGTCCTTTATTCAATCAATTCTAATTTTTATTCAGTGATTATGTAGCCTAATACTTTATTTTAATCGATGGTTGTTTTTTGCATGCCCTGCCTGGGTGAATGTGTATCGCTCTCCATAATGTATATACCCTCTTACGAATATCCGGCGTGAAATAATAGCACTTGGTGCTGTTGTGTTTCGTCCGGCCAGTGAGGGTTCCGGAGACCCACTCCCCTTTCACAATTTCTATTCCTTCCTAAAAGGCCGGCAACGCGCCTGCGATTCCTCTGGTGTTGCGGGTGTCCATGTGCGGCGGTGATTACTCTCCATCAGGTGACCCGCCTGCTCGTTTGCCTCCTTCTATTATAAAATAAAAATATGTCAACTTCATAGTACCTACCACATTCTAGTGAAATAAATATTCTTATTCTTATTCTTCTTATTCTAAACATTCCACTAGGTACTCTTTTAGTTCAGACGTTTTGAGAACATTGATTGTGCGTAAAGAGATTAAAATAATTGTGAGTCTATTTTTGACGGATGAATAAACATATCGCGTAGTGGTGAAAGAATACTACCACCTCCTCTCTTCCCTTGGGTGTCGTAAAAGGCTACTAACGGACTAAAGACTGCACATACATCTAGAGCGACGATGGGCTCACCACCTGTCACGCTGAGCACATGTGCAGTCGATATTTGGTGAATGGTGGACTATGGTAGAGGACTGCTTTTGCTGTCCTCATTGCCTTGTCTCTGCCTAACCCTTCGGGGATAATAGTCGTGATTATGTGTATATGATTGATAGACCATCAACAGTTTGTTTGTATCATTCAAAGATCACACCATTACTAAATACATGACAATCGGAAAGTTTTAAATAAATACAACTCTTACACAAAGGTACCTTCTGCTTGTATCATATCTAAACAATGAAAATAAATCTTTAATAAATAATGATCAATATCCGGTCAGGTGCGTGTTTAATCCGCGTGAAGAGGGTTCTCTACATTAAATATTCATATCTTAAGTAGCTTTACGTGATTTAGATTTGACGACAAAAATGAAAGTAATGTCTCTGTCAACATTGTAATATGCCCTTTATTTCCTGACGTTTTGAGGAATATTTTAGTTGTTTCAATGGAAAAAGCCGGGAATGTACCTGTTTTCGTATAAGAAAGAAACAAGAAATAAGAAGTAAACCTTAGTTCGCACTTGTGCTAGTAATTTTCAAAAGCAGTCCTCTGCCATAGTCCACTCTTCATCAAATAGCGACTGCACATGTGCTCAGCGTGACAGGTAGTGAGCTCATCGCCACTCTATGCTGTTGGATGAATGTGCAGTCTATAGTCCGTTAGTCGCCTTTTACGACACCCAAGGGAAGAGAGAGGGTGGTAGTATTCATTCACCACTACGCGACTTGTTTTTATTTGTAATTTTGCCACCAGTACAGTAGTTACAATTATTTCGGTAGTTAAAATGCTTAATACTATCCAAACCCAATTTAAAAAAAAAAAATTTTTTTGGAAAAATAATAAAAATTAAGTTAAAACAAAAATTCAAAGTGGCGGAGCCAAATTGGCGCGCAATGAAAATTGAATACTTTCTACTAGAAATTATTATTTTAATATTTATACTATCTATGGAAATTAAGATCTTTGGGAGAGGCATATTTCCTGCAGTGGACGTCTTTCGGCTGAAACGACTACAACGACGACGAAAATACCTAATATTTTTTGGATTCTTAAAAAGATTTTTATAATCGGTTTTAATTAATTTAATTATTCAGTTATCAGGACTAACCTGTTATATTTAATACAAAAAGAATTATTTGACACTTGATTATATTATATGATTACGCGATGATTACTTGTGATTTATTCTAGAATGGTTATTACATTGTATGGCGACTATATTTTGGCACCAGATCTTTTATTTTGAGAAAAGACCCTATTATTTAAGAAATTCAAAACCATTTAAATTGGCAATAGCTTAAATCTTACCTATTTCGAACGAATGTTGTAATAAACACTATCGAAGCAATAAAGGGGCTTAAACATAGAGTTCAAAAAACGTGGACAAAACTACATTGTTGTTAAAAAAAGAGTTTGTTGTTTAAGAGCGCAGCTGTCGTAAAACCAGACACAACAGAAATTCAATTGTTAGCAACCTCTAGGAGAACCTCTTCGTGACAGACAAGAGGTTAAGTTAAATGAATGTCAACCTCAACCACAAATATTGATTTTAAAACATATTTTTAATGGATAAAATGTTTACTAGAAAAATTTCAATAATAAATATATTTATTAAATCACAGGAACAAAAAGTATAAATCTCTAATAATTGTTAATCAATAAAAAAAATATATTTTAAAATTTCTTAAGAGTAAAGTCGTACGAGAATGCCGCGACGCCCGACATAGCAAGGTATTGAGATATTTATGATGAAGTGTGAAATATTATGAATGTTTCTTCAATATTAATTGTTTTAACCAGTCTTTATTTTTACTACTCTCTCACGTCTCCTTGTCGCAAACTTTAGGTTAATTAACTCTATTCTTATAATTGGAGATGGCGTGTAAACCGTATTATAATATAATATAGTACCATGCCGTATATCTTTACAATAGACAGTTATGTTACTTTGCTGTTTTTGTGTTGACGAAACTACGGGTGAAAGATAGTGTTGTACAATGTACAGTCAACAGAAGACGTTAATCATAGTCAGAATAAAATAACTAAGGAAACAAAAGAAAAACATAACGTTGCACAATCCTACAAGTTTGCGGAAAAAGTTACAAGTATTTTAAATTTTTTTTATAGCAGAAGGAGGCAAAAGAGAAAGCGGGTCACCTGCAAAACCAGAAGAATCGCAGACGCGTTGCCGGCCTTTAAGAAAGGAATTTTTACTTCAACTTCTTCTAAGTGAAGATCAGCAGTCAGTTTTCTAAATTTTTCCTTATCCACAGCTAGTCAGAAGAGTTGTACCACGGTTTTCAATATTTGATACCGGCCGATTACTTGATATTACGAAATCCTGTCCTGACGGAACTTTAGCTCACAAGCCGTAGGAAAAGGTAGATCACTTGGCCAAACTCTTTGCTTGGTTAACTCCCGGATCGATGACTGTAATGCACAGCCACCCTCAAATCCTCACTGTGGCCACACAATATCTGATATTAAAATCAGGCAGTGTGATGTCCGTGTGGAGCTGCAGTCAATCGATGTCCGGAAAGCTAACGGTCCTGATGGCATCCCAGCAATAGTCCTGAAAATGTGTGCAACGGAGTTGTCCCCTGTGTTAACGCGTCTGTACCGTCTCTCGCTCTCTTCGGGTTTTGTGCCGGAATCTTGGAAAGAAGCTAATGTGCAACCGATCCCTAAAAAAGGAGATCGGTCAGATCCGACTAATTACCGCCCTATAGCCGTAACTTCAGTGTTGTGCAAGATCCTAAAACGAATATTGAACAAACAGCTTATTTGATTCCTAGAAGATCACTCCCTAATTCACGATCGTCAATATGGGTTTCGGCCAAAACGGTCAACGGGTGATCTTCTAGCGTACGTTACACATCTTTGGTGTGAGGCTATTGACAAGCGTCGCGAGTCACTGGCAGTTAGCTTTGACATAGCCAAGGCTTTTGATCGGATCTGGCACAAAGCTCTTCTCTCCAAGCTCCCGGCATACGGTTTGCCCACTCAGTTCTGTACCTGGAATGCTAGCTTCCTGCATGAGCGTAGAATCCGTGCCCTTTCGGATAGATGCGCTTCGCGGTTCATGTCAGTGAACGCTGGTGTTCCTCAAGGCTCCGTTCTATCCCCCACGCTGTTCCTTCTGCGTATCAATGACATGCTTCCTCTTAGAAACATGCATTGCTATGCAGATGATAGCACAGTGCATGGGGGATATAACGGTCACCCAACTGCTGGAAGGGTAGACACCGAAATGAAGCGAGCAAATCTTGTCATTAAGCTCGATTGGGTGTTGGCCCTCATTTCTAAATGGGGCTCCGATAATCTGGTGGAGTTCAATGCCAAGAAGATAGATAGATAGATAGATAGATAACGTTTATTGCGTCATGTGGTACATTTTAGGTCTTAAACTTATACATGCAAACCCAAACATGAGCCCCGTAGGGGCACTGCAAAAAATGAGGTTAAAAATTTAATTTTTTCTTACTAATTAATAAATTATGATATAATTTTTTACCTACTTATATTTAATACAATTATAATTTAATATTTTAAAAATGATTTAATTTAACATACTTAACTAAATACATGATTACAATTCAATTTTAATTTTAATAATCTTGTTATCAATTGCACAAGCTTAAACGATTAATTAACTACTCACAATACAATTTTAATATCCTATCTGTAATAAATAACAATTCGAAATAATTCAATTTAAATAACAATTCAAAATTATTCAACTATTAAATTCAATTCATAAAATATAATAATAATAAAAAATAATAATAATAATATTGTAAAAAATTAAACTTAAGAATTATGTTGAATAAAGAGGATAATAATAAAAAATAAAAAATTAATAATAATAATCTGGACTATGACTATGACATTAGGTACTCTTTAAGACATTAAGGGCTTTTACTTATTAAATATTCCTTTAACTTTTGATAAAATAATGAATTTTTGACAATTTCCTTCAGATGCATGGGAAGCTTATTGTAAATTACAATTGACATATAATAGGCGCTTGTTCTTACTATTTCTAATTTAACTACGGGTAATGCTAACATATATTTGCTTTGCATGTTACGTCGGGCTGAATATGGGTCTTTCGCTGGTGAATACTTATCTTTGTTCTCTTTTACAATCTTACACAGTTCAAAAATATAAATAGAGGTTAGGGTTAATATTTTTTGCGAGACATAATAAGGTCTACAGCTCTCAGTTTCCTTTATATTTACCAATATTTGAAGGCACTTTTTTTGGAGCAAGAAAAGTTGGTTGGCATTTGTGCTATTACCCCAAAGAATTATTCCGTAAGACAGCCATGCATGAGCATAGGCATAGTAAGCAGTTGTTGCGGTTTTCAAGTCAGTACACTCAGTCAGTCAGAAAACACAGGTGTGCGCGTTCACAGCGAAATAGTCGCCATTCCTTCCTCTTCTCTCTCTTCAGGGTACATCTCTAGGCCTGCAGAGCAGTATTAACATGCTCGGTATGGATATCCGCTGCGATCTGAATCAAAAAGACTAGGTACATCGAAACCGTGATTAAAAATGTCTTACGTAAACTCGGTGTCCTGAACAAGGTAGGTAGTTTTGATGCTAGAGCGATAAGGATGCGTGCGCTGAGGACATAGATTAGTTAGTGCAGAATCGAATATTGATATAGACTTATATGCCTACAATTAAAGACCAGTTGTACTTTATTTTTACTTTGTTTATATAAAGCTATCTGTTGTATGTAATGGACTAATATAATAAACCTTAAAATAGTTTCACTAAATTGTCTATTTGACAGTTGTAAATATGAAATATGTCGGTTAGGGCAGTTTATAATAATTATTTTAGAATAATTATCGAATCGTTTTTTTAAAAAGATAATTTGTAAATATTTTATTAGGTATAACAAAATTTTGCGATTATTTATCTGTGGATTACAAGACCCAAACACGGGCCATGATTGAGCTTTGTGTGACGCCACATTTCACAAAATAAACAAAAAGTATCTTTCAGGTTTCAAGATAAAGTTTGTTTATTGTGGTGTGACGTCACAGACATTTAGCCAAATGTCACGTAACCAAATGTTTCCGCACAAAATTTTAAAAAAATAAAGAAAAATATATTTTTTCTAATTAATAAAGCTTTTTCAAGAAAAAAATTATGGAACGTGGTATAAAATAAGCGTTGGTAATTTTCAAAATACTTTTGCGAAAAATGTCAAGTAGCTAATTTATTTTTCTACACTGCTAATTATGGATTATTAATGTTATTTTCTTTTAATGAATGAGGTTTCCGAATAGTCATGTCAGTTCGTGAACAAAGAAGCGAATTAGTCATAAAATCTCATTTAAAAGGGTTACATTTTGCTAGCAATGAAGACGTGGAGAAATTAAAGTGCCGCATTTTATAAAACTTTTTGAATTCTAATGTTTTGACTCATTTTTCGAACATTCAAAACATCAGACACCCATTTGCAATCATCGAGTACATCTCAAAAGTTTTTGAATTCTAATGTTTTGACTCATTTTTCGAACATATAAAACACCAGACACATATTTATAGTTTATAATATCATTGAGAGGGCCCCATATATCCCCCATTATCGTACTTTCAACCGTCTTTCGAACACCCTGTATATTGGATTTTATATTACGCCAGATTGTTGATTGTAGTGATGCAGTAGAGAAAAGTGGTCGACCGGGAACATCCTGGTCGACCACTTTTCAGTGATATTCGCTTGCACGCTACGTTTCATACTCGCGGTGGAATAGAGAGCAAGCGAATATCGCCGAAAAGTGGTCGACCAGGAACTTCCTCGAGTGTACATGTAAATCACTAGCATGTTTAGTGTTTGACCCTGTTGGTTGGTAATATGTTTACACTGCACTTCACTTTTAATACATAACCTGATACAATTTATTAAGTAATAATAAAACAACCACATAACTTAATTACTTATACAAAATTAATATACTTACCTAAACTTAAAACTAAAGAAAATAAATCTATTAATAAAAGATGTCCTCCAACTGTGGGCTCATGGGTACGGTACCAAGAATGCTGGCAACGTTCTCTCTTTGCACTTTACTTTTTATAGTTGTAATCTAGTGATCGTGATTGTGTCATATGTAACTGTTTCTTGTGTATGTGCAATAATGTGTTTATCTATCTATCTACCTATCTAGTTTTGATCATCGACTTTTGCTGTAAACGGTACCCGCTATAAAGTATCTGCGTCTACTCACTCGTATATTGCAGGAAAGAGATGCACTTACAGCATTCCTGAAGTTGTCCAACTTGAAGACATAAAACTGGGAAGCGGTAACCATGATTGTTTATGGAAAGTTTGATTGTTCAATTTGTTTTATGCATTCGACCTCTTTTGTCATGGCATAGTTTGTTCGAGGCGGTATGAAAAGTTCCAGTTATATTTTGAAGATATTTTTTTTTAATGTACAGTCACGAGCACCAATATGTATACACATTGAATCTTATTCCATTGTATTAAGAGTTACAATTGTTTACATATTTTTGCTCGTGACTATACCTGTGTTACTGTCAATAAAGTATTTGTTCTACTTTTTTAACGGCTAGGTACCGGAGTTATCTATGGCCAAGTAATGCGCTCGTCCTTAAGGTCGGGCAAAGTGTGTGTTTGGATTTTAGAGTCATAGCCAAGATTTGTTATCACCAACCCGCATTAGTCAAGCTTGGTGGTGATTTAGCCACTAAAAACATTCACAGATTTCGCAGTCCCCGCAAGAATCGGAGCATTGAAAATGACTACAAAAATTTACGAAAAAAAATATTTTTATATTGAATAACACATTACAAGTTGAATAATAATACATTTTAATTAAGATATTCTTCCCTAAAATTACACAACTACACTACTTACAAGTAAATATACTTTTATTTACACCAAACAGAAAATAAAACAACAAACCTAGATAAACAAAATGACTTAAAACCTAAAAATATTCAAATGAAACACTTTTTTACGAATTAACTCGCGTTTAATTTACTATTTACATAGTTTTTTATATTATCCTGACGTTTCGAACCCTTTACAGGGTCTGTGGTCACAGGGAGACAGGAGCGAGTTAATCAGTAAAAAAAGTGTTTCATTTCAATGTGTAGTGCTCGCTTAAACCTTAGAAAACAAAACTTACCTAAAAATATCTTTTAATAAAAAATATCTTTACCAAGCCACCGCTTACAAGTCGAATTATAACATAACACTGCACAACACAGAAAATAACATTTTCTTTTCTTTTTTACAACCTAAGTGAAGTTCAATCATCGGGCACCAAGGCGAATGAATTTCACTTAGATATTCGAAATTCCAACTCGAATGCAATTCTCGCCTTTTTTAACTTTTATTATTCGTTATTCTTTAAACACTATACCATGATGGTTGGTCAATAATCATAGAAGCTACATCATTTTTATATACGGAAATACCCGTTTTTCTACAATTCCAAATCTAAAGGGACCACCTACTACTACAGGTCACAATTATTATTATTAACCGATTTTCAAAAAATAAAATCGACGTTTTGTAGCAAAACTAATACCCTAGGAAAATGAAAAAAAAACGGGTTTTTGAGGGATGTTTGTTTACTAAATTACATACTTAAGAAAAAATTTAAAAAGGCTCCTAGCGTAGTACCCGTTTTTATTTTCATTTTGCAAAATTCCAAAAAAAATACCAGCCGTTGTTCAAAATTCAAACGTTCTCACGTGTCTCGATAAATTCCTCAACTCTTGGTACCTACTAAAATCCTCAGAGCTATTTCTAAAAATACGTCTTAGGCGATTTGCATCTGATAACCATTTTAAATGGTAAAAAACTATAGCGATGATTTGATTATATAGTATATACTGAAAGACTTGAAAGCCATCATTGAAAGATTTTTGACTGAAAACCAGTTTTTGCTGAGCAGTAGATTATTATATCCTAAGTTAGGTATTTATGTAGGGTTCCGGTCATGGTTTTAGTTACTCTACAAGTGTTAGGATAAAGAATAGAGATATAGTTAGTTCACCGTGTACACTACACTGTGGCCAATCCATTCGTTGCCAAATTTCTACCCTCGTCAGTTTGCGCTTGTTTGTGCGCTATTGTTTGCGGGTGGATTTGTTTTGCGTTATTGTGAGCGATGGGCGAAAGGTAACTACTACGAGAGAGAGAGAGAATAAAGATAACTACGAATAAGCAAATGTTTTAAAAAGATGTAATAGATTAATAAATTAATGCGTAAGATACCTAGTAAGTACGAAAATATAAAAGAAAACTGTATAACAGAAACAAGTGTCCTGAAGAAACTCATTTTCCCGTAATATTCTAATATATCTAAAATAAATAAATAATAGCATAAGCATAAGTGTAGGCGGTAATCCCAACCGCAAAAAGAGCAAAAGCGTGATGTATAAAAAAGATTAGTTTGGGAAATAATGCGAAAAGAAAAAAAGCTTTTAACAAAATCAACCTCTGGAAAAAAAAATATCAGGAAACAATTCGATTGGGAAATTGTGCGAGTGCAAAAATCGCTTGCAGCAAAATTCGATTTTCGGAAAGTAATCGCCACACTCATGCAAATGTAGTATGAGAAATGGAAGTACGAGAGGTATAAAAGCAAGAACTGGAATGAAAGAGAATATAACAAGTACAGAATGGCTCTGGTCATCATATCGGAGATATTAGAATAAAAAAAAACTACGAATAGAAATTTTGGTAGAGGACTGCTTTTGCTGTCGTCATTCATTGCCTAGTCTCTGACTAACCCTTCGGGGATAATCTCCTAACTTCGTTATACCTGAAAAACTTGCATTATCGAAAAAAAAAAACACTTTTTACGGATTAACTCGTCTTTATTAGCATCTTCTATTCACCGCGACACGGTGAATAGAAGATGTCAAAAAAGACTATTATCCCCGAAGGGTTAGTCAGAGACAGGCAAAGAGGACAGCAAAAGCAGTCCTCTACCATAGTCCACCTTTCACCAAATAGTAACTGTACATGTGCTCAGCGTGACAGGTGGTGAGCCCATCGCCGCTCTATGCTGTTGTATGTGCAGTCTGTATTCAGTTAGTCGCCTTTTTACGACACCCAAGAGAAGAGGGGGTAAGTATTCTTTCTCCGCTACGCGACCTTTTATTAACTACTACATTTAATAATACTCACTACTTATATTACATTATTATTATTATAAAGCTTCGAATTCCTAACAGGATTAATGGTCACAGAAGTGTTCGTCGTAACAAACATTTACATAAAATATCGTCATCAGCCTGTAAAAGCCTGCCTCTTTTTGTCACAAGCCTTCCTACATGGACAATAGCCCATGGGCAGTTAAGGCCAAAACCCACAACACTGGCCCACTGCTGGACCAGCGTTGTGGGTTTTGGCGGGTTAGGCTTTTGGTGGGTTAGGCTGCGGACTGGTGGGTTACATTATAAGAATTTTAGTCACCTTGCAAAACCGTGTTGCGTACCGCAGAAAGCATACTACCACCTCCTCTCTTCCCTTGGGTATCATAAAAGGCGACTAACAGACTAAAGACTGCACATACATCCAACAGCATAGAGCGGCGATGGGCTCACCACCTGTCACGTTGAGCACAGGTGCAGTCGCTATTTGGTGAAAAGTGGACTATGGCAGGGGACTGCTTCTGCTGTCCTCAATGCCTAGTCTCTGACTAACCCTTCGGGGATAATAGTCGTGATTATATTTATGTGTATACGACCTTACATTATATTCTTTTGAATTTTAATTTACGATGAATAACATTAGCAGGCAAAACAACTAGGAGCAAATACCTACTTAAATAATTAGCTAATTAATTAACGGAGAAGAACAAATCAGCCTTCCAAAAGTCGTATCAGTCTGAAGTTGAACCGAACAACATCTAATATTCATAATAAGTACAAACTAACATCAAAAGCAGTATGCTTTTGTGAACATGGCATGCCGTATTATGCAAATTAATTATTGGCCTACATAATTGATTTTGGTTACTGAAACCGAGCGTTTTGTGTAGCACCTAATAAGTGGAAACCGCCGCATCGTGTGTGTTATTAAAGCTAATTTATTAGTTATTATCAAATGTAGTATTATCAAATGTAGGAGTATCTAAATTCAGTTAGTTTACAAGAGAAATAAACGAGGGCTTTGTGGTGGTAGCTCGTTAAATACTACCACCCCTCTCTTCCCTTGGGTATTGTAAAGGGGACTAACGGACTAAAGACTGCACATACATCCAACAGTATATGCCACGCTGAGC
The DNA here is from genome assembly GCA_963921215.1 of Scoparia ambigualis. NCBI lineage: Eukaryota > Metazoa > Arthropoda > Insecta > Lepidoptera > Crambidae > Scoparia > Scoparia ambigualis. The sequence goes on along the minus strand of OY992517.1, from coordinate 27,282,064 downwards.
ACATGTGCAGTTAATATTTGGTTAAAAGTGAATTATGGTAGAGGACTGCTTTTGCTGTCCTCATTCATTGCCTAGTCTCTGACTAAGACTTCGGGAATAATAGTCGTGATTTTATGTGTGTATTAAAACGAATCTCTTCCAGTATATAGGTCTCATGAGGTAGACTAGACTGTGGAGAAAAACCTTCGCACTGACAAAGCTGAGGGACGACAGACACCCTGATTCACGACGACGACGACACAGCGATCCGAGTTGGAGTCAATGCCTTTATAAGCACCCTCTGTAGTCTTTCCATCACCTATTTCTACAGTGTCTTATGTTTCGTACACCAAAATGAACGGCGCTCGCTAGCACTTTTGATCATATACAGTGTGTTAGTTAACACGAGGGAGATATTTATTCCTATGGTAGTATACACCTAAGTAAACACAAACTAATAAAAAAATACTATTCGAAGCATATACAAATAATTCAGAAAATCAATGTTAAAATTTTATGACATTTCCCGTAATGTTTAGGCACCCTAGCGCTTTCGACTCATTTACGCAATTGGTATTGAATAGGTAGCTGTTGTGTTTAGTGTGACCCGTTTTTCCTTCATACTTGATCATATTTGACCCTTTTACCGCGCGTAATGTATACGCTAACATTAATTAATAGAATAACTATGCAAAAAATTAAGATTTTTTTTTAATGAATCGGATCGGGAATCGTATACCTAATGTCCTCCCTTAATATGTCCCTCGGTTAAACTAACGCGTTGTATAAGAACTAGACACAATTCAACGATCTTAAAACGTCCGCATAAAAATAGTGCCTAGCGATATGTTTAGGGAACACATTCTCTCATTTCTTTCTGTCTCTCTCTCTCATTCTCTCAGAACTTGTTTAGTAGTTTACGAGCTAAGTGTCCACATGACGAAGTGGTCATTATACAATTGCTATTCTGCCAGACCACATATACGTCAAATGTCAAGCTTGAGGAGCTTGATGGCGAAGCGGCTAGCACGTCTGGCTTGCAATCTTGCTCGCTAAAAAACTTTCGCTGGATGTTGACCAAATTAAAAACATCTGGGGCGGGGCTCCTCCGTGCGTCGGAAGACACGTTAAGCCGTTGGTCCGGGTTGCTGTCGTATGATGACAGCCGTTAAAACCCACCAACCCGCATTGGGCCAGTATGGTGGGTTATGGCCCAATATCCACACGTGTTATTGTCCACGTGGGAGGCCTGTGCCCAGCAGTGGGACGCTAATGGGCTGATGGTGATGATGATGATAGCTGTAAACCGCCATAGTATGAGCGTTCGGCATAGCGTGGTAGCGCTGTGATGAACGCTTTTACTTCTTGGGCTTCACTGGCTGCTTTTCATCAGGCAGAGTGAGGCCACTATGGCGTGCCACAATAAAAAAAAACTGCCACAATTCTGCTACGATTTAGTTTGGGATAGTGTATCTAGTTTTTATAATTCTGATCGAAGGCTGGCACCCATTCGAGACTAAGATCTATTTTCCCGTGTAAAACTTTCAGCTGTCAGGTGAAGGAGCAAATTTTGATCCATGGCAAAAAGTGCATTTAGATGTTCGGTTGGAGCCTTAGAGCATTCAAGGTTGGAGCGCACGGATCTTTTTGTTAACCGACCTCTTTTGAGCGAGTAGCATGTGAAAGAGGAAATGGTTTATTTTTTATTCCACAACGGGGAAAGGCTTTGCTGTTATCTCGTACTTACATACATGTAATCACGACTATTATCCCCGAAGGGTTAGTCAGAGACTCGGCAATGTGGACAGCAAAAGCAGTTCTCTACCAAATACTACTTTTCATCAAATAGCGATTGCACATGTGCTCAGCGTGACAGGTGGTGAGCCCATCGCCGCTCTATGCTGTTGGAAGTATGTGCAGTCTTTAGTCCGTTAGTCGCCTTTTATGACACCAAAGGGAAGAGGGGTGGTAGTAGGTATTCTTTCACCGTTACGCGACACGGTTTATATAAAATGATAGCTCATCTGACAGATGACGATGACTGATAGCTCATCTGACAGATGACGATGACTGATAGCTCATCTGACAGATGACGATGACTGATAGCTCATCTGACAGATGACGATGACTGATAGCTCATCTGACAGATGACGATGACTGATAGCTCATCTGACAGATGACGATGACTGATAGCTCATCTGACAGATGACGATGACTGATAGCTCATCTGACAGATGACGATGACTGATAGCTCATCTGACAGATGACGATGACTGATAGCTCATCTGACAGATGACGATGACTGATAGCTCATCTGACAGATGACGATGACTGATAGCTCATCTGACAGATGACGATGACTGATAGCTCATCTGACAGATGACGATGACTGATAGCTCATCTGACAGATGACGATGACTGATAGCTCATCTGACAGATGACGATGACTGACGATACTGTCGAAGATTGCAGCACACTTCATATGTTTTCCTTAGTTACAGAAGAATTGTAAATAAACGTTTCTAACTATGCCTGCATGTCATTGGAAGCTTTGATTGTACGAGTATACATAGTCAAAGATTGGAAGACACTCGATGTCTGCCAACCATTAACGTCAAAGCATTAACCTACTAAGTTAGATAATTTTAAATGCATAGTTGGGTACGTCCGGTAATTGCATTCATATTTTCTGCAGCCGCGAGTGTAGTCCAGCACGCCATAATAATCTTATTGGTTAACACGTTCAATGCCACCGACTCGCCCCGCGAGTTTACGTAAATTTTATTGCAGTGCCGACGACTCGCATGGCGAGTTCAGAGTGTTATAGTAATATTTCAAAAAGGCATCTGTATGTCCTGCTCAAAATCACACAGCAGACTAAATTAAATATACGCCAATTTCAAAATTTACAAGGTGGCCAGCTTGTGAAAATAATTTTTATTTTTAAAGAAAATATCATTCTACGGTGCTACGAACTCGCTAGGTGAATTCACTGACGCAGGTTCTCAAACTTTTAATGAAACAGATATTTATCTCAAGTCTGGGTGTTTGTAATACCTTCGTTGTATCTAAGTGTGTGTGTTATTGTTAGTTAGTTAGTGTCGTTAATCTCTTTTTGCCCAATTTTTTTAAATTTTTTTTTATCAATTATGGGTAAGCACTTTGCCTTCGACTATCGTTCTTAAATATTCAGTCGTTACATCAGCGTCGAACTATGCTCGACCTTACTTTTCTGCACAGTCTTCTTAATGGCCACATGTATTGTAATAACCTCGTGGAGGGTGTCGCACTTCACGTACCGTTCCGTCCACCTCGCCAGCCAATAAACAAAATAAATCTTTCGCGCTACCTTTTATTAAGACGAATGTGGGCCAGAATTAATGCTCCTCTTTACCGCAGCTGCTCGAAGTACAATCAACTGAATAAAAAAACCATTACGGGTATTGACATTTTCCACGACTCGATGGCAAAGTTCAAAATTAGTGTTCTGAATCTGTTCGATCCTTTTTACTGAAAGTGTCCCAGATGTTATTAACCTGCCTTATAAGTGTCAATGTCGATATTTATCACTTTTCTTCTCTTCGTATTATTGTGTATTATTATATAAACCATGTTTTATTATTTTAAAATAATGCAAATGCAAGAAGTACAATTTTTTCTGCAAATGTTGTGTATGCCTGTAATTAGTATATATATAAGAACTTAGATTGTAAGCTTATAGTAGGTACTTAACAATGTACGATATATTATACTGTTAGTGTACCTTTTCCATAAATAAATAAGCAAATTGTTTATTTAATTTGAACGCAAATTTTGTTGCGAACAAATTACAAATTGAATAGTGCTGATAAAAGTTTTTTTTCGCGATGGGGATTCGAATTAGCACCCTTCTGGCAATCCGGGCCAGGTGCTCTTTCCAGTTGAGCTACCTTGGCCAATCCAAAAAAAATTTTCAGCACTATACAATTTGTAATTATTGATTGGATTATATATTTTTTTATTGCATTTTGCTGTAAAATTATAAATACATACATACAACCACGAATACTATCCCCGAAGGGTTAGTCAGAGACTAGGCAATGAGGACCGCAAAAACAGTACACTGCTACAGTACACTTTTTAGAAAATAATAAGTGCACATGTGTTCAGCGTGAGCGTAAATTGTGATGACCACTCTATGCTGTTAGATGTGTTTGCAGTCTTTAGTCTCTTAGTCGCCTTTAGCGACACAAAAGGAAAGAGTTGGGTTGTTATTGTTGTTTTAGTAACGTTTAACTATAAAAATAATACATTTACAAGTATTGAAGGGCAAATTTAAAACTGGTAGGTAACTATTTATAAAAGACTGACAACCTTTGCTAAAATTACGAAAACTAAAAGAAAAATGTTTTATACATGGGTTTTTTGCCATGCTTCTAAATCTTAAACACATAACAATTCGCAAACACCTTTTTCTTGAGATATAAATGTAACGGAGACTTTTAAGACAACAAAAATAACAAAACATAATATTTATCTTTACACATAGATTAAACTTCTTTTTGTTTTAATTTAAGACTTTACATAATGCCGGTGGACGCACGTGGCGAGTCCATTCGCTTGATATTACAGTGCCGGCGACTCGCCTAGCGAGTCCGCCGTGAAAAATAGGCGGCATCCGCGAAGACATCATGAAAATCATAGTGGCAATAAACGTGTAGGGAGTGTAATTGAATAAATTGTTTAAGTACTTTATATTTGACTAGTAGACCCGACAGACGTTGTCATGTCCAAATCACAATGACAACTCATCTGATTTCAAAAAGATAATTTATGTCACAAAGAAGAAATTAGAAAACTGCAAAAAGTTTTTGTGGCTAACGAAAGCTGAACCTCGTAGTTATTTGATTGGCAACACTTTGTCTCTATGTGTGTCTATCTGAGGTGTCATGTCGTATGTCAAATTGAAATTTTTCTGAGAAAATTGCAGCTGTGTGAGTGACCTGTGTTACCCAGTCATGATTTTTTTGAATTTGCCGCGTTTTTCATGGTTGAGCTTTCGTCAGCCAGACTCTACCTATATTTCACGACGTCGTTTTATGTTTATGGTTTATTTACTATTTGTATCCGCGGGTCAGAGGACACCGCCAAATACAACAGAGAAGGGACTTACCGGGAGCAGGCTGGACGGGATCGCATGTACCGGAAGACGAGCTGGGCAAAGCACGGGCAGGGCGATGAAGTGGACTTCACGATCACGGCACAGCACACAGTCACTTCACAAATTGTTCATAGGGGTCGCCAATGTTCAACGCGGCAGAAAGGGCGCCTCGGTTGTAACGGGTATGATGTCACACGCGCGCGCGCTAAGCGGGGAGTAATGTGTCGTCACGTCAGCGACCACAGGCACTCCCTCGACACGGCGTTTGCGCGCCGGCTTCGGTTGCCGTATCGAGCCGCTAGATGGCGCCGGTAGTGTCTTTAATCGTCGGCCAGTTGGCTCGAACACTATTTTTGCTCACCTTTTAAATCTTTCCTGAACTTTCACAAATATTTCAAGATCAAAATTAGCCAAATCGGTTCGATCATTCTCAAGTTTTTGCGAGACAAACGAACAGCAATTCATTTATACTATACATATATAGATAATAAATGAAAAAAAAACTGCTTATGTGGTCTAGACTACTCGGTTTGGTTGATGGCAGGGCTTTTTTTTATTCACTGCGGGTAAGCAATTGGTCTTCATCTCACCTGATAAGGCCGGAGGTGGAAGCGCTCTTCCCCCGGAATTCTCAACCACTGAGGAACTAGCTATCATATCTCTACTGTACGAACCCTTGATCATATTATATAAAAACTATGCGATCGCAAGTAGGAAGTCATAGGAACACCAAAATGCTATAAACATAATATTATATAATCACGACTATTATCCCCGAAGGGTTAGTCAGAGACTAGGCAAGGACCGCAAAAGCAGTCCTTTGCCATAACCACTTTTTACCAAAATTAGCGACTGCACATGTGCACAGCGTGACAGGTGGTGAGACCATCGTAGCTGTATGCTGTTGGATATATGTGCAATCTTTAGTCCGTTAGTCGTCTTTACGACACCCACGGAAAGAGAGAGGGTGGTAGTATTCTTTTACCGCTACGCTAGTTTAACCATTAAAATAATTTTCAAGAGAAACTTAACTTGGGCAAGATAATTTGTGTTAGAGAGAGAAAGTAATTAGCCACTGTTTAAAACACTGGACTAAGAGCTAGAGGTCGCGGGATCGATTCCCAGCGGGGGTAACCGTGTAGTGGTAATAACTATATATTTTAATCAATTTCTATCCGAGCTACACGTGGCTGTCGGCACGTGTGGATCACGCTGTGTACGCTACCAACGTTTACATTAGGGATGTGCTATGGATTTAGTAAGTAAACATTACTGACTAAGTCCATAGATGTAGTTAGTTAACATTGGCAGGGCAGGTTTTTTAACTTTTGCCTTATATTTCTATAGAGCCAAAAATTATGTTAGTGTTAGTAAGTATATTGAAATAAAAATATTATAATAATATTGGAATAATATTGGCAGGTATATAAACTCTGAAATATTAATTGATGGTCGCGGGCCGGACTTTAAGAGGAAACACTACGTCGAATGGCATGCAAAATTCTCATACAAAACACAGTAAAACGACGTTTCGTAGTCCCCTGTTTCCTCTTTCAGAACTGGACCAATTTTTATTACTTTTTCAGCATCGGTTAAATAAAGAGATTTTCCATAGCGCAGCGTAGCGATTGTCTTGAATTTCGAGGTTATTTTTTTTATTAGACAACATAAATACTAGCTGCCCTACTCCTGTAGGTCACATGTTTTTGGTCATTTCAATGGAACCAGTTCTGGTATTTGTTCAAATCCCTAGATTTGTTTAGGGAAATGATAAAATCGTGTTGTAATTTTAACATCCTCGTGATTTGATCAAATCACTTACGGAATTGACCAAATCTCTGTTTTTATCATATCCCTGCGACATATACATTTCCCTTATTTGAGAACTTAACAATATGCAATCGTACATTATGAACTATGCAGTAAACAGTTGTTACATTACATAAAGTGAAAATATTAGGTTGGATGAAGTTCGTATCTAGTTTTTATTATGTGACTGAAGCCCGCAGGCCGTAGTTTGCCCATCCCTATTAGTTTACATACATATACCCAATGCAAATTATACAAGTGTGCACAGCAAGTACCTCAGCGTAAAGCTTCTCCCGCCCACTCAACCGATATAATATTAACCTGTATTGTCGGGAGCGGGAAATTGCTCCTGTTGGAAAGTAATCACCGCCGCGCATGGACACCCGAAAAACCAAAGGAATCGCAGGCGCGTTGCAGGCCTTTGAGGAAGGAATCGGCTCGTGTCTTGAAGATCCCTGAGTCGTAACGGTCCGGAAATACCGCCGGCGAGAGCTGGTTCCACAACACTGTAGTTCGAGGTAAGAATATTCGTGAAAAACGCACAATTAATACAATTAACCTACATAGTTGGGGTGCCTACAGTACAAAACTTTTTACCGCGGCGTCGCACTGATCAGTGCTCAATGAATAGAATTATTACTATTGACGACCACCGTGGTTGAATGGTTAGCACGCCGGGTCTGGCGTCGCGCCATCTCTGAGGTTCCGGGTTCAATTCCCGGTCGGGTCAATTTGGGGGTTAAAGTTACTCACGTCCGTAAGTTTACCCTTGAGACCCTACACGTGATACCTGGGTGGTGCTAAATGAGTGACACTGATTGAGTGGTAGAGCCACGCTGCGTTGCAGCACGCATTGGGCCTGCTCGCCAGTGGTAATACCACCCTCTCACGAATATCCGGCGTGAAATAATGGCACTTGGTGCTGTTGTGTTTCGTCCGGCCAGTGAGAGTTCTGAGTTCCTCACAATTTCTTATTCCCTCCTAAACCCTTTTCCTTTCTTAAAGGTCGGCAACGCATCTGCGACGCCTCTGGTTTTACGGGTGTCCATGGGCGGCAGTGATTGCTCTCCATCAGGTGACCCGCCTGCTCGAAAAAAATAAATAAATTAGAGAAAAACTGTTTTTGAATTGATTTCGGGTCTTCCGCTTTTTTTCTATAGAAACATAGATGTATATTTATCCGTTATCTTACCACATTAACGGTTTTTAAAAGAATACTCGTCTTGGTCTAGATAATTGGTGTGAGCGTAAACAATTTTTTTTTGTTTTGTCTAGTGCTCGTTCCTAAGTGTTCATCAACGGATTTTTATGGCTTCCTAGCCAATTCTTATTATGGAATAATCCTTTCAAATGCCATATTACATACTGCTAGGTAGGGAGAGTAACCTATAAGGTACCGACTCCTAAATTGTACAACCTACAAATTTCCTACTAAACGCTGCCATTATTCTACACTGGCAACACAAAATGAGGCGACTACAGCGCCACTGTCACTGCGCCATTTTGTTTCTTCTTATGACAGATGACACGAGAGTGAGAGAGAATTTTTTCGTCTATTGTATAAGAAGGTAGCTCAACAAAAATGTTAGTGATCAATACGAACTCCTTGGTCGAGTGGTTTGTACACCGGTTTTCATGGTGTTGCCATCTCTGAGGTCCCGCGCGGGTTCGATCCCCGGTCGGGTCAATTTAGAAATTATTGTTTTCTAAATTGTCTTGGGTCTGGGTGTTTTCTATGTATAACAAGTATGTATTTAAGTATTTTAAGTATGTTTATATCTAGCCCAAGAGTTTCTCGAAGCTTTTGGGCTAGATAATTGGTGTGAGTGTAGGAAAGTTTTATTTATTTATTATTTTTAATACACACTGTATTCTTTAAGAAAGCACGATTCCTACTGTTTTTAACACCGCGAGTACAAATCAGTTGGTTAAGGTTATGTTGTTGTTTTTTTAAGTTTCCTACCGAACTACCGTGTACCCTATATTGGACCTCTTCGAGGTTCCAAAATTGGACCGGTACAATTATTACAATTATAATATATGTTAATCTGAGGTAAGATTTAATGTCTAGTCCTATTAAGCCAAGACTAATCCTTATCAATACCAAAAATATTGTTCCTAATAATACGTAAATAAATATATTGTTTTTTTACATTCATTATTATTGTTTTTTTATATTCATATTTATATTGTTTTTTTACATTCATTCATTTCATTTCAACGTAAATAAATAATTATGAATATATATAGTATCCCGTGGTACAATTTAGGATACTAGTTCCGTAAATTAGACCGAAGGACAACTATCAGTAGATTAATATTTTTAAATAGTTTTAACTTGAATTATGTTGTAACAGAAATACCAAGGTAACACCTAAGTCAGATTGGGTTTCTCTAACTTACAAGGTTTAGGTATTTTTAGTGTTATGTCAAAAGTGGTGCAATATAGGTTACTCTCCACTTATTTCATCTTTATTTTATTTTTTTACATTTTTAATTTGTATCTTTGCAAAGAAATAAAGGAAATTGAGGAGCTCGATGCCGCAGCGGCTTGCGCGTTCAGCTTGCGACCTTGTCTGCTAAGCCACTTTCGCATTGCCAGGTCGCTGAATGGGTGACCAATTTAAAAACATCTTGAGCTCCTACGTGCTTCGGAAGACACGTTAAGCCGTTTGGTCGCGGCTGTTGTCGTAAGATGGCAGTCGTTAAAACCCACCAACCCGCATTGGGCCAGCGTGGTGGGTTATGGCCCAACATCCCCACGTGCTATTGTCCGCATGGAAGGCCTGTGCCCAGCATTTGGACGTTTGTAGGCTGATGATGATGATGAATAAAAGTGTAGAAAGGAAATAAAACTTACCTTCATAATTGCTTACATCCATTGTCTACAAAACTTTAATAGTAGATTATGCACCAAGGGGATAAAGTAGTGTCTTATGTAGCAGGCGCCCCGTATTGAATCCCGAGCAAAACGAAGGATTCTAGCGTTAACTCCCGAGCGCAGCGAGGGTGCGTAGAGTTAACTCCCGAGCAAAGCGAGGGAGTTAAGACAAGAATCCTGAGTGCAGCGTGGGATTTAAGTTCGCCCAAGGCGAAGGCACCTTTATCCCCGAGGAGCATACTCTACTTTTCACACCATCTACGAGACAATAAAAAGCAATAATAAAACAAAGAAATTCGCCTCTTTTGTTGTGATCTATTTTTCTTTTATTTTCTACTCGTGGTGGCCAGTTCGATTTCCGAACAATTTGGTGAATGCATGGAATTAATATTACCTACCTATCGTAAATGTTCGTATGCGATTTCTATTTTTTGTTCCAAATTCAAATCATATTAATGACCAGCGGGTCATAATGAAATTCAGTACAATATTAATGCCCTGCTAGACCTCAGGTCTTAAATTACTTACTTTGAGTTAGGTTTGCATGACATATAATTTGACATTGTCGAGCAGGTGGTGTGAAAAATTATTTATTGTTACAGAAAAAAGTTGTTTGGGACTAAATTTATACTAACTTGCTCTGTTGAAAAGAAAAAAGTTCCAGCTTTTTTGAGCGGTGAACAAAAGCGCGTGAAGCCTCACAAGATCAAGGCAAGGCTCTTCGAAGGACCAAATGTGGTTGCTGCCTGGAATAAGATCTGTTTGTACTAACTTGTACAACACGAGAATTTGGATTACCATATTATTACCATACTAAACCATCATACGTTGCTATGCATACTTCGCCGAAAGTCTGTGTTAGTGCAATATCAAATAACATTGTAGCCGCAAAACGCAATTCATGCTAAATATAGGTATTAACGTAGGGCGGTTATTGATGTCGGATCAAATGTTTCAATGAACCAAACTATGTAATTTAAAACATATTTGAGCGAAGCGATGGCTGATTCACATGTCATACTCGTGAACAGGTGCCGCCTGTGGAGGCTGGTCTGCTTTTGCAATCTTATTTTTTTTATTGGTAGTATTTAATAGTCTTTCTTTTTGTTTCAAAAATACTGTAAGACGTTGTTCGTTTTATTTTAAATCGAGCAATACCTGTTTTTTTATTGAATATTCTTTTGTATGTGTTGTGTTGTCTTGTTGTTTTGTTTGTAAATGTTTTTTTGTTGTAATGGAAAATGTCCTTCCATGACAGGGAGGGCATTTTCCAATTTGTATATTGTATGATTTGGTAACGACATATGGTTTTGTAAATGTCGTTACTTCTATATTATTATAAATCTGTGGAATTTCTTGCGCCCGTTCTTCTCCACAGCTAAAAGACTTCCTGGATGGGCGGGGTGGGTGGGTAAGTTTACTAAATGAAGAAATTATGATTTTGATTTTTTAAGGCTGTAAGTTAAATAGTGTAATTTGTCATAATTTTCAATTGTATTAGTCATTATCATGAACCTATAGGTAGGTACTGTATGCATAGTCATTATTGTCAGTGTAAACTTTGTTTCACTAGTGGCCATATTAAGAGCCAAGTCATTAATGTTCGTTTCAACGTTACGTCCATTTCCACTCACTTCTAAACAGAGACTAGAATGATTAACTAATATTGTTTTTTTGAAAACTTTGATACTTAGATAAAGCAGTGCCCTTACTGGGTCGAACTAAACTAGACATAAGACGAAGCAATAAAGATCATGATTATGTTTTATGTCATTGAATGGTGAATTCGCAAAATCTATCTGACGTCACGGGGAAGACAAGGGTCTCGCTTGACAACATAATTATGTCATAACGCTAAGCTTCTATTGCGGCTTAGCGTTAGCTCTACCCGCTATTGCGGGTAGAGCATATCAGTCATTTTAATTTATCCAAATTGAAACGTGGATGTTTAAAGGTACCTACGTACCTATCGTATTTCTTCATTCTTGGGCTTGGTACATTTGGTTTAATATACATTTGATAATTATAATAATCTAATGATATACCTAAAACATATTAATATAATGTGCAAACAAGCGTGCAGCATGCAAGCAAGCATGCAGCAGGCATGTTTTCTGTCACGGCTCCGGCACTGCGAGGCTCCGGCGCGCGGTCCCACGCGAGCTTATCGTCGCAAATGGTTTTGGCTCACCACCGCGGCTTCGGCTTGCTGTAAATGCAATGGGCTGTGAAAGAAAAAGACAAACACCTCGGTGGCCGAATAGTCAAGCGCTTGGCTCGATATCCGGAGGTTCCAGTTCAGTTCCCAGGTTGGGCAAAGAGTGATTTCAATGCTGCGCCCGGGCACATGAGTAAAGAAACGGTACAGAGACAAAGCTTCATACAACCGCGCCATCGCGAGTCAACTACTACAAGCATACGGCGCATGTGTGCGTGTCCACTAGCCGCTGCGTCGCGTATGCGCCGCCACTGGATAAAACCGGTTTACCACAGTATTTACGCTCGCTCGGCCAGTGGACAAACGGAGAGACTCGCGACGACGACCGACGGCGCGTTGTATGAAGCTTTGTCTCTGTTCCGTTTCTTTACTCATGTGGCCCGGGTTTGTGATCACCAGACACATTATGCTAGCTCGGTGATTAAGTCAATACCCATCAATTATAACGATGACTTGATTTCAATGGTGGATGCTTTTGCCCAGCAGTGGGATAGTATACAGGCTGTCATCATCATCATGAGCCTGTAAACATCCCACTGCTGGGCACAGGACTCCCACGTGGACAATAGCACGTGGGGATATTGAGCCATAAGCCACCACGCTGGCCCAACGCGGGTTGATGGGTTTTAACGACTGCCACCTTACGAAAATCACCGGGACCAACGACTTAACGTGCGTTCCAAAGCACGAAGGAGCTCGAGATTTTTTTAATTGGTCACGATTTGGCAAGATCGCAAGCCGAACGCGCTAGCCGCTGCACCATCGAGCTCCTCTATACTCTATAGAGGCTATACTGTACTTTACTTATTGTTTTCTGAGGTTTAAGCGAGCACTACTCATTGAAATTAAACACTTTTACACGAACCCTTTACAGGGTCCGTGGTCACAGTCTCCCTGTGACCACGGACCCTGTGAAATGTCAGGATAATATAAAAACCATGTAAATAGTAAATTATACGCGAGTTAATCCGTAAAAAAGTGTTTCATTTCAATGTACTTTACTTTATTTTCAATGGGTTGTGCTCGAATTTATTTCACATAATGGTGTCAATTACCAAATCTGTACCAGATTCACTGGTGAGCGGGCTGGTTGGAGGAGGGCTGGAGAGGTGTAAAGTCTAGCAATGGATTATGATATGCTGAAGAAGAAATAAATGTCCCCTAAGCCGTAGAGTCGATGGACAAGATCGGAAAGCCCGAGGGCTTCTCTAAGAACTAGTACTCGGAGCCGGTTGTTGTTGTTGGCTTACTATATAGATGGGTACGAAAATTATGAATCTCGAGCTCCGGCGTGTCTTAAGTTGGCAGGTATTTAAATTCATTAGCCCGCATTGGGCCAGCGTGGTGAGTTATGAATAACAACTGATAACCCTGTCTCACGGACGAATAAAAAAAGAAGGACTCTAAAAGAAGGATACTAACAGGTGATGCAACCTTTATGCTGGAGTGTGTGTTGTCACGGGGACGGTTGACATCAAATTGGCGGCCGATCGGCTTCCCTTTGTGTAAGGGTGTGCTGTATAGTTACATTAATACTGGCTTACTGTTTAAGGACGTTAGTCCTAATTTTTATACTCGTCCGGTGCCCTATCCCATGATCTGATATTGCCGTAGTTCCATCCATGCGCTTCGCAGTGGGATATTTACCTTATGACAATGTCTGCATTTATTTATTTCAAAGAACATATACATACAAATCACAATAATAACAAAGGACACTAAAAATACATATGTATTATGCTAATGACAAATCTTAGACGCCTGAAAATGTCGGGCGACGGGCTCAAGATTATGACATAGGTAGGTACTGACCCAAACTAGTCCACCGGGGCGTGGTGTGAAATGATGTCGTTCAAGGCAGATATGTATGTAAATACAGCCGTAACTGTAAGCCACGCTCGAAAGAATTCTTATGAAAGGCATTTGCCTATATTTCGTATGGTAATGTATTAATAAAGAAAAAAACAGCCCGCTTAGTCTACGATATGGAAACGCTAATGAAAGCATTGGATTATGCAGAACTCGCGGGACTGCGTATATCTTATTGTGTGTAGCGATACGGAAAACGCTTGTTATATTACCATTTTGTATTTTGTAAGTATTATTGTACAATGTTTATTACTAAACTGGCTAACGCCCCCCCCCCCCCCCCCCCCCCCCCCCAAATCAACTGTATTTTTAGTACCCACAAAATCCTAAAATTGTTACAATATTATCTTAAATACAGGTACTTACTAAGTATAATCTAATTTTATTCTAGAAAATTAAGGACCATGATAAAAATAAATACACGTGATATCTTACTACTACCCCCCTCCCCCCTTGTGATATTTCGTGATTTTGCCAAACCCCTCCCCCCCTTTCAAGCCTCACGTGATTACCCCCCAGTCTTGGAATTTAAATGTCAAAAATGATGACAGCAGGTGCGCCACAATTTTTTTGAAATTGCGGATGACGTCACAATTGCCGCCTTTTGCAAAAAAAAAAACTCTAAAATCAAACCATATTTTGTCGTTCTGTAAACATCAATATACTAACTGATATATTTCCTATCCATCAGGTATCAAAATAAAGTGATGGTCGCAACAGTTTATTTGTCTTAGTATTTCTCTTAAAATCACTCGGAAATCGGAAACATGCTAACGGACTTTACACGCTTTATCTAGTAGTAATAACGATGTATTGCTAACAACTTATTATCTAAATATGATCATTATAGTCTCAATAATCATTTTCTAATAAGAAACAGTACTTACATTAGATAAATCCAATAAAAACAGCACACAAAACATAGCGACTGATTCACTCCGACTCTCCGAATGACAGAATCGAGCACAGACTATGCGATATTTTGCGATCACGATGCATAAAATGTACCACAGAACCGAAATAATCGACCTTGTTCATACTTAAGTAGTCTGTAAGTCTATGAAAACACGGTACAAAGTCAAGTGGGAGAGGGCGGTGGGCGGCGGACCGCTTGGGGTTCTAGAGGTTAATGGACGGCCCCTAATTGAAACTGTCGTAAATGAATGCTCGATAACGCTTACGTCTTATAAGTACCTGGTATTTTTTTTAAATTTATAGTGTAGTAGTAGTTTTTGTATACGTTTAATATGATGTGTTTATTCATTTTAACCTTAGAGCATTCAACCAAGGAATGCTCTAAGATTTTAACGCATTTCGACTTCTTAATATTAGTTTACATAAAACCACAGATTTAACTTTATGGTCTACACAATAAAAACCTTCTTCCAGTCTTTATTAAAACTCAAATTCAGAATAACCTCGATATTAAGTTCACATATTTTTATCGCAGATACTACGAATACTAGTCAACTCTTAATTAATTAGTATTATTTCCCAGTAGTAGTCGATGAAGGATCCCAAGGGGGTTTTATGGTGTTTGTACTTAATTAATTATTTAATGGTACCTACCTAGTTACATAATAATAAAGTGGTAAGCCCTGTCGAGTCGGCTCGTTAACCCAACATGAAAATTCTAGGTGCAATACACTAGAGTACAATAAACTGCTTTGTGAACATCATTAAACTGTAAAGTGTAAATTGTGGCGTGATAAAAGTTTAAGGCGTATAAACGAGACGGTGGTAGGGGCAGAGAACCCGTCTACATGGCTGCAATCCACATAATGTATGTGGTCTGTAACAAAAAATCTTTTGGGGACAAATTATTGTTTAAGGACGTGTATGTAATGTTGACGATGAAGAAGAAAACAAGTCTATTAGAATAAGAAAATTTTTATTGACGCTTACAAAAAGATTCACAGAAATTTTAATTAATAAAAAATTCAATATATACCATAGGAAGACGTATGAGTGTAAAGTATTAGTCTTAGAATGGTTAAAAACCTTAACAACGTATGAAGAGACTGAAATTATTTTAATAGTAGATTGTTATACAAGGGGCTAAAATGACCCATTATTTACGAGGTAGTTTTACTCCTGAGCTTTAGCGAGGGAGTAAATAGAAACCGAGTTTTAATGGGTTTTTAACGCTGTGTGTTACACTCTGATTTTCACTACGAATGCGAGAAAATAAAACAATCCAATACAATATGAATTGATTTATTTTATTAAAAATTAACCCGTTAGTTGCTTTAACGACGCCCAAGGGAAGAGAATGGTTGGTAGTATTATTTTGATGAGCCCACTGCCGCTCGATGCTGTTGGATATTAGGTATGTGCAGTCTTTCCATCTCGTAAAAGGCGACTAACGGACTAAAGACTGCGCATACATCCAACAGCATAGAGCGGCGATGGGCTCATCAAAATAATACTACCAACCCCTTTCTTTCCTTGGATGTCGTAAAAGGCGACTAACGGACTAAAGACTGCACATACATTCAACAACATAGAGCGGCGATGGGCTCATCAAAATAATATCACCAACCCTTCACTTTTCTTTGATGTCGTAAAAGGGGACTAACGGACTAAAGACTGCACATACATCCAACAGCATAGAGCGACGATGGGCTCATCAAAATAATACTACCAACCCCTCCCTTCCCTTGGGTCTCGTAAAAGGCGACTAATGGACTAAAGACTGCACATACATACAACAGCATAGAGCGGCGATGGGCTCATCAAAATAATACTACCAACCCCTCTCTGCCCTTGGGTGTCGTAAAAGCGACTAACGAGCTAAAGGCTCACCACCTAAGCACATGTGCAGACTGTGCAGTTTTTTCTTGCAGACCACGCATCTGTGTGGTTGATGATTACTAATTTTACCATAAACTATAATAATAACTATCTCAAAAAAGTTTTTAATCAAGTAAATAGTAATAAGTCGAGTCTTTATTCATGATTATTCTACATAACACTAAATACTTTTTCGTTTTTGTAGGCTCATTGTCATGTGAAAGACAAAAATTAAAAAAAAAATACTTTTTCCCCTAGGGCAAGAAAAGCTATTTTAGCCCCGCTCTAGAACGCTACAATGACGGTCTTTTTGAGCAAGAGGAGTGAAAAAATAATTATATAGTATAGTAATCCAACTAGTAACACGCACATACACATATACATAATCACACACATACACTCAACACGCACCCACACACATACACACACACACACACACACACACACAGAAAAACATACCCGGGGCTATGCATCGAAAAATCCGAATTACACTTTGCACGCCCCGGGAACTGAATCAGGAACTCCGGATATTGGTAGGCTAGGTATACTTGGGCCAAATTCGACGAAGAATGTTTTTTATGACATTTACAAGAAAACCACTAACAAAAAATAAATTTATCTCAAGTATAGATCGATGCCACTTGGCCATCAAGGTCTATCTGTGTCGCGTGGCGATGAAAGAATACTAGCACCCCCTCTCTTTCCTTAGGTGTCGTAAAGGCGATTAACTGACCATAGACTACACATACATCCAACAGCATAGAGCGGCGATGGGCTCTTCACCTGTCACGCTTAGCACATGTGAAGTCGCTATTCGGTGAATAGTGGACTATGGTAGAGGACTCTTTTGCTGTCCTCATTGCTTTGTCTCTGACTAACCCTTCGGGGATAATAGTGGTGATTATAAATATGTATGTATATAATTATTCTAAAAGGTCCCTCTCCCCATCCCCCTGAGACTAGTGTAGAGTAGAGTCTGTCCAACGAAAGTTGAACCTCGTAGTTATTTGATTGTCAACATTTTGTCTCTGTGTGTCTATCTAAGTTGTCATATGTCAAACTGAAATTTTATCTGTGAAAATTGCAGCTGTGTGAGTAACCCTGTGTTACCCTGTCATGTTTTTTTTAAAATTGTCGCGTTTTTCCTGGTTCAGCTTTCGTTGGCCAGACTCTAACTTATTTATATATTGAGCAAAATAGGATAGCGGCTTAGGTACTAAAAAAAGACTACCCAACCCCTCTTTCCCTTGGGTGTCATAAAAGGCATAGACTAAAGACTGCACATACATCCAACAGCATAGAGCGGTGATAGGCTCACCACCTATCACGCTGAGGACGTGTGCAGCTGTAAGTTGGTGACACGTGACCTGCTTTTATATAGCAGTGGACTTGCTTCTGCGGTCCTCATTGCTTTAGTCTATGACTCACCCTTTGTGGATAATAGTCGTGAATTTATGTAGAATAGAATAGAAAACATTTTATTAAGTAATACCTTAGATAAAACAAAAAGGGAAGATACGGCATTGGCGCCTCGTGAGTGAGCCGCCAAAATTAGGCCCAAAGGCACAATTTCACTTCAGTCACAATTTGCCGAGCGTACAGGCTACATCGCACTATTGCGGATATTCTACTGTGTGAAAAA
This sequence comes from Scoparia ambigualis, assembly GCA_963921215.1. Lineage (NCBI taxonomy): Eukaryota > Metazoa > Arthropoda > Insecta > Lepidoptera > Crambidae > Scoparia > Scoparia ambigualis. The sequence goes on along the minus strand of OY992517.1, from coordinate 27,263,733 downwards.
GAGAAAGACGCTACTCCGCAGTGGCGTCGGAATCGGTCGTACTGTTATATCCTGGGATAGTTACCTAAAGTGCTGAGATGACAGTTTTATGCTGACTTGGCAACTCATGAAACTACGCGTCCCGGCAGACTGACTCTGCGAGCTAGTCTACCATGAGTCCGCGAACGGAGTGGTTGCTCCGCGTCTTAATTAAATAAATCACTGTCTTTATTCCAAATAAATATAATCATTTTTTTTTTATTTTTATTTATTTATCTTGTAAACAAACAATTACAATGTAATGACATGCGATACATTTAAAAAACCACTAAGGTTTAAACTTATGCTATCGCGAGTTTACAATTTGTGTAAATATGATTAATATTTAGGTGTAGGTATAAAATAATAAAAAGTTAATTACACATAATATTAAGTTAATAAAAAGAAAAATTAGTTACATTAAATTATAAAAATGTTGTTTCAGTTTAAACTTGATGTTTTTCTGAGTGACACCATCTATTAATTCGGACGGCAACCCATTGATAAGACGAGGTACTAGGAAACCGGCTCTGCGCTCGCCGTACGCGTTGTTCGCGCGCGGCTTGCAAAGCCGGTTTCCAGACATTGCTCGAGTATATACAGCATGCTCTATTGGAATCTGCAAGGATTTATTAAAAAATTGTTCTTTCAATAAAGTATATTGTACTTGTATATGTATTGGTAATGTTATACAGTGTTTGAAGAGACCAATTGCATCGTCCTGAAATTGATATTTAATTTTTTTGGAAACAATAGTTTTAAGTATTTTTAATTTTAAGTTATTTATCGGATCCAGATATGATTTGTAAGTTCGTCCGTAACTACTGAGACCGTATTGGATGCAGGATTCGGCTAGTGCGTTATACAATATTAATTTTACTTTAAATGGAATGGAATTTTTAAGTATGATAATGTTTGCCAGAAACTGCCTTAATTTAGTACAGACATGCTCAATGTGATGATTCCAATTAAATTTATTGTCTATAACTAACCCAAGATATGTGTGTTTGTCAACTGTTTCTATTCCCTGACAGCAACATGCGATGTTAGTATGTAAGCAACTGTGATTGTGAATCACCAGTCTAATGACTGGCGAGTGCCTGACGTACGGAGATTTTATAACTAACAATTTAGTTTTGATAGCATTAATAACCAGCCCAGCGTCGTGACACCATCTTGAGAGGGCATCCAGGTCAGACTGCAGAAGATCGCAGGCAGCTTGGGGATTTTTATTACCGATTACCAGGCAGGTATCATCAGCAAACTGGTAGCACGTACTGTTAACAATGCAGTTGCCCATGGCGTTAACATAGGACAAAAAATGCAAGGGTCCTAGCACCGATCCTTGTGCTGTGCCCTCTGTTATTGTTATGGGTTCACTATAGGCATTATCGATCTTCACCGAGAAAGTTCGGTTTTTCAAATAATTTTTACACCAATTTAACAAAGGGCCACGCACTCCACATTTGTCTAGCCTGTCTACCAACCTGATCATGCCCCAAAGTATCAAAAGCACGTGAGAAATCAATAAACAGGGCTAACACCTGTCTCTTCTCATTTAAATGACTATTGACTTCATCCGTGAATTTAGATAAAAGATCTGCTGTACTCTTGCCTGATTGAAACCCGAATTGACACGGGTTTATTACAGTATGTTTCCTATAAAAGTTATGTATTTGCTGACATACATATTTTTCAACAATTTTATCAATTGAAGAAAGCAGTGTAATTGGCCTATAATTTGCATAATCATCCCTTTTTCCCTTTTTATGCACAGGTCTGACACATCCATCTTTTAATTTATTTGGGTACAAACCAGTTTTGATGCTACGGTTAATCAGGTCGGCAATAGTTGGGGATATATCTTTTCCTATCAGTTTAATGTCTGAGATCCTAATATTGTCAATGCCTGGTGCTTTACTTGAGTTTAAGTTTTTAATGATTTTATAAACACTATCAGAAGTTGCATTTTGAAATAGAATACTTGAGTCTAAAGTTTTACAAGTGTTAACTGAGTTTAATAATTTTATTTTACAATTTGGGATTATATTTTTCACCGCACGTTCAAAGCTATTTGCAAAGTTATTAGCTATAGCTTTAGAGCTGAGACCTTGCGCATTAAATGCCTTTAGTATAGCTGCATCAATAGACAGAATCCCTCTCCCTAACAGCTCGTTAACAATAGCGTAAACTTTTTTTATGTTATTAAAATTATTATTTATTTGTTTTAGGTAATATACATTCTTTTTGTTCTCTAGGACTTTGTGCACTTTATTGCGTACTTTATTATATTCTAGTCTTAACTTAGCATCATTTGGGTTATTTTTCCAATTGTAATACAATTTGTTTCGTTTATCACAGAGCCTCGTGACGTTGTCGTCAATCCAGGGTGCAATAAACCGTTTGATATTTTTTTTTGTTAAATCAATTGTTTTAATACTTGTTGCTGAATTTTTTGCCATTTGAAATGAGTTACATATTAGGTTTAAAATTTCTTCTGGGGAATTCATATCATTAGACTTTATCCATTTCACATTTTTAAGTTCCCTATAAAGTATATCAAAATCAATCAATGCTTAGGAACATGCCGTATACGCTCGGGCTCTGTGGGCGCGTCGTCGATGCACGTAAAAATGACACCTCGGTGATCGGCCAGTACGGCGTCTAGCGCCGCCGAGAACGGATGTGATGTGGGGAAACGAGCAAAAATGTGGTCTATACAAGATTTAGTGACAATGTTTTGTTTAGTTTCGATTCTTGTGTAATCTGATATTCCACACATCAACCCGTGCTCGCTAAGTGCCACCATGTATGCATCTTTGTATGACGTTATGGTTTTAAGATCGATGTTAGTGTCACCCATTAAAAGGAAGTTCTGTTTCGCATCAAACCTAGAAATATATTTACTCAACTCGATAACAAACAAGTTTTTATTGGTAGATGGTGGCCTATAAACTGCACACACAACCGCGCTTAGTTTTGAATTTAGTTTTACAGTGCCCGAGAGACTTTCAAACGTGTTGGTTTTATGTTGAATAACTGTAAACTTAAGATGGTTTCGTACGTATATAATTATACCTCCCCCTTTTTTATTTATTCGTAGTTGTGAATGCAGGTTATAGCCCGGTATGTTGTATAAGTGAACGATATTATCCGAGATACCAGCTTCTGTTAATACTATTATATCTAATGGATAGTTACAATTATGAATTATTTCTTGTAATTTAGTGAAATTCCTTATAATTGATCTAATATTAAAGTGTAAACAAGACAAGCTAACAATACTTTTAGGAGGTAGCTGTTGGAAAAAATGATTAGGAGAATTAGTATTGAAGATTTCACTTATTTGTGTATCCATTTAGTGAAACGTAAGATTAGGTAAAAAAGAGATTAAAAAGAGATTTTTTTTTTTTTTAATTTTAGTAGGAGCTTAATAATTTCTTTAAAGTGGCGTGGAAAAAGATGTCCTAGGTTGCTTCTCAGATTGATTGGAGCTTTGTTTTACAATTTGGTTAATGTCATGCATAGTACGGATATAATATATTTTACTATTGCCGGTTTTACGGGCACATACCCTCCCATTTTTACACCATACATATTGACATGACTTATTCAATAATTGAACTTTAGCATTATACAGAAGAGTTTTCTGGTACTTAGTCAAGGCTTCCCTAATAAAAATACGCTTATCTACTTTCTCCCTCGTGGCATCCGGCGCCACCATACCCACGGTTAGGCACTTGTCCTTGCCAGCGTCGATCCACTGTTGTTGTAAAATGTTAGTCTTCAGTTTTACAAGTATCGATCCCGGTTTGTCCTTTGTACCCGGCAGGCGTTGTGTTGACTGTACATTCTTCTTATCCATATCCAGTTTCAGAGCGATAGTTTCTATTATTGCACCTATCTCATTGTTCGATACCTCTGGTAATCCAGCAACTTCTATCGAGGTCGAAAGAGACTTTTGCTCGAAATCTTTAAGCCCTTGTTCTAAAGCAGTCACCCGAAGTTCCAGGTTCTTATTTTTGTTTAGTAGATCATAGTTCTGGTTTTCTACCTCTTTGATACGTTTGTCCTGTGTTTTTATAGACTGCTCCATGGTGGTAAGTTGTTCACTGAGATACTCGAGTGAATTCTCAAGACTCCCGATCTCCTCGCGAAAGGTTTTTTTTACTTCTCGACTGATGTCCTGTACTAGTTTTTTAGCATCAATGATTTGGGCGTTTTTGCTGTGACCCGTTTCACCGTCATCCTCGTCGTCATCATCTTCTGGGATCACAAACGACGACCTACGAGAAATATTTTTCAGACACTCCTGACAACTCCATTCTATGCCGGATGAATTTTTGATAGTGTTCAGCTGTTTATTAGATAGCTTGGAACAAGTAGGGTCTGCGTGTACTATAATTTCGCACCTGCTGCACTCCAATCCAGGCACCTTTTTAGTAACATTTTTCTTGCATTTTACACATTTTTTAACAACCATTGTTAATGCGGGTGGATATAACTTTTGTAGCTACTAGCGCGTGTCGTGTCCTTACGCTACGGCGTTCAAACGTAAACTGATTTCAATTCACTTACAGCTATTAAATAATTTGTTTTTAAAAAGGCATTTCAATTCCGCTTTATAACATTGGTGGCAGCGTAAAGGGATTTTGAAGTTTAATTAAGTGATCCTCGGAACGCCTCTAAAGTGAAATACTTTAAATCCAAAACTGTCTAAAGTGAATTGTGAAACACTTTGAGTTTAAAGTGCCTAAAGTGAACTAATTCCATTTAATAACTTTTTCACTAACAACAAAGTGTCAAAAAAGAAACTCAAAAGTCTAAAGTGAAAGTGAAAGTCAAAAGGGGTAGACTCCATTATTTCATCACCCCATTTTGACATCGAGAAATTCAACCATCGTGCCAGGAGCCGGAAGTTGTCGCTATCTGCGCATTCCTGCTATCTGCTGGAATCCATTTCCTGGTACTCAGTTCCTGACAGTCAAGAAATAAATCCGAAGAAATGAAAGTGCAACTGTATTTGCGAGTGAATTAATTCCTGAGTTCAGTTACTATCAATCCGTGCATTCTTCACGCTTATCGCAACGCGCCGTGGCCGTCTAGACCATACGCCCACGTATTTCCAACGCGTCGCCGAGTTGCAGCATTACAAGAGTTGAATATTATAAGACAATTAATCTTAAGCTTCTACTTTTCAGCACGTTAGTTATTCTTTGTGTTTATTATTTTAATTTAATTTTGTGTTTTCCTTTCTCGTAACTTTTTATTTAGCAAAATGTTTAAGAGTGACGCCAAGAACGATACAAAAGAGCAGGAAGTACCTTTAAGTGTAATTTTAAAATTCATTAAGCCGTTTGACGGCTCACGTAATAAATTAAATCCATTCTTAACTAATTGTAATACGCGATTTCTCTTGCGTCTACACAGCAAGAAGAAATTATTTTTAAATTCATTTTGAGTCAATTAGAAGACAAAGCTGAAAGTGCCTGCTCTATTAAAGATTTCAACACCTGGAATTCACTCAAAGAATTCCTGAAAAACCAGTTTGGTGAACGGAAACACTATGCACATCTGCTCACCGATTTACAGGAATGTAAACAATTAAATAATGAATCAGTAAACCAATTTTCATTACGAATCGAGACTTGTTTATCCAAATAATTAACAGAGGTTACAATATCTAATTCCCAGAAAAGCGAACTTTCTGGCAGATTAGCTGCTATGGAAGAATTAGCGCTTAATACATTTACATTAGGACTACATCCTCGATTGTCTAATATTATCAGATGTAGGGATCCTAAGAATCTTAACGAAGCAGTCAACCATGCGATCTCGGAAGAGAAAATTCAACAGTTCTCTTTCCGAAATAATAATACTTCGATTGTCAAACCTAGGACACCTAATCCCGTCGTTCAAAGATTCTATCCATCGAGGCCTAACGTAGCAAATTCACAACATCAATCTAGGGACCTACCATTTTGCAGATATTGTAAAAAGCTAGGCACTAGGCAACTTGAAAATTGCAGGCTTCGCGAACACAAAAAAAAGCGATTTAATAACGGTAGCCAACCTTTCACTCCGGCTCAGCCTTCTTCTTCAAATTTTAGACCTCGATATGATTCACGCGTGACCTTCATTGAAGATGATCAAAACCAAAACCAATATCATGATCAGAACCAAGCTGAATACAGTAATAATAATAATTTAAACTAGTAAGTGTCCCGTCCCGGTGTCGCACAGGGCAATATCCAGCCAACCATAGTATCGACACCACTCAACACCGTTTCGTTAAACATGTGACCCATGGACAGGGTAACCAGCCTCAAACTCGTGGTCAACTTCCGTCATTGACCCATGGACAGGGTAACCAGCCCCAAACTCGTGGTCAACTTCCGTCATTGACCCATGGACAGGATAACCAGCCCCAAACTCGTGGTCAACTTCCGTCATTGACCCATGGACAGGGTAACCGGCCCCAAACTCGTGGTCAACTTCCGTCATTGACCCATGGACAGGGTAACCAGCCCCAAACTCGTGGTCAACTTCCATCATTGACCCATGGACAGGGTAACCAGCCCCAAACTCGTGGTCAACTTCCGACATCGACCCATGGACAGGGTAACCAGCCTCAAACTCGCGGTCATTCTCCATCGTCGACCCATGGACAGGGTAACCAGCCCCAAACTCGCGGTCTCCTGAAACAAAAAAATAATACAATGAACACTAATCCTAATCTAGAAAAAATTTATAATATTACCACTAATCCATCGAAAAAATACTTGCCATTTGTAGTAGTTCAAACCTCAATATCTAGTAAACCTTTGTCGTTGCTTGTTGATAGCGGAGCATCCATAAGTCTAGTGAAACAATGCTCAGTAGAGATGATGCCTCCTATAATGTCAAATAATTATGTTAATTTTACCGGATTTGGGAATGAAGACAACCCCATGAAATCATTAGGCACCATTCCCGTCAGTTTCAATTCTTTATGGCATCAATTCCATCTTATAGGCAAGGTAGATTTTCCTTACGATGGAATAATTGGGAACGATTTTCTGTCAGATTCACAAAGTAAAATTGATTTCGAAGAAGAAACACTTACTATAAATGAAACAGAACTAAAATTAAAATTTAGCGAACCAATTTACATTATTAAATCCAGATCTGAAACTATAATAGAATGCTCCGTTCTCAACCCTGATATTAAAGAAGGTATTATATTAGACCAACATATTTCTGAATCCCTCTTAATATCTAATTGCGTAGTTAAGGTAAAACCCAATAATAGAGTTAATGTATCTGTCCTCAACGTTTCTGAAAATCCTATTTCTATTAGCTCCAACCTTCTCCTAACAATACTACCCGTAGAAAAAGAAAATGTGTATGTAACAAGTTCCGAGAAAAGTTCTTTAGAAAGAACGGAAGAAGTATTGAATTTATTGCGCGTATCGCATCTAAATAAAGAAGTAAGTAACCTTTTAGATACATGCGCGGAATTTTCAGACATATTTCACCTAACAGACGAAAATCTCTCTTCAACTAGCGCTATCCAACATGAAATTTCTACCAGTTCCTCTACACCTATCAACGTGAAGTCCTATATATTCCCAGAAGTACACAAGGAGGAAGTAGAATCCCAAGTTAGGAAAATGCTAAAAGACAATATAATTCAGCCTTCTATCTATCCTTGGTCTTCACCCATTTGGGTCGTTCCCAAAAAGATGGATGCATCTGGGAAAAGAAAGTGGCTTATCGTAGTGGATTATCGCAAACTTAATGATATTACTATAGGAGAAAGTTACCCTATACCTCAAATTAACGAAATTCTTGACCAGCTGGGTAAGAGTAAATATTTTTCAACCCTTGATCTCGCATCAGGGTTTTACCAAATCGAAGTGAATCCACAAGATATGCCAAAAACAGCTTTCAGTGTCCCCGGAGGACACTTCGAATTCACCAGAATGCCATTTGGACTCAAAAATGCGCCTGCAACATTTCAAAGACTGATGAATACAGTCCTCTCCGGTCTTCAAGGTATGCAATGCTTTGTTTACCTTGACGATATAGTAATTTATTCCTTCGATTTAAAATCACACATCAGCAAATTACGTAGCGTCTTTGAACGTCTGAGAAAGTTCAATCTTAAACTCCAACCAGACAAGTGTGAGTTCCTTCGTAAGGAAGTGACGTACTTAGGCCACACATTTAGCGAACAAGGGCTTAAGCCCAATCATGACAAAGTCAAGGCAGTTAGCCAATTTCCAGTCCCTAAATGCCAAAAAGACATAAAATCATTCTTAGGCTTAGTTTCCTACTACCGCAGATTCATCCAAGACTTTTCAAAGATAGCCAAACCCCTTACAGCCCTTCTTAAAAAAGATATTCCGTTTGACTGGAATAACCAACAGCAACTTTCGTTTGAACAATTAAAAAATAAATTAATAACTGCGCCCATTTTATGTTATCCCGATTTTACCGTTCCGTTTGTACTTACTTGTGACGCATCAAACTATGCAATTTCCGCTATATTATCACAGGGTGAAGTAAGGAAAGATCGCCCTATTGCTTTCGCATCTAGAACGTTAAATAAGGCAGAATTAAATTATAGTGTTACAGAAAAAGAATGTTTAGCTATCATCTTTGGAACAAAATCATTCCGACCATACCTTTATGGTCGCAAATTCAAAATAGTAACCGACCATAAGCCTCTAAAATGGCTCTTTAACCACAAAGATCCTGGTTCAAAACTAATCAGATGGAGGTTAAAGCTCGAATAATATGACTAAGAGAATGAGTATAAAAAGGGTAAAACGAACTGCAATGCAGACGCCCTATCTAGATATCCTGTAAATCCTATTCAAGGAAAAACAAATGCCGAAAATCCATCCGTTCTACCAGAAGTCGAAGTAGTTCCCTCTGATGAAGTCGCTATCGGCGATCATAATGAAGATAATGGTGATATTTTACCTATAAATCCTGAAAGTCCTGGTTTAATTGACTTACCTGAGCTCCTTAACTTACCTGGTGGCTTTGATCTTCCAGATGATTTCGAAATTCCCGACGATCTTGACGTAATTCCTTTGTCTCCTCCAAGTGACCATACTGCAGATGAAACTTACTCTAAATGTCTTAAAACACTTAATAGTAAGACATTTGATTCTAATGCTAAAATTGAAGAACATAATGAAAATCTATTAAAAACTGAAGTAAAAAATATAATTATACCTACCTCTATAGACCTCGACGAGTCTAATCACTACGTGTCAGAGGTAATTGCTAATGGGCTAGTATCTCAAGAATCACTTTCTGAAGACAAGACACTAAACTCCTTTTTATCATTCGAAAGTAATAACACTAACTATTTTTTTCTCTTTTTCAAAGTTCTTTTTGATCGTGTCGAGTAGACGTTGAGAGTGGACGTGTTACTGGTTGTACAAGTGCTCCGTAAAATAGTCAATTGGTAATCTCATCCTTACATCACAGTGCTAAGTGTTGATCTTGTTTGTGAGAAAAAGTGCAATAAGTAATTTAAAAATATTGCTGATCTAGTCTAGCATCGCTGCTCGTGCTCGTGACAGCGCGGGGACTTACTTCACCTCCGGAAGTTAAGGGACAGCAACATATTTTTTGCCCCACTCGCACGCGCAGAAAGCATAGCAATGATGCCTGCGCAACGTACACCACCAAAGTTTGCGTCCAACCCGGATTTGCCGGCGACTTCGAAAGCGGCGGTAGAGGAAAGTTTTATTAATATGCGTAAACGTAAACAACCCGACGAAGATAACATTGATCAACGTATGCAATCGTTGGAACAAAAATTCGACAATCAATTTGCAGCTTTCGGTCACAAAATTGATCACGTAATATCAGAAACAATTGCTACATCTATAAAATCATTAATAACTAGTGAGTTATCTAAGATTTCAACCTCATTAGATACTTTAAATGACACTGTTATGGGCCTACGCTCCGATAATGCTTGCTTTAAGGAATCACTCAAGGACATAAATAGTCGCCTAACAGAAATGGAAAAATCCTTGAATGCTGCTGACACTCGTCAGGACGACTTTGAGAAAAAATTACAAACATTTTCAAAGCAAATGCAGCAGGTCGGCGACCTACCCAATCACGTGCATAAACTTGAAAGCAAGTTAGCTACTATGGAACAGCAGGCACGAGAATGCAATTTAGAAATAGTAAACTTACCTGACAGACGCAATGAGAACCTTTTAGACATCGTAATGAAAATCGGAGCAGCTATTAAACAACCAATACTTGCGTCAGACATTGTGGCGGTCCACCGTGTGCCCCATGCTGACCAGAAAGACACGCGGCCAAAAAACATTATTGCTAAATTGTCTACCAGGGTACTGCGTGATAATGTCATAGCAGCAAACCGTTCTACTAAAATCCTCAATACTGAACAACTGGGGATATCCGGACCATCACAACAAATTTACCTAAACGAGCACCTCACCATCGCGAACAAAAAGTTGTTTCGAGAATGCCGCAGCACAGCCAAAGCACATGGCTACAAGCATATTTGGGTTAAGCATGGTGTTATACTTGTACGTAAGTCTGATACCACTCCTGTGTTGGCGGTTCGTTCCGAACAAGACCTCCTCAAAATCAAGTAATAATAATAATATTTGCCTGGGAAGTTTGCGTTATATCAGTACAATATACCTTTTATATGACATATATGGTAGGAATTATTACACCTATTGGTGTATCCATGTAGTCCTCAAACTGTCTCAGTTTTCTCAAAACACTATGTCTCTGATAAATAGTTGTAATTCAATGTGTGTATTGTGTCTTAAATTATGCGTTTTACTGATCAATAATGTAATAAAAAAGTTCATAAAATCAGCTCGTTACTCAATTATTAATGTTGTTTACTGTCTATATATTTACTTACCTTTTTATTCATACAAATACATGCAGCATCACGCCTGTAATCATTCTTATAACCTAAAACAATATCTAACCTCCATGAATATACACATAAACACATACTGTGTACATATCTTATTAATAATAAATGCCTATTGTATGTCCTTAGTGGAATGGTACTTCTATCACACGTTAAAATTAATGATTGTTTACTATGTAATATCAAACTTTGAAGATGGTATTTTATCACGTAATCACAAAACCATGGCCTGGTTTACTGTTAATAATTGCTACTCTAGTGTCAGTTTAAACGTTCTGGTGCATTATACAAATATTCTATCCGTTCTCATAACAATTATCTTAGTAATATCACTCATAGTTGACCGTAAAATACGATAATACAGATCATAACGTTTTATCTATTTACTATCAGAACTGCCGCGGACTGAGAACAAAATTAAATACGATATATATGAACATTCTAATGCACAGCTATGATATTATTGTATTAACGGAAACATGGTTGCATGCCGATATAGCGAATAATGAATTCATAGACTCCCGATATGTAGTGTACCGCAGCGACCGTAACCGAGTAGCGACTGAGCGTCGAGATGGCGGTGGCGTGTTAGTGGCCGTGCTGCGCTCACACTGCACCGCGCTCTGTTTATCATCGCCCCCCGCCGCGCCGCTCGGTCTACCATCTATAATCGACCACGTACTAATACAGTTATGCATAGGTAAATGTAAAAAACTATATCTCATTGGTGCTGTGTATATTCCCCCGAAAGTTGATTGTAGTACATACCTAACATACTTTGATACTGTGCGGGACTATATACAGAACAAGGGCGTCATTAATTTCTGCATATTTGGCGACTTTAACTTGCCTCATCTTGAATGGCATATAGATGGCTGTCAAACAAAACTTATACTAGCGAGTAACGAAAGACCTCCTCACTTTTATTTGTCAAATTTTATGTCAATTTTTGATTGTACTCAAATAAATATATTTAAAAATAATAACAATCGCCTACTGGACTTATGTATCACTAATATACCAAATAGCAAGTCTTTTGAAACTCCAATAACGCTAGTTCCGATAGATACCCACCACCCTCCATTTTATATACTACTATCTATTGATGATGTAAGCAGGAGTTTATCACGTAAGGCACAGATTAGATATTATTATGGAATTGCAAATTATGAGGAGATCAATCAGGATATTTTAAAAATTGACTGGGATATATTGTTTAAGGATCGGAGTGCTGAACAATGTGTTGATATGCTATATGAGAAAATTTATGCTATTATTCGGAAGCATATTCGCACTAAAATCTCTTCAAACTCTAAATTTCCTGTTTTACTCTTCTCTAAAACATATTTTCAGAAATAAAAACGCAGCATGGATAAAGTGGAAAAGGTATAAAAATCAGGCAGACTATTTAGTATTTTCTATGTACAGAGACAGATTTAAAAAAGAGGCAAAAAAATGCTACAACGTTTATATCAACAGAATTGAAGACAGCATTAAAACTAATATTAAATATTTTTGGTCCTACATTAGTAACCGTAAAAAACAATCAGATATCCCTAACAATATGCATTACCTCGACTTAAAAGCTGACAGCCCCAGCGACATGTGTAATCTGTTCTCGGCATTCTTTCATTCGGTATTTCAGCCATCAGAAGTGCCCGACTCCTATGACATCGGCGATATATGTGACTTAGACCAAAACACTCGTACAGATAGTATAATTTGCAACATAGAACTATCAGAAAGCAACGTATTGAGAGAACTCAAGTCATTAGATCCTACTAAATCGCCTGGTACGGATAATTTACCGTCAATCTTCTTTAAAATACAGCTTCTTCAATATTTAAACCAATCCATACAATATTTGATAAATGTCTCAAAGAGGGTATCTGTCCAAAGGTATGGAAGTCTACCAGAATTACCCCGGTGCATAAGGGAGGCTCGAAAACAGACGTGACTAACTATCGACCTATCTCAATTCTGTGTACCTTGGCAAAGCTTTTTGAGAGGCTAATACACAGCATCCTGTACTCTCATATTCACAGTAATATTCTCCCACAACAGCATGGCTTTCTCTCCAGACGCTCCACAATTACTAATCTCATGGTATATGCAACTGAATTGTTTAACAATATGGACGTTAATAAACAAACGGATGCTGTGTATACTGACTTTAAGAAAGCCTTCGATCGAGTAGATCACAAAATTCTGCTGCAAAAAATCGCTTTTAATGGCATTCGGGGGAATTTGTGGAAGTGGTTCAAGTCTTATATAAGTAATAGAACCCAAAAAGTGGTCATAAATGGCCATGAATCTGAAACCGTTACGATAACTTCAGGCGTTCCTCAAGGGTCAATAATTGGCCCTTTGCTGTTCGTAATCTTCATAAATGACATAAATGACTGTTTTGTAAATTGCAACTTTTTATTATATGCAGATAACTTAAAAATGTACCGTACCATAGAAGATTTCAACGACCATAAAATGTTCCAAGATGACTTGAACCGATTGACGGCCTATTGCAGCAATAATAAACTTAGTCTTAGCCTAGAAAAATGTAAATGTATAACTTTCACAAAAAAAAATGCCCCAGTAAATTTAACTACTCATTATGCGGTACAAATCTAGACAGGGTACAAAGCATTAGGGATCTAGGTATTAAATTGGACGCTAAACTGACACTGGACATACACATTGAAAATATATGCAATAAAGCTTTTAAAATGTACGGTTTTATTAGTCGTGCTAGTAACGATTTTAAACGGCCAGCTACGTATATGCAACTATATAAATCATTAATACGTACACAACTAGAATATGCCACTTCCATATGGGACCCATTTTATAACAAATATTCAGATCAGCTCAAACGAGTTCAAAAGAAATTCTTACGTTACATGCATTTCAAATGTTACCGTAGTCGACTATCATATTCGATTTTGTTAGAACGACATAAATTATTACATCTGAAATATAGGAGACTACAAGTGCAGGCGATGTTGCTGTATGATTTGTGCCACAATAAATACGATTGTATAGATTTAATAAATAACATTAGCTACAAAGTGCCAGTCAAGCCGCGCGTGCGAGCCTGCCGAACTAATAAGCTATTCGCTACATCAAGATCCCGAACTAATGCAGGTAAACGCTCGCCTATGTCTCGGCTGACTGACACTTATAACAATTACTTTAATGATATAGATATATTTACAACTAGGATAAGCTCGTTTAAAAAACAATTATTACAAACTTATATGAAATCAACACTGTCAATAGTAAAATTAATGAATAGAACTTATATATACTTAAATATATATTTAGTACAACTTGAAACCATTTTAACATAATCATTTAGCTAATAGTCATATTACTCTTAACTTTATAATATTGATCAGTGGTTAACGGTGTTGGTTTCACAATTATTAAGCTACAAATAACCTAAACTGCTGTATGTAACATATATTGTGAAACCGTTCGTTTGACCCCAATAAATGAACAAAAAAAAAAAAAAAAAGTTCACTACTTCGATAATAGTAGCTATGAAGATATTTTCAAAAGTCTTACATGTCTAAAAGCAGAATTACTGTCAAGAAATATAATCGAAATCGCCATAAGTGATTTCCGAAATCAATTCGATGCTCATAATTTCTTAAAAATATATAACATTATTATGTACTCGTTCCATAATACAGGAATAACTGTACATATATATAAAAATACAATCATATATCCGAGTACTAGTGAAGTTACAAGAATCCTCAAGTAAAATCATGACATACCTATTTCCGGTCACCTAGGTAGTAACAGAATGCTAAGTAGGATCCAAGAGAAGTACTACTGGCGCCACATGCGCAGTGATGTAAAAAATTATGTGCGTAAATGTGAGCAATGCCAGACAAACAAAGCTTTAAGGAAATGTAACCGAGCCCCGATGCAAATAACGACAACATCAACACAACCGTATCAGCGGGTTGCATTAGACATTGTAGGACCTTTTTTTTTTTTTTTTTTTTTTTTTTAAAGCAGAAGGAGGCAAACGAGCTAGCGGGTCACCTGATGGAAAGTAAATCGCAGGCGCGTTGCCGGCCTTTAAGGAAGGAATAGGCTCGTTTCTTGAAGATCCCTAAGTCGTAACGGTCCGGAAATACCGCCGCCGAGAGCTGGTTCCACAACACTGTAGTTCGAGGCAAGAAATTTCTTGAAAAACGCACAGTAGTAGACCGCCATCCATCAAGGTGATGTGGATGGAATGACAGTCGATTGCGTGTAGTGCGGTGAAGGAAATTAGCGGCAGGGATCAAGCCGAACAATTCCTCAGAACACTCCCCATGATATATACGGTACAATATACAGAGAGACGCAACGTCTCTCCGAAGAGCCAGTGGATCGAGCCGACCTGAAATAACCATATTTAAATAACCACGTCGCCGACAATTCGAGCAGCTCTGCGTTGAATGCGGTCAAATGGAAGGAGTTGGTATTGGGGTGCTCCAGCCCAGAGATGGGAGCAGTATTCCATATGCGGCCTGACCTGTGCTTTATACAGTTGTAAACGGTGGGCCGGCGTGAAATACTGACCCGCTCTATTAAGCACACCCAGCTTTTTCGAAGCTAATTTAGCTTTACCTTCCAAATGACCATGAAACTGAACGTCACTCGAAATATCGACGCCAAGGATTCCAATAATCGGATTGGTATCAAGGGGAGCTCCCTCAAAGTTCAGAGGTACGACGAAGGGATGTTTTTTCGCGGTAAATGCGCAAACTTGTGTTTTGGAGGGGTTAAAGCGGACTAGGTTATGTCGGCCCCAATCCGAGACATGACTTAACATGTTCTCGGTGTCAGTCACAAGTTTATTCCGGCTCTCGATGACGCTTTCCAGAGAAATATTAGCTCGCCCGGTGTAGAGCGTATCCCCAGTACTGTCATCCGCATAGCAATGAATGCTGTTGTTATGCAGCATGTCATTGATATGCAGAAGAAACAAAGTAGGGGACAACACACACCCCTGCGGGACTCCAGCATTCACGGGCTTCATGTCGGAGCACGAACCGTCGACTGCGACTCTGATGCTACGCCCAGCAAGAAAGCTGGCAACCCATGAACACAATTTCTCAGGAAGCCCGTATGATGGAAGTTTAGAGAAAAGAGCCCTGTGCCAAACCCTGTCAAAAGCTTTCGCTACGTCCAAGCTAACTGCCAGTGCCTCCCCTTTACTCTCGACTGCCTCCGCCCATCGGTGAGTAAGGTACACTAAAAGATCACCAGCCGATCGACCGCGACGAAAACCATACTGGCGATCACTTAGTAGCTGGTTCTCTTCTAGGTACCTTAAGAGCTGGCGGTTTATAATGGACTCCATTACTTTGGAGAGTAAAGAGGTAATAGCTATTGGCCTGTAGTTAGACGGATCTGAGCGATCGCCTTTTTTTGGAATCGGGTGGACAAGGGCTGTCTTCCAAGAGCTCGGGACGACGCCAGTGGTGTAAGAGAGCTGGAAAAGGCGCGTTAGAACTGGTGCCAATTCAGGAGCACACGTCCGAAGCACAATGGGTGGAACTGCATCAGGCCCATTCGCCTTATGGATATCAAGGGAAAAAAGAGCCTTACGAACTGACCTTTGCAGGAACTGAACGTTTGGCATTGTACAAGCGCAATGCGGTATGGTTGGTGGAGAGTTTTCCCCATCGTCCAAGGTCGAGTTTGATGCGAAAAGAGAGCCCAAGAGATCGGCTTTCTTCTTTGCAGTATAGGCCAGGCAGTCATCGGTCTTGTGCAATGGTGGTAGGGACGGCTGACATAAATTCCCTAAGATAGCTTTGGCGAGAGACCAGAACGCACGCGTCCCCGAAGGAAGACGCACTAGCCTCTCGCCAATTCTACCTATGAATGATGACTTCGCCTTAGCAATGTCCTTCTTAAAGGATCTGGCGGCAAAGTTGTACTTCTTTCTGAGCGCACTGGTGTTTGGATCCTTTGATGACACCGCATTAGCCCAGGCTTGGTAATGCTGTCGCTTTTGGCGAGACGCCATTTTGCAGCAACGACCAAACCATGGTTGGGACTTGCCACCAATGGGAACCACAGAGTTTGGAATGAAAAGTTCCATTCCCTGCAGTATCACATCAACGACAGAGTCAGCGGCGACATCAGGATCATCCAACGAGAAGCAAACTCGCCACCACGGGTAGGACGCAAAGAAGCTTCGCATCCCATCCCAGTCCGCCGACCTATAATGCCAGACTCGACGGCTAGCCGCTGGTTGCGGTTTTGAAGTTTCTGTGAGAGGCACAGTGCTGCGAATCAGACAGTGGTCTGATGAGCCTAGTGGTGCATTAACAGAAACTTGATAGTCGTCTGGGTGCGAGGTCAGCAGAAGGTCCAATAAAGAAGGTGCATGGCCCTCCACATCTGGAACCCGTGTTGGCTCGGTTACCAATTGGGACAGACTGTAGGCCAAAGCGAAGTCATGAATGGCTCTACCCGCGTGGTCAGTTGTGCGTGAACCAAGCCATTCGACGTGGTGGGCATTGAAGTCTCCCAATACCACAATCTCGGCCGAGGGGATCCGTTGGAGAAGGGAGTCTGTCGCTGTTTGGACGGTCTCGATGAGTTGGTCAGTTCCGATGTTACCGCTGTGGGACCTATACAGGCACGCGTAGACGCGAGGATGACGTCCGCAGTCGACGTGCAGCCATAAGATGGAGAGGTCCCTATCTTCAAGATTGCCAAGGCGACGAACGCACATATCCTCCCTGACATAGGCACAAACACCGGCTCGTGGGACAAATGCATGTTCCAGGTTGTATCCCGGGTAGCGCAAGTACGAGATGTCAAGAGGGGGGGATATCTGCGTCTCGGTGAGGAAGAGCAAGGCCGGTTTCGCCGTCTCGAGGTGGTAATGGACGGCGCTCAAGTTAGAGTGGATTCCCCTGATATTGCAGAAGTCGACGCGAAGCGTAGGAGGGGGTGCCAATTGTCCCGCCTTTCTCCTGCCTGCAGCATGCCTTGGCACGAACGAACTTTTGCCCTCCCCAGAATACGTAGGGCAGCCTGAGCGAGAACGCTCAGGGGGGGATTCTCCGACACTGGATGTGTCGGTACCCCCCTGGGGTAAATCTAGATTACAGTTCGCTGCCATATCAATTGTGAGGGGGGGGGGGGGAGGGGTCTCCGGAACCTTCACTCGCCGGACGAAACACAACAGCACAGAGTGCTATTGTTTCACGCCGAAAATTCGTGAGGGGGTGGTATTACGCCGGGCGAGCCGACCCAATGCGTGCTGCAACGCAGCGTGGCTCTACCACTTAGTTGGTGTCACTCATTTAGCACCACCCAGGGGTCACGTGTAGGGTCTCAAGGGTAAACCTACGGACGCGAGCAACTTAACCCCTTACTTTACCGGAAGCCGGTGGTAATAAACTTAAATATATCTTAACAATCCAAGACGATCTTACAAAGTACTCTGCTGGTTATCCTATGCCAAATGCGACGGCAGAAGAAACTGCTGAATGCCTAATCCATTTTATCTCCCAATTTGGTATCCCAAAAACTATCCTGACTGACCAAGGTACCAACTTTAAAGCAGAGCTTTTTAAACAAACGTGTACATTCCTTAAGATAAAACAACTTTGGTCAACGCCATATTACCTGCAAACTCAAGGTGCTCTGGAAAGGAGTCATTCAACCTTGAAAGAATATCTAAAATCCTTTGTCGATGAAAATCAAAGTAATTGGCCCCGTTACGTTTATACGGCCATGTTAACATACAATACAACCGTTCATAGTACTACTAACTATACACCGTATGAATTACTTTTCGGACATAAACCTTTTATTCCATCTTCAGTTTATGATACGGCTTTAGAATCAACATACAGCGATTACGTTCGAGTTTTACAACAAAGACTGCAATTTTCTAGGGAAAAAGCTATCGAAAGTATTCTAAAATCTAAAATTACATCAAAAACATATTATGATAAACGCTCAAGTCCAGTTAAATATAAAACCGGAGACATGGTCTTTGTCAAGAACCATTTGCGTCTCCGTAAAGCATTATCTCCAATATGGAAAGGTCCCTATAAGGTTGTAAAGATCAACGGTAATAATACACTTACCTTACTAATAAATAGGAGACACGTCAAACATCACTTTGACGAAGTAAAATTAGCAGAAGTTTCTGTTTAAGTAAATAGTAAGTATAGTTTTAAATAAATAATGTTAACTTAGAATATAATTATATTAATATCATATTTCAGAGTTGCTGCGGCAGCCTTTTGCTTGGTCATGTCCCAGAGTATTCAAGATTACGTTCAACAAATAACTTCAAGTTCTGGAATACATTTTCATTATTTAGGTACTGTTAGAATTAAAATAATAGGTTAAACGCTGTCATGCCCGTAGATATATCCCATTTTAATATACATCTAGAAAATATAAATTTAGCTCTTAAAACAGTTAAAAATCTATGTAGTCAAACCAAAATTATGAAAGAGATAGCATGTATGAACATTTTAGATCCACTATCAACACGATATCTCGATATCATCAAAAGGCTCGATTCTGTCTCACACCTGTTAGAAAATAGAATTAAACGTCGTGCTTGGATAGGAGGAATAGGAAGTATCGTTAAACAAGTATTCGGTAACCTAGACGAAAACATTTAACGAAGCAATAGAAGCAATGCAAAATGATCAACAAAAGCTAGCATACCTAATGAAAAATAATATATTAGTAACTTCATCTATAATTACATCTTACAATAAAACCTTACACCAAATAAAAACAAATGAAGCAAATATGAATTAAGCCATAGAAAAACTTACCTTTAAACTAAAAAATATAACTGCTGTCTTCGATGACCTGGAAACACAATCTGAAATAAATTTTATATTTAATAGTTTAGAAACAGCATTACTTACCTTATCATTCCAAGTAGAAGATGTGACTGATGCCGTCATCTTGACCAGTCAGAACATTATTCATCCATCAGTGATGTGATAACACCTGCAAAACTACAAGCAGAATTAAGTGATAATTATAAACACCTTCCTAATATTTTGCAATTACCAATTAAATTAGACATTAACACCATAAATATTATCCAAAGAATATCCAACGTGTTGTGTTACTATGTAAAGAATAAAATTGAATTTATATTACAAATCCCATTAGTAATGATTGACGAATATAAATTGTTTCAAACTTTGTCTTTACCTGTACCTCATAACGATAATGATTGGAATAGCTTTAGTCTTATAATTCTTAATGCTAAATATATCATACTAAGTAAAGATAATACTAGATATAACTATTTACAAAATTTAAATAAATGTGATGTACTGTATCCTAGCAATTATGTTTGTGAGATTCCAAACATGTACCCATCTGATGTAAAACCTAGCTGCGAAAGTAATTTACTTATAAAAGTAGTTAATAAAATACCGAAAGAATGTAAAAAGATATTGTAATAGATATAAATAAAATACAACAAAATCCGCACATTGTAAAATATAGTACTCACTATTCCGTTTTAACTATTATTATTGTATTAGTTTTAATTAGTGTTATTTTATATAAAATAAGTATATTTTGTAAACGTAGAAGCAACCAACCCGTACTTAGAGTTTTATTTAGAAAGAAAGAAACTACTAATATAACTGAATCAGAATCGATCCCGGATATCCCCTCAACTTCAGTTAAAATTATGAAATAAAATTATATGTAAATTCAAAATAAACTTTGGAAAACTGACCCAAAGTTTATTCTTAAGGGGGGAGGTGTTATATCCTGGGATAGTTACCTAAAGTGCTGAGATGACAGTTTTATGCTGACTTGGCAACTCATGAAACTACGCGTCCCGGCAGACTGACTCTGCGAGCTAGTCTACCCTGAGTCCGCGAACGGAGTGGTTGCTCCGCGTCTTAATTAAATAAATCACTGTCTTTATACCAAATAAATATAATCATTTTAATTCACTTACAGCTATTAAATAATTTGTTTTTAAAAAGGCATTTCAATTCCGCTTTATAACAGTACGTACTCGTCTGTTGCGAAGCGACCGACACGCGACCGCGCTACTCGCTGACTCCCTCGCGCTGACGTTGAAACTTACCGCTTTGTCTCGCTCGCTCGATTTACACTTTATAGGTGTGCGTGTGTGAGTGTTTGCTTAAGTAGTTGAGTAGGACTATATTTTGAATGACTACAAGTAGGAGCATGCCGTATCTTCCCTTTTTGTTTTAATCTAAGACTAACACACATGATAAATTAAAATAAAAATAATCAAAAATAACACAGGCAGTATACAGAAAATATAAAAGAAACATAAAAAAACAGATGAATATTATAAAATATAACGAAGAGTGTGAAGTTAATGGGCCCTGTCTCAGCATTGTGCTTCTGTGTCATTCGTGGATGTTAAAAATAACACAGAAGCACTGTTATTCTGACAGGGCCTGAATGATTTGATTTGGAGTGACTTATCAAAAATTAAAGCAATAAAAATAGCAATATATGTATAATAAATATGTATGTATTTATAAGAAAATAATTGTGTACAACCTACCCAGTACTTGTTCAAATAACGCAACAGTAAATCACTCAACGAAATCTGACCCAACAAAGCATGCCAATCGCCATGCCCGCCGTCCGTTCTCCGTTAATTAGTTCAATTCATATCGCAGCCACACGACGCGCCGACGAAATGGTACAATGACAGTCCGCAACAGCCGCGCCTGCCTAATGTCATTGTACCCGGCCGGGATAACAATGGCCGCCGCAAAATGGCGCGTAATTGGAGGCTAAGCAAACTTGGCCTAAGTTAAGTGAAGTTTGACCGTGATTAAAGTCGCTGCATCCGCACAGATTTTTATATTAACACAAAGTAGGTAAGTTTTGTTTTTCTTTTAAAATGTATAAATAAGTCTTACTGCCGTAGTCAGAGACGTCAATTAAGTTTTAATGACAATTAAGTCTCTTGCTGTCACTTTCTTATGTATAATAGTGCTAAATAAATAGAGAAGGAATCAAATTTAATTGTCATTAAAACTTAATTGACGTCTCTGAGTACGGCAGTTAGACTTAATTTATGGCGTGCAACCACCATAACATTAAGAGAAGAAGAAAAAAACGAAGCTTGATGTTAGTTGGTAACTGGAGAACTGGGAAAAATCAAAACATGCCCTACTTTTACTACGTTAAATGCTGTTTTACTCACAAAACAGTTAATATCTATTCCTTGGCTTTACTTATCACCGTGATGATCGCGTACTGTGCGCTTTCAAAGGCGTTTTCCTCTCCGACCCACTCAAGTCCAAAGTATTCTCAAAGAGATGAGGTATTCTCAAAGAAATCACATCACAAATCCACGACTAGGTGCCCGTGAAAAGTACAAAGACAGTCCTTAACAGCATAATGTTGCAGCTTCAAGGAACTGCAAATCTAAATTTCAGGCAAGCCCTTGGTGTAATGTCTCTTTTACAAGCTTATTCGAATAAAATATCTTTAAAGGCCTTCACACACGGCAGGTATGTACGAGTATATTATAGCACGATACATCACACTACATCTTTCCATAGAAATCGTTAGGAGACCACAGACGACAGCTATTATAATGCAAGTTATATATGCACACATATTTAGACGGGATTTAACGCAAAACTACTTAGTAAAGGCATTCTACGCGTACCTTTTTATACCCGACGTTTCGACCGAGTTGCACCGTCCGTGGTCACGGGTGGACTGCTGTCGCGGTGTATTGCCTCCGTTTACGTCGCTGAGTCTTCATCCACCGTCACATTATTTATCCAACTACCGTCACACACAACACTAACGGTGTCCCTATTCCGTATACAAGCCTTATTCTGGTAGTTAGCCGATTGCAGACTAAAACGAAGTGGCGTTTTTGCAAACACTGGATTCCACGCTGATGATAGTTTGTGACCATCTTCCCGATTGAAATTGTTCGGATGTTTCTTAATTTCAATCGCTTCACGTACTACTCTTGAATAAAAGTGGCGATCTGTGGAGAGGATTTGTGTACGATGAAATTCGATCCAATGATTTGCGCCTCTTTCAAGTAAATGCTCCGCAATGGCTGATTTGTTAGACTGGCGGTTTTTCACAGCCGCAATATGTTATGTTATATGTAGGAACTACCGCAGCTGCAGTCTATCTTGTATACGCCTGGTGTTTGAAGTGGCAAAACATCCTTCGGGGAGCCCACAATGTTGTTGACCTTTATGCCTGGAGTGTATATTGTCGGTATCGAGTACTCGCGTAATATGTGGCCGATCTTGTCCGTGACTCCTTTAACATAAGGGATATAGGCTGGTTGTCTTCTAACTTCGGGATGTTTGTCACTTTTAGTTGGCTGCTTCCGTAGTCGATTCACTCGATATCCGTTTTTATTGAGTACCTTCTGAACATGATCCAGCTCACGTTTTAAATGCTCAGGGTCACAGAGGTCAAATGCTCTGTTCTTTAGTGACGTTATCACGGATTGCAAGTGTCGAGGGTGGTGATGTGAGGTAGCGTGTAGGTATCTGTCCGTGTGCGTGGGTTTTCGGTAAACACAGTGTGTTACGGACCCATTTGGTCTCACGGTCATCTTGACATCTAGAAAGGCCAATGACCTATTCGCCTCCATCTCATATGTAAACCTCATCTTCGGGTGAAAGGAGTTGAGATGTTGCATCCACTGATCCACTTCCTGCTTGCTTCCTTTAACGACGCTAAAGATGTCATCTACGTATCTTTTCCAAAGTCGGATGGTCTTCGGACCGAGGCTCAGTGCCTTCTCTTCAAAATGTTCCATGCAGATGTTGGCAAGTACCGGGGCGACTGGGCTTCCCATTGCGACACCATCAATCTGTAGGTAATATTGACCTTGGAAAAGAAAATAGTTGCCGTCCAAACAGTGTTCAAGCAGATCAATGTAAATTTGCGACAATTCGTTGACCTTCAGTTTTTCCCGGACTACGTCCAAACACTCCTTGATTGGAACATTGGTGAACAGCGATTCCACATCGAAACTCACCATAATGTCGTCCGGTTCCAATATTAGGCTTTTTATAGTTTGGACAAAGTGGCGTGAGTCCTTGACGAAAGACGGTGTTTTACCCACAAGTGGCTGCAATACTGACGCAACGTGCTTTGCAAGGTCGTAAGTAGGAGAAGCAATTTGACTTACGATAGGCCGCAACCCGTCGCATCCCGTCTAAATATGTGTGCATAATGGAACGCGAAAGTTTAAAAGTGTACATGTTACATACTCGTATGTTATATCCCGAGATGTAATGTACATTAATATATAGGCGTAAATACAGGAAATACAAGAATCCCATGGACTTAATATCGTACAGTGTGGATTGTAATCATTGCCACAAGTTATACCAACAATCTTACACTCGCTATATACACACTATCGAGGCCGATGTATCTAAGAATCCTAAAGTATTTTGGCGGTTTATTAAAGATAAACGAAATAATTCCTCATCTATCCCTTCTACCATGTACGGGCTGAATGACTCCGCCAACTCAGGTCCTACCATAGCTAACCTATTTGCATCTCAATTTTCCTCGACTTACGGTCGTGCTAGCCTCACTGGGTACAATTCGTTTGGAAATGCTTTAGTCACCAATGACAAATGCTTACACAGCATTTGTCTTTCAGAACGGGACGTGTTAAAAAAATACAAAAACTTGACGTATCAAAGGGAGCAGGCCCTGATGGTTTACCGACTGTGTTTGTTAAGCGCTGTGGTGCAGTATTGTACTGGCCGTTAGTCTTAGTGTTTAACCGTTCTTTGTCTGACGGTTGTTTTCCCGAGGAATGGAAGAAAGCAAGGATATTACCCATACACAAAAAAGGTGAACTAAATAACACAAATAATTATAGACCAATTGCAATCTTGTCATGCTTTTCAAAATTGTTTGAATCGCTGGTATGCCCGCGTTTAATCGGACACGTTGAACCTCTTTTATCATCCTGTCAACATGGTTTTAGATCTGGTCGCTCAGCTGTGACAAATCTGAGTGGCTTTGTGTCTGACTTGTCAAGGTGTCTTGATAGTGGTATGGAAGTTGATGTTGTTTACACAGACTTTGCTAGTGCTTTCGATAAAGTCTGTCACTCTATACTATTAAAAAAGTTGGAGTACTTTGGCATAAATGGATCGCTTTTACATTGGTTTGAGTCGTACCTAGCAAAGAGACTCCAGGTGGTTTCAGTTAACGGTTACGAGTCCCTGCCCTATTATGCTTTATCGGGAGTGCCCCAGGGATCCCATCTTGGACCTTTCTCATCTCATCTCATCTCATCATCTCGTACTCTTTCTTATATTCATAAATGATATCACTTCTGCTATTCAAAATTGCAAGACCCTTTTATTCGCGGATGATCTAAAAATTTATAAAAGCATCTCTTCTCAGCACGATGCCAATCTTATTCAGAATGACTTGGCCAGAGTAGTCAACTGGTGTAGCCTAAACAGGATGGAATTAAACGCCAATAAATGCTTTCACATGAGATTCTCAAAAAAGAAAGTTCCATTTGAGTCTACTTACAGTATAGGTGGAACTTCCCTGAGTAGAATAAGTCAGGTTACAGACCTTGGTATCATTTTGGACAGTAAATTACGATTTGTGTCGCACATCGATATGATAGTAAAAAAGGCGTCCCGAATGCTCGGATTTCTGAAACGGAATACTAGGCAATTCAATAGTGCACACACTAGGACTGTGCTTTTTAATAGTCTTGTACGGAGCCATCTGGAATACGGTTGTGTTATCTGGAGCCCAGTGTATAGCGTGCATTCACAACGGGTGGAAATGTTCAACGAGCATTTACGAGACACTTGGCATTCATGTCGAGTGGTATTTCCCATCGATGCACATATGCTCAGCGTCTTGACTATTTTAACATTCGGACACTATGTACCCGTCGCAAAATGCGTGATATGGTTTTTCTGCACAAAATAGTAAACTATGATATTAAATGTTCTGACATTCTTGGACTCGTAGGTCTGAATGTGCCTTATAAACTGCCACGTCATGCCATAACTAAACTATTTTACACTCCACTAGCGAAGTCTAATCTCGGTCTTAATTCTCCAATAGCTAGAATGTGTATTGAGTATAACATGCTTAATGGTAGAGCGGATGATCTGGATATTTTCCACGACTCTTTACCCTCCTTTAAGAAAAAGGTGCTGGAACTGCTTGCATAACTTGGGAATTGTTGGTTTTTGTTTTTGTTTATTTCTTTTAAACTGGTTTTTAATATTATTTTGGTGTTTTTTGTTTTTGATTTTTATTTTATTTTAGTACTGGTTCAAAACTTAATTTAAACTTCCTGTTATTTTAGAAGTGTTCAATAGTGGATGTTGTGCGTACCTGTTATAGGTGTATATATCAGTACTTGTCTTCTGTTTATGAAACCTTGTTAAAATGCAATAATATGTACACTGTTGGTATGTCTAAATAAATAAATAAATATACATTAAAGCTGCCGTCTATGAAGGCCTTTACGCTTAACTGCTCTATGGTCTAGTGGTTTATACCACCGGTCTAAGAACCAGAGATTCCGGACTTGATTATCAGAGGGGGTGCATGTTCAGTTGGTAGTAGGTGTAGTAAGCCCGCCAAACTAGCTACTGCCACATGGTCTAACTAAGTCGCTATAGAATCGATATTTGTAGAAATGTTGTGTTCCGGCAGTTAGAGATATACATAGCCAGTTTCCTCGGTAGTTAAGGGGGTCTTGAACGAAATTGTGAAAATTTACGTATTTTTAAGTCACTTGTACTATGCGTTGAATTAGTTAAATAAAAATACATTAAAATACATTAATAGAACTTATGTAAGTTAGCCTGATCATTGCATAAGGTCATAGCCTTGTTAAAATTTGAAACAAATCCTTTAAAAAATAACAAACAGTACCTAAATCTAATGACATCTTTAACATGTTTTTTCGAAAAATTTCTTAATTTTACGCATGAAACAATAATTTTTACATTAAAATATTTGTATTGACATTCCGCAGGGCACCCTCTTCTTTAAAGTAAATTAATATTTTTAAAACAAGCGCGTGATGGTTTTGCAAATTTCGCAGAATTAAAACATTGCTCTAATTAAATTACTAGGTCTGAAACTTCAAAGCAGAATTGATCTAATTATTAATATCAATATGATTGATTTTGATTCGAAGTTCAATAAGAGTTATGTCAGTATTGTTCTTTTTTGCGTTCGCGCGGCACCCCCTTAAGGAAACCGCATCGCGTAGCGGTGTGCGGTAGTACCACACCCTCTCTTCCATTTTGTGTCGTAAAAGGCGACTAACGGTCTAAAGACTGCACATAAATCCAACAGCATAGAGCGGCGATGGGCTCACCACCTATCACGCTGAGCACATGTGCAGTCATTATTTGGTGAAAAGTGGACTATGGCAGAGGACTGCTTTTGCGGTCCTCATTGCCTGGTCTCTAACTAACCCTTCGGGGATAATAGTCGTGATTTTATGTATGTATGTATGATAACGATTCCTTGGGAAGATAGGGAGTGGTAGTATTCTTTCACCGCTACGCCAATAAGCTTGTAAGAGAGACACTGCACCAAGGGCTTCCCTGACATTGAGCTTTGCGGTTCCTTGAAACTGCAACATTATGCTGTTAAGGACTGTCTTTGTACATTTCATGGGCACCTAATCGTAGGCTTGCGATGTGATTGCTTTAAGAATACCTCGTCATGCACGATTATCTCTTTGAGAATACTTTGGCCTTGAGGGCATAGAATACATAATAGTATAAGTACAGAAGATTACAGAAGACAGCATGGTAGCTTATTAAAACTTCAGTTGATGGCAACAGACAGACTTTAATCATATAAAAAAAATATTCAAACTCACAACGGTGACAGTTACAGACAAAGTTTCACACACATCACACTAGATGGCGCTAGTAGTTTAATTTGTTACATCTATAATAATTTATTCTAACAGTTTCTATGTAACATGTGAAAATTGCAAATAACATACTAAAAATTGCATGCCCGACTAAGGTAAATTGTTTGCTCCCATTATTATATGCATAACACCTGCTATGTATTTACACAATTTTATGGCAATAAAAATTTATCTTATCTTATCTTATCTTATCTTATCTTATCTTCACTCCTCTAAGTAATTTAAATAACCTTCAGTTTTTATTATCACTTAAATCTGATGAGATGAAGAACGAGTGCTTAATGCGTTAACAATTTTTTAAAGAAATACTTCAGAAAAACCAGAAACTACCTACCTACTCCTAATGGAAAAGGTTAACAGTCACAATTTTAAATATTCGCGTTCCATTATAAACACCCTTTTAGACGGAGATTATAACGCTAACTACTTATTGAAGGCATCCTACGCATACGCTTTAATCCCCGTCTGAATGGTTATTTAAAAGTCACAAACTAAACAGTTAATATTCATTGTATATTATTGTACTTTAATCTGACGACCGTAGATATTTTTCGACTTACAGCTTTTACATTACGCAAATGGACTACCGTACGATTAAATTTTTCAGGCATCTGACATTAAAGTGTGGAACAATGGCGACTAATGGAAGACTTCGCTCAACAGCCTTTTACAAATAGTTGACTGTAAAAGGAAAGGAACGTGAAAGTGATACCTAGACGTAGTATTGTTTTACACTGAAAACACTTTAGAATTTACTTTGTTTTTTATTAAGAGGGTTAACGCATTTCGGCTTCCCAT
Source organism: Scoparia ambigualis (assembly GCA_963921215.1). Lineage (NCBI taxonomy): Eukaryota > Metazoa > Arthropoda > Insecta > Lepidoptera > Crambidae > Scoparia > Scoparia ambigualis. Next base: position 27,235,018 of record OY992517.1, on the reverse strand, counting down.
ACAAACTTCCAAGTCAAAATATTTTATAACCTATAAGCCAATTTTAATGAAACTTCGCATGCTAAAGTAAAATATAGGGATCTAAATAGTTTGTTGAAAACATTTAAAAAAAAACGTTTATTTAGCTGTGTTATTGCGATATAAAGTTCACTATAGAAAGTTTAAAATCGCAATAACTCAGCTGAATAAACGCTTTTTAAAAATGTTTTCAACAAACTATTTAGATCCCTCTACTTTACTCTAGCATGCAAAGTTTCAATAAAATTGCCTTATTGGTTAATCAAATTTTTGACTTGAAAGTTTGTATGGGAAATCGAAATGCGTAAATCCACTTAAACTAAATTATAGTTTTCACTTTTTTTTTTTTTGTAAAGCTAAATGGTATTGATGATGTCCTGTAGCATGCAAAGTTTTATTAAAATTTTCCGGTAAGTAAATTTTGAATGTGCAATCTTGTTTGGGATACGGAAATGTGTAAACCCTCTTTACGTAGGTTGACATGGAAAGGCGGAACCCGGTGTAGGCGAGAATAACCCGGTGTTACAGTTGGCAGACCCTATTGTGAATTTTAATTCCTTTGAGAACCGACCATGAACGTAATGTTTGTATTATTACGTCCATGGAACTGACCGGCCATCTGTGGAATTTATGAAAGAGGAATTTAAGCCGAAAGGGCTCCTGTTCCAGTTCCGTGGTTGTCTACCGGACATCGCGTTACGTCACGACAAAACATTTGTATGGTTCATTTTTATTGTTTACTACTAGACCCGACAGACGTTGTCCTGTCCAATCATAATGACATCTCAACTGACCGGAAAACGAAAAATATCGCGGACAAGAAGTAAGAAACTGCAATCATTTCTTACCGACCAAGTAAATATATTGCGTAACTTCTTTTTTTTTTTTTAGGATTTTTACTATTAATTTTATTTCTAATCTATATTAAAAGGAACAAAATAAAACAAAAAAAATCAATTTGGTCAAGCCGTTTTTGATAATAAGCCAGACTGAAGAACAGCAATTAATAATTTTATATTATTATAGGTATACGTAGATGTTTGTCGGCAAAGTCTTTAGTTACCTACGAGTAACTTAGGTAACTTATGACCTTGCCGACAAATTTTGAGTACTTTTTAGGTATTTTGAGCCATTGTTGCCTGAATAACACAAAAAAATAAAAATAATGAAATAAAATGGTCGAACCCGCATTTAGTAAATTAGAACAACACACATATTTAATTTAATTACAAACCAATTGTCACACTCACATTTCTAATAGAAAACAAAGCCGCGGCGCGTTGCCTAGGCAAAAAGCAATATCGCGATGGCGGAATGGCTTGTAGCGATTTCCGCGCCGCTTCCGTCGCGCGTCACAATAGGCCTGGGACAAATGCTCCGTCGACTAGGCAACGCGATCTTTTTAAAAAAAACGAGTCAAAAATATGAGCCGTTATTGGCCAAAAATAGTTAGGACGAAAAAAGCAAGCATTTATTTTTAAAGTTTATTTATTTAAATAAAGTATTTTTTAATTTTAAATCCTTTTAAAAGCATGTTGACGCGAAATGCGTGTTTGAAAACAACGTTGGAAGTCATTAAATCCTTTGTTACGAAAAAGAACGGCATTGCGCATCTTTTGTTAAAATAACGTATTGAAAATATGAGCTAAATGCGTGTTTACCGACAACGTTAAAAGTTTTGCAATCCTTTGTTTTACAAAATTTGTAGTTAAAACACATACATACATACCTACATACAAGATAATCAAGACTATTATCCCCAAAGGGTTAGTCAGAGACAATGAGGACCACAAAAGCAGTCTTCTGCTATATAGTCCACTTTCACCAAATAGCGACTGAACATGTGCTCAGCGTGACAGATGATGAGCTCATCGCCGTTCTATGCTGTTGGATGTATGTCCAGTCTTTAGTCCGTTGGTCGCCTTTTACGACACCCAAGGGACCCCTTCTTCCCTGGTAGTATTCTATTATAATAAGCCGCTAAGCGACACGGTACCGGAACCAAGCACATGTTACACAAAGGTGATAAAATCTCATAAAGCGATCTTTTTTACTAGCTATGCTGTGGTGTTAAAAACAAGCCTGCGGCACTTATTAATTGTAAAATATTTGTAACTATAAAATAAGTTCATCATCAGCTTATAAACATCCCACTGCTGGGCACAGGCCTCCCACGTGAACAATAACACTTGGGGATATTAGGCCATAACCCACCACGCTGGCCCAATGCGGGTTAGTAGGTTTTAACGGCTGCTATCTTACGACAACAACCGGGACCAACGGCTAAACCTGTCTTCCGAAGCACGGAGGAGCTCGAGATGTTTTTAATAGGTCACCCATCAGGCGACCTGGCATTGCGAAAGTTGCTTAGCGGGCAAGATCGCAAGCCGAACGCGCTAGCCGCTGCGTCATCGAGCTCCTCATAATTATAAAAAATATACAACATAATCATAGGTAAAATAATATACTTTCTCAAAATAAATAAAGAAGTACTTAAGTAACTTTTGGAGACGGCACGTCGGCAATGCATGACTAAAACTCACTTTATGAAGTTAAAAACATATCGGCCCTAAGAGGTGTGTACTTAGATATTATTATATGGTGGTAGGCGATTATAGTTATAAGTATATAGTGGAATGTACCACTGTACCTATAAGTAAGCTTTACTCAATTTCTGTTCTTTTATTATCCAATAAATAAAGAAATATTAATACCTACCCAAAAGTGGGTAGACATTCATAGTTATTGAGATTTCTCATAAAAGTTTTTCAAAAAAGCGTTCGATAATTGCTTTATGTAGCCAAGTCGGCAAATTGGTTGGTTCTCTTAGTAAACTGAATGGAAATATTTAAATAAATTTTAAGCAAAAGAAAAAGATAATTCAGCAGAAAAACACGGTGATGTTGACTTTTAAATCTAAACGTGTTATAATTTGTGTTAGCAAGGTCATTTGTAGACGTTTGCTGATATAATTTACCTGAAAATAATTTGTTATTGCCGTCAAATGTGACTTGTTACTTTTCGGTTCGTTTTTAAAAAGTGATTGCAAAGTTTCGATTGAGTGATTTTCAAACGTCTGCACTGGCTTAGCATTTGTTTGGTCTCTAAATGGAACTCATATGAGTAATAAAACAGAACACTGGTAGCCTTCAACACCTGCCAATATCAATTAGAGTATCTTGTCAGATCTTTAGTTCTTCTAGTAGGTACGCGTAAAGGTGAGAGCATTCGCGTGTAATGAGCATTCGGCGTCGAATATTCGAGTGGTGAGGACGTTGAGCCGAGCGTTACAAAGTTTACACGCGAGCACGATCTTCGACTGGTGTGGACGTCGCTACGCTGTTGGCGGAAATGGCTCGCATTTGAATGGTTTACGCCAGCAAAATGCTCAAGAGCGAGCACTCAGTTAATGAAATGAATGAGTATGTATGTAGGCAAGTCACTTGTAAGCAAGGAACAGGTTTCTTGATCGTGACCTTCATGGTCTATCGTATTATCGTGTTATTGTCATTGTCAATTTATTATAACAAAAAATTTAGATAGCTTTGACTATTCTCTGACTTCTATTTGACATTTAGTATTCGGATGCTCCAAGATGGGATGTTCGACTTGAAATTTCATAGTTTTGCACGAAAGTGAATGTTTAGTTCGCTGGGCAGGATTTGTTGCTCGCCGGCGATTGTTCGTTTACAAATGCTCGGGTAAGAATGCTCTCAGTGAGGACGCTCCTTTAGGCGCATCTTAAATGTTTTATATGACTAAATGATTACATTTAGTGTCCCCGCAGACTGCAAACTTTATATCGGCCGATAGTTTGGTTGGCTTTTAATCAGTATGAGGAGGTATGTAAATGCGCATCTTCGCATACTGATTAAAAAGCTGCTGCTGCTGGGACTCTTATCTTATTAGGAATATGAATACAAAAATAAACCATAGAGGCTTTTTAATTTATGGTAAAAAAACTTCGATCAACTACACTTGAGAGCAATGATTCCGGGTCTCATAAAGAAACCTATAAATTCCGTTAACTAAGAATGCTAGCTTAATGAAATTAATTGTGTTTAATAGACAATTAAATACTCCTTAAACTTTAAATGAAAGTAATAAAATGTAAGAGTCACTACATTTAAAAAAACTGCTGATCTCGCCATAAAACAAAAATAGGAAACATGACATTTTTGAACAACATTACGATTTTCTTGAATTTTAATACTTCGTATTGCCTCCTCGTGCTTCCATTACTCCGTTTACGCGGTTTGGCATGCTGTACACCAAGTTCCTTAAAGTCTTCCTTTTTAAATTTGATTTTTTATATAATAGATAAGAAGTTTTAATACTTTCATTTAAGTAGTATTTAATTGTCTATTAAATGGAATTTATATCATTAAGCTAGCATTCTTAGTTTCTGAGATTAATAGGTTTCTTTAATAGGTTTGTTTAAATCCCGGATTCATTGCTTTCGAGTGTATTAAATCAACAACAGGACAGTGAACTCAAAATTAAAGTGTTATCCGGAACCCGCGCAAATCCATCTCATTATCATTATACGCCAAAAAACCACTGGCACGATTACTCGACAAATATACGTTTCGACGCGGCAGGAACAAGCCAAGCCCTAAAAATTTCCGATACGGGCGCCGAGGAGGAAATTTCACAGAAATAATTGCTTTCAATCCACCGCTACCCAACGCGCATGCGCGGAGCACACTGCGCGCATGTCATCGCACGAAAACACCTCGCGTTCCAAAAACAAATTTTAGATTTTTATTTTTAAAGTGGTTCCTTTTCTCTTTTCTTTAAATTCCGTTCGCGCATTCTATTATGAGTGAAAAGTTTGCGTACAAAGAGTTCGACTCGTCCCTCGCAACAAGTGAGTAAACCTCTTTATACTAACCTAAAATTCTGGTACGCTGTAATGGTAATTGATTTTGTGGTAATTTGATATCCCTGGCCTGAAAGTGCTTTATATCTTTTGTGTATCTTTTATGCCGGCCTTATCTATAAGCTGGAAGCTACGGGAGAGCTTTTCCAGCACGTGCCGTGTCATTTACACAACATTAATAAAGTTGGCAGGGTTGTCAAAAAAAATATAAATATGACCTGTAACCTTCTCGGGAATACAGAATTGGATGTTGTGCAGGCGTGCGTCGTACGGGAAATCATCTGACCTTCTCTAACCAGGTTTGTTCAAAAGACAATTAATTAACATTTAACGTAAATAACAGCTTTAAAATTATTTACGTATGTCTGTGGCAAGTTTGTTTTGATGACGTGGCACTATCGTATTGACAATATCGATTTGTTTTTTCATTAATATGTTATGACTACGTTAAGCTTTATACGACTATCACTGCTGATAACGTGGTTAGTATCAGATTATGAAAACAATAACACAAATGTGCGAGGAGCTGTCATGTCTGTAAGATATTCCGTAGGTACTATAGATAATTTTAATTGAAATTTCCTTGAAATAAAACGTTTTTTCGAATCTAACTCGCATTTACTTATCACATTTTAGAGTTTTGATTTTAGCCCTGACGTTTCGAACCCTCTAAAGAGTCCGTGGTCATAGGGAAACTGAGGTGTTGGTCGTCTCATAGTTAGAAGTTATTGTGTAAACCCGAACGCACGCGGTTAAATATAAAAATATATGACGGTAGGCCAATAACTTCTAACCATGAGATAACAAACGCCTCAGTCTCCCTGTGACCACGGACCCTGTAAAGGGTTCAAAATGTCAGGTCTAAAATCAAAACCCTAAAATGTAATAAACGCGAGTTAGATCCGTAAAAAGTGTTTCATTATGTGTAATGAAATTTCCCTTTTTTGACAATTTTGAGCTGCGTGTGTGTTGTAGTGGCTAGACCACTGATGTCTGACCTAGAGCTCCAGAGTTCGATTTCCAGCAAGAGGTAGGGACATAACAATATTTTTGTTACTGGTTTTGGTCATACCCGGGGGTTAGAGTCACTCACGTCCGTAAGTTTGCCCTTGAGACCCTACACCCCTGGGTGGTGCTAAATAGTGACACCGTCTGACTGGTAGAGCCTAGCTGCGTTACAGAACGGAATAGACCGGCTCACCCGGCGTAATACCATCCTCTTACGAAATATCAGCGTGAAACAATAGCACTCGTTGCTGTTCGTCCGGTGAGTGAAAGTACCGGAGGCCTGTCTGTCTCCCCCTCTCCCTTTCACAATGGACTTGGGAAAAATGAAAAAAAAGTTCATTTTTACTTTATACCATTATAGAAGTCGTTATTCTAAAACCAATAGTTTTTATTTCACTTCGATACGAGAAGTATTTACAAAGTTATTGTACATAAATAATTGCATAAAACACTACTACCTCACTTAGTTCGCTGGCACTCGACTGACGTGACGTGACGTCATCGTATCCGATAGCCCCCGCCGCCGCTCTCGCTCCGATTACATTTCTTAACTATTTGCACAATTAATTATTAAGTAATCTGTGGCACAACTGCACTGGTTCATATGGACATACATATTAATAAAACGAAGCCGCGCCACCCGTGCAAGAGAATGGAATCCTATGACGTCACGCCGCGGGTCCCGCGCGTATTTTGATTGTCACAAAAACAATAGCACGTGGTAATTTTTATGAATCTTTAAAAAAATATTGTAAAGTATTTTGTAGGGCTACAGAAAAACATTTAATGTCATATTTTAAGTTAAAATGTAAATATTTAAAAAATAAATAAATAAAAATATTTTTCCCAAGCTCATTCTTACTCCCTCGAAGATCCTACTCCTCAAGGCCGGTAACGCATCTGTGCCGTCTCTGGTTATGCGGGTGTCCATGGGCAGCGGTGGTTACTTTACATCAGGAGACCAGCCTGCTCGTTAGCCTACTTTTAACATAAAAAAACCAGCATGTAATAGTGCCTACTATTTCCTGAGGAGTATTTAGTTTTTTGCCACCATTAAGGCGAGGTATTCCGAGCGCTTCTCTCTCACTCTCTCGACGTTACGAAGGTACGGGACTGGTGTATCAGCGAAGCGGCGCGAATAGGCGCATTATATAGGTTTTTACCTATATAGGAAAAAACAAGTGAAATAAAAAAATATGTGCTTTTTGCATATTCACTAAATAATAAAAGGTTTTTTTTATTGGTAAAAAAATTAAGTCTAAAAAATTTATTTATGTATTATCTGACTTACAGCTCTTTTAAAATGTTGACAGAGCTATCTTTGAATTTCTTTTTTATCGAGTGAAGTATTACCAATCATGTTTCTGTCTTTAAGGGTGGATTCGACCAAAGTGGAATAAGGTCTTATACCTAGATTAAACGCCGAATTTGTATGGACTAATCTCGGAGTAAGTCTTATTCCAGTTTGGTCGAATCCACCCTTAGAGGGTTTACGCATTTCGGTTTCCCATACAAATAATCAAGTCAAAATTTTTAAAAACCACTAAGCCAATTTTAATGAAACTTTCCTTGCTAATGTAAAATACAGGGATCTAAATAGTTTGTTGAAAACATTTTTAAAAAACGTTTATTTAATTGAGTTAATACGACTTTAAACTTTTTATAGTGGACTTTAAATCGCAATAACTCAGCTAAATAAACGTTAAAATTTTAAACACTGAAAAAAGACGACAACCTCAGGCGGGAATCGAACCACGCACCTTCCGCATTCCGGGCGGCTGCCTTAACCACTTGGCTACCGAGGTCTGGCTTTCAACCGTCGAAATTTGTCAGTGCTTGATGCTTATGTTTTTAGTCAACATTGCTTCATCAAATCTTAGAAGTTTTCACCTCTGAGATCCGAAAGAAATATTTTTACAAATATTTGAACAATCGGTTAAGACTAAGCTGCGTTTATAGATGAATGTTTTATATTTTAGCGTTTTAATAACGCTTTAATATACTTAAGTAAAATTTTAAACACTTAAAAAAGACGACAACCTCAGGCGGGAATCGAACCACGCACCTTCCGCATTGTCGTCTTTATTCAGTGTTTAAAATTTTACTTAAGTATATTAAAGCGTTATTAAAACGCTAAAATATAAAACATTCATAAATAAACGTTTTTTAAAAATGTTTTCAACAAACTATTTAGATCCCTGTGTTTTACTTCAGCATGCAAAGTTTCATCAAAATTGGCTTAAAGGTTTTTAAAAATATCGACTTGGAAGTTTGTATGGGAAACCGAAGTGCGTAAACCCTCTTAAGAGTCATTACATAATATGTTCAACTATATTACTTATGTATGAATTTTAGAACTGTATGTTTTATATTAGTGGCGGTACAATCAATCGAAATTGTTAAAAACGGGAAAAGAGCGCCTTAACCGCCGTAAACCATTTTGTATGAGGCAACTTTTTTTTCGGAAAATTTTACCAATAATAAAAGTTTATGACCGCGAGAAGCGAGAGGACCCTGTAGTTAACGAATTCAACTACAGCCTGTATAGGTAATGTTGTGAAGGTAAGTGTTCAAATTATTCCCGAGGGCAAAGCGGCGGCGCTAACTAAATTACTAATGAACTGTTACAAATTATATGAGGAGACCGCTGTGGCTGACAATTTTAGGTTAAACTTAACGTCAAAACTATAGACGTCTCTTTTTAAGGCTGTGTACAATGTGATATGGGTGGTACTTCTAACCCGTTAAGGCTAGGTGTTAGTGAAAATTAAAATAATACGTTCTTAGAATTACTTTTTGAAGTAGTAAACAGTAAAATTAAAATCTGCAAAAATTATGGAATATTGTTAAAGCTTAATCTGTGAAACACACCCGATGGAAACACGATTTGATAAAGTTGGCTCGATACAATAAATTCACAAAGTTATATATTTTTGTGTCATTTTATCTTCTTTTCCGGGTTTTATTCTTAAAATAAGTAATTTGATATTATGAGTCATTTACCAAAACGAAGTTCATAGATAACTTGAGGAATTATAACCGATCGTTTTTTATTTATTACATCTATAAATTTTTAAAATATAAAACGCGATTATTCGCGCCGCTTCGCTGTTATCGTCGTACCGTCAAGAGAACGAGAGAGAAGCGCTCGAAATACCTCCCCTTAAGGCTAAGTACTACATCTAAATTCATCGACAAAAAAAATAATTTGGGGGTCCTACCCCCTCCCCCTATAATTTATGACCATTTTTACTTTATGCGATATCAGAGGTTTCATACGTCGGAGAAACATGAAAAAATAACAAACGGTAGCTAATGACACTGGCTAACTAATAAATTACTTTGTTTTGCATGTTTAAGATTATTTTTGTAAGAAAAAAATCATTTCTTAATTATTTTGTGATTTAAAATCACTTTTTTATGTCCATATTATTTCTTTTGTCGATGAAATTAGATGAAGTACTTTGCCCTATCAGATTAGAAGTACCACCCTTATCACATTGCAGAGTAAAGTAAAGTACAGCCTGACTGTCCCACGGAAGGGCAAAAGCCTTCATCATTAAAATCATGTCATACAACATTTAATCACAAACCCAAGCTATTCATCGAAAATCCTAAAACACACTTTGCCCGACCTGGAAATTGAACTCGGGACCTCCGGATGTCGAGCTGAACACTTGGCCACTGCGCCACCGAGGAGACAGTACCTAAAAAGAAAAAGAAAACGGCATAATTCGGAACGCAATAAATTGCTTGAGATGTTCATTTGATGATATTTAGCAACAAATTAATCGGACTATAATGGTAAAAGTTATCTATGAGCTATAATAATCTTAGCTAATACGAAATAAGCTATAACGTAATGCTCCTATTACCGCCAGTTTTAGCAGTGTTCGGACTCAATTTTTAAAAATAGATATAAGCTATTATGTTAGGAAAAATGTTATAATTTATAACCAATCATAATAAAGTATTCTATGAAATTCGGTACTTAAATTCAGTACTAAATTACACAATAATTATTAAATAATAGTTTAATCCAAGCAGTTGATTCTGTTACCAATCCATGGAAAGCGGTTAGATTCTATTACCGTTTTTTTGCTTCTATTACCGACCCATAAGGAACTGCCACTTCCCCTATACTATAAAACAAAATAAAAAATAGTAGTAAGAGGTATTTATTAAGTATTTATAACAGTTTTATTTCTTGCGGTCTAGAAAAATAAAATTATATCTAATAAAAACAGTCTGTGACACAAAAACCGTGTCTCCATGCTAAATGTTAGGGAATCAAAACATAGATGGTATATCCAGTACTCCTGGAATCTTGAAATTTGGTACTAAGGTAATTCTTACCGGAAAGCTTTTATGGAAATTTGAAAAATGAAGAATTCTTATATATCAGTATTTCCAATTTTTGAGCTGCCAACATAACGTGACCATAACGTGCTGGATACATTTTACGAAGGTTCTTGGTTCATATTATGCTGGTGCATAGATAAAAGTTTAATTTATCTTAGAGAACAGTACGGAACCCTCATTACGAAAGTCCGACTCGCACTTGACTGGTTTTTTCTCAAGTTTTCCTCTATGAGTTGGTAATAGAATCAAATATGAAGATTACAATATTCTATTAGCGACCAATAAAATTAATAATTAATAGCTACAATATATCTAACCCATTGAAAACAGTTCAATTCGATGTCATTGCCATACATTTTCTTTTATTATCAATTACAAATTTAGATAGATTATTATTTATTTAGATTTAAAATATAGTATCGTATTTAATAGAGATAATGGCTAACGTTGGATCTAGTTTTACCCAAAATCTCTAAAAAACGTATGGCGTTAATTGATCCAACTAAATAAAATAATGTTATGAATCAAACAAGAAAAATAAATCTAGTTAAATTAGATAATTAATAATAATTCATCTTAAATTACTAAATGTTTTCAAATTTCTAACAACACCATGGGTCGCTATTAGAATCAAATTATGAAATTTGGATTCTATTACCGCCCTAATTTAAAATTTGATTTATACCTTAAAAACCAATAAAAATGGTTATATTATAGGTTAGTTTAGAAAACGAATATATACATAACAGTTGTTATGTGATAGCAAGAAGATAAACTCACTTTAATTATGTTATTTTCCATCAAAAATACAACTAAAAAAATACAAAAAAACAATGTCAGACTGCCGTGCCCCCACCGTGATTCGGCAATACTCCATTGCTGAGAAGAGGCCCGGGCAAGGAGGCTCAGCCTCGACGCCCGCACAAGCCACATAAAGGCTGATGAAATCCGACTGACTGACTGCCCGCCCGGGCGTCGAGGCTGAACCTTCTTGCCCGGGCCTCTTCTCAGCAATGGGGTATTGCCGGATCATGGTGGAGGAAGACAGTGTGACATTCTTTTTTATTTTTTTTGTACTTATTTCTTTTTGTTTTTTTTTTGTATTTCTTTTTGTTATTTTCTTTTTTTTAAACTGGCAATGCTGACAATGTAATTGTTCCCTCTCGCACGCATGTGCTTGTTCATTTGTTTCAATGTGTGTTATTTGAGTGAATCACTGAATCTGTCACTTGCTGCTCTTCCTTTGTGCTGAAAGTGTGTGGCTTGTGTTATTTTGTATTCGCTATTCTTAATTTTTTTGAATAGGACGATTTGGCTTTTTTTTACGGACCCTGTTGTGGTTCTTAGGATAGGGAAGACACCAAGAAAACCTGAAACCACCTGCTTCTTTATTAGATAATAAGACTTTTTAGAGCCAATATAAACCAATGACCTTTCCTTTTATAAATAGACTAGTCATACGTGAACGAATTGCATTTAAAAAATGGCGAAATTGTTTCTATGACGTAATACACGTCGAAAGGGAAAGAAAATAAATACAATCATGTCAAGCCTATTGTTAGAAAGAGATAAAAACTATTTATGGTAGTCGACCAATTGGCAACAGCGCATTCCCCTTTGCACGGCTATTTCGGCCGCCATTGTTTACTCTCTTTCACTTTATAGAAAACATAGTACACGTTTCTCGCTCACGCATATCGAATTGGCAACAGCGCAAATGTCATAAATAAATGAAAATTTATTTATGACATTTGCGCGACATATTTACAATACTTACAAATGAAATTAAACACTTTTCTTGTCTCCTACTGTTGCAGTTTAGTTTTTGCAATTTCTGTATACATAGGAAGATTTTATCTAACAAACAACATAAAAAACTTTAAAAAGGTATAAACGTAATGACGTGACACTGACTGACGTGTGACTAAGTGAAGTCCAGGCAATTACCTTGATTTGTCCTTGCCACTACGGAGGCCAGGCAACGTATCTAAACATAAAATATCATTGATATAAACCCACCGAGTTTACTTTTATACATATAAAAAGTAAATTCGGTGGATTTATTTTGGCTCTAAAAATTTTTCTCTTACAAAAACAAAAAAACATGAAGTAAAAAGGCCGATAGAAACAGTAGTATTTTTTAAAAGTTTTAACACCTATAACTTCGCTAGGACTGAGTTTAGAGGTATAGTTGTCATAATAAATCTTGATGGTTACATTACCTTGAACTTAAATAAACATGTTTGGTTGATGTAACAGCGAAAAAAAAGGCGCAACTGGTCCATACAAATCCGGCTTTGCTCTTTTAGGGGGTCGTTAATAGAAGCTTTTACTTACGTTAATTAATCTTTTTTTTCTTAAAATTGCGATGGCAGTTTTAAGTTAATCCAGAAAACACTTTTATAAAACAAACATACAATACAATTTAAGTATGTTTAGCCGGTTTAGCCTGACGACGTTTCGAACCTAGAACAAGGTATAGTTTAAATTTTAAACATTTATTAGTGTTGTGTTGTGTATCTGATTTCATGATTTTATGATTAACGGTAGTGTTTACAGTAAATTACTAGATTAAAATAAAAAATAATTCAAAAATTCTTTGTAAATAAAAAAAAACATTTTGAATCGTCTAAACTTTAATTTACTTCTTTATTTGGACGGATGGGCACTCGCCCAGTCACCCCACCCATTCAGTCTATTAGTTGTGGAGAAGAACAGGCGCAAGAAACTCCACAGATTTATAATAATATAGAAGTAATGACACTTAGCCCCTTCGTACACAAGGCTACGCAAATCTCCGATACTCGACGATTTTAGTTTCCAAGTGACTACTGCCATACAAATCCATTGAGGTTCGTACACTAGTCGCGTCGCCGACATTTGTCTCGCGACTCGCGTCGCGCCAGTCGCGCGCTACCTGCCAGTCGAGGTCTTAGCTACATAAGTCGCGTCGATTTCCAAGATGGCAGAGCAATCATTAAATATTTGTTTCTGAGGTGGACAAAGATCCTTCCCTATATATACAACATTAGTATCGGAGATTTGCGTAGCCTTGTGTACGAAGGGCTTACAAAACAATATGTCGTTACCAAATTATACAATGTACAAATTACTAATATGATATGCTGGTGCATGCACATGCATTCAGTTAAACTAAATGCATACATAGACAACCGCTTCAATAGATATAACAATGAACGTTCTTCACGTAAACTTCTAAAAGGCTCGCTAAAGAATAATTAAGAGAAAACACTACGTCGAAGTGGCATGCAAAATTCTCATACAAAACACTGAAAAACGACGTTTCGTAGTCCCCTGTTGTCGTGAAGCGACATTTAAAAAAGAAAAGATGATAAGAAATTTACAAATATTTATAAGTCAAAATAAAATTACAAACAAAGTTAAAATAAAAAGGTGAGTGAGGATGGTGAGTATGGAGGTGATGATGGTTAAAATGTAGGATGATAATATAAAAAGTGAAGGGGTAGGTGCAGCTGACGTGGAGGCAGGCGAAGGTGTGGAGGCAAGCGCTGAACTTGGCAGACGTCGAAGGGCGCAGGCAAGTGAAGACAGGCAGGCGCCGGTAGGCAGGCGCCGGTAGGCAGGCGCCGGTAGGCAGGCGCCGGTAGGCAGGCGCCGGTAGGCGAAGGCAAGCGAAGGCAAGCAGGCGCCGACAGGCAGGCGCCGACAGGCAGACGCCGGTAGGCACAGGTAGGCGCAGGCAGGCGCAGGCAGCAGGCGCCAGCAGGCACAGGCTGGCGAAGGTGCAGGCAGGCAGGCGCCACCAGGCGCAGGCAGGCGAAGGTGCAGGCTGACAGGCGAGACAGGCACAGGCAGGCGTAGGCGCGCGCGATGTCTGGAGGCCGTAGTCTTCCAATTCGGAAGCTGGTGTTAGTACTTGAAGACTAGTCCTTCCAATTTGGAAGAGGCAAGTAAGGAGTCTTGACCTTCCAATTCGGAAGCTGGTGATCGTCTCAGTAGAGTAAACCTTTTGAATCCAAAGCTAGAGATATAATGATTAGTCGTCGGCTGAATTTTATAATGAAACCTCGGTTTCTGAGTTCTGCATAAATTTCAAAATAATATTTTTAAAACGAGAAATCTAGATGGCCAAATGTATAAATAAGAAAGTCAAAAAGTTTTGATTGGATTATGTTGATAAGTTGCATAGCAACGAAGCAAAAATAAGTTGTCAGATACTTCAAAACGTAACCAAAATACAATATTTAGTAAATAGAAAACAATTAAAGTGAGATACATTTAAATATTACAAGGAAAAACGCATAATAAGATTATCGAAGTGATCCGAAACTTGTGGGATACGTAAAAGTGTCGAAAAATAGTGTCCGAAGTTTCGTGATTTAGAACACGTAAGTAAATGTGTTTAGATAAAGGAATTGCGATGTGTGTAGTGTAGTGTGTAGCTACTAAAACATAATGTATCGTTGCAGAAGCGAGGAAAAATAAAAGCAAATATATAAGACGAAGTTAAAATATGAGATGATTACATGAAATAATACCTAGGAAGTGGAAAAGGTAAGTGGTTTCACCACATTTCCCCCACGACCCCAGAAAATTTTTGACTCAGAGAAAATTTTTAAAGCATATTTCTAAAGAAACCGTAAAACACAACTTCACACAGACATACATCGCCTAACAAACAGACATACGTTCTCTTACATACTATCATCTGCATTCAATAAGGGTGGAGTTCACATTCAATGACTACCACTCTAGAAGGGTGTTTTAAAATGACGATTAGGGCTTATTTAAAGAGTTGTCGACCGCTCTATAAGTGGAAAGTTAGACCTAAGGCTTTTTTTAGGGAGTAGTCAGCCGCTCCTAACAAAAAAAAGGAAAAAAAAAGAAATAAAGAAATGAAAATAAAAATGAAGTAAATTAAGATATGCTGAGAGCGGTAGGGCTCAAAACATAATATCGTAAGTAGCTACGAGCGGTAGGGCTCGAAGCAATAAAGTAGCTAAGAACGGTAGGGTTCAAAGCTTGATAACTAAAGTAGGTAGGTACTAAAGTTATAGAGAAGATCAATAGATAGATCTTGAGTAACGTTATAGAACGTTAAAAACGTGCTTAAGAGCACAGGCTAAGGTAAACAAAAAAAAAAATAAAGAAACAAAAATGTTAATGAGTAATAGAATGAAAATGTGAATGTGATTAAAACATATATACCATATTAAATTTGGAAGATGAAGGAGAAGTTAAGATTGAGCGGAATGTAAAGTGCCATCTGCCAGTCGAACAAATAGGGTCTCCAAAAAAAAGTACACAAAGATAAGTTAAAGATTATAAAGATATAAAAAGTTAGAGAAATAGAAAAAAATTATAAAGATTTAAAAAAAAATATACAGGTAAGAGATAATTTTTTTTTTAAATTCAATGGCCAAAATTAAAGAAGGCGATATATCTGGAAAAATATAGGTGTGTACCAAGTGAGGTTGGATTTCGGTTATGATGAAACCTAAACCAACGCAAAGTATTATTGGCAAAAATTTCATAACACTGCGTTACCAACATATCTTTACTGAGGCTACGGGCCAAACAGAATTCATTAATTTTTTGTAGAAAAGACCTAGGACAAGATTTGCCATCAAAGGTGCATCTTTTCAGATCTTTGAAAAGTTGAAGGTTTGGATAAGTTTGAGGAGGTACCTGACAGTAAGGTTGGAGAGGAAGGGCAGCAGGAGTCGTAAGAGCAGGTTCTGGAACGGCTGCTGCGGGATGTTGAAGAGGAGAAATATTTTCAGCTGGAAGAAAGGTATAAGATTCAAATCGTTTTTCTAGAATAAACCATTTGGATTGGAGACTATCAAATGTAGATTTAAGATCCGGGCACAAGTCAATGTCAATACGTTCTAATCGGTAATAAATATGATTTATAAAAGTTTCAACTAATCTTAAATATTTGGAATCACCCTGTAAGAGTTTATCAATTTTAATTTCTAGGTAGTTCAAGGTAAAGTCTAACTGAGGCAAGTCTTCTTCTATAGGAATGGAAGAAGTCAAGATTTCGTCAGCTGGCATTACAGCAGATAAGCGAAGAATCTGTTTTTTAAGAAGTAAAACAGTATTTTCTGGTTCCTCTAATCTAATTCATACTTCATATTCAAGTTCAGACTTGTTTAAAAAGTCAAATTTAATCGGTATATACCTTTAGTAAAACTGAAAATAAAAATATTAAATGAAAAGAGTTTAAGTAGGTGAAAGTGTAAAGTACTGTAGAATCACTAGACAAAGTGTTGTTTTAGAATTTAGAGAGAAAAAAATGCATAGATGGTGAAGAAAAAGAAAGCAAACACAAAAAAAGAAAATCTCTAGGGAGTGGGTAAAAAGAAAGAAGAGATTAAAATCTAAAAGCTAGTTGGGCGCCAAAATGTCGTGAAGCGACATTTAAAAAAGAAAAGATGATAAGAAATTTACAAATATTTATAAGTCAAAATAAAATTACAAACAAAGTTAAAATAAAAAGGTGAGTGAGGATGGTGAGTATGGAGGTGATGATGGTTAAAATGTAGGATGATAATATAAAAAGTGAAGGGGTAGGTGCAGCTGACGTGGAGGCAGGCGAAGGTGTGGAGGCAAGCGCTGAACTTGGCAGACGTCGAAGGGCGCAGGCAAGTGAAGACAGGCAGGCGCCGGTAGGCAGGCGCCGGTAGGCAGGCGCCGGTAGGCAGGCGCCGGTAGGCGAAGGCAAGCGAAGGCAAGCAGGCGCCGACAGGCAGGCGCCGACAGGCAGACGCCGGTAGGCACAGGTAGGCGCAGGCAGGCGCAGGCAGCAGGCGCCAGCAGGCACAGGCTGGCGAAGGTGCAGGCAGGCAGGCGCCACCAGGCGCAGGCAGGCGAAGGTGCAGGCTGACAGGCGAGACAGGCACAGGCAGGAGTAGGCGCGCGCGATGTCTGGAGGCCGTAGTCTTCCAATTCGGAAGCTGGTGTTAGTACTTGAAGACTAGTCCTTCCAATTTGGAAGAGGCAAGTAAGGAGTCTTGACCTTCCAATTCGGAAGCTGGTGATCGTCTCAGTAGAGTAAACCTTTTGAATCCAAAGCTAGAGATATAATGATTAGTCGTCGGCTGAATTTTATAATGAAACCTCGGTTTCTGAGTTCTGCATAAATTTCAAAATAATATTTTTAAAACGAGAAATCTAGATGGCCAAATGTATAAATAAGAAAGTCAAAAAGTTTTGATTGGATTATGTTGATAAGTTGCATAGCAACGAAGCAAAAATAAGTTGTCAGATACTTCAAAACGTAACCAAAATACAATATTTAGTAAATAGAAAACAATTAAAGTGAGATACATTTAAATATTACAAGGAAAAACGCATAATAAGATTATCGAAGTGATCCGAAACTTGTGGGATACGTAAAAGTGTCGAAAAATAGTGTCCGAAGTTTCGTGATTTAGAACACGTAAGTAAATGTGTTTAGATAAAGGAATTGCGATGTGTGTAGTGTAGTGTGTAGCTACTAAAACATAATGTATCGTTGCAGAAGCGAGGAAAAATAAAAGCAAATATATAAGACGAAGTTAAAATATGAGATGATTACATGAAATAATACCTAGGAAGTGGAAAAGGTAAGTGGTTTCACCACACTGTTTCCTCATTCAGAACTAGCCAGTTCCTCAGTGGTTGAGGATTCCGGGTGAAGCGCGCTTCCACCTTCGGCCTTATCATCACTTACCATCAGGTGAGATGAAGGCCAAGCGCTTACCCGATGTAGAATTAAAAAAAAAAATATTATGGACAGGACAGAGTTACGATAGCATTAGTTTTGGTACTCGTAGTGCGCCTGACTCGAAATTCTGTCACGAGGTCTCTTTTAAAACACCACATTTTTATCCGAATTTGTGTGCTGTGCTGGTCAAATTCAAATAATTAATTCAATAAAAGCCTTAACAGGCACTTCTTGACGTCAAAAACTAATAAAATAACAGTTAAGTAATATTTAGTTAAATCTTAACTACTAATCTAACTAACTAAACTACCACCAGTTCGGATTTTGGGAGAGCCTTCAACTGAGAAGAAGCTGGCTGGTAGCGGCTTGTTGATGGATTACTATTGTCCCTTGGTTGTCGTAAAAGGCGCCTAACGAACCAAAGACTGCACATACATCCAACAGCATAGAGGTGATGTTCTACCCACCTGTCATGCTGAGAAAATGTGCAGTCATCATTTGGTGAAACGTGGACTGTGGTAGTGGACGGCTTTTGAGATCCTCATTGCCTGGTCTCTGACTAACCCTTCGGGGATAATAGTCGTGTATATAAAGAAGAATGGGCAAAACGTCCCCCCTCCTTGTAACACTTACATCTATGCATCAAATAAAAGTACTTGAAAAGTAAAGCATTTTATTGTATGACAGCAAATCTGTCAGGTATTGGAGAAAAAAGTTATTGAGAACAAGAAAATTAAAATAATAAATAATAATATAAAACTGAAGTCAAGATTTTTTCTTGAATTTAAACTCCTCCCTTGCCAGATTTCTTTGATTTATAAGAGTCCTAAGTCCTTACAACAAAATACACTATTTATTTCGAAAGTTACCAAGTGGGAACTTGCAAGGGGTCCCATCCCTACATACAATAACGCCCATTCTTCTTTGTATGTATGTATGTTTGAATTTAAATTCACAGGACACTATTCCACGACTTTGCTGTTCATTTTTTTTGACAACGAAACTACCGTTTCTTTTATCCAAAATGATATAGCATTAGAATAGTTGCTTAGCATACAAAGGGCGTATAAATAACATAAGAAGGAATGGAAAGACTTATTTGTTGGTTTAAATTCATATTGTAGGCGATGTTATCGTATTTAAATATCATTTTAAGGTGTTCATTTAACATTACGCTCTACTGGGCTGTTACGTACGTCCCATCCTGCATACACAATGAGAAAACGCTTCGAAATAAATAATGCTAACTTTTTATATGGTACGGTACGGTACAAATGGTCCTTTTTGATTGAAATTTTAAGAGGAAACACTACGTCGACGTGGCATGCAAAATTCTCATACAAAACACAGAACAACAACGTTTCGTAGTCCCCTGTTTCCTCCTTCAGAACTGGACCAATTTTGTTTTACTTTTTCAGCATCAATTAAAGAAAGAGATTTTCTATGTCTATATGTTCCACTGCTGTTTTTAGTTTATATAAATGACCTATCCGACATTATAAAGCACAAAACGTTCTTGTTTGCAGATGATGTCTTGATTTCAGTTACAACAAACAAACAACAAGTATTGGAACAGCATGTATATGACATTAAAACGACATTAAAGCTAATAATAGATTGTCTTGAAAAAAATAATTTAAAAATCAATCTTTCTAAGACTAATATAATGAACTTTAATATTTAAAAAAATAAAAACATAGTCATTGAATACAACGGAGAAATCCTAACGAATCCGGATAAAGTAACATTTTTAGGCCTAGACATTAATTCCAAACTTGACTGGAAAGAACACACATATAGAGTTTGTAATAAAATTAACAGTTTTGCATTTGCGTTATACAAATTAACAAAGGTGGCAAATAAAGGCACTGCTTTAACTGCTTATTACGCATACGTGGAGTCAGTACTCAGATATGGTTTGATAATCTGGGGAAATGCCACGGACATCCACAAGGTTTTTGTTGCTCAAAAAAGATGCATACGAGCCTTATGTGGCATAGCGCCAGTTATCTCATGTAAACCTTACTTTAAGATTCTTAAAATATTGACCCTTACTTGTGTCTATATACTTGAGATTGGAAAATTTGTTAGAAGCAATGGACACTTGTTCTTACATGCAAAACAAATGACAGCAATCTAGCAAACTTATCCTAGATGGTGTTCCGAAAACCAAGCGTTTTTTGAGGAATAGCTATGCTATGTGTAAAATAATGGGTGTGTAATGTTTGATATAAATACTTATGGTCTAACGTTCAGATAATATAATTTCATTTGATATAACAACTAACTTAATATAATAAACATTTAATATAATTTTAGATTCTATAATTTCCTTTGATATAATGTACTTTTGATATAATGTACATTTGATATAATAATCAAATGATATAAAACATTACTCATGTAATAAGCAAGCATGCAGCATGCAAGCAGGCATGCAGCATGCTGGCAGACATGGAGCATGCAGGCATGCATGCAGCATGCAAGCAGGCATGCAGCATGCAAGCAGGCATGCAGCATGCAAGCAGGCATGCATCATGCAGCAGGCATGTTTTCTGTCACGGCTCCGGCGCTGCGGGACTCCCAAACCCACCTGCTCCTCAGCTCGTGGGCCGCCTCGCCCCTCCGCGCCTACGTGGGATTAAATTACACTCTAGCGTAGGGCAGACAAGTCTACGTGGAGTCGGTTTTGCCGCGATTCGTTTCTGTCACTGACTTTTTTACCACAACCATAACGAAAACACAACGTATTAATTTTTTAAAACAATATTTGAAATCAATTTAGGGTTAAAATGTAATTTTTATTTTGAGGCAAAAATTATATCAAATGAAGTTTTAGAATATGATTATTCTACCAATATAGCTTTATAGAATAAGTTGTCAGAGAATATGAGTATTATATCAAATGAATAACCTACTGTTGTTATAGGAAGTGTATTTAGAACAAGTAAAAATTATATCCAATGAACGTTATGTTCTTTGAAATTAGTTCATTTGTCATTATATAAAATGATACGCACCCGTAAAATAATATATAATAAAATACCAGATAACATTAAAGAACTCCCAGTTAACATATTCTACAAATCATTGCGTAGATGGCTACTTGAAAAAGCATTCTATTCTATTAATGAATTTTTAACCTATAAATGAGGGGAATATTAATATCATTTTAATGAAGTCGATGCATTTATTCGTTTTTATTTATTGAATTATTATTTATTTATTAGTTTATACTTAGTCTGTTTTAATTTAATTGATTAATGATATTACAAATAAAAAGGTATTGTTATTTAATAAACACTAATTTCTTATGTCAGTAATTAACGAACGAAAATAAAAATGTTAATAAATGTAATATAATAAATAAAAATGTTACATTAATTTGCATGTCATGATATATATGACTAAATAGGTTTTAAGCTACTTAACATAATGTCTTGATAACATCCATATTGTAACCACCCTATTTAATAGCAAATAAAGTATTTGTATTTGTATTTTTGATGGGATGTCATTTCTTTTTGTAGGTAGTCCTCTTTTTTTTGGTTAGCCTTGCTTTTGTTTCGCTTGACTTGGCGGGGGCACTTCCGTGCCCCTACCACAACCCCACAACAACGAAGTTATAGGGGTTGAAAATGGCCTGAATGGCTTCGCGAAAAGGATGGTAACTACGGCTGTGCCTTTTTTTTGCACTTCCGTGCCCCCAGACAAATTAACAAAAAAATGATATTTTCTATACCTGAATCTTAGAGGGGCTGTTGAGGTTTCCTTCTCGCAGTAACACGTCGACTTAATTGATATCTTTTGTGTGAATAGGTGTAACTATAAATTTTATAGCAAATATTTTTCAGAACAAAAACTATTTCGAATGCTGCTTGTTGAATCTTTTGCAAAAATTTGTCTTTATCCGAAATAAATACAATTTCCTTTGATCACATATAAAAACTAAATACACAATTCTATTTTAAATCGTAGCGAAATAGTGGCAGGTTTGACACTTTTGACGTAGGTAAAGATGTCTTGGAAGAATAGCAATTTGAGATCATAAATGTGGCATTCCATTGCTTGAGGTCCGTGATCAAGAGTGAAATAAAATCAATAATGTCGGTCTAATTCCTTAAGGCCTGACTGAAGAGCCCTTCAAAAGATCTAATTCTAGCGAGTGCGATACCAAATTGCCCTCTGACATATCGGTGAGATCGTGCTGAGCAAATTTCATTTCGATATCAAACGACTTGTGAGTGAGTACCTAAAAGGATTTTATCCGATATTAAGCCTGGAACGGATTAGAACGGAAATGTCACACTATTTTTAGATGGAAGTTTTAAATAAATTTTCACATGCAGAATTGAACTCACACCCTTTATCCCAGGTCTAGTTATTAGGCAATAATTGTGACTCTATCCGCTTGAGGTTTTTTAACACCTTTTCCATATTGGTATTTTGTTCGTAACTTTTTTTAGCGCCAAAATAATACCACTGTAAAAGGCGACTGACAGACTAAAGCAGTTGCTATTTGTTGAAACGTGGACTATGGAAGTGGACTGCTTTTGCGGTCCTCATTGCCTAGTCTCTGACTGACTAAGTAACTGATAATAGTCGTGATTATAATATGTAACGTTTGTTACATAATTTTTTTTTTAAATTTATTTAGGAACAAACAGTTATACATGATTTATAAATATATACTAAAATTGATTATAAAATAAACCTATAGATCCCTAAATTATTATTTAACATTACTTGAACAACACACATCCAAACAAAAATAAAAGAGTATATTCTTTATGTTATGTATGTTTAGTTAGGTAACTTGTTTTACAACCTGAACAAAATGGTGGTGGCGATCAGTGACTCCATAACTACCTCAAACAGTGTGATGGACCGGAAATGTTTTGCCAAATAAATTTTCACCTCCATAATTCAGTTCAATTTATTATTATAAAAGTGTGACGTTTCTGCTATCTAGCTCGGATAAATAATGTTATCTGAATTGTATTTATCGTTTTCCATTTTTAGTGAACAACTGCGAGTATTACACAGCTGGTGCCTACAACTACATACAACGTAGTCTTTGCTAAATAAAATTGTTCAGGGTTAATGAACCATCTAGAGATCTCCTTAGAGATGCCGAATTACACGCCGCCTGCGACGGTCAATTGACATTTGAACTCTACGCTTCGTTGAGTCCATCTTGCGAAGTCTGAGGCTGGACATAATATAGAGTGTCAAAAAGTCTTTTATCGAATTAGGACTTACGTTCGGTTACCCATAATGTAACAATGAGGTCTTTTTTCATCTAAAACTGAATTGGTAATCAAAGGTGACCCTTAAATATGTTATCCATTAGAAAAAAGTTTTGTTAAAGATTGCTTCATCAGTAGACCAATAGTAGATCATTCAATTTTTTTTATATTTTATGTTGACCTGGCTATTAAAGGTCTTGTCCTTTACTTTACGATGCTCATGCTATTATGAGTTTGCGATGAGAGCCCTGCGGGACATTAGATATACATTTCCCTGTTTGGCGAAGGCAACAATTTTTTACAACGCCCGTACACAATCAGAGGCAATCTAACAAATAAGTAAGTAATTCCAATATTTGAAGTCAAAACCTTTTTGGGGACAACTTTATTTCACCAAAAGAAAGTTCCCGGAGAGAGTTTTTCACGTAATACCCGCATTTCGCAATCAAAGCGTGATTGGTCTTGGAAATTGGCCAGTGCAAACTTGCCCGAATTAGAATTTCATATGGGACGGAAGGACTGATTTGACTTAGCTTTTTAAGGCTTTTCCGTAAACTTGTTCATCCATGTTGAAACCTAGGTATATACAGTGCATTTTTTCAATCAGTACCTAGCTTAATTTTTACGCGTTGTTTCATTACGGAAGTGAACAATTTCTTCCAATAAACGAACTGCTGACCGATTTAAAATGGAAGCTCCAAATTTTCTAGTCGTAATTTGACAAGCACTTCGACTTGGAAAGCAAAGCCTCGGTAGCGTCGAAAATTCGTGGGTTATGCAAGTGGTATTTTCATTTTCCCATATTACTCTACTTGCTCCAAGTCATTCACTAATACCGGTAAAGTGAATATAGGACATAACTCACGTGTTATTGACTTTTACTGCCACTAAACCTAATATTTTAAATAAACGACTCGAGGCGACATCTGAAGTGCTCCATGGATTACGACTTTCATATGAAATTTTCGAGGAAATTCAAGGAAATCTAAAATATGATCTTCGAATATCTTAGTGTCTTTTTACTTTCTTCTTAAAATTAATATTATGGAATTAGGAAACGGAATAGAAACTGATGATAAGTTTAGTACAATTTAAGTACCACAGCACAGGTACAGCATAGCTTAGTAGAAGAGAGAAAAATGGTTCTTTTACATTATTATAAAGAATATATTCCGAACTAAGATAACTCGTGCATCTAACGTTCGCTGTAAACAATTTTAGAAAATTTATTACACGCTCTTTGAGCGAAAAATTGAATTGTATTTTACACAAAATTTTTACAAATACATCGGGTCCAGTGCGGCCCCGGATTTTGAAGGAGTCTTCTCCTCCTTCTCCCCAGCCACTATAAGCTCGATGTAGGAGGAGGAGAGACCTACTCACTAAAACAGCAGTAAGCACCAGACGGGTTGGTAGTATTATTTTGATGAGGCCATCGCCGCTCTATGCTGTAGGATATATGTGCAGTCATTAGTCTGTTAGTCGCCTTTGACGACACCTAAGGGAAGAGATGGAAAGACTGCACATACCTACTATCCAACAGCATAGATCGGCGATGGGCTCATCAAAATAATACTACCAACCATTCTCTTCCCTTGGGTGTCGTTAAAGCAACTAACGGGTTATTTTTTAATAAAATAAACCAGTTAATATTGTATTGGGTTGTTTTATTTTCTCGCATTCGTAGTGAAAAGCAGAGTGTAACACACGGCGCTAAAAACCCATTAAAACTCGGTTTCTATTTACCGAGCACCGAGTTCCACCGTCGCAATTTTATTTTACGCTCACAGTGCTACGGATGCTACGGTAGTCTACGAGCGCTACGGTTCTGCTACACGTAGACAGCGGTCGTAGCACATAATAATATTTCGGTTTTAGTTGCATGGCCATGATCATGGATGTTCTGATCATACTACTTTAGGTTCTATACTTAAATATTTTTAAGTTATAATTGGCGCATACATTTAAACAAAGATCTGTATAACTTATTTAAGTACTTCAAACTATTCGTTTTCTCCTTTTTACAACTTTTTTGTTGTGTTATGTATATTATGTACGAGTATATGTGTGTTTCTTAATAAATGTGTATCTATTCTATTCTGTAATGTGATTATTCTAAGCCATATGCTGTTAACTTATATCAACATAGGTTACTTACTTATTATTACAATAAATTCAATTGTTTTAATTTTCGAACAAAACGTAACGGCAAAAGCTAAACAAAACGATAAATTACAATTTCAACGATAAACAAAACAAATATTAAGCGACTCTCTAAACAAACGTAAAACCACCGGAACTCGTTAACTCCGCGCGTCGAGACAAAGAGGTTGTTGTGAAATTCTAACTGGCGGTTAGGAGTACTTTGTCGTAAACCTTAATTTGTTTTAGCAATCTACATGTTTTACGATAGCTGCTGGCTTGTTAAACTCTTCTGCCATTGTTGCAATGTTGAAAATTAAATTGCTGGTTATTAATTCAATACCCATCAAGTAGAGATGACTTAACTTTAATAATGGAGGCTTTTGCCTATCGGTGGGTCTCTACGAGTATATAGGTTCTTTACTGTGAATACTAAAAATGAAGTATGTGATATTTTTCAATTGCCTACTATTTTAGGTAGAAAAACTTAAGAATAACCTAAGATATGAAACTTCATTAATTTATAGATATGAAATCACAGAGGTAGGTATAACAAATAAACAGTTACAATTTAAAAAAACAATGATGTTTCATTTGGTTTCCTAAATTTGTTGAAAATTCGTCACTGGGCAACCGTGTCGCGTAGCGGTGAATTTATACTACCACCCCCTCTCTTCCCTTGGGTGTCGTAAAAGGCGACTAACGGACTACAGACTCTACATACATCCAACAGCTTAAAGCGGCGATGGGCTCCCCACCTGTCACGCTGAATACATGTGCAGTTGCTATTTGTATGAAAAGTGGACTAGTGCAGAGGACTGCTTTTGCGATCCACATTGCCTAGTCTCTGACTAACCCTTCGGAGATAATAGTCGTGATTATATGTATGTATGTCACTGGGTGTTCGCGCAGACGAACTCGCGGGCGAATATAATAAATAATGGCTGAGCACCCTGAAAGTACCCTAATTCTTTGTGTTATTATAGGCCATCTCGTTTCATGTGGTAGTGATCATTCCCAGCGGCGAAACTTCGCTGATTGGGTTTTACAGCCACTTTATGTCAACTCTAACTTTTCGAGGCCGCTATTAATGTCCAAATGTATAAGAACGTCAGAAAAAAATGTTTGAGCTCGTATCATACATACTTAAACTCATTATTATTATTTCCGAAGCGTTAGTAAGAGGCCGCAAAAGCAGTCTACTGACATAGTCCACGTCTCACTAAATGACAACTCCACATTCGCCGCTCTATGCTGTTAGACGGAGTTAGGACCCTTGTGCCGACTTTCCCTGTTTGTCGACTTTACTGAAATATCATACAACGATTACCCTTATGTCGAATTTTCAAGTTTCTTTGAGTTTGGTTCCTTTATGCCGACTTTCACTTGATGCCGTCTTTTATATTTAATCCATGTTTAGGTTTAGAATGCCGAAACAATAAATATCTACTGTGTTTTAAGAGGCCTATTACATCTCGAATGTGATTTTTGCGAAAAATGCCCATTTTTGCATTTTGTAGTAATTTTGCAGTTGTATTTATCGTTTTTATCGAAATAGGATAATAAATTAGTGCATAATATTACAAATCTCCATTCTGTGAGCATAATTTGAATTCGGACGGCCGGCGCATCGCATTTTGCAGTAATTTTGCAGTTGTATTTATCGTTTTTTATCGAAATTGGATAATAAATTCATTATGAAATCTTTATTCCTCATAAAGTAACAATTACTCTGGTATAAATTTTGCTCAATAATATTATCGTAGATAGGAGAAATTCACAGTTAACTTATAGCGATTTTCGAAGTTTTTTGGTTAAGAATAAGATTTTTTTCCTATATAAAATAAATGATATCTAAAATTCCGAGACCGCTACACACTATTCGACTATATAAGATATGACATTATAATTTTATTATTTCACTTGTTTAGAACAATAGTTCAATCGATGAGCTCAAAAAGTGCCTTCGCGCACTTTATACAAATCTTTCTCTGCAATTTTGGGTTTAATTAAAAAGATAAGCAAAATTTACAAAAAGCGAGGCCGCTACGCACTATTCCAATAGCTAATCTACATTATTCAATTAGTCATAATTGTTAATGTATTTTTGTTTCTGAGATTCATAACGCCAAAATTGGCCATTTTACGCGACTTTTTGAACAGTCGTGTGCAGTAGTGTCTTGTTAATAGTATAAACAAAAAAATGTTAATGTGCTTATAAGTAAAATAACAAAAAATTTGATCCTTTCTTACGGAACAAAAATAAACGTATGTGCCGTATTTAGTCCGATAGTCACCTTTACTCACCCAAGGGAAGAGATGGGTAGGTAGTATTTTATTAATAAGCTCACCACAAAGTTCATAGACGTAAGTGGACAAGCCACAAACTAATTGACTATGTGTTGTGTAGTCAGTAATCCTTGTGCCTATGGTCCCCTAAAAACTTTTGACGGTAGAGGTAATTACAACCCTAGTATTGGTTTATTTTTTTACTACACTTCCAACACGACTGGAGATTTATACGCTATATTACTCTTTCATTCCAGTTCTCGCTTTGATGCCTCTCGTACTTTCATTCCTTATACTTACGCTTTCATTTATCATATCTTTTATACTTAGCTGTTGGGACTCCGCGTATGCTACTCTAACTAGCCTATCCATTTCACTTTATATATCTACTTAGGGGTAAATCATTTCCTACACATGGGTATGTGGGTTGGTGATCACAAACCAGGGGGACTACGCATCTAAAAGTCACACAAACTTTTCCAACCTGAGAATTAAACCCAGGACCTCTGGATATCATGTCACCTTGCCACCGAGATTTTAATTAAAAATGTTTTGTTTTAAAATAACCCATTGTGTGTCAAGTGACCTCCTGGAGGTCGCTATCTGTGTAAGTTTTTTATAAAGTCTCTATATAAAAATATCATGGAAATTGTCATTATACCTAGACCGGAAATAAACTGGAAGTAATACGGAAGTAGTTTGACACATGCGGCCATACTGGATTAAGATAATAGGATAAATATATTAATCTAAATAAGCGTCATGGGTTTATTCCATGACATTTTGATGAGTGGAGGGAGGCCCTTTGGTACCTCTATGTTTCATGTTGTTTTATAAATTGTTCTGTGTTTTGTTATGTTTCATTTTTGTGTTAAATTGTATATTCTTTTTAAATTGTACCAATAAACGTTTTTCTATTATATTTTAAATAGCAATGTTACTTTCACTGGTTTAAAGTTAGACCAAAATTCCGGGTCTTTCAGTATAAAACGCCGTGTTACAATTTATTTCCACTTAATGAGAAAGTGGGTTGAAGTACTTTGTTCGGGCTATTTGACATCTCTCAAAGACGAATTGTTTCTTTGAAACAAGTTAATTATGTAATATAAACTTTATAACCATTATAACGAAGGTAGAAGAGCCGTTGCTGAATGAATTAATGCTGAATGTGTACCAGCAAATTCTTAATTTACATTTTAAAATAAGAAAACATGTTTTGAATGTATGAATTTGTAAGCTGTTTTGCTACTTTCGACATCAAGTGAAATCTGCCGAAGAGATCTTCTATACAATCTTTTATACTCACAATTGTTTGTAAATTTCATCAAAATACAAAAATATGTAATAATACATGTAAATCACTCATATGCTCTTCAATCCGTGAATAAAATTTTCAATTACACCCGCTCGGAGCTCTTTGGAAGCCTTTTAATAAATTCAAGGATACGCGAGTACACAATTTGTTTGTCTCTTTACGACGTCACGTAACAAAAGCCCCAATTTCAAACAAACGTTTACGACACAAATGCTGAACTGTTACGTTTCCTTTGTTGCAGGTCGCAGCTGCATTAGATTTCCTAGAAAGTCGTGAAGGGGACGACCCTTAGAAAACTGTTATCTGCTGTTGTTGAACATACCACGCTAAAAGCAATGAATGCAACAGCGCTGAATTCCACAACACTCACAAATGTATTAGATAAATTCCGCAATGGGACGCAAGACAGTCTACCGTCGCAGCCAACAGGCTATGAAAACATCATTGACAACAAAATAGTACAAGCCTTGTTCTGCGTTATCTACACCATAATTTTCGTTTTAGGATTGCTTGGAAACCTCCTTGTATGTTTTGTTGTGATCCGGAACAAAGCGATGCAAACAGTTACCAATTTATTCATAAGTAACTTAGCGTTATCAGATATCTTGCTTTGCATCTTCGCAGTCCCCTTTACTCCTTTGTACTCGTTCAGAGGTTCCTGGAGTTGGGGATCGCTGTTATGTCACATAATGCCTTTCGCACAAGGGTGCAGCGTATACATATCCACGTTAACTCTAATGTCTATAGCTATTGATAGGTTCTTTGTAATTATTTACCCCTTTAGGCCGAGAATGAAGATTGAAACTTGCATCACGGTCATTATAATGATATGGACTTTCTCTGTGACCGTCACGATGCCGTATGCCATATTCATGACGTATTACGATTTAGATATAGGGAGGTTTTGTGAAGAGACATGGCCCACCGAGAAATTGAGGCGCATATTTGGATCGGTCACGTCCATTTTGCAGTTTGTCCTACCATTTATAGTGATTGCCTTTTGCTACACATGTGTCAGCTTCAAATTGAATGACAGAGCAAAAGCAAAAGCTGCAAGCAAAAACTCCCGAAAGGAGGAATTAGATAAAAACCGCAAGCGTCGTACGAATCAGATGCTGATCGCTATGGTCACCATTTTCGGTCTTTCTTGGCTGCCTCTCAACGTGATCAACCTCTGCAATGATTATTATATCTACGCCATTCACCTCAAGTACTACTTCTTGATATTCTTCATTGGTCACGTGATCGCTATGTCCTCAACCTGCTACAACCCTTTCATTTACGCTTGGATGAATGAGAACTTCAGGAAGGAGTTTAAGCAATTAATTCCTTGCATTGATACATCTGCTCAGCTAAGAGGCAACATTCAGTTGGAGCAGCTGGGAGTGGGACAGTCGGAGAAGACTTTCAATGGTAATACGACTACTGATAGTTATCTCTCGAGCTCAACGCGGGGTGCCTCGTTTAGACATAAGAGGAAACCTAGCGCTGCAGCTGATGTTGAGAGAAGTGGCGTTGAACTGAATGAAGATTTACTAACAGTAGATGTGAAGCACTGTCATATATCTACCAGCTATAACTTAAGGAGGGAGTCGGTGAAACTGAGGCTGATCAACGAGGAATCATTTGACGGGGCGCCAACACAAAGTCAATTCTAACAGTTGATGTCGTGGGTGAGTTAGTTAATTAAGGCCAAACATGTTTTACACTAATGTCCCGTCCCGTTTTTTGGTAAAACTGTAGACGTTTCCTTAAAAAGCGTATTCCTTATTATAAGGAAGAAAGTACCCCTTAAACCTCAAGCGGCCATATTTGGCCGCACCTAAAAAACTCGCTATTCCGTCAGACCCCAAGCGGCCATATATGGCCGCGCTCTCTACTTAACTTTGTACCGTGTTTTGATACTCTTACGGCCGAAATTAAAAACCAATCCTGAGATCGAGATATGCCTATTTTGGATTTGTTACTAGGCCATTGTTGTTATTTCCCGTCATATAACAGAAATATCTAGGCAACAAATCTAAAGTAGGCCTATCTCTATCTCGGGATCGGTTATTAATTTCGTCGGTTAGAGACTACTTTAGTATCATTAAGGTCGATTATTTCGGTTCTGTGGTACATTTTATGCATCGTGAACGCAAAATTTAACATGAAATGCGTTCGATTTTATTTATATATATTTTTTTCCATTTCCGCAAATTTAAATTCCCGCCAAATCGCACCTGCTGTCAAAAATTTTTGACATTTCTTTGCCAAGACTGAGAGGTTCTTATCTTATCTTATCTTAGTCGGGCCTGCAGAGGTTTCCCTCTCGCAGCGGCACGTCGACCCATTGGGATCTTTTGTGCAACCCCGTCCTATCACTCAGTGAAAACGACTGCCATAAGTTTGGCAATGTCTTTGAGGGCGAAGAGCCTAAAATCTTCTGGTTTCGGGTAGGCGAATCCCTGAAGACTCATTCTTTTCCTAGCAAGGGAGTCACAGTCACACAGTAAGTGTTGCATGGACTCCGTTTTCTCCCGACATGCCCTGCACAAGCTGTCTGTTGCTAGTTGCATTCTGTGGAGCATTTGTTTTGTGGCATAGTGCCCGGTCAGGGCTCCGATAATTGTTCGTGCCTGCCTTTTGCTACCTCCGCATATGATGTTACTCCGTCCTAGGGCGTCTCCACCTATGAAGGATTTTGAGTGTTTCATGCCGGGTAGCTTTTCCCATTCGGTTTTATGCCTGTTTTGGATTTGGTCCTTAAAGGCCTTGTTGATGGTGCTCGGTGCCAGTGCAACAAATGGCTCAGGACCACTAAATGGGGTATCTGAGCTCTCCCTGGCAAGTGCATCAGCCATCTCATTGCCATGGATTCCCATGTGGCCTGGTACCCAGATCAATCTCACCCTGTTGTGTCCACCTAGCTTGTTTAAAGCTTTTGTGGTTTCAAGTACAAGGTTGGAGTCGATCCGGGGCGATATAAGTGACTTGAGTGCTGCTTGGCTGTCACTCAGGATGAATATGTTTCGCTTTCTGGGGGCGAGTTCTAAATTCATTTTTGCGCATAGGAGAATTGCAAAAATTTCGGCCTGGTATACAGTTGCAAATTTTCCCATGCTTTGACTATGTTCGAAGTCATTGCTAAAGATACCTGCTCCAGTACCCGACTCCATTTTGGATCCATCGGTGTACCAGATTAGGCTGTCCTTCTCTGGAGACGGTGGTCCTTGTTTCCATTCATCCCTAGTTGGGACATATATACTGAATTTCTTTTCGAACATGTTCTCGTCATTTCTCTCGTTCTCTCATCTCTCTCCAGTACATGTACTGGAGAGAGATTTTGTCACACCCCATTTCCATGATCCTGTCAAGGGAATCATTAGGTTCCCATTTTGTATCTCTGGTCAGAGGCTTAGATGCATCCCACAGCCCGGCCACCTTAAGTCTATGTAACGCTTTCTTTGCCTCTGTTTCTATGACACTGTGCAGGGGTGGAAGGTCCGTAAGGGCCTCCAGAGCTGCCGTCGGTGTGGTTCTGAATGCCCCAGTAATCGCCATGCATGCTGTCCTCTGAAGTTTGCTTAAAGCATTCTTTCAGATTTTCAGCCTAGTTCTGGGCCAACAGACGATGCTGCCTTATGTGAGGGTCAGCCGCACCATCATCATGTAGATCCACCTTATGATTTTGGGGTTAAGTCCCCACGTTTTGCCATAGGTGGACCGACGCATACCAAAGACCCTGTAGGTCTTGGTAACGGTCGTGCCCATGTGCTGTTTCCAGGTAAGTTCCTTATCCAGTGTTATGCTTAGATATTTAATTTCTCTGGACCAGGGAAGCTGGGTGCCATAAAGTTTTAGGCTTCCCAGTTTCGTGAGGTTTTTCATCCTCATGAAGGAGATAGCGGTTGTTTTCCCCGGGTTTACGGATAGATGATTGGTATTACCTCAATCCTCCAGCAAACATAGGGCACGTTGGATTAGCTCCAATACCGTGGAGGGAAACTTTCCACTGACTGTGATGACCAGGTCATCCGCATAACCAACCGTATATAGTGGTCCTTGGTTCAGTTTTGCTATGATTGAATCAACTACAAGGCTGAGAGGTTAATTGGCATTGGCACATTAACCATTGGTCACCAATTGAATAGTTATGATGGAGTTGTCGACAAGCTTGTGTAGTATATAAGTAACTCATTTCATGCCATACTAACTATGTGATTGTGACTCTCTAACTATGATAATAATGGGCTTTCGGATTCGACTTATCTGAGGCCTCCAAGTTTTTCGTCCTTAAAGATGAGGTGGCACAAAAGATTTCAACTGATCGGATTAAGATAAGATCGTAAGATGGCAGTCGTTTATACTATCCAACCCTCATTGTGATTAGGCAATGTGCTGTAATCTGCCCCTGTCTTCTTTCCTTGTCAGAAGGCTCTGGGCACAGCAACGGAAAACTTTTATAGGCTTAAGTTGATGTACCTATCTATTCAACTAAATAGACTACAAAGTTTTTATCCATACAAACTTTCACCAACTTCGTGTAGGGAATCCCTTCTCCAAATTGCGTATTTCAGGCTTTAGCACTTTTGCTTCTGTTTTGATGAATCAGTAAATTAATCGGGAGTTATCCATCTGTGAAATTAGTTTAGAATAAATAATGGCTTTACTAGGTAGTTTTATAGTTGGGGTCAAGTTTTTAGTACATTATTTTATTTGTTTTTACGTAGCCACATAAAATTCGTCATTAAATAAAATATAAATGACTTGATAATTTCTTACGCCCGTCCTACAATCTTTTTAAATTTAAAATAAAATTTTCTTTTTGAAGCTTTTTGAAGAATACGTTTTTCATACTGTACATTGTTTACAGGTGCGGCGCTGGAGACGTACCCAACTTTGAGAAGAACCGTAGGTTATCTAAGAGTTTTCAGTATTTTTGGAGAATATTTTTTTGTACTGACATACTTCTTTGCTAAATGCACAATTGACTATAGAATTGAATGACGCTTATATTGATACTAAACCCTTAGGTGATAATTTACAATGAGTCTTATGTCCCTTATTAATAGACTCATTAATAGTGAGAAATCACAAATTGTCCTCGACGAAGCAATCTACCACTTCTGCACATATTCGTATATTTATCATTTCCCCGTCTTATGAACTAATAGATTGCATTATTTAAATCGTTATCCAATTAAATAAAATATAACATAAATCCTTAATCAAAATTTAGAGCAAACTAGCATAATACAAAATTATTATTCAGTCAGTTCTCTGAACTTGACCAAGATAGATTGGCATTCAATAAAGGATTGTATTAAATCTGGATAAAACATTAAGGTTCAAGTGATCTTAAAATGTAGAGTATTTTAACCATTTTACTAATATATTTATGCTTGTCTGTATTAGCACCATGATGATTTTTGTTTGGTTATTATGTGTGTCAAACTGAATTTAGCTTTAATGAGCTGGTTGATTATATTCAGGGCTTGTAACTTTGACAGTCTATCAATAGAATTGACCAGTAATAAATAACATGAATACCAAAATTCTTATGAATTATCTTATTTTCTAGTCTATTTAAATTGTATTTTACTGTCATTCTATTACTTTATTATAAAATCGAAATAATACTTATGAAACATAAGATAAGATTTAAATGTTGATTAAAATGCCTCGGTGTAAGTAAGCCGTCTCTGTGGTATGTGTTTAGATAAAAAATAGCTGAAATTCTTAATGGGGTTTGATGCAAACGCCTTAATTTAGGTGAGCTAAGTCTCAAGTCCGTTCGTAACCACGGTCAGTGAAATTCAGCTGTAGCGTCGGGTACTTTAAAATATTTCTAGACTAACCGCCGTACTCAGAGACGTGAACTATATTTTAATGACAATTAAATGTATTTCCTTCTCTATTTAGCACTATACATAAGAAAGTGACATGAAGAGAGTTGTCATTAAAACTGACGTCTCTGAGTAAGGCAGTAAATCCTGTAATAAGGAGTTTTCTTTAAACCCTGCCAAAATTTCATTAACGGTGGGAACACGCATGTTTATTGTGTAAAATGATAGAAGGATATAACGGCGTCCTGGTGTTAGTGTCGCGAGAGCTCATAACCGTGAATGTGGATGATTTCGCAGTGTTTTCCGATTCTTATAGTGTTTTCGATATATTCACTCGTTTCGAAGTCATCAAACACTCATGACAAGGTACTTTGCTGTATCAAATTTCTAATAAAGTAAAAAGGATAGAGGATAATAATCAATATATCAGATGGGATAAATAAACTGTTCCCTACGGCCGCTATCGCTACAGCGGCGCTGTTATGACGCATATACATTCGCAGAATGGGCTGCGATTAAATTAAAGTTAGTCAATCAAATAAACAGGGAATGATTAGTGATGTAAGATGAATGGTTGCTAGAAAGTGTACACGGTCGTAGAAAATAATCTTTCTATAAATTTTATCTAAGTTTAAAAACTAATGTCTCACAGAACAAAAAAGAAAAGATCATCCCTTGATAGCTCTTTTGTTCTCATTACAACTTGATTTTTAATTAAGGGCCTTACTTATTAATACTGTTTTGTTAAAGATTGTATCTAATGCCTCTTTTACTCAAATTTAAAATAACGTTTGTGTTACGTAGACAAAACAATGTTTAACTAAATAATGTTTATATAGTGTTTATAAGTAAGGCCGTTGAAATTAGAGGATCAAACACTTATCAGAAACTATTACTGACTCTCAATTAGCTCTTGTAGATTTAAGATAAAACAAATGAAGTGTTACTACATTTGATTTTTAGAAACATACGTTTGTATGATGGCTGTGTTAACAAGCAACTAGATATAAAGTGATCATTGTAGAAAGTTGATATAACTTTATGATATCATGAATTTATTCTTGTAACAGGATACATAACCGAAATATAAGTTACAAACTTTTGTAAATCTGATTCAATTCGATGAATAATCGGTTGATTATTTACAGACGGGAATGTTAAAGTTGAAGTGTTCCATCCGGTTGCACCGAAGCTGCTACGATTATAGTTTAACTTCACGTTTTACGGTTACAGTTTCTAAAGTAGAAACGGAACATTGGTTAGGGCGTATTTTTTCGTAACTGTTCGTTTCGTAAAAACGTAAACGGTGGTGCAACCGGACGTTAGCTTCGATTTATTAAAAGTCTTAAGCCTACTTCCATCTTAGAGTAGCACTGTCAATTATAGGCTGGCAAATTCGAACGTGACAGTTCCATGGTCTGCGGCGTCGCCCGCAGGGAGTAGGGAGGGTTGACATCTGTACACAACTGACGTGCACACGGCGTCAGATGAACCTACGATAAACTGTCAAATTTCTCCAATCAATATTGACCATTAGAACCAAACAATAAAGTTCAAAATTGATTGTAGAAATATGACAGTTTTGGGTAGGTTGATCTGACGCCATGTGTACCTCTAAAGCAGTGGTTCCTAACCTTTTCAATATTGTTACCCCTGTGATCAATGTGGAAAATTGATTTTACCCCCGCCTTCAAAATGTTATCAAAACAAACAGCAAGCAAATACAAACGTCTTTATTAATCATAAATTGCACAACAGCCTTACAATTTTAACGTATTAATACGTATAAACTATGGATACTCAGTTACATTTACTAGTAGTGAAACTAATCCAAACATAAAAAAACTAGTGAATGTTGGCTCAGCGTGAAGTTTGGGATTGTTTTGTTTTCACAAGTTTTTTAATGTTAGGTTTAGTCTCACTTAAAATGCATCTCAATCATATTCCGCATTGAGACGGTTTCTGGCCTTTGTTTGCAGTGTTACTAAAGTAGAAAAGCCACTCTCACATTCTGTAGATGGTGGCAAATGGATTAGCATTTTTAAAGCTCTGTTAGCTAAAACAGGACTGTGCTGAGATCATAATTCTGAATTTCTATTTTCAAAGTACCTACTATTCTCGCCTAATCCAAGAATATGCCGCCACATCTTCGTCTAGGATAATGTCATCATCAGTAGAAAACGGTCTTAATATCGAAGAGTTCGACTGACGATTATCCAAGTCCGGAAAATACTGCTTCAGTGAATCTATTACTGCAGATATATTTTTTTTAATTTTACGATCATAATAATTAGGTTCCTTGTTACCCCCGTGAAATAGCTGGTTTAGCCCCGCGGGGGTAATTACCCCCAGGTTAGGAACCCAGGCTCTACACGGCCCTTCGTCCCCCGTCCCGCAGACTGTAGGACTGTCACGTATAAATTTGCCAGCCTATTGTCTGAGCATGACTTAAAGGTAGAATAGAGCTGCTCTAAGAAGTGTTGGTGGACAGAAACGCAGAGTAACTTACGAGTAACTTAGGTGTCAAACAATGTGAGTCAATGTTGAGCAATAAGTTTATGGAGATATCTCTTGTTATAAAATGAATTTTAAACTATTATGATAAAAGTTTTGGACACATACTTTATGTAGTGGTTTTATATTTTTAGAAAATAAGATGTCAGCACTTGTAGCTAGTTTAAGAATGTTTGAAATTATTATTAAGGTATAAATATATGTATAAATGTAAACAATTTTATTGTGAATAACTTATAACAAGAAAGTATTGATATATTTAATTTTAATGTCCTTACGGGTTGATTTAAAACCCGCACTTTCTGGCTTTCGGGCCAGTTCTTAATGTAATGTAATTAAGGTTGTTCGTTTATCTGACCCGTGCAAATTTAGCAAACACTTCCACTTTGTATGCCAAAGTTAGCCTTACTATACGTCATTAACTATGTCAGCAACATCCAATATGAGTATTTAAACATTTTTACAAAATATCAAGGATCATAATAAAATGCGTTAAGTATGTCTGTATGTATTAATATGAGCTACTTTTGCAAATATCTTTTAAAAATAAGTAGTGTTCGACTTTTTTTCTTTTATCATAGATATAAAGTTATTAAAATAGCACAACTAACACATGATAAGTTATAGAAAAAAATCAGTCAATCAATCAATTTAACAAACTATCTGTTTGTGTTTTGTTAGGTTTAAGGACTACGATTAAATCTACTTACTATATCTTTCTATTTTCCTAAAGCATATAAATTTTTTGTTGAAATTGGTTTGAAAAATATTCAACCTTAAAGTGGTATGATCCAGTATACCTACTATATTATGTGTGATGATAAAGACCGATGTTGGAAACGCACTTCACCCGGACTCCTCAACTACTGAGGAACTGGCTATCTTATCTCAAAATGTTGGAAGACAACAATGCAACTTACATTGATTTTAAGGCAAGATTAGACAAGATGGTAGCTAACCAGGCTGACTTTAAACAGAGCCCGGTGAGTTTTGTTTGCCCGATTACAATACACAGGCTAGAGTACCGAGAAGCTATTTCGTACTTTGCTTGTATAACAGACCCAGACTTTGCTAAGAGCACACGTTATTCGATAGAAGCTTAAAATAGCATTTATTGCAAACAAAACTTCGATGTGGAACGAATAAGTTATTATTCTAAAGTACCTAATATTATTGTTATTGTTTCCTATTAACTATTATGATTAATTAAAGGTAACTTAATTTATTTCAATTATGATTAATCCTAGCTAATATAATAAAAGTGAGTTTGTTTGTTACTCTTTTACGCTTAAACCAACTTTGATGAATTGGAAACGCTTAAAAGCTGCTTTTTTTTGCGAAAACCAAACTTAAAAGGGGGCAAAGTGGAGTGAACTTTGTATGAAACTTTGTATGAAACTTTTGTCGCGTCGTCCGATTTTCTTCTAGCTTTGCAGAAATATTTTTAATAACAAATAATCAAAGTATGAATTTATTTCATTTAAACTAACCCTAAAATAGTGGATGAAGGGCTGTATCGATTGACAAACAGAATTGGTTGATAAATTCTACATTACCGCCAGCTAAACCGCGAGATAACGCTGGTAATTCAAGATTATTCAAATTGATACATTGAATTCTTTAGTACCTATTGACACAAAACCAACAAAACAACGATTCTAAAAATGAATAAAATTTGAATTCTGCAAATATATAAAATTTGAATTCTGCAAATATTTAAAATACAATTCGTCTCTTACAAATTGTCGTAAATTCGTGTTTTTTTCATTTATTTTGTTGGATTGTGTTTTTAATGACGCGCTGAAGATTTATTATGAACTTTTCACAGTATGAGGTTTAATTGTGATAAATGTTGATTTCCGAAGCGTTACTAAATGTATACAAATGTAATTTTATATGTATTATATTATAGGTATATATTGTCCCTTTTTGAGAAAGCAAATAAATCTAAAACAGAAAAGGTCACATCACATTGCGCATTACGCCCGGAGGTATTTGCGGAGTTGTGACCAACACATGTTTCTATTTAAGTCAGTCGAACCCCATCTGTATTAAAAACCTTTCTGAAAAAAGGTAGGTAACGATTATTTCAGCATATCCTTTGTTCTCTATAATGGAGTTACAAAAAATGTTAAGTTAAGTACAACCTATACAATGTGATATGGGTGGTACTTCTAACCTGTTAAGGCTAAGTACTACATTTAAATTCATCGACAAAAAAAATAATATGGACTTAAAAAAAAGTGATATTAAATCACAAAATAATTAAGTTATAATTTTTTTCTCGAAACAAAGTAATTTATTAGTTAGCCAGTGTCAATAGCTACTGTTTGCCATTTTTTTCATGTTTCTCCGACGTATGAAACCTTTGATATCGCATAAAGTAAAAATGGTCATAAATTATAGGGGGAGGGGGTAGGACCCCCTCCAACTTTTTTTTGTCGATGAATTAAGATGTAGTACTTAGCCTTAACGTGTTAGAAGTACCACCCCGATCACATTAGTGTCCCTCTGCTAGGCGAAGGCCTTCATTATTATAATCATTACTAAAATAGTTGACTTAATCATCACACTTGTCAAACGGTTTGGTGATCACATACCCGGACTATGCATCGAAAAAATCTGAAACACACTTTGCTCTACCGGGAATCGAACCAAAGCACATGATGGAGTTATTAAGGTGACTGCTAGTAACCGTAAGAAACTTCAAGGGCTGAACAGGTCAAGTGTTTTAAACATGATAAAAATAACAAAAAACGTGTTTTTTTTCATTTTTAATGAAATAATTTATTTTGTGAATTTTAATTCGATATTCTTTGAGTATCTAAATTATTTTAAAGCATACGGCCGTCTATTGACCCGTCTGCTTCAGCTGGGCGATAAGTACCTACGAAAAAACACGAATTCCTTTTTTTGTCATTTTTGTCATATATAAAACACTTGACCTGACCAGCCCTTGAAGTTTTATGCGGGTTCTAGCAGTGATCTTGTATAGATTATTTATATATTTATCAATTGATTGATAATAAAAGATATGGCGAGCTATCTGCTCTGATACTATTTGTGTCTGATAGTATTTAGCTCGATTCGCAAAACTAAAGAAAATATTTAAATTGTTTTATCTTGTCCGTGCTTCGGAGCGTTAAGTCATGTCTTAGAATAGCAGTTGTTAAAGGTGACCAACTCGCATAACCCGTCTCACCATCTCTTTCTAGAGAATCCTGAGCCTAGCAGTGGTTTTAATAAAGTTTTTGTTCGTTATAGTAATACTCAGAGCACATAATAGGTGCTCAGAGGCTGAATGCCTGTACTTTCGTAACTTCATAAAAATGGCACTCAAGTTGAGGCGTTTCCAATGCAGTGTTGTTAATTTAACCTTTGAAAGGTTCGAAGCGAAGCCTTGTTACCCTACACTTAAGAATCACAGTCGATCGCGTCGGTCGCCTCAACTTTTTTAATCAAACTAAGGCCAGTTTCGCACGGTTGTGGTGAGCATGCGAACTTTTAACTGCATGTGCAGCCCCGCATCTCATCCAACTCATTACAGTTGAAAAAGTTGACTATCGAAATGTAGGAAAGGTTTTCAACAACTTCTGTTGGATGATTAGGCGATTTAGGATTTGTATAGTGTTTTCATTCAACCTCATTTGTTGATTAAAACTTTCGATTAGTTCCTGACTCGCCGGATTCCTAATTCACCGGAATCTTGTTTCGCCAGGTTCTTGTTTCGTCGAATTTTTTTGTTGAAGGAAAACTAAAGAAATATTGTGGCTTTACCTATCTATTAAATAAAAGGCAGACATTTCGGTACATTAATAAAAATATTTATTTGTTCTTAATTTAATAACGTCTGTTACGTTAACAGATAAAGTCATCATCATCATCAGCCTACTAACGTCTCTCTGCTGGGCACAGGCCTCCCACGTGGGCAATAGCACGTGGGGATATTGGGCCATAACCCACTACGCAGGCCCAATGCGGGTTGGTGGGTTTTAACGACTGCCATCTTACGACAACAACCGGGACCAACGGCTTAACGTGCCTTCCGAAGCACGGAGGAGCTCGAGATTTTTTTAATTTGGTCACCCATCCAGCGACCGGCATTACAAAAGTTGCTTAACGGTCAAGATCGTAAGCCGAACGCGCTAGCCGCTGCGCCATCGAGCTCCTCCGACAGATAAAGTAACACATAAAAAATGTTTAAAGCAAAATCGTCATTTCTTTGAAAATATGAATTAAACCCATTTCTAAGTAGGTAATTTAAGTAATGTCCGATAGTGGCAACAAAATAATAACTCATACAATAATAAATATATTAATGATATAGGTGATATTATTGTATATGAATATTTCCGACGAAACAAGAATCCGACGAAACAAGAATCCGGCGAATCAGGAATCCGGCGAATCAGGAACTAATCAAACTTTCGATCTAGGTGCGCTTATTCTGACTTTTTAAAGTTTTTTATAACATAAAAACGTCATTTGAATCTACATATTATTATAAGACCCGTTTTGTAGCATAAACGGAAGAGCCATGAAAATAGACATATCCATCGTGGCAAAAACATTGCGAAACTCCTATAGTGAACCCTGAAATCTAATAGTTTCGTTACGTCCGTCCATTATGCATTCACAATACCTACATAAATAAAGTATTTAAATGTTATCAATATCTAAATTATAGCAATAAAATAATAACAGTTATCACCTACGATAGAAAAATAGTTTGCCAATACTATATTTACAATATCCTTAAAATTCCTACAATCATAAACAAATCACAATATAAAAATATACATACTACCTCGAACCTGCCTTTTTAAAAGCCATTAGTAAGTAGAGTAATCCAAAATAGTAGGACTTAAATTACTCATTGAATTAAAAACACCTAAATTATTAATTAAGAACAAACGGTCGTTAAACAATACATTTTCTATTGTGTCTGCTGTTTTCATTTTTCCATATACCAACCTTTTTTAAGATTCGCTGGCTAAAAGCCTATTTAAATTACATTTTTTCCTTGTGTTCCTGACATTGTCAATACAAATATAGACTTTTCATACAAATGTCGACCATTTAGCACGAAATATAATAAACCAGTAAAATATTTAAGTGTTTTAATGGGTATATATAATTATCGACTTAATTTTTTGGTCCTTCGAGCCGGAAAAAATAATATAATAGAAAAAAAAAATCGACTTATCTTACTCAGTTCCTAGTAATTTTTGCTTGTTTGAATGAAATTATGCCGTCACTCACAGCTACACAAACGTTTGAACATGAATATGCGGAATGGATCGGGCCGTTCTGATAGCGCTAGCCAAGACTATGCATAATCAATTAGAAATGCTCACCCTTACTTTTGCATAGCGTTACCAGATCTTAAAATAAGATCGTAGTGACCAGTTAAATTAACCGGACAGCTATAAAACTAAAACCTGCGCAAATGGTAATTTATAAAAGTTAAATTTTAGTTGATTTCTACGCACGAGTCAGAAAATGTTTAAAAAAAACAACAAAATAAAATGTAAAAAAAAAGAATCTAAAGAATTCCCTTTTTATTTTTTTATTAGAGCAACGTAACAGAAAATAAGAAACAACATAAGGTAAATTAAAAAATCATTTCTGTATTGTTTATTTTGGAGTTGATAAATTAAACTCTTTTGGGTAGCTAAAAAAATATTAAATTCTCTTTAAAATCTAATCTAAAATCTTTTCAAAGTTGAAATTTTAATTTCCAGTAGGAACCGACACGTCTGAAAATAGCTCTATGAAAATTATTATGTCATATTGAAAAAAAAACACAGCATTGATTTTTGACATACTTATTGTGTGTAGAAAGACA
Organism: Scoparia ambigualis; assembly: GCA_963921215.1. Lineage (NCBI taxonomy): Eukaryota > Metazoa > Arthropoda > Insecta > Lepidoptera > Crambidae > Scoparia > Scoparia ambigualis. The sequence goes on along the minus strand of OY992517.1, from coordinate 27,191,867 downwards.
CGTATATTTGCTGCATGATTTATATTTTATATGAAATACCTGCCTAAGATGGCAGACATTTTTTAAGAAATTTTACTTATGTTAATTCTTACGAATTACACTTCTAATGATTTTAACAATAAAGGCTTTTTATGCCTTTATCAAAGAAGATTAAAGATTTACATTATAAAAAATACAACGTTAAAAAGTAATCTTTTTTCATAAGTAAAAAAGCACATAACTAACAATGTGTTGAAAGCCAAAATTGAGTATTTGGAATTTTCATTACTTCTAAATTTTGTAAGTAAGTAGTTGTTTAGATAACATTACGGGAATAAATTTTTATATTATGTAATTAATTAAATTTAATTATTAACTGTAATAAGGTAGCTTTACCCATCCTTTGTACAAAGAATACATAATTGTAATTAAAAAAGGTATTGTTTCATTGCGCCACTGGATAGGTGACCAAATTAAAAATATCTCGAGTTCCTCCGTGCTTCGGAAGGCACGTTAAGCCGTTGGTCCCGGTTGTTGTCGTAAGATGGCAGTCGTTAAAACCCACCAACCCGCATTGGGCCAGCGTGGTGGGTTATGGCCCAATATCGCCACGTGTTATTGTCCACGTGGGAGGCCTGTGCCCAGCAGTGAGACGTTTATAGGCTGATGATATGATGATAGATTTATATGAGTGGGTAAGTACAGTGGGAAATGGTTTTGTTAAAGTCGAATGAAATCGTGAATAACATGTGAAGACAAGAGACCGAGGCTGACGCGTTCGGGATGCGACTTTGAAATGTTAAACAAGTTTTATAATACCGGTTCAGTAGATTGGTGAGTTTATTAAAATATCTCGAACCCTTTCATGATGATGATGAAGACAATAGGGGATGTCAATAAAATTACCACATCGAGTACTAACTAAAAAAACGATTTACCTTCAAATGTTTAAGTTACTGAAATAAGTCATTTGAAAAATATGCACACATGCATATGCATGCATGCATTAAGCATGCATGCATATAATCACGACTATTATCACCGAAAGGTTAGTCAGAGACTAGGTAATACGGACCGCGAAAGCAGTCCTCTGCCATAGTCCACTTTTCACCAAATGGCGACTGCATATGTGCTCAGCGTCACAGGTGGTGAGCCCATCGCCGCTCTAAGCTGTTGGATGTATGTGCAGTCTTTGGTCCGTTAGTCGTCTTTTACGACACCCAAGGGAAGGGAGGGGTGGTAGTATTCTTTCACCGCTACGCGACACTGTTGAAAAATATCTTTATCTAAAATGATATATAAAATAGCGATAGCAATAAATAAATGTTTTTGACATTGTCTAACTTGAGAGTTGTAAGAGGGTTTCTATTTCACTTATTACAAAAAATACTAAGTAGCTATATAATATTTCTTCTTTAGGAGAGTTTACGCATTTCGGTTTTCCATACAAACTTCCAAGTCGACTTTTTTAAAAACAAATGAGCCACTTTTGATGAAACTTTGCATGCTAAAGTGAAATACAGGGATCTAAATAGCATGTTGAAAACATTTTTGAAAAACGTTTTTTAGCTGAGTTATTGCGATTCAAAGTCCACTATAGAAAGTTAAAAATCGCAATAGCACAGTTAAATAAACATTTTTTTAAAATGTTTTCAACAAACTATTTAGATCCCTGTATCCCTGAACATGATTAGTACCCACTAATGATCTCAACTATCATTAAACATAAAATTATTACTCGTCATATAATTTACTTATCTAGATTGTTGGTCTCTGGGGTTACTAATAAGGGCGAATTTGCTTTGGTCTGATTAAGTTTAAGCACGTACATTGCGTTGAAATTGCGAGCACACACCAGTCAATTGACTACACTTGGCATTAATGAAAGGGCTCTTTTGCTCATAGAACTCGTGTGGCTGACAAATTGTGTCTTTTTTTGGAGAAAATTACATGTTTTCTTTAGGCCATAAGATTTTGGCTTCACGATAGTGTTGGCGCATGACATCCGACTATCGAGTCGATAGTCAAATTATGTAAGTAACGACAGAGCACGACTTCACAATAATAAGGGGTTATAATCATAATAACTTTTCCACTCTTACACAAATTACCTAGCTTAAGTTAAGCTTTTTTTGATGATTGTTTTATTGGTTAGATAACGGATAAACATACTTATTATAAAAAAACATCCAGACCCGTAAACAAATTAGAAAATCAGTTTTTTCTAACTTGAACCAATACCTCAGAGATGGCGACGCCTGAACCGGCGTGGTAGCCACTTGAACACGGAGGTCGCCAATAAATGTTATCCTAATCTCAATAATGTTGCGATTGCTCTTGCAGACTCACAGATACATACATTATAATCACGACTATTATCCCCGATGGGTTAGTCAGAGACTAGGCAATGAAGACCGCCAAAGCATAATAATCCACTTTTCACCAAATAGCGACTACACATGTGCTCAGCGTCACAGGCGTTGAATCCATCGCCGCTCTATGCTGTTAGAAGTATGTGCAGTCTTTAGTCCGTTAGTCGCCTTTTACGACACCCAAGAGAAGAGAGGGGATATTCTTTTACCGCTACGCGACATGGTTGACTTAACGTGAAAGTAGGAGAGAGAAAAAATACGAGTAATGGAGAACAAATTACGGCTTTCTTGTGCTTGAGAAAGTTTCAGGGTTTCCTTTTCCAGGGAAATTACGTCAATGCACCGATAGCTTGATTATTCTCCGCAGGGACGGCCGAAGGTGGCTCCAACCGGCCGGCGTAGGCAGTTTATGGCTGCCACTTCGTTTGTTTTTATTTAACACGATGAAATGAAGATGTTTTATTTCGGATGTGCGTCATATACTCACATCTTAAAACATAATAATTTCATGCCTTCACCTCTATTTCAGATTTTTTCCGTTCCATGTTATCCAAGTGTAATTTGTAGGTATTATCAATATTAAAGTATGTCGTCGTCATTTTACCGCCATTTTCCGCGTATCAATACAGCGCCATCTACCGATTAATGTAGTAAAAAAATTTAAAAACATAATAACATACCTACCTGCTTCAAACTTAACCCGTATTTATTGAAATGTTAGAGAAGGTTCTTTGCAACGTGTATCAGGTACACCTGGTATACCTGTTACACAGGCATACCGCACAGGCCAATCAGCACTGCAGCTCAAACTAACCTGATCAGAATCCCAGCCACGGCAGGTCGGATGAAAACTGGAATTTGGTCGGCTCTCTTGTACATCAAATGACGAATCTATTGAGCCGGCCGAAGCATGTGTATGACACGTCTGACGTTACAAACGGCAAACATTGACATAGATCCCGGATCAAAAACTTAACTAAACATCTGTTTGTACAGGTTGTTTGGGAACGGTAGCCTCCTGAAAGGGTATTAAGCACATTTACTTTAGGGTAAACTTTGAAATTGCAAAATAGGATAGCTGTACAAAATGTATGAACGGCCATCTTGCTTTGTTTTATTCTTACTTGTTTATCTAATGTGTTGTCTAATTATTAAAGTTTCGTATCTCTGGTTTTTGTTGGAGATATAACACGGTTTGTATCGCTGTAAATACAAGAAAAAATGCACATCCATCAGCGTGCGATCATGTTCAGTATCCGAAAGAAGCACCGAAAGAGAAGTACTAAATAAAAAACACAAATACACATACACACACATAAATACCACACAACAAACGGACTCACACACATTACAAAATTGTTAAGCTGCTATAATATTGTATATAGCATATGGTACATAGCACAACATTATTATGGACACGTTGACACTTAACTGTACTATAGGTATATTATTGGCTTCCTATACGCTGGCCCTTGTATGCTGTACTATATTTAAGCACAATAGTATAGCGTAGTCTGAAAGCAGCTTAATAAATTAACTGTGCAAAATTGAAAACTTGTTTAAAGCTGTTGCGCTAGAACGGGGTCTTCTGGCACAGATTTATATTTAAATAAAGGCCTCAATATATAAATGTATCTTTATATATTGAGGCCTTTACCTCTATACCTCAATCCATTTTTTTTAATAAAAAAAAATATTATTTAGTATTTTTTGTCTTATTATAATTTTTAGTATTTTTGTATTGTTATTCTCGTAGTAATAAAGCTTACCATGTGATTTTTGCAGGTATAATCTGCAATTTTATTAATGCTCAAATTAGGATTAAGTGACAACCCTGTGTAACAAGCTAAGTCCCAGCAAGTTTTCAATGAAAGTTATATCGGAAATTGATGCGCTAAAGAAATGAAATAGGCTGAAAATTTTGAAGAATTCCTGCAGTCTCCACGAGCGGCTAATCCGATATACAAAATTAATTGGATAATTCCAGATCTGCTTTCATTGGAAAGTAGCCTAATGTTGATGAAAAAACTTCGTACTATCAAGAAATTTGTCCCCGTTTTGAATAGCCCTTAATTCTGACTGTGACCCTTGAGACGAAGACAACTTACGAGTTTTTTGTTACTTTGTCATAATTGCTCTTGCTACTTAGCTGATCTTTATAACCAACATCAAAAAAGGATATATATTTTTTAGTCTGAAAGGGTATACCTCCCAGATGGTCCCATAGCTATCAGGTCAGGATCTGATGATGGGTTCCTGGAGAAATCGAGGGAACTCTTAAAATATTATAGGCACAACTATAGCGATTTAGGTGTTATTTACAATAATCTGGGAACATGTCCTCGGGAGCACCATTTGGTGAAGTGGAACTGATGATAAAGACCACAGCCGGCCACCGGAACTACTTAATACTAAATATTTTTGGTGTTTGCTATGCGATTACAAACTTGAATGTGATTGCTAATTTGTTATGGTTTCACGCTTAAACCTTTCAAACCTATTTACCTACCAAAGGAGGCAAACGAGCAGGCGGGTCACCTGATGGAGAGCAATCACCGCTGCCCCTGGACACCCGCAAAACCAGAAGAGCCGCAGATGCGTTGGCGACCTTCAAGAAAGGAATAGGGTTTATTTATTTATTTATTTATTTATTTATTAGATCACCAACAAGATTACATTGAATCAAGATACAGTTACACAATGATAGGGATACAATTTGTAAATGTAAGCTTAATTATAAGTGACAACTGCATGCAAATAAGGTCAGCAGCAATGACAAAAAAAACTATAAAACTAAAACGGTAAAATAAAATATAAACTATTTTACTGAACAATTAGGTATGTACCTATTATGAATTAGGTGGCTTGTGTAAGGACAATGATTTAACTTTATTCAAAGAATACTAAAATTTATCTATATTTGTGAACTTAGACAGGGAGTTATACCGAGAAATCATTCTATTCAAAGGAGAGAATAGACCTAGATTTGACGTAGAGCTCCTCGTAACAAACAAATTATATCGTGAAATTCTAGGCAGCCTGAATGGAGCATTTAAATTCACCCTCGATAGCAAAGCAGGACAGTCTATATGACCATTTACGAGTTTATGCAGAAAACTAATGTCTAACATATTCCTGCGTTCCTGGAGGGACAGTAATTTGAAGTGTTGTAATCTGTCTTCATAGTGAGGTAGTTTTTTTGCCAGATTTAAACCGTATGACAAATGCCATAGAAATCACTTTTGGACCCTCTCAATATTTTTAACATAAACATCGTAGTGCGGGTTCCACACCGGACTACAATATTCTAATCTACTTCGTACTAGCGCATAGTATAAGACAATTTTTGTTTGCGATTTCTTGAATTCCCTACAGTTGCGCAAAACAAATCCAAGTGTTTTAAAACCATACCTCACTATATTATCTTTGTGGATATTAAAACGTAGTTTAGTATCTAAAGTCACCCCTAAATCGCGAACGCATTCCAATTTGATAAGATTAACATCTCCTATTCTATATTCTCTTGTATTATCGTTTTTGACCTAGGGCTGCTAAACGTGCGTTCTCTAAATACTGGCCGAGATGAGTTCTGTGCCGCTATGGAAATGTATAAACCGGACATATTAGCGCTAAATGAAACATGGTTGAGGAAAGGGGAGGAGAACTTTACTCCCACCATTTCTGGATATGTGCTAAAAAGTAACCCACGTCAGACGGGCCGCAGAGGAGGTGGGGTGGGGTTTTATGTTCGCAAAGATTTGCATATTCGTATGAGAAAACACCCTACTTCTATATTAGAGCAGATGTGATGCCTTGAGCGAGTCGATGGATGCGTTTGTCGGTTGGAAAAATATTTTTTATCTGATTTTAATGTAAACATGTCGTCTCTAGACAACCCAAACACAAAAAAGGTTTTGTCATTTTAGACACAGCGAAACCTAAATCAGTTAGTCCAAGAACCGACTAGAATGGTAAACGAGTCTAGTTCTTTAATAGATTTAATAACGGATGATTCTAGTATGTGCAAGAGAATATATACTTACCATAATCCATCAATAAGTGACCATGCTTTCATATTTGCGGATCTAAAAATAACGAAACCCAAACAGAAACCACAATATATACATAAGCAATTTCTAGAAAGAATTGATTTAAAGCAATTTGATGAGGACGTTGGTAATGTAGACTGGGAACAAATTAAGGAACTGGAGGACGTCAATGAAAAAGTTGAGCTGTTCAATAATAATATCAGATCACTATTTGACATTCATGCACCTATTAAGAGACTAAGAATTAATCGCAGTCCCTTGGATCACAGATAACGTTAAAACCATGATGAGGCTTCGGGACTCGGCCCCCATAAGATATCGTAAGTCGAAGATCGTAGCTCACCAAGACTACTACCGAAATCTTCGTAATTATACAAAAGGTGCTATTGAGCGCGAGAAAGCCGCATACTTTACATATTACGTTAATAATAATAAAAACAACCCAAAACAAATGTGGAATCACCTTAAGCAGTCGTCAGTCTTGTCCACCACAGAAAAACCTCCGATCCCGAAACACCTATGCAACCCAAATAAAATTAATGATTTCTTTCTAGAAATACCAGGAAACGCAAATACCCATTTGGATATACAGTCAGTTTTTGAGAATAGTGAAGTGAGCATGAGTCAATTCTTTATTGAACCCTGTACAGAACAACAAGTACTTAAGATAATAATGTCTATAAAACACAGGGTTCTGGGCACGATGAAATTTCAGCTGATATGATCCGATTAAATTTGCATGCTACCCTGTCAATAATAACACATATAGTTAATTCATCTATTACATTGAATATTTGCCCAGATACCTGGAAACTTGCTAAAGTTAGACCTTTACCAAAGTCAAGCGAGGTTAGGGACCTTAAAGAGCTGCGACCAATTAGCATTCTTCTAATGTTATCTAAAATAATAAAAAAGGTAGTCTGTGAGCAACTCACGAGGTACCTTGAACGTAATTATCTGCTCCCAAAGACGCAGTCAGGTTTCCGTAGTAAATATGGAACAGCGACAGCGCTGGCGAAAGTTACAGACGATGTAATTGATGCGGCAGACAAAGGGATAGGAACTGCGCTCGTATTGCTGGATTTCTCTCGAGCTTTTGACTGTCTCAATTTGGATTTGTTACTGTCAAAAATGGCATACTACGGAATTTCAAAGCCATCGCGCGATTGGTATCAATCATTCACAGGCAGAACGCAATTTGTGGAAATTTAAGATGATGAGGGAACAATTCAAAAATCAGAACAAAAAAGTATCAGCCGTGGAACGCCACAGGGCTCAATAATTAGTCCTTTATTATTTGTACCTTACACAGCAGACCTGGAGCGGAGTATAAAGCACTGTGAAGTTCATCTTTATGCGGACGACACCCAACTATATTACTCTTTTGCACCTCACTATCTGAAAGCTTCGTTCGATAAAGTAAACAAAGATCTGATGACAGTGGCGAGCTGGTCGACCAAGAACGATCTTATTTTGAATGCAGCAAAATCACAGTATCTTATTATGGGCAGCAAATTTCAATGTCGTAAAATAACTGAGCAAGACCCTAAAATATATATAGGAACCGAAGCCATACCCAGAGTAGAAAGCGTCAGGAACCTAGGTCTGATAGTAGATGGGGAAATGCGATATGTTGATCACATTAACACAAGGATAAGAGAAGGAGAAGTTATTGTATAACATAAGAAACTGTCTCTCAGAGAAAATTAGGGAAACACTCGTGGAATCCCTGGTTCTCTCTCAATTTCATTATTGTGATATCGTGTATGGACCAAGAATACTAAAAGTGACACAAAAATCAATACAACGTATGCAAAATGCATGCATTCGTTTTTGCTACAATATCCCGAAAAGATCGCACATATCGCCGTACCTAAACAGTAAAGGGATCTTAAACATGGCGAATCGAAGGCTGTTGCATTTGGCGCTCACACTTCGCAAAGTGATTGAGTTTGAAAGACCGCAGTATCTTTTTGAAAAATAAGGTCGTAAGCGCCGTGTAAACGTTACTTACTCGTTTTTGTCAAAGCGCAGACAATAGGATGAGTACACTCAATTGTTCCTTGATTTAACGTCAGTAAATTCACTATATCTGTGATTCTCTAAATAGCAGTGAATAGTTTAACACTAGAGGAATATTTTGCACTATTAATTTGCTGAGTAATAACTGTTTATAATAGTGATTAGTGAATAAATTAGTGAGAGTAAAAATCGACACAGCTGTTGTTTTGACAGTTAGTTTGACATTCCTTTTAAGGTTAAGGAAGGAATAGGAATTGAACTCTCACTCCGGAACTCTCACTCGCCGGACGAAACACAACAGCACCAAGTGCCATTATTTCACGCCGGATATTCGTGTGAGGGTGGAATTACGCCGGGCGAGCCGGCCCAATGCGTGCTGCAACGGAGCGTGGCTCTACCACTCAGTTAGTGTCACTCATTTAGCACCACCCAGGGGTTACGTGTAGGGTCTCAAGAGTAAACCTACGGACGCGAATAACTTTAACCCCCAAGAGTTTTGATAAAATATAAAGTTAGATGGTACCCTGACCGACTTGTACGGAAGAAAAAGACATACAGCGACGATCCCAAAAAACATGGGAACAAGGCAAGCGAATGATGATGATGATGATGGTACCCTGAAGACGGTTAAAGGAGAGCGAAGCCGCGCGCAAAAGCAAGTGGTGAATAAAATGGCACTAGCAACTCATAATATCCGCACTTGATGCGATGCCACCTTATTGTGCGGGTATATTACGATACGCGAGCCAAGCACCTAGTAACGGTGCGCGGGTAGTAATAACTTCACTTCATCACAAGAAGTTTATTGGATTCTAAATATAGATGCATTAGTGTAGCACTTTCTTGAATCTTAACTTTTGATTAAAATTTCTATGAATTTGCCCCTCGTCGATGTTGAATTTCCAATAACTTTACATGTTAACGAAACCTAATAAGGTTTTTCTATTTTAAGTTTTTTATTAATTTTCTGTACCGGGAATGGTTCTGTATATTAAAACTAATAAATAAGAGAGTCGTCGGAATAGTACCTACCTAGTGGAAATCAAATAAAGCTTTAACCAAAAATAATAGTGATGGGTGCCACAGAGATGCGCTTTTATATTTGTTTAAAGAAATATAAAATTATAGGTTATAAAAATTTTGACTCCTTACATGATGGACTTAATGCCTGATGCTTTCTGTACCAGTCAATCATAAGGTGGTAGAAGAGTGCAGTATAAAACATGCTATACATTGCCATCATCATTATAATCATAGTCGTCATCAGGCTAAAATCCTCTCACTGTGAGGCATGGGCATCCCTCATGGACAACATACATACAAACACGACTATTATCCCCGAAGGGTTAGTCAGAGACTAGGCAATGAGGTCAGCAAAAGCAGTCCTCTCCCATAGTCCACTTTTGACCAAATAGCGACTGCACATGTGCTCAGCGTGACAGGTGGTGAGCCCATCGCCGCTCTATGATGTTCGATGTGTATGCAGTCTTTAGTCCGTTAGTCGCATTTTACGATACCCAAGGGAAGAGAGGGTAGTATTCATAATCGTAATTATAATAAGACGCCATAATCTAAAATCCAGATAAATGCACGTGAATTAAAGTACAGGCGTTTAATTACTGTCCCTCTGTAGGGCAAAGGCCTTCTCTATCATTTTTTTTACACTCACACTAATTATCTAGCCCAAGAGAAGCTTCGAAGAAACTCGTTAAATAGTTACTAGACAACGGATAAACATACTTAAAATACTTAAATACATACTTATTATACATAGAAAACACCCAGATCTGAGACAATTTAGAAAAACAATAATTTCTAAAATTGACCCGACCGGGGTCGAGCCCGGGATCTCAGAGATGGCGACACCATGAAAACCGGTGTACAAACCACTCGACCAAGGAGGTCGTCGTTTATTTATCATTGAAATTGTTGTCGCCACAGGCCTAAATCACCACGGTTGACGAATGCGGGTTAGTGATGACAACCCTGGACATGCATCAAAAAAATCCAAAACACATTTTACTCGACCTGGCAACCTTTTGGGTTGTACATACTAGAGGTAGGAATATTTGTTAAACAAAATTATGACATGTATGTAAAAGCAAAGGATTTAACACAAAGTAGTAATAGACATCCAAATAAATTAATGCTTAGAGTATTTCCAAAAACAAGGCGATTCCAGAGGAATGCTCCAGCGATGGCTAAAACAATATTTAATAAAATACCAGACCAAATTAAACAATTGCCTATAATATGTAAATTTAAAACTGCATTAAGTACGTAAGTGGTTGATTGAGAATACCTTTTATACCATTGATGAGTTCATGAGACACGATAAATAAATAAATCGATTTACAATTTTATTTGGAATATTTTATTTTAAAAACTATGAAACAGTCGTAAATAAGTAATTAATTATTAATATATTTGTAAGCGAACTAATGTAAATTAATAAAAATGGATTTTTATATAATTTGCCTAATATAATATTTTGTGATAAGTACTTATTTAAAATAAAAGATAATGAAATGTAATAATTTATAAATGTAATAATTAATATAATTAACCACTCACCACCGGATGCGTTTGCACGATATGGTAGGTGCAAACATATGCGCTGATAGAGTTACCTGAAATTTTACATTAGTATTTTAATCGCCTATGTGGTCTAGTAAGCCACCGGTTTCAGGCCCAGAGGTCCCGGGTTCGATTCCCAGCAGAGGGTACATCTTTGTGTGCTCGGTTTGGTTGGGGGTACCTGGCTAGCTACCACCATCTTATCTAAGCCTGTCGCAAAAACAACGGTGTTAGCAGCATTGTTGTGTTCCGACAGTTTGAGATAAGATAGCCAGTTCCTCAGTGGTTGAGGATTACGGGTGAAGCGCGCTTCCACCTTTGGCCTTATCGTCACTTACCATCAGATGAGATGAAGCCAAGCGCTTACCCGTTGTAGAATAAAAACAAAACCACATGCTTTACCATAATAGTGTATTATCTTCCATTTATTTTGTCGCATCTCTGTGTATGCCCACCATGACATCATCCCGTAATCAATCATTGCAGAGATCCGCGATGACACAGCTGTTATATGATGTTATTTGTTGTCAGAAGTCACAATGGTGACCTAGAAAGGGGCAGATGAACTGCTAAGCCCTTTCTTACTTATTTTATTATTTATCTTTCGTTTGGGTGGTGGGTTGGTGCAAGGGCTAGTTTCTGTCGGCCTGCATATCTACCACCATTATATCTTAGCCTGTCGCTATGACGACAGTGGTAGTAGCAATGATGTGTTCCGTTATTTTTTTTTTACTTTTTTCTCCCTTATCATCTCTTACTTACTTCGCGTTGTTTTTTAATAATAAAATCTATTTGGTAATCCGCGCAAATTAGCTAACTCGTTAGTTGATTGATTAAAGTCAGCTAACCCAAAGAAAGCGGTTGCCCAGTTGAATCCATATAAAGATGCATGCGGAGTGGCTTTTGCGTGTTGGAGACAGATTTCGGAAAGCGGACCTGCCTTACGGAAGTCGCTACTACCCTACCCGGCCCTACTCTTACCGAAGGATGGACCTTTAGTTATGCTCTTGGTGTCCGTTCGACACACACTGCACACGTAATGCGCACGTAGGGTGTAGCGCGTTACTGGCTATCCTACAAAGGGAATTTTGGATATTGTCTGCTCGAAGAGCCATTCGTGGAGTGCTCTTCCGGTGTTTGCCTTGTCACAGGGTGAGGGCTTCACTCATGCAGCCGCAGATGGAGGATCTGCCTTTGGGCCGAGTCACTCAGTCTCGTCAATTTTCGGGGGTCACTCACTTCGCAACGCTCGGGTTGTGAAGGTATATTTGTGTACCTGGCCACTAAGGCCGTCCACTTTGGAAGTGGTTTCGGCGTTGTCCACGGATGCCTTCGTCGCCGCGTTGGATCGTTTCGTGTCGCATAGGGGTCTGCCTTCCCTTATTCGCTCTGACAATGACTAAAATTACAAGGGTAAGGTTAACTATCTAAATGATGTTTATAAATTTTAAGAAAATAATGTAGATAAACTAAGTCAAATATGAACCCCCGAAAGGGGGTAACTTGGCGGATTTTCGTGGAAGACCACTTGCTGCCCAGCGTGGTAAAAGCATGTAGAAGCATATAAAAGCATTGGGGAAGCGACTTTATGCGCACTGATTTGCGGCTGCTATAGCCCGACAAGTTCGTGCGCGACCTTTACGCGAATCAATTTCTTTCGTGGTAGCGTCTGGCACTGATTTGTCTGACTACAAATATGAAATTTCTTGTTCCACAAGGTAGGTTAATATTATTGTAACTAATATTTGTAAAGACAAATCAGTGCCAGACGCTACCACGAAAGAAATTTATCAGCGTAAAGGTCGCGCACGAACTTGTCGGGCTATAGGTCCACAATCGCATGAATCACTAACAATCTCTGAGGTGTTTGCAGCCGAGATTCAGCGCGCAAAAACTTGCTTGGCTTCTCCTTTAAAAAAGAAACTCCAGAACTCGTGTACATCAACGGTCATCGGTTCTGTGACTTGCTATGTCGGTAACTTTGGTAATCTGTCGGATCACCTTGTTTCAGATCCGATCTCTTAGAGAAACTCCGAGGATAAAACATAATCACGACTACACATGTGCTCAACGTGACAGGTGGTGACCCCATAACCGTTCTGTTCTGTGTCCGTTCTGTGCTGTTGGATGTATTTTTATTTATTTTATTTTATTTGGAAAACAACACAGTAACGAAAAACACAGATAGACAAAAAAACATAACAGAGTACACAATTACAATGTTTTCACATATAGAAACTTACTTAGCTCATTTGAAATTTATATGTAAACAAAAAAAATAGAAAACTAGAAATATTAAATGTAAATATTTGACACTACTACAATCACTATTGAGGTCCACAATACAATTCGACATCGACATCGACAGTCGACAGTCAAGGAATCACATTGAACCAATGTATGGAAAGAATTTGTTTAACACTATTAGGTTTGCTAAAGAAGAGATAATAAATAAATAAATAAATAAATAAATCACACCAATTATCTAGCCCAAGAGAAGCTTCGAAGAAACTCGTTAAATGGTTACTAGACAACGGATAAACATACTTAAAATACTTAAATACATACTTATTATACATAGAAAACACCCAGACCCGAGACAATTTAGAAAAACAATTATTTCTAAATTGACCCGACCGGGGATCGAACCCGGGACCTCAGAGATGGCGACACCATGAAAACCGGTATACAAACCACTCGACCAAGGAGGTCGTCTATATCTGTTCTATTCTGTTCGCAATATCTTTCAAATCTGTTAAGATCCTGATGCAGAAATGAACAATCGTCTAAACTTTCAATTTGCTTAAAAATGTTCATGTCATCTGCATAAAGCAGAAAATTTGAGTGAATAAAATGTCATTTACAAAAATCACAAAAAGCAATGGTCCAATTAAGGAACCTTGAAAAACACCGGAAGGTACAGAATACCATTTTGAAGAGTAGCCATTTACCGCCACAGCCTGGGTTCGATTCTTATGAAGTAAACCACCAGAACAGATCACCATGTATTCCAGCTGATAGAAGCATTTGTAAAAGTATTGAGTGGTCTATCCGATCGAAAGCTTTGCTGTAGTCAGTGAAGACAGCGTCAATTTGCCCACCTGAATCCATATTCGAGGTTGTGAACTCAATAAAAAAAAGCAAGTTGGATGAAGTTGAACGGTTCCTGAGGAATCTGTGCTGTTCCGAGATAAAAGTATTTGATAGAGTGTTATATACTTGCGAGTAAACGAGACGTTCGAGAATCTTAGCGAACAGACACAGCTTTGAGATCAGGCGGTAGTTCTTGATCTCATTTCTGTTGCCACTTTTATGGATGGGGGTGATAAACGCAGACTTCCATAGTGTAGGGACAGTACCTTCTTTAATTGATCGTTTGAACAATATTGAAAGCGGTTTGATGAGGCCTTTGGAACAATTTACTATGAGTGCAGGCGCAACGTTATCTGGGCCAGCCCCCTTACTAAGATCTTGAGACTTAAGCATTTTAAGTAAGGCCGCTGGGTCGATTTCCACATCGCTTATATTAAGGGTGGGATCGGAGACATGGTAATCGGTATGATAGCTAGCATGATGTGGAGTGAAAAGGAGAAACATTGACTTAGAATATGAGGCAAACCTCTTCACCAGAGCTAGCAGACTGCGCCTCATATGTTAGAGTTGATGGGAGAGAATTAGTGCCCTTTTTATTAGATTTGATGAACGACCAAAATAATTTGGTGTTTTCAGTGATGGAATCTTCAGTATTTTTTATATAGGAAGTGTAACATTTTTTTCCACCACTTTAGCTCTCTTACGCAATATTGAAAACGAATAGTAATCAGAGACATTGCCGTAAACGCGATACTTTTAAAAAAAAATGTATTTTTCTTTAAGGATCTTCTTTAAGGAAGCGTTATACCATGGAGGAAACTTCGAAGGATACGTAACTTTGGAAGGTACAAATTTATCCCTTAGATCATTTAAATGTTGATAAAAGAGATCGACAGCGCTGTCCAAAGAGTTACCATGAAGAGCTTCCCAACCGATCTCTCTAAAAGATGAATTAATTCCTACGTAGTCTTCCGAGTTATAAAAATATTTGCGTCTAGGCTTTGACTTAAGGGAGTCAACACTAACCGTAGGTACTAAGAATAATGTTGAGAAATTTGTGATGAGCATCCTCAGGCACCAATGGGTCATTACAAGAAGTTTCTGAATCATGTGAGTTACTCAACACCAAGTCCAAGAGCCTATTGTTTACATTACGACACACATTAAATTGATTTAGGTTACATTCCAACAGAGTATCGAAAAAATAAACTTGAGTTTCACCAGTGATACCAGAAGGCTGCACCACTATAGGTCCAATCAATGTTGCCAAAGTTAAAATCACCCATTACAACAAAGAAATCGTTGGGACACGAATTTACCAAAACTGACATTTTTTCTGTAAAGTTGTGCAACTGATTGGAATGAATTAATGGCCTCTATTTTTGCTGCAAAAATAAAGTGTATATAGATGGAACTTAAGAAGGGAACGGTCAGTATGTCTATGAGATATCGTTATTCATATGTCTTCAGCGGAGGAATTCCATTCGGGACGGTAAACTGCTGTTAACTCACGACGAATGGCTACGAGTACACCCCCACCATATTTTTTTTGAGTGCGTACGTAGTTTCTGTCCCATCGCCAAATTATGTATCGGTCATCAAAAAGCTCACTATCACTAATACCATCAATTAGCCAAGTGTCCGTAATCGATACTACGTCATACTTATGGAGGTTTTAATTACGTTTGAATATATGTGTTTTGGTGCGTAACCCTCGAACATTTTGGTAATAAACACTAAGATTAGCCATTTTCATTGACAAAAGCCTGCACAACTAAGAAAAGCAAAATTTTTAAAATAACCAACAAAAAATAAAACAAATAAAATTGTAGTTCATAAAAGCATCCTTTAGCCGTTAAAAATAGGTTTAACCAGCAGTACATAGTTCCATCAATAATAATATACAAGTATAGCGAAAACAGTATTAAAAAGTAAAATCGTGCATGATAAATAATAAACAGGGTAAAATTTAAAAAGCTGTTAGCCGAAAGAATAACGCACTTCACACTAAGCAAATGTATCAATGAAGTAAAACTTGTTTTGAATGGGGCGATGCCACAGAAACATACTCGTGCGTGCGTATGCGAAAGCTGTATTTTGACTATACTATACTTGAGACAAAAGGTGCAAACTTACGTGCATCATGTGGTCGCTACCGCGGTAACTCGTTGCAAAACCCGGTTTGGCCGGCGGACAAAAGACTAATGATTTCAATGTGATTGCCAAACTGTGTACAAGTAATTTGTTTTTAATCTTAAAGAAAGATACAATATTATAAATAATTATGTCATTTTTAACAAATCCTTCTCGCACTTTATCTGAAAAATGGGCGAAGTGTCCAATTTCCGTGCCATAATTTTGCAGTGTTTGACCCATATATACTGGAAGTTTTTTTTTGGCTGATGTTCTTGCTTTATTTAGAAGACTTTTGTTGGACGATGTAAGATGATCCAGGGGCTGAAAAGCCCAGCTTTGTTAGATTAAGATTCTTGCTAAAGCGACAAATTTTTCTTTTAAATATCGGCTATTGAAAGCAACAAATATTGGTTTATCTGCATTTGAAACACGGGTAGGTATGCGCGCATGTAGTTAACATCTTCCTTCCTGTATGAAAAATTACATAGACTCCCTATCTTTTTTGCGATTTCAAAAAGATTCTCATTTTCTTTAGAGATATACCACGTATTTCCACATTGTTCTTTGCTCTAGCCCACTAATCCCTGTCTTCCAGTTCACGATTTAGTTTAGCAACATCGTTTCGAAAAGCTGAAACCTCATTAGCGGCAAAAAACTATTTTAACGGGACCTAACACGACTAATTTTTGTAAGTAAGTACATGTCTACTTACTGCTTGACGTTTTAATGCAATGCAACGCGATAGTTTAAAGTCTTATCTCATTAGCGGCCTTTTCCAGTTCAATGACTCTAGACTCCACACTGTTTATTTTGTCAGTAAAACTTCTAATAAGGTCATGCGCCATTCCGAGTGATTCCTTAAGGGCACCAAGCTCACACTTAATTGACTTGACCTCTTTTACAAGTGATGCCAGTGGAGCCAGCTGAGTTATGATATTAAGAAGCTGCTTCTGCACGACGTCAAGTTCGCTGCACTGAGGGGTGGCCACAGCCGGGGACGGTTAAGGACTTGATTTGCATTACGGGCAGCGCCATGTGTTTCTTCTGTCACCTAACCTCCGGTAGCCAGCTTCGGTGATCCCCGAGCAGGGAAAGTCATAACGCCGTTTGCAAGCACTACAGACGGCTCCGTCCGTATGTTGATTACAGCAGCTAGCACAGTTGAACATGGTTAAGATAGATTGAGACACTGGTATTCTTAAAATTTCAAACAAGCGTCTGATAACGATCGGTGCCGAGAGGCGACTGATATGTAAGAACAGTCTATAGTTCGTTAGTCGCCTTTTACGACATCCAAGAGAAGAGAGGGGGTTGTAGTATTCTTTAAACGCTACGCAGCACGGTTATCCGAGCACAATAATAAAAATAAAAAATAATAATGTCTGCAGTGACTTAATGACAACATTGAACTAAAGAATAGTAAGATTTCTCCATAAGAATATGTTTTCTAATTTATGCAAATGCTAGAGACAATTCACAATATTGCACAGCACATTAACACTCGTGTTTTACCTACAGTCGAGTTTTATTACGCCCCATTACGAGCCATACGAATATTTATAACTATTATTCAGAAGAAATTAGCATTTCCTTTCTTTTACGAGTAAAGGTAAAAATCATGTCGAACATGCCAATTCCATTTATGGGGTTGTAAAACGAAAAGTTAAAAGCTTGTTATCGTTATTCGGAACATTAGGCACGAATTAGTAATTTCCGGGCCGCGTTTTTACAATATACGAAATTATTTCGGTTTTAGTTTAGGAAATATATTTGTAATTTTAACTATGGATACAGAATTTATGGATGGATTGTGTGAGAGATAACATGAACGAGAAGGGATTGGATGATTTGATGACGAATGACCGAGTTGTATGGAAGAAAAATACATACAGTGCCGCCCTCAAATAACATGGGAACAGGGCAAGTGAATAATGATTTGTAATTTTACAATAGCCTCTGTGGTCTAGTGGCTAAGCCACCGGTTTCAGGCCCAGAGGTCCCGGGTTCGATTCCCAGCGGGGGGTACATCTTTGTGTGCTCGGTTTGGTTGGTGGTAGGGCTGTTAAGTCCGCCTGGCTAGCTACCACAATCTTATCTAAGTCTGTCGCCATAACAACGATGTTTATAACATTGTTGTGTTCCGACAGTATGAGATAAGATAGCCAGTTCCTCAGTGGTTGAGGATTCCGCGTGAAGCGCGCTTCCATCTTGGGCCTTATCGTCACCTACCATCAGGTGAGATGAAGGCCAAGCATTTTCCCGTTGTGAAATAAAAAATAAACTAAATAACAAATATGAAAGAGAACTTGTATTTTTATGTCAAAATGCTTTTACACAAAGACTGTAGAAGCTCCTGTGGGCTTCATATTCTTTTTTCCGAGATAACATTTCTTTCCTTCATGAATACTTAAATTGTACGCGGGTGTAGCTACGTGATTTAGGACAAGGTTCAAGGAATTCCTGACACTGTCAAGTTTGTGATGGAAATTGCCCGCGCATTTTGCTAGTTTCTTGCCGGTTCTCTTGCGTCCATCTCCCGCCGTAAACTTACAAATCGTTGGCTGGTGACTTACAAACTTAAGTGACTAAGTTACCGAAATAAATAACTGGTTTTGATTTCACCTGAAGCCTATAGCAAATAAATAATTTTGTATCTTTACACAATTTTTTGTTAGACATTGAATTCATTAAAGTCACGTTAAAGTACAATCGATTACAGATCGTTCGTGTCGCCATAGGGTTAGCAAGACCGCTTCCGCAATGGTAAACGTTCATTTATCGGTGCCACCATTTGAAGCGTTCGCTGTGATCGATTTACGATATCGAGTGCGTATGGAATTTATCACGTTTTACAAAATTTCTGTGTCATGCGACAGGTTGGACAAATTACATGACATGGCATCGAAAATTCTATGTTATGGGCGGGAGACCGTGAAAGGAGACCCGGTGTTTTATGCAGGTTGTGTACTTTTTTATTTTTTTAATAGACGCGTTTTACCTGAAATAAAACGAATATTAAATACTTACCTCATTAGAAGCTTATAATATTGAGATAGGCATATCCGTTTCCCGTCGTATTTTCCTTCTCTTTCTTCCGGTATATCGCTGTCTCTCTCGCTCATCCCACTCAGTGGCGTCACCAGGTGGCGCGGTGGGGGAACCAGGAGATTTCACCCCCGTGCCCATTTGTTCATCATTGCGTCGAAATATACATTAAGCACCAGGCGGAAATAAAAACTAAGCTTCTAATGAGGTAAGTATTTAATATGCGTTTTATTTCAGGTAAAACGCGTCTATTAAACACTTGACCGTCATTAGAAGCTTATAATATTGAGACCTGTTTGTTATCGCCTGGTGAAAACGCCAATGTGAGAAATAAATTAAACTATAAGTGCGAGAGAGTTAATCATATGATTATGGTTTAAACAAAAAGTTATAATAAGAGATTTAATTAAGTACTCATTATTTACAATTTAAGTCATGTAAGAAAATAATTGGCCAGTCATTGATGAAAAATCAAATAATTTAGCTTGTAAACCATGTAAATATTATTATTAGGAAATAAATATTGTTTACTATTTGATTTCAATCACTTTACAGGGTAAAAATAAAAAATAAAAAACTTCGTGACGCCTGAATCAATATTTCACGACAATAAACCTTGTGAAAAGTATTAACTAATCTCCAATAAGCAATAGTTAGTATATCCTCAATGGGTAAATCATATTAATCTAGTTTGTAGATGCTACAGCGGAGCAAAACACAACCAGGTGTGGCTGTAATATCCATCTATAGCTACCACAGTGCTTGAAACAGGTGTAGGTGAACCACTCGAAGTTTTAAATAAATTAGTTTAGCCATTTTGTACAATATTTATTGATCCTTTCAACCAGTAGCAATTTCCAGCGTGTTTGTCTGTAGTCCCTACAGTCAGTCTTTGACCCAAACGGTCGCCTTAATATTACTGCATTGTCCTGAACAAAATAATGTTTGGTGTCCACAGCAAGGTAACAAAGGAGCAATGCGACAATAATATTGCAGTGTTACGAACTGTTTGAAATCTAGTTGATCCTAGGTTTGAAATACATTACAAAGGTCTACAGACTAATATTACTAAAACCTGGAAAAAGGAGGTTTTGTTGTTTTTAAATGTTTAATTGAGATTGATTTTAAAACATATTTAACTATTACCTCGTCACTAAGGTTTCCTTACAATTGTGCGCTGCATAAAGGAGACACGACAATTTATGGTAGTGTATAGTATTGTAAGAAAGCTTTAAAATATTAAGTGTAAATCTGCCAAAAACTGGACTGACTGGACCCATTTGGTATGCGTTCCGCGTGTGGATGGCGCCGCTGCTGCTGCTTACGCCCTTCCTGTACTAGTGGACCAAGCACAAGTGCTCATATGTTTTTATAATAACCGGACGCTTGAGTAGGGAAATTTGCTTGTGGTTCCATAACGATATATCATTTAAGCACACCAAATTTCAACGTCATGTCTTGAACCTTGGGGGTTGGCAGGCCTGTGGTTATGTCTACCAGGCGTCTACGTTTCGAATTCCATACTGTGAATGAGGCAGCAAGGGGTACCACAATCAGATAAATTGCTGTTGAGGTGTGCTAGCACCCGGGGGATGAGGGAAGGTGGTGCGAATTTCCAAGCCAGAGGGAAGCGTTCTACTTCAGGCTGAAAGCACTGTGAAACATCGCTTCGTAATCATTGAGATAAATCTGCATAGTTTACCCACTACTCGAGCGTTCTTGGTCTTTTTTTATTTTTTTTTTATAAAAGAGGGAGGCAAACGAGCAGGCGGGTCACCTGATGGAAAGTAATCACCGCCGCCCATGGACACCCGCAAAACCAGAGGAATCGCAGATGCGTTGCCGGCCTTTAAGGGAGGAATAGGTTTAAGGAAGGAATAGGAATTGGGAGGGGGGGGGGGGAAGGGGCCTCCGGAACCCTCACTGGTCGGACGAAACACAACAGCACCAAGTGCCGTTATTTCACGCCAAATATTCGTGAGAGGGTGGTATTACACCGGGCGAGCCGGCCCAATGCGTGCTGCAACGCAGCGTGGCTCTACCACTCAGTCAGTGTTACTCATTTAGCACCACCCAGGGATCACGTGTAGGGTCTCAAGGGTAAACCTACGGACGCGAGCAACTTTAACCCCTAGGCAAATATACAAACAGGTCAATTACTGGCCAGGCCCACTTCGCGAATATCGTTTGTGTGAATTCTGGCAGTAGATGCCACTTTAGAGCTTGGCTATGTCGAGACAGTTGATCTGCATGGCTTTTTAATTTCCCTGGAATGTAATGAATTTTGACCACAATTTGGTTAGTGGTCATTTGTTGGTTGGCAATTTGGAGGATTAAAATAAAATTGTCGCAGGCTTCGTGTTCGATGCTTGTAATTCTAAGACTTAGAACAGCCCGCTTTTCTTTTTGATTGCAGTGCAGCTTTGTTGGGATGCACTCCACCTTCCCGATAGGGCAGAATTGTTGAGTTGTGACCCCCAAATCCTGAAGCAACGGTTGTCAAAAAGAATGTTGGTGGAGGTATATGTATTGGTGTTTCTGATAATTTTTAGCTACCAATGCATTTAACTACATCGTAAGGTAGAGTCTATTTTACCGCCCAATTTCTTCTCTTAGGTATCGTAAAATGCGACTAACGGACCATAGATTGCACATACATCCAACAGTATAGAGCGGCGATAGGCTCATCACTTGTCACGTACATGTGCAGTTATCATTTGGTGAAACGTAGACTATGGCAGAGGACTGCTTTTGCAATCCTCATTGCCTGGTCTCTGGCTATCCCTTCGGGGATAACAGTCGTGAGCATACGTAGGTATGTATGGACGCTTGTGATTCCTCCATGTATCCTAGTATGTCCCTGCGGAAGACATTGATTTTGGTAAGCGCCCTGCGAGGGCGGTCAAACAGACCTTTTGAAGTTTATGTAGACACCAAAATGAGTAAGTGTTTCTATTACAATGTTGGCATGTCTAGACAGAAACATTGCCGTGCTCATCTCAAATGGAAGGCATATAATTCTTAGTAATTCGCCTTTGTAGAACAGACGAAGAAACCATTGTGAGATTTGGCTATAGTCAGATGGTAGTACCTATGTCTGAGAAAAGTAATTTGTACATCCCGTCTCTTGGCCGTACACAGTCCGGAATTCATATAATAATTTAACGACTTCAGGTTAAAAATTGGACGGAGTGACCTTTCTTGAGTGCTCTTTGGTACTAAGAACTGGGTTAAAACGAAGTTTGGAAAAAAACTTACTGTTTCTAGAAACCTGTTCTTTCATCTGTGTCAGCATTGCAGACATTTTGTTCGATACAAGCGTGTAACAACTGTCGATTGTAACGTTTGGAACCTTGAGCGATGGCTTCAGATAAAACGGTATTCGATACCTTTGTGTTATGATACTTGGAGCACCTATTTAGTCCCAACGGTGTGGATAAAGTGCAAATTGACTGGCTCGAAATTTCGGAGCGTCATTGTCTATGTCTTTTGTTACCTCTGTTAGCAGAGAAGATGGACGTTTTTGTCCTGATTGAAAGAGCTGCCAAGCCTATGATCCTGGGGATCGAAAGTAAGAACAGCCTCCGTTGTTTATATTATAGCTACGATGTGGTTCGTGGCTGGCATAAGTATGTATGTATGAGGACATTGTTTTTGTTAAGCGCCCTGCGAGGGCGGTTCGTAGCCATGATGTGGTTCGTGGCTGGCATGAGTATGTCCTTGCGGAGGACATTGTTTTTGTTAAGCGCCCTGCGAGGGCAGTTTATAGGCATGATGTGGTTCGTGGCTGGCATAAGCATGTCCTTACGGAGGACATTGATTTTGGTAAGCGCCCTGCCAGGGCGGTTCATAGCCACGATGTGGTTCGTGGCTGGCATAAGCATGTCCTTGCGGAATACATTGTTTTTGGTAAGCGCCCTGCGAGGGCGGTCCATAGCCACAATGTGGTTCGTGGCTGGCATAAGCATGTCCTTACGGAGGACATAGTTTTTGGTAAGCGCCCTGCGAGAGCGGTTCATAGCCACACTGTGGTTCGTGGCTGGCATAAGCCTGTCCTTGCGGAGGACATTTATTTATTTAATTTAATTAAAAACGGTTACATAACCATTTACAAGAATTAACCGTATTATTCAAATTCAAATAAAATAAGGGACATTTAGCATTACATTAACATACATGCATCTTCTCGCAAAAACTGCAAACACTCAAGTAATATAACCATTGATTTTGGTAAGCGCCCTGCGAGGGCGGTTTTTAGCTACGATATGGTTCGTGCTGGCATAAGCATGCCCTTGCGGAGGACATTTATTTATTTAATTTTATTAAAACGGTTAAATACCAATTACAATAATTAAACATATTATTCAAAATCAAATTAAATTAAATAAGGTACATTTAGCGTTATATTAACATAATTATATGCATCTTCTCGCAAAACCGCGAACACTCATGTAATAACCATGATTTTGGTAAGCGCCCTGCGAGGGCGGGCAGATTATAGCCACGATATGGTTCGTGGCTGCCATAAGTATGTCCTTGCGGAGGACATTGATTTTGGTAAGCGCCCTGCGAGGGCGGTTCACAGCATGCTGTGCGTGTGTCTGTGCCCATGAACTAGAAGAACAACGCGATGGTATACTATAAGAAGTTTGCCCTTGCGAAAGGTAACCGTTTGTTGTTAGTACAGGTTTTGCTTGCGAGGCATTCCCAGTACCAGATTTAATAACTGGCCAAAAAGTTTTCTAACAGGACAATTTTTTTTTTAATGCAACTGTAACCTGTTCAGAATTAAACAAATGTGTGTTTGAAGGTAGAATCTTATTCAAAGTAGCAAGCATTAGAGGGTACTTTACATTTTTATGAGTATTATCCTCTTTTCGTATATTTGTAGTTTCAGTCTACAATCTAATCACCACTGAAAATAAGACCTTTAAGAGAGGCATTAGATGTTTGCGACCAACTAGTAAACTGCGCAGACAATTATTAAAAATATCTTTTTAGTTTTAAAATACCAAAAGTTATTGGTGCACAAGATTTATCAGAATATTGGTGCTTAAGGCCTAGCTGGCTCTTTTAGTTTACTTTTAAAATCAAAAATCAAATCTAGATCACTACACGGAATATTTAAATTGTTAACTGTTTTAGTCAGTATTGATAACACCTGCGAGGTGCAACAATCGTTGTAAGATTTCCTCTAACGTGAAACATGAAAGGCGGGTACGATGACCATGCTTCTTTGAACGATGACGACTAACTCGAACTCAACCTTCGCCGATACGATCGGGATTGTTAGAAGGACCAGCTATAGCCGCTTAGCTACAATTCGTTGTCCTCATTATCTAATGTAAGCACTAATTATCAGTTTCTTATCTAAAATAAAAAGAAAATGTGCCTGGAGGGTAGATACCACATATTAAACACAAAAAACACTTTAAAAAATACTATCTTTAATCGAATGCTTTCTTATCTTAAAAGAAAAGGTGTATCTACATCCCTTGCGGGTAAAATAAAAAGTTTGATATACCAGATAAGTTTAAATTATGAATTCAGCGAACGGTAACACCGTTATTTCTTTGTCACTTGATCACTATGTAGTGCACAAGTTACGCCGACGGGAAATTTCACGCCAATGATGAACAAATGGGCACGGGGGTGAAATCTCCTGGTTCCCCCACCGCGCCACCTGGTGACGCCACTGAGTGGGATGAGCGAGAGAGACAGCGATATACCGAAGTGTATCTTGGCCTCGGACGTTATAGTAAGCCATTTTGTTCTGTCTTCCAACTAAGTTTCGTTAGCTTCCACCACAGACAAATTAGATAATGTATCGACCTTTCTGCCACTTATCTAAATCTGTCTCCATGTCATCAATGTAAGTTAGCGTTTTGTTATGAAAACTGCTATTCAAATAATGATGATAATGATGATAACTTCGCATCATTTGAACGGAAGCGGTCAGATGCGCAAGATATATTAAGGTGCAAAAACGATCGCGCAAACGCATGCGCACACACTCGCCCTCTCCGACCACGATCCAGTGGAACGGAAAACCGATACGACTAGAAGTGTGGTCGAATGATGTCTGGTCGACGGTAACTGTACACCCTCTACCGTCGCCCTTCTGGCCGTCCACTGGTCTTCGCTATTCAAAATAAGTAACCTACTAAACAATTGAATACCACTTAAAGTTCAATGGAGAACTTGATAACGCTGTGATAGTGTTTCCCCTGATCGCAAAGATCAGGGGAAACACTACGTGGAAGTGACATGCAAAATTCTCATACGAACACAGAAAAACGAGGTTTCGTATAGTCCCCTGTTACCTCCTTCAGAACTGGACCAACTGTGCCTTGTTACAGGCTAGTTGTCAGGCCAAGCACTTTGCCACTAATTTATTATGATATGTTAGTATATAACAAATGTAACAATTATGAAAGTAACAAACAGAACTATTAAATAAGTGATGATGCTCATTATTATTCTGTATGTGTCTTAATCTTAAGTAAACGCTACAGCTTAGTAATGAAGGTAAAATCTAATTAGGCGCCTGTGTAATAATAAACATGTTCTAAATAGGTATTATGAATCCTTCGAAGCAAAATTGTACTAAAGTTCTGTAATGTATGCACTACTGAACACACAAAGTAGACGCTCGTGTCGTAAGTCTGTTGGTTATTTGCCAGGACGCTCACTGCAACTAAGTAAGACGATATCGTTTGTCCGTTTAAAGTTTGCTTGTATTTTAGAAAATGAATGGAATCGAGCGTTACTTCGTGGAAATCTTTAATGAAATAGTTTAAACTGGTCTGTTATAAAAACATGTTGGATACAAAAGAGTTTCAAACAATTTTATAAAGCGAACGGCCGGCGAATGTGAAACAGTTTACTTATTTTATTACACTTTTATATTAAAAAATACGTAGGGAAACAGAACACTATCAATAAATAAAATTTTCATTTCAGTGTTTTTGTTCTTGTTAGATGGTAGTCGTTCAAAACTACCTACATTTCGCCAGCGTGGTGGTAAATGGCTTTATCTTCCCATGTGCTTGCCGTACCATACATACATACATGTAATCACGACTATTATCCCCGAAGGGTTAGTCAGAGACTAGGCAATGAGGACCGTAAAAGCAGTTCTCTGCCATAGTCCAGGTTTCATTAAACAGCGACTGCACATGTGCTCAGCGTGACAGTTGGTAACCCATCGCCGCTCTATGCTGTTGGATGTACTTATGTGCAGTCTTTAGTCCGTTAGTTGCTTTTTACGACACCCAAGGGCAAAGAGGGTGGTAGTATTCTGAGCCGCTACGCGACACAGCTGTGCTTGCCGTACATCTGGGAAAGCCTGTACCCAGCAGTGGGACGGTTTAAAGCTTGATTTACACATATCAGTAAAGTCACAGTTCAGGCACAGTACCGGCACAGTGAAAAATATTCTTACATACATTCTCTATGAACGCACTAAAAGCACTGTGTCGTCACTGACACTGACAAGTGGGGATGCGCTCATAGAGAATGTATGAAATAATATTTCGGCACTGTGCCGGCACAGTGTCGGAACTGTGACTTCACCTTAGATTAAAACAAAAAGGGACTTCACTGATATGTGTGAAGCGACCTTAAGGCTGATAATTATTACGTGTCGTATAAGCATTGCGAAAGTAGTTTTACTAACTAGCATCATCTCAATCCGAACGTAGCCGCTGCTTTAAATATCCCTTAGGGCTGATTCACACGTATTAAGTAGGTATCTAAATTTTAACTTAACTTAAATCGACTTATATTATCGTTAAGCTTATGTGAGAAAACATAAAACCGCATTCATTCTGTTTTATGAACGCGAACGCAAACATACATTCGTCGCAATTGTTTTTATTATATTCCTCTGATAACATTACATTACAGACAGAACACAAAACGTTATCGTCGAGTTTTGGCAGTTATTTAAACACGCGGCGAGGCTATTCTTAACCCCGTGGCCTGTACCTTATATTTTGTTTACAGTCGAAAGCGCGCTCAATTACTCGGAAAAGGAATGCTTGTGAAATAATGCACACTACTTTAGGAATGATCTCATTTGTATGTTCTAGCGTAAGGGGTTTGAGAAACATTACCATAAAAGGCACTTTGATGAAATTATATTTGTGTGTTTTTGTTATACATACATACATAGTTTCGCGACTATTATCCCCAAAGGGTTAGTCAGAGACTAGGCAATGAGGGCCGCAGAAGCAATCCCCTTCTATAGTCCATACATACAGTCCATTGGTGAAACACCAAAGTTAAAACTACACATAATATGACAAGTATTTAAAACCTTAAACAAAATAGAATTATCTTAGTGATTGGAAAACTCTTCAAACTTGACGTTTATATGGGGAACAGACATTACATAAAGATCACTGTTCTTACAAATGTTAAACGTCCTTATACATTAGAACGAAAAGGTTAGATAAACTATCCGTAGCTACTCATTGATTGTAAGTAGTTGTATCCAACGTATGGAGTTCCGGCTGCACCCTCTGAATACTAACTAGCGTAGCACTCCGTCTGAAACAGCGAAACGGTCCTCTTGTGAACACTTACGGATATATATTCAAGTTGGACTCTCCACATAGTTTATTAACAAGATGGCTGCCAATCTTCTATGCAAATGTTTATCAGTAAGATGTTTCGGCGCAATAACTTGAATAATCCATGATCATTACCACAAAGACTATAGCAATTATTCCGGTTCCGGATTACTATGGCGGCACGTGAATGGAAGTACCGGACTTTATAATTTGTACTTAGATAGCTTAGATGGCCCCTTGAGAGAGAGTAACCATCTACTGAGAATGTGGCTCTCATAAAACCAGTTCCTCAGTAATTGGCGTTTCTTCTTTGTAATCAAAGGCCGAGTTCTTATAAGTGTAGCCTCCTCCATTTATCACTGTCCCAAACCAATTCCTAAACTACATGATCGACGTCGTTCATCTTCTTTTTAATATGTTCCCTGAATTTTAATCTTAGTCTTCCTTTTTATTTCTTTCAAGCTATCTTCCCATCTATAATGTTTTCATGAATTCGTCGTGTCTTAGTGACCAATCTTCCTGATTTCTTTCTATCTATCTTCCCTTCCATAATGTTTTCATGAATTTGTCCTATCTTATCAAGTGACCAATCATCTTCTTGATTCTGTATTAAACTTTACTAAATTGGTGATTAAAATCAAACTAAATACATAACATAACCTCACACTGGAAATGGAACCCGTGACCTTTGGTTTTAAACCCTGTGGTAAACTGCTGTCCTAAATAGTCGGTAAGAGTAGAGGTACCAGCAAGTTCACATGAATAATATGCAAAGTTTTGCAACTAACGTCAAGAACTTCATACTTTCAGTTGGATTGCCGGTTCACGCACTCCGATATTTACTGCAGTTGGACGCTATTGATAGCGCTTCCTACTTTATCCAGGTATTATTTAAAATAAAACTTGTTTTAAGATGAAGAATGAATTTATGATTTTGGTTTACATTTATTTATTTTGATGACAGTGGTAGGTATAGTACTGTCCCACCGCGGGCAAAGGGCCTTCTTGAAATTCCTTCATTGAAATCAAGTCATCGCTACAATTGGCTACTTGATAGTTCTCAGAAAAGTATTTTAAAAATTACAAACGCTTATTTTATACCTCTTACAATATTTTTTTCTCGAAAAAGCCTTAATTAATAGTATAAATTTATTTTTTCTTCATTAATTTCAAATTTCGCGCGAAAACGGCGTCTTGTAGCATTTTACCCTGTGACGTCACACTTCAATAAATAAACAAATTTTATCTGGAAGCCTGACAGATAGTTTTTGTTTATTTAGTGAAATGTGACATCACACGAAGATCAGCCGCCCGTGTTTCGGGTCTTGTAATCAACTAGATAAGAAATCGCAAATTTATTTTGTAAAAATAAAATATATAGAAATTATCTTAATATAAAAACTATTGGATAATTATTTTTAAATTATAAACTACCATATACGACTTATTTCATATTTTATTGTAACAACTGTCAAATAGTCAATTGAAGTTTATGGTCACGACTCATCCACGCTTGCCAAACGCGGGTTGGCGATCACAAACCTAGGCTATGCATGTAGGGTAGGGTACGATTAATATACATCCAGAGGGCCCTATGCCTCATTGTCATAGTAATACCAGGGGGGTGTCACTCCGCAGTTTAGGTACGTTTGGCCGGCGCGCCTCCCAGGCAGGCCGCCTAGGCGTATGGCAGTAAGGTTGCCGCTCGCGACACACGTTCCACATCGCGCGCCGTCGCTTAACTCGTAATCCCTGCGCGCGCGCGTAAACCCTACGCTCTGTGACGTCATGACGTCTAATCGATATCGAGTCAGCGTTGCTTAACGGAATATGAACGCTCAGGTCACACAATAAGTTTCAAATTCGCGTGAAAGTCGTTAGAGAGTGAACCTTCTGTACGGTAGTACTATTAGTTATTCTGTGGTAAGACTAAAACTGCTTTTTATAATATTAGTGTAGTTCTTTATCACTTTAATGAATTCATGAGTGCCCCACAACCCACAACACGCTGCGGAATGAGAGCAATTCACCCTCGTCACGTTTAGAACTCATTTTATTTCTGGGTCATAAAACTGTCTATGACCTACGCGGCTGCTGTCGGTTTTATTACCAGAATACCGAATTTAACGTTGATACGTGTTTTGGAAATGGAGTCAAGTGTCGCTCGCTTTCAGTATTAGTTTTGTCAATTCATTTGGTGTTTATCGGCAGTGCAGTACTGATTTTACCAATGTTTTAAAGGTTTTTCAAACTAACGGCCCATCTCCGACTTTATCTGCATGGACCCCGTACCGAATTTACAATTTTCCTTTCATACAAACCTTGTCCTGACAATAAAAATACAACCAAAAAGAATTGACTGAATCAAGATGTTAAAAAATGTAGCAATGTTTAACAACCATTTGGTTAAAGTCACAATTTTAAATATACTTATGGAACTAGATTATGAAGCAACAGAAGGTCTTTTTGTAAGATTACAATAATAGTAGTAGTGTATAATGATTTTAGTTAGTTTATCGTTATAATTAGATTGTATAGTACATACTTTAAATTTAAATATAAACACTAAACAAATTGTAAAATTATCTGGGAGAACCGTGGCCTGTAGCACAGTTAATACTTACACAGGCTACGGGGTCACATTGTTTGTAATATTTGTTTGTTTAGTACTTAATAAAAAACATTGTTATTGTTATTGTTGTAATTCGCCAAATGGAACGGATGCTGTTCTTAAGTAATGCACGAAGAAATATTTGTGAAAATTGTTTTTTTTATAGACTTCATTGAATTTGATAGGCTGTATCAAAAATATTAAATTATTGATTTAATTTCTCATTAACTACTATCAATAATTCAAAATTAAATTAAATCTTTGTTACACATGTTAAAGCAAATAAATTATCTTGATCAACAATGTAAAACATTGCGGCGGCAGGAATAGGTAACGGGTGGTCACTATATCCAGTCGGGTTCTGGGGTAGATTCCTACCCACAGTGTGAGATTAAGCCTTGGTTCCGGACGTCTTCATTTTATATTCCCATTTGATGGATCTAAGTAAGAAGTAAAACTTTCACGAAGAAACCATGTGCTTGTTCCGTTTAGTTTAGAAGATATTTTAAATCTCGAGAAAATTCCATAGAAACCATAGAAATGCATTTTATCTGTAATTGTATATCTATTATTTACAATTGTGACATAGTATTATAGACAATCTTTTTAAGTACCAGCACATGAAAAAAAAATGAATTCGGACACTCCTAGGCAAAGAAATATCTATTTTTCTCAAATATGATAAAATATTTTTTTCTTGAAATCCCTATTAAATTAGC
The DNA here is from genome assembly GCA_963921215.1 of Scoparia ambigualis. Classification (NCBI taxonomy): domain Eukaryota; kingdom Metazoa; phylum Arthropoda; class Insecta; order Lepidoptera; family Crambidae; genus Scoparia; species Scoparia ambigualis. The sequence goes on along the minus strand of OY992517.1, from coordinate 27,160,688 downwards.
ATTTATTTTTAAAACCAAATGATGCCTAATAATGATAAATAACAATACAAAAAAAACCAAACGTTAGAACCTCAGGATCTCCGAGATATGAATTTTCAAAATTATAAGTTAGGGTTGTCAATTATATTACGAGTGTGCCTTCGTACAATATTTACACATTAACTTATAGCAGGCATAACTTTTAAATTTGTTTTCTTCTCTTCACTACTTCTTAGCTGGACTGGGTATAAATAAAAAACATTGAATATATTCAGCTGCTATCTATCATCCCGTGCATGTCGTAACAGTCTATTAAGGAAAAATGAATTCTCCAACAAGATGTATATGGGAGTAGTTATTAAGAGAGTTTTCATTTCTCACGCTACTTCATCAGATGGGGTCGAGCGAGCATCACACAAGGAAATTAGATCGCAAAACAACAATTCTTGACTTATTATTTCGCCGAGCACTAGAATCATCAGATCCGTTCCTTTCGTCTTTGTCTCTCAGCAATCGTCAACAAAAAACCAAAAACTTACCTATTCCTGAAAAGGTGCTTTTCTCTTTTGAAACCGTATGTCACAATCCATGACGAAGAGACCACAGAAATGACAAATATCGAGCTCGAATCAAATAAAATTTTGATTCACTCAGATAATGATGAGGATGATTATAGTTATTATTAAAAATCTTTATTTTTATTGACTGACATTTTGTTTTTGCATAATCATTTAAGCATAAAATTACTTCATTTTTTAATTGAAAGAACATTATTTTTTACTTTAGGAAGTGTCAACCCTATTTCCATAGAAAATGAAAAAAAACTTAGAACTGCTATAGTTCCGAGATCCTTCGGGATAATGTCGTGATATTTTAGGGTGTTCTTTATACAGATATATTACGTAATATGTTAGCTAAATAAAATGCTAATACCATCAATCAAATTATTAAAATAATAAAAACCAAAAAATTGTAAATAATGGATATCTTATTGCATTGTAAACCTATTAAGCTATTTTTTTTTATTATCATAGTTTTTATGTTATTTGATCATAATTATAATTTACAGACGGTTTTACCTATTATTTTGGACATGAAAAAAATAAAACATAAAAGCGGGTAGTGAGTGACCTCATAGAAAAAAAATCATATCTCCTAAATTCAACAAAATATTTAATCGGTAACTGAATTTACGGCTTTATTATAATATAAAGTATAAAAACCAAATCTTAAACTAGGGTGTCCGCAACTCATCCAAAATCTCACACTGTGCTACCACACCATACAAAACATGGATTTTGTTAAATAAATAAACAAAGAACTTCCTTCACACGCGTATAACATAGCCTTAATTGAAACAGACATTTAAAGGAAATGTCGCTATACAATTTAAAAATAGTTCTAAGAGAAAACACATTACAGAAATGGAGATAAAGTTACGGGATACAACTTAAAAAATTTATTTTTTTATTTTACTTTATTTGGGAAACATACAATATAATATAGTTTATAAATGTTACATACAATTTTACATACATCAGTTAAGTTTCCACTTATTACTAATACATGAGTTTGAGTACCTACTAAATTAAAGGTACAAAATTAAATTAAATTTAAAAATAAACATTATGGATCCTTACATTCCCTAATATTACGTTTGAAGATAGCGATCGTATCATCAAATATATCCATGTCTATATGAAGTTCATTATAACGTAAACACGACCGGTACAAGAAAGTGTCAGACAAATGTTTGGTGCTAGTAAGGGGGACACTAAATACCTTTTTATTGCGCGAGCTTGTTCGGGGACATCTTAAGGGGGGTACCGACACATCCAGTGTCGGAGAATCCCCCCCTGAGCGTTCTCGCTCAGGCTGCCCTACGTATTCTGGGGAGGGCAAAAGTTCGCCCGTGCCAAGGCATGCTGCAGGCAGGAGAAAGGCGGGACAATTGGCACCCCCTCCTACGCTTCGCGTGGACTTCTGCAATATCAGGGGAATCCACTCTAATTTGAGCGCCGTCCATTACCACCTCGAGACGGCGAAACCGGCCTTGCTCTTCCTCACCGAGACGCAGATATCCCCCCCTCTTGACATCTCGTACTTGCGCTACCCGGGATACAACCTGGAACATGCATTTGTGCCACGAGCCGGTGTTTGTGCCTATGTCAGGGAGGATATGTGCGTTCGTCGCCTTGGCAATCTTGAAGATAAGGACCTCTCCATCTTATGGCTGCACGTCGACTGCGGACGTCATCCTCGCGTCTACGCGTGCCTGTATAGGTCCCACAGCGGTAACATCGGAACTGACCAACTCATCGAGACCGTCCAAACAGCGACAGACCCCCTTCTCCAACGGATCCCCTCGGCCGAGATTGTGGTATTGGGAGACTTCAATGCCCACCACGTCGAATGGCTTGGTTCACGCACAACTGACCACGCGGGTAGAGCCGTTCATGACTTCGCTTTGGCCTACAGTCTGTCCCAATTGGTAACCGAGCCAACACGGGTTCCAGATGTGGAGGGCCATGCACCTTCTTTATTGGACCTTCTGCTGACCTCGCACCCAGACGCCTATCAAGTTTCTGTTGATGCACCACTAGGCTCATCAGACCACTGTCTGATTCGCAGCACTGTGCCTCTCACAGAAACTTCAAAACCGCAACCAGCGGCTAGCCGTCGAGTCTGGCATTATAGGTCGGCGGATTGGGATGGGATGCGAAGTTTCTTTGCGTCCTACCCGTAGTGGCGAGTTTGCTTCTCGCTGGATGATCCTGATGTCGCCGCTGACTCTGTCGTTGATGTGATACTGCAGGGAATGGAACTTTTCATTCCAAACTCTGTGGTTCCCATTGGCGGCAAGTCCCAACCATGGTTTGGTCGTTGCTGCAAAATGGCGTCTCGCCAAAAGCGACAGCATTACCAAGCCTGGGCTAATGCGGTGTCATCAAAGGATCCAAACACCAGTGCGCTCAGAAAGAAGTACAACTTTGCCGCCAGATCCTTTAAGAAGGACATCGCCAAGGCGAAGTCATCATTCATAGGTAGAATTGGCGAGAGGCTAGTGCGTCTTCCTTCGGGGACGCGTGCGTTCTGGTCTCTCGCCAAAGCTATCTTAGGGAATTTTTGTCAGCCGTCCCTACCACCATTGCACAAGACCGATGACTGCCTGGCCTATACTGCAAAGGAGAAAGCCGATCTCTTGGGCTCTCTTTTCGCATCAAACTCGACCTTGGACGATGGGGAAAACTCTCCACCAACCATACCGCATTGCGCTTGTACAATGCCAAACGTTCAGTTCCTGCAAAGGTCAGTTCGTAAGGCTCTTTTTTCCCTTGATATCCATAAGGCGAGTGGGCCAGATGCAGTTCCACCCATTGTGCTTCGGACGTGTGCTCCTGAATTGGCACCAGTTCTAACGCGCCTTTTCCAGCTCTCTTACACCACTGGCGTCGTCCCGAGCTCTTGGAAGACAGCCCTTGTGCACCCGATTCCAAAAAAAGGCGATCACTCAGATCCGTCTAACTACAGGCCAATAGCTATTACCTCTTTACTCTCCAAAGTAATGGAGTCCATTATAAACCGCCAGCTCTTAAGGTACCTAGAAGAGAACCAGCTACTAAGTGATCGCCAGTATGGTTTTCGTCGCGGTCGATCGGCTGGTGATCTTTTAGTGTACCTTACTCACCGATGGGCGGAGGCAGTCGAGAGTAAAGGGGAGGCACTGGCAGTTAGCTTGGACGTAGCGAAAGCTTTTGACAGGGTTTGGCACAGGGCTCTTTTCTCTAAACTTCCATCATACGGGCTTCCTGAGAAATTGTGTTCATGGGTTGCCAGCTTTCTTACTGGGCGTAGCATCAGAGTCGCAGTCGACGGTTCGTGCTCCGACATGAAGCCCGTGAATGCTGGAGTCCCGCAGGGGTGTGTGTTGTCCCCTACTTTGTTTCTTCTGCATATTAATGACATGCTGCATAACAACAGCATTCATTGCTATGCGGATGACAGTACTGGGGATACGCTCTACACCGGGCGAGCTAATATTTCTCTGGAAAGCGTCATCGAGAGCCGGAATAAACTTGTGACTGACACCGAGAACATGTTAAGTCATGTCTCGGATTGGGGCCGACATAACCTAGTCCGCTTTAACCCCTCCAAAACACAAGTTTGCGCATTTACCGCGAAAAAACATCCCTTCGTCGTACCTCTGAACTTTGAGGGAGCTCCCCTTGATACCAATCCGATTATTGGAATCCTTGGCGTCGATATTTCGAGTGACGTTCAGTTTCGTGGTCATTTGGAAGGTAAAGCTAAATTAGCTTCGAAAAAGCTGGGTGTGCTTAATAGAGCGGGTCAGTATTTCACGCCGGCCCACCGTTTACAACTGTATAAAGCACAGGTCAGGCCGCATATGGAATACTGCTCCCATCTCTGGGCTGGAGCACCCCAATACCAACTCCTTCCATTTGACCGCATTCAACGCAGAGCTGCTCGAATTGTCGGCGACGTGGTTATTTCAGGTCGGCTCGATCCACTGGCTCTTCGGAGAGACGTTGCGTCTCTCTGTATATTGTACCGTATATATCATGGGGAGTGTTCTGAGGAATTGTTCGGCTTGATCCCTGCCGCTAATTTCCTTCACCGCACTACACGCAATCGACTGTCATTCCATCATTCCATCCACATCGCCTTGATGGATGGCGGTCTACTACTGTGCGTTTTTCAAGAAATTTCTTGCCTCGAACTACAGTGTTGTGGAACCAGCTCTCGGCGGCGGTATTTCCGGACCGTTACGACTTAGGGATCTTCAAGAAACGAGCCTATTCCTTCCTTAAAGGCCGGCAACGCGCCTGCGATTCCTCTGGTTTTGCGGGTGTCCATGGGCGGCGGTGATTACTTTCCATCAGGTGACCCGCTTGCTCGTTTGCCTCCTTCTGCTATAAAAAAAAAAAAAAAAATTGTGTATCATTATTCTTTATTTTAACCGGAACATGTTTTTCAATAATATCATTTATGGTTCCGTAGAATCTCTGAACAGCTAATGCTATATCACTTGTACTAAGAATAGTGCGCCAATTTATAGCGGATAATTCCTCATTTATAATAGTGTAGTCAGCGTCATGAAATAACTTCACAAATCGTGGTAACTGCTGGAGGGTCTTAGAATAGAGTAATCGTATTTTTATTTCCAAGCATGGATGATGCGCATCTTCGGGAACCAACGGCGAGAAACAACGATCTAAATTACAATGCAAACTACTAATAACCAAGTCAAGCTGTCTATTGTTACAATTAGGTATAAAGTTAAATTGTTTCATATTAGAAAAGTTCAAAAAGCTACTTATTGCCTGAACAGAAAGGTCATCACTATCAATATTTACAAGATTATTGTTGTTGTTGCATTGAGACCATCTTGCAGCAGAAATGTTGAAGTCACCAAGAATTAGAAACTCATCGTCTGGATGATTCATCAGAAAATCAGACGCAGTTTCGAAGAACGTGCTTAAAGAGTTCAGTTGAAGACGACCGTGAGGAAAATAACCGCAGTAAACGTGAAGCAATCTTTTACTGAAAGCAGATTGAATGTCAATTGACACTTTAAGGACTTCTGCAGCAGCATCCGCAACAGTGATACAACCTGAGAAGCGAACAGATAAATCACGTCTTACTGCTATTAATACACCTCCACCAAAACGGTCACCACGCAAATCATAATCTCGATCACATCGGTACACATTATAACGCTCATCAAACAACTCAGTGTCAAAAATACTGGACAATAACCAAGTTTCACTTAAACAGATTATTTCAGAATCGGATAACAAAACGTTACTGAAAAGTTCTCCTGTCTTCGTACGCAAGCCGCGAACATTCTGATAAAGCACTGAAATATTATTATTAGTCGCCATCTGGACATAAGCTCAATAATTCATACACAATATCTACGTATAGTAAACTATTATTAAAATTAACCCGAACAAGATTTTTATTATTAAATAGGTATTTGTCACCGAACAAGCTCATAAGACCAAATAAGCAAACCGAACCAAAAAAACAAACAACCAGGTACAACGAACAACTGTACACGCCTATTTGATCTTGTTTAAATCGTTTCTATTAGATATATTAATAACATGACCAGTATCGTCACGACGCACCAAAATAGCGCAATTCTTAACCCAGACGTACTTATAATTTTTCTCCTTAGCCATAGCCTTAGCTTGCTGTAAAAGGGCTTTATTCATACTAGTTAGATGATCGTTAAAGAAGATTTGTTTGTCATCACCAGTAAAACCAATATCGCATGCTTTTAGTTTTAGCCTTTTAACACTAGCCAAAAAGTCGTCCTTTTTATAGCGAGCCAGGAATCTAAACACAATCGGCTTTATCTTTTTATTATCGTTAGTTTTGGGTGCAACTCGCGTAACGAAATCCACATCACGAGATAAATCAATCGGAAACTCAGCACGATCAGCTATACCCTTGACAATCGACAGAAGATTTTCACCCTTCTCTCTGGGATACCAAATATCTCAATATTAGAGCGCCGTGCCCATTGTTCCCGATTATTGTTCTCTATTTCCAAACTATTAATTGATGAATGTAGGGTTTTCAACTCCGCAGGTTTACAAAAAAGATTCTTCAAACTAGTCTCGAGGCATTACACTCTTTTTGTAATGTTCTCAAACTCCGTGTTGATGAAGGTCATTGATTCTCTTATGTTGGAAATTTCATCCTTTATGGGTTTAAGCTCCTTGGACATTATATCCGCAAATGAAGATCTCAAATCTCTCATCAAATCACATCGCAGTTTCTCAAATTCAGAAGAAATATAGTTCTTGATTTCCGTGGATGTTGATGCCGAAAAATCGACGGGTGGCGAGAGTGTGCAAGAACCACCTCTTTTTGATGATATATTTTCGCTCGTATTCTGTTGACTGCGAGAACTGTCTCTGACGGGAGTGTTGTCACTGGTACGTTGTCTAGGTTGACACAAGGAGCAACTAGGGCACACCCATGATTGCTTGAGCTCGGTCGTAAAAATCTTTTTCTTTTCTGTGGGATACAGACACTGAATATGGTAAATGTTCTTACATTTAGAACATGTTAATGCACCTGTAGATGACTCCTTTGTCGAATTACAGCAAGGAAACTTCATTTTTCTAATAATTAAAAAAAAACAAATAAAAATAAAAAAAAAAAATTTTTTCTTCCTTTTCTTCTTCTTTTCCTCTTCCTGCACCCCTATCCCTTTCCCTCTTCGTTTAATAAAAGAAAAAGAAAACAAAAGCAAAAACGAATCAAATTGCCAAAAAGTATTCTTGCAGGGTTCGAACCACAGTCTCCAACTTGTTCAGCAGCAAAATACGCCTTTCGCAATCCAATGCACCAAGAGACTGACAACGTATTATGTCGAAATTTTGCATGTGATTAGGTAACATGTAACACAGGCGATAAGTATTTGTAGGTAAATTCCCGGCTCTTTGTGTTCACCTCTATTCAAAGTTGCTGCTGCGGTCAAATGAAGGTCAGTTCACAACACTTTCTGAATGATTTTCACGATAATTAGGCCTTGTTCAATTGGAATCAGTTAATAATAGACAACAATTTAGAACGATATGACTTCAAACTTCACTTGGTACAACTCTCAACCAAAAAATATTACAATATTGTCGTAATTATGAATAAAGACAGGGAGTGATTAGAAACACGTGTAGATCAAACTGTATACTGTACTTAACTTAGTTACTGTACTAAAATAGTTCTATTAATAGAGAAAACACATTATAGTAGAGGATCCGAGTATACAACGACCTTCACCGAGCGGTTAATGGATGAAAAGTATTTTATATCAAATTTAATGTGTTGAAAAATATATTGCGAGGGGATTGGCTGAAAAATTTCAGTCCAGTATATGATTAATTAAATATTTAAAAATATATTTTTTTAAATATTGCACTTGATTCGTTATAAGATAAATTACATAGGTACCAATCGAAAGTATAAGGCCTCTTTAATATGCAAACGTTAGGTTGACTATTTTTTCCTGTCATAACATTGGGTAGGCAGGTGTAAACAGGCAAGTCAATAATAGTAATTTGCAACCGTCAGGTTAAATAAATAAAATTTATGTTTATATAAAGATAAGCTCATTACAAACACACACACACCAAACCAGTGCAATGTAAAAAAAAAATATTTTTTTTATATTAAATTAATCATTAATGGTACTGGACTGAAATTTTTCAGCCAACCCACTCGCGATATATTATTTAACATATTAAATTTGATATAAAATACTTTTCATCCATTAACCTTCTCGGTGAAGGTCGTTCTGACTCGGAGATTTATAGAGCGTGCTTACGAGAAACTTTGACTTTACTTATGGCGAACTTGGCTCAGTGCATACTAAGTACGAGCTTTGATTTCGAATTGATAGTCATACAAAAGTTGAGACTAGGCTGAGCTTAGTGTTCCATTTCAAGCATAACCTTCTTAATTGTTCTTTAAACTTAGAAGAAAATAAAATGATTTAAAAAGTACATTTAACTTGTACTAAATTTAATCATTAATTTGAATCATTAACAGTTATAAATTAAAATATTTTCATAAACTTAATTAAAATAAGTCAAAAACTTTTTGTCGGTGTTGGCTAACATATTTTTTGAAACGGAACGCACTGGCCCCTCTGACAGTGACATGACAACTGCAGTCTGTCAAGTCAAATAAATTGGCTTTTGGGCGTTGTTTTTTACGATCCGTACGATCCATAACGAATGTTTAGTCAATTGTCTCGTATAATTAAATCAATTTGCTATGAAATACAATAACTATCCTTAAATTAAAATCAATTAATTGAAGAGATACTGTTTTGACAGAAAGATATCTTGTTTTGACAGAAAGATAACCCGTAAAATTTAAAAAGGCACGGAAACGCCGTAGAGCTGTTGACGTAGTGTGCTATTATTCACGTTCGGTTAATATCCTGAGTTTTTCGTAAGTCACCGATTTCGGTGACTTAACCTGTGCTAAGTCTGTGCTGAGCCAGCGTCGAAGCGTTGATTATAAATTCCAATTTTGTCTTAGCTCGCTAGATAAGTCTGAGTAAAGTGTAAGTACGATCTATAGATCTATCACAGAAACGGAAATAAAGTAACGGGTTCCCCTCTCCTTAATTCACTAAGTTTTTATTTCTTTATTATTGAAATTTTGCATTCACAATGCTATATAGATAACGGATAAAATGTTTACTAGAAAAAAATCAACCCGTCTCAGGAAGCTCGAGTGGGATTCGAACCCACGACCTTTGGATTGCCGGTCCACTGCTCTAACCGCTGAGCTACCGAGACCCCAGAAGACTCGAATCCCACTCAAGCTTCCTGAGACTGGTTAATTTTTTTCTAGTAAACATTTTATCAAGTTTTTATTTGTACTGGCACCTCGAGACCAACCTTTACGTTATGCAAGAAGTGCCAGACGTCCCTGCGCCAGTAGAACACTCGCGCAGTAGACCATCTGCCCACCGGAGCGCGCTCCTCATTCGGTACTCATAAGACTAGTGTCGAAGGAGAGTTTCTCCGTGAACACGTGTAGTTCACTGCCTATTGTCCAGATAGGTAACCGTTAACACAATACCAGGACAAACTAACATTCCCAAACTACAGCTAACCACAAGCCACTACGAGTCCAACCCACGTCCGGATCCCGCCGGAGGCGCTGGTCAAGGCACAACCAGCGGGGGGCACGAACTGGAACCCCGTAGTACCCCTGAGAAACACAGCCGGACCCGTAGTTCCAGCTGCGATACCCTATCTATAGGGGTAGGTAGATAGGGAAAAGTAACGGGTTGTGGGTGTTAACGCGATAGGCACAGATTACTAAACAGTTGCTGACGCCTTACCTATATATGTTTAAGAGTTTATAATTTAAGAGACTATACATGTCCGATATAGCCTGAAGAATTGTTAAGCTGATGTAGAAGGGCACATCGCTCGTATATTTGACACCGAAAGACACAGTGTAGGCAATCCATCTACATGGTGGTACGACGATTTGGTGAAGGTTGCGGGTAGCCGCTAGATTCGTGCAGCACAACACCGGTCTTTGTGGAGATCCTTTGGCTTTTGTCCAACAGTGACGTCATTCGGCTCATGATGATGATTTCAAATCGAGTTAATTGAAGTAGAAATTGTGGACAACAGGGTAATATCCTACTAATATTATAAACGCGAAAGTTTGTAAGTATGGATGGATGTTTGTTACTCTTGATGTTGTTTGGATTTGGATGAAATTCGGCATGCAGATAGTTTATAACCTGGATTAACACATAGGATACTATTTATCCCGATGTTCCCGCGGGAACGTATGTGTTTGTTACTCTTTCACGTAATAACTACTAAATGAATTTGGATGAAATTCAGCATACAGATAGTTTATAACCTGGATTAACACATAGGATACTTTTTATCCCGATATTCCCACGGAAACGGGAACCACGCGGGTGAAACCGCGAGCGGCCGCTTGTTGTAAATAAAATTATTGAGCCATTCTGTGTCTAGAGAAACACAAATTACATAATAACATTGCCATTGCATTACCCTCTGATATGAATCAATATTATTGTTTTTTTAATATTGAATTAAAACAATAAAGCTCTTCATTTATTCTCTTTTAATTTTTAATTTTGTAACGTGTGTGATATTTATGTAATCAAAGAAAAAAACTTTTACATCCGTAAGTACGTGAAGCGTGACTGTACCACATAGTATAATGTATGTTTGCATTGATTTGACGAATCCTACGTGACCAAAATATTTCTTTCGATGAATATCATTGAGAAATCGCTCGACAACTTTTTACATTTCAATAAAATTTTTCGAATATTGTTTTATAAGTATTTCAAAATATAAAAAGACATGGAAAATGAATTGGTATATTATAGTTTTTTTTTGATAATTTTAGGTAACAAACGTCATTTATGTTTTGGCGGAATATGCATTTATCAGGAATTGGTCAAGATTGTAAAAACAAGATTGTGAGAACACTGGACCAGATTGTTTTCTAAAGTTTTCGTGAAAAGGGGTGCGATTTTTGAACTGGTGCCAAAACCCAATGAAAACAATATCAATTCAGAGTGCTCCCACTCGTATTCAAGGTCATCGGCGACTTTTTGACATTGACAATTAATATCAGAAGCTCTCTGAAATAAACAAATTGTAAATAATTCATATTTGATTAAAGTTCACGCTGTGTTTTAGTTTTTAGGGTTCCGTAGTCAAATGGCAAAAAACGGAACCCTTATGGATTCGTCATGTCTGCCTGTCCGTCCGTATGTCACAGCCACTTTTTTCCGAAACTATAAGAACTATTCTGTTGAAACTTGGTAAGTAGATGTATTCCGTGAACCGCGATTTTCATACAAAAATAGAAAAAAAACAATAAAATTTGGGGGTTCGCTATACTTAGAACTGAAAATCAAAAGTTTTTTTGTCATCAAACCCATACGTGTGGGTGTATCTATGGATAGGTCTTCAAAAATGATATTGAGGTTTCTAATATAATTTTTTTATACTGAATAGTTGGCGCGAAAGAATGATAAAAGTAAAAAAAAATGATGTACTTACATTACCATGCAAACTTCCACCGAAAATTGGTTTGAACGAGATCTAGTAAGTAGTTTTGTTAATACGTCATAAATTAATTAATTTAAAAAAATACACTATTATTAAAAAATCGATCAAAGTTACAACGAACTACAAGAACTTTTATATGATGTTACTTGCTGCTACGGAACCCTTCACGGGCGAGTCGACGCTCTCACTGGCACTTGGCCGGTTTTATTATATTTTTAAGGTCATTATCGTCAGCTTATAAAACTAAACGTACTGGAAACAGGCCTTCCCACATGACAACAGCAAATCAGGAGTTTTGAGCCACAACCGCCTCTGTGGTCTAGTGGCTAAGCTACCGGTTTCAGACGCAGAGGTCCCGGGTTCGATTCCCAGCGGGGGGTACATCTTTGTGTGCTCGGTTTGGTTGGTGGTAGGGCTGTTAAGTCCGCCTGGCTAGCTACCACCATCTTATCTAAGTCTGTCGCCATAACAACGATGTTTATAGCATTGTTGTGTTCCGGCAGTTTGAGATAAGATAGCCAGTTCCTCAGTGGTTGAGGATTCCGGGTGAAGCGCGCTTCCACCTTCGGCCTTATCGTCACTTACCATCAGGTGAGATGAAGGCCAAGAACTTACCCGTTGCCAATAAAAAAATAAAAAAAACAACCTTTCACGCCACCCAAAGCGGGTTAATTGGTAGGTTAATTTCATTTCACCTTTCACTCCAATGTGTCATTCACCAATGTGTCTATGTTCGTCTTTATTTTTCTCCTCGAAATTATGAAGGTAAAGCATTGGTATACATTTTCATCGGTGCCGTTTTATAATGTTAAATAAACGATCAGAGTTCGAATTTTCACCTTTCTGACATTCCGGGTCATGGCAATTTAATATAATTTAAAATTAATGTCGCTACTAAAACAAATAATCAAGACAAAAAGAGTACAAGACAAGGATAATAAAAAAAAAATCTACGTCAGAATTTATCAAAATTTCAGTTCATTTTTTCATGATTTAATATAATTATGATAGCAAAAACGTGTACTTACACAAACAATTCGTGCGAATTCTGTATAAAGCATCTTCGGATTCAATACCTAAGTATACATAGCTATATTCTGTACGTTCTGATAACTCCGAAAATGTGCCACCATCAGATTTTCATTAAAACTTTACGTGTCCCGCTTACAAATTGTCCCCTGTAGGCGTAATTACTGGCTACAAAATATGGACCCTCCGTTTGCTTGTGGATACTGCAAAAAAATGTGATTTACCAACTTTAAATTGAAAATAAAATAATCATTTTGCAAAAGAATCTTGTAATTTTACAATGTCAATTAATAATTATTTGCAACCACTCTAAATTGTAATCCCAAATTAATTAGGGCTTCACTTGATCTTACGCGACATAACGTAACGGTTTTTTAAACGTTAATTTTACGAGATTTCCAGAATTATATTTAGTCATACGACGACGGCGACGTATGTTGTTGTGCAACAGTTGTTGCTCAACATGTACGAAAATTATAATTATTGCATTTATAGGTAATTACAATTTATTTATTTATTGAGAACAACAGCACATTACATACAAATACAATACAAAGCTTTAAGTAAGGCTAATAACAAGTTTCCCTTTTTATTTTACATGTGGATGTTATCAAAATAACTTACTTAATTATACAGTAGGTATTATCATTTGCTGCTGTGTACTATATTTCGTGCGTAGTTAATGTTTAAATAGCATTAAAAATATATATAATTTTTCTTTATTTTGAACATATTATTATCAATAAGATTACCTACATAAGCGCTTTCAGCGCTTTAACAATTTCTTTTTTGAATTTGCGTTTGGTATTTGCAAAAAGGTTAATGCCATTAAAATGAGCGATATATGTATTAGCAATCCGCAACAGAACCGAGTTTTGTAAATAATTAGTGTGGTGACGTGGAATTTGTAGTAAGGGTTTGTTATGGGTATAGTATTTAGGAGTACGAAAAGTAATTTCCGATACCAGATACGGAATTTCAACTTTACTGTTCGCTGTATCGTACAAAATATCCAATACAATGCGCCTCTGCTCCAAAGTCAGTAGATCGTGTTTCTTGCAAGCATCCTCTTACGTATAGAAAGCTTTACGACAGCGAAAAAGGTAGTTAACTAATGCTTTCTAAATTCTTGCAAGCCGATTTTTATAAATGATGTTGTGAGGTTCCAAAATACTTCTCACGGATGTGGAATAAACAATTTTAATTACAGATATCACCAAGAAAGGCTTACGCACACGAAACACAAAGATATGCTTAATGACATTTTAATTGTGATCTAAGTGTCATTTTTTTTTATCAAAATGCACACCCAATAACACATTTTTTCCTGTTTATTAGTGCTCCGTTAAAGTGATAATTTTGAAAAGTAGGCCTTGGCTTCCGCATAAATGTAATGCACCACAGACTATAATATATGTCTGTGTAATGCACTCACATTTATCTGCATTGAATGTTAAGTTTTTTTTAAATATTTAATTAACCGGTCCCAATTTCTCTGTATGAGGAGACAGTCATCAACTGTGTTTATTTTAAAAAAGATCTTTTTTTCATCCGCTTAAATGAGAAAGTTAAAACTCTCGAAGCATGAACCGATGGCATACAGATAGGCGTTGTAAAAAAGGGGCCCTAAATGTGATCCTTGAGGTACGCCCGTATTAGGTATATTAACGTAGTTAGAACGATAACCACCCATTATTACTGTTTGGGAACGATTAGATAGTTATGATTTAATCCACCGTAATAAATCCCTATGGATGTACTTGTAACTTGTTAAGCAGGATGACGTGACCACACGATCAAAGGCCTTCTCAAAAATCAGTGTAAATCACGTCAACCTGTCCGTCACGATCCATATTTCCAAGCACAAAATTAGAGAAACATACTAGGTTAGTAGTTGTAGAACGCCTCTTTAGAAACCTATGTTGTTGCTCTGGGATTGATCTAGTTAAAGTGGAAGAATATAATAAGTCCAAAAGTCATAGAACAAAAGTGTTACATGTTGGTATGTAATTATGAATAATAAAATGTATTATTTTAATGCATAACTATGTCGAGTAGCGGTAAAGGAATACTACTACCCCCCCTTTCCTTGGGTGTCGTAAAAGGCAACTAACGGACTAAAGACTGCACATACTTCCAATAGCATAAAGCGCGATGGGCTCACTACTGGTCACGCTGAGTACATGTACAGTCGCTATTTGGTGAAAAGTGAACTACGGTAGAGGACTGCTTTTGCTGTCCTCATTGCCTAGTCTCTGACTAATCCTTCGGGGATAATAATTGTGAATATATGATATGATATGCGTGATTTACTGTATGCTGTGTTTATCGTGGATTATGTTCCAAGGAAATGTTCGAAATGTTGAAATCCTCGCTTCTGAGTTCCTTCACTACCAACAACTGTATCTCTATCCCCCGGAGGGCGGTCTACAACTAATCACCATCGACAGTTCTGTGTAACCAGCTCACAGAGGCTGTATTCTTGGACTAGTGTCCTGCCCTGGTTAGTCACCTTCAAGTAACGAGCCTTCTCTCTCTTCAAGGGCTGGTGTTACATGTGATAAAATGAAATATAGATAAAAAAAATAATTATAAAGTAATGTAAATAATCTACAATACTTTTTAACATTATTTTTGGGTCAGTGTAAATAGGCTATAATTATTATAGCCTATTTACACTGACACTGCAGGGTAAAAGTCTCCAACATAAAAATGAAGTCATTGCTCTGATTGACGGATAGAATCCTAATTTCCACTCTTGCCAAATGGGGGTTAATGATCACAAGCTCAAGCTATGACACTCTTTGGCCTAACCTGGGAATCGAACCCGGGACCTTCTTATATCAAGCTAAGTGCTTTACCACTCGGTAACCGAGGTAAACTCATTACTTCTTAATATGATACATTTAATTGAGGTTATTTTATTTGTGAAAAAGGAAAAATCAAACTCACTAAACTAATAATTGCGTCAACAAAGGCATAGTTTGAAAAGTTAGGATTTCGCCTCTACGAATTATTTATTATACGGATTTTTTCTAGATACTTACATTATAATCATGACTATTATCCCCGAAGGGTTAGTCAGAGACTAGGCCATGAGGGCATAGGACATAGTCCACTTTTCATCAAAGTGAGATTTTTTCTCTTCCTAAAAAAGTGTGAAAAGGTAACAGTTCTACTAACAGCCAACTCCGTTGCAGAGCAATTACTTAGTTTATTGTTTAGGCCAACTTCTTTCTACTTTTGTGAAACAAGTTCGTCAGACAGAACTGAGTTGAGCGTCCGCTGGGTTATTACAACGATACTAGTTACTGAGGGTCTTTGTGCAGCTGTGGGACACTGTACACATTATATAGGCTATTTACTTACGTACATAGATGTTGTTGTCTTGTTATCTTTGTCTACAATAACTAATTACGAATGGAAACAGAGCATAAAGAAATGGATATGTATTTTAAGCTACGATGAAACTAAAAAACTATTGCTCAATATCCAGTTAAGATAAAACATTAACGCACTCAAGTTCGCACAGAATATTATAATTTTATAAAAATAAATATACAAAACAAATTAAACATAATGCGTACACTAAGGAAATTGTTCTTGCGGTTAATTTTTTATTTTATCTTTTATTATTTTAATATATTATATTCTCTTACCCTGTTGTATTAATAAACGTTGATTAAAGTTACACTTAGGATTAAATTAACGCTGTCTCTATATTCTGTCTTCTTTAACAAAAAACGAGACAGCGTCACTTTAAACCAAGGTGTAACATTTGGCCATTTTTATTAATAAGGGTGAATTCGACCAAACTGGAAAAAGACTTACTCCGAGATTAGTCTATACAAATTCGGCGTTTAATCTAGGTATAAGACCTTATCCCAGTTTGGTCGAATCCACCCTAAGACGGTTAAAATGTACTAAGTTACTCCTACCAGGTTTTCCCAGGTTAAGTACTAGCTGCACCTAGTAATGTTCGTCTGTCCTAGAATAAGTATTATAAATCGTAACATGTTTTGTTATACTGTTTTTTTATAAATAAAATATTATAATTATTATACGTAATATCGCGGACTCCGTCGCTTTACTAGTCTAAAGGTCAAAATTCCTTGCACACCGTGTCGTCTAATTGGTACGGGCACGCACCCGGGTGGACGGTGCGCTTCATACGACAAGGAAACCCGGCGTTTTATGCTTAAGTTGTATATTTTTTAATTTTTTTATTCTGTAATTCAATATCTATCTGGCAATATCTGTCAACAAATGACAGTTGTACTGCCGCTAGCTGTCAAATCAAACATGACGTAACGGCATTGTTGACATTTCCCTTTTTTAAAAGCAAAAGAATTATGGTTTATGCAGCCACGTTTGCCATTTTTAAAGTAATATGTCTGTTTTCGAAAACTCAGTGTTTCCATATTATTAAAAAATATGATTAATTAAATAACTCATATCCACGATTCGATAAAAATAAGACGAGACTTGGTTCAGGTAGCAAATAATATTAGCTTCACTTTATGACCAAATTCTATTGTACAGAAGTTAAGCAAATTTTTTTTATGGAAAGTGCCGGTTCTCCTTTCTGAAAAGTGGTAAAGCGACGGTGAACCCGATGGTACAGCCACCAGCATTAAGATTTGATGATGCAAAAATATCTGATCATTGGTGGAACGCATATATAGTATAGGCATATATATGCCTTCCACCAATGGTCAGATATTTTTGCAGGCCGTCGATAGTCACATCTTAATGCTGGTGACTGTACATACATGCATCACGGCCGCATCCCAGAGGGGTAGGTAGATACCACTGATTTCCATTTTCTACGATGCTGACACACATCATTTGCTTCACTTAAGCGAATCACACACTACGCAGATACGGTAATATTTTATATGCGTATAAAAACTTATTTATCTGAAAGCATCACACACTAAACAGATACGATAATATACGAGACTATACATTCACTCGGAATCCTTCACACTGATGCCTATACGGCAGATGTTATCTGCAGATATATTTGTATACGCAGATAATAATCTCACTATCTGTCGGTATAGGTCGGTGTCACAGATACTGTACGATAAAATATAAATTATCTGCGCTGTGTGTGTTGGTTCATATGATTTATATAGAGAGCAATATTGAAAGATATCTGCTCAGATACAGATATCTTACCGTATCTGCGTAGTGTGTGATTAGCTTTAGGGTGGATTCGACCAAACTGGAATAAGGTGTTATACCTAGATTAAACGCCGAATGGTATAGACTAATCTCGGAGTAAGTCCTATTCCAGTTTGGTCGAATCCACCTTTACTCTCATAACAAGGCATAGGCTATTTTCATTTACAAACAATATTTTTACTATGAGTGAGCCTTATTATTTTCTTACCGACCCTACAAAGCAAACTCTTTGTGATCCACTAGTAACTTTCTAGCATTGTATCGTTTGTAGAGAATAGCTTGAAATTGTATTTCTCTTATTAGTTCAGAAGTGTACTCGAGATATAAATATCACGCGTAACTATATCTTTCATCGTGTTCATATCGAAAAATATTTTATTGACAAATACATTACCTACTTAGCATTGAAAATGTATTTGAAATTTTATAGCTGTTTTGGTAACTAAGTATTCACGATTGTATTTTTATTTTATTTTATTTGGAAATTCAACAGCTTTTTACACATTATATTTACATTACAAGAAAAACTTCTTTTAAAACACTTAACTAAGCCAATTATGGAATTCCACAACTTACGACTACCTAATTATTATTAACAAGGTTTAACTAATGATACATAATAACAACAGGCACTTGACTCATCGTATTACAATAATATTTCAATATATATGTCTCAGAGTCAGTATTTTCTTTATAATAACAAAAAAATTATTTATAGTAACATAATTATGATTATAAATAAATTACAAATTACTTGTTACCAAATAGTCCTGTTTACCCATTTAAAATTCTAAATCACTTCGTTAAAACGGACGGCAAGCTGCACTGACGCAGCTACATGTCGCTCCGAAGTCGTCGTGTGCGAAGCGCCTTATCTTTCATGTTGGTAACGTACCATCATGGAATAGGACGGTTTAAATGTATAAGGGCGCTTGTTGACGAGCCGGTTTTTATCCGGTCCGGCGCCGAGTCGGTGCCAACTACGCGTGTTGACAAGCACGGTTTGTGCCCGGTTCCCCCAAATGACGGCTAGCCGGCTGAACAACAAACCCTCATAAACTGTCATTCATAATTGACCGCGCCGGGTGTAGACACGGCGCACGCCGGCCGCAGCATCGAGCCGGACCGGCGATCTACCTTCATAGTCTATCATAATTCATAGCCAACTGATGACCGGACGTAAACGCGGTTTATGACCGTCTATAGGCCAGGCAAAAAACCGGCTCGTCATCAAGCGCCCTAATTTTGCACAGACAATACAATGCTATGTTTCAACTATACAGAAAGTAATCCTCTATTTCAAAGGAGGACAACTCCTTAGGCCTTGGGGACCATATACAAGATTTAGAACAGTCCAGCGTAATTCTACTATACTACACATATGAAGTGACATGTTGTATGTTTGTATTACGTCTGTGTTATTTTATCTGTGTGGGTTACGGACTTCCTTTAGATCACGGTGGTAGAATTAAGAATAATTAAAATAATATTGAAAGTGAAAACTTATTGTAGTTTTTACTGTTTATTACGATAACATTGTTTGTCACAATGCGGTTTCATTACGTATGTATTCGTCTTTCTGAACATAACAAGCAATTGTCACGGAAACTAGCTATTATTTGATGAATACACTTGGAGTTTGACACAGAGACGAAGTTTCGTGACCCAAATACGTGGTGGGGTAACGTTGGAAATCGTTGTATCGTAACTATTTCCAACATTACCCCACGTATTTGGTTCAAGAAACTTCGTCATGGCCAGCCTGATAGAAAGAGCCTACCGCATCCCATAGACGCGCACAACACTGAGGGCTACATGCATTTTTTATTTCTTTATTTATTGATCCACCAACATTTGTTACATTTTATAAACGCGTAATACTTAAATAATAATACAGCAAAATGTAAAAACAATTACAGTTATTGACATAGTAACGAACTCTGAAGCATCAGTTCATGCTTCTATGCCCCGCAATGGACTGGATCTAGGACCCTTCAAACCGGAACGCAGCTAAGTAAAACAGTGTTGTTTGGCGACAGAAACAGTTGGTATTCAGTCTGATTCTGGGCTGAATCCCATCACCGTGCGAAATCATGTGATGTAAAGAGATATTGCTTAAATTACGTAATTTTAAAATGCACATTTCACGAAATTATTAAATACTAACAGCCCGCCCGCGATATATAGGTATATACATTTATTTATGGAATGCTTAGGTAGTTTTCAGTCTAAATGGCAGGTTGATCATTTTCATGCTGGCTGTATAAAGTGATCGTCTTTTGGCGGAACTAAATAAGTTAAATATTCGTGACATTAGATAAGAGGATCCTTGCGAAGTTTCTAACAAACTAAAGTCCGCACTTTTGTTACTACCGGGTAGTGTGATCAATCAAATAATTTGGAAACTAGAACAGGACCAGCCTACTATTGAAACTTCGTCATCGTCAAAACATCGTCTGCCATTGAAACTGGCGAAATTGTTTCTATGACGTAATACACGTCGAAAGGGGAAATCATATCATTAGCCTATTGTTAAAAAGAGATAGATAATATTTTGACTTTTGGTAGTTGACCAATGAGCTCATAGAATTTATGCGCTATCTCGGCCGCCATTGTTTTTCTCTTTCACTCTTACAGAAAACATAGTATACGCTCCTCACTCATGCATATCGGATTGGCAACATGGCAAACGTCATCACTTAATGAAAATTTGTATTTACAATACTTACGAATGAAATAAGACATTTTTATTGTCTCTTACGGTTGCAGTATAATTTTTACAATTTCTGGATGCACAGGAAGGCATTTTAACCAATTAACAAATCAAAAACTCATAAAGGTAACGATCGTGTGTAAATCGTGTTGACGTGACACTGACTAACGTGTGACTGAGTGAAACTCGGGCAAATACCTTGATTTGTCCTTGCCACTACGGAGGCCAGGCAACGTATCTAAACATAAAATATCATTGTCTATATCCAAAAAAAGATAACAATATCAGTGCATGCAAAAAAGGTCCATTGGCAAATCACCTACAATATTCTGTTAATCCCAACGACTCGATCATCTCATGAATATTCACCGAGGTAATCATCTCCGCAGATTCTAAAATAGCAAAGTAATTTTCAATATTGATTTATTTATAGAAACGAGATCGAGTTTTTAATTGTATTGTTTCAAAAGCTTTGACTGACTCTCGTAGATAATTGAGTTTGCTTCATTTGAGATAGGAAAGATTACCTTTGGAATATTTTTAGAGGTTGGACATTTAATTAGGATTTTTGTTGATCTTTGAGCAGTGTTATTGAAAGATACATTATGTTAACCTCAGACGGGAACCGAACCCGCGTCCCCTGCAATCCGGGCAGCTGCGTTTTTTTTCAACGTTTGATTTTTTGGGATTTGTTTGAGCGTTTTTAACGTAAATAATCAAATATTATGAATCTATAAAGCAGTCTTATCTTAA
This sequence comes from Scoparia ambigualis, assembly GCA_963921215.1. Classification (NCBI taxonomy): domain Eukaryota; kingdom Metazoa; phylum Arthropoda; class Insecta; order Lepidoptera; family Crambidae; genus Scoparia; species Scoparia ambigualis. The sequence continues at coordinate 27,139,394 of OY992517.1, read as the reverse complement.
ATGAATGTTTGAAATATTGTATAATATCTTTATTCAGATTTCTAAGGATGTAAATTCTAAGAGGTTTGATTGGGTCTCTATCAGAATGACTTTTTTGCTGGAAGACAATTCACGTTGGATGACATGAAAGCAAGGTGCCTAGATAGCCGAAAGACAATTCAGCTACATGACATAAAAGCAGAGTACTCAGTCAGCAGAGAGTCATCTCAGCCGGATGACATAAAAGCAGAACGAGCTGTAGCAAAACGTCTGGAATTGCGAATAGTCCGTATGTTTAGAATACCTTATTAGCCGGAAGTCAAATCAGTTGGATGACAAAAACACAGAATGAGATAAAACAGGAAAAGAAAATAGTCTGAACTGTCTGAATAGTATGTCAACTACCGTCTCTCTATTAAATGACCTTTTCGCTGGATGACATGAAAGCAAGGTGCCTACCTAAGCAGAAAGACAATTTCGCTCGCTGTGACAACTTTACCATGGGATGGAGACACTGTTGCTATAAAAACATAAAATTAAATCGTTGGAAAATTTCGTCGGTCTAACCGATACCTCGGTGGCGGAGTGGTCAACGCAGCCGCCCGGATTGCAGAGGACGCTGGTTCGATTTCGACCTGAGGTAGACATTTTTTTCAACGTTTCGTTATCTTTGAGTTTATTTGAGCGTTTTTTAACGCAAATAATGAAATATTTCGGATACATTATGTTTATGGAGACTGTTTTGTGTAATTATAATCAGCAACGTGTCATTGAGCTGAGCACATCAGGCTTTGCTACATGGACAACAGAACGTGGGGACGGTGGCTCAATGCGGGTTGGTAGGTCACGTTTAGAACTCATTTTATTTCTGGGTCTTAAAACTGTCTATGATACAAATGCTTTATTTTATATAAACCTTTACACTTATTGACGTCATAAAATATGTAAGTAAGTTTGAACATGCTCTCCAGGGACCCAACCATTACATCAGATTTGACAAACCTTAAATACTCGCCAAGGAACAACGATTCATTCCTAGGATGATTCGCGAGGCTATTGAAATAAAAATACATCGAAATTTCCATAGAGAAGATGGTTGGAATTTGCCACCTGCCTGGGACCCCATCATACAAGTCATCAAATCCCAGCTCCAACAGCAACACATTGCCAGACCTAAAAATATTGTTAGCTCATATTGTGTAAACCTGAATGCACCCGGATAAATATAAAAATGATTGACGGTAGGCAAATAACTTCTTACTATGAGACGACCAACACCTCAGTCTCCCTGTGACCACGGACCCTGTAAAGGGTTCGAAACGTCAGGAAACTAAAAACTATGTGATGTACGAGTTAATCCGTAAAAAGTGTTTCATTTCGATTAGAAAACAATAATTAATTAAAACTTTCTTTATTATTGAAATTTTTGCATCCACAATGCTTTATTTATTTATTCAGATAGGCACACTTACAGCAATACATATATACACTTAGAAACTAATTACTCATTAAAAACACGCATTACATGTTTGCCTTTTAAAAGTGTACACAACATTCAAAAGTAAAGACATAAATAACATAAGTACTAATAACACTACTAAAATAACAATACTAAAATAAGATAACAAAACAATACAACAACAAAACCTAAATGGATTTCAGCATCTTACGCTTAAACTGTTGATAGGAATCATTAAAGAGGTCAATGTCCGGTAATTTAACGTTCATATCATTGTATGTTGAACAAATTCTGGAGAGGGGATGATGCAAACCCAAATTAGTTCTGCATCGAGGTAGACTAAAAGTTTTAGTCACGCGATGCCGGGGATAACTATAGGGATCGGAGAATCGCAACATTTCAAGTAAATTTGTACATTTAATCTGATTATTGAGAAATTTGTGTAGAAACAACAAGTCCGTAATTGTACGTCGATCTCTCAAAGTTGACATTTTGAAGTAAGACAATCTCTGTTCATATGGTCGTTTATGAGTTATGCTTTGTAGCTTAAGGATAAAATGTTTAATAAAAAAAATCCCATTCGAGCTTTCCTGAGACTGGTTGTTTTTTTGAGTTGTTGTACATTCGCCACAAAGTTGATTTGCCACAGAAAAAAGTATGTGTACATTCGCCACAGTTCTATTTTTGTAAAGTTGATTCGCCACACTTTTATTTTCGACACAGACAGCAGAAAAATCAAACAATAAGTGAAGTAAAAACGTTATTTATTATTTTTTAGATAGTTAGATAACAAAATAATAGTAAGTAATTATAAAAAATACTTACACCATGCTCACCAGAGGGTATTCCTCGAAGCGCACCCATTTTGAAGCGCACCAGACCAAGCGCACCTAAACTATTCCTCCAAGCGCACCCGTTGGCTGCGCTTCAGAATAGGTAATTAAAATATTATATTTTTATTCCTCGAAGCGCACCTACCGTAAAAAATAGAGAGGACCTTAAAAGATTCGTAATATTGATGTCGATAGAAACTAGGACTAGGTGCTTATGCAACTTACTACGTCAATAATAAATTGAATCATGACAGTCATGCTGATCTAAAAGTACCAGGGAGACATAAATGAAAAGAGGTAGATAGGCGCCTTAGCGATCTTACTTACCTTTAACTATCAGGAAAAAAGAAATAAACGAGTAGGACTAGGTGCTGCAACTTACTATGTCAATAGTAAATTGAATCATGACAGTTACTTTGAACTAAAAGTACGGTAGTACTATTACTTATTATGTGCTAAAAGTACCAGGGTGACATAAATGAAAAGAGGTAGATACTCTAAAAATAAACGTACGTTATTCGTTATTGATATTTTCTGTTAGTTTATGGTTACTTAGTTTTAATTATTTTTCGTTGGTTATCTATATACTTCCTGCGCCTATCCATCAATCCATAAAAAAAATTTTAAACGATTCAAAATGCTTATTTTAGGCTTCCTAAATAAAGATATTTTGATTGATTGATTGATTGATTGATTACATCAATAATTTTAGAATAAAATAACTACCTTTCATTTAGAGCGCTCAAAACGAACTTTCCTTGCTACCGGTACTTAAGGCAAAAATGATGTACTAGGAAGACTTGCGGCGAATGTACAATAACGATTACCTACCTGTGGCGAATTAACTTTCAATGTATGGAGTTACAAAAACGTGGCAAATCAACTTTGTGGCGAATGTACAACAACCCGTTTTTTTCTAGTAAACATTTTATCCTAGGTATAACTAATAGTAGTTAAATCTTATCAATTAACTTATCTACCTACTGCTGTCAGTTTTATTACCAGAATTCCGAATTTTACGTTGATACGTGTTATGGAAAATTAAATAGAGTCAGTCGCATCGCTATCAGCAGTTCATCATCAGATGTCCCACTGCTGAGCACAGGGCAACAGAACGTGGAGACATTGCGCCATAACCCACCACGTTGGCTCAATGCGGGTTGGTAGGTTTTTGTAATGTGTTAACTTAACTATATTGGTCTCATTATTACGCGTGCTTTTGAAATGGGGTTGTTGTACATTCGCCACAAAGTTGATTTGCCACGTTTTTGTAACTCCATACATTGAAAGTTAATTCGCCACAGGTAGGTAATCGTTATTGTACATTCGCCACAAGTCTTCCTAGTACATCATTTTTGCATAAAGTACCGGTAGCAAGGAAAGTTCGTTTTGAGCGCTCGAAATGAAAGGTAGTTATTTTATTCTAAAATTAGTGATGTAATCAATCAATCAATCAATCAAACAAACATAGATGAATGATTGGTCTCGCTGCGCTGCAACGAGACCAATCATTAACCAATCATTAATCTAAGCAATCAAAATATCTTTATTCAGTAAGCCTAAAATAAGCATTTTGAATCGTCTAAATTTTTTTTATGGATGGATGGATAGGCGCAGGAAGTATATAGATAACCTACGAAAATTAATAGAACTAAGTAACCATAAACTAACAGAAAATATCAATAACGAATAACGTACGTTTATTTTTAGAGTATCTACCTCTTTTCATTTATGTCACCCTGGTACTTTTGGCACAGAATAAGTAATAGTACTACCGTACTTTTAGTTCAAAGTAACTGTCATGATTCAATTTACTATTGACATCTCGGACCATGTGATATTTGGTCCGAGATTGACATAGTAAGTCTACTCGTTTATTTCTTTTTTCCTGATAGTTAAAGGTAAGTAAGATCGCTAAGGCGCCTATCTACCTCTTTTCATTTATGTCTCCCTGGTACTTTTAGATTAGCATGACTGTCATGATTCAATTTATTATTGACGTAGTAAGTTGCATAAGCACCTAGTCCTAGTTTCTATCGACATCAATATTACGAATCTTTTAAGGTCCTCTCTATTTTTTACGGTAGGTGCGCTTCGAGGAATAGTTTAGGTGCGCTTGGTCTGGTGCGCTTCAAAATGGGTGCGCTTCGAGGAATACCCCAAGCTCTGGTGAGCATGGTGTAAGTATTTTTTATAATTACTTACTATTATTTTGTTATCTAACTATCTAAAAAATAATAAATAACGTTTTTACTTCACTTATTGTTTGATTTTTCTGCTGTCTGTGTCGAAAATAAAAGTGTGGCGAATCAACTTTACAAAAATAGAACTGTGGCGAATGTACACATACTTTTTTCTGTGGCAAATCAACTTTGTGGCGAATGTACAACAACCCTTTGAATCCACTACGAGTAATGAACTTTTAATGATTGTGTGTTTTTTTTATTTTACGAAGGGTAAGCGCTTGGCCTTCATCTCACCTGATGATAAGTGACGATAAGGCCGAAGGTGGAAGCGCTTCACCCGGAATCCTCAACCACTGAGGAACTGGCTATCTTATCTCAAATTGTCGGAACACAACAATGCTCTTAAACATCGTTGTTATGGTGACAGACTTAGATAAGATGGGGGTAGTTAGCCAGGCGGACTTAACAGCGCTACCACCAACCTAACCGAGCACACAAAAATGCAGCCCCCGCTGGGAATCGAACCCGGGACCTCTGGGTCTGAGACCGGTCTAGTGGCTTAGCCACTAGACCACAGAGACGCGCTCGGCTTAATAACCGTAGGACCTGGGTTCAAATTCCAAAACAAGCATAGTTTTTTTTCAGAATTTTTTCGATCCTTTTGGACAAGTGTGATGATTTACGGCCGAAACTGATAATGAAATTATCGGTTGTTTTGTCTACTTATGAAAGAAAGACTAATAAGTTTATTAAGTATACAAATTATGTAAAACTTCTAACTATTGTACACACGGCGTCAGATCAACCTACCCTAAACTGTCAAAAAAAAGTTACTCTAATATAAAAACAATATAAAAATAAATGAACTGAGCTCTGGCCGATTACTGTAATATTGTGTTTGTTCTATTTTTTCAGAACGTTGAGCAACAATTGAATTGATGTGTGAAAGATCGAGTAAGCCTTTTGGTTACGGCTGGCATGTACAGTTACGAACAATTCGTCTTTGTTTAACATTTTTATATTCAAGGCATGAGAAATTATTTTTTATTCTCTTGAGTCGAGATCTCTATATACTTCCATTGTATCTGGTTTTCTGGAGTTCGTCGTTCGCAGGGATTCACTAATATAATAAAGATTAAAGAAGAAAAATTAAATACAAATTTCGACATTATATCACTATAATATAATGTCGAGTAAAAACTATTTTTCCTGACTTTATGCTTTAAATTTAATAGATAACAAAACTGCCGTAAAGCCAGACATAATAGTAATTCAACTGTAAGTGGGTAACAGACGAGAGGATAAGATGATCAAAGAGCTGTGTATGTTTTAGAAAAAATGTTATTGCAGAGTTCTCCGTCATTAAAATCAAGTCATAGTACAATTAATTGGCTTGCCATCTTGCCAACAACTGTTCCACTGCTTGGCAAAGAACTCCATCGAAATCAAGTCACCGCTACAATTGCTTTCTTCGCAAAAACAAATGAAAATAAACAAATAAACTTTTGTTTGCGCAGGTACATCTCAACATGTTAGAAAGATCAAGGCTCAAGACGGAGTTCGTTTGCTGGCCCTCCGCCCCCGGGGACGGCCGGTGGTGGGGTAACAAGATATACCCGCAAATTGCCTATTCATTTACGCTCCGATACCGTGGCGTGCACAAATAATAAGGGTGTATTAGTGGTGCTTTTGCGGGGAACAAACTTCGATAACGTCGATCGGAGGAATCGCTTTCCCGCAGTTGGGTGGTGTTTGGATTATCTTCAAATTGTTATGTAAGTAGATAGCCCTTATACTCTATGTTGGAGAGTTACATCCGGCAGTGTTTCATAGACTGAAGATGATGATTTTTAAATAAAAGTTATAATTAAAAGTTTTTATGTGATGATTATTATTGTTTTGTCAATATGTATACGACTCTGACTCATTTTACATACATAAATCACGCACTTCTCCCTAAGGGCTAGGGCGAGGCTACAGCTTTCTGTGTGCACTCGTCGTTATAAAAGAATATATTATAAAACTTTTAGATTTTAAATGTTTACAAATTGTATGAAACTTTAAGCTCCAGAGCCTACACGAAATAAAATTTTAATGAGTTTGAATACAGAGTTTTCGATGCCGTCCCATTAGGACGAGGTGTCTGCTATGCGTTCCGCGTTTTCTGTTTTATAATGTAACTAGCGGCTGTTCCCGTTCCTGTAAGAATATTGGGATAAAAAGTGTACTATGTATTAATACAGGTTATAAACTATATGTATGCTGAATTTCATTCAAATCCATTTAGTAGTTTTTACGTGAAAATCCATCCACTCTTACAAACTTTCGCGTTTATAATATTAGTAGGATTTACTTTTATGCTGGACTGTATATTCTATTATCCGAAAAATTTGACCATTGGGAGAAATTATTCCTGTTGGACAAATTATTTTGACTACCCAGTTTGACCAAGTGGACAAACAGAAAAAGTCTTATTGTACACCGTTGCTATAAAAACATAATGCCAAAAGCGTTGAACATTTTCGAGATGTCTAACTAATACCTCGGTAGCCTCGCCTGGATTGCGTAGTACGTGGGTTCGATTTTACCTGAGGTAGTCATTTTCGAGTTTATTTGAGAGTTATTATCGCTAGTAATATATCACTATTAAAAGATCGATACTTTTTAGATTGGCTACACGGATTATATAAAGTAATTTCTCGAGACAAAACTGCCAAAGTCAGCTAAAGAAATAATGTACGACTAAAGTTAGTTCTTGCTAATTATCTGTTCAATTAATCAACAGTCGATACAGAAATACCATATAAGCGTTAATCTTTATTAGGTACAGCAGCAGTGCCGAAACTTACTACACATAAGGTTATACATCGGAAAATAAAGATAAAAGTTCCCTCGTCTATGGTAAACTGTTCGTATGAAAAACTGAAAAACTCGTTATCCTACTAATATAATAAACGCGAAAGTTTGTAAGTATGGATGGATGTTTGTTACTCTTTCACGTAAAAACTACTGAATGGATTTGGATGAAATTCGGCATTCAAATAGTTTATAACCTTGAATAACACATAGGATACTTTTTATCCCGATATTCCTACGAGAACGGGAACCATGCGGGTGAAACCGCGAGCGGCCGCTAGTTTAAAATAAACATAGCGATCTAAGTCATACATCATCCGAGTTTTATTATTAGATTTTGTTAACCGCTTCGGTGGCCTAGTGGTTAGAAGACGAGTAGTTATAGAGACTGGCCAACGAGGACCGCAAAAGCAGTCCACGTTCATTATAAACAACTGCACATGTGATCAGCGTGACAGGTGGTGAGCTCATCACCTTATGCTGTTATATGTATGTGCAGTCTTTAGTCCTTTGTTGCCTTTTAAGACACTCTTTCACGTTTATTTGTAAAATAAAATGTAGCAGGCATATAGTCAAAAGAAACCAGATTTTATAAAATATTCTTTGTATCTGTTGTAAGCTTAGCCCTCACGTGATTGGCATGTGTCAGGCTTCTCAATTTTCTTGTGAGACCCAAACAAGGGTACCGAAAGAGCCTGCGATATCATCTCACTTGGTAGCCACTAAACCGTGGCTCGTAACGGAAATCCAATTTTCGGATGTTCTTTTCGAGCTCTTACTAAGGTAAAACCTTTATGCCCACTTATTAATATACGTAGACTGGACGTAAAAAATAATGATTGGCTCATTTTTCCACATGAGGCTACTAAATAAAAAACTCTCGTTTATTTACTAAACTTAGGACTGATTTTTCAATCTCCGGATAAAAGTTATCCGTATGATAAAGTATAACACCATCAAACTAAGATGTCACCTGTAAAGAAATTGAGATTGAGGTTGTGTAATACTTTTATAGACAAATAAGTTTTATCTGACAATTGAAAAATTGGCCCTTAATAGTTTTATTTAGTCTTGAAGTTCTGACTTTTACAAGGTCCGTGATCACAAGGAGACCGAAGTGTTGGTCGTCTCATAATAAAAAGTTGCATAACGTCAGTTAGTTTTGTTTTTACCGGGTGCGTTCAGATTCAGCACAGTTCAGAAGCTCGTATTCCTTAACGAGCTTACAATATTTTTAGGTCTTGCATTAGGTACTGTTGGGGCTGGCCGTTTGTAACGAGGCAGCAAAGCCTTGTTGGTTTTTGTGACCTCCTTTGCGAATAACATTCTTTTATATCTATTTTTAAATTTAAAATTCAAATATTACTTACATTCACTGTCTACCCTCTGTTTTCATGTAAATTCAGTTCAGTATCATCCGCAGAGCTAGAAAGAGCTCCTTCTATTTTTTTGTTATCCTTACAAAAATACTATTATTATTGAATTGTGTATTATTATAAATAGACAGTTACTGTGTCAGGCATACGTCCTGGTAATATTAAATAACCTAAACCTACATAATTATACCTAGTCCCAGTGTACAGTGTACTATTTTTTTAATTGTGCTTCTTATCTAACCTATTTATTATTGAAATTTTGCATTCACAATGCTATGTAGATATGAATAATATGTTTACTAGAAAAAATTAAAAAACTAGCAAAGCTCGAACGGGACTCGAACCCGCGACCTTTGGATCCAAATGTTCGAGTTCCGTTCGAGCTTTCCTGAGACTGGTTGTTTTTTTCTAGTAAACATTTTAACCTATTTATTATCATAATAATTATACTTCTGAACTCATCGTGCTTTTATCTTCATCAAACTCCTTCTCATCGTGTCACTCCTCCCGTTCCTCCGTTACGCGACACGTTTGTCTTCTTTTCACATGAAAAAGGTATATAGGTAGTCGTACAGTTGCGCCATTCTATTAATAATAAATAAATAAATAATAAGTGCAAATGCTATTAGGTGCAAATAACAAATATTTTATGGAGCAACTCTGTATTTGCCGACAAATAATCTCGATGCTCGATGGCGCAGCGGCTAGCGCGTTCGGCTTGCGAACTTGCCCGTTAAGCAACTTTCGCAATGCCTGGTCGCTGGATGGGTGACCAAATTTAAAAAACATCTCGAGCTCCTCCGTGCTTCGGAAGGCACGTTAAGCCGTTGGTCCCGGTTGTTGTCGTAACATGACAGTCGTTAATACCCACCAACCCGCATTGGGCCAGCGTGGTGGGTTATGGCCCAATATCCACTCGTGCATTGTCCACGTGGGAGGCCTGTGCCCAGCAGTGGGACGTTTATAGGCTGATGATGATGATGATGATGAATCAGCTGTGCCATAAAATCTGTAAAACTATTGAAGTTAAAAGTATTGTCACCAGTTGCAGAATTCGATGTCGATGTCGATGGAAGTCTATGGTACTGCGTACACTGAGTCGGAAAATCCGAAATGGATTCAGTGCACGCAGTTCCATAGAAATCAATAGATACAACAAATCCTTCCGCTCAGAATTCGATGCAGTGGACGAGCAGCTTTATTCAAAAGTAATCCTGTTCCACGGTTCAATTTTAAAAGCGAATTGTAGTTAAAAGCTGTATTACTTGAAAAACATGACAATTTTAATATGTTATTAAAGAAGAAACGTAATAAAATAATTTAAAAATATTTATTTTATCTTCAGATCAAAAGTGATAATTGATTGTCAGAAAGTAACAAAAAAGAAGAAGTAATATGAATGCATATATCGAAGTTTTGTAGATAAACTTAATTATAATTAAAAATAATTTATTAGGTTTAAAAGAATGTGAAAATAGAATTAACTTAGTAAAAACAGAGCTTAATGTTATTTAATTTAGTAAGTGGAAATAGTTTGCGATGGAAATGCTCTGGCGCCAGGTTACATAAGTTAGTTAGTGTAAAGTTTCGATTAAGTTAGTGTCTCGTCAACGCGTTAAACCTGTTTAAAAGGTCCTAGCATATTTCTGCTTCAAATTACCTGCACTCGTTTAAAGGTAATGCAGAAAGAGATTTTGACGGATTTTATAAAATCTTCATTAGATTTCGCGTATCCTATCCTACTCAAAAAAAAATGATTATATTATTTTTAATAAAATAAAGGTTTTTAAAGTAAAAACAATATTATATCAGTAAAAGTAATAGATAGAGAGATAGTACTTGTAACTAGAAGCACTAGAAAAAAAAATATAAATAAAACTAACAAAAAAGTGGTATTCAAACAAAGTGGTCTTATTATATTAATAAATCACTTTGAATCTATAGTTCGCTTTAAAGAGAGGGTTATCTGACTAGAAAACATTGCCTCGATTGTAAGTATTTAGAATATGTGATATAAATCATGTGTAAAGTATGTTTTTCTGTTTCTGTTTGAATATGTTTTAACATTTTATTGCAGGTTAAAAGATGGAGTACCATAATGCTGTTCAATTAAAATATATCTTTTTCAGTTTAAATTTTAGTAAACTTATTTATAAGAGGAACTTACAGCACCTAAAGTCTGAATTCAAAATTATGAGAATTCCTGTATTTCATATTATATCTCAAATTCTAAGATTCTTGTAGAAGCCACCTAGCCTGATGTTAATGTTACAAGCTTCAGTCTCTAAAATAGTGTTCCTTTAAAATGAAACTATTATCTAGTACTGTATCGAGATTCAAACGGAACAGAGCCATACTTTATTCATAGACAATTACATGAGTTACAATCATAGACAATATGGAGTTGTGCGTTTTGATATACAATAAGACCATTGCCTTGAAATGTGTTAAACAACTATATAATTATGTTGGTGTTTAGTTCCAAATTGTCGGTAAACACAATCAAATTGTTTCTTTAATGTTCACAAAAGCCCAAAAAGTTTGGCGAAAGATTTTATGGTTGAATCGCTTCCTTGCTCGATGAAATGAAAGTTAGTTAATGATCAAAGTTACATCAGGCTGTATTTCACAATCTACCGATTTGAAATGAGGGCTTGGTCTTGATGGCTTAACAATATACAGGTAAAAACAATGTTTAAAACTTTTTCGTTGCACTTTTGGCCTCCACCGTAACGCTAAGTGAGTAAAATACGGACTTAAAACTGCGTTGTCATAATCGTAGCTACATTAAAAAAGCTTTTTCTTTCTCCGAAATATCCTTTTCCAACTCAAACAAGTAAGAGTAATCCTTCAGCGCAACTTTCAGCATATGAATAAAGACGGTTTGAGGGAGAGACTAATTAATTGGTCATTAGTGCTCTTTTCCAGCGATATTGATCATGTGGTGCTGGTTTTTACAGCCGAATTGATCAGAGTGTATGACACTCATGCTCCGGTTCGACCAGTTCGTGTAAAGCATGTGTCAGCCCTATGGTTGACTCCTGTAGTTTAAAGAGTAATTAATGGGAAGACGTGATAAGGCCAAGAGTCAATAAAAGAAATCGTCGTCACATTAACAGCTTACAAAAACTTTGAAACATCTGTAATCGCATGTGTCGGGATGCCAAGCGGAAATATATTATCCACTCCAAAATCGAGAGGATTTCACACATGTACGTTTGGAGTTTCCTAAGGTCATTCTGGAGTGGGCAAAATACCGTGGATCTTAACTCTTTAAATAATCATTTTTATTTTCCCCCGTAACTTTGGATAGCGCCTCTAAATATTCTTCTCGTAACTAATTAAAAAACCTTGTCCTACCTGTCTGTCTGTCCCTCTTTTTCTTTCGCTGCGGCTCTGAGGGTGAAGTCGAGAAGATTATCAAATCCATATCCTCCAAAGCCATTGCAGCGATGGTTTCAGTCTCGACATGGTTCTTCTCGTGTTGGATGACATTGTGCATATAATCACCCACATTAATTTTCTTAAGCTTACAATGTTTTTCCAACATCGCGGCGGAGAGCTAATGTGATCCCACTTTCCAAAACCTCAAATGCAAACTCTTATTCTCAATATCGTCCGGTCCCACCCTCATACCGTGCTGACCATCAAGACACGTACCAAAAAGTTTGGACAATCGTTCTTTTGCCGAACTGCCCGTATGTGGAATGCGCTTCCCGCACACGTGTTTCCTTCCTCTTTCTCTCCCGGGTTATTTAAGCGGGGCGTGAAAAAGCATTTATGCAGGCCGCCATAGTGAGAGCGTTCGGCATAGCGTGGTAGCGCTGTGACGAACGCTTTCACTTCTTGGGCTTCACTGGCTGAGTGAAGCCATTATGGCGTGCCACAATAAAAAATAAAAAAAAATCTCCATACATCCTGTCCTATCTAAGGTCTTAGAATACATCGCTCATAAACAACTTTTCTCCTTTCTCACTTTCAATTCACTACTGTGTCCTTTCCAATCCGGTTTCCGTCCCTCTTACAGTACTGTTGGAGCACTTCTGAATATCACTGAGGATATTCTTAGTGCGATGGACTCCACCAAACTCACGGCGATTATCCTGCTGGATTTCAGCAGCGCATTTAATAGTTTTTTTTTTATGCTAAGCCCGGCAAATGACCCCACTCCACCTGATGTTAAGTGGAAACGAAGTCCAGGCGCGAGGACAACTGGTGCAGCGTAAGAGACGTAGCATCAGCCACCCTCACTCTGCCGGCCTACAAAGTGTTTCTTCATGCCTCGTTTGAAGGACCCTCATAGGTAGGAGGGAATACGTGTGCTGGTAGACTATTCCATCTTTTGGAAGTGCGACAAAGAAACGAGTCACCAAATTTCTTTGTGCGTGATGGAATGTTAGAGACTGTAAATTGGTGACTCCAGAGAGCAGCACGCGTACTCCTATGGAGGAAGGGAGAAGGAGGAATGAGGTCAAAGAGTTCTTCAGAGCACTCGCCATGGTATAAACGGTAAAAGACGCTGAGTGACGCAATATCTCTACGCAATTGCAAAGGCTCAAGAGTTTTAGTGACCTCCGCATTGCCGATAATGCGCACAGCGCGGCGCTGCAATCTGTCCAAGGCATCGAGAAGGTACTTTGCGGAGCCGTCCCAAAGGTGAGAGCAATACTCCACGCAAGACCGCACCTGTGTCTTGTATAATAGACACAACTGATCAGGCGTGAAGAATCGCCGCACCTAGTTCAGGACACCGAGTTTACGTGAGGCATTTTTAATCACGGTTTCGATGTAGTCCTTTTGGTTCAGATCACAGCGGATATTCATACCGAGCATGTTAATACTGCTCTGCAGGCTTAGAGATGTACCCTGAAGAGAGGGAAGGGGAAGGAATGGCGACTTTTTCGCTGTGAACGCGCACACCTGTGTTTTCTTGGCATTGAACTCCACCAGATTATCGGAGCCCCATTTAGAAATGAAGTCCAACACCCGATCAAGCTCAATGACAAGATTTGCTCGCTTCATTTCGGTGTCTACCCGCCCAGCCGTTGGGTGACCGTTATATCTCCAATGCACTGTGCTATCATCTGCATAGCAATGAATGTTTCCAAGAGAAAGTATGTCATTGATATGCAGAAGGAACAGCGTGGGGGATAGAACGGAGCCTTGAGGAACACCAGCGTTCACTGACATGAACCGCGAAGCGCATCCATCCGAAAGGACACGGATTCTACGCTCATGCAGGAAGCTAGCAATCCAGGTACAGAACTGAGCGGGCAAACCGTATGCCGGGAGCTTGGAGAGAAGAGCTTTGTGCCAGACCACATCAAAAGCCTTGGCTATGTCAAGGCTAACAGCCAGTGACTCGTCACGCTTGTCAATAGCCTCACCCCAGAGATGTGTGACATGCGCTAGAAGATCACCCGTTGACCGTTTTGGCCGAAACCCATATTGACGATCGTGAATTAGGGAGTGATCCTCTAGGTATCGAATAAGCTGTTTGTTCAATATTCGTTCTAGGATCTTACACAACACTGAAGTTACGGCTATAGGGCGGTAATTAGTCGGATCTGACCGATCTCCTTTTTTAGGGATCGGTTGCACATTAGCTTCTCTCCAAGATTCCGGCACACAACCCGACGAGAGCGAGAGATGGTACAGACGCGTTAACACAGGGGACAACTCCGCTGCACACATTTTCAGGACTATTGTTGGGATGCCATCAGGACCGTTGGCTTTCCGGGCATCAATTGACTGCAGCTCCGCACGGATATCACACTGCCTGATTTTAATATCAGACATTGTGTGGCCACAGTGAGGAATTGAGGGTGGCTGTGCATTACAGTCATCGATCCGGGAGTTAGCCGCAAAGAGTTTGGCCAGGAGATCGACCTTTTCCTGCGGCTTGTGAAGTTCCGTGAGGACATCTCAGTGGTGGCAGCGAGGGTTGGCAGAAGTTGGATTGCACGGCTTTGGCCAGACGCCAGTAGCTACGGCTGCCCGTAGGATGCGTCAGGAGTTCTTGGCCTACTCGTGCAACGCGCTGGGCATCCGCTCTAATGAAGGCCCTCTTACACGACTTGGTGGCATTATTATAGGCTGCTTTTAACGAGCGAGTTTCGGGATCCCTATGAGCTTTACCTCTGATCCAAGCGCGGTATGCCGTCTGTTTGCTCTCAACAGCGCTGGCACACTCGCGATTGAACCAGCGGTTGCGTCTGCCTTTGCTGATGACATAAGAGTGTGGAATATAGTATTCCATTCCTAATACTATCTCATCAGCAACGGCAGTGGCGCTAGCGGTCGGGTCCTTCCCACTAAAGCAGCGCTGCCTCCAAGGGACGGATGCAAAATACTCCCGCATTCCGTCCCAGTCTGCCGACGCGTAGTGAGAAATCTGGCGTTTCGAAACCACTGTTGGCGGGTGCGATGCCAAGGGCACTGTGCTGGATATCAAGCAGTGATCCGAGGAACCTAAAGGAGCTCGAATCTCCACCCGGTATCCAGCTGGGCAACTCGTCAGCAGAAGGTCGAGTAAGGAGGGCGCATGGCCAACTACGTCAGGTCATGCGTGAGAGCAAATGCGTGGGCAGTTCTACCAGCATGGTCTGTTTTGGAGGAACCTAACCACAACTCATGGTGGGCGTTGAAGTCCCCCAAAAACACCAATTCCGCCGATGGACACCGCTCCTGCGCATCATCTGCTACCCGACTAAGATGTTCAATTAGTCGAGTTGTCTCATGTCGCCGTTATGGGATCGGTAGACGCAGACGTAGACACAATGAGAACCTAAGTCGACGTGTACCACTAGGAGGGAGAAGGAAGGGTCCTCCAGACAGCGCAGACGGCGACAGCAAACATCCGCCCGAACGAATAAGCAAACTCCGGCTTTGGCTTTGAAGGATTCTTCAAGCACAAAGCCGGGATAGTTCAGGTAGGTGGTGTCAGCAGGGCGGATTATTTGCGTCTCCGTCAGGAACAACATTGCTGGCCGTGCCGTCTCAAGATGGTGGTGGACGGCATTGAGGTTTGCATGGAGTCCGCGGATGTTAGCGAACTCCACCTCAAGCGGTAAGATTGTGGTGGGGGTGTGCACCGCTGTAGTACCAGTTTTGATGTTAGGCGCCGTCTTTTTAGGAGTGGAAAGAGAGAAGCGTGAATCGAGAAAATGATGCCGCGATGCGAATGGTCAAAATGTGGTGGTCTGTTTCCCCAGGAATTTGCCCACAGACGAGTATTATTAACCTGCCGAACGGAAGGGCCCCCGAACCCCCCCGGGAATGGCCGCCGGGACCCCACCTTCCGGTCACCAACCGGCACGACGGACCACCCCGAGATTATGCGTGGCATGGTGAGGCAGCCTCACGAGCTGGTTAGGCTCGCTTGGGCCCCTGTACTGTGCCACGGGCGGCCAGCGGGACAACCGTTTCTACGGGTCTCCCTGGTCGGCAGGTTAACGAAGTCCTTCTGGCACTGGTTTGACGGAAGCCTCCACAGACCAAATACATCGCAGCATCATCCTCTCGAGCTCTGGTTATACGCTGGCTGATCCCGAAACGCGACCGACAAGCAGTCACTTGACGGGTTTTACACCATGCGTACGGTGGTCACCAACCAGACGGGTCAAGCCCTACCACCAGTGGAGCAGATCATCGCTCGAAAGATTCCGTTAGTCGCTTCTTACGACACCCACCGGACGGAGAGAGGGGCGGCGATTGGTATTCTTTCTCCGTCACCGCACGGAAAAAATATATAGTGTATATATAGTATATAGTGTTAACTTTGACCTGCTCCTTGCTACTCTTCAGTGATCAACATCTCAAACTCTGCAATAAAGTGGTTTCACACCTATCTCCATAGTCAACAGCGTGTCGTAATCCACGATGACTCTTATGAATGGTCTCTCTTGTCAGCAGGTGTGCCATAGACTGGCGTACTTTCTCCTCTTCTATTCTCTATTTTTATAAATCAAATTTCTCTTGCTATCTCCTCCTCTTTTTATCTTTATGCTAACAACCTTCGAAAATATAGACACTTCAATATTTCCGAGGCTACAGATGTGATCGAAGCTCTAAATAGGGATCTTGCTGCTGTACATGAAGGGGCTAAATCTTTCAGCCTCATTGTAAATCCAGGCAAATCACTAGCCATGTCGGCAGCAGCAGGTTAAGAAGCAAGGTTGATTGGAGCACGTTTCCACTGCTTACGTATTATGAAACCCCTTTCGAATTATCTAACAAAGTTAAAAGTTTAAGGTTGATATGGCTTGGTCTTCGCATATTGCGGATGTAAGCAAGAAAATGAACTACTTTTTTCACTTCCTCAAACCACTTCAATACTTTCTCCCTTTCAAAACTAAAATTATGCTTGCGCTGTCTCTTCTGCTCCCTCTTCTCGACTACGCCAACGTCTGCTATTTAGATGTAACTGAAGAACAGCTTAATAAACTTGAGCGTCTGCAAAACCTGGCCATTCGCTTCATCTAACTCTCCTTCCTATCTTTGTTCCCGGTTTCGGTATCTCCCCATCCCTTCCTGCGGGGCGCAGTCGTGCATCACTAAGGTGCTCGAACTACCGACCAGCAATACCAACTTTTCCCTCCATTCATTTACTGTTAAAGCCGCACAGCTTTGAAATAAACTCCCCAAATCCACTCAAGAATATCCTTCCATAATATCGTTAAAATTAAAGCTCAAAGAGCACTTTCTTAGATTATCAGTATAACATGATCATATAAAATATATATTGCTATGTATTATATTGCTAGAGGCGTCGGTAGCCGAGCGGATAGATGTTTGGGTTGAACGCGACAAATCGTGATTTAATCCAAGCTCCGTTAGACTACCGACGTGAACCCATTAACCCAATCCGACACAGTCATTTAGATTAATAGGATAGGACACTTTAATATTAATGTTTAAAAAAATATATATATATTTATATGTATTTTATTGTTGTTTCATTTGTATAATTTAATTATTTCGTATACAATGTGATAGGGGTGGTACTTCTAACCCGTTAAAGCTAAGTACTACATCTAAATTAATTGCAAAAAAAATAATATGGGGGGTCCTACCGCCTCACCCTATAATTTATAACCATTTTTATTTTTTTTTCAATGTGTGATTTAAAATCACTTTTTTATGTTTTCACAGATTATTCAAAACTAAGTTGGACCGCCCATGTTATTTTTTTTGTCGATGAATTTAGATGTAGTACTTAGCCTTAAGTGGTTAGAAGTACCCCTATCACATTGTATATACTTATTTGTATCAGTTTTTTAGGTACTTATAGGTCTAGATAATTGTTTTTTTGTTGCACTTTGTGTCATCCTTATTACATTTATCCGCACATTCTCGGGGTTGACTGGAAGGGATCTCTTTTTAAGATAAGTCCACCTTTGCATAATAATATCACTTTTGTCATTGTTGTTACTGTATTTCTGTGCAATAAAGAATATAATAAAATATAAATGTTTCGCTTTGAAACAAAATATTTAGACGGTCATTGCTTATTGCTTATTACAAGCATCCTACGCATACCTTTTTATACCCGACGTTTTGACCTAGTTGCACCGGTCGTGACCACGGCCTGAACGCATCGTCTGTTCAATACGTTTTGATTTAGTTTTGTATAGGCTTGTTAGGCTGTTTTTTTTCATGACTTCAAAGTTGTTCTCATGGTTTTTACTAATAGAACCAACTTTAGTGTGTTATAATTATGAGCACGATCTATCCTTAAAGCGATTACCTACACCAATTAAAAAGAGGGTCTATGAATACATTAATTGCAGAAAGAAATTTTTACTTCAGAAGCCTAAACCGTAGTAGGGCCTCCCCATATTAATCCGCGTGAGATAGAACACAGCGCTGTTTGTATTCTTCGGAGTCGGTTAAATGCGGGGCGAGTTATATTGTATTTGAGGCCGGGTTCAGACGGATTCACTTCACACTTCTGGTCTAACCCCGGGGATTGAACTATGTTGTTATTGCGTTAGGCTCAAGTCATCCGGAAGAAAGACACTAGTGTGAAGTTTATTTTTCGGGTTAATAGCGTTCTATTAATTTTACTACCTCGGTCTGTTGTAGACAAATCTGAAACATAATTTGCCCGATATGGGAATGGACCTAATATCAAAACAACTTGAAATTCGGTTTCATATAAAGACCTTTTTATTTCAAAACACAACGTAAGTAAGTACTTAATTAAAATATTTATTTGATTGAAAAGTCTGGTACAAATGGTTTATTTACAATGCGTTGTGTTCCAAATAAGAGTTATAACTTTAAAAGACCCCTAAAGCTTTTTACGACAACCTTTAGAACTGAAGGACGTTGAAATGTATTCAAAGAGGATGGAAATATCCTAGGATGTTTATTTATCTTTTCACCCATAAATAACCTATTTGCAGAGGTCTCTTCACGGCAAATGTGCCAAATACGCCTTTTTCAGGTGGAAATGCTTTTGAGGACCAGGAAAATAGGGTTTGCGAAGTGCCGACGATATTGAAAGAGTCTTACTACCTGAGTTGTAGGAAAAACTAAAGTAATGTTTGTAAAAATTGTAAATAGGCTACTGTGTCGCGTGGCGGTGAAAGAATACTACCGTCCCCTCTCTTCCCTTGGGTGTCGTAAAAGAAGACTAACGGACTTAATACTGCACATACTTCCAAGAGCATAGAGCGGCGATGGGCTCACTACTTGCCACGCTGAACACATGTGCAGCCGCTATTTGGTGAAAAGTGAAGTATGGCAGAGGACTGCTTTTGCGGTCCTCATTGCCTAGTCTCTGACTAACCCTTCGGGGATAATACTTGTGATTATATGTAGGTATTGTATGTTAACGACAAATCTAATCCGGTAACCGGTAGCTGACACCACTCACCCGTTGTAGCCACAAAGGTTAGTAACAATGATTCTTTTTGTAATTTTTTACGCCAGACCTCCATTGAGGCGAGCTTTTGTTTCATGTCCGATTGTTCACGGTTTGTATTTCCAACCTCTGCCCGTCGTTACGTCTGGTCTCCATTCACCAGTGCTTCGAGTGAGATTCGACCTCAGCATTGGTCTCCACGTCTATCACGCCCGATTCCCGGAATTCAGGCAGAGACCTCAGTTTTACATTTAGTTCATATTTAAATAGAAATAGAAAAACTGTATAAAAATACTATACTGATTATATATACTTATGTATGTTTATTGCAAGTGCGTAGGCCACGTAGAATAAAAATCTATAATAATATTATAAAGCTGAAGAGTTTGTTTGCTTGAACGCGCTAATCTCGGGAACTACTGGTCCGATTTAAAAAAAATCTTACAGTGTTAGATAGCCCATTTATCGAGGAAGGTTATAGGCAATAATTTGTTTAGGTAGGGGTACGGGTAGATTCGTGCGAAACCAGGGCGGGTCGCTAGTTATAAATAAAAGATTTTACTTTTACAGTTTTACTTAACCCCTCGGCAGCCGAGTGTTTGACCGTCATCTAGTCAATCAAAATCAAAATCATTTATTCAACATAAACCATCACAGGCACTTAGTTATTGACGTCAAAAATAACAGTTACTCAAACTCAAAATATATTTATTCAATAAACTCAATTAATAACTACTTTAAATCGTCCAAAATTTTAACCAACCACTGATTCAGGACGTCATTTTTCAACTGTGGCGAAAAACGGGCGCAAGAAACCACAGCGCGCAGAAGCAACGACATTTACAAAAACAAAAAAAGATATTATGTCGTTATAGTCTAAGATCCGAGTATAGTACGACCTTCACCGAGAAGGTTAATGGATAAAAAGTATTTTATATCAAATTTAATATGTTAAATAATATATCGCGAGTGGGTTGGCTGAAAAATTTCAGTCCAGTACCATTAATGATTAAAAAAATTTTTTTTTTTTACATTGCACTGGTTTGGTGTGTGTGTGTTTGTAATGAGCTTATCTTTATATAAACATAAATTTTATTTATTTAACCAAACGGTTGCAAATTACTAATATTGACTTGCCTGTTTACACCTGCCTACCCAATGTTATGACAGGAAAAAAAAAGTCAACCTAACGTTTACATATTCTATAGGCTTCATACTTTCGATTGGTACCTATGTAATTTATCTATTATCGAAACAAGTGCAATATTTAAAAAAAAAATTATATTTAATTGATCATATACTGGACTAAAATTTTTCAGCCAACCCACTTGCAATATATTTTTTAACACATTAAATTTGATATAAAATACTTTTCATCCATTACCCGCTCGGTGAAGGTCGTTGTATACTCGGATCCTCTATTATTACCATGTCATAAAATACAAAAAAATAATTTGAATGGTAAATATACGGTAAGTACTATAAATTAATTATGAACAATTAGAAATAGCTTTGGAGTACTTAACTAAAGTGTAGTGAAATCTTAAAAGCTTAAGCTCTTTGAATCGTACAAAACATGTGTTTGATATAGAGAGTCTACATCAATGACTTCCCTAATAGCGTCTCTGCTACCAGGCTATTTCTAGCCAACTTAAATCTATACTAAATTATTATGTATATAAACTAACTTACGTACTATGAAGACGGTGGCTGCGCGTCCCGACGCCGCTCCGGTCCTCGGCTGGCTTCGGGCTGCTGTGGTGGTGGTGGTAGCTCGCCTCCCCGGCGACTGTCTCTGGCTGCTGCTGTGGTATGGAAAGGCCCTAGGCGTCCCGTCTACCCCTCAGCGCTGAACCCAGACAAATACATACCACCGTGCACAATACCACATAGCACCGTTCACGCCACCAAACAACTCACTCAGTTTAAACTTATTAAAGTTCACACTGTTTCATAACTTAATTACTACGGTCCGCCGAATTTACTGATCATGTGCCCTACATACCAAATTACCAATTAAATCTTCACACGACCGCGCGAATAAAACTTAACCTAACCAAAAACCCAACGTGAGTGTGTGTCACACTGACATTGACACCAGCCGTCTTTGACATTAGCCGTCTGTCACTATATTTTTAAAACCACGGCGGGGGCGCACGAATAGGCCGTTTTGTTCGATACAACATGATTTTGAAAAGAAATATACGAATACAATTACTTATAAGTTATACTCGTACATGCACTATGTTCACTATGCCCAGTTAACAACTTAGCAAGTTTAAAAAAATAAGCTTCTAACTTGGGCTAGCTAGTTAATAATTGATGTGAGCGTATTTTTTTTTTATTTATTATTGTGTCTTTTTATCTAATGCATGCCAGATGGTACGATTCTGCAAAGAATACGACTGGAGAGCAACCCCCTTAATACCAATAGCACAGCGTTTTCTATTGTTGTTGCAAGCTAGATACGTATATCTAGCTTGCAACAACAATAGAAAGTATCTCGTAAGATATAGTAAAATTACAGGGCAAATTAAGCTTTAACCGCCTCTGTGGTCTAGTGGCTAAGCCACCGGTTTCAGACCCAGAGGTCCCGGGTTCGATTCCCAGCGGGGGTACATCTTTGAGTGCTCGGTTTGGTTGGTGGTATGGCTGTTAAGTCCGCCTGGCTAGCTACCACCATCTTATCTAAATCTGTCGCCATAATAACGATGTTTATAGCATTGTTGTGTTACGACGGTTTGATATGAGACAGCCAGTTCCTCAGTGGTTGAGGATCCCGGGTGAAGCGCTTCCACCTTCGCCCTTATCGTCCGTCACTTACCATCAGGTGAGATGAAGGCCAAGCGCTTACCCGTTGCCGAATAAAATAAAAAAAGCTGAAGAGTCTGAGTATAGCCGTGTCGCGAAGCGGTGAAAGAGTACTACCACCCCCTCTCTTCCCTTGGGTGTCGTAAATGGCGACTAACGGACTAAAGACAGCACATGTATACATCCAACAGCATAGAAAGGCGATGGGCTCACCTCCTGTCACGCTGCGCACATGTGCAGTCGTTTTTGGTGAAAAGTGGACTATAAAATAAAATAAATAAACTTTTTCCTACACTCACACCAATTATTTAGCCCAAGAGAAGCTTCGTTATGAAACTCGTTAAATGGTTACTAGACAACGGATGAACATACTTAAATATATACTTATTATACATAGAAAACACCCAGACTCAAGACAATTTAGAAAGACAATAGACCGGGACCTCATAGATGGCGACTCCATGAAAACCGGTGTACAAATCACTCGACCAAGTAGGTCATCATATATCACGTATATACTACAGAAATATTGATATATTTCTGTGGTAGCTATATACTAAGAGTATGAAAGCTGCGGTCTATGCCTACCTCTTCGGAAAATGGGCGTGATGTTTGTATGTACGGTCGGGGTCACCGTCGCTTTACCACTTTGCAGTGATTTTCGTTTGAAGCGCACTGCCCGCCCGGGTGCGTGCCCGTATCAAATAGACGACGCGGTGTGCAAGGAATTTTGGCCTTTAGACTGGTAAAACGACGAAGTCCGCGATAGTACGTATGTAGGGAGGACATTTTCAAATTTGTATTTGACGCTGTAATAGAAAGGGAGAAAAAAAATGCCCTGGCTGAGTTTCTTGCCGGTTCTTCTAAGTACATATAAGGTGTCTCCATAGACTTACGAACCGATGGCACAGTGACATTCATAAGTGCACAAATAATTGCAGCCTAAATTGAATAAATGATATTGAATTGAATTAAATTGAATTGTATAAAGAGCCGGCAGCACGCGCATGATTCTTTTGGTATTGCAAGCATCCTACGCTGCGGTGACCAATTTTCAACAGGGAGTCTGTTAATTACCGACTCAAAAAAAGAGAATGAAAATACATGATTTTACCGCTCCTAAGCCTAAGTAAATACCTACCTACCGACCGTTGCCAACTTTCAGATTCTAATTAAGACGACAGCCGCCATTTGTTATTCTAAGTAGGTGCCGAAAAACCAATAAATTGACGTTGAGGACGGACTTCGACGAAGCCATGCTCAAACTTTCTTGGCCACGGCCATCATAAAATAATCTGGTATACTGACTCCACTTATAGTAACTTTGGATCACTTATAAATTGGCTGTTGGACACAAGACGCAATATTTTATGTAAAATTATGTTTTACATCTCGGTGGTAGAGTGACAGTTAGATTTCAGGTCAGGCAAAATATGTTTTGGATTTATCGATGCGTAGTGCGTAGCCTGAGCTTGCGATCACTGCGTAAACTCGGTATCCCTAACAAGGTGCGACGATTCTTCACGCCTGATCAGTTGTATCTTTAACACAATACATGTGCGTTCTTTCGTGGAGTATTGCTCACACCTCTGGGTCTCTGCAATGTACCTCCTCGATGCCTTGGACCGATTGCAGTGTAGAGATATTGCGTCACTCAGCATCTTCTACTGCTTATACCACGGCATGTGCTCTAAAGAGCTCTTTGACGTCATTCCACCACATTTCCTCTATAGGAGTACGCGTGCAGCTCCCCAGAGTCACCCATTTACTGTCTCGAATATTCAATTAATTGTGCACAAAGAAATTTGGTGACTTGTTTCTTTTTTGCACTGCCAAAAGATGGCACGGCTGCCAGCACATGTTTTCCCTCGTTGCTTTATTATCCTTCAAACGAGGCGTGAAGAGGCACTTTGTGGTCCGGCAAGGTGAGAGCGACGCTGCACGAGTTGTCTTCAGGTCTGGACTCCATTTTCACTTAACATCAGGTGGAGGAGAGTCATCTGTCGTGCTACCTTTTTTTTTTTAAAAAAACACGCATTAGGCAATCGTAGTGATTAAGAGGAAATACTACGTGGAAGTGGCATGCAAAAAATTTTCAAACGAAACACAGAAAAACGACGTTTTGTAGTCCCCTGTTTCCTCCTTCAGAACTGGACCAATTATTATTACTTTTTCAGCATCGGTTAAAGAAAGAGACTTTCTATGTCTGTAGGTTTGATGTTTTTTAAACTGGTTACTTAATATCTCTGACGCTTGACGTTTTAAAACGGAGTTATTTCGCTAAATTTTGAAGGCTCCTGGTTGTTAAATAAATGGCATAAAGACGTAGATAATCTCTTTCTTAACCGATGCTGAAAAAAACATATAAATTGGTCCAGTTCTGAAGGAGGAAACAGGGGACTACGAAACGTTTTTCGGTGTTTCGTATGGGAATTTTGCATGCTACTTTCATGTAGTGTTTCCTCTTAAGCCAATCGTGGTGATAAAGTTATCTTGATAAAACCTATTTCGGAACGATTCCCAGGCAAAAAATAATTCCTTTTTTCATCCTAATTCTCTTCATTTGAATAAACAGTGTAATTATACCCTTTTGTAGGCTAGTAAAGTGTTACACAAAGGCATAGTTTGCAAATTATGCTATCGGGAATGCACGGTACGCCCAAAGTTCGTGCAAATTGCATAGCAAATTGCATAACTCGACATCGCTCCGATTGCCAACCGGAATGGAACCTTAATAAGATTGCGGGTAGTATGCAAATTACAATTTAATAATATTGTGTTGCAATTGGACATGATTTAGGTATACTTAAGCTTTTTTATTTGAAATATATAATTTGAAGAGAAATAAATAATACATACGCCCACGCTGTTGGATTTATATATACATAGGTACATGCTCAATATGTTTCATGAAATAATAATGTTCTAACCTAACCTAATCATGAAATGGCCGAGTATTTCATGATATGGCCCATATTCGATATGGCCACGGCGTATTATTATATGTAGTCTTTCAGATCGTTAGTTGCCTTTTACGACACCAAAGAGAAGAGATGGGTTAGTAGTGTACTTTTAATACACCCCCTCTCTTAACCATGTCGCGTAGCGGTGAAAGAATACTACCACCTCCTCTCTTCCCCTGGGTGTTGTAGATGGCGACTAACGGACTAAAGACTGCACATACATCCAGCAGCATAGAGCGACGATAGGCTTACCACCTGTCACGCTGAGTACATGTGCAGTCGCTATTTGATGAAAAGTAGACTATGATAGAGGACCGCTTTTGTGGTCCTCATTGCCTAGACTCTGAGTAACCCTTCGGGGATCATAGTCGTGATTATATGTATGTTTTTTTATTTATATAAATACCAGACCCAGGCGGGTACACCTCGTACCCCGTGAAAAAATCCTAAAATTATCTTTCGTAAAGGAATTACACGTGTGTATAATTTAAAAAAAAACAGAGTAAAGAAGTTATACAAATTGCACCAATAATGCATTACATGAAATAAGATCAAATCAATATTGCAACGACTGTACAAGAGGTTGCGTTGTCATGGACTGTACATGTCCTCGTCCAGCTGAGAATCTGTCTAGTTGCGAATCTATCCACTTGCTACGGAGGCGTATAAACCTTGTCCTGTGTTCCGTGGGGCGATGTATGAGAGGTTGTGAAGATGGAGGGATTCCATGGCGATGGTAAATAACGACTGCGTCTCTTAAAGTGATGTTGTATATTTACAGTGACTACATTGTGACTAACTTATTATCTAAACCTTACAAGACTATTTATACAATAATAACTAGGTAGATGTTGGAGGGATGATGCCGTGTCATATCTTTATCGGATCTGCATGCGTTTAGGAATGTGCTTACAAACTCATTAACCAATACGTGAGGATAATAAATTATGTGGCGACGCAGGCCGCCACAGTACTCCCCCTCTAGAAAAGGGAATGAAAAAAACCATCAGGTCTTCAGCTCGGAGATGCCAGTGGTGCTCTAATCTACGTTAAGTCGTGATGAGCGTGCTCAATGCTTCGTTGACAATACGAGCGTTCTCCAGTCTACGTGACTCGAGACGAGCGTGTGCTACCATGTCTGGGGTGAGTCGAGACGTGTGGAGTGCGACGGTAATTTTTTGAACGTCGAGTGATGCCGAGGATCTAGGAAGCGATACGTTGCTGCGATGGAACCTTGAGGCAGGCTGGCTTGCTGAATGCTGCTAATGAGAGCTGTTTCCGATATTTGAACAAAATACTTATTATAGGTATACCATTTAAAAACGACTGATTACACGAATAATTTTATAAAAACTAGATTTTTCTTTAAAACGTATAAGATTCCTCTCAACATCATAATACTGTTACTAATATAATTTTTTATCACGTTATACCAAGACTATATTATACACACAAATTAAATGGCATAAGTACAACAATCAACTTTACGCATAATAATAAATTGAACTATTAGTCTTATTAAACAGATACAATACCAAAACATTAAAATTAAACTTACTAAAATCTTATTATTACATTAGTTACCCTAACATGGTTCATTTTTGTGCTTCTTTATTCTACTGCGACATCTTATTGTACAATTAAAATATTTTGAACTTGTTGAATATCTTCATTTGGAGTAGAACTTCATTATAGCTTCATAATTATCCTCAGACTGGCGTATTCCTTGGCTCTTTGTCAGATAACCGGAGAAATCAATCCGCACTGGAGGTAGCTAGTAGCATTTAAGTAAATTACTCTTTATACGTAATTGTCATATAGAATTTAACAATAAAACAATCGACTGGTAAAATAATGCTTTTAAATATCTCTTCCCGTAAGTATAAATAACCATAACATACCTCAAACCACTTTGTCAGTCGGTAAAAGTGAGGCGGTTAAACGGTGAATACTCGTTGTATAGGTGTATTATGTTATTTTCCTTTGGATTCTTTTTATTTATTTCTATAGAAAAATCCACAACTCTGTACAAAATTGTTTCCTTATGGCAGTATAGTCATTAATGCCGTGATCTTGAACTTGCGCAAGCGTAGAGCAAACGGCGAAAAGTGCAGCGTCGGAAATTCTTGCGCGTTCGCTGCACCGCACAATTTATTTATAACGTAATGTGTACAGTTATGAAATCATTAGTATATTCTATATCGCATTGTTTTTCTTGGTACCTTATTTCTTTTGCCTTGGTCGATGAAAAGTTCTTGATACGATGTGCCGAAAAGGAAGCCAAAGTTGTGGGAGCCATAAGAATGATGTTAAATGACGTAGTCGCAGCTAGGTGTGGCTCGCGTAGTGATTTTATTTTAAAATCTTGTTGTGTCCGTTGCTGAATAGAATGTTACTGCCATGGTTGATATGTAGATATTGCAAATGACTCACGTGCTCTTTTCGGGGTACTCCGTTGGAAGGTTGCTTGTTGCTTGAGCGGGGTCACCAGTGTTCCGTCGGGGGAGTGCGAGGTTGTGATGATGGATGGATCACGTCGGGGTCACCAGAACCAGTGTTCCGTGGGCCGATGTATGAGAGGTTGTGAAGATGGAGGGATTCCATAGCGATGGTAAATAACGACTGCGTCTCTTAAAGTGATGTTGTATATTTACAGCGACTACATTGTGACTAACTTATTATCTAAACCTTACAAGACTATTTATACAATAATAACTACGTAGATGTTGGAGGGATGATGCCGTGTCATATCTTTATCGGATCTGCACGCGTTTAGGAATGTGCTTACAAACACTTTAACCAATACGTGAGGATAATAAATTATGTGGCGACGCAGGCCGCCATATCCTGCAATTTAAGAATACAACAGAAAAAGAATTTGCTAAAACTCAGCTTCAGTAAAACCAGACACAATAGAAATTAAATTAGTAGTAACCTCTCTCCGTGACAGACAAAGTAGGTACTTCATAATTATAATCACGACTATTATCCCTGAAGGGTTAGAGACTAGGCAATGGGGACAGCAAAAGCATTCCTCTACCATACGAGACACGGTTATAGTGACATATATAAGGTGACTGCTAGAAACCGCAAAAAACTTCTAGGGCTGGTCAGGTCAAGTGTTTTAAACATGACAAATATGACAAAAATGAAATTCGTGTTTTTTTTCATTTTTTTTTAAATAATTCATTCTGTAAATTTTAATTAGATTGTCTTTGAGTATCTTATTTATTTTAAAGCAATAACATAAGAAAAATAAAATGAAAAGCAATTAAAAATAACGATTATTTACAACGCGCGGGCAACGAAGTTCAACGAACTGCCGGGAGGCCGTCGGTTGACACGTCCGCGTCGTCAGCTGGGCGTTAAGTACCTACGTTAGTCTGCAATCATGAGACCCCATTTATTTTCCTTTAATTGAAATGTGCGTAGGTATAAGGTGCAGTTAAGTCCAACGATTATAGATTGCATCAAGTTATGGCCACATTTTAACTGTAATTATGATATGTGTTATGTATGAGCGTAAATTCAACTCAATCCTACCCTACGTCTTACAAAAAAAATCTATCACACATTATGAGAAGATAGGTACAGCTACCTTTCCTTACAAATGAAAGATCAAATGTAGGTAGTTATCTAAGGTACGACCAACGACCGAACGATGACCTTTCATGTCTACGACAACTAAACTAAAATAAGTATGTATTACCTATTTTGTGTTATTGTTAGTCAAGCGTTATTTCACTATTCAGTCTTGCCTACTTACACTAAATTAAGATAAACTAATGTATCGCATTAAAGGCAACGTTGATACCTAAACTGCTGCGTAATTGATAGGTAGGCAGGTACTTACGTGGTGTTATAGAGCATTCCAGTTTATTACATTAGCGCACAGGAAAGGTGATAAGCTTCCCACTGTCAAACTAATGTAATAATGATTAAATAAAAGTAAAAACCTGTGCTAAAATTTCGTAAATAAATTAAAATTTATTAAAGGATAAACTAGAACAACTTTTGTGATCGGCACATAATTATTATTACACTAATTCGGCGTGCTTTAGGCATTTTTACGCACACGCGACGCGAATGCACCTGACAGAATGCATAAGTTGACTGCCGAATAAAATCAAAGATGCAAGATGCGCAAGCGAGCGACACGTAGACGATCTGCTGTCTCTTTCCAATTCTATGAATATGAAAGAGACAGAGTAAATTCTTATCGCTGCGGCAGGCGGTGTACCAACGTTACGGCTTTAACTTAGAGAATCGCACTGTGGCACTGCTGTGCTGAGTCGAGTCACTGAACTCACTTGAGTCTCTTGCGCAGCGCAGCGCAGCAGGTGTGTGCAGTTTCCTCGGGAAAGTTTTGGTGTGTATGTGAGGTGCATTTGTGTGTGGGTGATTAAACTAATAACTAGTATGAGTTAATTAGTAAAGGATTAGTATTATTATGAATAGGCTACCGTGAATAAAGTAATCAGTTCAGTACCAAATTAATGTTTTGTGTAACAAATGGGTGTTAAGTCGTATTAGACTTGTAGGTAGAACAGGTGGTGTTCTTTTAAACACGTTAAATAAGTGTAATAATAATGTGCCGATCACAAGAGTTATTTTAGTTCGTCCTTTAATAAATTTTATTTTATTTACGTTATTTTGGCGAAGGTTTAATTTTTATGTAATATTACGTTAGTTTGACAGTCCAAAGCCTGTGAGGTGTGATGGGAAGCTTATCACCTTTCCTGTTCGCTGATGTAATAAACTGGAATGCCTCTAACACCATGTAAGTAAGTACCTACCGACACCTATTAATTACGCAGCTTTTTAGGTATTAACGTTGCCTTTCATGCGAGACATTAGTTTGACTTAATTTAGTGTAAATAAATAGGTAAGACTGAATAGTAAAATAACCGCTTGAATAACAACAACATAACATAGGTAACTTATCACAATGCTTTAGGCTGTTTAGTTGTCGAGGACATGAAAGGTCATCTGGTCATTTGGTTTGGAGTTAGCGGCAAGTGCTTAGCGTGCGGACGCGATATTAGATAACTACCCAACTACCCATTGATCTTTCATTTGTAAGGAAAGATAATTGTAACTTCTCATAATGTGTGGTGTGATAGATATTTACTAGGATTGAATTGAAATTACGTTCATACATCATAACACTTACCATAATTACAGTTAAAAAGTGGCGTTGGACTCAACTGCACCTTATACTTACGCACATTTCAATTAAAGGAAAATAAAAAGGGTGTCGTGATTGCAGACTAACGTAGGTACTTATCGCCCAGCTGACAACGCTTACGGGTCAACAGTCGGCCGGCCAGCCGTTCGTTGCCCGCGCGTTGTAAATAATCGTTATTATTAATTGTTTTTAATTTTATTTTTCTTATGTTATTGGTTTAAAATAAATTAGATACTCAAAGACAATCTAATTAAAATATACAAAATGAATTATTTAATTAAAAATTTAAAAAAACACGATTTCTTTTTTGTCATTTTTGTCATGTTTGAAACACTTGACCTGACCAGCCCTAGAAGTTTTTGGCGGTTTCTAGCAGTCACCTTATATACACAAGAAAAAAAACATAAACGCGTTATAGGTTTACACAGTAGGTGTACAGTCGGTAACGATTATCACTAAACACCTTAATACTATGTCAAAGCAACGTAGAGTACTTACATATACACCGATATATTTCATTGGTTTTGAAGCCGAAAACGTTATAGTACAAAAATATGTTGTACCTATTTATGAAATAATAATCGCTTTACGAGCCAAGGAAAAAAAGTTGTAAAAGTGACTTTTTGTCGAAAACACTTAGTAACGTTCTCCTTATCAACTCGTACACCGTGACCCCTATGAACTTTCCCGGCCGGCCGCCTGCGCCGGCGGCGGGGCGGGGGGGTAGGCGGAGCGTTTGAAGCGCCTCGGTCATTGACTTTCATAAGATCGTCCAATACTAAGGTTTCGTACACTTTTTATTGATATTATTTAAATAATTTTTTTATGCTAATATTTTTAGTTTTACATGCTTAATAGCTTCTACTGATGATAAACATGAACAGGGTTTCGGCTCTAAAACCAATGAAAATCTCGGTATATACATATAATCACGACTACCATCCCCGAAGGGTTAGTCAGACACCAGACAATGAGAACCGCAATAGCAGTCATCTGCCATAGTCCACTTTTTACCAAATAGCTACTGCACATGTGCTCAGCGTGACAGGTGGTGAGCCCATCACCGCTCTAAGCTGTGGGATGTATGTGCAGTCTTTAGTTCGTTAGTCGCCTTTTACCACACTCAAGGAAAGAAAGGGGGCGGTAGTATTCTTTCACCGCTACGGTTAACATAGAGTACCTACCTAAAAAGTATGTCGATTTCTTGTAAAGGTTATTTGTGACGCGACTTTCGTTGCTGATTGTACAATGAGGGCAAAATCGGAAACTGTAGTGCACGCCGCTTTTCCACGAACACATAATTGGCTTGAGTTTTAATCCTTAACTTTCAGTTTTTGTTACCACTCACTCTTGGATTTTTTTTGACACTTTTTTGACAGTAACTGTCAACGTCAAATTAGACAGAATGGAGCATAGACTATGCGATATTGTGCTATAACAATACATAAGATGAACCACAGAACCGAAATAACCAAACTTGTTCATACTAAAGTAGTCTGTAAGTCTATGAAAACACGGTACAAAGTCAAGTGTGTTTTTGTAGGTGCGGTCTCATGCGACCGCTTGGGGTTTGAGGGGTTAAAAATAATGAGGTACAAGGTACAACGCTTTACACGGTGATTAAAAAGTTTTATTTAACCGTGTCGCATAGCGGTGAAAGTATACTACCACCCCCTTTCTTCCCTTTGGTGTCATAAAAGGCGACTATCAGACTAAAAACTCATACATCCAACAGCATAGAAAGGCGATGGGCTCACCAGCTGTCACGTTGAGCACATGTGCAGTCGATATTTGCTGAAAAGGGGACTATGGTTGATGACTGCTTTTGCTGTCCTCATTGCCTACTCTCTGACTAACCCTTCGGGGATAATAGTCGTGATTATTATTGTATGTAGGTATGTTAATAGTACATTATGATATAAGTGCGGTAAGATGAAAATTACAGCCGAGGCGATATTGCTAGCCCGAGCCGTAGGCGAGGGCTACAAGAAAGCAGAGGCTGTAATTATCAAAGCGCACGTATGCCATACGACGTTTTATAACATATTTGCGAGGAAAACACATTTTCCGAAAATGACTGCGTTTTTTGTTGTTTTACTAGTGCATGAATCTTTGGTAAGCCAACATATATTTTTCTTTGTCCAACAGCATAGAGCGGCGATGGGCTTATCAAAATAATACTACTAACCCCTTTCTTCCCTTGGTTGTCGTAAAAGGCGACTAAAAACGGACTAAAGACTGCATGTACATCCAACATTATAGATCGGCGATAAGCTCATCAAAATAATACTACAAACTTCTCTCTTCCCTTGGGTGTCGTAAAAGCTACTAACGGCTAAAGGCCTATGTTGTCCATAGATTCAAATGATTACTAATTTTTAAATTATATTACCGCACTAGTGCGGAACTTATTACATTACGATACTGAAATCGGCGTAATAAGAGCTTCTTTACGAGCAAATGTGTTATAAAAAGTTTTTACGTTATTAAGTTTGGAATTTGGACTGGCCGTTCAGAGTAACGAGCTACCCTCGTGGCAGAGAAGCAATGGTATTAGTTATTGCAATCTCAATTAAAAAAACAATATTGAATCTTGAATTGTGTGAAAAAAAAGAAGCAGAACCAGAGGCTGCGAACGCCTTTCGGCTCATCTCAGACACATGAGAAGACCAGGAAATAGTGCAGTCGAAGAAGTTAGGTTAGGTAACACCTATCTTCTTAACTGTAGGACAGTAATTAATGAAATGAATCACCGTTGAATTTAGCGAACTGTTTTGTGCCGCTGATGATGATGTCTTTTTTGGGGTTGACCGTTAAGAGAAAACACAACGTCGATGTGACATGCAAAATTCTCATACAAAACGACAGACAAACGACAGACAGAAAAACGACAATCGTAGTCCCCTATTTCCTCCTTCAGAACTGGAACAATTTTTATTACTTTTTCAGCATCCGTTAAAGAAAGAGATTTTCTATGTCTGTATGTTTGATTTTTTATTTAAACTAGACACTTAAAGTTTCTGAATACGCCTTAAAACGGAGTGATTTCGCTAAATTTTGAAGGCTCCTGGTAATGAAATAAATGACATAATGCAAAAAAAATCAAACATACAGACATAGAAAATGTCTTTCTTTAACCGGTGCTGAAAAAGTAATAAAAAATGGTCTAGTTCTGAGGGAGGAAACAGGGGACTACGAAACGTCGTTTTTCTGTGTTTTGTATGAGAATTTTGCATGCCATGTCGACGTAGTGTTTCCTCTTAAGCCATGGCTACCCCCTCATGAATAGTTAGGTCAGTAAAGGTCAGTCAGTTAGGTTAATAAAGGGTGGAATAGGAATATTGAAAAATACCAAAAAATGGTGAAAGGTTAAAGGACTACGCCCTGGGGTACACCAGCAGTGACATCGGAAACACACACACTGCCGCCGCTGTTAAATATAAAAGTAAAAAGAACGTTAAAATGAATGTTGACCGAATTAAAAACGTCCTATTACTCGTACTCTTCCACAGTCTAACATATCACACCAACTAACCTACGTTATAATGGATGCCATTTGCTTTGTAAACAGTCATATTTGTATTGGAACACACACTAATTGCCAATCTTTCATCATTACAACAGCAAAGACGCCTTTTAGGGACGAATCAAATAAGCTATTACGGCTGTGGCTTTTAGTCTGTTTTTCCAATGAACGGCAAGCGTTGTTATTGAAACGGGATCTTTCTGCAATTAACACGTTAATATAAAAAGGTGTGGATGGTCGGTTGCGTGCATATCATCAAATTTGGATTGGAATACGCTAATCATGGCAATTAGGGTTACCCCTTATTTGGTTCTAGGTTGTTTGTCAGTACTGAAATTAATACAGAGGAAACCGTTTAGTTTGCTAGTTTTTAAAGCAATGTTTTAGATACGGGTGTCCATTGTGTAATTCCTAAATGCAGATGAAACTAGCTAATAAAGTATTGAACAAACATTCTTCAGAACAATATCACTTTCTATTTCAGTATGTTTTTGGTTTAGTTTCTCAATAGTGAATGAGCCAAAATAAGGAGAAAAAAAACTCGATTGATTACAATAAACAAACATAACTATTTAGATACATAGGTATTAGCGATTAGCATACAATGAGAAACTCGATGGCGCAGCGGCTAGCGCGTTTGGCTATTTGCTATCTTACCCGTTATGCAAGTTTCGCAATGCCGGGTCCAATTTAAAAAAAACATCTCGAGCTCCTCCTTGCTTCGGAAGGCACGTTAAGCCCTTGGTCCCGGTTGTTGTCGTAAGTTGGCAGTCGTTAAAACCCAACCCGCATTGGGCCAGCGTGTTGGCATATGGCCCAATATCCCTACGTGCTATAATTCAAGTGGGAGGCCTGTGCCCAGCAGTGGGACGTTTATAGGCTGATGATGATGATGATGATGATATAATGGGTACACAACTAGTTGTCTGGAAGAATTTGCTTTAAAGCTATAGAACCGCCAAATTGTATCATTGTATTTTTTTTATTTTTTTTCTATGTACTACTACATTTTTGCCCACGGCTTTGCGTGAATTAACTTTTAGCAGGCAATAATAACCTATGACCAACTTTAGGGCCCCATCTATAAAACTGATTTTGATGAATTTTAGTATGGAGTTAGCTCCAAGTCATCAAAATCAATTTAACAGTTTAATCTTAAAAGTACAGACACAAACAAACTTTTTTTCACATTTATGAAATAGGTTTAGGATGTAAGTATAATATATTTATGGTGTTTCAATAAAATGTATCTATCTACTTTAAGGCGTTCAAATATGAATTAATTCCAATCGCTCCGATCGCCTCTTGACCTATCGCGGAGTGCCCTACAGAGTTGGCTCTCTCGAAGGCTTTGTTCTTTCCTCTATTATACTTTAAGTAAAGACCACTCTATTTTAAAAGCTGGTATTATAGGTACGAGTATGTTACAAACTATGATCTAGTGTGATAGTCATTACTATTATTTTCTTTAAAGATTATTATTAATGTGCGTCTATCACATTAATAATAAATAAATCCTTTTAACCCATCCTGTTAATCTAAGTGACCGTGTGGGAGTGGGTTCACGTCAGTAGTCTAATGGAGCTATGGGGGTTGAACCACGATTTCTCGCGTTCAACCCGAGCTTCGATCAACAATACCGACTAGATGTCAGGTCGGCGCTAAAAATGTGTCTCGGTAAATAACAGCTCACTTGAGAAGTGAGCCTTTATTTTGTTTAGTTTGCTTGAAACAAAGCCAATGTAAACAGGTTCACAACGCCGCAATGTGTATTTAAAAGTTGCATAAATAATGCCCGAGAAAGCAATAC
Source organism: Scoparia ambigualis (assembly GCA_963921215.1). Taxonomy (NCBI): domain Eukaryota; kingdom Metazoa; phylum Arthropoda; class Insecta; order Lepidoptera; family Crambidae; genus Scoparia; species Scoparia ambigualis. The sequence goes on along the minus strand of OY992517.1, from coordinate 27,103,537 downwards.
GGCCGGAGTGTCACAGTATAAATAGCTTATATTTATACTGTGGGAGTGTCTTACTTTTGGTAAGTACATGTAGAATAAATTATATTAAGCTTTAAACTAACAAATAACATTAAATTTTGAACACAATTACCGATTTCAACCCACGCTACAAATGTTTGGCCAACGTTGACCAATAGACGCGCGCGCCAACATTTGTGTAACAGAGCAGTGGACGCATGGAGTGAGTGAGAGAGAAATACTTAGAAGATTTGTGATTTTATTACTGGGTCATGGTTGTAATTAGGTTGAACTTAAAACTGTTTGATAACTTTTGTCTCAGTTTGTTAGTAAAGAAATGTAGCTATAAGTTTATTCACGTCGACAGAATTGAGCTTTGATTTTGTACGTGACGCGTTATCTAGTTGGTATTTTTGATCGAAGAACCCGAGCATCTATCCGCTCGGCTAGTGACGCCTCATTAAAAATGTAAAGTACCGGTATACCCCACTGTCCTACAGCGGGGCAAGTGCCTTCATCATTTGAATTTAGTCTTTTGTACAATTTATAGGTATTAGCTAACCTTCTTATTCTTAGAGCGCCTCTCTAATCCTAAGGGCCAGTTAGTTTTAAAAATTTCCAACCACCAACTCCTTAAAGTGCCTCTCCAATAGTGAGGGTCAGTCAGTTTTAAAAATTTCCGACCACCAATCAGTGTACATACACCACGCTGGGAAAAAAACCTCACAGACTGATGGGTAACCACTAGACCGTAAAGGCAATTCACGCTTTTTACAAATCCCGACACATTTTGAACCGTTCACTGACCTCCGCCCATTGCAAAAGTTGCTTGATTTCCACCACCACAAACAAAACGCGCTCGCCGATGCGCCAACGATTTGTTATGGGAATTTCACGAACGCATTATATTTAGTTGTAGCGAATTTTAGAATCGCATTTTTTAGCGAATCAATATTTCACGTTGGATATATTTTGCGAACGCCAAATTTAGTTGCAGTGCGGATTTCAGTATCGCATATTTTAGCGAATTAATATTTCATGTTGGATATATTTTGCGAACGCCTTATTTAGTTGCAGCAGATTTCAGGATCGCATTATTTAAGCGTAAAAAAATTTCTATCATGCAGCATGGTGGGGCGGCCTGAGGCCCCCCTGCTATTAAAAAGTTAAGTATGCAAAACTATGATTCTGTCGGTTAGGTTAGACTTTTAACAAATAACGGAGGGGGCCGAAGGCTTCCCGACCCCCTTTTTTTCGTAATCATAAGTATATATAATGTATTTAAAAAAAAGCTTTCGCTAAAAATGCTACCTACTCTGAAATTTCATACTATTCATAGTTCATACTATTTGTCGTCAGCTGATCAGACAGTTTTGTATGGGAGGTCGAACGTTTTTGTCATTTTTGCACATAGGTTTCTTGGGGAAAGTTGTTCAGTTTCATAGGTGGAACTCACCCTTAATTTCATTAAAACGAATAAAAATTAAAAAGATTTAAAAAGACGTCATTAAAAAGATTTGCTACGGCCGATTGCTTTCGGCCTGAACCTACTCGTTTCGGAATAATACGATAATTTGTAATCACTATAGTATTATTTTAGTGAGCGGTTGTGGTACAGGAGCTCTTATATAAGGAATACTATCATCCCCTCTCTCCCTTGGGTGTCGTAAAAGGCGAGTGATAAGTGAGTGAAAGAACAGAGTGTTTCTTATCAGGCATACAATCCTGCAACTGCGCCATCCTATTACATGCAACGAATTAGTATGGGTGCAACTCTATAGCTAAAAAAAACATCTGCTCCTTTCAAAACTTTATACTTTTCAACCTAAATGTATGGAATCGCTGTACATATTGTTCTTTACACGTAGTAGGATGGCCCAGAGAGCCTACTCTCTTTCTCCGAAACGAAATTTCGGCCGATTTGCATTTGCTATTTATAGCGCTTTCCATTATATTTGTAAACAATTTTCAAAAAAATAATATAATATAAAATAATAATAATAAATTTTCCTACACTCACACCAAATATCTATCCCAAGAGAAGCTTCGTTATAAAACTCATTAAATAGTTACTAGACAACGGATAAACATACTTAAATACATACTTTTTATACATAGAAAACACCCAGACTCAAGACAATTTAGAAAAACAATAATTTCTAAATTGACCCGAACGGGGATCAAACCCGGAACCTCAGAGATGGCGACACCATGAAAACCGGTGTACAAAGCACTCGACCAAGGAGGTCGTCATATAATTCACGTCACTTATTAATTAATTATTTCCTCACTCAACAGCCTCATCCGCAATGCTTTTGCCACCGTTGGTGTACCGGCTGTTTCGAGATGGGCTGCAGGCTGCAACTGCAGGCGACATTGCGGCTAGCGGCTGCGGTTGACCGCAGTGCTGCCTGCGGTCGCGGTTGCTTCTATTTCCAAGCGCGGAGGCATGCCGCGGCTACACAATGTATAGAACAATGCCTCAGTCACTCCAGTACCTTTGTGCGAGACAGAATGTGGAGAAAAAGTTGCCATTTTTGTAAGAGACACGTGTAAACTTTCTGCGGTTGGCGACATCACTGGGGCTGCAGTCTGCTGCCGCGAATCAATTTCATAGAGATGCATCGAAACCAGTGGTGTCGCTTGCAGCCTGCAGCTGCAGTTTACAGCCTGCGGTCCGTGTTGGAAACATACCTTTAGAGCCAGCTGGTATCTCTCGCAGCGATGGCAAAAGACCTGACGGTATGACCATTGGACCTTGGAAGCTTGGCAGGCCGCTGATGTGGGATGCGACCTGTGCAGACACCCTCACATGTACGCGCCACCTCGCTTCATGTCGGAGCTACTGCGGTAAGTGCTGAAAGTCGTAAACGGAACAAGTACGCGAACCTAGGCCGCAACTATATATTTGTTCCGTTTGCAGTGGAGACATTGGGTCCATGGGGACCGGAGGCAAAATAGCTCGTTAAAGAGTTAAGTACTCGCCTTATTGAAGCCTCCGGTGACAAGAAGGCAGGCAGCTACCTCTGCCAGCGTATCAGCCTGGCAATCTAAAGAATTAAGGTTGCCAGCATTCTTGGTACCGTACCCGTGAGCCCACAGTTGGAGGACATCATTTATTTATAGGTTTATTTCCTTTTGTTTTAAGTTTACGTAAGTAGTTAAATTTTGTTTAAGTAATTATGTTATGTAATTGTTTTATTATTAAGTACTGTAGTTTTATTAATAATCTAAATGACAAACCAATTTTGTATGAACGAAATTTCGGAACAAATGGAAACCGCTGTGAATGGGAAACGAAAATAGTCCGAAATTTCGTTTCGGAGAAAGAGAGTAGGCCCTCAGTTGCGGGATTATGTACCTATTACCATACAGCCTGTTTAATATGGTTCTATGTACAGTCGAGATATTCGCCTGCACACTATAAGGTCACATTTTATCAACTGCAAATATATTGACAAAACATCTAATTGTGTCAGTGAAATAGATCCCTAGCATAAAAAAAAATCAGGCTAGTTTTTATTTTCACTTTTCTTAACAAAAAATCCTCTGATTAAATCAAAAACGGCCCTTTGAGTGCAACTACGGGCACGTGTAAGTGGTGTAGGCATTGCGGCCTGTGTTTCGGCTCCTTTAAATTTAAACTACCGTAACCGTACCGTAAAGGGTGTTTTATTTTACATTTAATCGAAATGTCTTTTGGCGTTTTGTTTTAAAAGTAGCGTATAAATATTTAAGGTTATTTCATAAAAATAGTTTAATTATGTTGTTGAATTTATTCTCAAAATATTTGAGGTTGATAAAATGTGACCTTCTATAGCTAATGGAGTGGATGAGCGCAAGCAAATATTAGGGTTGCAAAATTACGTAATTTTACCGAAAGTGCCGGTAAAATACGGGTAATTTACGGTAATTTATATAAATTACGGTAAAATTACCGGCAAAATATGAGGTTTTAAATTCTAATTTATTTTAAATCCAGCGCACGTAAGTATGAAAAACCATGCCGATAAGTGCAATTGACCATATTGTGCTGTGTTGTGCAGCGATATGCGCTCTTGCCGTTCCGCTGTCGGTAAAAAACTGAGCAAACGGCGCGCGATCAGTAGACTTGAATTCATCCGGCTCACTACTCCCGCGTGAATTACCTGAACGTCTATTCGAAAAACTACCTACATTATTTGTAAAAATAAATATGCCATGAAATCAAGCATAAGTGTGTGTCAAACGCACGAAAGGTGTGATGTGATTCGTATCTCAAATATTTTTGAGATTTTTAGTACGAACGAGCTCATTTTCTGTTTTACAAAATTCCAAAACTTCTTAAATATCTGTCAAATCTCATTTAATTCCATTTATTTGTTAAAGAGTAAATACATACACACAAACATACTTACTTCCGTAATAATAATGTTATTTAGTGGGTATGAACACGTTTAAAACGTTTTTTACCGAATATTACCGTATTTTACCAAAAATTACCAAATATTACGTAAAATATCGTAAAACACCGTATTTTACCAGGGTTATTTTACCGCTTTACATCCTTAAATATCGCCGAAAGTGGTCTACCGGCTTGTATTATTAGGTATTTATTCTATACTATCGGAAACTTCCTCGGCTGTACACACGGCGTCAAATCAACCTACCCAAAACTGTCAAATTTCTACAATCAATTTTGAACTTTATTATTTGGTTTGAAGAATCAATATTTATTGGAGAAATTTGACAGTTCAGGGTAGGTTGATCTGACGCCGAGTTAACATATTATACTATGTCGTAGAAACTCAATCAAGGCACTATGATTGGAGGCACTGTAAACAATTTTAAACAAACATTAAATCACTAGGTGTCGCAAACTTTTTAATTATCCCGTGAAACGATATCGTTAAAACGCAAATGAGTCAGTGAGCCTTTGCGATATTTCAATTTTAATATTCATAGATCGGTACAGGTTTGCGTGATATAAATTGTCAATATTCCTTATTTTTAATGAACAGTAGTGAAACAGCTAACAAGTTATTGAACTACACAGTAGTTTGGGAAATAATAAATAACGCATGTAGATCCGTTAAAAATAACGCATGTAGATCCGTTAAAAATAACGCATGTAGATCCGTTAAAAATAACGCATGTAGATCCGTTAAAAATAACGCATGTAGATCCGTTAAAAATAACGCATGTAGATCCGTTAAAAATAACGCATGTAGATCCGTTAAAAATGTGTATATACATAGTAACCGTGTCGCGCAGCGGTGAAAGAATACTTCACCCCTCTCTTCCCTTGGGTGTCGTTAAAGGGGACTAACAGACTAAAAACTGCACATACTTCAAACAGCATAGAGCAGCGATGGGCTCACCACCTGTCACGCTGAGCACATATGCAGTCGCTAATTGGTGAAAAGTGAACAATGGCAGAGGACTGCTTTTGCGGTCCTATACTATATGCGGCCGTGATTATATGTATGTATGAAAGCAGCGCAAAAAATGAATAAAATTATTAGGAAAATGTTGAAAAAATACTCACGACAAGAATTCGGAGATGCACCTTTTTTGACATTCCGGGTTACCGACAGTGCTATCGTGGTTCTATCCAACACGCGCTTTGACAACTTATGTACTCTCACTTTGAAAACCTAAGGCCCGGCCTCGGACCAAATATTACATATTTGGTCCTAGGGCCCGGCATTTATTCGATTCGATTATTTTTAGAGATACACTTATATTATTCAGGTTCGAAACCTGCCCATGAGAATTATTTCTACATTTTCCAAATTTGCGTAAGTAAAAATATAAAATGGTTAATATGAATTTTAAGCAATTTCTTGTCTCACGAATCAAAATAATGACCTCTAAATCCCAATGAACAAACATTGCATCTGAACTGAGAGATAAGCACGACAATTAAATTATTATGCCAAAGAGAACCTTTAATAAAGTAGACTAGATGATTTAAACCCGTTTCGAAGTTGGCGTGGCCTGAGATAAGCTGTCCGCAATTCAAAATTACCGGAAGCAAACGTGAAAGGGCGGAGCGAGTTAAAGTTGGGATGAAAATTTGTCAAACACTTGCGTTACGGGAGAGGTGAATGAATAATTCAATTTACACCTTCTGCGCAGTTGGAATGCAAAACAATAACTTGATAAATCAATGGATGAAAAAATAAAAAATGTAAATATACAGGGTTATTGGAAATACGTAGCGATCCCTTTAAGGGGTGATAGTGGAGATCAATAGCTATCAAGTTGCCTTTAGGTAGATGGGGCAAAAATGGACCGATTTTGAAAAAATATTTGTAAAAGAAATATTTAAAATATTAAGAAAAGTTGGTCAGGCTACATCAAAGTGGATTAAAAAAGAAGTTTACGTATTCAATGGTTGTTTTTGGGTGTTTTTAGTTTGCTAACACTCTAATACGTAAAAAAAAGAACAGGAATTTAAATAAGAGAAATAAAAAAAAATCTTGGTACATTTTTGCCCCATCTACTCTAGTGCAATTTGATAGCTAATGATCTCTACTATCACCGCATAAAGGGATCGCTACGTATTTCCAATAACCCTGTATATATATATTTAGGGTAAGCGTTTAGCCTTCATCTCATGGTAAGTGACGATAAGGCCCAAGGTGGAAACGCGTTTCACTCAGAATCCTCAACCACTAAGGAACTGGCTATCTTATCTCTAAACTGTCGGAATTAACATTGTTGTTATGGTGCCAGACTTTATATAGGATAGTGGTAGCTTGCCAGGCGGACTTAGCAAGCCGTACTATCAACCAAAAGAAGTACACAAAGGTGTACCCCCCGCTGGGAATCGAACCCAGGACCTCTGGGTCTAAGACCAGTGGATCAGCCACTAGACCACAGAGGCGGTTAATTAGGTAGTTATTTTGTCCATGGGGTGCTTACTAGCTTGTAAAACACGTATTTATCAAAAAAAGACAGATACCACCAGAATGAGCAGCTACTTAAGTCATCTTTTAAGCCTCTTTGTCCTGCGAAGCAATGCCAATAATTTTTCTGTGTACTGCTTTTCTTTTCAAACAAAGTTTAGTAAGTCAATCAAAGGTTTTGCAATTAAAACTTTTAAAAATGTGACAACGTACCTATACCTCTGTAACCAAACGGTTAGCCACAAAAAACTATGGCTTAATTTTGATAATGTGGCAACTTTTTATCTAAAGACAGCGCGAAATGAGCCTTTCTAGATTCACCCTCTACAGTTTGACCAAACGCGGCGTGTTGGCGTGGCCCTGTACAAGAAAAACTTTGCAATAATTAATACTCGTAGTGGTTCGCGGCTTCATTAAGGATATTTTCACACCTCCTATATTTTTTTTTAAACAATAACACTTGAAGCAAAGATCCGTGGTAAATCAATAAAGCAATCGTACGTTCAAGGTATAGCTGGTAGTGTAAAACTGCAGCACTTTAAAAAATCGACAGGAAAACAAAAGAAAAATTGCCAGGGTTGCGCAATTGTGAGAACTGTCGCCCGTATCGCAATCGACAGCGATTTCATGTTCCACTTGAGGCAGAAACTGAATCGGTCCAGTAGTTCCAGAGATTACTTGTATCGTATCTAAGAAAAGTAACCTACTAATAGAAAAATGAGATGCACCAATTGAAAAATTGAAATTGAAATTGAAAAACGTTTATTGACATCACACAACAAGCACACAAATGAACAATTTATAAAACAAAAAAAAAATAAAATTAAGAAATAAAAAACAGTACATTGCGCCCAGTTGTGTGATGACAACACTGTGCACAACTCAGTATAAGCAGCAAGCTGTGCCTGCTGCACTGATATTCTGCTGTACACAGTAGTGACATCACGGTACGACACATGAGAATAAAAAAATTATTTACATACAAATTACTACGTTTACTAACATAAAACAAAAAACAATAATAATAATAACACTAATCAAACTGACAGTTACAAAACGGGCATACAAAGAAACAATTATCAACATCGAAACGCAACACAGACCGGAAATAACAATATCAGTTCAGTCAATGAACATATCAGTTTAGCACAATTAAATTAACTACGACAGGATTCACATTACGGGACAAACAAACAAATGCCGGCTTATGGTTACCTACACTCATCCGTTTGGGATTGGAAATTACTAGGTATTTACTATGTTGCACCATTTTGTTTCCCTCACTACGACTTACGTACTTTCGTACAAAATGAGAAAAACAAACAGTGCAAATATGTGACTCGCCTTCAGCGTGAGGTCAGAGTGTCGATTTAAAATATCTATAAACATAATGTTTTACTTTACAGTGTGCACACACAGCAAATTATACAGTGAAAACAAAACCGCCTCAATGACCAGCATGTAAACCAATCCAGTAAGTACCAGGATATGAGGAGGGTTGGGGGAGAAAATTCAATTACTAGACTATGACATATTTTGTGATTTAATTAAATATGCCTTTAGTGCTCTACTAAAAGTATTACCTGTTTTCAGTGTGCGTATGGGAGGCGGCAAGTTATTCCAACACTTGGAGGCTAAGTACTTAAAAGAGCCTCGAAATGCAGCCGACCTGTGCTTGGGAGTCTGAATCATATAAGAAGCTGCTTTGGTGCGATATGAGTTACTATACTTTGCCCAATTTAGTTTGTTGTATAGATATTCAGGTAATTTTGTTTTTACAATGTCAAAGAGCAGAGTAGCAAAGTGTAGCTTTCTACGAGAGCACATTTTTAAAAGATTGGAGTCATTTAAAAATGGGGTGATGTGTACTCTAGGTGGAATGGAGAAACAGAAACGTGCGCATGCATTCTGTACACGTTGCAACAGTTGCTCAGTCCTTGCGAGCAGACAGGGGCCAAAAACAGTGTCTGCGTAATTTAATTTTGAAAGTACCAGTGACTCACACAATCTGACTCTTAGGTCCTCTCTGAGAAAGGGTCGAAATTTGTATAAAAGCTTAAGGCGATAAAAGCAATTTCGAACAGCTTCTGAAGTGTACTTTTCAAAGCGCAAATTGGACTCGAAGATCACTCCTAGATTTCTCGCCTCTGTAACCATCTCAACCAGCTGGTTAGCAATGGAAATTTTAGGGTGACACTCCAAGATACTGGAAACCTGTTTACCCGACCCAAGTATCATGTATTTGGTCTTACCTGGATTCAGCACCAAGCCATTACGTTGTGACCATTCAGATAGACTGAGTAAATCATCATTAATTTTGTTCACTGAGCTAGTTGTATCACTGGGATAGAAATTCATATACATCTGAACGTCATCAGCGTATAGGTGGTACTGACAATGTTTTATGCTTTTAGATATATCTGCAGTGAACAAAATAAATAGAATCGGACCCAATATTGATCCCTGCGGGACACCTCTGGATAAGGACCTGCAGTGCGAATAAGAAACTGAACCATTGTCCCCCTTTACCTCAACAATTTGTGAGCGGTTCTGCAAATAGTTGTGGAACCAGCGAACAGTGGCAACATCAAAACCATAATACGCTAGCTTGGAAAGGAGTAGTAGGACATCCAAACAGTCAAAGGCACGGGAGTAATCAAGGAGAACCAGGAGTGTACCCATGCCTCTATCCTGTGCAGATAGAACATCATCCACTACATTAAGAAGTGCTGTGGATGTGCTGCGTTTCTTCCGGAAGCCCGACTGAACCTGGGGAAGCAAAGAGTTTGATTCCAAGTACTTAACCATCTGTTTGCTTAACACCTTCTCGACGATCTTAGAGAGACAAGGGAGAATGCTTATAGGCCGAAGATCACTAACACTGCAGGGACTCGCATTCTTTGGGATAGGTTTAATTAGGGCTGTTTTCCATACATCTGGGAAATAAGAATAAGTCAGAGATCTATTGACTATAGCTGTTATTGCACCAAGGGACTGCGGCAGAGTCAGAAGTATCATCTGTAACGAGATACCGTCAAACCCAACTGAATCAGAGTGCAGACTCCGAATAATATCAGCCACTGATGCCTCTGACACTGTGGAAAAACAAAAATTTGGATGTGCCATGCCTGTGAAACTCATAATAAGTTAAGTCAGAGATACTAGTAGTTGATGTACCAGGCACATTTAGAAAATGGTTATTTATGACATTAGGATCAAGACAAGGAATAGGTACCTATATCTTTGTTATTTTTTATGACTATATGTTTCTTTAAATTTTTCAAACCACCAAATTAACCAAATTAAAACATCTCGAGCTCCTCCGTGCTTCGGAAAGCACGTTAAGCCGTTGGTCCCGGTTGTTGTCGTAAGATGACAGTCGTTAAAACCCACCAACCAGCATTGGGCCAGCGTGGTGGGTTATGGCCCAATATCCCCACGTGCTATTGTCCACGTGGGAGGCCTGTGCCCAGCAGTGGGACGTTAATAGGCTGATGATGATGATGAATAAACCTCTTAAAACGTCCACACAATAAGAGTTTGACGTCTTAACGAGATATTTAGGTAGGTACGCATTCCGTTTGGTGATGTGCGTGCTAATTCTAAGTGTCAACATTACGAAGTGCCCCTCCTCACTCTGCCGGCCCACAAAGTGCCTCTTCACGCTTCGTTTGAAGGACCCTATGTCATAGATAGGAGGAAAACAGGGTGCTGGTAAACTATTCCATCTTTAGGAGGTGCTACAAAGAAACGAGTCACCAAATTTCTTTGTGCGTGACGGAATATTAGAGACTGTAAGTTGGTGACTCCGGAGAGCAGTACGCGTACTCCTATGGAGAAAGGGAGAAGGAGGGATTAGGTCAAAGAGTTCTTCAGAGCACTCGCCATTAGTATATTATTATGTCAAAGCTGCCACTTTTCTGCTACTATTAAGTACGGTATTGTACATCTAGTTTTATAAGTGATTGAAGGTCATCAGCCTATAATACAAACGTTCCACTGTAGTAGTAGGGTTTTGAGAGTTCTGGCGCACTCAAAACTGGTCTGGTTCTGACCCCCGCTGGGCTAGTTCAAGTCGTTTCCAAAACTAAAACTAAAAAAAAAAAAAAAAAAAGAAAAAAAAAAAGGAAAACCCCCCGAAGAGCGATATCTTTAACCGTTTCCGAGATACAATTTTCGAGCGGCAGCTCTCAGTTGATTTACTAATGAATCGTTAATGACTCCTCGGTCCTAATCACCATTCCCGATGCACATCATTATCTAATGACGTACCGACGCCACTGTACTCTTGTTCAGTTGATTTACTAATAAACCACTGTTAATGACACCTCGGTCTAATCACCTTAACAACTATACGATTGTATTTTATTGATTCTTCAGGAAAGCGCTTTGTCTTCATCTCACCTGATGTTAGGAGATGAAAAGTAAGATCAAAGTGAAGGCATAACTTCACCTGGAATCCTCACTACTAAGGCACTGACTTAGATAAAATGGTGGTACGAAGCTTGCCAAACGGATATCGAACCCGTGACCCGGAGTCTGAGACCGGGGTAGTCCTAACCACTTCACCACAGAGGTGGTTAGTGAGCTAATTGTAATCATTCAAGTCCTACCACCAACCATACTGAATACACACATGTGCAACCTCTGCTGGGAATCGAACCCGTGACCGTGAGTCTGAGACCGGGGTAGTCCTAACCACTTAACCACAGCGGCGGTTAGTGTGTTAATTGTAATAATGGACATTCGGTATGCATGAAATCTTCCCTTCATGGACCATCTCTCGTGAAATATTTTTGCTATAATAATACACCCATACTTACTAACTTTCTGATAAGAGTATATCTTAATAACTTTGTTCATTATAATTAGATAAACTCTATTTACTTATACTTTGAAACTAGTTTATCTGCTCGTTTAAATTAAATTAGCTACCGAACTTGTTTATTCGTGATAGAGAAACACACATTGTTCATTAAAATTAGACTTTGAAAGTAAAATTTTCCTAAACTAAAGTTAAAATAATCATTACATTAACTATCTTGTCTTGTTAAACAACATCGAATTAGATATCTTAAGTAGAGTAAGTTCAAATAGTCATTACTTACTAAAATTGATATATAACACACTGAGTTGTCTATTTTCGATACTCGTGCATAGGAAACTACTACAAGTGCTCCGTTCTGTATTCAACACCAGTACCATGAATGTAAGTAAAACGTTTTTATTTTTTATTTTCTGAGTGAATGTTCTGATTTGTTCTGACTTCTGTCTAACGTATATGATGTGCATAAAACTGATGTGATTCGCTTTCATTTTTTAATTACTGAGTGAATGTTCTGATTTTTTATGACTTCTGAGTAACGTATAAAATTGTACTGGTTGTTACAGATTGCTCGTTCTACATTCAATGAAGACGATGACGATGTGGTGTTCCAAGAAAACACATATAAACATTATTATTACCCACAGTCGGACGACGATGAACTTCCATCGTTGCAGAAGAAAGAATCAATCGACGAATTCTTTGAACCACCAAAGAAGAAGCCGAGGACAATGAGATCTTCAACAGTTGGACGTTGTTCCGGGAGAGATTCGACATCTTACGTGTCAACCAACACCGACGACGGAGCAAGTGCAACACATCTCATTAAGATTGAGGTGTATGATTTGAAGAAGATTGAAAACATTGATCAATCGGACCATTGGAAGCATGCAGATGTTCGTGTGAAATATTACACAAAGTCTATCAATGACGATCATCATAAGAAAACTCGTCAGCTTATTTACAACATAACAAAGGAAATATCCAATTCTCCGAATTGTCGGAAATACTCTTACAGCAACAAAGATAAAAAGTAATACGCCTAAATCCATAGTACTTATTTGTGATTTTGTAGAACGAAGCACTTTCTTATGTCATACAATAAATCAGATATTGGTTTGTGAGTATAAAATAAATATATTGTTAAATCATTTACTTGTTTTTATTTATTTCAAAGGTTTTAATGAAAATACCAAGTTAAATTTCAACATATTTAATAATAATTTCTCAAAAAAAAAATAGGTTACAGTGACATGTTATTGAATCAATAAAAAAGACTTAAATACATGTTTTATTAACACATCATTATTATGTATCTTTATTAAACATTTCAACAAAGTCACTAAGAGGCATACCTCTAAGCTTAAGATACAAATACACAAGACGTTATTCACCATAAAGAATAAGAAATATCGAATACAATATAACTTAAATTATATAAAATAGTTTTTTAAAATTTTATTTATCGTAATTTATAATGACCCCATGCTAATGTGTCAGTGGAATTTGGTATAATATATGTATCTCTTGGTATCATTGTAAGACAAACAAATTTTATTTATCTTTTGAGTAAAAATGACATGTTTAATGGATCTAAAACGATACATTTCAGCAAGTTCTACATTTTTTTTAAACAAACAAGTTTTATAATTATGTAATTTCAATTGTCTAGTTACACATTTGTTTACACCTTTTGCTTTAGTTATTGTTTTATTCTCTACTTGCATAGCATACATTTTTGAGCGTAAACCGACAAATTCAGAAAAAACATGGCCATTGTGTTCATCTTTAAAATAACCTATTTTTTTTCTTATTTAATAAAGGAAAACCATAAATATTGTTTCGTGCGTAATCCGATGTGTCAAAATAATTACATATATCGGGTAGAATTTCTTTATAAAAATCTGCACAAAAAATTTGGTAAACTAAGCTGTCAGTGTCCGTATACAACAATTTTAAATTTTCAAATTTACACTTCATGTATTTGTAATGGAAATCATACATTAAAGTTTTTGATAAATCTAATATACTAAAACCTAAAAATATGGGTTTATTGTAAAAAAGTTTAGTCTTTTGTAATTGGACTGCTACTAAACTCTCAGAGAAAACTGACAAACTATGAAATTCAGGTTTGGCAATCAGATCTGACACACCTTTTCTTTTACCCCGATTTTCCCAGTGAGTCAATAGTTTAACGTTTACTCTTTTTTCAATATTTTCCATGGTCTTTCCAAAAATTGAATTATTCATTAACTTATAAAAATCTTTTTCAAAATCAGATTTTGCTAACGTACGCAATTGCGTGTTTAAATCTATATATTTTTTTAACCAGGCACTCTGTTTAAATTTCAGAACTCTATGAACTTTCGTAAGTTTTAAACCCAACTCTAAGCTTTGTAAGAGATTTCTATAATGTAAAATATATTTTTCCTTATTATTTAAATTTGGGACCAGCTTTCGTTCCTTAGAACCACCAATACAAATATTTTCAGGACATAATGGTAAATCGGAATGATGATCATGAAGGCTATCAGGATATTCCAAATCTACTTCTAAAATGTAACCAAACTCTGAAGTGATAGGAACATTAAAATTAACATCAACACTCGCCCATTCAAATTGAGAAATAGGTAAATACTGAGACATAGCCCACCCATACAAATTATTAGCATCCAAATATGTTAGAAAAGAAATAGGATCATCTGCTTTATAATTATCCATATAAGGATTATTGGCTTTAGCGTAACGATTACTACATTGAGACACACCACCTCTGATACCAGCTTTTATAAAGGCTATTTTATCAAAATCTGTCAATAACTCGATTTCGACTTCGGTAAACTTTAACATAGCGTCCCAGCTTAAACCAGGAGCAGTGTAATAATGAGCAGGATCTAAATCATAGGTTTTTAAACAAACATTTCTAAAGTTTTCGAATATATCACTTAAAAGCAAAACATCTGTTTTTAAATAAAGATTAGAATAATCAGACATACTACAACATTTAAAATGAGACTACACTCTTTGAGCGTGAACGTAGTCTTCGTTAGAAATCGTTGACCCAGTAAGTGAATTAAAAAAGTCAAAAATTTTTGGTAATGATGGTGATTTTAATGACCTGAAAGAACTCATATACTCATATGGATATACACCTTTTCTTTTCAGCAATTCAAAGTCGTTTACATTCGGAAATTCATTTTTTAGTTCTATAAACTGATTATTATTAAGATTAGAAGCTAATGAATTTAAACTACTTGATAAAAATTTAAAAGAATCAATAAACCTTAAACTTACACGCTGACCGTTTACGTGAAGAATTTTAGAAAATGAAATATATTTTTCTTTATTTTGGGGGATTATTTGTACTTCACCATCAGCAAAATTTAATGCGTGTACAATAAAGTGAGCATCGTAATTACTTAGATTATGTAATACTACTGGTACAAAGTCTATTTTATGAAACTTTTTACTACATATTTCATGTGAAACACCTATAAACGCTCCCGTCTGCCAGTTGTAGTCAATAAATTGCTCATATAAATCTTTTTTACAAATGTAACATACTTTGGTTTCTTCTATATATTTTTTATTTTCATTCGTAAGCGGGAGAGGAGCAGTTTGAAAACTATATTTACTACATATAATTTTTAAATCTTCTTGGAGCTTATTCATAAATACATGAGCACAGTTTTCTCCGCTATAACTAACATATTTAGAGAGATTACTATCATATGAACACTTAATATAATAACCGAAACTGTACACGTCATGCCTCTGAACATTAATGGTTGATGATTTGTTAGGATCACCAGAACAAGAGGCAATAGGTTTTAAAAACGATTCGAAGTCAGCGTAAATAATAAAAGGAACCCTCTTTTTCTTTTCAAATTTATCAAAATATAACCTATCATTAGAAACATTTTCATTGAACCAGTTTTTTCTAAACATACTTGGACTTGGTAATATTGTACTAATATGAGCACAATCATATTTTTGGTGGTTATCTACCGCATTGCTTGTAGGAAAATAAAGCAGACAACCATCACAAATGTGAACCGCGCCATTTCGTTTAGTGATCTGCTTACTCACTAATCGTGATAAATTTTTAATATAGCAATAATGTCCGTTACTACCACTGGTGACGTATAGTAAATTTATATGTGTTGATTTGCGAGACTTTGTGAAGTACAGGGGGCCAATAACATGATGAGTTTTAGTCTCTGAGTTATATTCTAAACCAAAAACGTTAATGCTTATATTGTTTAAGCGCTCAACTCTGTAAATATCAGTTAATTTTACTGGAAACGAAATCCCATTAAAATTTAACTTGTTTTCCAATTTCCAATACTCGTTTACACGATCGGGGTTTTTTGTTACAGGATACAAAGCTGAGAGTAAAGTTCATTTACAACACTGCACATCTGCGTTTTTAACATTGATGACTGCTTTTTTAGTCCTAATGTCATAAGGTAATTCAATAAAAGATGATCCCCGCAGTGGATTGAATTTATTAATATTCATATCTAAACTAATTAGGTCCGTAAGACTCCATCCACTATCTTTTTTCTCAAACTCACTGACTTTATTAGCTAATACTTCTTTTATTGAATTAAAAAGTATATTGATGTCTTCGGATTCATTGAGAATATAGTTCTGAGTTTGGAAGTCAAAAACGTTTTGTACATTTTTATTTTGGTGCACGAAGTTGGCACACAGTATAAAGTTTACTTTAAACGTTTTTAATTGTACTATATCATCAAGAATCAAAGTCCTTAAATCATCAATTATTGAATTAAAAAATGTATCAACCGTTTCCAAATCTTTTGAGTCCGCTAAAGAAGTTATTCTGTATGTGTGAACTCTTTTGCCAAAAGCAGTTTCAATTAACCTTACATTTGGTAAATTATCATGGGAACGAAACACATTATTTTTGTGATTCTTACTTTTATAGTGATTGGATAAATACCTTTTTTTAACGGAAATATTGCAAACTGAACACATCATCATCTCGCTATTATCTGCAGTCGAATCATCTTCAGCTCCTCTAGATGTTGATGGTTCATTAATACGTCGTCTTTTCTCATTGTTTTGAATGCTATTCTCAGTTTGCCGTTTTAATCCTCTCCCAATTTGTATGTTAACACTGTAAACATAAATAAAAATATTAGAACTAACAAAAAATCAACAACATATATTTTTTTTTAAATATTAAAAATAATACTTACGTCTTTTCAATTTCTTCACTGAGTTTCACTAATGATTCATCGAAATATGAGTCAAAAATATTTCGTTCTTTACTTTCAGTAGTTTCTACTATATCACAGATTTCATTTAACTCTTCATCATATTCAGTGCAGTTCAGTGAAACTCAGTGAAGAAATTGAAAAGACGTAAGTATTATTTTTAATATTTAAAAAAAAAAAATATGTTGTTGATTTTTTGTTAGTTCTAATATTTTTATTTATGTTTACAGTGTTAACATACAAATTGGGAGAGGATTAAAACGGCAAACTGAGAATAGCATTCAAAACAATGAGAAAAGACGACGTATTAATGAACCATCAACATCTAGAGGAGCTGAAGATGATTCGACTGCAGATAATAGCGAGATGATGATGTGTTCAGTTTGCAATATTTCCGTTAAAAAAAGGTATTTATCCAATCACTATAAAAGTAAGAATCACAAAAATAATGTGTTTCGTTCCCATGATAATTTACCAAATGTAAGGTTAATTGAAACTGCTTTTGGCAAAAGAGTTCACACATACAGAATAACTTCTTTAGCGGACTCAAAAGATTTGGAAACGGTTGATACATTTTTTAATTCAATAATTGATGATTTAAGGACTTTGATTCTTGATGATATAGTACAATTAAAAACGTTTAAAGTAAACTTTATACTGTGTGCCAACTTCGTGCACCAAAATAAAAATGTACAAAACGTTTTTGACTTCCAAACTCAGAACTATATTCTCAATGAATCCGAAGACATCAATATACTTTTTAATTCAATAAAAGAAGTATTAGCTAATAAAGTCAGTGAGTTTGAGAAAAAAGATAGTGGATGGAGTCTTACGGACCTAATTAGTTTAGATATGAATATTAATAAATTCAATCCACTGCGGGGATCATCTTTTATTGAATTACCTTATGACATTAGGACTAAAAAAGCAGTCATCAATGTTAAAAACGCAGATGTGCAGTGTTGTAAATGAACTTTACTCTCAGCTTTGTATCCTGTAACAAAAAACCCCGATCGTGTAAACGAGTATTGGAAATTGGAAAACAAGTTAAATTTTAATGGGATTTCGTTTCCAGTAAAATTAACTGATATTTACAGAGTTGAGCGCTTAAACAATATAAGCATTAACGTTTTTGGTTTAGAATATAACTCAGAGACTAAAACTCATCATGTTATTGGCCCCCTGTACTTCACAAAGTCTCGCAAATCAACACATATAAATTTACTATACGTCACCAGTGGTAGTAACGGACATTATTGCTATATTAAAAATTTATCACGATTAGTGAGTAAGCAGATCACTAAACGAAATGGCGCGGTTCACATTTGTGATGGTTGTCTGCTTTATTTTCCTACAAGCAATGCGGTAGATAACCACTAAAAATATGATTGTGCTCATATTAGTACAATATTACCAAGTCCAAGTATGTTTAGAAAAAACTGGTTCAATGAAAATGTTTCTAATGATAGGTTATATTTTGATAAATTTGAAAAGAAAAAGAGGGTTCCTTTTATTATTTACGCTGACTTCGAATCGTTTTTAAAACCTATTGCCTCTTGTTCTGGTGATCCTAACAAATCATCAACCATTAATGTTCAGAGACATGACGTGTACAGTTTCGGTTATTATATTAAGTGTTCATATGATAGTAATCTCTCTAAATATGTTAGTTATAGCGGAGAAAACTGTGCTCATGTATTTATGAATAAGCTCCAAGAAGATTTAAAAATTATATGTAGTAAATATAGTTTTCAAACTGCTCCTCTCCCGCTTACGAATGAAAATAAAAAATATATAGAAGAAACCAAAGTATGTTACATTTGTAAAAAAGATTTATATGAGCAATTTATTGACTACAACTGGCAGACGGGAGCGTTTATAGGTGTTTCACATGAAATATGTAGTAAAAAGTTTCATAAAATAGACTTTGTACCAGTAGTATTACATAATCTAAGTAATTACGATGCTCACTTTATTGTACACGCATTAAATTTTGCTGATGGTGAAGTACAAATAATCCCCCAAAATAAAGAAAAATATATTTCATTTTCTAAAATTCTTCACGTAAACGGTCAGCGTGTAAGTTTAAGGTTTATTGATTCTTTTAAATTTTTATCAAGTAGTTTAAATTCATTAGCTTCTAATCTTAATAATAATCAGTTTATAGAACTAAAAAATGAATTTCCGAATGTAAACGACTTTGAATTGCTGAAAAGAAAAGGTGTATATCCATATGAGTATATGAGTTCTTTCAGCGGGCCGATCGCCGTAATTTTATGACACATTAGTCGAGTGTACGTGCAGTTCACGCATATGTGAAGTACACGTTAAACGCAAACAACAATTGGTATTGCCCTAAAATAAAACTACGCGTCATCGTCACCTGCACTGCACGTCAACTGCACCTACGCGTGAAACCAGTGTGTGTTGCCGTACGCAAGTTTTATTAATTCTATATCGATTATTCGTTATGTAATCGATTATGTCCATGAATAAAGTTGTTGTTACAGGGCTACATCACGCCTAATAACCTAGGATCTAAGTTTATACACAAACATAACACTTGATTTTGTTCTAAGCATAGTAAAAATGGTATTAAAACGGAAATATTGAACACAAAATATGGATTTAAGGATGTATCCCTTTGCATACCTTCCCATAAAGAAAAAAACACTGTTGGTTCTGATTGACAGTTGGGTTGACGTTAGGTTTAAATATTAAAATAGGTGTCCAATCATTTGACAAAAAACAAATGCCAAATTTTCATTTGAAAAATAACATTTGACTAAATAATACTTGATAAATGTATCATTTTACAAACTATTGTTTAATAAACTACTCATTAGACAATATACCTATTTACTAAAAAAAAAATATTATGCTAAAACATTATTTCACAAATTGATTATTTTTTAAACATGTTAGTTGGCAAAACAATGTAAAGCATAAATAACATTTAACAAATACTAGCTGCCCTACTCCTGTAGGTCACGTGATAGGTTAGATATTTAAGACAATCGCGAAACGCAGCGTAGCGATTGTCTTAAATTTCGAGGTTATTTTTTTTATTAGACAACAGAAATACTAGCTGCCCTACTCCTAAATAAATAAATTGAAATTGCTAACATCCTTGCTTATATAATATATCATACCTAATATACCATACTTTTTGTAAAATCACCAATTTGGCAAACGAATTATTTAGTCAAGTGAATATTATAAAAATAAGATTTTAACAGTAGATATATTTTCTAAGAAAAACATTTGCGAAATAAATCTGTGTTATGTCAAATGATTCTTTTTAAAGTAATATGTTTGCGAAAAGAAAGTTTGTCAAATGATTAGTTTCAAACGTTGTTTGTAAAATTATCTTTTGTCATACGTTTTTTGTTAAACAATAGTAAACTATTAAAATAATTGAATTTATTTGTATTTCGCTCGGAGTTATTTTACTTGATAAGGTAAGGTATTGTGTAACTATTGTTAAAGTAAGTTGGCGTTTAATTGGTTTGCCGGCAGTAGTTACAAAGATAATATGAGATTATGAGAAGTTTTTACTTTGTAGATTTACGGTTTAATTTTTGATGGCGACACCCAGAAAAGAAATCGTGTCTGAGACAAATTGAGGTATTGGTGGAGTTTCTCGAGAACCACCGGGACCTCGCCATTGGCGTTTCTCGCAGTTTGCTTTTTCTGTGTTGGGTTTGCTTTACTAATACACAACTCATTATCCAATGTGATACTTTTTGCTTTCCATGTTTATAAAATTATTTGTGTATTTTTGTTTATTTCATGGTCAATCTGTGTTCGCTAGCATAAAATTGAAGAGATATTTACTGAGCATTTTTTTAGTGATAAATTTTGTGTGTTCATTTGCTTTATATTAACTAAAATGCAGAGGCCACTAAAGAGCTTCCAGAATCCATGCGGTTAGAAAAGGTGAACTATCCTTATTCAGGTTTTTTTAAGTCAGGGATGCGAAAAGAAAAAGAGCTTTTGAGATGTGAAGATAGAATCATCATCATCATCAGCCTATAAACGTCCCACTGCTGGGCACATGCCTCCCACGTGGTCAATGGTACGTGGGGATATTGGGCCATAACCCACCACGCTGGCCCAATGCGGGTTGGTGGGTTTTAACGACTGTCATCTTACGACAACAACCCGGGACCAACGCCTTAACGTGCCTTCCGAAGCACGAGATCTTTTTAATTTGGTCATCCACCCAGCGACCCGGCATTGCCAAAGTTGCTTAGCGGGCAAGATCGCAAGCCGAACGCGCTAGCCGCTGCGCCATCGAACTCAACTAACGAGTGAAGGTAGAATACTGCTGTTTAAAAATGTATATTTTGCTTACAGAATAAACGTTGCTGCTGTCGTCGTTCTGATGATGAGCTAACTAATTACTTCCCCTAATATAAGTACCTATGTGTAGAATTTAAGGATTTGAGATATTGTGACAATATTAAACATTTTTTTATTAAATTTTATATTTGTTTTTATTACATAAGGTTTCTCTCGTTCCAAAGCCTTTGAATAAGAGCCTGTTGGACTGTCCTCTCCTACATTAACTCGATATTTACACGCCTATCAATATTTTGTGGTACTTGAGCCACTCTTCTTAACTCTGCCTACGCAGCCACCCTGCGGACTTGATTTAAAGCCTCACGCTTGCGTTCTTGTAAATTAAGTTGAGGAGCAGGAATTTGAGCACGTAGAGCCATGTTGTGCAGTACAGCACATGCATTCACGATTCGCCCAGCAAATACTGGATCGTAGTGAAGCATCCTCGCAGACAACAAACATCTAAAAAATAAGATTTACATTCACAGCTAAACAGATTTGGATGAAGCATAGTATGTAAATTTATTTATGTAAGATGGAGCACGCGCTTGATCAACAAATAAGCTACTTCATATCTCGATCCATCGAGTGGTTACTGTGGGAGAAACAAAATTATGCTACAATCCCAAATCTTCTTGATCTGCCAAATCCAACAATTGCCAACGCAAATGGTTCATGCTCAAATTTTGTGCCTGAAAAATTAAGTAGATAGGTATGAAATTATAAGTTAGGTAAGTACATTACTCGATAATTGTGTATGATGCTGTTTTTTTACTATATATCTGTAGGAAATGACATAAAAGTTACTAACAAGATTTGCAAAGTTAACAATCCATACACTTCTGCAATGCGTTACCAACACTCGATGAACACTGCAAAGTGACATTTCATTTGACATTTATGAAACGTCTAAATTTAGCGCGATACCGTTTTTGTGCGATACAAAACACGCGTAAGTGAGGTTCTAATATGACAATACGGCGGTGCGCTGCGTTGAGGTGAGCGTGACGTGTGCGTCATTATTTAATTACGGCAATACGAAATCAAACGTTATGACGCAAACGCAGTCAAGACGCGCTGCATAACATTACGGCGATCGGCCCGCAGGTCGTTAAAATCACCATCATTACCAAAAATTTTTGACTTTTTTAATTCACTTACTGGGTCAACGATTTCTAACGAAGACTACGTTCACGCTCAAAGAGTGTGGTCTCATTTTAAATGTTGTAGTATGTCTGATTATTCTAATCTTTATTTAAAAACAGATGTTTTGCTTTTAAGTGATATATTCGAAAACTTTAGAAATGTTTGTTTAAAAACCTATGATTTAGATCCTGCTCATTATTACACTGCTCCTGGTTTAAGCTGGGACGCTATGTTAAAGTTTACCGAAGTCGAAATCGAGTTATTGACAGATTTTGATAAAATAGCCTTTATAAAAGCTGGTATCAGAGGTGGTGTGTCTCAATGTAGTAATCGTTACGCTAAAACCAATAATCCTTATATGGATAATTATAAAGCAGATGATCCTATTTCTTTTCTAACATATTTGGATGCTAATAATTTGTATGGGTGGGCTATGTCTCAGTATTTACCTATTTCTCAATTTGAATGGGCGAGTGTTGATGTTAATTTTAATGTTCCTATCACTTCAGAGTTTGGTTACATTTTAGAAGTAGATTTGGAATATCCTGATAGCCTTTATGATCATCATTCCGATTTACCATTATGTCCTGAAAATATTTGTATTGGTGGTTCTAAGGAACGAAAGCTGGTCCCAAATTTAAATAATAAGGAAAAATATATTTTACATTATAGAAATCTCTTACAAAGCTTAGAGTTGGGTTTAAAACTTACGAAAGTTCATAGAGTTCTGAAATTTAAACAGAGTGCCTGGTTAAAAAAATATATAGATTTAAACACGCAATTGCGTACGTTAGCAAAATCTGATTTTGAAAAAGATTTTTATAAGTTAATGAATAATTCAATTTTTGGAAAGACCATGGAAAATATTGAAAAAAGAGTAAACGTTAAACTATTGACTCACTGGGAAAATCGGGGTAAAAGAAAAGGTGTGTCAGATCTGATTGCCAAACCTGAATTTCATAGTTTGTCAGTTTTCTCTGAGAGTTTAGTAGCAGTCCAATTACAAAAGACTAAACTTTTTTACAATAAACCCATATTTTTAGGTTTTAGTATATTAGATTTATCAAAAACTTTAATGTATGATTTCCATTACAAATACATGAAGTGTAAATTTGAAAATTTAAAATTGTTGTATACGGACACTGACAGCTTAGTTTACCAAATTTTTTGTGCAGATTTTTATAAAGAAATTCTACCCGATATATGTAATTATTTTGACACATCGGATTACGCACGAAACAATATTTATGGTTTTCCTTTATTAAATAAGAAAAAAATAGGTTATTTTAAAGATGAACACAATGGCCATGTTTTTTCTGAATTTGTCGGTTTACGCTCAAAAATGTATGCTATGCAAGTAGAGAATAAAACATTAACTAAAGCAAAAGGTGTAAACAAATGTGTAACTAGACAATTGAAATTACATAATTATAAAACTTGTTTGTTTAAAAAAAATGTAGAACTTGCTGAAATGTATCGTTTTAGATCCATTAAACATGTCATTTTTACTCAAAAGATAAATAAAATTTGTTTGTCTTACAATGATACCAAGAGATACATATATTATACCAAATTCCACTGACACATTAGCATGGGGTCATTATAAATTACGATAAATAAAATTTTAAAAAACTATTTTATATAATTTAAGTTATATTGTATTCGATATTTCTTATTCTTTATGGTGAATAACGTCTTGTGTATTTGTATCTTAAGCTTAGAGGTATGCCTCTTAGTGACTTTGTTGAAATGTTTAATAAAGATACATAATAATGATGTGTTAATAAAACATGTATTTAAGTCTTTTTTATTGATTCAATAACATGTCACTGTAACCTATTTTTTTTTTGAGAAATTATTATTAAATATGTTGAAATTTAACTTGGTATTTTCATTAAAACCTTTGAAATAAATAAAAACAAGTAAATGATTTAACAATATATTTATTTTATACTCACAAACCAATATCTGATTTATTGTATGACATAAGAAAGTGCTTCGTTCTACAAAATCACAAATAAGTACTATGGATTTAGGCGTATTACTTTTTATCTTTGTTGCTGTAAGAGTATTTCCGACAATTCGGAGAATTGGATATTTCCTTTGTTATGTTGTAAATAAGCTGACGAGTTTTCTTATGATGATCGTCATTGATAGACTTTGTGTAATATTTCACACGAACATCTGCATGCTTCCAATGGTCCGATTGATCAATGTTTTCAATCTTCTTCAAATCATACACCTCAATCTTAATGAGATGTGTTGCACTTGCTCCGTCGTCGGTGTTGGTTGACACGTAAGATGTCGAATCTCTCCCGGAACAACGTCCAACTGTTGAAGATCTCATTGTCCTCGGCTTCTTCTTTGGTGGTTCAAAGAATTCGTCGATTGATTCTTTCTTCTGCAACGATGGAAGTTCATCGTCGTCCGACTGTGGGTAATAATAATGTTTATATGTGTTTTCTTGGAACACCACATCGTCATCGTCTTCATTGAATGTAGAACGAGCAATCTGTAACAACCAGTACAATTTTATACGTTACTCAGAAGTCATAAAAAATCAGAACATTCACTCAGTAATTAAAAAATGAAAGCGAATCACATCAGTTTTATGCACATCATATACGTTAGACAGAAGTCAGAACAAATCAGAACATTCACTCAGAAAATAAAAAATAAAAACGTTTTACTTACATTCATGGTACTGGTGTTGAATACAGAACGGAGCACTTGTAGTAGTTTCCTATGCACGAGTATCGAAAATAGACAACTCAGTGTGTTATATATCAATTTTAGTAAGTAATGACTATTTGAACTTACTCTACTTAAGATATCTAATTCGATGTTGTTTAACAAGACAAGATAGTTAATGTAATGATTATTTTAACTTTAGTTTAGGAAAATTTTACTTTCAAAGTCTAATTTTAATGAACAATGTGTGTTTCTCTATCACGAATAAACAAGTTCGGTAGCTAATTTAATTTAAACGAGCAGATAAACTAGTTTCAAAGTATAAGTAAATAGAGTTTATCTAATTATAATGAACAAAGTTATTAAGATATACTCTTATCAGAAAGTTAGTAAGTATGGGTGTATTATTATAGCAAAAATATTTCACGAGAGATGGTCCATGAAGGGAAGATTTCATGCATACCGAATGTCCATTATTACAATTAACACACTAACCGCCGCTGTGGTTAAGTGGTTAGGACTACCCCGGTCTCAGACTCACGGTCACGGGTTCGATTCCCAGCAGAGGTTGCACATGTGTGTATTCAGTATGGTTGGTGGTAGGACTTGAATGATTACAATTAGCTCACTAACCACCTCTGTGGTGAAGTGGTTAGGACTACCCCGGTCTCAGGCTCCGGGTCACGGGTTCGATATCCGTTTGGCAAGCTTCGTACCACCATTTTATCTAAGTCAGTGCCTTAGTAGTGAGGATTCCAGGTGAAGTTATGCCTTCACTTTGATCTTACTTTTCATCTCCTAACATCAGGTGAGATGAAGACAAAGCGCTTTCCTGAAGAATCAATAAAATACAATCGTATAGTTGTTAAGGTGATTAGACCGAGGTGTCATTAACAGTGGTTTATTAGTAAATCAACTGAACAAGAGTACAGTGGCGTCGGTACGTCATTAGATAATGATGTGCATCGGGAATGGTGATTAGGACCGAGGAGTCATTAACGATTCATTAGTAAATCAACTGAGAGCTGCCGCTCGAAAATTGTATCTCGGAAACGGTTAAAGATATCGCTCTGGGACCCAGCGCAATCGATTCAAATGGGGGGTTTTCCTTTTTTTTTTTTTTTTTTTTTTTTTTTTTTTTTTTTTTTTTTTTAGTTTTGGAAACGACTTGAACTAGCCCAGCGGGGGTCAGAACCAGACCAGTTTTGAGTGCGCCAGAACTCTCAAAACCCTACTACTCACTGTTAAGCATAGGCCTTGATTCATGGACAGCATTATATTTGGAAATCTCTCCAATCCTTATTCTCTAAATAAGTTATGCCCTATAACGGGACATATATGGCTCAAAGTCTTTAAAATCTTTAAAGACTGCCATCTTACGACAACAACCGGGACCTACGGCTGTACGTGCTTTCTGAAGCACGATCTTCCGTGCTCAATAGCTCGAGAAATTTTTAATTAGATCACCCATCCAGTGACCTTGCATTGCGAAAGATGCAAGACAAGATTGCAAACCGAAAGTCTTAGCCGATGCGCCATTGAGCTCCTCCAAATTCTATATCTTGGTTTGTATGTGAAATAATTATTCATCCTAGCGACGACGTTCCATAAAAAACCCGCAACTTCAAGCTGATGAAGGTAAAGAAATCCCTGAGAGCTTTTCATAAAGTCGGATTAAGGGACGATTGACAAAGGATTTACTTGAAATTAAGAAACAGCTTTTGTCTCCATTCCAAATACCTGCTTAACGTAATCTCTTTCATTTATTTCTAACTTTGTCAAAGCAAGTAGTTTGTTTGCTCAATGATGTCGTTATTATGCTTTTATTATTCTGAAAATACCATCCGCTCACAGGGAAATGGTTTGCGTCTGCCTGTTGTGTGTTTTGGGCTTATGGCTAGCCTCACAAACTTTTTTCAATATTATATTTATCATTGGAGAATAAGGATTTGTTTTCGTGTTTTTTAGTGAAGCGGTTGCCTTTTTTATTTTCAGCTTTCCGACTGTTTGGGTCAATATTTCACATGAATAAATAGCATCTGGGGGGAACGGGTCATACCCGCCCCTCTCGAAAACTGCTAGTAATTAGGGGATAACGACTACTGTCTTCAACGACAATGTAGACCAAGTTAGCTTGTTTTACAAAGCACGGAGAAGCTATAAATATTGCTTTTGACTTCGATCATATAAACTATAGATACACGATTGCTGCTTGAAAAACAGGCAAAAATCAGAAATGTGCCTTGTTTTTCTATCAAAATTACGAATTTAGAACTTTGTTCCAACTAGCTTAAATCTAGTGAGCCTAGTTCCAAAGTGATGACACTCCAATAATATTTTTATGAATTCGTACTTTAGGTACGTATACCTAAAGTTTAAGGTTTACTTTACAATAAATGTATATCTATATAGGTATCACGTTTCATTTCTGATGTTGATCTAATTACGCGGTGACATTATTTGAGTTTGTTTTTATTGTTTATATGATCGAAGCTTTTTGAATACCTATTTGGGTAACCAGCATAAGGCTAGGATTCCCGAGCGCAGAAACTAGTAGGGGACTGATTGATTGCACATCGCGATTCGCGACCGTCAAATTAGCAAAATAGGTAGGTAATTTTAAAAATCAAGAATTCTTTTTAATTTTTTTTTAACTTATAACGGCCGGAATGCCTCATCTATTCAAAGACAATTGTTTTCGTATATTTTTCATTAACTAAAACCAATACCACCACTTATAGCTCTGTTCAACATTTAAAAGAGCTGTAAGTCAGATAATACACTAATAAATGACTTAATTTTTTTATCAATAGAAGAAACTTTTTATTTTCTAGTGAATGCAAAAGACACATTTTTTTTTATTTTACTTATTTTTACCTTTATAGGCAAAAAACCTATAAAACACATCTATTCGCGCCGCTTCGCTGTTATACCCGTCCCTTACCGTCGTACCGTCAAGAGAGCGAGAGAGAAGGGCTTGGAATGCTCTATCTTTTTGTTAAAACCGCATAAAAATCCATTGCGTGGTTTAAGAGAATAGTGCAGTGCCACAGACACAGGGAAACGGCGACTTTAATTTATTAATATGTAATTATGATGTACTTGTGATAATTACTAACCTTTCACACTAACACACATTCACCACACACGCACACACACTCATACACCCATACACACAACACACACACACACATTTTTATCATATTGTTATATAAATCAAAGTACTAGAACCTAAATAAAGTGGCTACTCAACAAATTGTTATGTTCTATTATGTAAAATGATTCTCTCCTGGCGGGTCCATATTGGGCTGCATAAATTAAAGAGAGGCATTTTTTAAGGCTGCATAACGTTTTTTTGGCATTCTCCTCGTTTCGCATAGTTTTAATTCAGAATAAATCATTAGGCATACTTAATTTCCTCATAACTACTTTTATAATAATGTTATATCAGCATCAAATGTTCATGCATAAATGTTTTTACAATAACGATTATTAATCATAACATTTATTGGCAGTGATACATGAGGAGTGACATTTCAAAAGGACTTATTTCCACCTTATCAGATTTTTCAATAAATGCAAAAAACCTTCATGTGATTTATTGCGTTACATACATATATTCTTTTATGGCTCCCTAGAAGAGAATGGTATTTAGCTGATTATGACACTAGAACATTAATTTTAAAATGTATTTATATTAGGAAAACATTACTAAATAATTTTGAAATAAGTCACTTTGTTCAGAACTACAGGAAAATAAGCCTATTTGTTAGGTACCCTGTCACAACCTGTCACAATCTGTCAGTAGGATTTTTTAAAATAGCAACTTTTTTCCGGTTCTATGGTCTTGGCTTCTAGGCCTTTTCGGCCAATTGAGTTGCCAGATATTTATTATAAAACGACACAAAACGATATTTTTCTGCTTAAAAAAATGTGTGAAATGGAAATAAATCTGTTTGCTAGAGAAAATTGACTAGACTCAAAATATGTATTGGAAATAAGTCGGTTTGTAAAAACTTTTATGTCCTAAATAATGTGAGCAAATGACGTGGAAATAAGCTTAATTGTTTTGAATACGTTAATTGAAAGTCAATAGAGGTGCAAACGAAAGCTAAAAATAGATTCCTATCATTAGTTACATTTTTTCCAAAAGTGGAAATAAGTCCTTTTGAAATGTCACTCCTCACATATAGAATACCATAATGTTAACATTTAGTATATCACAACAGTATAACAGGTGTGTAATGTTTGTTATGGTCTAACGTTCAGCTAATATAATTTTATTTCATATAATTTCATTTTATATACTTAATGTACATTTAACATTATTCATATAATAAGCAAGCAGCATGTAAGCAAGCATGCAGCATTCAAGCAAGAATGCAGCATGAAAGCAAGCATGCAGCATGCAAGCGAGAATGCAGCACGCAAGCAGGCATGCAGGATGCAGGCAGGCATCCATCGTGCAGACAGGCATGCAGCATGCAAACAGGTATGCAGCATGCAAGCAGGCATGCAGCATGCAGCAGGCATGATTTCTGTCACGGCTCCGGCGCTGCGGGACTCCGGCGGTCCCACGCAAGCTTAAATTACACTCTAGCGTAGGGCAGCCAAGTCTACGTGGAGTCGATTTTGCCGAGATTCGTTTCTGTCACTGACTTTTTTAGCACAACCTTAACGAAAACACAACGTATAACTATTTAAGACAATATTTGCTATCAATTTAGGGTTAAAATGCTATTTTTATTTATAAGCAAAAATTATATCAAACGAAGTTATAGAATATGATTATTCTACCAATATAGCTTAATAGAAAAAGTTGTTAGAGAATACGAGTAGTATATCAATTGAATAATATGCGTAATGTTGTTCTAAGAAGTGTATTTAGAACAAGTAAAAATATTATCCAATGTTATAAATGAACGTTACGTCCTATGAAATTATTTATTTTGTCATTATATGAAATAATACGCACCCGAGTATAACGCCTAATCGTCTACCTATCACGTGACCTTCAGGAGTAGGGCAGCTTTCTGTTGTCTAATAAAAAAATAACCTCGAAATTCAAGACAATCGCTATACGCTGCGCTTCGTCCATTATGCATTTCATATTTTATGATAAATTAAATTTATGTTTCGTCCGACTAGTGAGGGTTCTGAGGGCCATTTCTCACCCCTCCCACCCCCCTCTCACAATTCCTATTCCTTCCTAATACCTATTCCTTCCTTAAAGGTCGGCAACGCATCTGCGATTCCTGTGGTGTTGCGGGTGTCTATAGGCGGCGGAGATTACTCTCCATCAGGTGAACCGCCTGCTCGTTTGCCTCCTTCTATTTTATAAAAAAAAGAAGTAAGTAAAGTAAAGCAATTATGTTCTTTACATTTATGCTGATTATGATAAAGACAATTTATAATAAGTTTAAATTATGCCGATGAAACCATTATAGGTTTATAACACTCTTCTTATCATAATTTATGCGAAAAAACTTTATGCTGAAACTGTTATGCCAAACTACATTATGACGAAAGAGATTATGCGACCGAAAGGGCTCCCTCTCCTGGCACAAGTGTTCTTACACTCCAAAGGAGAGAATCAACCTCTATTATTGTTAAACTGATTTGCTGTTGATAAATAAACATTTTTAATTTTTTCATTTCTTATTTTTACTCATCATGTTCTGTCTGTACCTATTTGAAATAAACTAGTTGGTGAATCATTATAATACTATTATTACGAGTCACATCGGGCCTCTACAAACCCTGCATTAGCAGCACCTAACAGAGATACACAGCCCAACTACGTAACAACATTACATTAATTGTCTTCACTTTAATATTGGGAACGTACTTCTGATAATAATATTGGTAGGTTCTAGCTAGTTCCAGATCAGAAGTTTCTGATAATAAGTGTGGTTAATTATAAAATAAATATATGGACTTAATAAAATAACGACTTGAATCGGGTTTTGGATAAATAAATGAACGAACGAATGAACCAACTAAAAGGAGACAAAGCATTGTTTTCCAGTGAAAAACGACTTGAAAGTGTTTTCTCACATTTCACCGAATCTATTGAACACTCAGCGTGACGTATGGGTGTGCTTACCGTCGCGTTGCCCTGCCCTGAGATATTGCCACCAAAGAATTGAAAGACAATTGGATTATTTTTGGTGTTTACAAAAAAGTAAGTAAGTAAATAATTTAATTGATCTACTATTAGGCAAAGGGCTTCATAATTGATAAATTTATCTTTACAATTATGTCAATTGATGATGATTATGTTTAGGTCAAAATCCATCGTTATTGGCAGGCTTATTTTTTTTCTATTTTATAATTCACTATGTATATATAATTAGTTGTTCGCTTATTATTATTCGTTCCACTATTCTATGTATTTAATTACTTACTTTACGCTTCTTAATTGTGTCGTGTATACAATATAACTATTTGAGATAGGAATCAAACACTTATTCTATTTATGGTCCTTGTTAGTTATTTTTTTATTTACATTAATAAAACAATATTATTTTCAGCAGCAATATTAGTTCCCTTTTGCAACAATAACGTTTCTTTCCATAACCCCATATTTAGAATGTGCCGGGAATACAACGCGTTACTGACTCGGACTGATGGAGTACCTGACATCATCAATCGGTAGTTGGAAGCTCAGAACAATTATTGTTCTGAGGTTGGAAGTAATTTTTTAAAAGTAACATTTAGAAAAAGCAATGTTCACGTATATGTTGTTTTTTGATGTGTTGTTCGTTAACGATTGTTTGTTATAATTTATTGTTTTAATGATTTTTATTCTGATTTAATAATTATGATTATTTTTGTTCTAGCCAATTTCATTTATATTTCTATTTTATTAACAAATTAAGTTTTGATTGTATTAGCGAATTCGGTAATGTTTTTTTAATTGATTATTAATTTATATGTATTTTTATTTTTTTAAATCTGAACTGTTTTTAAGTATTAGTTTTTTTATTACTGTAGTTTAATATTATCGTTTTTTTATGCAGTGTTAACCCCTCACTCTTGGTTTTTTTTGACAGTTTTTTAACACTAACTGTCAACGTCAAATTTGACAGAATCCAGCACAGACTATGCGATATTTTGCGATAACAATACATAAGATGAACCACAGAACCGAAATAACTAAACTTGTTCATACTAAAGTAGTCTGTAAGTCTATGAAAACACGGTACAAAGTCAAGTGTGTTTTTGTAGGTGCAGTCTCATGCGACCGCTTGGGGTTTGAGGGGTGTATTCGATTATGCATGCTGTTTGCACAAATTAGTGAAGATCCAGCATACCTATGTTAGAAAATGCTGCTATTGTTATTTTTAATTTTTGTTGAGAATCTGTTTTGTGTATAATTAAAATAAATAAATTCATACGCTTACCAAATGCTGGTTGGTGACCACAAATCCGAGGTATGCATCCTAACGGCATGCTTCAGCATAAACAGTTAACTAAATTATATAATCGTATCCCTAATTTCATTAAAAATGTAAAAACAAAGACAATTTCTCATATAAGAAAAGTTATTAAAAAATGGGCGAATTTTATGTAGATAAACTTGCTCGTAGTATAAATAATAGCATAATGAATAGTTAATTCTGTTTATACATTGTGAAAATTTGGTTGATTTATTTTTATTTGTTATATTTTTGAGTTATTTTCATTTAATATTGTATTTTTTTTTAATTTTGCAATATCCGTAAGGATCATCCGTAGGGAATGTATGGATATTTGTTACTCTTTCACGTAAAAACTACTAAATGGATTTGTATGAAATTCGGCATACAGATAGTTTATAACCTGGATTAACACATAGGATACTTTTTATACCGATATTCCCACGGGAACGTATGGATGGATGTTTGTTACTCTTTCACTTAAAAACTGTTGAATGGATTTGGATGAAATTCGGCAAACATATAGTTTATAACCTGGATTAACACATAGGATACTTTTTATCCCGATATTCCTACGGGAACGGCAACCACGCGGGTGAAACCGCGAGCGGCCCCTTGTTTCTAATAATTCTTGTTATATTCTATGTTTTGTACCTATTGATAAAAATGCATGAATATAAATAAGATCCAGTGGAAAGTTTAAAGGAATCGTTATACATTGACGACTTTTTACGTTTCCAAATATTTTTCTCGCTCGACAAAGAGAGTGAATGTGCCAATCTGGGGTTACATTATCGCGTGGGAAGGATACTGACACATCGCATCGTCTGGGTTCCACACAAAGACTTACGAGGTGATTTGTTGCAACTGACAGCTTGCGGCGTTGGTACCTATGTAAGTAGGGGGTATATGCGAGTCCATTATCCTACTATAGAGGGGGTAAATTTACTACTTTATAGTGGGTAGATATGAGATAGACATTAGAGCTATTGAAATTTAACAAAAACATTAAAAGTTATGATGTTGATTTTGAGTTTGCACTAAGCTGCACTTAAAAACTCAAATACTTATTATTATGAACATTGTGCATTATCTATCTACCCACTTGCTCCTACAGAGCCTTTAACGACACACCAACTTTAAAAAAATATAGAACTACTATAAGAGGGAACTCTGTTTTTTCTCTTGTGTCGCATCTTAGAGTGGGAGCTGTAAACTGGTAAATGTGAAGTGGTTACTGCATGTTGCAATTAATATAGTATTTATTTTGTGTTAATTTCTATGGGTAATTTTATCGCGTTTTTTGTTTATTTAAGACGTGATTAAGGAAATACCATTCATAGATTGCTCGTAAATAACAAAAAAGATAAGTGATTTTATAACATTAATGACCTCCTTGGTCGAGTGGTTTGTACACCGGTTTTAATGGTGTCCCCATCTCTGAGATCCCGGGTTCGATCCCCGGTCGGGTCAATTTAGAAATTATTGTTTTTCTAAATAGTCTCTGATCTGGGGGTTTTCTATGTATGATAAGAATGTATTTAAGTATTTTAAGCATGTTTATCCGTTGTCTAGTATAACCATTCAACGAGTTGCATAACGAAGCTTCTCTTGGGCTAGATAATTGGTGTGAGTGTAGGAAAATGTATTATTTATTTATTTCATTGAGTATTTGCCTTTTACTTTATCTGTTCCGTAAAAGACACAGTAGGAGAATGTGCTACTATTGTGATAACTAGTACTCGTAGTACATTTAATTATTGCATCTTTCTGAAACTTACTACGAGATAATTAACAAATTGGAGCAAGGTGATGAGAATAATTGTACTGATTCTATATATTAATAATTGTACTGGTGCGATATGCTTTGTGAGAATGTTATTTCGTGTATGCATATACAAAATTACGTGTAACCCTCCGCCCGTATACATATCTAGTGCAATATATTCCCAGGTGAATAGTGGAATAGCGAGATAGCACGTCCGGACACGGGAATGAATCCCAGCGGCGCGCCCATAAGATATACGCTCCCATTTGTTACGGCCAGGATTCCAGCAAAAGGCGACCGTGCCAGATTGATTGATCAAAAACTATATAGAGTAGACTAGAATATTCATTTATTTGGGGCACGAAGGCGCAGCGGTTAATGCGTACGTTTGCGTTGTTGACAGTGAAGTAACATTTACAATATCGGGCCACTGGATGGGTTGCCGAATTGGATTGGCCGTAAAGCCGTTGGTCCCGGTCGTCGTCGTAAGATGGAAGTGCACTGTAACATATTTGTATTTTATTGCACAGGTACACAAAACTAGTTTTTTTTATGCGTAAAAATAACTGTGTTGCGTAGCGGTGAAGGAATACACCCCCCCTTCTCTTCCATTGGGTGTCGTAAAAGGCGACTAACGTACAAAATACTGCACATACATCTAACAGCATAGAACGTGTCACGCTAAGCACATGTGCAGGCGTTATTTGGTGAAAAGTCAAAGTCAAATTATTTATTCAATGTAAACCTTTACAGGCACTTATTGACGTCAATAATAATAATAATAAAAAAAACAGTTAACTAACTTATAGTTAAGACTTAACAACGAATCTAACGAGCTATAGTCTGTGCCAGACAAAATGCGCATCGCTACCCCCAGTACCACTGCACGCCGAAACAGAATCGCGTCGAACCGAAGTGGACTATGGTAGAAGAGTGCTTTTGCTGTCCTCATTACCTAGTCACCTATTACCCTTCGGGTTTATTAGTCTTGATATGTATGCGTAATGTACCTAACATAGCACAGACAAAACAACGTGTTTCGGCTGTCGTCAGATTTCCATCAGTTTTTTTTATATAAGAAGGAGGCAAACGAGCAGGCGGGTCAACTGATGGAGAGCAATCACCGCCGCCCATGGAAACCCGCAAAACCAGAGGAGTTGCAGATGCGTTGCCGACCTTTAAGAAAGGAATAGGGTTAAGGAAGGAATAGGAATTGTGAGGGGGGGGGGGAGAGGGGCCTCCGGAACTCTCACTGGCCAGACGAAACACAACAGCACCAAGTGCTATTATTTCACGCCGGATATTCGTGAAAGGGTGGTATTACTCCGGGCGAGCCGGCCCAATGCGTCTGCCCTTCGCACTTGGCGCAAGCTGCTTTTGATTGTTGTCTCGATTGCTTGACTATATAAGTAGTCAATTTTATAACGTAACAAATCTAATAATTAAGAAACATTTGAATGCATTCATAAATGCGATGATTCCGGGAGACATTAAGAAAATAGAAGCACATTTATTATGTTATAGCCACAGACCACTTATTGGTCTGTGGTTATAGCAAAAGAACGTCTTCAATAGTTCAGGTATTTTCCTTCGTTACTTTATTCTGTATACCTACAGCAAAAAATACTTAACACACAAAAGATAGGAAAATGTCAACTTTGACATGCTTTCATTTTTATTTCAAAAGCCGTTGGAATAATTGTGTTTTGTCATTACATTTGTTCCACCAATTTCAACTGTGCGTCAAAGGTTTTAAGTGCCAGATTTCGTTTTCAATAATAATTCGGCATGTTTCGTTCCCTCCGGGCGTGTTGCCGTGTTGATAGGTAAATATGGCTGCTCCCTTGTCGGTTGTTTGCTTAGTGATACAAATTCTTAGAGACAAATTACATACAAACATATCGTCACGACTATTATCCTCGAAGGGTTATTCAGAGACTTGGCAATGATAGCACAAGCAGTCCCTTACCATAGTCCACTTTTCACCAAATAGCGACTGCACATGTACGCAGCGTGACAGCTGGTGACTCCGGGGTATGTTGAGCCAATTGTCAGAATGTCCAGTGTGTCAAAATGACAAGGCAATAATGCCCAATTGTAAAAATGACCAGTTGTCATAATATCCAGGTGTCAAAACAACAAATTGCTAAAACGTCTAGGCTATAATGTCAAGTTGCCAAAACAACAATTTGTTAAAAAGTCGGATTGTTATAATGTCCAATATCAAAACACCCAATTGCCAAAACGTCTAGTAAACATAATGTCCAATTACCAAAACCACAATTTGTTTGTCAGTTTTTGCCATTTTGATAAAGGAACCCTAACACGAGTACCTAAAAAGAACACTTTGTAATGGTCTTTATAACACCAGCTGCCCGGCTAGCACGATCACGTTTATCCGCCGACATAAAGCATTCGGCCCGTACTGGCCAATATGTGAGTACGAGTATGAGAGGGACCTATGCTTAGTGTCGGTAAAAACGTGATCGTGCCACCCGGTCTGGACGTTATGACTTCTTGGACATTCAGAGACTTGTACATATTGACTAACGGTCTTTATAACATCTGGACGTTATGACTTCTTGGACATTCTGACACTTGTGCATATTGACCAACCGTCATTAAAACATCTGGACGTTATGACTTCTTGGACATTCTGACACTTGTACATATTGACTAACAGTCTTTATATCATCCGGACATTATGTCACCTTGGACATTCTGACAATTGGCCCAACATACCCCGGAGTCCAGCTGGTGAGCCCTTCGCCTCTCTATGCTGTTGAATGTGCAGTCTTTAGTCCGTTATTTGCCTTTTACGACACCCAAGGAAAGAGAAGAGGTGGTTGTATTCTTTCATAGTTAAAGACAAATTGAGGTTACGAATTTCTACATACGTGAGCCACCCCGCTCAAGGAAATCCAAATCTTATTATTGTAATTCGTACAAGGAAAAGCAATGAAAAATAAGTGAAAACATTCATATCGATTATTTTGGTAAATGGTTCCGAACGAGACAGGAACGAACTGAACAGATGTGCCCGAGTTGGCGATGCTGATTTATGTATGCTTCTCCGTCGCTTAGAGTGATGTGTGCTTTGTTCCACGCACTACAAAACTTTTGAATGAGCTACCATCTGAGGTTTTCCCATTAAAGTAAGATAAGATAAAATAACATCATTTATTGGCATAGAATAGGTTTAC
Source organism: Scoparia ambigualis (assembly GCA_963921215.1). Classification (NCBI taxonomy): domain Eukaryota; kingdom Metazoa; phylum Arthropoda; class Insecta; order Lepidoptera; family Crambidae; genus Scoparia; species Scoparia ambigualis. Next base: position 27,066,006 of record OY992517.1, on the reverse strand, counting down.
AAAAGTGTTACATAAGATCTTATTAGTAAATATAGTGCTCCGTTCTGTCAATAATAATTAACATGCAAAACTTGAGTCTAAGAAATCAAAAACATTCATTTAACAACCATTTCCGCAATTGTCTAGTCATATGGTTCAGGGTCCGTCTTTAAATTGTTTCGGAAAATTTATTATATATTTTAATACACATGCAATAACAGCTTTTCTGAAGAACAGCGGTTTTGGGTTTTATATCTAACAAGCGGCCGCTCGCGGTTTCACCCGCGTGGTTCCTGTTCCCGTGGGAATATCGAGATAAAAAGTATCCTATGTGTTAATCCAGGTTATAAACTATCTGTATGCCGAATGTCATCCAAATCCATTCAGTAGTTTTACGTGAAAGAGTAACAAACATCCATCCATACGTTCCCGTGGGAATATCGAGATAAAAAGTATCCTATTTATTATTTCAGGTTATAAACTATCTGTATGCCGAATTTCATCCAAATCCATTCAGTAGTTTTTACGTGAAAGAGTAACAAATATCCATTCATACAAACTTTCGCGTTTATAATATTAGTAGGATGCTAGCCTGTCATTACTTCGTGTATTTCTTGGGTATGTCCCTTGCTGTCTTAAATAATTCAGGGTATAATTTTACAAAATTATAAATTTCTAGGATGTAGATTCCAAATATACTGTACGTAAAACTTAGGGGTACAAACTTGTAAGTTATTATTATTATTTTGTGAAAACTGAAAACTTTGTTCACGGTTTTGCTAAAACATAAACTAAACTTACTACTAAGCCACCAATCAGAAGTGGGCAGCGTGGTGCGAATGCCCTAATCTCCCGATTTGCACACGTACACGTGAGAAAGCGTTTGTCTGGCACAGACTAGGATAGTTCGTTAGATTAGTTGTTCAGTCTTAACTATAAGGTAGTTAACTGTTTGTATTTTTTATTAGTATTGACGTCAATAAGTGCCTGTAAAGGTTTACATTAAATAAATAATTTGACTTTGACTTTGATAGCCTGTATATCATCATCATCATGATCAGCCTATATAAACTTCCCACTGCTGGCAGTGGGAAGTTTATATAGGCTGATCATGAACTAAACTGAACTAAACTTGAAGCTAAACTAGGGTTCTAAAAAACGTTACTAAAACGACGTATGTGTAAAATAGGTACTTACCCAATAAAAACATATTATATTTTTTACAAGACAAAACAAAAGGTATAACACCTAATATTAAAATTAAAAATATTTATAACTTACAAAGAAAAATAAAAACTTAACCAGAATAAAACTGTAAGATATTATTTCAGACTCAAAATAATCTTAGGCATTATTAAATTATTTAAACCAAAATATTTAAATGCTCATTTTGTGACTTATGACGAAATTAATAATAACACAGAATAACTATAATATATCTACTGTTGCTTTACCTACCTACTGACTTGAGCTCCATACAAATTATTTCAAAGTAAAGCCAGATAATATGTTAGAGGAAGTATAAAAGTGGCGCCTATAACAGAAAAGATGAAAGGGAACGTGTCATAGTATGAAAATGTAATGAGAAGGGACGAAAGCCATGTGACAAAAAGAGTGATGAATATGAGTGTTGAAGGTAGGAGCGGAAGAGCAAAACCAAAAAAAAGATGAATGGATTGTGTGAGGTATTACAATGAATGAGAAGGGATTAGATGATTTAAGATTTAGGACATATTCGTCAGATTCCTTTTTCGTCATAATAAATTATAGGCTGTTCTTTCTCTGACGAAAACGGACTTATGGTCAGATCCCGCTTTCGTCAGAATAAAATGTCAAAAAATAACACACGGATTACATTATCGTTAGATTGAATTCTTTAATAGATGTAAGTAACTAATAAATATTGTAAAAAATTAACTTCGCCGATCCCAAATAACATAGGGACGGGGCAAGCGAATGATGACGATAAAGCCAAAACAATATTTTATTGATTTTTAATTTTTGCCGACTGTCACCTGTCTCCCTGCGGATTCGTTGTTGACTTTGAAATGTGGGTCAAATGAACCAATATTTCTAGAAACTCAGCAGAAAATTACAATCTACGTTTTCCTGTGTCCGGGGCTGATTTGGGGTCTTGTAGTGCCATTACCATATAGAAAGGAGCTCTCGATGACGCAGCAGCTAAGGCGTTCGGTTTGCGATCGTCTGCGTTAAGCAACTTACGCAATGGCGGTTCACAGGATGGGTGTCCGACAAAAATAGAGCATCTCCGTGCTTCGGAAGACAAGTAAAGCTGTCGATCCAGGTAGTTGCCGTAAGATGGCTGTTGGGTCTATAGCTCAAAACGCGGACTGAATTTTATAGGTGTAATAAAGTTACTACAATAATAATTCGTGTGCCCGTACAAAGTATGATCGCCCGGTGCCTATGCTGAAATTCTAAAAGTGCAGATGCATGTATATAAGATGATATATGTATATATTTATGTAAGTTCCTACTTTAAAATATATTAGTTAGTACATTAGTTATAATTTACGCTATGAGTGGCTCCCTTTTGATACAGGTGCTTCTGCATCTAATAGAGACTTCACTTAATATTGTTACATTAATTCTTGAACTGAATAAAACATGTAAGTAAGTACCTATTAGATTAAAGGGGGTGCCGCGCGAACGCAAAAAAGACATAAGGGGTATTAATTATAAGATCAATTCTGCTTTGAAGTTTCAGACCTAATAATTTAATTAGAGCAATGTTTTTATTCAGCGAAATGTGCAAAACCATCACACGATAGTCTTTTGTATCTGTTGTGTTGTCTTGTAAACGTATTAAATGTTTTTTATGTTGTAATGATGTCCTTCTGTGATGGAGAGGGCATTTTCCAATTTGTATTGACGCTGTAAAAGAAAGGGAGCAAAGAAATGCCCTTGCTGAGTTTCTTGCCGGTTCTTCTCAGTAGAAGGCTCCTGCCCTATACTAACTATGGAATATTTACGAACTTACTTTGTATTGTAGCCTAAATTGAATAAATTTCTCCTAGGTCGAGTGGTTTGTACACCGGTTTTTATGGAGTCACCATCTCTGAGGTCCCGGGTTCGATCGCCGGCCGGGTCAATTTAGAAATTATTGTTTTTCTAAATTGTCTCTGGTCTGTGTGTTTTCTATGTATAATAAGTATGTATTTAAGTATCTTAAGTATGTTTATCTGTTGACTAGTAACCATTTAACGAGTTTCTTCGAAGCTTATCTTGGGCTAGATAATTAGTGTGTGTTAAAAAAAATTTGAAAATGCGTAGATACTGCAGACGGAAACGTACTTAATATTTTTTTTAGAATTCTACACATACTAAGTAATTTTATTTATTTAGTAACATGTAGCATATTAAGTCGTAACATCAACATTCTGTGAAAATGAAATGAATGTCCTCCAAAGTTTGTGGTCACGCTTACAAATAAAATAAGCGGTTTTTTTTGTTGGCCCATCGCGATGGGCTGTGGCTCAATGTCCCCATGTGCTATCCTGAAGAAGCCCTGAGCCCAGCAGTGGGACGATTATAGGCTGATGACGAACCTACGTTGTAGGTAGGTAACACTCGCTATTATCGTGTTTCAAACTGAGTTGCATAGGCGAATCTAGTTAGCCAAACACGAGTGAGTTTCGGCGCTCTCACTAACTTCTAAGTTGGTTAGAGTTATATTACCTATTCATATATCGTACCTCGGAATCACAATTAACTTGGTGAACCGGTAACCCGGTCACGACAACAAACAAGCGTTACAATTGTATAAGAACATACATAAAATCACGACTATTATCCCCGTTAGGTTTGTCAGAGACTAGGCAATGAGGACAGCTAAAGCAGTCCTCTACTATAGTCCACCTTTCACCAATAGCGACTGCACATGTGAGCCCATCGCCGCTCTATGCTGTTGGATGTATGTGCAGTCTTTAGTCCGTCAGTCATCATTTACGACACCCAAGGGAAGAGAGCGATTGCTTAACAAATGCGGTGTTGGTATACTCGGCGAAAACAGAGTGGAGAAGAGTAAAAAATCGTATTAAACGGCTGTTATGAAAATTAAAATTAGTGGCTGGCTATAAATTTGTTGTCGTTCTCTGTCCTACTTTGTGTTAAAAGAAATTATAAATTTTTTGAAGACTGGGCATACATCCATCAACATAAAGAGGCAATGAGCTTACCAAATATCACGCTGAGCACATGTGCAGTTGCTAGTTACTGAAACGTGGCAGTTACTTTTGCGATCGTCATTGCCTAGTCTTTGATTAGCCTTTTTGGGATAATAGTCTTTTTATGTTTTTGTTAAATAGATAGATATTCAGCCCGTGACCACAGCTGGTGCAACTCGGTTGAAACGTCAGTCGGGTAAAAGTTATTGGGTAAATAAATAACCGCTTTAAGAATTCGCCATTGAAAAAAAGCAAAACAGAATAATGGTTATTGAGCTTCTTCGTCACTAGACTCGTCAGCTTCGTGCTCCACGTCATGCCGTATTATTATCTAAAAAGGAGCAGGTGGTGTCAGGTTTCTAGGTGTCTTCCCCTTATGCGTACGCCTTTCCTGTTTAAATATGTATAGCTAGATAGATATTGCCAGATAGAGACATTGAGCTACTCGCTCCCGCTACCACCTCTGCCTTAAACGCCAACGGTAGCGCCGCCTTTACGCACCAAAATAATTTTATGTGCCATAAAAGGCCTTTTACTCGGTCGCGTAAAAATGTCTCCCGTTCAATCCGAGGCGCTCGACAATTACCGGGAGGTATTTTTTTTTTGGTGAATTCTATCATCTCCTTTCATTACGCATTCGTAACTAAATTTTACAGCCAACAGATGGCCCGAATTGAGTTTTAATGTCGTGTAATATTCGTGTTCAAGTATTGCGGTGTCACGGAACAGAAAATTTTAGGGTTTAATAAAAGGAGAATGACCAAACTAGCCTAATTGCGTCTTAATCATTCACATATCTAAAGTGTTCTCATAAGATATAATGATTACTGTTAAAAAAAAGGTTTTTTATAGAACGCCGCGTTAAGAGTCAAGTGATAAACAAATGCTGAAATGAACTGATGGTCAAACGATAACAGTTGTCATTACCTCAAAATTAAGCTAAAAATGAAGATAGCTTCAAACTCCCGCATGATATTGTAATGTAATTTTTTCTTCATAATTCAGAGCATTGCTGCTATTGATAACTATTTATTTAATTGAAGCGCTGTGTTACGCTAGCTAGCTAAAAAAATAGCGTAACTCCCATAGTAAAAAGGTAATTCTCCTTTTGTTGTGAGTTTCATAAATTCAACCAAATTATTAAAACTTTGGTGGTTAAAGTCACTCGCGTCCGTAGATTAGAAACGTAGTAGAAACATTGGCACTCGTCGCTGTTGTTTTTCGTCCGGTGATTAAAAGTACAGGAGACCCATCTCTACCCTCTCCCCCTCCACAATTCCTACTCCTTCCTCAAAGGTTCTACTCCTCCCTCTAGGTCAGTAACGCTTCTACGACTCCTCTCTCTTTGCAGGTGTCTATGAGCGGCGCCGGCGGTGTGTAACAAGGCAGGTAAAGCCTTGTTGGTTTTTGTGACCTTCTTTGCGAATTACATTCTTCTATATGTAGTTTTAAATTTAAAAACAAATTTTAGGCCATTAAGGTTTCCGGAGTCCCATCCCCCTCCCCCTCTCACAATTCCTATTCCTTTCTTAACCCTATTCCTTTCTTAAAGTTTTGAGGGTGTCCATGGGCGGCGGTGATTACTCTCCATCAGGTGACCCGCCTGCTCGGTTGCCTCCTTCTTTTATAAAAAAAAAAAATAAATAATATTATTTACATTTTCTGTCTAGCCTCTGTTTTCATGTAAATCCAGTTCAGATCCATCCGCGGAGCTAGAAAGAGCTTCTTCTTCATTGTTATCCTTACAAAAATACTATTACCTATTAGTGAATAGTGAATTATTATTAATAGACAGTTTTACTGTTTTTACTGTTATTAAAAACTATTTCCGGTTTCAGGCATACGTCTTGATAATAATAAATAACCTTAACCTACATATACCTAGCCCCAGTGTATAGTACTAACTTTTAAATTGTGCCTAATAATTTTTTTTTAATGTTTTATATTTTAGCGTTTTATTAACGCTTAAATATACTTATGTAAAATTTTAAACACTGAAAAAAGACGACAACCTCAGGCGGGAAGCGAACCACGCACCTTCCGCATTCCGGGCGGCTGCCTTAACCACTTGGCTACCGAGGTCTGGCTTTCAACCGTCGAAATTTGTCAGTGCTTGATGCTTATGTTTTTAGTCAACATTGCTTTATCAAATATTAGAAGTTTTCACCTCTGAGATCCGAAAGAAATATTTTTACAAATATTTGAACATTCGGTTAAGATGAAGCTGCTGTGCTTAATAACTTACCTATTTATTATCATAATATACTGATGAACTCAATCGTGCTTTTATCTTCATCCAACTGCTCATCGTGTCACTCCTCCCGTTCCTCCGCTACGTGACAGGTGATTACTTCCCATCAGGTGACTCGCCTGTTTCGTTGCCTCCTTTTCACATAGAAACAAAAGAGAAGATGCTTTGGCTAACCCTCCGCATTGGGCCAGTGTGTTGGGTCATGGCCCAATGCCCTTATGTGCTATTGTTCATATGGAAGGGCCTGTGCCCAGCAGGAAGACGTCTATGTACTGATGATGATGTTAGTGGTGATGAATGATTATGTTGATGTTTTATTTTTAACAGAGCTGATGTGACCGTCGCTGTGACCTCCTTTAAATTGATGTACGGTCGGGGTCACCGTCGATTTATCACTTTGCATACATTTTCGGATGAAGCGCCCTGCCCGCTTGGGTGCGTGCCCGTACCAAATAGACGACGCAGTGTGCAAGGGATTTTGACCTTTTGACTGGTAAAGCGACGGAGTCCGCGATAGTACCTCTCGGCTTCTGTATATTAGTAATATTAGAAATATTCTTTATCATTAATGAGATTAATGTGTCAGTCAGTGACATTGTAAACAACAGCTGTGTACAAATAAATGTTTTAAAAATAGTTATTCGAACTGATAAAACCTAAAGTTGTGATTAATACCTAATTAGGCATGCAACGATCATCAATAATCGTTAACAAAGCTTTCTCGCCAATAATTTCTGAGAAAAAGTGAAAAGTTTAACCAGTAAACAAAAGTGACAAGCAGGATCAGGTCACTTAAAATATTTATTTTTAAGCCAGTTTGATTTCCTGACGGCTCAGACCTGCATATAAGTGCGCATGGGGATTTTATTTTTATTCCCACCACAGTGCATGTTCAGTTTTTTTTAAAGTTTTAATCCGCGTGTGATAATATATTTTCAAAACGCGGTTGCTAAGGCCGCCATCGGTTGTCCTAGCGACGACATGCGTCGCTAGGTCTCTTCCACTGCAGCGGTCCAATTGCAAGACCATCCTGTGACGCACCACGTAACGACGCATGCGTATTGTTACCTAAACAAGCAGCCTTCATATTTTGACTTTGACTTTTTTATGTTTTCAGTGTACATTTTAATTTACTTTATTGTGTTTTTAATTTGTTTTAAGTTATTGTTTTTTTTGTGAATGTATTCAACTGTTGTGAATGCAGTCCGTGACCCAATCTTGTGATGGCACGTCGAACGCGACCCATACATGTACACAGTGCAACAAGTCATTCAAATCTTTGAAAGGCCTCAACATACACACTACAAAAACACACAGGAAATGTATTAGCCAAAACAGTTCACCTTTAGACATCTATCCCATTATTCCGAGTGCGCCTACTTATGTAGCCGACGATCCAACTCCTTTTCACACATATCTTAGCCATTTGAAAAATAGTGTTCCCATAGTTAAAAGAATCCCTCGAGGAGCTCGAATAACCGTTTCTAGACATTTGTCACAATTAATACAGAAATGTTACTTAAGCAATTGTATTCAAGACTGGCAGAACCTATTTTTATTTTCATACAGCACACTACATATAATAAAAACTGATGAACCGAATTTATCCTTGACACAAAAGATTAAGAATAACTGTGCTGTAAGTTCCTCGCCTTCTCCCGCACCTCTAATCAAACATGATGCCCCTCGTAATCGCAACAAACTCATCGAAAACAAAATCTGTGACGGAGATCTCAAAGGTGCCGCTCGCCTTTTGTTCTCCAACGACGTGCTATCACCAGACACGCCTGACACCCTTCAGGCCTTACGGACAAAACATTCTCCAGCTCCAGTAACCCCATATTTTCTCGACCCACCAACAGCAGGGCAGGCATGCCTTCAAATTCAAAACAAAGATATTACGGATGCCATTTTATCTTTTAAACCAGGTTCGGCTGCAGGTTTGGATGGAATCTCACCCCAACATTTGAAAGACTTAACTTCGCATTCTGTGGGTGATGCAGGCGAGCAACTTGTAAATTCGATCACTAAATTAATCAACTTCATGTATTCCGGTAATGTCAATCCAGAAATTGTTCCCATTCTTTTCGGGGCGAACCTCATTGCCCTCACCAAAAAGGACGGAGGGGTGAGACCAATTGCTGTTGGATCAACACTACGACGTCTGGCCTCCAAAATTGCTGTTCGACATATTTTACCAAAATTAAATTCGCAATTTGAACCCGTACAGTTAGGCTTCGGTGTAAAAGGAGGGTGTGAGGCAGCCGTCCATGCCCTACGCTCTTTCCTAACTTACGGACAGCCTGACGTGTTGCTCAAAATTGATGTCAAAAATGCATTCAATTCGGTAAATAGGGATACCCTGCTGACGGAAATAAAACAACATATACCGGAAATATACAATTATCTTCTTCTCAGTTACGCTGACCCAACAAAATTGTTATATCGTTCTAATGAACTGTCGTCGGAAGTAGGTTGTCAACAGGGTGATCCCCTTGGGCCTGCAATTTTTAGTTTGGCTATAAATCCGATAGTCAAAAATTTAAATTCTAAATTCAACGTTTGGTATTTGGACGACGGAACCCTAGGAGGTGATGTGGATACTGTGTTTTCTGACCTTTTTCTAATCAAAAATAAATTTGAAGCCATTGGTTTGGAGCTTAATTTTAGCAAATGCGAACTTTTTATAAATAACTGCGTCTTAAATTTAAATGACGTAAAACAAAAATTTAATATTTTAGCTCCAAATATTAAAATAGTTAACAGTAATTCCCTTTACCTTTTAGGTTCTCCAATTTTTGATGAATCTATTTCTGAATATTTTAATAATTCAATTACAAAATTTCAAAATTCTGCTGACCGTCTCCTTGAAATTAGTCCACATTATGCACTTTGCATCTTAAAATTCTGTCTTTTCGTCCCAAAATTTACGTATGTGCTCCGTTGCTGCTCCTTTTGGAATCACCCAGATCTTTTGACAAAAGTAGACGACCTAATCAAAATTAGCTTAGAATCGATTCTTAATATGCAGCTGAACGAGCAATCTTGGACCCAAGCATCCCTACCCATCCGTTATGGTGGTTTAGGGATTCGCAAAATTTCCAGTGTCGCTTTACCAGCCTTCCTATCTTCTGTCCATAGTTCAGCAAATCTTATAAGTAAAATTTTAAGGGCATCCCCTTCAAACTTTGAGATTGCTGGCTTGGAAGAAGCTAGAAACGCTTTCTTAATTGCATGCCCAGGTCAAAATTTTCCAGTTTCTCCAAATTCACAGAGTAGCTGGGATGACGTACAATGCAAATTGACAAATGATAATATTTTGAGCTGTAGTACAGGTTCGGCGCGTGCTAGGCTTTTAGCCGTGAGTACGCATGAGGCCGGCTACTGGCTTCACGCGTACCCTTCGTCAAATACTGGAACATTTCTTGAGCCTGACACGCTCCGAATCGCAACCTGTCTACGGCTTGGGGTTCCGGTCTGCGTTCCTCATAAATGTCCTTGTGGCAGTGATGTCGACAAGCTAGGACATCACGGACTGTCATGCCAAAAAAGTGCAGGTCGCTTCTCGAGACAAGCCGCACTTAACGATATCATACGCCGGTCCCTTGCAACCGTCAACGTGCCAAGTCTACTTGAGCCGACTGGTATTGCAAGAGACGATGGCAAGAGACTGGACGGTATGAGTTTGATTCCATGGAAGATGGGCAGGGTGCTGGTATGGGATGCTACTTGTTCAGACACGCTGGCCCCTTCCCATCTACATGGAACCAACAACAGAGCTGGTGCGGCTTGTGAAGCGGCTGAAAAAGCTAAAGCATGCAAGTACAGGGGTCTAGGCTCCGAATATGATTTTGTCCCATTCGGTGTCGAGACCCTTGGTCCGTGGGGTCCTAGTGCTATAAGGCTTTTTAAGGAAATGGCAAAAAGGTTAGTCGACATCACAGGAGACCGAAGATCTGGCAGCTACCTCAGACAAAGAATTAGTCTTGCTATTCAAAGGGGGAACGCTGCCAGTATCTTCGGAACCTTGCCTAAAGGGACTACTTTTAATAATATATTTTAGTTTTATATTATATTTTTAAGGTTTTTTAGTTTTAGGCTCATTGTTATTATATTTTTTAGTCATATTATACATAGTTTTATGTCGTTCTTCAATGGAGGTTTACCTTTTATCATTTAGGATACATTTGTGTTATCTATCTGGTTCCGGCATTTGACAAGTCAAACAAAGACCTGATTTCTTTTGACAGTTAAATCATTATTATTAAAACAGCACATCCAACGAACAAACACTAGTATAATCTCAAGACAAAACAAATTCCAGTGCAAATAGATTAGTCCTTAAACATAAACTTTCCCCCGGCGTACCACCCTCTCACGAATATCCAGCGTGTAATAATGGCACTTTGTCTGTTGTGTTTCGTCCGGCCAGTGAGGGTTCCGGAGGCCCATTCCCCCCTCCCCTCTCTCAATTCCTATTCCTTCCTTAACCCTTTTCCATCCTTAAAGGACGGCAACGCGCCTGCGATTCCTCTTGTTTCGCGGGTGTCCATGGGCGGCGGTGATTACTCTCCATCAGGTGACCCGCCTGCTCGTTTGCCTCCTTCTTTTATAAAAAAATTATAATAATTTCAAATATTGTAGCTGTATTATTAGCAAGATTACCTACATACATCATAATATAAAGATAATATCTACTGGTCAAACAGAATCAGGTCACAAAACAGAATCATTATCGTTCATAAGGTTAAAGTAGGGTGACTGTTTGCTGATTCCATACACAGCTCATAAACGGATGCGCCGAAAGACTTCCAATTAATTCATCGGACACAACAGGCACGCTCGCGAAAGCTAGACAAATGTTGCTACGCGGCTGCCTTTCTGAAATATTTGGGATAAATTGGACATACCAAGCTGATGTTTGAAAGGCATATTGTAAGATTTATGTGTACACAGACTCAGATGGAAACCGTATTGTGTAACCGCAAATATATTATTAACAATGTGTAGAAAGCTATTTAAATATCTAGCCCTCAAAATTGACGCTTTGATCTGTCGACGCAGTGAATAATTTTCGTGTATCAGAGAAGCAGATGTTCACTTGTTTTGACATACAATACATACATACATACATACATATAAGTACATACACATACACCAAAGATCTTTTGAGTGTTTTACATAATTATAATTTTGAAGCTCTTAAACAGCAACCTATACGAGACTTAATTCTTGTATTGATCAAATTGCAAGTAATATAAAATCGGCATAGGCAGAAATACACAATCTGGGACTTTCAAATCATGAAACGGCACAAACACTTACTGTCAAAATTGATAAGCAATCAGCTATTCTACTTGGTTTGAATGCATGAAAGATTACTGTGCTGAAAATGTGAAAAATTCTGTAATTGTCTGGCGTCTCTGTCTTTTTGTTGTTTTAAACTCTGAAAATGCTGTTGATTCGTATGAAAAGTTTTACGATCATCTCTATTTTAAGAACAATGCTTTCCACTGATTAAAGTTAAAATAAATAACAAACCTAGAAAATTTAAGTGGCTTTCAAAAGGAATTAAAGCATCATGCAAATATAAACTAGGTAACATAAAAGAAATATGTAAGTACTCCAATTAATAAAAAGCAAAATCAGTTACAATCAATCCCTGAATAAAAATATGTTTTTTTAATTTGTTTTACTAGCTCTGGTTTGATGCTTTAAGATCGTGGCAGAAGATCGTGCGGGTAAGCGAGCATACTTTCGCGGACAGCCAGTTGGTTGTCTCACGGACCACGGACTAGTGCGGGGTTCCATGAGGATGACCGATAGGAGGTGGCGCAGGATGGAACCAACGTTCTTTTATCGCAAGACAACACTTACTTTAGGCCGCTGGGCTTACTATACCACGGCCGAATTCGATGGAGAATGTTAATACATAGGTACATACATTTATGTTTGACCACATTTCTCACTACCGAAATCAACTTAAATGGCTGCCTATCCGCGAGCGCAGGAACCTTAGAGTTGTCTGTTTGCTATTTAATATTTTAAATTATCCACGTACCCCCGGATACCTGTCAAAATTAAAGTCAAAGTCAAAATATATTTATTCAATAAACTCTAAGAATAAACTTAATTAATAAATACTTTGAATCGTCCAAATTTTTTAACCTACCACCCATTCAGGACGTAATTTTTTAACTGTGGCAAGGAACGGGCGCAAGAAACCACAGCGCATAGAAGCAACGACATTTACAAAAAAAAATATTTCGTTACAGGTCATAAAATACAAAATATGAATTTTAATGTAAAATATAAATACGGTACTCTTACTCTTAATTAGAAATAGCTGTTGGAGTACTTGGAGCATTTTTTCACTTGAAATCTAGGTTTCAGTTTCTGGGAGCTTCTCATCAACGTTACCTTCGCTCTAGTAGCTACCTTACTCTCCAAACTCCCGCTCATCGTACTGGTTTAATCTCCAGCTCCTTAACTCTTTCCACTATTCGTCTCTGGAATGCCCTGCCAATGTATATCCGTCGTGCTCAGAGCAAAGTACAGAGTTTGAAAGACTGGTGCGTGAGCACTATTTAAACCCCGTTTAGAAGTCACACTATCTGATGTTTGTTTTTTTTTGTTAGTATGTATTTATGTATGTACCTATTGTATGTATTTATGCATATTAGTATTTTGCTTTATAAGTAAGTATATTTAATTAGTATGTATGTAAGCACTGTATATTCCTTTATTGAGGAGCTCGATGGCGCAGCGGCTAGCGCGTTCGGCTTGCAATCTTGCTCGCTAAGCAACTTTCGCAATGCCGGGTCGCTGGATGGGTGACCGAATTTAAAAACATCTCGTGCTCCTCCGTGCTTCGGAAGGCATGTTAAGCCGTTGGTCCCGGTTGTTGTCGTAAGATGGCAGCCGTTAAAACCCACCAACCCGCATTGGGCCAGCGTGGTGGGTTATGGCCCAATATCCCCACGTGCTATTTTTCACGTGGGAGGCTTGTGCCCAGCAGTGGGACGTTTATAGGCTGATGATGATGATTCCTTTATTAAGCTGCTTGTAATTGTTATTATTAATCTAACTGTATTGAATATCGACAAACTTCAAGTATACCGGTTGACTGGTTGAAGTTTATTGTGTAAAAAGATTAAATAAATAAATAAATATATTAATCATGACTATTATCCCCGAAGGGTTATTCAGAGACTAGGCAATGAGGACAGCAAAGCAGTCCTCTACCATAGTCCACTTTTCACCAATAACTACTGCACATGTGAACCCATCGCCGCTCTATGCTGTTGGATATATGTGCAGTCTTTAGTCCATTAATCGCCTTTTAGGACACCCAAGGGAAGAGGGGGTGGTAAAAAGTGGACTATGGTAGAGGACTGCTTTTGCTATCGTCATTGATTAGTCTCTGACTAACCCTTCGGAGATAATAGTTGTGATTATATATAATAATATACATACATATCTTTATATATAATAATATGTATATGTAAATATGTATGTATGTAAAAAACCCAAACATAATGACACCGATTCCTTGTCCATTAATCCGCGAATTAGCCGACACCGCCCAGAAGCGAGCAAACACATTGAATGATGGCTGCGCTGATTGATCGCTCAAACAATGTCAATGCCAAATGCAAAGAAATGTTGTTTATTGCCGTCTCATCTGTGTTTAACTTTCGTCAATTGTTGTTGTGAGTTTTTTTTTTTTTATAAAAGAGGGAGGCAAACGAGCAGGCGGGTCACCTGATGGAGAGAAATCACCGCCGCCCATGGACACCCCCGCAAAACCAGGGGAATCGCAGACGCGTTGCCGGTACCCTCACTGGTCGGACGAAACACAACAGCACCAAATGCCATTATTTCACGCCGAATATTCGTGAGAGGGTGGTATTACGCCGGGCGAGCCGGCCCAATGCGTGCTGCAACGCAGCGTGGCTCAACCACTCAGTCAGTGTCACTCATTTAGCACCACCCAGGGATCACGTGTAGGGTCTCAAGGGTAAACCTACGGACGCGAGCAACTTTGACCCCCAAAATGTTGTCGAAATGATAACTATTTAGGTATTACAACACGGTTTTATTAATAGAAAAGTATTTAACAAGTTAACGTGACTTGACAGAAAACTACATGAGCGCGCGCACACCAACGGCGCCACCAAGCGGAGGACAGTTGAATTAAAATAACCTTTTTATTGGCAATTGGCTAGCTAGGGTTTTGTCTACATTCTTCCAACAGATTTCATTTGAACAACATTTTTTTTTTTATGGCAATTTACTTAACGTTGTACAATGTGAGAACATAGAATATATACGTACCAAAAAGTGTGGACAATCGTTCTTTTGCCGAACTGCCCGTATGTGGAATGCGCTTCCCGCACACGTGTTTCCTTCCTCTTTCTCTCCCGGGTTATTTAAGCGGGGCGTGAGAAAGCATTTATGCAGGCCGCCATAGTGTGAGCGTTCGGCATAGCGTGGTAGCGCTGTGATGAACGCTTTCACTTCTTGGGCTTCACTGGCTGCTTTTCATCAGGCAGAGTGAAGCCATTATGGCGTGCCACAATAAAAAAAAAACCCCTCTCTTCCCTTGGGTGTCTTAAAAGGCGAGTAACGCGACGGACTCACCACCTGTCGCGCTGAGCACATGCAGTCGCTATTTGATGAAAAGAGGACTAGGTTTGCAGAGGACTGCTTTTGCGTTCGTCATTGCCTAGTCTCTGACTTACCCTTCGGGTATAATAGTCATGATTATATGTATGTATGTCACTCATCACACATCCTTTGTTTCACGTAGAAGTTAGTACTAACTTCTACGTGAAAGTTAGTACTAACTTCTACGTGAAACAAAGGATGTGTGACAGGATCGTAGCAAATAAGAATAATAAGAATAATAATAAATTTATTGAAAAAAGGGAACATTTACAATAAAATACAATTATTTTTAAAAATTGAATTAAAGTTCTTATCGCCTGATTACCAGGGGTTCCCAAACTAGGTTAGGCCTGACCCTTGGGAAACTAGAAACAGTTACATTACATGTTTCATGTTTGGCAATGAGTGAGTAATTGAGGATGTATAAAAAGTGTTATGCTTATGTGTGTTGTGTAATGTGTTGCTTGTGTTGTGTAAGTGTAAGTATTGCTATGTCTGTACGCGAGCGGGTGAGTTGTATCAAGATTTAGACATTAGTGACTCAGTTATGTCATAGTCATATGTGGATAATAATGTAACCACTTCAGCTTTGACTTCTCTCATAGAGCAGTTCCTTAAGTTGCAGCGGGATGCTTAATGTAGCTGTAGTTTCTGCCTACCCCTCCGGGAAACGGGAGTTATCAATGTTAATATCTCCTATTATTAGAATATTATGATAAGATTTATATTGTGTTAGTAGTTTGTCCATAGACTCGACAAACCCGGAAATATTTCTAGACGATGGAGATCTATAGATAGCAATGATAATAGTATTTACGTTCGTTTTTATGCAAAGAACAGTAGCGTCGTTAAAAAATGGTTCATCAATTATAAAATCCAAGCCATTTCTAACATAAACTACGAGTCCGTCATTTTGGGTTTTGTTATATTTTGTGTAATATGTATTATAGTTCGTTAATGTGGGATATGAAATGGTTTTGGCATTCCATGTCTCCGTAAGAATATATAAGTCACAGGCAACATCAATCCTTGCAAGTAGCACCTTAAACGCATTGATGTTTTTATTAATGCTTCTTATGTTTTGAGTAAGTATTTTTAGTGATTTTGAAAAAGTATTTTGGTTAATTAAGGTTTTACAAGATTCTGGATCACACAGGAACTTTCTGCCAATAGATATTTCGTCAATTTCGCTCGTGGTAGTTATGATATTGTTGTTATTAGCCATACTATCGTATTTTATTTTGAAGCGACCATGACCATCTCAATGTTTGGTTACAGCAAGCAATGTAACGCATACTTAAGTAAGTGTCGATTATTGGTTGTATTGATGATAATAATGAGTTTGTGAGTATAATTTGTATTATGATAAAGAAGTAAGTTATTTCAAAGAGTAAATTATAAAAAGCAGAAATACATAATCCAGCAGATAAGGAAAGCAAAAAGGCAATATCAAAAAGTCTGTTAAAATTGAAAACAGAGGACAGTCATTTTGAGTTTCTCAAGTTGGATAGGTCAGCCTCAGTTTTTACTTCAATGTGAGGTGAATTGCCTGTTTTACGAATAAAAACTTTTCCACTTGAAGTCCAACAGTATTTGTATCCGGCTGTAGAAGCGAGGTCTCGTGCTAGGAATAATAACTTCGACCCTTACCAGTGAGAGCCTCGGAGACGTAGACAGGAGTCGGACCGCCCTCTAGTCCAATGTGCGTTGTGTTTAGTCTTTGGTTGGGATGTTTTTTGTTGAATTCCTTGGCCATTCTGACTAAATCTTGTCTTGTGGTATTTCTTGTAAAGTCTGCTACAATAGTAGAATTGCCTGATTTACCCTTCACATGAAAGACTGCCTTAAGATCGCTGTCCTGCACTACAACATTGAGAGCCTTGCACGTAGCCATCACAATCTTCTGCAGATCCGGCTTGGGTTCTTTTTTATAGTCTATAGGCACATTCCTGATTTCAACGGCAGTTAATTTTATGTTCCTTTGTACTTCTTCTAGTTTTGATTCGAGTGCAGAAATGTGTAATATATGCAGCTTACGCTCTTTTTCCAAAAAGTCAATCCTTTTATTGATATTATCATGTTGAGCTGAAAGCATCTCCATGGACTTCTCAATCTCTGAATTTGTTTGTTGAATTTTTGTATTTTGTGCTTTTATTTCTGCAATATCCGCAACAAGTTTATTTAAGATTATGTTTTGGTTATCTTTCATGTCCAACAACATTTGCCTCATTTCCTCTTTAAAAGTACACATATGTTCCTCGCAAGATTCCCTACGTCTCTTGTTTCGCTGACTAACAAGTGATTGCGAAGAACCCTGTTCTTCCAGTTTGGAGCCATCCGTATCAGAATTAGTTTGTTGTATATTTTTATTGGTTGGTGGGGTTTTTCGTCCTCGCTGCATTTCGCTTAGGTTCTTAGTTTTCGTAGTCGCGATAGCAGTAGGTAACTCTTCTTATTATGGACAAGTGCCGAGATGCGCACGATGTAGTGTGCTATAATGCTGTCTCGTTCATACACGGCGACACACGCGTTGAATCAGCACTGCAGCTCTTGAATGTTATGCGCGCCTGGTACTTTGTAAACCACTTCAGCTTTGACTTCTCTCATAGAGCAGTTCCTTAAGTTGCAGCGGGATGCTAAATGTAGCTGTAGTTTCTGCCTACCCCTCCGGGAAACGGGAGGGATGTATGTATAATATTAATGTATTTGTATGTCTGTATGTAATGAATATTACGTACTCGTCTAAGAAAATTTTGCATTTAAAAAAAACAATGCTGTGAGCAACATGAAAATTACATCTTTCATAGTATTTTATGAACGTCAAAACTCCGTTAACGCGTCCCAAGAGACTTTCTACCGAGAGAAACCGCAAAATCTCGCCAAAGGCAATTTCCTTCTTCCGTTTTATGTGTTACAAGCAATAAAAAACAAATCTTAACATGTATTTTGTCGTGCACACAAAAAAGCTAGGTAACTCTAAACTTTTTCGTACTTCAAAATTTTAAAGCAGCTCTTGCGTATTATTAGAGAAGTTAGTAGGTAGCTAAATGTTTGACTAGGTGCGTATAATAAAATATATAAAAAATATTAAAAAAAAACGCAAATTCATGTTTCGTTACTAGGCAATTAATTTACTTTTAGATTAACTAATATCATGTAAGTAATTTATAATTGTTGTTAGGATGACCATATAGCCAATGTCACTTGGGAAGAATGTAGCTTTCTAATGGTCAAAGAATTTTCTAAATCAGTTCAGTAGTTTCGGGGGCTATTCAATTCAAACAATCAACCTAATAAATCTTTTCTCTTTATAATATTATCATCGTGTCGCGTAGCGGTGAAAGAAAATAATACAACCATCCCCTCTCATCCCTTGGGTGTCGTAAAAGGCGACTATAACGGACTAAAGATTGCACATCCTACCAACAGCATAGAGCGGCGATGGGCTCACCTCATGTCGCGCTAAGCACATGTGCAGTCGCTATTTGGTGAAAAGTGGACAATGGAAGAGGTTTGCTTTTGCTGTCCTCATTGCCTAGTCTCTGACTAAACCTTCGGGGATAATATTCTTGATATGTATGTAGGTACTAAATACCCTGTACATTGTATAGCTAAGCGGATTTAGTTTTTGTTGTTTTAAAGGTAAACACTTATAATTATGTATTTAGTGTCTACCCATCATCCTTTAATATCCGTTCCAACCGAATCTGGAGAATAAATATATTAAAGTCGTTTCAAAAGGATCAAGATCCCAAAAATAGCTCTACAACCTTTTTCTAGAAAGACGAAATCACATTTTCCTGTTACACCACAATTATTATATGGTTTGTGTAGCGATCACATTTTTGCTTTGATCAAACTGCTCAAGTGGGCGTATCATCCTGAATAGCAGATCATTTTACAGGGAAAATTAGTATCTGCCCACAGTCTGATAGTGAGCTTAATCGAATGATTGCAACCGATAGTGTTCACAACTTCATCATTGGCCTTTGTCTATTGCTGAGGATTTATGGTGCAATGCCGGGCAAACACCGTTTTTGGTGGCTGAAAAGTCGGATGCGAAAGCGACATGTTCTACGCAGGTCTGACTGCTTTAGTAATTGTTCTAAGGGTCTGACAATAGAAGTTTGCGATAGATGGGACTGAGTCGCGTTGACGTTGTCTCTTTCTCTTGTCAGCGAGTGCAGCGAACCAGGTTTTATCACAACAGAGGAGCTGCGCAAACGTGTTTTCCCACTGCTGGAAACAGGCCTTCTTAGATGTACTCAAATTCAAAATATATTTATTCAATAAACTCAATTAATAAGTACTTTGAATCGTCCAAATCTTTTTTAACCTACCACCCATTCAAGACGTCATTTTTTAACTGTGGCAAAGAACGGGCGCAAGAAACCACAGCGCACAAAAGCAACGACATTATACGTCAAAAGACATTATATATTATAATAGACACGAATTAATTATAGACAATTAGAAATAGCTGTTGGAGTATTTGTAGCATTTCAGACCCAAGCTGTTTTGTCTTCTGTGTAATCTGACACTTTATAATAAGCTTTTTTAAAAAGCTTTTCTTTTAATTTGATTTTAAATTTGTTATGATCTTTTTTTTTTTTTTTTTTTATAGCAGAAGGAGGCAAACGAGCAAGCGGGTCACCTGATGGAAAGTAATCACCGCCGCCCATGGACACCCGCAAAACCAGAGGAATCGCAGGCGCGTTGCCGGCCTTTAAGGAAGGAATAGGCTCGTTTCTTGAAGATCCCTAAGTCGTAACGGTCCGGAAATACCGCCGCCGAGAGCTGGTTCCACAACACTGTAGTTCAAGGCAAGAAATTTCTTGAAAAACGCACAGTAGTAGACCGCCATCCATCAAGGTGATGTGGATGGAATGACAGTCGATTGCGTGTAGTGCGGTGAAGGAAATTAGCGGCAGGGATCAAGCCGAACAATTCCTTAGAACACTCCCCATGATATATACGGTACAATATACAGAGAGACGCAACGTCTCTCCGAAGAGCCAGTGGATCGAGCCGACCTGAAATAACCACGTCGCCGACAATTCGAGCAGCTCTGCGTTGAATGCGGTCAAATGGAAGGAGTTGGTATTGGGGTGCTCCAGCCCAGAGATGGGAGCAGTATTCCATATGCGGCCTGACCTGTGCTTTATACAGTTGTAAACGGTGGGCCGGCGTGAAATACTGACCCGCTCTATTAAGCACACCCAGCTTTTTCGAAGCTAATTTAGCTTTACCTTCCAAATGACCACGAAACTGAACGTCACTCGAAATATCGACGCCAAGGATTCCAATAATCGGATTGGTATCAAGGGGAGCTCCCTCAAAGTTCAGAGGTACGACGAAGGGATGTTTTTTCGCGGTAAATGCGCAAACTTGTGTTTTGGAGGGGTTAAAGCGGACTAGGTTATGTCGGCCCCAATCCGAGACATGACTTAACATGTTCTCGGTGTCAGTCACAAGTTTATTCCGGCTCTCGATGACGCTTTCCAGAGAAATATTAGCTCGCCCGGTGTAGAGCGTATCCCCAGTACTGTCATCCGCATAGCAATGAATGCTGTTGTTATGCAGCATGTCATTGATATGCAGAAGAAACAAAGTAGGGGACAACACACACCCCTGCGGGACTCCAGCATTCACGGGCTTCATGTCGGAGCACGAACCGTCGACTGCGACTCTGATGCTACGCCCAGTAAGAAAGCTGGCAACCCATGAACACAATTTCTCAGGAAGCCCGTATGATGGAAGTTTAGAGAAAAGAGCCCTGTGCCATACCCTGTCAAAAGCTTTCGCTACGTCCAAGCTAACTGCCAGTGCCTCCCCTTTACTCTCGACTGCCTCCGCCCATCGGTGAGTAAGGTACACTAAAAGATCACCAGCCGATCGACCGCGACGAAAACCATACTGGCGATCACTTAGTAGCTGGTTCTCTTCTAGGTACCTTAAGAGCTGGCGGTTTATAATGGACTCCATTACTTTGGAGAGTAAAGAGGTAATAGCTATTGGCCTGTAGTTAGACGGATCTGAGCGATCGCCTTTTTTTGGAATCGGGTGCACAAGGGCTGTCTTCCAAAAGCTCGGGACGACGCCAGTGGTGTAAGAGAGCTGGAAAAGGCGTGTTAGAACTGGTGCCAATTCAGGAGCACACGTCCGAAGCACAATGGGTGGAACTGCATCTGGCCCACTCGCCTTATGGATATCAAGGGAAAAAAGAGCCTTACGAACTGACCTTTGCAGGAACTGAACGTTTGGCATTGTACAAGCGCAATGCGGTATGGTTGGTGGAGAGTTTTCCCCATCGTCCAAGGTCGAGTTTGATGCGAAAAGAGAGCCCAAGAGATCGGCTTTCTCCTTTGCAGTATAGGCCAGGCAGTCATCGGTCTTGTGCAATGGTGGTAGGGACGGCTGACAAAAATTCCCTAAGATAGCTTTGGCGAGAGACCAGAACGCACGCGTCCCCAAAGGAAGACGCACTAGCCTCTCGCCAATTCTACCTATGAATGATGACTTGTCCTTCTTAAAGGATCTGGCGGCAAAGTTGTACTTCTTTCTGAGCGCACTGGTGTTTGGATCCTTTGATGACACCGCATTAGCCCAGGCTTGGTAATGCTGTCGCTTTTGGCGAGACGCCATTTTGCAGCAACGACCAAACCATGGTTGGGACTTGCCGCCAATGGGAACCACAGAGTTTGGAATGAAAAGTTCCATTCCCTGCAGTATCACATCAACGACAGAGTCAGCGGCGACATCAGGATCATCCAGCGAGAAGCAAACTCGCCACCACGGGTAGGACGCAAAGAAGCTTCGCATCCCATCCCAGTCCGCCGACCTATAATGCCAGACTCGACGGCTAGCCGCTGGTTGCGGTTTTGAAGTTTCTGTGAGAGGCACAGTGCTGCGAATCAGACAGTGGTCTGATGAGACTAGTGGTGCATCAACAGAAACTTGATAGCCGTCTGGGTGCGAGGTCAGCAGAAGGTCCAATAAAGAAGGTAAAGGAAGGATCTAATATCTGAATATCATTTGCTACTTTGTTGTAAAATCTTACACACAGACCCTTAAAAGAATTAACTCATTCACTCGACCACTTTTCGGCGATCGCTTGCACACGATCTTCGCTCACGCTACAATGTATGAGCGGTCGGAATGGAGCGCAAGCGAATATCGCCTTAAAGTGCTCGACCGGGAACTTCCTGGATTGTACCTACACAGCACATGGGAGGTTCGGCCATGACCGTCACCACACTGGCCCAAACGTCACCAGAGTTGAACGTTTTCAAGAATCTGGTAGACTTCTTGGCGGGAAAGTGAAGCGTCATGTAAGCGTCATATCTGCAGCTATGTTTTATTTTATATAATTTGTGTTTTGTCGAATATTAAGTGAAATTATGGTGGATTATTTACTGTTGTGTTTGTGAGCGTGCATGAGTGTTAGCAAATACCTAAAACAAAACAGTGCAACATCACTTTTCAAATTCTCTGAGGAGGTCCGTGTGAGATCTCAATAAAGTCCGACAGCTTTTGAGGGGTTTGGGGAATATCATTTACCATTAAACGTTCATTATCAGTTGTTGTCATCTACTTGGCACATTCTCATTAACCACGTTTTTCGGATATTCCATTGAAAAAGTCATACTTTCATTGAGAAGAGCATTAAAAGTTTGCTACTGTTCGATTCCTAAATATTTTTTACATATGATCAAACTTTAAATGTATTAAGTATCTCTGAGATACCAAATTTCTAAAGTAAATGATTCGTAATGTTTGTTTCTCGTGAGTAATGATTTTTTGTATCTTTATGTTTTGTACATAAAGAACCATAAAGTACGTGAGTCGGCAAGTTGTCTCAGATTTTGTGGCGGTTACTCGCTTGTATTCATAAACGGTGAGTGCTACCTTCATCCCTTCCTCCCACATCGTTAGGGCCAGTGCCGTCGCTGACATCTTGTGGGAAGGACGCGCTGCTCGATGTTTGGTGTTTGCTCACGAAGGTTGTACCATTACAGCCACGTATTTATTCAGTGCAACCCTCAGATACATGGTATTGTTTTACCAACTTTAAAACTATAGTAATGGTTTCTATATTTTTATGTTAATTGCTTTTGCTATCCCATAAATAATGAACAATATAATTATTAAATTTTTATTTGTTAGTTTTTCTTAAACTGTAAAATAAGTCTTTGTCCTCAAATACCTGGCCTCATATACGTGGCTGACGTTGCACCTGCATGCCATGTTTCTGGGAAAATACTCATGTTTCTGAGAGAATCATGTAATGTGGGAGCCCACTGTTGGGATTGGGTTTAGAAATATATATACTGAAAGGTACCTGTAATGAAAATAAAAACTTAAAGTTATTTAATTTTTTTATTTCATATCTTGTCCTACCTAACTTGTATAAATATTTCACATTTTATTATTACCTTCAGTAATATTTTATAAATTTATAGTGCTTTAGTAACTAGTTTACGAATTTAAATAATTTTAATTAAATATTATATACTTAGCTTAATTAAATTAAAATTAAAATTAAACTAAAAATCATTTATTTCGGGCATAGCCCATTTAGTGTTAGTAAAAACAAATATTCAAATTTCAGATATTAAAAATTTAAAGGTAATCAAAATAAAAAAAATAAAATAATCTAAGAAGAGTGACCAAACCAGCTTATTCGATATTTATTGCGTCTTAATCATTCACATATCAAAAGTGTTCTCTTAAGTTATAATGATTATTGTTAAAAAAGGTTTTCTATAGAACGCCGCGTTAAGAGTCAAGTGATAAATAAATGCTGAACTGAACTGATAGTCATACGATAACAGTGTCATAACCTCAAAATACCTAAAAAGTCGTAAGCTAAAAATGAAGATAGCTTCAAACTCCCGCATGATATTGTAATGTAATTCTTCTTTATAATTCAGAGCATTGCTGCTATTGATTACTATTTATTTCATTAAAGCGCTGTGTTACGCTAGCTAGCTAAAAAACTAGCCCAACTCTCATAGTAAAAAAGTCATTCTCCTTTCAAAATTATTAAAATTTAAATTTAAAATATTACCATTCAGAATAAAAAATTATAATAATAAACAATTAAAATAAAATAGTAAAAATAAAGTGTATACTTTGTCCACAGGCTGCACGTGTAAAACGACTGGCAGTAGGCTTTAAACAACTTCAGTTTTACATCTTTTGAAGTACGTGCAAACCTACTGGCCAACATGTTACATCTCACCGCCAATGTCCTGCGTTCCCGCTCTATGTCTAGGTCTGCACTTAGGTCATCGGCGACCCAGTGGCCCAGGTATTTAAATTTGCTCACTTGTTGTATCGGAATGCCCGAAAGTGTAACCTCTGGCATCGAGTAAGTTTTAGTGCCCGATTTCGCTTTTACTGGCATTAATAGGTAAAGCTAAATTAGCTTCGAAAAAGCTGGGTGTGCTTAATAGAGCGGGTCAGTATTTCACGCCGGCCCACCGTTTACATCTGTATAAAGCACAGGTCAGGCCGCATATGGAATACTGCTCCCATCTCTGGGCTGGAGCACCCCAATACCAACTCCTTCCATTTGACCGCATTCAACGCAGAGCTGCTCGAATTGTCGGCGACGTGGTTATTTCGGGTCGGCTCAATCCACTGGCTCTTCGGAGAGACGTTGCGTCTCTCGGTATATTGTACCGTATATATCATGGGGAGTGTTCTGGGGAATTGTTCGGCTTGATCCATGCCGCTAATTTTCTTCACCGCACTACACGCAATCGACTGTCATTCCATCCACATCACCTTGATGGATGGCGGTCTACTACTGTGCGATTTTCAAGAAATTTCTTGCCTCGAACTACAGTGTTGTGGAACCAGCTCTCGGCGGCGGTATTTCCGGACCGTTACGACTTAGGGATCTTCAAGAAACGAGCCTATTCCTTCCTTAAAGGACGGCAACGCGCCTGCGATTCCTCTGGTTTTGCGGGTGTCCATGGGCGGCGGTGATAACTTTCCATCAGGTGACCCGCTTGCTCGTTTGCCTCCGTCTGCTATATAAAAAAAATATATATATACCTAAGCCCATGAGCCTCCGTGTACCCCTCACATACCTTCAACAGTTTTCTAACGGCCCTTATTCATTTGCACAGCAACACCATGTTATCTGCGTAACTTATATTGTTAATAAATTTACCACCTATAGAGCATCCTATACTCGTGTTGCTGAGCTCCTCAGGCTGTTTATGCACAAGTTAAAAATAGTAGGTGAAGTTATACCCCCCTGCCTCACCCCGCATTCTATCCAACCTGTAAGCTTTAGATAAAGAGCCATCCCATCGAACATGATTGGTCTGGCCTCTGTACCAGTAGTTAATGATCGAGATAAGTTCCCCGGGTAATTTAGTCTCTGTTGACATTTTGTGCCATAGTTTTTTATAAGACACAAGATCGAAGGCTTTTTGACATGTAAAGAAAACAAGCATACACAGGTGTCTTCTTGTCCGTATAATATAGGACAGTCTGCTTGAGGCACAAAATGGCAGCTTCTGTGGACAATCCAGGTCTTAACCAATCTGCCCATCATGTAAGTTGACATATTTTCTCAGTTGTTTATCAAGCAGACTGTCCAACACCGTAGCGGTGATGGTGGACAACGATATTGGTCTGTAGTTGTTCTTATCAGAGGGGTCACCATTCTTACTCTTTAGCACTGGCATCACAATAGACTTAACCATATCTTCAAGGAGGTACGAGTGTCCAATACATTTTTTGAGTGGTAGAGCCACGCTGCGTTGCACCACGCATTGGGCCGGCTCGCCCGGTGTAATACCACCCTCTCACGAATATCCGGCGTGAAATAATGGCACTTGGTGCTGTTGTGTTTCGTCCGCCCAGTGAGAGTTCCGGAGGCCCCTTCCCCTCCCACCCCTCCTCACAATTCCTATTCCTTCCCCTAACCCTATTCCTTTCTTAAAGGTCGGCAACGCATCTGCGACTCCTCTGGTTTTGCGGGTGTCCATGGGCGGCGGTGATTGCTTTCCATCAGGTGACCCGCCTGCTCGTATGCCTCCTTCTCATATAAAAAAAAAAAAAAAAAAACAGAATTTAAATAACATATATAAAACCCTCGGCAAGTGTACACCAGTGTGCCTGAGGTGCTCAACACTAATGCCAAATACTTTGCTCTCTGCAATCTCTCAATTCGCTGTAGCAGCAGCTGTAAGTTTTGTATACTGGTTTCAGTAAATTAATTACTTATGGACTTTTGTTGCCAAAACAACACTCTGCCAATCTTTAAACCGTAGTTTGAGTTTCAAATACTTACTTGCAAAAAATAGAGGGATTCAGTTTTATCAATTTTAGGCAGTAATATTATGGTACATTTTGCTAAATACGCCATTGTATTTTATGTTCCTAGGTATATACAGTACTGTTTTTTAGACTATTTAATACAAATAGACATAATTAACGAAAAAGTGATGATGCCACGTTATTTAAAAAAGGATACTCTCAGATACATGGATACAAATAGTGAGACTAAAATAACTCCGAATCTACTGGTTAAAAAACTGGGCCTTGGCATTCATTATGTTTCAAATTGAGTAAACTTTCATGTGCCATGGTTATTTTTGCTAAATACTTAAAATAAAAAAATTACACGTTTCTGAGAAGAGAACACTTTCCTAGGAGAATCACCCACTTAATGCAAATAAAATTATTATTATTAGATCTCACTTGACACTGGCTAAATGTGCTGATCGCACGAAGCCATTATTTAAGAAAAATAATAATAATCTGGTGTGGTGAATCTGGTATGGTGACATGCAAGCGTGACGCCAGCTCACTGAAAATATTTAGGTTGTACGGTCACCACGCCTTGGGGAACACACCAAGTTTCTCACCACCCATAAACTCTACGTTGTAAAGGTAAAGAGTAACAGAAAGTTATTTTCAAAAAGAATCTACAATTACAAACTGCACCAATTTCTTTTTAAAAGCACTGCGTATAACTTAGGTACTTTTACATTTTGACTGCGACCAGCCAAATCGTTATATTAGCATGTTCATTGAAAAGCTTTCCAAGCTGGCTGGCTTAATAAATGCCAGGATTCAATTACGTGGCCGCATAGGTCGCTTCGTGAAAAGGTTTGAACGAAACATTTAACTTAATAAGTATAGCTAAAGCTTGCCTCACCGGGGCAAAGTTACTTCTATGTATTTCTTTAAACTTATTTGCTCTTTTCTGGCTACAAATACATCTCTGTGCCAATGGCACAGAGATGTATTTGTAGCCAGTCCATTGGGACTTATTCTTTGTTTATTTACTAACTATAACGCAATCTAAAACTACACCACTTGCATCGTTAAACACACTCCACTATTGACGCCATCTTGTGTGTTGCATCCATAGCGACAAATAACATTCCTAAAATGTCAGCAGGTAGTACTTTAAAGTAGCTGTTAATATACATAATACTTATACATTTTTCATGTAATAAATTTCTCAGAAACCTATTTTTTACATAATTTTTTTAAGTAAAAAAATTATGTAAAAAATAGCCTCCACATTTCCGACTTCTCCCGTGGTTTTTCTAAAAAATTAATACAAATCTTGCCCTGACAAATACGAACATAACAAAAAAGAAATCAGCCAAATCAGTCGAGCAGTTCTCAAAGGAATTTTATGATTAAAATAAGCTGTGCCGCTTTATAAAAATGGTATTTTATATTCACTCACGCGACCGCAGGCTATTAAATTATTACGCTCATGGAACACAACACGCTGCATTCAATTGAAGCGACGAGGGTGCAAATCATAAAAACGAGAAGCTTTAAATCTTCAAGATGTGCATAGGGTGGGTAGGTGCCCTACCCAATGCTCCATTAGTCTCACGGGAGTGTGAGGTACGCCCAAACTATCCTTGGCGTCTCCCCTCTGGCTGGCCGTTGCGGGGGGGGGAGGTTGATTCTTGAAGTTCGCTGTCTGAAGCAGTCCCCGCGGCATAATAAGGAATGGTAAGTACTAGGTTTTTCAGGCGGTAGGCCACCCCTTCTCCTGTCAAGCTTTCAGTTATTGGGCGGGAAAAGAGAGCCCCATACGACCCAAGGGTCGACCTTGGCTACAGTGTATCAGTAAATAAGAGTTTCACTTTGATAAAAAAAATGACTAAATCTAATTTTGTTTATGTTAAGGCAGTTGTCCCACCGCCCACAATGAACGAGAAGCGAGTCCAGCTAGAACTAGAAACGAGTTGGCGAGCAGCGGAAAGCGAGTGTGGTTCCGATAGTTTTGTCGCTGGGCAATAAGCGAGAGTACGAGAGAGACAGGCGATTACTCGCGCCACTCGGCCGAGCTGAGCGTACAGTCCTCTTGGCGGGAAATGACCGCTGCCGGTTGGTGTCTCGGCATGAGGTCTGAACGCTGAGCGAGTATCGCTAAGCGAGAATTATCTTTGATAGCTCTTGTCGCTCAGCGACGAACTAGTGGAGCGAGTCCACGCCGGCAATGTGAACAGTCAGCGATCAACTATTCATATAAGCATCTCTTTTGTTTACACGGAATGTATATCTACTGTACGTTTCTTGAGCGAGAAAATAGCCTATAGTTAGTTGTTTACTGGCCGTTAGTGGGACAACTGCCTATGCAGCGAAGTTATAAAGGCTTACACTGCTACTTTTTTGTAGCGAAGAAAACGCAAGTTTGTATCCATACAACAACGCATCTAGTAGATGCAGACGGGGATTGTGCATTGAACAAGCTGCGTTAGTGGTCGATTGTCTAAACTTACGGATAGCCGGAGGTCTAGGGTCCTACTTCCCAGGTCGGACAAAGTGTGTTCTAAATTTTTGATCACTATCCCGTATTTGGCATGCGTAGATGATCATCAAATACTTAATTTCTATGATCGAGGTCTTTAACCGCCATAGTTCACTTTTCATAGCGTATGCACATGTGCTCAGCGTAACAGGATGTGAGCCAATCGCCGCTCCATGCTGTTGGATGTATGCAGTCTTTAGTCCGTTAGTCGCCTTTTACGACACCCAAGGGAATAGAGGAGTCGGTAGTATTATTTCACCGCTACGCGACACGGCTGTTATAGATACATGATATAAGTAATAGATTCCCTCCTTGAGTTTACAAAGGACTCGAACAAATGCCATCCACGTTATAAAGATTGATTCTTGTCATACTATAGAAGACTAGCGGCCACTCGCAGTTTCACCCGCGTGGTTCCTGTTCCCATGGGAATATCGGGATAAAAGTATCCTATATGTTAATCCAGGTTATATACTATCTGTATGCCGAATTTCATCCAAATCTATTCAGTCGTTTTTACGTGATAGAGTAACAAACATCCATCCATACTAACAAACTTTCGCGTTCATAATATTAGTAGGATTTATAACACAAGCCGAATCAGGGATCAGGGGACCGGATCCTTAAGCAAGCTAAATATTTAACTAACTCGTTAGTAGTCATCAATCAAGAGCACCATAAGTGGTTATATATGTAGTAGAGTCGGCGGTCCGTTACTTGAGCGATCATTTTCTTGTTTGTTTCATAATATTATTATTCAGTGAATACTGTAGGGTACCTACATACAAAACATAACGGACACAATGACTTAGGTCCCACTTTTGAATCGTCTAAATATAATTTTGGACGATTTAAGACGAAGACCATGACGACCTCCGTGGTCGAGTGGTTAGCACGCCGGGTCTGGCGACGCGTTATCTCTGAGGTTCCGGGTTCAATTCGCGATCAGGTCAGTTTAGAGAAAACTATTTCTCTAAATTGATTTCGGGTCTGTGTGTTTTTAGAAGTTTCTGGGTATACTAGCGGCTGCTCGCGGTTCCACCCGCGTGGTTCCCGTTCACGTGACAATATCGGGATTAAAGTATCTTATTGGTTAATCCAGGTTATAAACTATCTGTATACCGAATTTCATCCAAATCCATTCAGTAGTTTTTACGTGAAAGAGTAACAAACATCCATCCAACTTGCAAACTTTCGCGTTTATAATATTAGTAGGATTTATCCTTTATCTTCTCAAATTAACGACTTTCAATAGAAGCTTATCTTGGGCTCTTAATTGGCATGAACGTTAACAAATTTTATAAAATTGTAAAAAAGCTACTTATCAAATTAAATCTACTTAAATGTAATGAGAAAGCCCTTCCACATATTATTATTAGCACAAAAGACAATTTTAACTACAAATCAACTATTACAAAAAAAAACTGCAGTAACCTTACATACTGTTCCATTGCAGGACAAAAGCCTCCATATCATTAAAATCAAGTTATCCTTACAATTCATTTGTATTGGCTTGTTAACCACGTTTTCCAAACGCGGGTTGTTGAACAGAAATCTATTCTGTGCATCGAAAAATCCGAGACACAATAGAAGAACGGAAACATTGTTTTTAAATTGGTTTCGAGATAGAATCCGAGTATTAAGTATTGTGTATCGGTCGTGTTTTGTGCGCGCCGTATACACGGACATAAATTCATGAAATGCTTACATCTTGAGATACAAAGTTCCGTTAAGGATTCAGTCTGTACCTAAGCGAAAGTATTGGTAATAAATTTGCTATAAATTCTAATGTATTTGAATAAGTATTGAGAGATCAGTGATATATGTGATACATAAAAGCATTAGGTACTAACCTGCACTATTTGCCTACGTTTTACGCATTGGCTATTACTATATAAGGCGACTGCTAGAAACCGCACGAAACTTCAAGGGCTGGTCAGGTCAAGTGTTTTAAACATGGCAAAAATTACAAAAAACTAAATTCGTGCTTTTCTGTTTTAATGAAATAATAATTAATTTTGTGAATTTTATTTGGATAGTCTTTGAGTATCTAATTTATTTTAAAGCCATAATATAAGAAAAATATAATGAAAAACAATTTATAAATTACGATTATTTACAACGCGCGGGCAGCGGCCGGCCATTGACCCACCCGTCTGTTGACCCGTTCGCGTCAGCTGGGCGATAAGTACGAGTACCTACGTTAGTCAGCAATAATTCTTGTCATTTTTGTCGTGTTTAAAACACTTGACCTTACCAGCTCTTGGAGTTTCTAGCGGTTTTTAGCAGTCGCCTTATATATGTAGCTATAATATATATATAGCTAAAAAGTACCTACCTACTCGTATATGGTATTTGCAGAGATGCGTTGGGAGAGGCCTATGTCCAGCGGTGGACTAACACGGGCTGATTTTGATGATCATTTTTTTGTATTCCACAACCAGTAAGCTCTTGGTCTTCAATATCACCTGATGGTAAGTGACGATAAGGCCGAAGGTGGAAGCGCTTCACTCGGAATCCTCAACCATTGAGAAACTGGATATCTTATCTCAAACTGTCGGAACACAACAATGCTATAAACATCGTTGTTATGGCTACAGACTTAAGAAAATATGGTGGTAGCTAGCCAGGCAGACTTAACAGCCCTACCACAAACCGAGCACACAAAGATGTATTATCAATTATAATTGTATGATGTACGGGTATCATTATTAATTTTAAGGTTGACATTATTATTATTCTGACATTCTGCATTATTAAGACACCTGTACAATTATTATATCATCCATTGGCATTGAACAACATGATGACATCGTACTGTTTTATTTGATAATTGAAATGCTTGTAATTTTATCGTTGAAATTGTTACTTATTTGACATTTTGCATTTTTTGACTTTGCCTGTGTAATTGTTTAACATTCATTGACGTTGACATCTTACAGTTTTATTTATTTAAAATGCTATTGTAATTTTGGAATTCTAATTTAATGTGGTATTTTATAAGTACTAACCT
Source organism: Scoparia ambigualis (assembly GCA_963921215.1). Taxonomy (NCBI): domain Eukaryota; kingdom Metazoa; phylum Arthropoda; class Insecta; order Lepidoptera; family Crambidae; genus Scoparia; species Scoparia ambigualis. The sequence goes on along the minus strand of OY992517.1, from coordinate 27,034,099 downwards.
AATTCAATTGCATGACAACGAAATGTTTGCATATCGATAAATCGGTAAAACATGTTTGTTCATATTATAATATAAGACCTTAAAATTGTACCATGTTTTGTGCAAATAAATTTATTGATTGATTGATTGTACTTCCCGCTGGGAATCGAACCCGGGACCTCTGGGTCTGAAACCCGGGACTTAGCCACTAGACCACAGAGGCTGTATTTATGATGATAGTAGGCTTTCTACAGTATATAATGTTGTAATAATTTATGTAAAGTAATATATTTTATCTATACTAATATTATAAAGCTGAAGAGTTTGTTTGCTTGAACGCGCTAATCTCAGAAGCTACTGGTCAGATTTGAAAAATTCTTTCAGTGTTAGATAGCCCATTTATAGAGGAAGGCTATAGGCTATAATTTGTTTAGGTACGGCTACGGGTACAGGTAGTAACCCGTGCGAAGCCGGGGCGGGTCGCTATTAAAAACATAAAGGCCCGCTCGCGATTTCATCCGCGTGAACACAGCTCAACCCCGAAATTGTTTTCTGAACATTTTCTGTCATACAAACCTTGTCCTATAAATCATAAAGATTTAGCCAAAAAAGTGCAGCCGTTCTGCTGTAATGCGCGAACATACATTCGTGGAAATTGATTTTAATTTATATATATAGATAGACTAGCGGCCGCTCGCGGTTTTACCCGCGTGGTTCCTGTTCCCGTGAGAATATCTGGATTAAAAGTATCTTATGTGTTAATCTAGGTTATAAACTATCTGTATGCCGAATTTCATCTAAATCTATTCAGTAGTTTTTACGTGAAAGAGTAACAAACATCCATCCATACTAACAAACTTTCGCGTTTATAATATTAGTAGGATTTTATAATTACCAATTTCTGATATTTAAAACACCAAACAGTTAACCAACATTCAAGAAAATAATAATACCTATTATGTTGGTAATTAATCAGTGACTGGGGTTCAGTAACACAAACAGTATCGGTGCTTTAACGGATAATTTGCTATGATTGATTGACGTAGAAATTTCCTTGCGTTTAATAGAGTTCGCCGCAGGAACCGAGCAAGAACAGTAATTTCGTATTCCTAAGTTACGACACCAGCGCTAATATGGATTCATATTGCGTGGATATTGAGTGAAAAAAATACAAAACTCAATGCAATTTAGTTCACCCAATATGAATCCAAATTAGCGCTGGAGTCGTAACTTAAAAATACGAAAATTTACAATATCAATCCGATCCAATAGCGATCGGTTTCGAGGGTAAGGGGGCAGAACTTAGCGCAAAGAAACTGCACTCAAAGCACGACAGTCTTTAGCGTATCAATTTGTCATGCACAAACTTTATATTGAACGCTCGCAAATTTTATTAAAGAAACAACTTTACTTTAACTGTGCCGCGTAGCGGTGAAAGAATACAACCATCCCCTCTCTTCCCTTAGGTGTTGTAAAAGGCGACTAACGGACTAAAGATTATACATACAGTCGCTGTTTGGTGAAAAGTGGATTAAGGCAGAGGACTGCTATTGCGGTCCCTATTGCCTAGTCGCTGCTGACTAACTCTTCGGGGATAATAGTCGCGATTATATTATGTCAGTATGTATGTTAAAACTGCTTTATCATTTTTAATGGTCAAACGTCGAACTATTAGGCTCAAATCGCCAACTGTGTTTACCCAAAACCACCCTCTAACGTGAATATCGGCGTGAAACAGTGGCACTCCTTGTGTAGTGTTTCGTCCGGTGAGTAAAAGTACCGGAAGCCGCCCATCTCCCCCTCCCCTCGCCCCTCTCACAATTCCTACTCATTCCCCAAACATCATACTCCCTTGAGAGGGTTTGCGCATTTCGGTTTCCCATACAAACTTCCAAGTCGAAGTTTTTGATGAAACTGTGCACGCTAAAACACAGGGATTTAAATAGTTTGTTGAAAACATTTTTAAAAAACGTTTATTTAACTGAGTTATTGAGAATTTAAACTTTCTATAGTGGACTTTAAATTTCAATAACGCAGCTAAATAAACGTTATTTTAAAAATGTTTTCAACAAACTATTTAGATCCCTGTGTTTTACTTTAACATGCAAAGTTTAATCAAAAATTGGCTTATTGGTTTTTAAAAATTTCGACTTCGAAGTTTGTATGGGAAACCGAAATGCGTGCACCCTCTTAAGGTCCTCCGGTTTTGCCGCCGGTTCTGGACACACCCGTCCATGGGCGGCGGTGATCACTTTCCATCAGCTGACCCACCTGCTCGCAATCCTGCTCGCAATCCTGGTCGTAATCGGGCTGGTTGATGGTTTAACCCATTATTATTTCCTAGTTTTAATTTTAAAAAAAAATGTTGTAGTCAACCGTGTCGCGTAACGGTGAAAGAATACTACCACCCCCTCTCTTCCCTTGGTTGTCGTAAAAGGCGACTAACGGACTAAAGACTGCACATACTTCTAACAGCATAGAGCGGCGATGAGCTCACCGCCTGTCACGCTAAGCATATGTGCAGTCGCTATTTGGTGAAAAGTGGACTATGGTAGAGGACTTCTTTTGCTGTCTTCATTGCCTAGTCTCTGACTAACCCTTCGGGGATAATAGTCGTGATTATATGTATGTATGTCGTAGATACTTACTAGGTAATTTCTGAGTGCCGCTGTAAGCCATTACATCCAGTAACTACTACCTCCTTATCACTTGACGTGGGTTTGACAAGTTGTATGGTGTAAAGTGTGTGTGTAGGGTTGCTTTCAATACCTGATTGATGCCTTCTCTATAACGTAACCGTAAACGGCTAACAATGTTAGTTATGAGAAAAAGAGCGTAAATGGCAAAGGCAGCCTTGATTTTTAAAATCCTGAGCGTTTGGAGGATGGCATTGAGCTCTTGTAGCTTATTTTCCTCATAGGTTTCAACAGCCTTACTAGCGGAAGAGCGCCAAAGGCCTCTGTTGTGTATCTTTCCTTTGTAGAGATGTTGCATGAGGTAAGATAGCCCTAAAGTACAAGTACATCTCTATTGCGCAGAAACTTACCTTCAGGTTTGCGCTTTCCATTCATTAGTCGTGAGTTGAATGCAGAGTTTGGCAGCTTGGGGTCGTCCATACGAACCAGATGATCAACATAATACAACACCACCTGAATTAGCCCTAAAGAGAAGTGATTTCATTACCGACCTTGGTTCGACGCAAAACTTTTGAGTTTTCCATTGGTAGACATTTACATGAAAAGTGCCAAGACGCTTAATGTCACCTCTGTAGTCACAATGTCTCAGTGGCGTAAAGCAAGATAGGAATTTTGATGGCTTAATAATGATATTGCGGCCCTAGTGCTGTGGTTTCGGTAGACACCGAAAACGCAGCATCATTTGAAGAGTCCATAAGCCAGTCACTTATACCATTAATTTTCTACAAGTGAACTTGAGACAATTGTAAGTGTACTTGAAGCTAGCGTGCACAAACATTACGTGTATAAGGTAATCTCCAATTCACATCGTTGCTCGTTCACCTTCAATATAATCCGCAAGGATTACTAAATTGTTTTCGCTAACTAAACCAAAGCCGTATCTAATCAGGCTTATTTCAAGCTTCTGAGGAATATTGTAATTCATTATTTTGTCAGATATTTGTTTAATATCTTTATGTCAGGGGTACTCAACATATAGGTTAATGTTGAATCTATCTTGAATATTCTTGAAGAGTCAACTAATAGACTACACGTACACGAGAATTACAAATTTTGCATAATAAGATTAAAGTATTAAACTACTTTAATCTTATTAAGTATGCAAAATTCGTATAGGAATTTACTAAGATCAAGGTAATACGGCTCTAAGGAATGGTGAGCTGATATACGGAAATACCCCTGTTCCATTAGGACACTATGGTGGCGCAACCAGTCGCTGCCACTAACGAAATGTATACAGCTCTAGCGCAACCAAGCGATCACCGGTGAGATACCCTCCATACAGCAGTATACTCTATCTTTGTTAATCTATGTTCGTTAGATTAGTTGTTAAGTCTTAACTGTAAGTTGGTTAACAGTTTTTTTTATTATTATTAGTATTAAGTACGTTAGTATTAGTATTTAGTATAAGTGCCTGATAAGGTTTACATTGAATAAATAATTTGACTTTGACTTTGTTACACTTTATTGGTGACGGCGCGGCGACTGGTTGCGCCACCATGTTGTCCTAATGAAATAGGGACCTAATATTTGATGGTAAGTCCCCAGTTCACATTATCTGTTCTTGGTTTCCACTACGCGGCTTAACTTATGTATTATCGATCTATTATCTAATCCCATATATATTAATATAGCAATGTTAATGTTTATGGGATTAGATAATAGAAATTTATTAATTAACTGTAATTTTATTGGCTATTTATAAATAATAAAATGTTAGATCTTTTAGTTATCAAAAAAAATATTATTTATTTAAATTTTTTTGCATGTTGACTACTTGACAAAATACGCTTGACCTTAGTTTATTCTGTAACAACTTCATTGTATACCGTGTTTGAAAGCAAAATAAACCATTTTATTTAATTTTATTTTATTTCATTTTAGCCTTAGCAGTTTAGCGAAGGCAATCTTTAGACGTAAGGCTTGAAATTGTAACATATTGTACCAAATTATTTGCTAATGAACAGTAAATAATTTATTCAAGCACAATTTCCTTAACGTACATTTTTAAGTAAAATCTTTTCTTTTTCGGGTAAAAAGAAATATAAGTTGATAGAATCCGTTACCTACTTGATGCGTCGTGATTCTGTGATCACGTATTTTTATGTATTTGCTCTGGCCTTGCTTACGTTTGGCACGTGGCACGAACATCTTTTCTTTAAGTAAATACCTAGTCGTGACCACTGCTATACTGTTTCGGCTTCTATTTTTGTTTCTAAATATAATGTTTCGAAAGGAAAATAAATGAAACGTATTTTTAGGTTAACTAAAAATCATATTTATAGATTAATGTTTTTTTTGTATATTTTAGCGTTTTACTAACGCTTAAATATACTTAAGTAATTTTTTTTGTCGTTTTATTTCGTTTGAGGTTGTCGTCTTTTTTCAATGTTTAAAATTTTAATCATATTTATACCAAAAAAATATTTAAACATACTTTGTTTTTGTAATTATTTGTAATTCACAGTTAAGTGGATCGACGCAGCACAAATTGTTCAATGTGTAAATTGAAATATATTTTATTTATATTCATCCTGCAGCATAAATTCAGTATCCTTTATTATGCTCAACCAGCCAGCTCAACATGATTATGTTTTTTGGATAGTTTTACCTACAAAATGTTCAAAAGTTCAAAATGTTGTTATCAATAAAATAAAAATATCATCTAAAGTTTAATGTGATGGGCCTGCCAGACCCTAGCAAGCATGCCGAGGGTTAATTCACTAGTACATTAAATGTTTCCAAAGCGGAATTTAAAGCTGGCCATATAAAATTTTATCTTCTAGCCTCTCTCCCGCGTGCGGGCTGTAAGCGTATATTTTAACGTCGTTCCGACGCTTTTGACAGTGCCACATGTTCGCAACGATGTGGAAAATGGACCACGTCTATTTGTTTGCAATCTAAAGGAGGTTTGTAACAGATATTTATGTTCGCTTAGGTGCAGATTTGGTCTGGAAAATTTAAATTTTCAACTGCTGGTCTCAGAGAAAAACCGTAATTATGACGACAATATAATATAATATTAATGTTTTTTATAAATTTTAGCGTTTTTTTAACGCTTAATTATACTTAGGTAAAATTTTAAACACTGAAAAAAGACGACAACCTCAGGCGGGAATCGAACCACGCACCTTCCGCATTCCGGGCAGCTGCCTTAAGGCAGGTGGTTCGATTCCCGCCTGAGGTTGTCGTCTTTTTCAGTGTTTAAAATTTTACTTGACAATATAAAAGTTTTCATTCCGATATAGACTTCGTTAATAGACACTAATATTGTTAACATTAATTGACGTCTGTGTGACTATGTTCATCAGTATACTGATGCACAGTCAGCTAATGGATGATCGCTGCTTATATTGATGCTTCTTACACCATCATGACTGTAACTTGATCGTTACCGTCTTCCGTTCTTAACAATAAAGCCACAATTTTACTGAATCTTATTCATTATCTGCAGATTGTTTTGCACTACTCTATTATGAGATTTAATTAAAATACAGTTTAAAAAATACGTACAGCCAGCCTCGTTTATTTCTTCAAAACAAATAGTTTTACATTTAAACATACGTACTACAACACAATGCGTTAAATTACGTACTCCTACAAAATCTGCAGTTAAGTCGTTATGTACAATATATAAGATGACTGCTAGAAACTGCAAGAAACTTCAAGGGCTGGTCAGGTCAAGTGTTTTATACATGACAAAAATGACAAAAAAGGAATTCGTGTTTTTTCGTAGGTACTTATCGCCCGCTGAAGGGGCAACGGCCGGCCGGCCGGTCATCTATTGACCCGTCAACATAGGTACTTATCGCTCAGCTGACGCGGACGGGTCAATAGACGGCCGTATACTTTAAAATGAATTAGATACTAAAAGACTATCCAATTAAAATTCACAATATTAATTATTTCATTAAAAATGAAAAAACACGAATTCCTTTTTTGTCACTTTTTTCATGTTTAAAACACTTGACCTGACCAGCCCTTGAAGTTGCTTGCGGTTTCTAGCAGTCACCTTATATAATTTAATACTTACAGTTTTACAGTTAAAAATTATGCTACTTTTTACATTTGATTAGAGTTACTCGACAAACTCAAAACTTCAAACTCGATATTGTTCTGTGCACACGTAGCTTTGTTTCGTTAAATATTTACAAAGATTCGAAACTATTACAAAGATTTAACATTAAAATGTTTAAGTTACGCGCCCACAAAACTGTTTTCGCTAATAGGTTTTCTCTAATTAAATATAATTCCAGAAAACATTTTATCTCGTTTGAAATTGGGCTCAACAGTTCACTCGAAGAAACCCCAATCAAATTATTTATATTATAATATAACCAACAATATTTAAATGTCTCATTAAAACGAAACGTTAATTATCTAAGTTTGATTCGATTCAATCGAAGACTTATTAAATAGGCCATCACGGATACTTGCAAAGACTAATTGAAAATCAGGTTATTATAATTAATAATTTTATACTGAAACTATTCATACGGCCGCGCCTAGATACGGAATTAACAATTTCTTATTACCTAAATCTAACTAACCCATAAAGTGTTTACACCCTCTTTGTTAGAGACCAATTAGCAATGAATATAAGTGGTTCATGTTCCTTGCTGTTATCTGATGTCTCTAAATTGCGGCAGTATGAATTACTTGCACTAAAGCTTACTAAAACTAAAAGCGCTAAAGTTATTTTAACTATCACTTCTGTCAACTATTTGAAGTTATTTGAATAAGATATAATGATCTTTTTTTAAATTCTAAATGAGTTCTCGCGCTATTCACCCTAAAAATATTATGTTTAAATCTAAACACGCATCACAGAAAGCAATTTATTTAAACTATTTCGTTACGTTTAATGAGATATTAATAGCTTTCACTTTTTATGTTTCCACGCTGTTCTTAATAATGCTTACAATTAAACAAGTTTGTACATTTAATTAGCTTAATAAAGACTTACATTCTAAACAACTTTTGATACAAGCGTGGCGAAAACATGTAATAAGAGTAAAGTTAATACGGATCCATAGGCAACGATGGAAAAAGACTGAAATGATTTTAACATTATTTCTGATAGATTATTATTTACTTACTTAATCTACTTATCTTTAAAAGTCGTTGTACTCCCTTATCTGTAAAAAAAGAGAATGATTATTATTTTTATTCAAAATAAACTATTTGTAAATTTGTCCATCCAACAGCAGGGATGTACTTACAGTTAGAGTTACCTCTAACTGAATGTAAGGAACCGTCACGTACATAATAACTGAATAATAATAAGTGTTGAATGAAGGAAAATGCACTTTGTAAAAATAAAAGAATTATTAACGCCCTATTTGCTGACGGATTTCTTTCGAAATATTTTTTATAGGTGCCAGATGCCAAATTTAACCGGGTTTTTTACACCAAGATATTCTAGTAAAATCAATTTATGACTGAAAACTGTAACTAAGGTTAGTAAGAAGTAATAGGGCTAGTTTTTAAACAAAAGTTTAAACTAAGAGTTTCAACTTTACTATAAACTCACTTGTTAACTTACACTTTACACTATCAAATACTTAGGTATCGTACCCAAGATGTCAGCGAAGGCGAAGTGGAACTCAATTTAAAAACTTCACTAAAACGACCGTACAGCGCGATAGTAAACAGCATATTATGAACTTCCACACAAAGGGGAAGTTGGGAACTAGTTCACAATGTTCCTCTTTACTTTTATCCGCCAACTTGGAAAGAAACTAAATTGTTAGTTTAGTAATTTACCCTGGCAAACCGTCTTTGGTACTCAGCGCCTAAAGTAAGGCGGTTTTGTAAGAAAATACAAGACAAACAAAACAATAAAACTTTTTGTCCTTGGTTATTGTCAATAACAATGTTGGTGCTGGTTGCACAGGTTTTACAGGTACTTTTTTTAGACACATTCGGTTTTTATACATTTTGCTTGGCTTTTGCCGCCCCTGATGGTAAGGCAGGAAATGGAAACGAACTTCTTCAAAAAAGCACTGAGAATGAGGAAAGGCTATTTTGTTTGTAATTGTTACATCGACAGATCGATACAACGTAATCATTTTTTGATTTTCGGTAAAATTAAGATAGGAAGTTAGACCGAAGGACAACCGGAGTTATGGGCAAGACCTTTTAAAAGGTTTTTCTGAACTTTGTATAGCATGTGTACTGTCGCACTGCAGGGCAAAAGCCTCAACCGGAGTTAAAGGCAAGACTTTTAAAAGGTTTTTCTGAAATTTGTATAGCATGTGTACTGTACCACTGCTGGGCAAAGGCCTCAAACAGAGTTAAAGGCAAGACTTTTTAAAATGTTTTTCTGAACTTTGTATAGCGTGTGTACTGTTCAACAGCTGGGCAAAGGCCTCAACCAGAGTTAAAGGCAAGACTTTTTAAAAGGATTTTCTGAACTTTGTATAGCGTGTGTACTGTCCAACTGCTGGGTAAAGGTCTCAACCAGAGTTAAAGGCCAGACTTTTTAAAAGGTTTTTCTGATCTTTGTATAGCATGTGTACTATCCCAACTGCTTGGCAAAGGCCTCAACCGGAGTTAAAGGTAAGACTTTTTAAAAGGTTTTCTGAACTTTGTGCATGTGTAATGTCCCACTGCTGGGCAAGAGCCTCAACCGGAGTTAAAGGCAAGACTTTTTAAAAGGTTTTTCTGAAATTTGTATTACATGTGTACTGGGTCACTGCTGGGCAAAGGCCTAAACCAGAGTTAAAGGTAAGACTTTTTAAAAGGTTTTCTGAACTTTGTGCATGTGTACTGTCCCACTGCTGGGCAAGGCCTCAACCGGAGTTAAAGGCAAGACTTTTAAAGGGTTTTTCTGAAATTTGTATAGCATGTGTACTGTCCCACTGCTGGGTGAAGGCCTCAACCAGAGTTCAAGGCAAGACTTTTTAAAAGGTTTTTCTAAACTTTGTATAGCATGTGTATTGTCCCACTGCTGGGCAAAGGCCTCAACCAGAGTTAAAGGCAAGACTTTTTAAAAGATTTTTCTGAAATTTGTATAGCATGTGTACTGTCCAACTGCTGGGCAAAGGCCTCAACCGGAGTTAAAGGCAAGACTTTTTAAAAGGTTTTTCTGGAATTTGTATGTGTACTGTCCCACAGCTGGGCAAAGGCCTCCATCATTGAAATCAAGTCGTTACAAGTGATGGGAATTGGCTTAATCACCATTGCTTAATCAGCTTGAAAAAAACCCGTACAATGCATCGAAAAATCCGAAAACATACTTTTCCCGACCTGGGAATTGAACCTGGGACCTCTGGCTATGGAACCGAGCGCTTAGCCACCGGTCCACCGAGGTGTTCTTTTAGTGTTTTAAGAGGGGTTTACGCATTTCGGTTTCCCATACAAACTTCCAAGTCAAAATTTTTTTAAACCAATAAGTCAATTTTGATGAAACTTTGCACGTTAAAGTAAAACACAGTGATCTGAATACTTAATTGAAAACATTAAAAAAAAAAGTTTATTTAGCTGAGATAATGCGTTTAAAGTCCACTGTAGAAAGTTTAAAATCGCAATAACTCAGCCAAATAAACCTTTTTTAAAAATGTTATCAACAAGCTATTTAGATCCCTGTTTTTTACTTTAGCATGCAAAGTTTCATTAAAATTGGCTTATTAGTATTTAAAAATTTTGTCTTTAAAAATTGTATGGGAAACCGAAATGCGTAGACCCACTTAATAGTGGAACGTTTTTGTAAGTAAAATAATAGTTACTACCTAATTACTCGTATGTACGGAAATATTTGTAAGTGAAATATTAGGTAATAATTACGGTAATACAATTTAGGGAGTTGTAACAAATACGCATAATTTTCACACCATATGCTCATGCTAATTTATTATTAACCAAATAATAATATAATATATATTAATTAAATCAAATTATATGTAATTGATATACAGAGAGCAGTAAATGTAAAAAGTTAGCTAAATACTTATGATTTGATAAGGAAACGTTGCTTAAAATTTTCCGAAAACAGAACAACTTCATTAAAATTAATACAAGACCGGGGTAAACAAATAAACCATAAATTTTATGGATTTCAAACAGTAAGTAATAACTTAATTATTTTGTAATAGTTATCTTTGGTCGTCTTTCATATCTAAAACATTTTCTATTACCTACAAAATATTTTGTTACTTATATTAAATATTTCTGCCAGTTTTATTGAATGTTCCATTTTACTCTTTATGAGCACTCTATAAGAGAACGAGTCCTACTGCACGACTTTGATCATTACTCGACTGAAGTAGTGTTTAACTTGCACAAGTTCACTGATATTTATTTACCCTTCTTAGGCACCAGTCTCACATTAACTAGGTAGGTTTTATAATGTTCGATAAAAAAAGGTTTAAGTTATTTTTTTTGTACCAGTTACCAGTTTGTGATGATAAATTAATAGTTATTCAACATTTCGTTTACAAGACATCTGTTTTATGTATCATATTATAAATTTATTTTAATTAGGAAAAAATAAATGTGTTTACTTACAATTAAACGGGAGGTATCTTGCTATCCTTCGAGTCACTCGGGTGTGACTCTTCATCGATCAGTTGCAAATTAACATTTTCACTTTTCGTATAAAACGTCGCGGAGATCGTCTTGTCCTCCAACAGAATATTTTCAACTTGAACACCGTTTTTCCTCCCGTTGCCATCCAACACTCGTTGCTTTATTGACGGCCCTCGGTTGAAGGACGAAGCTAATAAAGTCTCCTGAATAGTTTCGTTACCGTTGCATATTTTTTCCGACTTGTTAGTCGCCATTCGCCCTGAGTGGTAGCTATTCCTTTTAGCACCCGCCGATTCGAAGAAGGGCAGCACCTGTTTGAACTCTTTCCTAAAATTCTCGTTCAACCAAGCGTAAAGAAATGGATTGTAACATGTCGACGCCATCGCCATCGAATGGGCAAGGAAAAATGACACGTAATAGTAGTTCCACTCTGTCATCTGTGCGTAGAAATCATTGAATATGTTTATTAAATTCAAAGGCAGCCACGATATGCCAAATATAGCCACCATTGATATAAGCATTCTGTTCGTCCGACGCTTTCTATCTCTGTCAGCTTCCTCTCTCCTTGTATTCTTAGCACCAGGTTTGGACCTCGCACGGTCGTTCAATCGTATACTAACGCATGTATAACAAATAGCTATGACTAAGAATGGTATTAGAAATTGCAGTACTGTCGTAAATACTCCAAAGATCCTCCTCGATTTGTCTGAAGGCCAGCTCTCTTCACAATATGTTTTGTTTTTTGTGATCAATAAGCCCATGAAGAGACCATATGGACAGGTGACTACTAATGAGAATAGCCAAATGAAAACTATTATAAATATGCAGGTGTTTAGTTTCATACGTGGATGGAAAGGGTAAATGATGACGAAGAATCTGTCTATGGCTATAGAGGTGAGGGTCAACGTCGATATGTAGACGCTGGTCCCTTGAGCATATGGCATAAGGTGGCATAGCAATCGTCCAAATACCCATCTTCCTAGAAACGTGTACATAGGCGTCAGAGGAACTGCGAATAGGCATAGTAGTATATCTGATAACGCCAAGTTAGTTATGAAAAGGTTGGTGACTGTTTGCATCGCTCGATTCCTGAACACGACGTAGCATACCAAGACGTTTCCGAACACTCCCAATACGAAGATCATGGTGTAGAGGATGCAGAAAGCGACTTGTACCAGGTTGACGTCTATAATGTCAGTCGTTTTGTTGGTTTTCGGCTCGTCGATGACATCCATGCTTTCGCCGGTGAGGGTTTTGGAGAGGATGACGACCCCCTTCCCGACGTAGGTGCCGTTAAGTAGCATGGCAGCGTCGTACTTTCCCGCCAAAACGGCAAGTTCATGTTGGCTGATGTTGAACGGTAATGTCATGGTGACTTCACCTCGCCGAGGATGTGACGTTAGCGACTCGATTCTGATGCCAATCCATCTGTGAACAAGGAAATTTTAGTTTAGAGCGACGTAAAGAGATTACGGGCATGATTCTGTTGCGTACCAGCGAAAACAAGTAATATCGAATGTGAAAATTTACCCAACAGGGGTTGATTATAGACAAGTATCACGTATTTTTTACTTATCATTGTGCCTTTGAATAAAATCTGGTTTGTGTCTGGGTACGTCTGTTGTTGTTTTAAGATAAGTTTTACTGGTACGTTTACAGTAAGTTTAAAGGTAGCTATATCAAAAGAATTTACAGACACCAAATTTTTTCCACTGTCTCGCTTAGACCTATAAAATCATGTTAGGGCTTGAGCTTACTCATGTTATGAGTACTACAATAATAATATTTCATTCTCAACTTTCAGAGAGACGCAAAAGATTATTACCACCGTCATTTATAAAAACGAAGTAAGGGTCGTCCTACGTGTAAATGGTTGCCATAGCGACTGATACGATTGTAATAAAGTAAAGAACACATAAACACAGACGGCTTGAAGATTATACTACCGTGTCACGTGTCTACTCGTTAAAACCAATTTGATTCGTGTGCCATAATCAGACCAGAAAAAAAGATAAAATAATACAGAAAAATGAAAGAACGTGGCTATTTCGAAGTAGTTCCAACTTTTTGCTGCAAAATCTGTGGCCACAAGGAGACTGAAGTGTTGGTAGCCTCAAAATTACAAAATTCTTTTAAAATTATGCTACCTTCGGTGTTTTATCGTGTACATTCCGTTTACGTTCATATAATCATGACTATTATCCTCCAAGGGTTAGTCAGAGACTAGGCAATGTGGACAGCAAAAGCAGTCCTCTACCATAGTCCACTTTTCAAATAGCGACTGCACATGTGCTCAGCGTGACAGGTGGTGAGCCCGTCACCGCTATATGCTGTTAGAAGTATGTGCAGTCTTTAGTCCGTTAGTCGCCTTTTACGTCTTTAGTCCGTTAGTCGCCTTTTACGACACCCAAGGGAAGTGAGGGGGTGGTAGTATTATTTCACCGCTACGCGACACGGTTTATCCGATCATTCCGTTTCATGCAATTTATGTAAATACTTAATATAAGTATCTTTCAGTTTTACAATGTGGTGTCAAGGCGGTGATTGAATTGCTTGTATGCAGGAATGTCAGATGGTCAAATAATATAATATCGAGTCTACGTATAATTTGATGACATGTTCAGTTAACTTAAAAAACAATAATTTAAAAAAAAATCAATACTGACTCTTAATTAAAGTCTATCTGAAGAATTGAGTGGAAGAATAAAACCAATTTCAGAAGTAGCATCTAATTTCAAATTGCCTGTGCGGTTGGCGTATTCAAAAGGAGGTAAGCTGAAACTTTTCTGAATTACGTCTTGTTCCTTGCACATAAAGGTGGGTATCCACTATTGTCGCGAACGTCTTGCGCTCCGTGCTACTGCAACTGCTCTGGCGGAGACGGTACGCGCATCTCTATAAGAAACACGCATGCTCCGCAGTTCCCTTGCGAACATGCCGTTACCATTAGTGGTTAGTGCAGCATATATTTTTATTTATACTAGCGTGGAGCGAGATACACGGTACGTACGCACTTAACGTGGTATGTTGCTCGCGTCCACGAACAGACTGAGCTCCCCTTTGTGTATGCCCAAAAACCACCACCGATTGGAGCGCTGAGCGCGGAGCGCGCACCGTTACACGTTACAGGAGCGCGAACGTATCCACTACGGGAGCGGTTGCAGGAGCGCAAGATGTTCGCGAACATAGTGGACCCGGCTTTAGATGCAAAATAATGAATATTATGAAGCCACACGATTTGACAAGATTTCACAGGATGGAAGATAGAATTCTGTTTTAGGAAAATTGTGCACTAATAAAGCATGTTTATTCTTTAAAGCTCGATTGCAAACTCGCATGTCACTTTGATCTTGATGTTCTGATTAAGAGTGACCTTTGTAACGTTTGTGTAGAGTCGAATTAGAGAATGCAGATTTAATAATTAACTGCAGATTCAGAGGGTTGGGGGGGGGGGGACATACTTATAATACCCTTGACATTTTTTCTCTTTAAGCTTAGGGCTTTATTATTCGAATTACATTAATTTTTATTATGGGTAATCTTGACCCAACCGTACACTCGGTGTTACAATTTTCCACTGTGCTGACGCCGGGTTAAATATAGATGTTTCAACTTAAAATACAGCATTACATTTTTTTTCTCTAGCCTTTCAAATTGCTTCACATTATTTTCTTAATTATTCGTAAAATGTTTTTAAATACGTATCCTATCAAAGTGAAATAAAAACTATTGTTTTTATAGTAACGAGATCTGCAGGATGTAAATATACCCATAACGAAGCCGAAATATATGCATAACATACATCAAAACACGTAATATGGAGCAGAAATGATTGCTGGGAAACCACTTTTATTTATTTTTATTAGATATTGTTAAACATCTGTTTTCTGCAGCACACAATGTAATGCGCGCACAGACTTTTCTGCATGTAAAAAGTCAGGTAATAGTCGGGCAATGGTTTTTGTTGAAAAAAGTTACTAACTGTCATATTTATATTATTATATAATATAATAAACTTACTAACTGTCATATTAAATTATATTTAGCAAAAAATGAAAAAAAAATTGTAACTTTGACACTTGACATCATCGTAACCACATGGTTCCCAGGTATGGTTCAGTAAAGAAAAATATTCGTATTTATAGACGGATTGCATGACTCTCGGCTTCGTTATGGGTCTTTTTATACCCTGTATAACAGTATAGGGGAAAACATTACTGTCTTAAAAAGAAACTCAAGCTCATTCGGGCGAGAATGAATGGAATGTTGGGGAAGACCACGGCATACTTACGTACTTTGACCAGATCGGAGAGACGTACTAGAACGCTAATGTCAGGTCAAGAGTACTCACAAAAGATAAACAGATCATGTAAGAAACACGTTAAGAGAGTGCCGTGCGATCGCAAAACTGACATAAGCAAAATCGATCAAATTGATATTTATAATTCGAACAATACTGCTTTAAAGTTTCAGTTCTAGTAATTTAATTAGAGCGATGTTTTTATTTTGTGAAATGTGCAAACCTCACGCGCTTGTGTTAAAAATTCATTTACTTTTTAAAGGAGGGGGTGCCCCGCGGAATATCAATACGAATATTTTCATGTAAGAATTATTGTTTCATGCGTAAAATTAAGAAAGTTGTTGAAAAAATATTTTTTAGCAGTCATTAGATTTTATGTATTGTTTGTTATTGTTTATAGAATTTGTTTCAAATTTAAACAAGGCCATGACCTTGTGCAATGATCAGGCTAACTTACATAAGTTATTTTAATGTATTAAACTAATTCAGCGCATAGTACAAGTGATTTAAAAATACGTAAACGTAAATTTTCACAATTTCGTGCAGGAGATAGTAAATTAAGCAAAGGAGTTGTGTCAGTACCGTAGGAATTATAAAGCTCTGCCTACCCCTACACGGTCACGGGCATGAAGTGTATATGTATGCGTGTATTATTAATAACATAATTATTATTATTACATATTATTATTATTAACATTACGTAAGGTGGACGTATGGATACTATCGCGTCTTGTGACTTGCACCGCCCCACAGCGGTAGATCCTTAACAATGTAATCGCTATACGAAAACATTTGAAGTCGTTAAAACAGAATTAATGTCGTCGCAAACGAAGGGAGTGCTCCACAATCCTACGACGAATTCAATTAAGCGATAGCGCCTGCTCCGAAGGACGTATGAAATTGAAATTCTTAATGTTGGGACAGCATTATTTTGAGGTTACCTTACAATAATTGGCTTTATCATCATCGGCAAAAAACGTCTCATTTCAGTCGTTTAGACATGAATAGATAGATAGATAGATAGATAATACTTGTATTGTTTTATAACATAATAACACAAAAATGAAAAACAATGTTACAATTTGGTGGTCTTATCGCTTAAAGCTATTTCTGACAGACAACAACAACAATCGTTGGAGAGGTGGTAGGAGGTTTTCAGAGATGGAAGTGATGTACATAGTAAAGAGAAGGAGATGAAACGCCACAATGCGGAACACCAGCCGTCGAGTCACCACGAAGAGAACTTCTCCTCAATGCGAACCCGCTACCTGCGCCCGTACAAGTAGCTGTGATAACACTCAATTACTGTTGGAGAAATGTTAAGAGAGCGCAGTTACTAAGGCGTTTAAATGCAATGATATCGACATGGAGTCGCCACTTGTTTAGCAATGCTGGGCTTTGACTTTTCCCTATGTCCAGGGGGTGCATCATAATGGACCGTTAAGTTTCCTGAGCTGAGGCCTACATGTCCATGGAAGTGGATGATATAGACAAGTGGCCATTCTGTATCAAAGATCATTGAAATTTAAAAAAAATGAAATTTGTTTAATTTCACCACCAATTATCTAAACCAAGGTATTCTTTTGAAACTCGTTAAAATGGTAATATAGCGGATAAATATAGAAAAAACACCCAGACCCGAATTCAATTTAGAAAAACAGTTTTTTCCTAAATTGACACGACCAGGACTTGAACCCGGGACCTCAGAGATGGTGCGACGCCAGACCCGGCGTGTAAACTACTTGACCACGGAGGTCGTCAAAATTCGTCAGTTGGTTGGTTCACATCACATTCATCTACCCATTTCTATCAATGTGAAAGCCCTGCTGAATAGCAACAGAGTTTATAACAGGCGTGACCTCCTTGAGTGATACTGTGGTTTATCTACTATCTGTGGAAAATGCGGAGAGGGTACGTGAGGCCCACGTAGACCTCAGGGCCTACCCAAGTAACACATAAGCAAGATAACAGTACACACTTAGAACTTTTAACAGTTCAAAGATGAATATGGTTTGTGTAAGAGCTTTGGAAATAGCCATATACTGAATAAGGTTGAGTACGGACCCTTAAAATACTTAACGCTTAATAAATTCTGTATTTCTGTATTTCTGTCCTTTCCTTCTTTACGCTTAATAACCAATCTCCGTAAGATTATTAGACAGATGTTATTAAGCATTACGCATTCCAGGTGGCTTAAATCTGAAAAACAGTGCCTTCGGCTACATTTATCTGATTAACAATAATCTATACTGCTATTATTAAAGCAGTACTAAGCTTGTAGCGTTTGAAACAGCTAATTGCTGAATAAAGTATCACCTTCTGAATAATATTGTTTACATAATTCTGGTATTCAGCTTGAAACTGAATAATTGTTTTTACTTTATCTTTAAACTGTATAAAATTCTATGTTTTACTAATTATTCTGCTGCTGAATAAACAATATTATTTGTGTTTTTAATAAGCTTATTTCAGTATAATAAAGAGTTTCAACTAACTTATTCAAATTAAAGACCACATTTGTATTGATATAGCGCCCATAGCTTAATACCAGCAATTAGAATATTATTGTACGTATTTATTTTATGCGTTGTTTAAATCATGGATCAAAAGTCGTGGCAAAAGCGTAAAGAACTGGTCATATCGAAAGAAAATTGTTAAAAGAATATTTAAATATCAGCAGTAGTAATTGTCCAAGTGTCATCAGCAGTAATGATCATGACAGAATTTGTGAAAATAGTTTAAACAAAACTGAACCCGATCCCAATCAGCAAGCGTGTTTTCCCTTTAATGATAAGGGTTCCGTCCTCAAAAAAAATATAACAGATTTTGGGATTAGAAAACCGAAAGATCTAAAAATCTAAGTATACAGAAAATTTCATTTCTGAAATGGTTATTTTATTAGCAGAAGGTATCGCAATACAAGAAAATAAAATTAACGTTGCGATAAAATGTTTTATTTGCGTTGTTTGTTTGTTTAATCGTAAGCCAATCTACGCGAGATTGGACACTGCTGTCTTTACTTAATTAATAAATCCGCATTATATCTTGGCCATCGAAGTTGTTCTTTGTTCTTCCATTGGGTCGGCACAGTACACAAATCTAAATGACCCTTACAACGTGTTGAAATTATTTTAAACGTCATTTTTCTGAAACGAAATATAAATTATAATGAATAATATAATAATAAGTCCGCCATTTGTACATCCTATTGTTGTGCAATAAAGATTAAATAAACTAGGGCCCAGTGAAACACGAAACCTGCAATTTTTTTTAAACATAATAGATACTATTAATATAATAGTCTTTTTCACGAAAAAAAAATAACAAAGATGCTGTGATTTTAAATGTAAGTAATCAATTTAGTGAAACCTGATGAAAAAGTTACACATTATAAAAGGTTTTTGTTCGTTCGATTAGAGAACCCTAAAAATGTGAGTAACTTATATAGAAATGTGGTCAACTATTTAATGTTATTCATAAATAAGTGTAAAGAGACTACTCTTTTTCAAGTTATAGTTTAGTAACAAAACATGTGTGCACTTTTATTCAGCATTATAAAACAAAACATCAATCGCCATTGAAATCTTTGTAATTAATTCTTACAAGGAATTTACGAGATCACCAAAATGCTTATTAATCTTACAACTACAACATTTCCAACTCAAGTCAGGTTATTTTGTTGGATAAAATTGCTAGAATTAGATAATTCATCACAAGTACTTTTGTCAGACCTAGTATGTATGTATGAAAATACTATTTACAACTAATTATCTTGATTAATAGCGAGGCGCGTCATAAAAATGAAAACAAAACACGTACTATTCACGACAAAATTACTTGCGCACTAATAATTAACATGTAGCAGACCGCTAACTTGTAAATTAAAATTTACTTACCGAATAACTTAAAGTTCACGTCATGTCAAATAAAGGTATCGACATTATTATTGAACCCAATTTATTTCTTCTTTTCCCAATTTCTATGAATATTGCTTGCATAAATGTCAACAATAAATTAAATGCTTAATAAATTCTGAATACTCTAACCAATTCGACGTAGCTGAATAACTGAGTTGTAAAAGCTTTATAAAAGCAATGTGTGCAGTTATTCAAAAGTTATTAAGCTAATTGAAACATTATTAAGCTCCTACTCAATTGTTACTCAGATGTTATTCAGCGTCAAGCATTCAAAATTGGGGCCCTTTTTGCTTGAATAACAGCTGAATAGACGGTACTCAGACGTTATTCAGCTTAGTATTCAGCTTATGCTCTTGATGAGTGCTCTTAATCAATCTTTATTCAGCACGTCTGTGTTACTTGGGTATTCTCTTTCTCCGAAACGACATTTCGGCCGATTTTCGTTTAATGAACGTGGCCTCCTTAGTAATGTTCGCTTTGCTATTCAACGCAGAGCTGCTCGAATTGTCGGCGACGTGGTTATTTCAGGTCGGCTCGATCCACTGGCTCTTCGGAGAGACGTTGCGTCTCTCTGTATATTGTACCGTATATATCATGGGGAGTGTTCCGAGGAATTGTTCGGCTTGATCCCTGCCGCTAATTTCCTTCACCACACTACACGCAATCGACTGTCATTCCATCCACATCACCTTGATGGATGGCGGTCTACTACTGTGCGATTTTCAAGAAATTTCTTGCCTCGAACTATAGTGTTGTGGAACCAGCTCTCGGCGGCGGTATTTCCGGACCGTTACGACTTAGGAATCTTCAAGAAACGAGCCTATTCCTTCCTTAAAGGCCGGCAACGCGCCTGCGATTCCTCTGGTTTTGCGGGTGTCCATGGGCGGCGGTGATTACTTTCCATCAGGTGACCCGCTTAATCGTTTGCCTCCTTCTGCTATAAAAAAAAAAAAAAAACTCCGATAAATTATAGAAATGCTCGCTCAGGCCCTTCTGGTCCTGCTTGGCATTATAAAACAATTTGGAGAAATCACATACATCAAATAGCGCTTTCCATTATTTCTGAAATTTCGAAATTTCAGAAATAATGAAAATTTTGAAATTTCAGAAATAATGAATAATTTCGAAATTTCAGAAATAATGAAAAATTTCGAAATTTCAGAAATAATAAAAAATTTCGATAGAGACGGGTTGCTCGGTCGCGGCACCAGATCACCCCAGCGGCAAGTGAGGGGGATGTTACTTGAGTTTTAGTGGGTTTTATTTCATTTTACGATAACAAAAGGGGCTAACGGCTTAACTTCAAAGCATGTCCGTGTCCGTGGTCGAGTGGTTAGCACGCCGGGTCTACCGTCGCGCCATCTCTGAGGTCCCGGGTTCAATTCCCGGTCGGGTTAATTTAGGGAAATACTGTTTTTGATTGATTTCGGGTCTGGGTGTTTTTTCTATGTATAAGTATATTTATCCGTTATCTTACCATTATGTGTGTGACGACCTCCTTGGTCGAGTGGTTTGTACACCAGTTTTCATGGTATACGCCATCTCTGAGGTCCCGGGTTCGATCCCCGGTCAGGTAAATTTAGAAATTATTGTTTTTCTAAATTTGATTTGAACACAATTGAATTTATTTGTAACAAATTATCCAAGCAGCTACCCTCGTGAAATCGCTCAAGGCACAAACGAATAAATCCGTCTCCTTATCAATGAGGTTGAGAGTGTGAAAGGCGCGCGTCAGAGGCGCCTCGTGTTGTTAATTAGTGCGACTTCTCGGGACAAGCAGTAGGTTCGGTTAGTATAATGGCTCCGACTATGTTGGACGAAGTATTTTTAAAACAAAATAAATAACCAAGTACACTAAAGGATAGGATAGAATAGAAAGCGTAGGGCTAAGAAAAAGCGAACCACCCACCGCTAAGGAACGAATGAGGATGAATGAATACGTCTTATGCAGTATGAAAGCACAAGATAAAAAAAGCTAGAACTGGTGTGAAAGAGAATAAGACAAGTTAGACTCCGGTGTTGTTGGAGTAGTAAGCACGATAAAAAACAGGTACACAAAAAATTACTCCCCATTGAGAATCGAAACTGGGATCACTGGTTCTTAGATGTGTGGCTTAGACATTACACCACATATATAAGTCGGCGGTTAAATAAAATGACAAATTCAAGAGACTCATAACAACTAATGAACTATCAAAGGCAAGCCTAAGTCGGGATAAGGACAAACAAGTGGATCCTAAAATATCAAACGAACCTTCAAACGGGACACTTGAGAAGGGCCGTTGTTTCCTGAGGGGTAAACTGTTCAGATAAGATAAATTGGATATTTGACGACATTATGGAGTTATTTACATACATACCATACATATAATCATGATTGTTATCCCCAAAGGGTTAGTCAGAGACAAGGAAACGAGGACAGCAAAAGCAGTCCTCTACCATAGTCCACTTTTCACCAAATAGTGACTGCTTTGTGCTCAGCGTGACAGGTGGTGAGCCCATCGCCGATCTATGCTGTTAGATGTACGTGCAGTCTTTAGTCCGTTAGTCGCCTTTCCGACGCCCAAGGGAAGAGAGGGGGTGGTAGTATTCTTTCACCGCTACGCAACACGGTTATTTACATAAGCCATCCGAGAGAAAACGTTTGTTGTTATTCCTTTAAGGAAGAGCGATGGCCTTTATCTCACCTGAAAGTGTAGACAAGTGGCCTAGAAGCTTGTAGAGAATAGAATGATGGATGTCTAAGATCCACTTAAGTCAACGATATCATTTCTAAAGTGCCCTCCAATTTCCTTATTATTACATCACCTGGGAGGGCCTGTGGATAGCAGTGGGGCGTTTACATGTTAGGTAACGATGATGACATAAAAACACTTTTTACTAATAACGCTACAGTATTATAATTCTAAACCTTATGAGGGCTTACGCATTTTGGTTTCCCATAAAATCTTCCAAGTCGAAATTTTTAAAGACCAATAAGCCATTTTTTATGAAACTTTGCATGCTAAAGTAAAATACAGGGATTTAAATAGTTTGTTGAAAACATTTAAAAAAAAAACGTTTATTTAACCGTGTGATTTCGATTTAAAGTCCACTATAGAAAGTTTAAAATCGAAATAACTCATTTAAATAAACGTTTTTTAAAAATGTTTTCAACAAACTATTTAGATCTCTATATTTTACTTCAGTATGCAGCGTTTCATCAAAATTGCCTTACCGGTTTTTAAAAATTTCAAAAATCACGTTGCGTAGCGGTGAAAGAATACTACCACCCCCTCTCTTCCATTGGGTGTCGTAAAAGGCGACTCTCGGACTAAAGACTGCACATACATCCAATTGCATAGAGCGACAATGGGCTCACCACCTGTCACGCTGAGCACATGTGCAGTCGCTATTTGGTAGCTATTTTAGAAAGAAAAGAAAGAAAGAAAAATATATTTATTTAGCATTCCATCCAGTTACAATATTGTAAAATATTACACAACCGTAGTCACATATTTTGAAATGCCAAAAAGGATTCTTCTCAGCATAAAGCCACAGCCAAGGCTGTGACGCTGATTTTCAGAAGAACCCTTTTCATAACATAAAATTACAAAACACGCACTGCTGCGCACGCACATCATAAATATTGAAAAATAATAATACTTAATAATAAAAATTAATTACAAATAAAGGTAGACCTATCACAAAATGAACCGTGACCTTCATCGATACATCACTTTGAATTACTTATAAATGAATATTATAATTAACGTAGATATTTTATACAAATTTTAAGAATTTGGTTTAAAGTATGTACCACAGCTATTAATTTAGTGAGTATCCTTTTGTAAATAAAGAAGATATTCCTTATATTTGCTTTTAAAAGAACGCAAAGTGAGACACTTTTTAAGGGGAGGTGGGATATTGTTCCAGCATTTCGTAGAGGAGTAACGAAAACTCCCTCGAAATGCAGCTGTATTGTAGCTCGGGCAACCAAGAAGAGAAGCAGTTCTAGCACGACTAGAGAACAGCAATTTGTCGAACAAATATGGAGGAGTTTTAGTTTGAACAATACCAAACAGAAGACAAGCATAATGGAGTGTACGCCTTGACCGCATATTGATGAGGTTACTCTTATTAAGAAACGGGGTGATATGGGCTCTACGAGGAATATCAAAACAATAACGTGCACATGAATTCTGAACACGTTGAATTATTTTCTTTGTATAACCAAACATGCACTCGCCCATAACCGTATCAGCATAATTGAGTTTCGATAGAATAAGAGTTTCACAGAGTTTTGTTCTTAAGTCAACGTCCAGAAAATTTCTCACCTGATATAGTACCTTAAGCCTGTAATAACAATTTCTTGCTACTTCCAAAACGTGATTATGAAACCGTAAACCGTTATCCATAAGAACCCCCAAGTTCCGCGCTTCAGCGACCTGCTCGATATCTGAGTTACCAATTCTAACTGTAGGATTAAGATTATTTATTGAGTTAATTTGAGAGTCTGACCCGAGTACAAGAAATTTAGATTTGAGTGGGTTTAAAACCAAACAATTTTTATTTGACCATTGTTCAATCGCTTCAAGGTCTTCGTTAATTTTACCGACAGCATCTAATGTTTCATTAGCTTTAAAGGACATATAAATTTGCAGATCATCTGCGTATAAATGAAAGTTACAGACTCTGACTAACCCTTTGAGCATAATAGTCGTGATTATAATTAGGTATGTATGTATTATAACTCTACCTAACATTTTATATGCAAAAGTGCTAAACTAAACCAGTTTTGATGAATATGGGTGTAGAGATTGACCCTGACTCTGAAGACGGTAGGCTACTTTTATTCGCGAAAAATTAATGCGACCGAATCCGCGGGCATAAGCTAGTAGTTTCATATTCGGCTTGTGTATCCATCGTGATAAGGTAAGTGTATCGCCAATGTGACGATAAGCCAAATGGGACATACATTGATTACGTGATAACATCTGTGCGGTGGCGGCTTCTGTGCAATCAAAAACCTTTGTATATAATAGTAATTTTTTTTGTATACGACCTGCTCTTTTTGATTTAGGGAAAATTGAGGTAGTAAGTCAGACCGCCTAATTAATGACATGAGAAAAATGTTATTCCGTTCTTGCATTTTCGCTTTTTTTTCCGTTTTCATACAAAATAATTAAATTATTGCAATGGAGTCGGTGTGGCTGGGACTGACTTTAAGATACTACCTAGTGAATATCGTGCCCGCCCACAAAACGGACATGGTCACATCCCTAGTGAAACACGTTTTGTTCGGTTGTTTACTACAACTAGAGGCGTATTTTTTAATGAAAATAAACTACTACGCAACGTAGTATATGGAAACACTAATTGTAAAAAATGTCAAATTTACCTTAGAAAAGTTAATATCTTGTGTATTATGCGATTAATAGAAAACTATCTTAAGTCAAAACCATTATATTAAGGTAAGGAATCGTTGTTTAAAATTTCCCTAAATCGAAATGAGCACTCTGTATAAATATTATACAGGGTGTCTCGTGCATCGTGTGCCAAATCGAATGGGGTGATTGGAGGGGTCATTGGCTGCCTACCTCCTTAGCCCCCTTAAAAAAATCTTGGTCCAACTGAAATTTTTATGCTGATTTAAAATTTTTTGGGTGAACATTTATAAAAGTCTACACTAAACAAATTTTACCTGTTTCAAACAAACAACAGGCGGTTTACTATTAACATTATGAAAGAGACAGAAAATGTAATCTGTCTTGTGAGTGTTATTAACGCAAAACCATGTTTTTATTTCACCTGTTGAATATTGGAAAATTGTGACTAAGTACAGAAAATTTGCAAATAGGTGATGTTACTAATTAATTTTCATAGCATATTGCACACCATTAGAAAGGGGACAGTCCAGAGATGTTTTAAAAAAATTGGAAGAACTAGATCACTTTTAGTTTTTTTTTAAATTGAGATCGAGAGAGAATTTAAATGTAGACTTTTATAAATTTTCACCCAAAAAAGTTTAAAATCAGCATAAATAATTCAGTTGGACCAAGATTTTTTTATGGGGGCTGAAGAGGTAGCCAAATACCCCTCCAACCACCACATTCGATTTGGCACACTATGCACCAAACACCCTGTATATGTATTTTTTTAACTAATTGTTTTACATATCACATACATAAATGGACGCCTTCCGTGGTCGAGTGGTTAGCGCCCCAGTTCTGGCGTCGAGTCAATTTAGAAAAAAATATGTTTTTCTAATTTTTCCAAATTGTTTTTTTTTAAATGTTAATTCCGGCAAATGACTCAACTCCACCTGATGTTAAATGGAAGTGGGCGAGAGGACAACTGGTGCAGCGTAAGAGACGTAGCATCAGTCACCCTAACTCTGCCGGTCCACAAAGTGCCTCTTCACGCCTCGTTTGAAGGACCCTATGTCATAGGACCCTATGACTATTCCATCTTTTGGAGGTGCGTCAAAGAAACGAGTTACCAAATTTCTTTGTGCGTTATGGAATATTAGAGACTGTAAATTGGTGACTCCGGAGAGCAGCACGCGTACTCCTATGAAGAAAGGAAGACGGAGGGATGATGTCAAAGATTTCGGGTCTGAGTGTTTTCTATGTATAAGTAAGCAGCATTGAAACCTGTAACTAGAACCATTGAAATTATAGGGCAATGGGGGATCCTACAATCTAGGGCTGAGATAGCTATATGGATCTATCCCACTCCACCTATTGAATGGCACAAAACCGGTCAAGTGCGAGTCGGACTCGCCCATGAAGGGTTCCGTAGCAGCAAGTAACATTTTTTTTGAATTAATTAATTTATGCGGTATTAAAAAAAAGAAAACTACTTACTAGATCTCGTTCAAACAAATTTTAGTTGGAAGTTTGCATGGTAATATACATCATATATTTTTTTTAGTTTTATCATTATCTTATTTTAGAAGTTACGGGGGGGGGGGCACACATTTTACCACTTTGGAAGTGTCTCTCGCGCAAACTATTCAGTTTAGAAAAAAATGATATTAGAAATCTCAATATCATTTTTGAAGACCTATCCATAAATACCCCACACGGATGGGTTAGATGAAAAAATAATATTTGAGTTCCAGTTCTAAGTATGGGGAACCCCCAAAAGGAGATAGGTAATTTTGGGCCACAATGAGTTGTTCGTTACAGAAATAAAAATGGTATAGAAAATAAGGTCTTCTTATTGTATTATTATTGGTTTCTAAAATAAACCTGTAACACTCCGCAAAACCAAGATAAACAAAAAAAACGGATTTTCGAAAATAACACTTAAACATACTTTGTGTGTTTACACATCTAGTCAGTAACAAATCGATTTATTGAATTCGATATACTTTTGTCTAACTGCAAATACTTATTGAAACAGTATTTAATTTAAAATAATGAATATACCAATACGTTAGTTCTTGTATTTTGTAGACTATCTGAATTAACAATCATGATGATAAATACAAAAAGAAAAGTAAAATATTAATTTCAATTGATTTTTAAAAACGTTTATTGAAATGTCATGTCAGGTCTTTATTATGTCAATTGTCAATATGATTGTCATCCATTCATTCATTCTCTTTGCTCCATGAATATTTTGTGCCGGCTTTTCTTTCTAAATAGTTATTTTCTCACGACATTTTATGTTAAACCCCTGAATACAGAATTTAATCTAGATCAATAAAAAATAAGCTTCAAATTCTTGTAACTGTACAAATAACTAAGAAATAGTGTAAAATCAGAACAAGGCATCGAGGCAAGCAACTTACGTGAATCCTCTATAACTCTAATCTGCGGAGTTGTACATGCAAAATAATGATACATCTGTAATGCTAACACCATTCCCTTCAAAATGCAGTAATTGTTATGTCTGTAACACAATTTAATATAATGGCCCAAACGTCCATACAAGCTGCCCTATCTCCTTTATTATTATTTTTTATTCAACATTATAGTTCATATAGTTTCGGAAAAAAGTGACTGTTACATACGGACGGACAGACAGACATGACGAATTCATTAGGGTTCCGTTTTTTGCCATTTGGCTACGGAAACCTAAAAAGGAGGTTTTGCCTTATTTTTTATATATATTTACCTACCTTGCCTTTTTTCATTAATGAAAATGTTTTATGCATTCTCCCCCGGTTTAGGGAATCAAACTCGCACAATTATCCCTCAAGAGTTAGCCAGAGATAGGCGATGGGGTTGAAAATCAGTTCCCTGCCATAGTCCACGTTTCACCAAATAGCAACTGCACATGTGTTTAGTGTGATATGTGGTGAGCCCATCACCGCTCTATGCTCTATGTATGAGCAGTTTTTAGTCCATTAGTCGCCATTTACGACACCCAAGGGAAGAGAGGGTTGTTAGTATTCTGTAGAGAGGCACACACTTAGCTTCACGCGAGTCATACCTACCTATAAAACCAATTACTTTAATTAGGGCCAACGGCTATCCGATATCCTTTAGCTTTTAATATAGGGTAAAAGTGGGATAAGCCGAAGTCAAATTAACAAGCCTCGGTAATTACGCAAGTTGTATATTGACTGATAAATTTGGGCCAGCACCACTCCACCGGCCGAGTAACGACGAATTCAGGGACGAAGAAAATTTAATTTCATCTAATACCTGGAACTAGGTTCATCGCTGAAACCTGGGGCTGTTACAGTACACACAATTACTAATCTAAGATCCGAGTATAGATTCGAACGACCTTCACCGGGAAGGTTAATGGATGAAAAGTATTTTATATCGAATTTAATATGTTAAATAATATATCGCGAGTGGGTTGGCTGAAAAATTTCAGTCCAGTACCTTTAGTGATTAATTTAATATTAAAGAAAATATATTTTTTTACATTGCACAGGTTTGGTGAGTGTGTGTTTGTAATGAGCTTATCTTTATATAAACATAAATTTTATTTATTTTTACAGACGGTTGCAAATTACAAATATTGACTTGCCTGTTTACACCTGCCTACCCAATGTTATGACAGGAAAAAAAAAGTCAACCTAACGTTTACATATTCTATAGGCTTCATACTTTCGATTGGTACCTATGTAATTTTATCTATTATCGAAACAAGTGCAATGTTTAAAAAAAATATATTTTTAAATATTAAATTACATTCCACTCGCAATATATTTTTTAACACATTACATTTGATATAAAATACTTTCATCCATTAACCGGCTCGGTGAAGGTCGTTGTATACTCGGATATTCTACCTATACGGTATCCGGTTGATGTAGAGTTCGCGCCTCACTCCAGAACGGCTGGATGTATTTGACAAACACTTTTTTTGTTGTGTTGTTGTCTCGATAAAGTTTGTATAAAAAAATTTATAAAAAATTGTTACAAGACACGCACACGACGGCGGGCCGCCCGCTAGTTAAGGTATATTATGTAAGTTAATCATTTACTTCCTTTATATTTTCTTTACCTAGATTTTTGCTTATAATTCATCATAATCTTTTTCTACTTTATCTTCTCTTCTTTTTCGTCCGTTAATTTAATATCTGTTTTTTTACTAAAACCAAAAAACTTACAGCCTATTTCAGGCCATACAAATTGTTTTACTTAAAGCTCATATATAAGACATATCAGCTACTAACTCAATCAGAGCTCGTCTGATTGCGCATCAGAGAAGAACGCATCTTAAAATTAAAATTGTCGCTGTCTATGTACACTAAATAAGTATCACTAATTGATGTCTCTGTGTGACTTTTATGATCGCAAAAGTAAAGCTGACTGGGGCACGATCAGTAGACAAATCGACGACGAAAAATGTTTCTCAGTTATTCGGTAGGTTTTTTTAAGCTGTTGATCCCGGCTGCTATCAGAAAGCTGCAGTCGTAAACACAAGCCGAGTTCTAGACCGGAATTTAAAAGTCTAGCAGAGACTTTAATCGCTCTCTAGACGTCAAAACCAAAAGTTTTTTTTTTATTGGATATTACGTGTTAATCTCTTGTGTTTAATGTAGGTAGTTAATAGTTAAACTTTGTAGGTACCTACGGTTTTTATTTCTTCTTTATTAGGAGGTACTAGTGGATCACACGCGACTATGTCCACGTTAACATTCGTATCGTGTGATAGATAGATTATATACCTGCAGCATGTATAAAATATCTATATTATACCTGCTGTAGGTATAAACCATTATCCTACCTTGAAAATTTCCTTATTTTTTTACTCCTAAAAATTCTGATAAAATTCCTTCTATAACATTCTGGTAGGATTTTTTTTTTAAATCGAATGAGTAAGTAGTTTCAGAGATAGTGGCAACCCGAATTTAGCAAGCGTGGTGCCTAAACCAACAATCAATAGCAAATAAGACTTGATTCCAATAATGGATGCCTTTGTCCATCTGTGGGACAGTATATACAGGGAGTCCCAAAAGTCGAGGTCAAGCCGAAATTGCATGATAGGTAAGGTCACAACAGTCATCAGAAAAATATATAAAAAAAATAATGTCTTGTATTTTTAAAATTATAGCAAAAAAAATTTAATTCGCGAAAATGTACCACCCTGTAACAGTTTTTACTTTCCTGTTGCTACAAATCTTTACTTTTTGCCATTTTTTTTACTTATTTCATCCTGAATAGTGCTTCTGTAATTTGTAACCTTAAAATCTGAGCTAACTGCTCCAGCTTGAAAGAAGATGTCATGTTTTGCAGAACCACGTTTTGAAAATCAGATTTTCGCCCTACTTTAACTGACGGTCCTGAAAAAAAATTATAACACGCAAGTCTGGCAAGTAACTTTAAAAGTTAGCGCATTTAATAAGGATTCTAAAGTGGTATAACACTTATTACATTATTTCTTAGATCGGGTACAAAAAATATTTTTTCAAGGATAGTCGGTTTTGAATAATTTCTTTGACTTTACTAAAAGTGATTCTAGTGAACTCAAAGCGTTTCTTAAGACCATTGCCTGGTTTGAATGAGACGGAATGAGACATTCCATAAAGTGTGAGCGAGACAGGTAGTGACGCTATCGAAACAGAGACAGGGAATAGTAGATTGTTATACAAGGTGTTTGTTACGGCGAAAGGCGTTCGCAGTAACAGCGGCGAAATAAGGGTTAGGCAGGAGGTATAAGGGAATAAAGTACTTACAGGGATGATGAGTCACAGGAACCTGGAGGCGAGCTGACCACGGGCGGCGAGGTAGGTTGGTTTCCTGGCGCACAGTCACTACACTACACAATAGGCATTTAGGCGGTCTCTTCACATTAGGTTCAGGAGTCACTATAATAAGGGCAGATACCAGCGCGCGTATTTTGTGGGCGTCTCGCGTTAGCTAGCAGACAGACTGGTCGCGCGCTCGGCTCACGAAGCTAGCGGCGGCGGGTCGCGCAGCGGTGGCGCCGCGGCAGACAGGCGGACGCGGTCGTCAACAACCGCTGAGTCAACCGCCATACAGATGGCGGTATGGTTTGAGTGGCCGTCCCGGCTTTGGCGGGAACATCCTCCGGGGGCCAGGGGGAGCTCATCCACTGGGAGCCTGGCGATCCGGAATACAGGCCTCCGAAGATGTCCATTCGCGGTGTCCAGGTCTACCACCCGCACGACGCCATCCTTCCCAGGCAGGGTGCGAGCAATGCGCCCCAGTCTCCATTGGAGGGCAGGCAGGTTGTCCTCCTTGATGAGGACGAGCTCGCCAACTCGGGGAGGGGAGGATGGGGACAACCATTTGGAGCGGGTTTTGAGGGTATGAAGGTAGGACTGGGTCCACAGCGTCCAGAAGCGCTGGGAAAGGGCCTGTACCATCTGGAATCGCCTACGTGTGGAGATCGGCCTATCTTCCACGGATAGTTCGGGAAGGGCCGTTAGTGGGCGGCCTATGAGGAAATGTCCGGCTGTAAGCGGCTCAAAGTCTGAGGGATCAGACGAAAGTGGGCAGAGAGGTCTAGAGTTAAGGACAGCTTCGATTCGTGCCAAAAGTGTAGAGAATTCCTCGAATGTGAGGTGCTGTTCGCCAATTACGCGATATAAAAGTTGCTTTGTTGATTTTACGTTGATCTCATGTAACGCACCGAACCATGGTCCCTTAGGGACGTTTAACAACCAAGTAATGTGCTGACCAGCGAGCTTGTGCGCAATCGTATCATTGTTCAAGGCAAGAAAGTTTTGTACTTCGATGAGCTGATTTCTAGCGCCTACATAATTTGTACCGCAGTCCGAGCGGATGAGAACCGGGGCACCGCGGCGTGCTATAAAACGCTGTAATGCCGCGAGGAACGCTTCCGTGCTGAGGTCCGAGACCGGTTCTAAATGAACCGCCTTAGTCGAGAGGCACACGAATATACAAAAGTACGCTTTTAAGAGTTTAACATTACGTAGGGTACTAGATTTAACGAGGAATGGTCCGGCAAAATCGGTCGTGACTTGACTAAATACTGGCTGAGGCGTAACTCTATCGGCTGGCAGGTCGGCCATGAAGGGCGCTTGTGGCTGGGCCCGGCATCGAAAGCATCTAATGCATTTAAAAACTCGGTGTCTAATAATACGGCGCGCGGACAATATCCAAAATTGTTGGCGTAGGATAGCGTGTAAAGTGTCAGCGCCAGGGTGGCAGTGTATTTTGTGGTAGTGGTCAATGATAAGGTCTACAAGTGGGCTAGAGCTGGGAAGTATGAGCGGATGCTGCGCGTCATATCGGATAGACGCATGGGACAGTCGTCCACCAACTCTAAAGAGCTCATCTTTAATGAGAGGTGACAGCCGCTGGAGTCTGACGGAGCAGATTTTGCCAGTTTGAAGGCGGTGTATGTCCTCTGCAAACTCATTGTGCTGAACACTGCGCACCCAGTAAAGTAGGGCCTCTCTTCGTTCACTGACGTACAAGGGGCCTGAGCGTCGCGAATCTGGGTGGTGTCTGCAGTTGTGCAGAAAGCGTTTTAGACAAGCTGTCACTCCGACGAGCTTGTCTAGTGAACTGAACCGAGTGAGCAGGTCAAAGTCAAGACCGGGCACTGTGACCAGTGACGGGACGTGTTTGGGGTTAAGGCCGGGCAGGGCGTGATGGCCCAGAGCTAAGGGCATCGCAGGCCAAGACTCACAAGGCTGTCCAAGCCACGTGGGAGACCACCATAGGTCGTGGGCTGACAGGGATTGCGCAGACATCCCTCTGCTTGCGCAATCTGCCGGGTTGAGCTCAGAAGGTACGTGTCGCCAGGTACATTCTGGTGAGCCTGAGCTGATTTTGACTACCCTGTTGGCTTCAAAGGGTTGAAGACGGTGAGGCGGTGTATTGAGCCAGGCCAGGACTATCGTACTGTCTGACCAACATATGTGTTGTTGTATACTGATATGGGCCGATAACTGAACCGACACACGGATCATGAGCTGGGAGAGTAGAGTGGCGGCCGACAACTCTAACTTGGGGATTGTGAGGCGGTTCTTGATTGGTGCGACTCGCGACTTGGCGACAATCAAGTGTACCAAAGTATCTCCGGAGGCATCGAGCTCATGGAGGTAAACAACGGCGGCAAACCCGGCTTCAGAGGCATCTGCAAACCCGTGAAGCGAGTATGCAGCTGAGCCTTTGTTTGCACAAATGTGCCGAGGGAAGCGAATGCTAGACAACAGCGGCAGATCCTCTGAGATGTGGTGCCACTCCGTTTGTACTTCAGAGGGAGTGGGCTCATCCCATTCCAGCTTCAGTAGCCACAATTGCTGAAGCAGCAGCTTTGCGCGGAAGATAACGGGCGAAACCCAGCCGTTTGGGTCATAAAGTGAGGCTACGGTGCTTAAAATAGACCGCTTTGTGACATGTGTGATGGGGGGCAGAGAGATGCGGTAGGTGAACTCGTCTGACTGAGGGCTCCACTGTATACCCAAGACCTTAATGGACGTGGACTCTGGGTTCATGTCGAAGTCCTTGGGCATGTCGCATTGGTTGTCGGGAAATCTCTCGAGCAGCTTAGGCGAGTTAGATGTCCACTTACTGAGCTGAAAGCCGCCTAGGTCTAGCAGACTTATCAACTCGTCCTGAAGTGCTTGGGCGGATTCAACCGTGTCATGACCACACAAGATGTCATCAACGAAGATAGACTTGCGAAGAACCTGAGCGGCTCCAGGGTAGCGATGGCCTTCATCATCAGCCAGCTGGAGCAGGGTGCGGATTGCATGATATGGGCTTGATCTTAAGCCGTACGTGACTGTATTGAGGGCGTAGGTGAGCAGAGGGTGATCTGGTGAGGACCGCCATAGTATCAGCTGATACCGTCTCTGGTCTGGGGCAACCAGCACATTTCTGAACATCCTCTGGATGTCAGTGCTGAAAACGACTGGATGCGTTCTGAAGGACATGATGATGTCCACAATGTCCTGTTGAAGGGCGGGGCCTGTGTGTAGGCATTCATTTATGCTGACACCATTGGAGCTTTTGCAGCTACCATCAAAAACAATGCGCAGCTTGTCCGACCCTGACTTAAATACGCCATGGTGAGGGATGTAGAAGTGAGGTTTATGGGCGAATGTATTTGGGTGACAGGGAGCCATGTGCCCTAAGTCGATGTATTCGGCCATAAAGTCGACGTATTTAGAACGCAGAGACGGGTTCGCCATTAGCTTCTTCTCAATATTGAGGAATCTGCGTAATGCGATAGGGTGAGTTTTACCTAGTTGAGGGGCGTCCTTTAGAAAGGGCAGAGCGACCGTATATCTGCCTGAGGGATCGCGTGTAGTGGTAGAGCGGAAGATTTCCTCGCATTGTTCCTCCAGGGGATCATTATGAATGTGAGATTGAGGGAGGGGCTCCTCAGACTCCCAGAACCTTTCCAGACTCTGACGTATGTCCTGGGCTGATTCAGCTGAGTCTGGTTGTGAGCTGACGACGTGAGCTGAGTTAACCTGCTGCGCCGGCTGCGCATACAAGTCCTCAATGGGTCCTATCAACGCGAAGTCGAAAATCGTGCCGAAGGCTATGGGCTTGCCCGGGCCCAACCATAAATGTTGGCGCAACATGCGACGAGGTTAAAGGCTGAAGGCAGGAAGGCTGAAGGAAGGAATGACTTACCGGGAGCAGCTGGTTGATCTGGGGCGATCGGGTGTCGCCGTTAGGTACGGGCGATTGGCGCTAACGGCGCGGACGTTGCAGCGGGCTTTCGCTGGTGAGGGCGGTAGCACACACACTTCACTTTAGGGCAGTGGTCGTAGGCGTTTTAGGGGTAGTTGAGCTGGTAAACAAAGCGCTCTCAATTCACATACACTTAACACATGGTTGTTCACGGGCTGAGTTCTGGCACCCATGCGCGCGCGCGCGTGGGTTCTCTATGAACGGTCGTAGCACACTGCCGTTGCGCCAGCGCCGGCGGCGCGGGCGAACACTTCGTCTAGTATAATTGTCACCTCGCTGTGATTGGCCGATCATTCGTTGCACATTCGTTGCACCAATATGCACCTTAATTGACCGGCGCAGAGACGGTTATCCGTTGCGCTGTGGCGCGAACAGGGTTAAAATGACCCATTATAATATTATACGAGGTAGTTTTACTCCCGAGCTTTAGCGAGGGATTAAATAGAAACCGAATTTTAATGGGTTTTTAGCGCCGTGTGTTACACTATGTTTTTCACTACGAATGCGAGAAAATAAAACAATCCAATACAATATGATTTGGTTTATTTTATTAAAAATTAACCCGTTAGTTGCTTTAACGACACCCACGGGAAGAGAAGGGTTGGTAGTATTATTTCAATGAGGCCATCGCCGCTCTTTGCTACTACTATTCTACTACTACTACCTGTCTCGCTCACAATTTATGGAATGTCTCATTCCGTCTAATTCAAACCAGGCAATGGTCTTAAGAAACGCTTTGAGTTCACTAGAATCACTTTTAGTAAAGTCAAAGAAATTATTCAAAACCGACTTTCCTTGAAAAAATATTTTTTGTACCCGATCTAAGAAATAATGTAATAAGTGTTATTATACCACTTTAGAATCCTTATTAAATGCGCTAACTTTTTAAGTTACTTGCCAGACTTGCGTGTTATAATTTTTTTTCAGGACCGTCAGTTAAAGTAGGGCGAAAATCTGATTTTCAAAACGTGGTTCTGCAAAACATGACATCTTCTTTCAAGCTGGAGCAGTTAGCTCAGATTTTAAGGTTACAAATTACAGAAGCACTATTCAGGATGAAATAAGTGAAAAAAAATGGCAAAAAGTAAAGATTTGTAGCAACAGGAAAGTAAAAACTGTTACAGGGTGGTACATTTTCCCGAATAAATTATTTTTTGCTATAATTTTAAAAATACAAGACATTATTATTTTTTTTTATTTTTCTGATAACTGTTATGACCTTACCTATCATGCAATTTCGGCTTGGCGTCGACTTTTGGGACTGCCTGTATATAATATTTAATAAAATATTAATTAATGTTATTTTTAAATATATTTTAGAGTTTTATTAACGCTTGAATATACTTAGGTAAGTAAAATTTTTAAACACTGAAAAAAGAGGACAACCTCAGGCGGGAATCGAACCAGATAAATGCGGAACGTGCGTCGTTCGATTC
Source organism: Scoparia ambigualis (assembly GCA_963921215.1). Lineage (NCBI taxonomy): Eukaryota > Metazoa > Arthropoda > Insecta > Lepidoptera > Crambidae > Scoparia > Scoparia ambigualis. Next base: position 26,998,147 of record OY992517.1, on the reverse strand, counting down.
CCGCCTGAGGTTGTCGTCTTTTTTCAGTGTTTAAAAATTTTACTTAATGTTATTTTGTCAACATTTTATTTGTTACAAAACTTAAAGATCGATTTACATTGAATCACTTATAAATTTACGAAAACTTAGCACCTATAATATCAATTATAAATTAACAGCACTCAACTGCAAATCTTAAATTACAAGGTGACGTAAACAGTAATGTATTCGACAGTCACATAATTGAAATTAACGAAACAGTCTTAATTGAAAACGATGTACGAGTTCAGTAACTCGGTCACAGATAACTTATTATTAATTGAAGGAGTAGAAAGCACGCAAATGGGTAGGTACTTGCAACTATCAAAGCCAGAATAGTCTTTGACTTTGGTAAGTGTACAGGACGACTAACGCCGACAAATACGTAATAGCCTTGCCATATTAGGTTCAAAATAGTAGAAAACATTTAAAAATTGAAAGCATAAATAACATACATAATCGATCAACTAGATCGAACAGCTGCTGTAATTATTAGTTAGACACAAATCGTTTTTGTTTCGATTTGGCACAATAATTAAATGAGCCTGATTAGCGCGTTCAGCTTGCGATCTTGTCCGCTAGGCAAATTTCGCAATCCCGGGTCGCCTGATGGGTGACCAAATAAAAAGAAAACATCTCGAGCTCCTCCGTGCTTCGGAAGGCACGTTAAGCTGTCCCGGTTGTTGTCGTAAGATGGCAGTCGTTAAAACCCACCGTGGTGGGTTATGGCCCAATATCCCCACGTGCTATTGTCCACGTGGAAGCCCTGTGCCCAGCAGTGGGACTTTAATAGGCTAATCATGATAATGATGATGTACTAAACTAAAATTAAGAGAGTATTTATAACCTTTTTGTAGAAATGTGCTTACTGAACGCAATTTTTTTATTTTAAAATATAAATAAAATGTGTAAATTCTAAATCAATCCGCATAAGCATTCAAGATTTCTGATCTATTGTTGTTATATATCATATGTGGAAAGCATAAAACGCTCTACTCTGTACAGCTAAAAATACCACTCCATTTATATTACTTGATTATGAAACATGGGCCTTCGAGCAGGATGCTCTATACACGTTTTCAGCACTTGAAACAAAGGCACACTCTACGTCATTAGTAAGTTTAGTCATAAGAGGTAGTTAGTTAACGCTTGAGGCGGCGCGGGAAAACAGCTCACCGTCACAGGCTCCGTGTTTATATACGACGCACTAATTGAAACACTTGCATGGCGAAATATGAGTTTTCAAATGAATTAGTTGTTCTGTATTCGTGTATACGACTTTTGTCGTTTTATTAATTTAGTTTATGTATGTATTTAAATTATGGGGAGATTGGACTATACCCACCAAACTGTCCACATGCGAGTTGGGGAAATAGGTGATTCGGATAATCAATGTAATTTTTTTTCCTAATATATGATAATTATTCATAAATATTTATTGCACAAAATAAACGCAGAAGAGATTAACTATAACGCTCTATAAGGCAATGATATGTATATTCCCACCATATTTTGAACTTTATGCGACTGAGATAAAGTCGAAATAGCACTTAGAAGTCCTTTAACTTTTTTATTTCACTTTGATCCGTTGTTCCTTAAGAACAATGGTGAACTAAAACACAACCAATAAAATAAAGTTTCATATTTTTTTGGTAGGTGCAAATATCCTAACCACTGCATAAACATTTGAGACACATATCATAAATATTCAGTTGCACTATCGATATTAATACCTAGTATAAAAACACGCCACATCATAGCAAGCGACGTTCCAAATTTTATTACACCACATAAACATATATCTTAAAAGCTTACTGTTGATACAAGATAAAATAAACAGTCATGAAGCACATCAGATTACTAAAAATATTATATTATGGTGTGTCATCATACAGTTTTCCTGTACCAAGCCATAGGAACAGCTCGTATTGCATAATTACTGTCATCATCATCGGCCTTTGCGTCTATAGCCTCAGAATAATAACCAAAGCATTATTATTTTGAGTCTATAGCAGACGATTTACGATAGACATCGCTTTTGATGGCTAAAATTTTAAACAACCAAGCCAGACAAAAAAGTTGGCGGCCACTGGTCGGAGCTGCTTTGATGTCGCCTTTGCCTACTACTACTACTACTACTGTATAATAACTATTTAAATTAAAATTATTTTTTTTTATTAACTTATTAAATTAAATAAAAAATAAATAGGTATTCTTTTGAAACATGTTAGTAAGGTAAGATAACGGATAAATATACAAAAAATGGAAAAAAAACAGCCAGACACCAAATCAGTTTAAAAAAGCAGTTTTTCTCTAAATTGAGCCGACCAGGAATTAAACCCGGGACCTCAGAGATGAGGCGACGCCAAGTCAAGTCAAGTCAAGTCAAGTCAAGTCAAAATATATTTATTCAATAAACTCAATTATTAAGTACTTTGAATCGTCCAAATCTTTTTTAACCTACCACCCATTCAGGACATAATTTTTTAACTGTGGCAAAGAATGGGCGCAAGAAACCACAGCGCACAAAAGCAACGACATTTACAAACAAAAAAAAGAGTATGTCGTTACCAGGTCAATACAAAATATGAATTTAAAAATAAAAAAAAATGATGCAATACAAAATTACATTACATACAATGTAGTATCAATTAAATAAAGACAATTAGAAATAGCTGTTGGAGTGCTTGGAGCATTTTAGATCCAAGCTGTTTTGTCTTCTGTGTAATCTGACACTTTATAATAAGCTTTTTTATAAAGCTTTTCTTTGATTTTGATTTTAAATTTATTAAGATCTAATTTCTGAATATCATTTGGTACTTTGTTGTAAAATCTTACACATAGACCCCTAAAAGAATTATTTATTTTATGGAGCCTAGTATAAGGCACTGCTAATTTGTTCTTACTTCTAGTGTTTACATTGTGAATATCACTGTTTTTTGAAAACATTCCAGTATTTTTATGAACATAAATCAAATTTTCATAAATGTATTGTGATGCAACTGTCATTATATTTATATTCTTAAATCTCTCTCTGAGAGAGTCGCCAGCCTTTAGTTTATAGATTGCTCGAATAGCCCTCTTCTGAAGCACAAAGATTGTTTGAATGTCGGCAGCATTTCCCCACAGTAAAATGCCGTACGACATTACACTATGAAAGTAACTGAAATAAACTAATCTGGATGTATCAACGTCAGTTAACTGACGGATCTTCATTACTGCATAAGCCGCAGAGCTAAGTCTATTCGACAATTTAGCTATATGTGGGCCCCACTGAAGCTTGGCATCTAACGTGATGCCTAGAAACACAGTGGTGTCCACAGGATTCACATTCTTATCTTTAATTTGTACACTAGTTGTTACTTGCTTAACATTAGGCAATACAAATCTTACACATTTGGTTTTTCCCTCGTTTAATAGCAAGTTATTTACACTAAACCAGTGAATAATCTATGAGATCGCATTATTCACATCGTCATAATTTGGGTGTCGTCGTTTCACTTTGAATAAAAGTGAAGTATCATCAGCAAACAATACTATCTCATGACTGTCTTTTACAAAATAAGGTAAGTCATTAATATAAATCAAAAACAAGAATGGACCTAGTATTGAACCCTGCGGAACTCTCATTGTAACCACTGATCCCGGAGATCTTTTACCGTTAATGTCGACCTTCTGAATCCTGTTACTCAAGTATGAGATTAGAAGGCTCAAAGAAGCATCCCTAATTCCATAGTGGTTAAGCTTCCTAACCAAAGTTTCATGTAAAACACAATCGAAAGCCTTGGATAAATCACAAAATACCCCTAGGGCATCCTGTGATTCCTCCCTGGTATCAAATATTTGGATTAAAAGCTCAACACCGGCGTCAGTTGTTGAGCGACCCCTAGTAAAACCATACTGTTTACAATGTAAAAGTTTATTTCTATGAAAATGAATTTGAATTTGGTCTAGCATCAACTTTTCAAAAATTTTACTAAATGTGGGTAGCACAGAAATAGGTCTAAAATTAGAGGGGTCAGAAGTGCTACCTGATTTAAACAATGGAATTAATTTGCAATGTTTCATTAGGTCAGGAAAAACACCACAGTCAATGCATTCGTTAAATATGCAAGCTAAAACTGGAGCTATTGTCATAATTACTGATTTAGCGACATCCACGGAATTACCCCACAGATCAGCAGTTTTCTTTTTATTGAGAGTGTTAAATGTTTTAATATATCTATAACACAAATTTTTTGAAAACTGAAATTACTTTCACAATCTTTAACATTCTCCTTCAAAACAGATTCAGCTACAGTGGGGGAGGAAATCAAGGCTTTTGTAGTTGAAACTGGAATGTCAGTGAAAAACCTCTCAAATGCTGCAGCAACATCAGCATCAGAAGTCAAGGTTTTATTATCATAATTTAAATTGTACTCATTATTACGACTTCTGACCTTTCCTGTTTCACTATTTATAATATTCCATGTCATTTTTATTTTGTCATTACTATTCTTAATCTTAGAACTCAGATAGTTTGCCTTGGCTAATCGGCATACTCTTTTAAATAACTTTGAATAATTTTTAACATATAATTTGAAGTCGTCGCTGGTGTTATAGTTGCGTTCACCATAAAGTTCATAAAGGCGTTTCCTACTTTTGTGAATACCAATTGTAGCCCATTCAGTAAAAGATGCAGTACCACTAACCGAGATCTTTTTTGGAACAAAAGACTTATTAAATTCTGAACAATATATGTTAAAAAATTCATTATAAAAGACATCAGGGTTGTCATTGTATTCTAAATAATTTAATTTTGTATCTAGATTGCTTTTAAAGCGTTCCAACCGACCTGCAGTTTTTGGCACAACAGTGATATTCTTGAGTTCAGAGTGGTTAGCACGCCAAACTCGGCGTGCTAACCACTCGACCACAGTTAGTAGTTGTCATCTATGGTACACCAATAGTCAAAGTAAAATATAGTCTACATTTATTTATACAGGTGAAGGACGTGAAATGTTCTATCTAAAACAATGAAGACAACAAAAATTACTGACAAAGTAGGCTGAAACCCTTAACATAATTATTTACATACTATTATATGCTTCGAAATATTAAACGATATATATTAATCGCTGATATTAAACTATATTTTAATACTGATCAGTGAATGTCATGCTATTAGATACTGTCCCATTAAACATACTGTCAAACTGCTGGGCAAAGTCCGCCTATAGTTAAAATTTAATAAATAAACAAACGTGTTTATGTAATGCGAAAGTTAAGAGTTTGTTACGGCTAGATGCATTTGAATGGATAACCAAAACCACTCTACTCGGGAGTCTCGACAAATTTTAATTGATTATTTAAATCGAGGATTGACCCTTAAACCCCTTTTTTGTAATGCGGGACTCGTGAGAGATTTATCAATGTACTCTAGCAACACAGAGAGCACTTCTAGTTTTAAACTTTTGGTTTGTATCGCTACTCAAAGCAAGGTCGCTTCACACATCACTGAAGTCACAGTTCCGACACATTACCGGCACAGTGCCGGAATATTCTTTCATACATTCCCGCATCCCCACTTGTCAGTGTCAGTGACGGACGACACAGTGCTTTTAGTGCGTTCTTAGAGAATGTATGAAAGAATATTTAGTACAGTGCCGGTACTGTGTCGGAACTGTGACTTCACTGATATGTGTGAATCGACCTTTAATTGTGTTAGACTGATTCTGACCGCCCTTTCATCGCCTTTGTGGACTAGTGACTAACAGTCATGAGAAATTTAGCTTTTGAAGAGATAAGAGCTATATAGCTCTTTACCAAGTAAAGAGCTATATAGCTCTTGTAGCTCAGTAGCTCATTTAGCTCAGTGTAGTTCATTAAGATAGAGGGCTCTTGAGTCGTTTAAATGGGTGCGTATCATTTCATATAATGACAAATGAACTAATTTCAAAGAACATAACGTTCATTGGATATAATTTTTACTTGTTCTAAATACACTTCGTATAACAACATTACGTATATTATTCATTTGATATAATACTCATATTCTCTAACAACTTATGCTATAAAGCTATATTGGTAGAATAATCATATTCTATAACTTCATTTGATATAATTTTTTTTTTTAAATAAGAATACCATTTTAACCCTAAATTGATTTCAAAGATTGTCTTAAAAAGTTGATACGTTGTGTTTTCGTTATGGTTGTGCTAAAAACGTCAGTGACAGAAACGAATGTCGTCAAAACCGACTCCACGTAGACTTGTCTGCCCTACGCTAGAGTGTAATTTAATCCCGCGTAGGCGCGGAGGGACGAGGCGGCCCACGAGCTGAGGAGCAGGTGGTGAGCGAAAGCCATCTGCGACGATAAGCTCGTGTGGGACCACCGGAGTCCCGCAGCGCCGGAGCCGTGACTGAAAACATGCCTGCTTGCATGCTGCATGTCTGTTTGCATGCTGCATGCCTGCTTGCATGCTGCATGCCTGCTTGCATGCTGCATGCCTGCCTGCATGCTCCATACAGGCCTGCATGCTGCATGCCTGCTTGCATGCTGCATGCTTGCTTGCATGCTGCTTGCTTGCTTGCATACTGCTTGCTTGCATACTGCTTGCTTATTACATGAGTAATGTTTTAAATCATTTGATTATTATATCAAATGTACATTATATGTAAAGTACATTATATCAAATGAAATTATAGAATCTAAAATTATATTAAATGTTTATTATATTAAGTTAGTCGTTATATCAAATGCAATTATATGAAATGAAATTATATTATCTGAACGTTAGACCATAGGTATTTACATTACACACCCCGTTTAAATGTACTGTTCAGGAAATAGCGCGAAGCGCAGCGTAGCGATTGAACAGAAATCTAGCTTCAGCAAAATTTAGATAATTTTTTTTACCTAAAAAAAAAGTTTTTTTTTATATGTACTTCGAATACCGCTCAGGTTCCTGCGGCGTTTTACAGGGGGGCCAAAATTTCGTTAGATTTTAGCTACGACGCACCGTTTTCGAGATATTCGCGTTTTTATAAAAAGTTACCTTGATTTTTTTCCATATTTTTATGTTTTAAGGCGCTATATAAAAGAAATAGAAAATTTTGTCCTACACCCACTTTGCGACACCCTAACCCTTTTGTATATCGAGGCGAGCCGCTTTCAATTCCGAGCCGACATATTTCGATAAAACACTGAGCTAATTGAGCAAAAATGAACATTGAGCAAAATTAAACGCAAGTAAGCTAGAGATACGTTGAGCTAGAATAGGTGAGCTAGCTCTTTTTAACGGGTGTGTAATGTATATTAATACTTATGGTCTAACGTTCAGATAATATAATTTCATTTCATATAATTTCATTTGATATAACGACTAACTTAATATAATAAACATTTAATATAATTTTAGATTCTATAATTTCATTTGATATAATGTACTTGGCTGCGCCAATATTGTCACTTATTTAATTCAATTATTTATTTTTACATCAGCGCAACAAAAAAAGCGCACTACATAAAACGCATCATTTACACATTTTTTACATGGCAACTTCCTCCCCTCCCTACCTCAACCTCAGTGCAACACCATCAATGGCCGCGCGCGCATAAAACTTTTGAAACGTTAATTAAATAATCTAATCCGCAATCACCGCAAGTACTGTGCATCCAAAAAGCCCCAGTGTCGTGAATTGGTAATGGTGTTAATGTGAATTTACAAATCTATTGTGTGTGTGCTGACCACGAACTCAATCCCTGGACAAGAGGGCAGGCGCCGAGTAAAGAGGTTGGTTCCCGCCCTTCCAAGTGTTTGGTCCTTACGATCCTGATCCTCCCTACATATTAATGAATTCTCAATCCCGCAAATCTACTCACTCACATAATACGCAATAAATACTATTATTCACGCAATTTACTCTCGTTCAACCACGCTTACGCACCGCCAGTAAACCAAACTTCATCGCTTACATATTACATTATTTTACAGAAAATAATTCTCAAAACTCAATTAATATAATCATTCTATAAGTCAGTGCATATATTTCTAGTATATCGTTAAAAATTTTCGCAAAATAAATTGTAAATTAGTTTGGTCATTCACTCGCTAAATACCTACCTACCCGCCATTACTTTTAAAACCGTGCTGTCATAATTATTCTTAGCTTTCAACTGTGTCGCTTTAAAGAACATAATTATAGTGCATAGGTAATAACTATTTTACGTTCTACGATGGGTAAAGACAAAAGTAAAGACGGTGAAGACGCACAAAGTTCGTGTGACGACCACGTCATGATAACTTTTTTGGAACAGAAAAAACAATGTTTGTTCCTAATAATCCAGGATGTTTATAACTTAAGCCTAAAGGTATCCGATGATGTAACACGCATACAGTTTCTAGCTAGGGCTCAATCTGTCGATAAAACGCGGTCAGATTATGTAGACACTGTAGATAAACTTATGATTGAAAAGCTCAGAGAAGACCCGGAAGTTCAGCCGAGTTATAGTATTCTTAATACATTTGATGAGTTATATTGTTACATTAAACAGGCGGAAACCACTCTGAGACAAGAACTTGAGGACAAAAGAAAAAACGACAATTTTAACACTAAATTACCGCCCCTCAATCTTATAGGTTTTGACGGTGCTCCTTGTAAATGGCCAATTTTCTATGAAAATTTCCGCAGTGTTATACACACTAATACTCGCCTCACAAACGCTGAAAAAATCCAGTACCTAATTGGCTGCCTCTCTGGCAAGGCACTAAATGTGTGCTCTGGAATCACCGCTACCTCTGAAAACTATGAAATTATTTGGCAGGCTCTTCTAGCAAAATACCAGGATACAAGGGTACAGGCTTCCATTTATCTAGACCAAATGTTACAACAGAGGTCGGGACAGTCAGCTGACAATATGCTTGACAACTTTTGCTCCGCTGAAGCAGCATTGCAACGCTTAAAGATTGACAACTTGTCAGACTTCATTATAACTCACATTGCATTAAGCAAGCTAGAAAAACCTATGCTTGACTTATTTGAACAAGCTCATAGACATGTCAATATTCCAAAATTTAATGATTTGAAAAAATTCTTAACTGAACAAAGTAAACTCCAAGTCCTCCACGCGCCATCACGCTCTCAATCTAATAATAATACTCGCACTCAATTTATTAAACCCACACCGCAATATAACAAAACAAAAACGTTTTGCACTCAATTTACGGCACCTCAACCTCAGACTTCCTATAATAAGTCTGACAGATCTGACACTAGTTCTCAGCCTCGACCATGTAAAGTGTGCAATTCTCAACAAGCTCACCCTCTATTCAAGTGTGAATATTTTCTAAATCAAAATACGCAAAAGCGCAACGATATTGTACGTCAACATACTTTTTGTATTAATTGTTTAGGTTTTCACCACGTAGGTGCATGTAAATCATCAAACAGATGCTCGATTTGCAATCGCAAGCATCACTCATTATTGCATTTCGATACTCATTCAAATGCATCCCAATTCCCGCGATCAACTGATAACACTCATAATGATAACTGTGGTAACGCGAATCGAATACCGAACGCGCCTGCGCCGCGACATGCAGACGCTTGCGCAACGCCTCCGCCGCCGCACCCTTCTCACTCGCACTCGCATTCGCCATCGCAGTGCTCGACTCCGACGAGTACCGCTCGCATGCAAGGCGGATCGCCACGCGCTCTCGCAAATACTGATAACAACTTCGCACTCTCTGTTACGGTTCCCGCGCGCATTTCGAATTGTGATACTACAGTATTGTTGCCAACCGCGACTGTTAACGTTCATAACGACAACAAAACAAGTCTAATGCGTTTATTTCTCGACACGGGATCGATGAGTAACTTTGTTACAAAATCCTGCTGTGAACGTTTAAATTTAAAGATAACGCCCGCGCCCTCTATCGTCAAAGGTATCGGTCAAATCGAAAACCACTCTCCCGGAATAACGCAATTTAAAATATACTCTCGCTTCGACTCGCGCTGTGTCTATACAGTTTGCGCTCGAGTCATAGACACGATTACGGACTTTTTACCCAACGCCAAAGTTGATAAAACGGAATTAGTGCATTTGCAACATTTGCCGATGGCTGATGAACATTATTACTCACCAGGTGAAATAGACTGTCTGATTGGCAGCGAATTATTCCCGCTTTTACTCGGATCAAATAAATCAACCTCACCGAACTCGTCGGTCGTAGGTATCGAAACAACTCTCGGATATGTAGTCATGGGCAAGGCCCAATGTCTTCCGCGCTCGCTAAACGCTTATTGTCGCACTCGTGACGAACTCGCTCTCGCGCGTAGCTATGACAAGACGTTCTTTTGTCATACGCAAAATAACACGCTCGATGAACTAACGCAACGATTTTGGGAAATAGAAAACGTTCCTGATAAGAAACATTTTAGTCTCGATGATGAGGCTTGTGAAAAAATATTTCAATCAACTTACACACGTGATGACACCGGCAGATACACGGTTAATCTACCGTTCAAACACTCACCCGCTGAATTAGGTTCTTCTTATTCTGCAGCAAAATACAGGCTGTTAAATCTAGAAAAGAAACTCGACTCACCCGATTTGCGCGCCGATTATAACGCAACTGTCCAAACATATATTACCCAGGGGTATTTATCTAAAGTTCCAAATAATTTTCAAAACGCTCCCGCTTATTACCTGCCGCACAGGGCCGTTTATCGTCCCGACAAAGAAACATCGAAAACTCGTATTGTACTAGATGCTGGTTGCAAAACCACGTCGGGAAAGTCTCTCAATGACTTGCTGTATGTAGGGCCAATGTTACAAAATAATATTTTCGAATTACTTATCAATCTTCGCATGTTCTCAACCGCGATAAGCGCAGACATTGAAAAAATGTATTTTCAAGTGAAGCTTTCTCCACATCATCACACGTTCCAACGAATCTTATTTAGATTCGATTCCAATGCGCCTGTTGACATTTATCAGTTCAATAGAGTCTGTTTTGGCGTGTCGAGTTCGCCTTATCTCGCAATGCGCGTCGTGCGTCAGCTAGCAGCTGACTGCCGCGGGTCGTACCCTCTCGCAGCTTATGAAGCCGAAAATCATATGTACACCGATGATTACATTAGTTCCGTTGATGGGATAAGCACCGCTGAAAAAATTTATAACGAGATGGTCGCTATGTTTAAGGCTGGAGGGTTTAATTTAGTTAAATGGATCTCAAATGATAACGAACTCATGTCGCGTATTCCATCCGCACTCAGAAGTCCACTCGCTGTCAAGTTTGATGACGACCCAAACGCATATACAAAAATAGTAGGCATGCAATGGCAACCAAATGATGACAATTTTCATTTTAAAATAAATATAGATTTTCCAGAGACTTGCACTAAACGTTCGATTCTCTCGGTCACTGCGCGTTTATTCGACCCGTTAGGTCTCATTAGCCCGGTCGTCGCTTATATGAAACTACTCATACAGGAATGTTGGAAATTACAGCTTTCTTGGGATGATGAAGTCCCTGATTTCATTTTTTCCAAATGGAAACGATTCCACAAGGAACTTTCGCATTTATCGGAATTAAAAATACCGCGTCATATTGGCATAACGTCTACAGTTAGAATAACTTTGATGGGGTTCGCTGATGCCAGCCAGCAGTGCTACGGTGCCGTCATATATATTCGCGTTGATACGAATGAAAACTCGAACGCACGCTCTGTGAAATTACTCACCGCTAAATCTAAAGTTTCCAATCCTAATAAAACCCTCGCTCGCTTAGAACTCTGCTCCGCAGTATTGCTCGCAAAATTGATAAATTCAGTTCGTGATGTCCTCAATAAGCGCTGTAATATAAATAAAATTTACGCGTTTTCTGACTCCACGGTGACTCTCACCTGGATTCATTCGCCCGCTCATAAGTTTCATACGTTCGTAGCTAACCGCATCGCTCAAATAAACGAGTTTTTACCCGCATGCCACTGGTTTCACGTTCGTGGTGTACAAAATCCCGCAGACATTGTTTCTCGCCCTGTAACGCCAACAGGATTATTAAATAACACACTCTGGTTCCATGGTCCGCAGTGGCTGTCCGCTCCGGTCAACACATGGCCTGTAAAGGAATATAAAATTAATAATAATGAAATATTAGAACCACAGGAAACTAAAACTATATCACTTCCCGCGCTAACTACATCTATAATGGACAACACTCACCCAATACATTGTCTCGCCGAACGATGCTCGACATGGATTAAATTCATTCGCTCACTCGTGTACCTACTTCGCTTCTCAAAGTTAATTAACTCTCAAGGCGTGATAACATTGAAAGATTTAGAACACGCAGAACACTATGTGCTACGCTACGAACAGTCTAAATATTTTTCTCAAGAGCTCGACGCTCTTCAGAATAATAAAATATACCCAAACAAACCAATTTTAAAACTCCGCCCCTTTGTTGACGACAAAGGTATCATAAGAGTAGGAGGTAGACTTACCCATTCTCAATTGACTTTTAATCAAAAACATCCAGTTTTGATGTCCGCTAAAGGTAGAATTGTGTCACTCTTGGTAGATCATTATCATACATCGAACTTACACACAGGTCCCGCTTTAGTATTAGCTCTGATTAGGCAGAAATATTGGATTCTCGCCGCTCGCAATTTGATCCGTCAAAGAGTACAGAAGTGTAACTCATGTTTCAAGCTTAAACCGCGTTCAACTAACCCACCAATGGGCGATCTTCCCTCCATTAGGGTTTCTCAAGTTAAATCATTCGTCTACACGGCTGTCGATTACGCCGGACCTTTTTATATTACGCATATACGCAAACGAGGAGTTAAAAGCCACAAGGCTTATATCTGTTTATTTGTTTGTCTCACGACGAAAGCGCTTCACTTAGAGTTGGTCTCCGATCTAAGCACAGATCTATTTCTTGCCGCGTTCAAACGCTTCATTTCACGCAGAGGTCCTGTCTCTATTTTGTATAGTGACGGAGGCACCAATTTTATTGGTGCGCAGCGTAAACTAAGCGAAATTTATCCCCTTATACAGTCCACTGATTATAATAACTATCTGAGTAATTATCTCACCCAACATAAGATTCAGTTTCAACATAGCCCGCCTTATGGCCCTCATTTTAATGGCTTGAGTGAGACTAATGTCAGGTCAGTAAAGGTTCACTTATTTAAAGCTATCGGAAGTCAAATTCTCACCTATGAGGAATTTAATACAATTTTGGTTCAAATTGAAGGATTGTTAAATAGCCGTCCAATTTGTGTCCTGTCGTCAGATCCCTCCGATCTGTCTGCATTATGTCCCAGCCATTTTTTAAATATTACGCCACTCAAATATTTGCCCGCAGAATATATTGATCCCGCTATATCAGAACATAGATTAACCCGTTACCAACTTCTAAATAAAATCGTCCAAAGTTATTGGAAACGCTGGAGTATGGAGTATCTAACTTCTCTCCAACAACGCGACAAATGGAATACACCCTCCAAACCTGTGAGTGTGGGAACGGTTGTCATTATCAAAGATAATAATTTTCACCCAATGTTTTGGCCTCTCGCTGTTGTCTCAGAGGTTTTCCCCGGAAAGGATAATATAACTCGCGTCGTTAGAGTTAAAACTTCCTCGGGAACTTATATACGACCTGTAACTCGGCTCTGTCCGTTACCTACTCAATAATTACTCTCAGTTGGATAAACTTAGTTTAAGAGATATAGTTTAACTTAGTTAATTAGATTTAATTCCATCGCAATGTAGAGGAAACCTCTAGGCCCCCCGAAGTTGGCTGCGCCAATATTGTCACTTATTTAATTCAATTATTTATTTTTACATCAGCGCAACAAAAAAAGCGCACTACATAAAACGCATCATTTACACATTTTTTACATGGCAACTTCCTCCCATCCCTACCTCAACCTCAGTGCAACACCATCAATGGCCGCGCGCGCATAAAACTTTTGAAACGTTAATTAAATAATCTAATCCGCAATCACCGCAAGTACTGTGCATCCAAAAAGCCCCAGTGTCGTGAATTGGTAATGGTGTTAATGTGAATTTACAAATCTATTGTGTGTGTGCTGACCACGAACTCAATCCCTGGACAAGAGGGCAGGCGCCGAGTAAAGAGGTTGGTTCCCGCCCTTCCAGTACTTTTGATATAATGTACATCTGATATAATGTACTTTTGATATAATGAACATTTGATATAATAATCAAATGATATAAAACATTACTCATGTAATAAGCAAGCATTGTTGCTTGCATTGCATTGCATTGCATTGCATGCATTGCTTGCATGCTGCTTGCATGCTGCTTGCATGCTGCTTGCTTGCTTGCATACACGCATACAAGCAGCATGCAAGCAAGCATGCAGCATGCGAGCAGGCATGCAACATGCAGGCATGTATGGAGCATGCAAGCAGGCATGCAGCATGCAAGCAGGCATGCAGCATGCAAGCAGGCATGCAGCATGCAAGCAGGCATGCAGCATGCAAGCAGGCATGCAGCATGCAAGCAGGCATGCAGCATGCAAACAGACATGCAGCATGCAAGCAGGCATGTTTTCTGTCACGGCTGCGGCGCTGCGGGACTCCGGCGGTCCCACACGAGCTTATCGTCGCAGATGGCTTTCGCTCACCACCGCAGCTTCGGCTTGCTGGCCGGCGAAGCCGGCGGCGGGGGGCGTTGAATCCACCTGCTCCTCAGCTCGTGGGCCGCCTCGTCCCTCCGCGCCAACGCGGGATTAAATTACACTCTAGCGTAGGGCAGACAAGTCTACGTGGAGTCGGTTTTGCCGCGATTCGTTTCTATCACTGACATTTTTAGCACAACCATAGGTAACCAAAACACAACGTATTAACTTTTTAAGACAATATTTGAAATCAATTAAGGGTTAAAATGGTATTCTTATTTTTAAGCAAAAATTATATCAAATGAAGTTATAGAATATGATTATTCTACCAATATAGCTTTATAGCATAAGTTGTTAGAGAATATGAGTATTATATCAAATGAATAATATAAGTAATGTTATTATACGAAGTGTATTTAGAACAAGTAAAAATTATATCCAATGAACGTTATGTTCTTTGAAATTAGTTCATTTGTCATTATATGAAATGATACGCACCCCTTTTCAAGTCCGCCTGGCTAGCTACCACCATGTTATCTAAAGTCCGGCGCGATAACAACAATTTTAATAGCAAGGTTGTGTTCCGACAGTTTGAGATAGGATAGCCAGTTCCTCAGTGGTTGAGGATTCCGGGTAAAGCGCTTCCACCTTCGGCCTTATCATCACTTACCATCAAGTGAGTTGAAGGCCAAGGGCTTACCCGAAGTGGATAAAAAAAGACTAAATTAGTCAATGCAGTAGTATGGTTTCTTAACTCAAATTTGGAACAGCTCCGGGAGAAAGCACTAGGTACTTCCTTAGATTAAAACAAGGTACTTCTTAATAAGATACCGGCACCGTATAAAAAACATGAGTGAAGTTTTTGTGACTAAATGATCACTATTGTATGGTGACAAGGTCGAAGGTGAAAGCGCAAAACGTCAGGAATCCTCACCAACCGAACAGAACACAATGTGCTTACATATTGTTTGAATGACAATAATTTCTTTACGATGATCAACGTTTTCGCCCGTGGCCGTACAAATATTTTCAATTCAATCAAATGAAAACAATAAAGTCGGCAACGGGTCGTATGCCTATTTGCCTCCATCATCATCATCAGCCTGTAAACATTCCACAGTTGGGCAAAGGCCTTCCCACACGGACACAGCACATGGAGTGATTGGGCCATCGGGATTAATTTTTCCAAAATAATATATTTTTTTTTTAATTACTAGCCCGCTCGCGACTTCGTCCGCGTGAACAACCTGTACCCTGTGCCTGTCGATTCTTTAATTTTTTTTCCTCTCCGTAAGATCCATCCTCGTACTTGAAGGAATATTATAAAAAAAGAATTAGCGAAATCGGTTCAGCTACTCTCGAGATTTGCGCTTAGCAACACAATCAGTGATTTATTTTTATATTATAGATTCATATAATTGCCCACTCCACACCACTCCCTCTCTTCCCTTGGGTGTCGTAAAAGTGACGAACGGACTAAAGACTGCACACACATCCAACCGCTTAGAGCGGCGATGGGCTCACCACCTGTCACGCTGAGCACATGTGCAGTCGCTATTTAGTGAAAAGTGCAGAGGCAGCAGAGGACTGCTTTTGCGGTTCTCATTGTCTCTGACTAACCCTTCGGGGATAGCAGTCGTGATTTTATGTATGTATGTCTCATTTTTACTGCACAAAATAAAACAATTAAAAATTAAATGAAAGAATAACAAAAAGGGTGCATTAGGCCAGAGTACAGAACATCGAACGTACTTAGATCGGATCGGTGACGTTCTCGTTAAAGGTCAGATCAAGAGTACCCTAACTAAACCGACGAGCAATGTGTGAAGAACGTTATGAGAGTAAGTGAAGCTTAGGATGTGCGTCGGGATCGTAGCAGATGGAAAGCTGTGGTTTTTGCCTACCCCTCCGGGATGTATGTTAGTCAAAGTCAAAGTCAAAGTCAAATTATTTATTTAATGTTGTATCAAACCATTACAGGCACTTATTGACGTCAATACAAATAATAATTAAAAAAACAGTTAACTAACCTTATAGTTAAGACTTAACAACTAATCTAACGAGCTTATAGTCTGTGCCAGACAAATGCGCATCGCTACTCCCAGTACCACTGCACGCCGAAACAGAATCGCATCGAACCGAAATATAAGCCGTGGTCATAGAATTGTTATAACATACGTATCCTGGTACGAGAAAAAAATAGCGGGCAAGTGTCTCTCCCCTAGCGACACAAACCCTAGTATGTATTAGTAATTAATAATTCTTTATTAAATAACACTTTACACAAACAATGCATGAACTGATCCCGCCTATTATATTATATTACCTACTTAAATATTACCTACCAATGCTTACGAAACACGGTAATTATTCTTTTTTTTAATAAATAATAAATAAATAAATATAATAAAAATTATACCTGTTTAACAGAATTATGAATAATTAATACAAATAACATATATACGTGTGGTGTGTGTGTGTGTGTGTGTGTGTGTGTGTGTGAGTGCGTGTGGGGGTGTGTGTCTGTGTCTGTGCGTGTGTCTATGCGTGGTGCGTGCATGTGAGTTTTAGGATAAACATATATGTATGTACATGTATGTACGTATGTAAAATAAAAGCAGTACACGAGAATACAAAAAATGGCATTATCTATGCGGGTCGCTCTATCCATTACAGGCTGGTGGGCCTCCAAATCAGCTATGCGATTCTATAAGCGACACATTGACGCTGCGCGCATGGCTGTGATCATAGATGTTACAGCCGTCACATCTTACGCTGCAGCCACGGCTGTGGTCAAGGTTGAAGCTGTTTTACTTACAGAATACCGATTTAGTGTCGAACACCGTTGAAAATTATTAAGAAGAATACCAATAGACGCTCACCGCTGCTGCTGCAGCCGCTGTTACCAAGGAGAATCGCACTACAGTAAAATAGGTTACATTTACACAATAAATAACGAGTCTCAACTGATATTACACTTAACGTGTAAGTACTGCAATACCTACATAGAGACTAATTTTTTTTTTTTAGAATAATATAACTAATAAACTATGCCTCCACACTGCTCTTCCACACCGTTCCGTAATCGATCTTGGCCATTGTTTACGTAGCATCACTTAACAGCAGGGAGTTAAGTACAGGAACTCACTGAATGTCGCAGCGGGGCGCCGAGATTGAGTGACGCGATTGTCATACCACTCGGGTTATAGCTAACGTAAATATTGTACCAACCAACTGGGACGTGAGGGCGAGAACTGTTTTGTTGGCTATATGCGTGGACAAACTATCGTTGTGACGAGACCAATCTTTGTAATTGTTTACTCATTTGTTTATAAATATACTTTTTTACTTTAAAGGAGAATGACCTTTTTACTATGGGAGTTAGGGAAGTTTTTAAGCTAGCTAGCGTAACACAGCGCTTTAATGAAATAAAAAAGTAATCAATAGCAGCAATGCTCTGAAATAAGAAGAAAAAATTATATTACAATATCATGCGGGAGTTTGAAGCTATCTTCATTTTTAGCTTAAGACTTTTTAGGTACTTTGAGGTTATGACAACTGTTATCGTATGACTATCAGTTCAGTTCAGCATTAATTTATCACTTGACCCCTTTGATTATATACATGTCTAGATAGAGCCTGGCCGTAAAAAAACGTAGAAAAATTTGCGCAAACCTGGCGGTCAGTGTCATTGTGCCGCCAAGCAGTGTTTACCTCTCGCGTTTCGGTGAAATTGTTCGCAAAATGACCGTTTGCTCAGTGAAATTCTGTCGAAACTACAAAAGAAATTTTTTTTCGAAGAAGAAAGTCACGCTTCATCTGTAAGTATCGATAAGTTTTAATGAAAATTTAAGTTTAACAATAATAACGGCCATGTATGCATAGTGTTGCTGGTATCAAAATGTAGAATTCCCATTATTGGTGGCAGAATATAAAAGGAGGTTTAAATATAATAAGTATGATAAAAAATACTTAGTCTTGTAAGTTAGTATTTAAACATGGTCTTGTTGTAAATAAAGTAAATAAATTTAATATAATTATTATTAGAACGGTTTGAAAGTTTTTCTTTTTTTTAAACTGATGTCTGATTTTTAAGAGCGTGAATAAATGTCACGGTCCTATTCGATGCCGAATGTTTGAAACATATTACTGTCATTTGTGCAAATGTCTAGTATCACTAGGATTTTTACTTTTTTTGAAAGAAAGACACAATAGTTAACTATTTTCTTGTGAATGTCTCTCAAGAAAAAGTAAAATCCTACTGCAACTAGGTATAACAGTAATCTGTTTACAACATTCGTCATCGAATTTGGCTGGATTATAGGTTCCGTTCTAAAACAAGAAAAAATATAATACCTACTGTAATATTTCATAATACTATTATTATAAATGTTATTGTGGTATGGTATCGTATCGATATTCGAAACGAATAAAAAAAATATTATGTTTGAAATGGAATGTACGTAAATATTTATGTAAGAAGTGTGTGTTTAAGTATATGTATGTAGGGGATGGTAGTATGCATGCTTCAGAGCTCGATGGCGCATCGGCTAGCACGTTCGGCTTGCGATCTTGCCCGCTAAGCAACTTTCGCAATGCCGGGTCACTGGATGGGTGACCAAATTTAAAACATCTCTAGCTCCTCCGTGCTTCGAAAGGCACGTTAAGCCGTTGGTCCTGTTTGTTGTCGTAAGATGACAGTTGTTAAAACCCACCAACACGCATTGGGCCAGCGTGGTGGGATATGGCCCAATATTCCCACGTGCTATCTCCACGTGGGAAGCCTGCGCCCAGCAGTGGGACGTTTATAGGCTGATGATGATAATGACGATGTTCGAGAAAATGCGGGTGTATGTTTGTGCCCCTAAATATCAATCAATATTTCTCGTCTCATGTAGGTAAACTATTGGACACGGATATTGATGAGCAGTCATCACATTATGTAACCTTTACAACTGTTCGACCACATAGCAAATATTTTAGTTTTCAGATTTCTAACTGATCCGGTAGAAAGAAGTCGTTGTCGAAATATTTAACTATAAGGTTTCAACATAATAAGAAATTAGAGAACATGAAAAATGATGTAACATCTAAATGAAAGTTATTTTAGAAACAAATACAAAGAGAACGCCATTAATTGTTTTGATTTTAATTTAAAATATTTAAATTTCTAATTAAAAAATCAATTTTGATTAAGTATTAAATGTAAATCATCCTGCCTGTTGCTTCTATTTCGTCCCTATTACAAACATATCACACGCACGCAGGCTTCCATTAGCGCATTATTTTATTGTACTCGCCCTCGCCTTCAATCATCCATTTTTTTCTAAACACACCAGCTTTTTTTATGCGTTATACCTACATATACGATAGACATACCAAATTTAAAAAGTTATGTTATGTTATGAATCATTTTAAAATTATATTGTGCATAAATATTTTTTCCCTACTTTATCGGAAATTAGGCATTCGCTGGCAACTATTCGCGCTAGTGTCAGATACGCGGCTGTCACGCACACTTCAAATTCAATACAAAAACAGGGCGGATTTTGAGAAGCGTTTGTACCGCGATGCTCCGTCTAGACATGTATATAGTCAAAGCTTGACCCTTAACGCGGCTTTCTATAGAAAATATTTTTTAACAGTAATCATTATAACTTAAGAGAACACTTTTGATATGTGAATGATTAAGACGCAATAGATATCGAATAGGCTGGTTTGGTCATTCTCCTTTTATTATTTATTGAAAAAGTAAAGGGTAAGTATATCCTGTATACTGTTTCACTGCAGGGCAAAGGCATCCATCATTCAAATCTAGCATTAGCTACTTTCTTCTTTATTCAAAAGTATCGAAAAAATGGAAGATGAAGTGTGCCTTATTTAATTAATAAGGTAATAGAATATAGGCACACTGTAGGTAGTCTAAATCGATTTCGGCTCGTAAAACACAGGTTCAGCTTTGAATTGAATATTGCTCGCACATAAAGGTATCTTTAGTTATAAATAAATGAAACACATACAGGGAAAGATATTACATAGAATGAACATACAACTACTGATTGCCGAACTAAGCAAACAACTTCGGAACAACTAAAGTACGGTAGGTAGGTAGAAGGCAGCGATTTCCTACAAGAGTTTGTGGTTTAATCGTATACCAAACATTCCCGAAATATCGTTAGGCGGGCGGGGCCGGGGGCGGGAATTACTGCACACATTGAACATTTGATAATCTGGTTGTTTTTTGTTTGCACCCCAGAACAATGTTGTACGTTGCGGAGCGCGCTGTAACTATGTTTTGGTGACATACCTACGATATAACATGCAAGCGTCTGTCACATGTGAATAATTATGTTGATTCTATGCATGGATATATTACAAAATCAATTACTTATATCCATGATTCTATGCAGCTATATGACAATTGAATGTTTGAATTTCTCTACAGGGTTGCACTATTGACGACCTCCGCGGTCGAGTGGTTAGCACGCCGGTTCTGGTTTCGCGCCATCTCTGAGGCTCTCAATTCCCTGGTTCAATTCCCGGTCAGGTCAAAAAAAAGAAACTGTTTTTCTAAATTTATTTCAGGTCTGGGTGTTTTTCTATGTTTATGTATATTTATCCGTTATCTAGTTCAACCATTTTAACGAGTTTCAAAAGAAGCTTAAATTGGGATGGATAATTGGTGTGAGCGTATAAAGTTATATATTTATTTATTACGAGCTGTCCCGGTGAACTACGTATCCACCGCCTAACAATCAATGAATGCAGTGTCAACTTTTAGCTAGGATTTGCTTACGTTTTAAAATTAGGACTATAATTTTATTAATTTCAATAGCATAAAATTATAACAAGTCTGGCTAACGAAAGCTGAACCTCGTAGTTATTTGATTGGCAACACTTTGTCTCTGTGTGTCTATCTGAGGTGTCATGTCGTATGACAAATTGAAATTTTTCAGAGAAAATTGCAGCTGTGTGATCACTCACACAGGGTCACCTCTGTGTTACCCAGTCATGATTTTTTTGAATTTGCCGCGTTTTTCCTGGTTCAGCTTTCGTTAGCCAGACTCTAGCAATAACGTCAAGGTGTCAAAGTCAATTCTGTCAATTTTTTTTACCTTTTTTATTATGAATATCTTCGAACTGTTTTCATAACTTTCATCCTCTTTGCTGTCTCCTATGTCACTTTAATAGGGAGATTTTGTTAAATCAAAATTTTTACACTTTTACTTTTTTAACATTTACACAAACCTTGTCCTGAGATTACGAACACAACAAAAAAAAGAATTAGCCAAATAGGTGTAGCCGTTCTGTAGTGATGCGCGTACAAACATTTCGGCAATTGATTTTTATCTATAAATATAGATTTATTTATTGAAGCGCTTTTAAACGAATAGACTTATCTTTTAGTAGCTTTATAGCAGGCCCTGTTTAGTAAGGCAGGGTGATAAACTTTTATTTATTTATTTATAGGAGGAGGATATATTTATAGGAACTTACCACAACGCATAAGTCTGCACACTGCACTTTTAACATCATCAGCCTATAAACGTCCCACTGCTGGGCACAGGCCTCCCACGTGAACAATAGCACGTGGGAATATTGGGCACTTTTAACGTTTTCATTTAATTGGTTAGGTAGTAAAAATAAAAAAAAAATAACTCTACTACTTATTAAAACTGTTTTAACGGGACTAAACACGATTAATTTTGTTAATTAATCGCGTTTAGTCCCGTCAAACAGTTTTAATGCAATGCAACGCGATAGTTTAAAGTCTATCTACTACTTATTATTTGCAAAAATATAGTTTGTATTTTATTTTACAATTTTGAGGAAAACTTACAGCTAATACAAAGTTTTAATAACTATAGCTAAATAAAATAAAGCCAATTACAAGTTTTCACATATGTTTAAGATAAATAATAGTTATGAAAAAGTAACATCTAATATTAAAATTAAAATATTTACAACTTAAAAAGATAAATAGAAAACTATAAAAAAAAGAATTCACCCAGATCATCCCCATCAGGCAGAGTACCCAGAATACCAGCCGCATTGCCGCGCTGGATGGCGAGGCTTAGGCGTTGACCCAGATAGCTGCTGGCTCTGGGGTCTCGGGTAGCTTCCACCAGTTTTTTAGAAATATCTCTAAAGAGCTGGTGGGCACCCAAACCCCACGGTCCTAACGTCTCCACCCCAAACGGCTCAAATATGAAATCTCCAGTCAGATTCTCATACTTGCGCCGTTTGAGGTTCTCCGCATTAATTGCAGCCGAGCCAGCATTGATGCATGAACTTGGAAGATGGGACGGGGCAAGCGTGTCGACACATGTAGCATCCCACACCAGTGCCCGTCCCACCCTCCAAGGTACCAGGGTCATGCCGTCCGGCCTCTTGCCATCATCGCGCGCCAGGCCGGCGGGCTCTAGTACGGCTGGAATTCCGGCAGTGACTAGAGCTCGACGAACGATGTCATTCAAAGAATGATGGCGGGCAATGCGGCCAGCGCTCCGTGTACAGGACAGCCCGTGGTGTCCGAGGGTGTCTACCGGTGCGCCACAACGACATTGATGGGGGACAATACTGGGGGCGCCAAGACGCAGGGCAGTGGCTAGGCGAAAAGTGCTGCGGTCTAGCAAAGTACCCGTGTTCGATGAGGGTAGTGCCTGCAACCAAAGACCCGACTCCCATCTCCCTACAGCTAAAAGGCGGGCACGCTCTGCGGAACTACAAGACGTGTTGACAAGGTTATTTCGCAACAGTTCGCAGAGGGGCCCATCCCAAAGCCTTTGGGAGGAGGTGTTGTTTGGAAGATCAGAACACGGGCAAGATGCGCTCCAGGCGGCCTTGGCCTCGTCCATGTAGGGTATCAAAAAGGAATTGGATGTTCGGTCCAGTATTTTATTTGTAAGTGGTAGGGAGGCTTGGACCGAGGACAAGAACGCCGGGAGAGAAACGTCAGCAGTTTTACGGATACACAGGCCACCGAATCTAATTGGAAGTGATGCTTGGGTCCAAGAGCGGTCACTGAAGTTAATGTTTAAAATGGAAGACAGTGTATG
The DNA here is from genome assembly GCA_963921215.1 of Scoparia ambigualis. Lineage (NCBI taxonomy): Eukaryota > Metazoa > Arthropoda > Insecta > Lepidoptera > Crambidae > Scoparia > Scoparia ambigualis. The sequence continues at coordinate 26,974,434 of OY992517.1, read as the reverse complement.
TTTTATGGTGCTATCTAGGCTGGCAAGAAGGTCAGGAAACTTCCACAGCTGACAGCACCGCAAGACATACGTGAACTTAGGAACGAAAAGTGAATAGCGAATTAAAGCGAAAGCCATGTGACAATTAATTTTGAAAAGGCGGTCTAATGTATCACTAGTGTCAAATGTACAACATGATACAAAAGGACTAATTAATTATTGTTTCTTTCGAAATAGTTATTTTTACTTATACGTTTTTTTGAATTTTGTTGAAGTTGTGCAAAATAAATCAAACTCCATACTACTGGTTAAATTATTAAAAAGATTTGATGCTCTAACAACAAATGAGTTCTTACGATAATTGGTAGATGCAAATGGTACATTAATTAAGTTTGTGTGTCGTGTTGTGTGTGTGTTGTATTGAAACAATAGGCCGGCGTCGGTATAGCCGAGCGGATAGATGCTTGGGTTGAACGCGAGAAATAGTGGGTTCAACCCCCATAGCTCCGTTAGACTACCGACGTGAACCCACTCCCACACAGTCATTTTAGGTTAACAGGAGGGGTTAACAGTGTGAAACTACCTTTTTTTTTAAAAAGATTATTAGTAACAAGCAGCCGCTCGCGGTTTCACCCGCGTGGTTCCCGTTTCCCGTGGGAATATCGAGATAAAAAGTATTCTATGTGTTAATCCAGGTTATAAACTATCTGTATGCCGAATTTCATCCGAATCCATGCAGTAGTTTTTACGTGAAAGAGTAACAAATATCCATACATTCTTACAAATTTTCGCGTTTATAATATTAGTAGGATGTGTGTCTACATTACTAATATTTTTTTAAAAAAAAAGTTAGTAAGAGGTAAAACTCTTTTTACTTTCACTTGACGTCAACAACATGCCACCAAAGATTGAGAGACGTTTGATTGGTTCGTCTTGAACGGAAATTATCTCCTTGAATTTCATTGGTTTTATTGGTACGTCTCAAATCATATATTTTTGCTTCAATCGTAAAATAATTTCCTTGTTCATTTTCTTTGTTTCCTTCCGGATACTTGGCGATGTAAACACAAAATGTTTTGCTTACATCTATTCATCTAATTGCCTGCGTTGTTTTAATGAAAATAAACAAAACGTCTTTCACAAAGAAATATTACTTGGAAATATTTGGAGAGTGTCCGTATATAAGTACTTCTTTATTGTTTTGTAAAAAATAATTTATAATATCCTCCGATTTTTTTGTTTTTATTATACAATCGTGGAAGTTCCCGGTCGAATACTTCAAGCAATGGACGATTTTCCAAAATAAAAAAAATAAATTGGTTCCTTATGACTTTATAGATGGCGCTTAGTAAAAGGCGAGTTAATTTAGAGCACGTGTATGGCTGCGTAATGGTAAAAAAAATTAATATTGTGCAACGTCAAACTGTGAACGAAATTATGAAAAATAGGTCCTGAAATGAAAATAAGATTATTATTTTTTTGGTTGACAAGCAATAGTGCACAATTTATTACAGCCTTTGTGTACGGCTCAGCTTTTATAAAACGCCATCTATCGAGTGTTTTTGAACCAATTTTTATTTTTTAATTTGGCCTATCAGAAAATTGCCCATTTACGCTAGCACAATCTAATCTACGCGCACGCTACTGTACGCACGCTCGATCACGCGGCAGAATGGGGCGCAAACGAATATCATCGAAAAGTGGTGGTGGGAACCTCCTGATACATAGTTTCACAACTATTATCTCAAAATGGTTAGTCAGAGAACCGGAAATGAGGATCGCAGAAGCAGTCCACTGCTTTATTTTTTCAAAAATTTATTCTTTAATAAGATCCTGGTGAGTTTGTCTTTGGATTTACATACAAATTTAAAAAAATAATCCAAAAGAAAAATACAAGTATATTATTTTGTTAAGGAAAAAAATACTTACGCGGATGGGCGCGCGATGAGCAAAATTCCGCGAGATGGTACACGGTCTTCAGAACCACTTCCCTACGCGACCGCCGCGGCACCGTGCGGCGTATGAGTAGCGTCAGGAGAGAGGGGTTGAATAGTTGGGAAGAGAGATAAAACGGTGTCAGTATCACAAAAAAATATCACTTTTTAATTTTGCGTAAACAAAATGCTCATAGCGCACCTTCTCACGGGTTAAATAATGTGCTGATGATGATGGGCTGTTACTGCATCAATATAGAATAATGCTGCAGAAATTGGGATAACGTTGGTCGCCGCCTAGTCGAATTCCAAGAGAAACGTAATACATAATCTTTAAAAAAAAAATGACTCTTTCTGTGTATAATATTTCGAACCGTATCGCGTATAGCGGTGTAAGAATACTACCACCCCTCTCTCTTCCGTTGGGTGTCGTAAAAGGCGACTAACAGAATAAAGATTGCACATACATCCAACAGCATAAAGCGGCGATGGACTCACCACCTGTCACGCTGAGGGCATGTGCAGTCGCTAATTGGTGAAAAGTGGACTATGATAGAGGACCGCTTTTGCTGTCCTCATTGCCTAATCTCTGACTAACCCTTCGGGGATAATAGTCGTAATTACATGTATGTATATATATTTAAAGTCAAATTCAAATAATAAATAACACGTAGCACATTTAGGGTTAGATTTTAAACTTAAATACAAATATCCGATCCGATACGGGGTTTAAAATAAGAAAGTTAGGGTTATATTAGTAATAACCCTAAACTTCGCGGTAAGTTAAAGTGGTTTCGTTTGTTATCCCCAAGGATCCCCGTTTCTAATTTAAACCCAACTGTAATGGCCAACTTCTACGCCTTCTGGTATTTGTCAAAAAGTTTATGCGGAACTTTTGCCATTATTTAGGTACCTGTTATGAATAAAATATACACTGGCCTGCAAAAATAAAGATATCACACTTTTGAAATTGCAATAAATTTTTAAGTACACAAGATATACCTTCGAAACAAAAAGGACTAAAAAAAGTTAATCAGTTACTATAGTTACAAAGAAAACTGGTAAAAATAGCTATAAATGTTTTTTATTTTAAATCTCTAACTTCTATAGTTTATAAAAAAATGATATTTTAAAAGTGTGAAACTTATTTTTGCAGGCATGTAGTTATATTACATGTTGTAACTTTTGAAACACGTTAAGAGAGTAATTGCATCACATGATGTGTGACGATCGTAACAAGTGGAAAGTTATTATTTTCTAAGGCTTAGGCGAGCACTACACTTTGAAATGAAACACTTTTTACGAATCAAAACTCGCGTGTAATTAAAATAGGTAGATCGATACCTAATACTTATATTGAAACAACAGTTTACATAACATACAAAACATGAAAATAGATATGATACACATTGAAATGAAAAACTTTTTACGGTATAACTCGCGTTTTATTTTAGTACATTACGTAGTTTTTTAGTTTCTCGATGTTTCGAACCCTTTACAGGGTCCGTGGTCAGTCACAGGTCCGTGTAGTAAAATTAAACGCGAGTTGATCCGTAAAAAGTGTTTAATTTTAACGTGTAGTGCTCGCTTATACCCTAGAAAACAATACATAGTCACAATTTGGCGGTCTTGTAGCTATGAAGCGATTTCTTCCAGACAACCAGTCGGATGGAGAGATCTAATAAACTCGAAATTTACTACATTAGATCGTTTTTTTTTATTTTTCCGACGTTTCGAACCCTTTACTGTTTCCGTGGTCACAGTGCCACGGACCCTTTTTTCTGTGGTGTTTCATTTTACATGGAAAGTTCTGCCTACCCTCCGGGAAGGATGCGGCCGTGATATGTGTGATCCTATAGTTTTAACGTGATTATAAAAGATAATAATAAACATGCAATTGGTATTATATTAGGTGTTCTAAATATCCGTCATTATCTTGTTGAATGTATTAAGCGTTTGCCCCGTTCCACTATCTCCACATGACACACGCAGTACCAGCCAGCGGTGTCATACCTTTGTCACTGTCGGCGTCTCCATGGAACTGCTTATACAGGGCGTCCCACGGACATTCCACATGGAGCGAAAGTACCTTGAATATTGTAGATGGAACATTTTACTGAAAAAAAGAATGCAGTTAAAGACATTATTTGAATTTAAAAAACAATTTAAACTGCATTCCTTTTTTTCTTTTTTTTAATATTGACTCGTCATAGTGACTGCATCCGGCCTGATGGTAAGCAGCCGATGCAGTCCAAAATAATGAGAGCGCTCCCCACCGTGGAATAAGCACGATAACGAGCGCTCCCATTCATGACGGCCTGCATAAATGCCGTTAATAAAAAGAAGACCATGAATTTTAACATTTGATGTGAAATTTTGATCAGAAAAATGCAAAGCTGACATTGCCGTAAGGACATACAACTGACATTGAAATAAATACATACATAAATTGATTAATTTTGTATTAAAAATATTAAAATTCATAGTCTTCCCTTTATTTGTGACACTATGTTATTTAGCAAAAAATAATCCATAAGATGAAGCCTTTCGATCGGTGTGATAAAGCTACAGGATGATTATTTTTCTCATGTAACGGGTTCGATTCCCGGTTCAACCATGTAATTATTTAAATATCTATGAATGCAGTTTAAATTGTTTTATAAATTCAAATAATGTCTTCTTTAAGTAAAATGTTCCATCTACAATATTCAAGGTACTTTCCCTCCATGTAGCATATCCGTGGGACGCCCTGTATAATACTTCTAGCGGCCCGCCTGAGCTTTAGTCCACGTTAACTTAGAAACACCGTAATACTTTAGCCATTTTGCACAAAATATTTCCAAATTATAAACAAAAACCGCCCCCAGTTATCGCTCTTTTTATGACCGAATATCGCATAATAATCCATTGCGTGCTTCGATCAACAATACAACTAGATGTCAGGTCGGCGCTAAAAATGTGTCTCGGTAAATAAAAGCGCACTTGAGAAGTGAGCTCTTATTTTCTCGCAAGGCAATAACAGGAAAAAGTACTTTATTTGTTGCCTCTTAAGGTTGATTTCACCACTAAATGTTATTGACGTCTTTTAATTTTTAAGTGACAGGAGTAATTTATTGCTTTAAAAGTATTTATTCACGTGGACAGAATTTAGCTTTGATTTTGTACGTGACGCGTTATCTAGTTGGTATTATTGATCGAAGATTGCGTAGTTTCGAAGAATGAAGCTGAGCCACAGACACAGGAAAACGGCGACTTTACTTTACAATGTGTAATTCAAACTCAAACTCAAAATATATTTATTCAATAAACTCAATTAATAAGTACCTACTTTGAATCGTCGAAATCTTTTTAACCTACCACCCATTCAGGATGTCCTTTTTTAACTGTGGCGTAAAACGGGTGCAAGAAACCAATGTGCACAGAAGGAACGACATTTACAAAAAAAAATAATTGCTAGAATACATACATAGAATAAAGTTCTTAAAAATAAGTTCAAGACAATGTATTCAGCCTGCATGCAGGCGTGCAAATATTACATAGTTAATTTGAAATTACATTAATGTTTATTATATATATTTTTACGATAATTATTATAATTATATTAAAATTTAATAAAATTATTACATAGTATTAATTAATTATTTATTGAAATTTAGGTATTCATTAAGGCTATAAAAACAATTCTGCATTAACCAATTACTTAGCTTTTTGTTAAACACATTTGCTTTGAGCACTTTTAGTTCTTCAGGTAATTTGTTATAAACTACTATAGACATATTACAAATATTTCTCTTATATATATCCCTATGGCATGGAGGTTGATAAAGTAGGTTTTCAAATTTTTTTCTTTTCTGTCGGATGTTGACTTCACTGTGGGTTTTAAAATAATTTGGATGGGTCCTTACAAAAATGCACACTTCTCTAATATATAGGCAGGGTAGTGGCAGAATATTACACTTCCTAAACAACGGTGCACAACCATCCAAAAACCAAGCTCCATTTACAATATGTCGTAATGATGATATAACTTCTCACACTAATTATTTTCTAGCCCAAGTTAAGCTTCTTTTGAAACTAGTGGTTAACTAGATAAAGGATGAACACATATTAACATAAAAAATACCCAGACCCAGAATCAATTTAGAAAAACAGATTTTTTTTACCCGAACGGGAGTTGAACATTGGACCTCAAAGATGGCGCGACGCCAGACCAGGCGTGCTAACTACTCGACCACGGAGGTCGCCTATGACTACGAGAAGACCCGTTGCTCGCAGTAGGTGTCACCGTTTATTTGCTTGTGTGGACATTATTTTAATTGCGTTGTTTTTTATTTTTTATTTTATTTATTAAAGGCACACAAAACAAGTTACAATTATGTAATAAAATAATATTCTAAAACTAAACAATGATATAGATTATAACTCTAAGGATGCGTGCACAAAATGATCTAAATTATTAGGCATGTGGATATAAAAAAAACAAAATATAAATGTAAAAACTAAAACTAAAATAAGTACATGGCATGTAAAAACTAAAACTAAAATGAGTGACTGTCTAAATTAAACCAAACCTATAGCAAACTTTAGTCAAGTAAAATTTTAAACACTGAAAAAAGACGACAACCTCAAAAACAAAATTTTACTTAAGTATAAAACATTAAACTTTAGTCAGTAGAAATTAACAAAGGCAGTGCTGCAATATCACAATGTTAGGCATTATTATTGGTACATAAAATGGTCCGAATCTTGCCTATAAATGTATGCAGTTCACTGCAAAAAATATCTAATAAAGAGGAATTTTCGCTTATTGTGTCATTACAGAGACGGCACATCCGAGTAATAGGATTGAAGAAAGAGGTGTTGTTGCTATATATTTTCAAATAAAAGATTTTGGTTGTCGGCTTATGGGAACGAAAACGAATGTTAAATTTAAGGAAAGACCACAAGAAAGGACTGTCCACGTGCGAGTCAATAATTTTATGCAAATAGACTAAATCGGTACATTTGCGTCGGAGATACAAGAGAAGAGAAATGGTATTTATTTAGTCTATCGGTTGTCTAAATTAAAACAATAAAAATTTAATTTTTTTGGAGTTTCAGATGAGAGAAAGGATTGTGCCCAGCAGTGGGACGTTTATAGGCTGATTATGGTGATGAATGATGATCGCAATTAGCTGTTCTAAAACAAACAACAAACTGTGCTTTATTTCGAACAAACTTTTATGGCCATTCGGAGGGTTAACTCCCACGGGCATACTTAATACACGTCGAGACCCACTTAAAACTATTTAATTCGTAACTATCGTTATCTAATCCCTCCCACCTCCCCCCTATCTAATTTGGTCTCTAAAGTCGACCGCAATTAAGCAGCTGTTATACACTATTCAACGTTCGCGTTCCATTACGAGTTTAAATAAAATGTTGAATGTTTGGTAAAACGATGTAAGCTTAAAGAGTAATTACTAGAGATCTACTTTAATTACTGGGCGTAGAGGCATAAGAAAGCGCAGGACACCTAGATGGAGGACCCTTATTATCGGAGGCTAAAGCCTCGGATACACTAGGGGACAAACGCTGCGATATGTTGCGGAACATGTTGCTCGGCAACTACGTGATGTTTAGGGGCGACAACCAGTGCGACACATGCGCTCGCTCTCGGAGCGGGAGCAAGCAACAGTCCCGCGCGTCACGTTAAATGTTGCGGGGCATGTTGCGGGACACCGGGCAACGTTGCTGCGACGCTGCAGCAACACGTAGAATCTGAGTTGCACTGGACATTGTCCCCTAGTGTATCCGAGGCCAGGACATTTAATTTTGTCCCCTAGTCCTAGTGTATCCGAGGCTTAAGACTCACTTTTCTGAGCTCGAGACACCGAGCGTCATAGCGCAGTGCATTTACTAAACTACGTGTGTTTTACGTCTAATTTAACTCGTGTCTGCTACAATAAACAATAAAAGTCGTCACTGCTCTTAAAGTACTCTGTCAAAGGAACTAAAGATCAATAATCTAACAGGCGCTTGTCAATTTCTAGTAAAGTTATTATAACATGGTATAGATTGTCCGATTATGAAAAGGTGGGTTTGTTTGCATGCAGATTATTTTTGTTATTTTATTTTTGTAATTTTACAATTGTTTCATTTTTGTATTAGTGAATAATATCGCTGACTAATGTTTGAATTAAATTCAAATGAATTGAATTATCTCTTATCCGTGTCACGTAGCGGTGAAAGCATATACTACCACCCCCTCTATTCACTTGGGTGTCGTAGAAGACGACTAAGGGACTAAATACTACACATACGTCCCACAGCATGGAGCGGCGATGGGCTCACCACCTGTCACGCTGAAAACATGTGCAGTTGCTATTTGGTGAAAAGTGGACTATGGCAGAGAACTGCTTTTACGGTTCTTATTGCATAGTTTCTGACTAACCCTTCGGGGATAATAGTCGTGATTATGTGTATATATGCAGCTGACTGGACTCTTATAGTGTACCATTTTTACCTCAGTTCTGTTTCCTAATCCGCTTTAGTGCGGCGATGGCTCAAAATCTAAGTGCAGAATACACTTAATACACTAAATACACAAAATACATACGGACATTATCTGCAGCAAATTCCTTCCATTGTGAAAATGGTCTCGGCTCAACATCAATACGCGTTCCTTTGTTTGCGAAGGCTTTAGTGACCATCGCTGTGGTCCTTAACTTTCTCTGTGCACACTTGGATATAAAAATAATATTGTCAAAAGAGGGAACTCTGGGGAATCGACGTTTGTTTTGTCGTACAAACATTTTGGATGGGAAATAAACTTTTCTGGACTCACTATATTATTATATAGTGAATTTTATTAATAAAACAAAAGTAATGATAAAAACAAAAACATTTCTTAATTACTTAAATAAAATTAAACTGCTAAAATAAATACTCCCTATTGTTAGATGAGGATGAAACATATTCTATTGAAGATGTTCAATGGATTTGCCTAATATCTTATTCGTTTTGTTAAACTGGGTCTTTTTTGGAGATAAGCTTTGTATCTTAGGAGTTTAATTAAAAAAAATTGTGTAACTTTGTTGAGTTTTGAGATTTGTTTTGGAAAGACGAATCTTATTAAATAGTACATGCAAGCATCACGCTCGTTTTGCGGAAGATAGGCAGTGAGCACCACTTTACTCTCCATTGCAGCAAACAAACACAACATTTTGAATATACTATATTCAAAGACTAGCTGCCCTACTCCTGTATGTCACGTGATAGGTTAGAAGTTTAAATTCGGCAAAAAAGAGTTAGGCGAAGAAAAAATAGACTTAAAGGCCTATTCAAACCTGAGCGGTATTCGCTGCCGCTGTGGGTAGAGCGGCAGCGAATACCGCTCAGGGCCCTTATTCTGTAACGATTCCTTGTTTCAAAACCACGTTAATTCCTTATATCTTCCCAAAAACGTATGCGTTTGACGTTTGTGCGCGGTAAGGTTTAGGTGTGCAATCTATAGATTGTGATACAGAATCAAGGCCCTGGTCAATCTAGCCGCAGAACTTTATACTAGACTAGCGACCTGCCCCGGCTTCGCACGGGTTACTACCCGTATCTAAACAAATTATAGCCTATAGCTTTCCTCGATAAATGGGCTATCTAACACTGAAGGAATTTTTCAAATCATTATCAAGCTTATGCCGTCTTCTACTATAAACCAAATGATTGATGGCATAAAAGATTCCAAGGGATCGAATTGTACTTAGGGAAACCTCTGCATGCATCATTTAAGTAAGATAGGATAACATGCTGACATTCTATGGAAAATGTGACAATCTTTTTTAGACTTTTATCAACTTTGGCATCGTTTTTTATCACTCGGCTGGATGCAATTCAACATCATCATCATCAGTCTATAAACGTTCCACTGTTGGCTACAGATCTTTCCACATGGACACTGGAATATCGTTATATTGGGCCATAACCCACCACGCTGGCCCAATGCGGGTAAGTGGGTGTGGACAACGACTGGCATCTTAAACAAAACAACCGGGACCAACGGCTTCACGTGCCTTACGAAACACGATGGAGCTCAAGATATTTTTAATTTGGTCACCCATCAAGGGACCCGTCATTGCGAAAGTTGCTGGACTGGCGAGATCGCAAACCAAGAGTCTTAGCCACTGCGCCATCGAGCTATACTGGCTGCAATTGAATGTATAGATTGAATCATGATTAAGTTATTGTTTAAAATTATAGATCAAGTTATTTGAAAGAAAACATAAGATCTATCGATTAAAAAATCTTTAAATGGCTTGCCATTAAGTAAATGAGTTATATGATTGAGTCGGCTCTGAAATAGGTTTATGGGCAATTAAACAAGCCGGCTTTATGTCTGCGAAGATATAAAGCTAGGGGCAATGCCGGCGTTTACTAAAGTAAAAATATAAAGTTAAATAAAAACATTCCGATAAAAAAACCATTACTTTCTCAACCGAGGTTGGCATCGTTTTAAACGTCGTATGATCCGTAGAAGTTAATAATGTAGATTATTTTGACTTTAAAATAAAATACTAATTGCTTGATTCTCTTCAACTTACTTATTGGTAATGTGACGATAGGTGAATTTAAAAAATTTGCACTTCTCCCGGAACCTTTACCTTCTGAGGGATACTATCTCTATTAGTTTATTAAAACACAGAATTATTATTTTAAGCTCATATTGTCCTATCAGTGCTGGGATAAAAGCCTACCATTTTTACCGACCTGTATCATAATAATAACTGTGTATACTACCACCCCCTCTCTTCCCTTGGGTGTCGTAAAAGGCGACTAACGGACTATAGACTGCACATACATCTTACAGCATAGAGCGGCGATGGGCTCGCCACGCTGAGCATGTGCAGTCGCTATTTGGTGAAAAGTGGACTATGGTAGAGAACTGCTTTTGCGGTCCTCATTGCCTAGTCTTTGACTAACCCTTCGGGGATAATAGTCGTGATTATGTATAATTATGTAACATAACACAGCGAGTGCCAATAAAATTATTGTTACAACGACATATTTTGATAGGCAGCCAAGAGCCCCTTGTCTGTCATAAAACTCCTAGACAACATTTTAAACTTTCATGGTCACTACAATTATTTTATGAAAAAACGGGATTTTTACCATGTCTGAGTTGTTGGTTTTGAGTCCCCGATATTTCAGCGCAGTTGCATGCACCATGATCACGGAGTAACCAGTTACTCCTTCCCTAAGTACATCCTCCGTGATGGAAAAATTGTCACGCAGTAACCAGTAACTCCTTCCCTAAGTACATCCTCCGTGATGGAAAAATTGTACTTAGGGAAGGAGTAACTGGTTACTCCGTGATCATGGCGCATGCAACTGCGCTGAAATATCGGGGACTCAATACCAACAACTCAAACATGGTAAAAATCCCGTTTTTTCATAAAAATAAGACACCTAGACGTCGCTAATGATTGAACTTCTATTGTGTCTGGTATTACCACAGGACGAGCTCTTGAAACTGGTCCTGTCACACACTGCCGTTATAAACGGTAACATCAGTTACACCATCATACAACCTAGGTTAAATTAAGATCTATACTCTCAGGTAGGTAGTGTCGAGACCCCAATTATAAGTAAAACAATTTCAAACTTCACATGTCAAACAGATGGGTTACGAAGCAATATAATGATGGGGTATGTGTTAGTAGCTCAAGGGATAAGGAAGTTTATGTTCTTTGGTTGTGAACGTAAGGCAATGTCAATTATAATCAGAGTTGGCTGATTTAAATCAAACTGATTTAAATCACTGATTTAAATTATATGATTTTTTAAAATGTAAATCATTGATTTCAATCAATTTAAAATGTTATATAATCTTTAATGAAAATAACAATAAATAATTATCCTTAGTAGTTATTAACAACAAAATACTGTCAAAGAGCTTACACAGAATTAGCAGTCTCAAAAAAATAATTAAAAAGAGACTTGCATGCATACCACTTACTTGAAATTTGTCTTCAACTGTAGCAAAACAAATCAGAAATCAGTTTTGTAAAGATGGATACTAACAATAATTGGTCAAGATTTATCTATATTAATTTTTAAAGTAATTTAAAATAAACAACAAGTTTTAAAAATATTAATTTTATTTTAATAATTTTAAAAGTATTTGCGTCATTACAGCTTATTCAATTGCCAGTAAGTACTAATAATAGTGTATTTGGTTTTGTCACATTAAAAAATCGAAATAAATAAAAAGATCAATAAAAATAAATCAATAAAAATAAAAAAAAATCATGATTTATTATACTTAGATAAATCAAAAAAAACGATTTTTTTTAAAATAAACATATTTTTTTTCCATCCCTGATTATAAATATAAGCGGCCCGGCCCGTCTGCGCCTTCGTCCGCGCTAACTTAAAAACATTGTCATACTTCAGGCATTTTGTACAAATTATATACAAAAACACTTTCCTTAGTTAACACTCTATCTTTTAGTGAAAACCGCATAAAAATCCATTGCGTGGTTTAGGGAATACCTATAGTAGTGCGTTACCACAGACAGAGGAAAACAGCGACTTCACTTTATAATATAAATAAATAAATAAAATAAAAAATAAAACTTATTTATTGCCATACCAAAAAACACACAACATACATTTACAAGCGGCACAATTCAAAGAATACACATATACAAACGAACTTAAACTATATTATTAATACTTGCTGCTAATTTATTAAAAATTTATATGTAATGCATTTATTCGGAGGGCAAAAGGGGTAAATTCAGCATTTGCTGCGCTCACATTGTTATGTGCACGCGGCGCTGTTTTTCAATTTATCCCTGTGCCGGGCAGGTCTTTGCCGGGGTAATGTGAAAGAAGCGTTTACAATAATGGATTTCATGTACGACTTGATCAAAACTGGATTAAGTAAAAAATAAGACACAAAATAATAAAAAAAAAAAAATAGAAAGGGCACAGATGAAAAAATGTGAGTGTGAGTGTGCGTGTGTGTTGTGTGTGTGTAATTGTGTATATGGGATGTGTCATGTCATATTTGTGGTGCGGGTGTGTTGCGAGTAATGAATTGCAATGTTTGTGATGTGCGTGTATTAAATTACCCTTGTGTTTTAAAAGCTGCTTCGAAATTATCTTTTTGCCGAACCAGTAAGCTTAACTTAAATCGATTTATAAATGTAAAATAACAAGTTATTCTTCTCAAAGGTGGTGGGAGATTATTCCAGATCTTCGACGCCCGATATTTGTATTGATGATGTAGTCTAAGGTGATAACTCTATATTATACTGTTAACGTAATTTACTTATGTGAAGAGCGAAGGTTTTTGTTTAATGGCATGGTCAAATAAAGGTAGAATTATAACCTTAACTGTTCTGTGATAATAATAATGATGTAGAACGCCAAGCTCCGAGTTAATTTAGAACGCCTGCCATTAATAATAATTGTAAACACACAATTATTTAGCTACTGTCTATTCACAGAAGGGAGAAGAAAAGGCTTTTTGTCGAAAGCCAGGGGAAGTCTTTCTTAAACGCGAACGAGAATGACGTGTAGCATGTAGTCGTACCTATTGGTAATTTCATATTTTTTTACATATATCCTATCCTGCCTACTAATATTATAAACGCGAAAGTTTGTAAGTATGGATGGATGTTTGTTACTCTTACACGTAAAAACTACTGAATGGATTTAAATGAAATTCGGCATACAGATAGTTTATAACCTGGATTAACACATTCTATTTATCGTAATATGCCCACGGGAACGGGAACCACGCGGGTGAAACAGCGAGCGGCCGCTAGTACAAACATATAATCACAACTATTATCCCCGAAGGGTTATTCAGGGATTACGCAATGGGGACAAAAGCAGTCCTCTACCATAGTCCACTTTTTACCAAATAGCGACAGCACATGTGCTCAACGTGACAGGTGGTGAGCCCACCGCCGCTCTTTGCTGTTGGAATTATGTGCAGTCTTTAGTCCGTTAGTCGCTTTTTATTACAACCAAGGGAAGGATAGAGAGGGGGTGGTAGTATTCTGTCAGTGCTACGCGACACCTTAAAAAAGGGAGAAGAAAAAGACTTTTTGTCGAAAGCTAGGAGATGTTTACTTTTAACACGAACGATAATGACGTGTAGTATTTTATTTGTATTTTATTCCATTTTTTAGTACTTACTAATAAATAAAAGAAGAAACCTTTTTCTAGAAAGGCCATTTTATAAACAAACACGCATGAGATACGACACGACAAATTAGCCCGACTATAATGACTCCACTCCTACTGTCTACCAACTCTCTTTCTCTGAAACGAAATTTCGGCCGATTTTCGTTTGATATTTACCTACAGCGGTTTCTATTCCTTCCGAAATTTCGTTCACACTAAATAATTTTGGCATTTAGATTCTTATCAATTTTTAAAAAATGTTTAAATAAATTAAATTTAATTGAATTTCAATATTGAAAATAATGGAAAGCGCTATAAATTGAAAACAAATTCGACCGAAATTTCGTTTCGAATAAAGAGAGTAGGCCCTCTCTGATGTTAAGTGGAAATGGAGTCCGGGCGTCTTTAAAAAACGTAGTATCAGCACAGAATAACTAATAGTACCTACTACGTACAGAAGGTTCACTCTCTAACGACTTTCACGCGAAATTGAAACTTATCGTGTGACCCGAGCGTTCATATTCCGTTGCAACGCTGACTCGATATCCGATTTGACGTCATGACGTCACAGAGCGTAGGGGTTACGCGCGTGCGCAGGGATTACGAGTTAAGCGACTCGGCGCTCGGTGTTCGGTGCGTCGCGAGCGGCAACAACCTATACTGCCATACGATTAGGCGGCCTGCCTGGGAGGCGCGCCGGCCGTACATACCTAAACTGTGGAGTGACACCCCCTCTGGTATCAGTCATCCTCATCCTACCGGCCCACAAGGTGCCTCCTCACACCTCGTTTGAAGTAGCCCATATCATAGGAAGGAGGGAAAGCGTCTGATGGTAAACTATTCAATCTTTTGGAGATGCGACAAAGAAACGAGTCCAATAAGTTCCATTATTCATGTAGTTACACACAATATAGGAAAGTCCCTTTATGAATTCATTACATAACATAACAAACAGTCAAGACTATTTAACCTCTAAAGGTGGGCATTCACGGTCGCGCCATCGCATCAAATGGCGTGATATACATCCAAAGTTTGATCATGAGTGTAAAACCCGTTGGACTGATGTAAAACTCTGGATTTCCATTCGCGCCAAAATCCACCGCTCTGGGCCGTGGCGTCGCGCCGCGGTTGCTCGTGAATGCCCGAACCCACATCCATTTTAAACTCATATCAAACGTCTTTCGGCCCTGTCAAACACGTAAATGAAAGAAAATTGGAGTGATCGTGAATGGGATATATGTTTGGCGTCCATCCATTTGACTTAAGTTGTTTGGAGTTACGCCAAATGGTGCTACCGTGAAAGTCCACCTTTAGGGTTGGTCAGAGACTAGGCAATGAAGACCGCAAAATTAGTCTATGTCCATAGTCCACGTTTCACCAAATTACAACAGCACATGTGCTCAGCGTGACACGTGGTGAGCCCATCGCCGCTCTATGCTGTTGGATTTGTGAAGTCTTTAGTCCGTTATTCGTATTTTATGACACCCTTCTGAAGAGATGGCTCAGGAGTATTTCTTCTAATGATTTACCACCACACAGATCAGATGATTTCACGAAATTTAAATGGGTGTTATTAATAATTCCCGCCCGTTAGCTCGCTCGTCTGGCATTTGTTTTATAATCACGTTCCGAGCACTTACCTAAAACATGCTAGCTGTTTGATTACGTTCGGTCATAGACTGAGCTAAAATAATTCAATAATTATATAATTTCATAGAGTGCTTTACGCTAGAACGCTTCCTTATACATTTACCGTTGTGAACTATTAAATTTGCTGTTTTATTTCTAACGAACACGAACTTCAACTGAAGTAATTAACATGATTAAATTTTTTGAATAAATATATAAGGTGACTGCTAGAAACTGCAAGAAACTTCAAGGGCTGTTCAGGTCCAGTGTTTTAAACATGACAAAAATGACAAAAAAGATTGCAGACTAACGTAGGTAGGTACTTATGGCCCAGCTGACGCGGACGGGGTCAACAGACGGGTGGGGCAACGGCCGGCCGCTGCCCGCGCGTTGTAAATAATCGTTATTTAATAGTTAATTCTTTCATTTTATTTTTCTTATATTATTGCTTTAATATAATTAGATACTCAAAGACTATCAAATTAAAATTCATAAAATGAATATTTAATGAAATATAAAAAACATGAATTCATTTTTTGACATTTTTGTCATGTTTAAAACACTTCACCTGACCAGCCCTTGCAGTTTCTTGCGGTTTCTAGCAGTCGCCCTATATAGAAAAAAAAATTGAAAAAGCTGTGTGTGTTTTGTCGGCTCATTAAAAGAATACGACTAACCTATCACGCTGAGCACATGTGCAATTGTGATTTGGTGAAATTACACTATGCCTGTTTTAGGTCAGCTTGTTAAGGTGGGAACTGACCGGTGTTACGGGGTGTAACGTACCATTCGCAGCGATCATGTTGCGTTACGCCGTGTGCTAAAATCCGTGTAATAAGCTCGTTTCGAACTCTTTGCTCGACAGACTTTAGACAGTCGACAGGCTTTAGACATTGAGCTATATTACTACGTATAGAGAAGACACCGCTCACCACTAATGTATTCCGTTCAAGTGCGGCCTGCCGGCCGCACTTGGGCTGCAA
Source organism: Scoparia ambigualis (assembly GCA_963921215.1). Taxonomy (NCBI): domain Eukaryota; kingdom Metazoa; phylum Arthropoda; class Insecta; order Lepidoptera; family Crambidae; genus Scoparia; species Scoparia ambigualis. The sequence continues at coordinate 26,957,735 of OY992517.1, read as the reverse complement.
ACGCCTCAGTGATTGCGCGTGATTCAAGCGATTGTGGACCTTGCGGTTGCACCTTAGTTGCGCACAAACTTGCTTCGCGGTGTCTTCTCTAGTATATTGTACCTCAATGACTTTAGATGACAATTTCTAGTCCGGCGGACTTAACAAGCCCTACCACCTAACATACATACATACTCGTATATATATACATAAGAATCACTACTATTATCCCCGAAGGGTTAGTCAGAGACTAGGCAATTGAGGACCGCGAATGCAGGCCTCTGACATAGTCCACTTTTCACCAACTAGCGACTGCACATGGGCTCAGCGGGACAGGTCACCACCTGTCCAGCCCATCGCCGCTTTAAGCTGTTGGATGTATGTACAGTATGTAGTCCGTTAGTCGCCTTTTACGACATCTATAGGAAGAGAGGGGGTGGTAGTATTCTTTCGCCGCTACAAAAAAGTCTCATATAACAAAATAAATAAAAGTAGAAGTAAATCAATAGGTACATGAAACCCATTTCTTCTGTTCTATGCATAGGACCGATAACTTTTTTAAGGCAAAATCCATTATTTCTTATTTTAAGTCTCTTAATGTTTAGAAATATTTTATATTGGTATAGGTATTTAGAATGGTTAACGATTGAATCTTTATACGATGCCAAATGGCTTATCTGGCAAGTGATGTGATAATTTGGCCGGAACGAAGTCAGTAAATGTCTTTGCCAAATGACTATTCATATAATAAGTATGCTTGGACCAATAGCCAATTGGCACAGAGCAGTTAAAGATGGTGCTATTTCCACCTCACTTAAGACTTATTATAGGTAGTGAAAGCGAGTCCTTAGAATGAAGTCGTACCAACCTAAAAGAAAACAATTAATGCAACTTCATTATACATTATAATTAAATAGGTAGGGGAGAGTGGAGTAATACGGGGTCCTTAAGGTTTGATGGTAAATAAAGTTGACCGTAATGAGTTTTATTAATTTGTTTTATTCTTATAATCTTCTTTGATAATCAGTCTTCATTATTAACGTGTATTTAGCAGTCTAATCAACATAAAGAAATACGGCGTCGTTTACTTAATTCACCTGCGTTAATGCACCCAGGTGAATTAAATATTCTATTTGTAATCATATACTTCGTTTACTTAATTCGCCTGCGTTAATGCACCCAGGTGAATTAAATATTCTATAATACACCCTCATATCCCCATCATGCCCCACCCCTAGGGTAAGATGGGGTACCCCCGTAGGTACCAATAGGGGGGCAGATACCATTTACTGTTCACAATGTTCACAAGTGAACACTGTATCTGCATATTCGTCGTCCAAACCTGCACAGCTTCAGTGAGCCCATTTGCCGCATGCTGAACAAGCAACCCGGCCTTCATTTGAGTCCAAATACAGGCCTTTACAATATAAACAAGGTGAATTTTCAGTATCGCTGTCACTATTCTCGTTTAATGATCTATTCTTAGCCCCTTTTTTCTTCATAGTTGCGTGTTTTTTTTGAGATGTTTTATTTTCCTTCAACTTTTTTTTTCGCTGTTTATCCTCTTCCGCTTGTTTTTCTCTTAATCGTTTCTTCTGATTCATTCTTATACGGTGAAGATGTGATCACTGCGGTTTTTCCTCGTTTTCTAGTTACGCGAGATGTTTTTCTAGTTACTGGAAAGGACATTATTTGTTGCGGACTTACAACACCAAATATTGATTTATATGCCGCTTACCTTCCTACCCTATCTTGCCCCCGAATGCCGAATCAAATATAAAAAATAACTAAATAAAACCAATACACGGTACAGAGAAAAACAAGTTCTTACCTGTTAGTGTAGTTATTGTCATATTTGATACCATTTAAATCAATTCCGAGGCGTTATTATTTACGGAAATTACACGCTCTGTAAAGTATACAAAACTCATTATAGCTATTTGGCAAAAACAGGTTTTTCCAGAAAACAAATAAAACGCGTGGTGTCATTGTCCGCTCACTTCGATGACTGATTGCCGTAATGGCAGCGCGAAGTCAGGTGATAAAATGATCGACTAATTCGTTTGCACTCAAGATCGGTCGCCGCCCCGTCTTGCCCCCCACCCCGTCTTGAATTAATGAATTTTAGGAAGCTGTGTGGTGGCGGTTCGTAAAGAATCTTAAAGTTTATTATCAAATAATACTAGCAACCTATATCTTCCCTTGGGTATCGAAGGCGACTAACGTGCTAAAGACTGTGCAGTCTATCTAGTTAATCCGCATTTTATCTAGTTAATAAAGCATGCAGCCACTCGTACATTCTATCTGAGTTCTTACGTTTTAGTTCCTTTGACGAAACATGAAAACGTTCAGTGTCAACATCACATTTTAAACTATAACCGTCTCATTAATAAACGTTGAGTAAGGTTACTTCAAGTAAGTATTAAATGGGTGTTAACAAATTTTACTATTATTAAACATAATTATAATACCTACATGAGTACACTAATCCGACTTTACTTTCGGAGAAAACGTTAAACCTCGGCGACACATTGTTTAGCGACAGAGTATGGGTGGAGTTGTCATTATGGCCTGATTGACATATTGTAGTCGGCTATGAATGTATGTGCAATTGTGCATACATCCAACAGCTTTAAGCGGCGATGGGCTCACCACATACCACTCTGGGCACATGTGTAGTCGTTATTTGGTAAAACGTAGACTATGGCAGTGGACTACCTTGTCTCTGACTAACTCTTTGGGGATTATAGTCTTGAGTGTAATGTATGAATTTTTATGAAGTTTTTTTAACGTCAAATCTAAGCCTTTGTAAGCCTTGTATAGACCTTTTACTAAGAAGAATCCGCAAGAAATAGGACAAGGGCTCTTTCTCTCTCTGGATTCGTTAAAGTACATAGGCGGACTTAATGCCTCAGGCATTCTCTCCTAGTCAACCATAGGGTGGTGCCGAGACAAATAATGGTAGGATGCACAATCTAAATTAAAATATTTAAGTATTTTATTTTTTTATTTTATAAGCACATACACAATCTTGACAGGTAAAACCTAATGTGATAGTGTCGTTAAATTAAAAAGTTAAATTTACGAGACCATTTGAAATGCCACTCTGTTTATCTCATTCAGCGGACACGAGAACAAATCTATTCGCTCAGTTATAGCGTTGAGCACACGCAGCAAGCTCACAAGCGGTGTAATAGTACCTAAGTACCTGTGTACCTGCTTCTGTCGTATTTGTGAAGCTATATGAACACATTTTTGTCATTAACATAATCTTCCACTTTATAATAATGTGTAGGCATTTCAACGACCTTCTGTGGAAATTTATTATATAATCTTACACATTTAACCCAGAACGAGGCACTTTTATGGAGCCTGGAAGTTTTGATATAACTTAATTAATTACATTCTTACTAGCACATACACTACGACCGTTTCCCTAAGGGTATGCAGTGTGTGAAAGAAAATGTTTTAAAAAAGCCGGCCAAGTGCGAGTTGGACCCGCCCATGAAGGGTTCTGTAGCAGCAAGTAACATCATATAAAAGTTCTTGCAGTTCGTTGTAACTTTGATGGATGTTTTAATAATAGTATATTTTTTTTTTAAGAATTAATTTATGACACGTATTAAAAAAAAAACTACTTACTAGATCTCGTTCAAACCAATTTTCGGTGGAAGTTTGCATGGTAATGCACATCTTTTTTATTTTTTATTTTTATCATTCTCTCATTTTAGAAGTTACAGCCCCCTCCCCCCTGTAACTTCTGGGGTTGGGGGGGGGAGGGGGGGGACACATTTTACCACTTTGGAAGTATCTCTCGCGCAAACTATTCAGTTTAGAAAAAAATGATTTTAGAAACCTCAATATCATTTTTAAAGACCTATCCATAGAGACCCCACACGAATGGGTTTGATAAAAAAAATATTTTTGATTTTCAGTTCTAAATATGGAGAACCCCCAAAATTTATTGTTTTTTTTTCTATTTTTGTGTGAAAATCTTAATGCGGTTCACAGAATACATCTACTTACCAAGTTTCAACAGTATAGTTTTTATAGTTTCGGAAAAAAGTGGCTGCGACATACGGACGGACAGACAGACATGACAAATCCATAAGGGTTGCGTTTTTTTCCATTTGGCTACGGAACCCTAAAAATACGGAAAAGTTTGAAAATTTTAAAGTGATACTAGAGTGAGTGACTGCAGAAGACAGCAAAGAGGATGTAAGTAATGAAAACAGTTGGAAGAAATTCATAATAATTAAAAATATTGACAAAATTGACTTTAGAATTGACGTTCTTGTTTAGTTTCTTTTTTTACATTTACGCCTTTAGCACACCGACGCCGCGAACCGCGGTAGCGAAATTGCGGTAAATCTGTCTACACACATCAAAATGTATCGCGTATGTTGCGTCTCGCTCTAACGTCTGTGACTTCCTATAATTGCGTCTCAGTTTGTATAGTATCGCTGATACTCGCAACACTTGTTTCACACGGACGCCGGTGTACCGCCACTTTCGTTTCGCCACTCGGAGACAAACGACGTGGTTTGTCTTTTTGGACAGAATATCGCTGCGAAACAAGATGGCGGAAGCAGAAACTGAGAAAATTATTAAATTCGAGATTATCCAGAAATATATCTGAAATATATATATATATATATATAAGATTATAGGGCATATAGATTATAGGAAAACTTATAAAAAAGTAGTAGCATGGCAAAAAATTGCTTCTTTCTTTTTTGGATTAATTTTAAGAATTCACATTCTTCGTCTTTTTCTTAATGTCGATACAAGAAGTAATAGTTCTTCTTCTTTAGATTCGGAAAGAAATCAGTCTGGCTCAGACGAATTATTATTATTGCATTCAAATGAGTTGAAAATAACAAATTTATATTAGCGATATTCGAGTAGGTGTGAAAACGACCGCTAGAATTACGCTTATTTTCCGCATTTTCGTGTTCGCTAAGTTTTCGCTATCGCGGTTCGCGGCGTCGGTGTGCTAACGCCTTTAATGTTTTTTAGACGGTACGGTTAACTCCGCCGTAGACGGTCCCAAGCCCGGTTGAGATAGGAGTAGGGTTGGTCTGACGACAGCGTACACCCAACACTACCTGGGATGATGTCAGCCGTAAAATACGCAACGCCGAGTAGTAGGCGGCGGTCAATTAACCTACTCAATTCTGGCTGCGGAAGCCATGGGGACTAAATCTCTCCTAAAAGACCCGAGGTAGAAGGTAATGGGAACCCACTACGATTAAAACTCCCAAGAGAACTCCATGAAGGTCAACGATAGATATGCTGTTTTGTCGGACAAACCGGCTGACCCCCGGCGCTCGTCGATACCCGGGTCGACGAATGTGAAATATGCTACCGAAGACTCCTCAGTGGTGTGTCAACAGGCTACCGAGGCAGTGAATGTAACTGAAGACAAAAATAAACCGTCTATGCGACCCAAGCACAGAATAGGGACCTGGAATGTAAGAGGTTTATTGCAACCGGGAAAGCTCGAGATCATAGAAAGAGAGATGAGCGAACACCAACTCATGATACTGGGATTGTGTGAAACTCACATGAAAGGAAAGGGTCATTTCACGACATCAAATGGGAACACGATGTTCTTCTCTGGTCACGAGTTTGAGAGCAAAAATGGCATAGGCATAATAGTACCCCGAAAACTATCCAAATTCGTCACTGGCTACAATACTATCAGTGATAGGATCGTGACCATCCGTATAAATTGCACCCCACTTCCGTTGAACATCGTTCAGGTATACTGCCCAGTCATCACAAGAGGATATTGACGACTTCTATGGCAGATTACAAGCAACATGCGAAAGTATCTCAAAACGTGAAACACTGTTAGTCCAAGGCGATTGGAATGCGAAGGTGGGCAATACTGAATATGATGACCACATCCGCCACATAATCGGTAAATATGGCCTTGTTACGAGAAACGAAAGGGGTGAAAAGTTTATAGACTTCTGTGTTAGCCAGAATCTGGCAATAACTAACACCTGCTTTAAACACCACAAGCGAAGGTTATACACGTGGACATCTCCCGGTGGTCGTTATCGCAACCAGATAGACTACATCACTATTACAAATCGATGGAGGTCGTCAATAACGAACTCGCGAGCATTCCCAGGAGCGGACTGTGGCTCTGATCACAGTTTGCTGGTTGTGGACCTGCGCGTACGTCTGAAATCATGTCGTAAGGGAACAAACCGAATAAATAGGCTTGAACAGTCGGACTACGACTTTCAAAAGAAAATGGAGCCAGAATTTGCAAAGTTGGCATCAGAAAGCACAGCACTTTTCAGTCCGGAGGAACAGTGGTATCAATTTAAGTCGAAAGTCATTGAGGTGCTAGACTCTATGAACAAAAGGCCTGCAAACAAAAAAGATTGGATGTCGGAGGAGGTTTGGTCAAATATAGAGCGGCGGAAAGACCTGAAGAGTGGTATGAGAAATGACGGTTATGAGGCAGAATACTCTGAGCTGTCGAGGAAAATTCAGAGACAGTGTAGAAGAGAGAAGAACAGATTTCTGGAAGGTATCTGCACCGATATTGAACGTCATGCAGAAAAACACCAAACTGCTGATCTCTTCAGAAAAGTGAAACAAATAACACGCAAGTTTATACCATTCTCCTGGGTGTTAGATGACAAAGATAGCAAGCCCATACATGAAGTCGCGGAGGTCGCTGAGAGGTGGAGAGAGTACTGCGGGGAGCTCTATCACGATCAGTCACCCGATCGATCTGCCCGATCAGCTGAAGCAGTAGTAGAGTCTGAACCGAGCATACTTCATTCGGAAGTTACAGACGCGATACAGAAGCTGAAAAGGAATAAGGCACCAGGACCAGATCGAATTACAGCCGAGGTATTAAAAGGCTTAGGTCCAAGTGGAATAATAAGCTTATGGGGGTAGCGATGCGCATTTTGTCTGGCACAGACTATAGCTCGTTAGATTAGTTGTTAAGTCTTAACTATAAGTTAGTTAACTGTTTTTTTATTATTATTATTATTGACGTCAATAAGTGCCTGTAAAGGTTTACATTGAATAAATAATTTGACTTTGACTTTGACTTTGACTTACATGCAATATGCAGTTCTATATGGCAAACAGGATACTGGCCATCTGACTGGGTTCACTCTGCTGTTCTTCCTCTCCATAAAAAGGGCTCAGTGCGTAACTGTAATAACTATAGAAGAGTAGCTTTAACATCACATGCTAGCAAAATCTTACTGCACATCATCAATTCGAGACTGCATTCTTTCCTGGATTGGCAGATACCGTAAGAGCAGGCGGGTTTTGTCAGGGGGAGAGGTACCAGAGAACAGATACTTAACCTGCGACTCATAGTGGAAAAGTGCTACGAATATAACACCCCGACTTTTATATGTTTTGAGGACTACCAAAAGGCTTTCGACTGTGTCAGATGGGAGAGACTGTGGGAGGTTCTGGCGGAGGCTGGGGTGCCCGAACACCTTGTAATGCTCATTCGCAACCTTTATGAGTCTGGGTATGGAACGGTGACAATAGGTGACGTAACATCAAGCCGCTTTAAATTCCATAAGGGCGTTCGACAGGGATGCGTGATCTCTTTCATTTTATTTAATATATATGGCGAGTATATAATGCATAAAACCCTTGAAAATTGGGAAGGTGGCACAAAGATAAATGGAGTAAAAATCTCAAATCTCCGCTATGCAGATGACACTACACTCTTTACATCATCGGAAGCAGAAATGGCGGAGTTGCTGAGCCGTCTCGAAGGCGTCAGTGTAGACATGGGCCTTGCCATAAACAAGTCGAAGACCAAGCTCATGGTGATTGACCGTTTTGCGGCCATCCAGCGCACAAACCTCTTACAAGAGTATAAGACCGTAGACCGTTTCCTATACCTTGGCTCTTTTATTACTAATGGGGGCGGCAGTGAGCCAGACATACGAAGACGAATTGGCATGGGAAAGACAGTAATGACTCAGCTGGGCAAAATATGGAAGGACAGGAATATAACATATAGGACTAAAATAAATCTGGTTCGCACACTTGTTTTTTCCATCTTCTTGTATGGTGCAGAGATACAAAGACGCTAAAAGCCGCTGACAGGCAAAAAATCGATGCTTTTGAAATGTGGTGTTGGCGCCGTATGCTAAAAATACCTTGGACGGCCCACCGTACAAATGTCGTAATCATAAAACAATAAAAAATAAAAAATGCACAGCGTCTGTCTTCGATCTGCATGCAATTACGGGTGGTGCGTTATTTTGGTCACGTTGCACGAAGAGGTGCAGATAACCTCGAGCGTCTGATGGTAACGGGGAAAGTAGAAGGTAAAAGACCAAGAGGCCGGAGCCCTAAACGTTGGTCAGACCAGATCTAAGAACAACTGGAGATGCCTGTCAGCGCCGCACTCCATCAAGCGACTGAGCGCAGCCGATGGAGACAGTTGGTTGACCGGATAAATCGGAGTCACGATCCTCAGCAGTGAGGGAACGATTGGAAAGAAAGAGGCGGTACGAAGTTCGCCGGAACAGCTCGTAAACAAATAAAAAAAAAAAAACATTGTATTTTCTTATTATTTTTATAATTATCATAATATAATACTCGTATAATATATTGTTCTCTAATTTGTTTTACGCAAAAATAAATAAATATTCAAGTTATATTTACAACCGATTTTCTCGCGTTTAAATCTACACATTATTTTATTTTTATCATGACGTTTCGAAAACTTTACAGGATGTGTGGTCACATGAGTTAGCAAGACCTCTGAGGTGGCGCGCAGTCATATTATGATTGCTGTCAAAATACCCTAGGTTGGCACGCAATCATAATATGACTGCGTGACCTTGGTCGAGTATAACCCGGTATATTAAAAGTGTGCAAGTAGCCAGAATAGAGAGAGTGCGATATAACATTGTATGATTAAATAAGGACGGCAATACAATCAACAGTTATTATACGTTTCATAGAAAAAGTTCATTTGCGCCTTGAAAGTTGTTTATGTTTTTGCGTTGGAGTAAAATTTACGGATTTTACTAAAAAAGTGTGTTTTTAAGTGGTTATACAGTGTTTACAAGTGTTTTTATCATGAGCAAGTTAGTTATGAACAGTTTTTAAGTGATAAGTAGTTGATTTATGACGATTTTTAACAACATTTTGCAAAAATCATTGTTGACATTCTCCGTGTGCTAGGTGTAATTGACTGAGAATCCTTTGTTTTGTGCTAAAATTACATTAAAGATGTACTGTAGTTACTGTTTATCTATAGTTTAATTATTAATCCAAGTGATTCAAGCGTTAAAACGGCATGAATGTAAGTATAAAATTCACAAATAGCAAATGTATCGCGTAACTCGCGTTTGAGACAGGTCGGCGCCATTTTTGTTGAGCATACCCAGGATGATAGAGTTTAATGGAAGTGGCATTTTTTGTTGTGTACCTGTTTTTTTTAATTGTGTACCAGTTTTTTTTATGTGTTTATTATTTTTAAGCCACTTCAAAAAAAGAGGAACCAGTATCTATTTAGTTATTTATGGCGGCTAAAAATTATAAAGTTAAGTGATTATAACTGTATTTCATGATTATTCTGTTTAAATGACGACCTCCTTGGTCGAGTGGTTTGTACACCGGTTTTCATGGTGTCGCCATCTCTGAGGTCCAGGGTTCGATTCCCGGTCAGGTCAATTTAGAAATTATTGTTTTTCTAAATAGTCTCGGGTGTGGGTGTTTTCTATGTATAATAAGTATGTATTTAAGTATTTTAAGTATGTTTATCCGTTGTCTAGTAACCATTTAACGAGTTTCTTCGAAGCTTCTCTTGGGCTAGATAATTGGTGTAATTGTAGGAAAGATTTATTTATTATTTATTTAAATATTCTGTTTTGTTTTTTCTGCATTTCACGCATGACTGTTATTTAACTGACGTTGCATTTTTTATGTTAGCGAACAATCCGGGTTGTCTGGCCGTGGCCGCGGTAGATGTGCGATTATGCGCGGTGGTGTACGAGTATTGTTGCCGGTGCCTTTTGAACCCCTTTCGCTCTTACCGTGAGTTCCTTACTTCCTCACATTACGTCCTAACCTTATGACACATTAGGGGCAAGCCACTACACCACAGTTGTCACCCATTACTGTTGCTTTCGTTTACTCAATTACTAATGAACCAATTTTTACTTTGCAATAACATCCACAGTGTGCCGTGCGTAGTACATCAAAGATGCGGCTTTATTTGAATGATTACTAATGAACCAATATTTCAATCAATTGGTAGATTGACTTAAGCGTCACATTTTTTATTAATGAATACCTATATTGTATGTTCTATTCTATTCTATTCGTAAAAACTTCCATCTTTTCGGTATGAAAAAATCTGTTCACGGCTTAACACTAGAAATAATAATAGGCGTGCTTCCCGTTCCCGTGGGAATATCGAGGTAAAAAGTATCCTATGTGTTAATCCAGGTCATAAACTATCTGTATGCCGAATTTCATCCAAATCCATTAAGCAGTTTTTACGTGAAAGAGTAACAAACATACACACTCACAAACTTTCGCCTTTATAATATTAGTGTGATAATATTAGTGTGATGTGATAATCGACTGTTTTTATGGAATGATGTATTGTATGTATAATTATAAACGTTACAGAAAAATATTCGCACTTATAAAAATATCCTGTGTTTGTTTGAAAGTCCTAATTTAAATATATATATATGTCGGGAAGGCAGAGTCAGAATGCTCTATTTGACCAACATAAGAGGCGCGTATTGGGTTCATCGTGTCGTGTTCGTGCTATGGGCGTCTTAGGTACAATCACTCACACAAGTACAAAGTTTAACAATTGTTTATTATACTACGTTCATTTTATAAAAGTCACTTAATTAATAAAAGAGTCACAACACAATATGAGCTTGGAACAATTATCCTTTAAACTAAACTATCATGAAAATTAAACTAAACAATCAGTCACACACAAGCCCGATATAAAACTTAACATAGACTAAAACGGTAACGAATCCGTGGTTCGCGGGATACAGGTCACGGTACGCACCCAGTCTCGACCGCCTCTCAGAATATAATGCTCTCAACCAAAATAAGTTTAATTCACGAGGTACCCGGAGCCACGGCTACGTTCGGCAGTAATACACTCTGCCCCGTTTCTAAGAAACAAACACATCCTTTGTTCCCAAACTCTGATAAGAGTTAATGTTGTTAATATAAACATTGGACTAGGAATGCGAGGCGCCCGCACAGGCGCCGATAACTACGCGCTGGCTAAACCGGCGACGCTAAGATGCTTTGCGCCGACATATATTTAAAATTCAATTGCTGTTAGTTTGTTTCGTAAAACTCGAGAATGTCTGGACCGATGTGGCTAATTTCTAGATATAGTAGTTCCTAGCTGTGAAACATTTGATGTAAAAGTTGTCTCATCTTTTAAACTGTAAACGTCAAAACGTCAATATGTCAAAATTGATAGTAGTTGTTGTGAAAAATAATAAAACATTAAAGACCTATAATCTCGTAAACTAATCATTTCCGCAGAAAATAAACATCAGCATTAGAATCTCTGGATTTATTACAATAAAGTAGCATACTTTTATTACACAAATTCGTGAACAGCTATATAAAATCCAAGACAAAAAAAAGTGTCCGTTTGTTTGTAGAAAAAATTTTTTTTATACATTTTATAAAATGTATCATTGATGTAATGGTTTAAATTATTAAAAGAAACATTTTTAAATACAATAAAACAATTACTAAAAATAGTACCTATTACAATTTCATACCATGCCACGTCCAGTCATGGGTCGATCCATGGCGCTCTATTGTACTTATTGTGCTAATTTTTGCAAGTTTTTATTACCGTATTTTGAATTATTTTTGTATGATATAAGCTCATTTTTCATTAATTTTCGTTAGTAAATGTATTGTAAATAAAGAATGTTAAAAAACATTGGTAGAAAATAACTTAAAATACGTTCTATGACACAAAGTGCAATGTAGACAATTTTGATGTTATTTTCTATTGCTCTAGGTATATAGTCATAAATTTGAAACTAATCACTTTTAAGAAATGAAATTGTAGCTATGTTATTTCAACTATGCAAGCTTTCAAACAAAACATCAACTGTCTCTTATCTGTGTTAGACGACGGAATGTTTACATTAACAAGTCGACCCTTTTTTTGTCGCGTAGTCGGGCCGCCCGCGGCGCGCCGCTTTCAAGGTCAAGAGTTCTTAGACTCAGTGTGTAAAATAAATGTATGAAGAGTAGTAAGTTTCTAATAGATTATTGTAATTTAATATGTAATGTTATAAATAAAACAAATACTTCTTTGAAAAATGGTTATATTTCTACTGTCTTGGGGTTTTCATGCAAAAAACGGGGAAAAAAAGCAAAACTTATTTTTAGATAAAGATTGAAAAAAAAGAATTAGTTTTAATTGTAAATATTATGTATTAATCGGTTAGCTTATTTCATTACGAACACGTAGGCATACGATACATGCATATTCCCTTCATAACTACTGAGATATTAGTCATGAGGTAACCCGACACCCAAAACACTTATCCCCAGCTGGCCCCCCCCGCCACCCGACGCCATATTGGTTTCAAGTGTCTGCCATTCGAGAGTATTATATACAGGGTATGTATATGGATAATAAACGCGAGTTAATCTGTAAAAAGGATTTCATCTCAATTATTTTTATAGTTTGCGGGTAATCACGTGCTTTTCTGTTATGTGATGATAAGGTTAAATGTGGAAGCGCACTTCATCCTGAAAAATTAAGCTACCATATCTAACTGTCGGTCGAAACATAACAATACTACTAACATACTTATATAATATTATGATAGACTATAATAAATATATAAGATAAAATGGTGGCAGCCAGCCAGATGGACTTAAAGCATACTCTGTGCTTGCCATTGGTGTTCCCGAGCCATTCTCATGGCATACAAGGAATGGCAGGTTTTTTGGGGGTTAGACCACCCCGTTTCCCTTTTGAACTTTTACACATTTTTTTTACTAGAAAAACTCATCATCGGTAACACCGTGTCCGAGAAGACGCCGTTGCTATGCTAAGCTAAGCTATGTGAGGCTGTCCCCCCAGCTTCCGCAGGGGGGCATACCCACTAAATACCCTAGTACGTCCGTCACTTGCTGCTGGGTGATTTGGGACCACCTTTTAGGCAATCACCAAAGTTCACCCCACGAGCGGCACTCAGAAGGAGCTCTTCTAACTGGACGGGGGAAGTGGAGAAGAGTGGACATAGTGCATGCACGAGCATAACCTATTTATTAGTAATTTGTATTAATATATTTCTTTTTAATGTATTTTGTATGACTTGGCGACGACATTATAAATTTTGTTACTTAGAGGGAGAAAAAAAGTAAGGCCTCCTGAGTTTCTTGCCAGCTTCTTCTCAGTCGAAGGCTCTCCCAAAACTCGAACTGGCGGTAGATTAGTTAGGTAGGTAGATTAGGTAGGTAGGTAGTTAATTAGTTGATAAGATTTAACTTATTTTAGTTAACATTTTTATGTAAATTTTTTTGACGTCAATAAGTACCTTTATAGGTCTTAATTGACTAAAGCATTAATGTTTTATATTTTAGCGTTTTATTAACGCTTAAATATACTTAAGTAAAATTTTATACACTGAAAAAAGACCACAACCTCAGGCGGGAATCGAACCACGCACCTTCCGCATTCCGGGCGGCTGCCTTAACCACTTGGCTACCGAGATCTGGCTTTCAACCGTCGAAATTTGTCAGTGCTTGATGCTTATGTTTTTAGTCAACATGGCTTCATCAAATCTTAGAAGTTTTGACTAAAGCATTTCACTTGACTTGACAAGGTCCCACATAATCTGAGGTTGCCTGGCCTCAGTGTATATTATGTAAGACGGCATTTTATCTAGTAAAGAAAAATGTGGACTTAAAGCATGCTGCCAATCGTAGATTTTATCTGAGTTCTTACGTTAGTTCTTTAGTCGAAACATGAAAACATTCAGTGTCAACAGCACTTTTTAAACAGTCTCCCACATCCTTACCGGTTGACGAGTAGAGAATGCCTTGTGGCGTTAAGTTCGCCCTTGCTGTTTATTTAGTAAAGAAGATTAAATAAATAGTTTTAATGACACGGGGTTTTTGGAATTAAAGTGAAAAAACGACAGTGTGTGCTCTTTTGTTTTGTTTTTAAAAAGTGATATTTAATTTGGTCGAATTATTACATGCAATAATAATAACAGTGTAGTGTGGTTTGTGTACAGTACAGCTGACATCTTATTATTTGCAACACAACTAACTAACATTGCAGCAGTTGGTTATTTAATAACCGTAGAATATTCGCAAATATATGTACGAGTTTTCACTTCACACGAGGTAACGCAAATGAAACAAGAAAGTACAACGTCACTTTGAAATTCCCTCGGGAACTGCTCGGGAGCTCCAAGTAAAGCCCCATGTTTTTACTAAAACTCATCCTCATCGGGGAATATCATTCATCATTATTATCCATCGAATATTACTCATCAATCATTATTCGTTATTATATATTTCCTACTTTTAACAAAGAAATCTTAACTGAATATTAAGGCAGTATGTGCTTGATCTCTGGCTTCTCTTAGCAAAAAAATAACTAAATGAGGGGTATACTTTCAACCCCCTAAAGGCACTTTTTCACAAACGAAGATAATTCATGTTTAAATTTCAATACAAATCCGCATAAAGCATCGTTCGCGACGACAACAATAACGCCCAATAGCGACATATACCTACTGTTCTAAAATTACGTGACGTAATAAAGCTCTGCTATTGGCCAACTCTATTATTATTAATGGCTTAGCGTTTAGCATTAAGCCAATTTGTAGTGGTATCTATTTTTAAAGTACACAGTATTGTACGGTAGATATAATTAAAAAGGAGTCTCACAACACGTACTGTTGCTAAAAGAACACGGGACAAACTCCCGGCCACCTCTATTTTAGTGAAATTTGATAGTGACAGACTGGTGTTTTAGTGGGTTTTGATACAAATATCACTTCTCCTAATGGCTTTTAAACGTGTTTTAGTGGGATTTGTTACGGAATCATTAGTGGATCTTGGAAGGAATTCATTGTAATTTGTTTTTCTGGTAATAGTTAAATTTTGACCAATATTAATTGTTTTAGGGGGTTTTGAAAGTAGACCCCACAAATATTGCTAGGCCCAGGCCTTCTCACATGGACAGCAATACATTAGGAGAATATCCCCTAACCCACCACGCTGGCCCAATGCGGGTTGGTGGGTTTTAATAACTGTCATATTACTACAACAACCGGGACGACTATACGTGCCTTCCGAACCACGGAGGAGCTAAAGCTGTTTATTTGATTCGGTCACCCATCCAGCGAGCTGTATTGCGAAAGTTCCTTTACTGGCAAGATCGCAAACCGAAAACCTTTGCCGCTGTGCCATGCGCCATCGAGCTACGGCAATTAACATGTGTACAAACACTCACAGAGACTCGTCATTTCACCTCATCATGCAACGAATATCAGTCTCTCATTAATCTGTTATTAATTTATCTGCGTAAAATATTAACATAGGTAGCATAATGTGTTTCAGTAATCGGCTCAATAATCAGAATTGTATATTCTGTTTTAATAATGCAGTTAAAACTTCGTTTTAAATAAATTGACTTGACGTTTTTATACTTACGAGCTAAGCGGTTGTAATACCAGACCAGACACGACAGAAATTTAATTGTTAGCAAACCTCTACGAGGGTAACCTATCATAAATGCGAAACTTTCCTGTACGAATTTCAATTGTTCAAAAACGGTATTTTAAATACCAGATCGTTGCTTTTACATAATTTTGTTAATCCATAAACTTATCATACATACGTTTCATTTTCCAGAAAAACTATTAGCCGATTATCAAAACTACTTTTTTTCTTTTGGAAGATGTTTTGTTTACAATAAATTTAATATCTAGAAGTATTAAAATTCGAAGTAACTTTTCCTCTAAAATATCATACTCATACCCAGTTTTTTTTTTGTTTTTCATATATTCATATTATTAGGTGAATAATCTTAAATGTCTTAAAAAGTTAATACTTTATGTTTCCGGTAAAATTGTGTTCAAAAGTCAGTGACAGAAACGAATCGCGGCAAAACCGACGTAGTCTTGTCTGCCCTACGCTAGAGTGTAATTCAAGCTCGCGTGGGACCGCCGGAGCCTCGCAGCGCCGAAGCCGTGACAGAAACCATGCCTGCTGCATGCTTGGTTGCACGCTGCATGCTTGCTGCATACTTGCTGCATGCTTGGTTGCTTGCTGCTTGCTTGTTTGCATGCAACATGCTTGCTTGCATGCATGCCGCAGCTTGCTTGCAAGCTCCAAGCTGGCTTGCTTACATGCTGCATGCTTGTTTGCATGCTGCATGCTTGCTTGCGTGGTGCATGCTTGCTTCCATACTTCATGCTTGTTTGCATGCTGCATGCTTGCTTGCGTGGTGCATGCTTGCTTATATACTGCATGCTTGTTTGCATGCTTAAACGTTACTACGATTACAAGTTGTTCGATGATATTATGGATTTTAATTATTTGAAATGTTGTATTTTAATAATATTGGAAACGTGTTTCTGGAAAATTAATCGTCTAGCATTAATAGCTTCGGCCAAACGTTGAGTAGGATTTCAAAATATAGAGATTTTGAAAGAAATAACAATCGATAATCGGCATTTCAAAAAGAAAATTATGGAAAACAAAAAATTACAAAACGTTTTCGGCCAAATAAAATTCGTACAGGCAAATTTCGAATTTATGATAGGTAACCCTCTACGAGTCTTCGCGAAAGCAAAGGGGTAAGAATAAACTTAATTCTTCACAATAACCACTTTTTATAGTTACAATAAAGTATTTTACAACAACTTTTACCTGAAGCGCGGTAACTCAAGTGAACAACTTCGGCAACTAGTGCTGAGGTACGGTTAAATTAGGGATGTTCTAACCGATTGATTTAATTTTCTTTTAACAGTAGGTACGGTCGGGGTCACCGTCGCTTTACCACTTTGCAGCGATTTTCGTTAGATATTTGCGCACCGACCGCCCGGGTACGTGTCCGTACCAAATAGACGATGCGGTGTGCAAGGGATTTTGACCTTTAGACTGGTAAAGCGACGGAGTCCGTCATTGTACCTACAAACGCATTTAACTTTATATTTTAATTAACTTTATATTCTGTTTTTTATAGTAAAAGACGAGCTTTATAATTAGTTTTAAAACAAAAGGAAAGGTTTAGTGTGACTTTTACCTGACCGTAATTAAGGAAAATGCCGCAAGTAAAATCACACTTTACCTACATTCCGCTGTTTTGATTACTACGGTTAGAAATTTAACTGACTTTGTTTGGAACTGAAGTCAAATTTCGAAGTCTAGTATGCAAAACCACAGATATTATTGAATGTTAATTTCGAACTTTATATGACTAGCTGACCCGACAGACGTTGGTCCTGTAGTGTTTAAGTATTTTAATTTTTTCTTTCATAAGAACCTTCTTCTGCCAATAACAAACACAACAAAAAAAAGAATTAGCGAAATCGGTCCAGCCGTTCACGCGTGATGGCGTGACCAAGGGAAATAGGGATTCGTTTTTATATATAGATGTATTGTTAGCCAGCGCATACACAATAGATAACAATAAAACCCCGTGATCGGAACAGGTACAGTATATAATTCCAGAAGTATACATGTAAGGAGGTTTATATGTTATATAAGCCTACCTTCTTAAAGGTTTATAGCTACATGGGGTTGATACCGTACGACCAACCGATTTCGTACAAACGTCTCTATACTACAGGAATTTGACATCAAGCGGCGACTCTGCTATATTGTCTAAGCTCGCATACTGTCTTTCTTTTAGCATGTGTCCGGCGCGGAGGGGCCTCAATCGAGCGGCTTGTAGTACAGGGTAGAGTTGAAGGCACCCGACGGCGCGGTTGATCGCGGATCGCGGATCGCGGTTGTAAAGCGGCTTACTACTGCTGAAGGGACGACCACGACCACTCAGCCAAGAGTGTAACGACTAAGAAGAAGGGCTTGATACTCACCCACCGACCCGCATTTGGCCAGCGTGGTGGACTATGGCCCAATCTCCCCATGTTCTTTGCATTATACTCGTAGG
Organism: Scoparia ambigualis; assembly: GCA_963921215.1. Classification (NCBI taxonomy): domain Eukaryota; kingdom Metazoa; phylum Arthropoda; class Insecta; order Lepidoptera; family Crambidae; genus Scoparia; species Scoparia ambigualis. The sequence goes on along the minus strand of OY992517.1, from coordinate 26,939,575 downwards.
CTGATAATGATGATGATTACTTACTATAATGTGCCTAAATAGTGTCTAAATTGAATAAAGCATTTTTATTTCATTAACTTATAATAAGTTCTGACATATCCCCACGTGTTATAGTTCAAGTGGGAGGCCTGTGCCCAGCAGTGGGACGTTTATGGGCTGATGATGATGATGATGATGAAGTTCTGACAATAACCAAACCGATCATAATTATCTACACCGTTAGTTATTGAACCTGATACCTCAGTTACTCACGAAGGCGACCGAGTAGACATAGAGTGATACAGGGGTAATATATTTATGCTTTGGGAATTTCTTGTGTGTCTCTAACCCAATTATTGGTGACGTTTGGTATATTCGCAATCTATGTTGCAAACTGGATATCGAAGGTCTGTAGGTACACTGCGTTACTCTGTTGTGAAGGTAACCTAATATGCATCGCCTATATTCTACTATCGGTTCGGAGGCCATTGAATCATAATTACTAGTACCTACGCTTTGTAGTATGAATTTCAGAATTTGGAGTACAAATCCTTCATTTAGTTTAGATATTGTGAGAATAACACGACCACGGTTTAGCCAAATCAGAAGGATCTGCCTACTACTTCGGGATACGAGGAGGATATGTGGGTACCTATGTATACATATGTGTAAAAATAAGAAAATTTACTAAAATGTCATTCCCATTCTCTCTTGGATAATTAAGTAAGTTTTGCAATATCAGGTTATCGAATAGGTGCTTAAACTAAAATGCCTCTCGATTCCTATCGCTTTGGTCCGAGCATTTGCCGCCTCACCTGCCGTAACACACATACAAATACACACACACAAACACACACAAGCTTATAGAAATGATGCACGAACAAACATTTCGGCAATTGATTTTTATTAATATAGATTAATGCAGCTTAAAGTTACAAGTTTTTTACACACTCAAAGTGAGAAATCAACCTCAAAAATTAATTGTTAAACCAAAGGTAAAATTAAAAGTTGTTATGCCTTTTTGTTGTTAAATAAATATTTATATTAATTTAGGTAGGTATATTTTTTTAAGTGCAGTTAAAAATATGTAAATAGTAACCAAATAGTAGGCGCGGCAGACCGAGGCAAAGATGGCGTGACGAGATGGACGCACATCAGTCAGATTAGACCACAATGGCGGTGGACAGAAAAAAGTGGAAAGAAGGCGGGGAGGCCTTGCTCTGCAGTGGGACAGAATAGGCTGACAATAACAATAATAATAAATAGTAACCTGTCAACTTCTTCTATAACAAAGTAGGTCACGCTCCTTTAAATGAATTACAAATTGTACTGCTCGGTAAATAATCCTTGATACAACCGACAAAGCCCTTTGAGGTTTGAGCCTGCATATCGTTTTAGCTATAATTAGGTTGGCTGGCCACAAGGCAACAGCTGTTAGTCCGGATGTTTGATGGCTAACGGTTTCAATTTGTCGAATTAGAGGCCATCGGTTCTTAATTGATTAACCCATATTACCCTCTCTTATTAATATATACCCTTGTTTATGTTCCATTTAACTTCGTTATTTTATTTTTGGACACATTATATTACAAACACTTAGAACTATTATCTCCAAGTGTTAGTCAGAGACTAGGCAATGAGGACCGCATAATCAGTGCTCTGCCATGTCTACGTTTCGCTAAATAACAACTGCACATGTGCTCAGCGTGATAGGTGGTGAGCTCATCGTTGATTTAAGCTGTTAGATGTATGTGCAGTCTTTAGTCCTTTACTCGCCTTTTACAACCTTATAGGAAGAGATGGATCGGGAGTATTCATTTCAAGAGCTGCTACAGTTCAGCAGATAATCATAATAATAATTATTATTATTAGCCTTAATTGTCCCACTGCAGGGCAAAGGCTTCACTTCCCTTCTTCCATTCCTCCCTACTTGCAGCGATCTGAGATCAGTCCTTCAGGAAAAAGTCCACCTCGTCCCGCCATCTCCTCCTGGGCCTGCCGCGCCGCCGGTTCCTGCTATTCGGTACCCAGTCTGTGGTTACTTTGGCCCAGAGCTCGTTTGGCATACGGCAGACATGGCCTGCCCAGTTCCATTTTAATTTGGCAGCAGAGAATAATAATAATAATTAAACAAATAATCGCTCTAACATCACGGACAGGACTGTTGTCGCCAATAAGCCTGATATCGTGGTATGGTCGACAGAGCTCAGCGCCGGGCATTATTGATTGATATCACTATACCTCTCGATGAGAACCTTGTGAAAGCCGAAAAGGACAAGCTCAGTAAGTACCTTGACTTGGCTCACGAGGTTACCGCCATGTGGGTTGTGGATTTAACCATTAATGTACCGATAGTCGTTTCGGCAAACGGTCTTTTAGTTAAGAGTCTGGATCAACACCTAGAGAGGCTCTCGTTGAAAGGTTGGGTCAAGGATCAGATGCAAAAGGCAGTACTCAGGGGGTTCCTCACTCTGCAGCCCTAACCACCGATAGCTTGGGTCTATCCCCGCTGCCGGTGGCCACCTAGGTTTAGTTTTTTATAATATTTTATATTGTACTTATATATGTTTTTATATAAAATATTGTAAAAAAAATTCTTAAGATATATATTTAATATAGAGCAATAATAATAACTACAAGACAAAACAAATAAAACAACTTACCAAATAGACATTGCAGTACCAAACACCGATAATATTCAAAAAAACAATAGCAGAAAAGTTAAGTAAATAGAGAGGGAAATTATTCAAATCTGGAAACAAGAAAAAGTGTATGTAGTCCCAATTGTTATCTCTACTACCGGCTGACGTAGTACCAATTCACATCCAAAGATACCTGAAAGTTATAAACCTAAAAGAAAAATTACCAATTTTTACAGAAAGCCGCTATCCTCAATACTTGCCGCATTGCAAGAAAGTTCTTGCAAAGACGAGAGTTGACACATGGTGTGATAACTCAATAAATAAATTATAATAATAAATAAATAACTCTCTCTTTGTGTCACACAACACTTACATATACACCACACCCTATAATTACTTGGTATATACCCGTAATTACCGGAAAAACCAGAATAAATCTAAGAAAAAAAATCCTTCCAATATTAATAATAAATGTTTTTTATTTTCTCATCACAAGATATGTAATAGTTTAAAAAACACAAGAATATATGCAGTATTAATTGTATAGGATATATTTTAAACTTTTAATTAAATTATTATATCTACAATTCAAGGTACCCCATTAGAAAACAGACAAAAGCTCTTCAACCAAGGAAAGGAATCAAGGAGTTAAGATCTGTATCTTTAATAAACCTCTGTACAGAGCAAAGCAAACATGCAATAGTAAAGTAAGCTTTGAATATGCAATACACATTCCTCCATTAACCTCCTTTTATCTCACAAAACACGAATGGAGCAAAACTGTATACGACCCCCTGTGCTGACTGCACATTGTAACAACAAAATGCAAAGTAACTGAACGTTCGAAATTAAACCTTCGGGCAAGGGAATAACATCGAGAGCTGACGCAAAAGTTATTAAGGCTTTGACAGCGTCATTACGTTTCACTTGGCTACGATCACTTGACTTTTTTCCATTAAACGTATGCGTGGTAAAGTCTCTCGTTATAAGTGTGCGATGCATCAGTACTGAATATTAGTATACTTGGTCAATGTCAATACTTATTGTTAGTTTGCAAATAGAAGGATACTCTCCATTACAAAACAAGAACCGTGTCGTGTAGCGGTGAAAGAACCACCCCTCTCTTCCCTTGGGTGTCGCAAAAGGCGACTAACGGCGATGGGTTATTCGATATTTGATTAAAAGTGGACTACGGTTGAGAACTACTTTTACTATCCTCATTACCTAGTCTCTGACTAACCCTTCGGGGATAATAGTCGTGATTATATGTATGTACAAAGCAACATGTTTTACATAAAGTCTCCTTTAATAAGCTCTACCAACTCCTTTCTTCTCTTGGGTGTTGTAAAAAGCGAATGACAAACTAAGACTGCACATACATCCAACAGCATAAAGCGGCGATGTGCTCACCATCTATCACGCTGAGCACATGTGCAGTTGAAATTTGGGTGAAATGTGAACTATGGTTGTGAACCGCCTCTGCGTCCTCGTTTCTTAGTCTCCGACTAACCTCGTTTCTTAGTATTGAAAACAATAGTCGTCATTCTAAATATATAAGGTGACTGCTAGAAACCGCAAGAAACTTCAAAGGCTGGTCAGGTCAATTGTTTTAACATGAAAAAATTAAAAAAAAAGGAATTGGTGTTTTTTGTAGGTACTTTTCGCCCAGGTGACGGGGGCAACGGCCGGCCGGCCGTCCGTCTGTTGACCCGTCAACGTAGGTACTTATCGCCCAGCTGAAGGCGGACGGGTCAACAGACAGCCGTATGCTTTAATAGTAGATTGTTATACAAGGGGCTAAAATGACCCATTATATACGAGGTAGTTTTACTCCAGAGCTTTAGCGAGGGAGTAAATAGAAACCGAGTTTTAATGGGTTTTTAGCGCCGTGTGTTACACTCTGCTTTTCACTACGAATGCGAGAAAAAAACAATCCAATACAATATGAATTGGTTTATTTTTATTAAAAATTAACCCGTTAGTTGCTTTAACGACACCCAAGGGAAGAGAATGGTTGGTAGTAATATTTTGATGAGCCCATCGCCGCTCTATGCTGTTGGATAGTAGGTATGTGCAGTCTTTGCATCTCTTCCCTTGGGTGTCGTCAAAGGCGACTAACGGACTAATGACTGCACATACATCCTACAGCATAAAGCGGCGATGGGCTCATCAAAATAATACTACCAACCCCTCTTTTCCCTACGGTGTCGTAAAAGGCGACTAACGGACTAAAGACTGCGCATATATCCAACAGCATAGAGCGGCGATGGGCTCATCAAAATATTACTACCAACCCCTTTCTTCCCTTGGATGTCGTAAAAGGCGACTAACGGACTAAAGACTGCACATACATCCAACAGCATAGAGCGGCGATGGGCTCATCAAAATAATATTACCAACCCTTCTCTTTTCTTCGATGTCGTAAAAGGGGACTAACGGACTAAAGACTGCACATACATCCAAAAGCATAGAGCGACGATGGGCATTATCAAAATAATACTACCATACCAACCCCTCTCTTCTCTTCGGTGTCGTAAAAGGCGACTAATGGACTAAAGACGTCATACATCCAACAGCATAGAGCGGCGATGGGCTCATCAAAATAATACTACCAACCCCTTCCTTCCCTTGGGTCTCGTAAAAGGCGACAAAAGGCTAAAGGCTCACCACCTAAGCACATGTGCGAACTGTGCAGTTTTTTCTTGCTAAAGCGTGGTCTGTGTTGTCCATAGATTTAAATGATTACTAATTTTACCATAAACTTTATTAATAACTATCTCAATAAAGTTGTTGTTGTTGTTGTTGTTATTCTACATAACACTAAATACTTTTTCGTTTTTGTAGGCTCATTGTCATGTGACAGACAAAAATTTAAAAAAAAATACTTTTTCCCTTAGGGCAAGAAAAGCTATTTTAGCCCCGCTCTAGAACGCTACAATGACGGTCATTTTGAGCAAGAGGAGTGAAATAGTTATTTGTTATACAAGAGTGCAAACTTGCTTTTTAACCGCGTGCTCAATTTTGATGACCGAGCAAGCGAAGGAATCTAAAATTAGAATCCTGAGCGTTACCGAGGGAATCAAAAGAGCACGAGGTGAAAAATCTTTGCACTCGAGTGCAACACGTAACTTTTCATCCCACCTCAACGAGGAAATTACCAACCAAATTAAAAAAGTAGGTACACCAAAAAGGTTCCGAGTCTGAGTTTTTAACAAATTAAAAAAAAGTTGTATGATATATTCGGCACCATAGAGGTAGCAGTAAATAGGTTTAATGTTTTTTTTAATTCACAAACTTAGTGCACACGATGTTCTAAATTCAATTTACTTTATCCTCTAGAGAATAAAAACGGCTTTTCCATTCAGATATTGAAGATTTAAAAATACTCTTTCCGAGATGGTGGGATGAAAAATAAATTAAATACTCAAAGACTATCCAATTAAAATTCACACAATGATTAATTTAATTAAAAATGAAAAAAACACGAATTCCTTTTTTGTCATCTTTGTCACGTTAAAAACACTTGACCTGATCAGCCATTGAAGTTTCTTGCGGTTTCTAGCAGTCACCTTATTTAAGTATGTATAATACACAACCAAGGACCAACCGACACAGACAGTGTAGTGAATTTCATACCAGAGACAAAGTAAATAATGAATTTCATATTTTCATTTTCGATGTGCTTCGCAAACAGTAACGATGGTAAATACCGTATGAATGCCGCGATAAAATAACGTTAACGATGTTCATTTGTCATCGTCATGTTATTTCAGAATAAAGTCAAAGCTACACGAAATGAAATGATTCACTGGTATCCGCTGTGCCGTTTATAAACCTACGGATCTTTGGACGTTTTAATGAATGGGTGCAGCTTTCGATTGGGAGAAAATTTAATATTTTAAACGCCTCTACTTGTGGTCCATTAAGGAGAGAATACGTGTTGTGTTTTAGAGGAGCGGGTCTATAGGATATGCCGGTACAGCCTGTACTTAGTCTTGCTATAAGTTCTGTCCCAACATAAATAAGGGTATTTTAAAATAAATAATATGACGGTAGTACTATTAATAGATAGCATTATAGTAAGTTTTATACTATTCATTTCGATCTATCACATAGCTGTGTAAACAAGGAGTGGGGTACCACAGAGAATCGTGAGAGTCAAGAAGTTGTTGCAAAGACACGCAGACAGTGGCCATACTATTCTGTGTTAGATCGAAATGAATAGTATAATAATAGTACTACCTCCATATTATTTATTTTAAAATAAATTTAAGTTGGGACAGAACTTATGGCAAGACTACAAATTCCTTTTTTGTTATTTTTGCCATGATTAAAAGTCTTGACCTGACCAGCCCTTGAAGTTTCTTAAGTATAGGACAACATTATTTTATGAAAAAATTGGTTCATTAGAAAAGTCGAAATTAAGTCTTTTACTCCATAGCGATAAACTGTATCAATGTTTTCAGTTTTTAGTATATAAACAGTTGTTTCATATAGCATCTTGTTAGTCCGCTACACTTACATAGAAACTGTATTGGCATTAGCACTGTTAATTAACTTGCCATAAATATTGAAGAAGCTGTATGTTTCCTTTAAGAAATAAATAAATACTGTGCCACTGCAGGGTAAATATACCGATCAAAGACTATCCTCCGTGGTACCTATAGACATGCTCATTACTAGCACGAAAGCATGCCACTATTGAGCAATTGCTACTTAGAGTATGTGTGTTAAAGCGTTGCTAGTAATTAGCATGCTTATTACGTTACGCTTGTAATAAGCATACTTATTTAGTAGCATGTCTGTCAGTACCTTATACGTAATAAGCATGCTAATTACTAGCAACGCTTTGACACACATACTAACTACTAAGTAGCAATTGCTCAATAGTGGCATGATTTCGTGCTAGTAATGAGCATGTCTATCTGTACCTTAGAGATTTCCATCATTGAAATGAAGTCTCCCTACCGCTTGATGGGTATTGACGATTTTGGCACCACGGCCTGCCAAATACGGGTTGGTGATCACAAAGTCGGGTTACGCATCGAAAATCTAATAAGACACTTTGCCCAACCTGGATTTTGAACCCGGGATAACGAGCCAAGCTCTTGACCACTCGTCCACCGAGGCGACATGAGACACTATGTACGAGTTCATGTGTCGTTGGTCGTACATATAAAATTAGATTAAGTGCAATATTGTATAGCTGTTAGGGTTAGGTAATTAAACGGAATCGTCACGTTTTGCGCCACGTGTGCAAATTCTAATAATATTATAAACGCGAAAGTTTGTAAGTATGGATGGATGTTTGTTACTCTTTCACGTAAAAACTACTGAATGGATTTGGATGAAATTCGGCATACAGATAGTTTATAACCTGGATTAAAACAAGGATACTTTTTATCCAGATATTCACACGGGAACGGGAACCACGCGGGTGAAACCGCGAGCAGCCACTAGTTGCATAATAAATTAGTGACAAATCTACACTCTAACTGACGGTTACACTTATTATTCCCGTTCTGCCTTATCAATTTATTATCAATTATCAATATCAATCATCTTTTTAGTGTAAGGGAAAATCAAACCTTACACACTACCATACGAGAGCGCCGTTTGCAGTCGCTACCACTGACACTGAAAGATTTCGTTTGCCTTCGGTTTCGGCTAAGTCACTATTCGCTCACTCATAAGACTACATATTTTTTATGCGGGTTGAACTATAATAAGAAAAGTGTTATTTAAAAGTTACAGAAAACAAACAAAGTCTTTTTATTTCCGTAAATTTGCAAGAAACAAGAATGTTACATAATATTTTATGAGCAACTGTTTTCTTTTAAACTGCCATCCGCCCACCTACTGACGTCAAAAGTGATTTATGGGGACAACACTGAAGAGTTTAGTTAAGACAGTTCTGAACAATGCGTTAATTTATTACTAACCAGTTAAGTTTGAAGGCGGAGAGTTCTCTATCACAGTTTTGTTGTCTTTACAGTCAATAAAAGAAATAGATTTAGAAAACTTAAAAAAAAATAAACTACGATCAATTAACACATTCAGATTTTTTAAGGAAACAGTAATAGCTAAATATCTCTCGTAATTACCATCAATATCATAATTTATTTCTTAGTAATGATCTGAGGGCCTTCTCTCCTTCTCCGAAACACAACTTTCTAAAAATTAATAACCTAAATGCCAAACCTATTTTGTACGAACGAAATATCAGAAGGAATTGAAACCGCTGTAAATAGGAAACGAAAATCAGCCGAAATTTCGTTTCGGAGAAAGAGAGTAAGCCCTCAAGTCTTTTTCTTAGTAATAATCTGGTGTACGTGAAGGCTTACATAAAATAAATAATCCGACTTTAACTGCTGAACTTTCGAAGAATTTCCACAGCAACTAAATTAAAAAAATTCCAATTTTAATATATATTTTCAACAAGCGGCCGCTTGCGGTTTCACCCGCGTGGTTCCCGTTCCCGTAGGAATATCGGGATAAAAAGTATCCTATGTGTTAATCCATGTTATAAACTATCTCTATGCCGAATTTCATCCAAATCCATTCAGTAGTTTTTACGTGAAAGAGTAACAAACATCCATCCATACTTACAAACTTTCGCGTTTACAATATTAGTAGGATACGACTAGCGGCTCGCCCGCGACTCTGTCTGCGTGACCGCGGTGGGCACGCGTGTCAAGTGACGAATTACAAAAAAAAAATATTTCATACAAACCTTGCCTTGCCAATTACAAACACACCAAAAAAAGTGATGCGCGAACATTATAATTCCTGGAAGTTTCAAAATGTGCGGCAAAACACGCTTAACCAATTCGAACTATCGTTGTACTTGACGAGTTGGTTACCAAAACGATTTTTTTTATAAAAATAGAGTAGGTAGTCACACAAAAACCAATAATGGCGGTGGGTAATATGCCAATATCTGAAGGTCGTTAGGTCGCGGCGGTGTCAAACCCCATTACCCTTGATATCTTGGCAGATCCATAATCTGATGTGTTCTGTTCTTAAGTGCGGCTGTTAAGGACTCCGCCCATTACAACGTTTTATACAGACAGACAGCTTTCAATATCTTTTCTCTTTTTTTTAATATTATTATTCAGTCTAGGTTACAATAATTGAGCGCTTGTGAATGTCACTAGGCCATCAGTTCGCAAGTCTACAGGGCAGGACACATTGTACTGAGAATAGCTGGCACCGAGCTTCCCGAACCGAGTGAAAAAATGAAAAATGCTCTCCATATCATAGAACGACACTTTCTATTACTAATAAATCAATGTCAATTACAAAATTAACAACAACAACATACAAAGGAATATCCTATTAAAATTACCAGGGTGGCTTCTGTCACCTCTTATGCAATATTAATTTAATCTTATTGTTTTCTAATTTTTAAGCGAGCACTACACATTGAAATATTACACTTTTTACGGATTAACTCACGTTTAATTTTCTTTTACTTCATTACCTACATAGTTTTTTAGTTTCCTGACGTTTAGAACCCTTTACAGGGTCCGTGGTCACACGGAGACCTGCTACCTAATGAAAAACTATGTAATGTAGTATAATTAAACACGAGTTAATCCGTAAAAAGTGTTTCATTCTAATCTTATTATGTCAATTTCCCATACAAATATATAGTAAGATTAAAGTAATACTGCTTTTTTATTATTTATTTATTATTATTTATTTATTTTAATAATTATACAGGATTATTCTCAATTACATAATTATGACAAAACATATAAATTATTAAATTAAAATTCACAAAATACACACATCAAAAGTGTCTAGGGATCAAGCATTTTTATGCGGATTTCTTGAGATTGAGATGTGGCTTTGTAATAAATTTATGATTTTATAAATTTATATGGATCCTTTTTGGTGCATTTCATAATTTGAAACAGGAACTTTCAATCAATTTCTAGTAAAAGATGAAAATCAGCTGTCAATATTTTCCCTATAAAAACATACAACGCATTGAAGACATTATTAGTGCTACTGTTTCCCTACTACTGATTAAAACCAACGTTATTATGGAGCGGCGACGTCATTTAAGCAGGGAAGAAATGCTCAGAGCCGTGGGAATGATAGAAGCTGGTTCCCGGCAACGTACTGTGGCTTTAGCTCTGAATACAAGTCAGAGTGTTATCAGTCGACTTTGGACACGTTACCGAAGCACTGGTACCGTGGCTGAGCGCCATGGAGGACGGTATCGCTGCACCACACGGAGACAAGACCGACACATTCAAATCACAACTCGAAGAGCTCCAACAATAACCGCCATGATGTTAGCCGTGAGGCTTCATCACTCTTCAGGGAACTTAATTAGCGACCAAACAGTCAGAAACCGCTTGCATGAAGTGAACCTTCATTCCCGAAGACCGTTAAGGGTACCACCTATAGCAATGCACAATCGTAGGATTCGATATCAATGGGCTCTTGAACACAGAAATTGGGCAGAAGAACAATGGCGTTTCGTGTGCTTTTCTGATGAGTCTCGTTTTGGTATGAGACCGGATACAAGACGTATACGACACTGGAGAACCCCTGGACGCCAACAGCGATTAAAATCCTGCCAGGAAGTCCATCCTTATAGTGGTGGAACCATCATGGTATGGGCGAGTATTTGGATCGGCGGAAGAACTGAGTTGATTTGGATCAGAGGCAACCTCAACGCTCAAATTTATGCTGAGACGATTGTATCAGACGTCATCGTTCCTCTACAAGTGCAAATCGGTCCCTTATTTCAGTTAATGCATGATAATGCACGACCGCACACCGCAAGAGTTGTAAGACAGACTCTCGCCGCAGCTAACATCAATGTCATGCCCTGGCCTGCTCAGTCGCCAGACTTGAACCCGATTGAGCATGCATGGGATATGCTACAGAGAAGAGCTCTGCCGAATATGGAGGGTATCCAGTCGCAAGAAGACCTTTTTTTGTTGTTGCAACGAACATGGGCGGCCATTCCACAGCGTGATTTGGATGAACTCATTTTGAGTATGCCAAACCGATGTTCTTGTGTTGTTAGTGTTCGCGGTAGAAACACGGATTATTAATTGTTTAAGTTACCCAATAAAATTTTAAAGAAAACTGTTATTTCAGTCTTTTTTTCGAACTTTAATGTTAGTGGTTCAAATGTCAAAAATCCCTTTATTAGGAAAATGGCAAATTTCTTTATTAATGCAAAGGTGACTTGGTTTATCGTTACTGTAGACAAACGAAAACACTTTATTTGATGAATCCTTAAAGAAAATTTTAATTAATATCAATCAGGAGAAAAGTTATTGCAAAAATATATGTCGATCCCTAGACACTTTTGATGTGTGTAGTTACAATAATATATCATTCAATAATTATTATAATGAGACATTACTTAAAATACAACAAATATAAACAAAATAACAAGATTTTATAAAAATAGTACTTATATGAATTACATATTTTCACTGAACTCCAAACATGTAGACATAAATGATTTTATATTATCAGCAAACACATTCAAATCAGGGAAAGCAACCAAGAGAGCGTTAAGGGCGGTATGCATACGGCAGAGTGGGGACTGAGCGCGCGTCTCCGTGCGACATGGAAGCCGTGAGAATAGACGGTGCCGACGACTTTAAGAGATGACAGCAGGTGAAACGAAATGAATTGATCCGGACGCGCTTCTTTTACTTCATTTACTCTCATTACATTATCCATGCGCAGTTTTTTTCAATATTTACACATAATCGTTATATCCGGACAAAACATTTTCGTACACATGCCCACTACCACTGATTACAGCCTTCGTCAATGATTGACTGAATAGATCGGATCGCTTAATGGATCTGCCAAGTAATCAGGAGGTATTTGGTTGTACTAACGACCTTCCAATGTAGGCATTTTTATCGTCAAGCTATAAACGTCCCACAACTGGGCAAATGCCTTCCCTCAAGCACATAGGGAGATTGGGTCATCACCCACCACGCTGGCCCTAGGTGTTTCCTATATGTCATAAGTATGTTTTTGAGTATGTTAACCATTTAAAAGTTTTTAATTCAGAAACTTAACTTATGCTTTAAACTATTAATAATAGTGTGGGGCAATAAGTTAGTGAAGTTTGTGTTGGTAATTACCAAGCTATTCAAAATTGGATTTTTGTATGTACCTACATTTTTCTTTAAAATAATCAGGAAGAAGTTTTTGTTCGGAATTGTCATTGTGTTATGCCACGACGTAATGGCGCAACGGGCTCAGACCTTTATACACAATTTCCGAATACTTTATCGTTTGGTAGGGTATTATTAACCTAAATGCTCCGGTATTTATTTATTTATTTATTTAATCTTCTTTTCAAACAAAAACTGCAAAAGGCGGCGATGGAACAAAACAGTTAAAGTAATAATAAAATCAGATAAGTAATTTCTTAATACAAAACATAAATACAACATATATTAAAAACTACTTATATTAATATAATACATAAATATTAAGCATAAATAAATACATATTCATACATATATAAATACAAAAAATCAGATACTTTGTGTGACAATTTAGATTGCGTTAAAATAATGCTCACGCACTAACTCGTTAAGTCAAAATGCGTGTAAGTCAAAATGCGTGTATGTCAATACGCGTGTACGTAATTAGTCATTATGCGAGTAACCCGTCTTTTGAACTCCGTTTTACTGTTGGCACGACGAATGTGCAATGGCAGAGCGTTCCAGAGACGGATAGCAGATAGGGTAAAAGAACTGGAGACGATCGATCGATCGATGCGGTATCCGCATGTCAATATTACAGAGTCACATTAGTTGGGCACAAGTCTTATTTTTATATAATATATATACTTGGTTTGTGATGCTGTAGTGTTTAGCTGTATAGGGGCGGGTAAGTATCATAAGACCGCCGGCAGTCCCGAAACAATTGATTTTCAATCGTGTCTGGTTTTACGGTGCTCAAGGGGTTAAATAATACTACCGACCCATCTCGTCCCTTAGGTGCCGTAAAAGGCGACTAACGGACACAAGACTGCACATACATCGAACAGAATAAAGCAGCGATGGGCTCACCACCTGTCACGCTGAGCACATGTGCAGTCGCTATTTGGTGAAAAGTGGACTATGGTAGAGGACTGCTTTTGCGGTCCTCATTGCTTAGTCTCTGACTAACCCTTCGGGGATAATAGTCGTGATTTTATGTACTTAGGTATGTATGTAAAATAGCAAAAAATTATCAGTTCCAAAGCAATATACCTAACTATGGGCGGCCAACGAGCAATACCAATTACATACAAATTGGCTTTTGTTAAGCAATTTTCCAATCTGCCGAGCTCGTCTCCGATGACTGATTTATGTGAAGACCGCGCGGACGAGAATTGAGAGTTACACTCCATACGTTATCAGTGGCAAACGTATCAGCTTTTATTATGTTACTAGCGGCCGCACGCGGTTTCACCCGCGTGGTTCCAGTTCCCGTGGGACTATCGGGATAAAAAGTATTCTATGTGTTTATCCGGGTTATAAACTATCTGTATGTCGAATTTCATCCGAATCCATTTAGTAGTCTTTACGTGAAAGAGTAACAAACATCCATCCATACTTACAAACTTTCGCGTTTATAATATTAGTAGGATTTAAGATTTTTACTATTAATTTTCTTTTTAACCACCTCTGTATTAGAAGAATAAAAAAAACAAAAAATTGGTTGCCTGTAAAGTCGGTATACGGGCGAAAGTTTTACGTGACAACGACTTTGAGTGGTAAAATAATTTTAATGTGAATATTCATTCGTATAGTAGGAAGAAGGATGAAATAATAGTAACAATTTAAAACATTTATTTATACAAAGAATTATATTTAAAACATTAATTTATACAAAGAATCTCGCACTGAATTTCATATTAACAAAATTTTATTTTTACCTTTACACATACATACGTATTTATATACAAATATACATACAATAACGCGTGCCTTTCACTTTTTATGTCTGTCTCTCTCGCTCTTAGGCGGGCTAACCATGCCCGAGTGGAAGGGACGCGTGCCTCTCACTCGCTCTCATTGTGAGCGCATAACGTGAGCGGAGCGTAACGCAGTTTCTTGAAGTGTCACCCGGCAAACCAATTTATAAGACGTTGTCACGTCAAAAATTTAATTGGACTAATGTTTCTGAGTATAATCCAGACTAACGGAAAGCATTCGATTTTTACAGATAAGAAGATTGGAATAGGATTATTTTTTACATAAATCTCGGTAGATACATTAAAGCAATATTTCTACGAACATACCGTAAACAGAATAGTATTAAATCAAAACAGACTTTGGGTAGGTGCTTACGATTATTTTTATGGTTGTTTTTTCCCCTTCAGTAAGTTATTTGCAGTAAATTGGTAACACCTAATTCGAAAACAGGCGGGCGGGCCGGATGGAACAATATTATTCAAGATTTATTTTCTGGCCGCAAAACGGCGCGAAAGAAAATTTGTCGTTGGAAAAGGGGCGAAAAGGGTAAATTTGAGAGTAACCTGAATTTTGTGTACGGTACATTTTATGTCAGCGTCACGAAGATAGAGGTATCCTAAATGTTAAAGGAAATCTCTACATTATAACAATACTAGGTTTTTAACGTGGCTTCACTTACGTAAATTTTTGGGGGGTAAAGTAGCATATAATCGCCTCCAGGACCCTATCTATTTCCATACCAACATTTATCAAAATCGGTTCATCAAAATAAACAAACTCACTTTACAATTTATAATTTTAGTATGTCATCATAACGTACAACCAAATATCGTCACAATTGTAAGTTAAATAAGTATTAACGCGATTTGAGTATCTTTTGCTTTAATCAAAAATGATGATTTTTAAATAAATTTTATTTTTTTAAATAAACTAAGTCTAGACCACAGACGTATAATAAGGAGGTCTAGACTTACTTACAGGTGTCAGTGTGAAACGGTGCCCTTAGCTTACTAGTTAATTTGGGGTAAGCGCTGTGTCAGTTACATACTTAGAGACATGATTTATTTTCACCAAAAACATGCTCATATTAAAACATTATTCAATACAAAAAGTTAAAATTGAAAAAAGTAAAGCAATATTTAATGTAGCTATTACAAACATTAGTTCACGGTTTGTGTGCCGTAAAAAGAAAGGAAGAAAAAATATTTATTTAGGACGAAACAGTTCAGATAATACAGACAAAAATAGAAAAACATACAGAGAATGTCCCAAAACAGATTCCGACTCAGCAAAATGCTGGCCTTGCGGTCAGCAATCTTTCGTTGGAACCGGTTAGGTGATGCTGCGATGAGCAACGTGTAGGTACAGGAAAAAAACAATTACTAAAATAAAAACAAAATAAAACTTGGAATTTAACACTAACACTTAACTGGGCTGTATACAGCAAACCCCTTCGCCTTACTTAAAAACAGAATTTTACAGACATTTAAAAAAAACGATAGGTACAACAAAAGGAAATAAAAGTGTGACATTACAGATGGAATATTACAAATACTTTGTAATGATAAAGAGACAGAATATAATTAGGTACATAATGGAATGAATTTAAATTGTTTAAAAAACAATAACATTTAATATAATTTAACAAGGACATAGTGCTAGTCAACTAATGTGCTAGTCAGCACAATACAACACAGGTCGCCTCACAACTAAACAGGACATCAGACAAAGTATGGTAGGAAAGCAAATATGCAAAAACTCAGTGAGTAACTCACGCAGAGAGGAAATCACTGATTTTCAGTCTGATTTCACTATCTACTAATAGTATTGGAATCTCACTAGCAATTGTGTATGTAGGATGGTCTTGGCCCAATATTGGAATATTTTACCTACTGCTTGGCGGCAGATATACCAATATCTGCACCAAGCAGTAGTAAAATGCAAGCAGAGACTAAGGTACTGATAGACATGCTACTAAATAAGCATGCTTATTAGCATGCTTATATCAAGCGTATACGTAATAAGCATGCTAATTACTAGCACCGCTTTGACACATATACTATTAGGTAGCAATTGCTCAATAGTGGCATGCTTTCGTGCTAGTAATGAACATGTATATCGGTACCTTTATCACGGTGGGTACTTATATCGCCTTGATTTTATTTATGTTTATGTATAACGGTGATATCCACCCACACGGCTTAACCACCGACTACGCGTAAGACAACAAATAAATTTTCCATCACAATCATTTTGATAAGAGGATTGCCATTCAGTTCAAATATGAAAGCACGTGCCCATAAAGCTATCGAGATAAAAAAAATTACAGATTGCGTGGCGAACAAATAAATGGTGGATCGTAAAAAAAACGCGTTGAAAGCTAAAAAGAATAATGGTGATAAAACTGAAATTTGATTTGTTATCGTGTTAAATTGAACACCCGAAGTACTGATAGGCAACCTTTTTTATTTTATTTTTTTCACTTCGAAACATGAATTAGACTGCATTAAATTCGTTGGCAACCGGCGAGTTATGTGCGGCTCTCCCCACTAAAAACGCAGTATTTATACAGTATAACCCCGAAGCTTGCGAAAGTGACTCGGGGCCCAGCAGGCACCATGTGTTGACAACCTACAACGTATCAACTATATTGGCCTATTTACTTTTTAGCTATAATGACGACTATTATCCTCCAAGTGTAAGTCAGAGCCTAGGTAATGAGGACCGCAAAAGCAGTCCTTTACCATAATCCACTTTTCACAAAGTAGCGACTGCACTTGTGCTCAGCGCGACAGGTGGTGAGCCCATCGCCGCTCTAAGCTGTTAGATATGTATGATGTATGACACCCAAGGGAAGAGAGGGAATGGTAGTATTCTTTCACCGATACGCGACACGGTTCTGAGTAGCTACCACTATGATATCTGAGTCTATCGCAGTAACATTGTGTCCCGATAACTTTTTTTATAGCATAGGAGGTAAACGAGCTGGCGGTTCTCCTGGTGGAAAGTGATCGCCGCCGCAAACGGACACCGGCAAAACCAGAGGAGTTGCAGATGCGTTTCCGGCGTTGGGGATGGAGTAGGAATTGTAAGGTGTGGAGGAGAGAGACATGGGCCTCCGGATAAAGGAAGAGGCGATAAAGGTGATCTCTTCAAGGTTGTCCAGATTTTGACAACCTGGAAGCCGTTTTGATTTTAGGGGTTAAAGTTACTCGCGTCCGTAGGTTTACCCTTGAGACCCTATACGTGACCCCTGGGTGGTGCTAAATGAGTGACACTGATTGAGTGGTAGAGCCACGCTGCGTTGCAGCACGCATTGGGCCGGCTCGCCCGGCGTAATACCACCCTCTCACGAATATCCGGCGTGAAATAATGGCACTTGATGCTGTTGTGTTTCGTCCGGCCAGTGAGGGTTCCGGAGGCCCATCCACTCCCCCCCCCCCCCTCTCACAATTCCTATTCCTTCCTTAACCATATTCCTTCCTTAAATGACGGCAACGCGCCTGCGATTCCTCTAGTTTTTGCGAGTGTCCATGGGCGGCGGTGATTACTCCTAATTTTATATATAAAAAAGGTTGTCCAGATAAGACCGCATTTGCCACTAACGGCATGGCATTAATACATGCCATATTTACATTTTAAAAAATACCTACCCGTCCCTCAAAAGTAGCTTATTTTATGTTTTGTGTGTGTGCAATAAAGCGTTTTATCTATCTATCTATCTATCTATCTAAAGCCAAGAGATGAAATAGCTAGATCCTCAATAGTGAATTTTTTTTAATTTGTAATTTTTGTATTTAATGCGGAAGGTGCATGGTTCGATTCCCGCCTGAGGTTGTCGTCTTTTTTTAGTGTTTAAAATTTTACTTAAGTATATTTAAGCGTTAATAAAACGCTAAAATATAAAACATTAATCTATAAACGCAGCTTCATCTTAACCGAATGTTCAAATATTTGTAAAAATATTTGTTTCGGATCTCAAAGGTGAAAACTTCTAAGATTTGATGAAGCAATGTTGACTAAAAACATAAGCATCAAGCACTGACAAATTTCGACGGTTGAAAGCCAGACCTCGGTAGCCAAGTGGTTAAGGCAGCCGCCCGGAATGCGGAAGGTGCGTGGTTCGATTCCCGCCTGAGGTTGTTGTCTTTTTTCAGTGTTTAAAATTTTACTTAAGTATATTTAAGCGTTAATAAAACGCTAAAATATAAAACATTAATCCTCAATAGTGGCTAAGTTCATGGTGCCTCAGGTTCCTGGCCTAACTCGTGAAAAATTTGACATTTTTGGTATTCTCTAGTATTGTATTTATATTACGCCGGTGGTTTTTTTATGAAATATTTAGAAGGTTTATAATTTTACTCTGAATAAATGCTATAGTTTTAAAGTGTTTGTCTGTTAAAGTTGATAAAAGTCGCACGTTAAATGCACTAGGAAAATTCAATCGTAATTAAATAACGTTTTGTTAATGAAGTCTTTATAAAATCAACCCGAACACCCTGCTCTGATTGCTGTCATTCATTCTTCCCCTTCATTTTTCATAAACTTACACAATTCTTGAGAAAATGTTTCTTTGAGTATTATCAGTCAAACTTTTAAATTATGATTAATTGGTGAAAAGTTCGCGGCCCGTTCTCTTCATTATTGTCCTGTTAACAATGAATACAATTCTGAAAGTTTCGTAGAAGTCTCTTGTGTGTTTATGTGTCAAAACCTTGCCTTAACATCCTTTGTCATTTTACCACACCAAACCATATAATCACGACTATTATCCCCGAAGGGTTAGTCAGAGACTAGGCAATGAGTAAGCAAAAGCAGCCCTCTACCATAGTCCACTTAGACACCACAGACACAGATACCACACCAAATAGCGACTGAACATGTGCCCAGCGTGACAGGTGGTGAACCCATCGCCGCACTATGCTGTTGGATGTATGTGCAGTCTGTAGTCCGTTAGTCGCCTTTTACAACACCCAAGGGAAGAGAGGGAGTGGTAGTATTCGTTCACCGCTACGCGAAACGATTTAAGTAAACCTTTAATAATAAAGGTTTTACTAATAGAGTTTCCTAAGACAACAATAGCACGTGGAAAGATTAGGTTCCAACCTTTCTGGTGATTGGTAATAGCGGTCCCGGATCATGATCAACAACCCGGATGTTAGGAAGTTTTAGTTTTAGGCAAACGAGCAGGCGGGTCCTGATAAAAAGTTATCACCTCCGCCCTTGGACACCCGCGAAACCAGTGAAGTCGTAGATGCGTTGGCGTCCTTGAGAAAGGAGTAGGGCCTTTGAAATGTTTTTTTTTTTGTAATATTTCGTGACCATGGATACAAGTCCTTCAGTCGTAATAATAGAGAGTCGTAGTAATGCTTAATAGATGATAATGAGTGATGATAACATGAACGTTAAATGCTAAATGATATTACCCCAAAACTCTTGAGCCTCATTAATGATGAGGGACTTTACTGAGATCTCACACGAACTTCTTGAGAGAATTTGAAAAATGATGTTGCACGGTTTTGTTTTATTTGCCAACACTCATGCACGTTCACGAACACTTAACGGTTCATAATCCACCATTATTTCACATTAATATGCGACAAAACACAGGTAGTAGACAATAAGACAAAACTTCAGACTATGACGCTTCACTTTCCCGCCAAGAAGTCCCTTTGAGAAAGGAGTAGGAAGTGTTGCCAGTGGTGGCGTAAAAAAGACCTTAACTTACCAATCACCCCGACCCAATTAGGCGTTGATGGAATTTAACCCCTCAAGCCCCAAGCGACCATATTTGGCCGCACCTAAAAACTCGCTATTCCGTCAGACCCCAAGTGGCCATATATGGCCGCGCTCTCCACTTCAATTTGTACCGTGTTTTGATACACTTAGAGACTACTTTAGTATGAACAAGGTCGATTATTTCGGTTCTGTGGTACATTTTATGCATAGTGAACGCTAAATTTAACATCAACTGCGTTCGATTTTTTTTTTCCAATTCCGCAATTTTAATTCCCGCCAAATCGCAATTGCTGTCAAAATTTTTATACATTTCGTTGCCAATACTGAAAGGGTAATTACTACTCTCTTACGACAACAACCGGTGCCTTCGCTTGAAATACCAATAGAAAATCCCGCTGGAAGCGATGGTCAACGCGCGCCGTGGGTCAAATCGAACCGATTCAGATCTGGACATGGGCGTTCAAACCACCATCTGAACAAATGGGGTTTAGATGACTCGCCAGCGTGTGAATGTAGAGCCCCGGACCAGACATTTAGCCACATTGTAGAGGAACTGTACTGTCTCCCTGGTGGCCTGAGAGAACTCCACCAACTGACGCCTGCAGCCAAAGAATGGTTGTTAAACTTGAAAATTAAGGTTTTACAACGCCGTAGTTTTGCCATTCTATATGATGATGACTCGAGATACCTTAGTTACCTATCTGGTAACACTGCAATGCGAAGACTGTTTAACATTAACATCACAACGTCATCAAGCTCCTCCAAAGTTATACTAGCTCCCAGAATTATTTATGTCAAGCGTTTAGTCTTAATTTATTGCTAACAGCGCTTCAAAAAGGTCACTTACAAAAAGGGGTCTTTATCAACCCTGGCGTTCATTAATTTGAATTTATAATTAGCAATACGAGATTGGAAACTCCCTTTAGAAAGCTTATCAAAGATGTATAGTGGCGCCCTGGAAATACTAAAGACAGGGCGATTCGTGCCTAGTATAATAAATAATCTAAACAAGAATAAATTTATATAAAGTAATCGTTACAAAATATTGCAATATAATTTTCGTATGTTATTTTGTTAGAGTAATTGATATTATTATAAAACTTAAATAAAAAAGAGTAAGTAGGTACCTATTCAATTACTGCGACAAAGACCAAGAGCTTTAAAATATTTAAAAATTATAAGATAAATATTTTTATAAATATCTAAGTACCTATATATTTGGGGTGGTACCTATGTGTTTGGTACCTGGGTGTTTTCTATCTATAATAAGTATGTATTTAAGTATTTTAAGTATGTTTATCCGTTGTCTAGTTACCATTTAACGAGTTTCATAACGAAGCTTCTGTTGGGCTAGATAATTGGTGTGAATGTAGGAAAATTTATTTATTTATATTTATTATCTATGTGTCTTTTTTAGCTAATTGCCAAGGATTGTCTATTTCATTTAAGGTATCATCAACATCACTTCTCGACCCATTACTGGGCCTTTATTTAATTTATAATATCGAGTAATTCAACCGCGTCGCGTAGCGGTGAAAGAATACAACCACCCCTTCTCTTCCCTTGGGTGTCGTAAAAGACGACTAACCGACGAAAGACTGCAGACACTTCCAACAACATAGAGCAGCGATGGGCTCACCACTTATCACGCTGAGCACATGTGTAGTCGCTACGTGGTGAAAAGTGGACTATGGTTGCTATTGCTGTCCTCATTGCCTAGTCTCTGACTAACCTTTCGGGCATAATAGTCGTCATTATATGTATGTATATAGCTAAAAAGTAAATAGGCCAATATAGTTGATACGTTGTAGGTTTTCAACACATGGTGCCTGCTGGGCCCCGAGCCACTTTCGCAAGCTTCGGGATTACTGAGACAAGGAACTGTGGATGCAATTAAACCATAATATTGGTATGAGGCGATGATGATGTGTGGTTTATTAGTAGTGATATCTAAAGTGAAGTGTGACATTTTTAATTAGTAATTACAGATGGAAAAGTTAATAACGTGATTCAGGAATCAACAGCGACATTTATGATTCTTGACCTGATCCAAATAAAAAATGGACCATATTAATGTAGTAATAAATAGTTTTTGTTTTAACATAGGCTTAATACACGCCGTATATCGCATAGGTTTTTGTAGATGGATTCAGTAATACGGGGCTGTGCCAATATTCCCTCCCGTTCATTTTATATGGGTTGAGCCGGATTTCAAACATTTTTCGAGCGTGTCCACGTGGCGCGGATCGTTCGTCCAAGAATATCATGAATATAGGTTGTTTTTTTTCTTTCTGGTTTGACCAAATAAAGTACTAATAAGAAAAGAAAAAACTTACGTTAAAATAATTTACGTGAGCGTAATTATTATGTAAGTATATTATGCGATGACATGCCGAGAGATTATTGTACATAAAATGAAAATAAGTACCACTTACTGATTGGCTGACTGCTTACTAAATATCAGGCACTCTAAAGTCTTGAAAGTTAACAGACAAGTAAGTAGCTCATACGTAAATATCCCATAAAAGGAATTTTCAACATTTGGGTACCGTACTTACGCGATGTGTTCGCTCGATTAAAGTTACGGGCGGCGCTAGTGTTATCATAAACCCCTTTTTCTGTTTATATAAGGTCTCAAGTGACGTCAGACAGTCGTAAAATCGTCGACAGCTTAGTAAAGTACTGCTTGTTGACACGACACCAACAATGCCCTTAGTCCGGGGTGACAGCAGTGTTTTCGTACGGAGTTCGAAGCGGAATAACAAATGATTAGTGAACCGAACAAGACGTGGACGAAAATAAACGCTTAGTAAATAAAGTTGCTGCTTTAATAGCATACATAAATTCACACACCAAAGGGTCAGAGGTAAGTCAGAGACTTTTTTTTTCTATATAATAGTAGGCAAACGAGCAGGCGGGTCACCTGATGGAGAGCAATCACCGCCGCCCATGGACACCCGCAAAACCAGAGGAGTCGCAGATGCGTTGCCGACATTTAAGAAAAGAATAGGGTTAAGGAAGGAATAGAAATGGTGGGGGGGGGGCTCCGGAACACTCACTGACCAAACGAAACACAACAGCACCAAGTGCCATTATTTCACGCCGGATATTCGTAAGAGGGTGGTATTACCCCGAGCGAGCCGGCCCAATGCGTGCTGCAACGCAGCGTGGCTCTACCCTCAGTCAGTGTCATTTAGCGACACCCAGGGGTCACGTGTAGGGTCTCAAGGGTAAACCTACGGACGCGAGTAACTTTAATCCCCAAAATGGACTAGGCAATAAGGACAGCAGAGGCAGTCCACTGCCATAGTCCACGTGTCACCAAATTTCAACTGCACATGTGCTCAGCGTGATATGTGGTGAGCCCATCTCAGCTCTATGCTACATGTATGTGCGGTCTTTAGTCCGTTAGTCGCCTTTTACGACACCCAAGGGAAGATAGGGGATGCTAGTATTCATTTAGTGACCCGCTACACTCACGGCTCAAAGTGATTTGATAACATTTTAATTTTAATTCACTTTATCGGCCGAAAATAATAAACAACCTATCTGTTGTTTAGCCTACAAGAGTTTGAAATTGATATCAATTCAATATAAATTATGTCAATTTTCAAACGCTAGTTTGCAAACAACTGGTAAGATTGATAAGTAATTTCGGCCGAGCCTGTAAAGGTTGTTTCACACATAATCAGTGATGTCACAGTTCCGACACGGTACCGGCACAGTGCGAAATATTCTTTCATACATTCTCTATGAATAATGTTAAATCGAATACGTCCGTGACTTGCCGGTGGCCTTATCCTGGCGCCCATAATTTTTAATTGTGTTTTGGTATAACCCCACGGTTCCACGGTTTTAGGTTTATTATACGGTTAATCTGGTTAAACGCTTAATTAAATCTTTTTTTAATAGACCGGGTATTTTAATTTACTTTACATACTCCGGACGGTACTGGTTTTATCCCAACCACCCACGAACATAGCTCTTACCGCTGAAATATTAGCTGGCTGGCTAGGTAGTAGAAGAAACAATATTATAAAATTTATTTAAAATTAAAATTATCATCGACCCGCTGGGTCACTTTTGACTCTTAGGATTTTCTTGTATTTTAGGGTGTGTAATAGCTTTGTAATAAGGTTTAGATTAATTTAAACAGTAAATTATAGTTGACAAAATTATTAGAAAATTTATTGGAATTTAATTTGTAATTGACCCGTCGGGGCAATTTCGACTGATAGTTTTTTTTTGGTATTTTCGGTCTAATATATTAAAATGAGTAATGTAAATGATTACTACCTAATTTAATATAAGGAAAAATTGTTACTAACCCCCTCTTTAAATAATAGTAGTGAATTAAAATGTATAACTTTATTTTATTGTTATTAAACAAAATTCAGGGTGTTTTTAGATTGTTCGTTGACAATATACTGCCTAGCTATTGAACATTTTATGGTTTTACTTTACAACAACCCACCGAAGCTTGCGTTTGGGATTTTCTTCCTTTTCCCCAAAAGGGACAAAATCTCAAATAAAACAGCTCTGACACTGACATGGGGCATGAGGACACTGATATGAACATAAAGAATGTATGAAAAGGACTGTGCCGGTACTGTGTCGGAACTGATATGTGTGAAGCAACCTTAAACAGGCATAAGGGCCACATAATGCTAAGTTATCGTAGCCTATGAACTTAGCAACACCAGAAGTATCACTGACGCCAACCCTAATGGGCGGTAAACTACTTCTTACACACGTCGAGATAGTTCCCGTTCGATCAGAGGGCCTACTCTCTTTCTCCGAACCGAAATTTCGGCCGATTTTCGTTGCTATTTTCGGTTTCCATTCCTTCCGAAACTTCGTTCATACAAAATAGGTTTGGTATTTAGATTAATAATAATAATAATAATTTATTTATTCAAGCAACAAGGACTCTGGTAAGTACCAAATAGACTTAAGAGCTATGTTAGTACATACATAATGTAATTTAATGAAATAAAGCCTGACATAAAATTTTATTGAAATAAATTAAATTAATACAATTATAATTATGAAACAAACTTTGAATTATTAAAAGAATATTTTTTTTTACCATGAGCATGACAATATAATTTTAATTAAAACAAACAGAATACAATTACACCATGAATACAATTATTTGATTAATTTATTAATTATTATAATTTTTTTTTCAAATTTCAAAAATAATTGCATAAATAGCAAACTAAAATCGGGCAAAATTTCGTTTTGGAGAAAGAGAGTAGGCCCTCAGTTTTCGGCGATATTCGCTTGCACACTACGCGCACGCTTATGTACGCACGCGCGATCACGCGGCAGAATGGAGCGCAAGCGAATATCGCCGAAAGGTGGACTTACATCGACTGTACATACATAACTACATACACTCACGGCTATTAGCCTTAGGGTGGATTAGACCAAACTGGAATAAGGTCTTATACCTAGATTAAACGCCGAATTTGTATAGACTATTCTCGGAGTAAGTCTTATTCCAGTTTGGTCGAATACAGTCTTAGCCCTACAGTGTTAGACAGAGACTAGACAATGAGGACCGCAAAGTCATTGCACTGCCACTGTCCATGGCACATCAAATAAAAACTACTCAAGTGCGCAACGTGACAGGTGGTGAACTCATTGCCGCTTTTTTTTTGTTTCAAGAAGGTTTACGCATTTCGGTTTACCATACAAACTTCCAAGTACAAATTTTTGAAAAACCAATAAACCAATTTTGGTGAAACTTTGCATGCTAAAGTAAAACACAGGGATCTAAATAGTTTGTTGAAAACATTTTTTAAACACGTTTTCAACGAACTATTTAGATCCCTTAGCTGAGTCATTGCGATTTAAAGTTCACTATATAAAGTTAAAATACCAATAACTCAGTTAAATAAACCTTTTTTTTTAAATGTTTTTAACAAACTATTTAGATCCCTGTGTTTTACTTTAGCATGCGAAGTTTCATCAAAATTGGTTTATTGGCTTTAAAAAATTTCGACTTGGAAGTTTGTATGGGAAACCGAAATGCGTAAACCCTCTTAATAAATACAAAAATGCCTCACTGCTACTTGTACATAGCCCCGCAAAACTGTTTACACAGTTTGTCTGCATAATCAGTAGAGTTTGAATTGAGTTTCTCAAATTTATAGGTATACTTATTATTACATATTTTATAAATACTAACAAATTGCTAAGGTACCTAAGTTTTAAATTAATGTATACTTACAATAAATATTTTTTCACACCACCTGCTCGACAACGTCAAACTATATGTCATGCAAACCTAACCTAAAGTAAATCATTATAGAACTGAGGTCTAGCAGGGCAATAATATTGTACTGAATTTCATTATGCCCCGCTGGTCAGTAATGTGATTTGAATTTGGAACAAAATGTAGAAAGTTACATAATAATTCAATGCATTCACCATTAGGACCTGCGCTAAAAAATAAATTGTTCGAAAATCGAACTGGCCACCACGAGTAGATTAAAAATAAAAGCAAAATAGAACACAAATTTTAAAGAGACGCGAATACTTAAAATTGCTTTGCTTTGATAAACAACAAATTACATAGCTACAAATTCTCACAAAAATGTCGAGTGACGATAGTGATTTGACTCCGGAGCACATTAAATCCGAAGCCATTGGCATTGCCAACAATCTACTCCCAGACAAGTCCAAGGAATCGTACATGAAAGCCTACGACGATTTTACCAATTGGAAAACTACAAAGGGCGTCAAGTCTGTATCTGAATCAGTGCTTTTAGTCTACTTCCAGCATTTATCATGTACAAAGAAGCCAAGAAGCCTATGGTGCATTTATTCGATGATCAGGTCAACAATAAGCATCAAAAATAATATACAAATTAATACATACACCAAATTACTGGCATTTTTAAAAAGGAAATCAGAAGGACATCGTCCTAAGAAATCAAAAGTTTTCACAGCTCAAAATGTGGAAACGTTTCTAAATGAAGCCCCTGACCACAGCTTTCTTGCCACAAAAGTAAGTACCTATATATTGATTTATTTTTAGCAACTAAAATAGCTGCCTACATACTTAGGTAGGTACTTTATTTAAGTATAGGTACAGCTACCAGCTCATGAATCGATCGCTTGTGTGCGATCTACTGATGTGATGTTTCGACTCTAAGTTAAATAATAATAATTATTGTAAACCTTCGTAAGTTTTAGGTATGTGTTGTTATTAAAAATAATAAACTTTCTTAAATTTGTCTAACACACACATGAGTGTGTCAGTCAAATGTAAGAAAGTTTTTATTAAGTTAAATAAAATTAAAATATTACGTAAGTTACCTTCCTACAATACTAAGCTACTACCTATTTGTGTTACAGGTGGCATTGACTTTTAGAGTGAATGGCGCTTGTCGTGGAAATAAACTCGTAAACATTAAAATCGAAGATATCGAAAAACCGTCAGATTTGTTGCTTGTAAATTTGCCAGATACAAAATCAAAGAATGAACGGTCATTCGTAGTCCGTGGAAAATACGTAAGAATTATCGAAAAGTACCAAGCTCTACGCCCCTCTAATATAAACAGTAACAGATTTTTTGTAGCTTATCATAATGGCAAGTGCACCAGGTAAGTCATTGAAAAAAATAAGATCAGCGGCATGCCGAAAGAAATTGCGAAATACCTGAAATTGACTAATGCCGAGCTTTACACGGGTCATTGTTACAGGAGAACATCGGCTACTCTATTCGCGGATTCAGGAGCACACATGACCCAGATTAAGAGACACGGTGGCTGGAAATCAGATGTAGTAGCAGAGGGCTATATTGAAAATTCAATACAAAATAGAGATAAAATAAGCTGCCGCATTGGTGACAACATCAAACTAAAAACACCGTTTTTAACTGATCCTTGGACACCTTTGTCACCACAACCTTCCACATCAAAACACTATTTATCTAACCCGCTGCCTCAAGCACCACCTTCACCAACTTTCACGATCCACAATAGTCCTCAGCAGACCCAAGTTTCTGAAATTTTACTTAACAGTAATACTCAAATGAAGTCTACCTCAACTTCAATAAATATACCGAATAAAAACATAACTTTGTCTTTTCACAACTGGTCTAATGTATCAATCATTACCCTTAACATTTAATTGTTTTAAATAGGTTTACCAAGTGTAATTTTAATAAATACTTTGCTTCCAGTACTATTGCTTTTTATTGTCTCGTAGATGGTGTGAAAAATAGAGTATTCTCCTCGGGGATAAAGGTGCCTTCGCCTTAGGCGACCTTGAACCCCACGCTGCACTCAGGATTCTTGTCTTAAACACCTTCGCTACGCTCGGGAGTTAACGCTAGAATCCTTCGATTTGCTCAGGATTCAATACGGGGCGCCCGCTACATAAGACACTGCTTTATCCCCTTGGTGCATAATCTACTATTTTAACAAAATCTAAAATTTATTTTTGTTACACTCCCGACGGATGTTCTGGTGTTGGACGTATCTGAAATAATACTGCCACCCCCTCTTCCCTTGGGTGTCGCAAAAGGCGACTAACAGATTAAACACTGCACATAAATCCAACAGCTTAGAGCGGTGATGGGCTCACCATCTGTCACGCTTAGCACATATGCAGTCGCTATTTGGTGAAAAGTGGACTATGGTAGAGGACAGCTTTGGTGTCCTCATTGCCTAGTCTCTGACTAACCATTCGGGGATAATAGTCGTGATTATAGTATATATGTGCAGTTTTTAGTCCGTTAGTCGCCTTTTTCGACGCCCAAGAGAAGAGATGGGTTGGTACGTTGGTACAATTGTTTTAATTCTGAGCAGCCACCACATAGATCTTGTCACCCATAATAACCTTGAAGAGAATCGTAATTACAATTTACCTTTTATCAGTAGAGAGCACGCATACGTACTAACGAGAAAACTTTTAACTATGGTGTCTTTAAGAATCCAAATTTTTAAATACACTAATAATTAGGAATTGTTCACAATTTTTTGCGAATTTGGCTCTAGTAAATATGATGTGACAAACACTCGCGGACGAGAATGTCAGTCAAAGTAGCTAGGTAAGTTTAAGGCAGATAAACAAATTTGAATTACCAATAACAAGTCAAGGTTGAATACCCAAAAACTCACAGTTCTACCGCAAACACTTCTGCCCCCAACCACACTACTAAAAGTTTAGCAGCGTCGAATTAAAGCGACCGCGTAATTGCTATTACAAACATTCTGAGATCAGAAACTAATGCGTGTTAAAATATCCTCGGCGAAGCCGAAATATGCGCATATTATAAATATATTTTTAAACCTCTACCACCAACCAAGCCAAGTGCAGAAAGATGTAAGGTGCGTTGGGGTAAGTTCGGAAGTGGGGGAAGACCGCATTTGTTAAATATATTCCTAATTAGGATTTATTTTTGTAATCTGGCGAGAAAGCGTGAAACGTCATTTTGTTTCCACGTCGTCAGTCCACGTTGGTCGTTCCGACGCATCAGTTAAGAGTTATGAATGTTTTACTGGAAGTGTCACCATATAGGATAATTTACAGGCAACATTTTGCTGGCTTTCTTGGTAAGTATTAGCTATTTTTGCAAATATTAAATCTTTGAGTAATCAAGAAATGTGGTGTCTTTTGATATATCTGTTTAAAATTGGCGAAATAGGGTTGTAGGCTGAGATCCGATCTTTCCCCAAGCAGATATTAACAGGTTAAGTTCGGACTTAAATAATCGGATCTTAAACTAGAGTGAAAATGCATGAGGTTGTCAAATTTCAATAGCTAAGACTGATAAGTAATTAAAATAAGCAGTTTAATAAAACTTTGATCAGCAAAAAGTCGTAAGGTTTATTTATATATCCAACACATTAAGTATTTATTACCTATCCAATCATCAATCTGGAATTCGGAAAGTTCTGAACACGAAAGTTTGAGAGCCACTGCAATTTGAGATTTGGTGTAGTGGGGTAAGATCGGATGCCCGAAACAAAAATAATAAACAGTTTACTGTTTCACGTGACTTTTTGAACAATTTAATAACAAACAATAAATTAAATAAATAAATAAATAAACAATATGAAATTTTTCGAAGAATCTTGTAGGACGTATAAAAACAGATATATTATTTCTAAAAACTCTGTAAAACTCTAAAAAAATCGCCATAATGGCGATTTTAGAAGGTATCCGGTCTTTCCCCATGAACGTCCGATCTTTCCCTAGGTTTTAAAATTTTATTCGTATTTAAAACATCAGAAAAATAGTAGTTGTTTCGTTTATAACGGTATAAAACACATTCTATCTTATAGCCTGTTTATTAACAATAAATTTTCACTTTAATTTATTGTGCTAACTAAGTAACTCTCGAGAAAAATAAATTTTGCCAACATCTTCCGAATACAACTAAACCGTCTGAACTTACCCCAACGCACCTTACTACGCTACGCTTATGCTTACGCTAGTAAACGAACCCAGGACTTCGAAGACTACAAAAGCAGTATTTACATCAAAACATGTAGATAATCAATGATGTTACAATAAAAAGAGGTAGATGCGTTACATGTGCCAAAAACAGGCACCATAAAACTAGGCTAATTGGCTTACCTTATTCCACCAACAACATTATCTTTCTCGTTTACGCTATAGCTGGTTGTCATGCTATCTTGCTCACACTTTCGTACGAGCTTTGGTCCGTTAATGACATCACATTAGTACTGACATCAAAATCATCGTAGGTAATATTCAAATATTTTTTTAGATAATATTAAAACAGCTGTTTTCTGCGCGCACAGACTGTGCTATGCGTGTAAAGGGACAGATAGTGATAGATAGTGAGGGTTTCTTTTGAGTATAGTACGTATAGCCTGTACATTGTATTGTACCTTAATGAGCCTATATATACGAGTATACCGCCCCGCTGCTGAGTAAATCAAGTTTCGTTACAATTGTGGGTATTCGCTTAAGATGATGTTTTTTCTTACTTTTTAGTGCATTTAAATAATAGCTTGTTTTTAAAAATATTTTACAACATTTAACTATATATTTAAAAATACTTTTATATACATTTAAATACATACAAAAACTGCAAGTGCAACTTGTAAAAGATCATCCACCCGTCCGTGAGTGTTAGAGCGGTTGCAGACCAGCGTTTTTCTCGATTTACGTAGGCGCCTTTTGCCAGTTTGTACGAGCAGCATTGACGCACTTATAAGCTTTTTTTTGTTTTTATATAAACTATAGTTCCAATGCTAGGCAAGGGTTTCCCCCATTTCATACTAGTTCTCTTTTTCCTTAGCTCTAACCAAATTTCCGTCGAAGACATCGAGGTCGTCGCGCCACCGCTTCCGAGGACAGCCTTGATGCCGACGTTCGTCGGTCGTCAATGCGTGCTGATATTTATCCAACCCTCTAGGTTCATTCTGACCACGTGACCCGCCCAGTCCCACTAGAGTTATGCGATTGCTTATAAACTTATGTAATCAAAATTTCGCTAGGTAGTAGAGCACCGGCAAGAACACGCACGCCGGAATAAGCGTGTGTACGCGTGTTCGTTTTTTTAAGCGATGTGTGACACGCGTGTGTTTACAACTTTACGGCGTAAACCGATAGGATCTTATACACTCAAAAATAATCGCTAGTCTGAGCTCTTACGCTCTTACGCTGAACACAGCGTCGACAATATACACCCTCATTTTTTATTCGTTTTAATAATAATATATTTAATGAATAGACAACAATGATCCATAATCCGCGGGAGATTACCCGACAACATCACCGGAGCAGCACAATATGGTGCTTAATAAATACTAACATAGTTATAAGTTATATACTAACAAAAAATGTTTTATATTGTATGTATGTTAGTCTGTAAGGTATTTATTATATGGGCCTCTCTGTATTTTACCATCTTTTACATTGTTTGTTGCCTGCAATAAAGATTTATTATTATAATTGTTAGTAAAGCTTAAAAACTAATTGTTAGTATTTAATTTTACCGACATTTCAATAAATAATTTCAAACAAATTAACATTAAAAAACCAAACAAAATACAGATTAAAAATAATAATAATAACCAATTAAATCCAATTGTATATACTATAAATTTATAACGTAATTAATATCAATTGATTAAATAAAATTAAGGGTGAGTTCTACCCATGAAACTAAACAACTTTCCCCAAGAAACCTATGTGCGAAAATGACAAAAAAATGATGAACTCAGCCTTAATTTCATTAAAATTTATAAAAAATGAGGGTGTATGAAACGTTACATTACAAGTTCCATTACAAGTACATGCGTTTAAGTGTACATACCTCGTAACAATTGAAGCGAAGCTGTGACGTGAGTAATACCAACGTCATTCGTTCGACTTTTCAGATGTGGCACGTAATAATAACCTTGAGCACTTTATGACTTTAAGTTCTAAAAGGGTTTTCATTTCTCTTTAATTATGTCGAACGAAGCCTATTTGCTTTGAAGTTTCTTAATGAGATTTTAATTAAATTATCGTATTTTAGAAAAAGCTCTATTTGGATGTTGTTTTTTCAATGATTACGCAAACACTTTGATATTTATAACACGTTTATCTACTGACGTATTGAAGACTTTTAGAAACCGCGACCACTGAGGGGTTGGTCCACTCAATATTAATTTAAAAACTGAGATACGCTAAGCTATTTCATCATTCAAATTTTAATGAAGATTTTAAAAATATTTTATTTAAACATCTTTAAATTCTCCATTGAAATTTGAATGATTAAATAGCCGTCTCCCCACAAAGACAACCTCTGAAGAAGGCCTTAGCAGATTTTCCAGGTGGTAGGGTTTGTACTATAATAATAATAATAAAGTTTATTATCGCCAACGGCTGTACATAAAATCTTACAAGTAATATGACAGTTAAATTAATGAACTTAAAACATAAATATAAATGTTGTGTACTGTTGCCATCGATCAACAATACAACTAGATAACGTGTTACGTACAAAATCAAAGCTTAATTCTGTCCACGTGAATAAATACTTTTTTAAAGCAATAAATTACTCCTGTCACTTAAAAATGAAAAGACGTCAATAAATGTGGTGGTGAAATCAACCTTAAAAGGCAACAAATAAAGTATTTTTCCTGTTATTGTCTTGCAAGAAAATAAACGCTCATTTCTCAAGTGCGCTTTTATTTACCGAGACATATTTTTAGCGCCAACCTGACATCTAGTTGTATTGTTGATCGAAGACTGTTGCCCTTACTGGGTCAAAAAATTACCCGTATGAAGTACATCCAGGGATTGTACTATATCCGTCTGGCTAGCTACGACTAATTTATCTAAGTTTGTCTATGCATTGGTATGCTCCGTCATTTAGAGATAACATTGCAAGGTCTTCAGTGGTTGTTCGGCAATCGAATACCGAAACCGAAACTCCCGAGCTTTTCACGTGACAGAAGGAGACTCGTCGAGCTTTTCGTTACAGAGGAGAGAATCCCACATATCTTGTACCCCAAACACGAACCATTATGGTACTAAGGTAATCGTATTAT
The DNA here is from genome assembly GCA_963921215.1 of Scoparia ambigualis. Classification (NCBI taxonomy): domain Eukaryota; kingdom Metazoa; phylum Arthropoda; class Insecta; order Lepidoptera; family Crambidae; genus Scoparia; species Scoparia ambigualis. Next base: position 26,905,717 of record OY992517.1, on the reverse strand, counting down.
TTTGTATGAAAACCATAAAGTTACTAAACCTTTTTCATACAAAATAATACGATTACGATTACCTTAACTAGTACCATAATGGTTCGTGCTTGGGGTACTGGTCGCCACTAGACCCCGTGTAAGCGTAACAGCATTTTACATAGTTAAAAAAGGTCATCTTCGTAGTAGTGCACTACATGGAATCGATTATTTGAGAAACCCAACATGTCCATGGGACCTTATTTTACAGGAGGAACAAAAAACATTATACTGAAAAATTTTTGTATGAAAGTTATTAAGATGATTAGGTACACTAAAGTGTTACTAGGTCCATTCTACACCTAAGAAGCATAACACACGATTCAAAATCCTACATCTTCCACAAAAAAAAAGGATTAAAGTGAATGGACTTGTGGGGTTTCTCTAATACACAAATATAACTATTATTTATTTAGCTATAAACAAGTTATTTATTAGATTAATAAAGAAAATGTACTTTATTTTATGCAGATTTTAATCTCCATATTATTATTCACATTCTCTATCCGGAACTGGCCATCAAACAAAACCAAACAAAAAAAAAACAACAGTATAAAACCCATAAAGTTACTTTATTCTGCTAGGTATAGTAACTTTATGATAAAACCAGTCACTCCTCCAAATTATTCTTTTCAAAATGGCAAAATCTCTGTCACAAGGTAAGAAGGAGTGACCTCTTATTGGAAAGTATTGTTTTTTTATGGACACTAGAGACAACATGAGTCTGACTATTGTGTAGTTCTTGTTTTTGACCATCACAGCCATCACTAAAAACATGCAGGTATTCGACATTTCCCATATTTTGCTTAAAATACACATGTAAAAAGGTGCTGACCTCATTAGGACCTTTTCCAGCAATGCCCTCATGGTATACCACAAAATGAGCAGAATCATCTCTGAGATTATGTATGCAGAATAGATAGTCTTAGATAGAAAGTTTCTCGCACTGGTATCTTAGGTAAATCAATATTCTGCATGTAATCAATACAGATCCTTCCAATTTTGGCTTTGGTTTGGCTCTGGGTGCTTTGCCCTTAAGGCTACTTTGGTGAGTGTTGCCAGGATATGTATTAGAGAAATCCCACATGTCCTGGGCTTATGGTGTTTCTCAACTAACTGTAAAATTCTCAACTAACTGGCTATAAATCGTACGCATGAAGCAGGACTTGTGTGGTTTTTTTGTGTATTTACCCCTACTGAACTAATTGCCATACCTAACTCAATTTTACCAAAATCGGGTCGGGACTTGTGGGGTTTCTCAAATAATCGATCCATTGTGTAGTGCGCTTCCATCTAATTGATATTAGGTAAGATAAAGGAAAGGTCGAAAATAAAGTACAATAAAAAGGACAAACACAACACCGCGACAGCACTGCAGTCAGGACGTGACCACGGGCGGCGCAACTCGGTCGAAAAACGTTGGGTATAAAAGATTATGGGTAGGATGATTTTACTAAGAAGTTTTGCGTTACATTTCGTTTAGATTATGAGTGCATTATGGAACAAGAAATTTTAAAAGTGGAACAGAAATTTCAAAATTGTATATTAAAAGAGAAGATACAGAAAAATTCGGGTCGGGACTTGTGGGGTTTCTCAAATAATCGATTCATTGTGTAGTGCGCTTCCATCTTATTGATATTAGGTAAGATAAAGGAAAGGTCGAAAATAAAGTACAATAAAAAAGGACAAACACAACACCGCGACAGCACTGCAGTCAGGACGTGATCACGGGCGGCGCAACTCGGTCGAAAAACGTTGGGTATAAAAGATTATGGGTAGGGTGATTTTACTAAGTAGTTTTGCGTTACATTTCGTTTAGATTATGAGCGCATTATGGAACAAGAAATTTTAAAAGTGGAACAGAAATTTCAAAATTGTATATTAAAAGAGAAGATACAGAAAAATTAATTTTTAAAATCTTTTAATAAATAAAAACTTACAACTTTTTTACCTCTTTTAATCAAATATTACGAAAATAAAAACGAATTGCCACGACTGTTTGTTCGCGCATCATTTCAAAATGGCTGCACCTCATTGGCCAATTATTTTTTGTTGTGTTTGTAATTCTCAGTACAAAGTTTTAATGAAAGACTTCAACATCTATCGCAATCGCTTTTAAGTAGAAGTACATTGCTTTGCTAGTTTTTTTTTAAAGTGACTCGTCATCGTGACCACATCCTGCCTGGTAAGCCGCCGATGCAGTCCAAAATTATGAGAACGCTCACCGTGGAACAAGCACGGTAATATATTTTGATTATTTTAAAAATAGTTTTAAATGAGCAAACTAGCAAAGCAATGTACCTACTTCTACTTGAAAGCGATTGCAATAGATGTTGAAGATAGACAATGATTAGCCCCCAGGCTGTTCACGCGTACAAAAGTCACGTCGGGCCACTAGAATACAATAAAGTTATATTTTATGTCACTGAGCCGCATATGACGCCTGAAACACGCACATATTAGTTCGCATTATAATGTCTCTGTGCCTTATAATTTCACCGGAACTAGTACTCGTCCAACAGAAGTAGTAATGCAAAACAAAGCTCCTGGTTTGCACTTATAGGCGTATTATATTCAGTCTTTTTATTACTGCGCATTATCAAGTTTCTGATCGAACTTTATCTACTTATCGTTTTAAAAGCCAGCGTTACCTCATTCAAATTACACTGAAATGACAGCATCCTAGTGTCCTAACGATTAGATAAAAACATAAAAAACGGTGATATCGCCTTTACTGTTACAACGTGTGACATCTAAATGATAGCAGTCACACTTTTTAACCGCCTATGTAATCTAGTAGCTAAGCCACCGCACCGGTCTCAGACCCAGAAGTCCTGTGTTCGATTTCCAGCGGGGGTAAATCTTTGTGTACTTGGTTAGGTAGGTGGTAGGGATGTTAGTTCGCCTGACTATTACTAGCTATATAGGTACTACCATCTTATCTAAGTCTGTCGCCATAACAATATTGTCAATAGCATTGTTGTTCCGAGATAAGATGGCCAGTTCCTCAGTGGTTGAAGGTTCCGGGTGAAGGTGGAAGACCTTCGGCCTTATCGTCACTTACCATCAGGTGAGATAATAAATAAACCCATAGTAGAATAAAAAAAGACTGCTGCTAGCTTTACACATGCTATTATTCAAAGTTAAAGGTATTTATGGCCAATTAATTGTACACGAGATCTTAAAGAGAAGTGTTTCAGAGTTATCTCCACCCCTTAGTTCATTTTACGAGTTCATTGTTTTCAGATTGGTAATCGATGGTCGGCCATGTTTCTTGTAGACGTAAAACAAATAGAAGTGATTTGAAAAGGTGTTCAGAAGCAATATTTATATTGTCTACTGCATGCGAAGGATAAATAAATATTATTTTATATTTATTTATTCGTACAGTGAAGGATTACATGCACGAAGACACAATTCATCGAAGAAAAATAAATTAGTGTGTGTTTAGGCAAGACAATCATATCATTTTATTGTACATTGATTTTTGTAGAAAGGTATAAAATGTAATACGAGTATGTTAATCTATATTAACAAAAACCAATTGCCGAAATGTTTGTATCGCATCACTTTAGAACGGCTGGACCAGCTGTTTGGCTAATTTTTTTTGTTGTGTTCGTAATTGTTGACACAAGGTTTATGTGAAAGAAAATATTGGGAAATTTGTCACGGTATACAGAAGAAATCACGGCCGTCAACTAGTTTTATATAAAAATGTTGACATTTAAACCAAACTTATTTGCCGCTACGCGCTAAAACTTTCGCTTGACATTGTTCTTAAACAGTCTGACAAGTAAGTACTAAATATATCAATCTCTCGTAATGCCTAATGATGGCACATGAAGAATATAATGTACACACACATGTACTACCCGGAATCGAATATCGTCTGGTATTAGAATGCTGCCCTGAGTCCAACTGAATAAAGACTGCCTTATTACTATTTTTTGTCGCAAAGCAATATTGCTTTGCTGTGCTATTTGGACATGAAAGGGAACTGGTCTAGTAAAATTACATGGCGTATAGCCATAAAAGAATCGAACTTTCAGGTTCAGCTCAGTTAAGTTCAGGTTTATTGCAAGTCACAGGTTTATAAAAAGAAAGGTTCAGTCACAGGTACGGAAAAACAGAGCGTATTCAAGCATCCATGGAATTGCGGTGGCCGTTTGCCTGCTTAAAAACATAAAATTTAAAACTTTTTATGTCCGACCCTTTATTATTGCAGGCTTATATTTATTATGAATCAGATAAACTAATATGAATTGGAAAATGTGACGACTAATATTATTATTTGAACCAGAGGACCTACCTCTTTTTCTCAGAAACGAAATTTCGGCCGATTTTCGTTTACTGTTTACAACCGCTGTATTCGTTTACTGTTTACAACCAACCTTCATTCCTTCCGAAATTTCGTTCATACAAAGTAGGTTTGGCATTTTTAGAAAATTGTTTGAAACTTGAGCTCTGCTGTTGCTGCTTTTCAGCATTTTCCAATTTGTAACTTGAACGCAAAAATTTCGTAAATATTATATAAATAATATTTATAACAAACAGCTTGTCGAATTCTTAACCAACCTGAGACGCCTGACCTGAAATGTCAGGAGGATGCAAGTTCGATTCTAGCTTGTAAAAATTTTTTCAACATTTAATAATTTGTTCGCAAAAAAAAGTGCGTTAAAATATAAAAAAAAACATGTATTAAACTAATATCTCCATGGAACTAGTATTATAAGACAGCATTGATATTGACATTGACATTGCCGATACAATTAATAAAAATCACAATATCACATATCAATGTTCAAAATATCGTTTGCGCGGCGAACAACAAAGTATTTAAACAGTTAAAAATGGCATCATTCGCCGGCGATAGCGCTGTAATCCGGTAATACCATGATCCGCTGATACGTTATCAAGTTATTGGGCTTAAGGTGTCTTTGGCGACAAAGGTTTAGACAAACATGAAGCGATTAACGACAAGCGTTGGAAGGGAAAATGTGATAGGCTACGACGCAAGCTTTGCAACTGCGGCACTAGGCACTCATGTTTATATGTACGTCACGTGTACGGACTAGATAGAATATTGATAGCCAATATTTCGGCAATATTTCTGCTTGACCGCTCTAGAGTGTAAAATTGGACGAGGATTTGATACTTCGCAATAAATAAATGAAAATGAAAAAGTAAGCGCAAAACTTGAGAACGGCTGGGCAGTTTTGGCTATTGTTCATTTTACAAAGGTTCGTAATGGTCTAAATTATTGGTCTAGATTTAATATAACTGTTGGAAATTTGGAAATTAAAGTAGCAAAAATTTTAACAAAATAAATTGTTATTATTTTAATAAATGGTATGTACAGTCACGAGTACCAATATGTAAACACTTTGACTCTTATTACATTGTATTAAGAGTTACAATTGTTTACATAGTTTTGCTCTTTCTGCACTTAATTAACTGTATCATTTTCAACAAACCTAGCTTTACATTGCTGTATTTACTCGTACAATTTTGTTAAACTATTCTTCATTTTAAAGGCACCTTGCGCAGTTATGCAACTTTCGCGATGCCGGGTCACCCCACAGACGAAATTAAAAATAACTTGGACTTAAAACGAATAATGTCGGGTTTCACTAAAACTTTGCTTTAAACTGTTTCGTATTAATCATTGTCAACCCTATTTAAAGATAGCAAGTAATAAGCCTATAAACTGTCACAGCTGGACAATATCTCCATCACTGAAATCAGGTCATCATTATAATTGAAGTTAATCACGACATTTGCTAAATGCAGGTTGGCGATCACGAATACGAAAAATGCGAATCGCCCCCCTGGGAATCAAACCCAGGACCACCGAGAACCCATTTTGAGCCAAGCGCTTTGCCCACTCGTCTACCGAAACTTATCTATAAGGATATACATATGTATAATCAAGACTATTATCCTCGAAGGTTTAGTCCGAGACTAGGCAATGAGGACAGCAAAAGCAGTCCTCTCCCATAGTCCACTTTTCACCAAATAGCGACTGCACATGTGCTCAGCGTGACATGTGGTGAGCCTATCGCCGCTATACGCTGTTGGATGTATGTGCAGTCTTTAGTCTGTTAGTCGCCTTTTATGACACCCAAGGGAAGAGAGGGGGTGGTAGTATTCTTTCACCGCTATGCGACACGGTGAACACTAGGAAATAAAGACCGTAAAGGCAGTTCATCGAGACTTCTTGACTGAAAGCGTCACGTCTGCAGTTTTCTTGTATTTTCTAAAATTTGTGTTTTGTCGAAAATTACGTTCGAATAATAATGTTGAATAAGTGACCTTAGTTAAGAGATCGTGATCGTGCATATGTGTTTCCAAATAAAACAAAACAGTGCAACATCACTTCTCAAGAAGTCCGTGTGACATCTCAGTATGACCATATAACATCCATACAATCAGTCGCTATCATCCACTTAATGCAAAAAAAAATTGCTATCTCTCTTACTTGACACAGGCTGAATGTGTACTAGCCGCACCAAGCCATTATTTAAGATAAAAAGCAGTGCATCCACGTTTCAGCATAACAATTTTTAGTCTATGTAAAACAAAATGTAATAAACCTATTTAAATGCCCAATTAATTAATTCTACATAGTTTTCATAGACTAATATTATGATGTACTTGGCCAATTAACCAATGTGTGTAATAAATTACCAAAAACGAGGTTTGCGGGCTTTTAGCAGTTATTAAAAACAGTTAACCATTATTGAGAGCTTCATAAAAGAGGTTAATCTTCATTACAAAAGTGCCCGTAACTCTTGCTTAATTAATCTTGCGAATTGGTTGTTTTCATAAAAATAATTAAAATTATGTTTTTGTTTCAAATTTATGTTTTCGTTGAACTTGTTTTTTGTAAGACCAGGATTACATTTGGCAATTTATTTGAAGTGCTAAATTAAAAAAGAATGAATGAAGAAATTTATCAAATTAAACAAAATACTAAGTCCATTTCGTAACGGTGATTGTCGAAACATGCTTCTAGCTATTTTTAGTAAATCTGATCCACAAAAATAACTAAAAAAATCACTTTAATAGTTTTTTATACAGTTCTGCACAATCAACTGAACAAAATATAATAATCAAAATTGCGATAATATGATATACGAGTACCTACATGTGTCCATCATAGTACTTACAGCTGATATATGAGCGGCTTACAAATACGTCAATCACGAGCGTCAACAAATAGTAAAATATGACCAAAACATCCGGTTAAAGGGCGAAGTCTGCATTCATCGTGGTTTAAAATACATTAACGTTAATACATATGATGTATTTACATATAATCACAACTATTATCCCCGAAGGGTTAGTCAGAGACTAGGCAATGAGGACAGCAAAAGCAGTCCTCCATCATAGTCCACTTTTCACCAAATAGCGACTGCACATGTGCTCAGCGTAACAGGTGGTGAGCCCATCGCTGCTCTATGATGTTGGATGTATGTGCAGTCTTTAGTCCGTGAGTCGCCTTTTTAGATACCCAAGGGAAGAGAGGGGGTGGTAGTATTCTTTAACCGCTACGCGAATAGGTTAATACATTTACGATACGACGATATGCAACCATCATCCTACTAATATTATAAACGCGAAAGTTTGTAAATATGGATGGATGTTTATTACTATTTTACTTAAAAAATTCTTAATGGATTTGGATGAAATTCAGCCTACAGATAGTTTATACCCTGGATTAACAAATAGAATACTTTTTATCACGATATTACCACGAGAACGGGAACCACTTGGGTGAAACTGCGAGCGGCTGCTAGTCAGCTATATAGCATTGGGCCAGCGCGCTGCAAGCTGGTGGGCTATGACATGGCCCAATCTCCCCGCGGACTTTTATCAGTGTGGAATGGCATTTGCCCAGCTTTGGGAAGTTTATAGATAGTCTGATGATGATGATTTTTTGTGTACTAGGTTTAGTTGTTGGTAGGGCTTTTTAAGTCCGCCTGGCTGGCTACCACCTTCTTATCTAACCGCTGGCGCAAAAAAAAAAGTTGTTAATACGAGTAGCATCGCTGTGTTCCGACAGTTAAGAGAAAAGATAGCCAGTTCCTCAGTGGTTAACACGTTGACTACCACGAAACCAAACACAATTGAAATTTAATTGTTTGTCGGTCACCGGTGACCACCATGGCGCTTAAAGTCTTAAGGGGATCCTGCACGAAATTGTGAAAATTTACGTATTTATAAGTTACTTGTATTATGCGCTGAATTAGTTAAATGCATTAAAAGAACGTAAGTAACGTTACGTAAGTTAGCCTGACAATTGCACAAGGTCGTGGCTTTGTTGAAATTTGAATCTAATTCTTTAAACAATAACAAACATTACATAAATCTAATGACTCCTAAACACATTTTTTTTCGACAACTTTCTTAATTTTACGCATGAAACAATAATTCTTACATGACAATATTTGTATTGATATTTCGCAGGTCGCCCCCATCTTAAAAAAGTAAATTTTAATTTCTAACACAAGCGCGTGATGGTTTTGTACATTTCGCAGAATAAAAACATTGCTCTAATCAAATTAACTAGGTCTAAAACTTCAAAGCGGAATAGTTCTAATTTTAAACATCAATTAGATTGATTTTGCTTTGAAGTTCAAAAAGAGACTTATGTTAGGTTTTGCGATCGCGCGGCCCCCTCTTAAGGATTCTGGGTGTAGCACGCTTCCAGCTTCGACTTGATCATCATCTACTTACACCAGGTGAGATGTAAGTAGGTGAAGTAATGATTACCCAAAAAAATAATGCATTGGAACCACATACATCAGCGTACTTTGACAACGTAATATTTCATTCTGATGAGGTTTTGTAGGCAAATAAATAACAATGTGACGTAAGCACCTGTCTACAAATACGAGTGGAACAACTCTTTGGTCGCTTGTTGTACCAAATTAATTAGTAATAAGCGTTTCTCATTAGCGAATAATATATTCTGTTACGATTAATACATATTTTAAACCTGCAAATATTTTAAACCAGCAATAATTATTTAACCACTCAGCTGGTAATGGCCATCATAATTTGAACATTATTCAGTTGTAATAGGATGGAAATATTAAATGCTGTATACGGGTTTTTCGTGCGCCCAGTTCTATATTATATAACATACTAGCGGCCGCCTCCTACTTCGTCGACCAGAACACCGTGTTCTTGTGACGAATTGCCTTATGAATACAAACCTTATCTTGACAATTACTAACAACAAAAAAGAATTAGTCTAGTAGATGCAGCCGTTCTGAAGTGATACGGAAACAAACATTCGTTCCTTGTATTTATTTATAATAATTTTAAGTACATGAATTGCTTCCTCTTAATTTTCTTGTCATGCATAATCTTGGAAACAGTTGTTTGGCATTTTTATATCAGTGTCCATTAAGCCTGAGGAAAGGCGTTAGCGTCTGTCATACAGTTTTATAATAAACTTGCACAGGCGTTATCGTTCAACCGTATCTTGCTATGTTTATTCCCATAAAATGTCACATTAAATAAGTTAAGGTACTATGCTTGTATAGAAATGAATAAAGAAATATAAAGAATAAATTAACCTCTCTACCGTCGGTGCCAGAAACGACCTAACCCCGTTCAATATCCAAACCCTTTTTCGATGGAAAATAATCAAATTAAACAGTTGTTGTCATATAATTAAGAACTTATAACAAGTTTGAAAACTCATGTTGTAATACGTTTAATCACTGGACAAATAATTAAGAACACAAACTGAAACTAATATTATTAAATTAAGTATATTTAATGAATTGAATAACGTAAGTAGAAGGTATCACTGTAGTTAATAAAAATATAAATCAATATTTGGTAGGATAACCATTGTTTGCAAAAAATTACCGCACTGCATCGACGAGCAAGTTTCAACAGAAAAGGCGTTCCACGATTCCACAAACGCATCGTAAGTAAAGCTCGTTTAAATTACTGTTCTTTTAACGGATACGCCCCACTTCAATTTACGCCACAAATTTTCAATGGTATTGAGATCTGGGCTATTTGCAGGCCAGCCTGGCATCGAAACTGATCGCATCTTGTTATTTTTTAAAATGGGCAGTGCGTTTGGGTTCATTGTCATGTTGAAATATCCAGGTCACACGTAACGTCTCCTCAGCGTAAGGAAGCATTGTTTATTCCAAAATGTTCTTGTATTTAAATTGATCTATATTTCCTCCAATTTTTTCAGGGGCCCACACTTTTTATATTCGGAGAAACATCCCCAAACTTTAATGTTTCCTCCTCTATGCTTTACTTGTTTGTGGTGTATTTATTATTCAACGCTTGATTTTTAGTGACGTACTACAGTTTACCATCAGAACTTAGTCTATTTATCTTTGACTCATCAGAAAATAATACATTATAATACATTTTTCCATTGATTCTACGTCCAGCTGCCATACTTTCGAACGAAATCCAGTCTCGCTCGCACGTCAGAATTCTTCCAAATAAGTTTGCATTATTTAATCGTCTACGAATTTTATTGTACGATACTCCTTACCTGCTGCCAAAAACATCCCTTCTTTTCGTTTCTGAGCCCCTAAAGGGATCAGCCTTTGCTGCCCGAACAATCAGAGAGTCCTCTCGAGATGTCGTTTTCCGAGATTTAGGATTTCGAGATCCGTTGGTAGTGTGAAATTTCTTAAAGTTATTGACCTCGTTAGAAAATTTAGTTTTTAAACATTTTCTATGATCAGCGACCTTTTTGTGGGACCAATCACGTTCATAAAGTGCAATTATAATTTTTCTTGTCGAGGAATTGCAACTTTTTGCTTTCCCAGTTTTGTATTAAATAATACTAATAATTTTGCCAACTCTCGCTGGTGATTTTTTTGTTTTTTTTTGTATTGTTTAATTAATAATTTTATTTTGCAGTATTACTTATATTATCTGTTTTAGTATTAGTATTATTTTATGTCTATCAAATCTGATTATTTTACTGATAATTCATCTGACGAATATGAAAGTGCTTGCAGTGATGTTTCAAACTCCACTGACACTGATGCTCTCTCTTTGGATGTCAAGCTGCAGTCTATATTCCAAAGCAAATCCAATTACCTTAACCTGGTACATATCAACGCACAAAGTGTCCCTTCTCACATCACTGACCTAAATGTATCATTTAACAACGGGCTGGTCGATGGAATATTAATTTCCGAATCTTGGCTCAAACCTTCTCTGCCGTCCCCTCTTTTTACACTAAATGGTTATAAATTATTCCGAAACGACAGAGTTGGTGCTGGTGGTGGTGGTGTATGTATTTACATCAAGGAACACATCCCGTGCTCTGTTGTTAGTCAGTCTCCTGGTACCTATACTGGATCCTTAGAGTACTTATTTTTAAAACTCAGCATACATCATACCAGTATTTTAGTAGGAGCTGCTTACAGCCCCAGCATCAGCGTTAACTATTTTGACTCATTTGAGACAACTCTTGAATCCCTCAGCTCTTCTTACGATCATGTAATTTTGATGGGTGATCTTAATACTTGCTTACTAAAGAATAACTTTCGATCCTCACGTCTTAATTCCATTGTAACTTCAGTCAACTTTGTTTTGCTTCCACTCACTGCCACCCATCATTCTCCTAATTGTCAGGCCTCTCTCTTGGACGTACAGATAGTCTCTAAACCTGATTCAGTCCTTATGCATGGACAAACTACTGCCCCTTTCTCGTATCATGACCTCTTATATTTATCCTATCGTGTACGCACTCCCAAACCCAAAGCCAAAGTAATTCTTCAGCGTAATTTTGGTGATATCTGTGTGGATCGCTTGAGGGGTGACTTTTGTTTGATTGACTGGTCTACAATGTTTGCGGCTGGCACGGCAAATGAGAAAGTTAAAATTTTCAATACACATTTAACTAAACTGTTTAATTCTCATGCGCCTCTCAGACCAGTGCGTATTAAGCATCTACCTGCGCCTTGGCTCACTCCTACGATAAGGAAGTCTATGCAACGTAGGGACAGGGCTAAATCACTGCTTAAGAGGTTTCCGAATAATAATAATTTGAGCTCCTACTAAAAGTTGCGCAATCACTGTAATCGGCTCTGCCGCGATGCCAAACGCCGATATATCCATTCCTCAGTGGAAGACCTACCCCAAGGTAGGGTCTGGAAGTTCCTTAGATCCCTCGGTGTAGGTAAGGACCGCAGCAGTACTGGTGAATTACCAGATCTCAATCACCTTAACAGACATTTTGCCAGCTCACCGGTTATTGTTGATGGTACTACCAAGGCAGCCACGCTCACTATGTTAGACACAGCGGCCCGTCCTGACGGTGAGCCCTTTACATTCCGTGAAATCACTGTAGAAGAAGTTAAAAAAAGCATACTGTCCATTTCCTCCAAGGCCGTAGGCGAAGATGGCATTTGCCGTGACATGTTGGTGCCACTCCTGGATGACGTTGTGCCTATCATTACACACATTATTAACCACTCTTTGGCAACCAACGCATTCCCCTCTGAATGGAAATTAGCCCACGTCATTCCCATTCCTAAGTCCGCTTCTCCTACCGCTCTCTCTCAATACCGTCCTATCTCAATCCTACCATTCCTATCCAAGGTCCTGAAAAGCGCTGTTCACAAACAACTGTTCTCTTTTGTCTCACATCACAACTTAATTGGTCCGTATCAATCCGGTTTTCGTCCTGGCCACAGCACAGTAACTGCCCTGTTAAACGTCACTGACGATATTCGCTACGCCATGGATAACCGGATGTTTACGATCCTAATTCTATTAGACTTTAGCAGTGCTTTCAATTCCGTTGATTATGACATCCTCATAGCCATTCTCCACTCCCTTAACCTTGCCCCTGCGGTGATTTCTTGGTTCTCGGATTATCTCCGCAATCGTCACCAGAGGATCAGGTGTGATGACTTATTTTCGGAATGGGCTTCTCTTACTGCGGGCGTACCGCAGGGTGGGGTACTTTCACCTCTGCTCTTCTCGATATTCATAAGTCAGCTCGTAAAAGTGTTATCCTGCTCGTACCACCTATATGCAGATGACTTGCAACTTTATAGACAATTCCATGCGGTTGATGCTCACTCTACTATAGAATCTATAAATAAGGATCTCCTCTCGGTGAAGTTGTGGGCGGACGCCTTTGGACTCCTAGTAAACCCAGCCAAATCTCAGGCAATAATCGTGGGTAGCAACCGGCTGCGTGACAGACTAGACCTCAATATACTCCCCAAGGTTACGTATAATGGAGTGAATATTGCATTTTCTGATAAAACCAAAAATCTAGGCCTCATTATTGACCAAACTTTGTCTTGGAGGTCACAGGTGAATGAGGTGAGTCGACGCATGCACTACTCTTATCATTCTCTCAAGCGACTGCAGTTTTTCTTACCTTACAAAACCAAAATTATGCTTGCTCAGTCGCTTCTGCTCCCTCTTCTCGACTACGCTGATGTTTGTTATTTAGATGCAACTGAGGAGCTGCTTAACAAACTGGAGCGCCTGCAAAACCTGGCCATCCGTTTTATTTTCGGCTTACGAAAATATGACCATATTTCGGAGTTCCGGTTGAGGTTAAAGTGGCTCCCAATCCGTCAACGCCGTGATATGCACATCCTTTGCTTCCTTTACAAAATACTTCACTACCCCCAACTCCCTCATTATTTACGATCCCGTTTTACGCACTTACCTACCTCTTCCCGCCCAAAACGTTCCTGTGATACCAGGACCCTTTCCTATCCACAAGCCAACTCCAAGTTTTTCCACAATTCCTTTACTGTTTATGCAGCTAGACTGTGGAACAAACTACCGGCCAGCATCCGTGAGAGGTCATCGGTAGAATCATTCAAACACCACCTCAAAGAGCACTACCTGTCTAACATTATCGATAATCAGTAACTTAGTTTAGATATAAGTAATTTGATATATATATTGTGTATGTTTATTTATATAGTTATCTTTATTTATGTATGTCTTGTATAGCGCAATAAGTCCCGCAGATTTAATTTTATCACCACAGCTAGGGTTGGCTGGAAGAGATCTCTTCTAGAGATAAGCTCACCTTTGTATATGTCCTGTGTAACTTGTGTATTAATGTAATTTCTTTGTGCAATAAAGTATTAAAAAAAAAAAAATACTACTAAATATTTAACAACTTATAATTGTAGACTTGAAAAAATGGCGCCAAAACACTCCCGCATTATAGCAAAAAAAAATTTTTTTTTATTTGTTCTTAAATTAGAACCATTTTAAATCGAAATGATATTGCGTTCCTAATTATTTGTCCAGCGGCCAGTAAGTACATTGCAAAAACATGTCCTGTTTGTTTATTGTCTCAAAACATGATAAAAGTTATTTGATTTGTATAAAATATTCTGAGCTGGAACTTTAGACATGATAGTAGTAGTAATCTATTAAAACATATACATTAACATGTGCAGCTCCGTATCTCACTCATACACACGCAAACACATACACACACACACACACACACACACACACACACACACACACACACACACACACACACACACACACCCACACCCACGCATACAGCATACACATATATACACACACACACACACACACACTTTTTGTTTTCACATTATTTATATATTTGTAAACCAAAAATTGTTATGCATAATATGCCTGTAATAGTTTTTAAGTACCTTTATTTACTGTTTGGGAGAGGGCGCCCTCACTGCGCTGCAGTTTAAAACTTTTGCAGTTGAGGACACCACGTCTGTTATCTAGACTTTAGTTTGTGATAAATAAAGAATTTTGTATTGTATTTGTATTGTAGTACATTTTAAGGCGGTTAAAAGTATTTGATAATAAATCAATGCAAAGTTATTTGAGCTAGATTTCTTAAAATTGAATTTAATACTAAATACCCGTTCCTAAATATGACCCACAACAGTATACTTTTTTAAAAATGGGTTAAGTTCTTATAAAATCAAATTTCTACGCCAACGAAGTTGCGGGCACAGTTACTAGTCTACTAACGAAAATACGAAAGCACAGACCGAATTTTAAAATGTATCGAACAAAAGGCTTTCCATAAACCGATACCTTAAAATAATTTTATACATAGAATTGAACAAAAACATTGCAGATACTGTGGCGGGCAGCTATCATATCAACCTCATATTTTTATGTTTTAATAAACGTATCAATATCAAACAATGGAAAAAGGAGTAAATAAACATTTTTTTGAAGTTCGTTCGTCCAAATGCTCCCTTTTTTATTGTTTTTTACTCTACAACTGGTAATAAGCGCTTTTCCTTTATCTCACCTGATGGTAAATGACGATAAGGCCGAAGGCGGAAGAGCACTTCGCCCGGAATCCTCAACCACTAAGGAACTTGCTATCTTATCTTAAACTGTGGGAACACAAGAATGCTATAAACATCGTTGTTATAACGACAGACTTAGATAAGATGGGGTAGCTAGCCAGGTAGGGCTGTTAAGTCCTAACAGCCCTACCACCAACCAAACAGAGTACACAAAGAGCTACCCCCCGCTGGGAATCGAACCAGGGACCTCTAGGTCCGAAACCGGTGGCTTAGCTTAGTAGCTAGTGGTCTAGTGACCACAGAGGCGACTAAACCCTGTCTCTTTCCTGTCTCTTCGTAAGCGTTTGTCAATATTAAATTGATAGCTAAGTTTACACATAGGTACTAAACTTGGCGAATGCTAACAGCTCTAGTCGATCGCTAGCACAGAATATATAATTGAATAAAGAATAAATAAATAGAGAATTATGTTACTTCATAATTTCTTGTTTGCTAAATAATATCAGGAATTACTGTCCTAAAAATAGATGTCTGTTGTCCCATGAAAGGTACCATGTATACATTTTGAGGTCGGAAAAATACCTATACCTACAAGCAAAAGTAAACTTTTTTCTATTTTTATTATTCTTAGTTCTAGTAAGATATAACTAGAAATAAAAATAGTGTGTAAAAATAGAAATGTTTCGTAATTTTGATCTAAACAATATTTTGGCGCACATTAGAAACAAATTGTGAAAGATCCGTATATTAAATTCTATCAACAACTTTATCAAAAAGGGGATCATATTCAAAACAATCGAAAGCCTTTGAGAGATCACAAAGTTTCACACGTCATTCATTCTGCGATCCCTCGCAAACGCCAGCTACGCCTACGTGTAGTAGACTGTCTTTTGATAGAGCCATTTGTTAACTTTGACAAATATTAAGATTAAGACTTAACTAAGTATAATCAAAATAGGTCTACATTTACTTCAGCATTCCGTCGTGAGTATATGTACGTATATTATTATTAGCCTATTTTGTCCTACTGCCGGGAAAAAGAGGTCTAATGGTCTAAATCGCAACTGATCTAATACGGATCTAAAACGCAACACTAACTCTAACCTCTTATGTGCTAAGGCCATTTTTTTTCAAAATGGCCGCATGTGTCATACTTTTTCCGTATTACTTCCTGTTTATATCCGGTCTAGGTCTAATGACGATTTCCATGAAATTTTTATGTAGAGATTATATAAAAAACTTATATCACTGGAATCCCTATTAAATAAGCTATCTGGCTATGTATAATAAAGTATAGTTTGATTCTATATTAAATTGCAAAAAAAGGAAAGTAGGTGAAAGTACTTTTTTTCCCCCGATTTATACAATGGAATTAACATTGCGTTAATATTTTGCTGTAATATTCGAGTAGTTAGGTAACGAATTTGATTTCATAATTACATTTCTGCGTTACTCGAATAAATAAAGGGTACCAATGACAATCCGTTTTACTCTTTGATGGTCAACATTCAACATAGTATATGACATCTTGAAAATCTCCGGGTAAAGAAAAAGATAGACGGGCCAAATGATACGTAAAGTTCATTGAAGCGAATCAAAAATGGCGGCAGAATCGAAGGACCGTGCGGAAAAAAATAAGGAAATATTCGGAACGAAAATCGGATAATCGTTACACGAGCCAGTGTGTATTTTATTTGTGGTACATTTATAGGTAATATCAAAAGGTGTAACGTTTGTAGAGCGAAAGTTTAAAAATAACAAGTTTACCATAACAAATATTATATTAAACTTTTTAATTAAAAGTGTATATTTTAGAGAACTAAGAACTAAGAAACCTCGAAGAGGGAAATGACTATCAGGACAATAAATAGATACATATAATCACAACTATTATCCCAGTACGGTTAAGAGAGAGAGAGAGAGAGAGAATGTCCTCATTGCCTAGAGTTTAGCATTCAGAGAGTAGGCAATGAGGACCGCAGAAGCAGGCCGCTGCCATATTCCACGTTGCAACAAATTACTATTGCACATAAATGCTCAGCGTGAAATGTGGTAAACAAAAAATAAAAAAAATAAAAAAACTGAAAAATTTCTCATTATTTTTTTTACATTGATTGTCATTTAGATATCAGGTTTCAACAAATTACTATTGCACATATGCTCAGCGTAAAAGGTGGCAAACAAAAGATAAAACAAAAAAAAAACTGAAAAATTTCTCATTAATTTTTTTTTCACATTCAGTGTCTTTTAAACATCAGCCGGGCAATAACTGGCCGACTATCGAACGAACGATCTAGGTGGCCCACTAAACGTTGTAATTTAATCTACTAATCGCATGTCGCCTCCGCTTATTGCCCGTAAAGCAGACAGATAAAGTATTGGATCGTAAATATACACATTATAGCTTAATTCTTTAATGGCATTTAGTCTTAGATTAAAACAAAAAGGGAAGATACGGCATGCTCTTACCTGTAGTCAATCAAAATATAGTCCTACTCAACTACATATGCAAACACTCACACACGCACACCTATAGAAGTGTAAATCGGGCGAGCGAGACAGAGCAGTAAGTTTCAACGTCAGCGCGAGGGAGTCAGCGAGTAGCGCGTTGACGTCTCGGTCGCTTCGCAACAGACGAGTACGTACGACCGATTCCGACGCCACTGCGGAGTAGCGTCTTTCTCTTTTTATCACAGCAGAATGTCCGCAATAGTACGATGTAGCCTGTACGCTCGGCAAATTGCGACTGAAGTGAAATTGTGCCTTTAGGCCTAATTTTAGCGGCTTACTCACGAGACGCTAATGCCGTATCTTCCCTTTTTGTTTTAATCTAAGCATTTAGTAGTAGTTTCACTATAATGTCAATGTCGATACTCAGAGACGATTTAAAAAAGGAGACAATAAATATGATACTTAGGTTTTAAAAAAGTTACAATAATATGAGACAATAATAATAATAACAATAATAACAATTATGATAACCGTGCCGCGTAGCGGTGAAAGAATACTACCGCCCCTTCTCTTCCCTTGGGTGTCGTAAAAGGCGACTAACGGACTAAATACTGCACATACATCCAACAGCATAGACAGGTGGTGAGCCCATCACCGGGCACACCACCTGTCACGCTGAGCACATGTGCAGTCGCTATTTAGTGAGTAGTGGACTATGGCAGAGGACTGCTTTTGCGGTCCTCATTGCCTATACTCTGAGTAACCCTTAAGGGATAATAATCGTGATTAAACGTATGTATTTCCAGATTAGAAACACACGCTACTCGACAATGAAGGCCGACATTCCTTTTATTTATAGATTACTAAAAAATATTTCATACAAACCTTGTCTGACAATTGGCTATTTGACAGTTGTAACAATAAAATATGAAATATGTCGGAAATGGTAGGTTATGATTTAACGATAATTATTCAATAGTTTTTTTTTAAAGATAATTTGTAAATATTTTATTTTTACAAGATAAATTTGCGTTTTTTTATCTGTGGATTACAAGACCCGAAACACGGGAGGCCATGATTGAGCGTCATGTGACGTCACATTTCACAAAATATACAAAAAGTATCTGTCAGGTTTCAAGATAAGTCTCTTTATTTATTGAAATGTGACGTCAGATAGCAAAATGTCACGTGACCAACCGTTTTCGCACAAAAGTTTAAATCAATAAAGAAAAATATGTTTTTTTTCTGTTAAATAAAGCTTTTTCGAGAATGAAAATATTGTACGGGGTATAAAATAAGCGTTTGTAATTTTTTAAATACTTTTTCGAAAACTGTCAAGTAGCCAATTACAAACACAGAATAAGCCACTTCGTTCGGCTACACTTATTAAAGTGTAGCCGTTCTGAAATGATGCGTGAACATACATTTTGTGGCAAATGATTTTTTTTTATTAAGATAGATAGATCACGACTATTATCCCCGAAGGGTTAGTCAGAGACTAGGCAATGACCGCAGAAGCAGTCCTCTACCATAGCCTACTTTTCACCAAATGTTAACTGAACATGTGCTCAGCGTGACAGGTGATTTGCCAATCGCCGCTCTATGCTGTTGGAAGTATGTGCAGTCTTTAGTCCGTTAGTCTCCTTTTACGACACCCAAGGTAAGAGAGGGGGTGATAGTATTATTTCACCGCTACACGACACGACATGGATATATAAATGAAGCAATTAAATGAGGTGTTTGACGTTGGCACAAAAGAGACTAACAAAACAATTAAGCAATTTCTTCACTTAGAAGAAAATCTTTAATTACATTTAGTAGATGGCGTAATAGGTACGCAGAAATGGTCTCGTCAAATCGAAAGAGCTTAATTTAATTACTCAGCACAATCTTTTTCTATTAAAAGTGAAATTACTACGTTTTATGTTTTAAATTTAAATTAATGTTTTTTGCTGTGCTAAGAAAAGAGAAAGACTGCTTCATTTTGTTTGTATTTTACCTTAGAGCATTAAACCAATGCTCTAAGTATTTTACACATCATCGCCATTACAAGCCCATTAAAGGTGAACATTCACAGTAGCGCCATTTGGCGTGACTCCAAACGACTTAAGTCAAATGGATGGACGCCAAACATATATCCCATTCACGATCACTCCAATTTTCTTTAATTTACGTGTTTGACAGGGCCGAAAGACGTTTGATATGTGTTCAAAATGGATGTGGGTTCGAGCATGCACGAGCAACCGCGGCACGACGCAACAGCCCAGATCGGGGGATTTTAGCTGTAACTAACAGAAAATATCGATAACGGATAACGTACGTTTATTTTTAGAGTGTCCATATACCTCTTTTTATTTATGTCACCCTGGTACTTTTAGTTCAAAATGACTGTCATGATTCAATTTATTATTGACGTAGTAAGTTGCAGCACCTACGTTTTTCGTTTATTTCTTTTAAGCCACTATTTGGGTATATTTAGTTTATATTAAATACAGTTAGAGCCTCTTTTTATTATCACTGTGGAACCATAGAAATATCTGTCATTAAACTTATTGGTTTGTTTCTTTAACTTTAGCTTAAAGTTTCTACCAAAATAAAAATAAAACCAATTCTATTTAAGCTAATTTTGTCTTTAACATTTGCCTTAATTCGAATCTATAGCAGTTTACATCACCGTCGTCATCATTCTTCTTACATTTACTCGTTAAGATTCAAACAGCGTTCGATTAAGTTCGATTTGACATTTCTTTAAATAGCTAGTAAGGCCAATACGGGAGCTACAGCCACATAATTGTCAGATTAATAAAAACATAGTACAACTAAAAATCTTTACAATCTGACCTGAAAAAAGTGAGACTCTAGTGTGAACGTTAGTGGGAAGACAGTAAACAACAATAAATGTTTTTACATAT
This sequence comes from Scoparia ambigualis, assembly GCA_963921215.1. Taxonomy (NCBI): domain Eukaryota; kingdom Metazoa; phylum Arthropoda; class Insecta; order Lepidoptera; family Crambidae; genus Scoparia; species Scoparia ambigualis. The sequence continues at coordinate 26,885,034 of OY992517.1, read as the reverse complement.
CGTTAACCAAGAAAATTAATCAAACAAAAAGATTACTCATTGACCGACATACGTCTGACAAAGATTGATGATGTTAGGTGGATTTAATAGTAGGTATAATGTTGCACAGTAAACTAAAATTTAGTTTAGGTACACATCGAAGCAGTTGTTAAAAAAAGCTGTATAAACTAAACTAAATAAACTTTTCTACAATCACACCAATTATGTAGCCCAAGAGAAGCTTCGAAGAAACTCATTAAATGGTTACTAGACAACGGATAAACATACTTAAAATACTTAAATACATACTTATTATTATACATAGAAAACACCCGAGACAATTTAGAAAAAACAATAGTTTTTAAATTGACCCGACCGGGGATCGAACCCGGGACCTCAGAGATGGCGACACCATGAAAACCGGTGTACAAGCCACTCGACCAAGGAGGTCGTCGTATAGATGTTAGGTTTCCTCAAACATAATTTATTTACAGGGAGCTGAGTGTTTGGCGGCTCATTAAAAGAATATTGTTGTCGTAAAAGGCGACTAACGGACTAAAGACTCAAACAGCATAGAACAGCGATAGGCTCACTACCTATCACGCTGGGCACGTGTGCCGTTTTTATTAGGTGAAGTGACTCCGATTAACTCATAAGGTTGCTTCACATACCTATATCTGTGAAGTCACAGTTCCGACACAGTACCGGTACAGTGAAAAATATTCTTTCAAACATTCTCTATGAAATTTGTCAAAACGAATACGTCCGTGATTTGCTGGTGGCGGCACTGACACTGAGAGCATTGTCGTTGACAAGTGGGGATGCGTTCACAGAGAATGTAGGAAAAACACTGCGCCGGTACTGTGTCGGAACTGTGGCTTCACTGGTATGTGTGAAGCAACCTTTAGGGGATATTATAGTCGTGATCGTGAGTGTACCTATGTATGTAATTTATGAAGATTCCAGCAACAGCAGACAGGAATTACCTACTCCTTACAATAGTCTCGTACGTACTCTAATCTACTTAGATTAGACTTCGCTTCTGTCGCTTGAAGTCCTGTGTACGTAATAGTAAACGCTCACAAAGGATCGAAGTATTAATTCTGGTATTCATCACAGTAATCCATACAATATGAGGAAACCATTTTACGAAATGAGTATTATTAAATACGACCAGTGGCATATTTAGTATCCTCATACTACACAACAATTTAACACACATTAATAAGACATTAATTTTATAGAATGTACGAATTTTTTGTCACTAAATGAATTAGTTAGTAAATAATTGATTTGGAATGTGTTGTTAATATTTGTTTGTACCTCACTTTATGATCTATGTGGTCGAAATATTATATGAATTTATTTATTTATTTGTTATTTTAAACAAACAAACAGTAAGTCCTAAAAGCTGCTATAAGCCTTAAAGTCCCCTATCGCTAACCTATATTTGTACTTGAAAGAACTTTCGCAATACTTCCGAATAAAACAAAACTTCGTCTTCACAATCAGAAACATTGTTTTTTTGCTGCGTAAGTTTTTAATCATGTAGACGTAGGTAGGAGTACGTAGGAGGTAGGTACGTTAACAGAATGATTTTATTCTATTAAAACGCCAGCGATCGAGATTAAACATAAACTTTTAGTACCTCATTTTTTATTATGTCTGGGTTCACAAAAAGAGTTGGAAAATTTTCCACGAACGCTATTTAAATTTCTTAGCTAAAACTATTTCTTCGCGAGCCAGATTTTATAAAAGTTAAAAACACCTTTTGGAATGTCTTTTACAGAAGGACGTAACCTCAAATTTCAAAATAATTAACTTTAATACTTTTACGGCAGCAAATATGGAAGCCATTAGATTAACATGTTAAATAATAAACAAAATTAACAGATAGACGTTACAATTATTTGACACTCTTAGATAAGATATTAACAGGTCCTTATTTGTTTTTCTTAGTAGATACATCTACGACCTACCTAGCTTGGTCGAGTTTTTTAATGTATATATTTTTAAGAAGAGAAGTTTTGTTTTGTTGCGTATAGTTTTGTATTGTAAGAGCCTGATTTTTTAATATCGTGTAGGTCTAATTTGTAAGTCTAAGAATTAAACTTCACAGCAGTTTTAGCTATCTTCGATCTATCAGTCCTTAGGCCCTCATGAGAAGTCCTCTGTAGTCTATTGGTTTTAAGAGGTCGGTGGGCCTGATGTTAGGTGCTAAGACCGATGGTCCGGTTGAAGTGCACTTCAACCGGATGCTTCAACTACTTACTGAGAAACTGGCTTTCTTACCTATTTTTTATATAAGAATAATAATACTAATTTGTCGTTTCGGCAAACGGTCTTTTAGCTAAGAGCCTCGATCAACACCTAGAGAGGTTCTCTAGGTGTAGACAAGAGGTGAGGGACACGGTGCTGCCTCCATGTCAGGAGGTTCCTCACTCTGCAGCCCTAACCACCGACAGCTTGGGTCAATCCCCGCTGCCGGGGGCAACCTAGGTTAAGTTTTTTTATATTATTTGAGGCAAACGAGCAGGCGGATCAGAGCAATCACCGCCGCCCATGAACACCCGCAAAACAAGAGGAGTCGCAGATGCGTTGCCGACCTTTAAGAAAGGATTAGGGTTAAGGAAGGAATAGGAATTGTGAAGGAGGGGGGGGGGGGGAAGGGGCCTCTTGAACTCTCACTGGCCGGACGAAACACAACAGCACCAAGTGTCATTATTTCACGCCGAATAATCGTCGGGCGAGCCGGCCCAATGCGTGCTGCAACGCAGGGTGGCTCTACCACTCAGTCAGTGTCACTTATTTAGCACCACCCAGGACCTAATTGTCAGAGCACAATAATACTATAAGTAGTGTATTATAACTTTAATGTTATGGTGACGTATTTAAATAAGTTAGTAGTAGCTAGACGGGTGGACTTAAAACAAGCTCTTAACAAGAACAAACATTCACCCTCGCTGGGAGTCGAGCCCGGGGGCTCAGGGTGTGGGATCGCGGTGGTGGGCTAACTACTAGACCCCAAGAGGCGTTTAAAATATCCAACTGTGGTCTATGTACTCGGATTGGTTGGTGAAGCGGCTGGTTCTATGCCTTGCCTGTACTGTGGCAAAATTTTAAAGAATGTTTAATTATTCACTCTCATGTTTACTGTCTTGAGAGAGGTTACCAAGAAAACTAATATAGCCCGACCAGTTCGTGCGCGACCTTTACGCGGATAAATTTCTTCCGTGGTAGCGTCTGCCACTAATATGTCTTTACAAATATTAGTTACAATAATATTAACCTACCTTGTAGGACAAGAAATTTCATATTTGTAGTCAGACAAATCAGTGCCAGACGCTACCACGGAAGAAATTGATCCGCGTAAAGGTCGCGCACGTACTTGTCGCGCTATAACAATGGTATCTTTCTCTCAAGAAACAGTAAAACATCGAGTAAAACTAGATGTTTGAACAAATAATTGGGAATTGTAAATAATTGTGAATGATTTGTATATTCTTCATCGAATTTGGCTTTAGTATAGGTACCACCATCTTATCTAAGTCTTTCGCAGGGGTACAGCAGCTGTGTAAGTAGCATTATTGAATTCCAACAGTTAGAGACGTAGTCAGTTCGTTAGTCGAGGGTTCTGGAGAGGTAGAGTGTGCTTCAATTGAGGCATTGTCGTAACTTATCATTATGGGTTTCTACGTTGTTGAATTAAAAAAGTTATTAAACTTCGAAACCTTGGTTCTATGTTTTGGTCGGGTTGGAGTAATGTTCTATAACATTAAGGGTAGATGCGACCAAACTGGAATAAGGTATTATACCTAGATTAAACGCCGAATTTGTATAGACTAATCTCGGAGTAAGTCTTATTACAGTTTGGTCGAATTCACCCTAAGTGATTTACCCTTTGAAAATAATGAAAATTGTAACCTGATGGATAGACCTTTAAATATATTAGAGATAAGAGTTATTTTTGTAATACACATCTCTCTATCTAACAAAACAGGGATATAGATAAGTCCGTGTAACGTTACTTGCGGGCTCTCAGTGCAGTCTCCCGCTGGTAGATTGAACCAACGACGAAGATTGACGATACAATATTAGCTTTAAAAATAGCCCTAATTGGAATGGACGACGTGTCTCTATTATTTCTACACGAAATTTGTTAAACCTTCTTGTTGCAACGAAACGGTTATCTATATAGCCAAAACATTTTATAATTTTTGTAACATTTATCTAGAGTAAGGTAAGAGAGAGGTAAATTTCGCCAAAAAATTTGTTGCTTATGTTTAAAAATCATTCAACAGACGTAGAGAACCTAAATTTTCTAGATTTTTTTTGTAAAACGGCTTACTTACTAAAAACAATTAAAAGTCGATAGTTTGTAAAGAGATCTTCCTTTGTATGAGTAAATAGGTGCACATTATTTTACATTTTTTTAAGATACGATATCATTAAGAAAGCTTACAATCAACAAAAAAAAAAGTTGAATTTTTTGGTACCTACCAAGGTACATTGATAACGTATACTTTACATTCTTAATGTAGTTACTATAATATATTAAAAATACATTACCTTTTATCACTCAAAGGTTAATTTGACAATCACCAACACACCCGAACAGTTCATTATTACCAAAGTTGAAAAAATGTACCAAAATAATTGTACTTTTCAACTCACATCATTCGAAAACAAAAGCACGTAGTTAGTTAAACAACCATACTTTTTCACTGTTCCAAATTGAAAACAAAAACTTTAAAATATAACCTAAACAGTTTTTATGCAACAGTTTTCGTATACCATAGAGGAACTGTTAAAGTTTTAAACTTCGCAAATAGGCGGCGGCGTCTTCTCGTGCGGCCAAGTTTTACGGTGCGCTACACTGCAAGATGGCCGTGCGTATCGTACGCCCGCTCATTTCAGACTGGAGCGGAGAGCCATGTCCGCTACCACGTTCTTTTGAAAATCAGCTGAAAGCCACCGTTGGCGGGTAATTAAGAAGCCTATCGGGTCATTATGGGATGCTGTCTTTTGAAGTAGTAGTGAGCTTGTGCGTTTGACATTGAAATATGAATAAATCGCGCGAGTATGTTTTATGGAGGCGCTCGTTAAACTTCGCACGTTTTCAATTTCACTTTTTTTTCGGCGGGTTAATGTTTTCATGTGCAATGAGCAAGGTAGTTAACTAGGTTAATAAAAACCGCTTTTAATGATGGCATTTGCGTATTTATGTCTAGTTTCAATTTAAAAGCAAAAATTATGTAAGAAGGATAAAAACACGACATCTTATTGGTGAAAACTGTGAACTGTTCACACTCTTTTTTGTGGTAACACACCTTGCCCGGAAAAGAACGTGGAACAACTTTTCATCCAATTATTAAAAAAACAAATAACCTACTTATTTTAAATTTTATAATATGTACTTAATATTTATCTTTCGGTAGAACTATGTCGCGTATATAGCGGTGAAAGAATCTACTACCCCCTCTCTTCCCTTGGGTGTCGTAAAAGGCTACTAACGTACTAAAGACTGCACATACATCGAACAGCATAGAGCGGCGATTGGCTTACCACCTGTCACGCTGAGCACATGTACAGTCGCTATTTGGTGAAAAGTGGGCTACGGTAGAGAACTGCTTTTGCTGTCCTCATTGCCTAGTCTCTGACTAACCCTTAGGGGATAATAGTCCTGATTATACGTTATGCATGAAAGTTTGTATATTTCAGTATCCCGCCTCGGAGGCCGAGTGGGTGGTTCTTTCGCCATTATTTCGACAAAAAACATTATTTTTTAAATTCAATTTTCAAATTTAATAAATACTGCAGACATGACGCTTCACTTTTCCGCCAAGAACCAAAAACTACGCCGTCTCTTGTATAATACCCTAATTATCTGTCTCCAAGCTCTAGGTGAATGCGAACATAAATTAGACAGATAGCACTCATTATTTTTCATGAGGCGCCTCGAGACAACCTAATCCATACTTGTCAAAAAGGTCTTAAAATCGGGATGGAGCGGCTCAATACGAGCCCGTTTATATTAAAATACCTACTACTAAAACAGTTTTTATATTTTATTTATTTACGCATTATCATTTTGATAGCAGTGCGGGTCGGTGACGGGTGGACGGTTCTTTAATAGAGGAGCGACGGAACAAAAATAGTTAACTACTCAAGAGACAGAAAAAGACATGACACATGTTAGGCGTCAATTTTTTAAATCCTACCCAAGGTTGATTTAATTCCAAACAAAATTAGTTATTTTCGATACAAAAGTACCTAAAAATCCGACTGACGGAACAAAAATGGTTATAAACGATTTCGTTTTAACAAAACTGGTTAATTCCTATACAAAATACTTATCAAAATTGGTTAACTGCATTTAAAAAATATATACTTAAATAGCAATTTTTTTTGAAGAGCCTCACATACAATGCTCTTTTTTCTATATACACTTTTAAACTTTTGCGTTCCATTATAAAAGCACATTTAGACGGGGATTAACGCTAACTACATATTATAGGCATACTACGCATAGTAGGGTATAAAAAGGTATGCGTAGTATGCCTATAATAATAATATGTATATAGCGTTAATCCCCGTCTAAATGTGCTTTTTTTCTACTATTTTTCCTATCATAAAGTATAATTATTAATTAGTATGGTACAAAACTAACAGTTAGGTATTTGCATTTTTCCACAATCTAGACATTTTGTATATTTGTATTTTTGTTTCGTCGCTCCTCATTATTTGTACTGTTACCCGGGTGGGTAAATTATTAACGAACCACCTTTATATATGAGTGAGTAATTCTCTGTTTTTTTTTCTTATATAATGGTTTCGTGCGATCAGCACATTTAGCCAGTCTCAAGTTTTTAATAGTAATTATTATTTTCTTTACAACCCCTCCCCTTGGATTTTTTTGACACTTTTTTTAAAGTACGTCAAATTTGACAGAATGGAGCATAGACTATGCGATATTATGCGATAACAATACATAAGATGAACCACAGAACCGGAATAACCAAACTTGTTCATACTAAAGTAGTCTGTAAATCTATGAAAATACGGTACAAAGTCAAGTGTGTTTTTATAGGTGCGGTCTCATGCGACCGCTTGGGGTTTGACGGGTTAAGGGGATAATAATGAGTGATAATGAACGTTTAATGGTAAGTAAATAATTTAACCCCAAACCCCTCGAGACTCAATAAAGCTGTGGGACTTTATTGAGGTCTCACACGGACTTCTTGAAAGAATTTGAAAAGTGATGTTGCTGTTTTGTTTTATTTGCTAACACTCATTATTTTTTTTACCATTATTTCACATTAATATTTGACAAAACACAAATTATAGAAAATAATACAAAACTGCAGACATGACGCTTCACTTTCCCGCCTAGAAGTCCAAATTCTCTGTTCGAGTGAAGTGTGTTTCGCATTTTTTTATGCGTAGCCCGGGTTTGTGATCACCAACTCGCATTTGGCAAACGTGGTAATTTGCCAGTATCCATCAAATGTAGCGAAGACTACATTTCAAGCCAAATTAAATCCGTATAAACTTCTTTCCTTACGGATTAATTTTCAAAAAGGGTTGGCTTTTGAATCGAGTCGTCTGAATTTGAAGAAACTAACACTGTGGTAAGGGGGGAGGGGGGCTAAGGGGTTCTTAGATAAAGGTTTATTAACACTTTAGCTGCCTCAGTTGCGTTAAAATATTAAAAATACCACTTGAAAGTTTTGTCAAAATCAGCCATAAACCCTTTTTTAGGTTATATAGTACCATAGTAACAGAACCGAAGCGGGGGGAGGGGCTCGGGGGGCGTAACCCCCCGCCATCAACAAAGTCTAAAGAGTTAATTAGGTTAGGTTAGTATGTTGACCAAAAACACGCGAGCCGAGCGAGCGAGGCGAGCGTGCCACAGGAGCGGCCGGCGAAGAGCCAGAAACACCGTTTTTTTACGTGCGATGTTTTTTTACATACTCTCTCCTCTTTCCACACCTAAAGGGGGGTTCGCCCTTCCCCCCCTCCCCCAAATGTTGGTTTCGCGGTTGTCCAGTTTTACCAAACCCTCAATTGTTACGTACGATACATATCCTCAAAATACAAAGATAAACATAACTTAAAAACTACTTGCCTGCGGCAAGGGGGTAAGTGGGGGGGTACTCGTCCCCCTTCCCTCCCATCACACCCCTCCTCTCCCCAAATCAGGCGACTCGATTCAAAAGTTTTATATTCAAAAATAATACGTCCGTTGGTGCGTTCTCTTCCTTTGTAAGAGAATTTCCAACACACCTTTAACCCAGATTCCCCTACAGGGCTTTTAAACGCCCAAAAAAAGAGTATTAATTCTACACTCAATTAAATGTAGTTTTTGTGTATTGTGATCTACTTTTTCTTCAATATAGATATCAGATGCTACGGGTCTTTGTTTGAAAGAGTAGTAGAAATTACAAAAAATAGATTTTTGCTGTTTCTTTGGTTTCAAAGTTAAGTGAGAATTTTGGGTGGCACCATGGCTCCGAAAAGGTAAGTTTTTGTCCATATTTTGCTTTAAAATTTCACAATACCTATTTTTTTATTAATCTATTACCACTACCTAGTACGTAAATAGAAAATAAAACTTTAGCATTGAGTTTTAATTAACAATATCTGTCTCTAAAGTTTATGGCCGTTTAAACGCCCTGTAGGGGAATCAACGTCTGTCATATTTGTCAGACCTTCAGATAGATAATCATCAAAACATTCCAAAATGATTGAAGAACTGGAATACTTTGATGCCGATGATCAATTTACGGGTGGCGTTGCTATTTTTCTTAAGAAAATGTGGACGCAGAAATTACAGACGAGGGCTCAAGCGTTCATAGTATTTGCAGACAAATAACCTTTGGACAGTAAAGAGTGCTAGCTGAATTAGCGAAGAGAAGATGTAAATCATATACATCTGTGGATCAAAATGCGAGTATGACCGAGGGCATCAGTGCCCTCGGTCACAGTTGCAGTAGTTACTGTTGCAACTACTGCAGCTGTCTCCATCCTCATTGATGAGGTTGTATTTGCTTGCTCTGAGTGTGCCATGTAAACAAAAGAACTATTATAATCCAAGATAACGAATGTTATAATCTACTTGAGCTTTAGCATTGGCAAAAGCATGGCACAAAAAATTATGTGTCCGCTGCTGACAATGCGTGATAGTTCATAAAGGTTGACGAGCCTCCGTTGCTCTCTAGAATATCACCATCTTACCGCAGAGTAGTAGCAAGAGGCTTGCTAGAAATTTACAAAAGAGCTTCAAAGCGTGTGTAAGTCAGACTGTCGTAAAACTACCTAATTTGAACCTATCAAGTCATTTGGATGAAAACAGAAAAGTTTATGTATTTATGGAGAAACAAATTTATTTTGGAACAAATGTACCTTTTACTATGAAACCATGTTTTGTTGTTTGAATTTTTATTTATTTATTTTATCTATTTTATTTTATTTTAATATTTATACCAAAAAAAATTGTTTTATAACACATTTGGCCTTTTAATGCATTAATACATAGGTACCTTTCATACTTTATGTTAGTAGTGGATTCCCCTACGGGGCGTCTAAACACCCATCGCTTTTCCGATTTTCCAGTTGGGCTAGATTTTTTCCAGCATTTTTCCTAAGTCAATGAAACCCTAACTACGCACATATTAAAAAATTATAAACTTTGGAGACCAAAAATAATTTCATGGTAATCTGGGTTAAATCTACCTGATTTTCCATAATGCTAACCATAGGTTAGTGCAGTGGACCAATCCAAAGGTCATGGGTTCGAACCCCATTCGAGCTTTCCTAGAGACTGCTTGTTTTTTTTCTAGTGAACGTTTTATCCTAATCATACAGCCTAATCATTTTGTATTTAGGCAGAGGCAGGTTATATTTCGAGGCTGAGCACCGACTTCAAAACTTCTTCTTTCTAATCGTTCCCTCACTGCTGAGGATCGTGACTCTGATTCATCCGGTCAACCAACTGTCTCCATCGGCTGCGCTCAGTCGCTTGATGGAGCGCGGCGCTGACAGGCATCTCCAGTTGTTCTGAGATCTGGTCTGACCAACGTTTAGGGCTCCGGCCTCTTGGTCTTTTTCCTTCTTCTTTCCCCGTTACCGTTACTTCAAATCTATGTAGTTGATAAAATATTATTTTGTTTTCTTTTTAGTTTTTTATTGTTATTTTTATTGGATTTTTATTATTAGTGCCGATTTTAGTGCCAATTTTCTTTCATACAAACTTTGTCCGGAAAATTTCGAAAACAACGAAAAAGAAATCAGCCAAATTGATCTTTCTCAAGTGATGCGTGGTACAAGTGGCTATCGATTTTTAATTATGAAAAAAAACTTTCCTACAATCACACCAATTAACTAGCCCCAGAGTAGCTTCGAAGAAACTCGTTAAATGGTTACTAGACAACGGATAAACATACTTAAATTACTTAAATACATACATAATATACATAGAAAACACCCAGACCCGAGCCAACTTAGAAAAACAAACATTTCTAAATTGACCCGACCGGGGATTGAACATCAGAGATGGCGGCACCATGAAAACCGGTAAACAAACCACTCGACCAAGGAGGTCGTCGAAGAAAAATTATACAGATTTACAAATGAATTGACATCATTTCTTTAAGCAGAATCACAAAGAAATGCTTATAAATAATACGCATAATGATTTATATTATGTTTGTGTTAGATTTAAGACTCTTTTGGCTCAATTCCAAGAAGACACTTGAAACTATCCAGTCACAGTTCTATGAACAAGAATAGATAATATTCCGCTCATGTCTCAAGTAGCTTACTTAGTTTCTTAGTCCTTTCAAGAGTTATTGTAACATATTTTTTTAGACGTATGCCCTTTTATTTACTTATGTACATACACACGTGACTATAATCCCCAATGATATTTCATAGCATAATGTTACGTTCCTAGTGTATATATAGATAGCTGTAAAACTAAACTTATTTTCACGTGATTCATTAAAAATGTCGAACAAAAATACAGTAAGCTCGAGAGTAAAAGAGATAGCTATCTCTAAGCCATTGTGCTTCGAGTATGACGACCAACTGTCACGGACGACTCGCTTTAAGGGGTCAGGCGCGGATTCCCTAAATCGCAATACGTCTGATTATCTAAATTACCAGTTTCTCACTTCGTACACATCGCAAATCGTCTTAGTCGCAAAATGTCTAAATTTTAAAATAAGTATGAATCGGGTCGGGTCGGGCGTGGATTACCCAAAGCTAATTAATTATTTTCTGAATTATATTTGATACATATTTCGACTTTATCCAGTAAAATTATGAAACCTCTTTTAAAAATCAAAGTATTTATGGGTAAGAATAGAATTATAGGTATAGGAATTATGATTAATTATAGGCTTGTTTGACGCAAACTGATTGCGACATGAGACAATTGGGTAATAAATGAGTCTTCAACTCAAGCCGCGTAGTAACATACGTACTTATCTACTTCTTTTTAAAAATGTAATATCATTGAAAATCCTTAAAGGGTTAGTCGGAGACAAGACGTTTTTTTTTTTCGTGTGGCAACATTTCTACTAACAGCTGTTCTAAGTTTGCTCCCGTGAATTTTAACAAATTTATTATTTTTCGATGTAAATATTGACCCCCTTTCAATTATTCCCTGATATTGCACAACTAAACGTTTAACAAAGTGTTTTTTGTGACTAAGTGCTACTTATTGTGAATCATAAAACTTCAATCGAATCGGCGAATGACAGTTCATTATTCGAATTGTTGTTGGTAATTATTGTGTTATTTCATTGTTTTCTCTTTACAAGGTAGTATTTTTATCATTATTTATGCATTCTAAATAAACATACTTTTAAAGAGAACATTTTAGTTAAGTACACCTTTATTTTATTTGCTAAAAAGGGTACTTCTCTTTTTTTTTTTAAATTTCAGTTAACTTTATAACACTGGTTCTAATTGCTATAAGTACATTAAACATTTTATCAATTCAAAATGTATACCGGTACTAGAAAGACCTTGGCTCATCAGGAAGAGTCTAAGCTCCACCTGGCTTTGCAGGAATTGAAGGCATCCAAGGAGTTAATCAAACAATTGAATAGGGAAAGAGATGACAATGAAAAGGAAATGTTGGACTTACTGGATAGAAACAATAAATTGAAAAAAGAGATGTCTTCATTACATTCTGAGTGTAATTGTATTAATGAGGAACGGGACAAGCTTCAGTTGTTAGTAGACGGGTTCGACCAATGCAGGGATGAGTATGAGCAGGCCCTTGTGCGTATCTCTGGGTTGGAAAGGCAGTTACATGAGGCTAATTGTAGTATAAGTACTCTAGAATGTGACAAATTACAAGTAACTGCCATACAGAACCAAAGTCTGTTCGATGAGTTAGTTAGCTGTGCGCCTGAAATAGTTTCTGCTTCATTTAATATTAATCCTTTGGTAACAATTGACTTAACAAAGGAGGATAGTATTTATTCCAGTGCCACTATCCAGCCTGTTAAATGTAGCAGAAATAAATTAAAAAAATATATTAAATTAAATAAATGTATTAAGAAAACTCAACTTTTAATGAAAAAAAAATTGGTTGCCTGTAAAGTCGGTATACGGGCGAAAGTTTTACGTGACAACGACTTTGAGTGGTAAAATAATTTTAATGTGAATATTCATTCGTATAGTAGGAAGAAGGATGAAATAGGAAAGGGACGCGTGCCTTTCACTTTTTATGTCTGTCTCTCTCGCTCTTAGGCGGGCTAACCATGCCCGAGTGGAAGGGACGCGTGCCTCTCACTCGCTCTCATTGTGAGCGCATAACGTGAGCGGAGCGTAACGCAGTTTCTTGAAGTGTCACCCGGCAAACCAATTTATAAGACGTTGTCACGTCAAAAAGTCTATATGAAGAAAAATGTAACATTAATAAAGAAAGATTACAATTAGTTAATAAATTAAATGAGTGTTCATCATTATTAGAAAACAATAAATTAAAATATGACATTGAAATTGAAAAATTAAATTATAAGTTAACTAGTTTGCAGGAGTCATTAACAAGTATCACTACTAGGTATGAGTCCTCAAAGAAGGAGATTGGGGAATACATACTGGCCCTAAATAACCTTTTGGATAGTTCTCGGACTGAGAACTTTGATAATGAGTCTAGGCAATCCCTGGCGGCAGGCCTGGCTGCCTTGGAGCATTCCATGTCCATACCAGTGTGTGATCCCTCACCTCCTAAGCAGCTATGCCATGGTTTGTCCAGTTTGAATTCCAATATTTCTTACCAAAAAGACAATAAATGTACTAAAAGTAGCACTCTAATGTTTAGTGATGAAATTGGAAGAGGGTTGGGTCAATTTTTAAACACTGAGGGGCAAACTGTCTTAAATTATTGTATGCCTGGTTTGACATACCATGATATAATGGAAAAATTGATTTCACATGACCTTAATAATGTAGAAACTGTTATTATTTTAATTGGGAAAAGGGGAAATGTGAACAAAAAAGTATTAGTTAACTTTTATGAAAAATTACTTTCTTTAAATATTCCAAAAATTATAATGTTCACACTTCCTTACAGTAAAAACTTGCCACACGAAGAAAATAATTATAGATTTAAGCTTAATTTGACATTGAATACAATGGCTTTCTATGAAAAGAAAGTAGAATTAATAGACATAAATAAATTATTAGATAATAATTTTATATTGACAAAAGATAAATATTATCTTAAGACTTATTTTAAGCGACAGATAGCAAATTCGCTAGCATTTTATTTTAAGTATTTAGCCAATAACATGGCTAGCTCAGCGGCTTCTATTGAGCTGCAACATACTGACATGCCAATTCAGACTTTGGAATATGTTCCAAATAATTTAAATTAGATTATGAGACAATAGAGGACACCTCTAGCAAATTATTGGAATTAAATTATAAGACAAAAGAGGAACTCTCTTGCAAAATGTTTGCAAATAAAATGAAATTAAATCAATGTAAAAATAGCTTTATAAAAAGCCCCGGTCAATCAATAAATTTAAAAAATGTAGAATCTTTGAACATTGTTCACCAGAACATCCAAGGAATGATGGGCAAATATTTAGAGGTTGAATTGTTCATGAACTGTAATAATATTGATATTCTTTGCATTACCGAGCAATGGCTTAGAGACCATCAGTTCATGTTCAATTTTAAGAATCATTTGGTAGGAAGTTCGTTCAGTCGAGGAAATGCAATACATGGTGGCTCCTTAATTATTGTTAGTAAAAAGTTTAAATTAAAAGAACGCAAAGACATAGTGAGCCTCTCGGTTGAGCGAACAATAGAAATAGCTTGTGTGGAGTTGGAGCAGTTTGTTGTGATAAGTGTATACAGACCTCCTTCAGCATTGTATGATCTTTTTGAAAAAGTTATGGATGAGACATTACGTAAGGTCCGCAATGTAGGTAAAACAATAATTGTTTGCGGTGATTTTAATATAAATTTGCTAGAAAACTCCACATTGTCAACTAAAATTAAAAACTTATTTCTATCATACAATTTGAATAATTTATTTTTGGAGCCGACAAGAATAACTGCCACTTCGGCCACCTGTATTGATAACATATATACAAATGTAAAACCACTGGCTAAGCAAATTATTAATAACCTGGACTCTGACATTGTGGCCAAATGGTCAGCTTTCCACACCAGCGTAAGCAAGTGATGAAAAAGAATATCACTGTTGTGCCAAAAACTGCAGGTCGGTTGGAACGCTTTAAAAGCAATCTAGATACAAAATTAAATTATTTAGAATACAATAACAACCCTGATGTCTTTTATAATGATTTTTTTAACATATATTGTTCAGAATTTAATAAATCTTTTGTTCCAAAAAAGATCTCGGTTAGTGGTACTGCATCTTTTAATGAATGGGCTACAATTGGTATTCACAAAAGTAGGAAACGCCTTTATGAACTTTATGGTGAACGGTGAACTTCAAAGTTATTTAAAAGAGTATGCCGATTAGCCAAGGCAAACTATCTGAGTTCTAAGATTAAGAATAGTAATGACAAAATAAAAATGACATGGAATATTATAAATAGTGAAACAGGAAAGGTCAGAAGTCGTAATAATGAGTACAACTTAAATTGTGATAATAAAACCTTGACTTCTGATGCTGATGTTGCTGCAGCATTTGAGAGGTTTTTACTGACATTCCAGTTTCAACTACAAAAGCCTTGATTTCCTCCCCCACTGTAGCTGAATCTGTTTTGAAGGAGAATGTTAAAGATTGTGAAAGTAATTTCAGTTTTCAAAAAAATTGTGTTTTAGATATATTAAAAACATTTAACACTCTCAATAAAAAGAAAACTGCTGATCTGTGGGGTAATTCCGTGGATGTCGCTAAATCTGTAATTATGACAATAGCTCCAGTTTTAACTTGCATATTTAACGAATGCATTGACTGTGGTGTTTTTCCTGACCTAATGAAACATAGCAAATTAATCCCATTGTTTAAATCAGGTAGCACTTCTGACCCCTCTAATTTTAGACCTATCTCTGTGCTACCCACATTTAGTAAAATTTTTGAAAAGTTGATGCTAGACCAAATTCATATTCATTTTCATAGAAATAAACTTTTACATTGTAAACAGTATGGTTTTACTAGGGGTCGCTCAACAACTGGTGTTGAGCTTTTAATCCAAATATTTGATACCTGGGAGGAATCACAGGATGCCCTAGGGGTATTTTGTGATTTATCCAAGGCTTTCGATTGTGTTTTACATGAAACTTTGGTCAGGAAGCTTAACCACTATGGAATTAGGGATGCTTCTTTGAGCCTTCTAATCTCATACTTGAGTAACAGGATTCAGAAGGTCGACATTAACGGTAAAAGATCTCCGGGATCAGTGATTACAATGGGAGTTCTGCAGGGTTCAATACTAGGTCCATTCGGGTTTTTGGTTTTTATTAATGACTTACCTTATTTTGTAAAAGACAGTCATGAGATAGTATTGTTTGCTGATGATACTTCACTTTTATTCAATGTGAAACGACGACACCCAAATTATGACGATGTGAATAATGCGATCTCAAAGATTGTTCACTGGTTTAGTGTAAATAACTTGCTATTAAACGAGGGAAAAACCAAATGTGTAAGATTTGTATTGCCTAATGTTAAGCAAGTAACAACTAGTGTACAAATTAAAGATAAGAATGTGAATCCTGTGGACACCACTGTGTTTCTAGGCATCACGTTAGATGCCAAGCTTCAGTGGGGCCCACATATAGCTAAATTGTCGAATAGACTTAGCTCTGCGGCTTATGCAGTAATGAAGATCCATCAGTTAACTGACGTTGATACAGCTAGATTAGTTTATTTCAGTTACTTTCATAGTGTAATGTCGTACGCCATTTTACTGTGGGGAAATGCTGCCGACATTCAAACTATCTTTGTGCTGCAGAAGAGGGCTATTCGAGCAATATATAACCTACAGGCTGGCGACTCTCTCAGAGAGAGATTTAAGAATATAAATATAATGACAGTTGCATCACAATACATTTATGAAAATTTGATTTATGTTCATAAAAATACTGGAATGTTTTCAAAAAACAGTGATATTCACAATGTAAACAATAGAAGTAAGAACAAATTAGCAGTACCTTATACTAGGCTCCATAAAATAAATAATTCTTTTAGGGGTCTGTGTGTAAGATTTTACAACAAAGTACCAAATGAAATTCAGAAATTAGATCTCAATAAATTTAAAATCAAAATCAAAGAAAAGCTTATTATAAAGTGTCAGATTACACAGAAGACAAAACAGCTTGGATCTGAAATGCTCCAAGCACTCCAACAGCTATTTCTAATTGTCTTTATTTAATTACATACAATGTAGTATCATTGTATGTATTGTAATTTTGTATTGCATCATTTTTTTTATTTTTAAATTCATATTTTGTATTGACCTGGTAACGACATACTCTTTTTTTTGTTTGTAAATGTCGTTGCTTTTGTGCGCTGTGGTTTCTTGCGCCCATTCTTTGCCACAGTTAAAAAATTATGTCCTGAATGGGTGGTAGGTTAAAAAAGATTTGGACGATTCAAAGTACTTATTAATTGAGTTAATTGAATAAATATATTTTGACTTGACTTTGACTTGACTTGACTTGACAAGGCCATGAGGACCGCAAAAGTCTTCCACTGCCAAGGTCCACGTTTCACCAAATGATAAAGTCTGGTCAACGAAAGCTGAACCTCGTAGTTATTTGATTGGCAACACTTTGTCTCTATGTGTGTCTATCTGAGGTGTCATGTCGTATGTCAAATTGAAATTATTTTTCTGAGAAAATCGCAGCTGTGTGAGTGACCCTGTTGTTACCCAGTCATGACTTTTGTGAATTTGCCGCGTTTTTCCTGGTTCAGCTTTCGTTAGCCAGACTCTAACTGCATATGACATGCTCAGCGTGACATCTATGTATGTAAGTAAGTATAAAAAATAACAACACCAAAGGTTAGGCACAACAAAACTAGTAGGTTATGTCATGTCCACGTCCAATTGTCGCACAATTTGCATCACAAATTGTCGTCAAAGAAAGTGACATCCTGTTAAAACATTCAAAGTAATTACACAGAGCTGCCATTCGGACGCAAATGTTATTGCAGAGAGTAAGCTGCGACACGCGTTAGAAGTCGTAAAAGCTGTGTCATTTATAATTTATTACAAACGTGTTTCCTTTCTTAAGTCACTCGCTTTTTTAGAAATCTTTTTTTCTTCTTTAAAGCTGCGGTTCGGTCATTTAGCCAGTGTCAAGTAAGGGAGATACACATTCTCTTAGTTAAACTAAAATTTTATAGTGAATTAGCTTTTGAACGCGTCTTCGGTCTCGTATATTCTTTGTGGGACTTTGTAGCCTGTAACAGTATCCAAGGCTTCATCTATCTCTGTACGAAAAATCATAAAAATTGGTTTTGTTCATCTATCTCTGAACAAAAAATTTAAAAAAATTGGTTTTGTTCATCTATCTCTGTACAAAAATCATAAAAAATTGGTTTTGTGACTTAATTAAGCGTTAAAGCGCAACAAACAAACTTACTTTCACATTTTTTTATTTTAGTTAGGATTCATAGAAATTATTTCGCCAGCAACAGAAATAGACATACGAAACGGAGCTATCCTATTTAATTGGTCAGTACTTATAGCTATTCTTTGGGAGCACATCGGAAATTGCGAAAAAACAGGTAAAAAATGGCACATTAATTTAGCTCGAAAAGTATTTGCAGTTTTGTATGCAACAGCTGATTTATTATTGGCAATTTCTTTGTTGCTTCCACACAAAAAGTTTTTTTGCACTTTTAAGATAGCAGTTGCAGAAAAATTATACCATTTTTACAAAACACCGAGTATACAAAATCAAAACAAAGGAAAAACACCAGCTGCCACCTTATTGGTTATTAACTTAGGTTATGAGGCGATGACACAAAGCGTCCACACAAATTTCATAAAGGAGAGTGGCCATAAATTAAGATTAGCGGTTAATTAGGATGGTGTTTATTCGCAATCAACCGTCGTAAGAGGGCAGCGGGTGTGCTATCTCCCGCCTTATTAATGCCGGGATATAAGGTCGTTTATTGCATTTTATATACGCGGGGCTTTGCCACATGACACCACTAAAACAAACTTTATTATAATTACAGATTATCTCTCCATGTGAATATAATATTCTAACTTTTTTTTATAAAAGAAGGAGGCAAACGAGCAGGCGGGTCACCTGATGGAGAGTAATCACCGCCGCCCATGGACACCCGCAAAACCAGAGGATTCGCAGGCGCGTTGCCGTCCTTTAAGAGGGTTTTCTCATTTCGGTTTCCCATACAAACTTCCAAGTCGAAATTTTTAAAAACCAATCAGCCAATTTTGTTGAAACTTTGCATGCAAAAGTAAAACACAGGGATCTTAAACAAACTGTAGAAAACATTTGTAAAAAACCTTTTTTGTAAACTTTCATCAAAATTGGCTAATAGGTTTTTAAAAATTTCGACTTGGAAGTTTGTATGGAGAACCAAAATGCGTAAACCCTCTTAAGGAAGGAATAGGAATTGTTAGAGGGGGGAGGGGGGTTGCTTGCTTGACGTTTCACCAATTAATAACAACTGCACATGTGTTGAGCGAGATAGGTGGTGAGCCCATCGCCGCTTTATACTGTTGAATGTATGTGCAGTCTTTAGTCCGTTATTTGCCTTTTACGACACCTTAGATGATAATTGAGTAGGTATTGTAAAGTTTATACCATGTTAGGGCGCTGGCTGGTTTTGCTTTGTAATAATTTATAAATAAAACGTAATTTGAAATGACAAGATGTCAAACGGGGAATAGAGGAGAACAATCGGAAGTGCCAACATGGGTAGACTTGACCATGTTATTTTTATATTTTAATAATGTAATTTAAATAAACATATAAATAAATAAATAAATAAATATCTATATTTCAGGCAACAAACAATGTACAGGATGGTAAAGATACAAAGAGGCCAATATAAAAATGTATTATACATAAACGTATACAATAAATAAGTCGACTACTAAATAAAGGTTGTTGTTATTATAACAAACGCCCCCCAACCTTTACAAGTTCTACAGTACCTAGTATTATTTATTTACATTAATTGACACAGCTCAATAGTAAATAATCATAAGAGTCATATGTAATTTGTAAACTTCGGAAATAATAATAATAATAATACATATTGTAACTAGGTATAGTAATAATATTTGTTGAAAATATTTTATTTTGATTTACTTATGTTAAACTGAATTGGTTGTTTGCACAGTGGCACGCGCCTTTTTTTCAGCAAAGGTATCTGCAGAATACCAGTGCCGTGACAGTACGCGTTGTCACGGCTCAAACTGAGCAGAGGCCTATTAGGTGTACCTACCCAAGTTGGTGTTTATTTTTAAGTTTTATTTTTAGTTCATTTCATTGTTTATATTTAATTTTTTTCTACATTATAAAAAAAAATGTACGTAACACATACATATTACATATAATCACGACTATTATCCCCGAAGGGTTAGTCAGAGACTATAGGATATTGCCCATGATATCTTTATATACATAGTCCACGTTTCACCAAATAGGTAGCAACTACACATATGCTCGGCGTGACTGGTGGTGAGCCTATCGCCGCTCTATGCTGTTGGATGTATGTGCAGTCTTTAGTCTGTTAGTCGCCTTTTACGACACCCAAGGGAAGAGAGGGGGTGGTGGTATTCTTTCACCGCGACGCGATTAGGTTATCCGCATGTACGTAGGCTAGATAACTGGGCGGCCTAGATCTCAATATACTTTTTGATGCCGTGATGGAAGTCAGCATTCACTGAATAGCTAATCCGGAATATGGAAAAGATATGTTTTTTCACATTTTTTCGTTTATCGTTGTTACCGAGACCGATCCTAAATTTTCAAATAGATTTGATAACACATTTTGGCGATTTTGGCAGATAATGCTTTGAATCTTTCTTTATTTACACTGACAGGAACAGACGTAGTTATTGCAATCGAAACTTTGTATGTGATGGGCGTAGGAATAGGGGAAAAATATATACAAACATACTGAAAGGAATCGCTCATACATTTCTTCTGGTTGGAAATACAACAGATATGGTATATTGCTAAGACGATTGAAGAAGTGTAGTAAATTAAGATTTTTTTCTTAGAAGGCAAGCATATTAATGGGTGAAGTTGGAAAAGACAATATTTGAAATAACATTATAGGTATTACTGTTATTTAGTATGTATTCTAAATCCGATGTGATACGCAGAACACGCAACCGATTTTCGAATTGCAAAAACAGGAATGATGTGAATAAATTACGTGTTATAGAATATTTTATTCCTAGAAGCAACAATTAATATTGAGAGTAGAATTATCAAGTCCAAACTGACTGATTCTAAAACTTGTTCGAAGTTATTTTACTGGCATTTCGCTAATTTAACTTTTAGCATGATAATGATCGGTGACGTCTCTGGAGGCTGACTTGGACATTATAAATTATCCTTTCTAACTCATCTGACAGCCAAATTACAACTTAAATTGGAAATAGTTTTTTTCGCACAATTTAAAAAAAATACTTATGTAAAATTAAATAGAAATAAATTTGCATGATATAGTTTTAAAATACCTACCAAAAGTTATTTTGAGAATACTTGATAATTTGTAACTGTTTTTTGTAATTGATGATTAATTATAAATGAGATGGACTACGACTACGACCCATCATGTTTGCCGAATAGGATACAACTCGTTTCAAACCTTATCTATAAAATACATTTACTTTAATTTCATCTATCTTTCGGAGACCACGGGTATGATTATATATTCTCACTTGTGATCTTGGAATTAAAAATAACATAAAAATAAAATACACTATCATAATAATGTGTAAAACAAAAAATAATTTTAAACAAAACCGTCTAATTTTGTAGATTCAGTTCGAGTGTGAAAATGGTCTTAGGTGACTTCGAATACGAGTAATAAATATGATTATTATGTACCGGAGTGGTACTGTTCCCTGACTCTGGTAGAGTAGGGTACAATTACCTACTCATGATCGTTATTGAAATATAAATATTGGACGTTTATAATTTATGACATTATTATCCTCATAGCTCCTCGGTAGTCGAAGGTGCCGTGAGGAAAATGTACTAACATTTTCGACCCTATCGTCAAGTGAAATGGACACTGAGATTGTGCGGCAAAGGAGATCTCACCAACTCGCATTGAGCCAGCGTGGTGGGTTATGTCCCAACATTCCCCATGTGCTGTTGTCCGTGTGGGAAGGCCTGTGCCCAGCAGTGGGACGATTATATGCTGATGATAATTGAGATATAGGGAAAACAACACATGTTATAAAAAAGTGAAATACACGTGTTTTATTTTTTTCTACACACGTCACCCCCTTTTGACGTCAAACTCTAACGTACCACACGTCTAAAACATGTGGCGAAACTCTCCATTTTATCACGTGAGTGTCATTCACCATAGGAAAAAAGACGTATAATTTTGCAATCCTATCCGTTTTAACTATTGAGGTATTATAACTACAGTGGACACTGCTAAGCAAGTTGTTGCGCACTCATTTGCGGCCTAAACGCCTCAGTGATTGTGACTGACCTAAGCTTTTCAATGTACCTACATGGCGAGATTTTTCGGTACTCATTTCATTTAGTAGTGCGAGAGAGTAAGTGTCAAAGTGACGAAGAGCTCCTTCACAAATTGCAATTCTGCCAAAACACATATACGCCAAATGTATAAATAAATAAAGAAACTTTCTTAGAATTACACAAATTATCTAGCCCAAGAGAAGCTTCGTTATGAAACTCGATAAATAGTTACTAGACAACGGATAAACATACTTAAAATACTTAAATACATAATTATTATACATAGAAAACACCCAGACCCGAGACAATTTAGAAAAACAATAATTTCTAAATTGACTCGACCAGGAATCGAACCCTCGGGACCTCAGAGATGGCGACACCATGAAAACCGGTGTACAAACCACTCGACCAAAGAGGTCATCATAATATGTCAATGCAGCTACTATTCGGCTACAATTTAGTATAGGATTGTGTATCTAGTTTCTACATTGTGATCGAAGCGATTGTAGACCGTGCGGCTGCAAATCAGTGGCGCAAAAAAATGCTACGCAGTACGCCTCTAGTTGTAATACCTCAATGCCTGTAACTGACGACCACCTGTGGGCCAACAATAAGTCGTGTTTTCGTCACGTTTTTTCTCCTGTGCCTGTTATATTATAATCGATACCGGTTATTCAGCGGTGTGATCGCCACATCGTAACATTCCGTATTGGAATACGATACCCCTCATACTTACCTAGTTACTACTTTTACTACAAATTAGTATTTCAAAAATGTATGTAGTATTTGCGATTGTGTAGTATTATTAAGTAACCGTGCCGCGTAGCGGTGAAAGAATACTACCACCTCTCTTCCGTTGGGTGTCGTAAAAGGCGACTAACGGACTAAAGACTGCACATACATGCAACAGCATAGAGCGGTGATGGGCTCACCACTTATCACGCTGAGCACGTGTGCAGTTGTAATTTGGTGAAACGTGAACTTAGCAGAGGATTGCTTCTGTGGTCCTCGTTGCCTAGTCTCTGACTAACCCTTTGGGGATAACAAGAATTCTATGAGACAAAGTGAGCCTTATTCAATGTCAACAATTGCGTCATCAGCCGGGTCCACACCAGGCTTATAGGCTCGCGCGGCAGCCTCGATGTAGTGGCTTGCGAGCATGGCCTCGTGAGGCAGACTCGAGATGCACACCCGAAACACCGAGACGAGCCTCGCGAGGCAGGCCGAGCCATCAGAAGTCCCCGAGAACCACTGTCCACACTGAACGCACAGCGCACCCTGAGGCACGTTTGAGCGAGTCCCGTTTACCGACAGCTGGCAGCTACGGCTCAACCCCGAAGCACGCTCGGCCGAGGCAACGTGCGCCCGAGGCAGCCCGAGCCGCGTCCACACCCACCGCCGGAGGCATTGGCTCGCGAGGCTGCCTCGCAGGCCGTGCTCGGTCGGTGAGGACGCGGCTATCGGCATTCGATCTTAACATCTTGTACTAACAACGTGGATTAGTTAAGAGGCCTATTACATCTCGAATGTGATTTTAGCGTAAAATGCCCTTTTTCGCATTTAGTAGTAATTTTGCAGTTGTATATATCGTTTTTATCGAAATAGGATAATAAATTGGTGCATAATATTACAAATCTCCATTCTGTGAGCACAAGTTGAATTCGGACGGCCGGCGCATCGCATTTTGTAGTATTTTGCAGTTGTATTTATCGTTTTTATCGAAATAGGATAATAAATTCATTATAAAATCTTTATTCCTCATGAAGTTACAATTACTCTGGTATAAATTATGCTCAATAATAATATCGTAGATAGGAGAAATTCACAGTTAAGTTATAACAATTTTCGAAGTTTTTTGGTTTTTATTAAAACTTTTTTTTTATATTTAAGATTTTTTTCGTATATAAAATCAATAATATCTAAAAATTCGGAGGCCGCTAAGAGAGCTAGGACCCTTGTCAGACAAAGTCGGCAGACTTTCCCTGTTTGTCGACTTTACTGAAATATCATACAACGATTACCTTTATGCCGAATTTTCAAGTTTTTTGAGTTTGGTCCCTTTATGCCGACTTCATAATTAATTCATAAATTTCTTAAGTTATAACGATTTTCGAAGTTTTTTGTTTAGAATAAGATTTTTTTCATATATAAAACCAATGATATCTAAAAATTCCTAGGCCGCTAAGAGAGTTAGGACCCTTGTGCCGACTTTCCCTGTTTGTCGACTTTACTGAAATATCATACAACGATTACCTTTATGCCGAATTTTCAAGTTTTTTGAGTTTGGACCCTTTATGCCGACTTCATAATTAATTCATAAATTTCTATTCGACTTTAAAAGAGATAACATTATAATTTTTTATTTCACTTGTTTAGAACAGTAGTTCAATCGATGAGCTCAAAAAAGTGCCTTCGCGCACTTTATCAAAATCTTTCTCTGCAATTTTGGGTTTAATTAATTAGTTAAGCAAAATTTACAAAAAGCGAGGCCGCTACGCACTATTCCAATAGCTATTCTACACTATTCAATAAGTCATAATTGTTAATGTATTTTTGTTTCTGAGATCCATAACGCCAAAATTGGCCATTTTACGCAATAATCACAGTCGAGATGTAATAGGCCTCTTAAGAACAGGCGAGCTAAATTTTATGAACATACTATGAAAAATAAAACAGAAATGCGGTTCTTAACCTCTCTTTACATTAACTGGATGCAATAGGGCTTAGTACCGCTAGCTCCAAAACTTCTATCCCATCAACACCAAATCTAATGGTGCTGCCGAATTGATTTGACACTGCGGATTAAGCATGGCGTCATCAAATCCCTCCTTCTTTTGGTTGAATCCCTCTCGTATAACCACTTCTAACACTTTTCGATTGTATAAATAATTAGGATAGCTTATTTCTTTAGTTGAAAATGTCTTTGTATATCGTGTATAAAATTCTATATTCTATCTTTATATGTATTATTCATTAAAATAATATTCATTTTGATCATGGAATCGTTTTACTAATTTATATTTGTATTAACACCATCAACCAATCGTCAGGTACCTACGTTAGCTACGCCGAGACCCGCCAAAGCGTATTCTTCATTTACTATACTCAAGACAAGTGTTTCAGGAGAGTAGCCACATGAAATTCTGTATAAAGCTGTGTATTTTCTTGCGCCCATTCTTTTTCACAGCGAAAAAAGACTTCATGAATGGGTGGTAGGTTAAATAAATATTTAAAAGTGCTTATTAATTACCTAGTTTTATTTTAATTGGTATGAAACACAGACCGTGGTCTGTGGTATGAAAATATATTTTGAATTTGAACAAGTGCTAAAGCTAATTGCCTGTATATAGAGGATTCGATCCCGGACCTTTTTCCCAATCCCGAGATGACGGAATTGTATATAGGCAATCCCGTAATCCCGGGATAACCCCGGGATTATGAATATGAAATAAAAATCATTGTTTCACATGAAAATCAGCTTTTTATTGACTAAATTATGAAATGTTTGTAAATCTGTCAAAAGTGGGGGTCAAAGTTGCTCGCGTCCGTAGGTTTACCCTTGACACCCTACACGTGATCCCTGGGTGGTGCTAAATGAGTGACACCAACTGAGTGGTAGAGCCACGCTGCGTTGCAGCACACATTGGGCCGGCTCGCCCGGCGTAATACCACCCTCTCACTAATATTCGGCGTGAAATAATGGCACTTGGTGCTGTTGTGTTTCGTCCGACCAGTGAGGGTTCCGGAGGCCCTTCCCCCCCCCCCCTCCTCCCAATTCATATTCCTTCCTTAAACCTATTCCTCCCTTAAAGGCCGGCAACGCGTCTGCGATTCCTCTGGTTTTGCGGGTGTCCATGGGCGGCGGTGATTACTCTCCATCAGGTGACCCGCCTGCTCGTTTGCCTCCCTCTTTTATAAAAAAAAAAAAAAATCTCTTAAAAAAACCACTTTTACCTAAACTTCTATATGAAATTCAAAAATATTATATTATGTTTTTAGAGATCAAAAATAATTGTTAAACTAAATGACACGCTACTATTGTGTTGTCAGAAAGAAAATTAAACATACTTCTTCTAAGCGAATTGAAAATTAAGATATGTATAAATCTTTGAATTTTTTTATTATTTTTTATTGTGGTACGCCAAAACGGCTTCACTCTGCCTGATGAAAAGCAGCCGGTGAAGCCCAAGAAGTGAATGCGTTCATCACAGCGCTACCACGCTATGGTGAACGCTCACACTATGGCGGCCTGCATAAATGCTTTTTTACGCCCCGCTTAAGTAACCCAGAAGAGAAACACGTGTGCGAGAAGCGCATTCCACAAACGGGCAGTTCGGCAAAGGAACGATTGTCCAAACTTTTTGGTACGTGTCTTGATGGTCAGCACGGTATGAGGGTGTGTGGGCACATAATATTATCTATTTAATATTACTGCACACTACATACTATATTAATCAAAATAAATATCAATTATATAATATTAATTATGTATGTAAAACAAAGGTATATACTTAGGTACAACATTTACTTAGTCTAGTTATATTTACTTAAATAAACTTAAAGTTATTTTAATCATATTTACACTTACCTCAAAATATCTTTTTACACTAAACAATAACGATAACATATTTATTCCTAATTCTAATTACACACAATATTATTTACCATCATAATAACATGCGACAATGTTATCTACCAGACAGCGAGGCGCCGTGCTTTGGAAACGCGCATCACAAAAAACGGGCCTATTGTTCGGTAGGCACTAATGAGTTGCCGCCGGTGCCGATCTCTGTGCGCCTGCGCACGTAGGCCAGTCGAGACCCTAACACGACGCGAAGGTCCAATCAACGAGGACATTTGTTGTATGGAGACTTCCGAAAAATTCCTCTGCCTCTGAAATTTGGCATGTGATGAAGTTAGGTAATACAGATTACAGATGTACAATAATCCAACAAAATTTGTTACGAGAAGTTAGGTATTTTTACCAAAACATGAAAATCGCTTATAACTCTCTGTGAATATTTCCTCAGGCTGAAATTCTTTCTGTATACCTACGAGTACGTATGTACTAGTTAGAATAAGTGTGTCAAAGAATCCAACATTTTTTCCATTTCAGAGAACCCCAAATTTTAACTTTTAACATTTTCCACTATAACTTCCACTGAAAAAATGCTCCGTCCATTTTTATTTTTTAACATTTTTTTAAATCATTAAATAGACAGCTTTGTTTAATAATCCAATAAATTTTCCATTTCAAACATATTTTTTTGGTTTTTTCTTAATAACGTGTTTAGAAAAATTGCTCCGTCCATTTTTGTACTTTTAATAGTCATATTATTTTATATTTAATCAGATTTAACAATAATCCAACAAATCGAACGATTTGTATTTTTTACGAAATTATTATGTTCGCTGATTTATCTTGACCGCTCGGAGCTGCTTTGCCCGCACTTGCTAGGCAATTTTTAATTTATACCCACAGCACAGAGAATATACACAACGGTGTACTTACAACGGAGCGCTAAGAAATTAGCTTTTAAAAGAATATTTATTACTACTTACTTTGCGTTTCAAATAAACGTTTGATACTTGTACAATATGCAAAAAAGGTCAACAAGTAGGTACCTACGTATAATAATGTTTAGAAAGACCTACTACCTAAAGAGATTAAAGGGTTGACCTTCACTTGAAACGCTTGCTCGGAGCTGCTTTGCCACGCACTATTTTGTTTGGTGGCCAGCCACCGTTATTATGCCGCGGCCACACGCTTGGCAAACCTCAACAAGCCGTCACAAATTCAAACGTGTCTATAGAGCGATTGGCTTGGTTTGCGTAGGTTTGCAAACGCTTGTAGCCGATCCGTCATGTGTCGGTTTTTAGTCACAAATCAAAGTGAATTTTCCGCAAGCGCTTGCGAAGCGTCCACACGTTTGTGCCTACTCAAAGTATTCACAGACGATCGAACTTGGTTGGTTCCGGACCACGAACATGGTGCGCTCCGAACTAACCATATTCGATCGTGTGGCGCACGATCCGCCGGATATTATTATTATTAGTATCGGTACGACTGGATCGGAGCGCTTGCACATCGAACGCGGTGCGTTCACCGTGCGATTCTCTAAGCTAAATACATATATAATATATAGTACTCTATGGCTAAAGCCTGAATAGCTGCGGCTGCCGCAGCGCTGAGAAATGACTATGTCTCTTTCATATTCATAGAATTGGAAAGAGACAGCAGATCACAGCTATTCGCGCAGCGTCTATGTGTCGCTTAGAGAATCGCATAGCCGAACCGATTCGTTCGTGTGGACGGCGGCGCAGCGAACCATTTGTCGGTCTAGTCGCTATTGTGCCACCGTACGCGCAATACGTCGCGACGTGTTCTCAGACATAGATTCGGTTCGGAGCAATGCCAAGAAGACATCAGATGCACGCAATCAAGCTTTTCGAATACTTTTACACAAAATCCAACAATTCAATAAATGCTTCGGAACTCATTCAAAGATATATACAAAAATCTTTATCATCGAGATCTTTAATGAAATTCGTATGACCGTACTATTGTCTGTTTCTGAGATAAAATTTTGCCCTTACTTTTACCTTGTCCTTTTGTTATGTAATGGCGATGTAGCAACGATAGTTGCCACAACTAATGCAATTTTGGCCTGTTTTTTATAGAATAGGCGGCATGTTGAGACGTGTTCACGCTATGCTAGCACAGACTGGACGGTTCGGAGTCCGGTACGCGCGTCTGTTGTGTAAGCGCACCGTACAGTTCGCTGGTGCGGGTCGCACCAAGTTCGATCGTCTGTGAATACTTGTCTCGTTTGTGCAAACAAACCATTGAGGTACAATAAACTAGAGTAGACGTCCAATACAAAGATTGTACTCAGCTAGATGACAGCAGGCATCACGTGGTACGTTGGGGAGGGGGCTTGGTTGTTATAGAATAAGTCCGAGAGCGCAGATGCGACACACTTTTCATACAGTTTTATCGTGTTGTAGGAGAATATTGTTAAAAATATACAAATCAATCGGTAGTTAGTTTTAATGTTTTATTGAATTTTGTAATTGTAATATTTTAAAATAAGTAAATTAATGCAAATAAAATAAGTAGGTAATAATATTATAAAATCTTTTTTTTTCAATCATTATGTAGATGTCAATAATATATTAATGAGGTATGAGGCCTTCCTGCTTCATCTGGAATTACTTATTTTACGAACTTATTTATGTATTTTCATAGCTCATGGAGTAAATAAAAAAGGTGAATGAAATAAAATACATTTATTTACAACTGACTTACTTACATTAAATAAATAAATGTAAGTCAGTTGGAAGTGAATGTATTTTATTTATAAATTTTATTCAACTGACCATATAGACGTGGTTCTGTTCAAATTTCATAAACTTCCTTTTAAGTTTTAGTAGTAATGTTTGTAAAAGCTAGCCATCAAAAACATACTGGTAAAAAACCAAGTCTCGCAACTCAGTTCTTCTACCGTAAAAAGTTGTGTGATCCATGTAATACCAAGTCGGTTGACTTGGCCATCTCACAAGTAATACATACATTATGTTATATTATGTTAAATTAGATTATTTAGTTCACTTGGTATTACATGGATCTCACAACTTTTTACGATGGAAGAACTAAGTTGCGTGTGAGACTTGGTTTTTTTACAAGTATGTTTTTGATGGCATCTCATTTCTTTTTGTAGATAGTCCTATTTTTTTCCTTACCGGTACCTTTACTTTACTTACCTTACTTCTTGAATACTAACACGGGAGATTCCATTATATTATAGTATACATAATAATATACAGGTACACACGGCGTCAGATCAACCTACCCTAAACTGTCAAATTTCTCCAATCAATATTGTTCCTTAAAACCAAACAATAAAGTTTAAAATTGATTGTAGAAATCTGACAGTTTTGGGTAGGTTGATCTGACGCCGTGTGTACACTGATTTATTCACTGCAAATGTAACTTTGTAATCCTATATATTTATATGGGATTACAAAGTTATTTATGCAGTTGGTGTATCTAGAAAACTGGACAGAAATTGCAAAATATTTTAGTTTTTCCTTGATACATATACTAAACATTAATTGTATTCTTAATTTGAGGCTTTAATGTCTGCTAGAAGTGCCTTAAAGTTTTCATAATCGGTCAGTCAATGAGTGAGAAAATTAAGAAACTTTGTCTAATTCTTAATCTACTGGTTCAAATTGAATGAAATTTGAAATATACCTCTACTTTTATCCACAACGAAGTTACAGGGGGTCGAAAATGGCCTGAACTGCTTCAAGAAAAGGATGGTGCGGCCGTGCCGTTTTTTTTGCTCGACTTGGCGGGGGCGCTGCCGTGCCCCCAGATGCTTATAAAAGCATTACTTTTTTTTGTGACGATGACGTTGACTATTTTGACGAATCTAATCCATCTTTCTCTGTTTTGATGACTACTGAAAGAGTAAGCTTGTAGAAAAAAAACACCAATCAAATAACTCTAAATTAGGCACATGTTACCTAATAATTTATAGTAAGGGATGAATTATATTAGAGCGGGCCGTGCACGGGGCGTGCCCTGTCCGGACGGGCCACTGACTTTAGAGGCGTTGCATACATTTTGTATTTATATTAGAGCGGGCCGTGGCCGCGTCCGGGCCCGGACGGGGCACGCCTCGTGCACGGCCCTCTCTAATATAATTCATCCCTTAATTGATTAATGTTTTTTTATTTTATTTAGAATTTTCTTCCTGTCTTTTGTGTATGTTGCTTATCTGGCTACTACGGCCTTAACAGTTATTTGATTAGGTAATATGGGGTTTTCTTAGATGGTTTAAAACATAAGTTTAGTTTACTATCGTGTTTTGTTTTGTGGTTTTGAAGTATAATTCAGTATTGAGTGTATTGACACTCAATACTTGCGTTCCAATTTGAAAGAAATATTTTATTTATTGTTTCATTTCATTCATTTTTTTACAATAATATCACGTAATCTAAATTGTCAGTCGTGATACTCATGATCTTATGCGTATTATAAAATAATAGCAAATATTTTTTTCACAGTAAAACCAAATTAGGCATAATAGGCAGAAACTCATTTGCGCGGTCTGTTTTTATAGTCTATGATTTGCGTTGAAAAAATGGCGGCGATATGGTTTCGTGCTGGTAGATGTTGGAAATATTTTATTTTTAAGTTAAAACGAGTAGTGTTTCGTGTACTTACCGATGAAATGTTACACCCAGACTTTTTTCTGTGTTTCTCGAGTGATTGTAACAACTTTTGAGTGCACAAGAAGGCATTTTTCTTTTTTTTTCTTTGTGATACGGTTAACGACATGTCACCGCAATCGCTTGGAAGCGACTAAACGAGGAGCATGCAGCCCATGGATGGACTGAGCTGAGTGCGCACAAACTTGCTTCGCGTTTTCTTAATCTAGCTTTTTACATCAATGAAACAAACTAACGCACTCGCAAGCGTGTGGATAGCGACATGGACTGCACCTGAGTGCGCACAAACTTGCTTCGCGGTGTCTTAACTAGCTTTTTATTTTTATTTATTTATTCAGATACGCACACTTACAGCTATACAATATACACTTAGAAACTAATTACACATTAAAAACACGCATTACATGTTTGCCACTTAAAAGTGTACACAACATTCAAAAGTAAAGACATAAATAACATAAATACTAATAACACTACTAAAATAACAATACCAAAATAAGATAACAAAACAATACAATACACATACACATTTTTACATCAATGAAACAAACTAAGGCACTCGCAAGGGTGTGGATGGCGACGTTTATTTCCTCACATCAATCCAAACGTTTGTTGAGGTTTGGAGTTGGCGGCAAGTGCCAAGCGTGCAGACTCGGCATTAGATTTTCAAGAGTTAAGACAATGGTGGGTATTTCTAAATAAAATACTAAATAAAAGGTACCTAAGTAATTATTACTTACACTATTTTTATTTGGTTTACATTTTTTCGATATTGTTATATCGAAAAAATACATAATACAAATATAAACACGTGGCTACAATCATGTTAATTCAATTCAAATTACTAAACAAGCTGCAGGTAGGTAACTAACATCAACAATCGACTAGGTAGGTATAACCACAAATATTATTTTTTTGGTTCAAATTTTTTATTTTACATAACGTACCTACCTTACCTACAGTCATCTTAAAATTACTTTCAAAGTTAGACAAGCTCTAGTACCTACCTTTTAAAAACGTAAGTACCTACCTAAGTACCTATAGTCAACTTTATTAGGTACTTACTTACTTTTAGTTAGGCAAGCGGTAATAAACTAAAAAGACTAAATACTGACAGATGTAAAATGTGATCTATTAAATTGGCCCTACTTTTGGTACCTACCTCTGTATGTATTTTATACACATTATTTTTATTTGGTATATCAATAATAATAGCTAAGTACAAGCATTGCCGGCGCGCTTAGCAAGCTAAAGACGAAACGACCGGTCGCGGCGGGTGTGATGAGGGGTGCGGCGGCGGGCGGTTTGGGGGGCGCTCGCGCAGCGGCTGAGCTACATCAGGCGGCGTTGCCGTTATGTACTATTTGTGCAAGGAACGGTGTTTAACCCTTTACCGCATGAATTATTATACAGAGGGTTTTTTTTGCAAAATATTTATTAGGCATTGTTCACACCAAACGGATTGTCCGCCGCGGACTATGAGTATACTCAATGTCAGCCCCAGTGTGAACGTGAACTCAGTCTGCTGTATGGCCTGTATGCGTACACACCAAGCCTTCAATACGCTATAGCGTACTGGGTAGCTTGGCCACAGACGATCAGTTTTTCCCATCAGTTGAACTAATGTCACTCCAAAATTTGACCGTAAATGGCTTCTTTTCTGCATAAATAGTATTCTGTGCTAATTAATACGCTGTTACGTTCGGTTACGTAGCCAATCCGCGTCCGCCGTGCATAGACGCGTAGTTCAAAATTCGGCCTCAGAGAGTCAGCGACTACGCACTACGTAAAAGCGTACACATATAGTCCATTTTCGTTGTAAACGAAAAGTTAAATATATTTAAATGGAAAAACGATAAACTGCGTAACACGCGCTCACAGTCCGCGGCGGATAGATAATCTGTTTGGTGTGAACCTAATTAAATCTAGCAGTAATATATTCCTTTTAAAAGCTAATTTCTTAGCGCCCCGATGTACAACGTTGTGTATTCTCTGTGCTGTGCGTATAAGATAAAAAATTGCCTGGCAAGTGCGGGCAAAGCAGCTCCGAGCGGTCAAGATAAATCAGCGAACATAATAATTTCGTAAAAATAGTAATCGTTCGAAAATTTGTTGAATTATTAATAAATCTGATTAAATATAAAATAATATGACTATTAAAGGTATACAAATGGATGGAGCAATTTTACTGAATACGTAATTAAGCAAAAATCAAAAAAATATGATTTAAATGGAAAATTTATTGGATTATTAAACAAAGCTGTGTATTTAATGATATAAAAACATATTAAAAAACAAAAATGGACGGAGCAATTTTTCAGTGGATGTTATAGTAGAAAATCTTAAAATTTTAAATTTGGGGTTCTCTGAAATGGAAAAAATGTTGGATTCTTTGACACACTTATTCTAACTAGTACATAAGTACGTATACAGAAAGAATTTCAGCCTGAGGAAATATTCACAGAGAGTTTCATGTTTTGGTAAAAATACCTACTTTCTCTAAACAAATTTTGTTGGATTATTTTACATCTGTAATCTGTACTACCTAACTTCATCACATGCCAAATTTCAGAGGCAGAGGAATTTTTCGGGTTACAAAAGCCCCGTTGATTGGGCTATCTACCCGCTTTACATTTGCCGCGACACCGTATAGCTTACGCTTTACGCTTTTGTTTGTTATTTGTACTTTCTTCCTTCTGCTTTCTAAACTGTGCTGTGTGTGTTTGCTATCGCTATGCTCCTTCTATGTTATATGTGAGTGTACTTCGTGTATTGTTTTATGGACGAACATTATATTACCTTACGTAAGTAAGCTAGACTATTATTTGTGCATCAACACCCATCACATACACCTACACCACAGGTGAAATAATCAACAAATTCCATAAGTCTTTTCATTTCAATGTTATAATAAAATGAGCTTACTCTATAGAGATCACACTTGAGTTTTGGTACCTAGTTATAATCTTTCTATTGCGAAAATAAAATCTTAAAAATAGTAATGCATTCAATTTTTCATCTCCAAATTTGCTTCTCAGTTTACTGCACAAATATGCAGACGCTGAAAAAGCGCGCTCAGGCTCGATTAAAGTTTGGGAAATCGTTAGTAAATATTTATAAGTTTTCTCCAAATTAATAGCCTCTAGTGGAAGTCCAGCTCAAATTTTTACACAAGTAAACAAACAGAACAGAACTTCCCTGATTGAGAGCGCAAACTAAATAAATCAGCTGACAAGACAAGATGGCTGCCAAATGTCAAACTAAGAATGCGTTTCGTATCACGCAATCATTTAATACGAATTTTATTATTTAGATTACAAATTCGCAGGAATACCCAACCGACTGACGGGTCTATTGTAATTAAATGCCACAAATGCAACAGTCCACAAAATTGTAATTGCTACTTACTTACTGGCACATCTTCTGTCCGTTATCTTGGTGTGATACTGAATAATCGATTAACATGGGAAGATCATGTTGTGACTACTACTGGTAAGGTTAGAAAACTAATATACATTTTTAAAAACATTAGGCACATCTGCGATAAACGCTTATTAAATATAATTTATACATCACTCTGCCAATCATTTTTAAATTACTGTATTCTTATCTGGGGAGGATGTCCTAAAACGCACTTATTAAAATTGGAAAAAGCCCAAAGAGCTATCCTAAAAATTATGATGTTTAAACCCATCAAATACTCAACACAACACATCTTGTACAAGGAAGCTAAAGCACTTACAGTCAGACAACTATACATAAAAAACCTAATATTATACCAACACAAATTCCCAAGATCAACTATTGCAACTAATAAGAGAAGAAAGGATAAAATATTTAATTTACCTAAAATAAGAACAACCTTTGCTCGTAATCAATTTTCTTATTTGGGCCCGTTCATATATAACATAATCTCTAAAATCATAAACATTTATAATCTTTCGTTATATTCATGTAAGAATGTTTTAAATGAATACTTGTTGAAACTTGATTATAATGACACTGAAGATCTTCTGAGTTATATTATTTAAAGGTATAGTAATTATATATGACTATATATTCACATAGTATAACATATTATATGTACTCTTTTGTTAAGTAGTTAGGTACCTAAGATATATTTAATAATCAATAGCAGTTAGTTGAACAATTACATGTTAGGTATATTAATAAACTGATTAACTGAATTAGTATGTAGAAATAGATAAAAGCCATTTCCAATGTGTGTTTCATATGTGGGGCGGCATACATTTGTACGCCGCGCCGCGCCCGCGCGTCCAGTCTGGCCAAGGCCTTAATAATGTGATAGTTACATTAACTAATTTTAATAACAAAGATACAACATTTTTTGTCCCGTTTTAAATAAAAGTTTTATGTTTTTCAGTAGTATATGTAGCAACTATAACTTGTTTAAGCTAGAATGAAAAGGCACCATTGTATAAATGTGCCTTTGTATTGTAATATTTAATTTTCTTTTTACTAAATGTTAGAATGAAAAGTCGCATTTGGTTAATTATGCCTTTTATATGTAATATAAATGCTGTTACTCAATTTTTTCTGTTACGTTGAAAAGGAAAATGTAGATTATTTAATAAATGCCACTAAAATGAAAAAAAAAATCCCGTAAATCTCGGAAATCTCGGGATTAGTCAAATACAATCCCGAAATTTTCGGGATCAAATATCGTCCGGGATCCCGGGATCGAATCCTCTACCTGTATATCAGATAGGTAAACGGAGCTGTAAAGTTCGCTCAATAATTGCGAGAGCCGGAGAAAAAACGTCCTGAGGTTCTTGCCCGCTCTTCTCAGTTGAAGACTCTCCGAAAATCCGAACTTGTGTTCGTCCGCAAGTACGAGGAGCCATAACAAAATAGAATTAATTGATAAATTACACTAACACTGATCTTATTTATAACTTCTGCGTGCAGCGTCTTCTGATCAGGGCTACCCAAGGGGTACCCTTGTTTTCTCTCTTGTACCGTTCGTTCTTGATTTACACTCCACAGTGGTTACGATCAATACCTAAATATAATAAGCCTCATCTTAACCCGAAATCAAACTAATTTATTCTCGACTTAAAAAATGCGCACGAGGCATTTTCCGAGACCGACCGGCAAGAAAAAAAAGAAATAGACAGTTGTCTAACTTTTTTCCTTGCAAGGCAAAAGGATTCAGCTCATGCAGCCCTAGCTGTGTACGAAACATGGTGGTAGATTCAAAGGAGTAGTTATAACTAAATTTACTTATTTTACTACTACTCTATTAGTTTTGACGTAAAAAAGTATTTTGATTTGACTTTTTTATTGTATAATTTTTTTTAATTTGACTTTGACTTTACAAAGAGTAAAACTCGTAGTTGCCACTGCTCGGGTCGTCCACTTTAAAGTCTATGTGGAAAACCAAAGGTATTCATTCAATTCATATATCACTGTTCAAACACTCGCTAAAGTTATATCGGCGTAGGTTGTTAAAGAAACACAAAAAAAACTAAACCAATTTGCGCGTTCGTAACGTTGCGTCCGTTTTCGGCAAAACATTTTTGAACCGAATAGAAGCATAATGCCATTTGATATGTGTAGCGTTCTTGTGCTGCATTTTTTATTGTTGTATGACAGCGAGAAAGTCACTGACCTTATCAACTCTTAATTTTAATTAAGGCATGTATGTTCTGCAAGAAGAATTCTTCGGGCTATGTCTGAGATCTTCTAAGTCGCATTGAGCGGAGAATGAAAAGCCACTAAAGAATGAGGAGCTCCGTCTATGACATCAGGCATAACTCGAAGAATTCTTCTTGCAGAACAGTTAGTTCATAACCGCTCATCGGAAGATCCACCGTAGACAGTTCATAAGTAAAATTACGACTTAACATTATTTGTTAACCGTGCCGCGTAGCGGTGAAAGAATACTACCACCCGAGGGGATGGAAGTATGTAAGAGGAAAGAGAGCTCTTTCCTTGGTTGTTGTAAAGGGCGACTAACGGACTAAAGACTCTACATACATCAAACAGCATAGAGCGGCGATAGGTTCACCACTTGTCAAATGAGCACAAGTTATGTGCCGTAGTCGCTATTTGGTGAAAAGTGGACTATGGTAGAGGACTGTATTGTATGTAACATTATATGCACTCCTAATACCACCACGCATTTCAAATTTGCGGCCCACATATCATTTGCCTGCAGCCCAGTTAATTGTATCATTAGCCTAAAATAATGCAGTTTTGTCCTCCTCCTCCAAATCCTCCAGCAAACATAGGGCACGTTGCATTAACTCCGATACCGTGGAGGGAAACTTTCCACTGTCTGTTATGACCAGGTCATCCGCATAACCAACCGTATATAGTGGTCCTTGGTTCAGTTTAGCTATGATTGAATCAACTACAAGGCTCCATAGCAGAGGAGAGAGGACCCCCCCCCCCTTGCGGGCACCCTCTAGTTGTTTAAGCGAGTAAACTGTCCCCAAGCAGTTCTGAGTAGATTATTCTACCCTTTAACATGCATTCAATCCATTTGCAGATCGGTTGTGGCACGCCATGATCTCTGGCTGCCACATTGATGGAGTCAAAGGTTGTGCAATCAAATGTACCTTCAATGTCTACGAATGTGCCGATGCAGATCTCTTTGTTTTCTAAGGCTGATTCTGCTCTGCTTACCGCATGGTGGAGAGCGGTTTCTGTTGACTTCCCTGGCTGGTACGCGCAGTGAAGTCCGTGAAGTGGGAATATTATTAACGGTCCCGCTCTGATAAATTTGTCTACCATCTTTTCCAAGGTCTTAAAAAGAAAAGATTGGAGACTTATTGGCCTAAAAGCTTTGGGTTCTTCATAATCTGGTTTACCCGGTTTTAGTGTGTATATATATTTTTATATTATAATAAGCCCGGCAAATGACCCCACTCCAACTGATGTTAAGTGGAAATGAAGTCCAGGCGCGAGGACAACTGGTGCAGCGTAAGAGACGTAGCATCAGTCAACCTCACTCTGCCGGCCCACAAAGTGCTTCTTCACGCCTCGTTTGAAGGACCCTATGTCATAGGTAGGAGGGAATACGTGTGCTGGCAGACTATTCCATCCTTTGGAAGTGCGGCAAAGAAACGAGTCACCAAATTTCTTTGTGCGTGATGGAATATTAGAGACTGTAAATTGGTGACTCCGGAGAGCAGCACGCGTACTCCTATGGAGGAAAGGAGAAGGAGGGATGAGGTCAAAGAGTTCTTCAGAGCACTCGCCATGGTATAAACGGTAAAAGACGCTGAGTAACGCAATATCTCTACGCAATTGCAAAGGCTCGAGAGTATTAGTGACCTCCGCATTGCCGATAATGCGCACAGCGCGGGGCTGCAATCTGTCCAAGGCATCGAGAAGGTACTTTGCGGAGCCATCCCAAAGGTGAGAGCAATACTCCACGCAAGACCGCACCTGTGTCTTGTATAATAGACACAACTGATAAGGCGTGAAGAATCGCCGCACCTTGTTCAGGACACCGAGTTTACGTGAGGCATTTATAATCACGGTTTCGATGTAGTCCTTTTGGTTCAGATCGCAGCGGATATCCATACCGAGCATGTTAATACTGCTCTGCAGACCTAGAAATCTACCTTTAAGACAGGGAAGGGGAAGGAATGGCGACTTTTTCGCTGTGAACGCGCACACCTGTGTTTTCTTGGCCTTGAATTCCACCAGATTATCGGAGCCCCATTTAGAAATGAGGTCCAACACCCGATCGAGCTCAATGACAAGATTTGCTCGCTTCATTTCGGTGTCTACCCGCCCAGCCGTTGGGTGACCGTTATATCCCCCATGCACTGTGCTATCATCTGCATAGCATCATTGCTATGCAGATGATAGCACAGTGCATGTTTCCAAGAGGAAGCATATTACCTTAACACGTCTCCATGTTCTGGGTATATAACCAAATTCAATGCAGGCTTTATACAATCAGCAGAGATGGAGGCCCAGAATGGAAGCGCCCTGTTGTAGTAGGATAGGGTAAATATTGTCAGGTCCAGGTGCTTTAAATGCTTGAAAGCTTCCTAGTGCCAATTTAACCTTAGATTCATCCACCACCATTTTACCTATTATCCAATCATACTTGGAAGTCTTAACTTGCTGCTCCTTCCAGCTGATTGGATCACGTTCGTCTTGAATGATGCTTGATCCAAGGAAGTGGGTATCAAACATGACCTTCAGTGTATTCTCACCATTTCCTGTTCGAGTTCTATTTGCCCTCATTACTGTAGACAGTGGAATCGCCTTTGTTGTAGAGATTGCCTTGGTTAGTCTCAATGCTTCAGGAACAGACTGTATCTGTTCACAATGTTTCCTCCAAGCTGATCTTTTTACTTTACGAACCGCACTGCTGTAGCGAGTTAAAGCCTTATTGTAATCGCTAAAGTCGTTCTTCGCCTGCGCTTCATTGAACGCCTGTCGTGTCTCTTTTCTAATCTGAGCCACATCTGGAGTATACCACGGCAGTCTCCCCGCCACTGATTTAGTTTCTGGGCAGTTGTTCTGCCAGGCCGTCATCAGTGCTTCTGTGAGTCTGTCAGCTTCAAACTCTATGTCCACAACTGAGTTAAGTTTACAGCATGGACCATCTAGTTCCCGCCTGCGATCCTTTTGAAGCCCTCTAAGTTGGTGTTCCTTGGGTTCTTCCTTCGCACAGTTCCTATGTTCTTACCTAGTTTGTACCTAAAGCATATGTAGTTATAATCGGAGAGGGATACTTCGTCCGATACATGCCAGTTTGTGATGTTACTTACCGCTCTGTTACTAGCAATAGTTATATCAATCACCTGCTCCGTCCGGGCATTGAAAAAGGTAGCCTTATTTCTTTTGTTAAGTATTTGCATGGGTGAACTTACCAGATACTCCAGCAGTCTCTCCCCTCTGTCATTGGTGTCTGAACTGCCCCAGATCACATGATGCGCGTTGGCGTCGCAACCGATGATGACATCTTGGTTTCCTCGGCCAGCGTGAGTTACCAGTTCCCGAATCTCCTTTGATACTGAATCCGCCTCCTCGAAAGGGAGGTAAGCTGACGATTAAATTACCGTCCGCCTAGCACCCTCTTCTCCCGTACGGACCTTAACAGCGGTCAGATCCCTGCAACAGAACTTCATTAGAGGCATTGCGTGTAGGTCGTTTCTGACATAAACGCAAGTCCTCATGTCATTAGTAGAACAATTGTGGTATATTATACCAGGGGTTCCACTTAAACCTTTAATCTGGCCCCTGTAAAGGTAAGGTTCCTGGATTAAGGCAATGTCGAATTGATTCCTTTTTAGCTGGCGTGCCAGAAGGGCAGTTGCAGCCTTACAATGATGAAGGTTAATCGGAACGCACCTTACCCCTGTTAAGGTTATCGCCCGTCTTCCGTGAGTTCGCCGTCCGATGCCGTGTGCACGGCCAACGGAGACGACCCCCCCAGAAGCAGCTCGTCCAGGGCGAGCTCCCCCATGACTTCTTCGGATCTTGGCGAGGAGATTCTACCACACTCCATTGGTGTGGTCTCCTATCCAACATCCTCGGCTACCGCGATAGGTGCGCCAAGTTCCGGCTGCCCCACCGCCACTGGAGTACATAACGGCCTGCATAAATGCCGTAGTTAAACAGTTATATATTTTTTTGTTTAACTGTTTTAAACTTAATTATGTTATACCCGGTGGAACAGTAAAAATTCCAGTCGTAACAACTCGAGTATTCCACAAAATGCGGGCTTTAACTATAGCTGTTATGGCTCGGCGTCAGCATGCAAATATGTATGTTACCCGTCCTCGCGAATTTTATAGACGACATGTTAGACATATTTTCACGATAAACGCACCACGTTAAAAAGGGAGACTTGTAAATGTGTTGGTAGGTACTCCATCAGCCTTTACAACCCACGTTTGAGTACAGACCTTCCCATAATATGAATAATTGAATATTCTTAGAGAAGATCCGGTTTAACTTTTAACACACACTGGTACAAAGACAAAAGTAGGTTTTACTTAATTACAGCGATCCAAAATGTGACTTGGCCTCCGATGTAAAATTTCGCCACTTGTTTCGATCCACATGCTCTTGTTTGACATTCATTTTCTTGCAATGACTGGCAAACAAGCTTTATATGTAGGTTTTAACGATAATAACCGTGTCGTGTAGCGGTGAAAGAAACTACCACCCCCTCTCTTCCCTTGGGTGTCGTAAAAGGCGACTAAAGGACTAAATACTGCACATACATCCAACAGCATAGAGGGATGATGGGTGCACGTGTGTAGTCGCTATCTGGTGCAAAGTGGACTATGGCAGAGGACAGCTTTTGCGGTCCTCATTGCTCTCATAAGTCTCTGACTAACCCCTCGGGGATAATAGTCGTGATTTTAAGTGTATGTATGTACTCCATTTAAGCCTTTACAACCTTGTCGAACTTTTTTTTTCTATTTTGATTTCATTATAAACAGTAATCTCAATTTCCAAGTCATGTCAGTTCATGTCAAGTGTTTCGGAAGGCACGTAACGGCGTCGTTGGTCGCGGTGGTTGTAGTAAAATGGC
This sequence comes from Scoparia ambigualis, assembly GCA_963921215.1. Lineage (NCBI taxonomy): Eukaryota > Metazoa > Arthropoda > Insecta > Lepidoptera > Crambidae > Scoparia > Scoparia ambigualis. Next base: position 26,843,126 of record OY992517.1, on the reverse strand, counting down.
AGTTATTAAAAACCTCTTCATGTGGGAAAGTATGGGCCCAGCAGTGGGATGTCTATACGCTGATGATGATGATGATGATGATCATAATAGGATATCTTTCGTTTACTTTTTACATTTACGGCATTTAGAAAACGGCATTACTATAATACAAATATCCCCGAATGGTTAGTCAGAGACTATGCAATGAGGACCGCAACAGTAGTCCTCTGCCATAGTCCACTTTTCACCAAATAGCGACTGCACATGTGCTCAGCGTGACAGGTGGTGAGCCCATTGCCGATTTAAGCTGTTGGATGTATATGCAGTCTTGAAGGAGGGGCTGGTAGTATTCTTTCACCGCGACGCAACACGGTTATACTAACCATTTGGTTATTTAAAGGGAAAGTACTTAACACTTTGTTTTCCGCGTCCTCTCCCGCATCTCTAGAGGACTTAAATGGAAGTTAATAGAACGGAGGAACTGTCGGCCCACTGCTAATGTACTCATTAATAATAATAAGTAATAATATTTGCCAAAAAAACATAGATGAAAAGGTTTATGGCTCTGTGTTTGCAGGAGACCGACAAACCCATAAGCCGGCATTTGTTTGTTTGTCCCGTAATGTGAATCCTGTCGAAGTTAATTTAATTGTGCTAAACTGATATTTTTTTTTACTTTGTTTTTAATCTTATTGTTTTTTTTATCTGTTTAGCCACTATGCATTTAAAGCTTGTTTTTGTTTTATTTATAGGTAAAATTATTAGAAAAATTGAAACTGTGCGCCATATTTCTGTTCAATGAATTTTTGTTAACTTGTTTGTCAGTGTCACTGTCAGTGTCTGTCACTGTCAGTCACTTCGTTCCAAATTTCCGGTCTGTGTTGCGTTTCGATGTTGATGATTGTTCCTTTGTATGCCCGTTTTGTAACTGTCAGTTTGATTAGTGTTATTATTATTATTGTTTTTTGTTTTATGTTAGTAAACGTAGTAATTTGTATGTAAATATTTTTTTTATTCTCATGTGTCGTACCGTGATGTCACTACTGTGTACAGCAGAATACCAGTGCAGCAGGCCCAGCTTGCTGCTTAAACGGAGTTGTGCACAGTGTTGTCATCACACAACTGGGCGCAATGTACTGTTTTTTATTTCTTAATTTTATTTTTTTTTGTTTTATAAATTGTTCATTTGTGTGCTTGTTGTGTGATGTCAATAAACGTTTTTCAATTTCAATTTCAATTTCAATTCAATTTCAATTTAAACCCTGTTTTTTTTTATGAAAGAAGGAGGCAAACGAGCAGGCGGGTTACCTGATGGAGAGTAGGTAATCACCGCCGCCCATGGATACTCGCAAAAACCAGAAGAATCGCAGGCGCGTTGCCGTCCTTTTAAGAAGGAATAGGGTTTGAGGAAGGAATAGGAACTGTGAGAGGAGGGGGGGATGGGCCTCCGGAACCCTCACTGGCCGGACGAAACACAACAGAATCAAGTGCCATTATTCACTCCGGATATTCGTGAGAGGTATTACGCCGGGCAAGCCGGCCTAATGCGTGCTGCAACGCAGCGTGGTTCTGCCACTCAATCAGTATCACTCATTTAGCACCACCCAGGGGTCACGTGTAGGGTCTCAAGAATAAACCTACGGACGCGAGGAACTTTAACCCCCACATTATTCTGCCATAGCCATAATCTTCCGCATCTCGAGAGGAATCAAATAGAAGTTGATAGAACGGAAGAACTGTCGGTCCACTGCTAATGTAGTCATTAGTAGGTAGTACTACCTACTAATGACTACATGCTGCTCAATATCCGTTAAAAAAAATTGGTTTCAAACAAACATCCACACTTTCATCTTCATAAGGTAGGCATTATAGTAGAATGTATTAAAAACATATTTTTTAACGTTTTAATTTTTCTTTTGTGTCTGAAGGTATCCCAAAGTAATTATGTTGGTACCTAGTTAAAAAAATATTTAATTTAAAAACATTTTATTTTCAGTTAAAAGAAGCTCAGATAAAATAGAAAAAACCCTTCGTAGAAAAATATCATTACACAAACAACACAAATTATTGGCGAATATAATGTAGAAAAAAGCTCCCGACGAATTGAGATCTCTTTTTTGAAGTCGGTTAAATAACCGAATAATATTTAATTGTTTTTCAACAACAGCCATTATGTCTGCAGTCTGGATCTCTTTCAACAAGGCAACAAGAGGAGGTAAACATTTTACAGGGTAACAAATCAAACTCGTTTCCCGGAAAATACGTAAACCCGCCATTTGAACACATTTTATCTTAGTACGAGAACGAGACCAGAACGAGAGATAGCGAAATATGTTCAACCGTTTTCAAGTGAGATTTGAATGTGGCGATAAAAATAACTTCTTGTTTGTCCCACCACTGAATTGTATTTTGTAAAAGCTATTACATGTATAATATACGTAACAATTTCGACTATACAGTATACAGGATGTTTGGTAATAGGTATATATTCCCGCAACTGGGCCATCCTACTAAGATGATGATGGCTAATATTATATATCTATATTATGTATAATACACGTGACAATTTCGACTACCTATATAGTATACAGCAATGATATTATATTAAAAAGAGGTAGATAGGTTATGTCAGTACTAATATGATTTCAATAATGGACCGAAGCGTCGTACATACGAAAACCTGAGCATGCGCTATACTCACTAAATATTACGATGTTATACGGCCGAGGTAACTTGTCACTTCTAGTCGATGATCTCATATGGCCGCATCTGCCGAGTTAACTTGATCGTATTCTAAAGTGTGAGCAAGATAGCATGACAACTAGTAAGAGCGTAAACAAGACAGATACATGTAGCGCTGTGTCATTTCGAATTACATGTCAATTTGCTGTCGCACTCTATATTTTTATGACACAATTTATTCTGACATTTTGTAGTTGATAAATAAGAGGAACTTAAATCAATTAAAATTTAAACTCACGCATGCCACTCATGATATATAATTTCATGACCTTTTATGTAGTTCGCATGACACAGGACAGCATATTTTTAATTAATTTTCAGAAACAAATACATGCAAACTGACACTGTCAAAGTGTCAACACTGCTAACGCTTTTGTGAGACTACGCTTAAGGTAAGCCAATTAGCATAGTTTTCTGTTGCCACTTTTTGGCACATGTAACACATCTACCTCTTTTTATTGTAACATCATTGGTATACAGCATGTTTGGTAATAGGTATATTTTCCCACAACTGGGCCATCCTATTACTAAGTGCAAAAAACAACTAATAACAACCTGAAAAGCGGCAATAATCATCTGTTCCATACAAAACTGCAATTAATTTACGGCCTAATGTATGGATGTAAAATGTTTACAAACATTCTACATTAAAAATTATGATATAGACTAGTGATAATACCGCTACAGTTCGATACGCTGACGCTTCAGCGTTATCGATAGTTCTTGGCGATGACTAACAATTCAAAGACAAATCTTCATTTACTATGATTTATTGCGTACCTATAATAATAAAACAACCTTTTTTTCATTCCAATTCACCTTGCATAATTATCGTTATAATTAATTCTCATATTTATATCTCCCATATTTTACAAGATCGCCATTGTGATTCTCTGTCAAAATTTGGCGTCCCTTCTTTTAACCCGGAAACGGAAATCGACAACATAACGTATAAAAACGAAAACTGCAAAGAGGATGAAGCAGAAATGAGTACCTACATACCATAAACAGTTTACAAAATGCATTTTGTACAGCTAAAATACGTGTTTCAACTTTCTAAGCTGCCAGTAGTTTTATCACTGATATTCGCACGTGCATAAAAAAATTCAAATGAGATTACTTATTCTAATTATGAGCGAAGCTTTGAGTTATTTTCACTGCTTCCTTAGACTTTCTAAGCTGCCAGTAGTTTTATCACTGATATTCGCACGTGCATAAAAAACTTCAAATGAGATTACTTATTCTAATTATGAGCGAAGCTTTGAGTTATTTTCACTGCTTCCTTAGTGCAAAGATTTGAAAAGCAAAGAGGAACGTTAAGTTAAGTACCTATTAAAATAAAAGGACGTTTTCGTACTCTGCTAGTTATTAGGATTAATTTTGTTTTATCTCCCTCGCTTTTCTACATGTAACTTTGCATTTATAATTCATTTTAGTTAAGGAATTTGCTGTGGACCGCTAATAGCCTTATCAGAGTAAATTGTTATTATACGCGGTAAGAAAACTATAAGTAGTTCTTAAAAGTAGTTTGTTTTGTAACCTGAGAGCAACTGGTATAAGGGGCCTTTCTAAGCAGAAAAGAACTCAAGATATTTTTATTTGGTTACCCATCCAGTGAACAAACACTGCGAAAGCTGCTACACATGCAAGACTGTACCTGAACACGCTAGTTACGTCATCAAGCGCATTGGATGTAAAACAATTAGTTAAAACAGTAACAAATGAACGCCCACGTTCCTATAAGTGATACAATTTAAACGGTTAAAAATAACTAACAAATGGACATTGCTCCACATTGTCGTACCTAGTCAAACTATACCGCTAAGCAATATGACCACTCGTGCGTGCAACTGCGTCACGGACAGTGTCAACCCCATTTAGATAAATAAAAAAACGTCCTCTCATATGCATTCCCCGTATGACGTCACTCAAAGCTTTCTCTGGAAGCTGTGCGAGGCAGCGGGCCGCTGCGGTGCGCGGGAAAATCTATCAATTGGATTGCTGCAATTTCAAAATGTCACTTTTTTAGAAAAAACAAACGACTACGCCATTTGTTTCTGACCATCTCAAAAGAGTTTCATCATCAGAGTTTCATTGTTTTTGTAACAACACTTGTTGTGATTCTGATTGTTGTGACTTATATTCATTAAACAATTCATTATAGGTTTAAAGATCTTTGTTCTTAAACGGACATTTTACATACATAGAATGAGATAAAAATAAGTAATTATTAAATAACAGTACAATTTTTCACTATGTGGTACGCGTTGCGATAATAATATGCAGATAATTTAATCCTTGATTCCTAACTTTACATTAAGATGGTTTACATGCATGCATTTCGGTTTCCCATACAAACTTTCAAGTCGAAATTTTTAAAAACCAATAAGTCAATTTTAATGAAACTTTGCATGCTTAAGTAAAATACTAAGATCTAAATAGTTTGTTGAAAACATTTAAAAAAAACGTTTATTAAACTGAGTTATTGAGATTTTAAACTTTCTATAGTGAACTTTAAATCGCAAAAACTCAGCTAAATAAACGTTTTTTAAAAATGTTTTTAACATACTATTTAGATCTGTGTGGCGCTGCGAGTGCAGTGCAGAGACGCTGTGGCGCTGCGAGCGGCAACACGATCGTAGTGCGTTAGCGTGTTTTTTATACTAAAAATATATATAATCCCTAGTTTGTCGTGAAATGTGCTTCATTGTGTGCTACGGTCTTTAAAGCATATGTGAAAGTGTCCGCGTTGCTACTGCTGTTGTGATTGTCTCGTAGTTAACATCAAAATAAAATCAAATCAGCTGCTCAATTATTGACATTTTATTATTGTGTGGGTACTCTTACACCGTTGGTGTCGATCTCAACCTCTCAGATCGTTCGATTGATCTATCGTGGTCAGTAGCGCCATCTGACGAGGTCCGGTCGTACCACGTGACACGCCACCTATCTACCGGTGTACGAACCATCTCGTCAGCCGTCAACGCTATGGCAAAGTGCTCGGCCTGCGGAAAGTTCATCTCCTCGTCAGGTGCCGCTAGTTGCACTACTTGTACTAGTGTTTACCATAAAGGCTGCGTAGCAATACCTGACGCCACCGTTGTCCCTAAAGATTGGGTGTGCCCAGATTGTAAAAAGAAAATTAGAAAAGGCGATAACAGCAGCACCCCCATAAAAAGTGTCTGTGGCGGCGTGTCAACCCAGATGCAGACAGTGGGCGTCCCTTCTGCTCTACCTGGCGAGGAGTCGGAGATAAGTGCAATGCGCCGTGAGCTCAGAGCCAGCATGTCCGAATTCCGTGAGTTTCTTACGGAATTTCGATCAACCTTGTTGAAATTAGAAGAGCGCATGGGTGATTTTGAGCATCGGCTCGAAGCGGTCGAGCGAAAGCAGGCGGAGGCGCCGCCCTCGGCGGATGGCGTTGTTGAGCTACGCCGAACTGTAGAGGGCCTTAAGGCGGAATTTAACAGCAGAGACCAAGAAATGCTGCTGTCCGATCTGGACATTGGTCATCTGCCAGAAGAGAAGGGAGTTAGTCCTCTTCACACGGTCACAATGCTGGCCGCCAAGCTGGGTGTCAAACTGGAGGCGAGGGACATTGTGTTCGCCGAGCGCGTTGGGCCGGCGCCGAGCGGAGCGGAGGCGCGGGGCGGTGCGGGTGCTCAAGGCGGTGCGGAGGCGCGGGGCGGCGCAGAGGCGCGCCCTCGCCGCGTCGTGGTGCGGCTGGCGCGCCGCGAGCTGCGGGACGAGCTGCTGCGCGCCGCTCGCGTGCGCCGCAATATCACCGCGGCCGACGTCGGCCTGCCGGGCCCGCCGCGACGCATCTACGTTAACGAGCGGCTGACGGCGACTAACCGCCGCCTATTCCACAGAGTCCGCGAGGAATGTCGTAAGCGCCAGTGGAGGTACTCGTGGACCAGGAGAGGACGGGTCTTCGCGCGGCAAGATGATGGGAAGCAGGTGCATAGTTTCCGGTCGGACTCTGACATAGACCGTGTTTTTGACACCGGTGCCGTTTCACGAGATTGTTAACCCTGAAACGATTTTATGTTATAGCTCTATAGAATTATTATATTTATAACAGTAAAGTTTTATCTATGTAATCTAAACACATCATTAATTTATTTACCATTGAAAACTAATAACAGAATGTTCATTTATCTTAACTGTTATCATTTGCACATTACTCGCTCATTTTTAAACATATTGTTCTCTTTTATTTTATATTACATTTTTAAATATTTCAATGGCGAATAAACTTTTCAAGATCGGTTTGTATAATGCAGGTTCCCTCGGTACTAATCACGATAATTTTATCGCTTCAGTCTCTCGATATAACTTAGATGTGCTAGCTATTAACGAAACTTGGCTCAGGGAAGGGGAGGAGGGGCGGGCGCCTGCACTGCCGGGGTACCGGCTGCGGCACATGCCGCGTCCGCGTCACTCGCGTGAGCGCGGGGGCGGCGTCGGATTTTACATACGGTGCGGTGTTAGTGTTCGCACCTGGCCGCACCCGGTTGACCCATTGCGCAAGTTGGTAGAGCAGATGTGGCTCGCGCTGACCCTTAACGGAAAGAAGCTTATTATTGGCACTGCATATCGACCGCACTGGATGAATATAGATTTATTCTTTGACGCACTTTCTGACACCATAAGTTCAGTTCCCAACTATGATAATCTAATACTACTTGGCGATTTTAATATTAATTTGTTACAAGCTCAGGATTCAAATACCACTAAAATTAATACTTTTGTTTCATGTTTCAACCTTTCTCAGTTGGTATCTGAGCCGACGCACTTTACTTTAAATAGCCAAACTCTTATCGATGTTGTTTGTACCGATTTAAACGTAAGAAAGGTCACTTTGGATCATGTCGGTTGCCTCACTGGTCACTGCCTGGTGGTGTGCGAGTTTAATATTAAGCGTGAAAAACTTTCACCTCGAGTGATTAATTATAGGCCAATAAACAGCATTTGTGCAGACAACTTTAATAATGATTTGCAAAATATAAGATGGGATATCATATCCAGAATGGAGTGCGTCAATGACATGGTGGGCGTTTTTAATCAATGCATTATGGCTTTGTTTGATCTCCATGCACCTAAAAAGTCTATCATGGTCAGGTATCGCAACCTGCCTTGGATCACAGACACAGTCAAGCGCATGATGAAGTTGCGCGATAATGCTCTAGCCGACTTCCACAGACAGAGACCAAATAGTACCATTGTATACTATAAAACCTTAAAATCCATGGTAAATCAAGCCCTATTTCACGAAAAAGCTGCTTATTTTAAACATAACGTTAATAGCAAAATTCACAACCCTAAATTACTATGGAAAAATCTCAAAAATACAATTTTGCCCGAGAAAAAGAATGATTTACCCTTATTTTTCAATGATCCTGATATAATAAATAATTATTTTTTGAATATACCAGGTAGCCCAGATGTTCCGATCTCACATCTGACCTTTTTTGAGTACAACAGATTTTCGGATTCAGTTTTCAATTTAAAACCTATTGGTTTGGATCAAATAATTAAAATAATTCAAAGTTTAAAATCTAACGCAATGGGGTGTGATTCAGTGAGTCTGGATATGCTCATTATGACTTTTCCATACACTATTGACTGCATCAAGGATATTATAAATTTGTCAATTACTACCCAAACATACCCTGACTTATGGAAACTGGCTATTGTGCTTCCACTGCCTAAGGTAGCAAACCCAGTGGATTTAAAGGACCTGAGGCCTATTAGTATACTGCCCTGTCTGTCTAAAATCCTCGAGAGGGCTGTCTGCAACCAATTAAATGTTTTTCTTGAAAAGAATAAAATTTTACCAGAACTACAGTCCGGTTTTAGGAAGGGGCGTGGTACCACAACTGCTCTACTAGATGTAACTGATTCCATACTGCATGCACAAGATCAAGGCATGTGTACTTTGCTGGTTTTATTGGATTTTTCTAGGGCATTTGAATCTTTAAATATAAATCTTCTTATGTCAAAACTAAGTTACTACGGATTCGATAATCAGGCCCTTCGGTGGTTTCATAGCTACCTCAGCAATCGTTACCAGTTTGTGAAATTGAGCTCAATCAATAGTTCCTCTATGGAATCTGAAAAGGTGGCCATAAATAGAGGTGTACCTCAGGGTTCAATTTTAGGTCCAATTCTTTTTATTTTGTACTCAGCAGATATCTCAATGCATATTAAACATTGCAAATATCATATATATGCAGATGACACCCAGATTTATATATCTTTCAAACCAGAGGATATTGACCAAGCTTTGGTTAAAATTAATGAGGATCTTTCCAGAATTGCCCATTGGTCTGATTCCAATTGCCTCTTGTTGAACTCTTCTAAGACTAAATACATGATCTTTGGGACCAAACATCAGTTAGGTAAAATAAATTCTCTAGTGCCAGTCAAACTAAAAAATGAACCCATTGAAAGAGTTTATGAGGCACGAAATTTAGGCCTTAAAATGGACTGCAACCTACGTTTCGAAAATCATATTGGAAATTCTATCCGAAATTGTTTTTATAAACTAAGAGTGCTATATAGGGTTAGACGTTACCTAAGTGAAGAGTTGCGTATTCAGCTAGTGGAGTCTTTGGTTCTGTCTAAGCTTAATTACATGGATACTGTTTATGGACCTCGTCTACTTGTGAAGACTCAAAAACTTATTCAAAGAGTGCAAAATGCCTGTGCTCGTTTCTGCTTCACTATTCCGTTAAGGGCCCATGTGACTCCATTTCTAAATAAACACTGTATGTTGAAGATGCGTCACCGCCGTAAACTCCATTTGGCTTGTGTAATGTTCAATATTGTAAAGGATCAAGCTCCTGCTTATTTATATAACAAGTTGTCTTGGGTTTCGAACCGTAAGCCTTATGGGGTCCGACGACATGCTTTACAGCTGTCAACTCCACATCACGCATCTGCTGCTTTCCGAGGAAGTTTCCGTTATGCAGCGACAAAATGCTGGAACAATATTCCTCCACCGATTAGGGACCTGCAAAGCAAAAACGGTTTTAGGCATAAACTAAAATTGTTTCTAAGCAACTTTCAGAGTTCACAAGAGTTTTTGCTACAAGATACGAGCGCATTGTCATAAAACCCTTACCTTGTTTGTATGTCCTGTTTGGTTGTGAGGCGTCTTGTGTTGTTGTCATGAATTTGTGTTGTGCTGGCTATCACATTAATTGTCAAATGCACTATGATGGTACCGTACTTGTTAAATTCTGATAAATGTTTGTGTTTCACTCTTTTTCAAAATTCTATCCATTTATTTCATATCTGTAACTATATTTGTATTCTGTCTCACTACATTACAAGGTGTATTTATTATTTTGTGAATTTTCATGATGGACACACGTCTAATAATTCAGTTTCCTCTTTGTTGTAGTTTTTTTTTATTTATTTTTTAATTATCTGTAATTTTTTTAATAAGGCGAAGGGGTTTGCTGTATACAGCTACTAGTTAAGAGTTCATGTTTTAATTTAAAGTCTTGTTTTGTTTTTAATTTTTGTCATCGTGTTGATGTTATCGCAGCATCACCGAACCGGTTCCGACGGAAGATCAGCGCTGATCGCAAGGCCAGCATTTTGCTGAGTCGGAATCCGTTTTGGGACGTTTTCTGTATGTTTTTTAATTTTATTTTTGTTTGTAAATTACCTGTTGTGTCCCAAATAAATGTTTTTTCTTTCTTTCTTTCTTTCTTTCTGTGTATGTTACATTAGCATGCAAAAATTCATTAAAATCGGCTTATTGGTTTTCAAAAATTTCGACTTGAAAATTTGTATGGGAAACCGAAATGAGTAAACATCCTTAGGAAAGCTTACTATCGATTACAATTCGCACCTATTACGTTTACATCATCTGTACACAGCGTTTAATTAATCCAACTAGCTAGAAGTCGTAGGTTAAGTCATTGCGCAACAATTAACTTAGCTGTACGTAAGGCGGCAGGTAATAAACCATTCAGCCTACACTACGTGGCTGGCTAGTTTGTAAGGCTTCTTAAAAACGTCAGTAAAGGCCGCGTTCGTGTCGAATGCACGGGTTATTAATATAACGTCAAGTTAAACGTTATGTTTCAAGAAAGTCCCTTAATATTACGGTTCAGTCATGGCGTCACACAGTAGGGCTTCGATCACAATCCTATCTAAATCGTAGCGGAAAATTGGCGGCGTAGATGTTATATTTACATAGGTAACATATTATATACATATCTCGACTATTATCCCTGAAGAGTTAGTCAGAGACAAGGCAATGAGGACAGCAAAAGCAGTCCTCTACCACTTTCCACTTTTCGTTTTGTTTACCAAATTAATTATATTAAAACTTAAAATTAAACTTTCCTACAATCACACCAATTATATAGCCCAAGAGAAGCTTCTAAGAAACCCGTTGAATGGTTACTAGACAACAAATAAATATACTTAAAACACTTAAATACATACTTATTATACATAGAAAACACCCAGACCCGAGACAATTTAGAAAAACAATAATTGAAATGAAACACTTTTTACGGATTAACTCGCGTTTAATTTACTATTTACATAGTTTTTATATTATCCTCACGTTTCGAACCCTTTACAGGGTCCGTGGTCACAGGGAGACTGAGGTGTTGGTCGTCTCATTGTCAGAAGTTATTTGCCTACCGTCAATAATTTTTATATTTTACCGGGTGCGTTCAAGTTTACACAATACGAGCTAACAATATTTTTAGGTCTGGCAATGTGTTGCTGTTGGGGCTGGGATTTGATGACCTGTATGATGGGGTCCCAGGCAGGTGGTAAATTCCAACCATCCTCTCTATTGAAATTACGATGTTTTTTAATTTCAATAGCCTCGCGTATCATCCTAGGGATGAATCGTTGTTCCTTGGCGAGTATTTGAGGTTTGTCAAATCTGATGTAATGGTTGGGTCCCTCGAGAGCATCCGTAAAAAGTGTTTCATTTCAATGTGTAGTGCTCGCTTAAACCTCAGAAAACAATAATTTCCAAATTGACCTGACCGGGGATCGAACCCGGAACCTCAGAGATGGCGACACCATAAAAAGCGGTGTACAAACCACTTGACCAAGGAGGTCGTCAAAATCAAATATCGACTGCACATGTGCTCAGCGTGACAGGTGGTGTGCCCATCGCCGCTCTATGCTTTAGATGTATGTTAATTCTTTATAGTCCGTTAGTCACCTTTTACGACATCCAAGGGAAGAGAGGGGGTGGTAGTATTCTGTCACCGCTACGCGACACGGTACAATTGGCAGACACAATCATGAAAATAATAAGTACTACACACCTACCTACAATTTTAATCGCAACTAACAAAGTGCTACCAGCGGATAACAGAGTCGTAATTATTCCTTGACGACCTCCTTGGTCAAGTGTTTTGTACACCGGTTTTCATGGTGTTGCCATCTCTGAGGTCCCGGGTTCGATCCCCGGTCGGGTCAATTTAGAAATAATTGTTTTTCTAAATTGGCTTTGGTCTGGGTGTTTTCTATGTATAATATGTATGTATTTAAGTATTTTAAGTATGTTTATCCGTTGTCTAGTAACCTTTTAACGAGTTTCATATATTTTTTTATACTAAGCCCGGCAAATGACCCCTCTCCACCTGATGTTAAGTGGAAATGAAGTCCAGGCGCGAGGACAACTGGTGCAGCGTAAGAGACGTAGCATCAGTCACCCTCACTCTGACGGCCCACAAAGTGCTTCTTCACGCCTCGTTTGAAGGACCCTATGTCATAGGTAGGAGGGAATACGTGTGCTGGTAGACTATTTCATCTTTTGGAAGTGCGGCAAAGAAACGAGTCACCAAATTTCTTTGTGCGTGATGGAATGTTAGAGACTGTAAATTGGTGACTCCGGAGAGCAGCACGCGTACTCCTATGGAGGAAGGGAGAAGGAGGGATGAGGTCAAAGAGTTCTTCAGAGCACTCGGTATAAACGGTAAAAGACGCTGAGTGACGCAATATCTCTACGCAATTGCAAAGGCTCGAGAGTCGAGTCTGTCCAAGGCATCGAGAAGATACTTTGCGGAGCCGTCCCAAAGGTGAGAGCAATGCAATGTGTCTTGTATAATAGACACAACTGATCAGGCGTGAAGAATCGCCGCACCTGATTCAGGACACCGAGTTTACGTGAGGCATTTTTAATTACGGTTTCGATGTAATCCTTTTGGTTCAGATCGCAGCGGATATCCATACCGAGCATGTAATACTGCTCTGCAGGCCTAGAGATGTACCCTGAAGAGAGGGAAGGGGAAGGAATGGCGACTTTTTCGCTGTGAACGCGCACACCTGTGTTTTCTTGGCATTGAACTCCACCAGATTATCTGAGCCCCATTTAGAAATGAGGTCCAACACCCGATCGAGCTCAATGACAAGATTTGCTCGCTTCATTTCGGTGTCTACCCGCCCAGCCGTTGGGTGACCGTTATATCCCCCATGCACTGTGCTATCATCTGCATAGCAATGAATGTTTCCAAGAGGAAGCATGTCATTGATATGCAGAAGGAACAGCGTGGGGGATAGAACGGAGCCTTAAGGAACACCAGCGTTCACTGACATGAACCGCGAAGCGCATCCATCCGAAAGGACACGGATTCTACGCTCATGCAGGAAGCTAGTAATCCAGGTACAGAACTGAGCGGGCAAACCATATGCCGGGAGCTTGGAGAGAAGAGCTTTGTGCCAGACCCGATCAAAAGCCTTGGCTATGTCAAAGCTAAATGCCAGTGACTCGCCACGCTTGTCAATAGCCTCACCCCAGAGATGTGTGACGTACGCTAGAAGATCACCCGTTGACCGTTTTGGCCGAAACCCATATTGACGATCGTGAATTAGGGAGTGATCTTCTAGGTATCGAATAAGCTGTTTGTTCAATATTCGTTCTAGGATCTTACACAACACTGAAGTTACGGCTATAGGGCGGTAATTAGTCGGATCTGACCGATCTCCTTTTTTAGGGATCGGTTGCACATTAGCTTCTCTCCAAGATTCCGGCACACAACCCGAAGAGAGCGAGAGACGGTACAGACGCGTTAACACAGGGGACAACTCTGCTGCACACATTTTCAGGACTATTGCTGGGATGCCATCAGGACCGTTAGCTTTCCGGACATCGATTGACTGCAGCTCCGCACGGACATCACACTGCCTGATTTTAATATCAGACATTGTGTGGCCACAGTGAGGAATTGAGGGTGGCTGTGCATCACAGTCATCGATCCGGGAGTTAGCCGCAAAGAGTTTGGCCAGGAGATCGACCTTTTCCTGCGGCTTGTGAGCTAAAGTTCCGTCAGGAAATCTCAGTGGTGGCAGCGAGGGTTGGCAGAAGTTGGATTGCACGGCTTTGGCCAGACGCCAGTAGCTACGGCTGCCCGTAGGATGCGTCAGGAGTTCCTGGCCTACTCGTGCAACGCGCTGGGCATCCGCTCTAATGTAGGCCCTCTTACACGACTTGGTGGCATTATTATAGGCTGCTTTTAGCGAGCGAGTTTCGGGATCCCCATGAGCTTTACCTCTGATCCAAGCGCGGTATGCCGTCTGTTTGCTCTCAACAGCGCTGGCACACTCGCGATTGAACCAGCGGTTGCGTCTGCCTTTGCTGATGACATAGGAGTGTGGATAATAGTATTCCATTCCTAATACTATCTCATCAGCAACGGCAGTGGCGCTAGCGGTCGGGTCCATCCCACTAAAGCAGCGCTGCCTCCAAGGGACGGATGCAAAATACGCCGCATACCGTCCCAGTCTGCCGACGCGTAGTGCCAAATCCGTCGTTTCGAAACCGTTGTTGGCGGGCGCGATGCCAAGGGCACTGTGCTGGATATCAAGCAGTGATCCGAGGAACCTAAAGGAGCTCGAATCTCCACCCGGTATCCAGCTGGGCGACTCGTCATCAGAAGGTCGAGTAAGGAGGGCGCATGGCCAACTATGTCTGGGATCCTGGTGGGCTGGATCACCAGTTGCGTCAGGTTATGCGTGAGAGCGAATGCGTGGGCGGTTCTACCAGCATGGTCTGTTTTGGAGGAATCTAACCACAACTCATGGAGGGCGTTGAAATCCCCCAAAAACACCAATTCCGCCGATGGAAACCGCTCCTGCGCATCATCTGCTACCCGACTAAGATGTTCAATTAGTCGAGTGGGCTCCATGTCGCCGTTATGGGATCGGTAGACGCAGACGTAGACACGGCAATGAGAGCCTAAGTCGACGTGTACCACAAGGAGGGAGAAGGAAGGGTCCTCCAGACAGCGCAGATGGCGACAGCAAACATCCGCCCGAACGAATAAGCAAACTCCGGCTTTGGCTTTGAAGGATTCTTCAAGCACAAAGCCGGGATAGTTTAGGTAGGTGGTGTCAGCTGGGGTGCAAATTTGGGAACCTCCTCGTGGTGCACCCTGGGGTAAGGCCTCTCGGCCCACGTTCAGCGTGGGACAAGGGGCCTTATGCAATTCCCTGGCGCCCCTTCTGGGCGTCGAATAATGCAGGCGGTGTCCCTTCTGAGCCCGCACCCCCTTCAAAGCGCGTCCCTTCTGGACCGCACAGCGGGTCACTTGGACCTGCGGGGGGGATCTCCATGTGCGTGTCCACTCTGGGCCGCACGTTCGCCGCTCCTTCTGAGCGGCTTTGAGAGTAACCTTTTTCGGCACCCCTTCTGGGTGCCGCTTCAAAAAGACGGCCGCCCCTTAAGGGTTATCAGGTCGCACGAGGGGAGGGGAAGACCGCGAAAGCGGTGTACCAGGGGCCTCACGCCAGCCCCTGAGCGTCGTAGCCCTGAACTGTTCAGCAAACATCCCCACTCGGGGCTCCGTGGGGTAGCTGTTCAGGGAGGGGAGCGAGTGCTTGCCTTTGCCGGCCGGCCAAACCCGGGAGAAAACCCGCCAAACCTGTCGGAACCACCCGCCACCGGCATTATGAGGGTTCCCTGCGCATGAGGCCTCTGCGCAGGGTGACGGATTTATTGTACGGATTTCTGGAGACCTGAAATCCAGGTTTATCCTATCTTGGGCTCCAGTCCTCCCAATATTATATGTTTTTTCTCACTTTAATTTTTACCTGTAAGAAACATTTTCTTCGTCGTATAAGCAAAACATGTAATATTCTGGTGGAAAAAAAAGAAATTTTAATTTAATTTTAATTTAATTTAATTGTGCTCATACTCGTGGGACCGTGGGATAATAGTAGTACCCCAATGCAGAGTAAAAATTCCAAAACCTCGGCCGCTGTCGTAAGCAGCGGCCAACAACCCCCAGCCGAGGGTGCAACGTTCGTTGCGATCGGCTCGAACAGCCGGAAGAGGTCGCGGACGAAGGTCGTCTACTCAGACGACGCGTCGGAGGAGGAATCGTCGGCCTCAAATGCGCCGAAGATTGGGACTGCGCGCAAAGGCCGTGGTTTCTTGAGGGGACGTCCAGACTCCAAACCTGAGACGTCGTTCGAGGAAGCTCGACGTAGAGAGCTTGCGAGGCTTGACGCCCTAACGGACGCCGAACTCGCGGAGGAGACGCGGCGCGATGACGAAATTCGTCGGGGAACCCGCGTGCGGGAAGAGGAGTCCGCTGCCGACCACCATGGCGCGGACATGCCAGGCCCCAGCAGGCGCGCAACCAGGGCGGACGATCGCCGGGCTGCACGCGCCGCCGATGCTAGCAGGTTGGCTGACGCTGAGCACAGGGCTCGCAGGTCGCCGTCAGAGGACCTCCAATTTGGGGATCCCATTCCGTGGACGGCGGATGGGCAAGGCCCTACTACGGACGAGTTGAGGGAGTGGGCCGCCCTCTACATGAGGGCCGTCCGTGATGTGTCTAGGAAGTCGGGACACATCAAGGGAACATGTCAGAGGACTATCAACCAGGCCTGTGCAAACCTGGAACGAGCGGTTGCCAACCTCTTCTCCAGATGCCCGGAGGACGAAACGGACCGCCTGGAAGCCCAGAACCGTGTCCTCCGGAAGGAAGTGGACTCCCTCAAGGCAGAGGTCAAGTCCCTTCGGAGGGAGATGGGCAAGAGGAGCGCGCCGCCTCGGAGGGAGATGGCCCCCACTGCCCCCCCCCCCCCTAACCCGGACATGACTACGCTGACAGGGTACCTGCGGGAGATGCAGGCAGTCCTGTCCAGCACCGTCCAGTCGGTGAATGACCGACTCGACGGACTGGAGGCGAGAATGGCCCCACGGCCCCATAGGATTAGGCTGCCCTCGGTGTCTGAGCGAGGGAGTGTGAGTAGGGAGGAATTCCCCCCTCTCGATCACGACGCCAGCGCCAGGGCGGACACCGCCACGTGCTCCCCGCACACCGGCATGGATGCAGGGCAGTCCTTTTGCCAGGCCACCATCTGTACCCGCCCGGCCGACCACCAGCCGGGCGCCGGCTCCCCCTGTCAGAGACGGAGGGACGTCGGAGACTCGCCGTCGGCGAAGACGCCGCGGACGACGTGGGTCGCCACCAGCAGATGCCGCTCGCGTGCCTGCCCCCCAGAGGGTGCCCCCCGCTAACCGCCGGAGGATGAGGCTGAAGAGACCCGGCTCAACAGCTGTGGTCATCCAGCTGACCCCGGAGGCAGTCGAATGGGGCGTGACGTACCCTGACGTCATAAAGCGGGCGCGCGAAAAGATCGCGCTTGAAGAAATCGGCATAGGGTTCGGGTTCCGTACGCGCACTGCGCAGAGTGGAGTCCGACTCTTCGAGGTTCCCGGGGCGAACAGCGCGGAGGCAACTGACCGCCTAGCCGAGCGACTGAGATCTGAGGTGGGCGACGTGGTGACGGTCGTCAGGCCCGAGAAGTGCGCGGACATCCGCGTCTCGGGCTTTGACGACACCATCACGGCCCAGGACATTGCGGAGGCGGTGTCCAGGAGGGGAGTCTGCTCCCAGGACAGGGTGAGGGTTGGGGCATTGCGATCTGCACCGGCAGCTATCGTCGAGGAGGCCGAAATGTTGGAGGCCGTAACCCCACCAAGCGCGAGTCCAGCCCCAACGTCCAGGCGGGACGAAGAGGTTTCTCCCATCTTAGGCCCCAATGTCTCTCGCGAGAGAGATACCGGGCCGAGCGACGCGGATGAATTCGACGATGCGGCGAGCGTTCAGACTATCAGAGCGCGCCGCCTCTCCAGCAGCCGCGAGGCAGATTTCGACTTCGACAGCTTTTAGCTGTCGGGTCGAACCCTGAGAGGGTGGCCTCATAGGGCCTCGTTGCACAAGGGGTGCATTCGGTTCGGGGGTTCCCTTGAACCAATGGCCTAGAGAGTCGGGGCGGCTGAGTGCCTATAGCCGGTCCCGTCCCGACTTTCCCCCGGGTCCTGCTGGAGAGCACTGGAGGTTTTAGTGGGTATGTCCCCTTCCTCCCCGGGAGTTGGGGGGAGAGTTCCACATAACCCGGGCGGGCTCCCACGTGCGGGCCCCGGGTAAGCGTAAGGCATTTCCTCCAGTCTAAAAAAAAAAAAAAAAGGTGGTGTCAGCTGGGCGGATTATTTGCGTCTCCGTCAGGCACACCATTGCTTGCCGTGCCGTCTCAAGATGGTGGTGGACAGCATTGAGGTTTGCATGGAGTCCGCGGATGTTAGCGAACTCCACCTCAAACGGTAAGGTTGTGGTGGGGGTGTGCACCGTTGTAGTACCAGTTTTGTTGTTAGGCGCTGTCATTTTAGGAGTGGAAAGAGAGAGGCGTAAATCGAGAAAATGATGCCGCGATGCGAATGGTCAAAGTGTGGTGGCCTGTTTCCCCAGGAATTTGCCCACAGAAGAGTATTATTAACCTGCCGAAGGGAAGGGCCCCCGAACCCCCCCGGGAATGGCCGCCGGGACCCCAACTTCCGGTCACCAACCGGCACGACGGACCACCCCGAGATTATGCGTGGCATGGTGAGGCAGCCTCACGAGCTGGTTAGGCTCGCTTGGGCCCCTGTACTGTGCCACGGGCGGCCAGCGGGACAACCGTTTCTACGGGTCTCCCTGGTCGGCAGGTTAACGAAGTCCTCCTGGCACTGGTTTGACGGAAGCCTACACAGACCAAATACATCGCAGCATCATCCTCTCGAGCTCTGGTTCTGGACAAGCAGTCACTTGACGGGTTTTACACCATGCGTACGGTGGTCACCAACTAGACGGGTCAAGCCCTACCACCAGTGGAGCAGATCATCGCTCGAAAGAGCGAATTAAGCTTCTCTTGGGCTTGTCGGCGCGCGAGCGGCGGCGCACGACAGCACACGGCGCGGCGCGCGAACGGCGCGGCGATGGTGGGACAAGCCCGCCGCGCAACGCCACTTTGCTTCACGACCGCATAGGCACCGGGCGATCATACTTTGTACGGGCACACGAATTACATTATTGTAACAAAATTAAACCTTTAAAATACAGTCCACTCTTTAATTGAGCTATCGACCCAACAAATGGTCCTTTTAAATTAATCTCGCCGAGAGTACTACCAGTATCATCTGCAAGTAAATTAGTCTTCACGTCCGAGCCGCTGCTCGTTAACCGCGTGGACTTTGACCGTGCCAACGTGGGATCGTCGCCACAGCCTGCGTCGTCGAGGAAGCAGATGTCATATGGGAGTATAATACAGTTAAACAGTGAGTTCGTTCCAATTAATTGCTTTCCAGGCCGAATTTAATCCAATTTTTTGCCGATTTGTAAATCATATTTCCGTCATCTTTTTCTTTTTTTCCAATTTGGCCCTTAAAATCCTCCATTTCATTGCATATAGCCATATTTACAAATCGCACATCATATTATTAATCAATCCTAGCTGATTGCATGCACGCGGTGGGCACGTTTCGCAATCGGAGGCGCGTAGGTACTTAGTATCGAATCGAGCCATCCTTTTGTTCGCCGGCCATCGGTTAACAAAGGATCTTTACCTGCTCGCGCGCACTGTTATCGAATCGACCCTTTTTTAGGCGCATTCCTTAGTTCATCAGCGTATTTTGCTACTGACATAGCTCATTTGCATTCGATTGATAATTATTTACAACTTAATAATGGCTGAACTTAAAACACTATTTAAAAAGCGCAGCTCAATGAAATCGAAGCTTACAATATTTGGCAACTACCTTAAAATTATTAACAATGTTCAAAGCCTTTCACAGTTGCAACGCTTAGACTTAGCTGAGCGCTTTAAAAAATTTGAAAACCTGTACGATGAATTGGATGCGTTACAGACCGACATCGAGGTATTGGTGGAGGATCCGGCCACCGCACAGTGTCCAATATGGACAATCTAGCGGAATTTAATTCGAAAAACTAATTTTGTAAATAATATAATTTAAGCTTGCAAAACTACTCATTATAAACCAAAGTACAATATTCCGTTTAAATTTTTTAACTACCCGCATTAAAACTTCATAAAATCGTACTGTCATTCACGTCGTTATAGTTGTTTGTTAAATGCACTGTAAATTAGTGAATTACGATAATAAGTGTATATCAAAGGATACTCAAGAGAAATTTATGAAAATTTCGTAAAAACTTAGTTGTGTCTTTTACTTCAATAAAAGGTAAACAGTTGAAAATATTTTTGTGGTTCAATTGTTGTTTTCATTCGCCCAACTTAGCTATGCGTAAATTTTTTAATTATAGTTTATAATTTGAGTTTTAAAAATGTATAACGATGTATTAGTTTTATAATGGTATTTTTTACGTGGAGCAGATATTCGTTAATCAAAATAAGTGCAATTTGACTGCCCTCGTTTGCCCCTCTCATACATTTTTTTTAAAATTTTCGATAGGACTACCTAAAATAAAGAAAAGGGAGTGGTTTGAAATCTGGCACAAGAGCAAAAAAGAAGAAGGAAAAAATGATATATATAATTATATATTAAATGGACATGCCATAGTAGTAGCCTAACATTTCAAGACTGTTGAAAATTTTCATAATTGGCTTAACCGCCAAATAGAAATGAAATGGCAGTCAAGCAAAAGAGAACTGAAGAAGTTTCTTAATAGGAACCAAAAATGTCTTGAATGTGATGTGGTATTACCCAATGAGATGATCAACCTGCTGCCATCCACAAGTACTGGAAATACAACTCAATCTGGTGTAGGACGGCCATTAAAGGAATTTTCAGAATGTCACCTTAAAATAAAAAGAAAGAAAGTCCAAAGTCTCCTTTCTTTAGTGACTTCAGATGAAATTATGG
This sequence comes from Scoparia ambigualis, assembly GCA_963921215.1. Classification (NCBI taxonomy): domain Eukaryota; kingdom Metazoa; phylum Arthropoda; class Insecta; order Lepidoptera; family Crambidae; genus Scoparia; species Scoparia ambigualis. The sequence goes on along the minus strand of OY992517.1, from coordinate 26,822,242 downwards.
TTGCTACTGAAGTTGCTGCTAGATCCGAAGGGAAAAGAGATGCTGCAACTATTATAAAATAATTAGCCGTTTCACCGCCATCTGTAGCTACAAATATAAAAAACAGTCGCACCTCTGTTGTTTCTGTCCATAAAATGTATTATATGGCAGCATCTTTTCTCAAAATTCTACTACATGTGGAACAAATTATCCAAAATTGCATTCTGCCTCTAGGCCAACTATTGGAAGGTGCCCAGGAAAGTAGCAATATAGAATACAGACGTTATCGCGAACATTTCAGCCGAAAGACTTCAAGAGAGCATACAAACAGAGACGTCCTTAATCGATTTCTATTAGCTTCAGATCCATTAATGTCTCAATCTTGTACACCTCGATTTAGAAACAAGAAGTCTTTACCTCCAGGAACGTTAAAATTACTGAGATTACCTATTATCACAGTTTCTTCGTTAAGCAACTCTGAAGATGATATCGAAGGAGAAATACTTCATTAATTGGTGAATTGTACAATTAAAATTATTTTAATTAGTATAGTACTTATTAAATCAAAATATAAAATTATTTCATTGCAATCTTAAATTATATTAGAACTATAAGTATAATTTTTTTTTGTATAATGTAACTAAATTTTTTGAAAAAACCTTAAGTAATCGTTATGTATAATATTACGATTACTTACAACACAACAATCTGTGCTTATTAGCAGTTGTCTTAGTTTGTGAAACAGGAAGCTCATAACACAAAAATTCAGCTTTAAAACACACACAATAATTAAATTCCGCTAGATTGTCCATATTGGACACTGTGCACCGCCTTTGCTGAGCGAGAGGAGTTCGAGTCTCAGTACTACGAGCTGGTGGCACTCGCGCGCAGCATACTCGGGGCTTCCAAGGGCGCAGGTTCCGTATCTAGCTCCGAACACGATAACTCAGGTGCACAATATAAAAATAGTTTTGTTCGCTTACCCAAAATTAATTTACCCACTTTCGATGGCAGCTATCAGTACTGGCTGGAGTTTCGTGATACATTCATATCATTAATTAACGATAATCCTTGCATAGACGAAATAAATAAATTTCATTATTTATGAGCTTCACTCCAGGGTTCGGCTGCTTTAATTATTAAAAATATAGATTTTAAAGGGGATAATTACAAAACTGCATGGGACTTATTAAGTGAGCGCTTTAACAACAACCGTCTTTTAATTAATAACCATATTCAGGCACTTTTTGATGTTCAACCCATATCAAAGAAATCCAGTATTTCTCTTCGTAACCATGTTGACATTACAAATAAAAACATAAGGGCGCTGACAACCTTAAATCAGCCTACCAAGCATTGGAATACTCTTCTAATTTTTATTATGGCTAAGAAATTAGACATACTTACAAGTCGTCATTGGGAGGAGTATCGCAATAGTTTGACTGAGGATCCCACTTTGTCACAATTTTGCACTTTCATAAGCAGGAAAGCTGACTTATTAGAATCAATGGAATCGAACTACAATAGTATGTCTAATAACTCAATATTGGCCTTAAACAATAGTCATTATACATCAAATAATAATCTTTTAAATAGCGAAAAATTAAATATTACATGTCAATCTTTTAGAAAATTATCAATTTATAATCGTATACAAAAGGCCAAGGATATTAAAGTTTGCCTAAACTGCTTGCGCTTGGGTCATGGTGTCAAACAATGCAAGTTGACACATTGTTAATATTGCAAATACAAACATAACACGCTTTTACACTTAGAATCAAATGACCCTAAGCCTCTTGTTAACCCCCTGCCTTCCACATCTGATACGATCGCTTTATCTACCAATTCCATGCAGCTCGCTACTTCTGCGAATATTTTACTGTCCACAGCACTGGTGAAAGTGGTGAGCGCTGCGGGTAAGAAGCATACGGCTCGGCTACTGCTGGACAACGGTAGTACGGCCAACTTCGTTACTTTGAGTTTGTGTGACAAACTGGGTTTGTCGCGACGCGGTACGAGCACCAAGGTCACAAGTATCAATAATCACTCATCCACTAGTACACAGTCTTGCAATCTTACAATCGAGTCTTTGAGCTGTGCGTACGTAACGGACATCGAGTGTCATATTTTGCCTGAGATAACTAAGGTCTTGCCGTCTTCTTTCATAAATATAAACCACGTTCCTATCCCTTCAGGACTTAAGTTAGCTGATCCGTTCTTTAATATTCCGCCAGTCATTGACATCCTGGTAGGGGCCGAAGTCTTTTGGAACGTCATAGGTACCAATTCAATAGACTTAGGTAAAAATCTACCCAAATTATGCGAAACCAAACTCGGCTGGTTAGTGTCGGGTTGTGTTTCTCGTCATACCGATTTTACCTCTTCTCAGTCATGCAATTTTACGAATTCTTTTCCCGACCTTACTAAATTTTGGGAGCTAGACAATGTTTCAATACAACATTCTTTATCTTTAGAAGAAAAAACTTGCGAGCAACTGTTTGCTCAAAATACCATTCGTAAAAACAATGGTCGTTTTGTGGTCACTACGCCTCTTAAAAAGGATCCGAGTATCCTAGGGCATTCTTATAGTGCCGCTAAAAATCTTTTTTTATCCCTAGAGCGTCGGTTCTAACGGGAACCTCTTTTTAAAAATAAATACCTAAAATTTATGCGCGAATATGGATCGAAAGGTACGACTGGGATCAAACAGTTTCGCTAGACATTATACATTTGAAAACACTTTAGTTAGTTTAAATTATTTGTGAAACCGTGTGGCGCCGATTAAGCCAACAACAATGCCACGGCTCGAACTTTGCGGAGCCTTGTTAGGAGCAAGGCTATGTACTAAGGTTTAGAATCCCTTAGTTTGCGTATCAACACATGTAGGTTCTGGTGTGACTCAACCATCGTCTTAAGATGGCTAGCTACTCCAACTACTCAATTAAAACCCTTTGTGCGCAATAGGATTCATGAAATTCAAGACAGTGCCTTTGGTCATACCTGGAGCTACGTACCGTCGAAAGACAACCCAGCAGATCTCGTTTCACGTGGTCTTAGGGACGACATCATTGGCCATACGCCATTATGGTGGACTGGGCCTTCATTTTTATTATGCAACGAAAATGAATGGTCTGAAATGCCCAACGAGGTGAAACAGGATCAATCTGAAGTAGTTACGCATTTGATTAGTAACGGTAGTGCTTATAGCATTAGTAGTAGCTGCTTTCCGCTTAATAACCATTCCGTAGTGCAAAGTTTAATAGAAAAGTACTCTAGTTTTACAAAATTAGAAATAGTAGTCGCTTACATAAAAAGATATTTATTTAACTTAAAAAATAAAAATAGTGAATGTTGTGGCAATCTCTCAACAATGGAGTTGCAAAATTCATTTAATTACATTTTACATTGCGCTCAACTTGCTATGTTCGCACAGGAATATGAAATTCTTAAGAGTAAAAAGACATTGCCGCGCAAAAATCGATTCATTTCTTTAGCACCATTTTTAGACGACAATAACCTCATTCGCGTGGGCGGGAGGCTTGATAATTCGCCATATGGTTTTAATATTATACATCGTATTTTAATTTGTAGTAAACTAGACTTAGCAAAACTTATATTTCAAATGCAACATAAAACCCTTTTACACGCCGGTCCCCAGCTTCTTTTGGCTAGCATACGAACTTATTGGCCTCTTAAGGCTAGGTGTTAGTGAAAAATTAAAATATCACGTTCTTAGAATTACTTTTTGAAGTAGTAAATAGTAAAATTAAAATCTGCGAAAATTATGAAATATTGTTGAGGCTTTATTCTGTAAAATACACCCGATGGAAACACGATTTGATAAAGTTGGCTCGATAGAATATATTCACAAAGTTACATATTTTTGTGTCATTTTATCTTCTTTTCCAGGTTTTATTCTTAAAATAAGTGATTTGTTATTATGAGTCATTTACCAAAATGAATTTCATAGATAACTTGAGGAGTTATAACCGATCGTTTTTTATTTATTACATCTATCAATTTTTTAAAATATAAAACGCGATAATTGGCGTCGCTTCGCTGTTATACCCGTCCCTTACCGTTGTACCATCGAGAGAGCGAGAAAGAAGCGCCCGAAATACCTCCCCTTAAAGGCATAAACCTATCCAAGGTCACCGTAAACAAATGTGTTACCTGTTTCAGGCACAGAGCTCAAAGCGTGCAGCCTATTATGGGACAGCTTCCTAGTTCAAGGACATATCTTGACTTTCCGTTTCAAAACTGTTATGTTGACTATGCAGGGCCAGTACTTATAGCTGATCGAAAGGGGCGCGGGTGTAAACTTATGAAATCTTACTTGTGCATCTTTGTTTGCTCCGCAGTGAAAGCTGTTCATTTGAAGCTTGTTACGGACCTTACGTCTGAATCTTACGTGGCCGCACTCAATCGGTTCGTGGCGCGTCGGGGCAAGCCTCGAAGCATCACGTCAAACGGACAAACTTTGACAAATGAAATGCGTAGGTTCTTACGTTCGTCAAACGTTGCAGCTGCGATAGCGCAGGAGGGCATCGACTTTATTTTCACCCCTGCCTATTCTTCCCATTTTAACTCACTAGCAGAGGCAGCTGTAAAATCTTGTAAGCATCATCTTAAAAGACTTTTTCATCTTACTTATTTCACCTACGAGGAAATGACAACTTGTCTTTCCCAAATAGAGGCAGTACTCAATTCTCAACCACTCACTCCTATCTCTTCAGATCCTCATGATTTTTCGGCTCTTACCGCCTTTAACTGTATCAAACCCACAGGTGACCAGCAACAACATCTCCCGCCTGGACAGATGGAGAAGAAGGCAGTACATCGCGCAGCACTTCTGGAGGCGATTTACTAACGAGTATATTTCTCTGCTGCAGAACAAAACAAAATGGTACTCCTCCACAGGCGATGTCAAAGACGGGTCACTCGTCCTCGTCAAAGATCGGACCACGCCACCACTGATGCGGTGCTTGGGGCGAGTGACGAAGACGTATTCTGGTGTGGACGGCGTCACGCGGGTAGCCGAGGTCAAGACGAAGAAGGGCACAATACGGCGAGCCTTCAACTGCATCTGCCCTCTAACATCTCCTTGAAGTCATCTCTTCGCTTTCCACTTCAACCCGGGGAGCATGTGGGCTTTTCATTATTTTTGATTTTCAAACAGATTTAAAAAATCTAAATGCCAAACCAATTTTGTATGAACAAAATTTCGGAAGGAATAGAAATCGCTGTAAATAGCAAATGAAACTCGGCCGAAATTTCGTTACGGAGAAAGAGAGTAGGCCCTTCAGGCACCTGTCTCTCACAAGCTACCTATGGATACTCAGTACCTATGGGTACCATTATTTTTAAGTTATTGTACTAATACCATTTATCTTTATTATTGAAATTTTGCATTCACAATGTTATATAGATATAGGTTAAAATGTTTACTAGAAAAAAAATCAACCAGTCTAAGGAAGCTCGATTGGGATTCGAACCCGTGACCTTTGGATTGCCGGTCCACTGCTATAACCGCTAAATTACCGAGACCCCAGAAGACTCCTTGAATTATTTTTAGTAGTTGATGATTTACGCTGCAAGCCAGCGGTATTACGTCACTGTGAAGGTTTACCTACCCTCACAGTCGAAAGAAATACTATTGCAAGTATTTAACAATCGATAAAGACGTGCCTAATTGCATATTACTGAAATTTTGGATTCACAATGCTATATAGATATAGAATAAAATGTTTACCAGAAAAAAAATCAATCAGTCTCAAAAAGCTCGATTGACTAAAATTTTTTCTAGTAAACATTTAGTATCATCAACTACTAGAAAGAATTCAACGAGTCTTCTTCGGTAGCTTAGCGGTTAGAGCAGTGGACCGGCAATCCAAAGGTCATGGGTTCGAATCCCAATCGAGCTTGCTGAGACTGGCTGATTTTTTTCTAGTAAACATTTTATCCTAACACCATTTACTTAGTGTTGAGAAAATAATTTTGTGGTTGTTGTTTAGTATTTAAGTCAGTACCTATATTCTTTGATCACATAAAAACTTGATTGATGCACAATCAACGCTGAAGTTTAGGTATTTAACACAGATGTATAATAAGTATACGTCAGTGGTATTTACGCATTTCGTTTAGAAGTGCGCGAGCTAAAGGCAGGTCTCCTGCGACTCTGTTTTGTGTTTTCTAACACCTAACACTAAACATCTAACAAATATGGGCGTGGCCTACGTACATATTTTGACAAATTTTGTTAGATGTTTGATGTTAAGTGTTAGAAAACACAAACAGTGTCACAGAAGACCCACCTTAAGGGTCAATATGCCGATGTGCTCCTTCACGAATTGCTATTCTGCCTAAACACCATAGAATAATAACGAAAGCATAGAAGTCCAAATGTGACTCGTATAGTTGTCCTATTTCTCCAAATGGGCCATAAACATTGAAAGAAAAGAGACAAAATAAGTTGCTAAAAACATCAAATGTCTAGCGAAAATAAAAAAACGGTCACCATTTATAAGGCAGATTTCACAGTCACGCGTTTGACCTGCGCCGGCCATACACGCGCGCGGTTACAATTAGCCCCTTCGTACACAAGGCTACGCAAATCTTCGATACTCTACGATTTTAGTCTCCAAGCGACTACCGCCATACAAATCCATTGAGGTTCGTACACGAGTCGCGTCGCCGACATTTGTGCCGCGACTCCAATTTGTATGGCGGAGTCGCTTAGAGACTAAAATCGTCGAGTATCGAAGATTTGCGTAGCCTTGTGTACGAAGGGGCTTACACTAGATAGTAGTTGCGTTTCATAGTCACGCACGCAGTTCAAACGCGCAACTACTATGTAGTGTAATAATTGTAAGCGCGCGCATGTGGCCGGCGCTGATCCAACGCGTGACTGTGAAATCGCAGCCTAACATATATCTCTAACGAATTCAAAAGCGACATACAAAACATGTGATTCGAATGGTGACCAAACGGAGTGCCCACTTAAATGTCATAGCACTCCTTCTATGCTTTAGTTTTTATTCTATGCAAAACACTTTATATTGCAAAACTGCAACCCGAACGCGTAAGTCATCGAGCTCGTCCGTGTAATAAAACACAATGCGCGCGTGCGATAAAATAATATTGTTGCAAAAAAAGCTCAAAGTAGGTATACGTCAAATGTACGAGTATATGTCTAAGCTGTCACTGTTCTGCTACGATTTAGGCTGGCCTCATACATCCGGGATGGCTCTCAGAATTTGTAATCTAAAATTCATAATCTAAATTCCGACACCTTGCCTCACACCTTAACAATTCAGATTGATCAGTAGTCTCGTCATTCACGGCACATACAAAATGTCTCCATGGAAGTGGAATTAATACTAATAACATTGCTTTTGACTCTACATTGAAAAAAAAGAAATTCACGCGATATGAAAATGTTCCGATCCGAAATTCAGAACGCTCGTCAGTATCACACTTACAGATCGATCTGAGAAATTCATAATCTGAAAAAATCAGAATGTCTGTGGAGCAATACCTACTAATATTGTATGGTATTCCGGTTGTTCTGAATTAACAATATGAATTCAGATTATGAATCCAGAGAGCCATACCGGATGTATGAGGCCAGCCTTAGTATATGATGTTTCTAGTTCTTGTTTTATACGTAGAAGGCATATTTTATCTTTTATCAATTTTGGTTTCAACGAGGTTCTCGTTACAACGACATCTATGTTGCGAAGGATGTACTACAGTTGCGTTTACAGAGACTGATGAGGGTTCATTCAGCGGCTACTTGTGAAGTTACGGTTCTAGTGGCAATTTAATTCGCTCCAGAAATTCGGATGTCGCTATTATGTTACTTATCCACGAGTAATAAATAAATGCGTTTCGTACCTTAGAAAATTTTGTATTACTACATATTAATAAGCAATTCAAATACAAACTATACTCAGCCAATAGAAAAAGCCGAAGCTATAAGACATAGAGAAATACTTTGCTTATATAAAAATGTTGTATTTTTTAAATTGTTTAATTTTCAATTAATTTTAATTGCTTTTCAATTTTATAGTAGGTTATGTAACCCTAGATTAAAAAAATAAGAAAAACTGAAACACATTAAAAATAAAATAAAAAAATACCTTAAAAGTACTTAAATACCTATATTATAATCGCCTCTGTGGTCTAGTGGCTAAGCCACTGGTTTCAGGCCCTGAGATCCCGGGTTCGACTCCCAGCGGGGGTACATCTTTGTGTGCTTGGGTTGGTTGGTGGTAGGGCTGTTAAGTCCTCCTGGCTAGCTACTACCATCTTTTCTAAGTGTGTCGCCATACTACGATGTTTATAGCATTGTTGTGTTCTGACAGTTTGAGATAAGAATAGCCAGTTCCTCAGTGATTGAGGATTCCGGGTGAAGCGCTTCTACTTTCGGCCTTATCGTCATTTACCATCAGGTGAGATAAAAGAAAAGCGCTTACCCGTTGTAGAATTTAAAAAAAATATCTCAAATCAAATAGTAGGTAAGTTTGTACCTACTTCTATAGTAAATATTGCTAATGCTTTCAAATTAATTTGAGTTGGACTGTTCTTCACAAATCGTTGAATCTGTTAGGATCTGATTTCGATGACGTCACCGTCTGCCTACTTCAATGTCAACACTAATTTGCGTTGACATTGAAGCAGGGTAACTTTCTTTTTTATATTAAGGTGGCAATCAGACTTACTGCTCGCCTGATGATAGGCAGTTACCGACACACGTAGACTATACGTTTGCTACACCTGAGGTATTATTATCGCATTGCCGACCCCGTAAAATTGCGTAACCTTTGCACTATAGTTTAAAGAGTAACGGTCAAAATTAATATTTTAATCTATCTGTTGTTTTACTATGGCAGAGGGCTGCTTTTGCGGTCCTCATTGCCTAGTCTCTGACTAACCCTTCGGGGATAATAGCACAGAATAACTAATAGTACTTAGTCGTGATTATGTGTATATATACACATATATATATGTACCTGCCCGTGTCTAACTACCTATTATAGTAGTTATAGTAGTGTACTACTATAATAGTCGTGATTATATATGTTTATGTATGTATGTATGTATGTCTGTTGTTTTGCATACATAAAAAGATATAAATTTGACTTAAGCTCCATACTAATTGGCAAAAAAACAAATAGAAAAGTTTCTGACACCCACCGTATTATGTGGACTCATTCACGATAGTTTATTGCTAGGATTTCTGTCCCGGATTGTCGAGATCTGCGGAATCAAATTTAGCTTAAAATAAAATCTTCTTTTTCTGTATAATACATTTTGGCCAGATGTCTTCGTAGCGTGTTAAAGTTAATGAACTGAGCCTAGTGGTTGGACTTATGCAGATAATGTAGAAATAGACATAGACTTACAGCCATTTTGCTATCCTTGGTTGCTTTTTACATTTAAGGCCCGGTCCACTAAAGTAGCGTTTGGCGGAGAGAAAAGGAGATATTTTGTTATCAACTACTAATTAAATTTTTTTATATTAACGGAGGGAAAAAAAACGCACCGAAATTAAAAAAAATGGGAAATTATGCGAATGCAAAAATTGCTTGCAGTAAAATTCGATTTTCGGAAAGTCATCGCACACACTCGCTACGTTACTGGATATTTTATTTACATAGAATTATGTAAGTACCTATTTAAATTATTTATATAATCAACCTAGGAAAACAATTATCAATGCTATGCTTGAAAAATATTTGACTATAATAATTAACAGTCTATTCTACTACAAATATAATAACACAAACCACTGTCTGATTGTTTACGTACATGAATCTGAATATTGGTTACTACACACAAACCCAAGAGGTTTTAAGTAGTACTTTTATGTAAAGAATAAAAATGTATAGTTCTGTTTCTGTTAATAAATAACGAAATAAAAAATTAACAATCCAATACGATTCCAAAATTAGTGATATTTATCCTAGTACATAGCTAACAAGAACCAATATCGGTTTTATTTATATTGCTTAGTATATAGACAGATGCTTCAATATAGAATTAATTATTCCGAGCGACAGCTCTGGCCCTTAACAATTACAAAATTCCTAATTTCGTTAACACAAAATGCCGCCCCATTTCAACTGACACTTTAGATTACGAGGAAGACGTTGTTTCTGTATACTAAAATTCCAAATTGTGCTTCTACAACATTGAATATTTCACCAACTGGTGAACTTACAATTTAGATACCTACATACATGGGTAATTCTCCTAGGAGAGTGTTCTCTTCTCAGAAACGTGTCAATTTTTATTTTAAGTATTTAGCAAAAATAACCATGGCACATGAAAGTTTACTCAATTTGAAAAATAATGAATGCCAGTTTTTTAACCATTGGTTTCGGAGTTATTTGAGTCCCACTATTTGGATCCATGTATCTGAGAGTATCGTTTTTCAAATAACGTGGCTCATACTTTTTCGTTATTTATGTCTATTTGTATTTAATAATCTAAAAACAGTAATATACATACCTAGGATCATAAAATACAATTGCGTATTTAGCAAAATGTACCATAATATTACTGCCTAAAATTGATAAAACTGAATCCCTCTATTTTTTTAAAGTATTTGTGACTCAAACTTCGGTTTAAAAATTGTCAGAGAGTTGTTTCGGAAAAAAAATGCATAAATAATTAATTTACTGAAACCAGTTACAGTATACAAAACTTACAGCTGCTTCTACAGCGAATTGAGAGGTTGCAGAGAGCAAAGTATTTGGCATTAAGCTATATAATATTTAATAATTTATAATTATTTAAATTCGTAAACTAGTTACTAAAGCACTATGAATTTATAAAATATTACTGAAGGTAATAATATAATGTGAAATACTTATACAAGTTCGGTAGGACAAGTTATGAAATAAGAAATTAAATAATTTTAAGTTTTTATTTTGATTACAGGAAGTTTTTGGTATATCATTAAATTATACAATATATATCAATTTTAAAATAATCAGTCTTATATAAATTGGTCTTAAAACTAGCCTAACGAAGTCATGTTTTTAATTATTATTAAAAATTTAACAAACATTTAATTATAAGTGTGAGAACCGAAAATGATCTTGCCCCGAGGAATTTTACCTCTTTCAGATGGTTCGTCCGAACACCCTATACGAATTGGTAAGATATTTAACCCAATCCCAACAGTGGACTCCCACATTACATGATTCTCTCAAAAACATGAGTATCTTCTTAGAAACATGGCATGCAAGTGCCACGGCAGCCACGTATATGAGGCCAGGTATTTGAGGACAAAGACTTATTTTACAGTTTTAGAAAAAACGAACGAATAAAAATTAAATATATATTACTCATTATTTATGGGATAGCAAAAGCAAATAACATAAAAATAAAGAAACCATTGCCATAGTTATAAAGTTGGTAAAACGATATACCATGTATTTGAGAGTTGCACCGAATAAATACGTGGCTGTAATGGTACTAACCTTCGTGAGCAAACACCAAACATAGAGCAGCGCGTCCTTCCCACAAGATGTCGGCGACGGCACTGGCTCTACCGATGTGCGGGGAAGGAAGGAAGGTAGCACTCACCGTTTACGAATACAAGCGATCTGAGTAAGCGCAACAAAATCTGAGATAACTTGTTGGCTCACGTACTAATAACGGATTTAAAACAAAACCGTTGTGGTTTTTTATGTACAAAACATAGGATAAGATACAAAAAATCATTACCCTTGAGAAACAAACCTTACGAATCATTTACATTGAAGATTCGGTCTCTCAGAGATACTTTTTGTCACGAAGATAGAAAGTCCCACGCCATGTATTTGAGAAAATGCTTGTTTGACAGGCATTTTACAGAAATATATTTACATAATCAATACATTTAAAGTTTGACCATATGTAAAAAGTGTTTAGGTATCGAACAGTAGCAAACTATTAATGCTCTTCCCAATGAAAGTATCACTTTTTCAAAGGAATATCCGAAAAACGTGGTAAATGAGAATGTGCCACATACATATAATCACGACTAAAACCGCAAAAGCAGTCCTCTGCTAAAGTCCACTTTCCACTAAATAGCGACTGCACATGTGTTCAACGTGACAGGTAGTGAGCCCATCGCCGCTCTATGCTGTTGGATGCATGTGCAGTCTTTAGTCCATTAGTCGCCTTTTACGACTCCCTAGGGAAGAGAGTTTTCACCGGTAGGCGACACGGTTTTATACAAACTAGATAACATCTCAAAAACACAAGGTACTTTCACTAGTATTTTGACACCTTTCAGTTACACACACAAATACTTTTTTCGAGGTGAAGAAAAGACCCGTCGAGGAAGAGATCCTGTAGCGTCTCCACAGAACCTAAACGTCATATACTCACTCTTAATCCGGTAAGGAGATGTGGGATATACTTCACTCAGTATACGAGCAGAAGAATGACAGAAGACTAGACTTGTTGTACTGCCAGTTGTTCACTTATACGAAAGATGAAGCTGACGACATTGCGACGCACGTCTCTAAGCTACAGACAATATGGCAACAACTCAATGACGAATTAAAGGAAGAAGGATAACTAGGTAAGGTATTGACCTTTCGAGGTAACGAGCCATCGATGAAGTGTACCGTCGAGGTAGAGACATTGAGGATTACCTCAATGGTCATTAGACCATCAAGGTAACGTCATTCGAACTAGAGTATCATACTCCATACAGCTACACTTTTAAAATTTTGCTTGGAATTATACACAAACATTTAGGGGATAACGTGGTAACGGGGATTAATACTAACTACCTATTAGAGGCATACTAGGCATACCTTTTCATATCCGACATTTCGACCTAGTTGCACTGGTCGTGGTCACGAGATGACTGACCGTGTAATTAGTTAAGTAATATTAATTAACAAGGCTTTAATGACCTTTAAAACAGGTCTATTGACAACATAAAAAAGTAAGTAAAAAGAAAAAGAATTTCCACAGATTGTATCCCATCAAGCAGAGTAACCACAGCAAGCTAGGCTTAGATGTTGACCCAAGTAACTACTGGCTTTAGGATTTTGGTTATTAAAAAAATATAAAATTAGTAATCGATTTGGTTTGTGTAAGAGCTGGTTTTAAGTCCACCTAGGTATCTCGCGCCATCTTATCTAGGTCTGTTGTCATAACAACTTTGTAGTGATCCGTGCATTATTGTGAAATAAGATAAAGAATACTCAGTACATGATAATTTCAGGTAAAGTCTACTTAGACCCTCGGTTTTATCGTCAACAGGTGAGATGAGAAGATCAAGCACCTCCCCAGTATGAAATAAAAATAAAAAGCTGCTTATTGGTAGAAATCATTGAAGGCGACTACTCATTTTAATGGTCACTGCGCCATCTTATCTTTTTATGAGTAGACATAAGAGGATAAGATAGGCATAGCATAACCACCACCTTTTGTGCCGCATAAAGGATTAGTTAGCTCTTTTGTTGGCAGATATAGGTAAGAACCTAAGACTAGCTCACATAATTGCGAATGTTAATATTTTTTTAATTAATTCTGCTTCCGATGTCCCACTATACCCCTAAGACTCTTAGAGGCTACTAACAGTTGAATTTCTCTTGTGTTTGGTTTACCGGCAGCTGAGATCTAAAAAATAACCTTATCTTCAAGGCAAAGTAAAAAAAAACTGAAATTCCCCGCACAAAATCTTCAAGTGCTCTCTTCCATTTGAACTCGGCTCGCTCAATCCTATTTACTGATCTGTCTTGGTCAAACGGGATTTGTGATTTGTCTCAATTTATGAAGACATGTAATCCCTGAGTTTGCCAGAGTAGTTAAGGAATACTAATCCGCAATAATGCGATTGTGATTTATTTGACTTTCAGAAAGAACCAGACAATAGAAGCAAGAGATTTGGAGAGAAACAAAGTAGACGGTCTAATAAAATACTACACGAAGGAGCAGTGGCGTGCCTAGGGCTTCAGATTGGGGCAAGCCACGAAACCTGAAGTTCCTAATCTTGCTACCTAGGTACAATGTTGGTGCCCATTTGTGACACTAGCCACATTTTTTTACTCAAATCGTCATAGGCCGTGGCATTCCAAACGTTCTTGTCGTTGGTAAAAAAACAGGCTATTACCTTCTATTACATCTTGAATGTGATTCGAGAATTTTATTTTGGCCAATTTAGGCGTTCTTTATCTCAGAAACAAAAATACATTAACAGTATTTACTTATTGAATAGTGTAGAATAGCTATTGGCATAGTACGTAGCGGCCTCGCTTTTTGTAAATTTCGCTTAATTTTTATTCAAACTCAAAATTGCAGAGAAAGATTTTCATAAATTGCGTGAGGGCACTTTTTTGAGCTCCTGGATTGAACTACTGTTCTAAACAAATGAAATAAAAAAATGAAACAAAACCAAAAAAACTTCAAAAATCGCGTTAAGTTAACTGTGAATTTCTCTTATCTACGATAATATTATTGAGTAAAATTTATACCAGAATAATTGTTACTTCATGAGGAATAAAAATGTTATAATGAATTTATTATCCTATTTAGATGAAAACTATAAATACAACTAAGTACAAAATTACAACAAAATGTGAAGCGCCGGCCGTCCGAACTCAGCTTATTCTCGCAGAGTGGAGATTCGTAATATTAAGCATGCATTTATTATCCTATTTCGATAAAAACGATAAATACAACTGGAAAATTACTACAAAATGCGAAAAAGGGCATTTTGCGCGGGAATCACAGTCGATATTAGGCCTCTACACGTAGTCACTTAATTTATTAATTATTAGGTACTTACTTAATTATTTGAATGGAAGCAACCAACAATCCAAAGAGTTTTTTTACATAGACCTATTATAATTAATGCCCAAGATGACTTTTAATAGTTTGCGAAATACATAAATCATCTGTGATGTTCAAAGAATTTATTTACCTCTGCCTTTCGTATGCCAATCATCAACACGTTTAAGTACACATTTGTTTGCAACACATCACATGCCCAACACATCTAAGTTCGTCACAGAGACCAATAAAGCGACGAACTGAACTCGGAACACATTTTTTTTATCACAAATTACGAAAACACTTGTTACTTCAAAACAATCCCTCAAAGTGAAGTGTGACAATAACAAAGAATAAAAAATGGCTGGCTGCTGCCTGTGGCTGCTGCACAGCACAATCGCGTATTAACGCTCGCCTCTGATTGGTTCGCCCGAGCTCGAGCTGTCGTCGGTCGCCTCTGATTGGTTCGCCCGCGTTTAAGTTGCACGTGATTCGGTAGAAATAAAGCCTGATTTGGAGAAGGCCTTACTTGCGAACTTCATAACGCAAGCTGGCTTTGACGAAGAGTATGAATTTCTCATAGAATCTATACATACTTACGCAGTATTATGTTTATAGAGTAGCAATTTTGTTAAAGTTAGAAGAGAGCAGATATACTTTAAATCCGAAGCCCGGTTGCAAGCCAACTTGTGCGAGAGAGATGTAAAGCGTCGCACGATTTATAAGCAGCTTTATGCGATTTGTTTTATGAGAAACTAAAATTGATAATGTGAATGCTGATGAAAGAAAATTAACAATGGTAAAAAATACTAAGTGATTTTAATAATTGCGTTTTACCAGTAGTGATATTTTGTTAGGGCAAGCCGGGCTTTTCGGCTTGTATGAAGGTACCGCCACTGCGAAGGAGGTACCAGACAGATTTAAAATACTTACACAATTTTCGGACAAATAAATAAGATAGGGTGTTCTTTCGGACCGACGAATGAAATGGGATATGTTTTTTATGTTGATCGTAACAGAAGTAAAATACCGACTGTAAAAACAACAAAATATCTATTTGTAATGAACGATGTTGTTAATGAAATTCCTGATCATTCTTTTTTGCCTACCTACATGAACTAAATCAATGACAGAAAATATCGTATTTTATGCTGATAAAGTCCAAAAATGTATAAGGCTTAGTTGTCAACGTTTGAATACACTCTAACGATAAAGTGCGATAAGATAACAAGATTCACTGGCTCTAAGACTAATGCGATAAACACCAAAACACAGGTACGTCGCGTCGAGAAAAACAAAAATGTATTTGGTATGTGCTTATTGTGATTTTAATTTATCTTATTTCGTAGGGCCGGTCGCCTTGTAAAAAACTTTATTTAATTATTTAACTAACCGCCTCTGTGATCTAGTGGCTAAGTTACCGATCTAAGACCCGTAATAGTCATCTCATCGGTCAGTCGGCGGGTTTTCCGCATACTTGAACAGGTTCAAGTGTAAGGATAGCCCGTCGTGCGTCTGTGATCCTGATACACACGAGACCCTCCAACACATCTTCTCCGAGTGCCCTTTACACGCTCTGGAGAGGCTAAACATGCAGATACAAGCAGGTGTCAAAATAGAGCCGGCAAACTTCGCTGAGTTAATAAGTGGAGAATACAGAAATACTTTTATAGCATATTGCGTAAAAATTGTTAGTATAGTTATTAAAAGAAATAAATAAGGTTTAGAATTAAAAATAAGTATAAGAAAATAGGGAAAATACATATACCTGCGTGTATATGCACAAACTGCCCATTAAAAATGTATAGAATAAAATGTAATTAAAATAGGTGTAAAAAAGATGTCATAACAATAAGTACTAGTAAATAAGGTAAAAATTTATCAGCAAATAAAAAGCTGAAAAGTTAGAATTAAAATAAGCTAGAATAAGTAAAACTGTACTGTGTAATGTGTAATTTAGAAAGTACTTACAATAAAAACAAAAGTGTCATATTTATTTACCGTGTACTAGAGTTAAGAGAAAGAAAATAAAGGATAGGATAGTATGTAGCATAGGGCATAACAAAGCGGAACACCCACCGCTATAGGAATGAATGGTGATGGATGACTGTGTGGGATGCGGAATGAAAGTGCGAGAAGGATCAAAGTGAGAACTGGCATGAAAAGAAAATTAGAGTACATCAGGGCTCCGACGACTGTAGTTGGAGGTCGTATTAAAAAAAAAAAAAAAAAAAATAGTCATCTCATCTGATGGTAAAGTGACGGTTGGGCCGAAGGTGGAAGCGCGTTTCACTCTGAATCCTCAACCATTGATGAAGTGGCTATCTTATCCCTAAACTGTCGGAATAGATGAATGCTATTTATTTTTACATTGTTGTTATGTCGCGGACGCCACACTTTAGATAAGTTGGTGGTAACTAGCCTGACGGACTAAAAACAAGCCCTACCAAAACCAAGTAGGTAAGTACATATAGATGTGCCCCCATTGGATTCGAATCCGGGACATAATATGTTCTGGAATGAAGATGAGATGAAATTGAGGTGGTGAGATGATGGTTGGCACTTGGGTGCTTATCCGTAGTGGATTAAACAAAACGAAATCAAATTAAATTTATAAAATTTGAGCAGACTGAATAGGTATTAAGGTGGTCCCCATCCAGTCTGTCGATGATGCTTAGAGGCAGAAATAGATCTGCCGCTAAACGGCATTGTCTAATTGTCTAATTGTGTGCGTTTCCTTTAGAAGGGTTGATCCTGTGAAATTATAGAACATAGAGCCATAAGAACTAAAGCTTGACCAAACTTTAAAGAGAGTGGGACTAAATCATAAGTATGTCGAGTTCCTTCTTGATTCGGAGGGCACGTTATTGGTACCTACTAGGTTGTTATCGTAAGTAACATAGTAGATAAACCCTTTAACCTGAAATGGGCTAGCGTGTTATCTGATATACCTACCAATACCAATGTGATATTGTTTATAAAAAAATAAATGTCAGACCGATCTATTTTTCTTTACAAAAAGAATTTCGTAAATAAAATCTTACCTCTGCGGAAAAGACATGATAATTATTTACTGTATCTACTGATCTCCGTATTGTGTTTTCTTTACAAAAATCATTTCGAAGATAAAATCTTGCCCCTGTAGAAGAGACATGGCGTCATTATTCGAAATGTACTGTTAGGGTCCTAACTAGAGGACTTAAATGATGAGAGTAGTGGACTGTATAAAATGTATAATGTGGTATTATAGACGAACATTGGTTTAATTATGCTAACTAAATAAAGCGCGCGCGTCTGGTGTCGTCCGTGATCCGTGGCGAAGTGGTCTGTCTGCTGTGAAGTAAGGCGCCCGGCGCCTCCCGCGGTGGTGTGAAGTTCGCATGTGAACACCCGCCGGCGGCGGCACCCGAGCGGTCTCGATGATGCACGAACATCCTCCCGCCCCAGCTTGAAGGATTCAACTGAGAGGAAGAGGGCAAATATTATTAAAGGCCCGAAGCAGTGTCCCCCTCTTGGTCTTCAACTCGGCCACACGCCTTGTCCCGTCGCTGCCTGGGAAGACTTTGGTGACTCGCCCCAACGGCCAAAGCAACGGCGGCTGTCCTTTCTCCTTGATAAGGACGAGCGTACCGACTGCCAGTTGCTCTGCGGAAGTACTCCATTTCGTCTTTTGCTGGAGCAGAGAGACATGTTCAATTTGGAAGCGTTGCCAAAAATGTTGCTTGATGTGCTGAACTCTCTGGTAGCGCTGGAGTCTGTTGATGTTGATGTCAGATACCTGCGGATGCGGAACAGAAGTAAGCGAGCGTCCAATCAAAAAGTGAGAAGGAGTGAGGGCTGTCAAATCTAGAGGATCAGAGGAAAGTGGGGTGATAGGACGCGAATTAAGAACAGCTTCTATTTGAGCCAAACATGTAGTGAGTTCCTCATATGTGAAGTTCGTTAATTGAAGTAACCGCTTTAAATGATGCTTAGTAGAACGGACGGCGGCTTCAGCAATACCGTTAAAGTGAGGAGAGTATGGAGGGGCGAAAGTAAACTTGATACCTTGTTGAGCAATGTCGTATGAAATATTTGACTCCTGTAGGAAGCGTTGCAACTCGTTACAAGTACCAACGAAGTTGGTCCCGTTGTCGGACAAAATACTATGGGGCTTGCCACGACGAGCAACAAATCGATTTAATGCGGCCATGTAAGCCTGCTTACTTAGGTCTGTAACGAGCTCGATGTGAACAGCCTTGACTGCAAGGCAAACGAAAATGCACAGGTATGATTTTAAAAGCCTACACCCTCGCCCTTTACGGTCGGCTATCAAAACTGGCCCAGCGTAGTCGACACTACAGTTCAAAGACGGGAACTCTAGTTGAGTCCTTGAAGTAGGTAGCTGTCCCATTATGGGTTGTATATTTTGACACTTGTGCTTAAAACATTTAAGACACTTTTTTACTGTGCCTTTGGATAGATTTCTGCCACCTAATGGCCAAAAGCTTTGTCGAATGTTTGCTAAAAGTAGCTGCGGTCCAGCATGTAACAAATCTGTATGAAATTTTGAAAATATTAATTTTGTTATGAAATGTTTACTACATAGTGAAATAGGGTGCTTGACATTGTGTAGTCATAAAGTGAGTTGTCTAGTCTCCCACCGACGCGAATTATGTTGTCATTGTCAACGAAGGGAGTCAATGATATGATTCTATTTTTACGAGGTAAGGATTTTCGAGACTTAAGTAATAAATATTCCTCAGGGAACATCTCTATTTGAGCATGATGTATAATAAAATTAAACGAATTATTAAGCTCTTCACTTGTTAAGGAACCATTAATCTTATTTTGTTTATTTTTTAAATTGTGTATGAATCTGTGTATATATGCTGTAACTCTTTGTAGTTTATTAAAATTGGAGAATTTATTAATTAAGGTATTTATAAATAAATGACTATTATTTAAATGATATGAATGAATATTAAAATGTGATGAAAGATCAGGTAGATCCTGTTTTACAGATACATTGGGCATTTGTGGCCAACATTGATTGTCCTTTAACAAAAATTGAGGTCCTGACCACCACAAAGAACTTTCGCTGATAAGGTCAGCCTTCAGCCCGCGCGAAACAAGATCCGCCGGGTTGTCCTTGGACGGCACGTAGCTCCACGTATGTTGTGCAGTGCTCTCTTGTATTTCGTCGACACGATTTCTTACAAAAGGCTTTAAAGTGTTTGGTGTCATAGATAGCCAACTCAACACTATGGTTGAATCGCACCAAAAGTAACATTTACTTATCGACAAGGTAAGAGAACTCAAAACCTTAACACACAGTCTTGTTCCTAACAGAGCCCCGCACAGCTCTAACCTGGGTTGGTCGTTGGTTTAATCGGTGCTACGCGATTTTTTGAAGTTAACAGACGAATTGTTATTGAGGCATCGGAACTTATAGTTCTTACGTACACACATGCACCGTAAGCTCGTTCAGATGCATCTACGAAGACATGAAGTTCATGTGTGATCGCGTCATCGCTTAGAACCCACCGTGGTATTTTTATAGTATTTATATATGGCAGGGTATTTGCAAAGGAGCGCCAAAGAGTAAGTAAGTACTTTACTATCCACAGCCTTTGCATGACAATTTTAGCCTCTACAATACAAGGTCCCACCAGACCAAGGGGATCAAAAATTTGGCTAATGACCGATAAAATGTGACGCTTTGTTACCGGGCCGCTGGTGTCTATGTCGATTGAAAAAACTAGACTGTCAGACTTACAAATCCAGTGTAACCCTAGCGTTTTGGAAGATACATTTCTGTCGAGGTTTAAATTAACGGACTCTATAGGCTCGTTAGTAATTTGTGCCATCACCTGTGGACTGTTTGACTTCCATTTGCGAAGATGAAAGTTAGCTGAAGCCAAGATAGAGCTAACTTCTCTACCTAACTCTATCGTCTCTTGTATAGAGTTGCTACCTCCTATGTAGTCATCCACATAGAGATCTCTCTCGATAGAGTCCTTAACCCTTTTGGAAGTGGCAGCTGCTGAAAGACTGACCAAACACTTTGTTGCCAAATAAGGAGCAGATGCAGTACCGTAGGTGACGGTGTTTAAAGTGTAGGTCTTTAAAGGCAATTTAGAATCAGCCCGAAAGACAATTTGCTGTAAACAACATTGAGCTGGTGAAATAGAGATGGCTCTATACATTTTCTCAACATCGCCCGAAATTATGTACTTATGTTGTCGAAGACGGAGTAGTATTGAAAAGAGGTCGTCCTGAACAGTAGGACCTACCATTTGGATATCATTAAATGATAATCCGGATGTTGTTGCGGCTGAAGCGTCAAATACTACACGCAGCTTCGTTGTAGAGCTAGACTCCCTAACGACACCATGGTGAGGCAAAAAATACTCCACCTGTCCCGAGTGCAGGTTCCTAGTTCTACTGTTTTCTGTCATGTGACCCAAACGCTCGTACTCTTCCATGAAGGATACGTAACGTTCTTTAAAAACGTTGTCACGCATAAAACGATGTTCTAAGAACAAAAAACGACGCTTAGCCATCTCAAAGGAATCGCCTAAGACACTCGGTTTGTCCTTTAGTGGTATAGTCACCACAAAACGACCATTATCGTCCCGAGTAGTATGAAGATGAAAACTTTCTTCACAAGCTCTTTCCTCCTGAGATAAGGAATGTTTAGAAGAGACCGAGTCAAGTTCCCAGAACTTTTCTAAATTTGTATGCATATCACTAAGTATGGCCTGATTACAGAAGTGTGACTGCTTTGACGTGGGAGGATGTGATGGAAGAGCCACAGGGCCTGACACAATCCACCCGAACTTAGTTTCGAATAATTTAGGTTTATTCCTGCCTAGGTTAATGGATGTAGCACCTAGGATATCCCAAAATACCGGCGTCGAACCTCTCCCCGCAGCCGCTGACCACTCTCACCAGCGCTGTGGAAAGCAAAATGTGCGAAGCAGTATTTTGATGTAAAGAAGTGTCACTTGATAAGACGACACTATCTGGAGTGCTAATAGGTAAAGGGGCAACTCCACATACTTCAATAGGTAGGGCAACACTATTAGAACTGCTAGGCATTGGGTCTTGAAAGTTGGTTGGCATTGACTGCTCGACATGCAAAAGCGTGTTGTGTTTAGCCTTACAATACTTACAATGTGACAATCTACATTGTTTTGTTAAATGACCAGGCCGTAAACAATTAAAACACAATTTAAATTCTTTCGTTTTGTTAATTCGAGTTTCTATTGGCAAACTTCGAAAATTTTCACATGTGTACAAAAAATGATTTTTAGAACATAAAGGACAAATTATTTTATTATTATAGGTTTGAATATTTAATTTTAGATTTTTATTATTAGTTTTATTTTCACTACTATTACTTCTTGCTACTATAAAGCTTCTAGGTTTATTTTCTACTTTGTTAGCTAATCTATCTAAGTTTGGATTTTCGATCGTTTCTAACAAATCAGCTTTATTACTAATAAACATGCAAAATTGAGACAATGTTGGTGATTTAGACAATGTATTGCGATGTTCTTCCCAATTTCTACTAGTAGCGGAATCTAGCTTACTTGACATCATATACACTATAAGCGTGTCCCAATACTCTGTGGGCTCGTTCAATGTTTTAAGTGCTCTAATATTTTTATTAATTGTGTCAATAAGACGACGCAACGAAACACTGCATTCGTTAGTTACACGCTCAACATTGAACAACGCCTGCACGTGATTGTTTATTAAAAGCTTACTGTTGTTATAGCGTTCACACAACAAATTCCACGCCATTTCATAATTGTCGCCTTTAAAATCAATGTTTTTAATAATTTCTTGTGCGTTGCCCTTTAGCGACGCGCGAAGGTAATGGAATTTGCTGATGTTGTCTATGCAGCTACTACTATGGATTAGTGAGGAAAAGGTGTCTCTAAACTCAAGCCAGTACTGATAACCACCATCAAAATGAGGCAAATCTATTTTAGGTAAGCGTATAAAAGCATGTTGCGATGCACCTGTGTTTTTTCCTGCCGCCGAGCCCGCCACAGACCCGTAGTCGCTGCCGCTGGCAGACCCCAGCAAGCTGCGTGCCCGTGCTGCGAGCGAGTGATAACGCTCTTCGAACTTGGCCCGCTCAGCATAAGCGTCCTCTGGCTTGCCCGATAGTATTTCGATCTCCAACTGTAAACTGTCAAATTCATCATATAAGGCATCAAATTTATTTAAGCGACCCTCCAATTCGATACGTTGCAAATTGGAAAGTTCCTGGCGGCTGCTAATTGTGTCTATGTGAGTGCTGAAGTTTGTAAGCTTTGCCTTCATAGCACTACGCTTGCGAATTAAAGTTTCTTCAACAGACATTGCTAATGGCTAACGAAACGTAAGGAATGAATTTAAGAATTAACGTTACAAAAAAAACTGCAATAAAAGCAACGAAATATCGTATGCACGAAATTGCAATTGATTGCTGACGTGCGCTCGAACGACCTTGACCTACTCAGTCAGCTGTCGTGCACCGGCTAACGGTAAACAAATCAAGCGAAAAGCCAAGCGCAGGCGCAGGCATCCATAGCTCGCTGGTTCAAATCCGGCTCGAAGGACCATTTGTTAGGGTCCTAACTAGAGGACTTAAATGATGAGAGTAGTGGACTGTATAAAATGTATAATGTGGTATTATAGACGAACATTGGTTTAATTATGCTAACTAAATAAAGCGCACGCGTCTGGTGTCGTCCGTGATCCGTGGCGAAGTGGTCTGTCTGCTGTGAAGTAAGGCGCCCGGCGCCTCCCGCGGTGGTGTGAAGTTCGCATGAGAACACCCGCCGGCGGCGGCACCCGAGCGGTCTCGATGATGCACGAACAGTACTATACTTTAAATTGTTATCGTCAGTCGTTTAACGTCAACTAACGTTATGAGCCATAAAGCTGCATAGCAATATTCGCATTTCCCAGCGGACTCTAGTTTACTACAGCATCGTGCACTTTATAGACATAATTATAATTTTATGCGGTGCCATCATCGAGGTATTATAACTAGACAAGACAATCTATACAAAAAATGTGCTCTGTTTTAGGGGCGTAGCGGACGCGGGCGAGGCTTTGTTTGTCCGGCCCATGGGCGCAAACGCCTGACAAACAAAGTAACTGGACTTCAGACGTTGTTACTCTGTCGGTGGACAGATCGACCCATCACCAACAAATCCTCTCACTGCAGCCAAGACACCTTTAGCCGTCAGATATCTGATCAGTCTTGTGAGCCTACTTGACTGGCAGTGAGAAAATCCATCCATCCATCCATCTTTATTCCTTCCACTTTCCGCTTGTTACCTTAGGTCGACCGGTACAAGCATCCTTATTTATTTATTTATTTGTGTATTTATTTACTTATGGTTAGGGCTAGGGCTGTTAGGGCGCTAGGGCTGTTAGGGCACTAGGGCTGTTAGGGCAGTAGGGCACCAGTGTTGTCAAGTAGGATTTAATTTTACCCTTTCCAACGCATGCAAAGAGTGCTGGGTGAAAACCTTGCTACCTTTACATTTTGGTACTACTCGGATAAAAGGAGGCAGAGAAGGTTAAAAAAAATAAACGAATATTAAATGAGATAAATCAGACCAGAAAAATGGGAGGTTTACTGGGACAAAT
Organism: Scoparia ambigualis; assembly: GCA_963921215.1. NCBI lineage: Eukaryota > Metazoa > Arthropoda > Insecta > Lepidoptera > Crambidae > Scoparia > Scoparia ambigualis. Next base: position 26,797,837 of record OY992517.1, on the reverse strand, counting down.
GATGACCTATTAATCGGTGTTAAAGAAGAAGATTACCGAGAAATTGATTCATTGGATAAAAACCAGCAAACACTTATTTATGCAGCGAATCATCAAACAAAATTCATGTTAAAAACCATAGCAACAGTAAACCAATCAGAAACCAGAATACAGGATTCATATACAACTACAAATGTTACATTCATACCAAATGGCTTATAACTTAGGTGAAAAAATATCGTAATATTCTGGTATAAAGGACATTTACTTATCAAAAGCAACAATATACAGTGTACTTACACCAAAGAACATTGCAGATATTATAAAAATAGCCAACAGCAAGTGTTCCCGCCAAGGCCGGGACGCCCATTCAAATGATACAGCCATCTGTATAGCGGTTGAATCAACGGTTGTTGACGACCGCGTCCGCCGGCCTGCCGCGACGCCACCGCTGCGCGACTCGCTGTCGCTCGCCCCGTAAGGAGACCGCGGGAGTTCGTCGCCAGCTAGCTACCGCGCGCGCACGAAACAGCCTGATCGCGAGACGTACGGACGATACGCGCCCTGATATCGCCTTGGACTGCCCTTAATGATACTGCCTGTGTGCTGTGACGCGACCATCAAATCGCCTACATCGCCGGCCGTCAGCTCGTGTCCCGGTGCCAGCGATCTCGTAAAGCCTGCTCCCGGTAAGTCCTTCCTACCTCCCGCCTAACCACGTCGTATGTTAGTGCCTCTACCACCAACATAATCTGGTCCTTCGAGCCGGGATGAGTTAATAAGCGTAGCTAAGCTTTCAGCTCAGTAAATGGACATCTAACTCGCCTAAGCTGCTCGAGAGATTCCCCGACAACCAATGCGACATGCCCAAGGGCTTCGACATGAACCCAGACTCCACGTCCATTAAGGTCTTGGGTATACAGTGGAGCCATCAGTCAGACGAGTTCACCTATCGCATCTCTCTCTGCCCCCCATCACACATGTCACAAAGCGGTCTATTTTAAGCATCGTAGCCTCACTTTATGACCCAAACGGCTGGGTTTCTCCCGTTATCTTCCGCGCAAAGCTGCTGCTTCAGCAATTATGGCTACTGAAGCTGGAATGGGATGAGCCCACTCCCTCTGAAGTACAAACGGAGTGGCACCACATCTCAGAGGATCTGCCACTGTTGTCCAGCATTGGCTTCCCTCGGCACGTTTGTGCTAACCAGGGCACAACTGCATACTCGCTTCAAGGGTTTGCAGATGCCTCTGAAGCCGGGTTTGCCGCCGTTGTTTATTTCCATGAGCTCGATGCCTCCGGAGATACTTTAGTACACTTGATTGTCGCCAAGTCGCGAGTCGCACCAATCAAGAATCGCCTCACAATCCCCAAGTTAGAGTTGTCGGCCGCCACCCTACTCTCCCAGCTCATGATCCGTGTGTCAGTTCAGTTATCCGCCCATATCAGTATGCAACAACACATATGTTGGTCAGACAGTACGATAGTCCTGGCCTGGCTCAATACACCGCCTCACCGTCTTCAACCCTTTGAAGCCAACAGGGTAGTCAAAATCAGCTCAGGCTCACCAGAATGTACCTGGCGACACGTACCTTCCGAGCTCAACCCAGCAGATTGCACAAGCAGAGGGATGTCTGCGCAATCCCTGTCAGCTCACGACCTATGGTGGTCTCCCACGTGGCTTAGACAGCCTTGTGAGTCTTGGCCTCGTCGGAGTGACAGCTTGTCTAAAACGCTTTCTGCACAACTGCAGACACCACCCAGATTCGCGACGCTCAGGCCCCTTGTACGTCAGTGAACGAAGAGAGGCCCTAGTTTACTGGGTGCGCAGTGTTCAGCACAATGAGTTTGCAGAGGACATCCACCGCCTTCAAACTGGCAAAATCTGCTCCGTCAGACTCCAGCGACTGTCACCTCTTATTAAAGATGAGCTCCTTAGAGTTGGCGGACGACTGTCCCATGCGTCTATCCGATATAACGCGCAGCATCCACTCATACTTCCTAGCTCTAGCCCACTTGTAGACCTCATCATTGACCACTACCATGTTATTACATATGACTCCGATACCAATGAAAGACCGAGATGGGCTATATCAGAGTTTGGTTATTCAACAGTCAGTAATAGAAATAGACTACAATAATGAAAGATATTTTGAACTTAGCCACGAAAAATTTAAAGATTGCCTACATAGATTCAATGTTTGCATCTGTTTTCCTGTGGCGGTGAAAAACATGCAATTAAATAGAAATTGCATTGTTGAATTTATTACTAAAAATGAAACTAAGGCAGACTGCTCGACCCGAACTTACAACGTTACAAATGAAATTATTTGGAAACAAGTACAAATGACGAATACATGGATATATGTGACAAAAAGAAAAGAAACTATATCTGTGACGGACAAAGATAAGAGGTATCTATTCATTACGTTGGGATAATACGTATATCAGAAAATTGTATCCTAAAGACAATCACTACTATGTTAGTTGCTAAAAGAGTTATCTCGAGAAAATGTAGGTAATAGCGTCGTATAGTAAATAGTCAGAATTTAAACTAAGTACTAACATTACTGTATTAAATACGTATAATAATATTAGGAAGGAGCAATTCATAGATAGTTCTTAAGATATTTTCAATAATTTAGCTAACTAATGCGGAATACGGAATTGACCCAGAATAATGTTGCTGTTTTGTCAAAATAAATACAGCAACTAGATCTTATCCACACATGTTTGTAAATAAATTAATATACACATATGTGAATAAAATTGTATAAAATAGCATTGTAATTTAAAATTAACAACACTTAGTAACTAGACTTCAGACGTTGTTACTTTGTCGGTAGACAGATCGACCCATCACCTACATATCCTCCCACTGTAGCCAAGACATTTTTAGCCGTCAGATATCTGATCAGTCTTGTGAGCCTAATCCATCCTTATAACTTTCTTAACCTTATTCCTTCCACTTTCCGCTTGTTACCGTTAGGTTGACCGGTATAAGCATCCTTATTTATTTATATGTGTATTTATTAACTTATGGTTACGGCTAGGGCTGTTAGGGCGCTAGGGCTGTTAGGGCACTGGCTTTTAGGGTACTAGGGCTGTAGGGCACTAGGGTTGTCAAGTAGGATTTAGTTCTACCCTTTCCAACGCATGTAAAGAGTGCTGGGTGGAAACCTTGCTCCCTTTACATTTTGGTCCTTCGAGCCGGCCCAGGGCGCTCAGCTAGAAGAAGACTCGCAAAAGCTTGTTTCGTGGTGTCGTCTCTAGTTAAATACCTCAATGGGTGTTGTAGTATGTGTGTTGTAGTTGTAGTATGTTGGAGACATTAGTATATCATATAGGCATATCAGAACTGTGTCGTCTAGTATCAAAAGCCGAAAGATCCACTTTTATAAAAAAAAAGTTATGATGCTCTTTGGCTTATTTTTCTTGAAATCTTTGCTTCCTATTAGTAAATTCGTATCAAACTCTGCTAGATCGCTAGCAAATTGAGATCGAATTCTGTATTTATTATCAAATCCTGCCAGATCCTTGACCACTGAGGTTCATTCCCCGCTAGATCCAAATGGACCATCCCCTCTCCTTACTTCACTAAGTTTATTTGTACTGGCACCTCGAGACCAACTGTTAGGTTATTGCAAGAAGTGCCAGACGTCCCTGCGCCAGTAGAACACTCGCGCAGGAGACCACCAACGTTAGGTCTTGACGCCAAATTAGTGCCCGCCTCAGCGCGCTCTTCATTCGGTACTCATAAGACTAGTGTCTCAGGAGAGTATCCCCGTGAACACGTGTAGTTCACTGCCTATTGTCCAGATAGGTAACCGGAATCCAAATGGACCAATCAAAACGCAGGATTTGGACGGGCAACTGTCATGACGTCCTTGGCGTCAGTATGACTGTCCATACATGTTATGTGGATTTCGTGCTGCATTTTTATTGAATTTAATGGAAAATAATGGGTGATTTGTTGAAGAAAATTTAAAAAGTTCCGCCTAATTAGGCAAAGAAGAGAGAGTGAACAAAGAAAACTGGTAAAGAGAAAGGAAACGTCGAGAAACGTGAGTCACAATTTCATTGAAATAAGTATACAATGACATACAGACTGGTACAAAAATGTCCGTTTTACACAAATAGTTTTATTTATAATTCTAACGACAATCATTAGTTTTGTGTTTTGCGTTTTTATATTAGTTTCAAGCCACTCTTTATAACATCCTGCATATTGAGAAAGCGAATGTCAAAATCCGCTACATCCATTGAGCTTAGTAACAAAGTCCGCCAGATCCTTATCTCAATATCAATATCCGCTATGTCCATTTTTTTTATCTCTATTTAGTTGTATAATTCAAAATCTAAAAACAATTTATCTTGATAAGTCCCAGAAACATTTAAAGTAATTTTACTTTAAATTACTTAGAATGATATTGTATTTGTAACTATAACAGAGAAAAAAAGTCATTTAATGTAAAATTGACCTTTCTGGATCTGGCGGATTTTGATACTAGTGTAAACCTAAAAGGCAAAAAAAGGTTGAAAAAAATATTACTAACTCGATGGGAATTGAACCCACGTCCTCCGAAATTCAGGCTGCGTTGACCACTTCCCAACCGAGTCATTGACAAGGGGGTTCAATTCAAAACTGAGAAAGTCAATTTTTCTAAGTTCCAAAAATCAAATTTAACGAATGTACCTAAACATATATTTTGTCATCACCATCATTACCAACCTATAAACGCATGGGGTACACAGTCATGGGGAGATTGGGTCATATAATCCACCATGCTGACCCAATGCGGGTTGGTGCATATCAATAACCTGCAGCTTCTTGTCCTGAATATGTCGTCCAATCTAAACTTTGGTGATTATATCGAGTCTATTGCTAAAAGTGTTGCAATAAACTTAGGCGTCCTCTCAAGAGCTAAGCGGTACTACTCGCTGGATCAACTACTTTTGCTTTATAAAGCACAGATCCGACCGTGCATGGAGTACTGCTGTAACCTTTGGGATGATTTTGCTAAGTACCAGCTAGCAGTTTTGGACTCGATCGAAAACCGTGCTTGGAAACTCATCGGAAACTCGAAACTAGCTACGACTGAACACACTGAATTATTGTCTCCTTAATTATTGTTAGTAAAAATTTAAATTAAAGGAACGCAAAGACATAGTGAGCCTCTCGGTTGAGCGAACAATAGAAATAGCTTGTGTGGAGTTGGAGCAGTTTGTTGTATTAAGTGTGTACAGACCTCCTTCAGCATCATATGATTTTTTCGAAAAAGTTATGGATGAGGCATTACATAAAGTCCGTAATGTAGGTAAAACCACAGACATATAATAGAAGTATGTCTGTGGGTAAAACAATAATTGTTTGCGGGGATTTTAATATTAATTTGTTAGAAAATTCCACAATGTCAACTAAAATTAAAAACCTATTTCTATCATACAACTTAAATTATTTATTTTTGGAGCCGACAAGAATAACTTCCACTTCGGCCACCTGTAATAACATATATACAAATGTAAAACCACTGGCTAAGCAAATTATTAATAACCTGGACTCTGATCATTGTGGCCAAATGGTCAGCTTTCCACACCAGCGTAAACAAGTGACGAAAAAGAATATCACTGTTGTACCAAAAACTGCAGGTCGGCTGGAACGCTTTAAAAGCAATCTAGATACAAAATTAAATTATTTAGAATACAATGACAACCCTAATGTCTTTTATAATAATTTTTTTAACATTTATTGTTCAGAATTTAATAAAACTTTTATTCCAAAAAAGATCTCAGTTAGTGGTACTGTAACTTTTAATGAATGGGCTACAATTGGTATTCACAGAAGTAGGAAACGCCTCTATGAACTTTATGGTGAACGCAACTATAACACCAGCGATGACTTCAAATTATATGTTAAAAATTATTCAAAGTTATTCAAAAGAGTATGTCGGTTAGCCAAGGCAAACTATCTGAGTTCTAAGATTAAGAATAGTAATGACAAAATAAAAATGACATGGAATATTATAAATAGTGAAACAGGAAAGGTCAAAAGTCGTAATAATGAGTGCAACTTAAATTGTGATAATAAAACCTTGACTTCTGATGCTGATGTTGCTGCAGCATTTGAGAGGTTTTTTACTGACATTCCAGTTTCAACTACAAAAGCCTTGATTTCCTCCCCCACTGTAGCTGAATCTGTTTTGAAGGAGAATGTTAAAGATTGTGAAAATAATTTCAGTTTTCAAAAAATTTGTGTTATAGATATAATAAATACATTTAACACTCTCAATAAAAAGAAAACTGCTGATCTGTGGGGTAATTCCGTGGACGTCGCTAAATCTGTAATTATGACAATAGCTCCAGTTTTAGCTTGCATATTTAATGAATGCATTGACTGTGGTGTTTTTCCTGACCTCATGAAATATAGTAAAATAATTCCATTATTTAAATCAGGTAGCACTTCTGACCCCTCTGTGGCGAGCACATTTCTATTGCACGCGCCCGTCTCTACTCTCGGCGCGGCATAGAGCGATGTCACTCTGACGGAGACAAGATCTGAGAAGACGCCCTACTAATCTCTGCGTGCCTTGTTATATCTTTTACCAATTAATATACATTGTACAAACAGTGCTGTGGCTTTTAATCTGCTCCCCGGCGTTCTGCCATATTGGTGACCCCGCGTTCGCGTTTTATGTCGAACGGACGCGCAGAAAAAATGGACGACGACGACGTTGTTGAAAAAGAAATGTCGGCGATGGGTGCCGTGGTGAGTCGTGTAGCTGTACGCTTGCCACCGTTTTGGCCGGAAGACCCAGAAATATGGTTTGTGCAAGCAGAGGCACAGTTTCAAATATCAGGTATCAAAGAAGATACGACAAAATTTTACCACATCATATCGCAACTAGATCAGAGGTACATTCGCGAGATTAAAGATGTAGTCAAAAATCCTCCTGCGGTCAACAAATATGAAAAATTGAAACAGGAGTTAATTAAAAGATTAGGCATTTCTCGTCAACGTCAAATTACGCAGCTACTTTCACACGAGGAATTAGGTGACAGAAAACCGTCACAGTTTTTACGTCATTTGAAAACGCTAGCGGCGGATACTGTCACAGACGAATTTTTACGCAGTTTGTGGTCGAGTAGATTGCCACCACATGTGCAAGCAATTATTGCATCAAATACATCCGGCACTTTTGAGGACATCGCAGAACTAGCGGACAAAATTTGTGAAATCGCACTGATACCTACACCGTTACAGCAAGCCGCTACGACAAGCGCTGTCATAAGCAATAATTATGATGAGTTTTTAAAGCGCTTTGAGAATACGATTGCGTCACGTATACAAGAAGAAATAAGACAGCAGGTTTCGCAGCTCAACTTAGGTTCTTGTGATCGCTCTTCGTCCCGAGGTAGATACCGATCGAGGAGTCGCAGCCGAAGCAAAACTCCTGGACTGTGTTGGTATCATAATAATTTTGGAGATAACGCGAAGAAGTGCACGTCACCTTGTACTTACAAGTTGGGAAACAGCAGCGACAGATCGTAGGCGCGACAGACGACTGTCAAGGTGCTACCAGTCGCCTTTTTATAACGGACAGAAAAACAAAAGTTCAATATTTAATAGATACAGGTTCCGATTTATGTGTACTCCCTCGCCGATTTATTCGTCAACCTAGACAAGCCACCGACTACAAACTTACCGCTGCAAATGGTAGTGTCATCAACACCTACGGTACCAAGACTTTGCAACTGGATTTGGGTTTGAGACGGGACTTTACCTGGAACTTCGTGGTCGCAAACGTGGACAGACCAATCATCGGAGCTGACTTTATCGCGTATTTTGGATTGTTAGTAGATTGCAAGAACAGACGCCTGGTGGACAGTATAACAACCTTAACGACACCTGGAACTGTCAAAACTTGCAGCCAAACAAGCATCAAAGCGATATCAGGTACAACCGAATTTCACGTTTTGCTCTCTCGTTATCCTGATCTGTCTAGACCTTCTGGTGTTATGCGTAATGTCAAACATTCAACTATGCATTACATAAATACAATACCAGGACCTCCTGTATTTTGTAGACCACGACGTTTGGCACCTGATCGGCTCAAAATAGCTAAGGAGCAGTTCGAGGAGATGATTCGCAGTGGAACAGCACGCCCTTCAGATTCACCGTGGGCATCAGCGTTACACCTGGCACCGAAGAAGAACGGCTGGAGGCCCTGCGGCGACTACCGCGCACTCAATGCGTGCACCATACCTGACAGGTACCCTATCAGGCACATAGAAGATTATGCGCATAGACTAGCAGGGTGTACCATATTTTCAAAAATTGACCTGGAGAGTGCTTACCATCAAATTCCAGTTGCTCCAGCTGATATGTCAAAAACCGCCATCACAACCCCTTTTGGATTGATAGAATTTCCATTCATGACGTTTGGCCTAAGGACTGCAGCTCAAACTTTCCAGCGGTTCCTCGATGAGGTGCTGAGGGGTCTGGATATGTGCTGTTTTTCATATATAGATGATATTTTAATATATTCCAGAAGTAAATCTGAACACCTGGAACACCTGGAAGTCATTTTTAAGCGCTTGCAGGACTATGGACTTCGTATCAACGAAGGTAAATGCGAGTTCGGCCAAAGTGAGATCGATTTCCTTGGATTTCACATCACAGAATATGGTACGCGTCCATTAGAAGGCAAGGTCAAGGCGATACAAGAGTTCCCTCCGCCAAAGACCGTCAACGGCTTACGCAGGTTCTTGGGGATGCTTAATTTTTATAGGCGTTTTATCCCACATGCTGCTACCGATCAAGCACTACTACATGAAATGCTATCAGGACCCAAACTAAAAGGTACGCAACCACTTGAATGGACGTCCGAGTTGATCGCCGCATTTAATAACTGCAGGGCAACTGCAACAGTTGGTGAAAGGTGAGTGGCAGCCGCTTGCTTTCTTTTCTAAAAAGCTGACCAAATCCCAACAACTGTATAGTGCCTATGATCGTGAGCTGCTTGCCATATACGAAAGCGTTAAACATTTCCGCTTTATGATTGAAGGTAGACACTTTGTCATATATACGGATCATAAACCAATCACTTTCGCCTTTAAACAAAATAAACAGAAGTGCTCACCTAGGCAGTTTAACAATCTTGATTTTGTGTCGCAATTTACCACAGACATAAGGCATATTTCAGGTAAAGACAACATACCTGCTGACGCGCTGACGCGAATTGAAGCCGTGGCAGCACCACCAACCCTAGCACAGCTGGCTTGTTCTCAGACGCATGACACTGAACTTCAGGAACTCCTCTGCAACAATTCAACCTCATTGAAGCTGGAAAAAGTACCTGTCCCGGGTTCGAACATCGCAATCTACTGCGATGTCTCTCTGTCGAGGCCTCGTCCTTTCGTTACAAAGGAGTTGCGTCGTCAGATTTTCAACTCAGTTCACTCAATGAGCCATCCTGGAACGAAGTCGACTACAAAATTGGTGACAGACAGATTCATTTGGCTCTCAGTTCGAAAAGATTGCCACGCTTGGGTACAATGTTGCGAAGCTTGCCAAAAGTCAAAAATACATCGCCATACCTCAGCGCCGCTGGGCAATTTTCAACTGCCTCAATCAAGATTCAGTCACGTACATATTGATTTAGTCGGCCCGCTTCCACCTTCTCACGATTTCAAATACTGTCTTACAGCTATCGACCGATACACAAGATGGCCAGAGGTACAGCCGTTGCAAGACATAACCGCTGAAACTGTGGCAAAAGCTTTCTATGGGACGTGGATTTCACGTTTTGGCTGTCCACAAACTGTGACAACTGACAGAGGTCGTCAATTCACATCTCACCTTTTCAAAGCTCTTACAGAATTATGCGGAATCCAGCTATGTCACACCACTGCAGATCACCCGGCTGCCAACGGGATGGTCGAAAGATTCCACCGCACGCTGAAGGCAGCAATCATGGCCCACGGCGGGCAGAACTGGACAGATATTCTGCCAGTAGTTCTTCTCGGCGTACGGACAGCCTGGAAAGAGGATTTGCATTGCTCCGTGGCAGAGATGGTGTACGGTGAGCCCTTACGAATACCTGGTGAGTTTCTGCAATCCACTCCCGCTAACACACTGAAACCAATTGATTTCGTATCCCAAATCAAGCATAATATGTCACTGCTGAGACCACAGCAAGCATCACGACACTCACCTGCATCTGTGTTCGTTCACAAAGATCTTGAAACAGCTACACACATATTTTTGCGGAAAGATGCTTTACGAGGTGCTCTGGAAGCTCCGTACAGTGGTCCACACAAGGTCATTAAAAGATCAAAGAAAACAGTCACTATTGATGCAGCCAGAGGACCTGTTACTGTTTCAATGGACAGAGTTAAGCCAGCATATTTACTGGCAGAAAATAAGCAGGAGGCGACACCAAGTCGCATTCAGAAAGCTGATGATGCGCAGTATACGCGTTCTGGCCGTCGCGTAAAATTTACGAATTTCTTTCAGATTCCAGAACGTTGATTCTCCACGGGGGGTACTGTGGCGAGCACATTTCTATTGCACGCGCCCGTCTCTACTCTCGGCGCGGCATAGAGCGATGTCACTCTGACGGAGACAAGATCTGAGAAGACGCCCTACTAATCTCTGCGTGCCTTGTTATATCTTTTACCAATTAATATACATTGTACAAACAGTGCTGTGGCTTTTAATCTGCTCCCCGGCGTTCTGCCATACCTCTAACTTTAGACCTATTTCTGTGCTACCCACATTTAGTAAAATTTTTGAAAAGTTAATGCTGGACCAAATGCAAATTCATTTTTATAAAAATAAACTTTTACATTGTAAACAATATGGTTTTACTAGGGGTCGCTCTACAACTGACGCCGGTGTTGAGCTTTTAATCCAAATATTTGATACCTGGGAGGAATCACAGGATGCCCTAGGGGTATTTTGTGATTTATCCAAGGCTTTTGATTGTGTTTTACATGAAACTTTGGTCAGGAAGCTTAACCACTATGGAATTAGGGATGCTTCTTTGAGCCTTCTAATCTCATACTTAAGTAACAGGATTCAGAAGGTCGACATTAACGGTAAAAGATCTCCGGGATCAGTGATTACAATGGGAGTTCTGCAGGGTTCAATACTAGGTCCATTCTTGTTTTTGGTTTTTATTAATGACTTACCTTATTTTGTAAAAGACAGTCATGAGATAGTATTGTTTGCTGATGATACTTCACTTTTATTCAATGTGAAACGACGACACCCAAATTATGACGATGTGAATAATGCGATCTCAAAGATTGTTCACTGGTTTAGTGTAAATAACTTGCTATTAAACGAGGGAAAAACCAAATGTGTAAGATTTGTATTGCCTAATGTTAAGCAAGTAACAACTAGTGTACAAATTAAAGATAAGAATGTGAATCCTGTGGACACCACTGTGTTTCTAGGCATCACGTTAGATGCCAAGCTTCAGTGGGGCCCACATATAGCTAAATTGTCGAATAGACTTAGCTCTGCGGCTTATGCAGTAATGAAGATCCATCAGTTAACTGACGTTGATACAGCTAGATTAGTTTATTTCAGTTACTTTCATAGTGTAATGTCGTACGGCATTTTACTGTGGGGAAATGCTGCCGACATTCAAACTATCTTTGTGCTGCAGAAGAGGGCTATTCGAGCAATATATAACCTACAGGCTGGTGACTCTCTCAGAGAGAGATTTAAGGATATAAGTATAATGTCAGTTGCATCACAATATATTTATGAAAATCTTGTGTATGTTCATAAAAATTTTGAAATGTTTTCAAAAAACAGTGATATTCACAAATTAAATACTAGAAGTAAGAACAAATTAGCAGTGCCTTATACTAGGCTCCATAAAATAAATAATTCTTTTAAGGGTCTGTGTGTACGATTATACAACAAAGTACCAAATGATATTCAGAAATTAGATCTTGACAAGTTTAAAATCAAAATCAAAGAAAAGCTTTATAAAAAAGCTTATTATAAAGTGTCGGATTATACAGAAGACAAAACAGCTTGGGTCTGAAATGCTCCAAGTACCTACTCCAACAGCTATTTCTATTTGCCTATAATTAATTTATATAGAGCACCATATTTAATTAAACTATTTACATTCAAATTCATATTTTGTATTTTGTGACCTGGTAACGACATATAATATATATATTTTTTGTAAATGTCGTTGCTTCTGTGCGCTGTGGTTTCTTGCGCCCGTTCTTTGCCACAGTTAAAAAATGATGTCCTGAATGGGTGGTAGGTTAAAAAATATTTGGACGTTTCAAAGTACTTATTAATTGAGTTTATTGAATAAATATATTTTGACTATTGACTATTGACTATTGAATACACTCTGGAGAGTGTGCGAAGGAACTACACGATCTTGTTCCTCTATCCCCATTCCACGATCGGTACACTAGACGCAGGCTTGCCTACCATATTTGCATAGTTGACATTGCACCTGTCCATACCAAGCGTTTTGCTAGTTCGTTTCTTATGCAAACCGCCAAAGAATGGAACGCACTGCTTGCTCATGTGTTTCCCGATCACTACAACATTGGTCTTTTCAACGCAAGAGTGAATAGGCATTTCCTGAGTATCTCCCTAGACTACATCCTGCTCACCAAGCAGGTTGGTGCTCAACCAGGACCAGTGGATTTAGATGCCTTTCGAAACACGGTCATCCGTTTCGAGCTGCCACTCGAGATGTTTTTATGTTATTCACCCACCCATTGGTATTGCGAAAATGCTTAGCTGGCAAGATCGCAAACCAACGGCTTTGCCGCAACGTCATCAAACATTTTGACAATTACAATGCCAATTAAGTGTTTGTTAGATATAGGCCAGAACTTATGTAAATAACTATAAAGTTACTACATAATGTTTTCTTTGTATTTTTAATTAAAAGATTTTATGTAAGAAGCTTAAGAAAAATAAGCTGGTTGAAACACCTTATTATAAGAATATAATTTGGGAAATGCTTCGTAGATTTTATTTTATTATCCAACATTAAAAAAAATCTATGAAAAATATATTGAAAAAGTTATTATGAAATCATCATAAGTCTAATGTCGTACTAACACCAAAGAATTACAACTTAGTAGGTACTTCGTCAGCGTGAACAGCCGTATCTTTCGAAGGTACAGTCAGCCTCAGAGGCAGCTTAAAAAATTACAATTAATGATTGTGTCAGATTATTAAGATAAGGAGGGGTTAAAACTTCGAAAATGAATAAATCTGCCGTTTTCTATAAAAACGCAAGGGTTCAATTTAGAAACTATTTTACAGTTTTTGCACACAGGCTTACTGCATTGAAGACAATTTGTGCGCACGTTTGTGTGCAGTCTTTTTGCCATTTAATAGTCCTTCGTTTTAGATTTTAGGAACAAATATGGCAGATAAATTCTGATTGATAACATCAGAATCAGACTCTGGCCAACCCATCAAAACCTCTTCATCCTGGAAACTGATTTTTAGTGACAGAAACACTAATATTCGTATTCCACCTCAACCGCTTTATGCCCAAAGAGCCTGGCTGATCTATTGTATAATTAGGCTGAAAATAAACCAATAAAAATCATTCATAAGGCAGATCGTTAGCACGTTTTCCAGTTCAGTATTATAAAACCAAAACAGCACTATTTACATTTACAGAAAGAAGCATAGTATTATGGTATCATCAAAATAAATCTGATTAATGTTTACCTGTAAATAATATCACTGTTTGCGCCAGCGCAACGACGAATGACAGCCGTCTCTACGCCGGCCAATTAGAGTGCATATTGGAGTGCACTACGTGACCCGGCGTGACCAAATGTGTACAGTTGAGAGCTAGTGCAATAAGCTCGACCTAAACGCCCTTAACCACAGTGCCCTAGTGAAGTGTGTGTGTGTGTTGCCACCCTGAACGAAAGCCCGCCTCAACGCTCGCACGCCGCGGCGCGTTGCCTACCATCATTCGTCATCAGCCGCGCAGCAGCGCGGACCCGGTAAGCCCGCTCCCATCTTACTCCTTTTCCTGCGTCGCATGTTGGTGCCTTACGCGCCAACAATCACATTGCCAGCAACATAAACACAACGCTCATTTGACTGATAAAGGGCCAAATTCATAGAATTTATGTTTGTAGACAAAATGTTTCACAATATGCTTTGTGCCATTGTCTAGTTTCACTCGGATTTATGCTGTTTCATGAGAAATATTCACAAAAAAAAACCACTAACAATTGGTAAAGAGCCGAGTGACACTGTACCTATGTGCAAAAATAATTAATTGTTCATGATTTGTTTTTAAACATTTTTACAACCACCTTACCTGCATTGATCCTGCATGGTTGGTTATGCCCGAATCTCCCGATGCTCTTTGACTATGTGGGATGCCTTGCGCCCAGCAGTGGGACAATTACAAGCAGATGATGAAACATTCTTCATTCAATTGTAAATTTTGCCCGCGGCTTCGCTCACGTTAAATTGTTGTCGAGAAAAAGAAGTTTATAACCATCTCCATGGCCCCATCTATCTCATTACCAAAATTCATTAAAATCGGTTATTGGGTTAAACGTCAAAGCGTAGGTAACAAACAAACAAACTTACTTTCCTAATTATAATATTAGTTAGGTAATATCAAATTTCGAAAACTTTGTAATTGAGTACTTTGACATGTGTTTTGATGTCTATCTGTGTTGTCTAACTGTATTGTTTTCCAAATAAAAATATAAAAATATTACAATGAGAGACTCACTAATAAAGCGCTCAATTGACTAGTTTACGTCACGAGCTCGCTCTTGCGTGACAGCCGCCACAACATGGCTGCTGTTTCGCGCGCTTTCGTAACGTGTTGGGCCGAGTGCCGAAGGGCTACGATGCGGTTTGCCGCCAGTTTGTTGCGTCCTGCACGCGCCGAGCTAACATCGCATTGTGCCTTGTACTTTGGCTTGGTAAACTGATGGTCACTTAATTTATTTACGGCTTACAAACGGGACCAACTGCTTTACATGCGTTCCTGAGCACGAATAGTGAAACTAATTGTGATTTTCTACATACATGCATGTTCCAGTTGAACACTTCAACACATACATAATCTTATTTATTAGGAAGAATAAAAAGAATTTAAGGCATACCAGGCGTCAGTTTGAATATAATATTTAAAATTAATAATTAACCAGCATAATTATCGACTTCGATCTTTTTGATTAGATATTATTATGCCTTATTGTACCTGTGTAAATTTACTCAGCTCTACCTACTAAAAGTGAGCTATATGTATCTGACCCGTTTATTTTTTAATTAAAACGTAGTCTTGTTTAAAGATTGTATTAAGCAAACATTTGTAATATTTTGCTGTTATACCAGAAATGTTACATGGTAAGATTAAAGCAATACTGCTTTATGAGGTGACAGTAGAGCCCCTGATTATGTCTCATTGAATTACAACAATTAATAAAATGCTTCAGAGTGTCTAAACTATCTCTACTTTAAATATACTTTACGATCTTACGACATTTACCAGAATCAATGGTTTATCGTGCTCTCCGAAGCACTGAGGACATCGAAATATTATTATCTTACTTTGGCCCTTAGGCAGTTAACACACTGCCACGCACCATGCTGCATGTTGCGTGTCAACGCACCACCGACGCACCTACGCGTGTACTTGCGGAAGTATTTTCTATACAAATGGAGATACTACAAGCAACGTTAGAACCAGGCTTGCCAGACCAAATTTATAAAATTACCAAACATTTCTTCGCGAAGGAATTTGCAGGGAAATTTAACATTTATTGAAGAAAATTCACATATATATTCTTATAAAAAACGATTGTATTTATCAAAAAAATTTCTAAAATATCTATAAATAATTATGGCCAACCATTATTCTGTGACCAACCTTTTTATACAAGGAAAAACAGTGTGCGCCAGCCCAGTTATTAGCAACCGGTGCGTCGTCGCGCGCCTACTCTTTGTTGATTTGAGTTTGCATATCAATAAATAATAATATGCAAGGCTACAAAACTACAGAACCATTCATACTTCAGTATTTTTGTCATACCGAACACGCAGTTAAAATATCAAACAGTTCGGTAAAGAACCGAACCGAACCTGGCAAGCCTGATTAGAACACGCATTCACGCACTACGCTGCATGGTGCGGGCAGTGTGTTAACTGCCTTAAACCGAACCCAATGCATACATAGATTTAAGATTATTATCACCGAAGGGTTTGTCAGAGACTAACGCAAAGAGGACCGCGGAAAAGTCCACTGCTAGTCCATGTTTCACAAATTCCAACTGCACATGTGCTCAGAGTGATGGTTGGTGAGCCCATCGCTGCTCTATGCTGTTAAATGTATGTGCAGCTTTTAGAACGTTAGTCGCCTTTTACGACACCCAAAGGAAGAGAGCGGTCGGTAGTATTGTTTTAGTTAGCCGCTATACTACACGGCTCACAAATGACCCGCCATTACGAAAGTTGCTTAACTTGTGAGATCGGAACCCAATAGTGACACATACACACATATAATCACGACTATTATCCCCGAAGTGTTAGTCAGAGACTAGGCAATGAGGACAGCAAAAGCAGTCCTCTGCCATAGTCCACTTTTCACCAAATAGCGACTGCACAAGTGCTCAGCGTGACAGGTGGTAAGCCCACCGCCGCTCTAAGCTGTTAGATGTATGTGCAGTTTTAGTCCGTTAGTCGAATTTTACGACACCCAAGGAAAGAGAGAGGGTGGTAGTATTCTTTCACCGCTACGCCACACGGTCAACCCCTCAAGCCCAAGCGGCCGTATTTTGCCGCACCTAAAAACTCGCTATTCCGTCAGACCCCAAGCGGCCATATATGGCGGTGGCCGCGCTCTCCACTTGACTTTGTACCGTGTTGTGATACACTTAGAGACTACTTTAATATGAACAAGGTCGATTATCTCGGTTTTGTGGTACATTTTATGCATCGTGAACGCAAAATTTAACATGAGCTTTTTTTTTTATCCATTTTCGCAAATTTAAATTCCTGCCAAATCGCACCTGCTGACAAAATTTTTAGACATTTCGTTGGCAAGACTTATAGGTTAATATTGAGTACGAACTTATTGGCTAATAATATATATTTACTCATTAACTTCGAGTGCGCTGGAGTACCAGCACATTTTCCTCATATTCTCCACATAATCCTCATTATTTTCAGTCGCAACGATATCGAATACTATAGTGATCAATACGTTTCTTTCTGGATATGTAGTAGAATCTGTAGCAAGTTCATCTACCTACTGATGAAAATGTCAAAATATATTTTAATTTAAATTGTAATGTGAGTACGTAGAGTGCTCCGAGGCTGATGGAGAGCAATCACCACCGCCCATGGACACCCGCAAAACCAGAGGAGTCGTAGATGCGTTGCTGAACTTTAAGGAAGGAATAAGGTTGAGGAAGGAATATAAATTGTGAGGGGGGGGGGGGGGGGGGGAGAAAGGGCCTCCGGAACTGTCACTGGCCGATCGAAACACAACAGCACCAAGTGCCATTATTTCAAGCCGGATATTCGTGAGAGGGTCGTATTACCCCGGGCGAGCCGGCCCAATGCGTGCTGCAACGCAGCGTGGCTCTACCACTCAGTCAGTGTCACTCATTTAGCACTACCCAGGGGTCACCTGTAGGGTCTCAAGGGTAAACCTATGGACGCGAGTAACTTTAACCCCCAATATATTAATATCTAGTCGAAGTATAAATTAAAAAACCCTATTAAAAACACATTCTTCTTTAAATTTAGTTGAGGTTTTGGTAATGTGTGGGAATGATGTCACGTCACGATGGATTGATATACCTATGTACCCATGTCGCGTGGCGGTGAACGAATACTACCACTACCTCTCTTCCCTTGTGTGTCGTAAAATGCGACTAACGTACTAAAGACTGCACATACATCCAACAGCATAGAGCGGTGATAGGCTCACCACCTATCACGCTGAGCACATGTGCAGTCGCTATTGGGTGGAAAGTTGACTATAGTATAGGACTGCTTTTGCTGTCCTCATTGCCTAGTCTCTGACTAACACTTCGGGGATAATAGTCGTGATTATATGTGTGTATGTGTCACTATTGGGTTCCGATCTCACAAGTTAAGCAACTTTCGTAATGGCGGGTCATTTGTGAGCCGTGTAGTATAGCGGCTAACTAAAACAATACTACCGACCGCTCTCTTCCTTTGGGTGTCGTAAAAGGCGACTAACGTTCTAAAAGCTGCACATACATTTAACAGCATAGAGCAGCGATGGGCTCACCAACCATCACTCTGAGCACATGTGCAGTTGGAATTTGTGAAACATGGACTAGTCTAGTCTAGACTATGATAGTCGTTGGTTATAATGTAAGTGTGATCTCCCAATCTACTTATATTCTATCGCTCATCATCAGCCTATAAACTTCCTACAGTCGGGCACAGGCCTTGGGGAGATTGCACTTTGTTGTGGGATATAGGTTGCTCATGCGACCGCTTGGGGGCTGAAGGGTTAAGACCGCACCTTCAAAAACACACTTGACTTTGTACCGTGTTTTCATTGAATTACAGACTACTTTAGTAAAAACAAGTTTGATTATTTCGGTTCTGTAGTACATTTTATGCATTGTGATCGCAAAATATCGCATAGTCTATGCTCAATTCTGTCAAATTTGACGTTGACAGTTGCGCCAATTTTTGTGTCAGAAAATTTCCACGAGTGAGTGGATAACGACTGCCATCTTACAACAATAACCGGGACAAACGGCTTTACGTGCTGTTTTTCGTCCGTCCGAGTCATAGTTGTTTTTTTTATTTGATCACCCATCCAGTGACCGGGTTGCTTAACTGGCTAGATTGCAAACCGAACATTTTAGCCGCTGCGCAATCGAGTTCCGTGATTATTGATTGTCGTGATTAATTGAGGAACATTGCGGGGTCTACCAAATGTGTGTGTTTGTGGTTTACGTCACAAATTCGACGAAGCGGCCTTATATCTATTTCTGTCACCAAACAGTATTGATTTGTATTGCAGTCAGTTTGTCGGACTAAATTCGGTGAATTTATACCCTCAGGACGACTTCGTCATTTTCTTAAACTTGACACTTTCCTAACTTGTCTCATTTTTAACTCGGCTCTTTCTTAGTTGGTCTCTTTTGCAAAGTTGACACTTTTATAACTCGTCTCATTTTTAAATCGACTCTTTCTTAGTTGGTCTCTTTTGCAAAGTTGACACTTTCATAACTCGTCTCATTTTTAACTCGGCTCTTTCTTAGTTGGTCTCTTTTGCAAAGTTGACACTTTCATAACTCGTCTCATTTTTAACTCGGCTCTTTCTTAGTTGGTCTCTTTTGCAAAGTTGACACTTTCATAACTCGTCTCATTTTTAACTCAGCTCTTTCTTAGTTGGTCTCTTTTGCAAAGTTGACACTTTCATAAATCGTCTCATTTTTAACTCGGCTCTTTCTTAGTTGGTCTCTTTTGCAAAGTTGACACTTTCATAACTCGTCTCATTTTTAACTCGGCTCTTTCTTAGTTGGTCTCTTTTGCAAAGTTGACACTTTCATAACTCGTCTCATTTTTAACACGGCTCTTTCTTAGTTGGTCTCTTTTGCAAAGTTGACACTTTCATAACTCGTCTCATTTTTAACTCGGCTCTTTCTTAGTTGGTCTCTTTTGCAAAGTTGACACTTTCATAACTCGTCTCATTTTTAACTCGGCTCTTTCTTAGTTGGTCTCTTTTGCAAAGTTGACACTTTCATAACTCGTCTCATTTTTAACTCAGCTCTTTCTTAGTTGGTCTCTTTTGCAAAGTTGACACTTTCATAAATCGTCTCATTTTTAACTCGGCTCTTTCTTAGTTGGTCTCTTTTGCAAAGTTGACACTTTCATAACTCGTCTCATTTTTAACTCGGCTCTTTCTTAGTTGGTCTCTTTTGCAAAGTTGACACTTTCATAACTCGTCTCATTTTTAACACGGCTCTTTCTTAGTTGGTCTCTTTTGCAAAGTTGACACTTTCATAACTCGTCTCATTTTTAACTCGGCTCTTTCTTAGTTGGTCTCTTTTGCAAAGTTGACACTTTCATAACTCGTCTCATTTTTAACTCGGCTCTTTCTTAGTTGGTCTCTTTTGCAAAGTTGACACTTTCATAACTCGTCTAATTTTTAACTCGGCTCTTTCTTAGTTGGTCTCTTTTGCAAAGTTGACACTTTCATAACTCGTCTAATTTTTAACTCGGCTCTTTCTTAGTTGGTCTCTTTTGCAAAGTTGACACTTTCATAACTCGTCTCATTTTTAACTCGGCTCTTTCTTAGTTGGTCTCTTTTGCAAAGTTGACACTTTCATAATTCGTGTCATTTTTACTCGGCTCTCTTCTCTCTCTTCTTTTGCTACTTTTGCTGCAGGCCCTTACGGCGGAACGCTTTAAAATGTATGTAAACTCATTTATTATTGTAGGTACAGTCGAGTTCATGAATATGTATGTATACACTTTAGTACCTTGGCTTGTCTATTTAATGTCTGTTTAAACTGCCATACATAAATTGTCAAAGCGATTAAAGTGTACACATATTTAGGGTAATTTGTGGTCAGGCAACGCAGGCCAATAGATGATAAAATATAAACAACTAAATTTAATTTCGGGCGTAAGTACTAAAATTATGGTAACTTACGCCTGAAATTAACAAAAAATTGAATTATTGAATTATTAATTAAAAATTGAATTATTAATTGACGTATCTAAATATAGATTGTTTGACTTTCTCAATAAAAATTTTTGTCTTTCAAGTTATGTAAATTTCCTCAATCTAGTAGGCTAAAAAATCTATCGTTATTTTTTTATATCAGGCGTTAGTGTACACTGTACACTGTACAGGGTTGTTATAAATGCACTTTATTGTTTTCCGGTAAAAAAAAACAATTTCTCTCACATATCGTCTAAACCATTGACCAGGCATTATACGAGTATACTAATAGCATTCTGCTTTGTTGTAACTGTACTAATGACTGCACATACATCTAACGGCATAGAGCGGCGATGGGCTTACCCCTGTTACGCTGAGCATATTGTGCCGTCGCAATTTGGTGAAAAGTGGACTATGGTAGACGACTACTTTTGCTTTTACTGCTACTTTTACTTTTGCTGTTCTCATTGCCTAGTCCCTAACTAATCCTTCGAGGATAATAGCCGTGATTATTTGTATATATGCATATGTATGTATCTGCTTTGTTTTGTTCAGTAGTAGATCACAGATACACGCAATGATCATTATTTCTACACAAATGAGTTTTTTTGTTTGTTTTTGTTTGTTCCGTGTTAAATGTTTTCACGGCCTACAGTTACGGACGGAGTCTACGGACTACAGTTTATCATTTTTATGAGCGATTGCGTTAGGAATATCGTGTGGCTGGTAAAGGTCTCCGGAAACCGTTAGGATAAAGGATGAGGGCAGAACACGAAACCCTTCGAAGAAGATGGTTTTGCTTTAGGCTTAAACGATGATGATGTTTTTGAATAATAACGCCAAATATTAGCCAAGAGCGAAGTGGCTCTCATTTATTTCGGTACCTACGTAGTAGATAAAAATAGAATGGAATAATCTTTATTGTACACTGAAAACACAGAAAATATAAAGCATTACATTTTAAAAGAAGTCTTACAATGAGCGGCCTTATCGCTGACAGCGATATCTTCCAGGCAACCTAGAGTAGCACTTGTAAGAGATGCACTAATTGCAAAAGGTCCTAGGTTTGAGACCAAAATAGGGCATGCAATCCGGATATCCAAGTAATTTATTATTATATTTATCTTCGATATATCGCTCACTATACGATTCTATATATTATATATTCATTGAGTGTGGTGAATCGTACGGTGAGTGATGTGTCGAAGATAATATACAGGGTGGAAAGTAAAGACCATGGTTGAAGGAAAAGTACTGTTAATATTGATGATGGCAAATTTTACTAAAAAGTAACATTCCTCTATTTTGAAAAATAATTAAAACTGCATTTAAAGATTTTTTAAAGAACCTACTTGAGCCGGGAATCGAACCGGTGCAGCTATTGCGGACCGAATAGTCATTCATAAGGATAAATTTATTTTAAACAACATAGTATCTTAAATTAAAGAAAGAACAAGATTTTTTTTTATTGTGACTTACTTAGTATCAAAATAAGATTCATTTTCACGTATGTACAGACGTATTCTTCGTCGAATTCGTTACGTGTCGCCTTTTGTATCGAGTTATGGTGAATATTTAGGTCTTGGTATTTCTTTAATTTAAGATACTATGTGGTTTAAAATAAATTGAACCTTATGAATGACTCTTTCGATTGGTATCTTATAATACAGAAACGTTTTTCTTCACATTTCACTGGTTCGATTCCCGGCTCAAGCTGGTGATTTTTCAAAAATCTTTAAATGCAGTTTAAATCATTTTTGAAAATAAAGGAATGTTTCCTTTCAGTTTGCCATCAACAATATTAATATCTTTATTGTTAAACTTTTGCATTCACAATGCTATATACACACATCAAAAGTGTCTAGGGATCAAGCATTTTTATGCGGATTTCTTGAGATTGAGATGTGGCTTTGTAATAAATTTATGATTTTATAAATTTATATGGATCCTTTTTGGTGCATTTCATAATTTGAAACAGGAACTTTCAATCAATTTCTAGTAAAAGATGAAAATCAGCTGTCAATATTTTCCCCATAAAAACATACAACGCATTGAAGACATTATTAGTACTACTGTTTCCCTACTACTGATTAAAACCAACGTTATTATGGAGCGGCGACGTCATTTAAGCAGGGAAGAAATGCTCAGAGCCGTGGGAATGATAGAAGCTGGTTCCCGGCAACGTACTGTGGCTTTAGCTCTGAATACAAGTCAGAGTGTTATCAGTCGACTTTGGACACGTTACCGAAGCACTGGTACCGTGGCTGAGCGCCATGGAGGACGGTATCGCTGCACCACACGGAGACAAGACCGAAACATTCAAATCACAACTCGAAGAGCTCCAACAATAACCGCCATGATGTTAGCCGTGAGGCTTCATCACTCTTCAGGGAACTTAATTAGCCACCAAACAGTCAGAAACCGCTTGCATGAAGTGAACCTTCATTCCCGAAGACCGCTAAGGGTACCACCTATAGCAATGCACAATCGTAGGATTCGATATCAATGGGCTCTTGAACACAGAAATTGGGCAGAAGAACAATGGCGTTTCGTGTGCTTTTCTGATGAGTCTCGTTTTGGTATGAGACCGGATACAAGACGTATACGACACTGGAGAACCCCTGGACGCCAACAGCGATTAAAATCCTGCCAGGAAGTCCATCCTTATAGTGGTGGAACCATCATGGTATGGGCGGGTATTTGGATCGGCGGAAGAACTGAGTTGATTTGGATCAGAGGCAACCTCAACGCTCAAATTTATGCTGAGACGATTGTATCAGACGTCATCGTTCCTCTACAAGTGCAAATCGGTCCCTTATTTCAGTTAATGCATGATAATGCACGACCGCACACCGCAAGAGTTGTAAGACAGACTCTCGCCGCAGCTAACATCAATGTCATGCCCTGGCCTGCTCAGTCGCCAGACTTGAACCCGATTGAGCATGCATGGGATATGCTACAGAGAAGAGCTCTGCCGAATATGGAGGGTATCCAGTCGCAAGAAGACCTTTTTTTGTTGTTGCAACGAACATGGGCGGCCATTCCACAGCGTGATTTGGATGAACTCATTTTGAGTATGCCAAACCGATGTTCTTGTGTTGTTAGTGTTCGCGGTAGAAACACGGATTATTAATTGTTTAAGTTACCCAATAAAATTTTAAAGAAAACTGTTATTTCAGTCTTTTTTTCGAACTTTAATGTTAGTGGTTCAAATGTCAAAAATCCCTTTATTAGGAAAATGGCAAATTTCTTTATTAATGCAAAGGTGACTTGGTTTATCGTTACTGTAGACAAACGAAAATACTTTATTTGATGAATCCTTAAAGAAAATTTTAATTAATATCAATCAGGAGAAAAGTTATTGCAAAAATATATGTTGATCCCTAGACACTTTTGATGTGTGTAGATATAGGATAAAATGTTTACTAGAAAAAAATCAACCAGTCTGAGGAAGCTCGAGTGGGATTCGAACCCACGACCTTTGGATTGCCGGTCCACTGCTCTAACCGCTGAGCTACCGAGACCCCAGAAGACTCGTTGAGTTTTTCCTAGTAGTTTGATTTACTTATTTATTTTTTTCTAGTAAACATTTTATCCAACAATATTAATGATACTGTTCCTCCAACCTCGGTCTCTTTTTTCCACCCTGTATATTTTATAGTAGATATCTCATTGTGTGTTATGGGCTTAATTGTAGTAATGAAAAATCTTTACTTTGAAAAATATTTTCTTTCCGGATAGCATTTATAAAATTCAGTGTTTTCCAACAAAAAGTATCATTTTGATTTGATTCATGTATCCGAATTTATGTAACATATTAACACTTACAATTACAATCTTAAAATTGTCTTCTTCCAAAAAACAGTTATACTCACAGAACAGAAGAAAAAGGTTTTTATTTAATTTATTTATTTATTACACAATAGCGGACCGCTCGCGTCTTCGTCCGCGTGGACCCCGTACTTCGTGACGAATTTTTGAAAATATTATTGTAGCCTATGTCACCCGGAGATAGTGTAGCTTCCCAACAGTGAAAGAATTTTTCAAATCGGTCTAGCAGTTTTGGAGCCTATTCAATCCAAACAAACAATCAAATCATTCCTATTTATAATATTAGTATAGAAAACAGACATACTTACAGCAAATAAAAATATAAGTACTTAACATGATTATACTCGCGAGGGATGACATGAATGAGAAGGGATTGGATGATTTGATGACGAATGACCGAGTTGTATGGAAGAAAAATACATACTGCGCCGACCCCAAATAACATGGGAACAGGGCAAGCGAATGATGATGATGATTTATACACGAAGGCCTAGTTTTTGCTATAGTCTGTTAAATATAGCTTGATACCAGTGACAGGTGTCATATTGTCATGCCTAGGGTTGAGACATTACAGATAAGTGAAGTTATAAAATATTATGTCGTTAATCAGATCACTTAATTTTTAGAAATACAATTATAATGTCAATAAAAATACGTGAATAGATTTTGAATGTTTTAATAATGAACAAATTCTTAATAATGTATTGTGTACAACCTAAATCATTACTGTAATTACTTAAAATATAACAAAAAATTGTATTAAGTAAAAATAAGTAAAGACTAACAAATCAATTAATATTTATAAATACAAAATTAAAGTCAATCGATTGGTTATTGAATATCAATTGAACTTAAATTTATTTACTATTCCAACACAAGTATATTTTGTATTGGAATGACCTTGTAAAGGGGTACGTTTTTTTTTTGTAATGTTTCATTTTTTTATAAATGTGTGTTATGTGAGTTTATTGGGATAACACCTAATCTAACGTATAATAAATAAATATAATAAGTAATTGGATTATGAAAAACAGTATTATTTAAATGTAGTTAAATAAATTCATACGTTTTTACAAAGTCACGTCGTCATTTTTGATGACACTTGTCACAGGTATCAAGCTATATTGAACGGACTATAATAACGACTAGAACAACTTTTTTGTCCCTTCTTTAGCCAATTTCAAAAACTATTTCTCAAATTTATACAAGTTCTAATACTTTGTATCGAACCCGTTTGTAGTAAATGTCTATAAAAATAATACATCATACTATTACAATTCCATTGTCAGAATGTGCCGTCTATACAATAAACTGGTTGCACTTAAAAGGGGTTTTCGAATCTGAGTTATTGAGATTTTAAACTTTGTATAGTGGACTATAAATCGCAATAACTCAGCTAAATAAACGTTTTCTAAAAATGTTTTTAACAAACTATTTAGATCCATGTACTCTAGCATGCAAAGTTTCATTAAAATTGGCTTATTGGTTATTAAAAATTTCGACTTGGAAGTTAGTATGGGAAACTGAAATGCGTAAAGCCTCTTAATAACAACGTTGACATATTTTCCATGAAAATATATGAATTTAAAAAAAAATATTAATAAAGGAAATTCTCGGCTCGGCATCTCCCGCTTAATAAGAAAAAATCATAAAGTGGTAAACATTAACCTAGAATAACTTTCCGGTTTGTATTATTTTTTTTATTCCTCATTCTATGTACCTATATAACTAATTTTTAATTGGATATAGTTTTAGATTGGGTAAACTTTAACATGGACGCATAATATTAATCGTGTTGTAAACATTATGTTTTAGATAGGAATTTAGCTCTTATACAATTTATCATGCTTTTTTGTTGTTTTTTAATTTCTATCTGTTTTGTGTACCTAATAAATAAATAAATTAAGGGTACAATTATTAAACGGTTGAATAAATTTACAATAGAATCTCACAGCACGTGTTGGTACAAAAATAACTCGGATGAAACTCGTAGGTCAAGATGAAAAAAGAACTGTTATCATAATCGTCCAAAAGTTCAGTCGTCGAGTCATTACGCCTCATTTAATGCTGCCTCATTCATTTGCTGCAGACAATAAAAACATTTCATTTCTTCGCGAAAACATAATCATCCTTGCCCCACTTGAAACTTTTTATTTTCTGCTTTGGAATTTTAATCAACCTTTTTAATATTGGCCGGCGTGGAACCAACTTTTTATTATGCGAACGCGATCAACCTAACTTCGTAGAAGGCTTTCTTTTTAATGTGTCTTAGTATTTTTTAAAGTTTTCTGTTTAATCAAAATATGGTTTTAAACAAGTAGTGCCATCTATTAGTTACTTTCGTAAACGTGTATGTGTACCGGGTGTGTAATGTTTGATTTAAATACTTATGGTCTAACGTTCAGATTATATAATTTCATTTCATATAATTTCATTTGATTTCATTTGATATAACAAGTGACTTAATATAATAAACATTTAATATAATTTTAGATTCCATAATTTTATTTGATATAATGTACTTTTGATATAATATACATTTGATATAACAAACTAACCATTTAAAACATTATTCATGTAATAAGCAAGCAGCATGCAAGCAAGCAAGCAGAATGCAAGCAAGCATGCAGCATGCAAGCAAGCATGCAGCATGCAAGCAAGCATGCAACATGCAAGGAGGCATGCAGAATGCAGGCAGGCATGCAGCATGCAAGTGGGCATGCAGCAGGCATGGTTTCTGTCACGGCTCCGGCGCTGCGGGACTCCGGCGGTCCCACGCTGGCTTAAATTACACTCTAGCGTAGGGCAGACAAGTCTACGTGGAGTCGGTTTTGCCGCAGTTCATTTCTGTCACTACATTTTTTAGTACAATTAACGAAAACCCAACGTATTAACTTTTAAGACAATTTTGATATTTTAAATTTAGGGTTAAAATGCTGTTTTTATTTATAAGCAAAAATTATAATAAATGATGTTAATAGAATACATTGTGCTATTATACCTCAATGTTAAAATATAATTATTCTACCAATATAGCTTTATAGAAAAAGTTGTTAGAGAATATGAGTATTATCAAAGGAATAATATACTTAATGTTGATAGAGGACGTGTATTAAGAACAAGTAAAAATTATATCCAATGAATGATATGTCCTTTGAAATTAGTTTATTTGTCATAATATGAAATGATACGCACCCATGTGTACCGTCTTATAGTTAACTAGCGGCTCGCCCGCGACTTCGTCCGCCAACGTACACAAAAATGTTAAAATTTCGATATTTCTTTATTCGATACCTATTGATCATTATACCCAAATCATAAAGTTCAATTAAAAAAAAAGACATTCTGTAGTCGTTTGACCTGCTGGTGTCGTCTAGCTTCTACTATAGAAATCGAGCAGGGTATAAAAACCTTCAATTTAATGCCATTACCGGGATTTACATGAAAACTGACGGAGTTGTGTTTGCTTATTGCAGATTCATATTCAAATGGCACAGTCTGCGGCACGTTACGTTAATTCGCTCACCTGTGCATTCCCTGAATCGTGTCTCAGAACTAACGTCTAGCTCCCAAACGATATTAACAGTTGCAGTTGCATTGATTAGTAAAATATTTAAATGTCTGCCAAAGTAAAGTTAGCTGTTCTTGAATGCTGAATAAAAAATAGTCTTTTTCAATTGTGGGTACAATTTTGCAGTTAAGTATTACATATATATCCACAATTATGATTGGGAGATTTGAATTCAACTGTTTCATTCCTACTCGTATTTCATCTAAAACCGTCACTAGACGAAAACCTGCTTTTAATCTGTCAACATTTACGTCGCTTTCGCAAATCATTTGCAGTGACATCATCGAAACACACAGGTGTCCTAATTAGCAAGAAGAGTTTAAGCTTAGGATTAGCAGCGACGCGATAACAATGCTGTCATGACGTGAATAACCTAGCCCCGGAATAATACTGATGTAAGGTACCCAAACTATGCTCACACCAATTATCTAGCCTAAGTTAGTAACTTCTTTTAATCTAAAGTAGGTATTTATTTTATTTTTAAGTGAAAAATAAAGTAAATCAAATTGATCAAATATATCCACAAAAATACCGTTAATCTTGATCAATCGACCAGCGCAATTGAACTCTGACACATAACGATACCACAGGATATACCCACCTCGGTGGGTCGGTAGCGGATTCCCTAAGTTAGGTTACCTTTACGTTAAACGAGACCTTTCGTTCGCCTGGTATCCACGAATTTTTTTTGTTGTTCCGGACATATTAAATAAATAATATATAAGTAATAAATAAATTTTAAAAAATATCTAAAATGATGTCTAATAACGTTACTGAATGATATAAAAAATATGTACACACATAAAAACAAATTCTTGTATAACATAGGCTTTCATCTCATCTGATGGTAAGTGACGATACGGCCGAAGGTGGAAGCGCGCCTCACCTGAAATCGTTAAGAGGAAACACTACGTCGAAGTGGCATGCAAAATTCTCATACAAAACACAGAAAAAACGACGCTTCATAGTACCAGCAACTTAATGTTTCTGGAGACGCCTTAAAACGGAGTGATTTTGCTAAATTTTGAAGGCTCCTTCCTGGTTATTATTACGTTAAGTGCGTTACCGGACATATACAGCCGGTGATGAACTTTACCGCGGTGCGAACGCCAAAAACTAGTTTTTCTCGCTCGTGCGGCGTCATTTTAGGGACGATATTCTGTGAGAAAAGAGACAAAAATATATTATTGCTTCTTATTTTAAGGCGGTCATGACACATAGCATATTCATAATATGCGATGAATAACATTGAAAATGTTTTTTCGATCGCTTATGTAGTGGCCCCGTTTTCAACAAAAGTGCGACATTCCGATTTTCTCGTTATTTCTAGGTTAATGTAGTTAATTGAGGTGTCAAAATATTTGTATTGACAAGATTACAAACAAAAAAATAAAACTGATATAGTCATACATAATCTCTTTCTTTTACCGATGCTGAAAAAGTAATAAAAATTAATCCAGTTCTGAAGGAGGAAACAGGGGACTACGAAACGTCATTTTTCTGTGTTTTGTATGAGAATTATGCATCCAACGTCGACGTAGTGTATCCTCTTAACTACTGAGAATCTCGCTCGGATGCTTGCAATATAACATTTTAGATACCCGTACCTACATAGATACAATAAATTCTCGACCAAAGGGTTAGTCAGAAGGCAAAGAGGACTGCAGAAGCAGTCCACTGCTGTAGTCCACGTTTCACCAAATAAAGACTGCACATGAGTGCTCAGCTTGATAGATGGTGAGTCCATCGCCGATCTATGCTGTTGGATGTATTTGCAGGTTTTAGTACCTTATAGTCGCCTATTACGACACCCAAGGGGGTTGGTAGTACCAATTTGGAAATGTACTTGTTTTTGTTTAAGACAGTTATAATAAGTATTGAAAAATTATGTTAGTTTTTAGTGTGGAAAGAAGATTAACTTAATCGGTCAGCTGCCGTAAAACCAGAAACAACAGAAAAAAATTTAGTAAATGATTTAAGGTTTTCTTACGGATAAGAGGTTAACTAAATTTAGTATTTAGTTAACCTCTTATCCGTGAGAAAACCTTAAATACTAAATCTAGTATTTATATAGTTAACCTTTTATCCGTGAGAAAACCTTAAATAAGTTACTAATTTTTTTTCTGTTTTTTCTGGTTTTACCTTTCCACACCACAGTTATGGTTGGCTAGAAGAGACCTCTTTTAGAGGTAAGCTCACCTTTCGTAAATGTATTGTGTAGCTTGTGTTTCAATATTGTGTCTTCTATTTGTATTTAATGTAAAGGAACTTAATACAATAAAAGAACTACTGAAACCCAACTCATCATCAATATTCAATATTTCTATAAGTGATTCATTCATTCACGATGAATTTTGTTAATATTAATGTTAATAATATTTATTTGTATATATTGCATGCTTGATCAAGGGCAAACTGTTGATACTATTTTTTTAAGAACTTGTTACACAGTTTAAGCAATAAAGAAATTCTATCCTATTCTATTCTATTCGGAAGGCACGAAAAGCCGTTGGTCGCGGTCGTTGTCGAAATCGTTAAAACCCTATAAATTATGATGGTATAAACATACATACATACATAAGAAGGGTTAGTCAGAGACTAGGCATTGAAGACCGCAAAAGCAGTCCTCTGCCATAGTCTACTTTTCACCAAAGAGCGACTGCACATGTGCTCAGCGTGGCAGCTGGTGAGCCTGTCGCAGCTCTGTGCTATTGGATGTATGCGCAGTTTTAGTCCGTTAGTCGCCTTTTATGACACCCAAGGGAAGAGAGGGTGTGGTAGTGGTAGTATTTAATGTAAAAGTTTATCATCATCGGATAAAATGTTTACCAGAAAAAAATCAACCAGTCTCAGGAAGCTCGAGTGGGATTCGAACCCACGACCTTTGGATTGCCAGTCCACTGCTCTAACCGCTGAGCTACCGAGACCCCAGAAGACTCGTTGAATTATTCTAGTAGTTGATACGCTGCAAGCCAGCGGTATTACGTCACTGTGAAGTCTACCCTCACATTCGAAAGAAACACTATTGCAAGTATTTAACAATCGATAAAGACGTAGGTATATAGACGTAGGTAATTGCTTATAAATATCTTTATTGTTGAAATTTTGTATTCACAATGCTATATAGATATAGGATAAAATGTTTACCAGGAAAAAACATTTTTTTTTTCTGGTAAACATTATTTTTCCTGGTAAACATTTTATCCTAACTATATAACAATAAAGATATTTATCATCATCATCATTTTATAAACCACTATCGTTTTCCTAGAGGTGGAAAACAATACAGTTTTATATAATATGATTAGCGGCCGCTCGCGGTTTCACCCGCATGGTTCCCGTTCCCGTGGGAATGTCGGAATAAAAAGTATTCTATGTGTTAATCCAGGTTATAAACTATCTGTATGCCGAATTTCATCCAAATCCATTTATAGTTTTTAAGTGAAAGAGTAACAAACATCCATCCATACTTACAAACTTTCGCGTTTATAATATTAGTAGGATATAATTTTAATGAGGATGATGAATAACTTTTTCTGAAACAACTAAAATAATTTAAGTAAATACTTATAAATTTTGTAAAAATTTAAAATAAGTAATGAAAATATGATAATGATTACTATCATCATTTAGGTATTGTCTTATCTAGGTGTGGCCTGCAGAGGTCTCACTCTCGGAGTAGCACGTTGACCCATTGAGATCTTTTGTGCAAAAATATAGCTTAACACGTTGGCTGCGGAAACTGATTTGTAGCACCTAGGATCTAGTGCTTTACGTATCGTTTTAGACTTGTAACAATTTTTCCCCGATTCGGTACGAGACAATAATAGATTTCCGAAAATCCCCTTATATCTAATTATTTCTTGCAAGAATTAAATTTTTATCAATTGAAATAGCAAATTCATTAATCTATTAACCAACATTTATTATCGCCACTAAATATTCTGTTTACTTTATGAATTATTGTATTATCTAGTTAACTGAACGAAATTGACTTGTATCGCACCCTAGGTATAGAATTTAGCTATTTATATCGATAGCTTGATAGTGCGGAGAAAATAAAAAAGTAATGAATATCGATAATTATATTATTTTTTATATTTGAAGAAACAAAATTACAGATTCTGGTGAGACTTATTAAAACATTCTAAGCTTAGTTAGTTCACATTCGAGGCAGTTTAGTGTTAACTTTCTTAACTTTTTTGTCCGCTTCTCGACTAGTCATCGTTTTCCGTAACTCTTTGTAGCACAGGTTACACGTTTTTTTTTCCAGGGCTTTCTAAGATGTATGTACTTTCTTTTTGAAGCGCTTTTTCTAATATTACCCGCGATCTTCTTGCAAATATTCAGCTAGTGCAGCATCGATCACTGCACTAACTGATACTAACATGATTCCGTGGTGCGATACAAGACACTTTCGACTTGTACCGCACTGAGTAGCAATTTTTTTCATCTAGTGCGAGCAAGTCATATTTGTCTTGTATATTTTTGACGGTATATTCGGTTAGCATATAAAATTACAAACATAAACAAATATTTGTCTCATTCCCATTTACTGGGTTTTAATATGAAATGACCGCCGCAGTAGAAAAAGACAGCCTATTTTCTAGCGCCGCACTGTCGGTATGTTTAATACAAGTCAAAATCAGCTGGTAACGCACTGAACGTGTTAATTAAAAACAACCTTATAGTCTTGGAGGTCAAAAGAATTACTAAAATTGCATTCAAACGTTGTGTGTAAACGCTTCTTAATGATTCACCCGCAATTACACACAATAATTTTGCAATAAACTAATTACAATATGAAATTAAGCAATCTGCAAGGTTTTCTCTTTAATAACTTAACAAAATTAATACGATCAATAAAACAAAAAGTATAAAATTACCTAAATCACGCACGCTTCGATAAAAATCTCCTAAATTATGTAAAGTAATAAACTATTGACCTTAATCGAGTTTCTAAAACCTCAAAAATCCTCGCATTTCTCTATTAGCAGTTTAAACATTGTTACTCAGTCAATTACGCAGCCGGTACAATCTAACAATATCAACCTTTATTTTCGCCTTTGATAGTGCAATCGCTGTAAAAATTGATGCTTTTAAAAGGTGGAGCGTCGTAAATTTTCACAAAATAACGTTATCCTATATTGACGTGCCATAGTGTTCGGTGGATAGAGGCGAAATGGGACAGTCTCGACCGGAGCACTGCGCAAGGAACACGCGACGCCACGCGCCTAAATGTTGACGCGATCTTTCAAAAAGTTTCAATATCATCATACCGCGATTCGCCGTTAGATAATAAAGATTTAAAATTAGAACGCTCTCGAGAATATCGAACGTTTTTACGTATAGCTGTGTTTTGTTTTGGACTATCTATTTAAAGTTGATTGTGGTGTGCTATAAAACTGGCTGGAACGTTTTGTACATAACTTTTTGGCTTAAGAAGTTTTTTTCTGGTAAGTTTACTTAGAGTATCTACATAATTGCATTCTTTATTTATTTAAGGGTATCCTGAACGAAATTGTGAAAATTTACGTATTTTTAAGTTACTTGTACCTACTATGCGCTGAATTAGTTAAATACATTAAAATAACTTATGTTAGTTAGCCTGATCATCGCACAAGGTCGTGGCCATGTTGAAATTTGAAACAAATTCTTTAAGCAATAAACAATACATAAATCTAATGACTCCTAAAAATATATGTTTTCGACTACTTTCTTAATTTTTCAAATGAAACAATAATTCTTACATGAAAATATTTGTATTGATATTCCGCAGGTTCATCTTAAAAAAGTAAATTTTTATTTTTAACACAAGCGCGTGATGGTTTTGTACATTTTGCAGAATAAAAACATTGCTCTAATCAAATTACCTACTTACTAGGTCTGAAACTTCAAAGCAGAGTTGTTCTAATTTCAAAAATCATTAGGATTTGATTTTGCTTTAAAGTCTACTTAAATATCAGTTTTTGCGATCGCGCAGCAGCCCCCTTAAGTAAATGTGACAATTAGTTGTTTTATTTAACTAACTGCAAAATGCGGACAACTCATGCAACTTTTTGTCGCCTTTAATACCATGGATTTTAATTAAGCGTGTATTTTTTAAATAATAACGCCCCCATTACCAATAACTTAGTTCAACTAACAATGTAGGATACATTTGCTTGGTTGTACAAATAGATATATTATTATGGTGGTAGCTATACAAACCAATTACGCGGGTAGAGTTCTCGCTACCGCCTCGTAAAGTTTAGCTTTAAAAGTGGTACGGTGATACGAGTACATTATTTTAAGTAAAACATGTAGTACCTACTATAAATACATATAATTACGACTATTATCCCCAAATGGTTAGTCAGAGACTAGGCAATGAGGACCGCAAAAGCAGTCCTCTGCCATATAGCGACTCAGCGTGACAGGTGGTGAGCTCATCGCCGCTCTAAGCTGTTGGATGCATGCAGTCTTTAGTCCGTTGGTCGCCTTTTACGACACCCAAGGAATGAGAGGGGGTGGTAGTAGGTACTTATTCTTTTACCGCTAAGCGGCACGGTTACCTACCAAATAGATATTATTTAAAAAAGAAAAAAATAACTTGATTTGAAAAAGTATGTTCCACAAACCTTTCTTCATTGTAAACGCATAAGCTATGACGCACACCATGTAAAATATTATTTAATAATACGATTTCAAATTCACGTTTATCTAAAATCTAGTTGTTTAGCAATTTAGATAGAAACATACGTAAACGATATTCTACAATGAATACTTACTTACCTACTATTTTTTTTATTTGTATCAACCTATTTTGTCCCACTATGGTCCCACTGCAGGGCAAAAGCCTCCACTTATGTCCACTTCCTATTAAAAATTGCTTACGAATCAAAATATTCAAGAACCACAAACTTGAATTGAATCGGTTTGTTCGGACCTACTTGTGTTTGTTGTAAATACTGTTTTATCAAATTACAGAATCTATGTTCAGTGTCCCTGTAAAGTAAAGTAAAATATAGCCTATATACACTCTTAATTTTTATTCGTTTAAAAGAAATTAAATGTGAGTTTCACCTATGAATCTGAACAACTTTCCTCAAGAAACCTATGTAAAAATGACAAAAAAAAATTGAACATACAAAATTATCCGATCAGCTGACTACAATAGTATTGGAGGTCGATTTTTTTTTGTCATTTTTGCACATAGGTAGTGTTAAGAACTTTAGCATGTAAGAACTCTTTAGTGATTCCGAATTATTTAACTTCTTTTCATTTAAAATTCGAATGTTTCCATTATTGTTGCCTTGTTGACATAGTTAGCATTGTGAGTTTTTCTAGCAGAAAACCAGTCGATAAACTTTATTTCTCTATCAATGTATATAAATATGGAATAAATACTACAAGGTACTTAAATATATTAATTACATTTCATACAGTCCTCATTATCATTTAGTTTTCTTCGTTTACAGAAAGGTTTCTTGGGGAAAGTTGTTCAGTTTCATGAGTGGAACTCACCCTTAATTTCTTTTAAACGAATAATAATTAAGTGTGTATACCTAATGTCCCTTTGCTGGGCTAAAGCCTCCGTCATTAAAATCAAGTGTTCACTACAATTAACGAGTATGGCTTAAGCTTAGGAGACTAGACAATGAGGACATCAAAATCAGTTCTCTCAACTTTTCACTTTTCAGCAACTCCACTTTTCACCAAACAGCGACTGCACATGTGCTAAGTTGACAGGTGGTGAGCCCATCGCCGCTCTAAGCTATTGTATGTATGTGCAGTCTTTAGTCCGTTAGTGGTTATTCTTTCACCGTTACGCAACATGGTTAGCATCGCGGCTATTCATCTAAAAATCCAAAACACACTTTGCCTTACCAAAGAATTGAACTCCGGTAATCGGGTCAAGCGCTCAGCCACTCGGCCACAGAGGTTTGTGTCCACTAAGAATAAATCGGGTGGATTGGCGTTTCTAATGATCAATTATGATTTATAGAAACAAAATATCTAAAATGTTCATTATTAAAAAATTATTAATATTTTTAAAGAAAAAAAACGACAATTATACGCATTCAGTCATATGACATTAAACGGAAATCAAAAGCCGTGACGTCACGCCGTGCCAAATGTCATTATATTGTTGTGACATTTCTATAGAACAAACCTCGAACGAAACGGATGTTTGGCACGGCGCGGCGTGACGTCATTTACTCAACATGGCGGTCTTAAGCGTTTTTGCAGTAAATTTAAATCAAAATAAGTATAAAAACCCAAAATAAATATTGTAAATGACTGATTTTTTCAAAAATAATTTATTTTTTTGATAAAATAGGTAAACAGTTATCGTTTTAATATAATTTCAAAATTTAGTCAATTAGCCTATTAAATTGGTTTACACTCACCCCAATTATCAAGCCCAAGGTAAGTATTCTTTTTGAATTTCGTTATTATGGTTAGACCCAGACCCAAAATCAAATTAGAAAAACAATGTTTCTCTAAATTGAACCGACCGGAAGTTGAACCCGGCACCTAAGAGATTGCGTGATGCCAGACCCGGCGTGCTAACCAACCACTCGACCATGGAGTTCGTCAGGTGTTGTATTGTTGTTGTAAGCGTGATGTATGTTAGCAAAAACTTATCCGATCATTAATAACTAATTATGAATTTCTCTGCATAACCAAAACCCAAAAGATTAAAAAAAAATATTTGTTACAATAATTAATTTTGTCTGGATTGAGGTAATGGACACGATCCAACACACTCAAAATATATTAGTACTAGTAGAAATCATTTGTCGACTCTGGGATTTAAGTACTAAAAATATTATGTACCTACCAAAAGTTATTTAACCCCTCAAACCCTAAGCGGTCGCATGAGACCGCACCTACAAAAACACACTTGACTTTGTGCCGAGTTTTCATAGACTTACAGACTACTTGAGTATGAACAAGTTTGGTTATTTCGGTTCTAAGGAAAGAGAGGGGGTGGTAGTATTCTTTCAACGCTACGAGACACGGTTCGTACAATCATTTATATGATCGTTAATACAATCTTAATCCTAACAATTACAAATAGGTAGGAACAACAAAAACTTGTGTGTGTAGCCTGTAATGTTATTTTAATAAATAATTGTTTACTCGTAATAATTTTTTTTTTTAGTTTATTGAGATTAAACTTAATTGAAATTATTAATCAAAGAAATGCTAAACCTAAACAATTATACATTCATTACAAACTTACAAATTAAAATAAATAATTCATAAATTAAAATAAATATACTTAACATAAAAAAAAATCGTAGTACTTAAAAAAAAACCACTTAGTCTAATAGGCCACCGCGCGTCACTCCTGGCTCAAAGGTTCCCATGATACCGGCCGCGTTGCCGCGCTGTATCGCCAGGGAGATCCTTTGAACCAGGTATGACTTGCAGCGGCGATCGTAGCTACCATCCGCCAAGCGGTGCCTTACTTTGGCAATAAAAGATTTTGCTTCCGATAATTCTCGTAATAAATATAATTACTCATATACTCTTCTATTAAAAAAGTGTTGTTTTATGGAGATAGTAAAACAGACACTACGCAAGAAACTGTTAGAAGAAGGTCAGAACAGTCTCTTCATAAAAGTGTTATTTCACACATAATTTCCGAGCCTGGCATTACGGGCGAATTGCACTCCCATTTGCCTTATCCTCAACTATTTAAAAAAAATTAAGCCGAGCACTTTCCAGAGAATAAATTAAGGTTAAATGATTTTTGCACTAACTTCACTCACTAATGCTATAATAATCTACTTTCTTGTACTTTAATTATGTATACTTTATATTGTAAAACCTCCCAGTTCAATGCAAAATCCGTAGAATTATCTCGACGTATAACCTAAAAGTGCGTTTTGTTAGTTGATATTTTCTGTAAATTTTAAGTTAATCGTGTCATATTTTATCGGACAGTAAGAGGAAAATTGGCCCTAAGAGTACAGATGTATTATTTATTATTCGAGATAATATGATAAAACTCAGTATATCAGTAGAGATGATAAGCATATCTCTCCATGTATATCTTATCCGATTCTATAGCGTGTGGGTTATCTCCGTCCGAATGGTGGTCTGGAAGAAATTGCTTGATAGTCATCACAATCATCATCATCATCAGCCTATATTCATCACCAAATCACAATGACGACTGATGACTTGATTTTCATGATAGAGGCTTTTACCCAGCTTTATCCTATTTTCTTATTTACTACCTTATTAATAATAAATACTTCAGGGCCCAATATCCTCACGTGTTATTGTCCACGGAGGCCTGTGCCCAGCAATGAGACGTTTACGGGCTGATGAGGATGATTATGATGAAATACCTTACACTTTGTCAATTAATAAATAGAGAAACAAAACAAAACTTCAAAAATGTCTTTTCACTTGATTTCCCGCCAAGTAAGTGTTATATCAAATTTTCAAAAGTTTTTTTATACTTATATATTTTTTTATATTCGACAGCTTCTTTTGGTTTGGTTCAATTGCAAACAATAAGGTTAAATACCCACCGGAATTATATTAACTTCATGTTGCAAACTCGCAACATCGTCACAGAAGTCGATGCTTACAAAATAATGTTCCTGCCGGAACGCAATTTAAAGGGCAATTTAAAAGAGCAAATAAAAAAGCGGCTGAAAGGGTTTATGATGCAGTTACGTCACAAAGTACTTAATATTATATTACCTGCTCATAATGAATGGGTGCATCTGCCGAGACAGTAAACAAAGGGTTGACAATGGGCCGTTGTTTTATTAAAATGCGAAGCACGGATGCAAATGTACTTTCTCAATTTTATCTTCTATGATGATTATATATGAAACGTTTAACCTACGTTTTATCTTACGTTAAGTTAGACAATAAACGAACCAACCAGTTCGTTATATTTAAATACAAAGAGACTTCTTCTAACGACACTGGAGGATGTGTATTGTCTAACTTTTATATCGAAATAATAAGAATTATGGTCTGTCATTGTGCTATTTTCAAAATT
Source organism: Scoparia ambigualis (assembly GCA_963921215.1). Taxonomy (NCBI): domain Eukaryota; kingdom Metazoa; phylum Arthropoda; class Insecta; order Lepidoptera; family Crambidae; genus Scoparia; species Scoparia ambigualis. The sequence continues at coordinate 26,758,731 of OY992517.1, read as the reverse complement.
AAAAAGGTCGACCGAAATACATTGACTGTCAGCAAAGTGTCGATAACAGTCGATTAACGGTTAAGCCACTCTTTTTACGATTTACTTATTTAAAAATCAGCTAACTCACATGACTAGTTTATAAAATTGCAAAAGTATCTTAACTTCATGAAGACCATACCATGGATTATTAAAAATAAGTAATTTTCGTACATCTCCAATCAACTGTTTATTTCTGCAAAGTAAATACACCGGCCATTTTTTTACTAGAGACGGTCAATTTGTAGTTGCAAGCGAAAATAGACCTTAAGGTTTTATGACGAGCTACCGAATGTCAATCTTTAGGTCGTAAACGGATTATTTGGCCGGCCGTATAGTTTATTACTCACACATATAACAAAAACCAGTTACACATGATCTTTTAAAGCCAAGTAAGGGCGTTTTGTAGCGCATTTAGCCGCTCAGTTTCTGACATTTGATTTCCTGAGTACCTACCTGCCTGTTGTTATCTATATTTTATGTTGGGCTTGCATGTCAATTAATAATTAGTTAACAAATTTAATTAATATTATGTGGATTACAAACTAACTTCCGTTTAAATTATTTTCGATTCATCGACGAAAACAAACCGTCCTAGTCAATCTTTTTATTGATTATATGAAACGAACACAGCGCCCCCGGCCCTGTGTTGCGTTCACTCACACGGAGTGCCACTGAGGTATATTTATGTAATAATATCTATTAAAATAAATTGTAATTTAAATTCTATTTAATACTAACTCATAGATTATGTAGTCCGAAATTAAAAAATAATTATTTTTATTAGGTACCTATATTATTATGATGCAGGAAGCGTGAACTGTGTCGCGTAGCAGTGAAAGAATATTACCGCCCCCTCTCTTTCCTTGGGTGTCGTAAAGGCGACTAAGTGCCTTCGCACACGGCGTCGTATCGTAACCGTATCGTAAGCGTATCGTAATACGAGCGTAGGACGAGAGCAATACCACAGTATAATATTACCCTAGCAAAACGAGCATGTACATTTTCAAACAAGTCCGCACACGCAGCGTTGCTGCAGCGAATCGTTGGAAATGTGATGTAGGCATTGACCTAGAAGTATAGACAAGAACGTTCATACAAACCATTTGTTCAAATTTTGGAATGAGAGACCTAAAGTTCGCTGCAGCCGCTGCAGCGCCTAAACAACCATGTCGTCTAATCAACAGACAGACATCGCAGCGCAGCGCCGCAGCGCCAGATCGGTCAAAGACAACGTAGTGTGTATCAAGATGGCGTCCCAAATAGATTGTCAATAACAATAATTGAAAAAATATATTTTCTATTCTAATAATACGATTTATCTACATAATAATAACTTGAATAACAATTAATTTTACTTACTTGACAACTGAATTGCAGTAAACGTGTAGGTGTACACTTTGAAAAGAAATAAAGATTTATTTTCCCTGCTCCGCACGCGCGAATGTTAAAGCCACACTAAAGCAAGGTGCCGAGTTGACTCCGCAGATGAGTGAAACAAAGTGCGTGCTCGGAAGGGCCTATCTAGCGTAGCGTATATATCGCTGGATGTAGGAGGAGATTGTCTTCTACGCGCGTATTACGATTTACGATACGCTTACGATACGACGCCGTGTGCGAAGGCACTAACTTACTTAAGACTGCACATACATCCAAAAGTATAGAGCGGCGATGGGCTCATCAGTCCTGTCACGGTAAGCAAATGTGTAGTTGTTATTAATTGGTGAAACGTGGACTATCGCAGAGAACTTATTTTGCGGTCCTCATTGCCTAGTCTCTGACTAACCCTTCGGGGATAATAGTCGTGATTATATGTACATGTACAGTCACGAGCACCAATATGTATATACTTTGACTCTTATTCCATTGTATTAAGAGTTACAATTGTTTACATATTTTTGCTCGTGACTGTACTATGTCACATCATAGCAGCGCGCCTTTTTATAGACACACCATTATTTCAGAAGCGTGTTTGCGCACAATACAGCCGAAGTGGACCGCTATTTGCTCAGGTATAAAGGTCGCCTTTCAGCTGATAGATACTCGTACGTACTGACCAGATGAAATCTAAACAATCCGTGCTAGTTTAGACCGGCCATTTCATCGAGTACGAAACGAGAATTTAAAAAAATCGACCGCCTACACCGCGGAGTGGATTGTTAACTGGGAGTGTTATTTGATTGATGATTCAAGGGATTTTGTTTACTAGTACACTTCGGTATTACATAGAAACTATAACTTTTAAAATGTTTGGTATTCCATACAAAATTTTAAAATTAAATATTTTTTAAACTTGAATTGTAAAGAAACTTTTTACGACAACATTTTAAAAAATAACCCATCAACTCGTATTGAACCAGTGTAGTGTGTTATAGCCCAAATTCTTATGTGGAAGGCCTGTGAGTAGCAGTAAGACATTTATAGGCTAATAGTCCTCTATGGAAAGCTTTAAATTAACTTAAGTTATGATTGGGACCCTTAATAATATGACTGGCATCGTATTAATCGTGAAGATAGCGAAACTGATAGATAAACTACCAACACACCTCATCATCAGCCTTTAAACCTCCCACGTTTACAACAGCACGTGGGGATATTGGGCCATAACCCACCACGCTGGCCCAAAGCGGGTTGGTGGGTTTTAACGACTGCCATCTTACGATATCAACCGAGACCAACGGCTTAACGTGCCTTCCGAAGAACGGAGGAGCTCGAGATTTTTTTTAATATGGTCACCCACTCAAGCACACACAGGAAACAACACAGATACTCACGGGGCACGGTGGGTTCTCCGAATACTTGCACCGCTTCAAGTGTAAGGACAGCCCATCGTGCGCATGCGACGCGGACACTCATGAAACAGTAGCACACAATCTCTCCGAGTGCCCTATACACACTCTGGAGAGATATAACACACAAGCACACCTGGAATTGAGTCTAACCCCGACAAACTATAGCGCAATAATGGCAAATGATAAGTCCAGAAATATATTTTTAGATTATTGCACAAAGATTGTTAAAAAGGTAAACAATAAAAACAAAACAAAATAAGTAAGCAATGTAAATAAATAAGAAATAGTAAGCGGCTAAATTATGTAAAATGTTTTATATAAAATGTAGCACCCATGAAAAATAGCACAGATAAGAAATAAATAAATAAGGTATAAAAAATAAGTTGAGCAAAATGTAAAGCGGAATGTAGTACGCAAGAAATGTAAAAATGTAATAGTGTAATAGTCTAGGAAATAGAACATAAGATAGTGAAATAGTAAAATAAGATAGAAGCATGTAACGATTATAGTAATAGTAAAGTAAAGTAAATAATAATGTAATACATTAAGAAGTAGCGTGAGAAATTATGTAAAAAACGGCTCCGGTCCATATCGGAAATATAGGCATTAAAAAAAAAAAAAAAACTACTTACACTGACAAGTAGATACGCAACGCGGCAAGACCGGCTCTCCACACGCACGAGAGGTTAGAGTAACATTTAGTCGTTTAAAAAAAAAAAAATTTTGGTTACCCATCCAGCGACCCTACGTATACGTTTTAGTCTAAGATCCGAGTATAGAACGACCTTCACCGAAACTTTTCAGCCAACCCACTCGCAAAATATTTTTTAAAATACTAAATTTGATTTATGATACTTTTCATCCACCAGCATTTTCATAACCAGTCAGGTGAAGGTCGTTGTATACTCGGATCCTCTACTATTTCGATAATTATGACTAGCACGTATAAACAATCTCGTTAAGTACCTCAAATAGCTACAGAAAGCCTAGCCCTTCCTGCGGATCTGTTTCCTGACACGTACAACCTGGACATTTTCAAGGCAAGGGTGAACAGGCTTTACCTAGGCAAGTATGCTACACCCTAGGCCGCATCGTTACTTACCATCAGGTGAGATCGCGGTCAAATATTTGCCTATAAAGAATAAAAAAAGAAACACTAAAGAGATCTTACTGTAACAGTGTCATGTAAACAATTGAATGGCATATTTTTCTCAAAGCCAAACAGCTATCAATGGTTTTCTAATGGAACTGTGTAGTAATATCTTCGGCACTTGACACCCGAATGGCTGGCGAATTGTTTTCTCTCCAATCTTATTGGAGTGCTTCGAACGTCTCCATTCGGCTTTGGGGGAGTGAAAGACAACACAAAATTGTTTATTGCCTTTTTATCGCGGCCCTGATTCTGTTGATCTGCAACGATAAGGAATCGTTGCGCGCTATTCGTTGATGAATTCCAGGAATCGTTTATTGGGGTCTGCTGTTAACATTTTGTGTAATTGTTTGAAATTCTATATTATTGAATGTTAGTACCGTAGAACGGGGCTATTTGGTAAAAAAGTAGGGATAAAATTTGAATTTTTATTTTTCCTTTAATTTTTAACAGATAAAGAAGTATGTTTTGAATAATACTGATATAACTCTATAAAAATACAAAAATAAAAACATAGAATGAACAAACAGTAAGGTTTATTTTAAAAAAGAAGGTGCCTTTCCAAATAGCCCCCAGGGTGGGGTTATTTGGCAAATTCATACAAAATGACATAGAAAATATCTTTATAAACTGTTTTTCTTTCAATATAAACACGGACGGCGATATTTGGTAACATACATTAAAAAATTTACAAATAATGCAAAAGTTAACACTAAATAATTTAACATTTTTACTTAAAAACTGCGGTGTTCTTTTCTCTGATTGGTCGAGATTAACAGATAACTGAGTTGCCAAATGTTAGAGAATAAAAAGGTTCGTTCACGTTTATATGTTTGCGTTTATTCAAAAATATTTTTTTTTCCAAAAAGCCCCACGGTTACCAAATAGCCCCGTTCTACCGGTAATATGAATATTACACGTGAACTTTTCATACGCATATTATTTGATTGCGTATAAATTAACACTAGTTCGAGAAAAATATTACCTAAAGTAATTAATTTTTATTTAATACAAAGCTAGTTAGTTACATACAATTACATATAATTACGACTATTATCCCCGAAGGGTTAGTCAGAGACTACGCAATGAGGACAGCCAAAGCAGTCCTTTGCCATTGTCTTCACTTTTCACCAAATAGCGACTGCACATGAGCTCAGCGTGACAAGTGGTGAACCCATCGCCTCTCTATGCTGTTGGAAGCATGTGCAGTCTTTAGTCCGTTAGAAGAGAGGGGGTGGTGGTATTCTTTCACCGCTACACGACATGGTTAAGTTCACCTTTTTTGCGCAATCGCCTAAAGGTTACTTTACACATAATTAGTGAAGTCACAGTACCGACACAGTACCGGCACAGTGTGAAATATTCTTTTATACATTCTCTGAACGCTGTCAAAACGAATACGTCCGTGATTTGCCGGTGACGGCACTGACACTGAGAGCACTAACACTGAAAAGTCCGAAAAGGGGATGCGTTGATAGAGAATCTATGAAAAGGACTGTGTCGGAACTGTGACTTCACCTTAATTTGTCCGAACAAAATGACTGACTATTCCAGTTACCATCCCATTAGTGGAAGTTTGTTTCATAACTTTTTTTTAACTCGAAGATTATATATATTTTTATTCATACATAATTATACACGTTTTTATTTTATTTTAGCTGTTTTGTTCATTAAAGAAGAATAGGCAAAACGTCCCCCCTCCTTGTAACACTTACATCTATGCATCAAATAAAAGTACTTGAGAAGTGAAGCATTTTATTGTATGACAGCAAATCTGTCAGGTATGGGAGAAAAAAGTTATTGAGAAGAAGAAAATAAAAATAATGAATGATAATATAAAATTAAAGTCAAGATTTTTTTCTTGAATTTAAACTCCTCCATCGTAGATTCCTTTGATTTATATGAGTTGAAAAAAATGAAAGAAAAAAATTAAAAATGAGGCCTATTTTTCATATTTTTTTTCATTTTCTCTTATTTTTTCTTTTTTTTCCATTAATTCATTCGCTCGTTCATATTTGCTGCCCTTACAACAAAATACACTATTTATTTCGAAAATTACCATGTGGGAACTTACAAGGGGTGGGACGAGTTTCATACAAAAACGCCCATTCTTCTATCATCATCATTACCAGTTTAAAACCACTGCTGGGGACAGACCATCCCACATGGGGTGAATGGTATCATCATCAATTATAATAACGCACCACGCTGGCATAATGCAAAAAGAAAAAAAAATACAGAAATGTCTCGTGTGGCAACTTGTATTAACTCGTGGATAGCAGTGTGGGCTTCAAAATAACCAAAATGTAATAGTTTGTATTCTAGTACTTAAGTTTAACTGTGTTAGCTGTTTGTTATCCCTAATAAATAATATAAAAAATGCTGGTTAGGATAAAGTTACAAGTGTGCATTAGCGACTGGTGACGATTCTATGCTATTGGATTCATGTGCAGTCTTTAGTCCGTTAGTCGCTTTTTACGACACCCAAGGGAAGAGAGCGGCTGCAATGGTAGTATTCTTTCACTGTTATGTGACACGGTTATACACAAGTGTGCAATTAGTGCAAATTATCCACCTTTCTATTGTTGTGACTCGGAAATGAATAACGAAAAAGGTAGAGCAAGTAGGCACCATCAAGAGACGGAAGGTAGAACTATTTAAACCATGTTTTGCATAAGAAATTGGTATTGGCATAGAGCTTTATTATAAAAAAACAGGTTCCTATACGTGCCAAAATGATGAGAAAATTTCTGAAAAGAGGAAGGTTGGATAATTTCATGGCTTCTTAACAATGGTTACATCTAAACAATAATTCAATCTAGCTCTTGATAAGGTATCATTTTTAAAACTGACTTACCTTAGTAATGGAGAGTTACTGTAAAAATAGCAGACTATAAACTTATGTTACACTTTTATCTTATTTTTATGAAAAAAAAACGAGATTATTACCATGTTTTTTCATAAAAATAATTGCAGTGACCATGAAAGTTTAAAATGTTAAAAATTGAGAAAAATTTATATGTAATGTGAACACCTTAAATATACTTTTTTTAAACAAATACCTGAATATACGTAAAGGTAGGTTCCAAATAGCTGGAATAATAACCGAAAACAATAAAGTTGTCATTAAGTTGTGCAAATGATAAATCAACTTAACTAAGATATACACAGGACAAAAGGTAGTAAACTCTGGAAATATACAAAGCGCCATATTAATGAATGTACATAAATCCGTATCAAAACTTTAGGTGTTTGGAAACCTTCTAGATGCTTGGGATGATGTACTGTACCTTTGAAAGTCCATTAGAAAATAAGTTCAAGTCTTTGTAATATCTGTTCAGTTTCAGTTATTTAAGTTATAAAAATAAATAAATAAATAAATAATAATAATAAAATTCTATAATTAAGGAAAACTCTGACACCAGATTAACCCATGTCGTTAATCACATGAAATAATTATGATGCTACCACACCGCCCCGGTAGTTAATGTCTAATAGTCTAACTTGTCCAACTATATCTCACCTTCTACCAAATTTGCGTCTGGCGGAGACTTATTGAGACCTAGGTACATCTCACACTCCACCTGCCTTCACGTTCGAACAACAAGTAGTAACTATTTCATTGTAACTTTTGCGCAAAGTTGTAAGCTTGGAGCAGGGAAGATACTTTAGCAACATCTTTTAGTAGGTGGGTGTGTATCACAAGTTTTGATTAGCTCACTGAGCATTATTTTGACATCTACCTTCACTTGACTTTATATCATCATCATCATCATCACATAAAGGAAAGTCGCCATTTACCTGTGTCTGTGGCACCGCACTATTCTCCTAAACCACGCAATGGATTTTTATGCGGTTTTCACTAATTGAAAGAGCGATAACTGAGGATGTTTTTGTATATAATTTATAGATATTTTGTAAAAAATTGCTGAAAAAAGACGGTGTTTCTGAGTTAGCGTGGACGAAGGCGCGGGTGGCCGCTAGTCTTTTATAAACAATTCTTATATAAACCATCATCTAGTCCACAGCTGAACATAGACACCACAAAACGCGTTGCAATTGAAATACAATATTTTAATTGTCACCTGCCTATAGAATAAAAAACGTGTGTGGAATCTAGTTGTTTGTGGTACCTTCGTTGTGTTCATTTTTTTCTAGTTATTGGATATCATATTACACGTGTATTGTTTCACTTCTTTCTTTAATAAAAAAAGGCTTTGTGATCACCAACCAAAAAAAATCAAATCATTAATCAAGTTCGTGATTACAAACGTGTTTCGTTTAATAATAATCTATTCTCTATCTCCATTATTTTTATCTAAATGAAAACTATAATGTTCCCAACGCAAACATGACTCTTTAAGCAATTTTTTTTCACAATTTTCTTCTTGTGCTCTTAATTTTTCTGTTCTCGCTTCTTGCACGTTCAAATTAAGCTTAATTTTGCCCATTGTTTCATTTCACTCCATCATAAAAAGTTAAACGATATTTCTTCTGAAAATTTCCGGTTTTCAGCGGAAAACTAAATTTTTTGCCTGCTTCTCTTTAATGATTACATAAGAGAGTAAATGAAAATGGTAAGTAATTTAAAAATCAGTTTCAAGAAAACGCACAGCCATCCAAAAATCAATATTTATGCTACTTTTAACATTCATACCTAGTAAGTGTAAGTAAGTACAGTATTGACACTTACACACACAAATACTTTGACTAACATGAAGTAGATTGATGTTTAAAAAAAAAAAACATTAATCTATAAACGCAGCTTCATCTTAACCGAATGTACAAATATTTGTAAAAATATTTCTTTCGGATCTCAGAGGTGAAAACTTCTAAGATTTGATAAAGCAATGTTGACTAAAAACATAAGCATCAAGCACTGACAAATTTCGACGGTTGAAAGCCAGACCTCGGTAGCCAAGTGGTTAAGGCAGCCGCCCGGAATGCGGAAGGTGCGTGGTTCGATTCCCGCCTGAGGTTGTCGTCTTTTTTCAGTGTTTAAAATTTTACTTAAGTTGAAGTACCTATAAAATCTCGATTTGGTATAGTGCCTAAGCACATGTAAAAGTCTCTCGCTCCGTAGACTTATGAACCGTGATGGTGTAGTGACATAGAGCTGAATTATACAGCCGTTTGTCTTGCTAAAGGCATGTGATGCTTTCGTTATTCAAAGACGGAATTATTCCCTTTGTTACAATTACCCCGGTTAATCGAATGCCAAAAGAAGCTTTAGGTACATTTAAAGAAACGTCTCCCAACGCATAAGTCAGATAAATGTCACTCAGCGTCTCCACTCACGACAGTTCATGAAATTGGACACAAAAATATACACGGTTTTTTATTCTTCTTTCCATTCTCACGGAGGAGGCACTTTCAGTTGAGTAAATAACATAACGTTTCTAAATCGTTGTGCATCATTCTTCATGCATTATGAGATCCAAGAATACTTAGTCATGTAGCAGGTGAAAAGCTCTCTCACTTTCGCTTAGAAAAGGCAAAATCCGAACAGAACATTATGAATAAAGGCGTGAGTTGGAACTTAATCAAATCAAAACTTTAATAATAAAAAAACGTTGAAAAATGTTGGAGAGAATTTTGTAAGAATCATTTCGGATTGTTTGAGCAACTGTAAGTTCTGTAGGTCTATAAGTCAGATTGAGCAAATCTAAATAACAATAATTTTTTTCTTGTATCTACATCTATTATCATGCCAAATTTTTAAAATAAAAATATACGATACATCCGCCAGTAAAAGCTGCATTAGTTCAGACTCAGGAAAACATAACATTATTCGAAACTATAAAATTGAAGCCATAAAATCTGATTGTAAAAAGCGTCTAAAAATAACCGGAATGCGAACGGCATACATTCATCACTCTGCTTTAGCACCCAACACACTTTATGCTCACAATTCGTATTATTGATATTGACAACATAATAACAATAACCCAACCCGCGTTGGGCCAATACAGTGGGTTATGGCTCAATTTTGGCTGTTTTGGCCATGTGGAAAAGCCTGTGCGGGTTGGATGTCAAATCCGCATTCTCTAAATTCGACTCTAAACTAACATCACAAAGATCACTTTTGGTTGAAAGTGTGGTTTGAATTAGGTCACATTGGGTCAGCGTAGTGGGTTATGACCCAGGTTGTCCACATGGGGAAGCCTGTGCCCGGCAGTGGAGCGTTTATAGGCTAATGAGGATGATGATTAAGTATTTTATGTCAATAGGGGTATTGTTGGGTATTGATAGTATTCAGGGGTAAGTCAGCGAACAAGCATGCTGCCCAACATTAAAATAAAGAATATATCAATATTTTTCTCGAACCAAATATAAATGTTCCTTTCGAAAAATTTAATACATACGAAGGGTTAGTCAGAGAATAGGCAATGTCGACCGCAAAAGTAGTCCTCTGCCATAGTCCACTTTTCACCAAATAGCGACTGCGAATATGCTCAGCGTGACACGTGATGAACCCATTGCCGCTTTATGCTGTTTGATTGGATGTATGTGCAGTCTTTAGTCCGTTAGTCGCCTTTTACGACATCCAAGGGAAGAGAGGGGGTGGTAGTATTATTTTATCGCTATACGCGACACTGTTAGGGCTAATGATGATGATGATTAATTTCATATCAATAGAGGTATTTGTTGGGTATTGATTAACTCCTGACTCCAACTTTGATGTATTTATAAAATCTCTTAACTTGCTATTACACAAAATAACAATTCGTTCAAGATATACAAAAAATAAAGTTATAATAGCAGCTGATTTTAATGTCAACATGCTTGACAATAATAAAAAAGTCAGTTATTCAAAAGTACCATATTGAAATATAATTTAAAGTTAACTATTTTTGAACCAACTAGAATAACATGCGGTCACAAACATGCATAGATAATATTATAACTAATTTAAAAACTTATAATTCAAAAGTAGTTCACCTTGGATTATCTGATCACTCTGGCCAAATACTAAATGTACCTTGTAATCAAGGCTTCACTGAAGAATACTGGTATATCTACAGAAGAAATGTAGATAATTATATAAATGTTTTTTGTACTATATGTCTCAGTTAAGTTTCTCTGACGTTTATTTGTGTCAAGATGTTGAGTCAGCTTGTATTGCCTTTATGTCTTTATTTAAGTTATTTTACGATTTATGTACACCAGTAGAAAAATGCAGAGTTTCTTACAATAAAATGTTTCCAAGTTGGCAGACAAAAGCAATATATCGAGCAAGCAAATTTAAAAGAATTTTACATCAAAATATAATACGTAAACGTACAACGCAACTTATACCTTGCTACAAAAAATAAGCAAAATCTTAAAATCTGTTACAAGAATAGCAAAACAGAAATTTAACATTTCATTTATAAATCAAAGCAGCAACAAAAATAACGCAACGTGGAATCTAATAAAAAAGCAAACTACACACCAAAATACATTTAAAAGCACTTTAAGTTTCTAGTTAATAATAATGTCGTCACAGATGTAAATTTTATTGCTGTAATTTTCAATAGCCATATGTGTACCCAAACTGACAGAAAAAATCAGCATCCTGCTTCACATCTACATAGCATATTTCTGACACCAGTAGATGCATACGAACTTAAAAAAATAGTTATGAGTATAAAAAACAAAAAGAGCTGTGGTTATGATAACATCCCGATTCGAGTAATCAAAAAATCTTTAGAATTTATTAGTAAACCCTTAGTTTATATTCTGAACTTAATAAGTGAGACTGGTGTCTTTCCGCAGGAACTAAAACTGACCAAAATAAAACCACAGTTTAAAAAAGGAAGCAAAACAAATATTAATGATTACAGACCAATAGCATTACTGTCCAACTTTTCTAAAATCTTTGAAAAAGTCATTTACAATAGACTTTTAGAGTTCCTGAAAAAATATAATTTGCTTAACAAAATCAATTTGGCTTTCAGAAAAAAAATCTACCACTCTCGCAATCTACAAAGTTCTTAAAGAGATTTGGGAATCGTTAAATGTTAAAGATCCATGTGTTGGACTATTTTTAGATATGTCCAAGGCATTCGATTGTGTCATATATAATATTCTTTTAAATAAATCTTGATAACCAAGGTATACGTGGTATAGCTTTAAAACTTTTGGAAAGTTATTTAAAAGATAGACAACAAATAACAGTAATTGATACATACAACAAAAATAAAAAAACCTTTGAAGAAGTGCAATCTCAATCAAAACCGATGACCCAAAGATTACCACAAGGAAGCATTCTTGGTCCACTACTTTTTTTAGTTAATGTAAATGAACTACTTATTATTATAAAAAAGTTATGTGTCATGTTTGCTGATGATGCAACAATTTTCGTACCTGACATTGAAAGAAATAGTAACCTTTTCGAAATAAATATTAACCAAACTTTACAACTAGCTGTCACGTGGCTTAATACTATTAATTTAAATGTAAATCTTAATAAAACCAAATTCGTTCAATTTAGAAATTATAAATCAAACTCCTACAAACTTAAAATTTCAGACTGCGACACAAAGATAGACGACAAAGATAGACGAGGTGGACGAAATTAATTTTCTTGGAGTCACTATAGATGCTCATTTAACCTGGAAAGCACACGTATCTAAAATTAATAAAAAAATATCTAGTTATTATTATGCTCTTTCTATACTGGCTGAGACAACTTCAGTAGATATAACTAAATCTGCTTATTTTGGACAAGTTTATCCACTATTAACTTATGGCATTATATTTTGGGGAAAAGAGATGCTTGCGTATTAAATACAGCATGTATTCAGATGAATCCCTTAGAAGTGTTTTTAAGGAAAAAGATTTTCTGACTCTGGCTAACATTTACATCTTAGAAATATCAATTTTTGTTAAAAAAAAGTCCAGAATATTTCGAAAGCAACAACATGCGTCAAAATATCCGCGATATATATAGGCACAATCTAAGTATTCCTAGGATAAATAATCATTTGTTTTATAAGAGTGCTTTCAGTACCAGCATAAGAGTTTTTAAATATCTGCCATCTAATATCAAAGCCCTTGATCTACTAAACTTGAAGTCATCTTTAAAAACCTGGCTTGTAAAGAATGTTTTTTACACTTTAGATGAATACTTTCATACTAAAAATAATTAAGTTAAGTTGCTATTTAGCGTAATAATGTTGCATGCCCGTAATGGGCATTACTGTTGATTCCTATGTTATTGTATTATCACCAGCAAAATGTACACAGTATCAGCAATAAATATATTTCTATTTCTATTCCCAACATTATAATTATGACGTGGAAAGAATAAATCAGTACTTTTCTCAAAACAAATAAAAATGTTCCTTTCGGAAAAATCTAATTTATGATATTAATATTTATGAACCAGACCGATTTAAACATGAATAAATATAACCTAGTTAGAATTTACAAAACTCGTACCACCTAATTGATTTATCCCGGGAGTAGGGTGACTACGTAATGTGACCATTATAAAATGTTTATGTGAACATACTCGTATATCTATGGGCATAGTAGTATACAGAGCTCGTGGTAGTAGGTATATAATCACCCTGTCATGTCTTTTAAGAAATTTGTGTGGTTGTTTAGTGTCATCGCCTAATAACATAGGTTGACTGGGTCCTGCACGATATTGTGAAAGTTTACGTATTTTTAAGTCACTTGTCCTATGCGCTGAATTAGTTAAATACATTAAAAGAACTTAAGTAAGTTAGCCTGATCATTGCACAAGGTCATGGCCTTGTTGAAATTTGAAACAAATTCTTTAAACAATAATAACAAACAATACGTAAATCTAATGACTCCTGAAAACATTTTTTTCGACAACTTTCATAATTGTACGCACGAAACAATAATTGAAACAATTATTCTTACATGAAAATATTTGTATTGAAATTCCGCAGGGCACCACCTTCTTTTAAAAATAAATTTTAATTTTTATAACAAGCGCGTGATGGTTTTGCACATTTCGCATAATATAAACATTGCTCTTATTAAATTACTAGGTCTGAAACTTCAAAGCAGAATTGTTCTAATTATAAATATCAATATGATTGATTTTGCTTTGAAGTTAATTAAGAGACCTAAGTCAGTTATTGCGATCGTGCGGCACCCCCTTAATAACGAATACGGTGGCAGCTGGTGTTTTCCTTTGTTTTGATTCTGTATAGGTACCTACTGGATGTTTGGTAAAAGGTACATTTGTCTGTTAGTGCAATCGCATAAGTGCAAACAACAACTTATTGTATATACAGTTAGATCGAATAGTGTTTGCAGTTTTGTATGGAACTGCTGATTTTTTAATCGTAGTTTCAGTATTTTATTGCTCCTGATCAATCCAAGTGGGTCAGTAGGGAGAAATCAAAACTATATAAACATTATTTACAGAGATGTTTACCGGGTTCGACTCTCGATTACGTAAGAAATATAAAAAAAATTGATTGCAATTTTTATTAACTCTATAATCGACGAGATAATAAATAAACCCAGAGATGTTTCTCTGTAAATAATGTTTATAAATTCTGCAAGTTTATTCATTGTTATTGTTGATTGTGTCAATATTACGTCACAAGGAACACATTTTTAATATAATCTTGTATAAATAATTGAAAGATATCCCAAAATTAAGATAATTATTTTTAATAAGGTCATTCTTCAAAATTTTAGAGACATTTTGTAATTTATTATCTTGGGTAAGAATGCAATACGGCGTTTCGTATTTTTGTTTGGTGCATCTGTGTTAAAATATTTTCTAAGGCTGTTGTTAAATCTTCTACAGTGACGTAATTTGATTTATTAACGCCATTTGATGGGGCCGTCTGTACCAATCCAGCTATGTTAAAAATGATAATTTCAGTCTAATGTCTCTACACAAGATTTCTTAGCAAAATTTATTCTTTATTCATAGGGTCAACTATGTAGAATAACGATTGCGAGATTCGATTAGTTACAAAAAATTTACCAGGTCCGATTACCTAACCGGGACTTAACTAAATTAATTTAATGAGTTAAAAAAAATTACATGCCAATTTTATTATCTAAAACGTACAGAATTTTCCTATCTTTTATAGTTTTTGACTTTTCCCTACTGACCCATTTGGATACGTATGCTTACTTCATCATCATCATCAGCCTATAAACGTGGGACGTGCTGGGCACAGGCCTCCCACGTGGACAATGGCACGTGGGGATATTGGGCCATAACCCACCACGCTGGCCCAATGCGGGTTGGTGGGTTTTAACGACTGTCATCTTACGACAACAACCGGGACCAACGGCTTAACGTGCCTTCTGAAGCACGGAGGAGCTCAAGATGTTTTAAATTTGGTCACCCATCCAGCGACCCGGCATTGCGAAAGTTGCTTACTTACTGCTAGTAAATAATTATGTTATTGAAATTTATATAAACAGACACAATCCGTTTAAATTTATCAGAGACAAGCCACGAATCCCCGCTGAAAGCGGCTTTGAGGCCCCTTAAGCCTGAGGCTAAAGTGTAATCAAAATTCGAAATGAGCATTCCCTCAATTACTTTCTATTATTAACCCCCGAAGACGGACCCAATTTATATAGGTTCTCATTTGAAATATAAAAATGTTTACTTTCCTCAAGGAAAATAAAGTTATCACAATATATTTCTACGGCATACGCCATGTTTATTGCATCGTTATAATGTTTATTTTGTAAATTGAAAAAGGGTCTATGGGAAAGCGTGTTTGAAAGTATAATATTTTCTTACAAATAAACTAGTTATTCCGGTCGGATCCATTGATCTGATCCCCTGCTGGTTATTATTATGTTTTAATTCCTGTCTGACACACTATAAACTTTATCATTCCGATCTGATCCCCTGACTGTGCGACTAATCTTCCCCGAAGGGTTAGTCAGAGACTAGGCAATGAGGAGCGCAAAAGCAGTCTTCTACAATAGTCCACTTTTCACCAAATAGCAACTGTACATGTGCTCAGCGTGACTGGAGGTGAGCCTATCGCCGCTTTATGCTGTTAGATGTATGGGCAGTCTTTAGCCCGTTAGTCGCCTTTTACGACACCCAAGAGAAGAGAGAGGGTGGAAGTATTCTTTCGCCGACACGCGACATGGTTATCTATCGAGTCCGCTAGTTTTAATCATCACCATCATCAGCCTATAAACGTAGCAAAATGTGGTCATGTAAGTATCCTAGGACCAAATATTTTCTAGTCCTATAGAAATCCTATTAACGTTTACAGGACCGCATTTGGGCGCACTTTACAGGACTATTGTGACCTATAGTTATTTTGTTACAGTCCGGTAAAGTGCAAATTGATTTTATTACTATTTTATTAAGTGCTTGTACAAGATCACTGTGTCCTATAAAGATCAGGTACACGCATTGAGTCAGCGTGATTAGTCCTGTAACAATCTGACGCATGCCGCTACTGGTGTAATTTATCCAACAGTGGTAACTGTGATGTCATAACTAGAGCATTTATTTTTCATTAATTTTTAATGGTGGAGGCAAACGAAAAAATAATAATATTGGAATTGCAAAGGGTAATCTTTATTACTATTCATTATCATAAAGGTTGATAACTTTTTGTGTTTTCACTGTTATATAAAAAAATTAACTTGCGAAATAAATTTTATTGATAAAGTATTCGATGATAATAAACATATGTTTATGCGGCTTCAAAAATAAACATAATTTTTATTTGTAAATTCATTAATTATTAGTAAATACAGCCGTCATCAGATCGGATCGCGATCCATATTGTAATGCATTTATCAGGAGCTTTACAATGCATTTTAGTCAAAGTTAATGTTATTATAGGATCACAGTCCTGGACACCATATTGTTTAATTGATGTCAACAGCTGATCACTCTAATAATAGCAAATGCAGGGCACATATAAGTAGAATCTTACCTATAATAGTAGCAGGACGTGCAACTTTGGTGCTAGAAATCCTTTAGAAGTCACGACAAAGTCAAATCAATCTTATAATATCTTCGACCTATAGTAGCTATACCTAAAACGTTTACAGAAGAACTTTTCTTATAGAAGCATTAAACAAAACGTGAACAAGAATAAATAGTCTTGTTAAATGCATTTATAGGAGCTTTGATATTTATTTTTATAACATGCACTTATAAGACTTAAGTTCTGATAAGCATCATATAATGTAATCCTGTAAACGTTTATAAGACTTCGTAGTAGGATCGTAAGTGCTTGTAGCGTAAATAGTCTAATAAGATGTTCTCGTAAACGTCTTTAAGACTGCGTAATAGAATCGAAAGTGCTTGTAGCGCAAATAGTCCATTAAGCTGCTTTAACAAGATCAGTGATTTTAATCAAAGCGTCTATTAGTGTGCTATAAGATGTTTAGTCTTATAAATCAAGAACTATAGGAGATTTTTGCTGCTTGGGGTCCCACTGATGGTTACAGGCAGGGTTGCTAACTATAAGTACTGTTAAAAACAGTATTATACTGTTTTAAACTACATTATACTTTTTACTGTTGAACAAAAATAAAGTACCTATCCGAAATACTGTTTTAGAATCACTGTGCACTGGTATCCATATCCCTGTTTAAAAAGTAAAAAAAATGCGAACGTTTTCCGCACGGTGCAGCGCAGCCATACTTCAATCTTTAAAAAATAAAATACTGTTTATTTTTCTAAAATACTCTTTATTTTTCATAGGTTAGGTACCTTAAAATACTTGTTTTTTAAGTTGGCAACCTTAGTACAGGTCTTCCCGCGTGTCAATGAGGTAAGTTTTGAATCTAAATAAAAAAGAGCATCGACGATCGCAGTAAACACTTTTTACTTATTACGTAATACGGCGACGGTGACGTAAACATATTAAAATAGGTTTTGAAAATATCAATTGAGGCTTAGAAGAGCTTAAAAACTAATTTTGCAGTAGATTTTGTTTAAACATCCTATACCAACCCTTGATAACCCTTTAAATTTCCTGAAAAATTTTTCGTCAATATCAGGAGTTTAATGTTGCTAGAGGTAATGTGAAAAAGATAATATCAATGTGTTCGTTCGCATCAACCGTAAAAAAAAAAACAAAATATCTAGTTGTTTAACAAAATCCCTTTTATTCCAAAACTAATGCTTTACCATCTGCCTTTAGATAAAAAAATAGGAAGCATTTGTTTTAAACCAAAAAAATTTTAGTTACGTATTACAATAAAGGGGTAAAAGTATGTCATTATGGTAGCAAATTAAAGGTGTAGTCACTACCACTCCTGGAAGCGGGCGATGTGTGTACACGGCGTCAGATCAACCTACCCAAAACTGTCAAATTTCTCCAATGAATATTGATCCTTAGTATCAAACGGTAAAGTTCAAAATTGATTGTAGAAAATTGACAGTTTTGGGTAGGTTGATCTGACGCCGTGTGTACATATTTTGTAATACTTTCTCTGTGTCGGTCCCTCATGTCTGAGGATCGTTGTCATCAGGGTTGCATCTATAGCGGATGATCTGCCTCCACTGACTCCCATCCAGCGCGTCTCTTACGACGAGGTGAGTCCTTTACTTGATCGGTCCATCTTGTTGGTGAGTGACCACGCGATCTTTTGCCATCGGTGTTTTCAACCACAGATTTTTCCAGACTTTCGTCGCCTCTGCGTACCTTGTGACCGAAATTATGAAAGAATACGTTGTTGGCATATTAATTTAATTTTTATCCGTTGAAAAGAAATTAATGATGAGTTCCACCCATGAAACTAAACAAGTTTCCCCAAGAAATCTATAACGGCAAAAAAATTTCGACCTCCCATACAAAACTGAACTGACCGATCAGCTGACGACAAGTATGGGAGGTCGATTTTTTTTTTGTTATTTTTGCCCATAGGTTTCTTGGGAAAAGTTGTTCAGTTTCATGGGTCGAACTCACCCTTAATTTCTTTTAAACGAATAAAAATTAAGGGTGTTGCCAACCATATGCCAACAACGTATTCTTTCATATTTCGGTCAGAAGGTACGCAGAGGCGACGAAAGTCTGGAAAAACTGTTTGTGGATGAAAACACTGAGGGCAAAAGATCGCGTGGTCGCTCACCAACAAGATGGACCGATCAAGTAAAGGACTCGTCCTCCTCCAAATTTTGCATGGTCGTAAGAGACGCGCTGGACGGGAGTCGGTGGAGGCAGTACTTTTAGACGGATTAAACTTAAGGGTGTATATCACACTCACGACTATTATCCTTAAAGGGTTATTCAGGGACTAGGCGATGAGGATTGCCACAGCTTTACACTGCCACAGTCCACGTTAAAAAAAATACCAACCGTACTTTTCCTCGGCGTGATAGGTGGGGCCTCCATCGCCGTTTCATGTTTTTGGATGTATGAGCAGTCTTCAGTCTGTTGGTGGTTTTTTTATGTTTAATGGCGCGCACGATTTGTGCTTTAGCCAAGGCAAAGGTTAGTGGTCTTTCACAACATCCAAGATAGGGTGCTTAATTCGTCTTAAAAAAGGTGGCACCGTTTTTAAGACGAATAAAGTATTTTTTAATTTTTTAGAACACACATGAAGTACGTAGCATAGCATAAAAAAAGAGTATTTATTTATTTGTCTTTAAAAACGTATCTTTTACGTAAATAGTTTTACGTAGACTATTTTAACATACTTTATTGGTGTCGTAGATTATAAAGTACGCAAATATGAAAAAGAGGACAATACTCTATTTAAGAATACGGGTGTCAACCCTAATCCAAGACAATAGATGTGTTAGTAGTATTCTTGCCACCATCACACAGTTCTGCCGCATATATACGAAGGGTAGTCACACTAGCTCACTAATTGCTAGCAAAAAAGACGAGCAAATTTGTGCAGCACAATCCCTACGAATTCGCGGTAATCTTTACGAGCACAGATAGTGGAAATGCGAGCTCATTAGTCTCTACTTTCGGAATGGCCGGACCAACAAGCTTTTGCGTTCGGTAATGAGCGGCGAGATATTACGAAACCGCTTAGCGATCGTATTAATAACTATTGTCCTAATTTACAAGCGGATAGCGATAAGTATCGTGATATAATAACGAGACGTGTCGCGTAACCGCTCATTAAAATAATACTACCACCCCCTCTCTCCCTTTGGGTATCGCAAAAGGTGACTAACGGACTAAAGACTGCACATACATCCAACATCATAAAGCGGCGATGGGCTCACCTGCTGAGCCTCACCACCTGAAAAGTGGACTACGGCAGAGGACTGCTTTTGCGGTCCTCATTTCGATTCGTCGTGTGAAACCCATTCTAAGCAGTCGCTTATAAACTTTTGTCTAAAATAACTAAATTCAACATTAACGAAATTAGTCTATAACGTACAAAGAATACGTCCTAAATTTGTGTGTGACGTTAAAGTGGTGAATAATTGTGACATTCGTGTGTGCCCGCTCGGATTAATCTTGTTATCCTATTCCGGCATCGCATCTCACGGTCGCGACAGCGGGGAGTTCCTACCTCACCCCCTCAAGGACGGAAAACATAATTTACGGTTTTCTGTCTCGTCGTACCGCATAATGCAGCTCTCACCGCCTTCAAGGTCGTCGACCCAGCCATTGAAATACTCATCTAATCCAGACCTACCCGAAATGTCGCGTAACAATGATAGCGCTTTCGTTAACCTGCGCAAGCGCAAACAGCCTGACACCGACAACATGAGTCAAATATTGGAGGTTGTTGAACAAAAACTAAACAGCTTAGATCATGGAAAATTTCAACTGGATACAACCATTGCTGATACTATAAAAAATTCAATTAATCTTATTATTGAACAGCAGATGGATAAAATCTCATTGTCCATAAATAAATCCTTTAGAGAACTCGGGGAAAGGTTAGACTCAATTGATAAGTCATTAACATATGCTATGGAAAGACAAGATTCATTTGATGGCCGTTTAAAGTTAATAGAAAACCAGTTACAATGCAATGGTGATGTTGATGGCCAACTGACTATACTGCAGGATAAAATCGACTCAATGGAACAGCAAGCTAGGCTATATAATAGAAATTGCTAACTTACCTGAGCGCCGGGATGAAAATCTACTTATTGTACTATAGAAGATTGGATGTGTCATCAAGCATCCCATCAACCCATCGGACATTGTGTCAGCTCACAGGGTACCACATATTGATAATAAAATTCACGCCCAAAAAATGTTATCGTGAGATTTTAACAAAGATCTTATGAGACAATTTCATCAAAGCAGCTCGAGCTGCTAAGGGTGTAAAATCTGACCAGCTGTCCATTAGTGGATCGGTGCATAGCGTGTACGTGAATGAACACC
The DNA here is from genome assembly GCA_963921215.1 of Scoparia ambigualis. Taxonomy (NCBI): domain Eukaryota; kingdom Metazoa; phylum Arthropoda; class Insecta; order Lepidoptera; family Crambidae; genus Scoparia; species Scoparia ambigualis. Next base: position 26,737,483 of record OY992517.1, on the reverse strand, counting down.
TCACGATCAAAAACAAACAATTATTTCGTCTATGCCGTGAAAAAGCTGTTAAACATAACTACAAGTATGTGTGGATCAAGCACGGTACCGTATTGGTTCGTCAAACAGACTCATCACCTATCTTTGCTGTGCGTTGTGAACAAGACATTAATAAAATTAAACCGTAATGTATTTCGATTTACTAAAAGCAAAAGAATTGTTTTCAATAAACATTGTTGTTTTGTGTGTAATTTTGTTGTAGTATGTACAGACTCCATCATAGTTGGGTATGCATGTATAAAACATAACTTGTTTTAAAAAAGTGTGTATTTTATTAAATCGTGGTAACATTGTTTTGTGTAATTCTAAATGTAACTACTTGATACCGAAACGGTTCTGGTATAGAAAATTATTTAAAACTTACGTCTTTAGACAATATCTTTCTTCGAATTATACCTTTAAACTAATGTCATTTATAGTTTGCAAAATTCTAAGAAAGAAAAATGGCTAAAACCATTTCCATTTACTACCAGAACTGTCGCGGTCTCAGGACTAAGTTGCACACACTGTACATGAATTATGATACACACTCATACGACATCATAGTACTAACAGAGACATGGTTGCATGCAGACATCACAGATGGCGAGTTTATTGATGGTAGATATAAAGTGTTTCGTGCGGATCGTGATCGCACGACCACCGGCCGGTGCGATGGCGGCGGCGTACTGATCGCGTTTACACCGATCACTCTGCACTTACCTTACTGCGCGCCCGCCGCGACCGGCCCTCTCCCACCCGTCATTGATCAAGTTCTCATTGAATTCCGTATTGCTAAACATTGTTATTTTATCGGTGCAGTCTATATACCACCGAAACAGAATCACAAGTTTACCGTGTTTATTTCAACGCATTACAGAAATCGTTACAAAATGAGAATACCAATATAAATGATTAATTCAATGTGGGCGATTTTAATTTACCTTCTTTAACCTGGATAAACAACGGGCCAAGACAATATCTTACCTGTAATGATCTTAGTCAAACAAACAGATATGTAAGAGACTTCATGAGTTTAATGAGTTGCTACCAAATAAATACATTATTAAATAATAGTAATCATATTTTGGATTTATTCTTTACCAATACAACAGATTGCGACTTATCGACAGCTCATTACACTGGTCCCTCTGGATGAGCATCATCCCCCCTTTTGGGTGTAATTTCCGCTTAAATCCAATGAGAAGTATGTACAACGTAAACCTTTCTCCAAATACTGTTTTAATAATGCTGATTATTGTATAATCAGACAGGAACTTTTAAACGTGGATTGGAATACATTATTTTTTAATAAAAGTGCAGAAGAAGCTGTTTCTTTATTCTACGAAAAGTTGTACGGTATCATTATGACGAATATATCAACTAAAATCATTAAATCATCACTTTATCCTGCCTGGTTTACACCTGAGTTAATAAAGTTAGCTAAAAATAAAAATCGTGCTTGGATTACAATGAAAAAATTTAAAAGTGAATCTAACTATAACATATTCTCTATTTATAGATAAAAATGAGGGAATTATCTGAAAAATGTTATAAAAATTACATAACGCGAGTGGAGAATAGTATAAAGAATAATATTAAATATTTCAGGATGTACATATCTCAACGTAAAAATTCTTCTGAAATCCCAAGTAATGTACACTACAAGACTTCATCAACTAGTAATCCAGTAGATGCATGTAATTTATTTAGTGTATTCTTTCAATCAGTCTTTCAACCGACCACTGTATGTAACAACTTAAATATCAACAGTCTTGTTCTAGACAATGAAAATTTACCCGATCGTATAATAACCGACATAAAATTCTCTAGAACAGATGTTTGCAAGGTTTTAAAATCATTGGATGTAACCGAAGGTCCAGGAGTTGACAATATACCTCCTATCTTTTTTAAAGAAACTGCTGTAGTAATCGACGAACCTTTGTGTTATCTCTACAACACATGCCTATCAAGTGGGGTATTTCCTCACATTTGGAAAAGCGCTAGAGTTGTCCCGGTACATAAAGACGGATCAAAAAATAACGTGGAGAATTATCGGCCCATATCGATACTGCCCGTGCTCTCAAAAGTGTTTGAAAGACTAACACATAATGCTATCTACCCTAGTTTGCATAATACCATCTTACAACAACAACACGGATTTGTAAAGCGACGTTCCACAGTAACTAACCTCTTAACTTACACTGCGGGTTTATTTTATGGGCTTGATAATAGTAAACAAATTGATAGTATTTATACCGATTGTATTTATACCGATTTTCGCAAAGCTTTTTACAGAGTCGACCATAGAATACTATTGGAAAAAATAGCATACAATGGTATACGAGGAAATCTTTGGAGATGGTTAAAGTCCTATATCACTAACAGAACTCAAAAGCTTGTAATAAAGGGTTATGAATCTCATATTACCTACATAAGCTCCGGCGTACCCCAAGGGTCAATTTTAGGGCCGCTTCTTTTTGTAATCTTTATAAATGACGTTGATAAATGTTTTAAAACTGTAATTTTTTGATATATGGAGATGACCTTAAAATATATCGAACAATAAATAAGTATGAGGATCACATATTGGTACAGGAGGATCTTGCTCGGTTTGATACATTTTGTCACAAGAATAAATTACAACTTAGCCTAAATAAATGTAAAAAATAACGTTTACAAAAAAAATAAGTAATTATAAATATACACTCTGCGGCTCTAAAATTGAAAATGTCAATAATATAAGGGACCTAGGGATAACTCTTGACAGTAAATTACACTTAGATATTCACGTACAAAATATTATAAATAAAGCATTTAAATTATACAACTTTGTTATACGATCAACCACAGAATTTAAAAAACCTTCAACATATATTTACCTTCTTAAATCATTAATAAGACCTCAATTAGAGTATGCTGTACCGATATGGAATCCGCTATATGCGAAATATAATAACAGCATTGAAATGGTACAAAATAAATATCTGCGCCGTATTTACTATAAATGCTATCATAAAAGATTGTCCTATGTCCTTCTTTTGAAGAAATACAAACTTCTTGGTCTAAAATCAAGGCGCATCCAACTACAAGCAACGTTACTTTATGATTTATGTAACAATAAATATGATTGCATTGATATGGTGAACCGATTAAGTTACTCAGTGCCACTGAGGGTCCATGCGCGCTCATCACGCCTTAAATCTTTATTTGCAGTCGCTACACCTCGTACAAACGCCGGAGTTCGATCTCCATTACATCGCATAACTAACTTTTACAATAAAAATTTTAACACCATTGATATTTTTGCATGTAGTGCTAGGTCATACAAAAAACAAATAATTGACAGATTATTTGCAATCAATGATACTTAGGTGGCTGCGTGCAACCCTGCCTTGTTTGTCTGTACATGTTTTACCTTATATTGTGTATCTGTTATATTCTACACTCACTCACGTTTCCACGTATATTTCATATTTTTATAATATTCATTATTAGTTTCATATACCTACAGATATAAAGTCCAACACACACATGCACTCATATATTTAAATCCATAATATACACTTACTCACACATACACACATGTATTATTTAATTTATTACACACTAACATAGTATATTTAACTTACTTAAACATGACTCTGACTGGGTTACACTATCATTATTACTTTTTTATGTTCCCTGTAACCATCGTTGTTGAGTTTAGGTACAATAAATAAATTAGACATAAGAATAATATTGTAAATCTGTATTGTAAACTTGTTTGTGGTTCATTAAAAAAAATAAAAAAAAATATAAAAAAATTGCCTAGTCTGTGATTAACCCTTCGGGGATAATAGTTGTGATTATATGTATGATGTATGTAGTAGGTATGTACTATGTAAGATATAATAGTGATTCTGACAATTTGTCATTTTTATCTTGTTCTTGTCCATATCCCAGTAGTGAGGTCTGCAGAACACGTCTTTCTTTTCCATTTTTCGATTGCCTCTGTGGTCTAATGGCTAAGCCACAGATCTAAGACCCAGAGGTCCTAGGTTCGATTCCCAGTGGGGAGTTACAGTTACATGTTTGTGTACGCGGTTTTGTTTGTGTGTGGCTAGTTATGTGCGCCTGGCTGTTTACCACCATATGAACTAAAGTCTGACGTTATGACACCAAATATTATTGGCAATGTTGTGTTCCGACCACAGATATAGACTAACATAGATAACGCAAATGCATGTATTTCGCGTGTCCGAAAACCCCGACCAAGCGTCGGGGTTGGTCGACCGACGCTAACTTCAGTCCGCGCGCGTCTGTTAAACTACAATAAAAAAAAACTAAACTAAAAAATGCCTCGTTGCGTGATAATAAACTGCAATAGCTTAAAAATTTCGAGCAACCAAAGGCAGGAACGTAACGTCGGCTGTGACGTCATTGTAGGTGTTAAAAAGTCGGCACGCTTGGTTTCAAACAAACCGTGATACTTGCGTTATCTATGTTAATCTATATCTGTGGTTACGACAGATAAAAGATAAGATAGCCAGTTCTTCAGGGGCTGAGGATTCTGGGTGGAACGCGCTTCCACCTTCGGCTTTATCGTCACTTATACAAATGGGTAGCTGTAAACACTCGCGCGACGTACTGATAACAGCATTAATATTATCAAACGGTAGCTCTCGTGAGCATTAATTTTTGCACAAAACTCATAAAAATTGGAAAATTACGCAGATACCTAAATCCAGGTTTTATTGTCTGCACATATAAATGTTTAATTGTTGCTTAACTTTGCTAAGTAGTTAAATTATGACTGCGTCGCATAACAAATTGTGATTTTTAATATTGAAACAATTTTTCTACGTATACAAGTAAACAAGTATTCTGCATAGCCTAATAATAAACGACACCGACACCCAAAGGAAGGAGAAAATTAACCATGTCGCGTAGCGGTGATAGAATACTACCACCCCCTCTCTTCCCTTGGGTGTCGTAAAAGGCGACTAACGGACTAATGACCGCACATACTTCCAACAGCATAAAGCTGTGATGGGCTCACCAACTGTTACGCTGAGCACATGTGCAGTCGCTATATGGTAAAAAGTGGACTATGGTAGAGGACTGCTTTTGCTGTCATAATTGCCTAGTCTCTGACTAACCTTTCGGGAATAATAGTCGTGATTAAATGAATTAATGAAGTATAATAAACGTCTTACAGCTAAGAATAGGCCATTTTACATGGACAACCATACATGGAAAGAATAGTCCATAACCTCAGTTCCTCAGTGGTTGAGAATTCCGGGTGAGGCGCGCTTCCACCTGCGGCCTTATCGTCACTTACCATCAGGTGAGATAAAAGCCAAGCGCTTACTATTAGCAAGTATTATAGTAATATGCAAGTATTATCACCGAAGAGTTAGCTAGAGACTTGGCAATGAGGACCGCAAAAGCAGTCCTCTGCCATAGTCCACTTTTCACCAAATAGCGACTGCACATGTGCTTAGCGTGACAGTTGGTGAGCCCCAGTTAGATGTATGTGCAATCTTTAGTCAGTTAATTGCTTTTTATGACACCTAAGGGAAGAGAGGGGGTGGTAATATTCATAAAAACTTACTACGTTATTTTTTATATACGTTCACAAGAATTTATACACACAACAAAGGTACAAATTAAAAATAATGATGTAAACAAATGAAAAATCTAAATAGGCAAATAAACTCTGTAAAGCGATACGGCTCGCTAATAGCGAAATATGTCTACATCAGTTTTATAACAACCAAATAATACTTACGAGGCTTCTTATATTCCGAAACTCTACCTCTGCTGTTATTAGTAACAGTAGAATGCTGCTATTATAATAATGAAAGTAGATTCGTTACTCTTTGAGAACTTTTAATTGTTGAAGAGTTATTTTGAGTTTTTGAGATACTCGCACTTCGCGAATTCCCGTCACTGAATCGGTGATCGAATAATACCTAGTAGATTATGCACTACCGCCTCTGTGGTCTAGTGGCTAAGCCACCGGTCTCGGACCCAGAGGTCCCGGGTTCGATTCACAGCCGGGGGTACATCTTTGTGTACTTGGTTTGGTTAGTGGTAGAGCTGTTAAGTCCGCCTGTCTAGCTACCGCCATCTTTTCTTAGTCTGTCGCCATAACGGCGATTTTTATAGCATTGTTGTGTTCCGACTGTTAAGAGATAAGATAGCCATTTCTCAGTGGTTGAGGATTCCGTGTGAAGCGCGCTTTCAATTTCGGCCTTATCATCTCTTACCACCAGGTGAGATCAAGGCCAACCGTTGTAGAATAAAAAAAACAAAAAAAAGGGATAAAGTAGTGTCTAATGTAGCGGGCGCCGGCCGTATTGAATACGGAGCAAAACGAAGTATTTTAGCGTTAACTCCTCTTGGAGGAGCGAGGGAGTTGAGAGTTAATTCCCGTGCAAAGCGAGGGATTGAAGGTCGCCCAAGACGAAGGCACCTTTATCCCCGAGAAGAATACTCTACTTTTCACACCATCTAATACGATACAATAAAAAGCATTAGTATAAAAAAGCAATGTTCATATTCGCGCCTCTTTTTAATTTGTGTTCTGTTTTTATTTTATTTATATTGTACTCGAGTTGACCAATTCGATTTTCGAACAATTTGTTTATTGGTTAATGGTGAATGCATGGATGAAATGTGTTCGTATGTGATTTCTACTTTATGTTCCAAATTCAAATCACAATATTGACCAGCAGCCAGCGGGTCATAATGAAATTCAGTACAATATAAAGGCCCTGCTAGACCTCAGGTTATAAATGACTTACTTTAGGTAAGATTTGCATGACTTATTATAATTTAACATTGTCGAGCAGGTGGTGTGAAAAAATATTTTAGCTCCACCGAGCCCTGGAAGGTACGTTGGTCTGAGTTATTGACGTATCTTACGATAGTACATGACTGTCGTAGTTACCCACCCAATCCTATAATACCCATCCATTTATCTATATAAACATAAAATCAATGTTTGTATGTTTGTTCTCTATGCGTTCCGAAACCATTGATCAGATGAAACTTTGGTATTTGGTACAAGCATTTGACTGAGTCACCTATCATATTTTCAAGACTTTCCTGTTCGAATTCAAATTGTTCGTTACAACGACCAAGTTTTGAGTAACAGGATGTTTTACATAAATTTGTTAGTCATAAACTTATTTAACCCATGTTTTATTTAACCTGGGTAATATAAGAAAAACAAGTAACTTCTACCCGAATACCATAAAAAATTTTTTATACAATCATATTTTTGTAGAAGTTTTGAAGGTCAAGTATTCGGTAATATCGTAAGGAGGTAAGGTCAGAGCAGTGACTTAAACAAACCCTAAGCCGAGCCAGCAAATTTTATCTTTTCATAATGCTGAAAACATTTAACTGGAAAGTAAATTATCTAGCATTAACATCATCTAGCATTAGTTTTGTGTCGAAAAATCTATTACTTAATTAAAATAAAAGACGGTAAAAAATAAAATTAACGTCGTTGACAGCAAAAAGGTCGTTAAAAAAATCAATAAAGCGAGAAAGAATTTCGGAAAACTAAGTTTTGTTCAAAAAAACATAGACAGGTAACCATTGGACTGTGATTAAAGTCTAGACAATGTCATACAGTGTTTCTATATCATAAAACGTGTAAGTACCTCATATTTGCGGTTGCACATATTATCTTATCGTCAAAAACATTTGTGACTAACTCCTAATCCATTTGTTCATTTGAATGGAGCACTCACGAAAACTGATATAACATGACGCCATTGTAATGCTTGTTCAAATTAAGAGATTCGTATGTTTCCATGGAATAAATAATAATTAATTAGCCTTAGTGATTGACACAAAACACACACATAACCGTGTTGCGTAACGGTGAAAAAATACTACCAACCCCTCTCTTCTCTTGGGTGTCGTAAAAGGCGACTAACGGACTCAAGACTGCACATACTTCCAACAGCATAGAGTTGCGATGGGCCTACAGTCACGCTAAGCACATGTCGTTATTTGGTGAAAAGTGGACTATGTAGAGGACTGCTTTTGCGGTCCTCATTGCCAAGTCTCTAACCAACCCTTCGGGGATAATGTCGTGATTATATGTTGTATGTATTTATGTTTGATTACACACAATCGAAAATTTTCCGGTTTATCACTTTTCGACGTTTTTTGTTTGCCCACGATCTACGCGCATGTGGCACGCCCCTCCACAATTTGTTTTGAATGTGTGTGTGTGCATATGCGTCACATTGTACAGTAAAGTAAAGTACTAACTGCTGAAAAAATGCAACTATTACCAAAAATACGGTTATTGTAGAAAACACCTAGGTACCTACTTCATACATGGCTAAACATAAAAACATACCTTTTGACGAATCCATGAAAAAGATCGATCATTCTAAGGAACAAATAAGACAAAAGGGCGTTTGCTATTGATTCGTTGCAAAACGGTACGAGTGCTTTATTTTGGTTTTTTATCGTGGTTTATCTCTACGCGCAATCGAAATGGAACGCCAGCCAATATCGCCGAAAACTGATCGACCGGGAAGTTCCTCAGCAATTGTTCATACATACATACATCACGCCACTTGAACGATAGGTGAGAGATCGGTCAAATAGCCCACATATCAGGACAAAGGGTTGTTAGGTTTTGACGACTACAACCAGTAGCCTGCATGTGTAACACGAGATATGTCGCGGACGAGAGACGACAAATCATTTTAAGTTGTCATGTTAAGGTTTGTAGACAAGAATACCACAGTTTATTCAAAAACTACTATTAAGTCTATTTTTGACATATTATGTAGAGTTCTAAGCGCATCCATGTGTATTTAGTGTCGATAGACATTAGAGGTAAATGAATAAAACACGAGAAAACGGGTCGAGAAGAGTTCTCGTGTTGCTCATGCTAGGCCGGCAGGAGACCAGCAGCTTAACAAGCCTTTTCAAGCACGAAGAAGTTCATTCACCCCCACCCCTCTCTTGGCTCCTTAACAGTTTTCGGATAAGTATTTTTATTATTTAACATTGTTAAATTACAAACGCTTATTTTATACCTCTTTCAATATTTTTTTTCTCGAAAGAGCTTTATGTAATAGAAAAAAACATATTTTTCTTCATTTATTTCAAATTTCGTGCAAAAACGGTTGGTCACGTGACAGTTTGCCTTGTGACGTCATACTTCAAAGACAAACAAATTTATCTTGAAGGTTTCAAGTTAGTTTTTGATTATTTTGTGAAATGTGACGTCACACGAAGCTCAATTATGGCCGCCCGTGTTTCGGGTCTTGTAATCCACAGATAAAAATATCGAAAATTTATTTGTAAAAATAAAATATTTACAAATTATCACAATAAAAAAAACTATTGCATAGTTATTGTTAAATTATAAACTACCATTTCCGACTTATTTAATATTTTATTGTTACAACTGTCAAATAGCCAATTCCTACCCATCAGGGCCGGCGCACGTTTCTGCGACTCCATTGGTTTTGCAGGTGTCTATAGGCGGTGATCACTTTCTATCAGGTGCCTCCCTGTAACATAAAAAGGCTTTAATCATAAATCAAAAATTATTTATTTGCGGAATATCATGTACACAACATTGATATGTACGACAATGATTTATGGTATCAAAATATTCTGCCTTATTGTAGGCATGCAAATGTCACAAATTAAAATTACAATCTATTGATTCTTTGTCTGAAATTAATTATTATTGTTAGTATCATTTTTACTTTTACTTTTACTTTTTACTTATCCCTGGCAATGTTACATAAGCTATACTTTATCAGTTTTTTTTAATTCGTCAACGGCTAAGCACTTGGCCTTCAGATAACTGACACTTAACACTTATCATCAGACTCAAGTGAGTCATCAGGAGTAAGTGATGAAAGATGGAAGCGCTATTCACCCGGAATCCCTGACTACTGAAAAACTATTATCTTATCTCTAATATGACAGGAACACAACAATGCTACTAGCATTGATGTTAGATAATAGATATTTAGATAAGATAGTGTCAGCTAGCCAGGCGGAAGGCAACAAGCGAAAACAAGCCCTATTCTCAACCAAACCAAGTTTAAACCCCTCTGTTAAGTATTGAACCGGGGACCTCTGGATTTTAGACCGGTGGTCTGTCAACTAGACCACAGAAGCAGCAAGCAGTACCTACCTATGCATGGTTTTATACGTTATTATAATGCTAAGTTGCAACTATTTTGTATGAACTCAAATTGTTTGTCTAACTACAAGTATATATAATACTTTTATTGACGTTTTTTCTATTCCATGATATATTTTTTAATTTTTACAAGCAAAGTCATAATTCTTTCAATCAATAGTTTTGTAAACTTTCCTTTGTGCTTGTATCGCCGTCGACGAATAATTAGAAAAAAAACTTTTACTAACAAGATACACCCTAGAACCTCCTCACCTCCTCAGAATACTGTTCTGTGTTCTGAGACATCTACCTAACACGATACCTCTGACAACCTTCGTGATCAAGTGGTTAGCACGCCGGGTCTGGCGTCGCGCCATCCGGGATCAATTCCCGGTCGGGTCAATTTAGAGAAAACTATTTTCTGAACTGATTTCGGGTCTGAATGTTTTTCTATGTTTATGTATATTTATCCGTTATCTAGTTTAACCATATATCTTGGGCTAGATAATTGGTGTGAGCATAACAATTTTTTTTATAAGTCCTAGAAAATATTGATATATAAAAAAAACCGTGGTGGGTTTTGGCACAATCTACTCATATGCTGAGTTGTCCGGATGTGGAAATTCCTGTGCTCAGCAGTGAAACGTAGGTATATAGGTATATAGGCTGATTCTCCGAGGTAACTCATGCGTTGCCACTCAAACGTGTTTAATAGAGTAGAATAGAATATAACTTTATTTAATTAGTTTTACAATATTTGCTTATATACCTACTAATTTAAACAATTATATTGTTAGCGCTAAATCTAATACAAGAATTATGACTAAACAAGTGTCTCATTTTTTCACTGCAGTTCTGGGATCTATATTTCAAGTAGGAGAGTAGCTGGACCGTTTTGACGGGTGTACTTAAACACTGGGAGAATAAAGGGAGGGCCTATGCACACTTCACTGCACTAATGTCAGGCGTACATGTCTCAACATGACCAATATACGCGCACGGTTATAACAACGGTTTTTATCTATCAGACGGAGCACTGTAATCACTAGGCCGACACTAAAATGCAATCGTGCGGTCTCTCACCTGTCACTATCTGCGTCTTATCGGCAGTCAATAACTTCGATATCGTTGTGAATTTAGACAGCGGTCATATGAGGACAGTGTGTGCTAAGATGTAACCACAACAAAAAAGCGTTATGTTGTTTTTTATTGGGTTCAATGTCCGAATCTATACTAATAATAAAGAGGAAAGATTTGATTGTTTGTTTGTTTGGATTGGACAGACTCCGAAAGTACTACACCGATTTGAAAAAACCATTCACCGTTGGGAAGCTACAGTATGTGACACAGGCTATAAAATATTTTCAAAAATTCGTTACGGGGAACGGGGTCCACGCGGACGAAGTTGCGAACGGTCCGCTAGTATTTAATATAATGGTGGAATCAATTGAAACCTTATATAATATTAATAAAAGTTTATTTAACACAATTTACGCAACTCAAAACTTTGCATTGCTAGTACACTGGGAAGAATGTACCCCTGGTTTTAAGAGGTCGTCTGCACTCCGTAAGAGGAATACCTCTTAAAAAACGACTAGGCGTCCAAACTAACAAATTAACAGGAAACCTGTACATAATCATGATATATCCTGTTATATCTGTACTGACATTACAACAGGAAATTTCCTGTTAAAATATCGGTACTTCGTAATGTTAACTTATCTAAATTAGATAAGCAATCAAAACATTACTGGTACAGGACTGAAACGCGACTCATATATTAACAGAACGTCCCGATATATTAACAGTACGTCCCGATAGTTTCACTAAATAAATTATACTGGTAGCGAATAGCGAACTAGGTGGAGGGGGGGGGGTCAAGGTAGCTCCCCCCCAGATCGAGTATTAGATAATATTACTAGGAACAGGTAGTAATACGTACGACCCATCTCTAGCAAATACTGTCTCATCTCTAGCCTCAACGGCCACTACCCTTCCTAGAAAAGAAGGACGATGGCGACGAATGCAGTCCTCAAAAAGAGAGATCCTAAATTAAAAAGTAGGAATGAAGTCCCGACACTCCCAACCTGCCGTAATGCCGTTCCAATTGACGCGACCGACATCCAGCCAGATGCGACAGTCCATGAGTCCAGCGAGAGCTAGACTGATAATTCAAATGTTACTATGGGTATATATCTAACGCCACAAAAATCTCGTCACCGCGATTTAGAAATGGTATTGGTAAGTTTAGATCTAATAAGATCATCATGTTAATATTTCATGACAATTTCCTGATAATGCCACAGTACAGAAATAATAATTTTAAGTGACGTCGACATACTTTAACAGTATGGAACGAACATTTTATACGAAATTTAGCAGATATATTTTGTGAATATCATGGTAATATTTCATGACAATAGTAATGTCCTTTTATCGAGTACGTATCAATAATTTGTCTATTTTCATGTTATAGTATTAGTTTGTAATGGTAAATCTACAAGGACGTTATGAGAAATTATCATTCTACGATTAACAGTTCAGAGTCTGCTATTTAATAGGTATGTCACGATAATGAATTATTATGAAATAGCAGACTAACAAGACGTCACATTAAATTATCATGTCGTGAGATATCAGTACTGTTCATGATATATTATAATTCTCGTCAGGATAATGTATTATGACGTAACGACCTGCGTCGGTATACCTTTTAATTTGTTTAAACATACGCATAATACATGCTTATAACGATACTTTAGCAGTGTAGTGATATATAACCGTGATCAAATGAAACCATTTCTCCCAGTATACTTGTAGTAGACTTCAAATCGTACCCCTTGAGCACCATAAAACCTTCTGTGACCGTCGGCGGTCTTGTGATACTTGACCTATTACATTATTATATTAACACTTTCGGTCCATTTAACACTTTCAAGCGACAGTGTTGAAAGATATAGTACTATAATGTTAAGATACTAAGGCCTACTTTACTATAATTTTATTTTTATTTGATTTTATTTTACAATTTTGAGAAAAACTTACAGCTAATACAAAGTTTTAATAACTATAACTAAATAAAATAAAGCCAATTACAAGTTTTCACATATGTCACATATAATCTGCTATTATCTGCGGGACTAAACGTTTTAATAATGGGCAGCTACTACAAAACTTACTCTTCTAATGTAAGTAGTTTAATAAAATTATAAAACAGTTGGTGAAAAAAAAACTACCATGTTTTGAGTGGCACGATTAACATCAAATTGTCAGGAAATTAATAGTAAAGTGTCTTGACAAAGCAATAGGAACTTTAAACTGTAACTACTTACATCTAACAAACTTTGTAACAGTGGAATATCACCAAAGTCTTGTGAAAACTTAAACTTAAATAACTTCTCTAAACTGTACTTGAACAGATTGCTTAGTGCAAAGATTTCATACGGGAAGTCGTTTTTTTCTGATATGATTTAAGCTATCGCCAATTTAATTAGTTTATATTGCATTTCATTTCTTAAATAATAGGGGTTATCCGAAAAATAGTAGATCTGACGGAAAAATGTATTCGCCAAACAATGTAAAAACAATTGTAGAATGAATGACAAATAATCATCGGAACATACTTATATAATTATAATAGGTTATTCTTGATAACTAAATAATCAAATTAATTAAAAACGATTACTTAATAAAAAATTCATATGTTTCCAAAAACGATGCCATGTTTTTTTTTTCAAAAGATTGGTACATTCATAATAGCTCTGTCAACCCATCCTGTAATCTAAATTAAATGTTTTTTTAAAAATAAAATAAGGATGCAAACGACCAAGCGGGTCACCTGATGGAAAGTAATAAACACCGCTCATGGACACCCGCAAAACCAGAGGAATCGCAGACGCGTTGCCGGCCTTTAAGGAAGGAATAGGCTCGTTTCTTGAAGATCGCTAACGGCCGGTTTCAATAACCTATCTATTTGTTGTTGAGCCTACCAGAGTTAGATATTTGACATAATTTGTAACGAGCTTAAGTCAAATTTCTAACTCTGGTAGGCACCACAACAGATACATAGGTTATTGAAACCGACCGTAAGTCGTTAACGGTCCGGAAATACCGTCGCCGAGAGCTGGTTCCACAACACTGTAGTTCGAGGCAAGAAAGTTCGGGAAAAACGCACAGTAGTAGACCGCCATCCATCAAAGGTGATGTGGATGGAATGACAGTCGATTGCGTGTAGTGCGGTAAAGGAAATCAGCGGCAGGGATCAAGCCGAACAATTCCTCAGAACACTCCCCATGTAGAATGCGGTACATTATACAGAGAGACGCAACGTCTCTCCGTAGAGCCAGTGGATGGAGCCGACCCGAAATAACCACGTCGTCGACAATTCGAGCAGCTCTGCGTTGAATGCGGTCAAATGGAAGGAGTTTGTACTGGGGTGCTCCGGCCCAAAGATGGAAGCAGTATTCCATAATTATGTGGCCTGACCTGTGCTTTGTGGTGTACTACCTACTGTGGTGTAGGAGTGGGTTCACGTCAGTAGTCTAACGGAGCTACGGGGATTGAACCACGATTTCTCGCGTTTAACCCGAGCATATATCCGCTTGGCTACCGACGGTTATTATTTTATTAAAAAAAAATAACTGTTGATAATAATAAGAAATAAATAATAAATAAAAAAAACCGCGCATCGTACGACCCATTGTTGAGGCCGAATTGGTAAATTTTCATAGCGCGCCAATTAGGCACCGCCCCTTTGAACATTATTTTTTCTCTTATATAATGGCTTCGTGCGATCAGCACAGTTAGCCAGTGTCAAGTTTTTAATAGTAATTATTATTTTCATTACATTAAGCGGATAATAATAAGTGATAATGAACGTTTTTTTTTTAAAAAAGAAGGAGGCAAACGAGCAGGCGGGTCACCTGATGGAGAGTAATCACCGCCGCCCATGGACACCCGCAAAACTACAGAAATCGCGGGCGCGTTGTCGTCCTTTAAGAAGGAATAGGGTTAAGGAAGGAATAGGAATTGTGAGAGGGGGAGGGGGGGATGGGCCTCCAGAACCCTCACTGGCCGGACGAAACACAACAGCACCAAGTGCCATTATTTCACGCCGGATATTCGTGAGAGGGTGGTATTACGCCGGGCGAGCCGGCTCAATGCGTGCTGCAACGCAGCGTGGCTGTCACTCATTTAGCACCACCTAGGGGTCACGTGTAGGGTCTCAAGGGTAAACCTACGGACGCGAGAAACTTTAACCCGTTTAATGGTAAATGATTTTCAATTTTTTGAATATTAATTGATACATTATAATGTAGTTTAGTAAGTATTGAAAATCATTATAATTTTTTAAATTCTTATTTTATATTTTATGACCTGGTAACGACATATTCTTTTTTTTTGTAAATGTCGTTGCTGTGCGCTGTGGTTTCTTGCGCCCGTTCTTTGCCACAGTTAAAAAATGACGTCCTGAATGGGTGGTAGGTTAAAAAAGATTAGAACCATTCAAAGTACTTATTAATTGAGTTTATTGAATAAATATAATATGTTGACTTTGACTTTGAATAGTATTATTTTAAACAACTGAACGTAATAATATGTAACTACTGATTACAAATAAAAACATGTCGAGTACGCGATAATCGATTTATTTGGCGACAGATCTACTATTCTGAGCACGAATCTATTATTTAAGGAATAAACCTACTATTTTGAGAACGAAGTTTTTATTCACGGAATGAACTACGGTTTCATTGACAATCCATCTCATATTTTAGACATTTATTGACTTTATTTGATAATTCATACATGGCGACACTTTTTATTAATCTGAAAATGAAAATATTTCGTGCGATAGATCTAATTAGTGATACAAGTTGATGACAATTAAATACTTTGCTGACAAAAGATATAGCTCCCGTTTCTTTCTCACACTTCCTAAAAATATATCATAGATATAGGTTTGAAGGATATAATTTGAGTTTGAGATGAGTATGAGATCTGAAAACAAAAATATGGTCTCATTAACTTGGCATATTGTAATCCAATAAACGAATAAATTACAATAAAATTTAAATAAAATATTGTTTTCGGGTCTTGTCGTGTGAATGCGTGATCTCGATTAAAATTAGGTGACGGTAGCAAGATACTAATTAATAATTACGACCTCATTTTTGCTGTAACCCCGGACCCTGAAAAGGGTTTGAAACTTCAGACAAAATTATACTTAAAATCAATATGAATTAGTAGAATTCTTTAAATTTAAGACGTTTTTCCGTCGACTTTCTAGCAAGATTTTTCATCAAATGATAAGGTTTTTCTTATCCAAGTTAAATGCCTTTTAAAAGAAGACATTTACATTTAGAATATGACTGGTGTACGATTATGTTTATTATGCAACAAAGGAACCCTTTGCAAAAGACGTCCTTGAAGGACTTAATAATGGCATTATTACGTTGATGGAGTGTGAGTTATTAGATTGTAGATGAACGTCATAAGATCCACATATTAAGAGAACATCTCGCGAGAATACGAGCAGGGATATAGTCGTACTAGATGACGAAACGTTTACAACTCCGACGAACTTTTGATGAAGACAAGACAAATAAAGGAATATCTTAGATCGTTTGGATTCGTTGCCCACTTTACTAAAGAGATAAATAGCATTTATTTGTGTTATAGTGCTTTGTGGTGGCGACTCATTAATATAATACTAAAAGGCGACTAACAGACTAAAGACTTAAGTTAAATTTTAAACACTGAAAAAAGACGACAACCTCAGTTTTTAAAATTTTACTTAGGTATGTCTAAAATATATAAAAAACAGACTAAAGACTACACATACATTCAAAATAGAGTGGCGATGGGCTCAATACGTCCTGTCTCGCTGTGCACATGTGCATTTGTCACCTAATCATCTAAATAAAGACTTCTTTTTCTAATATATAATAACAAATAATAAATATTTCTTACACTCACACCAATTAGCCCAGCTCGAAGTAGGCACTGTAAAGGCCCATTATTACGATAACTAGGGTAAACGGAAAGACACATATTATGATACACATTTAGATATATTTTATTGAATTAAACATAATATACAGCCATGACTTAGGTACAAATGTGCCATCACATTCCAGAAATTCCCGAAAATAGGATATTATAAATTATGGATTAATCGCAAATCACAAGTACTCAAAATTTGGAAAAAATATATGTTATTCCACAGTTTTATACCTAGTCATTCCGGCCTTTATTCCGACATAAAATACTCTATTAGTGACTGCATCAAATAAAATTTCAAACATCCGTCTAATCGTAATTGAAATATCGTATTACTTGCATTATACTTGGTTTTAGTTAATGAAAGATATACGAAAATAATTGTCTTTGAATAGGTGAGGCATTCCGGCCGTTATAAGTTAAAAAATATAAAAAGAATTCTTGATTTTCAAAATTACCTACCTATTTTGCCTAAGTTGACGGTCGCGAATCGCTATGTGCAATCAGTCAGTCCCCTACTAGTTTCTGCGCTCGGGAATCCTAGCCTTAACATGTTTATGAAATTGCTCAAAACCCGAAATTAGTTTGTTCAGAATTGAGAGACGAATCGACTTCACTTAGAAGATATATTGGTACATGGGTCTGATATATTCAAAAATTTTTCAATAACTCTAAGATATTGAAACGTTGAAAAAAATACTTAACTCCATCGTCTTCGCAGCAAACCACTGTCTTTATTTCTATAAACATGTATGGCAAATAAGAAAATACGTAATTCGTGAGTGTGCGCGAATTAAACTACCTATATTATGTAATATTTAAGTTTTAATGGCGGAAATGTTTGCCAAGGCACAAACCCATAAAACTACAGCTAGCCATAAACTGCTAATAATAGAAATAATAAAGTACCTATCTAGTAGACATGAGCAGACCGCGACCAGACCTGACCGCTGTAACCGTCCAATGGAATGACTCATTAAGCGGCCATTCGATTCGCTCACACATATTTAGGGATCGATTTGGCATGCGAATTGTTCATCTCATTGATCATAAAATACAACATGTTTTTTTCAATTTATTAAACTACGGTTTGTGATTTTCCAGGGTCAAGTTAATCAGTCGGAGCATGCCGCTTGTTGTCCTACGCCATTCCCGTTGCATAAGGGATGGTACTAGGTTTATTAGTGGGTACGCCAACCCTTTCCACGTCGAGTTTTTTTTAAGACGCAGAGGGGGGAAGTCATTACTCAAAGTCACCTATTACCACAGAATAAATAATAGTACTATTACCTCGGTGTATGATAATTTAGCTACTTATAAAGGTACGTATCTCGTACGAGTCACCGGTTCCGGTGATAAAGACTACTCTTTTTAGATAAGAAAAGGCTAGCTTAACTTTCTCACTCTTCTAAAGAATTCTCTAATTGAAACTCTCTTGTCTTAAAATTACGAAATAATGAATTTATTAACAACAGTATTATTAGCTTCGGTCCTTCGAACCGGATTTGGCTAAAGACGATCTCTTGATTTTCTAAACCTTTTTCTTTTTTGTTTCTTGTAGAATGTATGTAAGGTACATTACACAAAACTTACCCACATCAAATTAAAATTGATATATAAATACGTTTTTTTTTATATTCCAAAAGGATAAAAGATGTTTGTGAAGCTATTTTTGGGATTGTCCTTATTACCGGCAGACAGTCTTTACAATGTTACGGCGGGCTCGGTGTTCTTAAGCCACAAATAATCAGGTTACTGGTAATAAAAATGTTTCAGAAATTGATACAGTGTGACCAGTTAGGGTCTTCCGCACTACTATGTAGATCTATGTATATAGAACATACTATTTTTTATGTTATTCCGATTAATAAAAGTCTGTAATTATTATTCTACTTTGAAAGTTACTAATTTTTAGATCAATACGTTAATTTTATTAAGAAATTATGTTTTGTGATTGGACCTCTTTTCTTGTTGCTTCAAAAAATTTAATTAGGTACCGTATTTTAAACTTTTTTATATCAAAATCCATACATCCCCTCTCCTTACATCACTAAGTTTTATTTGTACTGGCACCTCGAGACCAACCGTTAGGTTATTGCAATAAGTGCCGGACGTCCCTGCCCCAGCAAAATACTCGCGCAGGAGACCATCTGCGTTAGGTGTTGATGCCAAATCAGTGCCCGCCGAAGCACGCTCTTCATTCGGTACTTATAAGACTAGTGTCTCGGGAGAGTTTCCCCGTGAACACGTGTGGTTCACTGCCTATTGTCCAGATAGGTAACCGGAGCTGTCAAGCTCGCTCACTTCTCGTTGCACGAAGGGCACAACTCGCAGTTGCCACTGCTCGGGTGGTAAGCACACTCACTTTTCGGAACCCATCCGGGCGCCTAGCCAGTTCCCACGTCCTAAACGGCTGGCTGGACCGGAGGCTACGGCATCTAGGGGGCCGCCTCTACTAGTTCTCTAGACTAGTACCGGAGATTTCAACACCAATGTCCAATGAGAACCACCGGACAAAGCTGCCAACTTAGGGAAACTCACGTTCCCCGCAGGACTTTTAGCTTCTGGCCCCACAGACACACACACAGGACAGACGAACATTCCCAAGCTCTACAGCTAACCACACGCCACTACGACTCCAACCCATGGCCGGATCCCGCCGGAGGCGCCTGGTTAAAGGCACGACCAGCGGGGGGCTTGAACCGGAACCCCGTAGTACCTCTGAAAACACAACCGGACCCGTAGTTCCAGTTGCGATACCCTATCTATTGAGATCGGTAGATAGGGACACAAAACAAAATACATACAGTTTTCTGCGCCCGTTGCTTGTTGTCTTGTTGCAGTTTATAACTCAACAAGCGTTCCTTCGTTTACTCAGTTCGCTTGTGACCACGGCCGCAAGAAAGTTGCTGCCCTAATTTAATTCGGTTCTCTTTATCACTAAATCACCTATTTAAACGTGGATGATCCAACAATCCTACAAAAGGTTAGGTATCTCACACATAGCACTCACGTAGGCTCTTTGTAGCAAATAAGCCATTACCGAAAAGAAACAAAAGTAATCAATTCCTTTTTCTTCAGTCTTTAATTACTGTATCTGAGCATTGGGATCGATCCGCAGATTTACGCAACAACTTTAACATTATCTATAAGATGGCATTTAATCAAATGCTAATATTTGTGTAGATCATTTATGTCTATAGAAAAACAAATTGCCCGAATTATAATAGTACAATTGATAAGGTAGACGAAACCCAAGTAACACAGAAAGCTGTATATTTAATCACTTGTGGTCATAAATGTTGCTTACAGAATATTAAAACCGTTATTATAATTCACTGGTGATCCTTAAGCTGAATATTAGTACACAAGGAAAGGAGCTATATTCTGAATAAGAACTAAATAATGGTAGATGTTCTTCACCCTTAAACAGCAAGATGTGTTTATTTGGTATATAACCTACGCTTTTATTCAGCCGTTTTAAATTTTCAAGCCTACTTACTGAATAAGGGCAATTAAGTAGTGTCAAATATGTCATATGCTGTATAATAGAGTAAATGTGTTCCTCTAAACGCTGCCTTCTAAAGGAAGTACATGTGTACACAGATATATGATATATAAAGGAGTACATTTCGTGTGTTATTCAGTAAATGGTGTAAAATTTCCCTGTTTATCCGTATCTATACTGCTATTATTTACGACTGAATAGTGGCTGTTTACAAGTTCATCTGAACGTTCTTATTACTCTTGAAGAGCACTTCGAGTATTTTATAACGTATATTGCTTAATAGAGGTTTACATCAGTTGATTTAATCTGGTGATGACTGAATAAGTATATCCCCGTGAATCTTGTCACGGATCAATTCGGTCCGTGGTCACAGTCTCCCTGTGACCAGACCCCGGACCCTGTAAAGGGTTCGAAACGTCAGGATAATATAAAAACTATGTAAATATAAAATTAAACGCGAGTTAATCCGTAAAAAAAGTGTTTCATTTCAATCATACAATCATTTTAAAAACTTATCTTCTCTCACTGTCATAAATATAAATCATCTGTCACAAAAAGTATTAATAAACGTTCTTACAGAACAAATCGTGAATCTTTAACTTAATTACTATAAATATAAAAGCATACATAGACGACAATTGTCTAAATAAAGGGTAACTAGTGTTTCCTTAATTTGCTAGTATTTTGCCTTGTTACCACCTGTTACAACTTATACTGCGATTATAATCAGAATCAGAATCAGAATATCTTTATTGCGTAAAACTGTGTAACAACAAGTTGAAAAATATTGTTAAAATAGGTATCAACAGTTACCTTATCAGGCATGCAATGTTATACAATGAAATAGAAAACATACAAAGAACTCAAATCGTCTCAAAATCGAAATATTCATAGATGGTGTAAAAAGCATTATTAAATAACCATATTCTTAACTTGTGCTTAAACACATGACCATCTAATGCTTTAATTTCAGTTGGTAAATTATTGAACACTTTAATACCGTATATAAAAGCACTTTTGTAGTATACATTATTATTCACTATTGGTAGGTTTAAATTATATTTATATCTATTACGCTGGTTACGAAGAGATTTTGCACTGTTAAAGTATTCAATGTTAGTTTTAATAAATACACATATTTCCTGAATGTAAATGTTAGTGAGAGTAAGGAATTTCTTTTCTTTAAAAATGCCTCTAAGTGTTTCATCATAATACAAGTTATAAATAATTGTTATACATTTTTTCTGTAGCAAGAATGTACTATTTGAATTTACAGAGTTACCCCTTAATATAATTCCATAAGTTAGAAGAGGATACACATTACCAAAATAAGCAGTTCTAGCTATTTCAGTGGAAGAATTTTCTGCTAGAATAGACAATGCATAACAGTAACCAGAAATCTTTTTATTTATACTATCTATGTGGGATTTCCAATTTAAATTTGAATCAATTGAAACGCGAAGAAAGTTGCTTTCATTAACTTCTTTTATTTCTGTATTAGATTCATAAATTTTTAATTTATTACAAGTACATCATGAATTACACAGTCAAAAGCTTTTGACATATCTATAAATAAGCCTACACAAGCTGTTTTTTTTGTTTATAGCTTCCCATACCATCATCAGAACTTTAAAAATTGTTGATTTTTCTTTTGAAATCCAAATTGATTTTGGTTTAGTAGATTGTTACATGTTAGAAAGTTATAAAGCCTAGTATGTATTACTTTCTCAAAGATCTTTGAAAAAGAAGGTAATAAAGCTATTGGTCTATAATCACTTACATTAGATCGCGATCCTTTTTTGAACAACGGTTTAATTTTCGCCTTTTTCAGTTCATGAGGGAAGGTTCCACTTTCTAACATTAGGTTAATAATATACACAAGAGGTTCACATATTGACTTGAATGATTTCTTGATAACGTTCATAGGTATACTATCAAGGCCAAAACTCTTTTTATTTTTAAAACTTTGTATGACTTTATTCATCTCATCAATATTCACTGGTTTTAAGTAAAAACTATTGCAGTTTAGTATAGGGGATGGCTTATGGCTGGCTTTAATCAAATTTTGTGTGTTATTCATTATGGAATAACTATTAAAAGTGTCAGCTATAATTTTAGGATCTTGGATAATAGTGTCTTTTACGTTTAAATTATTAATTGTAGGTTTTAGGTCATTCACAGATGAAGTCTGTCGTTTTATAAAATTCCAAGTAGATCTTTTTTTATTTGAACTTTGCTCTATAAACTTAATATTAGATTTCTTTTTTGCTATACGAATTACAGACTTTAATATTTTACAATAGTTTTTATAATGCAAAAAAGTATGTGTATTTTTGCTATTTTTAATTATTTTATTATACATCGCTCTTTTGTTTTGACATGCATTTCGTATACCTTTACTTTGCCAGTTTGTTACTCTTTTATATGTTATTTTTAATCGTTCAATAAGAATACATAAATCATAGATTGTTTTATATAGTTTTATAAAACGTTACTATAATGATATTACTCAGCAATTGCGAACTAAAGCTGAATAATTTGTGCCCATTTAAGCAGTGTAGTGGCTGAATAGCATGCTACTCTGCTTTTATTCAGTAATTTTATTCAGCGCTAAATACACAATAATCCATTATTCATCTAGTATTCAGCCTATGTGTGTTACTTGGGAACTAAACGACTACAAATTGGTTATCGAAATACTGAAAACGTCATTACTGCTGATTACACTACTAAGTGTCTGTTCAATTAATTATCAACACTTTCGTAATGAATTTGCGTGTGATATTTTTTTATAGTATGTGACATTAAATATTACATTATTAATGGTTTATGCCTTCGACGGAAATTGGTTAGAGCTGGCTAAGGAGAGAGAGAGCTGGAAGGAAGTGGGGGAGACCTTTGCCCAGCAGTGAGACATTATAGGTTAATTAAAAAAAATGGTTTATCAGCCTATAAACGTCCCATCGCTGGGCACAGGCCTTCCACATAGACAACGGCACAGATTGGCCTGCAACTAAATAAACAAATAAATAACCCCCTGGCCCAATGCGGGTTGGTGGGTTTTAACGACTGCCAATTTACGGCAAAAACTGTCATCAAGTACTTTACGTACAATGGCGGATTTCGACGCTTTACCAGTCTAAAGGTCAAAATCCATTGCACACCGCGTCGTCTATTTGGTACGGGCACGTACCTGGGCGGTCGGTGCGCTTTATACGAAAATCGCTGCAAAGTGGTAAAGCGACGGTGACACCGACCGTACCTTCCGCACGGAGGAGCTCGAGATGTTTTTTTTTATAATTTGGTCAACCATCCTGTTACCTGGCATAGCAAATGTTGCTTATCTGGCAAGGTCGCAAATCGAACGCCTTAGTCGATACGCCATCGAGCTTCAGTGAACCAGTCATCATCAGCCAGAAGACGTCCACTGCTGGACAAAGGCCTCCCCCAAGGATCTCCACCACGACCGGTCCTGTGCTGCTTGCATCCAGCGGCTACCCGCGACCCTCACCAGATCGTCGGACCACCTTGTTGGAAGCCTGCCCACACTGCGTCTTCCGGTGCGCGGTCGCCACTCGAGAACCGTTCTGCCCCAATGGCCATCGGTTCTACGGGCGATGTGCCCTGCCCATTGCCTGCCGGAGATTCTTAGCACCCCCCGCCCCGTCGCTGACTTGGCCGCTACCGTAGCTAGGGCGAGCGGGGCCGCCGGGGACTAGGGGCCGGAGTTTAGTGCTGTCGTTCATATTGGGGGGAATGTTGTCATAATCACCACGCTTGGCAGGCGGGTTGGCGATCGCAGTATGACGGTGTAATCTCAAAGGATGCTGCTGCCCATCCTCTGGGTTGATCCCTCATTCGCCTTCTACGACTCCCACGGGAAGATAGGGGGTGGTAGTATTCTTTCACCGCTACCGACACGGTTAGGCTACCGACATGGTCAGTGAACCAGTTTACTACCTTATTTGATACCACTAAGTTGGCAATCAGTTAAATAACTTGTCTGATCATCAAGGCCGTACTCTGATCATAAGCAATTATACGTGTGTTTACCAAGGAAATAGTGGTTCCCTTATCCCTCGCATTTTTTTATCCACTACGGGTAAATGACGATAACCCTGAATCCTCAACCACTGAGGATCTCGCTCAGATGCTCGCAACGTAACATTTTGACCCTGGAAAATAGATTCTGTAACAAATAATTGAAACACGATATGCGCTGGCAAAACATTCTGCCTATTTGTAATGTGATACGCAATGTCATTCTATCAATTTTGGCTAATGTTGTTGTAAATTAAACTAGAATATTATTTCATGCGAATATGATACTTACGAGGTACATACAATCCGTTATTACTATGATAAGTGGATGCTGGATGTTACACGAGCAATGACGCACAAACGTGTGTGCTCGTCATGATTTGTTACTGTACAATTAGAACATATAGGTATATTTGTGAAACTGTTAGCACAACAAACCTAACTATACTATTTGATATCTTACACATATTTACAAGTTAGCTGTCCAGTGTATCGCATAGAATACGCACAAAGCGAGTCTGTCACGTTCATGTACCGTATATGATACACGCGTAATATTGGACGTAGGGAGTTTTTCGAAGTGTTAATAATTAGGTGTTCAGTTCATAATGTTATTGTATAATTTTA
Organism: Scoparia ambigualis; assembly: GCA_963921215.1. Taxonomy (NCBI): domain Eukaryota; kingdom Metazoa; phylum Arthropoda; class Insecta; order Lepidoptera; family Crambidae; genus Scoparia; species Scoparia ambigualis. Next base: position 26,712,122 of record OY992517.1, on the reverse strand, counting down.
ACGCAAATTTTGTTGCAAACAATTTACAAATGAAAAAGACTTAGTAACTTGTAAGGACCTGTAATTGGCCATCTGTTATTATTACCACTACTTATACTGTTTGAATAAGCTGTTGGTCTTCCTAAGATATAAATAAATAAAAAAAGACAATGTCGAAAAAATTTCCACGAGCAGGATTCGAACCCGCACCCTTCTGGCAATCCGGGCCAACTGCTCTTACCAGTTGACAAATATTTTCTTACAAAGTAAAAAATAAAGATGGTTTTGATTAATTTCGGCGAGCGAGGATAAGTTCCACGGTAGCTCAACTGGGGCCCAAGTCTGCTAATTTACGAATGGCATATTTGAATCGCAATTGGATCGCATTGTAATTGTTTGACACATTTGGTATTCTCTTACTCATTTAAGAATACCAAATGTGTCAAACAATTACAATGCGATACAATTGCGATTCAATTATGCCATTCGTAAATTAGCAGACTTGGGCCCCTGGAAAGAGCTGCTCGTGGCAATTTTTTTGACACTGTCTTTTTCATAAGACTTTAAACTATCGCGTTGCATTGCATTAAAACGTCAAGCAGTAAGTAGATATGTACTTACTTACAAAAAAAAAATCGTGTTAGGTCCCGTTAAAATAGTTTTAACTGTCTTTTTCAATTTGTAAATTGTTTAGTTCAATTTTTTTGTTATACTGAGACTGCAAATGAACATACCAGTCACCCGATGGAGAGCGGCCACAGCAGTCCATGGACGCTGTGACACCGAGGGTAGTGTCAAGGGCACCATAGAACCATTTTGGGGTTAAAGTCATTCGCGCGCGTAAGACAAGACTATGGTTAAATTGAGCTATAACCTCTTGTCTGTCGGCGGCCATTTTGCAATATGGCGCTTAATTTCACTCTACTTTCGTTTCTGGGTTTTAATTACTGCCATCTTGCGATCAATTGTATCATCTGCGACAACAACAGGGACCTAAACTAAAATTTGATCATCCAGCCTATTACTTTAATGTTACTATGCGAATTTCCATACGAATTTTGCATAATAAGATTAATATAACACTGCTTTATGAGGTGATTGTAGAGCCCCTGGCTTTTCAATTTTGTCGACAAAGCTAGACGATAGCTAATAATAATATTATTAGCTATCGTCTAGCTTTGTCGACAAAATTTCGCTAATATCATCACTCCTCTCAGTGTGACTAGTTGGATCCAATTCTGGATTCCTGGTTTTGTATAGCTAATACTATGTGTTAGGTACACTATCGACGCCGTTCCGAATGAATGACAAAACCCGTTAGCTACTGTTGAGATTATGGATAAGTAATAATATAAATAATAATATTTACAACACTTATTATCGCAATGCTCTAACTATGACAATGTTTATGTATGATACGGTTCATCTTTCCATGTAAGTACACAATTTGACTTGATCTTGCTTTAAAGACGCTTCCCAAACCCAATAATCTGCTAACTATTGGACAGTTAGAACTACCTACAGTATGTTAATAATTTCTTTAGTAAGTTACTGTATGGTTTTTAAACAAAACATTTACAACATACATTGACACTGTCCATTCCTGGTAGCGTTATTAGTTTGTAGTCAACCAGTGTACATTACAGCTTTCATTTAAATACGTTGGGAATTGCTCGCAATCAAAGTACGTAGGTACTACATAATAAAAAGTAGGTAACTACATGTCGAAATAAAACAAAAACAGTTATAAAATAATTTACTGCTATTTAATATGCTTGTACAATACTTATCAGGAATCGGATGATTATAAGACGAATGACTGAGTTGTATCACAGAATAACTAATAGTACTACGTACAGAAGGTTCACTCTCTAACGACTTTCACGCAAAATTGAAACTTATCGTGTGACCCGAGCGTTCATATTCCGTTAGGCAACGCTTACTCGATATCGATGTGACGTCATGACGTCACAGATCGTAGGGTTTACGCGCGCGCGCAGGGAGTTCGAGTACGAGCGACTTGGCGTTCGGTGTTCGGTGCGTCGCAAGCGGCAACCTTTACTGCCATACGCCTAGGCGGCCTGCCTGGGAGGCTCGCCGGCTAAACGTACCTAAACCACATGAATAAATACCCTACAGAATGCAAGCTGCTTATAAGCGGCCCGCTGTAGGTGTACTCATACATAAGCGCGGCGAGTGTGCGTGACCTCTCACCGACAGGTTCACCGACGCGCCGCCGTGGTAAAAACTGGTTTGCGCCGGTCCAGTTGTGGTACGACGGACAGGGCCGCACGTTCGCGCGCATTAGATGAGATTCAGTTATTCGAGTGATTTTGTTGACAAATTTGGGATTTTACCATTACAGTGTTTTAAATATTTATATACATACATACACATAATCAGGACTTTTATCCCGAATGGTTATTTATTACAAGCTTTTATTTAACTTGCAATGTATTTAATGTATGTACTTACTATCTTTTGTTTGGGTGGAATTTTGCAACTCAATTTTGAAGCAGATATCTTTAACCGATTGGGCTGAAATTTTGCATACATGTGTAAATCGCGTGACATTGCAATATTATGATGACATGGTGCTGACCTGATGGTGGAGCTGGAAGGTGGCCATAGAAACTTTGCAATGAAACGACACAGCGTCATCGAACTTGGGCTCGTTTGAATCGTCTTGACGAGTAGTTTGTTTGTCAATGGTAACCAGGGCCTGATGATGGAGCTGGAAGGTGGTCATAGGAACTCTGTAATGAAACTACACAACACCATCGAGTTTCGGCTCGTTTGATCCGTCTTGACGATTTCTTTGGTGCTAGATGGTAACCAGGGTCTGATGATGGAGCAGGAAGATGGCCATAGGAACTCAGTAATTGAACAACATAACCCCATCGAGTATGGGCTCGTTTGATTTGTCTTGACGAGTACTTTGGTGCTAGACGGTAACCAGGGTCTGATGATTGAGCTGGAAGGTGGCCATAGGAACTCAGTAATTAAACGACATAACCCCATCGAGTATGGGCTCGTTTGATTTGTTTTGACGAGTTATTTGGTGCTAGATGGTAACCAGGGTTTAATGATGAAGCTGGAAGGTGGCCATAGAAATTCAGTAATTAAGCACTAAATCGCGTCGAGTTTGATTCGTCTTAATGGATAGACCGTTTCTGATGGGTGTGTGAGTGGTGGTGGTTTGGAAGACGTGAATATATTCTGTAGTATACCTACACGTTCAGTGAGATGAACAGATGAAAATTAGTTATCCCTGGACACGTTTCCAAGGATAACTAAAAAGTAAAAAATAATTTAAAAGTAAAATACCTTTTTAAAAAACAAACTTTTAATTTAAATGCGCTAAATAGAAAAAAATAACTTTAACTTTAAAACTTTTACTATAATAACAAATTATATCGTCATTACACAATTTATATGATAACTAAGGTTGTTCCGAGATTTATTGATGGGATAATTTTTAACTAAGTATTAAAATTTTCAATCTAAGAAAATACGAGTACATAAATCTCGCGACAACAGTTTATATCATTATAAATTGTGTAATGACGTTTTAAGTTGTTAGTAAAAGTTTTAAAGTAAATGTTTATTTTTTTCTTTTTAGCGCATTTAAATAAAAGCTTCTTTTTAAAAAGGTTTTTTTACCATATTTTTTTTATTTTAACTATTAATTTTGTTAAATTTCTACCAACCTTTTTACATTACAGCTTATATCCAAAATGGTAATGTAAATAATAATAGTTACAAATCAATGCATTACATTACATTATAGGCAAACACAACATGACAATAATGAAAAATAATCAGAAGTAATTTCGGGAAAATGATATGAACCTTAGTTAATTGAATCAGTACTACAAAGAATTCCAAAAAGAAATCACATTAAATAAACAAACATAGCATTAAGAAATATAAAATTATAATAATAATTACTCAGAGACTAGGCAATGAGGACAGCAAAAGCAGTCCTCTACCATAGTCCACTTATCAGCAAATTGCGACTCAGCACATGGCTCAGCGTGACAGGTGGTGAGCCCATCGCCGCTCTAAGCTGTTGGATGTATGTACAGTGTTTAGTCCGTTAGTCGCCTTTAACGACACCCAAGGGAAGAGAGGGGGTGGTAGTATTCTTTCACGGCTACGCGACACGGTTAAGTATTTATATTAGTGTTTAATCTAAATCTATAAAACAAAGTCGGGTTAGTTACACAATTCCCAACTCTTGCACCGTGTGTATGAATAATTCCGCCAAAAATAAGGATAATTCTTTTTTTAATATTTTAAACAATCAGTTAAGATAAGACTACTTTATAGATTATAAATTAATATTTGATTATTTGCGGAGTACGCGGGTTCGATTCAGCACAAAAGACAATTTTTTCAACGTTTCGTTATCTTTAAAATAATTTAAATTAAGTATGTGTCAAATTACACTAAACCTTATTTTATACCTTTTGAAATACACGTTTTATTATGTACCTCTACCTACTTACCTTATTTTATTTTTCCTCCCTAATTTTTTACACGTGAAACGGGTGACAGCCCTATCAGAATAGGTATGAATTTTGCGCGTTGTTAGAGAGCTTGCACTCTGTATGGTAGTTACTCATGTGCCTAAACTGCGGAGTAACACCCCCCTGGTTGTATATAAGAAAAAGGCATAGGTACTGCGTCGACCCCAAAATAACATGGGAACCAGGGCAAGCGAATGATGATAATGATATTAATATCTCTTTAATGTAGATAGATATCAATATTAGGCAAATAAAACAGACGTAGGTAACCCCTTTTTATATTAAATGAAGGATGATTTTGTTACTATTCTAAATATACCTAGGTACTGTGGAGTTTATGCTATGTTAGTGTACTGGCAGGTTCTACTCTGAAGTAATAATTGAATTTAACATATAATTTGAAAATGACAATGTAAAACGTCAAGTTAGAGAGATCGAGCTGAAGTACCAACATGGATAGACTTACCATTTTACGTATTTATATAAATATTAAAATGTAATACATACTTAGATTAAAACAAAAAGGGAAGATACGGCATGCTCATACTTGTAGTCAATCAAAATATAGTCCTACCATCTACTTAAGCAAACACTCACACACGCACACCTATAAAATGTAAATCGAGCGAGCGAGACAAAGCGGTACGTTTCAACGTCAGCGCGAGGGAGTCAGCGAGTAGCGCGTTGACGTCTCGGTCGCTTCGCAACAGACGAGTACGTACGACCGATTCCGACGCCACTGCGGAGTAGCGTCTTTCTCTTTTTCACACAGTAGAATATCCGCAATAGTGCGATGTGGCCTGTTCGCTCGGCAAATTGCGACGTATAATGCGTATATACAAGTTACTTTGTGATTGCGACTGAAGTGAAATTGTGCCTTTAGGCACAGTATAAATATAAGCTAAAGCAGTAATAAAGCTACGTACAAACGCTCGAAACGACGCACGCCCACAGACGCACGTCTTTACAGGGCCCCTAAGCGGACATCGCAGTGCTCTCAGTAGCGCGTATCGCGTAGAGACGAGATGTATTGCGTGCGCTGTGCGCGCGATTTTTAAAAATGCCGCGAGTGTATGCGTAGGATACGGCTGCTTGAACTCGGCTTCTTCAAAACCGGAGCTTTCGTTTTTTAAACTTCCTGCTGATGTTGAAGGTAAGAATGATTTATTAATACTAAATAAAAAGCTTTTTCTTTTAAATAAATCGTTTGGTTGTTTAGGTGATAATTTTATTACTAAGTATATTTTTTGAGCGCGCGTTATTTTAATGGTGAAAAATAATAAGAATTGATACTACGAAACTTCATCGTTAATAAACTTTGCTTTGAAAATCGATATCTGAGGATCTGTGTGGTTTCTGACAATGAATCCGTTATTAGAATGAAAAAAAGTAGCCGCCATATTGAACATTATAACCGATTGCTTAGAAAATCGATATCTGGGGATCTGTGTGGTTTCTTACAACGACTCCGTTATAGTATGAGACAAAATAGCCTCCATTTTGAACTTTTTAGTTATTTAACCGATTGCTTTAAAATCGATATCAGGGGATCAGTGTGGTTTCCGACAATGATTCCGATAATAGAATGAGGAAAGTAGCCGCCATCTTTAACTTATTAGTTATTCAACCGATTGCTTTGAAAATCGATATCTAGGGATCTGTGTGGTTTCTGACAACAACTCCATTATTAGTATGAGACAAAATAGCCTCCATCTTGAACTTTTTAGTTATTCGACCGATTGATTTAACTTTAACTTTTTCAATTTTACAAATATAAGAGGACAATCCTAATGCTCAATTGGCGCGTAGGTATATAAAACAAGAAAAAGGCCAAGCTTCCGTACTGCTTTAGCTTATATTTATACTGTGCTTTAGGCCTAATTTTGGCGGCTCACTCACGAGACGCTAATGCCGTATCTTCCCTTTTTGTTTTAATCTAAGAATACATATAATAGTTTTAGCTTTGGCAATAAATAATAAAGTTGTTTACTAAGCAAAGGACAGTTTCAATAACTACGCCCCCACGTCCTTTATAGTACCTACCTATAGAATATTTCTGTTAGTAACAATATCGTGCCTTACTAAGACTTAGTAGGAACATAATAAAGTCTTAAGGGTATAACTACGTACAAGCGGATTATGCTTGCATACATTATTAAAATGCATAAACGCAGTATAGAGATTACAAACGCACGTATATTACGTCTGAAGTAAAAGTAGACGCTGTATAGAAAGACATACATTACAGTCACAACTATTATTATCTCAAAAGGCTAGTCAAAGGCCAGGCAATGAGGACCGCTAAAGCTGTCCACCGTCAAAGTCAAAGTTTAAAAAAAAAATCTTTATAGGGAAGTATTTGACCGCGATCTCACCTCACGTTTCACTAAATACCGACTGCACACGTGCACGGCGTGATAGGTGGTGAGCCCATCGTCACTCTATGCTATAACACGACTCACAAACACCCTTAACAAAAATTACATAACTAACTTTATCAAAAGTCATGTTTATATTCATAGTTAATGCAGAGAAATATTCAAACTCTCTAAGGGTGGGATAGTCGTCCTCAAACTTAGGCTTTATAACTAGACTCAAAGAGGATATATCAACTTATCAATAGGAAAAAATATTATACAACATTATATTTAAAACTCTTAAGAATTCAAGAGGCTCAAGTACAAGGAAGAAACAGAATCCCAAAAACATGACAACTATCCCACGTTATGACTTGATACTCAACAATACAATATTCCCTCATCATAATCTATAGAACTAGGGAATTATTGATTAAATTCTAAGGCAAAAGATAATCCCTCTATTTCCACTCCATTACTTGGGTAGATGTTCTACTAAGTAATTCCGAATGCTTTTGAGAATAGACACTCTATTCTACAGAAATTGCGCATCGTGAGAGAAATTTATTAACTCACTACAAACTATTATAATAATAAACTGTTAAATAATCATAGACTACTATATATTTAATAATTTCATAATAATTTTATATAGCTCTTAGGTGTATGTGCAGTCTTTAGTCCGTTAGTCGCCTTTTACGACACCCATAAGAGATAGGTTGGTAGTATTATTTTAACACTTAGATCGCGGCGCCACTAGAGACAATATAAATTCTTTTTATCGAGCAATTATCAGTGCAAGGCCGCGTTGAAAGGTTAATAATGAGCCGTCATCACACAGCTAGTTCGTAGAAATCACGTTAGTTTCAAAATCCCATTCCATGTGAAATAGTATAACATTTTCCATTCACCCCCCATGGTACCCCCATTAACCCACGAGCATGCCAATTGCAAGCAATATGTCAGCTTAGTAGGTTGGCAAATGTGCCTCAATATCGAAGGCTTTATCCAAAGTCGATGCCTACGTACGGAGGAAACTGCTGATTTACAGGCAATTTTCCTAGTATTGTATTGTTCCATTTGGTCTGAGCTATGCCACAACTAGTAAAATAGTACTTAATATGAGTACCTATATAAAATTGTGGAAGAAACGAACCGTACCAGGAAGGGAAGTAATATGTACCCAAAAATGAAGACACACAAAGATCAAACAGCTTTTTATTTTTGGAAATTATAATATTTCACGGACTTTTTAGAAAAGCTTACCTATCAAAATCAAACCAACTAAAAATGAAAAAACCAACTCAACATTTATGTTAATTATTTGTGTGTGCCAACCAATAAAATTATTGCATTAAACATTACTTCTAAAATGAAAGCCCTATTGACTTCGACTATAATTAAATAATGATCTTGACTTACACTATAAAATAGAAAATGTGAAATTTTTTGTTGGTCCAATTACCAGATCTGAGAAAATAAAAAAAATCTGTCAATGCAATTGCTTTTTCCAAAAATAAATGTTTTTGCTATTTTCAATATTTAGGGGACATTTCCTTTAGTTAGAATTGTTTCTTCCACCCTGGTATAAAAATAGGATGAAGTCCGAGATTCGCAAAAACAATATAACCGGTTTCCTGCTTCTTCTAACGTACATTATGAGGGGAAATATATCACCGCAAAAGCACTTACAAGCAACATATTTCTTTTCTTCGTTCCATACAAATTATAATATTATGTGTTGATTCATTCAAGATTTATAACGTATTTGTACAGCCTGTAAAATCAAGTAAAGCCGTATTACATGCACATTTACCTTAACTTTCAATTATTCACACACAACAGCAAAGCATACAAGATAGCTTAAATAAAGAAAATTACTATGAAAACTTAACAAAACTATAAATACAACCGATTAATATGCTGTGTTAACTACAGTGCTGTGGAGTTCCACAGCACTGTAGTTCGAGCTAGTTAGCTCTCGGCGGCGGTATTTAAGGACCGTTACGACTTAGGGATCTTCAAGAAGCTAGCCTATTTTTCTAAAAGGCCTTCCTTAAAGGCCGGCAATGCGCCTGTGTGGATGTGCCAAAAAATGTGGATATGTAATGTGGATATGTGGATATGTGTGCCCAGCAGAGTAATTTTTAAAATTACTCTGCTGGGCACACATATCCACATTTTTTTTATAAAAGAAGAGGGCAAACGAGCAGGCGGGTCACCTGATGGAAAGTAATCACCGCCGCCCATGGACACCCGCGAAACCAGAGGAATCGCAGCCGCGTTGCCGGTAGGTAGGTACTCAATCAAAAAGGGTGTAATTTACATACATACATACATATATAAGTATGTACAAACATACATACATATATACATACATAAATACATACATACATACATACATACATCATACATATACACATACATACATACAGATTCACGGCTATTATCCCCATAGGGTTAGTCAGTGCTACGTTTCACCAAATTACAACTGCACAATGTGCTCACTTTAAAATATAATTAAAGTATATGACTTCATCATAATAATGAATTCTTACAATTAATGCCCTTCAATCTTAAAACTTATTGCCCCTTGCAATCAAGTGAAAGCCAAGCGCTCATCAACAATAAAAAGGAAAAAATAATCTCCCAATTAGAGTAAATCCAACAATTTCTTTAAAAGTTACCGTGTTTTCAGAGACCTTTTTACCTAATTTCCTTCATTAAATTTTTATAGACACAATGTCTGTGTTCTTTTACGTCACTTATTTGCTACGGCTACTGTTAATTTATAAGTCAATACGAGAAGACCAGATAAACTTCTCACAAGGCTGTGCATAGCTAACGATAGTAATAGTGATAATTAAATGTCTAATATTACCATTCCATAATATTATATATAATAATACACATAATATTAAGTAGCACGATGACGTCGATGCTAGCTAGAATTGCGTTCGATCGTGAAAGTAAGCCATCTTTTGCATCGGAATCTTTGGATCTTTGGATCTACAGTGATCGACAGTCTCGTTGCTTGGCATTCATGGTACCGAGCCTCAAAGCAAAGAAGGGATTTTTGTAGTTTTTTTAGTGAGTTGGTCTTTCTTTTCCCGTAGAGCTACTGATAATAGACGGAAGAGGCAGAGGAGAATCCCATATAAACCGGGGTCACTCCGAGCAACTTCAGGGTAGCCTGACGTATGCGTAAGACATTTTATCTACTTAACTTAAAAAAGTGGTCATGGAGCTATCTATATATATATATATACTATGTGCGCACGTACAAGTACAAACAACAGCAACTGTATATAAATATATATATATATATATATATATATATATATATATATATATATCCCACAAGCAAACATCCGTCCACTGAAGGCGAAATTACATTTAAAATGGCGTCCACCGCTATTGGACATCCGCATACCGGACGCCACTTTTTTAATCGATGACACTTGGCGCCTCTAAGATCAAGCTAGCCGTAGAACAAAAATCGATGGAAGCCAAAAATTTATTGTAATGGCTGCAAAAAAATACTAGATAGTTCCCAAAAAAATCTCAGCAGAGGTGCGGCGCTACTGTCGTGCGTATATCCACAGCCGTATTAAACGCGCTTCTTTTCTGACGTATTCATATAAATTTGGCGTCCGCTAATGCGACGTTGCCAGCTTACTCAATGTTTGGTGCCTACTAAAATACAATATCACACTAATATTATAAAGGCGAAAGTTTGTGAGTGTGAATGTTTGTTACTTCTTCACGTAAAAACTACTGAATGGATATGAATGAAATTCGGCATACAGATAGTTTATAACCTGGATTAACACATAGGATACTTTTTATCCCGATATTCCCACGGGAACGGGAACCACGTGGGTAAAACCGCGAGCGGTCGCTAGTTATTATCATAAATCGTAATCTATTATACTTACTTATTAAAAAATGTATTGTCATAAATGACTTTTTTTTAAACAGGTGACATTTTAGCTTGATTGCGTAATGCTTTATCAGAAGGATAAGTTTTATCCAATGATTGAATAATCAGCCATAAAACTAATAAATAATTAATAAAAAATGTAAATGTACAGACACCTGCAACCTATCCAAAACTGTAAAATTTCTTTGATACATTTTTAACCATATGTTTAAGGCATAAAGTTCAAAGTCTATTGAAGAAAATTGGACATTTTGTGGTAGGTAGGTTGATGTGCTGGCGTGTGTACATGTTCTTTCATCATCCCACCTGTCGCATATTGTGTTCAGAATGCTCTTAGAGCTGGCGCAAACTGTGAAATAGCAATATACGGGCGCCAGATAACAATATAATAACTCCTCAACAAAGGGCCTACGCCTTTCAACTATAAAGACAATTAAGTTAGGAAGCCACTATCCGAGGCGCAATATGAATTCGTATATCGGATTGTCCGACTTGTCACATATTATGCTCAGGATGTTGTTAGAGCTGGCGTGAAATGTCAAATAGCAATATCCGATATACGGACGACAGTCATCAATATACGGACGCAAGATGTCAATATACGGACGCCAGATGTCAATATACGGATGCCAGTTATCAATATACGGACGCCAGATAACAATAGACAGACGCACGGTAAAAAAGGGCCTAGGCCTTTCAAACTATAAGGACAATTAAGTTAGGAAGCCAGAACCCAAGGCATTTACGCAATATGAATACGTAAATCGGACTGTCCGACTAGTTTTTTTTTCTGTAAATGGGTTTGCTCTTGATCCCAATCAAGCCGATTCACGATGGAGCGAGCTAACCCAGAAGGTGTCTATTCACTCTTGCTTTGAAGATACTTAAGATAAGTACTCGGAAACACAGACGCAGGGAGGGAGTTCAACTCTTTTTGTGTGCACAGTATAAACGATGTTGAGTAGCGCTTTGTGCGACATTTAGAAATATCCTCCAAGAAAGGGTGGTAGCCCGCAGTGCGTCTGGATGTCCGATGGAAGAAAGGGGATGGCGGTATGAGCTCATGGAGTTCCAGGTCTGTAAAAGACCGACAGAAAGGCAACTTTGCGGCGGTGAGCTAGGGTGTGAAACTTGCTCTTCACCAGTTCTTTGTCGCCAATTAGCCTCTCAACTCTGCGTTGAATCGTGTCCAGTGCAGTTAGTTGGTATTTTTTTATATATAATTCACCAACGTTTGTTTACACTGATACATTAAATTACTTAATTAAGTTTGTAATATTATTTAAGTGTAACAAACACTTACAGGTAAATACAATATGTTAGGACTCTTTCAAGTTTAGGATAATAATTTTTAAACAATAATAATCTAAAAAAGTAACAAGAAATACAAATATTCACGATAGATCGATTCGATCAGCGATAGATGTTCACTGTAGTAATCTTTGTTTTTCAAAAAATCACTAATTTCATAATTTTGAGACGCTTTACTGTCACTATCAATATACACAGATGCAAAGTACAAGTAGTATTTCGCTGAGCCGTCCCATAGGTGACTGCAATATTCCATACAAGATCGGACTTCAGCTTTAAAGAGAGTTTAAAGCTATCCCGGCGCAAAATATCACTTGACCTTATTTAGGACGCCCAGCTTTTTGATTGCAGTTTGCATCCGAAAGGTATCTCTCTACGACAGTACTGTCATCTGCATACCCAACAATTCCTGGTATCAACAGGTCATTGATGTGCAACAGGAAAAGCGTCACAGAGAGACCCCTGAGGAACTCCGGCATCAATAGCCACTGAGTCAGAGGACCAGCCATCGATGACTACTCTGATCGATCGTTCCGTCAGAAAATCAGCTATCCAACTACAAAAGTACATATAATAATATCTACAGCGGGGACACCATACGCAGGAAGCTTGCGCAGCAGACTTGCGTGCCAGACCCTTTCAAAAGCCTTCGAGATGTCCAGTGATACGGCAAGTGCTTCGCCGTGCATCTCGAGGGCCCCACCCCAGTAGTGCGTCACATAAACTAGAAGATCCCCAGTCGAAATCCCCGGCTTCCTCGGCGGAAGCCATATTGACAGTCACTGAGGAGGTCATTAACTTATAGGTACATACCTATAAGTTAATGACCTCCTCAGCTCCTCATACCAACTTACTGTTTAGAACTCTTTCCATGACCTTACAGAGTATGGAATTGATAGCGATCGGTCGGTAGTTGCATGGGTCAGCATGAGATTTCCCTTTTAGGTACTGGCTGCACATTGCCAAGCTTCCAGCATTTCGGTACGGTTTTTGTCTTTTTTTCTCTTGTTACATAATTATGCTCAGGATGTTTGTTAGAGCTGGCGTCAAAAAGTCAAATAGCAATATACGGACGCCAGACATCAATATACGGACGCCACATGTCAATATACGGACGCCAGATAACAATATACAGACGCACGGTAGCTCCTCAACAAAGGGCCTAGGTATTTCAAACTATAAAGATAATTAAGTTAGGAAGCCAGAACCCGAGGCATTTACGCAATATGAATTTGTAAATAGGACTGTCCGACTTGTCTCATATTATGCTCAAGATGTTATTAGAGCTGGCGTGAAATGTCAAATAGCAATATACGGACGCCAGATATCCAATATACGGACGCCAGACATGAATATACGGATGCCAGATGCCAACAACGGACGCCAGATATCAATATACGGGCGTACGGGAGCTCCTCAGATTAGGGCTTGGATAGTTAGTAGAACTTCATCTTTAAAGGAAAAAGAGAATATAAGTACTTATTTAGGAAATCAGAACCCAAGGAATGCAAGCAGAACCACTTACCCAAAACTGTCAATTTTCTCGAATCGATATTGACCCTTATAGCTAAATAATAAATTGTGTACTTCAGTGCAGCGGCTATTTATGATGGCCACTGCACTTTTAATTAGATCGAGATCAAACCTTAAGGCATCACATTGATGAACCCAAAACTGATGTCAGTTTCTTTAATAAAGTTAAGAGCGTTATCGCATTTCAGTTTCCCATACAAATTTCCAAGTTGAAATTTTTAAAAACCATTAGGCCATTTTTGATGAAACTCTGCATTAATGTTTTTATATTTTAGCGTTTTATTAACGCTTAAATATACTTAAGTAAAATTTTAAACACTGAAAAAAGACGACAACCTCAGGCGGGAATCGAACCACGCACCTTCCGCATTCCGGGCGACTGCCTTAACCACTTGGCTACCGAGGTCTGGCTTTCAAACGTCGAAATTTGTCAGTGCTTGATGCTTATGTTTTTAGTCAACATTGCTTCATCAAATCTTAGAAGTTTTCACCTCTGAGATTCGAAAGAAATATTTTTACAAATATTTAAACATTCGGTTAAGATGAAGCTGCGTTTATAGATTAATGTTTTTATGTTTTAGCGTTTTATTAACACTTAAATATACTTAAGTAAAATTTTAAACATTGAAAAAAGACGGCAACCTCAGGCGGGAATCGAACTACGCACCTTCCGCAAAAATTTTAATTAAGAAACTCGGCATGCTGAGGTAAAATATAGAGATCTAGATAGTTTGTTGAAAACATTTTTAAAAAATCTTTATTTAACTGAGTTATTGCGATTTTAAATCTCAATAACTCAGCCAAATAAACGATTGGATCTCTGTGTTTTACTTTAGCATGCAAAGTTTCATAAAATGTGGCTTAATGGTCCTTAAAAATTTCGACTTGGAAGATTGTATGGGAAACCGAAATGTGTAAACCCTCTTAAATAAAAAAAAACTTTGGTTAACAATTTTAAAGACATCTGTCAAATTGGACCTAACATTAAAATATTCGGTGAAAGAAAGAGATAGGTAACGCATTGCTGGCAACGTCGCTTTTACAAAATCAGGAGGACGTGAAAATGTCAGCGCATTAAGTAAATGATAATCAGTATATCCAGGAAGCCAAAAATTTATCACCATGAAATGGAGTTCATAAATGTTTGGGCATGACTGCAAGAAGAATATTGCCACAATTAAAATAATCGCAAAATAAAATATCCTACGGAGAAAGGCATCAAAAAACTAAGAAACATTCGCAGAGAGATGATCTAAATTGTAAGCTGAACTGGAGGACGTCGTAATGATGCACAGCATGCATGACGCCAAATGCGTAGCTGGATGTAAATATATATATATATATATATAATTATATAAAATAGTTTTCTGTTAAAGTCTCCGATAGTAATAAGTCAAATGTAAATTTATTCATGTATTGTAATTAAAGTACTGTACTAGTTAAGGAAGAGCGGGATCTCCTGAAACA
Source organism: Scoparia ambigualis (assembly GCA_963921215.1). NCBI lineage: Eukaryota > Metazoa > Arthropoda > Insecta > Lepidoptera > Crambidae > Scoparia > Scoparia ambigualis. The sequence continues at coordinate 26,697,000 of OY992517.1, read as the reverse complement.
GGTATTTTTTATTATACTTAGTAGGATGGTTCCAACTCTTGTATACTTATACAAATGTCAATATCAGTTAAATGAATAAAGATTTTTGATTTTTTTACAGCAAAGGTCTTTGGTAATACCAGTCACCAGCAAAACCAATCTGTGAGTGAGAACTGTGAGTTTTGCGTAAAATGTCCATTTTTGCATTTTGTAGTAATTTTGCAGTTGTATTTATCGTTTTTATCGAAATAGGATAACAAATTATAAAATCTCTATTTCTCATGAAGTAATAATTATTCTGGTACAAATTTTGCTCAATAATATTATCGTAGATAGGAGAAAATAGCAGTTAAAATAACCCCTCAGTCTTGGATTTTTTTTGACATTTTTTTGACACTAACTGTCAACGTCAAATTTGACAGAATCGAGCATAGACTATGCGATATTTTGCGATAACAATACATAAGATGAACCACAGAACCAAAATAATCAAACTTGTTTATACTAAAGTATCTGTAAGTCTATGAAAACACGGTACAAAGTCAAGTGTGTTTTTGTAGGTGCGGTCTCATGCGACCGCTTTGGGTTTTTTGGTTTAGAATAAGATTTTTTTTCTATATAAAATCAATAATATCTAAAAATTTCGAGGCCGCTACACACTATACACGATATAAGAGAAAACACACTAATTTCTTAATTTTTTTGTTTAGAACAGTATTTCAATCTAGGAGCTCGAAAAAGTGCCATCGCGCATTTTATGAAAATCTTTCTCTGCAATTTTGGGTTTATTTAAAAAGTTAAGCAAAATTTACAAAAATCGAGGCTACGAACTATGCCAATAGCTATTTTACGCTTTTCAATAAGTCAAAACTGATAATGTATTTTCGTTTCTGAGATCGAGAACGCCAAAATTGGCCATTTTACGCAAAAATCACAGTCGAGATGTAATAGGCCTCTTAAATAATAACATATTTATACTTCGATTACATACAAAAACTTGATATAACCCACTAGCTACATCGTAGCAGAAATATGCAAAATAATGACGAAGGAGCACTTCGTCACGTTGACACTTAGCTCACACACTACCATACGAAATAAGTACATTAACATCTCGCTAGGTATATAAGGTGCTATTAAATCAATGGCGTATATTTAAAGTACATGTAGTTTACACCAAAATAAAAATATTTTCCAAAATAAACAGTAGTATTTTGTCATTGATTTATATTTTAATTTTTCGAACAAAATGATTTATTCTTTATTGGCAAAAACTGCATTATACTCTTAGATGCCTCGATGAAATCACTCGCACATGCGACTGCATTGTAGAAGTCGTTGCACTCACACTGACGACTGCGACGACTTCTACAATGCAGTCGCATGTGTGAGGGAAGGCATTTAGTATGATGCAGTTTTTGCCAATTAAATACAAAAACCAATGACAAAATACTACTGTTTATTGGGGAAAATATTTTTATGTTGGCGTATACTACCTATACTTAAAATATACGCCATTGATTTAATAGCACCTTATATAGCAGCGATGATTCACTGTTTGGATAATAATTGTAACATATTATGCTTTTTGTCAAACATCCCAAAAACACACAAAGGTAATGGTAGTCTGGTTTTGATCGTTAACTTTTTTCTTTTGTTGTTGTTGTTGTTGTTGTACATAAAAAAACATTAAAATAAACAAGTAAACGATATATGAATTTATTTAAACGAGTCATTTTATTTCTTTTGTCTCATTTTTACAACATTCCCAAGTACAATCGGGCAATTAATTAAATTAATTGTCATTCAATAGCAACAGCAAAAGAGAAAATGGAGAATCAATTTTTGCCTGAAATTTTCTTCGTGTTCCATTTATTTTTCTTTTCTGACAATTCACTGTGTGTGTTTATCCGTAAGTAAAAATAAGGGCCTTAGGACAACCGTAAATACAAATTACTTTTTTGAAATTGCTACAAAACCATGTGATTTCGGGTCCCTTTCATCTTTTTATTACATTTGTACACCGCTGGAGTAAATATCGTGAAGTATTAGGAGAGAGCACTTTAGCGATACAGAACCAATGATTTTGTTGACTTGCGATATTTATTACAGCTAGGTTTGTAGCGATAGGTTTATGTCACGATTGGTCTTACGGTTAAATGAAATCGCATTGATTTGGTGTTTCCGAATACAGGTTCTGATCACGCTGTGTCGAACGTACAGGAGTAAGAAGGCTCACTCTTGGTCTTCTAGAACGCGGCGCCATTAGACACTATAGAAATTCTATTCATTAAGCACTGATCAGTGCGCAGTTGAAAGGTTAGGGAAAGAGGGACGGGAAACTCTAGCAATATACAAGGAGCAAAGAACGTGTACCTACTAGCAAGAGATTGAGTGAGGATTTTGGTGGCTGCCTTGGTCATACGACTGAACCCAATGGATTTTTAAGCTACCGTGTCTTCAGGAATGATAAGAAGCGAAAACTTTTCATCATCCCTGAAGACGGCTACGTTACCAGTTTTTTTTTCAACTGTCGTTCTCATCTATAAACCTTTGCAGGTAGGTAAGGCGGTCACTGAATGGTGGCCATGAGATATGCCTCGAGCCAGACCACCTGCTCGTTGGTCGGACGATATTGTGAGGGTCGAGGGAGAGCGGTGGATACGGTTAGCGCAGGATCGTAAGAGTGGCAAAAAAAGAAGATACCTTTACCCAGCAGTGTGTGTAACCGGCTGATTAGATAGATAGATAGGTAGGTAAAAAAACGAGACATTACAATTTAAAATTTGTAAAGCACGTAATAATTGTGGCCAAAATAATTACTTTAATTAGGTATGTTTATAAAACATACTTTTACGTGCTAGGTACTGTATCTAAAGGTCACCTATCCAATTCTGCGAATGATCCAAACATTATTTTGTTAACATTAGTTAAGTACCCACTCATATTTCACTCATTATACAGATTTAACATTTACAAGCACCGCTAAAATATTTGATCGTTGTGCATGGTTCCATTGAGATCAAAATATCAAACACGAAGGTCGGATGGTACAAAAGGTGTTTTTCAATGTAAGCTCTCAAAAAGGTACAAGGTAACACTGTGGGTTAGGGTAAAATTTTCCTTTTCGCTGGAATGTGCCACAGGGCTCGTTTGAATGTAACCCAAACGTTTATATTAGTTTTGTTAATTGAACTAGTAACTGAATACCGGAAACGGAATGGAATGAAATGAAATGTAAATAAAAAAGCTCAGAACGTGGTACCTACTGCTAATAACAAAGATTAAAATTACTAGGAACTTCTCCGTTTCCAAGCTAAAGTTTAATTGTTAGTTTTTGTTATTTAAGTAAAATAAATTAATAAGTAACGTTGACTGGAGTTGACATTTGCAATTTCAATTTCAATTTATTTGCATTCCAAATTGTTTCATAGTTGGTACTTTAACAATTTTGGACCCTGGACACAGGAATTGAGAAGAAAAAACAATAAACAATAGATGAAATTAAATTTAAAAGTTTTTAGATTTCGTTTAATTGTATTTCATTGTGAGTGAGTTTATTATGATCGAAGGCTGCAAATGAAATGAAAATGTGTTTTATTTCAGAAAAATTTTAACAAATTTGTTCCCAAAAAGTAATCAAACGATACCTGTCTTGGGAAAGCCTCGCTCTTCCTAGGTGTACATTAACAATTTAGATTAAAAACACGACCAATTTTGCCATGTTAAATTCTACAAAATAAATCTCACTAACAGTGCGTGTGTAAGTGTGTGTGAGTGTGAGTGTGTGTGTGTGTGTGTGTGTGTTTGTATGTGTGCGCTCGGATACGTTTATGTGCGTGCATGCGTGTGAGTGTGAGCAAGAGTATGAATGAGTTAGATATACCTACTAATTCAGTCTTACCAATATATCTTCCACTTCATCATAGTTAACACAGTAGAGAGACATTCAGTCAGAGATTTTTTACACACAAATAGTTGCAAAGGATAGATATTAAGTTTTCGATTTATTTTATTGTAAATGTAAGGGGCTTGTGCTATATATTGATTACTAGCAAAAGTTGTACATGCCAGGTAGGCTTAGGCTACAATGTCGCACCGTCTCTTATTAAGTTTGGTATGGTCAAGTGGTAATGTTTTATGATATATTTATGTGTAAATGTAAAGTTTCCTAACGGAGAGCATGCAGTCTATCGTCGGCGTATAGTGTTTGAGTCGAAAACCTACGCGGCCTATAATACATTACCTTGATCTGGCATCTTTGTGCCTGCTCTAGATTTAGAAAGTATGATTTAGCTGCACCTTCTCATACCGAGATACAGTAAAATATCACGGATTGGGCCAGTGTGATATTTATTTAATTAAAGAGTTTAGCACTCATTACGTGTCTCAAATATATGAAGACCCACATGAACTTCCGAACCCTCCCTATTGTTAGTTCCATGTGAGGATACCAACTTAATCTCTGATCCATGATGATTCCAAGGTATTTAACACTACTACTTTCTGTATCTTTGGTCAACCACAAGTATTAGGTAAGGGTGTACAGCGGAAATGAATTTTGATTTCAAAGTCTGATGAGGGCTGCGAATTAATTGTACGGAGCAAAGCAAACAAAATTCGTTTTTTGGGTGTTAAGAGTGAGGAGATTTTCTCTAAGCCAGTGGCTAACTCTAGCTTGTCCCATCTCAGCCTGTAATCTTACTATATCCTAGGTCTTACCTGTAAAAATGATCGCAGTGTCGTCTGCTTATGACAGTATCCGCTACGTAGATTACAAAGGTTGTTAAATATATATTAAAAAGAACGTTGGGCCAAGAACACTACCCTGTGGGGCTCAAAACGTTACATTTTCCTCGTCACTTAGTAAATTATTAGGTTACAAAGCCTACAAATATCATTTCTAATGATTTAGTGTCCCATGTCTGTCTCTGTTGTTTCCGTACATGAACCATGGCCTTACAACCAAATATTTTCATTTGGCTAATGTTGGGTTTTATTCTCGTCCACTTTTCTTCTGGCGTCATGTCATTAATAACTCGAGATGGGGATCTATTTATTATATAAGCTGCTATTGACACGACCTCAGCCTAGTAGATTTTGGTTAGATTTGCATCACCAAGCATGTATTTGGCGAGTTCCACAAGAGTTCTGTTCTTTCTCTCGCTTAAGCCATTCTGCTCTGGAGTGTAGGGTGTTGTCGTTTGATGCTTGATACCAGAATCTATAACATATTTAGCAAAATCTTTGTTACAATATTCGGTTCCGTTATCTGTATTTTCTCCCAACTCATTCTCTACTTCACACTAAACATTGTGAAATACTGAACTTATATTAACTTGTTCTTTAGGAGGTATACGTAGATTATATTCTAGAATAGGCGACAATAAAAGTTATAAAATATTTCGCTCCTTTTAATGAAGTACATTCCATGTGTCCACACAGATCAGAGTGAACAACCTCAAGTAGTGATGTAGCTCTTGAGTCTTTATCTTTAAATCGTAATCTAGTTTGCTAGCTTTGTATACAGGGAACACATGTTTTACTATTATCACATTTAGTTACATTTACTCCTTCAGTATAACTTTCTAACTTTTTACATCGACATAATTCAAGTGAACTCACCTGTCTCTCATCTGGACTTTGTTCACTTTGCTTTGTTCATTGTAGCGGAGATTAAGATCTAGACTACCCATCTTGTCAACTGCAACAGAAGAACTATTAACAACCTTTATACTGTGTATCGAAGGTGTCTTGATTGTCATATAACCATACAGCTCTTTTAGTTATGTGCATGTATGCACCTGAATCTACATAAAAATCACAGTCAATTATTGCTGTGTTGGCTGAAACGACTGCTGCATAATAATCTTTTTTATTGGCATAACAATTCTTGTTTAAATGTTTATGTTTATTACAGTTATAACAACGGTGGCCTCGAAGTTTATTCTGATTACTTCGCGAGTTGTTATATTTCTTTTTAGGGTACTTATACTTTGTGTACAGTGTTGTAGATTCGAATTCTTTTATGACCTCTTGTAACAGCTTTGTTTAAAGAGAATCTGAATTTATCTTGACACCTGAGATTTCTAGACTCATAATCATCGGTCTGTACTGATCTGGCAAACCCGCTAACATTAAAGTTTCCATCCATACATAGCCTACTTTAAAACCAATATTCCTTAGCTTTAATTGTAATTATCTTATTTACGAAGTCCTCAATATCGGTACAATTAACTAAACTTGTATTAATGAGATCTCGTTATAAAGCCACTCTCCTATATAAGGGGATTCTGCACGAAATTGTGAAAATTTATGTATTTTAAGTTACTTGTATTATGCGCTGAATTAGTTAAATACATTAAAGGAACTTACGTTAGATAGCTTGATCATTGCACAAGGTTGTGGCCTTATTGAAATTTAAAACAAATTCTTTAAACAATAACAAACAATACATAAATTTAATGACTCCTAAAAACATTTTTCTTCGACAACTTTCTTAATTTTACGCATGAAACAATAATTCTTACATGAAAATATTTGTGTTGATATTCAAAGTAAATTTTAATTTGTTAACACAAGCGCGTGATGGTTTTGTACATTTCGCAGAATAAAAACATTGATCTCATCAAATTACTAGGTCTAAAACTTTAAAGCAGAATTGTTCTAATTTTAAATATTGATTTTTCTTTGAAGTTCAATAGAAGACTTATGTCAGTTTTTGCGATTGCGCAGCACCCCCTTAAGAGAGCACCGCGCGGAGACGCGCGATCGCAAAAACTGACATAAAATGAACTTCAAAGCAAAATCAATCATATTGATATTTAAAATTGAAACTAACTAGCTAATTAACTAGCTTTGAAGTTTCAGACCTAGTAATTTGATTAGAGCAATGTTTTTATTCTGCAAAATGTACAAAACCATTACGCGCTTGTGTTAGAAATTAAAATTTACTTTTTTAAGATGGGGGCGACCTGCGAAATATCAATACAAATATTTTCATGTAAGAATTGTTGTTTCATGCGTAAAATTAAGAAAGTTGTCGAAGAAAAATATATATTTTTTTTTTTATAAAAGAAGGAGGCAAACGAGCAGGCGGGTCACCTGATGGAGAGTAATCACCACCGCCCATGGACACCCGCAAAACCAGAGGAATCGCAGGCGCGTTGCCGGCCTTTAAATAGGAATGGGAGGAGGGGGGGGGGGGGGAAGGCCTCCGGAACCCTCACTGGTCGGAAGAAACATAACAGCACCAATTGCCATTATTTCACGCCGAACATTCGTGAGAGGGTGGTATTACGCCGTGCGAGCCGGCCCAATGCGTGCTGCACAGCGTGGCTCTACCAGTCTCTAGTCTCTCTACTCAGTCAGTGTCACTCATTTAGCACCGCCCAGGGATCACATGTAGGGTCTCAAGGGTAAACCTACGGACGCGAGCAACTTTGACCCCCAAAATTTTTAAGAGTCATTAGATTTATGTATTGTTTGTTATTGTTTAAACAATTTATTTCAAATTTCAACAAGGCCACGACCTTGTGCAATAATCAGGCTAACTTACGTAAGTACTTTTATTGTATTTAATTAATTCAGCGCATTGTACAAGTGATTTAAAAATACGTAAATTTTCACAATTTCGTGCAGGATCCCCTTAACCCGGAGTCTTCAAACACAGACTGAAGCTTGGTCCATACTTCACGTGCATTTTGTGCATCTTGTATACTATTATAGTGGTATTTTTATGTATTTTTTTCAGGATTTCCTAGTGTGGGATTCACTTTTTTGCTTTATTTTTGCGTAGTCAAGTTACAAGTTTATCTGTTTTTACTGTTTCATAGTTTTAGATATGCTGTTGTAATGTTACTTGTATTAATAAATTATTCTTCTTCTTCTTATTTTTATTCTTCTTATTTACTTCAATAAATAAGGAGGATTATCTTATTCTTGGCTATCACATCTTTTGATGAATCAAAGGGTACCTTGCTGGCGGGGTTTACGCATGCCCATAACTTCTCTTGCTCTAAGTATGAGTGCATAGCAAATTTCTAGTTATTGTAATTGTCTCTCCCGGTCAGCTCCCTTACTCTCGAAACCGATCGCTATTGGATCGGATTGGTATTGTGAATTTTCGTATTTTTAAGTTACCACACCAGCGCTAATTTGGATTCATATTGGGTGAAATAAATGGCATTGAGTTTTGTATTTTTTTTACTCAATATCCACGCAATATGAATCCATATTAGCTCTGTGTCGTAACTTAGGAGTACGAAAATTCACAATACAAATCCGATCCAATAGCGATCGGTTTCAAGAGTAAGGGGGCAGTTTTTTATATTATTATGCACGGTGCTTCGGTAACTGATTGTTAAAACTTAAATTCTGAAAAAGAAAAATCCTAGCCGGCGACAACGAAAATTTTTCATGTGAAAAGCCCATATTCTGTAGAAATGATACAGGCAATGTTAAATAGTATATAAGTATTTATTCTATAATATTTTATTAACAGTATAACATAATGAATGTGTCTTGGATACGAGCACGGTGGAGAGAGAGAGAAAAAAAAATCGATCGACAATGGTGGCGTTGCCAAAATTTACATATCTATAACTAAGTAGTGAGCGCATCTGTCGCTAGATGGCGTTAGTGGTATTATATTTATTTAGTTACATTATATTAATAAATATTTATTTAACAGATTAAAATAACAGGACTGAGTGTCAGTGATCACACTCAGCCCAAGACAGAAGAATTCAATACAGCGAGATGAAGACGCTGATGATTCTGACGACTACTTTTATCATGCATGTCTGTCTGGCTTTATACAATATCTGACTAGCTTAGACTAGGAAGCTTGCACTGATGCAAAATAAAACTTGAAAATAAACTTTATTTTTTAAACTTGTTATGTTCCGTGTTTGTCAAAATGAATTTTATATGTTTTTATCTAAATAAAGATATTATTATTATTATTTACTCAATATTATTTAACAAGTACAACCACATGTTAGTAAGAAATTAAATACTATTCTCAGAAATAGTTATCTAGAATTGAAGTTGGGAATTTACTCAATTTAATATTATTCAACATATCACAACAAATAAAAACACTATTTAAAGTTACTTAGAAATTAACTCAATTAAGACATTATTATCAAAAATAGTAACAGTCACAACACATTAAACATTTCGAATAATAACGAAATCCCATACAACAGAATTGGTAAAGTTATCATTTCACAATAACATTCATAGGCAAATTGTTAAGTTATCTACGACGGTATTTCTAAATCAATGATATAAACTACTTACAAAAGAAAAGCACAATAATCTTTTCCTTACTGTGTTTATGTTATATCTCAACTTTACCGTATTCTTTAAATTTAAACACTAGACCACAATTACCTTATCAGAATTAACTATAAATTTAAGACAAATCTTACACAAGACTGTCAGTATTTAAGCAACAACATTGTTTACAACAAGAGTAATTGAACAATAATAGTATCAAACTAATTAACTTAGGTGATATGGTGATAACTCCAAAAACTCCATATTCAAATAATACAACTGCTTTTATATAACTTACAGCCACCACGCCCTGACCAATCCATCACAGCGGTTTAATTTTATCTCAAAAAAACACTTCTATAATTGGTCAAAACAATTTTACGTAATTTAGACAAATAAATATGATTTTATTAAGTCTAATCAATGCTAAGGTTTGTTAAAACCTGCTATAAATCCTTAGATTAAAACAAAAAGGGAAGATACAGCATCAGTGTCTCGTGAGTAAGCCGCTAAAATTAGGCTTAAAGGCACAATTTCACTTCAATCGCATTTTGCCAAGCGTACAGGGGCCCAAGTCTGCTAATTTACGAATGGCATAATTGAATCGCAATTGGATCGTATTGTAATTGTTTGACACATTTGGTATTCTCTTACTCATATAAGAATACCAAATGTGTCAAACAATTACAATGCGATACAATTGCGATACAATTACGATTCAATTATGCCATTCGTAAATTAGCAGACTTGGGCCCCAGGCTACATCGTACTATTGCGGACATTCTGCTGTGATAAAAAGAGAAAGACGCTATTTCGCAGTGGCGTCGCAAATAGTCGGAATCGGTCGTACGTACTCGTCTGTTGCGAAGCGACCGAGACGTCAACGCGCTACTCGCTGACTCCCTCGCGCTGACGTTGAAACTTACTGCTCTGTCTCGCTCGCTCGATTTACACTTTTATAGGTGTGCGTGTGTGAGTGTTTGCATATGTAGTTGAGTAGGACTATATTTTGATTGACTACAAGTAGGAGCATGCCGTATCTTCCCTTTTTGTTTTAATCTAAGTATAAATCATTTACAGAGGTTTTTTCATCTATAAATATAGTTTTTACTATCCAATTTCTCATTTACAAAAACATGCGGAAGTTAATGGTGGGAGTTCAACAGGTCGTCATTGCCTGGTTGGCTGAAACAGCCAACTTACTTAGACAATCTAAAAGATGGGCAAGGAGATACGATCATACAGCCAAGTAATGTTCAATAATCAGTCACGCTCACTATTACTTAGTTGTAGATATGTCAATTGACAACGCCGCCATTTCGATCGATTTTTTATTCTTCCTCTGCACCGTACTCGCGTCCAAGACATTTTGTAATACTGTTAATAATTATTATGTTCTCAGTGCTCAGCGTGACAGGTGGTGAGCCCATCATCGCTCTATGCTGTTGGATATATGTGCAGTCTTTAGTCTCCTTTTACGACACCCAAGGGATAAGAGGTTGTGATAGTATTCTTTCACCGCTACGCTACACGGTTAATGTTATGTTACTTAAATTAAACATTTAAACTTTAATATACGAACTAAGGTAATCTTTCACAAAACAAACTAAATTACCAGGTGATTGCTTACCGCTAATGAACTCAGATCCTTCAGGGTTTATAAAATATTGAGTGTTACGAAACTCGATTACCAACTGCTATAATAACCTTCACCTAATTTTGCATTCTTAATACACTATGGGAAACTTTGAGTCATTACACACAACTAGTCTAGGTACCGTTACGATGACAATTGTTCAAACACTTCACTCTGTTTATGACCCTTAACTCGTTGCGTTAAGAGTTAACTTAACGGTAAAAGGTGTTTACGCAACTGTGTTCGCGATTGTACAACCGTCTGACTGCCATACGATAACCTCGTACGTGTTACAATTAATCTAAAGCAACTAACCCTATATTATTTATGGACTGAATGTAACAAAGGATATGAATGATGTGACCTCTAGTGGATTCAAAGAGTCCTTTTAGTACGAACTCGAAGTGGCATTGTAATGTAAATAGTGTACCCTACCCGTCTGTTTGGCAAAAGCTTGTAAGAAACATAGTGAGCTTTCGACATTCAAAAGATGTTTGATATATACTTGTTCCTTTTTCGATGTGTAATTATTTTCTAGCATAACATTATTTTATTATGAAACAACGTTTTGTATTATGTATCTGTTCATCTTAACATCGGAATGGGGTATGTAATATTTTGTACAAAATACCAATCTAGTTCATGGGTCTAGTTAATGGTTATTTTAATATCGTCGTCATCATCATCTCCAAGTCACTTACTTGTACCTACATGATTTATAACCAGCCAAATGAAGTTAGGTCATCATATTTAAATTGGCTGTGTAATATTAGTGTTCTAACCGCCTCAGTGGTGTAGTGGCTAAGCCACCGGTCTTAGACGCAGAGGTCCTAGTTTCGATTCCCAGAGGAAAGTACATCTTTGTGTACTCGGCTTAGTTGGTGTTAGGGGCTGTTAAGTCCGCCTGGCTAGCTAGCACCATCTTATATAAGTCGGTCGCCATAACAACGATGTTTGTTGTTATGTTCCAACAGTTTAGAGATAAGATAGCCAGTTAACCCGTTCAGCGCCACGTGTATATGTCATTATACACCCTAGTGCAACTCTCACCACGTGGCGCTGAACGTGTTAATCGGATTCTTCCTTCCTAACCCGACGTAGAATAAAAAAAAATAAACGTATGTTATGCTGTAAGTGTCTACAAATAAATAAATACCTTATAAATAAATAAATAAATAAATAAAGAAATATGATAATATGATAAATCAATACTAATTTTTCAAATAGTTTCAATGATGAGGGCATTTGCCCAGCAATGAACAGTATTATGCTATAATGACATACTTAGTCTTGGTAATTAAAAATGCGAAACGATATTCATACTCGTTTTAATAATATACTAAATTGGAAGTTACATTATTAAAATAACATTCGTCTTTGTACAATGCCTCTACTGCTCGTATACCTCTTATTAAAGTAAAGTGGATACTTTACGTCAAAGCATAATGCTAGTTGCAGAAATATCTGCAACGTCTTGAACAAATCTTGCAATGAATGGGGGAATAAGTTTGCTCGCTATCTGTTTTGGTTTCCCCGGAGAGCTCAAATCAGACGGCTAAGTCAGCGGTTAGCTTTTCTCATTTTTCCGAACATCAGCGCAGCGTGAAAATAGTATTTCAGACGGATAGCCTTAATAGCGGATTGCGCAAAAAGGTTTTATAGTTATTACATGGTGGGTGCAGAAATAGCATGTCAACGTTACAGAGATCGATCGAATGAAAAAGTTATGCAATTTTAGAATCGATTTACCTAGACGTGGAGTGTCATAATGTTTTCTATATTATATAGATTGTTCTCTACAATAGTATTTATATAGATTTCGTTTAAAACTATTTACTCCTTATTATAGAAACAATGAAAACATGAAAACCCTTGTCCAAGCACATGTACCTATATTTTGTCTCTATTAGTAGGTATGATATCTTTATCATTATGTTAATATATTGTAATTGTTAGTTTTCTTTAAAGATTATATTAATAATGTTATTAATTTAAATCTAAATTGACTTCGGTTCAAAACAGAAACATTTCAAGAAGACATGAAAGCTAATAAAGATCAATCACGGAAATATTTAGCTTTCCGTGGTGTGGAACAAAAGTAGCGCGAGTTGAGTTGACTTTTTATTTTTTAATTTAAGATAACCTTACAACCAAGAACTTTTCTTGTTATTCTAAAAAAGTTTTGTTTACAGTGTACATGATGACAATGATACATAACATGACACCGCAACAGTTCTTCAAACTTTTTGCTCCATTTTTACATCTGGTAGAGGATACACACTACAACGACCTTCACCGATCTGTATAATAAAAAGTATCTTGTATCAAATATAATATTTTTTAATAAAATTATATCTCGAGTAGGTTTCCTAAAAAATCCTGGCCAGACCACAATTAATTAAAAATTCAAAAATGACTTTTCATAAAAATTTGCACTCATGAGTCTGATGACAAAATTTAGTACCAACAATAATACAACAATACAAACGTTAGGTTGTCTATTTTTTTTCTGGCATTAAACAGATGGGTCGTTTCTAGTTCGGATCTTAAACTATCCAGCAATCACCGGAAATGATCTGTTGTCGCCGATCACAACGTTTAAATTAAGCAACTTCCACATAATAATGTAGGTATAAAACTCCGCACATTGGTGCTCACTGCTTTTTAACATTCGATCTTCTCTCTTTGAACTTAAGAGGCACGCTCTTGTCGGTATAGCCTCCTCTTTCCAACCCCCGTTCTAGGCCAATTCCTTGACTTCTTGATAAGACACGACCGACGTTCACCTTGTGTTTAATCTGTTCCATGTAGGTTATTCCTGGTCTTTTCTTCGTCTCTGCTTTCCTATCTTCACGTCCACGATGTTTTTCTTATGAATACGTATTTGGATTTTTATTAAGTGGGTAATCATCATCCCTCTTCAGTTTACTATAAAATTTTACTAACTATCGCTTTTCCTTTTGCTCTTTTTAATACTTTTTCGTGATCAGTCACTCAGTCACTGAAGATGTGATCAGTCACTCAGTCACTGAAGATGTGAATATACTAAGTGGAAGTTCAAACCATTTGTGTTGTCAGCTAATTAAGACCTCGCCTGCTGAATTCCTTGTTGAACGTTGTATAGTGCCCATGGCTATGACATCGCAGAGGCGTATTGTGTGGACTTTCCGAACTTCACTAATTGAATTAATAATTTATGATTGAGCGAAAAATTTGTCATCCCACGGGATTTACTGCCGTTCCCATAGAGATATCATTTAACGATAATGATTATTTAGATTATATATCTACATTTTTTATTCGTACATGTACGTTACGTACTCATGCGGGCTGTCAAAGAAATTGGAAGTAAAACTTGCAGTTAATTTCCAATTTCTACTTGTATTTCTGGGCGCTTCCAAGAAGTTCTACATAAATATTACCTTTATTTATATTCGGATAGTCACTTACGATCTTATTTAACAAAATAAAGCTCGTACTTTTTCTTTTCTTTCCCAATACGTTTTATCATGAGTCTAAAACGTCCCACTGCTTGGCACAGGCCCTTACTCATGGACATAAGGAGATTGAGCCATAAACCGCTACGTTGGTCCAATGCGGGGTGCTGGGTTTAAACGACTGCCAACTACGTCATCAACTGTGGTTTTACGTGGCTTCAGAAGCAGAGAGGAAGTTCGAGATGTTTTTAATTTGGTCACCTATCCAGCTACCATACATTGCGAAAGTTGCTTAACTGGCAAGATCGAAATAGCCTTAACCGCTGCGCCATCGAGCTCCTCCAATACTTACAGTCAAACAACAAAAACAAGAGTTTAGCTTTATATTACTGTTTTGTAGTAATGTCGTTACAAAATAATAAAACTGTAAACATAGCACTTAATTACCCGCGCAAAAAGACCTTAATTGACATTTAACAAGATCGCTGAATGATGTACTAGTAAGAAATTAGTTCACAGCAAAAGATAAAAAGAACTTTTATTACGAGTATTTTCTAACATTTTTATTAATATTACTTTAGAAATAAATGCATCGTTAACAAACAGTTGTAAAATATGATGTGTTTCGACAGATTTGTGACGTACTTTGAAAACTATTTCAGAACGTTAGTGCTGCTAAGCGCACCTACACAATTATTTGTTTACCTACTTACATTATAATCGCGACTATTATCTCCGAAGGGTTAGTCAGAGGCTAGGTAATGAGGACCTCAAAAAGTAGTCTTCTGCCATAGTCCACTTTTTACTAAATAGCGGCCGCATTTGTGCTCAGCGTGACAGGTGGTGAGCCCATCGCCGTTCTACGCCGGATGTATGTGCAGTCTTTAGTCCGTTAGTCGCCTTCTACGACACCCAAGGGAAGAGGGGTGGTAGAATTCTTTTAATGAGCCGCTACCCGACACGGCTCTAATTATTTTTATATTCAAGGAGAAAATAATCTCTCAGAGATCTCAGATCTTTTTTAACATTAAAGATTCGTTAATTTTGCCTTAGGTTTTATTTCGAAATCAATATTATTAAAACGGTATTATTTCCATTATCCTCAAAAAGTTGTCAGTCTCTTTGAAAGTTTCGTGACACTTCTACATCTACACGGAAAGAAATTATTATAACAATACTACCAGAACATATTGTAAATTTCATTCTAGTTTAAAGAAACAGAATTAAGTAAAATTGACCGTATTGACTTTTAACAACAAATAGTCGTATTTTAATAAAAAACAGAATGTTATAGTAAAAACACTTTAGTAAACAATACCCAAAACTTTTTATAAGTACATTTTATTATATTAGAAAGAAAATTTCGATAATAGTAAAGTATACCGTCATAATTGGTTTGTTATTGCTAGCTGTCAATTAAACAATGAAATATTAAGGTTGTCTTTAAAATAACGGAAGTAACAAAAAATGATTTATTTGTTTATTTAAGCTAGATTCATATTAGTACTGTTTACCCCATATTTCGTTTGTTGTTGCAAGCTGTCAAATAATTAATACAATATCTAAGTTGTCTCTAAAATAACGCAAGTACCAAAAAAGATTCTTAAATAGTACTGTTTACCAAATTAGGTATGTTTTCAGTACCATAAATAATGTTTTTTGTAACATGTGGATCGTAATACAAAACGAATCGTTGTTTACGTGTGCAAATATTTTGGTTGGCAACATCGACTGGCGGTGGCCGGCCGGCCCGGCGGCCATGTTTCATTTCATCTTTCGGTTCGGAGCACTACGTGCGCGTGCGCTGTGACTTGTGAAAAACAAATAGTCAATTAAATAGTTAATAGTTAAATAAAAGAAGTGTTCGTGATTAAATGCTCTCTAAAAAATTATTGGAATCCTGGCAGTTGGCCGAGTATGTACCAATTTTTGCCGGTAAGTTTTATAAAATTCCTTTGGCTAAGTAAGTATCTAATAGTTTCCTATGAATTCCTGTAAGAAAATGTATGTTATTATTATGATTAGGCATACTATTTATTATGACCAGTAAAGATTTATCTAGCATTATCAATAGGACGGACGATATGTACCTACCTAATTATACTTATAGGTACCTAGACTAGAAATTTCGAAGAATAGGTACGTGACTGAATGCATAGAGCAACATTAAAACTCGACGGCTCGATCGACGCCAGTGGTTGAAAAATCGTGCGCCTTGTGAACAATACCTACTCTATGCTATACTAATGAACACAGTGAGGAAAGTTTTACTTGCCTACGTCTATTAGAAAATTCATCACGGCGGGATGGTTCTCGCTCGCTCGTCTACTTAAGTACCGACATGAAATGTTGTATTATTTTCAGAGAACAAAATAGACATCAAAAAACTTGGTCTTCTGGATGCGGACTCGATCAAAGAGCTGATAAGAACTGTACGGGACCGTGTGCGTTTCTAAAAAAATCTTATCCAGTGGAACGACTTAACTAACCCGTTAACAGTAAGTGATAAGTTCCTACCTACTGTTCTTACTTTATGTTAATGTAGTGATAAGAACTACAGCACGGAGAAGGTACCTAGTTAAAATGTGCTTTGGAGTAAGATGTGTTTGTATGTTACTATGTTTCTTGATAACGACTGTGCCGATTTGGCAACAGTCTGTTTCTTTGCATGGTCCCATTGGTATTTAGTTTTAACATTTTCAAATATAACATTAAATTTAAAAATATCAATAACCCTATATTGATATCTAAACAGGGCCGTGACAATGACAACTAAGTTACAAAATTGAGACATCCAACTCCATTGGAATATGAAAATATCTTTGGACTTCATCAAAAGCCGGTATCTAAGTACTTTCTTTTTTATCCAACTACAGAGAAGCAAAAAGGAGGGTTGTGATTTTAACTGTGATCCCTTATAACCATAACTTCTAAACTATTAGCATAATCATAGGTATATATGTATATTTGACGACCTCTGTGGTGTAATGGCAGTAATGGCACCCACACCAGGCCACCACTCGAGAGGTTCCGGGTTCAATCCCCGGTCAGGACAAGTTGGAAAATGGCCTTTATCAAATTGCCCTGGGTCTTTGATTTTTATTTATTTAGGTATTTATTATAAAATATAGTATCGTTGAGTTAGTATCCCATAACACAAGTCTCGAACTTACTTTGGGGCTAGCGCAATCTGTGTGATTTGTCCCTATATATTTATTTATTTATTTTATATGTATAAGTACTTGTCTATTATAAGTTACATTACCTTCATGTGCATGTATGTCACTTAATTGTTATGTTATTTGTATTAAATGATCTGTTTATCCCTATGGTTGACTGAGAGAGAATACTTTTAGCGTTAAGTCCGCCAATTGCAAGACAATTTATATTGTGGAACAATAAATAAATAATTTAACATATGAGGTATTTTAATTAGTGTAATATTTTATTATAGGTTGCTGAGCAGCAGCCTTCATGCTCCACATCGTCCACACCTGTAAATACTCCTGATCACAACGACGACACCCTTGATGACATAACAAATTTAATATTGGTGCCCCCATTCAGCATATCAGCAAGTATATCACCAAGGACTTCAACATCAATATTTTCATTAATTGATATGCCTACAATTGATACGAAATAAAACCTATTAAACATTTAATGATCAAGCATCACACTTTTAAGATTAGTCAAACTTTTACTCATATATCTGTATACATTTAAACATGTAAGACCACCATGTAAATTTTTAAATAAATGTAATATACTCGTACACTCACAAACGTTTAATGTTTCGTTTTATTTAAAACTTGTTGACCATGCCTTCAATAAACATATAAAATGACGGTTTCTTAAAATTAAAAAGTCACCAGGTGGCGACACTGGGGTCAGATCTTTTTGACAAGAAGTGTCAAAATCCACCTCGACGGTCGCCAAGCTATCTTTATTTACTATAAATAGTAGGTAAATGAAGCTTGGCGCAGAAGGTTACTTTAGTACCTACGGCTTGTATTACAAGCTTGCTGCAATTGAGTCTTTATAAAAATGTAAGTAGCTGTTGTCGTGTTTATTTTTTGCTTCACAATGTTTAAAAGGAGAATGGGTTTATAAAAAATATGTACACATTTACATGTTGTTAAAAAAAGTTAAAATCTGTCAGTTTAGTCGCTACAATTATATGCAAATTACGTGACAAAACAGACAGATTTCCAATTTTTTTTTAACAACATGGTATTTGTGTACATATTTTTTTAAAGACCCATTCTCCTGCTAAAAATTGTAACGTAAAAAATAAAACATTGTTGTAATTACTAAAAAAATATAGTAAACTGAACAATATTACATTCTTATTATAGTAAACTCAATAATTTGGTCTGATAATGGCTAACCAAAATGTTTGTAGCGAACACAAAATAAGTAGTAAAGTGTAAAAAAATATATAGTTTAGTAAAATCTCAACTTGGTTATATTTGCATTAAATTTGTTAATAGTACTATAATAATCGATCAGCCGTTACTAAAAATCTGGTTATCTCCAAAATAAAGAATGGTGTTGTGAACAATACCAATTCCGTTATATTTAAAAAAGGGAACTATGTAATGGATACAAATTGGTTTTTGTGCACTATACACAAATTTTAATTATGTGTACCAGCATTTTGTTTAACTGTGCTAGATATTCTTGTAAGCTATTACTAGATTTTTGTAGTAAACTCGACAAACTAGTTAGCTGTCGTATATATTACACGACAATCTGGTTAAGTTAACTTTATTCTGGTTACCTCTAATAGAATTTTCTCTCCGTGTACACATTAACATGCAAAATTACTCTATACAGCTAACGAGTTTTACGCTTCTGTGCGTCCTAATGTACACCATTATACGGGTGGTAACCTTATCTATGGGCCCTAAAGGTAAGGTTCGCCGCTGAAACTACAGGTCTGGCTGTACAAACTTTCCAGTACTATCTAAGATAGGCATTCAGTTAGTCTCTCTTTTAGTGCTGTATACGAGAGTGCCAATTTTTACTTTATCTATAGGTAAGCCTTAACAATTAGCGTTCACAGCTGGAACTACTGACCCGATTGACTGCGGACGCGGACCGATCGGCACGCAAACAATTGGATTTCTATAGTGTTGGTTTTTTCACAGACATGTGGATAACCCAAACTCCAAGTCAGTAGTGTCTTCGAGGGTTCCTGTGTTTACCAAACATTTATTACAAATTAATAATTTCAATTTGAATTTACCTTACCAATCGACCCTACGAGATAGAGATTGCAGCTCGAACTACTGGCCCGATTGTCTGACCTTTTGGGTACCACTGGCGTTTGGTCCCAAGCTCTATGTTAGTGGTGTCATCGAAGGTGCCTTTAAACTTACATAGTTTATCTATCATTTGAAATGACGGACTGAAGCTGGTAGTACTTAAGCAGTTGTTGAATGAAAGTGGACTGTATTACATAGACTGATAATTGTATTGATTTTAAATATAACTACAAGATTAGCCCGACAATGAATTCCTCCTAAATGCGCGGCCGTATTTGTATGAAAGTGTGTGTCGCGCGGACTCGGCGCCGTTGTGTTGCCATAGCTACTGACTAAAGACTGTAAATACATCTAACAGCATAGAGCGGCGATGGGCTCACCACCTGTCACGCTGAGCACATGTGCAGTCGCTATTTGGTAAAAAGTGAACTATGGTAGAGGACTGCTTTTGCGGTCCTCATTGCCTAGTCTCTGACTAACCCTTCGGGGATAATAGTCGTGTTTATGTGTATGTATCTATTAGCTCTTAGGGGTAGGGTACCTGAAACTACGGGTCAGACTTCGCGACTTTTTGGGTACCACCAGCGTTCGATCCAAAGATTTCAGTCAGTCTCACCTTTGCAAACCCTCGGCTTATCAGGACATGAGTAAGTAAGTAAGTGAAGTAAAGTACAGCCCGTATACTGTCCCACTGCTGGGCAAAGGCCTCCATCATTGAAATCAAGTCATCGCCAAAATTGGCTACTTGACAGTTTTCAAAAAAGTATTTTAAAAAATTACAAACACTTATTTTATACCCCGTACAATATTTTCTTTCTCGAAAAAGCTTTAATTAATAGAAATAAACATATTTTTCTTTATTATTTTCAAATTTCGTGCGAAAACTTGCTCAATGCGGTCATGAACTAAGGCTATGCATTAAAAATCCGAAAACACTTTGCTCGACCTGGAGATTAAACCCTATAACCGCCTTCCACTAAACAAGGGCTATGCCCGCCTTCCACTAAGAGCGGAGCGGACTCGGTAACTCGCAACGGCAATCGTCGTAGAAGTGCCTCCACTGTGAATGAGCGGACGGAGCGGGTCAAAAAAGTACAAAGAGTAACAAAAGTGGTCAGAGAGTTCAGGGGATTTTTGACGGACTCCGTAATGACTTAGCTCAACTCGCAACGCAAACTTTCATAGATATGCTTCCACCGTGAGCAAGTAAGTGGAGCGGCTTGAGCGAGTTAAATGAACTCTGCTTACACCTCCGCCCCCTTCGCCGTCCCTGGCCCTTTCCTGGCCCGATTACGTCTGTTTTTCTGCGCTCATGGCCGCTGACAATGGAAGGCAAACAACTCGCTCGTATGACCCCTCTCATTTCCCACCTCATTCGCTTCGCGAAGCCCGCTGGCATCGGAAGGCAAATTGTGAAACACTTTCTTAGTGAAAGTGCACAACTATCTTTACTCCGGTCCGCTCAAATCATTAGCTCAGTTTCCGCTCATTTCCATTTTTTAGTGGAAGGCGGGCATTATAATATAAAAATAGTTGTGCACTTCCACTAAGAAAGAGTTTCAGAATTTGCCTTCCACTGCCGGCGGGCTTCGCGGAGCGAGTGAGGTGGGAAATGAGAGGGGTCAGACGAGCGAGTTGTTTGCCTGCCATTGTCAGCGGCCATGAGCGAGGAAGCGCAGAAAAAATATCTGAGTGCCAGGCGATCCACAGACCAAGCAAGTGTAAGCTGAGTCCGTTCAAAACTAGATTGCGACGCCATAACGCAGCGGACCCCTTTTAACTCACTCAACCCGCTCCTCTTACTCGCTCGCGGTGGAAGCATTTCTATGTAATTTTGCGTTGCGAGTTGAGCTGAGTCATTACGAAGTCCGTTAGAAATCCGCTCAGCTCTGTGACCACTTTTGTAACTCTTTGTACTCTTTTGATCCGCTCCGACCGCTTATTCACAGTGGAAGCACTTCTATGAAGATTGCCGTTGCGAGTTAATCGGAGTCCATACGGAGCCCGCTCCGCTCTTAGTGGAAGGAAGCTCCGATATCAAGCCGAGCTTGATAACTCGCCAGCCGAGGCAAGGGTGGTAGCGCTGCATATTTTAACACACATATAAACACGACTATTAACCCTGAAGGGTTAGTCAGAGACTAGGCAATGAGGACTGAAAAAGCAGTCCTCTACCATAGTCCACTTCTCACCAAATAGCGACTGCACAAGTGCTCAGCGTGACAGGTGGCGAGCCCGTCGCCGCTCTATGCTGTTAGATGTATATTCAGTCTTTAGTCCGTTAGTCGCCTTTTACGACACCCAAGGGAAGACAGGGGGTGGTAGTATTCTTTCACCGCTACGCGACACGGTTATACACGGTTATACACGGTTATACACGGTTATAGGGCATATTTTTGTTTATTATAAAGGAGTTGACTGATTGCCTCTACAATGTTTGCTGGTTTATTCCTTAAACCATTGGGACCGAACAGTTCACTGAAATAAAAACAACTTTAAGCTGTCACGAGACCTAAATGTATTTGCGCCAACGATTCTCAAATGATTTCTGACTTGTGCCATACCCTAGTTGGACCATTCACACATCGGTGTCTGCGGCAATTTATATTCCTTTTGTGTAGCCCGTGACGAGTTCAATTACGGACCTATTCAATGTATTATGAACACGCGCGACCGTTGACAAAGCGATTGTTGTTTAAGTGTCTCTTTTCTGCCGCCTCTTTTCATATGCCGATGCGTCAAATCACGTCAAATCATGTGGATATCGTTTTTTATTGACGTGGTATAACGAAAAATAATCGATGACCTGGATTTTTACCAACTTTCGCGGGCTTCTTCTCTGGTTAGAGTTTTTTTTAAATAAAGATTATTGTTAGCGTGCGTTTAACACATTCTAAATAAATAAATAAATAAAATTTTCCTACACTCACACCAGTTATCTAGCCCAAGAGAAGCTTCGTTATGAAACTCGTTAAATGGTTACTAGACAACGGATAAACATACTTAAAATACTTAAATACATAATTATTATACATAGAAAACACCCAGACCCGAGACAATTTAGAAAAAACAATAGTTTCTAAATTGACCCGACCAAGGATCGAACCCGGGACCTCAGAGATGGCGTCACCATGAAAACCGGTGTACAATCCACTCGACTAAGGAGGTCGTCAAATAATATTAATCTGGTGTCTAATCCTAATTAATAGTCCTGTTAACCCATTCTGATAATCTAAAATGACTGTGTAGGAGTGGGTTCACGTCCGTAGTCTAACGGAGCTATGGACATTGAACCATGATTTTTCGGGGTGGGTAATGTTTGATATAAATACTTATGATCTAACGTTCAGATAATATAATTTCATTTCATATAATTTCATTTGATATAACAACTAACTTAATATAATAAACATTTAATATAATTTTAGATTCTATAATTTCATTTGATATAATGTACTTTTGATATAATGTACATTTGATATAATGTACATTTGATATAATAATCAAATTATATAAAACATTACTCATGTAATAAGCAAGCAGCACGCAAGCAAGCAAGCAGCATGCAACTGCATGCATGCATACAGGCATGCAGCATGCAAGCAGGCATGCATCATGCAGCAGGCATGTTTTCTGTCACAGCTCCAGCGTTAAACCCACCTGCTCCTCAGCTCGTGGGCCGCCTCGCCCCTCCGCGCCTACGCGGGATTAAATTACACTCTAGCGTAGGGCAGACAAGTCTACGTGGAGTTGGTTTTGCCGCGATTCGTTTCTGTCACTGACTTTTTTAGCACAACCATAACGAAAACACAACGTATTAACTTTTTAAGACAATATTTGAAATCAATTTAGGGTTAAAAAGTTATTTTTATTTTTAAGCAAAAATTATATCAAATGAAGTTATAGAATATGATTATTCTACCAATATTGCTTTATAGAATAAGTTGTTAGAGAATATGAGTATTATATCAAATGAATAATATACGTACTGTTGTTATAGGAAGTGTATTTAGAACAAGTAAAAATTATATCCAACGAACGTTATGTTCTTTGAAATTAGTTCATTTGTCATTATATAAAATGATACGCACCCGATTTTTCGCGTTCAACCCGAGCATTTCCGCTTGGCTACCGGACACCTCATTGACTTATTCTTATCATCCTATTGTTTTTGCATTCGATCTGTCATAGTTCACATATTTTTTCCCTTACTTTGTAAGGCTTTTTATAAGCCTTAATCATTAAAACTGTTACAAATAAACAGATAATAAGGTCGGAATAGTTATTCCGTTATTCTCTTTTACTCTAATTTGAAAATATGTTTACATGACAGGAACAAAATACGGAATAACTATTCTTAGCTTATTCTTTGTTTATTTGTAAGACACTTAAGCTTTAAAGCAGTTGTTTCAGCTGGTCTAATCTGTAAGGTACCTCTTTTCTACTCTTAACATATTTGCCAGATTTCTATATTCCTCTGAAATACCACGTGACCGCAACATAATTAATTTGACAAATTCGAGAAACAAGTGAATAGGTGCGGTGACCTCTAATGTTTCCTTGTTTCATCAGTTTGCCTAACTGTAGGTCTAGTGTTAGCGCTAACTGAGGTTTAACTATAGGGTTTGAGTATGGACGATTTTGTAAGAAATCTGAAGCTTCGTTCAAACAACCGCAGTGGTACTATTCAATATAGACAATGTTTGTAACAAAACTTCTAAGATAAAGGTAGCAAACTAAGAGAATTTTGTCTCTTTTTAAAATCTGTGATTATTTAATTTATATAAAAGATTGATGTAATAAAAACTCAAACGAGGCGTGAAGAGGCACTTTGTGGGCCGGTAGAGTGTGGGTGACTGATGCTATGTCTCTTACGCTGCACCAGTTGTCCTCGCGCCTGGGCCTAGCATGCGCAACACAAGAACTCTTCTCGACCCGTTTTCTCGTGTTTTATTCAATTTATCTCTAATGTGTATCGACACTACAGACACGTGGATGCGCTTAGAACTCTACATAATATGTCAAAAATAGACTTAATAGTAGTTTTTGCATAAACTGTGGTATTTTTGTCTGCAAACCTAACATGACAACTTAAAATGATTTGTCGTCTCTCGTCCGCGACACATCTCGTGTTGCGCATGCTAGGCCTACAGGTGGAGTGGGGTCATTTGCCGGGCTTTGTATAAAAAAAATATGTTACGATAATTTTTTTTATGTACAATGCCATATACTTAATATTAATAAAAATCAATTCTCCCGAATGTTTGTACGCTATACGCGTACTTCTGAACGACTGCACCTATTTATCTAATTATTTTTTGCTGTGTTTGTAATTGCCCATAAAATGTTTCAATGAATGGAAATTTTTGACAATTCGGGGTACGGGGTGTCCTCGCGGACAGAGTCGCGGGCGGGCCGCTGTTTGATAATAACTATAACATGGTTAAGACTAGTTGTTATGTTAGTGAAAAATTAAAATAACACATTCTTAGAATTAATTTTTGAAGTAGTAAACAGTAAAATTAATTATAATTTAATTTAAAATTTTGAAATATTGTTGAGGCTTTATTCTGTAGAATATACCCGATGGAAACACGATTTGATGAAGTTGGCTTGATAGAATAAATTCACAAAGTTACATATTTTTGTGTCATTTTATCTTCTTTTCTAGGTTTTATTCTTAAAATAAGTGATTTGATATTATGAGTTATTTACCAAAATGAAGTTCATAGATAACTTGAGGTATTAGAACCGATCGTTTTTTTTGATGTCATCTATCAATTTTTTAAAATATAAAACGCACTATTTTCGTGCCGCTTCGCTTTTATACCCGTCCCTTACCGTCGTACCGTCAAGAGAGCGAGAGAGAAGCGCTCGAAATACCTCCCCTTAACAGTCAACCGTGTCGCGTATAGCGGTGAAAAAATACTACCACCTCCTCTCTTCCCTTGGGTGTCGTAAAAGGTGACTAACAGACTAAACATTACATATACATCTAACAGCATAGAGCGGCGACGGGCTCACCATCTGTCACGCTGAGCACATGTGCAGTCGCTATTTGGTGAAAAGTGGACTATCGCAGAGGACTGCTTTTGCGGTCCTCATTGCTCTGTCTCTGAATAACTATATTACTTTTTTGCAATTGCCATAGCTTATGTTACTACTGACTTGACTCAACTCCTAGCACTTGCGTATTAGCTTACAGAATGAATAAATAATATAATTATGTGTTAACGGGTAGTAAGCCGATGAGCATGTCGGTATAATGAGAGAGTGAGTGAGTGAGAGAGAGAGAGTAAATAAAGAACAAAAAGGGTGTCCTGCCCCCTTACTCTTGAAACCGACCCCGATCGATCGACATTGGTATTGTGAAGTTTTGTACTCCTATGTTTTTTTTTTAAACTATCCTACACTCACACCAATTATCTAGCCCAAGAGAAGCTTCGAAGAAACTCGTTAAATGGTTACTACACAACGGATAAACATACTTCAAATACTTAAATACATACTTATTATAAATAGAAAACACATAGACCCGACACAGTTTAGAAAAACTATATATATTAATTTCTAAATTGACCCGACCGGGGATCGAACCCGGGGACCTCAGAGATGGCGACACCATGAAAACCGGTGTACAAACCACTCGACCAAGGAGGTCGTCATCAAGTTACGACACCAGAGCTAATATGGATTCATATTGTGCGTATATTGAGTGAAAAAAATACAAAACTCAATGCCATTTAGTTCACCCAATATGAATCCAAATTGGCGCTGGTGTCGTAACTTAAAAGTACAAAATATCACAATACCATTCCGATCATTGGACCGATCGGTTTCAAGAGGAAGGGGGCTGATCGTAGCAAATATAAAACAGTGGTCTTTGCTTACCGTTGCATATATTACACACATAATGTGTATGATGTTTGTTTGTACGAGTATAGTGATCATAATTTTTAGCTTTTCCGTGATCATAATTCACAATCTCTGAAACTTGAAATTTGTTTTATTTATTAAATGTGTGTGCATTTAATAAATAAATAAATAAATTTCTAGTTTCAGAGACAAACAAGTTAAAATGATCATGTAATACAATTATATTCTAGTACTAATCTAGATTACATAATTATAACTCTAAGGATGCGTGTACACTATAATCCAAATTATTACGCGCATTTAAACGCGTTAATTCAAAGTGTTGTTGTTGTGTTTTTGACTTAAAAACACTCACTGGCAGGTATTATGTTCTAATTATTAATTATCCTTAACGGTTGGGTTTCCAATACAAATATTATAATTAATAAATAATAAACTTTTACAGAGCTTTTTTAGTTGATGTTGATTTTAGCAGCTACCCCCGAAAGTGTCGAGATTGTTACAAAATGCAAAAAACTGTTAGTTGTATACCATACTAATGATGAATTTTACTTTATGATAGGAAAAAATAGTAGAAAAAAAGCATCTAAAGTAAAGCTCTTCAAAACAAAATTTGCTCTTTAAATATATTATATCTAGATTTTTTTTAAATACAGTTAACCAATTCTGATACAACAAAATCGTACTTAACTAATTTTGATCTAACAGTTAGCACTTAACTACTTTTGATAGATAGTATTTTGAAAAATAATTAACCAGTTTTGTTAAAACAAAATCGTTTATAACCATTTTTGTTCCGTCAGGCGGATTTTTAGGTACTTTTATATCGATTTACTGAAAATAACTGATTTTGTTTGGACTTAAATCAACATCGGGTAGGATTTAAAAAATTGACGTCTTAACATGTGTCATGTCATTTTCTCCCTCTTGAGTAGTTAACTATTTTTGTTCCGTCACTCCTCAGTTGTAATATTATATTATAGTAAACGGTGTTAGTGTACTCTTATAATCAAATAATAAATCATATCTTTAAAAAAATCGAGTGAGCAATTGTCTAAATTAATCATATTGCGAATTGTACTTTAAGTAAGCATGCAATTGAAGACATCATTTGATAAAGGCACTATGTAACATTTAATAAAAAATACATTTTATTAACTGGTTAAAGGCGTTATGTGAACTAAACCATACAAAGCAAATAATTGCAATGTGTTAATGTTTCTTTCAATACCAGTCTCATTCTTTGATTAATATAATATATAAAAAAATACAGCATTATTAGCAAATTGCATGATAAGTCAGAACATTTGATAAGTTACATAGTGCCTTTATCATCTGATGTCTTCAATTATTATCGTTAGTAGGCTACTGTAAATCCCTAGACATAGTTGATATTGCCGCGTAAAGCACGGATCACTTAGTTACGGATGCTGCAAGCATGCCGATAGTAAACCTTATTTCATTTCACTTGAGCAACTCATACGTGATGGGCTTACGAAGGGTACGCTCGATTGGAATCTTTATGTTCGTTACAGACGACAGACAGCCCATCGCCCGCTCGCCTGATAAAACTTCATGCCGCGAGAAAATGCCCTACCGTCATACAATCGGGTAAAGTACGCAGCCGAATGGACCATGTATATCGTTGAATCGAGTCGCCCGATTGTGTAGATGTATTATTATCTAATGTGTGGTGATAAATAAGAGCTGTTTGGTGGCGGCTCAATAGAATACTACCAAACCATATCAAAGTCAAAGTCAAAATATATTTATTCAATAAACTCAATTAATAAGTACCTACTTTGAATCGCCCAAATCTTTTTTAACCTACCACCCATTCAGGACATCATTTTATAACTGTGGCAAAGAACGGGCGCAAGAAACCACAGCGCACAGAAGTAACGACATTTACAAAAAAAAAATGTGGTTACCAGGTCATAAAATACAAAATATGAATTTGAATGTATAATAAACAGTTTATTTAAATATGGTGCTCTATATAAATTAATTATAGGCAATTAGAAATATCTGTTGGAGTACTTGGAGCATTTCAGACCCAAGCTGTTTTGTCTTCTGTGTAATCTGACAGTTTATAATAAGCTTTTTTATAAAGATTTTTTTTATTTTGATTTTAAATTTATCAAGAACTAATTTCTGAATATCATTTTGGTACTTTGTTGTATAATCCTACACACAGACCCTTAAAATAATTATTTATTTTATGGAGCCTAGTATAAGGTACTGCAAATTCGTTCTTACTACTAGTGTTTAATTTGTGAATATCACTGTTTTTTGAAAACATTTCAATATTTTTATGAACATACATCAGATTTTCATAAATGTACTGTGATTCAACTGTCATTATACCTAAATCCTTAAATCTCTCTCTAAGAGATATCTTCCCTTGAATGTCGTAAAAGGCGACTAACGGACTAAGACTGCACATACTTCCAACAGCATAGAGCGGCGATGGGCTCACCACCTGTAATTGTTAGCAGCATTGTTGTGTTCCGGCATTTAGAGATAAGATAGCCAGTTCCTCAGTGATTGAAGATTCCGAGTTAAGTGCTTCCACCTTCGGACTTATTCACTTACCAACCGGTGAGATGAAGGCCAACTGTTTACCCAGAGTGGACAAAAATACATACATACAAACCTTTTCATAGAATCATGACTATTACTCCTTGAAGGGTTAGTCAGAGATTAGGTAACAAGTACCTACAGCAAAAGCAGTCCTCTGCCACAGACCACTTTTCAGCAAATAGTGACTGTGGATGTGTGTGCAGTCTTTAGTCCGTTAGTCGCCTTTTACGACGCCCAAGGAAAGAGAGGGTATTCTTTTACTGCTACGCGATACGGTTATTAAAATAATAATAAAGTTTACTAAAGTTCATTCAATTCCATTATCTAGTCGAATGAATACGCATCGTCAATCAAGCGGCAAATGTTAGAAAGGCAACAAACTACCCACCTTAAGTAACTTAATCAAATGAAACTTGAACGATGCTTATTGGCATTAAGTCCATACACTGTAAAACTACATATTTTATAAGAAATATGTTGTTTTGATTCGTTCTCAGTTAATCTATCTCTAATCCTCATGACTTAGGATCACCCCAAATGACGATTATCTTACCTGCAAAGTCAAGAATATACAAAAAAAAATCAATTTCCCGCATAATTCACCGAAATTTTTTAGTAAAGTATCTCTACATTTTGTCGTCGGAAGGGCATACATAACCATTATTAATAACTTACAAAGCCGCTTCGGTGAAGCGCGAATATCGCGTATAATCGACTTATTGGGGTGTAATGCGATCAGCTGGCTAGTTTAGTAATATTCGTGAAATTTCTGCGAACGTCCGAAAATATTTATAGCGTACTCGGACGCTTGATAATACGACAGGAAATAGTTATTTGTTATACAAGAGTGCAAACTTGCTTTTTAACCGCGTGCTCAATTTTGATGACCGAGCAAGCGAAGGATTCTAAAATTGAATCACGAGCGCAGCGAGTGATTCAAAAATTAGAATCCTGAGCGTTACCGAGGGAATCAAAAGAGCACGAGGTGAAAAATCTTTGCACTCGAGTGCAACACGTAACTTTTCATCCCACCTCAACGAGGAAATTACCAACCAAATTAAAAAAGTAGGTACACCAAAAAGGTTCCGAGTCTGAGTTTTTAACAAATTAAAAAAGGTTGTATGATAAATTCGGCACTATGGAGGGAGAAGTAAATAGGTTTAATGGTGTTTTGAATTCACAAACTTAGTGCACACGATGTTCTAAATTCAATTTACTTTATTCTCTAGCGGATAAAAACGGCTTTTGCACTCAGATATCGAAGAGTAAAAATACTCTTTCCGAGATGGGGGGATGAAAATAGATTTTATTATGTTCTCATGGAAAACAACAACATTCTGATGTTTCAATAATGTAAAGTTTCACAACATAAATAAGGAATTTATTATGTTGGGGAAATACACGTTTGGTGTTTTTATGTATATAGAAACCTAATGTGCTCGTATTTATATAAAAACCTAAAATAGCCCCTCACGTAGGTACGTACTACTTGACGAATCAATAAATTTCGTAAACCGGAAAGACTACAAAAATAAAATGTAACTGATTTCGTTCTTGATTAGATTTAGGTTTTATATTATTTTACATCATAGCATCAATAGCAGGCGCATTTGTTTCCGTTTTGCTCATTGTCATCGTGCCAGGAATTTAAAATAAAATATTTCTATAAAGAAACTTTTAAAACAAAGAGGCAGCTATGTTGTGGCGGTTTATTATAATAATACTACCAACTCATTTCTTTCCTTGGAGTCGTAAAAGGCGACTAACGGACTAAAGACTGCACATATATTCAACAGCATAGAGCGGCTATGAGCTCACCACCAATCATGGTGAGCATTTAAGCAGTCGCATTCTCCTCGAGCATATCAAAACTTCTCCACAGCTAAAAGACGTCCTGAATGAGTGGGGTGGGTGCCTATCCATCCTTATAGAGCAATATATTATTAAACTATTCAAAAATGCTTAAGTACATATTAAGTTTACTTAAGTAAAGACATTATGATTTAATATACCCGCACGTCTCCTCCACATTTTCCATTTACACACTGCAAGAAAAAAATCCATTTTCTAAAAGATGTTACGCACTTTTTACAGTGTCTGATTTTTGCTTTCAAGCGAATGGACATTATTGTGACTCAGTGGAGCTAAAATATATTTTAGTTGTATTTTGATTTTTATGCCTCACTGTCCTTTAATAAAACACTCTATTTCACATCAAAAGATGCTGTTTAATCCCAAAGCTTCTACTACTGACGCCGATATTTTCCAATCTCTATAGAGCAGGTACATCGATTGAAATCTTTATGCGAGTGTTCTTGCTAGCTAACGCTTACAATAAATCACAAAACTTGGCATGATTCCAAGCCGGCCAGTGCCTCGCACATTCCAACTGCCTCTACTTTCGATAACAACAGAATAGGTACTGCATTACTAAATGCTATTATAGAATATCCAGGTGACCAGTACGATAAGTACATAGGATGTAATTGTGTTAAAATTTAAATGCGAACAAATGAAATTACAAAATATATTACGTTGATGAAAAAGTTGAACCTACTTTACCCTATTTAATAAAACTATTTTGAGATACTCAAATTAATGCCATCACTAAACATCATGTTTCAATTGTTTCAGATTTCATAACTATCATCGAAAAACTCAAGAAACTAAAGGAAAGAAATCATGCCCTGCCTCGGAACAAATCTGAACACGTGACGAAAGCTGTTCCGATTGCAAATAAAATTACAGCACTATGAGCCGCTGTTTCTTAAAGCCCATTACGAAGCAACGAGCACAGCGGTCCACCAAACATGATAGCACCGAATCTGTCGATTGGTTTATGATGCCAAGTTAAAAATAATACAAAATTATGCCGACCGAAGCATGGACCACAGATGAACCGTTATACAATGACAGTTTTAGCGCGTACAACAAAAATAACTACACCAATGCCACGGACCCAATCGAGGATAAGGCAATCCAAGCTACTTTCTGTGTTGCATACACTATTATTTTTGTTATAGGCATCTTCGGCAATGCCATAGTATGCTATGCCGTCATAAGAAACCGAGCAATGCAAACTGTCACTAACCTGTTCATCACGAACCTCGCATTATCGGATATACTATTATGCGTGTTTGCCGTACCATTTACACCTCTTTACACTTTTTTAGGCAGATGGGTGTTTGGTGGCTTATTGTGCCACATTATGCCTTATGCACAAGGCTGTAGCGTCTACATTTCAACACTAACTCTTACTTCTATCGCCATAGACAGATTTTTCGTCATCATTTATCCATTTAAACCTCGAATGAAACTCAATACCTGCATTGGCCTAATAATATTCATATGGGTTTTCGCTCTGTCTGTCACTTTCCCTTATGGATATTACATGGCATTACAAGACGTCTACTGTGCAGAAGAATGGCCCAGTGATCAAATACGTAAAGCTTTTGGAGCTGTAACCACTATCATGCAATTTGTTATACCTTTTATAGTCATGGCGTTCTGTTACACATGTGTCAGTATAAAATTGAACGATCGGCTGAAATCTAGACCAGGAAGCAAAAACAGTAAGAAGGAAGACGCAGAGAGAGAAAGAAAACGAAGAACCAATAGAATGCTAATAGCCATGGTTGCCATATTCGGTCTCTCGTGGCTTCCATTAAATTTAATTAATATAAGTAGTGACTTCTACTCATTTGCTGAAGACTGGACATATTATATGGTGTTATTCTTTATTGCACACTTCATAGCTATGTCTTCCACTTGTTACAATCCATTTTTGTACGCATGGCTAAATGAAAATTTCCGGAAGGAGTTCAAGCAGATATTACCCTGTTTAGGCGCTTTTGTCACCAAGAAATCAAAAAGTAAATTCAACCAATCAGAACGGACTGGTGCTTTTCGTTCCGAAAAAACCTGCAACGGTAACGAAACTGTCCAAGAGTCATTGTTGACTTCCACTGTTAATAAACTTCCTTCCGTTAGATACAAAATAGAGTTCAACGATAATATTAAAGAGTTTGAAGACGAAGGAATAGAAAATATAAGTCCAGATGAGAAGCCTGAAGCCAATCCGAGTCCTAATGAAGACTGCGTTAATATGTATATGTTTGTAGATAAGTCTGCCATAACGTCGGATAAGGAACCAATTGTGTCAGCTCTGTAGCTGATTCGGTAAGCATAAGCTATTTCAATCTATATTATTATTAAATAAATATTGAATCAAAGGAATACGTAACTAAATAAAATGATGTAACAAAAATATATGTCCCACAATTTCGTTAACTACAATAATGACGTTGACGAAAGTGCATTACATAAAGGTTAACTTGCTCCTAAAATAACAATCACGATTAGCGCTAATGATATTTAAAACACATTCTGACTTGTACAGTCTCATACAAGCTCATAGAATAATCACTATCAGCAGACATAGATGATTTATAATAGTTTATGTTATTCCATATTTCACCGGAAAAGAATTTGGCTATAATCTCATCTGATTGTAAATGACTATAATGCCGTAGAAAGCGCTCCCGAAATCCACAACCACTGACGACCAATATGCTTACTGACGAAACACAAAAATGCTTCTAACAATGCTGGTTTGACAACAAACTAAAAAAATAACCCAGAACCTCTAATTCTTTGACGACCTGCTTGGTCGAGTGGTTTGTACACCGGTTTTCATGGTGTCGCCATCTCTGAGGTCTCGGGTTCGATCTCAGGTCGGGCCAATTTAAAAATTCTTGTTTTTCTAAATTGTCTCTGGTCTGGGTGTTTTCTATGTATACTAAGTATCTATCTCAGTATTTTAAGTATGTTTATCCGTTGTCCAGTAACCATTTGTAGGGTATTTGGTGTAGTCGGTGAATAAAACGTCGTTCGATTTCTAATTAAAAAGTATTAATTTATTGAGAGCGCACGCGGCTGTTACATGGCGGATTATCAAGAGAGCGAGAGAGCAATAGTCATGACTCGGAGAACACCGTTTGCGTCTATAAACGGAGACCATGAAGATAAGGAACTTTCTACATTCTTATTTTGTTTTAAACAATTAATATCCTTTTTAATGTGCTTCTCCTCAATATATACTATTATTTTATATAATGCATTCCGAAGTTCAGAGACAGTTAAGGTAATCTCTTTTGAATTTTTGGTTGATTTTACCTTGCCTTTACAGTTATAATAAAACTTATAAATATACGCTATTATGCGCTGCAATTTGCTGATGGAAGATACCTTTTGAAAAATCGGTAGTTGATTATTGTGCTGATCCGAAGCTTGGCATGCTACAATCTTTGACTGTACATTGGAATCCAGGTCATGGGGTAAAATTGAAGGCTCTACTTGAAATTTAATATTTCTTAAAAAAGACGGCCCTTGCCACCATAAATCGCTGCAATGCATTGACTTCGGATCGACACCTCGCGACACACAATCTGCTGGATTATTCACACCCTGCACATGGCGCCATGACGTTCTATCTGTAATCTCATTAATGGATTTTACTCTAATTTTAACAAAAGGATCCAATTTGCCATGCCTTGATTGGATCCTGGCAAGCGTGACCATTGAGTCGGTAAATAAAATGACATCATTAATTTTTAATATCTCTTTGACCTTAGCAATGAGTTGAATTAGTAAAAAAGCGCTGCTTAGTTCTAGCCTTGGAATAGTATGTTTTTGCCTTAAAGGAGCGACGCGAGACTTAGCACACACTAAATGACTATGCACTTCCTTCCCATGACAAGCTCGAACATATACACAGCCACCATATGTAATTTGCGAAGCATCACAAAAACCTATTAGTTGCACAGCATCAGCGTTATTTATTTTTAAATTTCTTGAAACATGAATAGGCTCTATTTTACAAATAGTATAATAATATTGACCCCATTCTTTAAGTATGTGATTAGGTAATTTATCATCCCAGTTAAGCTTACATAGCCACAGTATTTGCATGAAAAGTTTCCCTTTTATAACAATAGGAGCAATAATTCCTAGGGGATCAAATAGACTACCTATGAAGGACAACACAGACCTTTTAGTCCACACAACACTTTGAAATGGTTTTATGAAACACACCTTACATCATAATAAATGCCCAAAGCTTTTAGCAATGCATGCTCACTTGCCATTTCTTTTTCTTCAAAATGTTGCTTTTCTATAGGTATGCCTGTGAGAATGTCTGGGTGGTTAGCAGCCCATTTGTGCAATTCAAATCCTCCCTTAGCTAATAGGTTAGTAATTTGATCTCGTACCTGGATAGCTCCTAAAATACTCATGGCTCCAGCCAAGACATCATCACTGTACATACTGTTTGTGACCGCATCAGCCGCCAGTGGAAACTCATTGCCAAACCGGTTAGCTAATTCCTTCAAGCACCTCGTAGCAAGATACCTGGAGCTCTTCATGCCGTAGGTGACAGTTTGGAGCTGTAAAATTTTAATATCATCATTAGGAGAGAGGAACAACACTGAAATGGGTTCAGGCGTGTCAAAACTAGGATCCGCCAGGATAATTCCTTTCGTTATTTCACTTTTTTTAATAAAAGTTCCTTGCTGTGGCAAAGTTATTTTATCTACAACAGAACAAATAACATCCTGTGAATAAGTACCATCCAAAGAATTGATATCAATCACAACAGCCTGTGATACTGGCTGTTCACGTACACCCAAGGTTGTAATGTTAATGTCTTTTTTAAAAGATTTTAATCTTAATTTATTGACCAAATCAGTGGTGATGAACGAGGTTTGACTCCCGCTATCAAGGATACCACGGACGGTCAAATAAGTTCCATCTGGGCAAGCTAATTGCAATTTAACAGTAGGTAACAGTACTGTGCCAGTATCACCGCTATAGTTAGCATTGTGCAAAGCAGCAGCATCAGACGTGGCCTGTTCCTCCACATAATGCAGAAGACTGTTATGCTCCTTTAAGCTACAACATTTCAGCTTGAATTTACATTTAGCATTTTCATGATAATTTAACCAAGACATACAAATATTTTTATCTTTGACAAATTACATACGGTCATGGACAGAAGCCAATTTAAACTGAGGGCAATTATATAATTTATGAAACCCTTTATTGCAAAATAAGCAGCTAATAAAATTTGAGTTGTTTTTAAGTTTATTTTTAGTGTTATTACAAGTTGCACCTAAAAAAAATCATGGCCTTTCTTTTGATTTTAAAGAAGATACCTGCCCTTGACTTTCTTCAAAGCTAGTGGCCCTACTCTCAAGAAACTTCAATAAGTCATTTACCTTGGGTAAGGTTTCCTTACTTCTCTCCATATGAAATGCTCGAGAGCTATATGCGTTCAACTTCCTGAGGAGAAAAGGTAACAATAGCATGTCCCAGCTATCAACTGGTTGATCCACATTCCGGAGCGCACCTAAGTGTTGGCGTACATGAGACACCAAGTCACGCAGATTTGCCGCCGTTCCTTTTGATACAGCAGGATAATCCATGATTGAGTTCACATGGCTGGTTATCAACAAACATGGGTTGTCATAGCGATCCTTCATCAAGTTCAATGCTTCTTGATATGACTTATCCACCATAGGTAAACCTTTAATGAGAGCTTCAGCTTCTTTCTTGAGGTGATTTCTTAAATGGCACAGCTTTTGCACAGGCATCAATAAATTCTCTGAACCTATGACTGCTTGAAATAGCTCCATAAATGGCTTATACTTAGTCACATCTTCTCCAGTAAACGTGGGAATATCCAGACAGGGCAATATGTTTTTCATAGGTGGCGGAGTAGACTTATGCTCCTCAGTAATAGTTAATGAGTTAACACGCGGAAACAAAGCATAATAGCGGTCTTCTAGCTCATCCGTTTAAAAATCAGAATCACTTGTGCTTCCAGCCAGGATGTTGATATTCAGGGTAATAGTTTTGTACTCAATTAGCGTCTTATCCAACGCACTAAACCTGGCTTTGATAGCTTGAACCATGACTGGTGATGTGATGTTGCAGTTCGCCTCAAGATAGTTCTCAAATCTAGTAAATGCAGCCTTACACTGCCCAGCCGCAGATCTTAACCGCTTCAGTTCCTTTTCGGTTTTTGCGGATTCTTCGTCTCCGCCCGCCATGCTAATTATTTGTATGTACGCTTTTTAGGTACAAGATATTTCTTGGCGTCGTTAATAATAACACATCAATTGAAGATTGAAGTCCTTCGAAATATCTTTATTTTTACGAAAAATTATTCCGAAAATTGTTGTTGACGTCTTCTTGACGTATAAAATGAGACGAGTGCTCTCAGCCAATCACAGCCTCGTTCATAGACAAGCAGCGCTCGGATATTCCTTTTCTCCCGCGCAAACGCACCGTCCGGCGTCCGTGTCAAATATGGCTGCCACCGTAAAAGAAACCGATGAATGACACAGCAAACTTAGTTATAGTACAAAGTTCGCGAATTATACCACCGATGCACAGACAAAGAGTTTTAATGCACTGTAGGCCCGAAATATGCTGCGATCTTGCTATAACGCAAATTCCGCGGCACGATGAACGCTCGAGTTCGAAGACAAGAGCGTCGCCGATAAACCCACGAAAATCACAACTTTTGGAGTTCTACTGCACTGATTCTAATTATCGTTTACGAAGGACCACTTGTAGGGTATTTGGTGTGGTCGGTAAATAAAACGTCGTTCGTTTTCTAATTAAAAAGTATTAATTTATTGGGAGCACACGCGGCTGTTACATGGCGGATTATCGAGAGAGCGAGAGAGCAATAGTCATGACTTAATAAGAAGCTACGTTCGGATACATCATAAATACATCTTTATATTTGTTGTATTAAACACCATTAATTTAACGAGTTACATAACTAAGCTTCTCTTGGGCTAGATAATTGGTGTGAATATGGGAAAGTTTATTTATTTATTATTTATTTAATTCCAAGATCACACCACTAAACCACAGATACGGTGGAAGCTCATTGCAATTAAGGATTTGAAAATATTATCTTAACAATTGGTTTTCTTTAACCATTTCCCTTTCCCTCCGTTTATTTAGGTTAGGTACTCATAAAATAAATTATTGCTGCTGGCGTTCGAAAACACCTAGCAAAATATAATTGAAATCGTAAATTGTGCTAGCATATGGTAGTAAAAAAAGAGTAGTATTTATTGTGTTCCACCACCTGAGCCATTACATTGTAGTCTCTCCATTTGGAATAACGAAATATTGTGTTTTACTTTAATGTAAGCACTTTCAGCTATGTCATTGTAAATTATGAACTGCTTTGAGCATAGACTATGCAATATTTTGCGATAACAATACATAAGATGTACCACAGAACCGAAATAACCAAACTTGTTCATACTAAAGTAGTCTGTAAGTCTATGAAAACACGGTACAAAGTCAAGTGTGTTTTTGAAGGTGCGGTCTCATGCGACCGCTTGGGGCCTGAAGGGGTAATAAAACTGTTGCTCCTTGAATTGCAACATAAATATCAACTACCCATCGATTTTCGTATTAACATAAAGATGAATAACTATCTATGAATATCTTCCCTTTCGTGAAATAGGCGTAATGAATTTATGTGACGTTGCAACATACTACTTTAATTTGTAAAATTCCGCATCGACTGCATGGAAAACGCAGATTTTGAGATAACTCACAGTCTGATTCATAAGCTGTAATCATTCAAATCATTCGAAAAAAATATACAAATTTTAAAATGCGGTAGGTACCTATTCGATACGACGTTATCAAAATCAATACATCATTGAGTGCTAACGATAGGTTTTATTTTAGTTTTGAAAAATATAACACGGAAATAACAAAAGTCACACAGCTGAAAACCAATTATGAGACAAATTAAATCGGAAAATAGAAATAAAAATACCTCGTGGTAATTTATTCGGTGTTCCACCTAACCCGTGTCAAGCTCACGCGTCAACTTTTAATTATTTCAACAACAAACAGCTTTTAAATCTGTTTCATATTCATGATTGTCTATCTATACATTTCTATTAATAAGAAAGTGCTTATGTACTTTCTTGATTTGATTTCAACTTAGGGTATGCATCTATTTAGATTTGTTAAATATTAATGGGCTGTGTCTTGTGAAGTTCTTTCTTCCGTTGGGTGTCGTAAAAGGCAACTGACGGACTAAAGACTGCACATACATCCAACAGCATAGAGCGGAGATTGGCTCACCACCTAACACGCATGTGCAGTAGTAATTTTGTAAAACGTGGATTATGTCATTGGACTGCTTCTGCGTTTCTCATTGACTAGTCTCTGACTTAAGCTAATCACACACTACGCAGATACGGTAAGATATCTGTATCTGAGCAGATATCTTTCAATATCGCTCTTTAAATAAATCATATGAACCAATACACACAGCGCAGATAATTTATATTATATCGTACAGTATCTGTGAGCACCGACATATACCGTCAGATGGTGAGATTATTATCTGCGTATACAAATATATCTGCAGATAACATCTGCCGTATCGGCATCAGTGTGAAGGATTCCGTGTGAATGTATCGTCTCGTATATTATCGTATCTGTTTAGTGTGTGATGCTTTCAGATAAATAAGTTTTTATACGCAGATAAAATATTACCGTATCTGCGTAGTGTGATTCGCTTAACCCTTTGGGGATAATAGTCGTGATTCTATGTATGTAATGTATGTATGTAAAAAAATTAAAAAAAATGTGTTTGTTTCAGGTAGCTCCCTACTACTACTAGCAAAGGCGCATTTGTATATCTTCTTCGGTCTTCTATCATTAAAGGATCAAGAAATATTTTAACTGTAATGTGTACATTTTTAACATCGTATCTTCGTTACATTGGTTATGGTAAAGGAAATTGCATTATATAATTTAATCATCGACTTAATATTCATGGGATATGAAATTCCGCATGACCCGACGGGTTTTTTTGTTAAAAATGTTGCGCACGTCATACATTTTGATTGTTCCTATACTTGATTTAGGTTGTAGGTAATTGGAGTAGACCTAACGTTGTAAATAGTAATGTAGAAATTTATTGTATTGTACATTTTGTGATAGGAGTTTGTTTCTATGTAAATATCGACATTGTATAAATTCAACTGAAAAGTGTTTACGTCAATTACAGTTTTTAAAACTATGAGCCCATTGACGGAGACACTTTTTCGAATGTTCTTCGTAGTTTGGTATATAGCTTAGTATATATACGTAGATATGTAAAACTATGTCCTGACGTGTAAATTTATGTATGCTAAAGCTATTTTTATAATTGTACATAGTGGTAAATGTTAAATGCTGAGCAAGGCCTTGTAATCAATGTCAATGGATGAAAAACGTGCAATTTTTCGTTATAAACCAATAAAGTATACCAAAGACATAAGTGTGTGTTATTTTACATTGTTTTTATTGTCAATTTCCTGGTTCTTCTTACTTCTGGACACAAATAACGAAAAATAGCTAAAGCTTAATTTTTTACCTAATTAACACTATCAAATAAATATTTACACAGAGAACGACACAAATTAATACTAGTTTTGAAATAAAAAGCAATCCATGTTAATATTAGCAAGTAACCGAACAAAAACTTTTAAACCATAGGTAGTTGAATTCTACGGACGATTAAATTGCAAACAAAGAAAGTTTATTTCAATAAGTACAGCTTCTCCAGCTTAATGGTGCAGCCCCTAGGGCATTCAGTTTACGATCTTGCTAGTGAAGCAACTTTCGCTAAACTGGGCCATTGGATGGGTGACCAAATTAAAAAATCTCAACCTCCGTGCTTCGGAATGAACGAAAGAAAAAAAAAAAGCTTTTGTGCCTGCGTGGTGGTTATGGCCTAATCTCCCTTAAATGCCGTTGTCGATGTGGGAAGGCCTGTGCCCAGCAGTGGGACGTTTATAGGCTGATGATGATAATGATGAACTACACAGGGTGAGCGATCAAAGGGGGTAAGTATGAGGACGTCCACAAAAGACATACATACATATGTACGTCCGCCTTGGTCGAGTGGTTTGTACACCGGTTTTCATGGTGTCGCCATCTCTGAGGTCCCGGGTTCGATCCCCAGTCGGGTCAATTTAGAAATTATTGTTCTTATAAATTGTCTCGGGTCTGGGTGTTTTCTATGTATAATAAGTATGTATTAAAGTATTTTATTGGTGTGAGTGCAGGAAAGTATATTATTTATTATTTATTTAATAACAACTGTTATCCCGGGTTAGTCAGAGACTAGGCAATGAGGACCGCAAAAGCAGTCCTCTGCCAAAGTCCACTTTTCACCAAATAGCGACTGCACATGTGCTCAGCGTGACAGGTGGTGAGCCCATCGCCGCTTTATGCTGTTGGAAGTATGTGCAGTCTTTAGTCCGTTAATCGTCTATTACGACACCCAAGGGAAGAGAAAAGGTGGTAGTATTCTTTCACCGCTACGCAACACATGTACAAAAGACATCTATCTATAAAAATTGTACGTGATAATTTTTTTTTTACTTTACTGGAACCACACGCGGACATCGTTGATGATAATTATCATACGAGGAACGTATTGCACAACAGTGGAACAGCTTATCTGTCTCACTGCTGAGCAAAGGCTACGATCATTAAATAAAATAAAATAAATAAATAAATCTTTCCTACAATCACACCAATTATCTAGCCCAAGAGAAGCTTCGAAGAAACTCGTTAAATGGTTACTAGACAACGGATAAACATACTTAAAATACTTAAATACATACTTATTATACATAGAAAACACCCAGACCCGAGACAATTTAGAAAAACAATAATTTCTAAATTGACCCGACCGGGGATCGAACCCGGGACCTCAGAGATGGCGACACCATGAAAACCGGTGTACAAACCACTCGACCAAGGAGGTCGTCAAAATCAATTAGTTTGAGCTGCATTTGATGGGTATCGCTTACCAAACGCGGGTTTGTGATCGTAAACCCGGGCTATGCATCGAAGAATCCGAAACACACTTTGCCCGATATTAGTATTATATTCAATAAAAAAGACGTTAAAAACATGCATTAGTTTTATTTTTGTGTTTGGTTTATTTCTCTGCTAGCCAGCAGAGTTACAAGGAGGCATTTTGAAAAAAGACATTCTGCGAAATTGACGTTTTGCGAAAAGGGCATTCTGAGAAATGGACATTTTGAGAAAGAGACATTGTGCGAAGTGGACATTTTGCGAAATAGGCATTCTAAGAAATGGACATTTTGATAAAGAGACATTCTGTGAAGTGGACATATTGAGAAAGAGACAATCTGCGAAATGGACCTTTTGCGACCAGTAGACATTTTGCGAAGTAGAAGTTTTGCACCTGAGCCATTAAGACCAGTAGTGCGATTCTCTAAGTGCAAACTCTTTAAAGCTTTGGTAGCAGCGGCTGCAAAAGTGGTGAGCGTACCATTGGTAGGTACTCTTTTAAATAATTTTCAACGCTCTTCTACACTAGATCCGCACTGCTGTAAACGGCGTAATAGGAAATCACGCAATAAGAATCTGTAAGTAAAACAGCCTCAACGTTGACCACACACAGCCGCGCTGCAGCCAAAGATGTGACCCCTGGGTGGTGCTAAATGAGTGACACTGACTGAGTAGTGGAGTGGCGAGCCGGCTCGCCCGGGGTAATACGCACTGGGCACTGGGCACTTGGTGCTGTTGTGTGAGTTCCGCCAGTGGGAGTTCCGGAGGCCCCTTCCCCCCACCCTTCCTTTCTTAAAGGTCAGCAACGCATCTGCGA
This sequence comes from Scoparia ambigualis, assembly GCA_963921215.1. Lineage (NCBI taxonomy): Eukaryota > Metazoa > Arthropoda > Insecta > Lepidoptera > Crambidae > Scoparia > Scoparia ambigualis. The sequence goes on along the minus strand of OY992517.1, from coordinate 26,654,196 downwards.
CTCCTCTGGTTTTGCGGGTGTCCATAGTCGGCGGTGATTGCTCTCCATCAGGTGACCCGCCTGCTCGTTTGCCTCCTTCTTATATAAAAAAAACATCTATGATCACAGCCATGCGCGCAGCGTCTACAGGATAACTTTTTTATCAGTGCCATTAATTTTTTATATCATTCAGTAACGTTAATAGATATCATTTTCATTTTTTTTTACTATACATTATTTATTCAATTTGTCCGGCACAATAAATAATAACTCGTGGATACCGAGCGAACGAAAGGTCACGTGTCGGTGCAAGTACATTGACCCGCCCGGCCGCCTGGTATCGTAATGTGTTAGAGTTCAATTTCACGGTCCCGGTCGATTTACCATGATCAACGGTATTTTTGTGGATATGTTTGATCAATTTTAGTTTCTTTATTTTTCAATTTAAAAAAAATTAAATCTGTTGCTCTAGATTAAGTTACTCTATAATTTTAAAAATTATGCGCTCTGATAAAATCATTATTCTGTATGTGTCGCATAGAGAATCGCATAGCTGGACCTTCGGTTATTCGGCTGAGCTCACCCATCCGACCACTGAGGTGCTATTTAGGAAACGTGCATTTATCGGCTAATAGGTAAATCTACTACTATTTTCCACTAACATACCTACTGTGGACGTAAAAGCTATCTGTGGGCCTAGCATGCGCAACACAAGATATGACGCGGACGAGAGACGACAAATAATTTTAAGTTGTTATGTTAAGGTCTGTAGACAAAATACCACAGATGTAGCAAAAACTACTATTAAGTCTATTTTTGACATATTATGTAGAAAACTAAGCGCATACATGTGTCTCTAGTGTCGATGGACATTAGAGACAAATGAATAAAACACGAGAAAACGGGTCGGGAAGAGTTCTCGTGTTGCGCATGCTAGGCCGGCTGGACTCTAATTTTATCGCCAAGTAGTCTCAAATAATTTAAAGGAGTGTATACGCCATCCACAAACAAAAAAAGAAGACATGTACAGCTGTTAAAATTACTGTAAACTTTGTTCTTAGTTAGGTAGCGACAACAGAATCCCTGAACTTACGAGCAATTCTCAGAAATTTGGAAAACTTCTGAGACTTGGAGATGTTTAAAAAACGGGTCCTTGTTTTAGACAGCAGATTAATATTAAATTAACGCATCTGCTGAATGTAAAGAATAATTTTGAGGACTTACAAGCCAAGTAAATCTTAACATGAATGTAGTTATAGAAACTTATGCAGAAGTTTCTTCTACACACTTTCTTTATTGATAAAATAATGTGCTGGGATAGGGAATAAAAAGGTATGATTATTTAATTTTAGGGCTGATTTCTCGATCCTCGTATAAAACTTATCCGTCTGTTATAGTATTACCTATAGGTACGCAATCTACATAAAATGTCACCTGTTAAAGAAAAGATATGAAATAATAATACATTTTCAAAATGGTTTATAATCTGACAATTTAAAAAACGGCCATAAATATCATGTCTAAAAGCTATCTTATTATATTAGTATCGTTTGAAAGTAGCCCTTATAATAGCTATAGCTAATTTCCACAAACCTAGCACGGCAAAAATATAAAACAAATGTTTCCTTTACTTCAAGTTACGTTACGAAAATTTCCTATTTCCTTCTTTGAGTGCAATTCAATAGTGCCTTTTTTTACAAAGCTTTTATTTAACTAGCAATGTATGTTTGTCTCATGCTAATAGATTCTTACTGCACAATTGCATATTTTGAAGAGGTTTCTGAGAGCGTTCGGGTTATGAAATTACAAGTCCTCTCTGTCTTGGAATCGAAATGTCTAAAAATTTTGACAGCAGGCATTGAGATAAATGAACTAGAGAAGACGTCCCATACAAAAAAAAGTGCACAGCTATCAATGACATGATACTTGTACCATGGTGCGGTGCTTACCTAGTTGTCATAGAAATGTCTAAGCGCGCAGATGCGACACACTGTTCATACAGTTTTATCACCGAGTTGTAAAATCGAAAGATAATGTTGTTGAAAAAACCAAAAAGATAAGTGTTAGTTTTTATATTTATTGATTGTTGTTAATTGTAATATTGAAATGAAAAGAAGTAAATTAATGCCAAAAATAAAAGTAAGGAATTAATTTAGTTAAAACATTACATAAATAATAATAATAATCTTTTTCACTTATTATAGAAAAATATTTATTTATGTAGGTAAGTACGTGTAAAAATATTACTGAGAATCAAATATTCAGATGCTCAAATTTATCAAGCATTATTGAGATGAGATTAAAAATCGTATTTGAGTGCTGCCCGCTTCTTCTGAATCACTTATTTTACGATTATTAGTTTAATTACTCACAACACTCACACATAAAGTAAAATAAAAAAGTCGCGTTTCAATTTCTTATTTAAAATTAGGACACGACTTTTTGGCAAAAAATTATCCTTGACTCCTATTATTCACAATTAATATCTGTTGATGCAAGAGGCACCAACATATAAAACATGGAAAAGGAGTAAGATGGGAAGGGGCTTACCGGGATTCCGTTTGGTAGGCACGGGATCGTGCTGAAGCGCGGGGGCGCTCTTGGCGCGGGCTTGATGGCGGCAACACACAGACACTTCACTAAGGGCACTGGTGTTCGTTAGGCGTTAGGGGCGAGCTGGTAGTCCTAGCTCTGTCACTGCACACACTGCACACATATAGTCACGTCGGGCTGAGTTCAAGGGCGCGTGACGCGTGGGTTCGCCTTGAGATCTCGAATGGCACTGCTTGGGCGACCGCGATGCCTGCGGTCCACAAGGTTCGTCCGGTACATACGTCGCAGAGTCCGTGCGACGGGTAGTGCACTCCAATATGCACTCTAATTGGCCGGCGTAGAGACGGCTATCATTCGTCGTTGCGCTGGCGCAAACAATATCGGCAACGTAATCTTGCTTAAGTGATTGAAAAACCACTTTTCTGTGAAAAATAAGGCATTTTTTTTTAATTATGAGACGTCTATGTCTTGTCACCGCAATCACTGGGAAGTGACTAAAGAAGGTGCAGCAGGTAAAGACTAAACAGGTCTTCCTAGTTTATTGCATCTTAATGGTTAGTGACCTCTACGAGTTTTCGTGACAGACAATAACAACATATTACTCTTTAACCATATAAATTCAGATAGCATACCTGAAAAGGTGGTCATAAACATTGAGTTATAATGTACGAGTACTACGTACTAGAGGAGCTATTCCAAGCAAAAGTCTTGTTCTATGTTATTGAAAGTTAAAAAGTGCGCTGCAGCGCTAAAACAATAATTTATCGTATTTCTGAACAATCTTAAAATACAGCGCTAGACCGTTTCTAGAGTTTTGTTTTCTTGCGGCCAAAAGGTCAAAAGCGCCGCCATTTGCACGTCGCGCTTACGCGACTTTACATAGCTGTTGTGCATGTTTTCTACCTACCTTTCGTTAGAATTCAATCTTTATTACATTTTATTATTTCAGATTAAACCACAGATAATACTATGGTTTGATAAAATGAAAGAAACTCTTTTCGTTTATTTATGATTAAATACATTTATATACATGCGTACTATTTCCTCTGCCTAGGTAGTAGGTACTAAAATAAAAAATAAAAATATCTCAGAAACGGTGCGTCGGAGCTAAAGAATAAGGTTAGTTTCCACGCTGTGTGAATCCTGTGATACCCCGGAGGTAAATATCTCATATAAATATTATATCTAATGATCTCGAAAAAAAACGGTCAAGTTCATTAATAAAAAAGTATTCTAGGTAAGATTATTATTTCTAACGCAATCCCCAATCAAACTGCCACCATAATCTCAACCATAGTAATTATTTCACATAACGCGTTAAAAGTGTCACTTCTGCACAAAACAGAAATATTGTTACTCTATGCATTTTACCGAAACATGGCCGCCGCAAGGCCGCCGCTTCATGTCTCGGCGATTTGATAAAACAATTAGTCAAATGCATGTTACATCGATAATTAGTACGTATTTCCCGGTGAAAATTGATTCCTTTGGTTTTATTTGTATTTCCTGAGTTGTCTAAACAATACTTTAACACACACAAAGGCTTATTTTAATAAAATAGAACACAGAATGCACACATTGTTGCGTCTAGCGCCCGCCACAGACTACTACAGTTGGAGCGAGTTGGCTCTAACGCGTGTTACAAACAATCTGGTTGAGATGTCTTCTCTAGTACGTAGTACATAATAACTCAATGACAGCAGGTGCTTTTTGGCGAGAATTTAAATTTGCAGAAAAGGAAAAAAAAAATCGAACGCAGTTCTTGTTCAATTTTGCGTTCATGATGCAAAGAATGTACCACAGAACCGAAATAATCGACCTTGTTCATACTAAAGTAGTGTCTAAGTGTATCAAACACGGAACGAAGTCAAGTGGAAAGCGCGGCCATATATGGCCGCTTGGGGTCTGATGGAATAGCGAGTTTTTTAGGTGCGAGAACAAAAAAATTGTAAAAAATTATTTAGTACAAAACAAGCAGCTGGTCAAAGAATAGCTGATTTAATTAAAATATTCCGAATTCCTTCGAACTTCGAAAGGTTTGTTAAGTTTTGTCCCAAATATTTTAACTGACAAAATAGGTAGTAACTTATAATCCACCAACCACTGCCAGCCATTGAGTTAATATTTACTACGTACTAGAGAAGACATCTCAACTAAATTGTTTGCAACACGCGTTAGAGCCAGCTCGCTCCACCTCTATTAGTCTGTGGTAGGCGCTAGATGCAAATACGTGTGTAATTCTGTGTTCTGTTTAATAAAAATATGCCTACATGTGTGCTTAGGTACTATTTGAAAAACTCAGGAAACACAAATGAAAACAATGGAATCACTTTTCACCTGTAAGTACGCATTAAATTAACGTTTTAACATGCATTTGACTAATTATTTTATCAAATCGCCAGCCATGAAGCGGCGGCCATGTTTCGGTAATAGCACTATAGTCAATAGTCAATAGTCAAAATATATTTATTCAATAAACTCAATTAATAAGTACTTTGAAACGTCCAAATATTTTTTAACCTACCACCCATTCAGGACATCATTTTTTAGCTGTGGCAAAGAACGGGCGCAAGAAACCACAGCGCACAGAAGCAACGACATTTACAAAAAATATATATATTATATGTCGTTACCAGGTCACAAAATACAAAATATGAATTTGAATGTAAATAGTTTAATTAAATATGGTGCTCTATATAAATTAATTATAGGCAATTAGAAATAGCTGTTGGAGTAGGTACTTGGAGCATTTCAGACCCAAGCTGTTTTGTCTTCTGTATAATCCGACACTTTATAATAAGCTTTTTTAAAAAGCTTTTCTATGATTTTATTTTTAAATTTATTTAGATCTAATTTCTTAATATCATTTGGTACTTTGTTGTATAATCGTACACACAGACCCTTAAAAGAATTATTTATTTTATGGAGCCTAGTATAAGGCACTGCTAATTTGTTCTTACTTCTAGTATTTAATTTGTGAATATCACTGTTTTTTGAAAACATTTCAATATTTTTATGAACATACACAAGATTTTCATAAATATATTGTGATGCAACTGTCATTATACTTATATCCTTAAATCTCTCTCTGAGAGAGTCACCAGCCTGTAGGTTATATATTGCTCGAATAGCCCTCTTCTGCAGCACAAAGATAGTTTGAATGTCGGCAGCATTTCCCCACAGTAAAATGGCGTAGGACATTACACTATGAAAGTAACTGAAATAAACTAATCTAGCTGTATCAACGTCAGTTAACTGACGGATCTTCATTACTGCATAAGCCGCAGAGCTAAGTCTATTCGATAATTTAAAAGCTATATGTGGGCCCCACTGAAGCTTGGCATCCAACGTGATGCCTAGAAACACAGTGGTGTCCACAGGATTCACATTCTTATCTTTAATTTGTACACTAGTTATTACCTGCTTAACATTAGGCAATACAAATCTTACACATTTGGTTTTTCCCTCGTTTAATAGCAAGTCATTAACACTAAACCAGTGAACAATCTTTGAGACCGCATTATTCACATCGTCATAATTTGGGTGTCGTCGTTTCACTTTGAATAAAAGTGAAGTATCATCATCAAACAATACTATCTCATGACTGTCTTTTACAAAATAATGTAAGTCATTAATATAAACCAAAAACAAGAATGGACCAAGTATTGAACCCTGCGGAACTCCCATTTTAACCACTGATCCAGGAGATCTTTTACCGTTAATGTCGACCTTTTGAATCCTGTTACTCAAGTATAAGATTAGAAGGCTCAAAGAAGCATCCCTAATTCCATAGTGGTTAAGCTTCCTGACCAAAGTTTCATGTAAAACACAATCAAAAGCCTTGGATAAATCACAAAATACCCCTAGGGCATCCTGTGATTCCTCCCAAGTATCAAATATTTGGATCAAAAGCTCAACACCGGCGTCAGTTGTAGAGCGACCCCTAGTAAAACCATATTGTTTGCAATGTAAAAGTTTATTTTTATAAAAATGAATTTGCATTTGGTCTAGCATTAACTTTTCAAAAATTTTACTAAATGTGGGTAGCACAGAAATAGGTCTAAAATTAGAGGGGTCAGAAGTGCTACCTGATTTAAATAATGGAATTATTTTACTATATTTCATGAGGTCAGGAAAAACACCACAGTCAATGCATTCATTAAATATGCAAGCTAAAACTGGAGCTATTGTCATAATTACAGATTTAGCGACGTCCACGGAATTACCCCACAGATCAGCAGTTTTCTTTTTATTGAGAGTGTTAAATGTTTTTATTATATCTATAACACAATTTTTTTGAAAACTGAAATTACTTTCACAATCTTTAACATTCTCCTTCAAAACAGATTCAGCTACAGTGGGGGAGGAAATCAAGGCTTTTGTAGTTGAAACTGGAATGTCAGTAAAAAACCTCTCAAATGCTGCAGCAATATCAGCATCAGAAGTCAAGGTTTTATTATCACAATTTAAATTGTACTCATTATTACGACTTTTGACCTTTCCTGTTTCACTATTTATAATATTCCATGTCATTTTTATTTTGTCATTACTATTCTTAATCTTAGAACTCAAATAGTTTGCCTTGGTTAATCGACATACTCTTTTGAATAACTTTGAATAATTTTTAACATATAATTTGAAGTCATTGCTGGTGTTATAGTTGCGTTCACCATAAAGTTCATAAAGGCGTTTCCTACTTCTGTGAATACCAATTGTAGCCCATTCATTAAAAGTTACTACCACTAACTGAGATCTTTTTTGGAATAAAAGTTTTATTAAATTCTGAACAATAAATGTTAAAAAAATATTATAAAAGACATTAGGGTTGTCATTGTATTCTAAATAACTTAATTTTGTATCTAGATTGCTTTTAAAGCGTTCCAGCCGACCTGCAGTTTTTGGTACAACAGTGATATTCGTTTTCGTCACTTGTTTACGCTGGTGTGGAAAGCTGACCATTTGGCCATAATGATCAGAGTCCAGGTTATTAATAATTTGCTTAGCCAGTGGTTTTACATTTGTATATATGTTATTAATACAGGTGGCCGAAGTGGCAGTTATTCTTGTCGGCTCCAAAAATAAATGATTTAAGTTGTATGATAGAAATAGGTTTTTAATTTTAGTTGACATTGTAGAATTTTCTAACAAATTAATATTAAAATCCCCGCAAACAAATATTGTTTTACCTACATTACGGACTTTATGTAATGCCTCATCCATAACTTTTTCGAAAAAATCATATGATGCGGAAGGAGTTCTGTACACACTTAATACAACAAACTGCTCCAACTCCACACAAGCTATTTCTATTGTTCGCTCAACCGAGAGGCTCACTATGTCTTTGCGTTCCTTTAATTTAAACTTTTTACTAACAATAATTAAGGAGCCACCATGTATTGCATTTCCTCGACTGAACGAACTTCCTACCAAATGATTCTTAAAATTGAACATGAACATTCATGATGGTCTTTAAGCCAGTGTTCTGTTATGCAAAGAATATCAATTTTGTTACAGTTCATGAACAATTCAATCTCAAAATCTTTGCCCATCATTCCTTGGATGTTTTGGTGGACAATGTTTAAAGATTGTACATTTTTTAAATTTAATGATTGACATGGGCTTTTGCTAAAGATATTTTTACATTCATTTAATTTCATTTTATTAACAAACATTTCGCAAGAGTTTTCCTCTTTTGTCATATAATTTAATTTAAATAATTGATTGGAATGTCAGTAGAAACACTACTGACGTCTATGTCAAATATACATTGCTCAATAGAAGCAACTTGTTTAGCCAAGTTTTTGGCTGACGTTTGAATACAATAGGATAGCGATAAAGCTGTTTGTCGCTTAAAATAATTTGGCAGATAGTAACTATCTCTTGTCAAATAAAAATTACTAACATAATTGTTAGTGTCAATTAAATGCATTATGTCATTTTTGCAAAATAAATGTAATGTCAGGTTAAGCTTATGTCTAATAGAATTTTCCTCCTGTGGCAAACTACTACAATAGGGTAATGTAAACAATATAATTTTCTTTACAATTAATTTATTCAAACATTCTAAACATTTTATAAAGCTTGTTTTGTTCAGATTACCTCTATTACCAATAAATAATAATAAGGTGCTATTGGGGTTATATTTATGTTCTACAGCTTTTTTCAAAATATGTTGATAAGAAGCACCAGGTATACAATAATTGATAACTGAATGTCCCAAGTCAAATAACAACCGACCCATGTTTTTACCAAATTCATCACTAAATATTACCAAGTCACTATTACAATCTGTCTTACATGGAATCTGGTTGGTTGGTATAAGTTGTGGTACATTTTTAATTGTGCACTGAGTAAGGGAACTTTTGGAAGAAACATCAATCAATTCGACAGAGGAAGAATCACATGGGATTGATGAACGGCTTGGTAACTGTTTACATTTACAATTACTTGTGAGTAAATCAATCCCTTCATTGTTACCATTACACAGGACTACCAGTTCATCAATGGCCAACATGTGTTCTTTTATTTGACCTTGTGAAAGATCATATTGCTTAGTAATAGATATAAGCGAGTCCTCTAGGTGTGCAATTTTAGTTTGTAGAATTTGTGTATCATTTTTATATTTTAAATTTTTATTATGTAGTTGTGACGAGTATATATCTAATTTGTCAATTAAGTACAATCTTTCTCTATTTAATTTAACATTTTTAATAAAAAAATTGTGCTTCTTAACTAATTTTTGCGTTTTCTTAATGTACTTATTTATCTTAATTTATTTTCTTAGTTTATTTTTGCTACAGCCAGCAATCTTCACTGAGTGGTTGCTATTTTTATTTTCCTCACATATAAGATCTATAGTGACAGTGGGCTGACTGCTAGCTGTCGCAGAAACCATGGAGGGGGCACAGACTGCCAACTCATCGAACAAGCTTTGATTTAATGAGGCAGTCATATTAAGTTTAGATGTTTCCAATAAAGTAATTTTATTATTGGCCTCATGCAATTGTTTTTTCAACTCATCTATGCAGTTCAGAGCCTGGTTATACTCTGAACTACATAGGTCGAACCTGTCCACAATGTTTTGGAGCCTGTCCCGGGCATCAATAGCATCGATATAACGGTCATTTAACTGTACCAACTCATTTTTTAACTTTTGATGCCTGTCTAATGATTCCAAAAGTTCCCTTTCGTTGTCATCTCGCTCTCTGTTTAGTTGATCACACAACTCTTTCGAAGCCTTCAATTCATTTAATGTCAGTTGGAGTTTGGACTCCTCCTGACGAGACAAGGCCTTGCGAGTCATCATTATGGGAAAACTTAAAAATTGAACCGTATAAAAGAGAAATACAAATTTTTAAATACTGTGTAGGTTACAAGTAAACAGCTGTACGAGTAGTCGCGTAACCAACAAACAGAGGTTATGTTTACGTATGTTAATCGCAACTAAAATGGTTGGAATTAAACAAGATACGTATAATAATTAACAAATCGTCAATTTATGCAAATTTATAAGATTTTAAGTGAAATTAGGGGAGGTACCTTAAAGATGACAACGGTTCACTTACATGCCGGTAGCTGTCACTAAACAGTTTTACTTAAATTTTTGATTTTGCACATGAAATACACTAAAAGCGAAACGCTCACCACTATAACACAACTTAACTTAATAATTCAATTGGATAATGGGCGTAAAATGAGTAAATAATAAATTAAATTTCAAATTTTACACAGGAGACATTCAGATCAGCTGTTTACAAAAGTGTTGCCACATAAGAAAAAAAAAATTTTGTTGCATTGCATAGAGTAACAATATTTCTGTTTTGTGTAGATGTGAAACTTTTAACGCTTTATGTGAAATAATTACTAGGGTTGGAATTATGATGGCAGTTTGATTGGGGATTTCGTTAGAATTATTATACTTAGAATCTTACAACTTTACAACTCGGTAATAAAACTGTATGAATAGTGCGTCGCATCTGCGCGCTTAGACATTTCTATGACAATTAGTTAAGTCCCGCACCACGGTACAAGTATCATTGTAGCTGTGCACAACTGCACATTTATTGTATGGGACGTCTTCTCTAGTTCATTTATCTCAATGCTGCCAGCCAGTTTGGTAGGTAATAGCCTGATTTCTTCATGTGGTTTTCATGCTATTCATGCTGCTCATGTGAGAAGGCCAGAGCCTAGCCGTGGGATCTTTTTTTTCATGGGATCTTCATTATGAGGTAAGGTAATTTCAGGCCCGTAGCTGATTTAATTTCTTCAAGTTTCACTGAGGGTAATGAATTCCGTCGTTAGAATATTCTTCGCGAACAATCTAATAACACTGATTAACATAAATTCCCCCCACGTATAATCAGGCATCTGTTCACACGTAGTATCTCCAGGACCTATTATACGTACGTGAAACTTCCTCGCAATATTCGAATGTCAACAAATCACGTTTGAACAAAACGAACTTGTGTCAAAGTTGGGGTCTAATTGCTCAAGTTTCGACGCGTGACCGTTGTTATGGCACACCTATCAAATAAAGACAGATAATGTGCTAACGATGTGTTTTACAAGTTTCAATCGTATACGAATTTGCTGTATATTTGTCTAAATCGATCATTGTAGCTGCAAACGTCAGCCACAATTTTTGTATAAAATACTAGCGGCCCGCTCGCGACTTCGTCCGCCTGAACACCGTGTACCCCGTGACAGTCAATTCTTTAATTTTTTTTTTCTCTTCGTAAGAACCATCCTCGTACTTCAAGGGATATTATAAAAAAGGATTAGCGAAAACGGTTCAGCTGCTCTCGAAAATTGCGCTTAGCAACACATTCAGCGATTCATTTTTATATTATTGAGCTGAGCTGCCGTAAAACCAGACAGAAATTTAATTGTTGGCAACCTTGGAGTCCTCGTGACAGACAAGGGACTACGTGTTACACAAGAACGTGATTATTTTGTTTAACCGCCTCTGTGGTCTAGTGGCTATTTTCAGACCCGGAGGTCCTGGGTTCGATTCCCAGCGGGGCTACATCTTTATGTACTCGTCGGTTTGGTTGATAGTATGGCTGTCAAGTCCGCCTGGCTAGCCACCACCATCTTATCTAAGTCTGTTGCTATAACAACGATGTTTATAGCATTGTTGTGTTCCGACAGTTTAAGACATTAAGGTACAATAAACTAGAGAAGACACCGCGGAGCAAGTTTGTGGTATACAAATAAGGTGCAGGAGCAAGGTCCACAATCTCTTGAATCACGTGCAATCACTGAGACGTTTGCAGCCCATGGGCTGCACCTTAGTGCGCACAAACTTGCTTCGCGGTGTCTTCTCTTGTTTGTTGTACCTCAATGGTTTGAGATAAAATAGCCAGTTCCTCAGTGGTTGAAGTTTCCGGTTGAAGCGCGCTTCCACCTTCGGCCTTATCGTCACTTACCATCATTAATGAGCAGTGGTCGGAGTAGGTATATTGAATTAAGGTCACTGACATCAAACGTATATGTTAATATGGATACTCCTCCGAGTTTCCGGATTATTATGATAAAAATACCGAAACATCGAAATTATTACATGAAACTAGTTAAAAATGTATCAATACTCTCAACGCTATGCTGCTAGTGGCGCTGGTCTCCATCTCTAATGTTGGCCGTATCCATTGTCTCAATCTCGCAAAAGAAAAGAAATCACGTCTTAAATTATTATTAGTGATTTTTTTTTGTTAATCTTTAAATATCTTGGAAACGGTGCGTCCTACGCTAAAATGGACGAAATTTTGTCCCCCCTTTATAAAACCCCCGTCTAACGCTAACCAACCATCACGATGGTACAATTATTAATAATTGTCGCTTTTTAATAATTATTTAGGGTAAGTAACGATTAACTAGTTTAGGAAATGTAGTTTATAGATTTGTTGGGCTTATTTCCCCTTTGGAACTCATTGACTCACTTGGCCGCACATTTGGTCGTTGATTGTAGAGGTTAAGTCACTCTCACACAGGCCGGTCAACGGATAGGTGACCAAAGCTTTATTGTTTCGACCTGTTGGCTAATGTTGAGCCGGCTCTTTGGCCTAAATAAAAGTGTAAGGCCTAAGTAAAAAATCAAAATGTAGAACTTGTAACCGATGAGGATTAAAAATAATTATTTTTAATAAAACTGTAATAATGATTATTTGTATTAACAATAAACAATTTTGTTTGCTTACATATGGTTTTTTATTTTATTACTCTATTTACCAAATTTTTGGAAACTCCGGTACATTCCGGAAGAAATGCATGTCCATGTTATGATATCATGACGCAAGTATCTAAAATCAATATACCTACTCCGACCACTGTTAATGAGATAAAGGCCAAGCGCTTACCCGTTGTAGGATATTTAAAAAAAGTTTCAATAGGGGTTAAAGTTACTCGCGTCCGTAGGTTTACCCTTGAGACCCTACACGTGACCCCTGGGTGGTGCTAAATGAGTGACACTGACTGAGTAGTAGAGCCACGCTGCATTGCAGCACGCATTGGGCCGGCTCGCCTGACGTTATACCACCCTCTCACGAATATCAGGCGTGTTCCGGATGCCACTTCCCCCCACCCCCTTTACAATTCCTATTCCTTTCTTAAAGAACGGCAACGCATCTGCAACTCCTTTGGTTTTGCGGGTGTCCATGGGCGGCGGTGAATTGCTCTCCATCAGGTGACCCGCCTGCTCGTTTGCCTCTTACTTCTATAAAAAAAGGTCTACATTGATGATTGTAGCAATCGCAGGCACAAATTTTGTACATCCCGTTGTCTGTCACGAAGACTCAGACGTTAATAACAATTATATTTATATCGTGTCCCGTTTTACGGCAGCTATTTACGTACTACCAATTACTCAAACACTTCCCGACTAAGCTATAATTATATGTTTGTTACGAGAAATCGATACTATTGAATGTGCCGTAATAAATTAGTAATCAATTGGCAACAACGGATCCTTGTGGCCACTTCAAAGTCTTACGACGACGAGTTAAAATTGAGTAGTCTGTAAGTCAGCGAGGCTTTTGAACATCTTAATTGGGTAAGTTTAGAGTTACATGGATCCGAAGGTCTGTCAACACGTATCCTGCAAACTTAGACAATATAGGCGCTTTGTGTCAATGTTGGATAATTAATCAATTTTCATTTCAAAGAACACTGTAGCGACTAAGGTAGGCAGTATGACAAGTGCAGTGTTTGTGTACCTATGGAATAGATACGCCGTTGTCTCATGTGCACCAGTAGCATGACAGCTCTGACGAGTAAGACCCAAATAAGAGCAAGGCTAGACGACCGTCTGCATACGTGCACTTGGTGTAATAGTGAACAAACGATTACAGGTATTCTACACCTAATTTTTTATTTATTTATTTATTTAGAAACCAAACAGCGTTTTATACAGTTTTTTCTTATAGTAATGCATAGGTAGTAAGGCCAATTAGCAGGTTTCCCTAAACAAACCACAAGTAGGTAGCAATCATTTTGATGTTACAAATTCAAAACAGACCAATCAAAAAAATAACTACTAAAGATGAGAATTGTCTCTGCCCTGAGATGGCGAACTCATTATGTCATATACATACACGCACATACATAAACATACATACATACATTATAACATATCAAATATATATACATATACATATATATATACACACATACATATACATATCATGATAAGATACATAAATATATAAGTACATAGCACATTACATCACATCATATTACATTATATTATATTATATTCTGCATTAAATTTCCATATCATAGTAGAATACTATGACTATTACTCGCTATATATTTTTTTTTTTGAGGAGGGATAACCTTTGTGTGCATAGTAACGGTCTCACGTGATTGTTAGCTATTGTTGACTGTCAGGGTTGTTCTGTTCTTTCAAGATGTTGATAACGCGGACGATGAAGGCTTTCTTAGTATTTGCAAATATATCTATTTCGCTAAACAGATTATTGTATGCTTGAGGTATTCTTGTGAGCGGAGCATTACGGCCATAGTTGGTAACACGCAGCGGTACAGCCAACAAGGGTGTGTGCCGCGTGCGGCGTGAGGGGGTGCGGTAGCTCACACCGGCCACCAGCTCCGGACAGTCCACCTGTGCGTGCACCAGGTCGTAAAGAAGACTAGCGTCCGATACTAAACGTCTTTGTTCTAGTGTTAACAAGTTATTACGATAGCAGTTTTCTTCGTATGATGTAGAAATTAACCGTCGCCTATAATTGAGGTGGTTAACTAATATTTTTTGTATCCGTTCTATTTGATTTTTGTACATGGCATATCCAGGGCTCCATACCGGACTGGCAAATTCCAAAACGCTGCGAATATATGCACAGTAAACCGTTACGATAGATTTATTATCTTTGAAATGTTTGCATTCCCGTAAAACAAAACCAAGAGTTTTATATGCTTTGACGGTTACACTGTCGATATGCTTCGATAACACAAATTTTTCATCCAATAGTACCCCTAGGTCGCGTATCAGTTGTGTCCTATTAATGACCGTGCCATTAAAATTGTAGTCAAATTTAATTGGTTTAGATTTACGACTAAATGTAATAATTTGGCATTTATTAGTGTTAACAGTAATTTTATTTTTTTCATAATATTGATGTAAAGAATCTAGATCTGATTGCAGAGCAAGACAGTCACTCAAGTTATTAATTTTAATGTACACTTTTTTGTCATCACCATACATGAGATGTTTAGCAGCTTTAAAACAGTACTTAATATCGTACAGGTATACGTTCTAGAAAAGCGGGCCCAGGTGGGATCCCTGGGGAACTCCAGTTAACACATCTATGTAATCGGATTTAAAACCTCCTAACACAACGGCCTGGGAACGGTTACTTAAATAGGATTTTATCCATCGCAAAAGATCCCCATGAATACCCAACGCTAGAAGTTTTTGTAGCAAAATGACGTAATCCACACGGTCGAACGCTTTTTCGAAATCCGTGTAGATCACGTCAATCTGACCACCTCTTTCCATATTCGTTCGAACGTAGTCAGAAAAACAAACAAGATTAGTCAAGGTTGATCGTTTTTTTAAGAAACCGTGTTGACTATCGGGCAAACCCTTACATATGGCCGGATAGATGGCATTATAGACGATCTTCTCGAATATTTTACCTATAGTACAAAGAATGGATATTCCACGGTAGTTACTTATTTCAGTTTTGGATCCCTTTTTGTGAATTGGAACTATGTGAGCCTTTTTCCATATACCAGGATACAATCCTTCTAATATTTAGATTGCTTCTTGGCCTGCCCACATTCCTACTGGATTGCTAACCTAATACCAGATCCAGTAAAACTACAGGCCATAGTGGCGGTAAGTACTGAAGGATCTAGATCAGATCAGAAATTCCTTGATTTCTACAATACATACATTCATATAATCACGACTATTATTCCCGAAGAGTTAGTCAGAGACTAGGCAATCCGGACAGCAAAAGCCATCCTCTGCCATAGTCCACTTTTTACCAAATAGCGATTGCACATGTGCTCAGCGTGACAGGCCCATCGCCGCTCTATGCTGTTGCTTGTATGTGCAGTCTTTAGTCCGTTAGTCTCGTTTTACGACACCCAAGGAAAGGGAGGGGGTGGTAGTTTTCTTAAGTTGCTACGCGACAGGGCGACATTATTTTTAAATTTCTACATCAAAGTACAAGAATAAACGGGTAACTTAGAAAACATTTATAATTAGGTTTTTTTTTTACGCTCACACCAATCATCTAACCCCTTCTTTTGAAACTGGTTTAAATGTTAATACAAATAAACATACATAAATAATTAAATACATGCTTAATACCAAGGCCAGAAATCTATTAATAAAAACAGTTTTTTTGTAAATAGTCCCGACCAGGAATTGAACCCGGGACCAGAACCGGCGTGCTAACCTTTCGAGCACGGAGGTCGTCAATTTAATTTGTTTTTAATTTGTATCGTTGTAAACAAAAAAATCACTGAGGAAATAGCACATTCGAAACTCGGCAAATAGCTTTTCGTTCTAAATGAAAACAACTACACAAACTCAGTCTCATAATGTGGATTGTATGTCAGTAGTGCTTAGTGGTGCAAGTTTGACATTGTGTGCAGTCTAGTTAAGTCCCCATTCATTTCACGTCTCGTATATTGTCTCTTCAGCGGTTAGTTTATACAAGCTTAAGCCAGCTGCATGCTTTCAAATCCGAAGATAAACTATAAAAGTCGCATGTTATAGAAGAATCATGAATAAGTCACTGAACTTTTTCAAACATTTTATTTCATTAGTATTATTAAAATGTTTAGAGCTGTGTGGGGGCTTATTAAAAGAATACTCTTCTCTTCTCTTGGGTGTCGTAAAAGGCGACTAACGGACTAAATACTAAACATACATCCAACAGCATAGAGCGGCGATGGGCTCACCACACCACCTGTTTAGCTTAGCACAATGTGTAGTTGTTATTGTTGAAACGTGGACTATGGTAGGGGACTGATTTTGAGGTCCTCGTTGCCTAGTCTCTGACTAATGAGACTAGACCCTTAGGGCGAAATTGTCGTGAGTGCATGTATGTTTTTTTATAATGCAAGTGACATCACTATTTATTTGTTGAGAGGTTTTTTTTTATAATGGCTCGTCATAGTGACTGCATCCTGCCTGATGGTAAGCAGCTGATGCAGTCCAAAATAATGAGAGCGCTCCCCACCGTGGAATAAGCATGATAACGAGCGCACCCATTCATGACGGCCTGCATAAATGCCGTTTCACGCCCCGCTTAAAAGACCCGGGACTGTAGGAGCTGGGAAACACATGCGCCGGCAAAGAATTCCAAAGCCGAATGGTCCTACAGAGGAACGACTTGCCAATTTTTTAGTACGAGTACTGATAGTCTGTACAGTATGATGGTGGTTCCTAAGACCAGCACGTGTAGTCCGGGAGAGGAAAGGAGAGGGCGGGATAAGATCAAAAAGTTCTTCAGAACACTCTCCGTAGTAGTTCCGGTAGAAGACACTGAGAGAGGCAATGTCTCTACGCAGCTGGAGGTCCTCAAGGGAAGCTGTAACCTCAGCATCTCCAATAATGTGTACCGCTCGCCTTTGCAGTCTATCAAGTGCATCGAGGAGGTATTTAGCGGAGCCGTCCCATAGATGGGAACAATACTCCATACTCGATCGCACCTGAGTTTTGTACAGCAAACAGCGCTGCTCGGGCAGCGCTGTTTGCTGTACAAAAAACAGCAAAAACCGCCTCACCTTATTGAGTATACCGAACTCCCGGGAGGCAGTTAAAATAGCACTCTCGATGTAGCATTTTGGATTCAGTACCTGGCCGATGTCCATGCCAAGAATGCTGAGGTTCACCGAAATGGGTAACGGAGAGTTCTGAAGAGAGGGAAGAGGTGTAATATTAAAAGAAATTAATTCATCATTTCACTATTATAATTGTTTTCTCGCTAGCATTCTCAGCGGTGCATTTGTAAAGTAACAATAGCTAAGTCGCAACGGGTATTTAGAGCGTTCCTTCGCTTCGGTTCGCCCAACTTTCAAGAGCTTACAAAATGCCACTTGCAAATGCTACAATGGCAATTTGATAGAGAGCCAAGATATTTCCAAATTAATTTCATTCTAGCTGCCTTCTCACTTAGTAGCTGGAACCTGTCGCATGCAGTTTATATTTCACACTTTTTATTTTCACGTTAATGTTTTAGTTTTGTATTTTTCTTTTTGAACTCTTATTTGTATGCTTTTGCGTTCCTCATTGCCTAGTCTTTGACTAACCTTTCTGGACATAAATTCGTGAGTATCGTGAGTCGTGTATGTATGTAGTTATATTCTAAATTTAATATAATATAAGTCACATTTAGTAATTAAGTAACTCGTCTCACTCACCCAGTACTAAAACAATGCTGTAGAGGACACGTGCACTATTCTAATAAAACACGTGGATTGTATGTGACGAAGGAAGTGAAAAAAGTTTTTTATTTCCGTTTACACAGGTAGTACATGGCGCTAGTGTTGCACATTATTTTGATACCATAGATACGAGTGGCATAGACAAACAACAAAGATAATGTAAATAAACATATTCAAGGTGTTCCTTTTTATGGAAACACTAGTAGTAGAGGATCCGAGTATACAACGCCCTTCACCGGGCTGGTTAATGGATGAAAAGCATAATATGTTAAAAAATATATTGCGAGTGGGTTGGCTGAAAAGTTTCTGTCCAGTAAGTATATATTTATGATAAATAAAATATTTCAATTATTTTTTTTTAAATTGCACTGGTTGGATAACAGATAAATTACATAGGTAGGTACCAATCGAAAGTATGAAGCCTATAGAATATATACAAACGTTATTTTTTTCCCGTCACCACTATTGGGTAGGCAGGTGTAAACAGGTGAGTAAATATTAGTAATTTGCAACCGTCTGGGTAATAAATAAAACTTATGTATATATAAAAATAATCTCATTACAAACACACACACACACACACACACGCACGCACGCACGCACGCACGCACGCACGCACGCACGCACGCACGCACGCACGCACGCACGCACGCACGCACGCACGCACTCACGCACGCACGCACGCACGCACGCACGCACGCACGCACGCACACACACACACACACACACACACACACCAAAACAGTGCAATGTTAATTTTTCTTTTAATATTTAATTAATCATTATAGGTAAGGTACTGGACTGAAATTTTTCAGCCAACCCACTCGCGATATATTTTTTAACATATTATATTTGATATAAAATACTTTTAATCCATATCCGGCCCGGTGAAGGTCCTTCTATACTCGGATCTTAGACTATAGCATTATCACCGCAATAAATCCTCGTCTGTCGTATAAATTACCGAATACCTTTTCCTTTCCTAATAA
Source organism: Scoparia ambigualis (assembly GCA_963921215.1). NCBI lineage: Eukaryota > Metazoa > Arthropoda > Insecta > Lepidoptera > Crambidae > Scoparia > Scoparia ambigualis. The sequence goes on along the minus strand of OY992517.1, from coordinate 26,634,760 downwards.
TAGCCTCCTCTCTGAAGACATCTTAAGATCATAGGACCTTAGGGAGCAGTATCGCTGGGTTCTGTAACTCTCAAAATTAGGGCAGTAATTACTGGCAATTGGGTTAACGGGGGTGAAAACTATTAGCATTAATTAATTACACAACTAGACTATTTCGAAGCGTGTTTATAAGTGAACGGTGTTCAATGAAATTGAATATAAGTCATTTCGTGCTTTCAAATTGAAATTTAATTAATTTGTTGTTTTGTATATCGACAGTTTTAAATTGAAATTCATATCGTTTGATGACTGGATGGACTGGATGATGCTTGCCATTAGCACTGCTGTTCCAGTGCTAATGCCAAACATGGTCATGATGTTGATGGTGACAACATGATATTTTAACACTTATATGCTGTAACTATATCTATGTACTTAACTATATTAAACTTTCCAAAAAATGCTTCTTAAGCTGGCTACCAAATTTGTTAACATTAGTTTCAAGTCTAACATCTTAAGGCACACTGTTCAGTATTTATGGGATTCTCTTACTGAGGGTTCTATCACCGTTATAATTAGTAACCTTAGGAACAAAGTATTTTTGTTCCTAGAAAAAAGTATTTACGTGGGAAGTCCCTTTCTAGCAGTGGGACATGCTTAGGCTAATCATAGTGAAAGGTGTTATTTTATATAGGTACCATATTATATCAAATAACATTGGTAGTGTATTGTTTTCTACTTTGTTATTTTACAAGAATAATATTTAATATATTATATCAACCTTACTTTCAGATGTATTTCAGCGTTGGCGGAAACGAAATCCACCAGCCGCCGGATACAGCACGGACGAACTTATCTTGTTTGCAGCAACAAATTGAATTCATAGTGCACGTTACTTCAGTCTTACCAATACAAAACTTGCATCAAAAGTTGACTAAAAATGTAAGCAGTTACCTATATGCTCGCGTTTATTTTAATAGGTCAAGGATCGTAAGACCGCCGGCGGTCGCGAAACAATTGATTTTCAATTGTGTCTGGTTTTACGATCCTCAAGGGGTTAATTTAGTCTGGCATTTCAAACCACTTGCAAGGAATGAACACCATTTAAAATATATTTTAACAATTAAAAATATTATTACTTTTAAAATTTTGCATCACAATGTTTAATAGATATAGGTTAAAATGTTTACTAAAAAATAAAATCAATTAGTCTCAGGAAGCTCGAGTGGGATTCGAACCCGCGACCTTTGGATTGCCGGTCCACTGCTCTAACCGCTGAGCTACCGAAAGAAGACCAGAAGACTCGCTGAATTTTGCCTAGTAGTTTAATTTACGCTGCAAGCCAGCGGTATTACGTCACTGAGAAGTCTACCCTCACAGTCGAAAGAAATACTATTGCAAGTATTTAACAATGCAAAATTTCAAAAATAATGATATTTTTAAGCAATTATACGTCTTTATCGATTGTTAAATTCTTGCAACAGTATTTCTTTCGACTGTGAGGGTAGACTTCACAGTGACGTAATACCGCTGGCTTGCAGCGTAAATCAAACTACTAGGAAATATTCAGCGAGTCTTCTGGGGTCTCGGTAGCTCAACAGTTTGAGCAGTGGACCGACAATCCAAAGGTCGTGGGTTCGAATCCCAGTCGAGCTTCCTGAGACTGGTTGATTTTTTTTCTAGTAAACATTTTATCCAATTGAACATATTAATTGAATTTCGCGTTTAGTCCACTCTCGTCCCCTCGACCCCTAAAAAATAATGTGTCCACTGGACCCCTACCTAAGGCTTATTCTCGACCCTCAGGGGTCGATAGTAGATTTTTATTTTGCGGCCATGTTTTAGTTTCCTCTCGACTTCCAAAGTACAGGTACGATATAAAATTATTAGTTTTGGGGGTTAAAGTTACTCGCGTCCGTAGGTTTACCCTTGTGACCCTACACGTGACCCCTGGGTGGTGCTAAATTAGTGACACTGACAGAGTGGTAGAGCCACGCTGCGTTGCAGCACGCATTGGGCCGGCTCGCCCGGCGTAATACCACCCTCTCACGAATATCCGGCGTGAAATAATGGCACTTGGTGCTGCTGTGTTTTGTCCGGCCAGTGAGAGTTCTGGAGGCCTCCCCCCCCCCCCACAATTCCTATTCCTTCTCTAACCCTATTCCTTCCTTAAAGGACGGCAACGCGCCTGCGATCGGGTTTTGCAGGTGTCCATGGGCGGCGGTGATTACTCTCCATCAGGTGACCCGCCAGCCCGTTTGCCTCCTTCTTTTATAAAAAAAACCCTATAGTTGCATGCTATCGGTTTGTATTAAACTCCTATCTCTCTCTCTCTTTCTCTCTTATCTCTGTTTCTTCATAATATGTTCTCATTCTTCATACGTTCCCTTTATTTCTTAAGCCTATGCATTTTTTATTTTAAAGCATTTCGAAATGTAAACTTAAAGGATCTACTAACGTTTATTTCACATCATTATTTTAGAACGACAATTTGGCACCTCATTAATTAGGTCAACAGAAAAACCAAACATATTAACCACTAACCTAGAGATTTAGAGACACTGTTTCAGAAGACACAATTTCCAGCGGAAAGTACATACTTTGTAACTCGGTTATATTCGCAGCGTCACGGCCTGACAGGCTTTGTCGGAAGGGACCTCTCCATGTCTTCTGTGGTGAAAGCTATGCGAGATAGCGAGAGGTACTGAATGGCTCGACGTGGAAAGGGAGGCCTACCACTAATCAACGTTTTTTATCTACTAGGGAAAAACCACTACTGATTGAGGGGAGACGTGGTGGTCATGTTGAGCTCTCCTCCCAGCTCCCGCAGGAAGGCATACCCACTAAAAAGAGCATCCCCTCACATGTTGTAGGGGGATCAGGGACCTTGTGTCATCCCTTCAATGCCACAGGAATAGCTCGGCACCATGAAAAGTGCTCCTGTCCTGGCTACCACCAAATAAATTGTTTATTTTCTACCAAAATGTTAATGTCTCCTAATTCTAAACTTAACTAAATCATTATTATCATCATTATTAGAACAAATGAATGGAAAAAGCAAAGAGATAAAATAGCCAATGCCTGAATAGGTGAAGATTCCGTATGAAATTGGCTTAATATGCTCGTACTCTTTAGGTTTTATCGTCACTATCAGGTGTGATGAAGATTATGCGCCTCCTTGTTTCGGAACCTTAATAGAAAACATTCTGAACCCGTAGCCAGAAATCCAAAGCTAAGTTTTAGTATAAAAATAACTTAGTAATTGAGTTCTTGTACTAAACACTGCCTTTGATAGCCATGTACTTATCAATAAGCTTCTAAGCAGAAACACTCCGACATCAAGAGGGCAGGGTTTAATTAAAAGTTAGTCATCAATGAAAAGAAGCCAAAGCAAAAGTTGGTTTGTTTGGAAATGATGCTAAACATTCGAAAACAAAGTATCGAAGGCTAAAGGGGGAAGTTTCGAAGAACACCTGAAAACTACAATAACTATGAAAAATATGAACCGAAGCTAACTTATTTCCAATTCGTTGCACTTTAACCCGTGAGAATGCGCGCTATGAGCATTTTGCTCACGCAAAATTTAAAAATGATATTTTTTTGTGATACTTATACCGTTGTATCTCTAGCGTGTAGGTACCTTCCCAACTATTCACCCCCCCCCCCCCCCACCCCCCTGACGCTACTCATACGCCGCACGGTGCCACTACGGCAGTCGCGTAGGGAAGTGGTTCTGAAGACCGTGTACCATCTCGCGGCATTTTGCTCATCGCGCGTCCATCCGCGTAAGTATTTTTTTCCTTTACAAAATAATATACTTGTATTTTTCTTATGATTACCTTTTTAATTTGTATGTAAATCCAAAGACAAACTCACCAGGATCTCATTGAAGAATAAATTTTTCGATATCTTTTTATTCTTATTTTTATATTGTTTTTTTTAAAGACTGCCAAAAGCTAATGGCCAAAGTTAAGATATTTTTTTACTTGCGATGAAAGTTGCAGCGCTTGCCAAAACTGTTATTTTCATACTAATTTATGTCATTTTATTTATATCAATAGTTTAATAATTAAATCATAATATAATAAACTAACCATATATAGAACCATTTAAAATGTTAGCAATGTGAGCAATTTACTCGCGCGCGCCAAACCGTGATACAAAAAGGGCGCCTTCTCACGGGTTAATAAATTTGTTTCTGACATCTTTATTACAAGAAATAAACTCTTTCGCTGTCTTTATATTGTAATATGTATGTTAAGCTTGCATCAACTTGTCTACTTTCTCTAAGTATTCTTATTAATAATTTTTAATGTTAAAAAATAAAATTTTGAACATTATTAATAACTGCCTAGGTCTCTTCTAGTTATAGTTTTTCGTTATTTCAGTACTATTTTTATCTGGGATAAAGTGTAACATGATTATAGATTTTTATGTAGTACGTAGTGGCGTTCTGTCACATTTATTTGAGGGTTCTCTAAAACCTAGTTTAGAACAATTTTCTTAATTCAGGGTCTCTATAGTTTGATTATTATATGTCATATACTACTATAAATACCTAATATATACTCTAAGGTCAGACAGCTACTTTAACTAAAATCAGGTTAATAATAAATTAATCCCAGTGACCAAGATAATTTAAAAAGCTACAACTTTGCTACTTAAATACAACAGCTTTGGAACAACGTTCATGTTGTTTCGGTCAACACCTACTGACTGTACCTACTTCGAACACGCCGCTATAGACGCTTCAAAACTACCGGAGCAAACTCATTTGAATTGATCGTCACCGTTTAGAACTAGTTCGGCAGAACTGCATCAATTGAGATATTATTACTAGTGACGTCACCGTTAAGTTGTCATTTTTAAAATTTGTCATTTTCCGAATTTGACATTTCCGGAATTTGACATTTTCGGAATTTCTCATTTTCGGAAACGGACTATTTTGGAATAGACGTTTTAGGAAGTTGTCGTTTTCGGACCTTGTCATTTATCAGCCTGAGGGTCGCGTAGGGGTGGAAGAATACTATAGTATGTGCCAACTAAATGTGCATAAAATGTCATTTACCCCACTTGTACCAAGACGAAAAACAAAACAACTTTAAAACGCACAAATTAATGTATAAATATTTGACGTTTTTTTATGTTTATAAAAATTAGTAATAATCTAAATCTATGGACAACATAGGTGGCGAGCCTTTAGTCCGTTAGTCGCTTTTACAACACCCAAGGGAAGAGTGGGGTTGGTAGTATTATTTTGATGACCCCATCGCCGCTTTATGCTGTTGGATGTATGTGCAGTCTTTAGTCCGTTAGTCGCCTTTTACGACACCCAAGGGAAGAGAGGGGTTAGTAGCATTATTTTGATGACCCCATCGCCGCTCTATGCTATTGGATGTATGTGCAGTCTTTTGTTCGTTAGTCGCTGTATGGGTTGAATGGCAACACACCAAAGGAGATGAATAATAAAACTTGAAAATGATTAAAAATAACTTTTATTGCGTAATTGAATGTAACGCTAATTGATGAGTCGCGAGTTGAATGTGGACTGAATCGAATGTAATAAAAATTATGACTTTAAACAAATAAAATGTAGGTCGTCGCGTAGACCGTACATATTCCCGGGCGAGAGATGAGGCATGAGGTAAGTGGTAGTTGATCACGGTATGACTGGAATCGATATGTTGAGAACTTTATTGACTGGTGCGATCGTGACCGATAAGACGTCTGCTTTTACATTAATTTCACTGGCATGATGCTGATGCGCGTTATTGTAAATGTGTCGCCCTTAACTACACAGTCGCTTCCGAGTGCAATAATGTTTACTCCTTGGAAGGTCTCGTGTGAAATTTGATCCCCACATGTTATTCTAAAGGAGCATTGCCCGCAACTGGTGAACAGAAACGTGTTAACGGTGACTAATTCTGTCCAGGTAACTTGACACTGACTAATAAATGTTTTGCATTTGCCCGTTTTATGTTCTATTAAACAAAGATTGTCGTCTGATACTCGTTGATAAATTTGTTTTTGTATTTCACATAAATACGAATGAACATCCAATTCGATGCATCTTTGCAGTTCATACTCAGAAATAGTCAAATAGGTGTCCTTTATTTATGTTCATAGCCAAAAAAGGAGATATTGGTTGCACGCTGACCATGACATTCCCTGTTTGATGTGAGACAGGGAATGTTTTGTAGATATCATAACTATCTCGATTTATTAATGGGATTTGTATCTCAAAAATAAAATACTGTTGTGTGATACGAGCTCTTACTTTCGTTATCTTATAAATTTTTGACAAATCTGTTTGTATATTGTCAATGGGGATGGATAGCTCTTTTGACAACTGCCCAGATATTATGCTTAACTCGTCACGAAGTTGTTCTGGAGTAAGGACGTGTATGTTGAAGTTATGAAAGTCGCTGATGACATCCAATAACGTATTTTGAATATTTTTCAAATTGTCTAATATGTTATTGACAATTATGCATGAAAATAAAAATTCGTTGCTGATCTCTACTTGCCCGATTTCTTTCTGAATTTGGTGTGTTGCAGCCTCCAATTTATTTAAATGCTGGTTAAATATTTTGTGCTGTCTTTCCATGACGTTTTCAACTCTCTTAAGCATGTGGTTTTCTGTCTCAATAATCGATGTTTGTTTTTTCCACAATGTCATAAGGTGTTTTTGATCATTTTTTAGAATAGAAATGCCTTTTTGATATTTTTCAGCAAAGCGGTCGTCTAAAATACCGAACAAGCCATTGGCGAGGTAACCGACACCTTTAACACTGCAGTACACGCGCGGGGTGAATATTCGCCCCAGACCAATGTTTTAATTCATATTTTTTTAGATTTTGGATTACGGATTGTGTCGTTTTGTGTAATCCTAGTTAAGTAAACAAGGTTCAAGGTCAATATGGCGTCGGCATCCAAGGCGGGCGCACAAGTAGCAAAAAATGGCGGGAAAGTGCTCGGGACGGAATTTCACCCCACGCGAGTATCGGCGTTACAAAATCTCTCGTTCGATCTGAATTGATTCTTGTGAGTATTGCTTTTATATATCATCTACTTAAGATGTTTACAGTTTCTATAAGACTATAGTATATGTTACAATTATTTAGGCATGGTTTATTACAGATTCGTCGTCATTATGGACAAATGTCAGGAAAATATGATACGAGCCTGATTAGAAGAAGAGTTTGAAAGTGATATTGCACCTAGCGATAAAGAAGATAATGAACAGGAATGTAATATAGAGCTAAACCATGACTCAGAAACAGAGCAAAATATGAAAACAGCACAGAAGAAACGGAACAAAGGATGTGGCGCTTAAAATGGTGAAACCCGCTATAAACTTAAAAATTGGTATACAAAATATCCTACGAGAACTAAGAACTAAAGCTCAGATACTTCAAAAACAGCAATGTGGTGATATTGTACTTGATCCAAATCGGAATGTCCAGAGAACAAGAAAAAGTGGTCGATGTTCTTATTGGCCCAGATCACGTGATCGTTCTGCTTCAAATTCTGCAAAACATGCAATAAATGGATTTTGTCCGGACCGGCAAATCCTAGTTTGCTCATAATGTTACCAAAATGAATAAAAATTGTGAAAAATAATAACAAAATTCAAAAATATTTGGAGACTTAGTAAAATACATGTCATTTTTTTCTCCTTTTCTTAAAAATTACTTTCTGTGTTTCATTTAATTATAATATTATAAGTGTCATAATATTTATAATGAATTATAAACACATAACAATATTTAAACTATTTTATTTTTTATTTTACTATCTCAACATGAAAAGAAATTAATTAAAATGGTCTTAATATTCACCCCGCGCGAGTAAAACATTAGAAAATTAAGGCGCGTGTGTTAATGAGGCCTCGTCGCGTGCGCTTGTTTTGCTGCGTCGCGCGCGTCGGTAACATGCGGTCGTAGTATTCGAATTCCGTGAACTCGTGACGTAGTTGGAGTAATATGACGTCGCAGTGTGACTTTACTGTCATTAAATTGCACTGTGTTTCTAAATGTTTGATATAATCGCCATATAACTTGATACCGTTCCAATACGGCTGCATGTCATAATATACAACAAGCTTCCAATTGTCTTGAATTAATCTCATTTCCGTCATTTTGTCAAAATAGATGGTGTTATTGTTTGGCAGCGATGATATGTTATATGCACCTTGAACTGATGATGTCATTATAACATAAATAACATGAATATTGTAGTCACAAAGTTTAGACATGATGTTTTGAATGATTGACCTTTTTTTCGTTTGTTTTGCGTGTCTTCGTGGTTAGGCGGGTTTGTATCAGTTGTACCAGTTTGATTGTTAACTGGTAAAATTGACAACTTTACGACTGGTCTTTTCATCGTGCCACTCTTCGTTTTTACGCTTACTACACGGATTAGGCCATCTTTTCCGGGATGAGTGTCTATGACCCGGCCAAGAGCCCACTTCCCTGCAGGAAGGTTTGTGTCATGGATAACAACAACGTCATTAATTTGAATGTATGGTTGACGTACTTGCCACTTGTGTCTGATAGACAGTTGTGTTAAATATTCGGTTTGCCATCTCTTCCAAATATCACTAAATGTCTTTTGTACTAAGTGCCAACTTGTTCTCTCATCCTGTTCTGTTTTGATGATGGTGAGGACAGGGTTGATAAGAAGTGTGCGGGTGTTAGATAATCGATATCATTGGGGTCTTTACTTATAGCGCACGATGGCCTTGAATTCAAGCAACTTTCTAACTGAGACTTATTGTCTTGTTAGTTAGTAAATTCTTCAAACGTGAGCTTTTGATTCCCTATCACCCTGCGCATGTGGTACTTTAAGCTCTTGACTGTAGCCTCCCACAATCCACCTGCACTAGGCCACGATGGGGCATTGAAATGCCACTTGATTTGCATTTCGTTGATTTCAGTGAGGAATTCTTCTGATAAAACATTTTTCTTTAAGTTTAAATATTCCTTTTGTAGTGTTCGGTGGGCTCCTACGAAGTTGGTCCCATTGTCACTATACATGTGACCTGGTGTGCCTCTTCGCGCGGCCATTCTTCGTAGTGCTGCCAGAAATGCTGACGAGGACAGATCAGATACGAGCTCTAAATGTATGGCTTTTGTCACCATACACACAAACACCGCTACGTATCCATTAGATGTTTTAATTCCGCGTCCTTTGTTGGCCTTAACCTCTATAAATCCACTGAGGTCGACACCCGTACGGTAGAATGGTCTTGTAAGTGTTGTTCGTGCTTCCGGCAGGTCACCCATCATTTGATGTTGTTTGATAGGTTTCTGCTTTCTACAAATTACACATTTAAATAAATATTTTTTGACGGCTCGATTTCCACTTAAAATCCAATACTGTTTCCTAATCAATGACTGAGTAAGGCGTGCTCCTCCGTGGAAGGTTTGATTGTGAGCTTCGTCAATAATTAATTCTGTTAAACGGCTTTCATATAGTATGATTAACGGATACTTCATATCTTCGCTGAGGTGAGACTTGGATAATCGACCTTTTACTCTTAAAAGCCCGTCAGCGTCTAGAAAGGGATTCAAAGATAGTAATTTGCTTTTCGGTTTGCATGTACCCTGTTTTTGAATTTCTCTGATGTCTTCAAAAAACTCTTGATGTTGAACATATTTAACAATCTTTAAGCGCGCCTTACGTAATTCATCCGTGCATAAATATTGCAGCTTATTATTGTGGCGTGACGTCATGCGTAATATCCATGCAAGTAATCGGTACGCTCGCATAAAATTGCTGTGTTCGTAAATTAGCCGGTGAATGATATCTGATCCCGTATCGCTTAATTGTGTAGCATGTATCTGTTTTGTTTTTCTTATTTCTAAATCGGTATTAAAATCTTTCTTTTCGGATTGTGACTGTGGTTTGAATGTTGAAAGCCAGTTGGGTCCATTCCACCAGAGACTGTGTTGCAGCAGCTGTTCAACTGTGACACCGCGACTGGCGCAATCAGCTGGGTTTTCTCTCGTATTAATGTAGCGCCACGAGTTAGCATCTATAATTTGTACTTTCTTAGCTACTCTGTTGGCAACGAATGGCTTCCAGCGACTTGGTTCGCCTTGCAGCCACCCTAAAACTGCCGTTGAGTCACACCAACCGAAAAGTTTTAGTTGGTGGTTATTAAGGCTTTTTGTAAGTTTTAACATTAAGTTTGATAGTAAAAGCGCTCCACAGAGCTCTAGACGTGGCAATGAGACTTGTTTAGCTTTCTTAGGTAATGGTACCACCTTGGTTTTGTCTGTTAAAAGTGTAATTGACGTGGTGCTTTGTTTTTATATGCGTGCGTAAATAATTACCGTGTAAGCTTTCGTAGAGGCGTCACAGAAACAATGTAACTCTATGACGTCATTCTCTCCACAGCCAATCCATCGTGGTATTTTTATCTCATTTATATTTTCGATATCTGTTCTTAATTTTATCCAAGTTTGATGTATATTAGCTGGTATTGGTTCGTCCCACTGAAGGGCGACGGTCCAAATATCTTGAAATAATAATTTGAGCTGAATAACGACCGGTCGAATATCTTTGATATCTCCGACAAAAGAATTCTTTTTGTCGGTATGATGTCTGAACATTTACTCATTTTGGATTGAAAAGTAAAAGTATCTTGTTTCGAATCCCAAGTTAAACCTAATGCCTTTGTTGTTTGATCGTACCGGAAGTCAAAAATTCCAGGTTCAGCTCCAATACGTTGGCTTAGCCTTGTTTCGTTCGATAACCACTTTCGAAGGTTAAACCCTCCGGACTCCAACAGATTTATCAAATCTTTCTGTAATTGTAGACCTGATTCTAAGCTGAAGCTTCCTCCGAGGTAATCATCCATATAAAATTGCTGCTGAAGCGCTTTTGCTGCTTCCGGATATCTATGACCTTCATCACTAGCCAACTGTCTGAGCGTCATCATTGCCAAGAATGGAGCTGCCTTTGTTCCATACGTGACTGTCGCCAGCTGATAATCTTGTAATGTTTCCCTTGTAGAGTTTCGCCATACTATTTGCTGATATCGCTGATGATGATGATGAATGATGATTTGTCTGAACATCTTTTCGATATCAGCAATAAATGCGAACGGGTATTGTCTCCACATCAGAATTAAAGATAATAGATCTTGCTGTAAATTAGGTCCGCAGTACATAAGATCATTTAAGCTCAAACCAGAATCAGTTGTTCCTGACGCATTAAAAACGACTCGCAGTGAAGTGGTTGTCGAGTCAGCGCGTTGCACACAATGGTGAGGTAAATAATAACGCAGTTCATTCACATTCGCGGTTACCGAGTGCATATGACCTAGATCTTTATATTCTGTAATAAATTGTTTGTATAGTTTTGCGATACTCTCTTGTCTTTTAAATTTATTTTCCAATTGAAAGAATTGAGCTACCGCTTTGGCTTTTGACTGACCCAATTTCTCGTCGACCTCTGGATGCAAAGGCAGTCTTACTACGTATTTTCCATCCGATCTGCGTTCTGTTGTTGATTTTTACAGTTTTATACAGTATTGATCTTCTGTAGACATGACGTCATCATCTGCGATATCTTCAATTGACCAGAAACGGGAAAAATCTTCTTCATCTACTACAACAACATTACAATGGAGCGCTTTCTCTAGGTTTGTGTTACCGCATAGAATCCAGCCGAATCGCGTTTGTTGCGCGATCGGTAGTGACTCACTTTCCTTTATTATGCCTGCCATTATGATTGAAGGATAAATATCAGCTCCTAGTAAAAGATCAATAGGGCGACTTTTGTAAAACTCGGGGTCTGCAAGTTGTATGCTTTGAACGTGCGACCACGACGGTTCCGAAAATGATCTGTTAGGCAGGTTGTTTACCATTTGGTTCATTATATAAACATTAGCGTTAAGGTTAAAGTCACTATGAGTGCATGTCAATTTTAGGTTAATGAAACCTTTGCATGGATTTTCCTTTGCTCCCACTCCGAATATCGTTCCCTTACACCGGTTCCGCTTCAAGCCTAATTGTTGAGCTGCATTTTCTGTTATTATTGAAGCTTGTGATCCCTGGTCAATAAGAGCACGCAAAATTTTGTGAGTTCCATCTGCTTTCTGGACTTTAATCAGAGCTGTAGCAAGCAAAATGTCACTCGCCTCGCCTTGCGAAACATGAATGTTGTTTAATTGCTGATTTGGCTGATTACTTTGAACTCTTTTCGTAGCTTCGTAAGTTGCACTTTGATTAGTTACGTAAGCGTCATGTAGTAAAGTATTATAATTGCCTTTGCATACGCGACATTTACTGCTAAAACATTCCTTATTGTCATGCTTCTTAAAGCAATTTTTGCACAGCATAATGTTCTCAATAGTTCTTAGTTTAGTTTGCGGCTGCATATCCAAAAAGGTTTTGCAATGAAAAATGCTGTGCTCTTTTTCGCATACTGGGCATTGACCGGGACTAGACCCAGTTTTGTTAGGATTATGCTTGATTTTATTGAATGAGTGATTTTGATTGCTATTGAATGATTTATTGAAGAACTGCTTTTTATTTTGACCAGTTTTGATTGCTTCTGGTTGTTGATATGGTTTCGCAGTTTCCGGTTTACGTCTTGACATTTCAAGTGACGTAAAAGTATTTTCCAGAAAATCAAAAAGTTCCTTTAAAGTGGGAAGGTCTTGGATTTTTTAGTGAAATTATATAGTCATTGTACGATTCAGCGTCTAACTTGTTTGACAATATGTAGACCATTACGGGATCCCAGGTGCTAATGTCTACACCTAGTGCCTTGATTGCGTTGAGACACTCATTGGCAGTGTCATGTATTTTCTTTATGGATGCTGCCGATTGATGTTGCATAATTGGAAGAGACATTATGATGTTAATGTGAGAGTTGAAAATCAATTTTTTATTATTGTATCGATGGTTTAATATATCCCAACTTATCTGGTAATTGTCGGAGCTAATGTTAAGGTGCTGGACCAGTTTCTCTGCCTCCCCCTTGAGCTTACCTTTCAAGTACTGTATTTTTTGAGCAGCTGACAACGAGTTATTGTTGTGAATGGATTCCACAAACAAATCCTTGAATGATTCCCATTGATGGTAATTTCCACTGAAAGAAGGGATGTCTACTTGCGGTGTTGATTTTTCCCTATGGGATTGTGACCACATTTTGATGTTAATGGACTTCTTCATAGCAACATACTTATCTTCATTATGCGCAAAGGTCTGCTCATAATGTTCATTTTCTTCATACTGCTCGCTATCGATTTCCCAATGGAGAGCATCAATAGCAAGCCACCTACTGTGCAATAACTTGAGTGCATCTTCGAATTCCCATTTTTGTGAGAGACTTTCTAAATTGACAGATTGGAGAATACGGGCAAATGCTTTGAAGTTGCTTTTTTGTTTACGTAGCATCTCGTCTAGCTTACTGTTAGTACCCTGACCCCGCTGAGATGAGGAATGCTGCTGAGAGGGTCCGGCTAACGGTGTGGCAGGGCGAATGACAAGTTTTTCCTCCATACCCTCCACCGATAGATATTTTTGAATGAATGATTTAGCTTCATTATAGAAATCAGCCACGCGCTGATAAAAATTGTCAGTTAAGTATTCATGTGTATGATCATCAAACTCAGACAGCCTAATATGATTTACCTGAAACTCTTGCCAGTGTGACTCGATGTTGCTTAGGCGTTTTTTGACATAAGCTGAGGTCTTACGATCGACACCGTCTTTCTTAAAGTTTATGAGAAGCGAATCCATCGCTCCCATAATCTGATGCTGCTTGGCGAGAATTTCTTGCATGATAATAGTGTCAGGAGACTGGATAATAGATAACTGACTCACCGAAGGCTGCTCGACTTACGTGGCAGGTATACCGTGGCAATCCAATTTGGTTTACACTTGGAGACACGCACACGCGTGATATGATCCCGCCTTCGGAGGCTCGAAGGACCAATTTGATGTATGGGTTGATTGGCCACACACCAAAGGAGATGAATGATAAAACTTGAAAATGATTATAAATAACTTTTATTGCGTAATTGAATGTAACGCTAATTGGTAGGTCGTCGCGTAAACCGTACAGTCGCCGTTTACGACACCAAAAAAATGCGAGGGGTTAGTAGTTTTATTTTGCTGAGCCCATCGCCGTTCTAAGCTGTTAGATGTATGTGCAGTATTTAGTCCGTTAGTCGCCTTTTACGACACCTAAGGGAAGAGAGGGGTTGGTAGTATTATTTTGATGAACCCATCGCTGCTCTATGCTATTGTATGTAAGTGCATTCTTTAGTCCTTAAGTCGCTTTATACGACGCCCAAGGCAAGAGAAGGGTTGGTAGTATTATTTTGATGAGCCCATCGCCACTCGATGTTGTTGGATGTATGTGCAGTATTTAGTCTGTTAGTCGCCTTTTACGAAACCCAATGGAAGAGATGGTTTGTTTCTTAGTATTATTTTAATAATAAGTCACAACTACACATGACAGTACCTGTCAGAAAAACTATTCACGCTAATGCGGTAATACTACCAACCCCTTTCTTCCCTTGGGTGTCGTAAAAGGCAAATAACGAAATAAAGACTGCACATACATCCTACAGCATAGAGCGGCGATGTGCTCATCAAAATAATACTACCAATCCCTCTCTTCTGTTTGGTGTCGTAATAAGCGACTAACTGACTAAAGACTGCACATACAACCAATAGCATAAAGCGGCGATGGGCTTATCAAAATAATACTAACAACCCCTCTCTTCTCTTCGGTGTCGTAAAAGGCGACTAACGGACTGAAGACTGCACATACATTCAACAGCATAGAGCGGCGATGGGCTCATTCAAATAATACCACAAATCCCTCTCCTTCCTTCGGTATCGTAAAAGCGACTAACGTACTGAAGACGTCACATACAACCAACAGCATGGAGTGGCGATGGGCTCATCAAAATAATACTACAAACAGTGCGCGGCAAAGATAATGGACTTGAGATAAATTTAAAAAAAGTAAATTTTTACTTTATAGGTACCATTATAGAAGTCGTTATTCTAAAACCAATAGTTTTTATTTCACTTCGATACGAGAAGTATTTACAAAGGTATTGTACATAAATAATTGCATAAAACACTACTACCTCGCTTAGTTCGCTGGCACTCGACTGACGTGACGTGACGTCATCGTATCCGATAACCCCCGCCGCCGCTCTCGCCTCCCGCACTCGGCGGGCGTCCGATTACATATTTGCACAATTAATTATTAAGTAATCTGTGGTACAACTGCACTGGTTCAGAGCAGACATATTATTAAAACGAAATCGCGCGAGTCGACCCGTGCGATAGAATTGAATCCGATGACGTCACGCCGCGGGTTTCGCGCGTATTTTGATTGTCACAAAAACAATAGCGCGTGGTCATTTTTATGAATCTTTAAAAAACTATTATGAAGTATTTTGAAGGGCTACAGAAAAAAAAATAATGTCATATTTTAAGCTAAAATGTAAATATTTAAAAAATAAATAATTAAAAATAATTTTCCCAAGCTCATTGCGGCGCACTTATAAAGATGATTAAAAACTTAAAGATTCATTATGATTTATCATTCTGAGAAGCTAGCATGTATTTCGCCAGTGCACAATGTGTAAGGGTCCTATGAACCTCCGTGGTCGAGCATGCCGGCTCTGGCGTCGCCATCTAGGTCCCGGATTTTGTCTACTCTCCCATATTAGCGTCAAAAGCAGAATTCTGAATGGTTTTCCACACCTTTCATGAATTCGAAACTTTCCTGTATGAATTTAAATTTTTCGAAAACGGAATGACGAAGTTTTAAATAACAGATGGTTGCTTTTACATAATTTTGTTAATCCATAAACTTATCACACATACGTTTAATTTTCCAGAAAAACTACATAATTATTAGCCGATTACCAAAACTTCTTTTTTTCTTTTGGAAAATGTTTTGGTTACAATAAATTTAATATCTAGAAGTATTAAAACTCGAAGTAACTTTAACTCAAAAATAACATACCTAAATTGTCGTTTTTTTTTTGGTTCTCATATTCATATTAGGTAAATAAACTAAAATGTCTTAAAAAGTTAATACTTTGTGTTTTCTGTAAAGTTGTGCTACAAAAGTCAGTGACAGAAAAGAATCGCGGCAAAACCGGCTCCACGTCTGCCCTTGACAAAGTTTTGAAATGCCGATTATCGTTTGTTATTTTTTTTTAATCTTTATGTTTTGAAATCCCACTTAACGTTTGGCCGAAGCGATTAATGCTAGCTTATTAATGTTCCAAAAACACGTTTCCAATAATATAAAAATACAACATTTCAAATAATTGAAATCGATAATATCATCGAACAACTTTGTAATCGTAGTAACGTTTAAAGCATGCAAGCAATCATGCAGCATGCAAGCAAGCATGCAGCATGCAAATACGCATGCAGCATTGTAAGCAAGCAAGCAAGCTGCAGCATGCAAGCAAGCATGCAGCATGCAACCAAGCATGGAGCATGCAACCAAGCATGCAGCATGCAACTAAGCATGCAGAATCATCCAAGCACGCAGCATGCAGCAGGCATGGTTTCTGTCATGGCTCCGGCGGTCCCACGCGAGCATATCGTCGCAGATGGCTTCCGCTCACCACCGCAGCTTCAGCCTCAGCCGCGGCGGCGACCGTTAAACCCACTTGCTCCTCAGCTCGCGGGCCGCCTCACCCCTCGGCGTCTACGCAGGCTTAATTAACACTCTAGCGTAGGGCAGACAAGTCTACGTAGAGTCGGTTTTGTCGCGATTCGTTTCTGTCACTGAATTTTTAGGACAACCTCAACGAAAATCCAACGTATTAACTTTTTAAGACAATATTTGAAATCGATTTAGGGTTAAATGCTATTTTTATTTATAAGCAAAACTTATATCAATTGATGTTAAAGAATATGATTAGTTTGAAATTAGTTCATTTGTCATTATATGAAATGATACGCACCCGTCCTTATTGCCTACCCAAGTAACACATAAGCAAGATACCAGTACACACTTAGAACTTTTAACAGTTCAAAGATGAATATGGTTTGTGTAACAGCTTTGGGAATAGCCATATACTGAATAAGGTTGAGTACGGACCCTTAAGGGGAGGTATTTCGAGCGCTTCCCTCTCGTTCTCTCGACGGTACAACGGTAAGGGACGGGTATAACAGCGAAGCGGCGCGAATATTCGCGTTTTATATTTTAAAAAATTGATAGATGTAATAAATACAAAACCATCGGTTATAATAACTCAAGTTATTTACGAGCTTCATTTTGGTAAATGACTCATAATATCAAATCACTTATTTTAAGAATAAAACCTGGAAAAGAAGATAAAATGACAGAAAAATATGTAACTTTGTGAATTTATTCTATCGAGCCAACTTTATAAAATCGTGTTTCCATCGGGTGTATTTCACAGAATAAAGCCTCAACAATATTTCATAATTTTCGTAGATTTTAATTTTTTTTTGTTTACTACTTCAAAAAGTAATTCTAAGAACGTGTTATTTTAATTTTTCACTAACACCTAGCTTTAAAATACTTAACGCTTAATAAATTCTGTATTTCTGTCCTTTCCTTCTTTACGCTTAATAACTAATCTCCATAAGATTATTAGACAGACGTTATTAAGCATTACGCATTCCAGGTGGCTTAAATCTAAAAAACAGTGCCTTCGGCAGCATTTATCTGATCAACAATAATCTATACTGCTATTATTAAAGCAGTACTTAGCTTGTAGCGTTTGAAACAGCTAATTGCTGAATAAAATATCACCTTCTGAATAATATTGTTTACATAATTCTGGTATACAGCTTGATACTGAATAATTGTTTTTCCTTTATCTTTAAACTGTATAATATTCTATGTTTTACTAATTATTCAGCTGCTGAATAAACAATATTATTTGTGTTTTTAATAAGCTTATTTCACTATAATAAAGAGTTTCAACTCACTTATTCAAATTAAAGACCACATTTGTATTGATATAGCGCCCATAGCTTAATACCAGCAATTAGAATATTATTGTACGTATTTATTTTATGCGTTGTTTGAATCATGGATCGAAAGTCGTGGTAAAGGCGAAGAACCAGTCAAATCGAAAGAAAATTGTTAAAAGAATATATAAATATCAGCAGTAGTAATTGTCCAAGTGTCATCAGAAGTAATGATCATGACAGAATTTGTGAAAATAGTTTAAACAAAACTGAACCCGGTCCCAATCAGCAAGCGTGTTTTCCCTTTAATGATGAGGGTTCCGTCCCCAAAAAAAATATAACAGATTTTGGGATTGGAAAACCGAAAGATCTAAAAATCTAAGTATACAGAAAATTTCATTTCTGAAATGGTTATTTTATTAGCAGAAGGTATCGCAATACAAGAAAATAAAATTACGTTGCGATTAAATGTTTTATTTGCGTTATTTGTTTGTTTCATCGTAAGCCAATCTACGCAATGTTGGACACTGCTGTCTTTACTTAATTAATAAATCCGCATTATATATTGGCCATCGAAGTTGTTCTTTGTTCTCCCATTGGGTCGGCACAGTACACAAATCTGAATGACCCTTACAACGTGTTGAAATTATTTTAAACGTCATTTTTCTGAAACGAAATATAAATTATAATTAATAATATAATAATAAGTTCGCCATTTGTACATCCTATTGTTGTGCAATAAAGACTAAATAAACTAGGGCCCAGTGCACACCACACACACGAAACCTGCAATTTTTTTTAAACAAAATAGATACTATTAATATAATAGTCTTTTTCACGAAAAAAAAATAACAAAGTTGCTGTGATTTTAAATGTAATCAATTTAGTGAAAGCCTGATGGAAAAGTTACACATTATAAAAGGTTTTTGTTCGTTCGATTAGAGAACCCTAAAAATGTGAGTAACTAATATAGAAATGTGGTCAACTTTATAAATGTTATTCATAAGTAAGTGTAAATAGACTACTCTTTTTCAAGTTATAGTTTAGTAACAAAACATGTGTGCACTTTTATTCAGCATTATAAAACAAAACATCGATCGCCATTGAAATCTTTGTAATTAATTCTTACAAAATTTACGAGATCACCAAAATGCTTATTAATCTTACAACTACAACATTTCCAACTCAAATCATGTTATTTTGTTGGATAAAATTGCTAGAATTAGATAATTCATCACAAGCACTTTTGTCAGACCTAGTATAAATGTATGAAAATACTGTTTACAACTAATTATCTTGATTATTAGCAAGGCGCGTCATAAAAATAAAAACAAAACACGTACTATTCACGACAAAATTACTTGCGCACTAATAATTAACATGTAGCAGACCGCTAACATGTAAATTAAAATTTACTTACCGAATAACTTAAAGTTCACGTCATGTCAAATAAAGGTATCGACATTAAATTATTGAACCCAATTTATTTCTTCTTTTCCCAATTTCTATGAATATTGCTTGCATAAATGTCAACAATAAATTAAATGCTTAATAAATTCTGAATACTCTAACCAATTCGACGTAGCTGAATAACTGAGTTGTAAAAGCTTTATAAAAGCAATGTGTGCAGTTATTCAAACGTTATTAATCTAATTGAAACATTATTAAGCTCCTACTTAATTGTTACTCAGATGTTATTCAGCGTTAAGCATTCAAAATTGGGGCCCTTTTTGCTTGAATAACAGCTGAATAGACGGTACTCAGGCGTTATTCATCTTAGTATTCAGCTTATGCTCTTGATGAGTGCTCTTAATCAATCTTTATTCAGCACGTCTGTGTTACTTGGGTAGTCTCTTACTAAACTTTCGGGGATAATAGTCGTGATTATGTGTATTTATGTATGTATGACTTTATTAGTCACAACGTCCATACATAAATGGAATAACCAATTATTGAATGACGTTGTTTGATAGAATGTATGACATTATGTTTCCGTTAGAAGCGTCGTGCTCGGCCCGCAGAGTCCATACTGTGATAACTTATTTCAAATGGACCCTTTTGAATGCTCTCTTTATCTCATTGTTTATGGCCGAAATACCAGCGAGCTTCTCAGTAGCGTAAAGCCATTTGAAATGAAACAAAAGTTCTCGATTGTATCCGAAACACATTTTCAGCGATGCAGTTCCGACGAACTAGTGACATAGTTCTAAACGGTGACGATCAGTTTAAAATGAGTTGGCTGGAAGTTCCTCCATCGAACTTTCGGGCGTCCGCGTAAGGTACGTTTTAGCGCGAACGAATGAATGTAATTTTTATGTGGGTATTTTAATCGTTAGGTGTAGATGAGTGAGTTGTCTAGCTGTTTTGTAAGAATACAGATATTTACAAACACACATAAAATCACGACTATTATCCCCGAAGGGCAAACCTCACTAATCAGAAACTAGGCAATGAGGACCGCAAAAGCAGTCCTCTGCCTTAGTCTACTTTTCACCAAATAGCGACTGCACATGTGCTCAGCGTGACAGGTGGTGAGCCCATCGCCGCTTCATGCTGTTGGATGTATCTGCAGTCTTTAGTCCGTTAGTCACCTTTTACGACACCCAAGGGAAAAGAGGGGGTGGTAGTATTCTTTCACTTCTACGCGACACGGTTAAATTATAAATATTAAAATGTTAAAACGCTAGTTTTAGAGAAATTTAAGACTTTTACGGTGGCATATGATCCTTGAATTACAGTGCTGGCGAACGAATGTAATAATTGAGTATTGTAATGCCGCGTCCACACGCTTGGCAAACCTCAACAAGTCGTCACAGATTTAAACGTGCGGATAGAGCGTTTGGCTTGGTTTGCAAGCGCTTGTAGCCGATCCTTCGAACAAATCACAAATCCAAACGTTTGTAAGGTTTGCGGCAAGTGCCAAGCGTGCAGAAAGCAGTATTGAAATAAAACGGGTAGTACCAGTTTCCCCATTAACAGAAAGCATCGTACTGCACTAGCTAACTAACTTAGATTGTGTGCCCGTTCGAATTATTTTCGCGCCTTTCGCTATAAATACACTTGTTGATTATCTACAGTATAATGTAGTAGACATTATTATCATGATCATCTGCCTATAAACATCCCACTGCTGTGCACAGGCCTCCCTCACATGCAGAACGGCACGTGGGATTAGGCCAAAACCTACTACGCTGGCCCAATGCGGGTTGGTGGGTTTTATCGAATGCCATCTTTTGGCAACAACCGGGACCAACGGCTTAAAGTGCCTTCCGAAACAGCCCCCTTACTCTTGCATTTGATCCCGATCAATCGAGATTAGTATGGTAAAATTGCGTACTCCTAAGTTACGACACCAGCACTAATTTGGATTCATATTGAGTGAATTAAATACAAAACTCAATGCCATTGTGTTAACCCATTATGGATCCAAATTAGCGCTGGTGACGTAATTCAAAAACTATGAAAGAAGAATGACCAAACCAGCCTATTCGCTATCTATTGCGTCTTAATCATTCACATTTCAAAAGTGTTCTCTTAAGTTATAATGATTACTGTTAAAAAAGGTTTTCTATAGAATGCCGCGTTAAAAGTCAAGTGATAAATAAATGCTGAACTGAACTGATAGTCATACGATAACAGTTGTCATAAATAACCTCAAAACACCTAAAAAGTCTTAAGAGGGTTTACGCATTTTGGTTTCCCATACAAATTTCCAAGTTGAAATTTTTAAAAACCAGTAAGCCAATTTTGATGAAACTCGGCACGCTGAAGCATAATAATAGAGATCTAAATAGTTTGTTGAAAACATTTTTAAAAAACATTTATTTAACTGAGTAATTGCGATTTTAAACTTTCTATAGTGGACTTTAAATCGCAATAACTCAGCAAAATAAACCTTTTTTTAAATAATTTCAACGAACTATTTAGATCTCTGTATTTTACTTTGTCGTGCAAAGTTTCATTAAAATTGGCTTATTGGTCTTTAAAAATGTCGACTTGGAAAATTGTATGGGAAACCGAAATGCTAAAAATGAAGATAGCTTCAAACTCCCGCATGATATTGTAATGTAATTTTTTTTTCATAACTCACAGCATTGCTGCTATTGATTACTATTTATTTCATTAAAACGCTGTGTGTGTCTAAAGTAAAAAGGTCATTCTCCTTTCACAATACCAATCTCGATCGATTGGGATCGGTTTCAAGAGTATGGGGGCAGAGAGGAGCTTAGACATACATACAAACACGAATATTATCCCCGAAGGGTTAGTCAGAGACTAGGCAATGAGGACAGCAAAAGCAGTCCTCTACTATAGTCCACCTTTCACCAAACAGCGACTGGCACTGTGCTCAGCGTGGAAAGTGGTGAGCCCATCGCCGCTCTCTGCTGTTGAATGTATGTGCCTTTAGTCCGTCAGTCGCCTTCTACGATACCCATGGAAAAAGAGGGGGTGATAGTATTCTTTCACCGCTTAGTTACTCACGGTTAGTTAGCAAGCTAGAGATGTTTTTAATTTAGTTTTTAGGTGGCAGTTTAATTAAGTGGACTGTGTGGCAGTGCACTGCTTGTGCGGGACTAGTTCACTTGTCTCTGAATAACCCTTCGGGGATATAAGTCGTAATTTTATGTATGTGTCGTGTGTGTAACTCACTAAAACAAAAACGCTGTGGTTTCACTGTACACCGAAAAAATTGAAATTGTTTACCAAAAAATATAAATTGCTAACCTTACCTAACCTTTGGTGCAAATTTTACTTGTTTGGGGAATATTTAGAATAGAATTGAATAGAATAGAATATTCTTTATTGTACACTAATAAATACAGTACATATAAAACATTACAATTTAAAAGAAGTCGTACAATGGGCGGCCTTATCACTAAAAGCGATATCTTCCAGCCAACCTAGGGATGGAGACGATAGACATCAGATACTTTTTAATGTCTCCAGCTGTATCTATATGTGTCTATTATGAATGTAAATATTTTTTTTTACTCTGAATGGGTATTTGCTCTTGATCTCAATCAAGCCGAAGGGCTAAGACAGGATCTACGATGGAGCGAGCAAACCCAGAAGGTGCCTATTCACTCTTGCTTATAAAGGTGGGCGGGTTATAAGTACTCGGAAACACAGACGCAGGGAGGGAGTTCCACTCCTTTGCTGTACGCAGTATAAAAGATCTTGAGAAGCGCTTTGTGCAACATTTAGGAATATCCACCAAGAAAGGTAGCTCGCAGTGCGTCTGCATGTCCGATGGAAGAAGGGGGATGGCGGTATAAGCTCATGTAGCTCCAGGGCACACTCTCGTACAGTCTGTAAAAGACCGACAGACAGGCAACTTTGCGGCGGTGAGCTAGGGTGTGAAACTTGCTCTTTATCAGTTCTTTGTCGCCAATTAGCCTCTCAGCTCTACCTTGAATTGTGTCCAGTGCAGCTAGTTGGTATTTCGCCGAGCTGTCCCATAGGTGACTGCAATATTCCATGCAAGATCGGACTTGAGCTTTATAGAGAGTTAAAAGCTGTCCCGGCGTGAAATATCGCTTGACCTTATTTAGGACGCCCAGCTTTTTGGCTGCAATTTGAGCCTTGGACTCGATGCTGGTGCCGAAGTTGAGCTTCCTGAATATATATATTCAGCAAGGAGCACAGCCTGAGCGAAGCCAACTACACGCGGCTGGCGCTGGCCTAGGCGGCCTACGATAGGCTGTTCACGTGGGTGGTGTAACAGGTATTATATTTATGTATACAGGGTAGAAAAAAAGGGAAACAACCTAAAGTTCCCAAAAACTTAATTCCGAATTAGAATATTCCGAATTTCATATTTTCGAAAAATTAAAATCACGATTATTTAAAATCACGAACGTCAACATTCCGAATAGTATAAACAAGATTTATCAATTTTCCGATTTTTATAAGTCCGAACAAACAAAAACCCGAAATGTCCGAAAAACGAAATTCCGATTTTCATATTTCCGAAAATTCATTGCTGCTATTGCAAATCTTTTTTTGTCGTGGCAACCCCCTGCAGCTTGTCCATCCTTGCTTGCATGCATGATTCATGCATTCTTAATCAAAATCATATATCATAACATATATTGATTTTAAATATTGTCTTTAAAAGTGAACATGTTGTGTTTTCAGTAATTGTGCTTCAAAAGTCAGTGGTAGAAACGAATCGCTTCAGAACCGACTCACCTAGTCTTGTCTGCCCTACGATAGAGTGTAATTTAAACCCGCGTAGGCGCGGAGGGGCGAGGCGGCCCGCGAGCTGAGGAGCAGGTGGGTTAAACGCTCGCCGCCGTAGCTGAGGCTGGCTGGCGAAGCCAGCCCGCAAGCTGAAGCTGCGGTGGTGAGCGTAACTCCATAGCCTCGCAGAGCAGGAGCCGTGACAGAAGCCATGCCTGTTGCATGTTAGCTTGCATGCTGCGAGCTTGCTTGCATGCTGCATGCTTGCTTGCATGCTGTATACTTGCTTGCTGCATGCTGCTGGGGGCTTGGCAGCATGTGATCATTAACAGATAAACCTAAACCAAATCATAACTTTCGATTATTTAATAATTCGGAATTTTGATATTCGGTATTCGTATTTTTGAGACTTCGGATTATTGTTGAGTCGGAATTTTAATTATTAGGAATACTAATGTTCGGAATTTTGATTTTCGCAATTGTAAACATTCGAGATTATGTAATTTCGGATTTGTAATAAAAGTATATAATATATATCGGAATTGTGATATTCGGAATTCTGAACCATTAGGAATTATATATAAAATTGGGAGTTTTGAAATTCGTGACTGTGAGCTTCGGAATTAAGTTTTTCGTATTTATGTAGCGTACCCAAAAAAAGACCGTGGTTGGAGGAAAGTACCCTTAATATTGATGTTGGCAAATTTTACTGAAAGGAGACGTTCCTTTATATTTAAAAATAACTAAAACTGCACTTAAAGATTTTTGAAAAATCACCTGCTTGAGCCTGGAATCGAACCAGTGAAATGTGAAAGAAAAACATCCTGTATTTTATGATACCAACCGAAAGAGCAACAAAGTATCTTAAACAACATAGTATCTTATAATTAAGACACCATAACTTGATACCAAAGGCGACATGTAACGAATTCGGTCTAAGAATACGTCTGTGCATATGTGAAAATGGGTCTCATTTGTAGCAATTCATAAGTTAAGTGAACTATGTTATTTAGATAGTAAGTAAATTAATGTTTAAAAGAAATAGGTCCATAAGAATGACTCTTTTGGTTTGTATCAAAAAAAAAAGTTTGTAAAGGTGATTTTTTTTCACATTTCTCCGGTTCGATTCCCGCCTCAAGCAGGTGATTTTTTTAAATTTTTTAAACGGACAGCGTGAACCTTAAAGGACTTGTCGTAGAATGCATTGGAATTTGCAAACTCAAGTTCTCCGATGATCTCAAGAATCTTGTGATTTGGTGAAACGAGGACTATTATTGCAGTGTAATATTTTTTCATACACTACAACATAGTATATGAAAACGAAAATTTTAACCACAGATTTCAACTGTCTGAAAGTAAACACCTATCTGTACCTGCAGTCCTTATTTATTTTGCAGCCGTGTATGTGACTTTCCTAAAGCGTATGAATACTCACGATGTTAATCCTTTGTGTACCTACGCCATTATGCATATCCCACTTTCATGTCAGCAACACTACTCCAGAAGTTAATAGATAGTCGCGTACGAAATGAAATTTACTTATATACATCTGCGTTTTCGTATTGCTACCTGTGTCTAGGTAGGAACATGAAAACGGTTTACGATCTTGTAAATTAGGTTACTTTTGCAATGCCAGACCACTGATGCGTGATTAAATTAAAATGTTTAGATAATCTCCTCATTTCTGATTCGATCCCGCAGAGAAACTCCGAGCATAGCCCACTTCATTCCTCTGCCCTCAGAGCAGATGCTTTTTAATAACTGTTATGATTAAGTATTGATCGTCACTGCCCTTACAGCATTTCGTCCTATTCCAAGAATGTTTGCGTCATCGCTATTATAGCCAAACACGGTTATATTATTTACAAAGCAGTTCGTCAAACAAACTTTCGTATAACGACGTATTCATCGGGAAATCATGTCCCTAATTGGTAACCCAAAATGTTACTGCGACGTTAGACAGCACCTATATACAAACAATAAAGACTTACTTTAATAAGTACTAATTAACTAAAGCGTCATTGAAATTAGTTATGTCATCGCAACTTTCGACAGGTATTGTAGGACGTCACCACGTTTACCAGCAAGTGTGTGACTTCAAACCCACACAGGGAAACAAAACTTATTAATTAACCAAACCTATGACCTCCTTCATAGACGAAGGCGCCTTAGGACGGAGTAAGATCGTAATGTCCAAAATCTGGTCATCATCAACATCGTCAGTCTATAAAGGACCTACAGCTAGGCACAGGCCTTCCGCATGGACAACCCATAACTCACCACGCTGGCCTAAAACGGCTTAGGGTGGATTCGACCAAACTTGAATAAGAATTACTCCGAGATAAGTCCATACGAATTCGGCGTTTAATCTAGGTATAAAACCTTATTCCAGTTTGGTCGAATCCACCCTTAGTGGGTTAACGACTGCCATCTTATGACAACAACCGGGACCAACGACTTTACGAAGCTAGGAGGAGGAGCTCGAGATGTAGGTACTATCGTTGTTAAAATTGCGTTTTATATTTACTATTCGTCGGTTTGAGCGCAATATCGCGGAGCCAACAGTGGTCGAAAATATAACAAATGATACTTCGCGCGTATAAAATAAATTCAATTTTTATTTATACAGACCGACGACCGACTATTTGTAGATACAAAACGCAATTTAAAACATAAAAAGTGGTTTATTTCAACACACAGAAAATGTATAAATGTCTTCGTAGGTCATTTTCCAGCATGCTCTATTCTCTGAGCCGTGAGCACTCAGCAATCTCCGGAGCTTCGTCCTTGCTAACAATTAGGGGTATTTCCGCGTTTTCCGGCTTTCTGCCGTCATCAAAGGGTGAGATAGTGGTAGTCCGTAAATACTTAGTTGTTTATAAAAGATGAATAACTACTTGCTTAACATTTATATCTGAGGTGATAAGATATGAAATGTTTTGCGGTGTTCGTAGGCGATACGCGGAGCCCTAGGAGTTTTTAATATTATTATTATATCCTAATTAATGGCTATCGCATTTAGCATTAAGCCAATTTTAAGTGGTACATATTTTTAAGTACATTTAGTAGGTATTGTACGGTAGATTGAAAAAAAATGGAGTCTCACAACACGTGTTGTTGCTAAAAGAACACGGGAGAAACTCCCTAAGAGTATTCTATTCTAATTGACGATAATGATTTAACGATAATTAACCAATAATTTTTTTTATTAAAATAATTTGTAAATATTTTATTTTTACAAAATTAATTTTGCGATTTTTTATCTGTGGATTACAAGACCCAAAACACGGGCGGCAAGGGGCGGCCATGATCACATTTCACAAAATTATCAAAAACTATCTGTCAGGTTTCAGGATAAGTTTCTTTTTTATTGAAATGTGACGTCACAGAGCAAAATGTCACGTGAGCAACCGTTTTCGCACGAAATTTGAAATCAATAAAGAAAAATATGTTTATTTCTGTTAAATATAGGTTTTTTCGAGAAAGAAAATATTGTACGGGTATAAAACTCGGACCAAATTGGTCCGAGGTATAAAATAAGCGTTTGTAAGTAGCTAATTATAATTACGCACGCAGCGTGTTAGGAGCACCGATTTGATAAGTGTAGTGCACAGACAGATGACAATCCGTTTTAATTTTGGGGGGCAAAGGATAAGCCGCTCACTAAAAGAATACTACCAACCCCTCACTTCCCTTGGGTCTCGTAAAAGGCGACTAACGGACTAAAGACTGCACCTATATCCAACAGCATAGAGCGGCGATGGACTCACCACCTAACGCTGTGCATATGCTCAGTTGTAATTTGGTGAAATGTAGACTAAGGCAGTGGACTACCACTGCGGTCATTGTTAGTCTCTGACTAACTTTTTGGGGATAACACTCGTGGCATACGATATGTATAAAAATGCAATAAAACGTTTTTTTAAAGTACATAGCTTTTTTTTGCTGCTCGTTAATGTTGATTTTTACTCCCCTACAAGTTTTATTTTCGCCTAAAAAAGTAGCCTGTATTAATTTTTTCCAGGGCCCCATCAATCTACTCAAAAATGTATCAAAATTTGTTTGGCAGCTATCGTGGAAGCTTATCAAACAAACTCACTTTCCCATTTACAATATTAGTTAGATTAACAACAAGTAATCTTAATAAATATTTTACAATACCTTAGTAGGTAGGTGGTAGGTAGTTGTTTCTGAAAATTAGTCGAAATAATTTTCCGAGCGTCAATCAATTAATCAATAGGCATTACGGGCTAAATTTCAGATAGTATACGATTGTCATCTAGCAGCGTTTAATTATATAATTTGCTATAAGATTTATCACTTCACGTTTGAAAGCATTCAAAACTCCATACATACCTACATACATATTGTGGGACGGCATTTACAGGATAATGTCGAAAACAACTGGCAGAACCGAAGACCATATGCTGGAGAAAGACGGAGTAACTCTAAATGCAAAAGGCTCAGCGAAATTACTCGCCACAACTTTTTACCCGGAGAACCTTGAAGAGAGTGACAGCAAGGAACACACAAGCACGCATGACAAAGCCAAGAATGCAAATGTGGGGTCGAATGCTCATACATTCGACCCTCCATTCACGACCACCGAGCTCAAGTCAGCGGTTGATTCCGTCAACCCAAAGAAGGCTCCGGGGAGCGATGGCCTAACAGCCGATATCTGTCTCACCACCTTCTGCACAGATCTACAATTATATCTTGACATAGTTAATAAATGTTTGGAGCAGGGATCCTTCCCAGTTGTCTTGAAGCAGGCGACAGTAATTATACTGGGAAAACCGGGGAAGGACAACCATAAGGAACCTAAGTCATATCGACCTATTGGCCTTCTACCGGTTCTTGGCAAGATTTAAAAAAAATTTTGTTGGGAGGCTAAAACACCATCTTCTTCCGAGAATGAGCCTCGACCAATATGGCTTCATGCCACAGAGGAGCACTGAGGGCTCCCTCTATGTCTTATAATGAATAAAATAAGATCTTACCTAAAACAAGAAGAAAATTATCACAGTGGTTATCATTAGACATAGAGGTACGCCTAGCTGAGGATGGTTGCCCGATAAATCTTTGAAGAATCTCCGATGATTATATGAGCGAGAGGAAGGTTGCTGTAAGGTACGCTGGTGAGGAAGTGATCAGACAGACCAACAAAGGATGCGTCCAAGGGTCCATCGCAGGCCGCATTCAGTGGAACTTGCTATTAGACCCTCTGCTAATTAGCTTGGAGAAGCAAAATGTCACAGCCCAAGCCTTTGCAGATGACGTAGCCCTTATTTTCGTAGGGGAGACAGAAAGTGAGATCCAAAGCATGGCGAACCCAACTCTAGCGCATTTTGAGGAGTGGGGAGTCAAAAATGAATTAAGATTTGCACCGCATAGACCAACAGCTTAACAATCACCAACAAGCTAAAATTTGACACACCCCCGCCTCAACATTGGCGGAGTTGCAATCGAGAACCGCAACAAAATCAAACTCCATGGGCTCACCATTGATTAAAAACTCACCTTCAATGATCACGTAGCCAAAGTATGTAAAAAGGCGGCAAACATATACAGACACCTATCTAGGGCCGCGAGGGTGAACTGAGGATTAGACCCGAACTGTATGCGGTTAGGAAATGTATGCGGCTGCTGCCTGGTCCATGGCTGCAGACAAGATTATGACGGGCAAGCAGCTAAATGCATTGCAACGGGGATTCGCTCTGACAATGTGCAGGGCGTATCGAACCGTTTCGCTTAACTCTGCACTGGTACCTACTGACCGAGACGCTCCCTCTTGACCTCCGTATTAAAGAGGCTGCAGCCCTTTATGAAGTGAGAGGGGAGTGCCCCGGCCAGAACTATGTGGAAGAGATATTTAGACACCACACCCTGCACTACACCTACCACACCAGGCAGAACGCACAAAATTGGAGCTCACGCCTATCACACAAGACACACAGATACACGAACACATGCACGACGTCTCCATATACACAGACGGCAGCAAGATTGATGGTAAGGTGGAGCGGCGCTATCCTTGTGGAATAGCGCAAGTGAAATCCGAGCCATCAAGCTTGCACTGCCGTCATACAGCACCGTGTATCAGGCTGAGCTCCTCGCATTACACAAGGCCTCGGAAGTGTTGCTTGCTAGAAAGGAAGTAACTTTTGGAATCTATAGCGATTCCACGGCAGCTCTCCAAACGGTCACAAACGCGACTTCCCTCCACCCCCTGACCTTTGAAATGAGCAAAAATCTTAGATATGCATCTAACCAGGGCAAACATGTTCGTCTAAATTGGATCAAAGCGCATGCGGGATTAGAGGGAAACGAGAGCCGACCATCTTGCCAAGGAGGCTGCTATAGGTTCCAAAAAGAAACCTGACTATGACTTGTGCCCAGTTTCATATGTCAAGAAAATCATTCCTAATGAGTCTCTTGAGAAATGGTACATAAGGTACAGGTCTAGCGACACATCCGAGGTAACCAAGATCTACTTCCCAGACGCCATAAAAGCTTACCATACCACCCGGAAGCTTACACATACGCACCTTACCACACAGGCTCTCACAGGACACGGCGGGTTTTCCGCATACCTGAACAGGTTCAGGTGTAAGGATAGCCTGTCGTGCGTCTGTAATCCTGATACACAAGAAACCCTCCTACACAACCTCTCCGAGTGCCTTTTACACGCTCGGTAGAGGTTAAACATCGAAATCCAAACAGGTGTCAAGGTAGTCCCGGCAAATTTCGCAAACCTTATTGAAGGAAACTATAGGAAAACATTTTTAGAATATTGTGTCAAAATTGTCACTATTGTAAAAACCGCAACAAGTCATAATAACTTAGAAATTAGATATAGAAAGGAATGACACATCTGCTCATATATGTGTTTAATTTCTAATAATAAAATAAGCATAAAAAAAGGTCAAAATAAACAAGAAAATAAGAAAAGCCAACCGAAAAGAAAATATTTAGACAGCATAGGGATTAAATGCGGAACACCCACCGCTCTATGAATGAATGGTGAAGGATGAATGTGAGGTATACAGTATTAAAGTGCGAGAGGAGTAAATGATAGAAATTGAATGAGAGAGAGAATTAGCGTAAAATAGGCTCCGATCATAGTTAGAGCAAGCAGTAAAAAAACACGACTATTATCCCCGTAGGGTTAGTCAGAGACTAGGGAATGAGGACCGCAAAAGCTGTCATCTGCCATAGTCCACTTTTCACCAAATAGCGACTGCACAGCGCTCAACGTGACAGGTAAGGAGCCCATCGCCGCTCTATGCTGTTGGATGTATGTGCAGTCTTTAGTCCGTTAGTCGCCTTTTACGACACCCAAGGGAAGAGAGGGGGTGGTAGTATTCTTTCACCGCTACCCCACACGGTTAACTCCAAAACTCCATTTCGACGATAAAGCGAGCGCGAATAAGGAATAAGAACCGCTTGCCTCAACTTTTAGCGAATGAGCTCAAACTATTGAATTCAAATATCCATTATATTGCCTCCCTCTTAAATTCCCACTAAAAGGGGTTTTCGGGGAAATAAAATATTCACCAGCCTCAAGGTTTTTGCTGAACGTTTGAGGTTCCCAGAAATGGAAGGTTCATCGATATTTAAGAATTCATACACGCGTACGACATACATACACTAAAAAAGCTGTGGGTTATGCTGAAAGCAGGGTAATTTTTTTATATACGCAGCATCTGTCGCAAAACAGGGTAGTTTGGCGACACTGTGTATATAGCGGTTATAAAAATTTGCTGTTTACTATTTATATTAATACTAGTAGTCAGCCCGCGATGTGAACTCCTCGTGAACGTCATGTATTCCGTGACGAACTTCCCGAAAGTCATTTCACATTTACATACATAATACACATGGTACATATAATCATGACTATTATCCCGAAGGGTTAGTCAGAGACTAGGCAATGAGGTCAGCAATAAGCAATCCTCTGCCATAGTCCACTTTTTACCAAATAGAAAGAAAGAAAGAATTAAAGTTTATTTGGCGTAAATATACAACTACTAGTCAATAAACAGAATATTGGGGGTTAAAGTTGCTCGCGTCCGTAGGTTTACCCTTGAGACCCTACACGTGATCCCTGGGTGGTGCTAAATGAGTAACACTGACTGAGTGGTAAAGCCATGCTGCGTTGCAGCACGCATTGGGCTGGCTCGCCCGGCGTAATACCACCCTCTCACGAATATTCGGCGTGAAATAACGGCACTTGGTGCTGTTGTGTTTCGTCTGACCAGTGAGGGTTCCGGAGGCCCCTACCCCTCCCCCCCTCCTCCTCCCAATTCCTATTCCTTCCTTAAACCTATTGGTCCCTCGGCAACGCGTCTGCCTTTGATTTTCCTCTTTGAGATTCCTCTAGATTTGCGGGTGTCCATGGGCGGCGGTGATTACTCTCCATCAGGTGATTTGCCTGCTCGTTTGCCTCCCTGTTTTATAAAAAAAATAAAAAAAATACAGATATAAAAAACATGCCAAATAGGTCCCCGCTCAGCCTAAACCGAAGCACAAGTGCCACGACGCTGGTATTCTGCGGATATCATTTATAAAAAAAGTAATACTTAATAATAAAATAAAATAAATAAAAAAACAGCGAGTGCACATGTGCTCAGCGTGACAGGTGGTGAGCCCATCGCCGCTCTAAGCTGTTGGATGTATGTGCAGTCTTTATTTCGTTAGTCGCCTTTCACCACACCCAAAGGGAAGAGCGGGGGTGGAATATTCGCTCACCGCTACGTGACACAGTTTTTTAATCAATTCAGAATCGAATTAAATATTTTTTAACAATTACTTTACGGGACATTATTGAGGTAAAACCTGCTGGGTTATACCTAGAAGTGGGTGTTTTTTTTTAATTCAGCTGCTCCCCGCTTTTTGCAGAATTCTGTTTTCTGTTTTTCTATTTATTTTTTTTCTATGCAAGGGTTTTTTATTGAACTGCAGCTTTATGAGCTCAACTCTATTTTTATTTTCTTTTGGTTTTCATTTCTTTCCCTTTTTATTTTTAAATTCTTTTTACTTTTTACTTTATTACAAAGTAGGCGGTTGCGGGTTGATATGATGATGATGATTAAGGTAAAAAAAATCACATCCGGACACACAATTGTCACCTAGGTTTGGATGTGTTGGGACATAGGTACTACATTGTAACTGTGTCGGCAGTTTTAACCAACCACGCGGCCGGGAATAGTTTCGACACCAATCGCTTCCCCGCGTTCAATCTGCACTGTAGTCACACACATTCGGTATCGAAATTTCTTATACAGGGTAAATTTTGGACCCCCCGCCAAAAATAAATATGGGGTATAAAAAGTAATAACAAAATATTTGACGTAAAAATAATAAATGTTTTCTATTTTTAAATATAATTTATTGGCTGCTTTGTAAATCCTATATTTCTAGGTGCGTGCGCTCACCCTCGCGGTTCAAGCGAACGGAGCGCCGTCATTGGTGGAAGGGGGAATAAATAGCGATCACGCGCATGCGCTTTGAAAACGAGGCGGCCGCGCGCTAGGTGACAATGATTTTAATTTTCGTAAGAAAGAATTGAGACAAAAATGTGACAAAAAAATATGGTTTTTTTATTTGATTATTTGGCTGTACTGCTGTTATAGGATCACGCGAATTTTTGATTATAGATTCACGCGATCTAATTTTTGGCGGGGGGTCCAAAATTGACCCTGTATTCAATGTGTAACTTAAATAATATATTGTGAACAATATGTAATAGTTGTATCGTGTATTCAGTCAAAATAATCGGACATTCGTGAACTGAAGTCTGAGTTTACTTACGACTTCTCTAATGAAGTAATGCAATTGATGCAATATCTACGCACAGATAAATCAATTGAACGTCAACTATCAAAAGATTTATCGTAAAGGTAAATTAATATGTTTTACGTATAGGCACGTTAACGTTCTAAGTAAGCTTGGGCGGAATTAGTAACCTCATTTCCGACGAGACAGTCAAACAGCCTGGCTGGGTGATACAAAATTCATAAAGCACATGAAACTAGCCAACTGGGGGCTATTCAGCCTCCTTATTAAAAGCCTGACGTCGGCGGCCATGCATGGAAGATGGAGTGCATATTACAGCTCTATATTACAAGCCAACAGTTTTATTAACTTACAAAGGTGTGATGCAATTAATAACGATTCATTAACACGAGAGTTAATGAGAATGTTGTTTTATGAAGTTGTTGTACGTTTTAGGGTAATAAATTAATTCTTATACTAAAAATATGTATATGCACGGCTGTGAGGCCTAGAGAATAACCCTCAAAGAAGGGAACAAATTTCGGTAGAAAGAAAGATCTGGAGAATGATTCTAGGGCGAGTACGTACACTAGATGGGATTTGGAGGAAGAGGCAGAATGTAAAGCTAGAAGATCTGGTAACCGAGCCCAACGTCATGTTTGGTCACACTAACCTAAGACTATAATAGCTCGTTAGATTAGTTGTTAAGTCTTAACTATAAGTTAGTTAACTGTTTTTTTATTATATTTAGTATTGACGTCAATAAGTGCCTTTAAAGGTTTACATTGAATAAATAATTTGACTTGACTTGACTTAACCTCTTCTCTGTCATGAATACTCCTAGAGGTTACCTAACTGACTAACAATTGAATTTCTATTGTCTGGTTTTACTACAGCTGAGCCTAAATCATCTTTCTACTATTGATGCGTTATAAATTTGACGTGAAACCATCATAACACTAGCATGGGGAGATTGGGTCATAACCTACCACAATGGCACAGTGCGCATAACACAAGCATGGGGAGATCGGTCATAACTACCACAATAATGCGGGTTGGTGGGTTTTAACGACTGTCATCTTTCGACGACAACCGTAGTTATAGAACTAGGTAATAATTATCTCCGCGTGCTTCAGAAGGCACGTAAAGCCGTTGGTCCTGGTTGTCATCGAAAGATGACAGTCGTTAAAACCCACCAACCCGCGTTGAGCCATTGTGGTAGGTTATGGCCCAACCTCCGCATGTGTTGTTGTCCATGTAGTAAGGCCTGGGCCCAGCAGTGGGATGTTTAAAGGCTGATGATGATTTGAATAATCTCTAAAGTTTAAATTAAAAAAGTATGAAAACTTATTGACAGTTAGTATCAAGTAAGTTCCTCATTAACTACTTAAGCTAGCAGTCAGTAAGCAATTTTCCTATAATTGCAGTGCAAATATTAAGAGCATTCGCCGGTCTCGTTCAAGCGTTAAGTTCAAAACTAAAAGAAAACTTTATATGAATGCTTCGTTCTTTACCGTTAGTAAACGAAGAGTTTTTATTCGCGCCGCTTACAGAGCAAGCTAACTCAGACTATATATTTTTTTAAACTATTTGAACATGGTGCAATAACCAAATTATATTTTTTATTATTACTAACGCGATTTTAACACGTTAACAATAAGGATTCCACGAATGTCGACAATACAATATTTACATAGCAGTTTATCAAACAAACTTTTTAATTGAGACGTATTCATCGCGAAAACATATTAATTGAATATTTAGTCGTGTTATCCCAGACAGAATAATAATACGCTTGTTAAAACGTATGTTAGTGTCAGCAACCAAGGTTTCGATTTCCCAATTTTCAATATTTCAACCATGGTTCTAAAATTAAAATAAGTGCACTAAGTCACTAAGGCAAGATTATGGTAGTTTTCGACCGCGCACCGGAAGACGCAGTGTGGGCAGGACTCCAACAAGGTGGTCCGACGATCTGGTGAAGGTCCCAGTTAGCCGCTGGATGCGAGCAGCACAACACCGGTCGTGGTGGAGATCCTTGGGGGAGGCCTTTGACCAGTCAGGATGTCCTTTGGCTGGTGATCATGATGATGATTGTGGTAGTTTTACGAGTAAAATAAATTGTTATACTTATTCCTTGCTTAGCCGCTATGCCACACGGCTCAGCCATTATATCGCATAATTATTATAGCATACAAACATACAATCACGAAAATTATCCCCGAAGGATTAGTCAGAGACTAGGCAATGCGGACAACAAAAGCAGTCCTCTACGATAGTCCACTTTTCACCAAATAGCGACTGCAGATGTACTCGGCGTGACAGATGGTGAGCCAATCACCGTTCTATACTGTTTGTTGGATGTATGTGCAGTCTTTAGTCCTTTAGTCGCCTTCTACACCCAATCGAAGAAAGGGGGTGGTAGTAGTAGTAGTATTCTTTCACCGCTACTCGACACGGTTAGACACAAAATTATTATCGTGTACAAATAGGCCTATATGAGAAGTAGCCTACTGCATGAGCTATTTATTCAGTAAGTTACGCTCAAATAAATCAGCGTCGTATAAGCAATGCCATTCGTCTCGCTCCAATATGCCTCTCACGGCGCCCCGGTGATTAATAGGTGGAGTCACTGGATACCCATTGTTGCATGAAATCCAAGAATATTTTCTAACTTTAATGATACGTGTAACTGGCCTACGAGATTATGAGGTACTTTAATGATACGTCAAACTGGCCTACGAGATTATGAGGTACTTAAATGATACGTGAAACTGGCTTAAGGTACTTGCACATACGAAGGCCCACTTTGAAAACGCGCACTTGACGCTGCCTAAAACATCCGAAATTTGCGCCCACATTCACCTTGGCCATACATTAAATGTGCAACAGCGCCAAATCACTTCCGCGCCGAAATTTTGTTACAACTCGTTCATTTCTCTCTGGACGCCGTCGATGTCGCGTGTTTACAACCTCGTTGTGATTGTTAGTGCCGATTTTTCTACAAATAGTGTCAGTTTTCGAGTGATTCTATCATCATGTTGTTAAATAATCATTCGAGAATAGAATACAATGGTAAGTTTACCGATTATTTTGTTATTTGTGATTATATGTTAATTTTTCCGCCACTTTGAAAAATCCATAGTGTGGCCTGGGCCTACATAGGGGCTCATGGGCTTTACTAAATCTATTAAAATGGCAAATGCGCATCGATAATACTTAAGTGCTTAAGTATGAATTAAACGAAATTAGTTTGTTTAGATTATTTATTTTTCATGCCAAACTAGTGAAGGTATTTTAAAATAGACACAATAACGTGTAGGTGATTTGAACTCGCATTTCATATTTTGTATACTTATTAATGAGAATTTTAGTATTAACTATTGGGGGTTAAAGTTACTCGCGTCCATAGGTTTACCCTTGGAACCCTACACGTGACCCCTGGGTGGTGCTAAATGAGTGACACTGACTGAGTGGTAGAGCCACGCTGCCTTGTAGCACGCATTGGGCCGGCTCGCCCGGCGTGATACCACCCTCTCACGAATATCCGGCGTGAAATAATGGCCCTCGGTGCTGTTGTGTTTCGTCCGGCCAGTGAGAGTTCCGGAGGCCCCTTCCCCCCCCCCCCCTTCTCTTAATTTCTATTCCTTTCTTAAAGGTCGGCAACGCATCTGCGACTCCTCTCCTCTGGTTTTGCGGGTGTCCATGGGCGGCGGTGATTGCTTTCTATCAGGTGACCCGCCTGCTCGTTTGCCTACTTCTCATATAAAAAAAAACTAATATTAGTTTTTCTTTTATTCGATCATGGATCCACATCCACTACCAAATAAAAAAAGAGGCCTTTGGACTGAAGGAAATTTTTAATGAGAAAGTTGTTCCTAAAGCTAAAGAAAAATATAAATTATTCTATAGCCCTAGTAAGGCCCACTTAAAATTTGAGTGGCAAAATGAGGACTGAATATTTAGATTCTTGAATTACTAGTGTCTAGATTTTCGATTTTGTCATCAGAAATAATTGTTTTTTAATTGTTTTACAGCAAAAATTTACTTTTATGACTATTTTTATTTTTCGTACATGGGTCAAGGCCCAGTGTGCAATTTATTATTATATCTCTAAAAATATAGGTTGAATAACTTATATTTAAAACAGCTTAGCATGATTTGTGAATTATTTTTTAGAAATATTAGATAGATTTTGTGTAACAGTTAGTCAAAAACGTGCCTTAGTAAGGGACTGTGCCTTTAACTGGGCCCACTACAGTGTTTTTTAGAAACCTTACTTACAATAGTTTTTAGTAAGAAAATTTGTTTTTTTAAATAATTTTTAGAAGGATAATAAACCATTACATCATTACAAATAGTTGTTTTTATCAAACCTTTTAACCATAATTTTTTATTGAGATTTTAAATAAGGTGGGCCTTCCTATTTGCCAGTACCTTACGAGATTATGAGATACTTTTTATGACTGAACAAGCCAACAAGCAAATGAGACGTGTGGTATTAGCGGCACACTAAAAAATACTACTAACCGCTCTCTCCACTTGGGTGTCAGAAAAGGCGACTTACGGACTAAAGACTGCACATACATCCAAAGCCTCAAGCGGCGATGGGCTCACTACCTATCAAATAAGCTTGCCGTCCCTAGTTTTAGACTTCATAAAACAGGTGGCTCTTTCTTGGGTAAATGTGTAACGTTTTATAACAAACTTCCACTAAATATTACTGAAATGCCTTTACGTACATTTAAAGCCCATGTTAAAAAAAACGCTCATGAGTAAAGGTTATTATAAAGTGGATGATTATGTAAATGACAAATATGTATGGACATAGTGCATGTACGAGCATAACATATTAGTAATTTGTATATTGTCTAATTTGGTAACGACATATTGTTTTGTAAATGTCGTTACTTCTATATTATTATAAATCTGTGGAGTTTCTTGCGCCCGTTCTTCTCCACAGCTAAAAGACTTTCTGAATTTCTGGTGCCCATCCACCCAAATAAATTTAGACGATTCAAAATGCTTATTTAAAGTTTATTTGACGACCTCCTTGGTGGAGTGGTTTGTACACCGGTTTTCATGGTGTCGCCATCTCTGAGGTCCCGGGTTCGATCCCCGGTCGAGTCAATTTAGGAATTATTGTTTTTCTAAATTGTCTTGGGTCTGCGTGTGTTCTATGTATATTAAGTATGTATTTAAGTATTTTAAGTATGTTTATCCGTTGTCTAGTAACCATTTAACTAGTGTAAGAAGTTTAAAAAAAATTGAATAAAGAAATTTTGAGTTTTTTTTTAGTTTTATGACGATTATCTGAGCACATGTGCAGTTGTAATCCAGTGGAACGCGGACTATGGCAGTGGACTGCTTCTGCGGTCCTCATTGGCTAGCTTCAGACTAACCCTTTAGGGATAATAGGCGTGTAGGATAAAATGATGGTAAGTGACGATAAAGCTGAGGAAGCCATATTCACTCGGAAAACTAAACCACTGAAAAACTGAAAAACTATCGGACCACTAGTAATACCTTTTTATCTCATCGTAAAAGAACTATAATGTTTGTATGAGAATAAATATCTTTAAACCTACTATGCTACTAACATTGTTCATAGAGTTCAGTTGCCGTAAAACTGGACATAACAGAAATTCTATTGTAAGTAACGTTTAGGAGTCTTCATGATAGATAGTTAATGCGACAGACTTAGTGGGAATTGAACACAAGACCTCCGTATCTGACACTGATGGGGTTTAACATACATTCATACATCCTACTAATATTATAAACGCGAAAGTTTGTAATTATGGATGGATGTTTGTTACTCTTTCACGTAAAAACTACTCAATGAATTTAGACGAAATTCGGCATACAGATAGTTTATAACCTGGATTAACACATAGGATACCTTTTATCCTGATATTAAAACGAAAACGGAAACCACGCGGGTGAAACCGCGAGAGGCCGCTAGTACATAATATAATCACGACTATTATCCCCGAAGGGTTAGTCAGAGACACTAGGCAATGAGGACCATAAAAGCAGTCCTCTGCCATAGTCCATATTTCACCAAATAGCGACTGCACATGTGCTCAGCATGCCAGGTGGTGACCCCATCGCCGCTCCATGCTGTTGGATGTTTGTTCAGTCTTTAGATTAGATTAGATTAGATAGTTTTATTGCAACAGTTTACATATACAAATACATACAAAACACGAAAATATGTAAAAAACTTAGTTACAATTTGGCGGTCTTATCGCTATGAAGCGATTTCTTCCAGACAAGGAGTCGCTACTCGACACGGTTCTACACACAGATTTTATTAAAAAAGGGCGCTTGCCTCCTATTTTCTGTCATATAAAATTTTCAACGATATTGAAAAACCTTTTTAAAACATAAAAACGAAAACAAGATAGATAAGACGAAGCGTGAACTTTTTCATATCTTTCAACTTTCAAAAAATAATATTCACCCTAACCTTATTCTGAAATAGCATCTCTGAGTTAGTTACGTTACCTGAAACTTCTCCGTTTCAACTTGAAATGGAAGTGAATTCTGAGAAAATATTTGTGCTGCCACTATTAGCACTTTGTGCCCCCAGTAAATGGAAGGTTAGAGAAACTAGACCAATTTATACATTTAACTAGGTAGGTAACCTGGGTGCCGAAATCGTGTACTGCTTTATACATTTAACTAGGTAACATGGGTGACAAAATTGTGTACTGCTTTATACATTAAACTAGGTAACATGGGTGACAAAATCGTGTACTGAGATCTGTAGGCTTACTCTTGAAACACAATTGCATTAATCAATTTCCAATCACAAATCTAAAAAGTGTCAAATGGCACTTTTGTAAGCGACAATAGCGCCACATTGGAATTAAATTGCGTGGAAATTGATTGAACAAATTATTATCAAGATTGCGTTCCGGAATTATCTTTACTTTTCCCAATATCGATACATATTAATCGCATTGGAATTGTATTGAGATTGAGTTTGCGTTTAAGAGTAACCCCCCTGACTGCGATACTGCGATGTACAGTAGAATAGAATAGAAATAAATTTATACAGTATCAAAAAACACAACATAAAAATTACAAATAACAATATTATGTGACACTGAAAGAAAAGGCATCTACTCCGCATTGTATAGTATGTATATTATTGTAATAGTATATATTGTTGTAGTAAAGCCGCGACGCTCAAGCTCGCTGGTCTTCCGTAGATACCTAAACTAAAACTAAAAAGCTTGGTTGAATGCTCTAAGCTAAAGAGCGCACAACAATTTAGTGAATTAACAACATTATAATAACAACCTACATTAATATGTATTTACAAACATAAATAGTAAGCCAAACCAAATTTTATACAAAGTACACCAACATCATTAACATAATATAATTTTAAAACTACAAAAAAATATTTATAAAACTGACACAAATGGGCTATCAAACACTGAAAGAATTTTTCAAATCGGACCAATAGTTCCTGAGATTAGCGCGTTCAAGCAAACAAACTCTTCAGCTTTATAATATTGGGTGTGTAATGTTTGATATAAAAACTTATGATCTAACGTTCATTCAATATAATAACAACTGACTTGATATAATAAACAATTAATATAATTTTAGAATCTATAATTTCATGTGATATAATGTCCATATGAAATAATAAACATTTTAATATAATAATCTATTGGTATAAAACATTATTCATATAATACTCGGACCCAAAGGGCACCATCCAAGAAAGAAAGCAAGCAACATGCGAACAAGCATGCAGCATGCTAGCAATCATGCAGCATGCAAGCAAGCATGCAGCATGCTAGCAATCATGCAGCATGCAAGCAAGCATGCAGCGTGCAAGCAAGCATGCAGAATGCAAGCAAGCACGCAGCATGGAAGCAAGCATGCAGCTGGCATGGTTTCTTTCACGGCTTCAGCGCTGTGGGGCTCTGGCGGTCCCACGCGAGCTTATCGTTGCAGATGGCTTACGCTCACTACCGTAGCTTCGGCTTGCTGGCCGACTCCGCCGGCCAGCCTCAGCCACGGCGTGGAGCGTTAAAGCCACCTGCTCCTAAGCTCGCGGGCCGCATCGCCCCTCCGTGCCTACGCGGGCTTAAATTACACTCTAGGGTATATAGGGCAGACAAGTCTACGTGGAGTCGGTTTTGCCGCGATTTGTTTCTGTCACTGACTTTTGTGGCACAACCTTACCAAAAACACGACGTATTAACTTTTAAAGATTTTTTTAAAATCAAATTGGTGTTAAAATGCTAATTTTATTTTAAAGTAAAAATATATCAAATGAAGATATAGAATATGTTATTATACCAATATCCTGTATAGGTGTACAGAAAAAGTTGTTATAGAACATGAGTATTATATCAAATGACTAGTATACGTAAAGTTGTTATGGGAAGTGTATATAGATCAAGTAAAAATTACATCCAGTGAACGTTATGTCCTTTGTAATTAGTTCATATGTCATTATATGAAATGATACGCACCCGTTTAGAATAATGGACTATGATGAACATAGTATTTTGACGTGGGAAAAGCCGTGGTCATAGTTTTTTGCAGTAGTTAACCACTAACTTTTGGGGGTTCCAGTCACTCCCATCCGTAGGTTAACCCTTGAGACCTTACGTGAACACTGGGTGGTGCTAAATATCTGAGTGGTAGAGCCACGCTACGTTGCAGCACGAATTGGGCCGGCTCGCCCGGCGTAATACCACAGAATAACTATTAGTACTGTAATACCCTTTGACGGAACATCGACGTGAATCAATGCCACTCATTGCTGTCCCATTCTTCCCCCTCGCCCCATCTTAATTCCTACACCTTTCTCAAAGAGCCTACTCAATCCTTAAGGTCGGTGACGCATCTGCGACTCCTCTGCCTTTGCGGTTGTAAAGAGGTAGTTTAATATATTGACAACTTTGATAAGGATAAATCGCCGAGGATAGGATTAGGGTGCAAGAAGGCTTCAAGCAAAAGTTCACAGATGAAATGAGGCCGTCAGACCAGACCACTTTAGTTTTAGTTTGTGCCTAGTAACGGGCTTAGTATTGGTTTTAGATGTGTCCATGGGCAGCTGTGATTATAACCCATAAGCTAAAAAAAATGTATGCATAAATAAAGTGTCGCGTAGCGGTGAAAGTATTCTATCACCCCATCTCTTCCCTTTTGTGTCCTAAAAGGCGACTAACGGACTAAAGACAGCACATACATTCAACCGCAAAGAGCGGCGATAAGCTCACCACCTTCACGTTGAGCACATGTTCAGTTGCTATTTAGTGAAAAGTGGACTATAGGACT
Organism: Scoparia ambigualis; assembly: GCA_963921215.1. Lineage (NCBI taxonomy): Eukaryota > Metazoa > Arthropoda > Insecta > Lepidoptera > Crambidae > Scoparia > Scoparia ambigualis. The sequence goes on along the minus strand of OY992517.1, from coordinate 26,591,555 downwards.
GCTTTTGCTGTCCTTATTGCTTAGTCTCTGACTAACCCTTCGGGGATAGTAGTAGTATATATATGTACGCAATATTCATCAAATATTCATCATCAGCTTATAAACGTCCGCTGCTTCGCCTAGGCCTAGGCTTCCTTCATGTACAATCGCACGTAGGGAGATTTGGCCATAAGGTTCTGAGAAATATAAAAATAAGATTTATTTTTCATACTTATCAATTTTAAAAATATGCAAAGAAAAGTAAAATTAAAAAAGCACTTCGAAAACCAATATGAGGTTTATAGTGAGTGATTTCAACAAGTCAAAGCCTACGTCGATACAATTACAAAAAAAAATAACAAATCAAAGAAGTAACCAATTCAAACAAAACATATATAAATATTACGTTATACTAGCATAGCATACAACACAAGACCACGAATGACTACAGATTAGGAAGTGAGACTTTAGTTTCACTTACAAGTTAATATACAGCCATCCAAAATCCGTAGGTACCCTATGTTTGGAATAAAGTTCACGTTATGTCGCCGCTTACAACGCGCTCGGAACCGATTGGCTGATTTATTGCCCTTTAGATCTTCGCTATTCCCAGTAGATCCACGTGACGTAAGTAAGTAATATTGAGTAACGTAATATTCTTACACTTTTAAACTTTTGCGTTCCATTATGCACACATGTTTGAACGGGATACGCAAGTCATTTAAAGTTTATGCCGCGGTCGGTAAGGGGTTAATGTTATTTTCATAAACAGTGTTTAGAAGGCATAAGGATTTCAATATATAGTGGAGTTGAATAAATAATAGACAATTTATCAACTTCACCTTTTTTTTAGACGATCTCGATGCCTTTGTGGGAAACTGGTGGGAAAGCGCCCAGGATAGAGATGCGTAGAAGGGTTTGGGGGAGGCCTTTGCTCAGCAGTGGGACAAAATAGGCAACTTCACTTAAGGCGACAACAGGATACGTAAACGCTTAAAACGGCTACGCCCATTTCCCCGCGCCCCGCTTGCGACTCTCGTCACTCAATCGTAACATTTAAAAATCGCGCACAGCGGTCAACGCACGGTCAAAGCAAACGAACATAAACGCTATGGAGTCGCGAGATTCTTCAAAATTTTTAGTTTTTACCCACCCACGACGATGTGGAACAGAAAGCTTTTGCCCATTGTCCTTTATGCTTATTAATTTTCGACGTTTTTTTTATGCTTAAGTTTTTATAAAAAAAGATATTTGAATGATTAAAAATGTGAATTAAAAATGTCAACCTTATTGGTTAGGTACTAATGTTTTCCAAAACTCATTTCAGCCGTTACTTTATTTTACTTCAAAAACTCCAATTTCTATTACTTACCACATTATCAAAACGATAATTGGAAATCATATTTAATTTTATTCCATTAAGTAATAACTTAAGTTCAAAATTCATTATGATTTATCATTTTTCACCTTTCATCCCAAAAAAACGATAAATGACCTATAAATTTTAGCCGTTTGTGTCGCTAGGGGAGAGATACTTGCCCGCTATTTTTTATCGTACCAGGATACGTATGTTTACACAATTCTATGACCACGGCTTATATTTCGGTTCGACGCGATTCTGTTTCGGCGTGCAGTGGTACTGGGGGTAGCGATGCGCATTTGTCTGGCACAGACTATAAGCTCGTTAGATTAGTTGTTAAGTCTTAACTATAAGTTAGTTAACTGTTTTTTTTATTATTATTTGTATTGACGTCAATAAGTGCCTGTAAATAATAATAAATAAATAAACTTTCCTACACTCACACCAATTATCTAGCCCAAGAGAAGCTTCGTTATGAAACTCGTTAAATGGTTACTAGACAACGGATAAACATACATAAAATACTTAAATACATACTTATTTTAATAGAAAACACCCAGACCCGAGACAATTTAGAAAACAATCATTTCTAAATTGACCCGACCGGGGATCGAACCCGGGACCTAAGAGATGGCGACACCATGAAAACCGGTATACAAACCTCTCGACCAAGGAGGTCGTCCAGGTGTAAAGGTTTACATTGAATAAATAATTTGACTTTGACTTTGACTTTGATTTTGAAAAGGACTTACACTGTTACATTTACTTTAGCCGTCTTTATAAAGTAGAATAGAACAATATTAATATGCCTAATCTCATCTTATAGGGGTTATAAGGAGTGATCGAGGAAACTTTTGTAGATAACGACAGTAGCAGCATTCATCTGTTTGAGCACTGCAACAATCACAAGTTTACAACCCTCCTGCCATATATGATTATTGCCAATGTCTTCATTTCAATTAAAACAATCATGCATATCAAGCAAGGTCGAGTTTGGCATGACTTGGATTGGTTGCCGCTAGTAGCCAGTATCGTCAAAGATATCATCATCGGAATCCATGGACGGGCCGGGGTCGATTTGTGCAGGGGTATCAGAATCCAAATTCAGGCAAATGTTGTCAGGTTGAGTAGTATCGGAGTACCATTATCAAAGCGTACGTCGAATCGAAAAGAAAATAAAACAAGGAACACAAGAACGCCGGTAACTAGCAGACAAGCACAGTCAATCACACATTCACACCACTGACTAACAACCGGAAGAATGTTTTCTTTAATATTATTTTTTACGGCTCTGGATGCGAGTCCTTTTGAGCCAGTCGTAGAATGAATGAAGTCATTATTTAATGGAAGTTCACTTCGCTGCACTTTACTATAAATGAAGTTGTAAAATGTTGACATTACCGAGAATAACATTATTGTCTGTAACTTTTAAACATACTACCTGTAATCTATTTATTATCATTAAAATATGAATAATGTGTAAAATAATTAAAGTACGAATGTTACCTATAGATAATGCAGCTACTTATTTTTATTCTGCATTAAAATAATAATGAAACTCCTTCCAAAAATAAAAAAATATAGTTATAGGGTAATATAATTTTGTCAAATGGCAACATTGTTTACCCGTATAAAAGATACTTGAATAACAAGACTCATTAAATGATACTTTTTAATTATGCATATTTACACTCCAATAAATGGTCAGAAAATCTTATAAAAATAATTAGGCATAATCGTAATCTTATTATTTTTTGAAAGGTCTGTCTGCGCTAAGACAATTCTGTGCATTGTCCTTTGATAGCTGTTCCAAGGCAACTTTTTATGTGTCCGACGAATAATTTAAATAAAATTTAAAACATTTATAATTTATAATACTTACTAAAAATATCAATCAATAAATTAATATTATAATCATAAAAAATATTCAATTTCATAGCTAGTTAGATGGTTTTATTAAAAAAATTATTGCACATAGCGTCTCCACAGGTTTGTCCTGCAATGCTATTCTCTAAGTGACACATAGACGCTGCGCGGCGCGTGGCTGCGCGCATGGTTGTGATCTGTTGTCTCTTTCCAATTCTATGAAGATAAAAGAGACAGAGTCAATTCTCAGCGCTGCGGCAGCCGCTGCTACCAAGGCTATATGTTTCGCTTAGAGAATCGCACTGCTGATTGTTCGTACAGCGTTGAATAAACACCAACTAACGTAATCTGACCTCTACTGACGTGCAAAGTCTATGTCAGAGCTAGGTCCAGCTTGTAATGTATATATCAAGATTTTGTAAGACTTTGAATGTCTATCAATTTAATAAAATGTTAGGTATTATCTACTCCCGCAAAAAAGGAGTAGGTAAGTAAGTAATATAATGTTCAAGCAAGAGGTTATAAGAGCAATTACTGTAAAAGTTAACTTAGTAAAGTTACTGTATAAGCCGTAGCATATGTCTGGTACGTATGAGTGTTCGAGCGGAAGGTCGAGATGCGCAGAGGGCCTAGTCAATTGGCAAACAAATGAAACGCTACGAAATCTTCGCTACGATAAACCGAATGTATGGGATTGACATAAGCAAAAGTTACCTACGACGTAAAATTTACGCTAAAATAGACCTAATTGACAGTTTGACAAGCCAAGAATCGCTAATCTAGCGATCACTCAAACATTGAAGATAAAAATTCACACAAAATGGCGATTGTTTGATCAGCTGATGAAGGAATAGTTGTGTTGTGTTGAAAGTTTTGTTTAAAATGCTCTTTTTAGGGCTATTGTGGACTGCGATAATCAAGTGCTCAGGCGCTAAGGAAGAAATGTTTCCCTACGTTACTTGGAGCAAAGTAACGAAATCGAGTTTGTTGTACTTGTGAATAGTTCTCAGAGTTCTCGTTTACGAACTTTAAAATATTTAGCTAAGGTCTGCCGGGAATTGCGTGCTGTTATAGTTGTTGCGATGTGAGTGACCAAATAAATGTGTGTCATGCAACATTTTCCGCAACGAAGAGCAAGTCGCTGCATAACAATTTGTAGGGGCTCTCAAACCATACAAACATTTGGGCCAAATAAATCCACCTAAGTACCTTTAATCATGACAAGAAAGGTCAAGATTAAGACAACAGTAAGGGACTTTTTGTATAAATATTAAATGTAACCTATCCATAATGTCCATTTATCAATTTATAACTTAGATTGCCTATTTGTTTTACAGGTTCCAATGAAGATTTAATTTGCCAGGTAGCTTAGAGTATTAAACCAAGGCTCTAAGTGTAGTAAGGTGTACCTATTGACTATACCCTATAAATCTTATACAGACAAGCATCTTTCTTAATAGGAAAAGATATCAGTCCTTACGTTCAAACGGTAAGTTTTAATAAATAAATTATTACTTACATAATAAAGGTAAGTATTATGCCTATTATTATATTGGGATTTACCAGGAAATGTCAGTTTTGTTAAAATTGCTAGAATAAAGAGTATTGACATAAAGATAAAACTATTTTATGTGGTTTTGCAGATTTGAGACGACGATTCAAAAATCTTAAATGTTACCTCATAATTTGGAGGATGGACTTCCTCAGAATGGTGAACAAACATGGTTATTTGGTAAAAAACAATATCAAGCAATTTTGTATAATACATAGGTACTTACCTACTAACTTTTTATCTATGACAATTTTCTATAAGTAAGTATATTGTTCTAATTTCTTAGGAGATTCTGGATACCTTCAAAAAGCATGGTTAATGATAATAACAACAATATTTAATGCTGCATCAGACTCACAAGAAAGGAGGGGTGTGTACCACATGTCATATCCAACAATGAAACTGCATTGAACATGGCTTTGGCATCGTTGAATTTAGTTATTTATATGATTTTTTTTGTGGAGCTCTAATGTTGTCAACGTTTTTATTCTACAAAAAGGAGCAGTCTGTGCCATAAATATAGTTAATTTAGTTCTAAGTTTATTGTGCTTTATTTAAAAAGATTTACTTATGTACAAAAAAACAATACCTTCGTTGACAACATTTTTATTTTAAGAAAAGGAACAGTGTGCCATAAATATATTTAACCCATAAAATAGTGATTTGGTTTATATGATGGGGAAAAATTAAGTATAAAGTTAATTTAGTTCTAAGTTTATTGTACTTTATTAAAAAGATTTACTTAGGTAGGTACTACTAAAAAACAGTACCTTCATAAACACACAATTGGCATTTATTTTTATACACATATAGTTTTAATGTCAATAAGAGAAAGTGAAGCCTCATATTTAATAAACTTTGACTTTGAGAGAGTTAGGTAAGGAAATAAGAATATATTAAGAAATATAACATTAATGTTATTTTTTACTTGATATTTAATTTTACTTGCAGTAGGTACCTATAGAAAATGTTTAAGTACCTACTTATATCAATTTCTACTAGTCATAACATTAAGCTATTGAAGTTGTACTTGATTCATTATCAACATACAAAGGTAATTATATGTATAAACTTGCATTATTATTATCCGATTATTAAATCTGGTGGGTTCTATTGTGTTTGTTATAATATTGTTTTTTCTTTAAATAGGTGGCTTAACATAAGGTGGCTTGTTATACATATAATACAAATTAAGTTCCATATCTAGCATACTCTGTAATAGTTTAGTTATTATCAATTTGGCGATTGTGAAGTAATCGATTGTAATTGTTGCTTGAGTTTGTAATGTTACTATCACATTTTTATTTGTGTGAATCTGTAAATGGTTTGCTGTTTCACATTTTCAGTGTTATACTTTTTATAGAACTGTCGATTCACTTGTGAATATAAAATAAATAAATAAAATTAATTGTTTTTAAATTATTTTTGGTAAATATATACTACCTACCTACTAACTTTTTATGTAAGTATGACAATTTTCTATAAGTAAGTATATTGTTCCAATTTCTTAGGAGATTCTGGATACCTTCAAAAAGCATGGTTAATCATAATAACACCAATATTTAATGCTGCATCAGGCTCACAATAAAGAAGGGATGTGTACCACATGTCGTATCCAACAATGAAACTGCATTAAACATGGCTTAAAGTTGTACTTGATTCATTATCAACATACTAGGGTAATTATATAAAATTAATTGTTTTAAAATTATTTTTGGTAAACATATAAATAATCCTATGTTTTATTTTGAAACATTATCAACCAACTCATAATGAATGGCAGTGAAATAAATAATGTAAAATAAATAAATATTTTAACTTGTCGCGTAGAGACCACGATCATGTCATTGTGTCTGTGAAGGCGTATATTTAATAAATGATTTGACTTTTAATTTCAATTATTTTCGGTACCTACCGCTATAAATAAGTAACAATGAAACAATTCTATATTAAGGCGATGTTGTCTTCATCGTCATCCTATGAACGTCCTGAACGTTCCCACATGAACGACAGCACTAAGGCAGACTGGGCTATAACAGGCTTAAGCCCTGAGCCAATACAACCGCAGTGTGCTTTACGTGCCTTCCGAAGCACGGAGGAGCTCGAGACGCTTTTTATTTGGTTACCCATCCTTTAGCTCGGTAATGTGAAAGTTGCGTAACTAACTGGCAAGATCACAAACCGGTGCGGCGCGGGCGGGGACTTTTTGCATTAGTTAAACCTCTAGCATTACCTTTCAAGTAACAGTAAGTACCTACATTGCTTCGCTAGTTTGCATATTTTAAAATTAGTTTTAATTTAACTAGCAAAACCATGTACTTGGAATGTTTTTTATTTTATTTTATTTAGGACAATAATCAATTAGAAAAGTAATGTGATAGGTGTTGTAGTTAGACAACTAAACCCGAAAGCCTTAGCCGCTACGCCATAGAGTTACTTTAGGCGATGTACTCATACAAGATGCTGCAAACGTTTTAATCACTACCTAGTGGGTACTCGCATCTAAGATCAAACTGTTTAAATGTTCGCGCGGTTTGTAACATTTAGTGTTATCACTTATTTCATTACAGACGGACGTCAAGTTGTTAATATTTGAGAAATTCTTGGCAGCAAGCGTTTGCTTGTGGTCTTCAGTCTTAATTTATTTATATTATAAGCTGAAAAATGGGTTTGGTCTCATATCAATATCATATTATGGTGGGTAAGTCACTCGTCATCATTATAAGTACTTATTTACAAACGTGCTTGCCTGGCGAACTTCCGGCGAAAAAAGCGATTGATTCATTTTTCAAATTGTCTCAAGGAGTCTACCCGAATTTCTTAGTAAAGTGACATTCAATTCACTAAAACTCAAAAGGATCGATGTGGTTACTACCTATTTATTAATCTTACATAAGCGTTACATTATCATCAAACAAAAAAATACTAAGACAAGCCTGTATGTTCTATATCCCTTAGCTTATCGATATCGATGTAGCCTAGCGAATTTGATGAGCGATTTTGAAGCTGTCACCGGTCGAGCGTTTGCCAGTTGACTAGGCCCTCAGGTCCTCTGTCGAAGCGGGCTCTTGCCAGACTGGCCCGTGCGCGGTGATAATTTGTATTTTATCCTTGCTCGCCCTGTCATACGGTCGAAAATACATAGCGCCCGCGACGATTGGGATCGCTTGAAAATCGTCACGATCTTAAAATATTTATATTAAATTATTGGTTTCAGTTATCAAAATATGCAGCAACCAAATTAAGGATAATAATGTTATCAATATATTTGAGTGATTTCAAAACATAAAGGTTAAGTAATTTCATTGTAATTATAGCATTAATGATTTTTTAGAGGCGTTTTCGTAAAGAATTACGATCGAGTCAAAATTGCACAATCGTGTTTTCGAGCAAGGGATTTAAAGATAAAGGCATGAAGTTATTTATATCAAAATTTCAGATTTGTTGGTCTTGTCATACTCCTACAACTTTGGATAAAAATTGATGTATTTTTTCCACGTGTCGCCTTAAGTAACTTTTAATTAAAAACGCTGTTAAAAAAACTTATCGCATTAAAAGTAGTAAAAAAGTATTAACCTTAAAAATATACTGTCCCTTTGCAAGGCATATATGCCTTTATTGAAATCAATTCATCGCTACCATTGATGGTTAAAAGCTTAATATAATAATTAATTATCAGTGCTATGAACTTAACAGAATGCCAAAGATGTCAAGTTTAATGCCGTTAAGAGTTAAACTAACGTTATGTTATTTGATTTGTTGTCCTCAAATAAAGATTAATTTAAAACAAGATTTTGTTAGTGATTCTTTATTCGAGTATAAGGAGTTCAAACTGTTGTTGAAAAAAGTTGTTCATGTCAATGAAATATAATGCCAAATTCGGCACACCGAATTGTATGAGGTAAATCGAGAACAAACCAACTAAAAATGCCTTTCACGAAATCTTTAAAGCTTTGTAACACAACCCTTCTGATGTTCAATACGTTCCTAGCGCCATTTTATATTCTGGTAGGCTTATACGTCACGTTTTATCGGATTGTTTCCGTCCTACGATTATTTTTTCGGGGAGAATTTGTTTTTGTTGCATAAGTTATTTTTTATTGAGAATGATTTGCTCAGATTAGATTTCGGGGTCACTTCAAAGTTAAAGTCAACGTATTTATTGGACGTAGCACATTTTGGGTTAGTTTCTTTGACTACATCATTGCAACCAAGAATAGACCCCTGACTCTGCATATATTTGCAATAATAACTGCAATTTGATTTCCAGTGTCCCGTGACGTAAAGTGTGTCGACGTGTGCATGCTTCTGTTATGTTTCTAAATAGGAATTGAATTCGAGAACTTTGGAAATAGAGCATGGATTTCACTTACCGAAGCAGGAAAAGCTGCAATGTGCTACGGAAACTGGGTAGTGGCCCACAACATAAAAAAACAGCCACCATCCATTGGTAATAACAAGATAACAAATAGGATGCAGCACAGATACAGAAAAGTCTTTCAACAAATGTACCAAAAATACTCTATTAAAATTTTTCAAGATAGCAGAATCAAACGACCACTTTAGCAAACCATTCACCCTCCCCGATTTGGAAATTTCGCTAAAAATACCAGAAAGTACCAAAAGACCAGATGAAATATACCCCGAATTTCTGCAACATATCATTGGTAAAGTGGGCAAGAACTTGCTGCTTCAGCTTTTCAATACCCTCCTCGAAACTGGTGCAACTCCCTCAGCTTTCAAACTATCAAAAGTTATTGCTCTATTGAAACCGGGGCAATGTCCAAGCTAGCCTTTTTTCCATTTATTAGGATAAACAAATAGTGACCAATTACAAATATTTATAAATAAATTTGACACCAACACCGTTTACCACATTTTACATTACAGTTTTACATTGAAGAGCAGTACGATATCTTCCGCTGGTTTACTTGACCGCTGAGTATTGCGCGCCTGTGTGGAACCGCAGTGCATACACACACACACACACACACACACACAAGGTCGACGCTCAGCGGCCATGAAGCTATGCGTGTAAGAACGTGATTAATAAGATCGACTCTACTCTCCTGGCTCCCAGGTTTGATTCATATCCCACCGCCTGAGTTACGTAGGTGCAGAGTAGCCGCTAATGAGTGGAATAAGTGTTTCTGCATGAATAACTCCGACCCCATGCCACAGAATAAATAATAGTACTCCCATGCCAATGAGGTATACGCTGGATAAGATAAGACTTTAAACTATCGCGTTGCATTGCATTAAAACTGTTTTAACGGGACTAAACACGATTAATTTTGTAAGTAAGTACATATCTACTGTGACCACGGCCGCAGCATCGCGGCCGAAACGTCAAGCAGTAAGTAGATATGTACTTACTTACAAATTTAATCGTGTTTAGTCCCGTTAAAACAGTTTTAATAAGCTGGATAACTTAGACACCACCCACTACACATAAAGGTCGCAGATTTGGACAGACGAGCGCCAAAGTACCAGTTCAGCCTTGAAGATGCGTGGAGATCAGAGTGGAGCATGTTCGACGGCATTAACTCGGAGCTTATACAAGACCCCACGCGGAAGGTTTCTGGTCTTGACGCGCCGTGAGAAAAATTTGGACTCAGTCGAGTCTGGACCGGTGCAGGACCAACCATCACCTACGTAAATGGGGCCTGAGAGAGATGCCACACTGTGAATGTGGTCACTTGGACCAAACTCTATCACATTTATGAATGACTGCCCCCCACAGCGTTTCCCAGGTGGTATAACCGAGCTGCAATCTATGACGGATGCGGCAGAAACTTGGTGAGGAGTCTAGAAGTAGACATGATCAACGCAGGATCGATTTTGCAGTACGCTATAATAATAATAACGTTACGGTATCAAGTTAAACGTACTGTGGACTGTTTTTAGTGTTTGCGATTCTTATGTCAATGAATTAAAATTCACAATCGTTTACATAACTGTCCTCGCGACAGTACATGATCTCAGAACATCAGGAACTCAGTACAGCACACTCGTAACATGATCGTTTGCAACAGCTCTTGTCTACATAATGCATAAGTGTTACTGGCGTCAAATATTCCTGGCCGTTACGTAGATAGGTAAGTATTTAGCGTTAATGTTATTATGATGCTTTAAGTACCCTCACGAGCAAACATATATAAACAATTGTAGCTCTTAATACAATGAAATAAGAGGCAAGGTGTATACATATTGGTGCTCGTGACTGTACATGTATATTTTAATTTTTTTTTATTGGACAGACTCATAGATGTAACAAACGATGACATCATTAATAATAATAATGAGACACATGACTGCTTGCAATGTATGAGGCCAAACATTATGTAATACAACATAATCATAATCATTATTAGTGAAATTTTGCATTCACAATGCTTTATAGATATACGACAAAATGTATACTAGAAAAAAAAACAACGTACCTGGCTTGTAGCGTTAAAACAAACTTCTTACTAGAAAAAATTCAACGAGTCTTCTGGGGTTCTCGATAGCTTAGCGGTTAGAGCAGTGGACCGGCAATCCAAAGGTCATGGGATCGAATCCAATTCTATCTTTCCTGAGACTGGTTGTTCTTTTCTAGTAAACATTTTTACCTAAAGTATAATCATCAGCCTATAAACGTCTCACTGCTGGCCCAGGCCTTACTACATTGACAACAGCATATGGGGAGGTTGGGTGATTACCCACCACGCTGGCCTAATGCGGGTTGGAAGGTTTTACGAATGCCATTGTACGACAACAACCAGGACCATCAGATCTACGTGCCTTCCGAAACACGGAAGCGTTGTAACCCTATACAAATAACGCGTTCACTACGAAAACGAAATGGCAAATCAAAAGTCAGAGGCGTCGGCGGAATAACAGGAAAATGCTCAGCTCCAAAGCTTGATTGATGAATTCGATCGCCACCGTGGCGTTCGTGATCCGTCATACAACAAACAATTACTAATGTGTTAACCGAATTTGACTTATGTACAATAGAAATGCGAGAGCGTTTCGTTTGTTTGTCCATCGAATACAAAGGAGTGAATTGGACGTTTTGTTGGACAAGGACCAACTTTTACAAGGGAAAATATCTAATTAATATTTAAAGCGGTTTGATAGCCAAATGGGGTAAAAATTGGGTTAAATGTTGAATGAAGTCGCAGTTCATTCTTTCATCTCTTTATAGCCGCCATCTCTGAGGTCTCGGGTTCAATTCTCAGTCATGTCAATTTATCAATTTAAGGTAGTAAGTCAATTTCGAAATAACTGTTATTCTAAATTGTCTCGGATTTGGATGTTAAAAACATAAAACAAGCATATTAGTTTTCTAGTAAACTAAAAGCAGGCTTCAAAAGAAGCATTTTTGGACTTAATTGATTTAAGCGTGTGAAGATCTTTATTTCTTAAATCTAAGGTATTTTTATTACAATATTTTCTTTAAAAACAATTTTTACATAAATATAGTACTTATAATAAAAACCTACGTTGCCACCGGCAATCGGAATAGACAGAATCTATCGGTAGGTAGGACTGAAAAGACTTTCGCCGAAACGACTATCAGTAGTACAATATTTCTTGCATCTACAATTACCTACTACATACTACTATTATTTTTATAATATCCACTTCTTCATCGCCACGTCAGACTTCTGACGTTGCTATTGCAAGTTACATTTTCACACTAAGTTTCAACGACATTAGATATTGTAGGAATGAGAGAATACGTGTGCAAAAAATGGAATGATCTTTCAGCAGAGAGCATCCCATTTTTTGGTAGTACGCCAAAGACATATGTCACCAAATTTCTTTGGCGAGATAGTAGCCGCGGTAAATAGAAAATATAGAGCGGATGAAGTAATAAGTGTTATAACTAGAGACAAAGTGAAACAAGTTTTTGCATACTGAGGTCCGACAAAGTAAGATTCACTATTTAGCGCACAATTTTTTCACGTATTTATTTGTTTAAAACTTGTACCCGTTTCTCTGGAATCACCATCGCAAGAAACATCAAGTTAGCAGCCCACTTAGAGACCGAAATATCTCGGCTTGTATCGAAGTACTATTAATTATTGAAATTTTGCGTATACGATTCACTATTTATGCACAGTTTTTTCACATTTAAATCAAATTGATCCGAACTCTCTTTCTTAAGTTTCCTGCTAACTTGACGTCAAGTTAGCAGCCTCACCAAGACACTCAAATATCTTTTGAACCGTAGTATCACTATTTATAATCAATACGTCACTATTTATACACAATTTTTTGACGTAGTCAAAACCATCTAATTCCGTGGTGAGGCTGCTAACTTAACGCTCACTCTATAGTGAGCGAACAAAAATCAATTGCCGAAATGTTTGTACACGCATCACTACACCTATTTGGATAATTATTATTATTATTATAACTTAATTAATGGCTGTCGCGTTTAGCATTAATCCAATTTCAAGTGGTTTAAATTTCTAAAGTACATTTAGTATTTATTTATTTATTTATTTATTTATTCATAAACAATTTACATTGTGTTTGAAGTACAGACAATATTAAATTTAAAATATAAAATAACCATTAAAACAAAATAAAATTCAGATAATTGTGCGGTAGATAGAAATAAAATGGAGTCTCACAACACGTGTTGTTGCTAAAAGAATACGAGAGTTGGGTAATTCTTTTTTGCTGTGTTTGTATTGTCAGGGCTAGGTTTGAGTGTAAATTATTTTTTTTGTATATTCGTCGCAGGATACAGGGTTTTCACGCAGACGAAGCCGCGTGAGGGCTGCTAGTTTAAAATAAAGAAAGTACCTAAATGAAGCTCTCCCTCTTTTTAAGACTTTAAACTATCGCGTTGCATTGCATTAAAACTGTTTTAACGGGACTAATCACGATTAATTTTGTAGCGTTCACAAGCGAACAGTTCGCTTGTGACCACGGCCGCAGCATCGCGGCCGAAACGTCAAGCAGTAAGTAGATATGTACTTATTTACAAAATTAATCGTGTTTAGTCCCGTTAAAACAGTCTCCCTCTTTTAATTATACAATACGTAATGTAAAGTAAACAGCTACTCGATACAGCCGCGAGCCGTGTGGCCGGTGTAGGCCTGAAAACAAAGTAAAGTTATCTAGTTTTTCAATTAAACTTCGGTTTGTGTTGCTCGTCTCAACAACATTTTCCTATTATATCCAACCCAATAATGTTTTTGCTCGCTTCAATAATTACAATCGTGTAATGGCTTCATTGTCGTAAACCACCTCATTCTGCGTCAATGTTTCTAAAGTTTTCGCAGACACTAATCATTAATGAAACACTATAGTTCGCACTTATCTATATTTTCTTAACTTTAATCTACTCGCATTTCGCTTCATAACATCTGATGATGTTATGCTGATGCATATAAATATCCCACCGATGTCTTTACAAATTGAAAAGTGCTGAAAAAATTTCCACGAGCATGATTCGAACCCGCACCCTTCTGGCAGTCCGAGCCAGGTGCTCTTTCTAGTTGAGCTTCTGTGGAACTATCACTATACACTACTATACTATGCTATCGATACACTATTTACTTCTTTACTTTAAAAGCCAAAGACGCCCCTTCAATGTCAACAAACTACGCCATCAATATCAAATCTTAACATTTTACATACATTAAAGATCAGTTATGAACTAGGCAAGCTATATTATAATGCCTCTCGTCTGTAAGGTGGCAGAATTCAGCAAGAAATTACCCGGAATTAATTATTAAAAAAAATCCTTACACAGACAAGGTCTTATAAATATTGTTTATATAATTTCAACGTAAATTGAATGATAAAGTAACACATAGATGTCCCATTCTAGAGAGCATGTAGCGAAACAATTTGTTGCATCAGCAAAAATATTCATAGCCGTAGCATTGTGTAGCGACAAAGTTTGTTGCATCAGCAAAAATATTAGTAGCATTGTGTAGCGACACAGTTTGTCGTATCAGCAAAAATATTCGTAGCCGTAGCATTGTGTAGCGACACAGTTTGTTGTATAAGCAAAAATATTCGTAGCCGTAGCATTGTGTAGCGACACAGTTTGTTGCATCAGCAAAAATGTTCGTAGCATTGTGTTGTAGCGACACAGTTTGTTGTATCAGCAAAAATATTCGTAGCCGTAGCATTTTGTAGCAAAACAGTTTGTTGCATCAGCAAACTGTGTCGCTACAGAGCACAGAGCTCATAGCAGAGATTGAGCCGTAACCCACCAAAATGGCCCTATGCGGGTAGTGGGTTTAAATACTGCCAACTTAAGATAGAAACCGGGAGTAACGGCTATACGTCATGTTGAAGCACGGAGGAGCTTAAGATGTTTTTAGTTTGGTCACCCATCCCGTGACCAGTAGGCCTAGCATGCGCAACACGAGAAAATTTTCTATGTACTTGGATGTATTACTTATCCTTAACAGGTTAGAAGTACCACATTGCAATGTAGTACTTCTAACCTGTTAAGGCTAAGTACTACATCTAAATTCATCGACAAAAAAATAATATGGGGGTCCAACTTAGTTTTGAGTAATCTGTGAAAACATGAAAAAAAGTGATTTTGAATCACAAAATAATTAAGTAATGTTTTTTTTCCTCACCAAAATAACGTCAAACATACGAAACAAAATAATTTATTAGTTAAAGCCAGTGTCATTAGCTACCGTTTGCCATTTTTTTCATGTTTCTACGACGTATGAAACCTTTGATACCGCATAAAGTATCGAGCGCGCCGCAGTACATTGAAAAAAAAAACAAAAGGGTTATAAATTATAGGGGGAGGGGGTTGGACCCCCCATATTATTTTTTTGTCGATGAATTTAGATGTAGTGCTTACCCTTAACGGGTTAGAAGTACCACCCCTATCATATTGTATATAATAGACATAATACTTGTTTTTGCTTGTCTGTGGTATTTTTGTCAACAAACCCTACACGCAACATAATTTTATCGAGTTTTGACAACTGTAACCGATATAGTTTGTCGTTCCCGTCATCGAAGGAAGAGAGAATATCGTCCGCGACATATCTCGTGTTGCGCATGCTAGGTCTACAGGCATTGCGTAAGTTGTTTAACTAGAAAGATCGCAAAACCATCGCCTCAGCCGCTGCGCCATCGAGCTCCTAATCTCGATAGATAATCGAGTTTACTTTAATTTTTGACCATTTTTTAATTTGTCCGAGTGAAACACTCCGTGACGAATTTCCAAAAAACTTCTTTCGTATTAATCTGGCCCTTAATACAAATAGTGGAGAAAGACGGTATATCGAGTTTACTTTAATTTTTTACTATTTTTACTTCGTCCGAGTGAACATACCCCGTGACGAGTTTCCAAAAAAACATTTTTCATAAAAACTTGGTCCTTAATACAAATAGTGGTCTGCTATAAGACCAGGGTCACATCATTTTTTTGAAAATGCTAATAGAAAACTCTATTTCAAGTATCAAACGTTTCAAGTAACAAACGGACTAAAGAATACACCAACATCAGAGAGCGGCGACGGGCTCACCTCCTGCCACGCTGAGCACATGTGCGTATGTGTGTTGCTATTTGGTGAAAAGTGGACTATGGTAGAGGACTGCTTTTGCGGTCCCCATTGCCTAGTCTCTGACTAACCCTTCGGGTATAATAGTCGTGATTATGTTATGTATGTTATGAAACTTGGAATGCTGAAGTAAAATGCAACGATAGTTCGGAACGTTTATAAACTGATGATAAATAATTTTAATCCTAATGGAGACACAATAAGAATCGTCCAATGCGGCTATCTGTAGATAGTACATTTGACGAAACGAACTTGACTTTATCGATCCAAAATGCCTGGTTCATGTTATAGCAATTAGTTTTTTTTTTTTTATTTATTACAAACATTATAAACTTACATTAGGTAAGGTCCCACAAAACCGATTAATTCGGTTTGACTGTGAGATCAACAGTCTCATTAACAAAACAATAGTTTATAATTACACCTATCTAAGTATAACTTTGAACATGATATGCCTTTATGATATATTTACATAAATGATATTATTGTGCTTTACTAACTAACATAAACTTAAAAAGTATTTTTTTAATTTTACCTTAAATTTAGCCTTGTCAGGCTCAAGTCTGATATCCTGCGGCAGGCTATTTAACAAATATGGCAAGCGCTTTTCAAGTATCCTATCACCATAGTAGTTGTGGATACTGGGTACATTGTATTTGCCAGCAGACACTGACCTCATACTATGGTCGCTCCTTACAAGACTCAGGTTGTATTGTTGACTGCCATGGTGATTTAATAATATTAAAAATTTATGTTTTAAACCGATGGGAAGAATTTTACATATTTTAAATAATTTTTTGTAGTCACCTTTGCAACTGTTTTTAACTTTTTTATTAACCAACAATTTTAAAAATCTAATTTGTAATGCTTCTAATTTATCTATGTTAGTTTTAAATGTTAATCCATAGCAGTCAAGAGCATAACAAAAAATGGAATCTACCAATGCCATGTAAATACACCTTAGCGTACTAAGCGGAACTCTAAAACTTAAATGATACATTTTACCTAAGAGAATTCTTAATTTGATACAAATATGATCTATATGACTAGTCCACGAAAACTTTTCATCAATTTTTACACCAAGATAAGTGATACTTGTGACTCGTTCGATAGGTTTACACTTACAGTTAATTAGTTGGTTGTGGAAACATGAGAATTCATGAGAAATTAATGGTGGTGATGAGCTAGCTGCAGACAAATACCTACGATTACGATACGATACGATTTTTAAGACAACCTAACCAGCGAAGAAATGTACTCATACTAGGACCAAATTACTCGCTAATGTGAATAAGCTTTAGTTTGAAACTAAACATGTAACTTTTAAGGGTGTTACCAGACCAATCGATCGATCGTCGATCGACGGCATCGATCGATGGTAGAATGGATTAGTCGACATCGATCGATAGTGTCTACCAGACCTATCGATCGATCGTCGATCAACGACATCGATCGATGGTAAAAAGGATTAGTTGACGTCCATCGATAGTTTCTACCAGACCAATCGATCGATGTCGATCGACAATCGACTGTTGTTGTAGCTGTTTGATTAGACGCGCCGGCCGTTTCACTTTTTTTATAAATTTATTTCGTGTTTATGGATACTAGTCTTAATAATAGAGTTCATTGATTATGCTTAAAGTTGATGATAATGAGTGATGATAATATGAACGTTTAAATGCTAAATGATATTCCCCCATACCCCTTGGGAAGCACTTTAGATTAAGCAACACCGAAAAAGGGGGGGAGGGGAGAGGGAGGGGGTGTGAGGGGGAGGGGAGGGGAGAGTGAGGGGAGGAGAGGGGGAGTGAAGAGGGAGGGGGAGCCAAAGTGCGGGAATGCATAGTTTTAAGATATTTTAATTTTGAGGTTATGTTAGGTTATTTTTAGGAAAAAAAACAAATATTCTACTAAGTTACCATTACCGTACCCCCTCCATCCCCGTCCCTTCCTCCCCCAAGATATTTTTGAATGGAGCTAGTTTTCTGTTGTCTAATAAAAAAATTACCTCGAAATTCATGACAATCGCTACGCAAAAAAAAAACAAAAACCGCTGCTTAAAATGTCATTTGGATAAATTAGGCGATCTTTGGCTTTAAAAAACGGCCGCATCCAGATTCTTCTGCGTTTGCGTCTCCGTAATAATAGTACGAGGAACATCGTACTGGCCAAGAACAACGAGTCCTCTTCTGCATACGTTTCGGAAGAAACTGATGAAATATAGCCGGGTGTAATCGATCAACGTCGATCGATGGGTTAGACGAACGGTATCGGTCGATCGATTAAAGCTACCACACCTATCGATCAACGTCGACCGACCGTCGTCGATCGATTGGTTAGTCAAACGGTATCCGTCGATCGATTAAAGCTACCAGACCAGTCGATCAACATCGATCGATGTCAATCGATGCCGTCGATCGACGATCGATCGATTGGTCTGGTAACACCCTAAAATATTGTGGCATGGTTTACTGGAGTTAGGTAATAATTAATTACTCTAATAAACGGCTGGCCATAAAATGGTAAGTATAGACAATTAAGTTTAAAAAACTCTTCGGTTACTACGTTTTGTTGCGAATTAATGTTTTTTCCTGCAAACGTTGCGCTGACTAAATCCGAGCGCGTGGAAAATAGCATTCAATCCTTTTTTATAGCAGCAAATAAGTACCTACATGTTCGTAAATTGTGAACCATTTGTTGGTAGCACAACTTTTTTAACACCACACTTCGGGATCTGAATATTTGAATGTGCAATTGTCCATGTTCTTGTTTATGTAATAGGTAGGTAACCAACCAGGAACGAAATTATTATTATTTATTTAATTGTTACATTATAACCATTGACTATTTACAGCCAGTATTCTTATAACCTAGTGCAACAATATTTGAAGGTAAAGACCTGAGAAACAAACAAAAACAAAAAAAAAACAAGAAAGGAAAATACAAAGACACCAAATAAAATTGTAAAAATAGTTTATCAGTCAGCTTGTTCCTAAGCGTGGAACAATTTCTTTTTGATATAAAAAAAATCTCCGCCAAAAAACACCCGCAACACCAGATCAATCATCATCATCAACCAGCGTTAAGGAAAGTAGGCTCGTTTCGTTTGGGAAGTTAGATATAATTTACAAACCTTCTGCATGTCGATTATGTGAGACTCTGTTATACAACAAACATACAAAGGGGTTCAAAAAAAGTTTTATTTCAGTTACACGTGAGTGTATTAGACAAAGGTTACCGGTTGCCTGGTCGGCCAGTCTTCCAGTTCTAACTACGTAATGACACAATGTTGCAGAGAGGGCTGACAAAGAATTCTTTGTCAGCACAACCCTTTACTAATTACGGATAAAACAGCTCGTTCGTGAGCTCGTGCTCACTACGACCCACACGTTCGCTTATAATGCTGATTTGACAACTGGCTGCCGTAACAAACTTGCAAAAAAAATCTTTCAAACAAACCATGTTTTTCTTCGGGGGTAGCTGCTAAAATCAACATCAACTTTAAAAGCTCTGTGAAAGTTTATTATTTATCAATTGTAATATTTGTTTTGGGAACCCAATCATTAATGATAAATAATAATTAGCACGCAATACCTGCCGGTGAGTGTTTTCAAGTCAAAAGCACAACCACAACACTTATAAATCACTCATACTCTGCACTGCACTACGGACAACCAACGATGGAGGCTATTCAGGATTCATTGGCTCAACTCCAAGACATCTTCATTCAGCGGATGGATTCCTACCAGGGTGAGCTTCATAATGCGGCTCCTTCATCAAGCATCTCCAACTTAACGGCTGACTTTGCCGCATTCAGGACATTCATTATGTCTGCCCTTCGCACCCTCCAGGACCAAGTGAGTCTTCTTGCCCGTCAGGTGGACGGCATAGAAATGCACAGTCGGCGAAAAATGCTGTTGGTTCATGGTCTGCCAGAGCAGACCAACGAGAATGCGGCCGCAGTTGTTGTCAGTGCCATTGCCGGCCGTATGAAGCTGTCCAGTTTCGCAGAAAAAGACATAGGCCGTTGTCATAGAATGGGCCGCACATCTGCAACCGACCGGCCGCGACCGATTTTGCTGAAGCTGCGCGATCTCGAGGTGAGGAACAAGATCTGGCACGCCAAGACCGCGTTGAAAGGCACTGGTATTACAGTCTCCGAGTTTCTGACGAAACCACGGCACGATACTTTTATGGCGGCGCGTCAGAAATTTGGTATCACCAGATGCTTCACGCGCCAGGGATACGTCTTCGTGGTCAGTTCGGACGGGAAGCGCAGCCGCATTAGCTCGCTTGCTGAGCTTGATAAGATCGCGGCAGTGGATGTACCTAAGCCGCCGGTTGTTGCCAAAATTCCGGAACCTGCAGTGCCGAAAACAAGGCGAGCCGGAGGCACGAGTAAGAAGTAACTTTTTGTTGTCATTCGAACTTCTTTGTGAGTTGTGTTGTTATTGTTCAGCGAACATTTTATGTGGACCCTGTTGCGTCGTTCGTTACAAGGTACATCATTAATATTTACCATTGATTTACCCTCTAGTTCTAGTCGATAATATTTTATTGTTTGTTTTTTTTCTGTTTTGCGCACTTTTGTAAATCAACTTTTTATTTTTTCTACGACAGTGACAGTAGTGACAGTGAGTGAAACGCGCATGACAGACGCCTAACGCTGACGTTTTCTTTTTATTTTTTTTTAATGGTACGTTCCGTTTCACTCTCAAATGTTTTTAATTTTTTTATACTTTGTTAGTATAATTAATTACGTCTGTGGTTCACAGCTATTTTTTTTTTTTTAATATTGTCTTTTAATTTTCTTGTTATTGTAGATTATTCTATTTAAATCAAGCACAAACCGGCGGGTGGAGTTAGCTTACCTTTTTGAAAAGTAATTGGTTATTTTTGTAATATTAGGTATTTAGTATATTTTTTAATATTTATTTAATTATCTTATATTTATTTGCATGTCAATCTCAGGTGATGACTTAAATTATTTTTCTTTATCTTCGAATAGCAGCGATGAAGACAGTTTTGTTAGCATCCCGTCCCTCTCCGACACACTGGAGTGTCATTTTTCTGATGTACCAAAAAACTTCAACGTCATCCACATCAACGCGCAAAGTATTCCGGCTCATTATTCAGATATGCTGGCGTCACTTAATCACAAAAATATCCACGCTGTTTTAATCTCCGAGTCTTGGCTTAAGCCATGTTTACCCTCTACCTCATATGCTCTGCCTGGCTTCCATCTTATACGAAATGACCGCACTGGCTCCAGGGGTGGCGGGGTTGCTATATACCTACGTCCTCATATTCCTTTCTCTGTAATTAGCACCTCGGCGCAACCACCTCCTGCTAACGCTGGCGAGCATTTGTTAGTTGAAGTTCTCCTTTCGCATAACAAAATCCTTCTCGGAGTTTATTACAGCCCTTCTTTAAATGTAAATTATTTCGCATCATTTGAGAAACTTCTAGATGATATAATTCCTTCCTACAGCCATTCAATTATCATGGGTGACTTTAATACTTGCCTCCTAAAGAATGATTCTCGCACCGTTTCACTTCAATCCGTCATCAATTCTAGTAACTTATATATTCTCCCACTTACTGCCACCCATCATTTTCCAAATTCTACTCCATCTCTTCTTGACTTGTTAATAGTGTCATCTCCCCAGCATGTTGCGAAGCAC
Source organism: Scoparia ambigualis (assembly GCA_963921215.1). Classification (NCBI taxonomy): domain Eukaryota; kingdom Metazoa; phylum Arthropoda; class Insecta; order Lepidoptera; family Crambidae; genus Scoparia; species Scoparia ambigualis. The sequence goes on along the minus strand of OY992517.1, from coordinate 26,569,562 downwards.
GGTCAATGCTCGGCCGATGGCTTTTCGTATCATGATCTCATATTTTTGTCCTATAAAGTTCGTCCTCCTAAAGCTAAACCCAAAGTCATTCTTCAGCGCAATTTTAGTGGTATGGATCAACGCGCGTTCCTTGATGACGCAGGTAAGATCGACTGGTCTCCTGTTTTTCTAGCTCTGTCTGTCGATGAACAAGTTAATGTTTTTAATTCCCTTTTAACCACATTATACGACAAGCATGCACCATTTAGAGCTGTTAAAATAAAGCATCACCCGGCGCCATGGCTAACTGACGACTTAAAAATGTTAAGGAATAAAAAATCAGCAGCGAAAAGACGATTTAAACTTCGACCTACTGACCACAACAGGGAAAGGTATGTCAAGGTTCGTAATCGCTGCAATAGGGCGTGTAGGGATGCGCTTCGCCGCCACATTCACAATTCAGTTGAAAACGTAGATTTATCCAAAGTTTGGAAGTTCCTTAAGTCGCTAGGAATTGGAAAATTAAAACAAAATTCTATTTCACCCAATATTAATATTGACTCACTAAATCTCCATTTCTCTTCCTCATCATGTATCAATGATGCTGAAAAAGCGACTACATTAGACAAACTGTCTACTGTACCAGTTCCTGATCTTGCTCCCTTTGCATTTGACCAATTATCGGATTGTGATGTTAAAAAGAGCTTGCTGTCAATTACTTCCAATGCGGTAGGCGGTGACGGTATTAGTCGCAATATGTTAGTGCCAATCCTTGATATCGTCCTTCCAGTCCTCACTTTTATTTTTAACAGCTCCATCTCCAATGCTGTATTCCCATCCTCATGGAAAGACGCTCAGATAGTTCCTTTGCCTAAAAAATGTAATCCTAAATCGTTTGCTGAATACCGACCTATTTCCATTCTCCCTTTCCTATCCAAAGTCCTCGAGCGTCTGGTCCACAATCAAATAAGTAAGTTCCTTTCCCATCATAATCTCCTAAACCCACTCCAATCCGGCTTCCGTCCAGGCCACAGCACTGTGACTACTTTAGTCAAGATCACCGACGACATTCGCCTTGGCATGGAAAACGGTCACCTAACTGTGCTTACGTTGCTGGACTTCAGCAATGCCTTTAACACAGTTGACTTTGACATCCTTTTATCTTTGATGCGCTCACTTAACATATCTCCAACGGTAATTGAGTGGTTTCACAGCTACCTGTACGGACGCAGGCAAAGGGTTCGCCTTGAAGAGAAATTCTCTGCGTGGTGTGACTCGACGGCTGGTGTCCCGCAGGGTGGCGTTTTATCTCCTCTCCTCTTTGCTATTTTTATCACTTCTATTTCCGAAAACCTTTCTTCCTCCTACCACCTATATGCAGACGATTTACAAATTTATTGCCAGGCACCACTTGGTAATCTCGCCGAGGCTATATTAACTACCAACGTAAATTTGAAACATATTGTAGATTGGAGCCGAGCCTACGGACTTAAAGTCAATCCAAGCAAAACGCAGGCTATTGTGGTCGGCAGCTCCAGGTTGCTTTCCAAGGTAAACTGGGAAACCCTCCCTAAGGTTACATTTGATGGAGTGGACATCCCTTTTAGTAAATCAGTTGCTGACTTGGGCGTTATTATTGATAGCTGCTTGAGTTGGGGGCCGCAACTACAAGCTGTCAGTCGCAAGCTCTACGCATCTTCGGCTTCTTTAAGAAGACTGCGCAACTTTTTACCCACTGCCACTAAAATTGCGCTAGCACATTCGCTGCTTCTTCCCGTTTTAGACTATGCCGACGCCTGCTATCTTGATCTCTCGGAGGACCAGCTAAATAAACTTGAGCGCCTTCAAAATCTTTGTATACGATTCATATTTGGCTTACGCAAGTATGATCATGTTTCTGAATACCGCGCTAAACTCAAGTGGCTTCCTATTCGTCTTCGCCGGAATACTCACATCCTCTCCCTTCTATATAACATATTGTTTAATCCCACCTATCCTTCCTATCTAAAGGAACGCTTCAGTTTCCTTTATTGTTCATCCTCGCGCTCCTTACGGTCATCAGAAAATCTATCCCTTAAAACCCCTCTTCACAACACTACATTTTACGATTGTTCATTCACCGTTGAAGCTGTTCGTCTCTGGAACTCGCTTCCAGTTGCGATCAGGCGTGCTAAAACAATTCACGCATTTAAGGTGCACGTGAAGAATTTCTACCTTTCCCTTTAACCCTATCCTGCTGCATAGCTGTCATTGTCCGCTACATCCTACCTGAGACTATTATATTTAAGTATTTATATGTATGTATATATAATTGTTACACCCTATTATTTATTTATTTTATAATATTATGTATTATGTTTTGGTTCTTATTAATTTGCTTTTGTTTTTAATTGTTTTACTGTGGTATGCACCTCCGATCTTTGAGTGTATAAGTTCTCTCCATCCGAATGGTTGTCTGGCAGAGATCGCTTTAAAGCGATAAGACCGCCAAATTGTAACTTTGTATTTGTGCTCATTGTTTTGTGTTATGTAAATGTTTGTGGTGTTAAGTTACAATAAAAGTATTGTCTATCTATCTATCTATCTCCATGTCCGGACAACACGAACACAAATAAAAAAAAACAAATAGATGCAGCCGCCGTTTTGAAGTGATGCTGGAACAAACATTCGTAGCAATTGGTTTACATAGATTTACTTGACTTTATTGTTTAAGTACAGATAACAGTTCAAAACCTTATAAACCATAATATTAAGATGCCTAACAGCAAAATGTCTATCTTAAACCTGAGATCAAAAAAGGTGCCTCATGAAATGATAATGTAAATATTAATAGCAAGCGGCTTGTTCGCGTCTTCGATCGCTGATCACATTTACCCGGCGGTCTTTGTGAGTCGCGTCAACTTATAAATATAATATTGTTGTGACTTGGAACACCGCGGGAGTCAATAAGGAGCAATTTCCAAGCATTCTGTAGCACAATTTCGCTTTAATAAAGCTATTTTGGAAACTTTGAAGATGAGCGATAGAAAGAAAAAGTGAGTTGACACCATTCGGCTTTGCTTACTTAAACCAGGGCCCGTATTCTGTAACGATTCCTTGTTTCAAAACCACGGTAATTCCTTAAAAAGTTACTATATCTTCTCAAAAACGTATGCGTTTGATATTTGTGCGCGGTAAGGTTTAGGTGTGGAATCTATAGATTGCGATACAGAATTAGGGTCCTAAAACGTTTATACGTACAACATACAATGGTTTTAGAACCTTATATTATTGTCATAGCCCTAACTTTCTGTGTATCATAACAGTAAATATTTTGCATTATATAATCACGACTATTATCCCCTAAGGGTTAGTCAGAGACTAGGCAAAGAGGACCGCAAAAGCAGTCCTCTGCCATAGTCCACTTTTCACCAAATAGCGACTACACATGTGCTCAGCGTGACAGGTGGTGAGCCCATCGCCGCTCCACGCTGTTGGATATATGTGCAGTCTTTAGTCCGTTAGTCGCACTTTACGATGCCCAAGGGAAAAGAGGTTGTATTTCCATGCGAAAATATAACCTGCCCGAATTTGAAAGTTTAATCTCGAACTAAATGTTAGTCATATACTTAGATATAGACATCTAAGAGTATAATAAGGTAAAATATAGCCTTTATAGGATTTTTTTATATAAGCACATATTTTATTAAGTATATCATCTTTTTAATTTTTTTTATTATTCATTATTAATTTATTTATTTTGTCCGGCAAAATCAAAATTTACTCGTGGATACCGGGCGAACGAAAGGTCACGTGTAACGTAAAGGTAACCTAACCTAGGTATCCTGTGGTATCGCGGTCCCGGTCGATTGACCATGATTAACGATATTTTTGAGGATATGCTTGATCAATTTTAGTTTCTATATTTAAGAAAAAAATTATATAAAAATCAGTAGCTTTAGATTAAGCTACTCTATAATAAAAAAAAATGTGCACAGATTAATAAAATCCTCTAAACTGTCCCGAAGATTACCTACTTGAGTTGAACCATGGACCTCCGGTTGTCCGGCCCAGCGCTTAGCCTCTCAGCCAACAAGGTCATCTATAATGCCAACGAAATAATAATGAAACTTCTCGGTCTCAGTAGAAAAGTCTTGAGTTCAAGCTTATTTGAGGGAAATTTTATATTTCAAGGGCTATTTCCAGTTGCGATTTAATGTAATTAGCATTCTGAATGCAAAATAACAATTTCAAAATAAATCATACATTGAAAAAAATTATCATTATTTGACTTAGTGAAACATTCTATTTCAGTCACCATCCTGTGTTAATTGTCAGGCCCAAGGCAAACACACAGCTCAATTTTCAGCTCAATTAGAGTCTCCTTGAGCTGCTCAATAACGGACTAATCAATTTAATCCAATATTTCGTGTTAGCATAATCGACCAGAGGAAGAAGATCTTCTCTGTTGCCCGTTTCGTGTGGACCGTTCGAGCCATGAATACATTTAGACAAGAATACGACGGTCTTCGTAAACTGGTCATGGAAAAATTTATTTGCACACCGTGATTCTCGGTACAGATTTCATTTGTCGTCATCCCTCGAAAATTTCAATTTTGCACCGCATTAAAATGATTAGCGCCCATGAATATTGAGATGAATATTGAGGCAACTCTCGCAAAGCCGGGTCAGCGAATAGGTAAGTAAGTGAGTAAGTAGGTAAACGTATATTGCCTCTTAAAATAAACATGACATACAAAATTATGAAATTATGAAGTTTTCAGGTTTCTCATGTGCCCAAATTCAAATAACTCGAGAAAAGTGCAAAGTAAACACTATTGTTGCGTGGAGTTTGAAGCTATGCTACGACCTCTTTTTACAAGCTTGTATGTCCTGGAATTTTGCAATCAATATTTCACTCACTTCCACTGTAGCTATCGGGCTGAAATTTGGCATACATATGTAAATCGCGTGACAATGCAATATTATGATGACATATATATATAAAAGAATATAAAAAAGATTGGCCCGTAGTAGCAGGAGACAGAGTTGTGTGGAAGAAGGAGAGGGAGGCCTTTGCCCTGCAGTGGTACAGATTGGGCTAAATAATAATAATAATAAATAATAATATATATGTGCTGATCTGATGATGGAGCTGGAAGGTGGCCATAGGAACTTCGCAGTAAAACAACACAACCTCATCGAGTTTGGGCTCGTTTGAATCATCTTGACGAGTAGTTTGTCTTTAATAGTAACCAGGGTCTGATGATGGAGCTGGAAGGTGGTCCTAGGAACTCAGTAAAAAAACGACAATTAAACGACATAACTCCATCGAGTATGAGCTCGTTTGGTTCGTCTTGACGAGTACCTTGGTGCTAGATGGTAACCAGGGTCTGATGATGGAGCTGGAAGGTGGCCATAGGAACTCAGTAATTAAACGACACAGCCGCGTCGAGTTTGATTCGTCTTAATGGGTGGACTGTTTTTGAAGGGTGGTGAGTGGTTGTGGTTAGGTGGACGTCAATAAATTTTGTATCCATAATTATTTGTATCTAGTGAGCTGAACAGATGAAAAACGTGTCCAGAGATAACTAAAAAGAAAAAAATAAATTAAGGGTAAATTAAGGATAGACTTCACAGTGACGTAATACCGCTGGCTTGAAGCGTAATCAAACTACTAGGAAAAATTCAGCGAGTCTTCTGGGGTCTCGGTAGCTTAGCGGTTAGAGCAGTGGACCGGCAATCCAAAGGTCGTGGGTTCGAATCCCACTCGAGCTTCCTGAGACTGGTTGATTTTTTTCTAGTAAACATTTTATCCGTTATATATAGCATTGTGAATGCAAAATTTAATTATAAAAAAAGAAGTAAAAAACCTTTTTAAAAACAAGCTTTTATTTAAAAGCGCTTTTAATAAAAAAATAAACTTTTTCTTTAAAACTTTTACTATAAACTTATAACGTCATTACACAATTTATATGATATAAAAGGTTGTCGCGAGATTTACTAATACTACATATGTGTAAATAAACAAGTAAATTAAATAACTTAATGTGATTGATTTTAACTATTAAAAATTTCAATACAAGAAAATACGAGTAAGTACTTGCTTAAATCTCGCGACCACCTTTTATATCATATAAATTGTGTAATGACGTTTTAAGTTTATAGTAAAAGTTTTAAAGTAAAAGTTTATATTTTTCTTTTTAGCGCATTTAAATAAAAGCTGGTTTATAAAAAGGTTTTTTACTTTTATTTTTTATAATATACATGTGGCGGCATACACTGAATATCGGCACGAAGCAAACACCTTCTCGGCAACAGATGGCGCCGCAAACGCATACCAAGGAACGTCTCCATACTACGACGATATAATAGTATGGGAAAGCCTGCATCGCAGTAGCAAAGTTTCACCACCTCCTTCGCTATTTAAAGCACCTCCAACAAACATCCGTTGGACTTCGGTATCCGAGCTATACCACCCAGCTCGGAGGAAGATCTTCCCTTCGACCTTCCTCTCCATATGGTCTCCATTCTACCCACCTTTGGCTTCCCTGCAGTGGTGACCCCAACGTGAACTCAACACTCATACCGGATGGTATGTTTGTATGTTATATGTATGTAGGGGTACGGATTTATCCTAACAAAAGCAAAAGCAGTCCTCTACCATAGCCTATTTTTCACCAACTAGCTTTTCACAACATGTGCTCAGCGTGACAGGTGGTGAGCCCATCGCCACACTAAGCTGTTTGATGTTTGTGCAGTCTTTAGTCCGTTAGTCGCCTTTTACGACATTCAAGGGACGAGAGGGGGTAGTAGTATTCTTTTTCCTCTACGTGTCACGGTCTATTTTATATCTACATGAGAAAATGCTTTGGTTATACCAGAAGTAAGGGTATTAGATGGTTACGTGGTACTGTTTTTATCTACTAATTTGATACTCAAGCATACGACCCGCCTGATAAACGTAGTTGCCAACCATATAAAAACCTTTTAATGCATATTATGAAGAATCCCGTGTTGTAATCCTTTGAGAATACCTTGGCAGGAAGGTTATTCCACAACCTGAGCCGACGCAGCCGCAGGAGGTAGTTCCTTGGAAACCGCACAGTACCCGAAAATTTCGCTTCGATCAGGGTGCATTCCATACGACCGTTTCACATACCATGGAAAATTTAATGAAGGAATATCATAATTATTATAATAATAATTATAATAAAGGTGGCAGGATTACTATTCCTGTGTTTGAACATAAAACATAAAACTTATTGACTTCTTGGCGGGAAAGTCAAGCGTCATGTAATACGGTTTCGTTTATTTTTTTAAAGTACTTTGTCGAGTATTAATGTGAAAAATTGTTGCATTATTAACCGTTAAAATGAAACAGTGCAACAGGAACAGGGCAATTCTTTGAAAATGGGCATATTGCCTCATGTTAGGAGATTGCATAAAAGTTGTGACAAAACGCATTCTTTGAGTGAATTTTACATTGCTGCAAACATACCCTTACAGAAACTGTACAAGGGAATTAAGTAAGTGTTTTACTTTTTAACTGACAAGCGTTTAAAATTTTTTGTGAATGGTAGTGATATTTACAGTAAATGGCAATTAGATAATGGTGAAGGTAATGAGGAATGGTAATTATAAATCAAACAGCAAGAAGACAAAAGTCTAAACTGTTATTTCAAAATATAGCAAACCCATTTTTTTAACAAACTAAATGTACTTACTTATCAACAGTCGTAAAAAAAATTAGAATTTTTATTTTATTTAAAAAGATTTTAAACCGAAAAAACAAAATTACCAACTAAGACACGGTTTTAATAATCACATTTTTTTCTATATATTTTAATCAGCCTTAAACATAATTTCTTGCTTGGTAGGTATTAAACAAAGTAAAAAATTTTTTAAAAACAAAACTCAATGAACTTCTTGGTAAGTAAGCAGTAAAATAGCTAAAAATATACACTTCAATATTAATCTGAAGATTTTGTTTTATACGAAAGGTTAACTCTGCAAAAAAAATTTTATCTATTATGAAATGAACAAAAATCAATATAAAAGAAACAAAAAACCAAAACGTCTTGGGTAGCAATTGGAAATAAGCATCCAACTCAAAACAAAAACTAACTAAAAATGGACTCACAGGATTAGATGAGACCTTGAGACAGACATAATTGAGACCTTTAAATAAAAAACTTACAAAAATATTGCAAAACTAGTTTTAATGATTATTATTGATAAAATGTTTATAATTTACTTGAAAATCCGTTTTTAAGTCAGAAAAATATCAAAATCATCATCAGAATCATTATTTTTGTAAACAGGAGGCTTTTTGCTATATTAATTCGAGAAGTCGAGGGAGTCTGCGGGTCCAAGTAATAAATTCTGATCATGTCAATTTAGTGCTGCTTTGATCGTAGCTTCAAATTAATACTAGTTGTCTTTAAGGTTAGTTTAGATTTCGATGATGGGACTCTCTAGTATCTCTTGTTTTGTTTGCATTGTAAAATTTCTGTCAAAAATACTTAATTATAGTGTAATAGTAGTGTAGTTTAAAATTTTCGCGACTAAAACACATTGAAATAAAAAATTCATACGGATTTAAATCACGAATTTTACTATCTGTGATTTCCGTAGGTATGTTTTTTACGGAACTTTCCAGATAGCTTTCTAATTAGTATTTGTTTTCGATAGTGCACAGCACAAGAATCACAATTTAAAAAATAATTAAGTTACCATTTCTAAAATTTACTCATTACCATATACTTTAGAGTAACGGAAAATACGGTAATTATGCAAGTGGTAATTAGGATTTTAAACATTTTGTTGATTAAACAGTTCTTTAAAAGAATTATAAAAATTTTACCTACTTTACCTAAAAATGGAAATTATAACAACTTAAATAAACGTATCAGTAAAAAAAAACAATCGTCTTTTTACCATAAAAACGGAAAATGGTGATAAGACGATATTTCGACAAAAGCACTACGACGACGAGAGATTTGAATATGGTGCTAAAAATTCCGGTCTTTGATAGATGTACACACATCAAAAGTGTCTAGGGATCAACATATATTTTTGCAATAACTTTTCTCCTGATTGATATTAATTAAAATTTTCTTTAAGGATTCATCAAATAAAGTGTTTTTGTTTGTCTACACTACAGTAACGATAAACCAAGTCACCTTTGCATTAATAAAGAAATTTGCCATTTTCCTAATAAAGGGATTTTTGACATTTGAACCACTAACATTAAAGTTCGAAAAAAAGACTGAAATAACAGTTTTCTTTAAAAATTTATTGAGTAACTTAAACAATTAATAATCCGTGTTACTACCGCGAACACTAACAACACAAGAACATCGGTTTGGCATACTCAAAATGAGTTCATCCAAATCACGCTGTGGAATGGCCGCCCATGTTCGTTGCAACAACAAAAAAAGGTCTTCTTGCGACTGGATACCCTCCATATTCGGCAGTGCTCTTCTCTGTAGCATATCCCATGCATGCTCAATCGGGTTCAAGTCTGGCGACTGAGCAGGCCAGGGCATGACATTGATGTTAGCTGCGGCGAGAGTCTGTCTTACAACTCTTGCGGTGTGCGGTCGTGCATTATCATGCATTAACTGAAATAAGGGACCGATTTGCACTTGTAGAGGAACGACGACGTCTGATACAATCGTCTCAGCATAAATTTGAGCGTTGAGGTTGCCTCTGATCCAAATCAACTCAGTTCTTCCGCCGATCCAAATACCCGCCCATACCATGATGGTTCCACCACTATAAGGATGGACTTCCTGGCAGGATTTTAAGCGCTGTTGGCGTCCAGCGGTTCTCCAGTGTCGTATACGTCTTGTATCCGGTCTCATACCAAAACGAGACTCATCAGAAAAGCACACGAAACGCCATTGTTCTTCTGCCCAATTTCTGTGTTCAAGAGCCCATTGATATCGAATCCTACGATTGTGCATTGCTATAGGTGGTACCCTTAGCGGTCTTCGGGAATGAAGGTTCACTTCATGCAAGCGGTTTCTGACTGTTTGGTCGCTAATTAAGTTCCCTGAAGAGTGATGAAGCCTCACGGCTAACATCATGGCGGTTATTGTTGGAGCTCTTCGAGTTGTGATTTGAATGTATCGGTCTTGTCTCCGTGTGGTGCAGCGATACCGTCCTCCATGGCGCTCAGCCACGGTACCAGTGCTTCGGTAACGTGTTTAAAGTCGACTGATAACACTCTGACTTGTATTCAGAGCTAAAGCCACAGTACGTTGCCGGGAACCAGCTTCTATCATTCCCACGGCACTGAGCATTTCTTCCCTGCTTAAATGACGTCGCCGCTCCATAATAACGTTGGTTTTAATCAGTAGTAGGGAAACAGTAGCACTAATAATGGCTTCAATGCGTTGTATGTTTTTATAGGGAAAATATTCACAGCTGATTTTCATCTTTTACTAGAAATTGATTGAAAGTTCTTGTTTCAAATTATGAAATGCACCAAAAAGGATCCATATAAATTTATAAAATCATAAATTTATTACAAAGCCACATCTCAATCTCAAGAAATCCGCATAAAAATGCTTGATCCCTAGACACTTTTGATGTGTGTATTATACTCGGGCACCGAGCGCAGACAGGTGCAAACTTGTTAAGACAGTAAAGGGTACGAATTTTCTAATTTGAAGGTAGTAAATTAAGGCGAATATTTTTTAAACGTTAATTATAAAGTTATCCGATGACATATTTTAAGAGCATTAATTCTTAATAATTTATGTTATTTATGTTAAACAACTTGTGTATAGGGATTTCAAAGGGGATTTAAAAGGGATTTAGCTATATTGAATAAAAACTCAATGAAAATGTAAAATGGGACATGAATGGTAATTAGAATTTGGATGCTTGAAAACAATTTTCTCTAAATTCAATAAACAAATATAGTTTTTAATAGACTACTTTAGATCTGTAAAACTTATATTCATAAGGTAGTGTTATCAAAAGAAAAATATTTGTACTGTAGAAGATTCTTTATCATCCGCCGCGTAATATGCACATTCTTAAAGAATTGCCCAACACCGAATTTCATATTTCTGTGGAATTAAAATCTCGATTATATTTATAAGTCCGAAAAAAGGAATTCCGATTATTATCTTTCCGATACTGGCAGATGTGCATTCATGTTGCTGGCTGCAACATACTTGCTTGCATGCTGCATGCTTGCTTACATGCTGCATGCATATATGCAAGCTGGGGGACCCAAGCTACAAATAAGAGCTAAGTATGCAAAACTACAGTTCTGTCGTTTACGTCAGGTCAGAAATTCGTGCCAGTTAAGCACCTCTCGCAATGCCGGGTCATAGTATGCGTAAAACTTCTTCCTCAGTGCTTCGGAAGTCCCGTGAAACCGTTATTGTCGTAAGATGGCAGCTAATTCTAAAACATACTTAAACATAAGTTGTGGTCAAAGAATTATGAACGGCTCGTACATACTCACCTACCCGTATACTAAACCATATGACATTTTAAATTATATAAATGTAATAAAAAGTTTGATAACTCATGTTGTAATACGTTTAATCACTGGACAAATAATTAAGAACACAAACTGAAACTAATATTAATAAATTAAATAACAATTAAATTAAATGAATTGAATAATGTAAATGTAGGAGGTATCACTTTAGTTTATAAAAATAAAAATTAATATTTGATAGGATAACCATTGTTTGCAATTACCGCACTGCATCGACGAGGCATCAAGGCTATAAGGGTTTGGGAAGTTTCAATAGAAATGGCGTTTCACAATTCCACAAATGCATCGTAAAGTTCGTTTAGATTACTTGTCCTTTTAGCGGATTACTCTTCACTTCACGCCACAAATTTTCAATGGGATGCAGATCTGGACTATTTGCAGGCTAGTCTAGCATCGAAACTGTTTGCTCCTATATTTAACAGAATGGGCAGTGTGTTTGGGTTCATTATCATGTTGAAATATCCAGGTCACTAGTAAACGTCTCTTCAGCGTTAGGAAGCATAGTTTCCTGCAAAATGTTCTTGTATTTAGATTGATCTAGATTACTTACCTTATTTTTTATTTACGGGGCCTCACTATATCCAGAGAAACAGTCCCAAACTGTGGTGTTTCCTCCTCCATGCTTTACTTGTTTTGTGGTGTGTTTGTCACCGTAAGATTGTAAATATGCTTATATTAGAATCTATGTAGGGATATATTATGATCTGTCGAAATATTGTGATCGTAACATTATCCCATGCCCATCACTATTTGCAAATCAATTTTTATATTTTTTTAATTTGTCAACCTTTCATCATTGCTACATAAGAAAAAATACTTTTAATTTTTGTACGCAACTGAAAATCTTGTTTTTCGGAAACGACGCCCTGGGCAGATTTGCTCCAAAGATTGCTCGGGGTACATAGGTGAAATAAAATAGTACTGGGAGTTATAGAGTCTATTTTCTTAAAAAAAATACTATTAATGTAAAGCTCAAGTCATCATGGCTCAATTGACATTGCATTTTTTACACAGTTACACGATTTTGTTTTTGCACAATGCATATCGTCATCTAACCTGGCCAGTCTAATGACGTGGTCTACTGCATGTCTCATCTCACTGACAGGAACCGCTACGAGTGCGTGAAGCTGTAGTTTTGCCGGTCCAATTTATGTCTTAGTTAAACCATACTTCATTATTGAGAATCTTGACATCCGAGCATCGACGGTAGCTCCATAAGATCTCGCAAGCAAGTATTGTCCAACTATTATGGACTCAATTAGATTTAAATAGTACAAACATTCTCAGTTGCAACAAAACATAGATATTGATAATACGTACCAACTTTATGTTATCTATAAATATAATTAATATATATGAAGGTGGCGTTGATCAATGATGCTTAGAGACTTATATAGGGGTATACCGTATTACAACGAGAGGCAAGAAATAGTATATCTATTGTTTTGGTTGGAGCTACCGTTGATAATCTGATGTTTGGCCTCGTATGTACAGCTCTGGCATAAGGTAGACCACAGCTTCGGCAAAACAACAGCTTTTCGTAGCTACAAGCGTTTCTTTCAGCGTGAAGAGACATGCAGTAGACCACAACTTTTTGACTGGTCAAGTTAGGCGAAGATATGCATTATTGTGACACAACAAAACCGTCAAAATACGTAAAAAATGCAATCTCTATTTTCATGACAAATGTTTTATAGCTGACATGCATAGCTTTTTAAAATAAAATAGACTTTATCTGTCCCAGTACTGTTTTATTCCACCCATCTATCTATCTAAGCAATTTTTGGAACAGATGTGTTCATGGGGTCATTATCGACCCATCATAGTAATTACTTTGATTTAGCCATCTAATTGAAAGTCCATCTAAAGATGTATTATTATATTACGTAAAGCAATAATCGATCTATCTCATTTGCCTATTTTATTTTAAATACTTAAAAGTATAACACTTAAAACTAACATTGTTGTCCGCGCAAACCTAAAAATCACCAAACCAGAAAAAATCAAAACTTTAAAAACCCTTTGATTTTTTTTTGGTTGATGCACATATTTCTAGTAGTGGAACAATAAATACTTATCGATAGTGCTGTTATTCACTTTGTATGATATAGTTTTGTAATTATTGTATTTAGATAATTGATTTCCCTAAAAAAAAATAAAGATTATGCATCTGTTTGGAGGATCGTTCTCGACTTCTTGGGCATATATTGGTTATGCTTACAATATAACGCATAATTTTTCGATAGATTATAATCTATCAGAGTGAAACCGTTGGATTACAATCTCTCATTATGATTGGTCGGTCGCGGTAGGCCATTGTTTGTCCATAGAGCTAGAAATCGAACACAGGTGTCAGCAAAAAAAAAATAATGCACTTCAATAATTATTATAATTGACTACTCCTGTAGGTGAGTTGTCCCTATCTACTGATCCCTATAGATAGGGTACCGCAGCTGGAACTACGGGTCCGGCTGTGCTTCTCAGAGTTACTACTGGGTTCTGGTTCATGCCCTCCGCTGGTTGTGCCTGGACCGGCGCCTCCGGCGGGATCCGGACGTGGGTTAAACTCGTAGTAGCTTGTGGTTAGCTGTAGAGTTTGGGAATTTCCGTTTGTCCTGGTATTGTGTGCCAGGACTTCCAAACTCGCGCACAGCGAGCGGGGCCTAGTAGCGGTCTCTGTGGGGCCAGCAGCGAAAAGTTCTGCGGGACACGTGAGTTTCCCTTATAGTTGGCAGCTTTGTCCGGTGGTTCTCATTGGACATTGGTGTTGATATCTTCGGTGCTAGTCTGGAAAACTAGTAGAGACCTCCTATATGCCGTAGCCTCCGGTCCAGCTAGCCGCGTAGGACGTGGGAACTGGCTAGGTGCCCGGACGGGTTCCGAGAAGTGAGTGTGCTTACTACTTCGCGACCACGGTGGAGACTTAGAAGTTGACTTTAGAGTCGACGACCCGAGCAGTGGCAACTGCGAGTTGTGCCCTTCGTGCAACAAGAAGTGAGCGAGCTTGACACCTCCGGTTACCTATCTGGACAAGGCATTGAATTACATGTGTTCACGGGGAAACGCTCCCGAGACACTAGTCTTATGAGTACCAAATGAAGAGCGCGCTCCTTCGGGCACTGATTTGGCGTCAAGACCTAACGCAGATGGTCTCCTGCGGGAGTATTTTGCTGGCACAGGGGCGTGTGGCACGGCACTCCTTGCATAACCTAACGTTTGATCTCGAGGTGCCAGTACAAATAAAACTTAGGATGTAAGGAGAGGGGAAACTCCTGTAGGTCACGTCATAGGTTAGAAATTTAAGACAATCGCGAAGCGAATTGTAGCGATGGTCTTGAATTTCGAGATTATTTTTTTAATTAGACAACATAAATACTAGCAGCCTGACACTTGTGTTCCATTCCTAGCTCTGTGGACAAACCGCAAGACCGACCAATCAGAGACAGCCTTTTGACAGTTTATAATATATTTGTTCCGTGAAGGAACAGGCTAAGATCAGAGACCATACTGCCTAGTCATTAGTATTTTATTTCTTTTTTTCCATAGATGATAATGAGTGGTGATTAAAATGATGAATGATAAATGATATTCCCACAAACCCCTTAAAACCTCAGTAAAGATGTGGAACTTTACTGAGATCTCACGCGGACTTCTTGAGAGAATTTGAAAAGTGATGTTGCACTGTTTTGTTTCATTTGCCAACACTCATGCACGTTCACAAACACTAAACGGTTAATAATCCACTATTATTTTACATTAATATTCGAAAAACCACAAATTTTAGAAAATAAAAATTTTCCTTCAGTACTCAGTCTATTATCTTTGAACTTTGACTCATCAGAAAATAATACATTTTTCTATTGATTTTCCGTCCAGCTGCCATACTTTTGAGCGAAATCCAATCTCGCTCGTCGGTGCTGCCTGTTGACGAGCGGTACTTTCCGTGCGATTCTACCAAATAATTTTGCATCATTTAATCGTCTACGAATTGTACGTGCGAATACTGCTTGACTGCTGCCAAAAACTTCTCTTCTTATCGTTTCTGAGCTCCTATAGAGATCAATCAGCCTCTGCTGTCCGAACAATCATAGAATCCGCTCGAGATGTCGTTTTCCGAGATTTAGGTTTTCAAGATACGTTATTGGTAGTGTAAAAATTTCTTAAAGTAAGTGGCCGCGTTAAAAACTTTAGTTTATGAACAATTTATATGATCAGCAATCTTTTTGTAGGACCAATCACTTTCATAAAGTGCAATTATAATTTTTCTTACCGTAAAATCGTAACATTTTTGCTATCCCATGTTTTGTAATAAATAATATTAAATATTTAACAACTTGTAATTGTAGTCTTGAAAAAATAGCACCAAACCACTCCCGAATTACAGCATTAAAAATCTTAAGTAAAATTTTAAACACTGAAAAAAGACGACAACCTCAGGCGGGAATCGAACCACGCACCTTCCGCATTCCGGGCGGCTGCCTTAACCACTTGGCTACCGAGGTCTGGATTTCAACCGTCGAAATTCGTCGTCGAAGGTTCGATTCCCGCCTGAGGTTGTCGTCTTTTTTCGGTGTTTAAAATTTTACTTAAGTATATTTAAGCGTTAATAAAACGCTAAAATATAAAACATTAATTAAAAATCTTTTTAAAATTAATAAATATGAACTATTTTAAAACGAAATTATATTGCGTTCCTAATTATTTGTCCAGAGGCTAGGGTATATTTCAAAAAAATGACAGTCTTGTTTGTTTATTGTCTCAAATCATGATAAAAGTTTGTTTGATTTGTACAAATCATTTTGAATTGGAACTTTATTAAGTCATGATTACGTTTACGTGGTTGAAAAAAATTGATAATAAGTTATTTGAACTACATTTCATTTAATAGAATTGAATACTACCCGTTTCTAATTATATGACCACTTTATATTATAATCACGACTATTTTCCCCGAAGGGTTAGTTGAGACTAGGCAATGAAGACCGCAATTAAGCAGCCTCTGCCATAGTCCACTTTTCACCAAATAGCGACTTCACATATGCTGAGCGTGACAGGTGGTGAGCCCTTTGCCGCTCTATGCTGTTGAATGTAGTCTTTAGTCCATTAGTCGCCTTTTACCACACCCAAAAGAAGAGAGAGGGTAGTAGTATATTCTTTCATTTGTATAAAATTAGCTATTTTGTAACTCGTGATTACGTTAGTTTTTCGTATTTATGTAGTGTAACCCAGTGCCACATCACTTTTCAAAATTTCTAAATATTTATTGTCGGCATAAGGCTTACAAAAGTAAGATTAGATAATAGTGTTGATTTTGCACGGGCCGGACAGAGACACGATAGACAGCTGCTAGTGTGCAAAAGCTTGCACAGAAGTGAAGTTATTGTGAATTTATTGTGTACTTTGTAGAAAGTGTGACCGTGTCGTGTTAAGGTGTCGCTTAGCGGTGAAAGAATACTACCACCCCCTCCCTTCCCTACTAAAGACTGCACATACATCTAACAGCATAGAGCGGCGATTGGCTCACTACCTGTCACGCTGCCGCTGAGCACATGTGCAGTCGCTATTTGGTGAAGAGTGGACTACAGTAGAGGACTTCTTCTGCTGTCTTCATTGCCTAGTCTCTGACTAACCCTCAGGGGATAAAGTCGTGATTGTATATTGTAAAAAGTGGAAGTGTACCCCTTAGTCTTGGAAATTTTTTGACACAATTTTTGGCGCAACTGTCAACGTCAAATTTGACAGAATCGAGCATAGACTATGCGATATTTTGCAATAAAGATATATAAGATGTACCACAGAACCGAAATAACCAAACTTGTTTATACTAAAGTAGTCTGTAAGTCTATGAAAATACGGTACAAAGTCAAGTGTGTTTTTGTAGGTGCGGTCTCATGCGACCGCTTGGGGCCTGAGGGGAACATCGATTCATACATTTTGTAAAATTAACCTACTCGTACATTTCACAATAAAGTATACTATTTCTATTACCAATTCCACTACTTGCCTCTTTATTAACGCATTCATTAGACCTACAATATGTAAACAATGACTCAATAGAGCTGTACCACCTATGTTACTTAGTCCATTAATCCATTAGGATGATGACCACTTAATCTCAACAGGGGGCATCACGTAATTAAAGAAGGTATACGTTAAGCCACAGATGAAATAAGTACGCATAAAGCTCATTAAAAGCATTAAGCGTTTATAAGGTGTCTATTAAACTTTGAACATCTGCCTAGTGTCAGGATTCTGTTGTTTGGCAAGTGTGGTGACCCATCCATGATTACATAAGTGATTTCAATAGATGAAGCCTTTGCACAGGACAGACCTTTAAAAGAATGTACTTACATACTTTAATAACTACCAAGCAGTTACAACTCACATAAAACTAAGAGATTTCATTTAACAGATGATTTCAATTTCTGTGTGCTGTTGCGTCGCGTCGTTTGATGCACTGAGAACAAGCCAGTGATGAAAAAGATAAACAACAGCGCAGCAGCGCTGTTTGCTCGACTGCAGTATCTCATGTAAATATGTGTAGTCTCAATTTTCTTGCATTTGGCACGAACGACTGGCGGAAATAGAACAAAACCATTTACACTTATCATTCAAATTACTTCCCTTGGGTGTCGTAAAAAGCGGCTAAAATGGACTAAAGACTGCACATCAATGAAGCAGTGATGAGTTTACCACTTGTCACGCTGAGGACATACGCAGATGTTATTAGGTGAAATGTGGACCGTGGCAGTATACTGCTGTTCCGGTCTTGATTGTCTAGTCTCTAACTATTCCATTGGGGATAGTCGAGAGTGTTTGTGTAGGAACGTTAAGAGAGTTTACGCATTTCGGTTGAAAACATTTAAAAAAAATGTTTATTTAACTGAGTTATTGCGATTTTTAACTTTCTATTGTGGACTTTAAATCGCAATAACTCAGCTATAAAAACGTTTTCAACAAACTATTTAGATAAGACTTTAAACTATCGCGTTGCATTGCATTTAAACTATTTTAACCTATTTTGATCCCTGTGTTTTGCTTTAGCATGCAAAGTTTCATCAAAATTGGCTTATTGCTTTTTAAAAATTTGGACTTGGAAGTTTGTATGGAAAACCAAAATGCTTCCCCTACCTCTTAGACAACCCTCTTAGACATCATTTTATTTTTAAATTTATTTTTTATTCATTATTTATTTAATTCCTCCGGCGCAATAAAAAACAAATCGTAGATGGGTAGTTCTGCCAGTTCGCCGGCCACTGCCAGTTCTCGGCCATCAAGGATATTTTGTTAAGGAATAAGAAAAATACACGCAATTAATTTGAAAAGTCTTTGTTATATTATTAAGAGAGTAGTTACGCGTGACCTTGCCAAATTGCAAGGTAATATAATCTGGTTTGTAACGTCAGTGTGCCCTTGACGTTCAAGGAGTGTAAACTTATGTCGAAATCAACGAAAAAAATAGTGCGCGGCATTCTTTTCTAAGGTAAGTTAAACGGTTGGTTACATGAATTTCTGAGTCTGTTTGAATTTTTTGTGTTATTAGATTGTTAAAGTTTTATTTCAATACATTTTTTTTAAGAATAAATAAGGTTTACTTATAAATTTTACGTGGCCGTCTAACTCAATACATATTTAACAAGATTTTGAATTCTCGGCCAGGTGGCCGACAATCGGCAGTTCCTCAAAGGTTTTCATTAATTTGTATCTTCAACAATTGTATTTTTTTCTAGTATCTCAGTTCTAATGAAGAAATTATAACAAAAATCCAGATCCAGTTCCAGTTTCCGGCCACAAGGACTCATACAAAAAAATTGAGAAAAAGGGATTTCAATTTGTTAACTTTTGGCGGCCGAAAAGAGGCATTCACGTAACCTTTTCTCGGCCTAAGTATATCTATAGGAATGTACACATAACAAATATTTATTAACCTCTTGAACATGTTTTAAAAATAATTACTATTCTGTAGTTTTAGCTGTTATTCAAGCATTAAGCTTTTTTTTCGTTTGGTTTTTAACACAAACTCATCTAAAACTTGAGACGAAAATAAGTGGCCGGACAGCACTTATGTGAGCTCCCGGCCATAGAACAAAAAGCGGCCGACAAACGGTTGCGAAGTTTTCAGTTGTCGGCCTACCTTTTTTAGTGTGGCCGAGAACCCGCTGCCGCTATTCTGATTGTCGGCCACAACATCGTGCATAGGTCGGCAACTGAATGCAGTGATGTTAATTTTCGGCCACTACCTTCCTTATGGCCGAGAACTTGCACTATCCAACTCAGTTATCGGCCATACAAAACAGCAATGGCCGACAACTGGGTGCAATCATATCAGTTATCAGCCAATCATTTTTTAGTGGCTGAGAATTCGCTTTAGCTAACACATCTGTCGGCCAATATCTGTGAAAAGTTCAAAATGGTATCATAATGATTAAATTTTATTACAGATGGGTCCAGGGACAAGAAAAAAAGAAGTGAAAAATGTAACGGAAGAGAAGAAAAGAGGAGGTAAAATACATAAAAAGAGAAAGCTATTTAACTATAAAGAAGAGATAACGTAAACACAAAGACAGGAGATGACGATAGAAATTTTTGTGAAAAGATGACGCGTATAAGAAAAAAATATTTGACAACTCCGAAAGTGATGAAAATAATATTATAAAAAATGTCGGTGAATAAACCAAACAGAGGAAGACGTAAGCTCTGATAAGGTTCGTGGTATCAGAAAAAAATACCTACTTGATAGGGGTAATAATTCAAGAAAACTTTTAAAAACAACTATATGCTTATAAAATACCGAATTGCTATATTTTTTCTACCTATTTTAATTTTTATAGAAAAAGAGCTTATTAAGTAATATATTATCGGAATAAAAAGTACTAACCTGTTGATAAATACCAAATTTTATATGTTCCAGATGTCAGACTCTATAATAGAAAAAATTAAAAACATTGATTCCTGAAGAAAAAAATAATATAAGTGAAGATGAAGACTTAGACTTTTTTTAATATATAAGTCAATTAAAGGAAGGTAAGTGATACTGTTACACACAATATAATATTATTACATACGTACCAGTACTAAATTAAAGACAACTACTTAAGTATAAATTTTAAAATATGTTTTCTTTCAGGTGATAAATAATTCAAAGCAGTATTTAATAGACTTGATTAGTGATTACTTACACATAAGATAAGCGAGAGAAAGAAGAAAATATGAAGAAAGAAATAGAAGCACACATAAAAAGCTAAGAGTAAAAGTTAGGAAAACTAAGGAGAATTTTAAAATCATGAAGACAAGGCTAGATGTTAGTGAAAAATTAAAATAACACGTTCTTAGAATTACTTTTTAAAGTAGTAAACAGTAAAATTGAAATCTGCGAAAATTATAAAATATTGTTAAGGCTTTATTCTGTGAAATACACCCGATGGAAACACGATTTTATAAAGTTGGCTCGATAGAATAAATTCACAAAGTTACATATTTTTGTGTCATTTTATCTTCTTTTCCAGGTTTTATTCTTAAAATAAGTGATTTGATATTATGAGTCATTTACCAAAATGAAGCTCGTAAATAACTTGAGTTATTATAACCGATGGTTTTTTATTTATTACATCTATCAATTTTTTAAAATATAAAACGCGATTATTTGCGCCGCTTCGCTGTTATACCCGTCCCTTACCGTTGTACCGTCGAGAGAACGAGAGGGAAACGCTCGAAATACCTCCCCTTAAAGAGTAAATTGGTATTTGTTGATTGTATTTAATTATGTTGATTATATTTTATACCAAGAGATTCCAGAGAGAGAGAGTACCAAGAGTTTTTACATGAAGACTGAACGCAGTGTATTACAATATAGAAAGTGGATAATGTTATGATAGATGTTACAAAGTTATTTTTAAGACACTGAACATAGTCTGATAGTCATAGATTTAAAGTTTCTAGATAGTGATGAATACGAGTATAATAGAGGTTGATAATATATTTAACAAACAGAGCTTTTTATTTCGTTTATAATGTAAATTGTTATTCCAGTTTCTTAATCTAATATAAGTTTATCCAAAATCATGAAGACTGAGCAGAGACTGGTGTTATTTTGGACATTTAGAAAGTTGTTTAGTTAGTTTTATAATTTAACTGTCAAGTTCCTAAATAAAAATTTGAAAATACATGAGAACATTAATATTCTTTATTTTTTGTAAAGGCCTACCTATACCTATGCAAAATATAAATATATTTGAAGGAAAACAAAGCGGCCGACAACTAGCACATTAGTGCGGCCGATAACTAATACAGATGGCCGAAAACTGGCATATTTACTACTTTTCTATATTTTTATAAATAAAAAATAAATGGATATATTTGGTTATTTAATTTCTAGACAATAAAAAACTATATTAAATTACCGTTCATACTTTATTAATTTTTTTTATTTCTAGTGAGTGTTTGGAAAGTTATACGAATCAGAAGTCGAAATTTCGCTTAACCGAGAACTGGCAGAATTACCCTACCAGGCGAACGAAAGGTCACGTGTAACGTAAAGGTAATTTAACAGAGGTATCCTGTGGTAGCGTAATGTGTCAGAGTTCAATTTTGCGGTCCCGGCCGATTGACCATGATTAACGGTATTTTTTGTGGATATGTTTGGTCAATTTTGTTTTTTTTATTTTTCACTAAAAAATTAATTAAATCTGTAGTCTAGATTAAGTTAGTCTATAATTTAAAAAAAATATGTGTGAATTAAATGTGTGTATGTATGATCAAGCCTTATCAAGGGATATTCCTGAGCAGTCTTCAAGGAAAATCGAGATAACAATTGAGCTGTTGACGCATAATCACGCTTAATTTTCGGAAGTGTAAATATGAGGATGCCAGAAGCAGGGAGGGTTATAAAAAATTAATTTGTTGAGCCGCGGGCGAGATTTGATCCTGCTGAACCGTGTGATCCCTCTGGGAGATGAATTTTCACCTACCCCCCATAATCTTCTACATGAAATTCGAAGCTGATTTTGTATGAAGTTTGTTTTAAATATCCGCACGCAAATGGTTAAGCCGGTGGAGAAGTTCCCACAGTGAACCCTGGACAGCTGTAATTGTTAGGTAAGTAGGGTAACGGACCCAATTATGAGCACTTTAAGAGGCCATTAAATTTCAACTCTAAATATTTCATATGTTACGAAATTCTATAACTTTTGTGTTGCGTTATTAATGTTGAAAATATAATCACCTGTTGTGTAAAGTAAGTTTTTTTTAAATATTTGTAGTCTTATTGAGACAAAATTACAATTTATCAAAAAACAAGCCTATCACCAATCATCAGCACAGTCATCACCAATTAATATCACCTACTTACCCAATTATAAGCATTGTGAATTGTACTTTTTAAGGGCTGAAAAACAAAATATTATCCTTTAGAAATGAGTACTATTTTTTATTGTTAATCAGTCATTTAACATTTCTATTAATTATGGCACGATCAAAATTTACCATAACATTATAATTATTTCAATTTAGGATGCGAAAAACGTTAAGAATGTGTTTAAATACCAGTATCTATAAATAGTGCTTTAATCGCATTACTGAATGACTAATAAACGTAAGCAAAATCTTACCCTTGATGTGTCAGAATGGCCGAACATCACATAAAACCACGCAACGTTCACTTCTCCTCAAGAATACGGCGCCATGATAAATGCCAAACTATACAGAGTTTTGCTAGTACAATAATTTAAAGCTTTCTGAACGCGTTTCTTACCCTTGCAACCTTCGAAATCATAGACATTATTTTATATGTTTAGTTTTTTTACGAGGTGCTGATAAACTGGTGCAGTGCTAGTATATGGGTCATTCACCCTATATTGTTTTGGTAAACAATTGTAGGATCCTGGATTCCAGTTTGAAAATAAATAAGTACGTACATACAACATCCCCTTTTCCCGGAGGCGTATTAAAAGTGTAGGTTTTCGTACTTGTTTTATTTTTCATGGATGAGTGGTCAAGCGCTCGGCTCGAAATCCGCAGGTCCCGGGTTCAATTCCCAGGTCGGGCAAATTGTGATTTCCGACTTTTCGATTCACAGCCCGGGTTTGTGATCATTCACCAACCCATATCAATAAGTCAATAATTCAATCCCATCAATTGTAGCGATGACTTGATTTCAATAATGGAGGCTTTTGCCCAGCAGTGGGACAGTATACAGATGTACTTCACTTTTTTATATAAGGCGACTGCTAGAAACCAAAACTTTCAGGGGTTGGTCAGGTCAAGTATTTTAGACATGATAAAAATGACAAAAAAGAAATTGGTGCTTTTTTTATTTCTCATTTTATGAATTTTAAAAATGGTCTTTGAGTATCTAATTTATTTTAAAGCAATAACATAAGAAAAATAAAATGACAGAATTAACTATTAAATAACGATTATTTACGGCCGGCCGTTGACCCACCCGTTTGTTGACCCGTTCGCGTCAGCTGGGCGATAAGTACCTACGTTAGTCTGCAATGTTTTTTGTCATTTTTGTCATGTTTTAAACACTTGACCTGACCAGCTCTTGAAGTTTCTTGCAGTTTCTAGCACTCACCTTATATAGATAAAAATAAATAAGCACGAATGTACATTACGGAAATATCAGTTCAGAAATGCTGCATTTAATAAATTTTTTGGTACCTATGGGCTGTTGAAGCGCCTTTCAACGTTGAACCCGAAAAACTGTTTCTTTCTAAATTGACTGGGAATTGAATCCACGATTTCAGAAATAGCGCAACGCCAGAACCGACGTGCTAACCAGGCGACCACGGAGGTTGTCGAATGTACAGATAAAATTTTAGGAGACAAACCTATTTTTTTAATCTCTCCATAGGTACGAGGTCACACCCCGTCACAGAAGCCAGTTGCGGGTCGGACAGGTGATGACGGCTAATGCAGCACAATTGAGGAGCGACGAAACAAAGATAGTTAAGTACAAAATAACTAGATTGTGGCTAAATGAAAAAAACTGTTAGTTGTATACCATATCCAGTTTGAATTCCAATGTTTCTTACCAAAAAGACAATAAATGTACTAAAAGTAGCACTCTAATGTTTAGTGATGAAATTGGAAGAGGGTTGGGTCAATTTTTAAACACTGAGGGGCAAACTGTCTTAAATTATTGTATGCCTGGTTTGACACACCATGATATAATGGAAAAATTGATTTCACATGACCTTAATAATGTAGAAACTGTTATTATTTTAATTGGGAAAAGGGGAAATGTGAACAAAAAAGTATTAGTTAACTTTTATGAAAAATTACTTTCTTTAAATATTCCAAAAATTATAATGTTCACACTTCCTTACAGTAATAACTTGCCACACGAAGAAAATAATTATAGATTTAAGCTTAATTTGACATTGAATACCACTGAACCACCACCACTGAATATCACTGTTGTGCCAAAAACTGCAGGTCGGCTGGAACGCTTTAAAAGCAATCTAGATACAAAATTAAATTATTTTGAAAACAATGACAACCCTGGTGTCTTTTATAATGATTTTTTTAAAATATGTTGTTCAGAATTTAATAAATCTTTTGTTCCAAAAAAGATCTCGGTTAGTGGTACTGCATCTTTTAATGAATGGGCTACAATTGGTATTCACAAAAGTAGGAAACGCCTTTATGAACTTTATGGTGAACGCAACTATAACACCAGCGACGACTTCAAATTATATGTTATAAATTATTCAAAGTTATTTAAAAGAGTATGCCGATTAGCCAAGGCAAACTATCTGAGTTCTAAGATTAAGAATAGTAATGACAAAATAAAAATGACATGGAATATTATAAATAGTGAAACAGGAAAGGTCAGAAGTCGTAATAATGAGTACAATTTAAATTGTGATAATAAAACCTTGACTTCTGATGCTGATGTTGCTGCAGCATTTGAGAGGTTTTTTACTGACATTCCAGTTTCAACTACAAAAGCCTTGATTTCCTCCCCTACTGTAGCTGAATCTGTTTTGAAGGAAAATGTTAAAGATTGTGAAAGTAATTTCAGTTTTCAAAAAATTTGTGTTATAGATATATTAAAAACATTTAACACTCTCAATAAAAAGAAAACTGCTGTTCTGTGGGGTAATTCCGTGGACGTCGCTAAATCTGTAATTATGACAATAGCTCCAGTTTTAGCTTGCATATTTAACGAATGCATTGACTGTGGTGTTTTTCCTGACCTAATGAAACATAGTAAATTAATTCCATTGTTTAAATGAGGTAGCACTTCTGACCCCTCTAATTTTAGACCTATTTCTGTGCTACCTACATTTAGTAATATTTTTGAAAAGTTGATGCTAGACCAAATTCAAATTCATTTTCATAGAAATAAACTTTTACATTGTAAACAGTATGGTTTTACTAGGGGTCGCTCAACAACTGACGCCAGTGTTGAGCTTTTAATCCAAATATTTGATACCTGGGAGGAATCACAGGATGCCCTAGGGGTATTTTGTGATTTATCCAAGGCTTTCGATTGTGTTTTACATGAAACTTTGGTCAGGAAGCTTAACCACTATGGAATTAGGGATGCTTCTTTGAGCCTTCTAATCTCATACTTGAGTAACAGGATTCAGAAGGTCGACATTTAACGGTAAAAGATCTCCGGGATCAGTGGTTACAATGGGAGTTCCGCAGGGTTCAATACTTGGTCCATTCTTGTTTTTGGTTTATATTAATGACTTACCTTATTTTGTAAAAGACAGTCATGAGATAGTATTGTTTGCTGATGATACTTCACTTTTATTCAAAGTGAAACGACGACACCCAAATAATGACGATGTGAATAATGCGATCTCAAAGATTGTTCACTGGTTTAGTGTAAATAACTTGCTATTAAACGAGGGAAAAACCAAATGTGTAAGATTTGTATTGCCTAATATTAAGCAAGTAACAACTAGTGTACAAATTAAAGATAAGAATGTGAATCCTGTGGACACCACTGTGTTTCTAGGCATCACGTTAGATGCCAAGCTTCAGTGGGGCCCACATATAGCTAAATTGTCGAATAGACTTAGCTCTGCGGCATATGCAGTAATGAAGATCCGTCAGTTAACTGACGTTGATACATCCAGATTAGTTTATTTCAGTTACTTTCATAGTGTAATGTCGTACGGCATTTTACTGTGGGGAAATGCTGCCGACATTCAAACTATCTTTGTGCTTCAGAAGAGGGCTATTCGAGCAATCTATAACCTAAAGGCTGGCGACTCTCTCAGAGAGAGATTTAAGAATATAAATATAATGACAGTTGCATCACAATACATTTATGAAAATTTGATTTATGTTCATAAAAATACTGGAATGTTTTCAAAAAACAGTGATATTCACAATGTAAACACTAGAAGTAAGAACAAATTAGCAGTACCTTATACTAGGCTCCATAAAATAAATAATTCTTTTAGGGGTCTGTGTGTAAGATTTTACAACAAAGTACCAAATGATATTCAGAAATTAGATCATAATAAATTTAAAATCAAAATCAAAGAAAAGCTTTACAAAAAAGCTTATTTTAAAGTGTCAGATTACACAGAAGACAAAACAGCTTGGATCTGAAATGCTCCAAGCACTCCAACAGCTATTTCTAATTGTCTTTATTTAATTGATACTACATTGTATTGTAATTTTGTATTGCATAATTTTATTTTATTTTTAATTTCATATTTTGTATTGACCTGGTAACGACATACTCTTTTTTTTGTTTGTAAATGTCGTTGCTTTTGTGCGCTGTGGTTTCTTGCGCCCATTCTTTGCCACAGTTAAAAAATTATGTCCTGAATGGGTGGTAGGTTAAAAAAGATTTGGACGATTCAAAATACTTATTAATTGAGTTTATTGAATAAATATATTTTGACTTGACTTGACTTGACATACTAATGATGAATTTTACTATAAGAGAGAAAAAATAGTAGAAAAAAAGCATTGTATGTAAAGCTCTTAAAAAAAAAATTGCTATTTAAATATAGTATACCTATCAAGATTTTTATTAAATGCAGTTGACCAATTTTGATACAACAAAATCGTACTTAACTAATTTAGATCTTTCAATTAGCACTTAACTAGTTTTGATAGATAGTATTTTGTATAGGAATTAACCAGTTTTGTTGAAACAAAATCGTTTATAACCATTTTTGTTCAGACAGTCGGATTTGAAGGTACTTTTGTATCGAAAATAACTGATTTTGTTTGGACTTAAATCCACATCGGGAAGAATTAAAAAAATTGACGCCTTAACATATTTGTGTCATGTCATTTTCTGCCTCTTGAGTAGTTAACTATTTTTGTTCCGTCGCTCCTCAATTCTGCTTAACCGCTGAAATACAGGACTATTATCCCCAAAGGGTTGGTCACAGACTATAGGCAATGAGGACTGCAGAACTCCACTGCCATACATAGTTCACGTATCACCAAATTACAACTGTAGGGAGCCGATCTCCGCTCTATGCTGCTGGATGTATGTGCAATATTTAGTCCGTTAGTCACCTTTTACGAAGGGAAGAGAGGGGTTGGTAGTATTCTTGTAGTGACCACACGGCTCAGCTAAAATACTAAATATTATAACAAATAAACTTGATAATAAGCACTTTTTAATTGTTCAAAACCGAAACGTGATCGCTCACTATGGGCCTAATTAGCAGGCTTAAAGTCACGCAAAGAGCAACGGAGAGGGTTATGCTCGGGGTTTCTCTACGTGAATCAGAAATGAGGAGATTCGTAGACGAACTAAAGTAACCGACAAAGCCCAAAGAGTCGCCAAGCTCAAGTTGCAATGGGCAGGGAGATCGCCCGTAGAACCGATGGCCGTTGGGGCAGAACGGTTCTCGAGTGACAACCGCGCACCGGAAGACGCAGTGTGGGCAGGCCTCCAACAAGGTGGTCCGGCGATCTGGTGAAGGTCGCGGGTGAAGCCGCTGGATGCAAGCAGCACAAGACCGATCGTGGTGGAGATCCTTGGGGGAGGCTTTTGTCCAGCAGTGGACGTCTTCTGAATGATGATGATGATGAATTGTGCAAAATTAAATTTTTCCTAAACTGTCTTCACATCGTTATTTCTTCACTGATCTTGCCGTGTCGGAGATTACCTCCTACATCCAAACGTACAAACTTACCTCTTTTTTGTAATTATTAATGTACACTTATTAATATTCCTTAAACTTTAAGGTTAAAAAACGTAATTGCAAATATTACGTTTTTTAACCTTAAAGGTCAAAGTTGCTCGCGTCCGTAGGTTTACCCTTGAGACCCTACACGTGATCCCTGGGTGGTGCTAAATGAGTGACACCAACTGAGTGGTAGAGCCACGCTGCGTTGCAGCACACATTGGGCCGGCTCGCCCGGCGTAATACCACCCTCTCACTAATATTCGGCGTGAAATAATGGCACTTGGTGCTGTTGTGCTTCGTCCGACCAGTGAGGGTTCCGGAGGCCCTTTCCCCCCCCCCCCCTCCTCCCAATTCCTATTCCTTCCTTAAACCTATTCCTCCCGTAAAGGCCGGCAACGCGTCTGCGATTCCTCTGGTTTTGCGGGTGTCCATGGGCGGCGGTGATTACTCTCCATCAGGTGACCCGCCTGCTCGTTTGCCTCCCTCTTTTATAAAAAAAAAAAAAAAAAAAATACAACTTAACTTTTTCGTTAAAGCTCCAAAAGCATACTCAATATGAATTCCTATTTCATAATATTTCTGGTCAGTTTTCAAACGCATCACAGTATCTTTGTTAGAACGGGCAACATCTAAACAAATTGTGAGCGATGCAATAACGACAAAGGAAAGCTAGCTCAGCAAATAGTGCACAAAGAGAAATAGGATGTGATATTATACATACAATTAACCGTGTCATGTAGCGGTGAAAGAATACTACCACTCCCTCTTTTCCCTTGGGTATCGTAGAAGGCGACTAACGGACTAAAGGCTACTTTGGGGGTTAAAGTTACTGGCGTCCGTAGGTTTACCCCTTGACCCTATTCCTTTCAAAAAGGTCGGCAACGCATCTGCGACTCCTCTGGTTTTGCTTATGGGCGGCGGTGATTGCTCTCCATCAGGTGACCCGCCTGCTCGTTTGCCTCCTTCTCATATTAAATAAAAACACATACGTCTGACAGCGTAGAGCGGCGATAGGCTCACCACCTGCCAAACTGAGCACATGTGCAGTGGCTATTTGGTGAAAAGTGGACTATGGTAGAGGACTGCTTTTGCTGCCCACATTTCCTAGTCTCTGACTATTCCTTCGGGGATAGGGGATAATAGTCGTGATTATAGGTATGTGATCAATTCCAGTTTATCGGTTTAGTTGATCGGAGTGGAAAGCCTAGTATAAATGTATGTAATTTTTCGGCTTTGCGGGCTATGCATTCTGCTTATTTTAAGTGATATATTTTTTTATAGGTTAGTAGTAAACGATTGTACGGTAGATATAATTAATATGGAGTCTCACAAGTCGTGTTACTCACTCAAACTCCAAAATAAAAGCTCGTTAACACAGAGGTAGCACAGTGCATTAGTTATGGTTCACTTTGATGTGCTATGGCATGGTAACATGGACATATTTTATGTATAAGTCCATGCATTATAGTGAGTTGCTCAGCTAGCTGGCCGGCAGATGATATAAAACCGAGAAGCAAAGTAGTTTATACTTCAATGAAGTGTTACGCAATTAATATTTTGTTCGTTATATAAGTAGGACACTGCAGATTAACGGCCGAAATTAATAATAAATCTATGTACTTATCGAAAATTTCTAACACTAGTACAGTTAGATATTTGACATAATTTGTAAAGTGATTATTTATTATTTTTAATTGTTTGTGATTGTCTGTAGTAGGTAACAGAACACATTGATTGATTATTTTAAAAATCTCTATAAATACTCAGACAATGTACAAAATAATGCTTGTGATCTAGCACAAACATTTTCCTGTTGCGTTTGGAGTAATTTGAAACTGCGACTGTGGTTTACACAGTCTAGGAACTTCTTTAATATGTGGTCGGGGCGCTGTAAGACCAACGATTTTGTTGGCGGGAAAGTAAAAAAACGTGAATGCAGAATTATGTTTTGTTTAATTTTATAAAAATATAAATTATATATGGCCGTGTCGCGTGGCGGCACATAATAAGATTACTACCACCTCTCTCTCTTCCCTTGGGTGTTGTAAAATGGGACTAACGGACTTAGACTTAAGACTGCACGTACATCCAACTGCATAGAGCGGCGATAGGTTCACCACTATTTCACACTATTTGGTGTAAAGTGGACTATGGTAGAGGACTGCTTTCGCGGTCCTCATTTCCTCTGACTAACCCTTCGGGGATAATAGTCGTGATTAAAATGTATTTTTATATCAATAAAAATCAATAGTCGAAATGTTTGTACGCGGATAATACTACGGATACGGATAATACTTTTTTTTGTTGTGTTTGTAATTATCAGGACCAGGACGTGTGTACGAAAGATTTTTTTTAAATTAGTCAAAGGATACCGGGACGAGAGCTCACGCGGACGATGTCGCGGGCCGGCCGCTAGTATGTTATAAAAATTGCGTTGTGCTGATGCAAAATGTAAACAAGCATTAAGTTAACCCAGATTACCTTGAAATTATTTTTGGTCTCCAAAGTTTATATTTTTTTTATTATGTGCGTAGTTAGGGTTCCATTGACTTAGGAAAAATACTGGAAAAAATCTAGATCAACTGGAAAAGCGGAAAAGCGATGTGTGTTTCAACGCCCCAAGGGGAATCCACTACTAACATAAAATATGGAAGGTACCTATGTATTACTGTAAAACAAACTTTATTTGGTATAAATATTAAAATAAAAATAAATAGATGAAATAAATAAATAAAAATTCAAACAACCAAACATGGTTCCACAGTAAAAGGTACATTTGTTATAAAATAAATTTGTTTTCTCCATAAATATATAAACTTTTGTTTTCACCCATATGACTGAACTTATAAAATCAGGTAGTTTTACGACAGTCTGACTTACACACGGTCTGATGCTCTTTTGTTCATTTCTAGCAAGCCTCTTGCTACTACTCTGCGGTATGACGTTGGTATTCTAGAGAGTAAAGAAGGCTCGTCACCCTTTATGAACTATCACGCATTGTCAGCAGCGGACATATAATTTATTTAAGCCATGCTTTTGCCAATGCTAAAGCTCAAGTGGATTTTAACATTCGTTATCTTGGATTATAATAGTTCTTCTGATTACATGGTTCACATGGATTACATTCTGATCACACTCAGAGCAAATACAACCTCATGGATGATATCAACTACTGCAATTGTGACCGAGGGCACTGATGCCCTCGGTTATACTCGCATTTTGATCCACAGGTGTATATGATTTACATCTTCTCTTCGCTAATTCAGCCAGCACATCTTTACTGCATAAAGATTATTTGTCTGTAAATACTATGAACGCTTGAGCCCCCAGTTACGAGCCTGCTGCAACTTCTTTGTCGCCGAATCCCTCGCCTGTGATTTCTGCATTCACATTTTCTTAAGGCAAAATAGCTATGCCACCCGTGAATAGATCATCGGCATCAAAGTATTCCAGTTTTTTAATTATTTTAGAAAGTTTTGACGATTATCTATGTGAAGGTCTGAAAAATATGACAGACGTTGATTCCCCTACAGGGCGTTTAAACGGCCATAAACTTTAGAGCCGGATATTGTTAATTAAAACTCAATGCTAAAGTTTTATTTTCTATTTACGTACTAGGTAGTGGTTATAGATTAATAAAAAAATAGGTATTGTAAAATTTTAAAGCAAAATATTGACAGAAACTTACCGTTTTGGAGGCATGGTGCCACCCAAAATTCTCACTTTACTTTGAAACCAATGAAACAATAATAATCTATTTTTTTTAATTTCTACTACTCACTTATACAAATACCCGTAGCATCTGTAATCTATATTGAAGAAAAAGTAGATCACACTACACAAAAACTACATTTAATTGAGTGTTGAATTAATACTCTTTTTTTGGGCGTTCAAAAGCCCCGTAGGGGAATCTGGGTTAAGACTTTAAACTATCGCGTTGCATTGCATTAAAACTATTTTAACGGGACCTAACACGATTAATTTTTGTAAGTAAGTACATATCTACTTACTGCTTGACGTTTCGGCGTTCGCCTGTGACCACGGCCGCAGCATCGCGGCCGAAACGTCAAGCAGTAAGTAGATATGTACTTACTTACAAAAATTAATCGTGTTAGGTCCCGTTAAAATAGTTTTAAAGCATTAAGTGTCGGTAAACGAAACAAAACAGTACTTAGGTACCTATAAAGGCACATTTAAAATTCATTTAATATATTTGCGTGTTCTCCCATTTAAGCCCCATGTCTTTTTTTAAATCTCAAAGTGATCCAGAATATCCTTATTCATTATTCAATTGAACTGAAAGACTAGGCTATATTAGAGGGACTATTTCCGGCCGGAAAAAAGAATTTAGTACAATTTATTATGTCTATCACCAATTCATCAGACATAGCATAAATTGAACTGAAAGACTAGGCTATATTAGCCGGCAAAAGTTAAAAAAAAAAGATTTTTGTTTTCTTTTAACTTTTGCCTAATAGAGCTTATAATAAAAAAGGTTATATTTCACAGCATCTAAAATATTTAACGAACACAGTTGGTCGGATCCATATTTTTATTGGTAGCTACCCTTTTTCAAGAGGTCTATGAGTACTTTTGGCTACACTTGAACGAGGGTCATGTTCACGGTATAATATTAATAAACTTTTATGAACACCTATGCGGTATATAAAAGATAATTGAAATGATAAGTTTACATGACTTTACAAAACGGCAACACATTATCATTCTTCAAAAAAAACGAGGCTTCTTGGCGGGAAATGATATTTTGTTTTTTTTTACTGAAATGTGTGCTTTCGTGAATGTACAAGTATATGTGTATGTGTAATAATAATAATGGTATATTACGTATTTCTGAATGTGCATTTGTGTTCACATAAGTACAAGTAAAACAAATTAAAAAAAGTTACGCTGTACTGTGTTATACAACGTAACTTATTAAAATTTTCTCAACTATCAGAATGAAGTATCGGTAAATGTCCATAGTCAACATATTCCTGCAAGTCAAGGGGATCATTAATTTAGTTTTGTTTTTATTTACAGTAATTTTCACATTAAACAAACATACTCTGCCTGTTTCCCATTATCTCATTCACATGAAATTTTATTTTTAAAGTTCTAAATATAATTTTTAGAAATATTTTTAATTATTACTTAAAAATAACAACTCAAACATGTATTGTTTTCTGAGGTTTAAGCGAGCACTACACATTGAAATGAAACACTTTTTACGGATTAACTCGCGTTTAATTTACTATTTACATAGTTTTTATATTATCCTGACGTTTCGAACCCTTTACAGGGTCCGTGGTCACAGGGAGACTGAGGTGTTGGTCGTCTCATTGTCAGAAGTTATTTGCCTACCGTCAATAATTTTTATATTTTACCGGGTGCGTTCAAGTTTACACAATACGAGCTAACAATATTTTTAGGTCTGGCAATGTGTTGCTGTTGGGGCTGGGATTTGATGACCTGTATGATGGGGTCCCAGGCAGGTGGTAAATTCCAACCATCCTCTCTATTGACATTACGATGTTTTTTAATTTCAATAGCCTCGCGTATCATCCTAGGGATGAATCGTTGTTCCTTGGCGAGTATTTGAGGTTTGTCAAATCTGATGTAATGGTTGGGTCCCTCGAGAGCATGTTCACACACTGCAGACTTATTTTCGCGCCTATGCTTGACGTCGGCTATATGTTCTTTTACGCGGGTTCCTACACTTCTCTTTGTTTGCCCGATGTACGAGAGCCCACAGTCGCAGTCCAGTTTGTACACGCCTGCATCTTGAAGGGGTATATTGCACTTGACAGGTCGTAAGAACTGGTTGATCTTCTTTGGCGGCTTAAAGTAAGTATTGATTGAAGCTCGCTTCAAGATGTGACCAATCTTGTCAGTGACGCCTTTCATATATGGAAGTACTGCAGGTAGGCGCTCGACTGTGGTTGGTTTTTTGCGTTTTTTGTGACGAAGCCGCGGTACTTGCAGTTTGTTATCCTGTAGTACATGCTTGACAAGCTGAAGTTCAGCAGCCAGGTGTTGGGTGTCACAGATGCTGCGTGCTCTCTGAAACAAAGATTTCCCTACAGTAGCCAACTGTCTAGGATGGTGGTGAGAATCACCATTGAGGTACCTATCTGTATGGGTTACTTTACGAAACACAGTGTGGCTCAAACTATGGTCAGGATTCCTGATGATTAAAGTGTCCAAGAAAGCTAACTTGTTGTCTGCCTCTAACTCCATTGTGAACTGTATTTTAGGGTGTATGGAGTTAAGATGACTTAGAAAAGCAGATACTTTATCAGTTGGTAAGATAGTGAAAGTGTCATCTACGTACCGCTTATAGAACCTTGGGGTTACGGGTGATGTGCTTAGGGCCCGCTCCTCGAAGTCTTCCATGAAAATATCGGCGACAATGGGTGATACAGGGGACCCCATAGCAACACCCTCTATTTGCAAGTAGTAAACTTCATTCCACAAAAGGTAGCCAGATGTTAGACAATGCTCTAATAGTACTGCATATTCGTTGGGCATATTTTGTTCAACTAGTCTTTTCTTGGTAATTTCAATGCAGTCCTGTACTGGTAGACATGTAAATAGGAACTGGACATCAAAACTAACCATGGTTTCATTGTCAGCAAGATGTAGGTCTTTAATATCACTGACAAACTGGTAAGAATCCTTCACATAAGCTGTTGTATTACCTCTTAGTGGGGAAAGTATTTTTGCTACATGCCGGGCCAAACGGTAAGTTGGTGAGTCGATCTGGCTTACATTCGGACGTAGCGGAGCCTCAGGTTTGTGGATTTTTGGTAACCCATACAGTTTAGGTGGTTTAGGGCAGGAAGGTATTAAATAATTAGTGTCTAGATTTAACGTTTCCGAGTGTTGTTTGACAAGATCACTGGTTTTCTTTAATATTTTGTTAGTTTGATCGCATTTAACGCGTTTGTAGGTCTTGTCATCTGATAAAAGTTGAATTATTTTTTCGTTATAATCTGACGTATCCATAACTACCGTAGCATTACCCTTATCAGCACGAAGGATGGTTAATTCTGGCTTAGCTCGCAGGTTCTTTAGGGCGAAGTATTGATCGCGAGGAAGGTTGGATTTTGGCACTTTGCTCCGGCGCAAGACAGATTATGTGAAGGATTCTTACCAGTTTGTCAGTGATATTAAAGACCTACATCTTGCTGACAATGAAACCATGGTTAGTTTTGATGTCCAGTCCCTATTTACATGTCTACCAGTACAGGACTGCATTGAAATTGAAATTACCAAGAAAAGACTAGTTGAACAAAATATGCCCAACGAATATGCAGTACTATTAGAGCATTGTCTAACATCTGGCTACCTTTTGTGGAATGAAGTTTACTACTTGCAAATAGAGGGTGTTGCTATGGGGTCCCCTGTATCACCCATTGTCGCCGATATTTTCATGGAAGACTTCGAGGAGCGGGCCCTAAGCACATCACCCGTAACCCCAAGGTTCTATAAGCGGTACGTAGATGACACTTTCACTATCTTACCAACTGATAAAGTATCTGCTTTTCTAAGTCATCTTAACTCCATACACCCTAAAATACAGTTCACAATGGAGTTAGAGGCAGACAACAAGTTAGCTTTCTTAGACACTTTAATCATCAGGAATCCTGACCATAGTTTGAGCCACACTGTGTTTCGTAAAGTAACCCATACAGATAGGTACCTCAATGGTGATTCTCACCACCATCCTAGACAGTTGGCTACTGTAGGGAAATCTTTGTTTCAGAGAGCACGCGGCATCTGTGACACCCAACACCTGGCTGCTGAACTTCAGCTTGTCAAGCATGTACTACAGGATAACAAACTGCAAGTACCGCGGCTTCGTCACAAAAAACGCAAAAAACCAACCACAGTCGAGCGCCAACCTGCAGTACTTCCATATATGAAAGGCGTCACTGACAAGATTGGTCACATCTTGAAGCGAGCTTCAATCAATACTTACTTTAAGCCGCCAAAGAAGATCAACCAGTTCTTACGACCTGTCAAGTGCAATATACCCCTTCAAGATGCAGGCGTGTACAAACTGGACTGCGACTGTGGGCTCTCGTACATCGGGCAAACAAAGAGAAGTGTAGGAACCCGCGTAAAAGAACATATAGCCGACGTCAAGCATAGGCGCGAAAATAAGTCTGCAGTGTGTGAACATGCTCTCGAGGGACCCAACCATTACATCAAATTTGACAAACCTCAAATACTCGCCAAGGAACAACGATTCATCCCTAGGATGATACGCGAGGCTATTGAAATTAAAAAACATCGTAATTTCAATAGAGAGGATGGTTGGAATTTACCACCTGCCTGGGACCCCATCATACAGGTCATCAAATCCCAGCCCCAACAGCAACACATTGCCAGACCTAAAAATATTGTTAGCTCGTATTGTGTAAACTTGAACGCACCCGGTAAAATATAAAAATTATTGACGGTAGGCAAATAACTTCTGACAATGAGACGACCAACACCTCAGTCTCCCTGTGACCACGGACCCTGTAAAGGGTTCGAAACGTCAGGATAATATAAAAACTATGTAAATAGTAAATTAAACGCGAGTTAATCCGTAAAAAGTGTTTCATTTCAACTCAAACATGGTTAAAAAACAATTTTTTCATAAAAATAATATTTATTATTAATGTTCTTTTAAAAACATAACATAACCCATTATTAAGTTTAGTATGTCCTTACCGGTTGATTGGTAGAGATTGCCATCTGACGTTAAGTCCGCCTTTTGCAGTTTTTTTATGCAAAGAAAACAAAAGTGCGCTTACTTCAGCTATAGATTAACGTCAGTAGTGTAACGGAGCCATGGGGATTGAACCACGATTTTATTTAACCTCTCAGTCTTGGATTTTTTTGACACTTTTTCGACACTAACTGTCAACGTCAAATTTGACAGAATCGAGCATAGACTATGCGATATTTTGCGATAACAATACATAAGATAAACCACAGAACCGAAATAACCAAACTTGTTCATAATAAAATTGTCTATGAAGACACGGTACAAAGTCAAGTGTGTTTTTGTAGGTACGGTCTCATGCGACCGCTTGGGGTTTGAGGGGTGAGCGTCTATCCGTATGGCTACTTAACATGTCTTTCTTGGCTACTGCATAATTCGCTGTCCGTTATGTCAGCAGCATCGTAAACCATTGAGGTTGCTCATATAATAATAACTAAAGCAAAGAAGGAGTGCTATGACATTTGAGTGGGCACTCCGTGTGTCTCCATTCGAATCACATTTGTTTAGGTCGCATTTGAATTCGGTATGGATCTTATTTTATAAATGGTGACCGGTTTTTTTATTTTCGCAAGACATTTGACGTTTTTAGCAACTTATTTTGTCTCTTTTCTTTCAATGTTTTTTTTTAAATAAAATAAGGAGGCAAACAAGCAGGCGGGTCACCTGATGGAGAGATGGAGAGTAATCACCGCCGCCCATGGACACACGCAAAACCAGAGGAATCGCAGGCGCGATGCCGTCCTTTATGGATGGAAATAGGGTTAAGGAAGGAACAGGAATTGTGAGTGGTGAAGGGGGGGGGGGGGGAGGGCCTCCGGAATCTTCACTGGCCGGACGAAACACAACAGCACCAGGTGCCATTATTTCACGCCGGATATTCGTGAGAGGGTGGTATTACGCCGGGCGAGCCGGCCTAATGCGTGCTGCAACGCAGCGTGGCTAGTGATGGGTTTTTATCCGGATAAATACTCAAAATGGATAAATACTCATAAATATCCGTTTTTACTCGAGTACCCAAGTAACACATAAGCAAGATAACAGTACACACTTAGAACTTTTAACAGTTTAAAGATGAATATGGTTTGTGTAAGAGCTTTCGGAATAGCTAAATACTGAATAAGGTTGAGTACGGACCCTTAAAATACTTAACGCTTAATAAATTCTCCATTTCAGTCCTTCCCTTCTTTACGCTTAATAACCAATCTCCGTAAGATTATTAGACAGACGTTATTAAGCATTACGCATTCCAGGTGGCTTAAATCTGAAAAACAGTGCCTTCGGCAGCATTTATCTGAATAACAATAACCTATACTGCTATTATTAAAGCAGTACTAAGCCTGTAGCGTTTGAAACAGCTAATTGCTGAATATAGTAACACCTTCTGAATAATATTGTTTACATAATTCTGGTATACAGCTTGATACTGAATAATTGTTTTTACTTTATCTTTAAACTGCATAAGATTTTATGTTTTACTAATTATTCAGCTGCTGAATAAACAATATTATTTGTGTTTTTAATAAGTTTTTTGCAGTATAAAAAAGACTTTCAACTAACTTTTTCAAATTAAAGACCACATTTGTATCGATATAGCGCCCATAGCTTAATACCAGCTTTATTAAAACATTAATGTACGTATTTATTTTATGCTTTGTTTGAATCATGGATCGAAAGTCGTAGCAAGAGCGTAAAAGAACCGGTCATATGAAAAGAAAATTGTTAAAAGAATATTTAAATATCAGCAGTAGTAATTGTCCAAGTATTATCAGCAGTAATGATCTAGAAAGGATTTGTGAAAATAGTTTAAACAAAACTGAACCCGGTTCCAGTCAGCAAGCGTGTTTGCCCTTTAATTATGAGGGTTCCGTCCCCCCCAAAAAAATATAACATCTTTTGGGATTGGAAAACCGAAAGATATAAATATCTAAGTATAAAGAAGATTTTATTTCTGAAATGGTTATTTTGTTAGCAGAAGGTATCGCAGTAGTTACAAGAAAATAAAATTAACGTTGTGATACAATATTTTATTTGCGTGGTTTGTTTTTTTCATCGTAAGCCAATCTGCGCGAGGTTGGACTCTGCTGTCTTTACTTAATTAATAAATCCGCAATATATCTTGGCCATCGAAATTGTCCTTTGTTCTCCCATTGGGTCAGCACAGTACAAAAATCTGAGCGACCCTTACGACGTGTTGAAATTATTTAAAACGTCATTTTCCTAAAACGAAATATAAATTATAATTAAAAATATAATAATAAGTCCGCATTGTTAATTATTGTGCAATAAAGATTAAATAAACTAGGGCCCAGTGCACACACGAAACATGCATTTTTATTAAACATAATAGATACCTATACTTATGATAACAAATATTTTTTTCACGAAATAAAAAAACAAACAAAGATGCTATAATTTTAAATGTAAGTAATCCATTTAGTGAAAGCCGGACGGGAATGTTACACATTATAAAAGGTTTTTGTTCTTAGAGAACCCTAAAAATCTGAGTACCTAATACAGAAATGTGGTCAACTATATAAATGTTATTCAGAAGTTAGTGTAAAGAGACTACTCTTTTTCAAGTTATAGTATAGTAACAAAACATGTGTGCACTTTTATTCAGCATTATAAAACAAAAAATCGATCGCCATTGAAATCTTTGTAATTAATACTTACAAGGAATTTACGAGATCACCAAAATGCTTATTAATCTTAAAACTACAACATTTCCAACTCGAGTCATGTTATTGTGTTGGTTAAAATTGCTAGAATTAGATGTAGACAAGTACTTTTGTCAGACCTAGTATGTATGTATGAAAATACTAATTACAATTAATTATCTTGGTTATTCACGAGGCGCGTCATAAAAATTAAAAAAATACACATACTATTCACGACAAAATTACTTGCGCACTAACAATTAAGGTGTAGCGGACCTAACTTGGAAATTAAAAGTTACTTACCGAATAACTTAAAGTTCACGTCATGTCAAGGTATCGACATTAATTTATTTCTTCTTTTCACAATTTCTATAAAAAATTGCTTGCAGAAAATTGCTTCAGAACTTATTAAGTATTTAATTTATTGTTTACATTTTATATGTAAACAATAAATTAAATACTTAATAAGTTCTGAATAGTCTAACCAATTCGACGTAGCTGAATAACTGAGTTGTAAAAGCTTTATAAAAACAATTTGTGCAGTTATTCAAAAGTTATTAAGCTAATTGAAACGGTAATAAGCTCCTACTCAATTGTTACTCAGATATTATTAAGCGTTAAGCATTCAAAATTGGGGCCCTTTTTGCTTGTATAACAGCTGAATAGACGGTACTCAGGCGTTATTCAGCTTAGTATTCAGCTTGTGCTCTTGATGAGTGCTCTTAATCAATCTTTATTCAGCACGTCTGTGTTACTTGGGTATTTATCCAAAAAGACGGATAAATATTTTATGAACCCTTTTCTTTACAAATCATGTAAATTTTGAAATTTAAATATAGGTAGTTTGTTAATATAAACAAAATTACTGCTATTGAGTTTTTTAATTCCATAAAATGAGCGATAAACAAAAATACTTGGTCAAAATTATTTGGCAAATATTGAATTCAACTGAATTGGTTGGGTTTTTACCATTTGTATGCAATGAATTATAGATTGTGGTATATCATTTGAAAGGTAGTTGTATAAGCTTTCAAATTATATCAAAAAGATTTAAAAATTAATAAAATTTCCTACCTAAATATAGAGAATTGTTGCAAAAGGTTGAACTTGTGGATGTCTAAATGAATACTGTGTATTTTATCCCCTCCTCAATACTTTGTATTACCCTCTGGCCCTAATGACTGCCTGTAAACGGTTTCTCATTGACCGAATAAATTTTCTGACGGAATCTTGTGGAATTCCCTGCCACTCTTCGACCTAAGCAGTTTTCAGATTTTCTATCGTCGCCGAAGCTGGATATCTTCCTCGTACCCGTCTTTTCAGCTCGTCCCACACGTGTTGAATAGGATTCAAGTCAGGACTGTGGGCTGGCCAGTCTAAGGTGGAAATACCGACTTCTTCCAGGTACAGTCTAGTCATTGCAGCGGTGTGGCAGCGGGCGTTATCGTGCATTAGCAGGAAATGTTCGCCTATAAACTCGGCGAACGGGAGCACATGGTCTAGCAGAATGTCGTTGATGTA
The DNA here is from genome assembly GCA_963921215.1 of Scoparia ambigualis. NCBI lineage: Eukaryota > Metazoa > Arthropoda > Insecta > Lepidoptera > Crambidae > Scoparia > Scoparia ambigualis. The sequence goes on along the minus strand of OY992517.1, from coordinate 26,528,000 downwards.
TCTTTCAGCAGTTAGGCCCCCTCCCCGACCACCATCAGGTACGAATACCAGCTCCGTTTTTTCTTCTATAGAAATCCCTGACTGTATCATACTGGACCCGCCCCCGAATGCCACTGTTTCCGCTACTGCATTGTGCAAATCGCTCTCCCGGTCTTCTATAGACTCTTTGTGAAATATTGGACTAATGACCAATTTTCAGGGATGCTCACTTTTTATAGTGGACCACGACGCGAAGCGACGACGCGGGACGAGGGAACCCGAGCTCTAAATTGCGCGGCGAAGCCGGCAAATAATTGTAACCAAACCGAATACCTATACTTTTCCCACTCTCGCGGATCTGTGCGCAACGTGTGCAAGAGTAAGAAAGCCTAATTATTTCAAGGACGCGACGCAGTTCCACTAGAAACACTATTACCACAGCTATTACCGTGACTTGATAGATATAGCGCAACCGTGCTAAAACAACAGTAAAGATTTTAATAGCATAGTATTCGGACACATAATACTCGTAGGTACTATATAACCATTCGTCAAATGTAGTCCAGGAGGGCGATCGCGCTAATTAATCTCAACCAAACTAAAACTGAACCTCAGCCGTTATATAGTGCTATCACGTTTGACACACGCGATGGCGCTATACGAAGTCGGCAGAACGGCTGCGGTTCAGATGTGGTTTGGTTGTGAATATTTAGCGCGATCGCCCCTTAGAAAAACAAAAGTTGTGCGTGGATACCGCTAAAAAGATATTTATCCGTGATTTTGAGTAAATATCAGATAAAAATAAATAAAAACGAGTATTTATCCATTTTGGATAAATATCCGAGTATTTACTCTTTGGATATTTATCCACTGCCCATCAATAAGCGTGGCTCTAACACTCAGTCAGTGTCACTCATTTAGCACCACCCAGGGGTCACGTGTAGGGTCTCAAGGGTAAACCTACGGACGCGAGTAACTTTAACCCCCAAAAAACAGGACAACTATACGAGTCTCATTTGGAACTCCTTTTATGCTTTAGTTATTTTTCTATGAGGTTGCTAGAGACGAAACCGCGAAGCAATTTTTTGCCCACTGATTGTGCGGTAGCAAGGTCCACAATCGCTTGGCTCACTCAGAATCACTGAGTGCACAAAAACTTGTTTCGCGGTGACGTCTCTAGTTATACTACATCAATGTCGTAAACTGCCGTGTTTGCTCAGTTAGCAGCGAGCCGCAATTAGCCAATCTCAAATATGGCCGCCACTCTTTGTGCGGATGTGCGGCAGCCGCAGGAACAAAAGAACAGCGGATTTAAGTCAGTTGCGGCTTGCGGCAGTCACACGAGTATTACGAAGTGTAGTCACAAAAAATTATCGGTTGAACGGACAAGCAGCATCCCTCTTTATTTGACACAAAAGATGCAGATGAGTCTCCACTAATCACTTAAACACGTACGTATAACAATTTTATTAGAATTAACTTTGACGTATGTATGAAGAACGTTATGTTAAATTAAGCAAAGGATCTCTGATAGGATCGAAGCAAATGGAAAGCTTGTATTCTCTGTTTAACCCTTCGTAACGTGATGTATTGTATGTATTTTGTACGATGTCTCTTATTTTGTATATAATGTTTTTGTTAAGGGGGTGCCGCGCGATCGCAAAAACTGACATAAGTCTCTTAACAGATCAAGGATCATAAGACCGCCGGCGGTCGCGAAACAATTGATTTTCAATTGTGTCCGGTTTTATGAACCTTAAGGGGTTAATGAACTTTAAAGCAAAATCAATGATATTTAAATTAAAATTTATAATTAGAACAATTCTGCTTTGAAGTTAATTAGAGCAATGTTTTTATTCTGCAAAATGTGCAAAACCATCGCACGCATGTGTTAAAAATTAAAATTTACTTTTTATAGAAGGGGTATCGGTAGGGCTCAGCGGAATATCGATACAAATATTTTCATGTAAGAATTATTGTTTCATGCGTTAAATTAAGAAAGTTGTCGAAGAAATATGTCTTTAGGAGTCATTAGATTTATGTATTGTTTGTTATTGTTTAAAGAATTTGTTTTAATTTTCATGACCTTGTGCAATGCTCAGGCTAACTTACATAAATTATTTTAATGTATTTAACTAATTTAGCACATAATACAATGTCGTACAAGTGACTTAAAAAGCGCAGCGCATAGTACAAGTGACGTAAAATTTTACAATTTCTTGCAGGACCAGGATAAGTATGTGCATTTTTAATATATTTAATATATTTATGTATAGTGTACATATATCCAAATATTTAGCCTGGAAACGTCACCTCGTACAGGCCCTACCAGAATACCAGCGCCACCCGTTGCGATGTGAATTTCTCACACCGCACGATGGGACGCCCATCCTACTAATATTATAAAACGCGAAAGTTTGTAAGTATGGATATTTGTAACTCTTTCACGTAAAAACTACTAAATGAATTTGGATGAAATTCGGCATTCAGATAGTTTATAACCTGGATTAATACATAGGATACCTTTAATCCCGATATTCCCACGGGAACGTATGGATAGATGTTTGTTACTCTTTCACGTAAAAACTACTGAATAGATTTGGATGAAATTCGCCATACAGATAGTTTATAACCTGGATTAACACAGAGAATACTTTTTATCTCGATAATCCTACGGGAACGGGAACCACGCGGGTGAAACCGCGAGCGGCCGCTTGTAGGTCATAAATCGTAAAAAGTACCCTCTAATTTCATATTTTTATTTTCCATTGCACTGGCTAGTTGACGTACCTTCTTTAACTACAAACAGGTCAGTAAGTAATTAAGAAGCACGTTCATTATCTTTTGTGCATTCAAAGTAAGCGCATCGGAATACGTAAACAGTGTTGTCAGTAAACTCATACACAAAATATATTTATTCAATAAACTCAATTAATAAGTACCTAGTACCAAGGTAGGTCCTTAAATCGTCCAAATTTTTAACCTACCACCATTCAGGACGTCATTTTTAACTGTGGCAAAGAACAGGCGCAAGAAACCACAGCGCACAGAAGCAACGACATTTACAAAAAAAAAGATATGTCGTTACCAGGTCATAAAATACAAAATAATAATTTAAATGTAAAATATAAATACGGTACTCTTTATCAATTTATTATAGACAAGTTAGAAATAGCTTTTGGAGTAGTTGGAGCATTTTAGTTAAGAGCCAAGCTATTTTGTCTTCTGTGTATCTGACTCTTTATAAAAAGCTTTTTTTTACGTTTTTCTTTGATAAGTATGGATTTAAAATTTATCAAGATCTAATTTCTGAATATCAATCAAAAAAATCGTACACACAGACCCTTAAAACAATTATATATTTTATGAAGCCTAGTATATGGTACTGCTAATTTGTTCTTACTTCTAGTATTTAAATTGTGAATATCACTGTTTTTTGAAAACTTTTCAATATTTTTAAGAAATTTTTAAGTATTGTGATGCAACTGTCATTATATTTATATCCTTAAATCTCTCTCTGAGAGAGTCACCAGCCTTTAGGTTATATATTGCTCGAGTAGCCCTCTTCTGCAGCACAAAGATAGTTTGAATGTCGGCAGCATTTCCCCACAGTAAAATGCTGTACGACATTACACTATGAAAGTAACTGAAATAAACTAATCTAGCTGTATCAACGTCAGTTGCATAAGCCGCAGAGCTATGTCTATTCGACAATTTAGCTATATATGGGCCCCACTAAAGCTTGGCATCCAACGTGATGCCTAGAAACACAGTGGTGTCCACAGGATTTACATTCTTATCTTTAATTTGTACACTAGTTATTACAAATCTTACACACAATAAGTCGTTCAAAAGCGTGAATTCGATCAATTCGTGCTGTGACTGGTTTTTCTGCTATGGATATCTAAGAACAGGGTATGCATTAATCATTTTCATATTTTTTTGTTATATTTTACTGAATATTTTAATCTATAAGCGCGTCCTACGAACGAGGCGATCTTTCTTCGTTTTACATTTTTAAAGTTTGAGTGAACTTTTAAATACGTTGCTTTGCACTCCAACTATTAAGGTATACTTAAATAAAATCTATGTACTTTTTAAAACTCGGAAAACTTAAAATTGTCTAAATAAATATTTTTCCAGCCATCAATGTTGGTTACGTAACATCGTCAGTAGGCGGAACTGCTTTAATTTCATGGAAAAGTTGTTAACTTAAACCTGTAAGTAAACTAGTTAAAATCAATCGAATAATAAAAAAACACGCATTTATTATGTGAAGTAAGTATGTAAGGTTGATTTGATGATCATGTTAGGATTAAAATAATTTCCAGTTAATTTATTTGGATAGGTAATAATAATTCTAAAATTTAAAAATCATTGATGACTTGAGAAGACAGCGCTCGTAATTTTTTTACCATTTTGTGAAAAAAATATTATTGTCTGCAGTTCAGAGATTGCAGCCCAGTGTCTCAATTCTGCTATTGTGAAACGTCTTCAACCGTGTTTCAGTAATGAGTTTTAAAATAGCGAAATTAAGGCACAGGATACCCAGGAACAGGCAAGATGGCCGATATGGACGGACACTTTGTACTACCTTGATTTTATTCATAGCCAATCTCCTTGGTGAAGTTTATGCCCTAGTTCGTTAAGTGAGTACGGCCAGAATAGTCTGGTTTAATTTGCTCCTTAAATGTTTAAGAGTATAGGTCAGGGATGCACAGACTACGGCCGGCGGGCCGCATGCGGCCCGCCGGTCGAATACTGGTGGCCCGCCGACAGCAAAAATAATACTCTCGTACATTCGAAAATATTGAGTTCTATTCCAGAATAAAACCAATAACAAATGTTCGAAAAGTAGTACTTCTGGTGGCCCACCATCAGTTCATAATTTGCCCGAGTGGCCCCTAGTCTTAATAAGTCTGTGCATCCATGGTATAGGTGTCAGTATCAGAGCTGTGTGGTTCATTATCCCATACATTTCCGCTCGCATCATAAGATGTAACCTAATCGCATCGCGTAGCGGTGAAAGAATACTACCACCCCCTCTCTCCCTTAGGTGTCGTTAACGTCGACTAACGATGGGCTCACCACCTGTCATGCTGAGCACATGTGCAGTCGCTATTTGGTGAAAAGTGGACTATAACAGAGGACTGCTTTTGCGGTCCTCATTGACTAGTTTCTGACTAACCCTTAGGGATAATAGTCGTAATTAATATGTATGTAAGTATGTATGTTTAATATAAATGAAAAAAAAATTAAACCTTATCTAGGTATATACATAATCTACTGATTAACATACTTGTTATGTGTTCTTAGGCGATTTAAAAGAAAGGTGGACGTAATACGACGAAAGTAATTTTGTTAATAATTCCAATTACGCATAAACCTACCTCGGCCGCTACAAGCTTTTACAAACATACTCGTATATACAAATAATAACGACTATTATCCCCGAAGGGTTAGTCAGAGACTTGGCAATGAGGACCGTAAAAGCAGTCCTCTGCCATAGTCCTCTATTCACCAAATAGCGACTGCACATGTGCTCAACGTGACAGGTGGTGAGCCCATCGCCGCTCTATCTATGCTAAGCTAATTTATGTATTTGGAGTCTTTGCTACAAGCTTTTAGAGCGCATAAAAACATGAACATAGTGACTATTAAAGACAGATTCTTAATATTTGATTTTTGCTTTAATAACGATTCGACTTGAGGTAGTCATTTTTACAACATTTTGTTAATGTTCCGCCGGGCGTAGTATGGTGTTGATGATGGAGGGTTCCATGGCGATGGTAAAAAACGACCGCGTCTCTTTATACGGTGTTGGGTACTCCGTTGGAAGGTTGCTTGTTGCTTGAGCGGGGCACCAGTGTTCCGTCGTGCGAGTGCGAGGTAGTGATGGAGGGAGTTCCATGGTGATGGTAAATAATGACTGCGTCTCTTAAAGTGATGTTGTATATTTACACTGACTACATTGTGACTAACTTATTATCTAAAGCTAACAAGACTATTTATACAATAATAACTACGTCGATGTCGGAGGGAGGATGCCGTGTTATATCTTTATCAGGTCTACACGCGTTTAGGAATGCGCTTACAAACTTTTTAACCAATACGTGATGATAATAAATTATGTGGCGACGCAGGCCGCCACAGTACTCCCCCTCTAGAAAATGGAATGAAAAAACCATCAGGTCTTCAGCTTGGAGATGCCAGTGGTGCTCTAATCCACGTTAAGTCGTGATTAGCGTGCTCAAGTCTTCGTTGACAATACGAGCGTTCTCCAGTCTACGGTGACTCGAGACGAGCGTTTGCTACCATGCTACCATGTCTGGAGTGAGTCGAGATATGTGGAGTGCGACAGGAATTTTTTTGACCGTCGAGTGATGCCGAGGATCCAGGAAGCGATACGTTGCTGCGATGGAACCTTGAGGCAGGCTGGCTTGCTGAATGCTGCTAATGAGAGCTGTTTCCGATATTTGAACAAAATACTTATTATAGGTATTATACCTTTTAAAAACGACCGATTACACGAATAATTTTATAAAAAACTAGATTTTTCTTTTATATGTATAAAATTCCTCTCAACATCATAATATTGTTACTAATATATTTTTTTTATTCACGTTATACCAAGACTTAAATTAAATGGCATAAGTACAACAATAAACTTTACGCATAATAATAAATTGAACTATTAGTCTTATTAAACAGATACAATACCAAAAACGTTAAAATTAAACTTGACTAAAATCTTATTATTACATTAATTACCCTAACATGGTTCATTTTTGTGCTTCTCTAATCTACTGCGACATCTTATTGCACAATCAAAATACTTTGAACTTGTTGAATATCTTCATTTTGAGTAGAACTTCATTATAGCTTCATATTTATCCTCAAACTGGCGTATTCCTTGGCTCTTTGTCTGATAAACGGAGAAATCAATTCGCACTGGAGGTAGCTAGTAACATTTAAGTAAATTACTCTTTATCCGTAATTGTCAAGTAAAATATAATAATAATACAATCGACTGGTAAAATAATGCTTTTAAATATCTCTTCCCATATGTATAAATAACATGCCTCAAACCACTTTGTCAGTCGGTAAAAGTGAGGCGGTTGAACGGGTGAATACTCGTTGTATAGATTTATGCTATTTTTCTTCGGATTCTATTTATTTATTTCTATAGAAAAATCCACAACTCTGTACAAAATTCTTTCCGTGTAGCAGAATAGTCATTAATGCCGTGATCTTGACCTTGTGCGAGCATAGAGCAAATGACAAAAAGTGCTGCGTCGGAAATTCTTGCGCGTTCGCTGCACCGCACAATTTATTTATAACGTAATGTGTCGTTAGTATATACTATATCGCATTGTTTTTCTTGGTACCTTATTTCTTTTGCCTTGGTCGATAAAACGTTTTTGATACGATGTGCCGGAAAGAAAGCCAAAGTTGTGAGAGCCATATGAATGATGTTAAATGACGTAGTTGCAGCTCGGTGTGGCTCAGCATAGTGATTTTATTTGGAAGATCTTGTTGTGTTCGCCCCTGAATAGAATGTTACTGCCGTGGTTAATGTGTAGATATTGCAAATGACTCACGTGTTCTTTTCGTGGTACTCCGTTGGAAGGTTGCTTGTTGCTTGAGGGGGGTCACCAGTGTTCCGTCGTGCGAGTGCGAGGTAGTAATGGAGGGCGTTCCATGGCGATGGTAAATAATGACTGCGTCTCTTAAAGTGATGTTGTATATTTACACTGACTACATTGTGACTAACTTATTATTTAGGGCTAACAAGACTATTTATACAATAATAACTACGTAGATGTCGGAGGGAGGATGCCGTGTCATATCTTTATTTTAGTTTTTTTATTTATTTATTTATTCACCCTTTGTAAGTAACGCAACCTAGGTAAGTCAAACATTTACAATAAATTTTCCTTAACATTAATGTAAATTATCTACAATATCATCATTTAATCAATAAAAATATTAATCAGAAAATTCGAAATAATAAAACAAAAAACTGATACTACTCATATTGGAAAAATAATTTTAAAAAATAATTAAAAACCTTTTCATATAAAAAAACGATTTTTCAAAATTCATTGTGTCAATTCTAAAATTCTAAAATAAAAAAGAAATTATACTAATAAAATAAAAAATAGAAAACAATTTTTCAAACTTCATTCTGTCAATTTTAAAATTCTAAGATAAAAAATAAAAATAAATTAAAATATCACAGAAACGAGCTTGCCATGAATTCTGATATACTATAAAATGGGTGTATTTCAAGGAAATGCTTAATTTTATGCTTAAATTCTACATAAGGCAGATCGACTATGATAACAGGTAACTTATTAAATAACTTAATTTTCAAGTTTATACCAAGGTTACGAACTTTTTGTAATCTTACTCTAGACATAAATAGTTTTTCTTTGTTTCTGGTATTATAACGGTGAACATACTTCGTTTTCAGCAGTTTATCCCTCTGAGTATGAATCTCCAACAGTGATCTGTATATGAATAAGTTTATAACAGTCATTATACGATTCCTTGTAAAGTGCGCTCGTGCCGATGCAAGTCGCTGCAAACCGTCGATTATTCTTATTGATCTTTTTTGGCAAATAAGAACACGCTTTGCTTCCGGCGCACTACCCCACACTGTCATTGCGTAATTAATTAATGAGTGACAGTATGCATAGTATACAGATATCAGGGTTTTTTTGTCAACCAAAGGTTTTAGTTTAAAGAGAGCGTAATTAGCACTAGACAATTTTTTACATAAGTTCTCTATATGTAATTTAATGTAGTGCTCTTAGATTCATTTAATATTATACGATTAGTGTCGAACCAACACTTAATCTTACCGAAAACATAATTTATTTTATCCACTAAACTTTGCTCGGTCTTATCCTTAATTACTATAATATGTGTGTCATCAGCAAGCAAAGTGACTAATGCCCATTCTGGTAAAGAGTTTTCCAAATCATTTACATAGATTAGAAATAATAGAGGACCCAGTAGAGATCCTTGTGGAACGCCTATATTACAACTTTCTTTTTTTGATCTCGTTTTATTTTCTGAGACAATCTGTTGTCTATTGTGTAGGTAAGATTTCAGTATGCTGTATTCTTTCCCTTCGAATCCATAGTATCTAAGTTTGTGCAACAGTATATCGTGTCGTAAGCAATCGAAAGCCTTGGAAAGGTCGCAGAAAATGCTTGTGCATCGCTGCGATCCATCCAGTGCTCCCAATATGAACTCGATCGACCTAGCTATTGCCATTTCTGTTGATCTCTTACTGCAAAACCCATACTGGCAGTCTTTAATCAGATAATTGGATTCCAAGTAATCTACTATTCTCACATTCAAAACAGTTTCTAAAATTTTTGACAAGACAGGCAATATGCACACAGGTCTATAATTGCCTATCTCATCCATATCGCCTTTCTTAAATACTGGCACGACTTTTCCTATTTTTAAACTGTCCGGAAAAATACCTTGTGAAATGCAACAATTCAAAATATTCAGGACTAGATTAAACAGTACGTCATTTTGTAACACAAGTGTTTTTATGCTTTCTACGTCCATATCATAATAGTCTCTATTTCTTTTATTTTTTAAAGATCTGATTATTTTATCCAATTCTTGACTCGTGATAAGAGAAAAACAAACTTTTGTATTTGGCTGGTTCATTAAATTAAGATATTGATCGCAGTCGCCTACTTCATCAGACTGACATTGGTCTGTAAAGTTTTTAGCAACGTTAATAAAAAAGTTATTAAATACATCAAGTATTTGCTTTTCGTCATATATAACGCCATTTTGTGGGTTTCTAATTTGATAATTTTTTTCAGTCCTGTATGTAATTTTGTTTGCTTGTTGTTCTTTAATAATTTTCCAAGTTGTTTTTACTTTATTTTCAGATCTCCTAATTCTATCCATGTTGCCTAATTTTTTCGCCGTTTGAAGAACTTTTCTAAAGACCTTTCTATACGATTTAAGCTTGCTTTTCCCTGTCAAAGAAGGCATCACATTGTTTAATAGTTCAAGTGTCTGTAATTTAGTTCTTGATACTATTATACCTCTTGTAGATATATTATGCATGTTTTCAGATTTGTTTATGGGCATAAGGGGAAACGCAGAAAGGTAACAGTACCTAAGTTGATCTAGAAAAATGTTCATTTTATTATTTGCATTTGGTTCAGATGCAATTTCTTCCTCAATTATGCGAATATTTTTGCAAAATAGGTAGTGAAAATATTTTATATTACTATGTGTCATTTTTCGTGCTTTAGTTATCTCGGCTTTCCCTTTTTGTATTTGTTTAGTTTGTGTTATATATTTAAGTGATATGACATTATGATCAGAGAGTTTAGTATTGAGAACAGTACCCACATAACTTTTTTCATTCATATTAGTACTAACTATGTAATTATCTATACAAGTAGCTGATTTTCCTTTAGTTCTAGTGGGCTGATGAATTACATGTCTATGTTGAAAGTTCTCTAATAATCTTAAAAAAATTTTTGTATTGCTATTAGTATTTATTACATTTAGGTTAAAATCACCTGCCATTATCAAAGTCTTCCCCTCTTGTAATACTTTTTCAAAAATTTTAGTAAGGATATGCTCAAAAATCAAATAGTCTCTGTCTGGTCAATAGACACTTACGATAACTAACTTGATAGCTTTTATTTCAACTGCAGCTACTTCACAATTCATTTCAAAGCTCAGTTTTGTGATATCATTCCTAACTTTAAATTCTAGATTATTTCTTACAAAAATCGCCGTACCACCATGGTCGAACATTGTTCTATTGAAGTACGAGGCCAATGTAAATCCTTCGATATACATAATATTTAACTTAAGATCATTCGCCCAGGTCTCAGTTAGACATAGTACGTCACAATTATTATTTTCTAGCAACAAATCAATTTCCAAGTATTTATTGTTAATACTTTGCACATTTGCTTGTAAAATGTTTAACCATTTTGAATCTTCGTGGGTATTTTGAATAAATTTGAATGACACATTTCATTTTCATTGTTCAATTTAAGCTTCTCATTACATTGTATCGTTTCTTGTATAAATGTCAAATTAGATGAGCTTTTAAAACTACTACACAATCTAATTATTTCTGAACAAACGTATTTTTTTCGAATTTGAGGCCTATTTCCTGTATCATTCAGCTCCACGTATCTGACATTTTTGGCTAACATGCATAAGTGAGCTAGTTCTTTGTTTACATTATAGATAACATGATTATTCATACCGTCGTATATCATACTGCCGAGCATAATATTATACTTCCTTGCTTTCTGTAGTATAATTTTTTTGATTATTTCCGTATGTGATGCTTCTTTCTTCACGACGTTGTACTCCCCGATTAAAATAACTGCCAAATCATTATCCCGTAAGTGCTCCGTATCTTGAATGAAACTGCCTAGAATTTTCTGACTTGAAGCTCCTGGTTTACAGTAATTGGTTACCATGATATTGTTTGATTGGTCACATATTTTTGAAGCTACACTAGCCTCCAAGTTATCTGAAAAGATCATCACTCTTTTTTTCACCTCTACAGATTTTTTTTGACTCTTAGTACTTTGATTTTCTATGATATCATTCCGTTGAATTAATTTAAGTTTAGTCTCCAATTTTAACAAACTGTGTTGTAGTTTTTTCTTTTCATTTTCTAAACACTTTAAATTCTTATTAAGCTTTTTTATTGTCACATTCTTTTTTCGTATTTGAACTTTGTTATTGTTATTTACATATCGACACTTAGGGTCTAGATAAAGTTTTGTGCATTTCCTAACTTTCTTTTTTCTTTCAGGCTTGTGTGACATATTATTATTATCAGTCTGGCAACTTTTATCGATATTTACTTCATATTTCTGCATTTTTGTCTGTTCAAAACCAAACGACATTCGTGGTCTTTTTCTTTTTCTTCCTTGTATAGGTGTACTATGTCCATCTCTAAAATAAATTTTCTTATATAAATCTATTAACTTGTTATTTCTGTCGAGGTCTTTTTTTAAATTTCCGTTCTCCAGCAGTAAGATGTCAACTTCGTTATTGGCCGATAAAAGTTTAATTTCTAAATCTTTAACTTTGTTATGTAATGCTAAGACCGAATCACTTTGGTACATCGTGGAATTTGGTAAACTCATTCTCGTCGACTCAAATAAGGACGAATCTGAGAGGTTTCCCAATGAACTTGCTCTTTGCTGCCTGCGTAAGCGAAATGTTATGTTATCTACGTCCATTCTAGTAGGCGTGGAAGGCATATTTTAATTCGCGTTAAGTACTTTAAAAATAAAAACAAAGCAACAAGATTTTCAAGCAATTTTACCGTAATCGTGGCACAAGCTCCCTTCAAGCAGTAAATACACAAAAATATTGCAAGGCACTACAAAATACAAGTAAAGCAAAATTTAAATAACATGGTAAAAAATAAATCACGGGCAAAGAAAACAATTAAGATATCGCAAAATATGAGATAAGAAAACGGAAAAAAAGGCAATGTCATTCACTAAATCAATACATAGCAACACAATTCATCCAAGCTCAAGTCACAGTCACAGTTTGTTGATAAAAAAGGAGCCCCAATCCAAACATTAAAAGCACTAAAGAACACAAAAAAAATTAATTAAGTAAATAATCAAATTGTGAAAATCATATTAATACATCAAAACATGCCAAACAAGTAAGGCAAAATAGTCTGTTATGTTAAAAATAAATAAAGTCAGTTAATACAAAATAATAATAAATCAGTCAATCAAAACTTAGGCATCATAGCAAAATTAAAATAAAAAGTCTTTTAAGCATTAGTCAGTAAGTAATTACATTAAAAAAAAAAATTAAATAATCAAATTGTCAAAATCATATCAATACATCAAAACGTGCTAAACAAACATCATACAATAATCAGTTAGGTTAAAAATAAATAAAGTCAGTAAATACAGAAAAGGGAATAAAAATACTCAGTCAATATTTAGGCCATATAGCGTTATAAAAATAGCAAGGTTATAGCAGTACAAAAAAAAACACTCAATTTTTTACAAAACCGACTAGAGATAGGACAGGACATCTATTGAAAATATAAGCATTAAGAATAAAAAAAAGATATGCAAAAAAAAACTAATTCATTTTACTAAAGCAATTCAATCAAATTTAATTATTAAAGCAAAAAAAAAACAAAAGCAATTAAAAATTTTACACAAAAAGACAGTTTGGTTAATTTCACCGAATTGGATTTGAACCGCAGACTACCGCGGCATATTGACTAATCAAGTGATTTAGCGATGTAATCCGCTGCACCACGGAGACTGTTTGCAATGTGGTCGAAATTGTCAATAAACTTGTGACTTCCTTGAAATCAATATATTTGATGCGATGGTAGATGAGAAAGTACCAATTCAAGTCACATGAAGGTAGGCAATATAACATACAAGCACTTAATTTATGTATTTTCACTGTTTGTTAATACAGGCTTCACCGCGTTCACCAATATTTGAAGTGTTGCTTTGTTACGCGCAGCGCAGGTATGGGATAGCTACGATTTTGCTTTGTTTTTGATGATAAATATTCGAGATGGTTGAAAATGTTGAACACTTTTTTGTTTGTGAATAACCAAACTGTAAGCTTAAAAAACACTTTCACTTATAAACTGAAAGGTTGTCGATATATTGCAAGCATTTTTACTGTTCTCAAAGCACTTTTTAATATTTGTCGCAATTAAAAACACGGAGTTATTGTTGCTCTTAAGGTGACAGCTGTCATATTTATCAGGTCTACACGCGTTTAGGAATGCGCTTACAAACTCTTTAACCAATACGTGATGATAATAAATTATGTGGCGACACAGGCCGCCACAGTTAACATAATACACCTAGGTTATAACTTCCATTTTTTGGATTTTAATAATTGTATCCGAAATCGCTGTTGCTCGTACACTCAACCGGCGGCCGAGCGGATGTCGGTGTTTGCAGCCAAAGTATCGCGGCTGCGGTATAAAGTTACGTTTTAATCACCCGCCTCTGACGCCATCGCCTTTTTAGTGGCAATGATCCGATAGAAAATTTGATATTGCTTAATAATAATGAATTTTTATTAGGAATGATCAGAAAGATAATTTGTTATTGCTTAATAATGAATTAACCGAAATTGAGTAGCTTGACAGCGGTTAAGATGTTTGGTGTGTGTCAGTTGAGCAACCTTCGCAATGTCAGGCCACTGGATTGGTGACCAGCTTGATAACATCTCGACCTCCTCCGTGCTTAACGCATGTAGAGCGGTTGGTCACAGTCATTGTTGTAAGATCATTTTCATCTGCATTAAACGTTACACTTCTAGGCACAGGCCTTCTCTCGTCGTGCTGAGATCATATGGGTAGTTAATTGTGCCATAACCCACCACGCTGGCCCAATATTTGTGCGGGGTCCGCAGTAATTCGTAAGCGCTATATTCACATTTTGGAAATCTAAAACAGTTATGAAATCGATAAAGGTAAATAAATACCTATGTGTTTATGATTTTATAGGATTTATTATTGTAAAACACGGTTGTAATGTGCATTTATATTAAATTTTAGAGATTACTTCAGGATTTCTTTCTATCGATCAACATATTTCAAATCGTGTTTTAGAAACAGTCATCCCCTCACACATACGTTCTGTAATACATATCGAAAATTTCAGTGCGAAATATCTAAAATATTTTGATTAACAGCTAATGGAAAACAGGAAATATTTTTGTTTTTTCTGCCTAACCCTTCTTAAAACCCAACAACCCACAATAGGCCAGGCCAGCTTGGTGGGATGGCCCTATTTTCCCTTTATGCTATTGCCCATGTGGGAAGAATTTATAGGCAATATGATGAAAACATAATGCTAACTTTTTTTTTGGCAACGGGTAGCGCTTGGCCTACATCCCACCAGATGGTAAGTGACGATAAGGCTGAAGATGGATGCGCGCTTCACCCGGAATCCTTAACCACTGAGGAACTGGCTATCTTATCTCAAACTGCCGGAACACAACAATGCTATAAACATCGTTGTTATGGCGACAGACTTAGATAAGATGGTGGTAGCTAGCCAGGCGGACTTAACAGCCCTACCACCAACCAAACCGAGCACACAAAGATGTACCCCCCGCTAGGAATCGAACCCGGGACCTCTGGGTCTGAAACCGGTAGCTTAGCCACTAGACCACAGAGGCGGTTACTATTGTAATGTCATGGGAGTAAATTGAGCAGAAGAAGTGTTTTAAGATCGTAGGAAACGGAAAGGTGTGGTCTTTGCCACCCGAAACCATATTATGGCCGTGGTATAATACGTGATTGCTATTATTTTAAAACAGTCAATTTATAATTAAAATTAAAATTCTAACTTATAAATAAAAAATAAAGTTCATTTTGCAACAAAAATATTGAAACTTCATTGAGAAAACTTTTTGTAACCACTACAGATAAAGTAACCGTGTCGCGTAACGATGAAAGAATACTACCACCCCCTCTCGTTCCTTGAGCGTCGTAAAAGGCGACTACGGACTAAAGGCTGCACATACATCCAAAAGCATAGAGCTGCGATGGGCTCACCACCTGTCACGCTGAGCAGATGTGTAGTCGCTATTTGGTGAAAAGTGAACTATAGTAGAGGACTACTTTTGCTGTCCTCATTGCCTAGTCTCTGCCTAACCCTTCGGGGATAATAGTCTTGACTAATTATGTATGTATGTATGTAAAGATAAACTAAAAATCACTTACAGAATCCGATTGTAGGCTCGTGCCAGACCGTTTCGTTTAACCGTAGCAACGTGTATTGTACATTTTTTACGTTACCCATAGCCGAAATACCTTGTACGCCGCACACGACATAGTTCGCATGGTCGGCGTCGGCTGAAGCCGGGCAAAATGCAGTTATTAATACAGGTTAGGCTTTTGTTCCTGGCCGAAGAGCGACGGAGGAATGCCGCCTTTTGATGCAAACTTCGAGCGATCATTTTAATGTGTTCAATAACAATGTTGAAGGCTCAACGGGGTAAGAGAAGAGCTTATGAAATCCTTTCTTGTATTAATAACTTTGAACGTTTTTGAGAGGTTGAGCTACTTTAAGCTATGGCAAGCAAACGTACATACAAGCGTCTGTACGTCTGCTAATTGCTCTGTGCTTCTGTTTTTGTATGTATTTTCTAGCATCAGTATTGTTAATTAAATTTTTCTCACTTCCTATTTTGTATGATTAAATGAAGAAAAGATTCAGGATAGGGTGTAATAATTTATGCAGACGCTTGTCTTACCTCGTCGCTCCAAGTATAAATACCTTGCGTGGATCTCACTCGTCGCTCACTCGACAGACAGACATAATATGTATCGTGAACAGATAATTGTTCTGTCTACGATATGCATGGACATAATTTTGTCCTGATGTACATAAGACTACAAGGTATCTTTTCTTTAGTCACGTACAAACTACAAATATAATGCTACATAAACATTTAAATAATGAATACTTACATACAATATTTAAATCTCTTTTTTAAGTAATAAATACATGACAAAAAAATAAATAATACTTACATGTTACTAAAAATTTATTAAATTCTTACAATCCAATTCCGTTAGTGACCCGATACAAAATCACAGTAGGTATTCAATTAAAACTGATACAAGTTGGGTACTTTGATTATATAATGTCTAGATGGAGCCTTCCGCTGCATTTACACGATAGTCAACGTGCCGGGTTTTTTATACTAGTGTGCGTACCGTTTCTATCTAATAGACGCGCTGCTATCGTAGTGTGCGTGAGACGGGGATGTCAGTTTCTTAGAAGTACCCCTTGAAATGGGAGTATTATTAAGGTCGGGCTAGTGCAGGCTAGTTTAATAAAGTTTAGTAATGCATTTGAAGCCTTGAAATCACATGTAGATATTTATTATTATAAAATATTGGGTGTGAGGAAATAAAAACGATTGGTACGAGTATGTAAGTCCATTAGAGTGTATGAGGGATTATTTTCTTTGCCGCCACTTTGAATTTCTTGGTTTGTGCTCTGATCGTTCAAAACCATTATCTGGGAGTCTAATAAGTCTCTAAACATGATTTCGAAGCCAGACTTGGAAAAACTGGCCGCCAGTGGCTGCCATTTTGAATTTATTGGTTTGTGCTCCAATTAGGTTCAAAATCGATATCTGGGGGTCTAAAAGGTCTCTAAACACGATTCTGAAGATAGAATTGAAAAAAGTGGCTGCCATTTTGAATTTCTTGGTTTGTGCTTCGATTACGTTCAAAATACATATCTAGGGGTCTAAAAGGTCTCTAAACACGATTCTGAAGATAGAATTGGAAAAAGTGGCAGCCATTTTGAATTTCATAGTTCGTGCTCCTATTAGGTTCAAAATCGATATCTGGGGGTCTAACAGGTCTCTAAACATGATTTCGAGGTCAGAATTGGAAAAATTAGCCGCCATTTTGAATTTCTGTGTTTATGCTCCGATTATTATCAAAATTGATAATTGGGGGTCTAAGAGGTCTCTAAACACGATGCTGAATATAGAATTGGAAAAAGTGGCTGCCATTTTGAATTTATTGGTTTGTGCTCCGATTAGGTTCAAAATCGATATCTGGGGGTCTAAAAGATCTCTAAACACGATTCTGAAGATAGAATTGAAAAAAGTGCTGCCATTTTGAATTTCTGTGTTTATATTCCGATTATGTTCAAAATCGATATCTGGGGATCTAAAAGGTCTCTAAACAGGATTCCGAAGATAGAATTAGAAAAAGTGACTGCCATTTTCAATTTCTTGGTTTGTGATCCGATTATGTTCAAAATCAATATTATTATTACTAAAAAATCTTAAAATCTTAAATGATTCCACATTTTAAGGGCGATTTTTTTACAAATATTCTTTCTCCAATTTACGTACACAGCCCTAGCGCCGGGGTCAAAGAACTCACATGATTCATTTTATAGCCTAGCCTGCGCATGCTTTCTGTCTATTTTATTTTCTGTTTCTATATGTATACCTTTTTTTGTAAATTCATACTTATTATGCATAGAAAACCACCAGACTAGTACAAACAAGAATGTTCATGCTCACAAATGTTTGCACTGTGCGAGATTCATTTGCATGCCTACATACATAAGGAAGAATATTGTTGATACCTTAAATCATTGTCTTACATCTCAATGTTGTGTACATGATATTCCGCAAATAAATGATTTATAATTTATGATTCGAACCCGCAGCCTCTTTCCTTGCTGGTTTGAATCAGGAACGGGAGATCCACAGAAGTTACCTACTAAGGCGACCGACATTATAATAACTCAGAAAGTTGCCAAATTCAATTGGTAAAACCGTGAAAAGATTAAAAATAAAAGAAAATAGAAAAGACGGGCTACAGTTGCGATTCAGTCGCGATTCAGCATCGATACAATCGCGTTGCAGCATCGATACAGTCGCAAAATCCTTGCACCGCCTTAATAAAAGTAGCGACACAATCGCGATGCAGTCGCACAAATCCTTGTACCGCCTTAATAAAAGTAGCGACACAATCGCGATGCAGTCGCACGACTGTCAAATGCGCGTTTGTATCGCTGCAAAAAGTCGCAATGTATACCTAAGTATCAGTATTACAGTGGCAAGAAAGGAACGGGATGCATACTTACCTATTTGCGGATAAAAATTCCGGAATAGGTTTGACCTTTGTAATCTTAATCTGAAGAAATGTAATTTCCCGTGATGAACCAACATTATCAACCTACCCGAATTTCCAATAAATTTTTTTTAATGAAAATAATATGTTAGCGAATAATTAAGTTTAGGTAAATATGCATCCGATTATACGATCTCCAGTGAATACCTGTGTATTCAATGAATAAAAAAACAATGACAATGTATTTTGATTTATTCGTATCACGTTAAAAAAAATCAATGACCATCCCTCTGTATTTGTTTTTTTAATAATTTTCTTTTAGATTTTGCGTTGCCAATTTTAATTTATAATAATACCTCGCTGACAAGTACTTTTCTACAATCAATCCAATTATATTAACTTGGTGAAGCATGCCGCAGATATGACCTGTGTCTACTGGAAAAATATACACATCTCCAATAATTTTTTTCATCACAGTGGATACTAATTTTGTATAATTAATGCTTGTCATTACATAGTCCTGTTTAATAAACTGACGAATAACTGTTTCAGTGGTTTTGCAAACAGAATAAACGTCAGATGAGGCATAAATCAACTCACCTTCATCTTTTATAATAACTAATTTAAATTAACTAATACTAACAACCTACCCTTGTGTCGTAAAAGGCGACTAACGGACTAAAGACTGCACATACATCCTACAGCATAGAGCGGCGGTGGGCTTATCAAAATAATACTACCAACTCCTCTCTTTTCTTTAGTGTCGTAAAAGGCGACTAACGGACTAAACACTGCACATACAGCCAATAGCATAGAGCGGCGATGGGCTCATCAAAATAATACTACCAACCCCCTCTCTTCTTTTCGGTGTCGTAAAAGGCGACTAACGGACAAAAGACTGCACATACATTCAACAATATAGAGCGGCGAAGGTCTCTTTAAAATAATACTACCAATCCCTCTTTTCCCTTCGGTGTCGTAAAAGGCGACTATCGGACTAAACTCTACACATACAACCAACAGCAAAGAGCGGCGATGGGCTCATCAAAATAATACTACCAACCACTATCTTCGGTGTCGTAAAAGGCGACTAACGGACAAAAGACTGCACATACATTCTACAGCATAGAGCGGCGAAGGGCTCATCAAAATAATACTACCAATCCCTCTCTTCCCTTCGGTGTCGTAAAAGGTGACTAACGGACTAAACACTGCACATACAACCAACAGCATAGAGCGGCAATGCGCTCATCAAAATAATACTACCAACTCCTCTCTTCTCTTTGGTGTCGTAAAAGGCGACTAACGGACTAAAGACTGCACATACATTCAACATTATTATAGACATCATCAGTATACGCCATACGCACATTTCAAATGTCATCTACCCAATAAATATTTATTCTAATTTAATATTAACTCGGGAATTTTGCGTGTCCTAGGGCAGGCAACACAGAAAAATGGCGGGCTACGAATTACGGCAAAATACGCTTCGCTCAATATTAATGATAAAACTACATCATGACAATTCAATGTTTACTTATCGATGGTAGGTGATTGTTTTATGTCGACCTTTATAATTTCTGCTCACTTTGATCGCGCAAACCGTCATTTTTAGTAAAATTAAAAGGCGTGCAAAAGATGTGCATCAACTGCGGCGACACAATTGGCACTGAGCGATAGGTTTAGGCTTAGCGGCCAACAGTTGGCTGATATTTTTTTGGACGCTTTCTCGCGGTCGAGACTCTATCTAGACATTATATAATCAAAGGTTGGGTATATCCATTGAGTTATAATGTACTACGTAGGTACTAGAGAAGACGTCACAACTACTTACAACTAGATTGTTTGCAACACGCGTTATGGGCCGTTTACACGTATTAAGTTGTCAAGTAAAATTAAGTTAATTTTTACTTAATTTTAAGTTGTCGATCGTTTACACGTGTCTAACTTATGCACTCTTTAATTCACTATAGTGATTTCTTTCGAATGTGAGGGTAGACTTCACAGTGACTTAATACCGCTGGCTTGCAACGTAATCAAACTACTAGGAAAAATTCAACGAGTCTTCTGAGGTCTCGGTAGCTCAGCGGTGAGAGCAGTGGACCGGCAATCCAAAGGTCGTGGGTTCGAATCCCACTCGAGCTTCCTGAGACTGGTTGATTTTTTTCATAAACATTTTATTCGTTATCTATATAGCATTGTGAATGCAAAATTTCAATAATAAAGATTTTTATTTATATTTTAGTACCTACTTACAACCTAGGCAGAATAAATAGTACGCGTGTATATAAATGTAATTAGTCACAAATAAACGCAAAGTGTTTATTTCATTTTATCAAACCATAGTATTATTTGTAGATCTAAAATAATAAATGTAATAAAGATTAAATTCTAATGAAAGGTAGTATCTAACAACAACTATGTCCGTTCTGCAGTGTAAAATCTATTATACTTTACGCCTCGTCCTTCGAGATTATATTATTGTTACATGTAGTACCGCATATTATGTGGCCAATCGTGCACTAGTTTAGAGTATTTCTTTGTAATTTTTATAATGTGGGTAGTCTTCTTGCTACGTGGTGACCGCCATTACGCTCCTTCGTCATTCGCATTTTAGTGCTCGGCCAGTCAAGACACAAAAATGTCAAAACGCTTAAGTTTTAAAGTAAAAGTAATAATTTAATTATTTTGTCGTGAATACCAACAAAACGCTATCGAATCTGCCATTGGGGCTTTTTCACAGCAATTGAAATGTGACGGTTAGCCTTCTAACCTGAACAAAATAACGTTGGTCATTAATACTATTCAAGACACATAGTTGCCGAAAAGAAATGTTTTAAAGTGAAACTGATTATTTTAAATTATTTTGTCGTGAATACCAACAAAACGCTATCGAATCTGCCTTGGGGGATTTTTCACAGCAATTGAAACGTGACGGTTAGCCTTCTAACCTACACAAAGTAACGTTTGTTATCCAAACACAAGTGCCGCAACAAAAGTTTAAAAGTGATAGTGATCATTTTAAATTATTGACGTAGATACCAACAAAATGCTTTCGAATCTACCATTGGGGTTTTTTCACAGCAATTGAAACGTGACGGTTAGCCTTCTAACCTGAACAACATTACGTTGGTTATCCAAGATGCGCAAAACTAGTAGTTCCAATAAATTTTAATCAACTAAGAAAAAATTGTATTAAAAAAAAAAAAAAACTGCGTATTCTTATTAATTCAATTCGTTGCGATGATAATTAAGTGCCGCCGCCAGTGCACTCAGCGAGGCCGTGGCTGCGCTAGCCGCCCGCCGCGCGCTGCAGCCGCCTGGACCTACAGCTAAGTATACCACTTACAACAAAGGACTGCACAGTCCTCTCCTTGATTGATGGTTATAAAATCCACTTAACCAAAAAACTTTTTTAAGTCCTATAATGCAATAGGTCTTAATACGTGTTTTAACCATGTATCACAGAGCTAGTTTACATGAAATACTGGTCCCCAAAGATACTGATTTTATTTAATATTAAAAAAAAAAAACTGTTAGTTAGTTTGGTTTAACAATCAATGAAGATACAAGCCTCTGTGTACCTTGCAGGCTATGTAAATGTCTGGGCATGGTCATTACTCACACAAGAGAAAACCATTACCTTAACCTGAACAAAAAAAAAAAAAAGGTCACCAAGGTCCTTTTAATCACAAGATATTCATCACTCATCCCTAGGTAGTCTGTGCATCACTCAACTAAGCTGATGAGTGTGTACATGTGTAAGAATGTTTATCAAACTTCTTTAAAACGTAATAGGACTAATGGCGTGACAAGACTGATTATAGTAGTTACTCTAAAAACATGATGTTTTAAAAATTTAATCATTTAGTCTACGACAACATCCCGCACTACTATGAAATTTATTAAGGGGATTACTGGTGTCAGCTTGCCTTGCAATAGAATACTGGCTTCTCCACACCAAAAATATCCCCAGATCACTGCGGATGGCTTTGCATTGGTGGAATTCAGTGAGTCGCATATGAAATGACGCCTTTCGAAAATGTCTCTCAACGATTGGGGGCAGCTTATCTAGACAGGGAGGCTAGTGGAAGTTCGTCAAACGAAAAGCGAAAAAAAAAGCACATCAGCTATTTTACATAATAATATTTTATTACTTATTATTCTTTTTTTTTTCCGCAAAATCTGACAAGACCTGTCAGACTGCCAGATTCTGTTGCGTGTAGATAGATCAACTGCAGTTTCCTATTTCAACTAAATACAATTTACTCATTAGTGTTTAAATTGGTTATTGTTATTGCTTGTAAATGTCTTATTCTATTGTCTACCCTTTCTCCTTTTTTGGGGGCGGACGTTGTTATCTGCGACACCGCTTTTTAAACTTAAGCTTTGTTAAGCTTAGCTTAGAAAGATATCATAATTTTTTACTATTATAATTACTAAGTTATAAATGTAGCCCTTATTTTTCTTGAAATAACATTCACCTTACAATATTATTATCATTATTATCAACTAAATAGGTGGCGTTACGTACTAAAACCTAACTCATTGTTATTTAGGTCCCCTGAGCTGGATCTTTTTGCAATCCGCATCAATAAATAGTGTGAAGCCTGCTACATCTCGTGCCATAGAGATCATGATGCAGCTGCTGTCGACGCCTGCATACTTCCAGTATTCAAGGCTAATACGCCTTTATGCTTTTCTTCCTTTCTCGGGAATTTTGAAAGTTCTCGCAGAAAAATCATTTTAATTTTAATAAATTAAAGTAAGGTCGATTTGAAGGTATTTTACATTTCCCTACGTCTCACTTAGGCTTGACCTACCTATTCTTCAAGACAACAACTACAACAGCCTCAATTTTTTTTACGTTTCCAGTTTCAACATATGAACGCGTCTATTGTAGGTGTAGGTTTGGCAGAAACCAAACAATTAAAAAAAAAAAAAAGTTCACCAATATGTTCATTGGTGCCCGTTCCTACTGTCAAACAAAATTTTTAACTGGACTTTTTAACAGGGCGCCCAACATATCAATATTTAGTACTCCTTGCACTTCTATTAGGACCTACATCCAAGGACGATAGAATACAGAGATTCTTTACAGGCGTGTTTTATCTTCGACAGCTACATTATTAAAGTATAGCTACACATGGAACACAAATTACCACCACCACTTATGTCAGTGGTAACTCTACCTGAGTTATCGTTTGACAAAGGAACTATGAAATTTCTCATTAAACTACTGGCACTTACCGTGGCCTACATAATAGAAGTTTAACAACAGTTAAGTGAAAATTATATGCATGCACTTAATAAAAACTTCTAAAGCAGGTTAAAACAATCAACACTTTACATTCCATTTTTTTTCTAAACTTGCAATGTACATATAATAATATGTAGGTACATATTTCCTAATAGAACAAATACTTCACTTCATAGGATAAATTGAAAACTAATCGATAAACTCGTAATATAGATATATTAAAAGAATAAGTAAAAGATTGGTCACGCAGGTCCTTGTACGCAACGCTAGAAAGAAAGCTAGCTAAGAAAAAAAATACATAAAACAATAGGCACCTTTAGTTTCTTACATTGTAAAAAACAATTTTATGTCTAATGAACTAGCGGCTCACCCGCGACTTGACCCGCGTGACCGATGACAAATTTCCAAAAAATGTCTCAAATACTTTGACAATAACAAACACACACAAAAAAAAAAGAAGTAAGTAGGTATTAGCCACCATGACACAGACACAGGTGCGTTCTAAAGTGATGCTCGAACATACATTCGTGGCGATTGATATTTATTTGTATAGATCACAAATTCTTCAGTTTAATTAAAATATTAGTTAACTTTTTATTATCCGTACGAATACGTTACGTTACGTGTTAAAGTGCTGGATAGGAAAATATATAAGTACTTAAATTTTTTGCAGTACCAATGAAATGACGACTTGTTTGTTTACCTTAGTTTTTAATCGAATTAACAATTTTAAATCCTACCAGCTCTAGGATCCTTGTTTTCGTGATGCTCTTTTTTCAAATAAGTATTATACAAATGTCGGCGCGGGCCGGAATTAGAATTAGAATTCATTCTATCACCGATTTGAGTTGCTTCTAATCCTAATGGGGCCTGCAGAGGTGCAGCAGCATGTCGACCCATTTGGATATTTTGTGCAATAAGATCAGAGTTGCTTAATATCGTGGACATATTACTTATAAATATGTCCATGCTTAAAATTCAGTGCAAAGTAATTTGTATTACACTTCCTGATAGAATGCAGTAACATTAACAGTTCGGAACTCACTAGAGAGAAGTTACTACATGAGAGTAGATAAAATTAAAAAACATACATACTTACTTAATATATTGACCTGGCAGGTATTGGACGGTGGATTACTAAATAAACCGCCGTGAAATTAAAAACAAAAACTTTTTTATTTAAGTAGTCACGGCGAATAGTAACGAAATTGGCGGTTAATAAATTAAATTAACTATTCTATTCGCGCTAATCATACATAATTACTTCCTGAATATATTGTGTTTCTTCGATACAGAAGTAACTATTACAATACAAAGAAGAAGTAGGTGTCTACCTACACACAGACACATAATATTTACCTTTCTCTGTTAACCGTCGGTTATTTGAAAAAAGAAAAACTATTATTTTATGCTATTAGTTACTTAAGTTACACTATTTTGACAGCCGTCTACATTACAATAAGCATGAAACTTAGACTTAGCCATATGAAAAATAAATTATGTTGTGTATGTTTCTGATTCATGTCGTGATGCGCGGCGCGAGTGCGTAGCATTACCCACCCACCCAACTGTTGTGTAGGTATAAAAAGCCGCACAATGCAGTCGGCACGCAAACCTTAGCCGCTGGATAAAACTACTACATCAAGTGAGTGCGGGATCGACACGTCCGTGTCCTCGGCGCACATCACAGGCACATGAATTTACTCATGTGGCACAGGACAAGTAAGCGTCGGTGGCGATGCAATTCTGCATTTATTATAATCATTCTAAATAATATATTGATGATCGATCACACACCACACCACATCAACATCAACGACACACCAAGCTAAAGATGTATCCTTAGCTCATTCAATAACCAATTATTAGAAGGTTTAAATGCACAGAGTAGACATTCATGTTCTTTATTTATGAGAAGTAAGTACATTAAGTTTAACAAATATAACAAATTCGTTATTTTTAACGTTAAGTGATTGTTATTTAGTCATCGTATTAAATGAGTTGATGAAACAATGTTAAATTAAGATCAAGATGAGTAAATACATTAAGTTGCAAAAAAAAATATACTTGCATAAGGATATAAGTATATATTTTATTATTATTTAATACGTAGGTGGTATCATTGATACAATTTCCGTCACATACTCTCAAAGTCTACATGTAACAATAATATAATCTCGAAGGACGAGGCGTAAAGTATAATTGATGATTAAACGAACTTACCTGTAAGTGAAGTTCTATCATAATTATACGAAGCGCCTCGTCCGAAGAGATTAGTAACAACCCACCCACCCTAACGATCCCGTTACTAATCTCTTAGGAAATGTATATCAATGATTTCAGGATCTTACTCTAAACTACATGACGAAGGAGCGTAATGGCGGTCACCACGTAGCAAGAAGACTACCCACATTATAAAAATTACAAAGAAATACTCTAAACTAGTGCACGATTGGCCACATAATATGCGGTACTACATGTAACAATAATATAATCTCTTCGGACGAGGCGCTTCGTATAATTATGATAGAACTTCACTTACAGGTAAGTTCGTTTAATCATCAATTATCTGTTGCACTTTGCATGCACTACGTTGAAATGAAATAAATGAAATAAAATATAATTTATTCACATAAAATAGAGATATAAAGATGGAGTATGATGCGAATAGTTCGTCTATCTTGCCAGTGCAGGGCGTGTGAATCTTGAACATAGTTGAACAAAACGCGTAAGCGCCGCCGTGCGAATGGGGGCGCTTTTGACCTTATGGTCGCGAGAAAACAACACACTATAAGCGGTCTAACGCTGTATGTTTGGATTGTTCAGAAAGACGAATTTATTGTTTTAGCGGTGCAGCGCACTCTTGTTTTAACTTTTAACAAAATAGAACAGACTTTTGCTTGGGATAGCTCCTCTAGCACGTAGTTTATAACCCAATGGGTATAATATCTCGTATAAAGTGGTATTGCTTTAAAAAGTGATCGCCCGCCCGCATCCAGTCAACACGGGCAATTATATTAAGCTACTAAATAAATATTCAATTTATATGCAGAACTAAACATAACAAAATATTCATTAAATCATTGGCTATTAGAATACAATTTTCATAGTAATTGAGTTACAGGTATCCCAAGTATGGTAGGCCATAATTATGAATAATGCAATTTCAACGAGTTTTGTTACCTAAATATTTCGTCTGTCGTACTTATGTATTGCATTAAAAAAAAGACCATTGATGAAAAGTTAAAGCTAAAGTCAAAATATATTTATTCAATAAATTCAATTAAAAAGTTCTTTGAATCGTCCAAATCTTTTTTAACGTTTTTTAATCTTTTTAAAACACGGATTCAAACCGAGGAGGATCTAGTGATAAAGCTACAGTTTAGAGACTTCCGAGTCTCTAAACTGTAGCCTTATCACTAGACTGCAAATATAGTGGTTAAATTTAACTAAGTAAAAATGTTTTTGGTCATCACTCATCCAAAATTCTCGCCATGCATCCTATTCTTCTCCACAGCTAAAAATGTAAAAAATGTTAGAACAAAAGTACAGCTTTAAAAATAAGTTTATGTATAAAAACTTAGACTAAGCTTTCATCATACGTACATATATTAGTCAGAGACTAGGCAATGAGAACAGCAAAAGCATAGTCCTCAAACATAGTCCACTTTTCACCAAATAGCGACTGCATATGTGCTCAGCGTGACAGGTGGTGAGCCCATCGCCGCTCTATGTTGTTGGAAGTATGTGCAGTCTTTAGTCCGTTAGTCGCCTTTTACGACATCCAAGGGAAAAGAGTAGTATTATTTTTAAGAGCCGCTACGCGACACCGCTTTTACCATCCTAGCCTAAAATGCGCCACACTCCACGCCTCAAATTGCACTGAGAAAATCCGAAGATATTTATGCTATGCATTTTCAAAGGCAAAAGGACGAAGGCTGATGAAATACTTTGCATGAGAAACCAATTTTAAAGCGATACGAATACGCAACAGCACCTGCCCGCTGCAGGCCTGCAAACTGTCCTGAAGCTTTAAATTGAAAATGTCATTTTGATATCAGTTAGCGAGTTGCTGAAAGCAAATTCTCAAGTTAGAGAGTTTCATTTCAAAAGTGTTTCATTTCAATGTGTAGTGCTCGCGTAAACCTCAGAAAACAATATTAGAGAGTTCTCCAAAGCAAACACTCATGTTCCGTTGTTGTGTAGGTACTCCGTCGATGTGGTTGGATATTTATTTATTTATTTATTATTTGGACAGTCAACAAAAACATAATATACTAACAAAAACAATGATACTGTTACAAACATAAGCCTTATCTAAGCACAGTTTTTACTTACAGTCAGCCACGGCATGCGTTGTGGACTTTTTAAATCATTAATAAAACTAATCAAATTTATATAAAATCTAATAAAATATTAATTATGGTGAAAATAAATACTAAATACTAAAGGGGGTTCACGTGACGACCAATAATTTTGACTCTTTCCTTGTATTAACGTGCACTTATGTGAAAAATGTCCAAATCTTCCAAACCATTAGGGCGAGAAAGGGCATTGTATTGTATTGTATATAATATGAAAGAGATACACATTTGTTTAGATAACACAGTGTTTTGTCGTGGGCGCTCAAGGACAAATCATGCGATTGGTGGGGCGCTCTAGAGGTTACTGAACTAAAATTGGATATTATAACACTGCAGGCAAACGAGCATGCGGGTCACCTCATGGAAAGCAATCACCGCCGCCCATGGACACCCGCAAAACCAGAGGAGTGGCAGATGCGTTGCCGACCTTTAAAAAAGGAATAGGGTTAAGCAAGGAATAGGAATTGTGAGGGGGGGGAGGGGCCAAGTGCCATTGTTTCACGCCAGATATTCGTGAGAGGGTGGTATTACGCCGGGCGAGCCGGCCCAATGCATGCTGTAACGCAGCGTGGCTCAACCACTCAGTCAGTGTCACTCATTTAGCACCACCCAAGGGTCACGTGTAGGGTCTCAAGGGTAAACCTACGGACGCAAGTAACTTTAACCACCAAAAGAGAGCTGCAGAGAGCTGAACATAAATATCATTATTAGTTCGTTCGAAATTCGTTTTGTTACAATTGATTCTCAATCGCGCGAACGGGTTAAACAATCATATGATATTTCTTAGCTAGAAATATCATATTTTACAGTACCTACCTACTATATTCTTACACGGAGTAATTAAAACATCAAAACATTAATCTTTAACAGATTGCGAGTAACAATATTACAACTTAGTTCTACAAAGTTTAATGACGGTCGAAATGGAATAACCATAGAAATATTTAATTACTTTTGCTCAGTTAAATTAGAATTACTGAAACAAAACGATACATTATAAGACGTTTACACACGCCTGTCAGCTGCAGATTCGTCGACAATTTAGAGATATTCGTTTTTTGACGGCCTCCTTGGTCGAGTGGTTTGACACCGGTTTTCATGGTGTCGCCATCTCTGAGGTCCTGGGTTCTTTTCCCGGTCTAGTCAATTTAGAAATAATTATTTTTCTAAATTGTCTCGAGTCTGGGAGTTTTCTATGAATAATAAGTATGTATTTAAGTGTTTTAAGTATCTTTATCCGTTGTCTAGTAACCATTTAATGAGTTTCATAGCGAAGCTTCTCTTGGGCTAGATAATTGGTGTGCTTATAGGAAAATTTATTTATTATTATTATTCGTTAACCTGGCAACTGCAGCAATGTGTGAACGTACGGTCGGCTTTAGAAGTATCTTCACACTTTAGTAGCATTTCTTGCTTTTTACACACAACACATAATCACGACTATTATCCCCTAAGGGTTAGTCAGAGACTAGGCAATGAGGACCGCAAAAGCAGTCCTTGCCATGGTCCATTTTTCACTAAATAGCTACAATTACTCAGCGTGACAGGTGTCAGCCCATCGCCGCCCTATGCTGTTGGACGTATGTGCAGTCTTTATTCCGTTAGGCGCCTTTTACACCACGCAATGGAAGAGAGGGAGTTGGTAGTATTCTTTCACCGTTACGGGACACGGTTCTCTCATTTTATACCGTGGAAAACTCATTACTGAGTAAGTACCACCGCGCCCGGGGTGGCACGGGTAGTAAGTCCCACCTCCCTGTACAGGCCCGAAGACATCGACAGGGATTCGGGAGAATGGGAACGTACATACATAGAATCACGTCTATTATCCCCTAAGGGTTAGTCCGAGACTAGGCAATGAGGACCGCAAAAGCAGTCCCCTGCCATAGTCCACTTTTCACCAAGTTACAATTGCACATGTGCTAAGCGTGACATGTAGTGAGGTGGTGAGCCTATCGCCGCTCTATGCTGTTGGATGAATGTGCAGTCTTTAGTCTGTTAGTCGCCTTTTACGACACGTGGTAGTATTCTTTTAATAAGCTGCTACGCGACACCGCTGTATTTTTTAAAACTCTTTATAGACAAGTATTTGACCGCGATCTCACCTGATGGTAAGTGACGATGCGGCCTAGGATGTAGCATACTTGCCTAGATAATGCCTGTTCACCCTTGCCTTGAAAATGTCCAGAGTCAGGAAACGGATTCGTATGAAGGGAATTCCACTCCTTAGCTGTCCACATCAAAAATGATGACGCAAAGCGCTTTGTGCGTATAGATGGAATGTTGACAGTGTAAGTTCAAAGGAATCACGATGCTTGGGATTGTTGATGTTGTTGATCTTGATGGGTTGTAGATGTTTGGGCGTGTTCTATTCCTGTATGTCCTGAGGCCAGCGATGTCTAGGGATCCTCTTACCTCACCATCATTCATCTCATTCATAAATGCTGGAGAAACAAACGAGCATATTGCCGCCTCCTTCTTCCGTTCTGCTTCACATTTTAATAGCATGTCTTATCCACTCGTTTAGAAAGATCGCTCTCGTGGTATCATTATGTTTGAACGCAGCATTGGGTATGACACGGTATGAATGATAATTCGCACTTACTTTATAGAATTAGGAAAGAAACATGCTGTTGCTTAGTTTTTTTTAGTAATAACTAGTTGTAAAAAATCTGGTAGAGTGGTTAGCACGCTGGTTATGGCGTCGCGCCATCTCTGAGGCCCCGGGTTTGATTCCGGCCGGGTCAGTTATGAAAAAACTGTTTTTCTAAATTGATTTCGGGTCTGGGTGTTTTTTGTGTCAATGTATTTTATCCGATATCTAGTTAAACCATGTTAACGAGTTTTAAAAAAGCTTATCTTGGCTTGGTGTGAGCATAGAAAGTTATTTATTTACTAGTAGACCCGACAGACGTTGTCCTGTTCAAATCACAATGACTACTCAACTGGCAGGAAAAGATAAATGTCGCGAAGAAGAAGTATGAAAACTTTTGCAGCTTTTAGCAACCAATTAATATTTAATACCTATATTGCACGATGTCTTTTTGTGTTAATAGTTTTTTTGAAGGAATTTTACTATTTTCTCACCGTTTAATTCTTCCCTGACCTTTCACAAATATTTCAAGATCAAAATTAGCCAAATTGGTTCGGTCATTCACGAGTTTTTGACAAACGAACAGCAATTCAATTTTATATACATAATAGATTTAATTTTAAAAACATCATCATCATCAGCCAGAAACGTTCCACTGCTAGGCACATGTCTTCTCACATGGAGCTGACACATGAAGAGATTATGCCATAAACGTTTAAAGGGCCCCACACACCATCAGTTCGCCGGCAGGTATCATCAGCCTGCATTGACCTAGAAGTATAGTCAAGATGGTTCATACAAACCATTTCTTCAAATTCTGGAATGAGAGACCTAAAGTTCGCTGCAGCCCTTAAACATTTATGTCGTCTTAATCAACAGACAGACATCGCAGCGCCGGCGCCGCAGCGCCAGATCGGTCAAAGACAAGGTAGTGTGTATCAATATGGCGTCCCAAATAGATTGTCAATAACAATAATTGAAAAAATATATTTTCTGTTCTAATAATACGATGTAACTACATAAAAATGACTTGAATAACAGTTAATTTCACTTACTTGACAACTGAATTGTAGTAAACGTCTGGTGTACCATTTGAAAAGAATTAAAGAATTATTTTCGCGACACCGCACACGCGAATGTCAAAGCCACACTAAAGTAAGGTGCCGAGTCGACTCCCCAGATGAGTGAAACATAGTGCGTGTGCCTATCTAGTGTAATGGCGGCTCCACATTAGTGTGAATTCACGCGCGAATTCTCGGCAAGAATTCACGGCACATGTCGTGCCCTCCAAATTCACGGGATGCTCACAATCGTTCGTGAAGCCCTCTTCGAAATGGACGTAGAAGCTACTGCTACAATAGTATTAGGAATGGAATATTATATTCCACACTCCTATGTCATCAGCAAAGGCAGACGTAACCGCTGGTTCAATCGCTAGTGTGCCAGCGCTGTTGAGAGCAAACAGACGGCATACCGCGCTTGGATCAGAGGTAAAGCTCATGGGGATCCCGAAACTCGCTCGCTAAAAGCAGCCTATAATAATGCCACCAAGTCGTGTAAGAGGGCCTACATTAGAGCGGATGCCCAGCGCGTTGCACGAGTAGGCCAAGAACTCCTGACGCATCCTACGGGCAACCGTAGCTACTGGCGTCTCGCCAAAGCCATGCAATCTAACTTCTGCCAACCCTCGCTGCCACCACAGAGATGTCCTGACGGAACTTTAGCTCACAAGCCGCAGGATAAGGTCGATCTCCTGGCCAAACTCTTTGCGGCTAACTCCCGGATCGATGACTGTAATGCACAGCCACCCTCAATTCCTCACTGTGGCCACACAATGTCTGATATTAAA
Source organism: Scoparia ambigualis (assembly GCA_963921215.1). Lineage (NCBI taxonomy): Eukaryota > Metazoa > Arthropoda > Insecta > Lepidoptera > Crambidae > Scoparia > Scoparia ambigualis. Next base: position 26,495,294 of record OY992517.1, on the reverse strand, counting down.
ATCAGGCAGTGTGATTTCCGTGCGGAGCTGCAGTCAATCGATGTCCGGAAAGCTAACGGTCCTGATGGCATCCCAGCAATAGTCCTGAAAATGTGTGCAGCGGAGTTGTCCCCTGTGTTAACGCGTCTGTACCGTCTCTCGCTCTCTTCGGGTTGTGTGCCGGAATCTTGGAGAGAAGCTAATGTGCAACCGATCCCTAAAAAAGGAGATCGTTCAGATCCGACTAATTACCGCCCTATAGCCGTAACTTCAGTGTTGTGCAAGATCCTAGAACAAATATAGAACAAACAGCTTATTCGATACCTAGAAGATCACTCCCTAATTCACGATCGTCAATATGGGTTTCGGCCAAAACAGTCAACGGGTGATCTTCTAGCGTACGTCACACATCTCTGGGGTGAGGCTATTGACTAGCGTGGCAAGTCACTGACAGTTAGCCTTGACATAGCCAAGGCTTTTGATCGGGTCTGGCACAAAGCTCTTCTCTCCAAGCTCCCGGCATACGGATTGCCCGCTCAGTTCTGTACCTGGATTGCTAGCTTCCTGCATGAGCGTAGAATCCGTGACCTTTCGGATAGATGCGCTTCGCGGTTCATGTCAGTGAACGCTGGCGTTCCTCAAGGCTCCGTTCTATCCCCCACGCTGTTCCTTCTGCATGACATGCTTCCTCTCGGAAACATTCATTGCTATGCAGATGATAGCACAGTGCATGGGGGATATAACGGTCACCCAACGACTGGGCGGGTAGACACCGAAATGAAGCGAGCAAATCTTGTCATTGAGCTCGATCGGGTGTTGGACCTCATTTCTAAATGGGGCTCCGATAATCTGGTGGAGTTCAATGCCAAGAAAACACAGGTGTGCGCGTTCACAGCGAAAAAGTCGCCATTCCTTCCCCTTCCCTCTCTTCAGGGTACATCTCTAGGCCTGCAGAGCAGTATTAACATGCTCGGTATGGATATCCGCTGCGATCTGAACCAAAAGGACTACATCGAAAGCGTGATTAAAAATGCCTCACGTAAACTCGGTGTCCTGAACAAGGTGCGGCGATTCTTCACGCCTGATCAGTTGTGTCTATTATACAAGACACAGGTGCGGTCTTGCGTGGAGTATTGCTCTCACCTTTGGGACGGCTCCGCGAAGTACCTTCTCGATGCCTTGGACAGATTGCAGCGCCGCGCTGTGCGCATTATCGGCAATGCAGAGGTCACTAAAACTCTCGAGCCTTTGCAATTGCGTAGAGATATTGCGTCGCTCAGCGTCTTTTACCGTTTATACCGAGTGTTCTGAAGAACTCTTTGACCTCATCCCTCCTTCTCCCTTCCTCCTTAGGAGTACGCGTGCTGCTCTCCGGAGTCACCATTTTACAGTCTCTAATATTCCATCACGCAAAAAGAAATTTGGTGACTCGTTTCTTTGCCGCACTTCCAAAAGATGGAATAGTCTACCAGCACACGTATTCCCTCCTACCTATGACATAGGGTCCTTCAAACGAAGCGTGAAGAAGCATTTTGTGTGCCGGCAAAGTAAGGGTGACTGATGCTACGTCTCTTACGCTGCACCAGTTGTCCTCGCGCCTGGACTTCATTTTCACTTAACATCGGGTGGAGTGGGGTCATTTGCCGGGCTTAGTATAAAAAAAAACTTAGTTTGCTGTGGCAACATACTATTTAGACGTCCAAAACATTATTAGAAAGCGTTGAAATAAAAGGAGATGGTCGAAGACTGAAATACATCGTAACCGATCATAGTATAGTCTGGAAGTAAACTGATTAATTTCCTCTTTGGTAAACTGGCACGGGGCCGTGAATGTGGATTTGTACGCGTGAATGCCGCGCGAACCCTTTGTCGCGGGACAAAATAAGCGCGCGATCACGCCCGTTCCCCGATCTGATCTGGGATAAACGCGCGTGAACCCCGCGAAAACCGTTTACTTTCATGTTCACGCCTGTTTACGGAGCTTTGCGGCACTAATGTGGAGCCGCCTTAACGTTTATATCGCTGTCAGCCTGTCAGTCAGTTAGTACTAGCCGCCGCTGCTGCCGTGCGTTGTACTACTAACTCAGGCCCATACCTGCCGGCGAACTGATCGTGTGTGGGTCCCTTTAACGACTGCCATTTTACGACAACAACCGGGACCAACGGATTTACGTGCCTTCCGTAGTTCCAAAGAGTTCGAGATATTTTTCATTCACTAACCAGTGATGCGGCTGCTGCTGCACCATTTTTGCTCCTCATTTAATTCCTGATGAAATAGTCGTAGCAAATGCGCCTTTGCTAGAAACGTTTTACAAAATGATAGTTCGAAGATAACGAAACGTTGAATTGTCTCCCTGAGATGGGAATCGAACTCGCAACCTCCACAATCCGGCGGCTGCGTTGACCACTCCGACACCGAGGTGTTATTATATACCTCGGTAGCGGAATAGTGGTAAATATTACGAAGATTATAGGTCTTTTTTTATTTTCCTGTTTTAGAACGTATTATTAGTACTTTACAAGAAATTGCGAACCTAAAAAGCATGGCTAGATGGTCCGGTAATACCAAAGTCAAAGTCAAAGTCAAATTATTTATTCAATGTAAACCTTTACAGGCACCTATTGACGTCAATACTAATAATATAAAAAAAAAAAAACTAACTTGTAGTTAAGACTTAACAACTAATCTAACGAGCAATAGTCCGTGCCAGACAAACGCGCATCGCTACCCCCAGTACCACTGAACGCCGAAACTGAATCGCGTCGAACTGAAATGTAAGCCGTGGTGATTGAATTCTGTGTACCACCTATACATTCACAAACGAGGCACGGCATACCAGAATTTCGCTTTTAATTTCTCTGAACTCTTTTCCTTTAGGAAACTACTAGCGGTTCGTCCGCGACTTCGTTCGCCCGTGCCCCGTGAGAAATTTCCAAAAATTTCCTTCCTTACAAGCCTTGTCCTGACAATTAAAACATACATACATACATATAAACACGACTATTATTCCCGAAGGGTTAGTCAGAGACTAGGCAATGTGCACAGCAAAAGCAGTCCTCTACCATAGTCCACTTTTCACCAAATAACGACTGCACATGTGCTCAGCGTGACAGGTAGTGAGCCCATCGCCGCTCTATGCTGTTGGAAGTAGTGCAATCTTCAGTCCGTTAGTCGCCTTTTACGACACCCAAGGGAAGAGAGGGGGTGGTAGTATTCTTTCATCGTTACGCAATACGGTTTTTCTACTGCTGGGCACAGGAACAAACACAACATAAAAAGACTTTTTGGATAAAAGAAAAAGAGGCATCGTTTTAGGTGACTTCAAAATAGATTTACTCACCACAGAAACTGACACAATTAACTACTCGAATACAATACAGGAAATATGAATATGAATAAAATCCACACGGACTACTGCACTCGAGAAACTGCTACAAAAAAAGTCAATTCTAGACCATGTTTGTTCTACTCAATGACCGACCACAAACAGATTTTTGTCGAACTATTCAAACAAAATCATAATTCAAAGAAACGAGTAAAATATACAGCTATAAACTATAGTGCACTATACAAGACGGTAAAAGAAGCCGACTTTGAAAACGATAAGTTTATTTATGAAAACCTGGAAAATTTTATCAAGCAAAAAATTGAAAATACCCGAGTAACAAAAAAAATATATTAAATTTACCCAAGGAAGACTAGATCAACAAAAAAATTATAATGAATATTGAACAAAAAAAGTTAATATGGAAGCAACAAAAAACAGATACTTAAGGAAAAAATAACATTTTTGAAGTGGGAAGAAATAGAGCAAAAACATTAATCAAGGACACTAAAAAAAAATACTATTATAACAAATTTAAACGATGTGACAATAACCTTAAAGAAACTTGGAATTTAATAAACTCCTTAGCTACTAATAAAGTTAAAAACATTTGTGCTCCTCCCAGACTTATATCAGATTGTCAAAGCGTGACTAGCGGTTACAAACCGCCAGTCACGCTTTGACAAATGACGAAATAAGCACAAAATCTGTAAAATGTATTGCAAATTTAATATCAGAAAACCTAACACTTTGTAGAAATAAATGTTTTTCTGCAGGCTTTTTTCCTGATAGTTTTAAAATATCACGAGCTACCCTCCTATTTATAAATAGGGCACTAGGACAGAACCTGATTATTACCGACCAATATCAATCTTGCCAGTAATATCCAAGGTTTTTGAGAAAATTCTTTAAAACCAGATAGCTGAACATTTAGATAACTTAAATTTCTTAACTAGTATGCAATATGGTTTTAGGAATAAATCAAATACTCTTTCGGCCACAATAGACCTTGTAACAAAAATTAAGTTACATCTCGATCAAAAGAATTTAAGTTTAGGTATTTTCATAGATTTAAAAAAGGCGTTTGACACAATGAATCACATTACCCTATCGCAAAAACTTAAAGACCTTGGTACAACGGGAAACGGCTTCAAAACTCTTGAATCGTACCTAAATAACAGGATTCAGTATGTCAAAATAGGAGATTATTGTAGTAGCCCCCAACAAATTAATTGCAGAATACCACAGGGTTTAATATTGGGTCCTTTATTATTTTTAATATAATGTTAATAATGTCACAATCTTAGGTTTAACAGCACAAATTACTTTATATGCCGATGATACCTGCCTTTTTTATTTTGGCAAAAAACTTCCCCAAACTCCTTGAAAAAGCGCAAAATGATTTAAATATATATAATAAATGGTGCAATAGCAATCTCTTAACAATGAATACTAAAAAAACTTCCTACATGATTTTCTCGGCTAAAAATAAAAAGATCCTACAACACTCCTCGCTAACTATTAACAATGAAATCATTAAACAGTCTCATCAGGAACGTTACTTGGGACTACAGTTAGATGATAAACTTACCTGGAAGTGCCATATTGACAAGGTTAGATCAAAACTCATATCTTTGTATGGTGCATTGCGTAAAGTGATTGACTGTGTCCCAAGTAGGGTTTGAATGACTATATACAACTCTTTAGTAAAATCTCATATAGATTACTTATAAGATATATAGATTACAAATTTCACAAAATAAAATTATCAAAACTCTATTTAAATATAATCGTTCAATGGACACAAAATTACTGTACGAAAAAAACTAAACTGCGTAAGTAAAATTTTAAACACTGAAAAAAGACGACAATCTCAGGCGGGAATCGAACCACGCACCTTCCTTCCTTTTTACTTAAGTATATTTAAGCGTTAATAAAACGCTAAAATATAAAACATTAATAACATTAATAAACAAACCTACACATACACAACATGTATTCTGATTAGAAAGATACTAACAAACAAAATACACACGGAACTATCTTTTTCAAAACGCACTTTTAAACATTTATTATTAAGAAACGCAAATAAAATTAGTTTAATAACTCCAAGAATTAACCACGGTAAATATAACATAACGTTTGAAGGAGCACAAATGTACAATAATCTACCAAACACATTTGACCTTTTTAAATCAAAATTGAAAAAGTACATCTACGAAAAAGTTTCTTAATGTTATGTAAATACAGTGTGATGTGCTGGACTATATTATAATACTTAAGTATGTTTGAAATTTCAAACGTTTTATGTTATTTAATTTATTTATAAGTAAACTTTGTTCTTTATGAGTAATAAAGTTTCTTTAAACCGATCTTGATTTTTATTTATAAATAATACATATTATACAATTTTATTTTGAACTACACAATGTATTAAAATAAACTTAATAAATAATATATAACAAAGATCTTCTTTGAGGCGTCGTGTAGCTATAAGTATATTGTTTTATCGTTATCACAGCTGTCAATTTACTTTAGTATGTCCAATTAATCACACGATGTAGAATGAGTTTCAACACCCTACAGCCATTAAGCTTCGGCAGTCACCCCTTGGCGTGAATAAAATGAAAAGATTTTACTGGTCATCGTCATACATTATCTGCAACTAGTGGCCCGCCCGCGACTCTGTCCACCCCGTATCCCGTGACGAATTTCCAATACAAACTTTGTCCTGTTTGTTAGGTTATATAAAAACAAAACCTTTACAATAAAAACATGTATGTTACATACAATACATATAATCACAACTATTATCTCTAAAGGGTCAGTAACTATTATCTCTAGATGATTAATCAGAGACTAGGCAATGAGGAAAGCAAAAACAGGTGGTGAGCCCATCTCCGCTCCATGCTGTTGGTAGTATGTGCAGTTTTTAGTCCGTTAGGCGTCTTTACGACGCGACGCCCAAGGGAAGAAAGGGGGTGGTGGTATTCTTTTACCGCTACGCGACACAGTTCGACAATAAAAACCACTCTTAATCATTATTCAAGGGAACTAAAGCTCGCGATTAAGATTAATAAATCTTACTTCAATTTACCCTTGGAAGGGAACCGCTTGCTTCACATAGTCATAGTGTCAATTATCGCTTTGTCTTGTACAGGGACTCGGTATTCACAGTTTAATCTCTAGGCTATTTGCTGATCTCAAAGGCGTTGCCAACTCAAATTGAAATAGAGAGAGCTTTTCAAATATTTGACACACAACTATACCACGGAAATGGCCACTGAATTGAATTTCGATCTATAGACATAATCGCAGGATATACCTAATGCAAATATATTTCATTCGTCAGTAAGAACTTTTGATGTAATGTGAATTTAAAAGCTTAAGTAGGTTTACGCATTTCGGTTGCCCACACAAACATCCAAATTGAAAACTTTATAAACTAATGAGCCAATTTCAATGAAACTTGGGCACTATTACATTTCGGCTGTGATTTTTGCGTAAAACGGCCAATTTCGGCGTTTTCGAGCTCAGAAACAAAAATACATTAACAGTTTTGATTTATTGAATAGTGTAGTATAGCTATTGGAATAGTTTGTAGCAGCCTCGCTTTTTGTAAATTTTGCTTAATTTTTTAATAAACCCAAAATTTCAGAGAAAGATTTTCATAAAATGCGCGAAGGAACTATTGTTCTAAACAAATGAAATAAAAAAAAAATTACGTTATCTCTTATATAGTTGTATAGTGCGTAGATAGTGTAGCATAGCTATTGGAATAGTTTGTAGCAGCCTCGCTTTTTGTAAATTTTGCTTAATTTTTTTATTAAACCCAAAATTCAGAGAAAGATTTTCATAAAATGCGCGAAGGAACTATTGTTCTAAACAAATGAAATTAAAAAAAATTACGTTATCTCTTATATAGTTGTATAGTGCGTAGCTGCCTCGGAATTTTTAGATATCATTGATTTTATATAGAAAAAAAACCTTATTCTTAACCAAAAAACTTCGAAAATCGCTTTAAAACTGTGAATTTCTCCTATCTACCACAATATTATTGAGCAAAATTTATACCAGAATAATTGTTACTTCATGAGGAGTATAGATTTCATAATAAAATTATTATCCTATTTCGATAAAACCGATAAATACAACTGCAAAATTACTACAAAATGCGATGCACCGGCCGTCCGTACTCAACTTATATTCTTGCAGAGTGGAGATTTGTAATATTAAGCATGAATATATTATCCTATTTCGATAAAAACGCTAAATACAACTGCAAAATTACTATAAAATGCAAAATATGGGCATTTGACGCAAAAATCACATTAGAAATGTATTAGGCCTCTTAAGTAAAATACAGAGATTTGAATGGAAAACTGAAATGCGCAAACCGTGTTAAAGATAGACATCTCTATGTCTATTTTTAAGACAGTTTGGTTTGGTTTATTTTATGTAACTATAAAAGGAACACGTGGCTTGGCAATACTTTCAGAAATAAAGTTTTAAAATAATTGTTTAGATTCAAATAAAACACTTTTTTTGTATTAACTCACGTTTAATGACTACATTACTGATTATTTATTGAATCCTAACGTTTTGAATCCTTTTTACCGGATCTGTGGTCACCCTCACAGAGTTACTTGCATATCGTCAATTATTTTAATTAATACCTACTTAATGGGTGCGTTAAGATTTTTACAAAAAGAGACAACAATATTTTTACGTCTTGCAGTTTGGTGGTTTGATAATCTGTGTAAGAAATTCCAGGCAGGTTGTAAACCAACTCTATATATCTATGTAATATCCTATATCGATTTTTTTTTCAATTTCAATAGCCTTGCGTATCGTCATGATAAATCGTTGTTTATAACGAGTATTTGTGGTTTATCGAATATAATGGAATCCATTGACCCAATCCTTTGGTGCCTGTAGACTAAACCTAATCAGGGACGATTCATTACAGTCTTAAAAACAGTTTCTTTATAGGTTAAAATCACGCCGTATTGTGTAGCGGCTAAAGAGTACTGCAACCCTCTCTCTTCCCTTGGGTGTCGTAAAAGGTGACTAACGGACTAAAGACAGCACATACATCAAACAGCTTAGAACGGCGATGGGCTTACCAACTGTCACGCTGAGCACATGTGCAGTCGCTATTTGGTGAAAAGTAGACAAAGCGGTCCTTTATGCTTTGTCTCTGACTCACCCTTCGGGGATAATAGTCGTGATTATAGTATATACCTACCTATGTATGTTAAAATCATTAAAAAAACGTGGTACAGTACAAAACATTAAAATGTTTCCTGACCGCAAAAAATAACTAAAGCTCTACGAGGATATAGTTTATTCGACAGAGAACCGCATGCAACATGCTTAGTTCATCTCCTCTGCGCTATTTAATACGGTTTAAGTAATATACTAGTGGTAGTAAAATTTGTAAGCGAAGCGACGGCGTTGGCTAACACTATTTTAACACAGTTTCGGATAAAATGCGAAAAGCAGTAACCTTGTTACTTAAATAAATTAGGTAATAACGGCCGAAATAATTAATCAATCTGTCTGGTTTTTATTACATAGGGCTAGGAATTTCTCATTTGTATACAGCTAAGTCTTATTTCTTACCACAGATAGAAGAAATTACTAAAGTATGGGCAAAAATCGTTTCCCAAAAATGCTATTATTCCCAATTTTCATTTGGTAAAAAACATAGATTTGCATACTTAATATTTGACAAAATAAAACGTTTGCTCAATAACAGTGACTAAATAAAACTTGACAAAGTCATCATCATCATCATCAGCCTATAAACGTCCCACTGCTGGCCACAGGCCTCCCACGTGAACAATAGCACGTGGGGATATTGGGCCATAACCCACCACGCTGGCCCAATGCGGGTTGGTGGATTTTAACGACTGTCATCTTACGACAACAACCGGGACCAACGGCTTAACGTGCCTTCCGAAGCACGGAGGAGCTCGAGTTGTTTTTAATTTGGTCACCCATCCAGCGACTCGACATTGCGAAAGTTGCTTAGCGGGCAAGATCGCAAGTCGAACGTGCTAGCCGCTGCGCCATCGAGCTCCTCACAGACAAAGTAAAAGGTGCCAAAGGATAATTTGTTGCCAAGTGAATAATAACATGTTAAATGTAGCTAAAGATTCATTGGGGTCATGAAACTAGTGCGATAAGTTTTTAGGGAAGTGAAATTTGAAGAAAAATATGTTGCCAGACGGCACTACACCAGATAAAAGGCAAAACTAAACGATTGATTATTAAGAATCAAACGAACTTACCTAGTGAAGTTTGATTCCAATTATGCGAGGGTCTCAACCGAAGACGATTACTTATTACATCCCCGCGTCACGAGACGTCATTATTTCAGAGAATTTTGTGTTATCCTCTACAATTTTTTATTTTATTTTTTGGGTTGGGAGGGATGGGTTGACGTAATCGTCTTCGGTTGAGACCCTCGCATAATTGGAATCAAACTTCACTAGGTAAGTTCGTTTGATTCTTAATTATACTTCGGGTCTCAACCGAAGACGATTACTTATTACATGCAGATGTTCAGAGCATTGTAATGTTAACACATTAAAAATAAAAAATTATGTCAATTTAAACTTTACAATATGTAGATAGTTTTTTATAGGTGCATAAGCCTCCTTTAAACCTTAAAAGATGCATTTAATGGCTATCGATGCATTGGTCGTTTTCTAAACAATGACTTTAACAACTTCATTTATTTATTTCATTAAGTATTATTATTTTGTTGTGTAAATACTGCATTGACAAATTCATTCTGATTTGTGCCTAAACATTTCTCCAACAGTATTAACAAATACATTTAAGTAAATCAGCCTCAGCCCATAACAACTCTGCGAAACACCTCCAGACTAGATCTGTGATCAGTGTGAGCAGTAAATGCCGAGCGACTACGTGACTATGAGCTCCAAATACAGACAAATATCGGTATCGGCATGTCGTCCACGGTCTTGGAATCCTTTTTTTTTTTTTTGCAAGATGTGTTTGTGACCGCCTTTTTATGAGGTTGGCACAGCCAGCAACAACTAACTGGGATTCTTACAAATATTGGACAATCTGATAGCGGTTGCCAAACGCGGGTCAGTCTAAATGAAGTCGGTAATTTCAATCACAATCACATAATTTTGTATTGATATATTATTTTTAATTAAACTAATAAACTGCGTTTTTTGAGCAAAACAATAGAAAATATAGTGTAAGAATCATAAGTGACAAATCAATGATTATGATCTGATTCTAAGGATAGTCCTGAGAAAAATGTTTAATTAACATGACATTTGTGTCCCATGTTGAATTGTATTTTTTTTTTGATTTGGAGCAATAAATCTTACTTAACAAAACTGTGTTAAACGCAGTCATTCATGTAAAGTAAATTACTTCCCTTAGATGACAGGTAAAGTGGACCTATGCGTATTTAAACAACATAGAACCTTCCTCAAACTTTTTGGTTAGAAATGATAACTTTATAACTATCAGCTTTGAAAAGATTCAAGTTATTATTTTTCGAATAAAGCTACCAAGATATTATCAAATACAGTACTGATTTAATGTTACTGATTTTGTTGCAAGAGATGTAAACACATATCTCAAGATGATCGTGGTATACCATGTCTGGTCAACGAGTCACTCATAATTTGGCGCCACCTGGATAAGGCTATCTAGAAGTGGATGGCTCGCCTTGAAAGGAAATTAGGTATAACAAATATTATTTAGGGCCAAAGAACATTTTTTCTTGGACAACAAGTTTGGGCCACATTGTATACCAAGGATGTAAATTCTAATCTGTACCACAACAATACCTTCTGCTTTATCCAATTTATAATAAATGTAAGTGTTTTTTTTTTTTTGTTATGGCTTGGTCAGGATTTTGTGATGCATTCTGCGTTTGTAAGGGTTTGTAAGGTCAAATTATGGCTTTGCTAATAAACTAATAATATGTGAAAATACATGTAGGAGAGTTACCTCTACGTATCTAAGTATATCCGTATAATGTTTTCACAAGACTGGATGTAGGATGCGAGTACAAAAAAGTTTCTGAATCAATCAATGCTAAGAACTTCTCTTGCTCAAACAACTTGGTGTAGGTAGGTAATTCAAACCGCAACGGCCGCTGTGCATGCCGTAGTCAGTATTCCTGAATTCATCTAAATCCTTAGTATACATTTATGTATAAAAACCAGTTCTTTTGCTCGGTTTTTTAGTAATGCTTTTGTAAGTGTTTGTGACAAACCCTATGACTCCAAAAAGGTGCTTGTACTCGTAGTTTTATTATTCAATACACACTCGTCATAGTTTGAGCTTATTTTTCGTGCGTAGGTACAAAACATAAACTAAACAATTATTGTAGAAAATTCAAATATTATGCGCAATTGCTCTAGAACCGGTTCCAGTAATTTCGCAAACACAAATAGGCCGAACAGAAGAACATTAATTTCAACTGAGGCCTCAAACTAAACCTTAACTTTTTCCGATCAGCTTTAATTGCAGTAGGTAGATACTTAATTAAAAATAAGCATCTTGAATATCAATTGTTGACAAAAGTAGTTGTGATTTAATAATTTAAGGGCAGTTCGATTCTTTTAAATATAATTATTTTGAAGCTGCTTTAAATTTTAAGTGAATCTGCGAGATCCTTTACATTTTTTTTTTTTTTGTAAACTTTTCCTGATTTTTATAAACACAACAAAAGAGAATCAGACAAATCAGTCGAGCCGTTTTCGTGCGCTTAGCAACACATTTGGCGATTCATTTTTATCTACATAGATTGAGATAGTAAGTAACAGACATTGTTTTGGGTATAGTTGTTTTGTATAGGTTTGCCGGGAAAATGAATATTACATTTACGAATCCAATGTAAAACATTACGACCCCTAGTGAGCTCATACTTTCTGTCATTCAGTCATAAAAATAGGTCAAGCGACTGCAGGAGCTCTGATTCCAACGTCTCCCTGTCAGAAATCCGGCGGAACCTCGGCAGTCCCTCGGCGGTGTAAATGGTGCTGGTGGGCTTGATCGCAGCTCGATAGCTGCTGATGATACTACTACGCGCAGTGGCGCCCCCCCTAGAGTTTAAAGAACCTCGAAGTTGATCACAACTTCAGCACGGGCATTAGCCCGGGACCCTGTACAGAGCGTTGGATTTTTGTTTTCTTTCCGAATTAAACTTGGTTATGGCATTAGGGGTCTATTATTATGCTCAGAAAGTGTAGTTTTAAAACTTTTATTCATATTTACCTCCAACAGCGCCTATTATTATTATTATTCTCTTTATTTAACATTATTCTTAAGTTTAATTTTTTACAATATTTTATATAAAAACCTATTTACAATATAAAATATTATAAAAAACTTAACCTAGGTTGCCACCGGCAGCGGGGATAGACCCAAGCTATCGGTGGTTAGGGCTGCAGAGTGAGGAACCTCCTGACAATACGTGCCGTGTCAAGGAGTACTGCCTTTTGCATCTGACCCTTGACCCAACCTTTCAGCGAGAGCCTCTCTAGGTGTTGATCGAGGCTCTTCGCTATAAGGCCGTGTGCCGAAACGACTATCGGTACAATAATGGTTGAATCCACATCCCACATGGCGGTAACCTCGTGAGCCAAGTCAAGGTACTTACTGAGCTTGTCCTTCTCGGCTTTCACGAGGTTCTCGTCATGAGGTATGGTGATATCAACCAATATTGCTTGGCGCTGAGATCGGTCGATCACCACGATATCAGGCTTATTAGCGACAATAGTCCTGTCCGTGATGATAGAGCGATCCCAGTAGAGCGTTGCATGACCATTTTCGAGAACTGGCGCAGGTGCGTACTTATAGTACGGCACCTCTGATTCAACAAGGCCATATCGAAGAGCAAGTTGCTGGTGAATTATTCTGGCTACTTGGTTGTGTCTGTGCAAATACTCTCCGTTAGCAAGATGAGAACAACCGTAAATAATATGTCGTAGTGATTCTCCCGGACGGCGGCATGCCCGACAGATGTCGACCGTACCGTCCCTCATTATATATTTCCGGTAGTTATTCGTCTTGATAACTTCATCTTCAATAGCACAGACAAAACCTTCGGTTTCCCCAAAAAGGTCACCGAAACGTAGCCAGTTCACCGAGGCAGGCAAATCTACATCAGGCCCAGTTAGAGCCCGATAGTAGCGCCCGTGTAGCACCTTGCTCTTCCATATGTCCTTGCGATCGAGAGTGCTTAGCACCACTGGTTTGCGCCAGTTTTCTGTTGCTAAGGAGAGCGGCGTAAAGTGTCTATCAACTGCCACGACATCCAAATGCATCCCGCACTCACTGTTAAGGAAATAATCCCTGAGACTGCACACCTCACGGTTATGTAGGTCCTTGGCATTTAAAAAGCCGCGACCCCCACATCTCCGCGGGATGTACAGCCTCATAACAGATGAGCGCGGGTGTAACATTCTAGAAGTCGTGAGCATTCGAAGGACTCTTCTATCCCAGGCGTCCAATTCGGTCTGAGTCCATCTTAGTATGCCAAAGGAGTATGTGAGGAGAGGTATAACCCAGCCATTAAAAGCACGCGTCTTATTGCCACCCGATAAAAGACTGTTAAGTACTTTTCTCAGACGGCATAAAAATCGCTAGTGTAATGACTGTTTTATGTCCCCATCCTCAACACCCAAAGACTGACATACCAAGATATTTATATGTTTCAACTTCGGAGAAAGATCTGAAGTTTATCGTTTCGGAGAGTTCTAAATTGGTTGAATTTACTACTCTCCCACGCTGTACATGCATAACCGCACACTTATCCACACCAAACTCCATCTTGATGGCACTGCTGAAAGTCTCAGTAATTTTCAGCAGTTTCACCAAGTCTTGGCGGTTTGGTGCGAGCAACTTGAGGTCATCCATGTACAACAAGTGCGACATAACTTCACCCCCTCTCCGCAGTTGTCAGCCTAACTTTGAATTTCTCAACAAAGTACTGAGAGAATTCAAAGCTAGGCAAAACCATAAAGGACTCAGACTGTCGCCCTGGAATATGCCACGCTCTATCCTTATAAGATCCTGCGTGGCAAAAATTATTATTATTTCAATTTCCTAATTTAGTTTTGGAGCTTTGAGGCTTAAGTACATTATTACCATTTTAGTATTATTATTTATTTTTTCCATTTATTTAAGTAGGTAAGTACTTTTTTTTTTTTTGTTAATTATTATTATGAGTAACCCTTTGTTTTTTATGAGGGTCTTCTCTGAGAAATTGTAGAATCTATGGGTGTCCAATGACAGCAGGCTATCGTCGGACTGACCGTCATATAAGGGGACAGATCGAAGATCTTAGTGGCGCAGCTGTGCCAGCTGCGCCACTAAGATCACACACACAGGGGGCACAGGCGCTAGCGCTGCAAGCAGCGCGAATGGCCAAGCTTCGTTTCTGCCGCTACTGGTTGAGTCATTGTAAAGATCAATGACATAGTTTAAGATGTCTTCACCAAATCATTATTGATAAGTAAACCCGAAGATAACGAAACGTTGAAAACATGTGAGTTCCACCTCAGGTGGGAATCGATCCCACGTCCTCAACAATGTTGAGTCTCTGCTTTGTTCCACGGAGGACGTGGAAACGTGAAACTGTTAGGGTGAAATAGGTATGGCCTCTTACGGTTAATGTGGAGTAGAAAATCCTCAACGCAGTTCAAGTTAAGTTAGAAACCATAAAACGGCTAGCGTGGAGTAAAATAAAGCCTCAACACTGTTAAAACGTACTAAGTACATATTTTATCGAAACGGCTTGTTTAAAATAAAATATAGCCACACTCAACCCTGGTAGAGTGGAGTGAGTATCTTCGACACGGCTTGTGTAGCCGCTGTGTCGCGGAGTAAGTCTGATTATTAGACGCGTTTTACCTGAAATAAAACGCATATTAAACTACTTACCTCATTAGAAGCTTATAATATTGAGATAGGCACATCCGTTTCCCGTCGTAGTTTCCTTCTCTTTCTTCCGGTATATCGCTGTCTCTCTGGCTCATCCCACTCAGTGGCGTCACCAGGTGGCGCGGTGGGGGAACCAGGAGATTTCACACCCGTGCCCATTTGTTCTTCATTGCGTCGAAATATGCATAGGCACCAGGCGGAAATAAGAACTAAGCTTCTAATGAGGTAAGTATTTAATATGCGTTTTATTTCAGGTAAAACGCGTCTATTAAACACTTGACCGTCATTAGAAGCTTATAATATTGAGACCTGTTTGTTATCGCCTGGTGAAAACGCCAATGTGAGAAATAAAAAATAAAAAAAAGTGCGGGAGAGTTAATCATATGATTATGGTTTAAACAAAAAGTTATAATAAGAGATTTAATTACTCATTATTTACAATTTGAGTCATGTAAGAAAATAATTTGCCAGTCATTATTGAAAAATCAACTAATTTTGCTTTTAAACGAACATTATTATTAGGAAATAAATATTGTTTATTATTGATTTCAATCACTTTACAGGGTAAAAATAATAAATGAAAAACTTCGTGACGCCTGAGTCAACACTTCACGACAATAAACCTTATGAAAAGTATCTAATCTCCAATTACCCCTAGTTAGTATATCCTCAATGGGTAAATTATATCAATCTAGTTTATAGATCCTACAGCGGAGCAAAACACAACCAGGTGTGGCTGTAATATCCATCTACCACACAGCTACAGCTACCACAGTGCGTGAAGCAGGTGTAGGTCAACCACTCAAAGTTTTAAATAAATTAGTTAAGCCATTTTGTACAATATTTATTGATCCTTTTAACCAGTAGGTTGGTATATCCAGCTTGTTTGTCTGTAGTTCCTACCGTCAGTTTTTGACCCAAACTGTTGCCTTAATATTACTGCATTGTCCTGAACAAAATAATGTTTGGTGTCCACAGCAAGGTAACAAAGGAGCAATGCGACAATAATATTACAGTGTTACGAACTCTTTGAAATCTAGTTGATCCTAGGTTGGAAATACATTACAAAGGTCTACAGACTAATATTACTAAAACCTGGACGAAGGAGGTTTTGTTGTTTTTAAATGTTTAATTGAGATTTATTTTAAAACATGTTTAACTATTACCTCGTCACTAAGATTTCCATACATTGTGCACTGCATAAAGTAGCGACGACGATCGAGCGACGAAGTAACGAGAATTTATGGTAGTGTATAGTATTGTAAGAAAGATTTAAAATATTAAGTGTAAATCTGCCAAAAACTGGACTGACTGGACCCATTTGGTACGCGTGCCGCAAGTGGATGGCGCCGCTGCTGCTGCTTACGCCCTTCCTGTACTACTGGACCGAGCACAAGTGCTCATGTTTATATAATAACTGGACGCTTGAGTAGGGAAATTTGCTTGTTGTTCCATAACGATATATCATTTAAGCACACCAAATTTCAACGTCATGTATTGAACCTTGGGGTTGGCAGCCTGTGGTTATGTCTACCAGGCGTCTACGTTTCGAATTCCATACTGTGAATGAGGCAGCAAGGAGTACCACAATCAGATAAATTCCTGTTGAGGTGCGCTCGCACCCGGGGGATAAGGGAAGGTGGTGCAAATTTCTAAGCCAGAGCGAAGTTCTACTTCAGGCTGAAATCATTGCGAAACATCGCTTCGTGATCATTGAGATAAATCAGCATAGTTTACCCACTACTCAAGCGTTCTTGGATACAAACAGGTCAATTACTGGCCAGGCCCACTTCGCGAATATCGTTTGTGTGAATTGTAGCAGTAGATGCCACTCTAGAGCTTGGCTATGTCGAGACAGTTGATCTGCATGACTGTCCAATTTCCCAGGAATGTAATGAATTTTGACCACAATTTGGTTGGTAGTCATTTGTTGGTTGGCAATTTGGAGGATTAAAATAAAATTGTCGCAGGCTTCATGTCCGATGCTTGTAATTGTAAGACTTAGAACAGCCCGCTTTTCTTTTTGATTGCAGTGCGGCATTTGTTCGGATGCACTCCACCTTCCCGATAGAGCAGAATTGTTGACTTGTGACCCCCCAATCCTGAAGCAACGGTTGTCAAAAAGAATGTTGGTGGAGGTATATGTATTTGGTGTTTCTGATAATTTTTAGCTACCAATACATTTAACTACATCGTAAGGTAGTCTATTTTACCGCCCAATTTCTTCTCTTAGGTGTCGTAAAAAGCGACTAACGGACCATAGATTGCACATACATCCAACAGTATAGAGCGGCGATAGGCTCATCACTTGTCACGTACATGTGCAGTTATCATTTGGTGAAACGTGGACTATGGCAGAGGCCTGCTTTTGCGGTCCTCATTGCCTGGTTTCTGACTAACCCTTCGGGGATAACAGTCGTGAGTATATGTAGGTATGTATGGACGCTTGCGATTCCTCCAAGTATCCTAGTATGTCCTTGCGGAAGACATTGATTTTGGTAAGCGCCCTGCGAGGGCAGTCAAACAGACTTTTTGAGGTTTATGTGAACACCAAAATAAGTAAGTGTTTCTATTACAATGTTAGCATGTCTGGATCCATCTAGTCTTTATGTTCATAAGATAATAGTCTAAGAAAAGATTGCCGTGCTCATCTCAAATGGAAGGCATATAATTTTTAGTAATTCGCCTTTGTAGAACGTAGAACGGACGAATAAACTGTTGTGGGATTTGGCTATAGTCAGATGATAGTACCTAGGTCTGAGAAAAGTAATTTGTACATCCCGTCTCTTGGCCGTACACAGTCCGGAATTCATATAATAATTTAGCGACTTCAGGTTGAAAATTGGACGAAGTGACCTTTCTTGAGTGCTCTTTGGTACTAAGAACTGGGTCAAATCAAAGTTTGGAAAAAAAAATGTCAGCATTGCAGACATTTTGTCCGATACAAGCGTGTGACAGACAACTGTCGATTGTCACGTTTGAAACCTTTGAGCGATGGCTTCAGATAAAACGGTATTCGATACCTTTGTGTAATGGTAGAAAACTTCGAGCACCTATTTTGTCCCAACGGTGTCGATAAAGTGCAAATTGACCGGCTCGAAATTTCGGAGCGTCATTGTCTACGTCTTTTGTTACCTCTGTTAGCAGAGAAGATGGACGTTTTTGTCCTGATTGAAAGAGCTGCCAAGCCTATGATCCTGGGGATCGAAAGTAAGAACACCCTCTGTTGTTCGTATTATAGCTACGATGTGGTTCGTGGCTGGCATAAGTATGTCCTTGCGGAGGACATTGTTTTTAGTAAGCGCCCTGCGAGGGCGATTCATAGCCATGATGTGGTTCGTGGCTGGCATAAGCATGTCCTTACGGAGGACATTAATTTTGGTAAGCGCCCTGCGGGGGCGGTCCATAGCCACGATGTGGTTTGTGGCTGGCATAAGCATGTCCTTGCGGAATACATTGGTTTTGGTAAGCGCCCTGCGAGGGCGGTTTATAGCCTCAATGTGGTTCG
Organism: Scoparia ambigualis; assembly: GCA_963921215.1. Classification (NCBI taxonomy): domain Eukaryota; kingdom Metazoa; phylum Arthropoda; class Insecta; order Lepidoptera; family Crambidae; genus Scoparia; species Scoparia ambigualis. Next base: position 26,476,532 of record OY992517.1, on the reverse strand, counting down.
TGGCTGGCATAAGCATGTCCTTGCGGAGGACATTGTTTTTGGTAAGCGCCCTGCGAGGGCGGTTCATAGCCACAATGTGGTTCGTGGCTGGCATAAGCCTGTCCTTGCGGAGGACATTTATTTATTTAATTTAATTAAACACGGTTACATAACCATTTACAACAATTAAACCTATTATTCAAATTCAAATAAAATAAGGTACATTTAGCATTACATTAACATATATGCATATTCTCGCAAAAACCGCAAACACTCAAGTAATATTACCATTGATTTTGGTAAGCGCCCTGCGAGGGCGGTTTAAAGCTACGATATGGTTCGTGCTGGCATATGCAGGCATATGCGGAGGATATTTATTTATTTAATTTTATTAAAAGGGTTAAATACCAATTACAATAATTAAATATATTATTCAAAATCAAATTAAATTAAATAAGGTACATTTAGCTATATATTAACATATATGCATTTTCTCGCAAAACCGCAAACACTCATGCAATAACCATTGATTTTGGTAAGCGCCCTGCGAGCGCGGGCAGTTTATAGCCACGATATGGTTCGTGGCTGCCATAAGTATGTCCTTGCGGAGGACATTCACAGCATGCTGTGCGTGTGTCTGTCCCATGAACCAGATGAACCACGCGATGGTACAGTACAAGAAGTTTGCCCTTGCGAAGGGTAACCGTTTGTTGTTAGTATAGGTTATGCTTGCGAGGCATTCCCAGTACCAGATTTAATAACTGGCCAAAAAGTTTTCAAATAAGCCATTTTTTTTTTCTAATGCAACTGTAATTTGTTCAGAATTAAACAAATGTGTGTTTGAAGGTAGAATCTTATTCAAAGTAGCAAGCATTCTTCTACAAGGGTCTTTTACATTTTTATGAGTACCTATCCCCTTTGCGTATGTCTATAGTTTCAGTCCTATGGCTACAACCTAATCACCACTGAAAATAAGACCTTTAAGAGAGGCATCAGATGTTTGCGATCAAACTAGTAAACTGCGCAGACAATTATTAAAAATACCTTTTTAGTTTTAAAATACCAAAAGTTATTGGTGTACAAGATTTATCAGAATATTGGTGCTTATGGACTAGCTAGCTCTTTTAGTTTACTTTTAAAATCAAAAATCAAATCTATATCACTACACGGAATATTTAAATAATTGTTAACTGTTTTATTCAGTATTGGTAACACCTGCGAGATGCAACAATATTTGTAAGATTTCCTCTAACGTCCGATAAAGCAGACACATTGTCGTTATCGTCATGAAAGGCGGGTACGATGACCGCATGCTTCTTTGAACGATGACGACTAACTCGAACTCAACATTTGCCGATGGATCGGGATTGTTAGAAGGACCAGCTATAGCCGCTTAGCTACAATTCATTTTTCTCATTATTTAATGTAAGCACTAATTATCCGTTTCTTATCTAAAATAAAAAGAAAAAGTGCCTGGAGGGTAGATACCACGTATTAAACACAAAAACACTTTAAAAAAATACTATCTTTACTCAAATGCTTTCTTATCTTAAAAGAAAAGGTGTATCTACATCTCTTGTCGGGTAAAATAAAATTTCTGATATACCAGATAAGTTTAAATTATAAATTCAGCGAACGGTAACACCGTTAAGTTAAGAATAGTTATATATAAGTAAGTACTCACGTGTATTTTAGAAACTCACGAGAACTGTGTTACAGTTTAAATAAAAATAATTCTATTTCTTTGTCACTTGATCACTATGTAGTGCACAAGTTACGCCGACGAGAAATTTCACGCCAATGGAGAACAAATGGGCACGGGTGTGAAATCTCCTGGTTCCCCCACCGCGCCACCTGGTGACGCCACTGAGTGGGATGAGCGAGAGAGACAGCGATATACCGGAAGAAAGAGAAGGAAAATACGACGGGAAACGGATGTGCCTGCCTATCTCAATATTATAAGCTTCTAATGACGGTCAAGTGTTTAATATTCTAATACAATCAATAAGTATATATAATGCTGAGGTCTGACCTGAAAACCGCGTGGCGACTCCTTTGCTTCCAATCCGGAGGGGCTCCTTGGAATTTTCTTTCTTAATGTATCCACCAATTGACAACATCAATATAGCCTCAACCCTGTTAAAGTGGAGTGAGGATCTTCGACACGGCTTGCTTGGAGTAAGATATAGCCTCAACACTGTTAAAGTGGAGTAAGTATCCTCGAGACGGCTTGCGTGGAGCCTCAACACTGTTAAAGTGGAGTAAGTATCCTTGACACGGCTTGCGTGGCGCCTCAATACTGTTGAAGTGGAGTAAGAAACCTCGAACGATTTGCGTGGAGCCTCAACACTGTTAAAGTGGAGTAAGTATCCTCGACACAGCATGCGTGGAGCCTCAACACTGTTAAAGTGGAGTAAGTTCCCTTGACACGGCTTGCGTGGAGTAAAATAGAACCTCAGCACTGTCTAATTGGTGTAAGTAACCTCGATACGGCTTGTATGGAGTAAAATCAAGGTCATTCAATGTCATTGATTAAAATAAAGCATCAACACTGTTGAGCAGTTATATATCCTCGACACATCATACGTTTAGTAAGTTAACACTGTTACAATGGTGTCTAAGCAAGTAGTTTAGTATTTAAAGAATTTCTCGTTGTAAATGGCTTTTAATTTTGTTACAATCATTGTTATAGAACCCAAGAAAAACCAATAAAAATGAGGGTAGATAATTTTAATGATAAATAATCTTAGTTCCTTACAACTATGATACATTCCTTAATAGTTAATTTTCCAGGTAAATTAGCTTTATGTTCCAATACCTGCGTGTCGTAATATTTAGCGACATTTATCACTATTCACCGACACCGATGATGATAAACGCCTACGTTTTTTGAATTAAAAATGATTTCTTTACTTTACGAAGAATACCATAATGATCACTGTCTCTCAACTTCAAACTTTAACATTTTCCCATCTTATTAAATACAAATTTAATTTCGTTACGAATAGTACGTGTGATTCCGATAACACAAAAACACGTAATGACGTCTCGTGACGCGGGGTTGCCAGTGCAGGGAACGGAAATAAGATATTTCTTTTTAGGATATATCTAAAAGTGTGAAGAAGATAGCACCATCTCATGTACTGCTGCATGTAATAAGTAATCGTCTTCGGTTGAGACCCGAAGTATAATTAGTTTCAGCCGTAAGTTGTGTTACAAAACTTGGGTAAACCTCACGCTAATTATGGAGGACCATTAATTATTTCAACTTCGTAATAGGTAACATCAAAATAAGAAATACTTACATACATAAGTATCGACGCAAATAAGCGTAAACGTTATATTTCGCACCTAGGACAATTTTTTTTATTGCAGATTCGGAATTAGAAAAAAAATCTGCGTTTAATGGTTTGACTCCCAGGTCTCTACGACCAATAGAAAATTTTGTACAGCGTTTTAATTAACCCCTATTTTTTGAGGGATCACAAAAACGTTTGCTGTAAATAGCATAAAAAACGGTTTTTTATTATTATCATTTACACTAATTCATCTTTTGCAAATTATATTATCGTTGTAGTTACAGCGCTGTTGAAATTTTGAACGGTACGGGATACAGCGTTTTTGCATATCATTAAATAATAACGCTTCACGTTTACTACATTTATTAGTTAAGAAATTGTTTGTCGTCGTGGTTTACTACAGTTGACACAAGCATGGTAATATAGACAATTATCGTCAATGCCACTTTAAAAAGTCAAAATACTTAGAATTTTGGCATTTTCTTGGTAATTAACCGGCATTAAAACTCGCGCCCACGCCTCAAACCGGCGGCGGCTTACTGCGCCACTCGGTCACTACGCGACAGAGCGACGATGAAAGAGTGTGTTGTGTTTGCTGTAACCGTTTTTCTCCGCGTGAAGTGGAACGAATTTCAGTTATTAGAATAAAATTAGATCATTAATGTTTCGAATCTGGATTTGTTATTAATTATTTTAATGGACCATTAATTTAATCTATATAAATATCTATTTATACTGAAATTAAGATAATGTGTATAATATGTGGATACCTTGCAGATAAAAAAAGCAAAGGTAGAAAAAAACAAGGCAAGAAAGAGATAAAGAAAGACATCGAAATAAAAAAACAAAAACTGCTATACGGCAAGAAAATAAGAAAAAGAAGGAAGTGGGTGAATCTTATACCAACCAACAATAAAGGAGAATTAGTTGAAGTAGAAGAGAAATCAATAAAATCTAATCTATGGATAGGAAAAAAGTATGGAAATGAGTGTGGAAAGAAATACCCGAGGAAAGACGCTGTAGTTTATTTTCATATTTTTGAACTTTAAGAGTCACCAAAGAGGGAAAGACTGGATAGCTCAGTGTGCTGTAAAAATATATATAAGAAAGCCATCCAATACGATTATTTTATTAGTGAAGGCTAAAGTTTGTCAAAAATATAAAATATTTTGAATACATTGGACGTAACTCAACGATTTATTCTCTTCATATTATAAACGATGGGATATGGGCAAGCAATAAAGGTGGAATAAATGGTGTGTATAATTAAACTAAAGAGGGAGTAATGGAACATGCAAGAGATTTTAAAGAATCTTTGCCAACGACACCATCACATTATTTCCGAAGCGAGTATATTTTACTGAAGAAATTTAGAAATGTGTGCAAAAGTATGTAATAACCTATTTGTGATTTGTTTCGAGCGATCTTAAGACCTAAACGATTGGTGAAGATTAATGAAAATGGTACCATTTTAAAGGCTTTACTGTGAGCTTGAATTGATACCATATTTATTTAAATTATACTCATGTTTCAGAAGCTATCCTTCTTTAAGTGAAGGCGTAAGAAAACAGACATGTTTTAAGTTCTTAACTTTGGCGACATTGACCCTCTATAAAATTCCAAGGTACCTGATTATTTTATTAGACGGCTGTTACATGTTGACTACAGCACATCTCCGCTCCGATAGAACTCTGGAAAAAGTATTCGACACCGGCATAGTCTGGTTAGCAAACATTTTTAACGAAGTTATAGAATTTTAAACACTGAAAAAAGACGACAACCTCAGGTGGGAATCGAACCACGCACCTTCCGCATTCCGGGCGGCTGCCTTAACCACTTGGTTACCGAGGTCTGGCTTTCAACCCTCGAAATTTGTCAGTGCTTGATGCTTATGTTTTTAGTCAATATTGCTTCATCAAATCTTAGAAGTTTTCACCTCTGAGATCCGGAAGAAATATTTTTACAAATATTTGAACACTCAGAGGTGCAGCGGCAGAGGCAGCCGCCCGGAATGCGGAAGATGTGTGGTTCGATTCCCGCCTGAGGTTGTCGTCTTTTTTCAGTGTTTAAAATTTTACTTAAGTATATTTAAGCGTTAGTAAAACGCTCAAATATAAAACATTAATCTATAAACGCAGCTTCATCTTAACCGAATGTTCAAATATTTGTAAAAATATTTCGTCCAAGGACACTACTGTATGCCGATAATAAAGTGCTCGCGTCGAAATCTGCTGAAGACTTGCAAAACGAACTATCCCTGTGGAGCAACCGCCCTCAGAGTAAGCCAAATGAAAACGGAATACATGCACTGCAATTTCTCTGGCGTAAATGCTATCGTATCCCCACCACTAATAGATAATATTACCCCTTAGTAAAGTCTCCAAATTCAAGTACCTTGGATCCGTAATAACAAGTGAAGCGAGTACCAACGAATACATAGAAAACAGGATTCAAGCTGGGTGGCAAAGGTGGAGAGCACTGACTGTGGTACTTTGTGACTCGCAAATACCTGCTCGAGTAAAAAGAAATATCTACAAGAGAGCAGTTCGACCTGCCCTACTGTATGGTGCGGAATGCTGGCTGATGCGCAAGCAAGAGGAGCTTATGATGCATTTTACAGAATGCTTAGGTGGGCTAGGGGCGTAACGCTAACAGATAAGGTTCGGAATGAATATATCCGTGGCACATTCGGTTGCGCCAATATAAGAGAAGATGTGCGAGAGTCGACTGCGATGGTAAGGCCATGTGATGCGCAGAGATAACGAGCACATGACTAGAGTGCACTTAATAACGCTGCTAAGGGTAAGAAACACCTAGGTCGCCCCCCTTACGACTTGGACAAACACAATTAATAAGGATATGAAGACAATGGGCGTAAGCCTAGATGTGACGCAAAATAGAAAGCAATGGCGCAAAATGATACGGAGAGCTGACTCCAAATGACCTGGGAAAAAGGCTAAGATGATGATGAATTATTATAGTACTCGATATTAAAACAGAATAGGTAGTTTTAGAAATAAAGATAATCAAAAAACAAAATTTCGACGTTTTGAACATTATGGCCATTGAATTTTATAGTAAACATGTTATGGATTTACGGACAAAAAAATGTAGGAGTAGAAAGGGAGTACCGTAGTCCGCACTTACGAGAAGTGTTGATTGTTTTGCTTAAATTGATTTTAAGTAGGTACAACTCAAGTGAAACTTCAGAAGTCATATTGTTTTGTTTAAACTGTTTTTCTTTATGTTTTAATAAGTCTAAATAGCTAACTATTGTTAGTCTTGTGTTATTTTCATCATTCATCATTTGTGTGACAGCTGTCACACTGTGCAGTTTGCTCTCTGTGATTATTTTTATAAATCTGATTATTGTGTCTTCAGAGATATGGAAATAGCATTAAACTGGACTTTACGAGATGACATCTGTGTAGTGTAAAGTAAAGAACTGTTTATATAACATAATTGGACGAGTTAAAGGATTATTTGTGTGGTGCTAATGACGGTGCGTTAAACTCGCGTTATAAAAACTACGCGGGTGGTGGCGCGAAGTGTCAAGCAGTATATCGCGCTCTTTCACTCTCCCACGGACTGGCTATTCCTGTCCCTATATATTGGTATGCCATCAGGTGTACCTCAGAACTACGTACTGGAGTATCGTCATTTACTCTCACGCGGTGAGTTATATTAGAGCAAGAACTGCAAATAAAAGTGCGTTTCAATTGCAGTTGCCCTTTCTTAAATGCAGTAGAAGTAATATTAACGCATTTATAATGGAAGCCCGCTTTGCAACTCTTGCATTTTATCAGTTCACCAATATCAACTTTTTTATTGCAAACCAAACAGTTCATCTTGCAATTAATCACATCAAAAACACAGCGTAACAGGGACAGGACAAGCCAGTCCGTGGGAGAGTGAAAGAGCGCGATATACTGCTTGACACTTCGCGCCACCACCCGCGTAGTTTTTATAACGCGAGTTTAACGCACCGTCATTAGCACCACACAAATAATCCTTTAACTCGTCCAATTATGTTATATAAACAGTTCTTTACTTTACACTAAACAGATGTCATCTCGTAAAGTCCAGTTTAATGCTATTTCCATATCTCTGAAGACACAATAATCAGATTTATAAAAATAATCACAGAGAGCAAACAGCACAGTGTGACAGCTGTCACACAAATGATGAATGATGAAAATAACACAAGACTAACAATAGTTAGCTATTTAGACTTATTAAAACATAAAGAAAAACAGTTTAAACAAAACAATATCACTTCTGAAGTTTCACTTGAGTTGTACCTACTTAAAATCAATTTAAGCAAAACAATCATCACTTCTCGTAAGTGCGCACTACGGTACTCCCTTTCTACTCCTACATTTTTTTGTCCGTAAATCCATAACATGTTTACTATAAAATTCAATGGCCATAATGTTCAAAACGTCGAAATTTTGTTTTTTGATTATCTTTATTTCTAAAACTACCTATTCTGTTTTAATATCGAGTACTATAATAATTCATCATCATCTTAGCCTTTTTCCCAGGTCATTTGGAGTCAGCTCTCCGTATCATTTTGCGCCATTGCTTTCTATTTTGCGTCACATCTAGGCTTACGCCCATTGTCTTCATATCCTTATTAATTGTGTTTGTCCAAGTCGTAAGGGGGGCGACCTAGGTGTTTCTTACCCTCAGCAGCGTTATTAAGTGCACTCCTCGTCATGTGCTCGTTATCTCTGCGCATCACATGGCCTTACCATCGCAGTCGACTCTCGCACATCTTCTCTTATTGGCGCAACCGAATGTGCCACGGATATATTCATTCCGAACCTTATCTGTTAGCGTTACGCCCCTAGCCCACCTAAGCATTCTGTAAAATGCATCATAAGCTCCTCTTGCTTGCGCATCAGCCAGCATTCCGCACCATACAGTAGGGCAGGTCGAACTGCTCTCTTGTAGATATTTCTTTTTACTCGAGCAGGTATTTGCGAGTCACAAAGTAACACAGTCAGTGCTCTCCACCTTTGCCACCCAGCTTGAATCCTGTTTTCTATGTATTCGTTGGTACTCGCTTCACTTGTTATTACGGATCCAAGGTACTTGAATTTGTTTCACTGCAGACTTGAATTTTAGAGTACATATCGCTAATGTCTGTAAGAAGGCATACCGCAATCTTGGATTGATATTGCGTCTGGGAAATGGTTTCACGAATGTCAGGGCTTTGAGAGCGCTTTACGATGCGCTCGTTAGGAGCCATTTAGAATGTAATGCCGTAATTTGGTCTCCTCATGAGGCCAAATATAAATTTATGCTAGAACGTATTCAGAATAAATTTGTAAAATTTATTTACTGGAAACAATTTGGAGTATACCCAGGTTATCCCTTGTTGTATCCTACTCTGTTTTTGCTCGGCATGGTGGGGTACTACAAGCTGGAAGCTAGAAGAGAAGTCGCTCTCACTGTGTACTTGCTTAAGGTGATAAGAGGTATCATACACAACCCAAAGGTGTTGGAGATGATGCTATTGAGTGTCTGGGACGGGAGTGCGGGCCGCCGGCGGCGACGCCCGCTGCTGGTGGTGCCCCGCGCGCGCACCATCCTGCTGCACCGGACGCCGCTCGTGCGGGCGCTGCGGGTGCTCAACGCTATGGCTGAGCAAAGTGATTTATTTTCCTGTACGCTGAGTGAGCTCACGGAATTAGCTTGTAATATAATAACTATATTATAAATAACTGCACCATCGCATTAGGTTTAGCCTGTAAGGATTGTGTATGTTCTTTTCAATAAATAAAATTAAATTAAAAAAAAAAAAAATTGATTTCTGTTTAATATTTTCAATGTGATTTGTAGTGATTTTATCCTAAACATTTTAAAAAGACATTAAATAAATGTCATTTTATACTTACATCGCTTAATTTAACTATCATTTGTAACTTTTAACAGTTATGATATTTTAATGCACCTGAATACATAGTTATACAGCATTTAAGTCAAAACTAAGGTTATTGAAATATATTGTAATAAGTACTTACTGCAATTTGGCTTTATAGGAAAATACTTGATATCGAGTCGCCCATACAATATCTGTTTCATTTACAGCGTTTTATGGTAACAAAAAAAATGTGCTAATGCTGTAACCCACACAAATATAGGTCAAAAGTAACTTCTAGAAGATTTTGGCTATTTTAATAGATAACAGCTCAAAAAATAAATTAGTGTTCAAAAAATGGCACTTGTAGGTTTAATAATAAAGAAGATATGATTTTTTTCCGAAATGTCAAAAGTTTTTTGGCTCTGGTGGACATTTTCTATTTTGTGCGTTACAGCAGTTCCACTTTTTTTGCGTTGATATAATCACGACTATTATTCCCCAAAGGGTTAGTCAGAAACTAGGCAATGACGACAGCAAATCAGTCCTCTACCATAGTCCTCTTTTTACCAATTAGCGACTGCACATGTGATCAGCGTGACAGGTGGTGAGGTCATCGTCGTTTTATGCTGTTGGATGTATGTGCAGTCTTTAGTCCGTTAGTCGCCTTTTACGACACCCAAGGAAGAGAGGGTGTGGTAGTATTCTTTCACCGCTACGCGACACATTTATTTATAAGTGCTTAATTATTGTAGCATAAATTGAATAACTAATTTCGTATTTTTTTACAATTAGCTACTTGGCAATTAACGAAAAAGTATTTTAAAATTTACAAACGCTTATTTTATACCCCGTACAATATTGTCTTTCTCAAAAACGCTTTATTTAATAGAAAAAACACATATTTTTCTTTATTGATTTCATATTTTGTGCGACAACGATTGGTCACGTCACATTTTGCTCTGTGACGTCACACTTCAATAAATATAGAAACTTATCTTGAAACCTGACAGATTTCAAGATAAGTTTTTGTATATTTTGTGAAATGTGACGCCACACGAAGCTCAATCATGGCCGCCCGTGTTTCGGCTCTAATAAAAAATCGCAAATTTATTTTGTAACAACAAAATATTTAAATTTTTTGATCGCAAATCACTTTTACAATTTAAAATTTTTCAAATAAACTTATAATTTACGAGAAAAAAAATATCTAATATTTTTTTGTATGGAGCAAAAGTGATTGACGCATATAATTCTGTTATGAGCTAGGGATTTGCGTTGGATCTTGGTGGGTTTAAAGATCGTATAATTCTCTATGATAAATGTCAACAACTTTGTATCCTTGAAGTCTTCGAAGCTACAGGTGCTTAAACATTTGAAATAATTAGGTTTCGGTTTCCCAGCAATAGGCAAACTGGTTTCCGAATAATAGGCTTTGTATTGCGCGCCCGGTGTGCTGCGTTTGTCATAAGTTGTCCTTTTCTCTCATTCACCATTTCGCTTGCACAGAGGCAACGTACAGTCAAGGCAAGGCACAATACCAAGCCACAGCTTACAGTTTCAGACAGTTGATGCTACAGTGTTGACGTGCTTTCTATTCTGCGACGATCATTAGACAAACAGTGAAAAGTAAACAGAGTTTTAAATATATTTTTTGATGATTTTTAAGTCTTCTTCGGAAACCCTTGATGGAAAACAACTCGACAACAAATTAAAAAGATAATCAGATTTTTTATTGTCTGTATAATTTTGCAATGCCATGTAAAAATCTAAATATGTAACATATAGAGCCATTTTAGATCCAACTAACTAAAATCAATATTAAAATTAAAACGAGGAAATAGATCAATCCGGTTTTACTGACAGAGATTTGAATGTAAAGATAATTTACTTATTGAAAAAAAAAAGATTGAACAAAATCGAGTCACAAATCAACAAGAACTAGAAAATCAATAGAGAAAACAACAAACGAAAAATCAAACTCATCAAAATTAAGAATCAAATAAGCAATTACAAGACAATCAAAAGACACTATCCCCCACGCTTTTCCTTCTGCATATCAATGATATGCTTTCTCTTGGAAACATTCATTGCTATGCAGATGATAGCACAGTACATGGGGGATATAACGGTCACCCAACGGCTGGGCGGGTAGACACCGAAATGAAGCGAGCAAATCTTGTCATTGAGATCGATCGGGTGTTGGACCTCATTTCTAAATGAGGCTCTGATAATCTGGTGGAGTTCAATGCCAAGAAAACACAGGTGTGTGCGTTCACAGCGAAAAAGTCGCCATTCCTTCCCCTTCCCTCTCTTCAAGGTACATCTCTAGGCCTGCAGAGCAGTATTAACATGCTCGGTATGGATATCCGCTGCGATCTGAACCAAAAGGACTACATCGAAACCGTGATTAAAAATGCCTCACGTAAACTCGGTGTCCTGAACAAGGTGCGGCGATTCTTCACGCCTGATCAGTTGTGTCTATTATACAAGACACAGGTGCGGTCTTGCGAGGAGTATTGCTCTCACCTTTGAGACGGCTCCGCAAAGTACCTTCTCGATGCCTTGGACAGATTGCAGCGCCGCGCTGTGCGCATTATCGGCAATGCGGAGGTCACTAAAACTCTCGAGCCTTTGCAATTGCGTAGAGGTATTGCGTCACTCAGCGTCTTTTACCGTTTATACCATGGCGAGTGCTCTGAAGAACTCTTTGGCCTCATCTCTCCTTCTCCCTTCCTCCATAGAAGTACGCGTGCTGCTCTCCGGAGTCACCAATTTACAGTCTCTAACATTCCATCACGCACAAAGAAATTTGGTGACTCGTTTCTTTGCCGCACTTCCAAAAGATGGAATAGTCTACCACCACAAGTATTCCCTCTTACCTATGACATAGGGTTCTTCAAACGAGGCGTGAAGAAGCACTTTGTGGGCCGGCAGAGTGAGGGTGACTGATGCTACGTCTCTTACGCTGCACCAGTTGTCCTCGCGCCTGGACTTCATTTCCACTTAACATCAGGTGGAGTGGGGTCATTTGCCGGGCTTAGCATAAAAAAAAAATAAATTGAAAAATTCAACAAAATCGAGCAACGATCAAACAATACGAAAAAATTAACAAATCTGAAAGATTAATGTTTTATATTTTAGCGTTTTATTAACGCTTAAATATACTTAGTAAAATTTTAAACACTAAAAAAGACGACAACCTCAGGCGGTTTATCATAGAGAATGACAAGATCGTTAAAACAACCAAGATTCAGCGCAAATCCCCAGCTCATTACGGAGTTATATGCGTCAATCACTATTCGTCCATACAAAAAAATATTAGATTTTTTTTCTCGTAAATATAAGTTTATTTAAAAAATTGTAATTTGTAAAAGTGATTTGCAATCAAGAGAGAAAAACGTATAAAAAATATAAACTTTAAATATTGACTTTGATGCGAATGTCCCGTATTTTGCCAAAATGGACCAGTGTGCGCCAGTTCGCTTGTAACCACGGCCGCAGCATCGCGGCCGAAACGTCAAGCAGTAGAATGTACTTACTTACAAAAATTAATCGAGTTAGATCCCGTTAATATAGTTTTAATACACTACCATTTTCGACATATTTCATATTTTGTTGTTACTTGTCAAATAGCCAATCCCAAGTGGGGCAAAATTTCGGATTTTTCGATGCATCGCCCAGGACTCTTCTTTAATCTGTGGCCCAGGTTTGTCAGCATCAACCCGCATTTGGCAAGCGTGTTGATTAATCCAAATACTATTAATAGTAGTGATGACTTGATTTCAATGATTGAGGCTTTTGCCCAGCTGTGGGACAGTATACAGACTGTAATTTACTTTAAAATATTAGGCTGATAATGCTAATACAATCAATAACTTCAAGATTTATTATCTTATCTTTGCCATCCAATTTGCCCTTTTCACTGTCATTTTTCTTGACCCTTATGAAATTAGATTTCACATTATTGCCTAACACAAGGTAAAATAGAAAAGGTACACAAATCAGCCGAGCAGACCTGTGGAGAAAACCGTAATCAATATTCTGGACCCACAACGCTATCACAAAAACCGATCCTATCCTTCTTCAGAATACAAATTGGGTGTGAACACAAGATCACGTTTACATACAGTTGTGTGTACCGTAATGTATAGTAATACGGATGAGTTTACGATGAATATGTAAGTTAATATGGCTTTCTTTAGGGCATTTTTATGGTGCAAGTCAAAAAAGGTAAACCTATAAAAACTGTATATAATTACTACCAACCCATCTTTTCCCTTGGGTGTTGTAACAGGCGACTAACGGACTAAAGACTGCACATACATCCAATAACATTGGATTTAATTGCATATTAAAAGATGCATAGGTTGCATACAGGATCTGGCACTAATAAACATGTTAAAGTAAAGTATTAATAAAAAGAAATAATAAAAAAAACGTACGCTGTTCAATAGTAATAAATTGTAACATTCCAGTACTACCTAAGTCTAGATGTTTATTTTTTGAAATATATTTTAGACTACTACATAACTTACAACTTGTAATAATAATTTAAAAAAAGTAAAACAAGATACCTATATTGTATTGTGAGCGGAAGATTTAATAATCAATACTACTAATTAAGTCATTAGGAAGGAACTAGTACTTATAACCACAGGCTCGGCCTAGTTTTAAGTACTAGTACATTGTATACTACTTTTATTTATTTATTTATTTATTTATTTAAACTTTATTGCCTAAAATACAGCAAATGGCGAACTTAATGCCATAAGGCATTCTCTAACAGTCAACCAGTAAATGTGTACATAAATTTTTTGTAGGCGGTGACATTATTAGAAACTTACAATTAATTTAAAAAAGAGACAAATGAAACACTTAACTTTACTAGCACAAATATACATAAGTACATGCATTATACACAAAATATCTATACCTATACACATACATATTATACTTAATATATAATTATATTTTATATAAATATATATATATATAAACGACAAAAACATAGTGTAAATCAGCTCAAAACTATTGGACGGATTTCAGAAAGTACTCACGCGCTAAACTCTTGAAGGCAACCTTGTTGGAAGCATTTCTAACGTCACAAGGCAGTGCATTCCAGAGTCGAATAGCAGTAAGAGTGAAAGATTTAGAAACGAAATTAGTACTATGAGAAGGAGTTTGGAGTACCAGTATAGTGCTGGAGCAAAGATGGCGTTGGTGTGAAGCACCCAAGAACTGAAAGCGGGATTTAAGATAAACCGGGACGCGTGGATCGAAAAGGATATTAAAAAGAAGGCAAACCAACCTTAGGTTTCTACGCTCACGAATAGGGAGCCACTTAAGTTGTTTTCGAAAGTCAGAGATGTGGTCGTATTTTCGTAGACCGAAGACAAAGCGTATAGTACTGTTGAGAAGACGATCCAATTTGTTGAGAAAGATTTGATTAATATCGGACAAACAAACATCAGCATAATCAAAAAGCGGATGAACAAGAGCTCGTACGAGCACAACTCTAGTGCTGGGCGGTATAAAGTTTCTTAGTTTGTAAAGTGCGCCAAGAGTCCCATGTACTTTACGACTAATATTTTGGATTTGACCCTCCCAACCCAAGCTGCAGTCAAGGACAAGCCCAAGGTTCCGCACAGAAGTAGCGTATGGGATTGCAATGCCATTAAATGTCAGAGCCAGAGTATTACTCAAATTGAGTTGTGAGAGCTGACGAGAACTGCCAATAATGATGGCCTGACACTTGTCTGGGTTAACAGAGATCCCAAAACTATCCGACCACGCACGTATCCTATTCAGGTTTTGGTTAAGGAGTGTTATAGCGTTGTCGAGGTTGCGCAGATCACTCTGTGCATACAACTGCAGATCGTCAGCGTACAGATGATAAGAAGAGGAAAGAATAGATGTAAGAGAATTAATAAACAAGGAGAAGAGAAGAGGTGAGAGCACGCCGCCCTGAGGTACACCAGCAGTCAAGTTGGACCAGTTAGAGACTAACTGGTTGACTCGCACCGCTTGTTGGCGCCCCCGAAGATAAGAAGTAAACCACAGAAGTGCAGAGGATGAGCAGCCGTAAAAGGAGAGGAGAGAGAGGAGAATGTCATGGTCCACTGCGTTGAATGCGTTAGAGAAATCAATTAAGACTAATACAGTAAGACGTGAATTCTCCATCCCATCGCGTATATCTTCGACAACTTTGAGTAGAGCAGTAGTAGTACTGTGACCAGGCCGAAACCCAGATTGGTAGGAGGAGAGAATATCGTTACGAAAGACATAAGAGGAAAGCTGTTTGTGGACAGCAGCTTCAAGGACCTTAGAGAGGAATGGTAAAATAGAGATGGGTCTAAAGTGACTGAGAGAGCTGGGGTTGGATACTTTGGGAAGTGGAATGGTAAACGCATTGCGCCAAACGGCAGGAAAAACACCAGTGGAGAGGGAATGATTGAAAATGAAGGTAAGTATAGGAAGGAAACAGGAAAGTAATGATGTGATCATAACCCTACTAATGTTGTCGAATCCCGTAGCTTTGGACTTGATTGACACTATTATTTTACGTAGCTCATCCTCTGCCAGAGGGGTAAAAGAGAAAATGTGTGCTGATAATGGAGCAGAGGAAGTAATTCTAGAAATAGTAAGAAATTTTACAGTATCGGAAAGGGATTTAGTAGAAGAGAAATGGCGATTGAGATCATCTAAAGGAAAGGAAGAGGAATGTCGTGAGGGAGTCTTGCCAATACCAAGAGAATTAAGAAATTTCCACATGTCAGCAGGAGAAGAATTTGATAAATTTTGGTGAATGTAACGGCGCTTGGCTCCTCTTATCATTTGGTTGCATCTGTTTCTGGCATGTTTGAAAGACTCCCAGTTAGAAGCGGTTCGGCACCGCTTGTAGACACGAAAAGCTCTGTTGCGTCTCTTCATCGCAATTCGCACTAGAGGAGTAATCCACGGAGCGGGTGGCCGCCTAAGCCTGACACTCCTAACGGGGGCGTGAACGTCAAACAACCCCAAAACCGCGGCGTTAAAGGAGGTTACCATGTCATTTACAGAGTCCGCATTCAAAATCGGCGACCAATCGATGGCATTCGCGTCTTCTTCGAGTTTCTCTACGTTCAACCTAGAGAAATTACGCATGCGCACGAACGCGGGCCTATTCTTGGGCGGTTTAACTCCATACGCAATAAAAATAAGGTCATGCTTGGAAAAACCCGGGGCCGGCAGTTGACCATGTTTGAGGACGCGGTCAGTAGACGATGTGATCAGGTGGTCAATCCATGTATCGTCTGTGTTAAGATTGTGATGTGTTGGACCAAGGGGCAGAATGGAGAGATTCACAGACGCGACCAAGGATTGAAACTGACGTGAGGATTGGCTATCCTTTTTTAATAGGTCCGTATTAAAATCACCCATAATTATGCGATGTTCGTAAACCGTGGAATATGTTTCAAGGAGAGATTCCAATTCGGAAAGAAAAGAAATAGTGGGGGGGCAGTAAACGACACCTAGAAGCACTTTGGTGCCTTTGACGTTAAGTTCGAGAAATAAGTATTCCATACAGCCGTACCTGGATGAAGAAGAGCCCAACAACTTAAAGGGAATGCCACTTGATAGGTAAATGGCAACCCCACCACCGCCCTTGCCTACACGGTCGTTGCGTAGAAGTTCATAACCAGGAAGTTGGTAGGACACCGAATTCAGGCAGGGTTTGAGCCAACTTTCGGAAACTAGAACAGCCTGAACTGTGTTCTTGGAGAAGGTGTTCAGAAGGTCTGTGTAATGGCATGGGCACTTTATATAATATATCTAGTAATGGGCCTCATAAAATTGTTAATAATTTCAGGTTCAAAGTTTTTGTGGTTCATGTTTTCATCGCTCGCTGCCGCACACACACAGTGTCAATCTCCGTTGCGTTGCCTGGCCGATGCTGCGTAGCCGCCGCTGCGCCGCCGCGCCGTGTCGTTGTAGTTGTGCGGTAGTGAACGAAAATAATAGTTCATAAGATCGCAATGTACCCACTATTCTAAATATACAAAATGTATTTGCTAACCTTAGATTAAAACAAAAAGGGAAGATACGGCATTAGCGTCTCGTGAGTGAGCCGCCAAAATTAGGCCTAAAGGCACAATTTCACTTCAGTCGCAATTTGCCGAGCGAACAGGCTACATCACACTATTGCGGATATTCTACTGTGTTAAAAAGAGAAAGACGCTACTCCGCAGTGGCGTCAGAATCGGTCGTACGTACTCGTCTGTTGCGAAGCGACCGAGACGTCAACGCGCTATTCGCTGACTCCCTCGCGCTGACGTTGAAACTTACCGCTTTGTCTCGCTCGCTCGATTTACACATTATAGGTGTGCGTGTGTGAGTGTTTGCATAAGTAGGTGAGCAGCACTATATTATGAATGACTACAAGTAGGAGCATGCCGTATCTTCCCTTTTTGTTTTAATCTAAGTTGCTAACATCTTAGATTAAAACAAAATCCCTTTTTTATACAGGGTGACTGGAAATTAGTGGTGGAGCCGTTAAGGGGAGGTAGCCTAAGGTTATTTCGACAGATATCACTATGAGACCTACCGTCCTTACTTATCCCTTTCCGAGATATTCCTACTTAAAGAGTCTAACCCAAAAAATCTATTTGCATAAAATAATGACAGTTACGGAGCTTTAACAATTAATATTACTTATTTAGAATATCTTCGTTGAAAAACAAAATAAAGTAGGCGAAAATCACGTTTTTTAGGATTTATTACTATTTCAAATTATTTTGATACCTTGGAAAGGGTTAAGTAAGGACGGTAGGTCTCACAGTGATATCTGTCGGAATAACCCTAGACTACCTCCCCTTAACGGCTCCGCCACTAATTTCCAGTCACCCTGTATATGTACATACACAGATTCACGACTATTATCCCTAAAGGGTTAGTCGGATACTATGCAATGAGCACCGCAGAAGTAGTCCTTAGTCCAAGTTTTTCCATATTACGACTGCAAATGTCCTCAGTGCTGAGCCCATCGCCGCTCAATGCTGTTGGATGTATGTGCAGTCTTTAGTTCGTTAGTCGCCTTTTTCCACACCCAAAGGAAAATAGAGTTTGGTAGAATTTAGTGAGTCGCTACAAACACGGCTAAAAAAATAATGAAAACCCTAAAGAACTCCTAAAGGTGGACGCAATATCTGTGTGGGGATCATTTTGATTGAGTTATTTTCGTTCGTGGCCTGGGTCCATCAAACTTCCACCCTCGTCAGGACATAGACGGGTTCATGGCATGAAAGGATATCTACGTAATGGGCCAGTCACGGCAACAGTATAATCGTACTATCTAATACTATAAATGTTAAAATGTGTTTGTTTTATCTTTGTACTTTCTTCACTCCACAACAGAGCATCGCATTGACACGATTTATATGCACGAATAAAGCTTTAAGATCCCTGAGAGTGCTTTAAGCTAGTTTTTCACGGCGGAAAACATCTAATGCATTTGACCCAAACGTATTTCACACAATATACCTAAGTACAATATTTACCTTCCCACCTAGGAATCAAACTTATAGTGTTCTAACCATCATAGTACAGAGGCAACTACAGTGGTGTATATTCAATCTTGTTCAAACACTTAGTCAGTAGTAATCCATAAAGTGATATAATAAATTTTACGCATTTTTTCCTCAGAATCTGCTAGTGACACATGATGAAATTCCGGTTGTGGCATTTTATTCAACACTTTTGTATGTATGTTACATATGATTAAGAAAAAGTGACTCGTACGCTTCCAGTTTACAGAAAATGAATAATCTAACATCACCCTCAGCCAAAATGTACGCTCCACAAACCTTTACGTGGATTCATTTAACAGCCTAAACAAAGCCAATTTCAGTCGTAAAATACGCCAAAACGGCTGCCTACAGCTTGTCTACGGCGTGTTACGTTTTTCATAACGTTGCTTCAGACTGGTCTTATTAAACCTGAGTGCCTGGTATGAGTTTCATTCACTTTTCGATCACGTTTTGAAAAGACAAACCCTTGTTTGTAAAACACCTGGCATAAGACAATAGATATTATGATTAGGTACATTACAGTTAAATTAGATAAGCAACATATTTCATGTACTGCAATTGGTCTCATAGTGACATGTTACTTAATTATGTATTATTATTATCAAAGAGGACAATTTATAAAGATAAATTGTAAATTTCGTTTGACATCAAAAAGCGCTGATTCAATGGCTAACAATATAAATTTTTCGTTAACATGGTTTTAAGATCATTTTAACACTAAATTGCAATAAACAAGTATTTGAATAAAACTCACAATCAGCAGTGTTAGATCAAGTCTTATGATAACTGACGCACTCAGACGTCAAAAAAGTGATTATTTAAAATTTAACATTTTTTATTGGAAAAAAGATTACATACACATACACAGATTCACGAATATTAACCCCAAAGGGTTAGTCAGAGACTAGGCAATGAAGCCCGCAGAAGCAGAAGCCATAATAAAAAAAAATGATTTTTTCATACAAATTCAGTACAAACAATAATCTAAGGTTGGGACCAACCTAGTAAGTATAATAATAATACCTGTTGAAGGAGGTCCCACTCTTCCATAGGAATAGGTGGCGTACGTATTATAGCCATAGGTCACGTTTCATCAAATTACAACCAGCTATGCGATTCTATAAGCGACACATAGACGCTGCGCGCATGGCTGTGATCATAGAGCTTCCAGCTACAATGTATAGATACTACTCACATTAAGTTACCTAATCCTTCTGCGAGAGGGGGCTGGAGACCTGTGTAACCGGATTTTTTTTAAAATCATTTCAGGCTCCAGTCGTTCACTAATTTAGGACAAGATACTGAACTGTATTAGAAATTATTAAATTTTTGAAATCACACTAATATTATAAAGGCGAAAGTTTGTGAATGTGTATGTTTGTTACTCTTTCACGTAAAAACTACTAAATGGATATTGATGAAATTCGGCATACAGATAGCTTATAACTTGGATTAACACATAAGGATACTTTTTATCCCAATATTCTAACGGGAACGGGCACCACGCGGGTGAAACCGCGAGCGGCCGCTAGTAAATTATATTATTATATTATTCCCTTTATTTAACATATATCTTAAGAAAAGTTCTTTACCATATTTTATATAAAAACATATTTAAAAGCTTGCTAGTGACTGCTATCGTCGATTAGGCTTTGTGATGCGAAACGCAAAAGACCTTCGAGACCCTCACGCGATTCAATTATTGTTCACTGCTTTGGTGAGGAGCAAACTTGAAACAGCTGCTATAGTCTGGCATCCGCACGAGAAGTCATACACGTTAATAATAGAAAAAATTCAAAAAGTATTTTTACGATCTCTATATAAAACAAAATTTGGCTTTTATCCTTTCTTGTACCCTACCAAGTTTTTGCTGGGCGTGCTAGGCTTCAACTCTCTTGAAACACGCAGAAATTACACCCTATTGGAAACTGCTTGTCGTATTCTTCGGGGAGAGCTAGACTGTCGTCTTGCAAGTTGTTTGCTCCAGGCAGGTATTTTAGAGCCCGTCATCACCGTTTGTTGGCAATCGACAACGCGCGTACCATGGAGCATCGTAACTCGCCACTAGTTCGTGCAATGGTGCATATGAGTGCGCTTCTGGCAGTGGCACCACAGTGTGATGTGTTTGCTGGAAGATTGACGGATGTACTTAAGGATTGCTTGGAGTTCTGTGAGCAAAATGGTTGAATGGTCTGTCCTTTGTTATAAGTTTTTTTATTGTTTATTGGTGTATGTTACATATTGTTCAGTGCATTAGTGTATACTGTAATGCTGGCAATGTTTGTTGAATAAATAAAAAAATAAATTTACAATACAAAATATTATAAAAAACTTAACATAGGTTGCCACCGGCAGCGGGGATAGACCCAAGCTATCGGTGGTTAAGGCTGCTTAGTTGTGGAACCTCCAGACAATACGTGCCGTGTCAAGGAGTACTGCCTTATATTATTATTATTATAGATGTTACAACCGTCACATCTTTCGCTGTAGTCACGGCTGTGGTCAAAGTTAAGGCTGTTTTACTTAC
The DNA here is from genome assembly GCA_963921215.1 of Scoparia ambigualis. NCBI lineage: Eukaryota > Metazoa > Arthropoda > Insecta > Lepidoptera > Crambidae > Scoparia > Scoparia ambigualis. The sequence goes on along the minus strand of OY992517.1, from coordinate 26,455,292 downwards.
AGAATACCAATTTTATACCTACAAGAAATGGCAAAGAAGTGATTCCCTATCACGCCGCTTACAGCCGTGCGGAGCTTGTGTCGAACAGCGTTGAAAGTTATTTAGAAGAATACCAATGGTACACTCACCGCTGTTGCAGCTGCTGCTACCATGGCTTTAACCAAGGTTGGCGCTTAGAAGATCGCACTACAGAACATGTTCTCAGTGTGATAGGTGGTGAGTCTTTAGTCCGTCAGTCTTTAACGACACCCAAGGGAAGAGAGGGGGTGGTAGTATTTTTTTATCGAGTCGCTATACCACACGGCAAGTAAGTGAAAAAAGTTAAAATAAAAAAAACATACATACATAATAAACACGACTATTATCCCAGAAATGTTAGCCAGAGACTAGGCAATTAGGACAGCAAAAGCAGTCCTCTACCATAGTCCACTTTTCACCAATTAGCCACTGCACATGTGCTCAGCGTGACAGGTGGTGAGCCCATTGCCGCTCTAAGCTGTTGGATGTATGTGAAGTCCATAGCCCGTTAGTCGCCTTTTACGACACCCAAGGGAAGAGAGGGGGTTGTAGTATTCTTTCACCGCTACGGGACACGGTTATATGAAAAAACAATGGTAATTATTAGGACTTAGGACTTTATTTTAAACATACCAAAGTTCCACACTTTTTTCGCAGTTCAATATTTTTTCAAACCATTATGCCAAATAAAACTTTCTAATTATTCTTAAGGCAGAAAGAGGTTTAGTTAGAGGCGGAAATAGAATTTTGAAAATTGAGACAGATGATATACTTTACTAGTTACTACATACATTTAGGTCGAACAGTGTTCGCAGTTAGATGGAAGAGTAAATTTTTTTAACTGACTTCAAATAAGGAGGAGGTTCTCAAGTATTCGGGAACTTTTGTTAGGTATTTTCTTTACATATTTCATGATCTGTGTAAGGATTTTTTTTAAATATTAGTTTAGGGTAATTTCTGGCTGAAGCTGAATTCAACCTCACAACCTCACAGGCGAGAGGATAATAATAGGTTGGGGAAAAAGTTACTTTGCATTTTTTAAGAAAATTCAAAACATTTTTTATTATAGTTTTATTACATTTATCTAAAGTATGTAGGTGCCATTTTGTTTGATAACTTTTTGCCATCTTGTAGGTAGGGACATGATCCCATTGCTATGTAACTTTTGAGGCTTCTGATCAAAATACCGCGACAAGTGGTTTTAGCAGTACTCTCGTGATGTTAACCTGACATTGCCTAAATAATTCTGAAGAGACCGAAACAGGTGGAAATCTGAAGGTCAGGACTATACTGCGGATGCAATAACACCTCCCAGCCAAACTCTCTTAATTTTTGCTGAGTGGCTAAAGATGTGCGAGGTCCAGCGTAATCATGATGAAAAACCATACACACACCCCTTCTGTTGATTTAATCCGGCCGCTTCTGTCAACTTCTTGCTTTAATCTCATCAGTTGTTCCCAGTAGAGTTCAGAATCGATGGTCCTGTGTGGTGGTAACAGCTCATAATGAATAATGCCCTTCCAATCCCATCACACACACAGCATCACCTTGTTGCGTGCTAACCCGGGTTTCGCCACAGTCTGTGAAGCCTGACCGGCCTTTGACCACGACCTTTTTCGCACATTCTTGTCGTACGTGATCCACTTTTCATTACCAGTTATCAGCTATTTCAAAACTGGTTCGGTTTCATTACGTCGTAATAAAGAATCACAAATGAGTACACGGTTCATTAGGTTTCTTTCAGTGAGCTCGTGAGGTACCCAAATATCGAGCTTTTTTATGTACCCAGTTATCTTCAAATGCGTCAAAACTGGTTTGTGGTCAATTCCCAGTTCGTCACCTACTTCGTAACTACTGATATGCCGATCTTACTCCACTTTTTCAAAAATGGCATCCATTTTATCCGTAATAGGGCGACCAGAGCGACGTGTATCTTTGACATCAAAATTTTCGGATAGAAAACGCTTAAACCAAATTTGTGCTACTCTCACAGACACTGCACTAGGTCCATAAACATCGCACATTTTTTTTGCGGCTTGCGTTGCATTTTGTAGTAAAATTTTAACATGTATCGAATTTCTTCATTAGATTCACTCATCTTGACAGTAAGAAAAACAAATGAAAATAACACATTTTCCTAATTTGAATTTAAAAGATATTCTTTAAAATTTAAACTTTTAATGATACCAAAGCTAGCCAGATACAAATGCCAAAGAGATTTTATTACAAGTTCATACATACTATGCGAAAAGACTTTTCCCCCAACCTAATATTATATTGGTAGGTTGTTCTTAGTGGGATAGCCCACAGTTTCAGGGTTTTAAACAGACAATGAATTATTGAGAAAACGAAGCGTTCATATCGAGTTCCGTCTCAATGGCAACTTGAACGTCAGCTCGACTATGAGAGGCTATTCAGAGGAAAATCTAAGTAAAAATATTGTGCCATTGATGCTACTTCAGAAGTCACCGCTAGGAAATGTAAAACCGGCGTAGCACATTCAAACACCGCAGACCTAAATAGATTTGAATGGTATTGACGTGGCATTGATTGCGACTGGAACTGACACTTTTGGTACATAGAGTTTCGAGTGTTAGCTATAATTATCCAACAGTGTGCTTACCTAAAACGAATGGACTCGAAATCTCATACAATGATTACGGAATATCGGATTGAAACAGTGGCACTCGTCCCTAAATACTGTGAGAATAAATAATAAGATTTTTTTTTGGTTTTTAAATATATTTTAGCGTTTTATTAACACTTAATTATACTTAAGTAAAATTTTCAACACTGAAAAAAGACGACAACCTCAGGCGGGAATCGAACCACGCACCTTCCGCATTCCGGGCGGCTGCCTTAACCACTTGGGCTACCGAGGTCTGGTTGTCGTCATTTTTCAGTGTTTAAAATTTTACTTAAGTATATGTAAGCGTTAATGAAACGCTAAAATATATAAAAAAACATTAATCTATAACGCAACTTCATCTTAACCGAATGTTCAAATATTTGTAAAAATATTTCTTTCGAATCTCAAAGGTGAAAACTTCTAAGATTTGATGAAGCAGTGTTGACTAAAAACATAAGCATCAAGCACTGACAAATTTCGACGGGTGAAAACCAGACCTCAGTAGCCAAGTGGTTAAGGCAGCCGCCCGAATGCGGAAGGTGCGTGGTTCGATTCCCGCCTGAGGTTGAGGTCTTTTTTCAGTGTTTAAAAATAAAAATAAAAATTGTTGTGTTTCGTCCGGTGAGTGAAAGTACCTCCGGTACTTTCACTCACCGGACGAAACATGATGACGAAACAAACGGCCTGTTTCCCTCCTTGGCCTCACAATTCCCAATAACGTGCCTCCAGAAGCACGGAGGTGCATAAGATACCTAATTTGATCACCCATCCGATAACCTGGCATTGTGCTTATCGTACTGTACCAAACGCGCTAGCCACGGCACAACGGACCTCTCCCCTTAATGCGGGCTCCACATTCACTCGCGAATCATCATCATCTTCAGTCTATAAACGTCCCACTGCTGGGCACAGGCCCCCACGATATTGGGCCGTAACCGACCACGCTGGCCCAATGCGGGTTGGTGGGTTTTAAAGACTGCCACCTTACGACAACAACCGGGACAAACAGCTTAACGTGCCTTCCGAAGCACGGAAGAGCTCAAGATGTTTTTAATCTGGTCACCCATCTAGTGACAGCCGTTGCCAGTTTACCAAAAGTTTACACAAATGTCGACGACGGTTAACATCACATTGCCTTGGTGTAATGGCGGCTCCACATTAGTGCCGTGAATTCACGGGTGAATTTACGGCATGAATTCACAGCATAAGTCGTGCCATCCACATTCACGGGATGCCCACAATCGTTCGTGAAACCCGCCGCGAAATGGACGTAGAAGCTACTGCTGCAATAACTTTGTTTGCTGTGGCAACATACTATTTAGACGTCCAAAACATTATTAGAAATCGTTGGAAAAAAAGAAAATGGTGGATGATTGAAATACATTGTAACCGATCAAAGTATAGTCTGGGGTAAACTGATTTATTTCCTCTTTAATAAACTGGCACGGGGCCGTGAATGTGGATTTGTACGCGCGAACCGTGTGTCGCGGTACAAAATACGCGCGCGATCACGCCCGTTCCACAATCAGATCGGGGAACTGGCGTGAACGCGCGTGAACCCCGCGAAAACCGTAAAGTTTTTTATTAGACAACAAAATACAAGCTGCCCTACTCCTGTAGGTCACGTGATATGGACATCATTCAGCAGCCATACGTTTTTGAGCTAAATCTGAAAGTGCCGGTGCCAAAGAAAAATTATCTTATAGCCTGTTAGAATATATTTTTGTATAATTTGTTAGTTGACACCAAAGCTGTAGGGTCATTATCTGCTATGTTATATGGATTCGAAAATTATTATTTTAGTATAAAAAGCTTCATAGTTCTAAGAATTATTAACGAAAGAATAACTCTGCCTATTAGATTATCAGATCACATGTTTAACTAATAATTACAATAGAAGGAGAACACACTTTCAGTCCATGACAGCCAACATGCCGGAATTCACTCAGTTCCCCAGACTTACGGAAGAGCAATTGACATTTTTTGCTTTTGGCAGCTGTCAGATCACGGAGCTACTATGGGGAGCACGTTCAACCTGGGGCCCAAGTCTGCTAATTTTGTTAAGATCACATGCTATTGATATTCAATTGATATTCAATTACTTATCTAAACTTAGAAGTAGTCACAATCTAATCGTAATGGAATCGTAATAGACTCTAATTGGTGTTGCCTAAATCTTCCAAGAGACCTAATGAGTGAACAAACTATTATTTTAGTTTAAATAATCGTTTTTTTAGTTCTCTGTGAATCGATTACAAATTATTTTGTTCGCAAAAAACGCTTTTTTTTAAATAGTAGAATGCCAATTATCCACAATGGAGTTACATTGGAACACGATTGAAGAGCAGACTAGCAACAAAGTCCAATGGCAGTTCAATAGAATGTCACTGGAAAACCATTGGTCTTAAATGAGTAAGAGAATACCAAATGCGTCAAACAGTTCCAATGCGATCCAATTGCGATTCAATTGTGCCATTCGAAAACTAGCAGACTTGGGCCCCTGATGGTGCGTTTATCATAGAGCTCGGCGGGGACGTGCCAGTTCAAAACTTACTACGTGTACATCGCTGTAGAGTGTTCTATATGTGGAAAAGAAGAAAATTCAGCACTATTATTGTAATTGCAATATTGGAAAATGTACACTAGGATGCTGTGCGCATGTCTTAGCAATTATAATATGGTACATGTGCAAAGCCCATGGGCTTTGCACGGCATGTGTCGAACATAGTTCCGCCGGCACAAAATCTTCAAAACATTATAGTCAGACTTTTCAAAAGTTTTATTTCACAATACTAGGTGTTCTTTACAACCAGTACTAATTTAGTAAATCAATTAACTCTGGTATTTTCATTGAAATTGTATGATTATTATGTTTATTTTTTCTTTTCTAAATAAATCTATTTATTTATATATTTATCATTGACCTCAGACTTAACATTACAGTGTTTTGAAACCCCGTAACATAGTACATTAAGACCCTGTAACTTTGGTCCCATAGTAACTAATGCATAAAATAATATAATACAACAGATTATAAAATATTTTTTGGGTGGCCGGCATTTTTATATTTAGCCCAAAATAAATGAAGAATCTCAAGGGTGTTTGCTTGGGCCCCTCCTTTTTCTAATTTTATGAGTGACATAGCTCACTGCTTCCACTCATTCCGTTTCCTATGCTTTGCTGATGATATTTGGTGTAGTCCGCGACCCTCAAATTAGTATTTGACTCACATATAAAATAATATTATAATTTTCATAGCGTTTATTTGGGGGTTAAAGTTACTCGCGTCCGTAGGTTTACCCTTGAGACACTACACGTGATCCCTGGGTGGTGCTAAATGAGTGACACTGACTGAGTGGTAGAGCCACGCTGCGTAGCAGCACGCATTGGGCCGGCTCGCCCGGCGTAATATCACCCTCTCAAGAATATCCGACGTGAAATAATAGCACTTGGTAACCCTATTCCTTTCTTGAAGGTCGGCAACGCATCTGCGACTTCTCTGGTTTTGCGGGTGTCCATGGGCGACGGTGATTGCTTTCCATCAGGTGACCCGCCTGCTCGTTTGCCTCCTTCTTACATAAAAAAATCTCTGTATTCGTCTCAAAGAAAGGTACGACTCTGCGCAATACCCCCTATTCTTCTAACTATAGACAATCCCATAATAATTAAGACAATCGCGAAGCGCAGCGTTGTGATTGTCTTGAATTTCGAAGTAATTTTTTTTTTATTCGACAACAGAAATCTAACTCCATACAAAAATTTCTTTTGAATATTGTCTTCTGAACATAATGGCAAATAAAAAAAATATGTTACGGTTAGAGTAAATTTTTTGTCTCTTTCAGATTTCTATCGTAAGTCAGAGACAAAACTGGTCCTAAACCTTCCTAATGCCATTATGTGTAAATCAACCCGAGACGGGAGCGCTGTCATCCCAGCGAGCCTCTTAGGATTAACAGCGGACTTCCGGCCCTTAAAAACGCACATGTATCTAAAAGTTCGACAGATTGTACTTCCGCTTGATAAATTTGAGGATAATGTTGTCTCTAGCGACTCATCCAATAGGATGAGTCGCTAGAGACAACAATATCCTTGCGCTTAGGAGTGTTTCGTTCAAAAAATCGTACATCGTTACGCTCTGGTATTCAAATTAAAATTAATTAATTAATTATTTTGAAGCTGCGTGGTAGTGGCTTATTATTAAATACTACCTACCCATCTCTACCATCGGGTGTCGTAAAAGGCGACGAAAAAACTGCACATAGATTCAACAGCAAAAAGCGACAATGGTCTCACTACCTGTCACGCTGAGCACATGTGCAGTTGTAATTAGGTGTGCCGTGGACTGTGGACTGCTTCTGCGGTCCTCATTGACTAACTATTTAGAGATAATAACCGTCACTGTAATAAATAAATAATAAATAAATAAATCTTTCCTACAATCACACCAATTATCTAGCCCAAGAGAAGCTTCGAAGAAACTCGTTAAATGGTTACTAGACAACGGATAAACATTCTTAAAATACTTTAATACATACTTATTATACATAGAAAACACCTAGACCCGAGACAATTTAAAAAAAAACAATAATTTCTAAATTGACCCGACCGGGGATCGAACCCGGGACCTCAGACATGGCGACACCACGACCCTTCCAAGATGAAACGTCGTAAAAGCCATTTTAGCCAAAATGAAGAAGAAGAAGAAGAAGCAGAAGCAAGAAAAATGAATGTAGAAGCCATTTACAACTTCAATAGTCAATAGTCAATAGTCAAAATATATTTATTCAATAAACTCAATTAATAAGTACTTTGAAACGTCCAAATATTTTTTAACCTACCACCCATTCAGGACATCATTTTTTAACTGTGGTAAAGAACGGGCGCAAGAAACCACAGCGCACAGAAGCAACGACATTTACAAAATATATATATATTATATGTCGTTACCAGGTCACAAAATACAAAATATGAATTTGAATGTAAATAGTTTAATTAAATATGGTGCTCTATATAAATTAATTATAGGCAATTAGAAATAGCTGTTGGAGTAGGTACTTGGAGCATTTCAGACCCAAGCTGTTTTGTCTTCTGTATAATCCGACACTTTATAATAAGCTTTTTTATAAAGCTTATCTTTGATTTTGATTTTAAATTTATCAAGATCTAATTTCTGAATATCATTTTGTACTTTGTTGTATAATCGTACACACAGACCCTTAAAAAAATTATTTATTTTATGGAGCCTAGTATAAGGCACTGCTAATTTGTTCTTACTTCTAGTATTTAATTTGTGAATATCACTGTTTTTTTAAAAAAAATATTTTAATATTTTTATAAACATACACAAGATTTTCATAAATATATTGTGATGCAACTGTCATTATACTTATATCCTTAAATCTCTCTCTGAGAGAGTCGCCAGCCTGTAGGTTATATATTGCTCGAATAGCCCTCCTCTGCAGCACAAAGATAGTTTGAATGTCGGCAGCATTTCCCCACAGTAAAATGGCGTACGACATTACACTATGAAAGTAACTGAAATAAACTAATCTAGCTGTATCAACGTCAGTTAACGACGGATCTTCATTACTGAATTAGCCGCAGAGCTAAGTCTATTCGACAATTTAGCTATATGTGGGCCCCACTGAAGCTTGGCATCCAACGTGATGCCTAGAAACACAGTGGTGTCCACAGGATTCACATTCTTATCTTTAATTTGTACACTAGTTATTACCTGCTTAACATTAGGCAATACAAATCTTACACATTTGGTTTTTCCCTCGTTTAATAGCAAGTTATTAACACTAAACCAGTGAACAATCTTTGAGACCGCATTATTCACATCATCATAATTTGGGTGTCGTCGTTTCACTTTGCAGACAATACTATCTCATGACTGTCTTTTACAAAATAAGGTAAGTCATTAATATAAACCAAAACAAGAATGGACCTAGTATTGAACCCTGCGGAACTCCCATTGTAACCACTGATCCCGGAGATCTTTTACCGTTAATGTCGACCTTCTGAATCCTGTTACTCAAGTATGAGATTAGAAGGCTCAAAGAAGCATCCCTAATTCCATAGTTAAGCTTCCTGACCAAAGTTTCATGTAAAACACAATCAAAAGCCTTGGATAAATCACAAAATACCCCTAGGGCATCCTGTGATTCCTCCCAGGTATCAAATATTTGGATTAAAAGCTCAACACCGGCGTCAGTTGTAGAGCGACCCCTAGTAAAACCATATTGTTTACAATGTAAAAGTTTATTTTTATAAAAATGAATTTGCATTTGGTCTAGCATTAACTTTTCAAACATTTTACTAAATGTGGATAGCACAGAAATAGGTCTAAAATTAGAGGGGTCAGAAGTGCTACCTGATTTAAATAATGGAATTATTTTACTATATTTCATGAGGTCAGGAAAAACACCACAGTCAATGCATTCATTAAATATGCAAGCTAAAACTGGAGCTATTGTCATAATTACAGATTTAGCGACGTCCACGGAATTATCCCACAGATCAGCAGTTTTCTTTTTATTATGAGTGTTAAATGTTTTTATTATATCTATAACACAATTTTTTTGAAAACTGAAATTACTTTCACAATCTTTAACATTCCCCTTTAAAACAGATTCAGCTACAGTAGGGGAGGAAATCAAGGCTTTTGTAGTTGAAACTGGAATGTCAGTAAAAAACCTCTCAAATGCTGCAGCAACATCAGCATCAGAAGTCAAGGTTTTATTATCACAATTTAAATTGTACTCATTATTACGACTTCTGACCTTTCCTGTTTCACTATTTATAATATTCCATGTCATTTTTATTTTGTCATTACTATTCTTAATCTTAGAACTCAGATAGTTTGCCTTGGCTAATCGACATACTCTTTTGAATAACTTTGAATAATTTTTAACATATAATTTGAAGTCATTGCTGGTGTTATAGTTGCATTCACCATAAAGTTCATAAAGGCGTTTCCTACTTCTGTGAATACCAATTGTAGCCCATTCATTAAAAGTTACAGTACCACTAACTGAGATCTTTTTTGGAACAAAAGTTTTATTAAATTCTGAACAATAAATGTTAAAAAAATTATTATAAAAGACATTAGGGTTGTCATTGTATTCTAAATAATTTAATTTTGTATCTAGATTGCTTTTAAAGCGTTCCAGCCGACCTGTAGTTTTTGGTACAACAGTGATATTCTTTTTCGTCACTTGTTTACGCTGGTGTGGAAAGCTGACCATTTGGCCACAATGATCAGAGTCCAGGTTATTAATAATTTGCTTAGCCAGTGGTTTTACATTTGTATATATGTTATCAATACAGGTGGCCGAAGTGGCAGTGGCATTGTGGAATTTTCTAACAAATTAACATTAAAATCCCCGCAAACGATTATTGTTTTACCTACATTAAGGACTTTATGTAATACTTCATCCATAACTTTTTCGAAAAAATCATATGATGCTGAAGGAGGTCTGTACACACTTAATACAACAAACTGCTCCAACTCCACACAAGCTATTTCTATTGTCGCTCAACCGAGAGGCTCACTATGTCTTTGCGTTCCTTTAATTTAAACTTTTTACTAACAATAATTAAGAAGCCACCATGTATTGCATTTCCTCGACTGAACGAACTTCCTACCAAATGATTCTTAAAATTGAACATGAACTGATGGTCTTTAAGCCAGTGTTCTGTTATGCAAAGAATATCAAGTTTATTACAGTTCGTGAACAATTCAATCTCCAAATCTTTGCCCATCATTCCTTGGATGTTCTTGACTGACTTGTTTTTTGTAGTAAAAGCCATGCCATCTCTGGAACTAACGAATGTAGGTTATTCTGAGTTTCTGTTTAGTAAACAACCTGCAAACCTAAGCTTAATGAGTTATAGGGGTTTATTATAAATTTTGCGAATCAAAAAATATACATGAAACAAAAACTTTACCGTTTTTGTTTTTTTGGCGGATTGAAAAATGTCCTTTTGGCTTTTACTACGTTTCATCCTGAAAGGGTCGATATGTATGTTCTAAAAAATACCTATTGTTCACTTTTTGTGCAGTACGGGCATTGACGTGTTGGCGTAAGAATAAGATTTTTTTTATTGACGCTCACACACAGATTCACACAATATAGCACATTAAAACAGAAAGTTTTGAACAAAATAACAACAGGACATTATGAAAATTATAAAAGTAGTAGTTCTGTTGCGTTGGCGTATTTTGCTCATGGTTAGGCTGCGCGCGATAACTTGAGATGATTAACGCGAATATCATGATGTAAAAAACTAGTTTTCATTTAATTTAATTTCATGTCTGTGTGATCTTTTTTCTTTAACTTTTGCTTTTTGTATGTACTTAATTGTATAACTTTTTCATAATCAGAAATTTTTTATGTTTTTTAGAATTTTTGTTTTAATTATGTAGGATCATAAACTTGTTATTTTTCATAATAATATTATGATAAAAAGTAATTTTGTTTTTAATAGATTATAAAACAGATAAATATAGGTTTAAATCATCAATGTGTGTAAAACAAAACTGTAGTGAAGTGGCTAGAACGCCGAAATATCGCAGGCAAATCTCTATTACGACGACGGTAGGCAAAGTCAAAGTCAAAGTCAAGTTATTTATTCAATGTAAACCTTTACAGGCACTTATTGACGTCAATAATAATAATAATAAAAAAAACAGTTAACTAACTTATAGTTAAGACTTAACAACTAATCTAACGAGCTATAGTCTGTGCCAGACAAAATGCGCATCGCTACCCCCAGTACCACTGCACGCCGAAACAGAATCGCGTCGAACCGAAATTTAAGCCGTGGTCATAGAATTGTGTAAACAAACGTATCCTGGTACGAGACAAAAATAGCGGGCAAGTGTCTCTCCCCTAGCGACACAAACGGCTAATATTTTTAGGTAATTTATCGTTTTTTTTTTTTAGGATGAAAGGTGAAGAATGATAAATCACAATGAATTGTTAACTTAAGGTATTACTTTAAGGAATAAAATTAAATGTGATTTCCAATTATCGTATTGATATTGTGGTAAGTAATAGAAATTGGAAATAACTGAGTTTTTAAAGTAAAATAAAGTAACGGTTGAAATGAGTTTTGGAAAACATTAGTACCTAACCAATAAGGTTGACATTTTTAATCATTCAAATATCTTATCAAATAGAAAACGTCAAAAATTAATAAGCATAAATATGTGTGTTTTAAAATTGTTTCGTTTTTCGTCTTGGTACAAGCACAGAATAACTAATATTACTTCCGTACAGAAGGTTCACCTTCCAACGACCCCCACGCGAAACCGAAACCCATCGCGTGAACCGAGCGTTCATATTCCGTTAAGCAAAGCCGACTCGATATCGATTTGACGTCCGTCAGGAGCGCAGGGTTTACGCGCGCGCGTAGGGTTTACGAGTTAAGGCTAGATAGGTCGCGCTTTGAGTTTTTCAAACCATCTAAGACATAGAAAATAATGCTTTAAATTCTGGAAAAAAAAGTATGTATTATAGTCTGACCGCCACCGCCGCACCGCGCCCCGGGCACGCGAGCGGCGAGGCGGGGGGGCGAAACAGTTGCTCCATTTAGTTATTCTGCCGTCATCGCTCACGGCGGCAACTAGTGTGTCAGACGCACATGAGATAAAATATCCAAAATGGGTCGTGCATTATCACGAGATAATCAAGACAGTCATTTTTAAAGTGGCCGAATATTTTAAGAAAAGAAAAGCAAACAAAGTTTATATTATATAAGGTGACTGCCAGAAACCGCAAGAAACCTCAAGGGCCGATCAGGTCAAGCGTCTTAAACATGACAAAAATGGTATCATTGCAGATTAACGTAGGTACTTATCGCCCAGCTGACGCGAACGGGTCAACAGACGGTCGACCGGCCGGCCGTTGCCCGCGCGTTGTAAATAATTGTTTTCCATTTACTTTTTTTATGTTATTGCTTTAAAATAAATTAGATACTCAAATAAATACAAAGACTATCCAATTAAAATCCACAAAAAGAATTATTTAATTAAAAATGAAAAAAAACACGAATTCCTTTTTTGTCATGTTCAAAACACCCGACCCGACCAGCCCCCGAAGCCCCCCGCGGCCCCTAGCAGTCACCCCATATATTTCCAAGAATTAAAGATTTATTTCATTTATATTGGTTCTTTAATTCAAAAACGGATTGGATGTAATTATACTCGTAAATATAAAGCTTCAATAAACTGTGCTTCGATATCGTAAGAACTGTCTGACACTACGAATCTCATGTGAGTTCATGCTCTTTACTTCCCACTCCCCCCACCATCCGCGCATACCCAAGGCGCGGCACAGCGGCTGCGGCCAGGCCATAGTTAAGGATTTAATCTATTCAAAGTCTCATTCAGTTACAAGATCCAATGAACTTCACTCGATAGAAAAAAAAAATCCCAAAATTACCCCTTTTTGTAATGTTTTTCAATATTATGACTAAACTACTGATACTTAACATTTAATTTTTGTACTCAACGAAAGACAAACAATTCGCAGATAAATTAGCAGAGAATCCTATAAAGTCTATACCTAAAGGCAACAAAACGCGCCGCTTCGCTGTTATACCCGTCCCGTACCATCGAGAGAGCGAGAGAAGCCGCGAGAGAGAAATACCTGGGGCCCAAGTCTGCCAATCCACGAATGGCACAATTGAATCGCAGCTGGATCGCACTGCAACCGCCTGACACATTTGGCATTCTCTTACTCATTTAAGAATACCAAATGTGCCAAACAACCACAACGCGACACAACCGCGACTCAACCACGCCACCCGCAAACTAGCAGACCCGGGCCCCTGGCCTTAAGCGACGACGCGCGACGTGGAGCGTGCGAGCCGAGCGGCAACCTTTACTGTCATACGCCTAGGCGGCCTTCCTGGGAGACACGCCGGCCGAACGTACCTAAACTGCAGCACCCCACTGGTACAAGTGGGGTAAATAACCCTTCATGCACATTTAGCTGGCACAGACCATAATCTACTCTACCTACCTAATCTACCTACCTAACCAATCTACCACCAGTTCGGATTTTGGGAGAGCCTTCGACCGAGAAGAGCTGGCAAGAAACTCAGGAGGCCTTACTTTTTTCTCCCTCTAAGTAACAATGTTACTTTACAGTGTCATAGATCTAATTAAGTAGGTACAATTTATTAAACATAATTAAGTACAATTTGTACGCATCAATAAAATTAATAATAACTAAACTAAATAATTTCAACAATTCATAATAATTGAATGGGAGAATAGTTAATAATAGACTAAAAATACTAATAATAAACACTAGTACAGAGTAGACTTATTTCCATGCATTTTTGTCTGCAACATAGTCATTGATCTTCTAATAAGCTTATAATAAGTCAATATTCATAAAACAATTATATAATAAAATAAAAGATAAAACAAAAGTGGATCTAAAAGTTTTACTCGGGCACTATGAACGCATTAGAACAATGTGTGCGAAACTAGAGGAATGTCAATTCCATGCATTTTTGTCATTGATGTAATCGCTTACAGTGTAATAGCCCTTTTCTAAAAGTCTATCCTTAACATGTGTCTTAAATTTGTCTAAGGGCAAAATTATAACATCGTTCGGGATTTTATTGTAAAATAAGACACTTTGTCCCATAAATGATAAATAAATAAATAAATAAATTCTTTATTTGCATAAAAACATTGTATACATTGGTGGTAATAAAAAAAAAAAAAATCCATAGCACAATCATGTTTTACCGAAATAAAATGGCACGCAAATATTCATATTTATACATAATTCATTGCAATTTACTTAACTATATAGAGTATAATACTCAATTCATTCCAAATAAATAATAATTCTATTCTTTTATATCATAATCATTATTACATCAAGCATCAATTTTACTTATACAACTAATTCTTAATATTAAAAAATTCATTTAGATTGTAAATTGTATGTGACAGTAACCAGTTGCGCAAGGCTTTCTTAAATGAATATATGTTTAAAGATTTAAAGTTGTTAGGTACATTGTTATAAATCTTGGAACACATGGTTAAACAGCTTTTGCTATATTGCATTGTTTTAGGAGTGTCACTTAGTACTAATCTGTTCGGATTTCTACGGTTTCTAGGATAAATTTGACAGGCTTTCTTAAAGAGGCTACCATTTTGCTGCACAAATACACATATTTCGTAAATATATAAAGATGTCAAAGTAAGTAAGCCAAGTCTTGCAAACAATGGACGGCAAGATGTGAGCGGAGGAACACCGCATATTGCTCTTACACATTTTTTCTGGGCAATAAAAGCTCTATTGATATGAGTACCATTACCCCACATTACTAGCCCATAGCGCAGTATGGATCCTACATAAGCATGATAGGTTGTAATGGCAGTTTTAACATTCGTTACAGTCCTAACCTGTTTTAGGGCATATACAAATTTATTGATTCTGTTACAGACATTATCTATGTGTGTTTTCCAATTTGTCTGCTGATCTATAGTCAGTCCAAGAAATTTAGTATATTTTACTTCGTCGATTTTAGTATTTTTATAATGAATGTGTAATTGTTTAGGTTTAGCATTTCTTTGATTATTAAATTGTATATAATTAGTT
Organism: Scoparia ambigualis; assembly: GCA_963921215.1. Classification (NCBI taxonomy): domain Eukaryota; kingdom Metazoa; phylum Arthropoda; class Insecta; order Lepidoptera; family Crambidae; genus Scoparia; species Scoparia ambigualis. The sequence goes on along the minus strand of OY992517.1, from coordinate 26,440,010 downwards.
TTAATTAAATTAATTTTAAGATTGTGCATGTCAAGCCATTTTATTAATTTGTTAATAGTATTATTTATATCATTTTCATGATCAATTATTGAATTATTATTATATTTATCGGATGTCACTACAATTGAGATGTCATCTGCAAACATAATGCATTTATGACTTGTTATGTTAGTGATCTCATTAATATATAAGAGAAATAATATTGGACCTAGCACGCTTCCCTGTGGTACACCGTATTCATTGGTTTTAAACTCTGACGAGTACGGTATAACTTCCCTATTTCTGTTTAACTTGTTTATAACGACAGATTGTTGCCTGTTGCTCAGATAGGATTTAATCCATTCATAAGCCGGTCCCCTAATACCAACTGATTCTATTTTTTGTAACAGCAATTTATGTGAAACGCAATCAAATGCCTTGGACAGATCAATAAATAAAGCAGTTGTTAAGTTTTTGGCATTGACATTTGATATTATCTTCCCAACTAGTTCATGCACAGCCAACGTCGTGGATTTGTTCTTTTGGAAGCCATATTGGTCTTTATCTAGTACATGAAATTTGTTACAAAAGTCAATAAGTCTCTTGTACATGCATTTTTCAACCACTTTTGAAAATATCGATAGCAGTGCAATAGGACGATAACTATCCAAATCCTCGGTGTTACCTTTTTTAAATAGTGGTTTTATTATAGATCGTTTAAGCACCTCCGGGAATATACCCAACGAAAAAGATACATTCACAAGATGTGTCAAAATAATCAAGATTTCATCAACACATTTTTTAACAATCTTTGTAGAGATTTCATCAAACCCTTCAGAGGCTGTATTTTTTAGCGACAATACTTCTTTTTTCACTTCATCTTTAGTTAACGGTATTAAGAAAATGGAATTTAATAACTGTCGCTTAGACGTATCTTTTTTTGGATAATCAGTATTAGTTTTGCATACATTAATGAAATGATCATTAAATGCGGCGGATATACTTAAAGGGTCAGTCAATATTGATTTATTCATTTTAATTTTTTCTATTTCATTATTATTATAAAAGTGTGCATTAAGTTCATTTTTAACAATGGTCCATGAAGCTTTACATTTATTGTTACTCTTACAGATAAACTTAATATTAGAGTTTCTTTTTGAGTTATAAATACATCTCTTTAATATCTTTGAGTATTTTGTGTACTTGGATTTGTTCGCTTCCGTTTTGTTAAGATAATATTTATAACGATAATTCCGCTTATTTTTACAGCTCAATTTCAACCCATCTGTTATCCAATTTTGTCTTTTAGTAGAAGCATTCAGATTAATTTTAAGTTTTGGAAAACATAGTGTGTAGAAAAGGCATATCAACTCATGGAATTTTTCAAACCCTTTATTTAAATCAGTCTCTTCGTAGATATCCGACCACGAGAGGCTTTTCAAACAGTCTTTGAATTTTAGGATGTTTTCTTCATTGTAGTCTCTTTTATATATAAAGTAAGACAAAGGTTTCATGTTTTTGTATTTTACTGGAAAGCTTAGAAGTTGGGCTGTTTCATGATCAGAAAGATGAAGAGGTAATACTAATGCCGTTGCATTTTTAATATTACTTAGTATATGGTCGATACAAGATGACATTCTCGTTGGTTCATTAATATGAAACATTAAGTTGTAGTTATATGCTAAATCCTGTAGGTTTTCTGTTATTTGTCCTTTGAGTAAAGTGTTTATATTGAAATCACCCGCTATAACTATATTTATTTTATATTTATATTTCTTAAATATGTCATGTAGAACACATTCAAGTTTGCTTATAAAAATATTGGGATCGGATGCAGGTGTTCTATAGAGGCAGACTATAATTAGTTTATTTGTAAGTATCTCTATACCGCAACATTCAAAAGTTAATTCTGTTGAGTAGTTTTTTAAATAAGTTAGATCCTTGCAAAAAAGACCTTTTTTTGCTAAAATACAGGTGCCGCCTCTTTTTTTATTTCTAGAGAAAGAAGATATCATCTGATAATTGTTAATATTAACGTAATTTTCGTGTCCTGACTTTAAGAAAGTTTCCGTTAAACATATTACATCAGGCTGATTACCTCCATCCGTTAATTCTAAAATTGTTAAGTCTAGTATTTCTTTTTTTGACATGATACTTGCAATATTTTGATGAAGTACTTTAAAATTATTCGATGTCAAAGATTTAGAACCGTTAGTCGCGAAAAAACTGTTTCTTGTTGTTAAAATCTAATGAGACATTTGATGGGGAACACTGTAACAATGGAACATCAGAAGCTTTCGATTTATTTTTTGGTTTTAAATTGAAATAAAAAGGTATAGTCCCTTTTTTTGGTGACTCTGTGGCTACAGATTTTTTAATTCTCGAGATGTTATTATTTGTCAACTCGAGTACATTTTTAATGGTCAGAAATTGCATTTTATATTCATTATAATCAACACATAAATTAATTTTATTACACATAATATTTATAAAATAAGATTCATTTCCGAATTCGTAACTATTAAGATTTATGAAATTACATTTATCAAAGTGTTTTAACCATATTTCCATAGTTTTGTACAGATAATATTCATTAAAGTACGGGTTACAATTTATTGGTACAACATAGACAGATGATGATTTGGTTAACATATTAATTGCTATGCAAAGATTCGAATGGAACCTGTGCAGATCCCTGTCATGGGAACCAAAGCCCAAGATCACAATATCATCCTGCGATAAATTTAAAGCAATTTTTTCACAATACGGCAACATTTCAGAGCTTGATGCGCCCGAGAGTATTGTCGCATAGGTCCTGTAGTTGTCGTTCCATTTTCCCGACCTGGATCGTGATATACTTGCAGACAAACCTCTTAGTTGCTCATCTCCTAATATGTAAATGGTATGTGCCTTTTTGTTTAATGTACCACTTTTGTAATTCTCCAGCGCGCTATGTTCTGTTCCCGTTGAAGTTATAGTTGACGAATGATTTAGTAAGTTAGCGATGCCTGATGTTGTTGTGCTTGAATTATTTAACTTTTGTTGGAGGTCATAAATTTGTTTATTCAAGCCATCTATTTCCAATGTTGCGCTCAATAAAGACTGCTTCAGTTCTGAGATTTTTGTTTGGAGGTGTATGAAGTTATTTGTTTGTTTCCTTTTTCCCTCTGACATTGGAACCTTCGAAGGGGTTATAATGTTAGAAGATTGTGATATGCGTTCATTGTTATGGGTATCGTCATTTTTTAAAGGGACTTTGCAGAGTCTTTTTAGTAATTGTATCTCTTTGGTCAACTTTGTGATAGACTTTTTTTGAGCGTTGTTTTCTAAGATTGTATTTTCCAGTTCTGATTCAGTAGAAATTAAATTTATTTTTAGTTGATTTATTTCTTCACGTAGTTCGTATTCGGTGATTGTGTCATTTAATAATGTGTGCTCAGCGCTTCTCGATATTCTTTCGGTAGCTAAGTAAGAGTCATCGGATAATATGTCATCCTCTGGCATGGTTTGAGAATCGTAAGGACTATCAGTACTTATGGACTGTGATGGACTAGTACTCTTCTGCTGCACAACGTTTGCTGGCGAGGACTGCACGTTCATTAAAGTCTTTGTAGCTTTTTGGCGCCTTGTCATTACATTGCTTTGTTCTGTAGTGATTACAGATCTAACTCGTACATGTATACAAGTAGAACATTTCCAGTTTAGCTTTTTATCCTTGTCCATGATACGATACAATTTTTCTGATAAACCGATACAGTCAAACTCATATCTGTTTTTGTATTTCGAGCATTGAATAGTGTCTCTTATAGTGGATGATGACTGACCATAAACTTTCTGAAGTCGAAATTTAGGAATTACGAGTTTATTCTTATTTCTAGTATTTAGTTTGTGTATATCGCAATTTTTTTTGAAATGAGAATTGTTTTGACGCACGTAAACAATACAGTTATAAATAAATTGTGATGCAACTGTAAGAATATTTATTTCTTTAAACAGCTCCTTAAGGGAGTCACGCGATCCTAGATTATATGGACCTTACTGCTCTTTTCTGCAAAATAAAAATGGTTTCTATATCTGCTGCTTTACCCCAAAGTAGAATACCATAGGACATAACACTGTAAAAGTAACTAAAATAGACTAATCGAGCAGTTTCCACGTCTGTGATATGCCTAATTTTTCTAACAGCGTAAGCAGCAGAACTAAGTCTCCCCGCAAGGGTGCTAATATGAGGGTACCACTGTATTTTTGAATCTAAGGTAATACCTAAGAAAACTGTTGAATCAACAAGGTCCAACAGTTCACCATTCAATTTAATTTTATTTACAATAATATTCTTTACGTTAGGTAGAGTAAAATTTATACATTTGGTTTTCTTCGCGTTTAATTGAAGATTATTAGTAGTAAACCAATTCAACACATCTGTTAGGGCACTGTTGATATCATCAAAACTATTTTTATTTCGATCAGTCTTAAATATCAAAGAAGTATCGTCAGCAAACAAAACAATATTGCAAAAGTTTTCCGCATAAAATGGTAAATCATTAATATAAATTAAGAATAAAAATGGACCTAGTATTGACCCTTGTGGAACCCCCATTCGCACTGAAGATCCGGATGATATGGATCCATTCACGCTAACTTTTTGGATTCTGCAGCTGAGATATGATTGAATCAATTTCAAGGCATCCGAGTGCACTCCGTAGTGTTTTAGCTTTATTAAAAGGGTGTTGTATTCAACGCAATCAAAAGCCTTGGAGAGATCACAAAACACTCCAAAAGCATTCTGCGATCCCTTCCAAGCCTCAAATATGTGTTTTAGCAGAGCTACACCTGCATCAGTAGTAGACCTTCCCTTAGTAAAACCATACTGTTCACTGTGAAAAAGGTGGTTTATAGCGAAGTGGGAGCCGAGTTGATCTAAAATAAGTTTTTCAAAAACTTTACTAAGAGTAGGTAAAATCGAAATAGGTCTGAAATTGCTCGGGTCATCTTTACAACCCGATTTGAAAAGTGGCAGAACTTTGCTATGCTTTAGGAGATCTGGAAAAACTCCTTCGTCAACACAGCTATTGAATATGACTACAAGAAAAAACGCAATGGACTCGATAATATTATTAATAATTTTTGTTGAAATATCCCACAAATCACAAGTGTTTTTTATTTTTAAAGATTTAAAGGATTTTAGTACGTCTTTACAGTTTACGTGTTTAAATTTGAACACTTCATTACACATGGGTACATACTTTTTTAACAGAATTTCTGCATTGCTCGGTGAAGAGTTGAGTGACATAGTTGTGGCAATTGGTATATTTGTAAAAAACTGTTCAAAAGCATCAGCAACTTTATTGTCTTCACTTAAAATGCTATTGCCTATTCTTAAAGAAAACTTAGTATCACGTGGCTTTATTTTACCAGTTTCGCGGTTAATACAGTTCCATGTTGCTTTTATTTTGTTATCAGACTTTTTAATTTTTTCACTAATAAATAATGACTTGGCACATGCACAAGCCTTCCTAGAAGTTTTCGAATACTTTTTGATATACTTTAGAAAACTTGGACTATTATTATATTTTTTCTGCTCATATAAGTCATACAACTTAGCCCTACTTTTATGCAAACCAGCTGTAGCCCAATCCCCAAATTTCATTGAAATATTAGTTTTAAACTTTTTAATAGAGAAAGTTTTATTAAATTCACCGTTTATAAGATCAAATAAATGCTTGTAAAGACCATCTGGATCTTCCTGTATAAATGGTAAACATGGAAGTTTTGCAGTTACGTTATGCTTGAAAATTTTTACTCGTCTCTCTGTTACTGGCCTACAAGATATTTCTTCTAAGTTAGGGTGTCCATATTCCGTAAAAGCTATTTTTTGCCCACAGTGATCTGAAGATAAATTAGTTAGTATGGACTTAGACTCAGGAGCAAAGTTACAAAAAAAATTGTCTAAGCAGGTTGCAGTGGTTGCTGTAATTCTTGTCGGTTCTATAAATTGGTAATCCAAATCGAATGATTTAAATAACGAGATTAATCTTACACTAGTTGTATGACTGTCTAATAAATTTACATTAAAATCCCCACAAATTACTATTTTCTTTTTAGATTTACAAATCTTCTTAATTACATCTTCCATAGTGGCTTCAAATACACTAAAATTACCAGAAGGAGGTCGATATACACAAACAATTATAAATTTCTCTAACTCGACACATGACAGCTCAATAACGCGTTCAATAGAAAGGGAAACTACATCCTTTCGTTCCATAATCTTATGTTTACAGTAATTAACGAATATTAAGGATCCGCCGCGAATTGCATTTGTTCTAGTAAAAGCACTGGAAAGCTGAAAGTTTTTAATATTAAAAATTAACTGATAATCTTTAAGCCAGTGCTCAGTTATACATAAAATGTTTATATCTTCATGTAATAAAAAAAGTTCAATTTCTAACTCTTTGCCGGCCAGGCCCTGTATGTTTTGATGAACTATTTTAATTTGGATAGGGCTGGCTTTTGTCTTACCTCTTAGTTTAAACTAGAGGTTGTGCAAGACTTATTAACTAAATTTACATTAGTAGAAATACTAAGAGTGCGATAATTTTGTGTCGACATTGTTATACTACTTATAACTGTGTCTTTTAAATTATATGCTAGCAATGATGCTATCTGTAACCTGTCTTTGTATATTAAATACATGGAATCAGTAGTCAACTTAAAACTAGATATAAATTTATTTGTATCAAAAAATACAATACTGTCACTGTGACGATAAGTGGAGTTATACAATAGTAAGTTCAAATCAAAGATCTGTTTGTTTTGTTTCCACGATAAGTTACAGGCATAGGGAAAGGCACAAACTATTATTTTACAATTAGTTTTATATTGTATGTCAATTAAACTCTCTATGCTTTTTAAAAGGTCACGCTTTTTTATTGTGAGACTATCACCACACAGTATTGCAGCATTTGTTGAATGATTTAATTCCTGCTTGCTTAATGTACTTACTAAATTAGTGAATGTTTGGCCTAGATTGCAAAAGTTTATAAGCTCGTGGCTGAGTTTAGATTTAAGCTGCGGACCCAGGCCCTGACCTATCTTGTCAGAAAAGATAAGAGTTTTTCTAGACATTCCTTTAACAGAAGAATCTTTGTCTAAAGGCAAGTAGCGTTTTACTAACTTTGTATCACTCGATATATTATTATTAGCAAATGTAGCACAGGGTACCACTGGGATACCATTTATGACACTCTTTATGGGTGTTACGGATGGCAACAAATCTACTTGACCAACTAGTTGATTGTTCAAAAGAGAGTCATATCGTTCTGCATTGTACTTGCACAGATCTACTAACTCTGTGGCAGACTTAATGTGTTCTTCAATTTCTTTTTGCGAGGACAAGTATTTTTTATTTAAAGTATCAAGAGACTCATGCAATCTCTGTATGTCAGATTGTAGTTGTTTGGTATCTCGATCATACACCTGTCTACTCTCCTTTAGTTTCGAATCGTAAATGTCTAGAGAGTCCATCAAACTCATGCGTTCTTTCCTAAGCGCAATACATTTATAAAAACAAAAGGCAAAATGTAACACGGTATTTTTGGAAATTTCCCCTGGATCTCCCGGAGTATTGACGCGTACAAAGTTGCGCGCAGTCGCTAGTTTGAATAAATACTTTTTACGGGTTATCTCGTGTTTAATTTTGACATTTTATTTAATCCTGACCTTGACATTCTTTCTTAACTTTAGAAAACAATAGTCGTTAGGTTAGATCTTTATACCTACATACTCGTATTCAATAGCAAGCTCATTTTAACGCAATAAAAAGTATTCGTAATATTTGATATTTTGCGTTGATAGGGCTTTTAGATCGAAAGAGAAAAAAACTTTCCTACACTCACACCAATTATCTAGCCCCTGAGAAGCTTTGTTATAAAACTCGTTAAATGGTTACTAGACAACGGATAAACATACTTAAAATACTTAAATACATATTTATTTATTAAACATAGAAAACACCCAGACCCGAGACACAATAAAACAATAATTTCTAAATTGAACCGACCGGGGATCGAAGTCGGGACCTCAGAGATGGCGACACCATAAAAACCGGTATACAAACCACTCGACCAAGGAGGTCGTCAAGAAATAACGAAATGTAAAAAAATACTAGGTAGTAATTTTAGAGTAATTTTGATGTCAGGTGGAAATGAACTTACGTCCTCTGCAATCCTGGGCGGCTGTCATTACGTAGTAATTTTTGACTAAGCGACAACTCGGACACTTTAAATTCGGACACAGTGTCCGAATTGTCTCAATTTAATTTTATTATTTTTTCACTGACAATTCGGACACTTCTAAATTATTGGAGCTGTTCAGTAGAGTCAGATAAAAAAGCTTCAAAATATAATATTATGTAGAAAAAAAAACCTGTCCGAATTGTCAGTAAAAAAATAATAAAATTAAAAAGTGTCAATTCGGACACTGTGTCCGTATTTAAAGTGTCCGAGTTGTCGCTTAGTCGTACTTTTTCAACGTTTCTTTATCTTCGACAATATAAGGGTTACAAAAATTCCAAGGGCAGATATCAAACCTGCACCCTTAGACGTAACTGGTTAAGCGCACTACAATCTACGCTGCGACTACAAAAAAACAAACTTCGTAGGTGATTTAGTAGTGTTGATGCATATTTTACATGTATGTACCATCCAAAATAAACATACCTATTCTGAGGAGCCCAATTGTTATGACGAGCCGTTCTGCAAAAGAATATTCTATCTAATTTACGAGATAGGATACCAAAAGTTCCCTAAGCCAGTTACGAGTTGTTCAATAGTTTGGACGCCGGCACATCGTGCGCGACCGACGAACCGGACTAAGGCGCTGCACAAACGTAGACAGTGTTTGTTGACGACACACGGGACAACAGCATAAGAAAATGTGATTGCAGTATATTCAGTTGAAGCTACCATAAACTGAAATTGCGTTAGAAAACTCTTTTGGAACTAAAAACTAAGGAGAAAGGAAAGGGATAACTTCTTTACATCCTACCACTGGGGCAGAAATAAACAGCAGTATACTAAAATAAACTAGAAAGTAAACTAGAGCAGAAAGTGTTACAAATTATGGCGACCACTGACTAATTGTGACTACTAAACACTTTTGTTTTCAACAGTGTTTACTCAAGAGTCTTGTCAAAAAAATATCATGACCAAATCAGAAACACGGGGGCAACGTGGCCGGGTACAAACCGAAATAACAACTTTTTCAATGTGGGTGCATACCCGCCGGGGGCAAACCAGGCTGGGACTATAAAGAGGTCCCCCTTTATTTTCCTTTGTACCTACATATGAAAAAAGATATCGCGCGACATCTACCACCGTTAAATAAGCCGGCGGCTCAATTGACACGGAAGGGCAACCGTGTTTTCTTTGATGGTGTCCCATTTCAGCAACAGAAAGTTTCCCCGTTTGCGCAACGCCTAACATGACAAGTGAAGGATCAGAGGAAGGCAAGGTTCGCGACCTTGCCCCCAACCTGAAATACACAACTTGTTTCTATCTATCAGTAAAGTTTTTATAAGAATAGAATAGATAATAAAATAATAGATACATGACAACAAAACAAGATACACGACAAATAAAAGGTAAAAAATCATTTACGTTATTTGCTGCTTATACCTAAAGATTTTTGTTCAATATAATAATTGCTACGTTCCTATTTATTAGCCGACTTCAAAAAGGAGGAGGTTTTAAACTTGTCTGTTTTTCCTATTGGTTAATTCGCTGCCAAGATAGGTCATGTTAGGGATCTCTAAAAATAAATCTAATATTATTAAAATCACTAAAAGCACTAAGTCTCTAAAGAGTGTGATGCCCTCAAAGGACTTTGTTGCGACGAACTAAGGAGAAGGGGAAGGGATAACTTTCTTTCCGTCCTACCCCTGGGGCAGGCATTATATATTGATGAAAATACTGCAGTACTCAACGTTGTTTGGTAACTTATAAGTTATTTAATACTAATTTCTTGTGACGGCCCGCCTTTATCTTAATATCTGCTCAAGTAACCTTAAGAAATACACACTTATTAAGTCTGTTTAGGGGAACTGATCAGAGCTAGAGTCTAGTAGCTAAGCCACCGGTCTTAGACCAAGAGTCTTTTTCCCATCTTTGTGTATTTGGTTTGGTTGGTGGCCATTTAAACAAGTTTCAAAAGTAGCTTAACTTGGGCTGGATGATTGGTGTGAGCGTAGAAAGTTATTATAATTATAACTAAACGTAGCGTTTAAAAATTCCCCTCAGCATTTCTATACCCAAATATTTGATTGCCGTAAATAACGGTATTTTTACGCTACCTAAACCGATTTAGCAAAGAATTTCTTTGGCACGGCCGCCGTAGCTCGTATACCGAATCTCTATGGCAGCAATGCGGTTATTCGTGCGTGTTTCGCTGTGTTACAGAATTAAACCCTTATAAATTATGATGACATCCGAGACATTATGATCTGGGGCAACTGGTTTATTAATAATTTCTGTTTTTGTTTAGTTGCAGATATATTTATTTAGTTTTTATTTTATGTCTATTGCGTTAGGTAACTTAATATTATTTAGCATGCATTAAAATACTCGTAAATATAGACTATAATATTTAGGTTATGGAAAAGTTTATTACGATCTTATGCAAAATTACACCTAGTATAGAAATGTTATGTATAATATTTTAAATGTATCTTTTCTATTATTAACTGATCCTTAATATTTGTTATGTTAAGAAAATTCTCTCGATGACGAATAAGTTACAAAGTAGACTGTACAAAAAATTAATTTATTTTTGTAATTCAGTGGGACAAAACAAAAAATAGTAAGCAAGGATAATTCGGAAAAACAGTTGGCAAAAAAAAACTGCAAAACGTAACGTTAAATTATCTGGTGCAACTGGCGGTATCTATGTAAAAGTTTCTGCCGTCGATTCTGAGCCAATTTTTAATCGATCACAGAATGAAAAAAAAAATGAAAAAGATTTATTTACATAAAAATCTTCAGCTTTACATAAGTGGTTGGGACCAACCTGGTAAGTATATAAAATACCTGTTACACGAGACCCCGCTCTTCCTTAACTTTAATGATAATATTTTTACTTGCAACTGATAACAATTTGACATTTAAACTTGAAAACACTTAAACATTTAAACAATTACTATCTAATAATATATTATTTTATTACACTAAATCAATCTTTTAGCAAATAAGCAAAAAAATATTTGTACTGGATGTGATGTGTGTGTGTGTTTCTATGTCTGTGTGTGTGTGAGTCTACGTGTGAGTGTGTATGTTAAAGAGGGTGTGTGTGTGTGTATTATAGTATGATTGTTAATTAATAACCAGACTTGATTTTATTACTAACCATAATTATTTCTATTATTATCATTATTATATAAATTTTAATATAAAATTTAACAATTTAACAGAAATATTTTTATGATGTATTCAAAATCGACGATTTGAACAGCACGTATTAAAACCCCTCCTACATCAGCTATTTTTAACCAACTTCAAAAAAAGGAGGAGGTTCTCAATTCGGTTGTATGTTTTTTTTTTATGTTTGTTACCTCAGAACCCCGTCATTTATACACCGATTTAGAAAATTCTTTTTTTATTTGAAAGGATATACTTCCAGATTGGTCCCATTTTTATCAAAATCCTGTTCTGATAATGGAATCCTCATGGAATTAAGGGAAACTCCTCAAATAATGTAGGCATACCTATAGCGATTTTGGTATTTTCAGCAATAAGTCACGCATTTGCATTCAGAAAATATCATTTAATGAAGTAGAATTGATGAAGAAGACCACAGAATGCCATTGGAACTCCTCAATGATAAGTATTTCACGGGTGGTGATAAGATATCTCGAATAAGATAGTTATGCGACTATGACGAAGCAAAAGGTCCCATTTTTATTAAAATCCAGTTCTCATAATGGAATCCTCAAGGAATTGAGGAAACTCCTCAAATATTGTAGGCATACCTTTAGCAATTTTGGTATTTTCAGCAATAAGTCAAGCATTTGCATTCAAAAAGTATCATTTGATAAAGTAGAACTGATGAAGAAGACCACATAATGCCATTGGAACTCCTCAATGATAAGTATTTTACGGGTGGCGATAAGATATCTCCATTAATATAGTTAAGCGACTATGACGAAGCAAAAGAAGGCAGGTACTGGAACTCAGTTCTAATGGAGGGATCCTTGAGGAATTGAGGGAACTCCTCAAATATTGTAGGCATACCTATAGCTTTCGCGGGGCATGTAATATGGTACCGCGGCGCCGCGTCGCGCCCCTGACGGCAGATGTCGGTTCTTTTACCGGGTCGGGCCCGTGTGTCCTTACTCACCCGTTCCCCCCACGGGGGGGCGGGTGGGGACACACGGGTTCCAGCCCCGGACAGTGCATGGGGTGTCTCACTTTCCTCTCGAGGCCCCATGCCAGTGCAGAGAAGCATTTTCTCCGACTAAAACAAAGAAAAGGCATACCTATAGCGCTTTAGGTATTTTCAGCCATAAGTCAAATGAGGCCCACTTCGGCAATAAATCCTTCATAACTAATGTTGTAAATGCGAAAGCGTGTGTGTTTGTTTGACCGTCTCTCACTTGCGCATCGACCTGATTTTGCACATAGATAGCTGAAGGACAAATAGTAATATATGCCACTTTTTATCACTGCTTCTGAAACATTTCTATAAGGATTTAAAAAAACACTATTCACACTATTAATTCTGTCACTTCTTAACTAAATTCTTCTTAACATCTTTATGCCGATGACTTACAAATTTACTCTCTGGCTTCGGCTGAGAACCTCTCAGACGCGATTGAGCAGATCATTGATGACTTGGCTACGATCTACGACTGGAGCAAGTCAAAAACGTCCCTGTAGTTTGCCTAACGGTGAACCCTAGTAACTCGCAAGTCATCATCGTAGGGGGCTCAATACAGCGTTCACAAGTAAATCTGGGTAACTTGCCGTCTGTTTTGGATGTAGATTTCCTACGTGATAGGCGTTTCTCGTTTTCTTCGCTTGTCCCATTTAAACGGCGCTGTCTCATACGAGCACCGCGTTTTGAAGGTTTACCAATATTCGCTTTCGATAAATAGATCGGAACAATTCACTAAAAAGCGATAAATAAACAAAAATTTTAACAAAAGTAAAAACCGACTCCAAAAAAATTGACTGAATTAAATGCACTAAAACGTAAAAAATAATTGCATAGTTTAGTTTGTTCAACTTACTTGCAATATTAACCTTTATTCTACTCAATCTTATAATCTTAAAAATTATTTTTAGAGTCGGTGCCAGCCTAATACGACGATGTAGCAATACCTAATAAAATTTATCTACAAATGAACACGATAACTGCTAAAGGCTAATTATACATATTTACAAATAAAAACGACAATTGGGTTAAACGGCAGCGAGGCCGACCTAGACGGACGTGAAGAGATGAGCTTGATGCTTACGCGAAGGATTGGCCAACACACGCAAAAGACCGCGAATACTGGAATAATGGGGAGAGGGAGGCCTTTGCCCAGCAATGGGACGATATGGGCTAATATAATAATAATATAGTACGTCGTTGAATGTTAATGTTAAATTTACCTTGGCTGGCACCGACTCCAGAAATAATTTTTAAGATTATAAGATTGAGTAGAATAAAGGCAAAATATTGCAAGTAAATTGAACAAACTAAACTATGCAATTATGTTTTACGTTTTAGTGCATTTATTTCAGTCAAATTTTTTGGAGTCGGTTTTTTCTTTTGTTAAAATTTTTGTTTATTTTAATTCTAAGCTTAGCATGTACGCTTCACTATTTCACGTTTTTAATTTTCTCTCGGAAATACACCTTTTCCGGATAACGTGCAGACGAGTGGAATATAAAATTTCACTATTTATTAAATGAGGTGTTGAACGCACGAGATGCACACCGGCGAATGCATAACATAAAACCTTCGTTGCGCTGTCTAAATAATTTCAACTAAAACTCTTTTTAAAAACATTGTTTTATCACATGAGTACACAGACAGAACAGGAGTACAATTTTATTCTATAGGAACTCGATGGCGTAGCAGCTAGCGCGAACAGTTTGTGATCTTACTAGCTAAACAACTTTCGCAATGCCGGTCACGGATAGGTGACCAAATTAAAATATTCTACCGCCTCTGTGGTCTAGTGGCTAAGCCACCGGTTATAGACCCAGAGGTCCTAAGTTCGATTCCCAGCGGGGGTACATCTTAGTGTGCTCGGTTTGGTTGGTGGTAGCGCTGTTAAGTCCGCCTGGCTAGCTACCACCATCTTATCTAAGTCTGTCGCCATAACAACGATGTTTATAACATTGTTGTGTTCCGACAGTTTGAGATAAGATAGCCAGTTCCTCAGTGGTTGAGGATTCCGGGTGAAGCGCGCTTCCACCTTCGGCCTTATCATCACTTACCATCAGGTGAGATGAAGGCCAAGCGCTTACCCGTTGTGGATAAAAAAAAAAGTCACAGACCTCCTTCGTGCTTCGGAAGGTACGTTAAGTCGTTGGTCCCGTTTGCTGACGTATGATTTCAGTCTTTAAAACCCATCAAGTATCTGAACTTGGTGTGTTGTGGCTCGATCTCTCCACGTGCTGTTATTCATGTGGGTAGACCTCTGCCCAGCAGTGGAGAATAAATCATACATACATATAATCACGACTATTATCCCCGAAGGGTTAGTCAGAGACTGGGCAACGACGACTGCAAAAGCAGTCCTCTACCATAGTCCACTTTTCACCAAATAGCGAATGCACATGTGCTTATCGTGACAGGTGCTGAGCCCATCGCCGCTCTATGCGGAAGTATGTGCAGTCTTTAGTCCGTTAGTCGCCTTTTACGACACCCAAGGCAAGAGAGGGGGTGTAGTATTCTTTAACATGATGATGTGACACGGTCACATCGTCTTTAAAAGAACTGTTTTTGTTTAAATAACTTATTTCCATTTTAAAGTCTTCGTTCGCATGAACACCCGTGTTCCGGGATGGCTTTGAATGATTAGTGATTGGATTGCAAACATATAAAACCTTTGCGGATGTGCGCACAACAACCTACGAGGCCTATTACATCTCGACTGTGATTTTAGAGTAAAATGCCCATTTTCGCATTTTGTAGTAATTTTGCAGTTGTATTTATCGTTTTTATCGAAATAGAATAATAAATTCATGTTACAAATCTCCACCCTGCGAGAATAAGCTGAGTTCGGACGGCCGGCGCATCGCATTTTGTAGTAATTTTGCAGTTGTTTTTATAGTTTTTTAACGAAATAGGATAATAAATGGGGACTATATTTCTTGTCACCAAAATTTATATTTGTCATCAAGTTGTATCACCTAATAAATAGATCTATCGCCACGAAATATTTTCATTCTCAGATAAACAAAAAGTGTTCCCAGGTATGAATTATCAAATTAATGTTAATATATGTGTAAAATAAGAGATGGATTTCTGGTATACATTTTGCTCAATAATAATATCGTAGATATAAGAAATTCACAATTAACTTAAAGCTATTTTCGAAGTTTTTTGGTTTAGAATAAGATTTTTTTCTATATAAAATCAATGATATCTAAAATTCAACGGCCGCTACGAACTATACGAGTATATATAAGAGAAAACATTCAATTTTTTTAAATTTAATTTGTTTAGAACCTATAGTTTAATCTAGAAGCTCAAAAAAGTGACTTCGCGCATTTTATGAAAATCTTTCTTTGCAATTTTGGGTTTAATTAAAATGGTTAGCAAAATTTTTAAAAAGTTAGACCGCTACAATCTATGTCAATAGCTATCCTACACTATTTAATAAGTCAAATTGTTTATGTATTTTTGTTTCTGAGATCAAGAACGCCAAAATTGGCAATTTTACGCAAAAATCCTAGTCGAGATATAAAAGGGCTCTTAAAAACGTTCGGTTCCTTTGTGCGGAACTCGATCCGATAAACGCATTTTATTTTATTTTTATTTAAAAGTCGGTCTCATATCTTCATACCAGCCAGTATTTATATATTTTAAACACCACAGAAGGAAATTCTGTTTGAGAATAGCTAGCTTTCTCCCTCCGCCATGTGTGCTTTAAAACTTCAAAAACATAGACGTATGTCAACAAGGGTGTGGCTAGAGAGGTTCTGTGCTTAACGCGCCATTTTAATAACGTAAACTTGTAGCTGCAAACATGTGAAGAGAGGAATTACCCTCTGGGCGCAGTGGCACTTGAGGGCCAAGGAATGACAGCGAGCGTTTTCACTCTAGCCCTCTGAACAAGGTGGCAAAAGCACCTTGTCTATTGGTTAGCGTTTGTAAAATAGTTGTACCTACTTATAATGTTTGGAATTTTAAAAAATATTCTATTTCAAAAAAATTAACAAAAAAGTATTCTTACTTTATAATGTTTTTTTGAGTTTGTGGTTTCGAAAAAGAGACTTAGAGTTCGACTCCCACCGAGATATTTAGTCGTATTTCGTTATCTTTATAAATATTGGTGTGTGTTGTACGCATTTTGCTGGTAAATATTATTTAACCTTCCAGTAAGTACACAGTATGTAGTAGGTACTTGTAGTGATCGTACTGTCCCACTGTTGGGCAAAGCATCATCATAAAATCAAGTCATCAATCACTACAAAACACTATGGACATACTACAGGTTATGCATTTTATTAAAAAAATATATACGGTTAGCTCTTCGTTATATCCGCTCTCACCGCAGTTAGCGTAACCACAGGCTAAGCCACGACTGCCACGTCAAGTAATGAGAGTGTCTTGTCACGAACAACTACAGCACTTCGGGGAGCTAATGCGAGACGACTCCCCTTACACGTGTTATTACAAGCCTTGGCAGACTTCAGTCCATTTCCACCTATGCTTCATTATACACGCTCTCTAGAGCACTGTAATTGCAAGTCAACGGTCTTAAGAGGCCTATTACATCTCGAATGTGATTTTTGCGTAAAATGCCCATTTTCGCATTTTGTAGTAACTTTGCAGTTGTATTTATCGTTTTTATCGAAATAGGATAATAAATTTGTGCATATTATTACAAATCTCCATTCTGTGAGCATAAGTTGAATTCGGACGGCCGGCGCATCGCATTTTGTAGTAATTTTGCAGTTGTATTTATCGTTTTCTTTATTCCTCATGAAGTAACAATTCCTCTGGTATAAATTTTGCTCAATAATATTATCGCAGATAGGAGATATTCACAGTTAACTTATAGCGATTTTCGAAGTTTATTGGTTTAGAATAAGATTTTTTTCCTATATAAAATCAATGATATCTAAAAATTCCGAGGCCACTACGCACTATTCGACTATATATGAGATAACAATATAATTTTTTTATTTCACATGTTTAGAACAGTAGTTCAATCGATGAGCTCAAAAAAGTGCCTTCGCGCACTTTATGAAAATCTTTCTCTGCAATTTTGGGTTTAATTAAAAAGTTAAGCAAAATTTACAAAAAGCGAGGCCGCTACGCACTATTCCAATAGCTATTCTACACTATTCAATAAGTCATAATTGTTAATGTATTTTTGTTTCTGAGATCCATAACGCCAAAATTGGCCATTTTACGCAAAAATCACGGTCGAGATGTAATAGGCCTCTTAAGAGTACCTTTACTTAAAGACGTTTCGTCGCGCTGTAGCAGAGTTGTATCAGCAGATCCTTCACACTACAGCAGTAGGGTTTGATTGGTATTAAAGCGCTTTAAAATAAGGCGTTTTAGTCGCACTGCAGCCGCGCTACTTTAGGGGGGTTACTTGGAAATAAATTACCGGGTACTTTAACTTATAGTAAGCCATTGTGAATAGCCATTTTTGGGGGGGTTGGCACTAATTACTTATTAATAATTATAATGGGATGCCTTTTATAAGTAGGCACCTACTTATTGGCGTTGTTTTCCGTGTATGTGTTTATTTAAAATAGAACGCTACTTACAAATAAACAGAGAATAAAGTCGAAATAGTTATTCCGTGTTTTCACTTTTTTTACTCTAATTTAAAATTACGTTTGCATGACAGGAACAAAACACGGAATATCTATTCGTAGCTTATTCTTTGTTTATTTGTAAGGCACTAAAAGTGTATATAAGTACAGTCACCAGCACCAATATGTATACACTTTGACTCTTATGCCATGTATTAAGAATTACAATTGTTTACATATTTTTGCTCGTGAATGTGATTTCATTTATTGTAATGTACTACTCTGTCAAAAAAGTACTGGGAAAAGATATTGATCTTTTCCCAGTACTTTAACATTTTGTGCATTGGCACAAAATGTTAGTTATTCATCCAAATTTATTTTATGGCCTTCAAAGTATGCTCCTTCAGAAACGATACACTTACGCCAACGAATAATCCAATCATCAAAACATTTTTTAAACGCTTTTTCCGGAATTGAGTTCAGTTCTCGTCGCGAATTCTCCTTTATGACTTCTACCGTATGAAAACAGTTGCCACGAAGTGGCAATTTGAGTTTAGAAAAGGAAAGAAGTCGGCTGGAGCCATATCTGGTGAATAAGGTGGTTGCTCGACGGTATTTGTTGAGTTTTTGGTCAAAAATTCGTTCACAATGATGGCCTTATGCGAAGGCCCAGGTTTGTGCATTCTCGTCCAAGATAACTCCCTTTTTTACTCCTCCCTCTTTTCAGAACTCTTCTTTACCCATTTCAGTGGACCTCAGCATTCTTGGCATAAACATCGACCAGGAACTGAATCCAAAATAGTACATCGAGAGTGTTATTTTAACTGCCTCCCGTAAGTTGGGTATTCCCAATAAGGTGAGGCGGTTTTTCACTCCCGAGCAGCGCTGTTTGCTGTACAAGACTCAGGTGCGATCGAGTATGGAGTATTGTTCCCATCTATGGAACGGCTCCGCTAAATACCTCCTCGATGCACTTGATAGACTGCAATGGCGCAAAACGCATTATTGGAGATGCTGAGGTTACAGCCTCTCTTGAGGACCTCCAGCTGCGTAAAGACTTTGCTTTTCTCAGTGTCTTCTGCCGAAATTACTACGGAGAGTGTTCTGAAGAACTTTTTGATCTAATCCCGCCCTCTCATTTCCTGTCCCGGACTACACGTGCTGGTCTTAGGAACCACCATCATACTGTGTAGACTATCAGCACTCGTACCACAAATATTAGCAGATCGTTCCTCTGTAAGACTATTCAGCTTTGAAATTCTCTGCCGGCGCGGCGCATGTGTTTTCCAGCTCCTCCCGAGCCTTTTAAACGGGGCGTGAAACGTCATTTATGCAGGCCGTCATGAATGGGTGCGCTATTGTTACCGTGCTTGTTCCACGGTGAGGAGCGCTTTTATTATTTTGGATTGCATCGCCTGCTTACCATCAGAATCAGAATGTAGTCACTATGACGTGTCACATTAAAAAAAAAGACGCATTAACGTGGTGCAAAATCCAAGAATTTTCTTTCCACAAATCTGGCCTTTTTCGTCGAATTTGCTATCTTAAACGCCGCATAACGCTCAAATAATATTCTTTACCGTTTGACCTTCCGGCAAGAATTCCGAGTGCACAACACCGCGATAGTCAAAGAAAATAGTCATGACATGACTTTGACTTTTGATCGACTTTGGCGTGGTTTTTTCGGTTTTGGTTCAGTCGGAAAGCGCCACTCTGAAGCTTGTTAACTAGTTTGCATGTCAAACTCGTAAAAGCACGTCTTGTCACCAGTAACAATGCGTTGCAAGAATGTTGGGTCGAAATTGACTCGTTCTAGCATGTCCTCAGCGACTCTTATGCGATTGAGTTTTTGGAGAAAATTCTGGTCTTTTGGGACTAGCCGAGCGGCAACATGTTTCATACCCAAGTGATTATTTAAAAATGGTACGGATCGACTAGTGAAACACAGAAAGTTCAGCGGCTATCTCTCTCAAACTTGAATGAGGATTTTCAGTCACCATTTCCTTCACTTTTGCGATGTTAACTAAAGTTGAAGAGGTTGTTGGCCTACCAGAGCGAAGCAATTCTTCCATCACTTCTCGACCGCTTTTGAGCGCTTAAGCACGTGTTTTTGATAAAGTCGATTAACCGTAAGCCTTCTGTAATATTTTCAGTGACTCCGAACACGAAATTCCATTAGCGACGATAAATTTAAGACAAACTTTTGTTCTATGTTTTTATCCATTATGAAATTCATAATACATACTTAATATAAACTAACTAAAAACAGAACTGCATTTAATCTAAATAACAGATGCAACTCAAACTCCGCGCCAAAATCGATAACAGTTGTGCCAATCTAATAACAAAAAATAAACAAAAAATTGAATTAGGAATAATAAACAAATCATTCGTTCCCGAAACTTTTTTGACAGAATGTATGTCAATAAATGTGTTATCGACAGACATATAATAAGAAGATATGTCTGTGGTTATCGATGTAGAAAAAAACATTAACACAAACCTCAGTAGTTTGAATATGCTGTACTGATAGATGTAATAATGTAATTGAGCAATAATAATGAAAAACAGGCCATCGAGAATAAAAAACTTAAAACAAGCCTTACCACCAACCAATCTACAAACATGTACCCTTCGCCGGGAATCGAACCTTGTATAAATCCGGTGGTCCAACCACTAGACCTTAGACGCGAATAATCGATCTTTCGATTTGCTTTGATAGATCGACGAAACTGTAATGGTAACAAATAAGGTGACAGATAAACTCATTGTTCTATTCAACAATAAAAGTTGCTCAATAGTAATAGTTGAGCTAGTGCGGGACATCACCTTGCTTTGTGGATATATTCGATTGTCTGAAAATTAAGAATGGCACCATAAACACATAATTAGGTCCTATTCCATATACTGACTGCGATTTCGTTGTTGGGCATGAACAACGAAAAACCATATTTAATAAATGTAAAAAAATCTTCATTTAGTTTAAGAACATACACCGAGCAAAGGAAAAAATCAAATGAAATCATCAGCCTTTAAGCGTCCCACTGCTGGGAACAGACTTTCCCACGTGGACTACATTACATGGGGATGTTGGTCCATAACCCACCACGCTGGCCTAATGTCGAAAGTAAAAATAAGAACATACTCACTACTACAAAATATGTCTAAAGTTTGACAATGTCTATAAAACAGACGAGAGGCCCATCTCCCCTCCCCCCTCTCACAATTCCTATTCCTTCCTTAAAGGCCGGCAACGCGCCTGCGATTCCTCTGGTTTTGCGGGTGTCCATGGGCGGCGGTGATTACTCTCCATCAGGTGCTCGTTTGCTTCCTTCTTTTATAAAAAAAAGATGTTCGCGCTTTTTCTCCAATACTTTTATTATCATCATCATAGTAAGCTTATAAATGTCCCAATGCTGGGCACAGGCCTCCCACATGCAACAGCGTAATCGAATTGGAGGGTTAATACGGTACCTACTTTTACACAGAGACACAACATGTAAAACACCGAGTTGCTTCGTAGTAAAGCCTTACATTATGTTTAAAAACCGCCTCGAAGTATAAAACATCCGGTAGAGGTTACTTTCAAGCAAAAATATACCTTTTTTAGGGTTCCATACCCAAAGGGTAAAACGGGACCCTATTACCTACTAAGACTTCGCTGTCCGTCTGTCCGTCTGTCACTATATCTGTCATCTCATGAACTGTGATAGTAAGACAGTTGAAATTTTCACAGACGATGTATTTCTGTTGCCGCTATAACAACAAATATGGAATAAACAGAATAAAGTAAATATTTAAAGGGGCTTCCATACAACAAACGTAATTTTTTGCTCGATCTCGATAACGGCAACAGGTAGACGCTTGAAATATTTACAGATTATTTAGTCACATATTAACTTTAAAAATAAATAATAATAAAAAAACAAATATTTAAGGTTGGCTCCCATACAACAAACGTGATTTTTATAGTTAGGTAATGCTACGGAACCCTTCGTGCGCGAGTCCGACTAGCACTGGGTGGATTAAAACTTGTTATTCTATATTGTCTCTGGTGTGGATGTTTTCTATGTATAGTAAGTATGAACTACATAAAGTATTAGACTTTAAAACATTTCTTTTAATAATTCTCCTCTTTATTAATTTACCAAGGCAGGCAAAAAATACAGAGAAAATATTGAAAATCTGCATTCTTATTCCCATTGGAATTTATTACTTCTGAGTCGGGATTGCGAATTTCCCGTAGGAGCTCAATGAACGCAAGTAATCCGGGAAGTCTGGCTCGTTTTACAAGTATTTTGTCTGGGATTCATGGCGTAATCTCTCATACAGATGTTTGTTTGGTAGAAACAGATTTAGAAAGGTACTAAAGGATTTTATGCTTTATGCTTTGTTTCTTATGATGAGAATTTGTTTCAGTTTTTCTGCTATGATTGGTTTAAGTACTGATGTCGTTGAAAATACCTTTTTTCTTTATTCTACAACGGTAAGCGCTTGGGTTTCATCTCACCTGATGTTAAGTGACGATAAGACCAAAGGAGAAGCGTGCTTCCAGCGCTTGTGCCTCCTGTGATGAGCGACTCAAGTCGAATTGTACAAACAATTATTTCTTTAAATCTAAAAACACTCTTATCATTAAACTGCTGGACATAGTAATCCTCCAACGCATGCTACTGAGCTCTTTGGCTCTTCTAGCCGGAAGGCGATGGGATATAATTAGTCTGCTTGTTCTGTACTTGCATGGTCATCGTATTGGCATCATATTGGTAGGCATCTCAACACTTGGAAATATCGCCAGTCAACTTGGCATCGTTCTAAGGTTTCCAGAACGGACCAGACGTAGTATTAAGTCAGTAGGCGCAACGCAAGCTCTAGTGAGTATAGCGGATGACGAAGAGCTTTCTATCCCAGATCTTGTTGCTTGGAGACCGTCTGTTGTGTAGCAGGGGGTCAGACGTTGTCGTGCAGGAGCAGCCAGAATGAGCGATTGACCAAAGCTGGTTGCAGATGTGCAGCTTTTCCACGGAATATAATGATGTTCAGTTCTTCACAGTAGACATCTGCAGTATTGCTCGTCCCGTTTCGTAAGAAGATGTGATGAATTACACCGCACTAGACCACCAAACAGTGACTACCACTTTTTTGGGTGTTCATTTTTCGTTTGTGGCATGGTTAGGAGCTGTCCATCTATCATCTATCATCATCTATAATCTAACCAACAGCTAAGTACTTAAGATGGTCAAATAGAATCCATTTAGGTAGTTAAAGCACGTAATAAAGTGGTTCAAAATCCCTTCGCTTCTGAGACTGTTCAGGAGAACAATGCAGGCCTCGACGCGTCAAGCTGGTTTACCTTGCCTATTTGACGAAAATTAACCTACATTGTTTCGATGCTGACGTCAAAAACTGTTGCTAGTTCAGGCGTAAATTGAGTATCATCAACTTCCACAATCGCGAATCCAGTGATTGTTTTTAATCACATTCATAATACTTAAACTATTACAAATCGCCGAAATATATTGAGTTCTTGTATTACAGTGATTACGGTGTTGGCAGGTCTAATACCGGTATTGAAAAAGACCAATATAAATCCGTGATGACGGTATTACGGGATTCCGTAATATCGCTATTGAAGCTTAGTGTCGCTGCTGCCTTGAAGGAATGCAGTCACGTTCGAATTCGCAATGGATAACGAGTTGGCAGTTTTTTATGTTTTTTATTTTTCTAAGTTTATTAAGACTTTTTTATTTATTTATTTGAGTATTTGTAACAAGAACAATACAATTTCACAATAACTTCGTGTCCAAAAACCCGGTTAGGGTTTGACTGGTTGATTCATATATAACCAATAATGAGCATTGAAAATACTCGAATATGCAATATCCACCGTTGCTTCACAGCTGAACTAAGTCGGTCACTATCCACAATTGTCGAGGTCACACTCCTGCGCAGAACAAGCGTGACAACCATAGACATCAACATTAAATTGTCTTTGCCACTATTTAAAAAAATAATTAAGTTTAAAAAAATAATTTTACCTTCATAATCTTGTTATTTGATTTGATTTTATTCTGGGTATCAAATTTACTTTTATTTAACATTTCATTAAGCCGTAGATATTTTGGAGTTGAACAGAACACTCAGATACAAATCGATAACGAATGTTTTACATTTAGACACGCAACAAAAAGTTTAAAAATAAAATTTGAGAAATATTATGTTTGGAAAACTCTCTTTTCTTTTAGGTCTATGGTACGTACACACGCGTCCTACTAACATATGAGAGAGCATACAAAATTCACAATATAACTTACAAACCAACATTTGCATCGGAATAACGGTTCAGTGAATATGGCTTGTTTAGATTTTAGTATTTGCAATTAAGAAACCAGATAAAGTCGCGATACTAGTAGATAATGTATAAGGTGTTATTAGTATGTGCATTAGTGTATGTAGTGGCTGCTTCAGCGCAGGATTGCAAAGTTGGAGGGAAAAGGGTATGTCAATTATGTCCTATTGGTACAGATAGATTGTGTCTGTGATAACACTGCGTTTCGGCTCGGCCACAACCTTGCCGCTGTGAGCGGATCGTCGAGCGGATACTTTATTCATTGCGTCCTTTATATGACCATTGACTGAGACTTAAGGAGTAAAAACGCACAATGGTCAAAGTATCCGCAAGGTCGTGCCCGGGCCGTTTAACGGGCGCCCGTGAAGTCATCGTCACCCGTCGCGACAGGCAAGGTGGGCCCACTCTCCAAGCGCATCCGAAACTTCGTTGGCTTGTAATTCGTCGTAAAATGCACGCACGCTGTTGTTTTTTTCACTAACGATTGGCGCAGTACATGCATACACAGCCGTGCACGACGAATTATATACAGGCAGACGAAGTCTCGGATGCGCTTTGAGGAGAATCTCTTTAGTGTTGAACCGCGCGGGCACCCCCGCGCGTACCCATACAAAAGTGCTCCAATTTCATTTTGAATTAAAACATTTTTATTTCATTTGATTTGGTGATAAGTTTTTTCATAATTTAGTTACTTACGAGGCGCTTCTTCCTCTTCGTTATGTTAAGAGTGCCTATTCATATATATAATCACGACTATTATCCTCGAAGGATAAGCCAGAGACTAGGCAATGAGGACCGCAAAAGCAGTCCTCTGCCATAGTCACTTTTCACCAAATAGCGACTGCATATGTGCTCAGCGTGACAGGTGGTGAGTCCATCGCCACTCTATGCTGTCTGATGTATGTGCAGTATTTAGTCCGTTAGTCGCCTTTTATAACACCCAAGGGAAGATAAGGGTTGGTAGTATTCCATTAGCGAGCCGATACGCGACACGGCTTGTCTTGTAAGTACAAATACAAATATTACGCACAGATACGTCATGTAGAAAAATCTTAAAGTTAGTAAGTGTCGTTGTAGAGTGTCTATACGATCGAGATCCTACTAATATTATAAACGCGAAAGTTTGTAAGTATGTATGGGTATTTGTTACTCTTTCACGTAAAAACTACTGAATGAATTTGGATGAAATTCGGCATTCAGATAGTTTATAACCTGGATTAACACATAGGATACTTTTTATCCCGATATTCCCACGGGTAAGTATGTATGGATATTTGTTACTCTTTCACGTAAAAACTACTGAATGAATTTGGATGAAATTCGGTATTCAGATAGTTTATAACCTGGATTAATACATAGGATACTTTTTATCCCGATATTCCCACGGGAACGTATGGATAGATGTTTGTAACTTTTGACCGTAAAACTACTGAATGGTTTTGGATGAAATTCGGCATTCAGATAGTTTATAACCTGGATTAACACATAGGATACTTTTTATCCCGATATTCCCACGAGAACGTATGGATAGATGTTTGTTACTCTTTCACGTAAAAACTACTGAATGAATTTGGATGAAATTCGGCATTCAGATAGTTTATAACCTGGATTAACACATAGAATACTTTTTACCTCGATATTCCCACGGGAACGGGAACCACGCGGGTGAAACCGCTAGCGGCCGCTTGTAACATATATAATAGAAAGGTGGGTGGGCCCCTGTGCCCAGCTGTGGGACATTATTTAGAGATTAATGATAACTAAAAATGTTTAACTCACGCACTGCTTAGCTACCCAGCACAGAAAGCTTCTACTGGAACCGCAACTTTATTGCCTAACTTCTTCACCTTCGTTTGAGAGATCGCTAGAATATATTGTGTGTTATCTGCTACGATAAAGTATCATTAGTGAATAGTGAATTAAAAATTAAAACGAAAACCTTTTTCTAAATGATCTTTAAATAAAGTATCACCTTTAGCCTATACAGGGGTAATTTTGGACCCAACAAGCAGCAGTACAACCAAATAATAAGATAAAAAAACCCATATATATTTATTTATTTTATAGCAGAAGGAGGCAAACGAGCAAGCGGGTCACCTGATGGAAAGTAATTTTTTATTTATTTCAACTTTTGCAACATAACATTACATGGCGGACTTAATGCCTGAGGCATTCTCTACCAGTCAACCATAGGGTGGTGCAGAGATTACACGGTAGGTGCAATTATCTGCGGTGACCAAAGTTCGATGAGACCATTAAAAATATTAAAACATATAATACGTATATATTAATAAACAAAATATACATACTCGCAATACATAAATATTTTATAATAAACCTACATACACTATTTGATAATATAAGATATAAATAGGACGTTATTGAGATGATACTGCCATGGTTCTGTCCGTAAATCACCGCCGCCAATGGGCACCCGCAAACCAGAGGAATCGCAGGCGCGTTGACGGCCTTTAAAGAAGGAATAGGCTCGTTTCTTGAAGATCCCTAAGTTGTAACGGTCCGGAAATACCGCCGCCGTGAGCTGGTTCCACAACACTGCAGTTCGAGGCAAGAAATTTCTTCAAAAACTCACAGTAGTAGACCGCCATCCATCAAGGTGATGTGGATGGAATGACAGTCGATTGCATGTAGTGCGGTGAAGGAAATCAGCGGCAGGGATCAAGCCGAACAATTCCTCAGAACACTCCCCATGATATATACGGTACAATATACAGAGAGACGCAACGTCTCTCCGAAGAGCCAGTGGATCGAGCCATCCTGAAATAACCACGTCGTCGACAATTCGAGCAGCTCTGCGTTGAATGCGGTCAAATGGAAGGAGTTGGTATTGGGGTGCTTCAGCCCAGAGATGGGTGCAGTATTCCATATGCGGCCTGACCAGTGCTTTATACAGTTGTAAACGGTGAGCCGGCGTGAAATACTGACCCGCTCTATTAAGCACACCCAGATTTTTCGAAGCTAATTTAGCTTTACCTTCCAAATGACCACGAAACTGAACGTCACTCGAAATATCGACGCCAAAGATTCCAATAGTCGGATTGGTATCAAGGGGAGCTCTCTCAAAGTTCAGAGATACGACGAAGGGATGTTTTTTCGCGGTAAATGCGCAAACTTGTGTTTTGGAGGGGTTAAAGCGGACTAGGTTATGTCGGCCCCAATCCGAGACATGACTTAACATGTTCTCGGTGTCAGTCACAAGTTTATTCCGGCTCTCGATGACGCTTTCCAGAGAAATATAAGCTCGCCCGGTGTAGAGCGTATCCCCAGTACTGTCGTCTGCATAGCAATGAATGCTGTTGTTATGCAGCATGTCATTGATATGCAGAAAAAATAGAGTAGGGGACAACACACACCCCTGCGGGACTCCAGCATTCACGGGCATCATGTCGGAGCACGAACCGTCGACTGCGACTCTAATGCTACGCTCAGTAAGAAAGCTGGCAACCCATGAACACAATTTCTCAGGAAGCCTATATTTTTTTTTACATTTTTGTCTATAATTTTCCTTGAAAAAAATTAAATTATTGTCACCTAGCGCGCGGCCTATCGTGGTTAGCCACTTAGCCGTCCAAGACCGTATAAAGCGCACGCGCGTGACCGCTATTATTCACCCCGTGCACTAATGACAGCGCAGCGTCCGTCGCTTTGACCGCAAGGGTGAGCGCACGCACCTAGAACTATAGGACATAAAAAGCAGGCAAAAAATTGGAGTGTAAAAAAAGAAAACTTTTATTATTTTTACGTCAAATATTTTATTATTACCCCATATTTACTTTTGGCGGGGGGGGGGGGGGTCCAAATTATATTCTGTATACTTCCTACAGCTGGACACTGACTTTCCCTTATAAACAACAGCTCATTGAATGAGTAAAGCTAATCACTAGTGATCGGCGTAGGTAGTGCCATTTGGGGTCAATGAACTTGAATGTTAGTGTTAATATGGATACGCCCCGAGAATCTCGGGATCTGCGAAAATATTTTCCTAAATGTTGATGTATTAATTGTTTAACGTAGGTAGAGCAATCTGAGATCAATGAGATTGAATTTTAGTGTTAATATAGACATGCCTCGGAATTTCCGTGAATGTTTCCTGAATGCCGATGTCTTTATTAATTAAAGTCAAAATGTTTTTTTTTAAATTCGGAGGACATTTTCGATGCGATGAACAGCAATATATACAATATTCCATGTTATGTACTTAGTATAGTAATTTACTATTGTCACTTTTATGTCTCAATTTAATATTAAAGTTAATAAAAACACAAATCTTTAAAAAAAACTTCAATATTATTTAAATAAATTGAAAATTAACAACATTCATGTACTTTTGTATATTAAATCATCAACATTTGGGCATAGAATAAATGATTTCCCGAGATTTAGAAGGCATATCCATATTAAGATAACAGTCACTAAATCCCGAGAATAGCACTACCTACGCCGATCACTGCTAATCACACACTACGCAGATACGGTAAGATATCTGTATCTAAGCAGATATCTTTCAATATCGCTCTTTATATAAATCATATGAACCAACACACACAGCGCAGATAATTTATATTTTATCGAACAGTATCTGTGAGCGCCGACATATACCGACAGAGTGAGATTATTATCTGCTTATACAAATATATCTGCAGATAACATCTGCCGTATCGGCATCAGTGTGAAGGATTTCGAGTGAATGTATCGTCTCGTATATTAACGTATCTGTTTAGTGTGTGATGCTTTTAGATAAATAAGTTTTTATACGCAGATAAAATATTACCCTATCTGCGTAGTGTGTGATTCGCTTAAGCCATAACCTACCACGCTGGGCCAATGCGGGTAGAAGGTTCAAACAGTAAGTTAGACAAAAGTATAATTTAACGTCAACTTGAGAAACCGTCCGAGGACAAGCTACGAAAATTCGGCAACGGTGATTTCTTTTTGTTTTCGTGTCAAAATATGAGACACGTAAAAGTTTAGAAAAACCCGTAACAGTAATTTTCCGAGCACGATTATTATATGCTTATAAGAGCTAGTAGGTTTATCTTTACATTTCGGTTATTAACATAATCTTCCACTTTGTAATATACCTTTGTTCTTGAAGCCAGCGTAGATCCAAGACTAATGCCTTACGTTAATATGCAATGTACAATGTTCGTCTGACAAGTGGTGAAAGGGCTATCCTTACTAATAAGTATTTTAAATACGAAATTGAGTATGCTTGTATGTTACGCTTTCACACATAACCGCAAAGCCGATGTTGATGAAATATGATGAAGAGATAGATCCCTGTCTATCTATGCCATTCATCTCAACCATCTCAAACCCTCGAAACGGTTATACCTACAGACACGAATTACGCGCACGCTACTGTACGTACGCGCGGTCGGTCAGCAGAGTAGGTACTCGCTCACCTAGCCGTGTAGCATGTAACGTACGTATCTGATACTATAACAAGTGAGTACGTAAGAGGCTGGTTTTCTTACGGCGGCGCGGCGGGCCTCGAGCTGTAAACGGTAAGCGTCGCCCGCACGGGTGGTAAGCTAAGCGTCACTATGAAACGAACGGTACAAGGCAACACTTAGCTCGTGGCCCGCGTCGCTTACACCCGCGTGTGCGGTCAGCGTGACTCTGAAAGGAGCCTTATAGTGACGCTTACCACCCGCGCTGATGGTACGCGCAAATGGTAAGCGTCACTATGGAACGGTACAAGACAATATATATCTATCTATCTATATAAATAAAAATCAATTGCCGAAATGTTTGTTCGGCCTTTCCATTGGGTCCCACTGCTGGGCCCTCCACATGCAACAGCACGTGGGAAGATAATCCATCACACTTGCCCAATGTTGGTGGGCTGACAAAATTACCATATCTATCTAGCAAATAAAAAAAAAATCATTTGCCGAAATGTTAGTACGCGCATCACTTCAGAACGGCTGCACCTATTTGGCTAATTCTTTTTTGTTGAGTTCGTAGTACAAGATATGTGTAAACGAACATTTTCAGAAATTCGTCACGGAATACAGGGTGTTCACGTGGACGCAGTCGCGGGCGGGCCGCAGTTTGATATAATTAAAGTGTATTTCCAATAACCGTGTCGCGTAGCGGTGAAAGAATACTACCACCCTCTTCCCTTGGGTGTCGTAAAAGGCGACTAACGGACTAAAGACCGTGCAGTCTTTAGTAACTAAGCTGTTGGCTGTATGTGCATACAGCCAACAGCTTAGACCGGCGATGGGCTCACCACCTGTCACGCTGAGCACATGTGCAGTTGCTATTAGGTGAAAAGTTAACCCCTCACTCTCGGATTTTTTTGACAGTTTTTTGACACTAACTGTCATCGTCAAATTTGACAAAATCGAGCATAGACTATGCGATATTTTGCGATAACAATACATAAGATGAACCACAGAACCGAAATAACCAAACTTGTTCATATGAAAGTAGTCTGTAAGTCTATGAAAACACGGTACAAAGTCAAGTGTGTTTTTGTAGGTGCGGTCTCATGCGACCGCTTGGGGTTTGAGGGGTGCCTATGGCAGATGACTACTTTTGCGGTTCTCATTGGCTCTCTGACTAACCCTTCGGGGATAATTCGTGATTGTATGTATGTATGTTTAAAATGTATTTATATTTCCAGTGTGTGGATCACGAGCAATGCTGCGGTGGATGCTGTTTCTACGGAGAGTGTATAAACAGTGAGTATCCAGAGAGATTCCTTCGATTAGTCATACAATCAAACATTATTATAGGTCTGCAATAAAAATAAAATAAATCAACTTAGATGTTATAATTTCATTTCATATATAAATTTGACGACCTTCACCGTCCGTCGCTCCATCTCTGAGGTCCCGCGTTCAATTCCCGGTCGGGTCAATTTAGAGAAAACTGTTTTTCTGAATTGATTTCGGGTATGGGTGTTTTTCAATGTTTATGGATGTTTATCCGATATCTAGTTTAACAATATTAACGAATTTCAATAGAAGCTTAATTTGGCTTGATAATTGGTGTAAGCGTAAACTGATTTTATAACACATTTGCTCGTTAAGTGGCTCTTATTACACCGATTTCAGCATCGTAATGTAATAAGCTACGCACTAGTGCGGTAATGTAATTTAAAAATTAGCTCCTAATCGTTTGAATCTATTGACAAACATAGGTGGGAGCCTTTAGCCCGTTAGTCGCTTTTACGACACCCAAGAGAAGAGAGGGGTTGGTAGTATTATTTTAATGAGCCGCATCGCCGCTCTATGCTGTTGTATGTATGTGCAGTCTTTAGTCCGTTAGTCGCCTTTTACGACACCGAAGGGAAGAGAGGGGTTTGTAGTAATATATTGATGAGCCCATCGCCGCTCTATGCGGTTGGCTGTATGTGCAATCTTTAGTCCGTTAGTCGCCTTTTACGAAACCCAAGGAAAGAAAGGGGTTGGTAGTATTATTTTGATGAGCACATCGCCGCTCTATGCTGTAGCATGTATGAGCAGTCTTTAGTCCGTTAGTCGCCTTTTACGACCCCGAAGAGAAGGGAGGGGTTGGTAGTATTATTTTGATGAGCCCATCGCCGTTCTATGCTGTTGAATGTATGTGCAGTCTTTAGTCCGTTAGTCGCCTTTTACGACACCGAAGGGAAGGGAGGGGTTGGTAGTATTATTTTGATGAGCCCATCGCCGCTCTATACTGTTGGAGGAATGTGCAGTCTTTAGTCCGTTAGTCGCCTTTTACCTTGAAAGTTTAAAAATAAATATGTCTAGTTTTAGTAATGAAGAACTAAATTTACAGTCTACACCACCAGAAATAATAAGTGAAGCACAAAATGTTATTGACAGCCTATTACCATCTAAGTCCAAAGAAAAATACATGTTGGCTTACCAAAGATTTATACACTAGAAAAACAACAAAAACACGCAGTCATTTTCAGAAAATGTGTTTTCCTCGCAAATATGTTTTAAAACGTCGTATGACATACGTGCGCTTTGATAATTACAGCCTCTGCTTTCTTGTAGCCCTCGCCTGCGGCTCGGGCCAGCAATATCGCCTCTGCTGTAATTTTCAACTTACCGCACTTATATCATAATGTACTATTATATATTATTTTATTTAACAAATCGATCAAATAATATAACATACTTACAGCTATAAATTATATTATTGCAATCCATACAATACAAGTTACAATAATATACCTAGTTAGTTTAAATGAACCTACATGACAACGAGGTAATTTTGTATGATTGGAAATACACTTCTCGAGACCATTTTAAAGGTATATTTAAGGGTGAATAGACTTATTAAGTGCCCCCAAATCCACACTTATAGCAGTCTATCGGAGTTATATAAGACTGGTAAAATCATACTCTTGGGATGTGTGTAAGAGATAATTTTGCTAGTTAGCTAATGGACTGCACATACATCTAACAGCATAGAGCGGCGATGGGCTCACCACCTGTCACGCTGAGCACATGAGCAGTCGCTATATGGTGAAAAGTGGACTATGGTATGCAGAGGACTGCTTTTGCTGTCCTCATCGCCTAGTCTCTGAATAATCCTTCGGGGATAATAGTCGTGATTATATGTTTGTATAATTATGTATTGAGAAAGTTGCATAATAGGTCAAGGATCATAAGACCGCCCTCGGTCGCAAAACAATTGATTTTCAATTGTGTCTGGTTTTACGATCCTCAAGGGGTTATCTGGCAAATCGCAAACCGAGCGCTGCGCCATCGAACTCCTCGATCCAGCTTAATTTCAATGATAGATGTATTTGCTCAGCAGTGGATCAGTGTATACATATACTAAATACTTTTAATTAATTAACTTAATTAATGGCTTCGCGTTTAGCATTAAGCCAATTTTAAGTGGTATATATTTTTAAAGTACTTTAAGCATTGTACGGTATATTGAATTAAAATGGAATCCCACAACACGTGTGATTGCTAAAAGAACACGGGAGAAACTCCTGCTAAATACTTGGCAGCATAGGCTGTGATGACGTCACACTGATTAGTTAAAGCTATCCGAAAACGGATAGTTTAATCAGCAGACCGAATGATTGCTAAGTCGATTAGTGAAATTAAATAAAACGTGAACAGCATTCATCCCAAGCACACCTTCACGAGTAGTAAACGCAATTAAATGAAACACAATTAAGTGCTCCTTGAAAGTAGAAACGGTGGATTTAAATTGAAATGCTTGTAATTTTGCCAATTATGGTGCCGCGTCGAGTAATGGATTTGAGAACGAAGGGGTTTTTGGAACTGTCTCTGTCGAATAGTTTTAAAGGGGTCTGGCATGAGGCACCTATTCATAGAACTTATTCGTTGTATTGATAACTTGATGTCAATTATGGAGGGCTTCGCCATGCAGTGGGATAGTAGGTACATCGGTCACACTAAAAGTTTCCGGAACAGGCCACTTACGTAAACAATATTTAAAAAGTAATTACAACATTTGAAAATGGAACTTTTTGGCTGTAGAATGCAGTTTGTTTCATCTGACTGTCAATTGCTTTTACACTGTGGCGCCATTTTAAAAATTGCGTGTCTATGTTACCGGAAATCTGTATAATTCAGGTATTCTATACAATACCTAGGCAATGTATAGATTCACGGGGGGCGTCCAGGCAATGTATGAAATATTAAGCATATTATTGTCCATTCAATGTTAATCAGCCTACCTATAAAATGACAAAATGATAAGTTAAAAACAACTTTAATAAAATTTACAATTGGAGTGTTCCTTAAAAGTTATCTTTATAAAAAGGGCAGACATTTTTTTTTGCAGAAGAATAAAAGAATTACTGCACTCAAAAAGATTCATTTAATCCAAGAAAATATTAGACATTTAAGACATGAAAACTTTTTAGTCATAATAAACTTTTAAATAATCAATAAATTATTATTTTAGATACTCTTCAAAAACGCACCTAAGTAGTATCTTTCTGTTACTAATACTTACAGTAAAATCACTTTACAAATAAAGTGCAACTAAAAATTATTTTGTATAAAAGTAACACAATGTAATTTTCTTAAAAGTAGGTACTTAGGTACGTAACAAGTATAGAAAACTTATGGAACAAAACAATTCCTTTCACACATTACCGGATGCGCATTCGGTATTGTATAGAATACCTTTTTTCTTTGTTTTAGTCGGAGAAAATGCTTCTCTGCACTGGCATGAGGCCTCGAGAGGAACGTGAGAACCCCATGCACTGTCCAGGGCTGGAACCCGTATGTCCCCACCCGCCCCCCTAAGGGAAACGGGTGAGTAAGGACATACGGGCCCGACCTGGTAAAAGAACCGACACCTTCCTTCAAAAACGCGACGAGGCGCCGCGGTACCGTATTACAACGCCCCGCGAAACGCCGCCCGCTACGGACCTAGTTTTACCTGGGTCCCCTGCTCCAGGGGGAGCAGCCTGGTAGGTTCAGGCTGCTCCCAAACGGAAGGAGGGCTTGTGCAATGCAGCCTAGTGCTCCTCAACACTAGGCCGCGGCCCTCCTAGGGGGGGAGGAGGTTTCCCTCGACCCCCCCCCCTCCGCCAAAAATCTTCCATGCGTGGGACCGCGGCCCCACCCGTGAGCCTCCCGCGGCCTCACGTGTGAGACCGCGGTCCCACGCAAGGAACACCACAAACTTGTGCACCCTGTGCCGTAGCACAAGAGCGCACACCCACCAACGGACAACTCGGTCCCCAACCCTTGGGCCTACGGGGGGGCATAATGAAATGCCCACCGAAGCCCAACCACCTTCACTTGCGACCCAAGTCCACAAGCGCAACACACCACGCGACCTCGGCCGTTGACTGCCGGGCCGCGGCTCGGAAGCGACATCCCCCGAATGCCACCAGTTGCACAGGATGGTTTTCTGGGCGGTTTTCCGGACTTTCACGGGTGTGGCGAAGACCCGCTACTAGCAGTACTATCACCCCCCGTCCGCCCGGGGCCCCCGTAAAGGTAAGGTTTCGCGGCGGTTCCAACTTTCACGGGTATGAGGCGGTACCCGCTACTAGTCGGTGGGCAGACCGCCGGTACTCCCCCTCGTATCCAATCCGGAGCTCAGGCTCCGCCGCCCAAAGCCCACACCCGACCCTCGACGTCCGAGGCCGCGTCCAACCTCAAAAGCCCGCAGAGGGGCGCCGGCAGAAACTCACTCAAAGCCGCTCAGAAGGAGCGGCGAGCATGCGGCCCAGAATGGACGCGCACGTGGGTGCAGTGCCCAGAAGGGGCACCGCCAAGAATTCGGTGCCCAGAAGGGGCGCCAGGGATTGGCATAGAGCCCCTCGACCCGCGCTTTCACGCGGAGTCCTGCGTCGCGAGGCCTTACCCCAGGGTGCACCACGAGGAGGTTCCCAAATTTGCACCCCTGTATAGAATACCTAGGCAAAGTATAAAATAAATATATTTCATACATTACCTACACGTTTTAGGTATTCTATATATTGCCTAGGTATTGAATAGAATACCGGATTATACAGATTGCCGGTAACATCTACATTAACATGGACTTACCTAACTCGGGAAAATTTTCGTAGTATGATTTTCTACGATTTTAAGTGTAATTTGACAGCTCAACAGAGCATAGCTCGGCTACAATCTGCTTTTGGCGATGAAGCACCATGCAAGACGACTATTTATAGCTGGTTTGCAAAATTCAAGTGCGGTCGTGTCAATATTAGTGACGAATCGATGGTCATGAACAACAAAAAAATCGATGCTGTGCGCCGTATGATTGAAACAGACAGGCATGTGATCTACCATGAGATGCATGAGTCAAATACAATCAATTCTAGACAAACATTTGTGTGTGAGAAAGCTGTGCTCGCGGTGGAAATTTAGTGTGGGACATAGTAACAGGTGATGAGATGAAACATGGATTTATTGCTACGATCCCAAAACAAAGCAGCAATCG
This sequence comes from Scoparia ambigualis, assembly GCA_963921215.1. NCBI lineage: Eukaryota > Metazoa > Arthropoda > Insecta > Lepidoptera > Crambidae > Scoparia > Scoparia ambigualis. Next base: position 26,403,776 of record OY992517.1, on the reverse strand, counting down.
AGCGAATAGGTTTTTCAAGATAAGCCCAAACCAACTAAAGCGAACGCGCGTGAAAAGTGCATCTAAGTGGATGATTGCTTCTTTTTTTAATAAAACTGGACACGTGGCTACTGTTGCTTTAGAGAATCGTCGTACCGTGAATAGTGACTGGTACACGACCAATTTTTTGCCGGAAATTATTGCCGAATTCCGTAAAAATAACCGTAAACGCCGTGTCATCTTGCACCACGAAAATGCTAGTTCCCACACGGCCAGACAGACAAACGAATTTTTGAAGGTGAAAAACGTAGAACATAAGAGCCATCCTGCATACAGTTCCGACCTGGCACCTTGTGACTTTTTTCTGTTCCCAAAAATTAAGAACCAATTACGCGGTCAACGATTTTCATCACCAGAAGAGGCTGTCGAAGGGTATGAAAAACACGTTTCTGAGGTCACCACGGAGGAGTGGCACAAAAGTTTTCAAAATTGGTTTAATTGAATGAAAAAGTGCATTTACGCATAGGGAGAATATTTTGAGAAACAATATAATATTCATTTTTGACCTTTAATAGTAATTTTTTCTTATTCATTCCGGAAACTTTTAGTGCGCCCCACTTATATAAGTATAACTAGGTTGAGGTGGTTATTTGCTCCGTGCTCTGACCAAAGAGCTAATTTTTTCATTATCAATAATAGTTATCTGAGGGTTACAAAACTCATGCCAGTAACTGGCAACCCGACCCAAAAGCAATATCAAGCAAAACAGCGTTTCGAGAAAATCGACGTTGAATAACGCACATCTCCTGCAACTAATGTTGCCGGAGATGTCCATGTAAGACTGGATTTTTTTTGTAGTTGCATGAGTTAGGCGCGGTCATATTTCAGAAACTACACAAACTAAATGAAATCTTATTTCAATAGTGCTAAGTACCTGGGCGAAAAATGCGATATACCTTCTCGTACACTTGTAGGGCGTAACTCAGATATCTTAAGATAACGGACTTGCGCTTGACACGGCAGCCGATCGTTAAACCAAAACATAAAAAATGTGGAGATATGGTAGTAATTGTATTTTATTTTAACATTCGATCAGCAAGAAAAAATCATTTGAAAAGTTATTTGGACAGCTTAATATATTTTTGTCGGCTCTTAAAAATCCACCAGAATGGTCAAAATCTAAATGAAGGATTATCAGGAAATATGAAAATTATAGTCGACAAAATTATCATTTATTCAGCAGCTCGGCTAAAAAATATGGATATGGACAAGGGCTTCATTTGACATTTAAAGCCCATATTTTGTCCTTATATAGAACATAATCGAAAAGAAAAATGTTTATTTGATACAATACATAACAGAATACCTTAACTAACAATAGAACACATTTTGTACGAAAAGGTCTCCGCTCAGCTTAAGCCGTGACACGAAGTGTCACCACGGCACTGGTTTTCTGCGGATGCCTATATTTTACATTAATCAAAGACAACAATAAAGAAAATGCCTATATTTTACAATAATCAAAGGCATATTATGGGCTTCAAATGTCAAATGAAGCCCATGTCCATATTCATATTTTTAGCCGATAGTGTAGCAGGTCTTGTGTCCGTGCCGGAAGGTCTGTGGGACATTTATACATAGGTACATGCACTCAGGACCTTATCACCGAAGGGTTAGTCAGAGACCGGGTAATGAAGACCGCAAACGCAGTCCACTGCCACAGTCCACGTTTCACCGAATAACAACTGCACAACTGCACATGTGCTCAGCGCGATTGGTGGTGAGCACATCATCGCTTCATGCTGTTGGATGTAGTACAATACTTGACGACCTCCGTGGTCTAGTGGTTAGCGCGCCGGGTTTGGCGTCGCGCCATTTCTGAGGTCCCGGGTTCAATCCCGGACGGTTCAATTTAGAGAAAACGGTTTTTCTGAATTGATTTCGGGTCTGCGTGTTTTCTATGTTTATGTACATTTATCCGTTATCTAGTTTAACAATATTAACGAGTTTCAATAGAAACTTATCTTGGGCTAAGATAATTGGTGTGAGTGTTAACAAATTTTATTTTATTATTTATTATTATAAATATTCCGTTTATTTATTTATTTGAATGTCACATGGTATTTGTTACAAGGTGGGATAAAGTCAAAGTCAAAGTCAAATTATTTATTCAATGTAAACCTTTACAGGCAATTATTGACGTCAATACTAATAAAAAATAAAAACAGGTAACTAACTTGTAGTTAAGACTTAACAACTAATCTAACGAGCTATAGTCTGTGCCACACAAACGCGCATCGCTACCCCCAGTACCACTGCACGCCCCTCAGCCACAACTCATGTGCCTCAGCTCCCAAGCTGTCGCATGAGACCGCACCTACAAAAACACACTTGACATTGTACCGTGTTTTCATAGACTTAAAAAAAATTAAAATTTGCTCCGCAAAGTGTGGAGCACTACTGCTTCCTTAACTCAAAACTAAAACTTTTAAATAACACTAAAATATATTATATATATTTTAATTTACAATACTAAACCATGAACTTAAATATTTATTTTAAAAAAACTGTATAACAACTTACCTAATTATAATATTCTTAAACAAAAAGGTATGATAATTATATCATTGAATATTAGTATGGCACACTGCTTATAAAGTAAACATTCAAGTATGAAATTATTCTAGGCATTCATATAACATTTATGTTATACTTAACTTTATTTATTTTTTTGGCACTTATCTTATTAATAAAGTCTAAAAACTAAAACTCCTCTAATTTATGAAGTCACCTTTTACAACACCCAAGGGAAGAGACGGGTTGGTATTATTCTATTAATGTGGCACCACCACACAGCACATATCATCCATCATCGTCATCATCATCAGCCTGAGGACGTCCACTGCTGGACAAATGGTTCCCCCAAGGATCTCCAACACGACCGGTGTTGTGCTGCTCGCATCCAGCGGCTGAATGCGACCTTCACCAGATCGTCTGACCACCTTGTTGGATGCACCTGGCAGACCTTATTTTAATTAAAAAGTATTTATGCAGTGAAGGCATACACTTTCGTCTTCCGGTGCGCGGCTTCCACTCAAGAACCGTTCTGCCCTAACGGCCATCGGTTCTACGGGCGATGTGCCCTGCTAATATATAGCCTCATAATAAACTAATGATTGCTATTGCTCAGCTTACAGGTCCTGCCAGTCCCCTTTGGATGTGTGCAGAGGCCACGTGTGCATGGGGGCAGAGAGCTGCGTAGTCTACTCCCCGCCTGAGTGCCCCGGCTGCGAACCCATACCACTGTGCAGGATAATCTAGTTAACCGCCTTTAGAAAATAATAATTGAATTACATAGATATTAGTAGAAAATTGTTTCATTTCACTTCTATAAGCCTACAAGAAAAATTGTGCTCGATGGAAAGCTGTATTAAAAAAAAACCGACTTAAAAAAAACACAAATAAGATAAAAAAAAACACAATCAAAAACTCACTAAAAAGCAAAAACTAAACTTAATTTACATTAATAGATAAAAATAGCATATGTATCTACATATTAATGATTATAATATCTAAACAAACAAAACCTTACTTACATAGGTTACCTACTTATAAACACGTATTTTATATTCTACAAGTACCTATACTATAACCTATTTATTACAAAATATGAATTTTTACAATGTCATAATTCTTGTCTAAACCTATTACTTACCTATTAATCTATTTATAATATTATCTGTATGTGCTACCTATCTGTCTGTTTGAAGTCGGTGCCAAGCCATAGGTATGTTGCATGCAGAGTGCAGGGTGGTGCAGCTGCGGTCGGACGCAAGGCGCGAGTGCGGGTGGGTGGGCAGTGCTCGCGCTGAGCGATTCAACCCAAAGTGGCAGACAGACACAGACACAGACGTCGTTAACGGTCGCTTTGTATGCTATTCAATTTTTTTTTTGCGTTATTGTTGTTGCTGATAGATTTCTATAGTTTGAAAGTTCCTGTTGTTGTTGTTTTCTGTGTCTTTGATAATTCTCTTTTTTTTCAAATATTATTAGGATTTCGGTTTCGTTTTTGTTACTAATTAAAATTGTATATTTTATATATAAAGGTATATTATTTTTCTTCTGTTTGTGCTTGGCACCGACTTCAAATAGACAGATATGTAGCACATACATTTAATATTTTAAATAGATTAATAGGTAACTAATAGGTTTAGACAAGAATTAGGACATAATATGTAAAAATTCATATTTTGTAATAAATAGGTTATAGTATAGGTACTTGTAGAATATAAAATACGTGTTTATAAGTAGGTAATCTATGTAAGTAAGGTTTTGTTTGTTTAGATATTATAATCATTAATATGTAGATACATATGCTATTTTTATCTAATGTAAATTAAGTTTATTTTTTGCTTTTTAGTGAGTTATTGATTGTGTTTTTGTATCTTATTTGTGTTTGTTGTGAAATCGGTTTATTTTTTTTTAAATCTTTATTTTTCTCTTTTTAGTGTTAGTAATAGGTACGTATAAAGTATAAATTTCAGTCAAGTCGCCTTTACACATTTAACGCTATCGACGAGTCACTAGAGGCAGCAACAAACGGAAAACGACCACCATCTAACGTCATTCCTGCTGATGTTAATAACTGTGGCGGGTTGATGCACGCACTGAAGTTAGGTATAGGCTCCAGAGTCATGTTAAGACGTAACATTTCAGTTATTGAAGGCCTAGTCAACGGAGCAATGGGGATCGTGTCTAAGTTTATGTGGCCTGCCCTTCCCCGTGATCAAATAGAATCAGGTGAGTTACCGGATTCAGTGTGCATAAAATTTGATGACGACGCTATTGGCACAAAAGTAAAAGACAGTGATGGGTTAGTGGCCATAGCCCCCGTATCAACAACATTCCAAGCAAATAAAGGGTACGGGGATGTTGAACTGAGAATGCTGCCGCTAATCCTCAGTTGGGCGGTAACGGTGCATAAACTCCAGGGCACCACTTTAAACAGAGCCGTGATTGACTAGGGCAAGAAATATTTTGCCAAAGGCCAAGTCTATCAACAACATTCCAAGCAAATAAAGGGTACGGGGATGTTGAACTGAGAATGCTGCCGCTAATCCTCAGTTGGGCGGTAACGGTGCATAAACTCCAGGGCACCACTTTAAACAGAGCCGTTCAGTGCCATCCAGTGCCTTCACACTTAATCGTGTGAAGGCACTGGATGGCATTGCTCTTTGCGACTTAGAGCCTAACAAAGTGCTTAACAAACCGCATGTTGAAAAAGCATTGCGCGAAAAGGAACGATTAAGATTATTATAAAAAAAAAAACTGTTATTTTCTTATATTCTCCATCCAAATTTACAAGTCCCCCTTTCTTGTACAAAATACCCCAGTAACTGTGTAAAGTGAATAATCCAAAATAAATACAAGTTAATATGGGCAAGTACAAAATTACACAACTCCTTAACCGCCAGGAGTTGAGGAATTGTACCTTCCATCATCAGCTTACCTGAATAACTTGATAGTACACAGCTAGCCTTCTATAATATAAAATATATTTAAAGAATATTCCCCTAACTATTAATCATTGAGGAGTTGTGTCTCCCATCATCATCAGATCAGCAATGTCATCAGATGCTGAGTACAAGAAGCAAATATATGATTATTTAGGAATTTAATGAAATACATAGGTAAGTGCATATAAAATATGAGGGTTTCCCTCGATTTCCCTGGGATTCTATCATCAGATCCTGACTTAGTGGCAATGGGACCACCTCAGAAGTATGCTCTTTCAAATAAATAAAGAATTTTTAAAATCGGTTCGCAAATGACGGAGATATCGCTGGACATACATAAAAAAACATACCCGTCGAACATAGAACCTCCTCCTTTTTTGAAGTCGGTTAAAAAATCATCCTATACCTAAACGTCCCACTGCTGGGAACAGGCCTTAAGACATGGACAACATCACATAAGAAGGTTGAGCCATAACCCACCACGCTGGCCCTGTGCGGCTTGGTGGGGTTAAAGTTAAAACTAAATGCTGTCTTAGAGTAAGCTCACATTGAGCCACTGGTGGCGGCCACTAGACGCGACCGCAAGCGGCGGACGAGTTTTTCCATACAATTTGTATGGCATCGGCGCAAACCGAGCATTGGAGTAACCGCGTTCGAGCCACAAGCAGCCCGTCGCCCGCACTCGCTACTAGCACAGTATAAATATAAGCTAAATTTATACTGTGCTACTAGCACATTAGTAAAGAAATGGAACAGAGACAAAGCTTCTAGGGAGCATACGAAAATTTAGTAGGGTTTGCAAAAAATAGTGAAATAAAATATATAACATTTGTGAGCTTTTTATTAGGTCCCTATGTAGACAAGATAAGTATTATGTTACAAACTGCTTACTCTAAATATATTTTTTTTCTAATTGTTGGTTTCATACATACCTACATACTACTTACATAACGTAAAGGTTTGTGTGACCTACTTAAACACTTCGCTTTAAAATAAGTATTATCTGGTTTTCATTTACTTACCTAGTAGACTCCTTGGGGTAAATAAAATATGTTTTTTTTTTCTTTTTCAGTATTATTCATAAAACGGTACAGTTAACAACAATTATAAAAGTCCAGAACTAATTATGAACACTTTTATAACTATTTACAGTTTATTCCACTTAAAACAATTTCGTAAGAAATATACGGGAGCACAAAACAAATGGCGTGCTTTGTGCGGGCCCTCCATTTGTCCACTGGCCGAGCGAGCGTTAGAGTCTGACCAACGAAACGTGACTGGAAAAAATGGCGGCAAATTCAAAAATTCTTTTGGTGTCAACAATAGTCAATAGTCAAAATATATTTATTCAATAAACTCAATTAATCAGTACTTTGAAACGTCCAAATATTTTTTAACCTACCACCCACTCTCATATACTCCGAAAAAACGACGTTGATAATTGTATTTTTTTTATTAAACTTTTTATCATATCTACTTTTTATCAAACACATAATTTGTAGTATCTATCAAAAAATAAGAATAAATTTAAGAATAATTGAAGACGCATTTGTGAAAATGAAAATACCATAACTACCTGCGCGTCGCGCACTAGACACAATAGAATTTTTAATTGTCTTTGCCGATAGTCGGCAAGTTGACCCTCAAGAGGAAAATTAATATTAACCGACTTACAAAGTAGAATAAAATAATTTTACTTGTTGGCAAAATGGGTCTGCGTTTCACTAGATAAAACTCCTTTTGTTCAAGTGATGTAATATTCTTGACAATCTCTCTAATTTTTAGTTTTGTCTCACTAGTACATGAAGTGTCTGTACGATAAACAAGAATTGGTTGGAGAGCCAACTTAGGTTATTCATTTTGAATGAAAGGAAAAAGTAAGTAAGTAACCAGAATCAACCTAGAATTCTTTACGATTGTAGTATGTAGTTTTTCAGAATAAAATGTAAAATAATAGACGAGAACATTAAAAGAAGGTACGTTAAGTATCAAAATGATAAATTCAAGTACACAAAACTAAAACAATTGTTTGACAGCTTAAAAATGTGGCCATAATAAAACTGTTGAAAATAAACCGCGTCACGTTTCGTTGGTCAGACTCTAAACCACCGGTTTTATCTAGTGACGGCGCGTACGCGACGCAGCCACAGTATAAATATAAGCTTAATATATTTATACTGTGTGTGACGCAGCGGCTTGTTTACACGCACAGCGCCGTATGCTTGTAGTAGTTTACTCGCGACGGCGCGGTTGTTCTCTGTTCCGTTTCTTTACTCAAGTTCATGTGCTATTAGTGGCTGCGTTTTGTCGCTCGCACTGCGCGCACACTCGGCCACGGCCGTGAATTCAGCCAAAAGTAGTGGCTAAGTGGCTAAGGCGACTGGTGGCAGCGACTAAGCCACTCGCGGCTGCGATCGGTTGCCGCGTCTAGTGGTTTCATTAAGCCACTAGTGGTCGCGTTAAGTGGCTGCAACTAGTGGCCTAGTGTGCGCCCGCCCTTAATTACATATTATGATGCCACAACTGGTTTCCTACGTAATTCTGAATGCCGTTTAATCGATTTTCATTTAAACGAAAACAATTGATCGATCACACAATTGAACGACGCGTTGTTGTCGTAATGACAATGAGACGTCGCGACGTCTCATTGTCATTACGAAATTTTTAATTATCCGATATATAACAAACCATCAAAACATCAATGACTATTTATGTACATGTATGGTGTACAATGTATGGTCGCGGAAATAAAATTTGGACAAATTATTTAGTAGGACAAAAGTCTGACTACAGGAACACTCACACATATTAAATCAAATTAAACGGGAGAAATCATAAGAATACTTATGCCGTTTTAGTTCAATATTATTTTTTATTTTAAATTAATTAGAAAAGAAATGTGGAGATAACAAAATTTAAATGTAACTTAGCGGCACGGAAAGTGACCCAAACCTATTTTGGTGCTTATAATTATTTTTGAAATTAAAATGCAATTAAAATTAAAAAAATTTGTTTGAATTAATGTAATTGTTATCTTTACATACTTTTTTGCCAAAAAATTAACAGAAAAATGTGATTTTAATTATTTTAAATCAATTTACAAGAAAGGGCAATTTTTGCTACAAACAATGTTAAATTTCAAACTTAAGCCCTCAGAAATTAAAACATTACACTTAAAATTAATAACGAGGGTTACCACCCCTGGCCCTGATAAGCGCCTGCATGCGATCAGGCATGCTTTGGGTAATGTTTTTTATGTCTACTTGAGGAATTTCTTCCCAGGCGGTCACCAGCGCGATTTTCAAGTTATGAAGCTTTTCTAGAGGGTTAGGATTACCTTTCACTTTTCTTTTTAGCATATCCTAGACATGTTGTCGTGAAGCGACATTTAATAAAGAAAAGATGGAGGATTTAACAAATACTTATAATACAAAATAAAATGACAAACAAAAAGTGAAAAAAAAGAAGTGAGTGAGGATGGTGAGTATGGAGGTGATGATGGTAAAGATGAAGGTTTTATCAACCTTCCTTACCTACCAACCTTATAAAAGTGAAGGGGTAGGTGCAGCTGACGTGGAGGCAGGCGAAGGTGTGGAGACAAGCGCTGAACTTAGCAGGCGCCGAAGGGCGCAGGCAAGCGAAGGCAGGCAGGCACCGACAGGCAGGCGCCGTAGGCGCAGGCAGGCGCAGTGTGGAGGTAAGCGCTGAACTTGGCAGGCGCCGAAGAGCGCAGGCAAGCAAAGGCAGGCAGGCGCCGACAGGCAGGCGCCGGTAGGCGCATGCAGGCGCAGGCAGGCGCAGGCTGGCGCAGAAAGGCAGGCGCCAGCAGGTGCAGGCTGGCGAAGGTGTAAGCAGGCAGGCGCCACCAGGCGCAGGCAGGCGAAGGTGCAGGCAGACAGGCGAGACCGGCGCAGGCAGGCGTAGGCGCACGCGATGACTGGAGGCTGTAGTCTAGACTAGTCCTTCCACTTCGGAAGCTGGTGATTGTATCTGAAGACTAGTCCTTTTGAATCAGAAGCTGAAGATAGTATGAAGACTAGACCAAGCTGGTGATCGTCTGCCTAGTCTAAACCTTTTGAATCAGAAGCTAGAGATGTAATGATTAGTCGTCGGCTGAACTTTATAAAGAAACCTCGGTTTCTGAGTTCTGCATAAATTTCAAAATAATATTTTTAAAACGCTGAAATCTAGATGGCCAAATGTAAAAATAAGAAAGTCTAAAAGTTTTGATTCAATTTTGTTGATAAGTTGCATAGCAACGAAGCAAAAATAAGTTGTCAGATACGTCAAAACGTGACCAAAAACCAATATTTAGTAAATAGAAAACAATTAAGGTGAGATAAATGTAAATATTACAAGGAAAAACGCATAATAAGATTATCGAAGTGATCCGAAACTTGTGGGATACGTAAAAGTGTCGAAAATAGTTTTCGAAATTTCGTGATTTAGATCACGTAAGTAAATGTGTTTAGATAAAGGAATTGCGATATGTGTAGTGTAGTGTGTAGTTACTAAATCTATATGTTTAGTTTCAGAAGCGAGGAAAAATAAAGGCAAATATATAAATAAGACGAATGTTTAAATATGAGATGATTACATGAAATAAAAAGATACCTGGGAAGTGGAGTCACAAAAAGGTAAAACGGTGGTTTCACCACAATGTTCTATAGGGTTCATGTTTGGGCGTCTTGCTGGCCACTGAATTTATTGAATTCCGACATCCAAAAGATAATCGTTCACGCAACGAGCTGTGTGAGGTCGAGCATTATTCTGCATTAGAAGAAATTCTTCATGACCAATGAACCCTACGTATGGCAAAACATGTTCTTGAAGAATGTCTTCGATGTATCGCATTGAATTTCGACGACCCTCCACCACCACTAACTCTGTACGTGCTTCGGAACTGCTCCCGCCCCAAACCATAACGGACCCTCCATGAAAGCTGACAGTTTGAGTAATGGTGATAGCTAGAAACCGTTCTCCATGCCTTTTCCACACACGCTGATCAGACATCAGGGGCTCTATAGGCCACTCTGCTTACATCAGTCCACAAAACTTTGCTTCACTGCTCAAGCGTCCAATTTGCGTGCTCTCTGGCAAAACGAAGTAGAGCTACACGATGCTGTTGGAGGAGTTCTGGACCCTGAGCAGGTCTTCGGGCACGTAGATTTCGTTCCTCCATTCTTCGTCTAATTGTACGCTCACTCACATTAACAGCTCTTCCAATTTGCAGGTGTTGTCGGATCTTGACCGCGTTAAGAAACCGATTTCGCAAAATTGCGAGGGCAATGAATCGATCGTCACCCGCCGAAGTGTACCTTATTCCACCAATTCCTGGCCTTCTGATATAGAGTCCGGTCTGATCGTACCTTGTCAATGCTTATCTCAAATTTGTACGCGGTACATTTAAAATATCAGCCATTTCCCGTTGAGTTTTCCCTTGATTCCTAAGCAATACAGCTTGAGTGACTTGAGCTGGAGTAATGGGCATTGTGGTATGATTCTGCAAAGGAGCATAACTACAGATTAATTTAAAAACAAAAGTAATAATATTAACTGCAAACACATTTTTTTATTTAATTAATACTCACCTTAATTTTGAATCTTAACATAGAAATGAGTTTTAAGTGTCACAAAGGCCAAGTAACGAACATGTTTTTGTAACTGCTCTCTTAAAATGACAAAAACGATCGTACTGACGAATGGTCATACAAGATTACAAGATACGACGACTTACTTACTACATATCGCATTGTTTACGTTTGGGCCACTTTCCGTGCCGCTGAGTGTATTCAACATAAAGGTATATTATGATTGTACAATAAGAGATTGTAAGAGAGTTTGATTGTTGAATACTTCGATTTGTATTTTCATCAACACGTTTTACGTAAAATATTATATTACAGCACCTACGCTTCTTATGTTTCAGCCGAATCAAAAAAGTTTAGTCAATGTGAATACAAAGAGAATTAATTCTACCGCCACGCTTTGAAATACGAACGAGTTTAATTATTGTGAAGCTCGTCCAACCCGTTTATCTGCGCCAATTCACATTGACTAAAAACGCCATCGATTGAGACATTTTAACATCAATATTTATCACACTATTATTGGACATGGGAGTTAATTAAGAGTTCCTTTGTAAACAACACGTATTGTGAGACTTCAGTGGTAGTAATAGGAGGCGAGGTAAAAAAGATCGCCTAACTGGCGATCCCAGACCCCAGCGGCAAGTGTTTTTTGTGGATTACAAAAAGAATATTTCAAGAAGTTTATTTGTAACCGTTGAGGATTTTATTGTTGTAGTTTAAATCTGTATTATTGTATTATTTTTATTACTTATTCTCAGATTATTTTTAGAAATAATATTTTAAGTTAATTTTGTTACTCCTATTTACTTATTTTATTTTTTCTGCATATTATTTGAGTTTGTTTACCAGTGGAAACTTTGTTAGCTTTTGTACTATTCCAAGAAGTGTTATCTTAAGCTGTATGTTGCCTTTGAACCAAAAAAAAAACCTACCCCTTTCTTCCGAATCCCTGTTCAGGTCCGAATAACCCCACATAACCATTCAGTGTTATGTCCTATGGTATTCTACTTTGGGGTAAAGCAGCAGATATAGAAACCATTTTCATTTTGCAGAAAAGAGCAGTAAGGTCCATATATAATCTAGGATCTCGTGACTCCCTTAAGGAGCTGTTTAAAGAAATAAATATTCTTACAGTTGCATCACAATTTATTTATAACTGTATTGTTTAGGTGCGTCAAAACAATTCTCATTTCAAAAAAAATTGCGATATACACAAACTAAATACTAGAAATAAGTATAAACTTGTAATTCCTAAATTTCGACTTCTGAAAGTTTATGGATCATTTATGGGACAAAGTGTCTTATTTTACAATAAAATCCCGAACGATGTTATAATTTTGCCCTTAGACAAATTTAAGACACATGTTAAGGATAGACTTTTAGAAAAGGGCTATTACACTGTAAGCGATTACATCAATAACAAAAATGCATGGAATTAACATTCCTCTAGTTTCGCACACATTGTTCTAATGCGTTCATAGTGCCCGAGTAAAACTTTTAGATCCACTTTTGTTTTATCTTTTATTTTATTATATAATTGTTTTATGAATATTGACTTATTATAAGCTTATTAGAAGATCAATGACTATGTTGCAGACAAAAATGCATGGAAATAAGTCTACTCTGTACTAGTGTTTATTATTAGTATTTTTAGTCTATTATTAACTATTCTCTCATTCAATTATTATGAATTGTTGAAATTATTTAGTTTAGTTATTATCAATTTTATTGATGCGTACAAATTGTACTTAATTATGTTTAATAAATTATACCTACTTAATTAGATCTATGACACTGTAAAGTAACATTGTTACTTAGAGGGAGAAAAAAGTAAGGCCTCCTGAGTTTCTTGCCAGCTCTTCTCGGTCGAAGGCTCTCCCAAAATCCGAACTGGTGGTAGATTGGTTAGGTAGGTAGATTAGGTAGGTAGATTAGGTAGGTAAAGTAGATTATGGTCTGTGCCAGCTAAATGTGCATGAAGGGTCATTTACCCCACTTGTACCAGTGGGGTGCTGCAGTTTAGGTACGTTCGGCCGGCGTGTCTCCCAGGAAGGCCGCCTAGGCGTATGACAGTAAAGGTTGCCGCTCGGCTCGCACGCTCCACGTCGCGCGTCGTCGCTTAAGGCCAGGGGCCCGGGTCTGCTAGTTTGTGGGTGGCGTGGTTGAGTCGCGGTTGTGTCGCGTTGTGGTTGTTTGGCACATTTGGTATTCTTAAATGGTGGCGGATGGTGGGGGGAGTGGGAAGTAAAGAGCATGAACTCACATGAGATTCGTAGTGTCAGACAGTACTTACGATATCGAAGCACAGTTTATTGAAGCTTTATATTTACGAGTATAATTACATCCAATCCGTTTTTGAATTAAAGAACCAACATAAATGAAATAAATCTTTAATTCTTGGAAATATATGGGGTGACTGCTAGAGGCCGCGTGGGGCTTCGGGGGCTGGTCGGGTCGGGTGTTTTGAACATGACAAAGATGACAAAAAGGAATTCGTGTTTTTTTTCATTTTTAATTAAATAATTCTTTTTGTGGATTTTAATTGGATAGTCTTTGTGTTTATTTGAGTATCTAATTTATTTTAAAGCAATAACATAAGAAAAGTAAATGGAAAACAATTATTTACAACGCGCGGGCAACGGCCGGCCGGTCGACCGTCTGTTGACCCGTTCGCGTCAGCTGGGCGATAAGTACCTACGTTAATCTGCAATGATACCATTTTTGTCATGTTTAAGACGCTTGACCTGATCGGCCCTTGAGGTTTCTTGCGGTTTCTGGCAGTCACCTTATATAATATAAACTTTGTTTGCTTTTCTTTTCTTAAAATATTCGGCCACTTTAAAAATGACTGTCTTGATTATCTCGTGATAATGCACGACCCATTTTGGATATTTTATCTCATGTGCGTCTGACACACTAGTTGCCGCCGTGAGCGATGACGGCAGAATAACTAAATGGAGCAACTGTTTCGCCCCCCCGCCTCGCCGCTCGCGTGCCCGGGGCGCGGTGCGGCGGTGGCGGTCAGACTATAATACATACTTTTTTTTCCAGAATTTAAAGCATTATTTTCTATGTCTTAGATGGTTTGAAAAACTCAAAGCGCGACCTATCTAGCCTTAACTCGTAAACCCTACGCGCGCGCGTAAACCCTGCGCTCCTGACGGACGTCAAATCGATATCGAGTCGGCTTTGCTTAACGGAATATGAACGCTCGGTTCACGCGATGGGTTTCGGTTTCGCGTGGGGGTCGTTGGAGGGTGAACCTTCTGTACGGAAGTAATATTAGTTATTCTGTGCTTGTACCAAGACGAAAAACGAAACAATTTTAAAACACACATATTTATGCTTATTAATTTTTGACGTTTTCTATTTGATAAGATATTTGAATGATTAAAAATGTCAACCTTATTGGTTAGGTACTAATGTTTTCCAAAACTCATTTCAACCGTTACTTTATTTTACTTTAAAAACTCAGTTATTTCCTAGAAATTACTTACCACAATATCAATACGATAATTGGAAATCACATTTAATTTTATTCCTTAAAGTAATACCTTAAGTTAACAATTCATTGTGATTTATCATTCTTCACCTTTCATCCTAAAAAAAAAACGATAAATTACCTATAAATATTAGCCGTTTGTGTCGCTAGGGGAGAGACACTTGCCCGCTATTTTTGTCTCGTACCAGGATACGTTTGTTTACACAATTCTATGACCACGGCTTAAATTTCGGTTCGACGCGATTCTGTTTCGGCGTGCAGTGGTACTGGGGGTAGCGATGCGCATTTTGTCTGGCACAGACTATAGCTCGTTAGATTAGTTGTTAAGTCTTAACTATAAGTTAGTTAACTGTTTTTTTTATTATTATTATTATTGACGTCAATAAGTGCCTGTAAAGGTTTACATTGAATAAATAATTTGACTTTGACTTTGACTTTGACTTTGACTTTGATTTTGATTCGTGGCACCCCTGGCGCTGTAGTAATCAGAAATCAGTTTTAACAAGATGAAAAAATAATGACGACCTCTTTAATAGTGAACTGTCACCACCGCCTATATGGACATCAGCAATATCAGGGGCCTTGCCATCAAGTCTTAGGCTCGTGTTCTAAACCCAAACTCAAACTCAAAACTCTGCTTGAGTACAATTAGAAAGGGATGGCGACATATGCGATGAATAACACCATCCCTTTCTAACTGTACTCAAGCTAAGATCTAGTGTAAGTTTGGTTTTAGAATACGAACCTTAGAGCAGTAAGTATTACTTTAATATTAATATGCAAAATTCGTTTGGGAATGTTGCTTTTGCATCATGCGTTTCCGACCAGAAAGAAATCTCCTTACAGCCCTTAACACAATCACTGCCCAATACACGGCGCCGTGGGTTTTCAATTGTTTTAAAAGTGTCTAGTTTTGTGGCAGTCAATATGTTAAAAGAGTTTTTCGAATGGAAATTCGTAGGAAACAAGCTCATCCCACAATTTGATGGTGCATATTTGATCCACATCAAACTCTAATGTATAACGATATAAAGTACCCTGAAAAATAATTAATGAGACAGCCAAATTAATCCTGCTACCGTGAAACATCGACAACGCCAAGCTTACAAAAGCGAAATATAAAATTGAATCTTATTACAACAGCATAGAGACGAAAATACTACGAAATGGCACAGTTGTTTTATCTCTAATCCTGTCACAACACCCATTTTAAATTAATTAATTCTAATGAGTCTGACAATACAGTCATTGTTTTAATACTCGTATAAAATCCTTTAACCTCCTCTCACTTCTATTTTACGGCATTCATCTACTTACTTATAGAATACTATATTCAGACTGAAAATCGCTTTGTAGAACCGGTTGAGCGGAACACTAATTCACCAGAACAACAGGTAGACTTTAATATTCAAAGAACTTTTTTTTAACGTGACACGTCAAAGTGACTACATCATGCCTAATGTTAAGCAGCCGATGCAGTCCAAAATAAAAAGAGCGCTCCTCACCGTGTTGTTACACGGCACGGCACGGTAACAAGCGGCGGTACAGCACGGTAACAAGCGCACCCATTCATGACGGCCTGCATAAATGCCGTTTCATGCCCCGCTTAAAAGACCTGGGATCTGGTAAAGGCGGAAGAAAGCACTAAGGGAAGCAATGTTCCTACGTAGCTTTAACGGCTCCAGACTGGTCGTAACGTCATCGTTACCGATAATACGGACAGCACGTCTTTGCAACCTTAGTCAGTCCCAAAGATGACAGCAATACTCCACGCAGGAGCGAACCTGAGTCTTATACAAAAGACAACGTTGCTCAGGCGTGAAGAACCGCTTCACTCTGTTCAGGATTCCGAGTTTACGTGAGGCTGTGGTTATAATGCTCTCAATATAGCTCTTCGGGTTGAGATCGCTATGTATGTCCATACCTAAGGGACTGAGACCAGTCTGGATGGGTAATAGGTTGCTCTGGAAGGAGGGTTGGGCGAGGAATGCGGACTTTTTAGCCGTGACAGCGCAGACCTGTGTTTTTTTGGCATTTAACTGGACCAGGTTATTAGAGCCCCATTTATAAATGCGGCCTAACTCCTCGTCCAGCTCAATGACAATCTTCCGTCTAGACTCCACTACATCTGCTTGCTTTGCGACAGGGTGACCCAAATAACGCCGATGTACTGTACGGTCGTCTGCATAGCAATGAATGTTACCCAAGGATAACATGTCATTGATATGCAGAAGGAACAGCGTGGGCGATATTATAGCACCCTGCGGCACTCCGGCGTTCACCTGCAGAAACTGTGAGGCACTGCTTTCGCAGAGTACGCGAATGCTGAGCTCATGCAGGAACCCGGCGACCCAATCGCATAGGCGAGGTGGCAAGCCGTATGACGAAAGCTTGGAGAGAAGCGAACGATGCCAAACTCGATCGAAAGCCTTGGAGATATTCAGGCTAACAGCCAGTGCTTCTCCGTGCTTGTCCATTGCTTCACCCCACAGATTTGTTATGAAAGCCAGGAGATCACCCGTTGATCGTTTCGGTCTAAACACGTATTGTCGATCATGAATCAAGGAGTAATCTTGTAGGTAGCGAATGAGTTGCCTGTTTATGATTCGCTCAAAAACCTTGCAAATAAAGTTGAGCTACCATGGAACTTATCTAGCCCGCCGAAATAAATCAAAACCATCTTAATGTTTTACTTTGAAAGCTAAAGATCTTTATTGTTAGTAAAAATATTTAGATCGGATGCTTAACGTGTTAACATTGAATCGGCGCCTTTTGGCTTTCAATGTAACAAATAAAGATGGTGTTGATTAATTTCGTCGGGCTGGCAAAGTTCCACGGTAGCTCAACTGGAAAGAGCACCTGGCTCGGATTGCCATCCTGGATTGTATCCTGCTCGTGGATTTTTTTTCGACACTGTCTTTCTCAATTTGTAATTTGTTTGCAAACAAAATTTGCGTTATAATTATATAAACAATAACATTATAAGTTTTAGTATTTATACAAACACTTAACATATAAAATAAAGCCTGATCAGTTGTGTCTATTATACAAGACACAGGTGCGATCTTGCGTGGAGTATTGCTCTCACCTTTGGGACGGCTCCGCAAAGTACCTTCTCGATGCCTTGGACAGATTGCAGCGACGCGCTGTGCGCATTATCGGCAATGCAGAGGTCACCAAAACTCTCGAGCCTTTGCAATTGCGTAGAGATATTGCGTCACTCAGCGTCTTTTACCGTTTAAGTATACAATGGCGAGTGCTCTGAAGAACTCTTTGACCTCATCCCTCCGTCTCCCTTCCTCCAAAGGAGTACGCGTGCTGCTCTCCGGAGTCACCAATTCACAGTCTCTAATATTCCATCACGCACAAAGAAATTTGGTGACTCTTTTCTTTGTCGCATCTTTGTCCAAAAGATGGATTAGTCTACCAGCACACGTATTCCCTCCTACCTATGATATAGGGTCCTTCAAACGAGGCGTGAAGAGGCACTTTGTGGGCCGGCAGAGTGAAGGTGACTGATGCTAGGTCTCTTACGCTGCACCAGTTGTCCTCGCGCCTGGGCTTCACTTCAACATAACATCAGGTGGATGGGGTCATTTGCCGGGCTTAACATATATAAAAAAATAACATTAAAATTGTTCATTATGTTATTTATGCCTAACATAACATAAACACAATTATAAATAATTGGAAGAAATTGATAATCACAAGTTTACTAACAATTGAACTTCTATTGCGTCTGGCTTTACGGCAGCTGTGAGCTCTTATTACGGTAGGTACGAATCAAAATTATAAAATTTTAACTCACTAACTACTCGTATGATACAATGATACGAGCTTAGATGAATGATTGGACTCGATTGGACTCGCTTGACAGCGAGACCAATCATTCATCTAAGGATACGAGTATTTTTTGTAGAGTTTGTTATTTTTAAGATTTAGCTTACAACTATACTTCTTTCGACGACCTCCTTGGTCGAGTGGTTTGCACACCGGTTTTCACGGTGTCGCCATCTCTGAGATCCAGGGTTCGATCCCCGGTCGGGTCAATTTAGATATTAATGTTTTTATAAATTGTTTCGGGTCTGGGTGTTTTCTATGTATAATAAGTAAGTATTAAAGTATTTTAAGTATGTTTATCCGTTTTCCAGTAACCATTTAACGAGTTTCATAACGAAGCTTCTCTTAGGCTAGATAATTGGTGTGAATGTAGGAAAGTTTATTTATATTTATTTATTTATTCTCAAAAGAGTGGGAAATTACATAATGTTCCACTGCTGAGTAAAGATCACCATCATTGAAAATAAGTCTTATCTACAATATGCTAATAGGTATTGACTTAATTACGGCAGATAAAATGTTTACAAAAAAAAAAATCAACCAGTCTCAGGAAGCTCGAGTGGGATTCGAAACCACGACTTTTGGATTGCCGGTCCATTGCTCTAACCGCCTATTTTTTTTCTAGTAAACATTTTATCCGTTATCTATATAGCATTGTGAATGAAAAATTTCAAAGGCGATTAGAGTCTTCAACGACCTTGGACGTTTGAGCTCACCGCCCCTCGCGCCAATAACGCATCCCGCACGAAAACACCGGTCAAAGAATACACGGGCGTAGAATGTACATAAGCGCACTCCATACATTACTGCCTATTACTTGAGTTTGAATTGATGAAACTAACGAGGTACTTCTAAAATGTAGCTTAAGATGTCGGTGTACGTAAGTAATTATAATCCAAAGTTGAATTAGTTTGATTGGAGCAAGCGACGTATGTTATTATTTGACAATTCTGGCATTCTGACCGGTCGCATATTTTTTCTAAAGAGAAGCCCACGATCAATTCTGTGCTATTTGATTATTTCTATACTTACTTAAATAGATGCCAAAAATATACTTAATGTCTAAAGCGTCGCATTACCGGGATATATTCAATTAAAAATTTACATTTTGACACGTCGTCGTCAACTTTTTTAGATTTTATTTTTATTTTATTCTGATTACGACACTAATGTGGTGTGGAAGAAGATGTAGTGAGGTTGAGATGGTTTGCACATTTAGAAAGGAATTGATGAAAAAAGATTGACTGAAAGGATATCTAAAATGAGTGTCCGCATTTACCAAAAAGAGGTACAGAGGTAAGAGTACAAAGAGGTACTTAAGACACTTCTCACTTTAGATGTAAAAAGCCAGTGGGCCAGACGGAATTCCAGCAATTGTTCTGCGGACTTGCGCGCCTGAGCTGTCTCCAGTTTTAACACGCCTATTTCGACTCTCTTTAAAGGCTGGCCTTGTTCCTAGAGCTTGAAAGTCTGCTTATGTGCAACCGGTTCTGAAAAAAGGTAGCTGATCTGACCTTACCAACTATCGACCTATCGCTATCACGATAAATAAATGTTTGGAACGTGTTTTAAACAACAAGCTCCTTGCATACCTAGAAATGAACGATCTCCTTAGCGAACTACAATTCGGATTTCGTCCGGGGCGGTCTACGGGAGATCTACTAATCTATGCAACACATCTGTGGAGTGAAGCTATTGAAAAGCACGGTGAAGCCCTTGCCGTGCCTTTAGACATTTCTAAGGCTTTTGATATGGTCTGGCATGCGAGCTTACTTAACAAACTTCCAAGTTATGGGATCCCCGTTGGTTTGTGAATTTGGATACATGATTTTTTGAGGGAACGATCGATTCGAATGGTCTTCGATGGCCAATCTTTCGATGTAATGGCAATAGATGCCGGGGTACCTCAAGGGTCCGTTCTGTCTGCGACGCTTTTCCTGCTGCACATAAATGATTTGATGAAACCCGATATTATTGGGTATGCAGATGACAGCACAGTTGTGGACAGATACTTTCCAATGCACGAGCTACCAAGGACGAAACTCATGCCCTGAGAGTGTGAATAAACAAATTGGGCAAATCTGCAATGGCAGACCTTGGCGAACTTATAAGGACCAAGTCGGAGAAGTCCTAAAGGAAGGCCAGGTCAAATCACCACTAACCGACGAGCGTGTATGAAAGGTCTGATGACAGTACGATAGGCAGAATGTGTATATCTAGATCGTAGCAAATGGAAATCTGTGGTCTCTGCCCATCCCTACAGGAAAAGGGAAAAATGTATGTATGATAATCATTTCATAAGAGAAACACGTAAATTAAAATTCAGGGTGAAACTTTTGAATCGAGTCACCTGGATTGGGGGTGGCGAGGGGGGAATAGGGGGAAGGGGGAGGAGTTTCGCCCCACTTACCCCCCCTGCCGCAGACAAGTAGTCTTTAAATTAAGTTAATTTTTTAAAAATATGGAAATTTCCAAAAACGTCGTTTTTGGCGCTTCGCCGACCGCTCCCGCGGCACGCTCGGTTCGCTCGCTCGGCTCACGCGTTTTTGGTCAACATACTAACCTAACTTCCTGATTACCCCTATTAATAATTCCTAAGCCCCCCTCCCTCCCGCTTTGGTTCTGTTACTATGGCAGCTAAAATGTTATTAAACCTTTATTTAACAACCTCTTAGACCCCCACAGTGTTAGTTTCTTCAAATTCAGGCAACTCGATCCAAAAGCCAACCCAAATTCAGTAAACTTTTTATCATAAATAATCTGTATTAAGGTGCTTGTTTCTTCGATTGACTTTTTGGAAGCATTTTGATCTAGATATACAAGTACAATAAAATTTCGTCAAACGTCTATAAGCTTGTTATTTTTAAGATTTAGCTTACAACTATACTTCTTTCGACGACCTCCTTGTTCGAGTGGTTTGCACACCGGTTTTCACGGTGTCGCCATCTCTGAGATCCAGGGTTTTCCAGTAACCATTTAACGAGTTTCATAACGAAGCTTCTCTTAGGCTAGATAATTGGTGTGAATGTAGGAAAGTTTATTTATATTTATTTATTTATTCTCAAAAGAGTGGGAAATTACATAATGTTCCACTGCTGAGTAAAGATCACCATCATTGAAAATAAGTCTTATCTACAATATGCTAATAGGTATTGACTTAATTACGGCAGATAAAATGTTTACAAAAAAAAAAATCAACCAGTCTCAGGAAGCTCGAGTGGGATTCGAAACCACGACTTTTGGATTGCCGGTCCATTGCTCTAACCGCCTATTTTTTTTCTAGTAAACATTTTATCCGTTATCTATATAGCATTGTGAATGAAAAATTTCAAAGGCGATTAGAGTCTTCAACGACCTTGGACGTTTGAGCTCACCGCCCCGCGCGCCAATAACGCATCCCGCACGAAAACACCGGTCAAAGAATACACGGGCGTAGAATGTACATAAGCGCACTCCATACATTACTGCCTATTACTTGAGTTTGAATTGATGAAACTAACGAGGTACTTCTAAAATGTAGCTTAAGATGTCGGTGTACGTAAGTAATTATAATCCAAAGTTGAATTAGTTTGATTGGAGCAAGCGACGTATGTTATTATTTGACAATTCTGGCATTCTGACCGGTCGCATATTTTTTTTAAAGAGAAGCCCACGATCAATTCTGTGCTATTTGATTATTTCTATACTTACTTAAATAGAAGCCAAAAATATACTTAATGTCTAAAGCGTCGCATTACCGGGATATATTCAATTAAAAATTTACATTTTGACACGTCGTCGTCAACTTTTTTAGATTTTATTTTTATTTTATTCTGATTACGACACTAATGTGGTGTGGAAGAAGATGTAGTGAGGTTGAGATGGTTTGCACATTTAGAAAGGAATTGATGAAAAAAGGTTGACTAAAAGGATATCTAAAATGAGTGTCCGCATTTACCAAAAAGAGGTACAGAGGTAAGAGTACAAAGAGGTACTTAAGACACTTCTCACTTTAGATGTAAAAAGCCAGTGGGCCAGACGGAATTCCAGCAATTGTTCTGCGGACTTGCGCGCCTGAGCTGTCTCCAGTTTTAACACGCCTATTTCGACTCTCTTTAAAGGCTGGCCTTGTTCCTAGAGCTTGAAAGTCTGCTTATGTGCAACCGGTTCTGAAAAAAGGTAGCTGATCTGACCTTACCAACTATCGACCTATCGCTATCACGATAAATAAATGTTTGGAACGTGTTTTAAACAACAAGCTCCTTGCATACCTAGAAATGAACGATCTCCTTAGCGAACTACAATTCGGATTTCGTCCGGGGCGGTCTACGGGAGATCTACTAATCTATGCAACACATCTGTGGAGTGAAGCTATTGAAAAGCACGGTGAAGCCCTTGCCGTGCCTTTAGACATTTCTAAGGCTTTTGATATGGTCTGGCATGCGAGCTTACTTAACAAACTTCCAAGTTATGGGATCCCCGTTGGTTTGTGAATTTGGATACATGATTTTTTGAGGGAACGATCGATTCGAATGGTCTTCGATGGCCAATCTTTCGATGTAATGGCAATAGATGCCGGGGTACCTCAAGGGTCCGTTCTGTCTGCGACGCTTTTCCTGCTGCACATAAATGATTTGATGAAACCCGATATTATTGGGTATGCAGATGACAGCACAGTTGTGGACAGATACTTTCCAATGCACGAGCTACCAAGGACGAAACTCATGCCCTGAGAGTGTGAATAAACAAATTGGGCAAATCTGCAATGGCAGACCTTGGCGAACTTATAAGGACCAAGTCGGAGAAGTCCTAAAGGAAGGCCAGGTCAAATCACCACTAACCGACGAGCGTGTATGAAAGGTCTGATGACAGTACGATAGGCAGAATGTGTATGTCTAGATCGTAGCAAATGGAAATCTGTGGTCTCTGCCCATCCCTACAGGAAAAGGGAAAAATGTATGTATGATAATCATTTCATAAGAGAAACACGTAAATTAAAATTCAGGGTGAAACTTTTGAATCGAGTCACCTGGATTGGGGGTGGCGAGGGGGGAATAGGGGGAAGGGGGAGGAGTTTCGCCCCACTTACCCCCCCTGCCGCAGACAAGTAGTCTTTAAATTAAGTTAATTTTTTAAAAATATGGAAATTTCCAAAAACGTCGTTTTTGGCGCTTCGCCGACCGCTCCCGCGGCACGCTCGGTTCGCTCGCTCGGCTCACGCGTTTTTGGTCAACATACTAACCTAACTTCCTGATTACCCCTATTAATAATTCCTAAGCCCCCCTCCCTCCCGCTTTGGTTCTGTTACTATGGCAGCTAAAATGTTATTAAACCTTTATTTAACAACCTCTTAGACCCCCACAGTGTTAGTTTCTTCAAATTCAGGCAACTCGATCCAAAAGCCAACCCAAATTCAGTAAACTTTTTATCATAAATAATCTGTATTAAGGTGCTTGTTTCTTCGATTGACTTTTTGGAAGCATTTTGATCTAGATATACAAGTACAATAAAATTTCGTCAAACGTCTATAAGCGACATAAACTTAAAATTATTATTATAAGATTATGGTTCATAATTAGTGTCCACGCGCGAGGCACACACCACAACACAATCATCTCGTCTGACTGCACTACTCTCTAAGCACACTAATCCAAAAATATACAGTCTCAACGCACACAGACAAAGAGAAAACAAGTTTTATCGTCCGTAAAAATCTGGTAGCGAGTGACACAGCCTTCCCGTCTGAACCCCAGCGGACGACTGCGGGCGGCCCACGCCCGCGCAGCTCTGCAACTAAACGTTCGGAATTCCTGTTTTTCGTAATTTTTGAATTAAAATGTTGTTCGATTCACAAAATTAATGTTGTATTTAAAGATTGTAGGATTCTCAATTTGTCAGTATAAGAATAGTTACATTATCATAGTCGTTTAGGAGGAGTAGGGAATTTAAGTCAAAAAACGCTGTCACGTAGTTTTTTTTAAAATATACAATACAAAGACATAAAGAAAAAACCAATGTACCACCTCAAGTCATTGAACAGATGTTTCACATATATTTTTTTCAACTTTTTCTGGCCAGCCATTAATGAGGAGTAGGCTTTACAAAATGCACAATTTTCGGAAATTGAGGGATCTAATCGCGCACTTATCAAATGTGGTGAGGTGGTCACTAACCCGGGCTAGTCTTTGAAAAATCCGTAACACACTTTGCCCGACCTGTGATTGAGCACTGAGGGCCTACTTTCTTTCTCCGAATCAAAATTTCGACCGATTTTCGTTGGCTATTGACAGCGGTTTTCATTCCTACCGAAATTTCGTTCATTCAAAATAGGTTTGGCATTTTAGATTATTAATTTTCAGATTTTTTTTTGCAATTTCAAAGATAATGAATAGAAACCGATTTATATAGTAAACGAAAATCGGCAGAATTTTGTTTCGGAGAAAGAGAGTACGCCCTCTGGACCTCCCGGTTATATAGGGAAGCGCGCTTAGACACTCGGCCACCGAGAAGTTGACAGAAATATCTATTCCCAGAAATCACGTTTCGGTGAATCTTCAGTTCGCAGAATTTACGGCTCGCTTGAATAGCCGATGCAACTATTCAAGAATACATATGTAACGGACAGATTAATCGGTGTTCAATTAATGGTTAGGTACGTAGAGAACGAACAAGTTAATTGTAACTATTAGTTTCGGAATCAATTAGGGATTGGAATTTGTATTACTGATTGATTTGATAAACAATAGGGCGATACCTAGGGACACGAAAAAAGTATCGATACTTTGTGGTATCGAGTACTTTCCTTTCGATACCGATACTTTTGTACTCGATACTTTGTTGTCGATACTTTTACTCATATGAGTACTTTTTGGCAAGTATCGTTTAGAATAAATCTTTGATAACTGAAGACATAAAACATAGGTTTGGTTGACCTACCTACGCTGATGAAAAGGCTGTCATTCGATGCGCATTAGGCATAGGCCTAGGGATAGCGATTCTTTTAAAAAAAAATATCGATTTTTACATCGATTCAAATCGCAATCTAATTAATCGATTCACAAACAAATTCAAGACTTAAAAGATCGATCTCTTAAAATTCTATTTATTTTAGAGTTTGTATTCACAATATTGCTTTAATTTATTAAAAAGAAGCGAAGCAAACTAAGCACACAGCCATGTTGTGAGTTTCTAAGTAATTTAGCGGAAAACTATTATTTCTGTACATTACATGTGTTTGAGTACGTTCAACTAGCTGTAAATCATTTTATGGTCCTTAACAAAACTGAAAAAATCTAATTTCGATTTTCTATGTTGAAATATCGATTCACTGGATTGATTGAGTACTACAAATCGATCTACAAAATCTAAAAGTACTCGAAACCTTGAGTATCGATACTTTTGTTTCGATACCCAAGGTATCGAGTACTTTTTTAGGGCCTATCTATTATGGATGGCGATCAGAGATTGATTAATCGAAGAATACTTTTTTAGGGCCATAGATAGGCCCTAAAAAGTACTCGATATCTTGAGTATCGATACTTTTACGAGTACAATACTTTTTATTCGATACTACTCATGAGTACAGTATCGATACTTTCTATTCGATATCGTGTCCCTAGCGATACCACATCCGCTTGAGTTTGATTGTATACGCTTACAATGTGAGTAAAAGAAAATTTTAGCCGCGGTACTTAAGCAACGAATAAAAAATGTTACCATCGCCTTCTAGGAAATTACACGTTTGCTACAGCGCCCTCTCTTGATAAAAAACTGAAGCTGCTATTTACGTAATTATAAAGTTTTACTTAATGTTACGAATTGATTGGTATTGATGTTTAAATTAACAAGTAGCTTCTATAAAGGATAGATATTCACACCATGTAAGCATAGCAGCAGCATAGCAGCTTGCGTGTTATTGTATACAAATAAAAGAAAATCTTAGAAAATATTAGCCGTCGTATTTACGTAGGTAGCGGTTAAATAAGTTACCATCGCCTTCTAGGAAATGATACGTTTGCTACAGCTCCCTCTCTTGATGAGTAGATGAAGCTGCTATTTACGTAATTTGAAAGTTTTAATAATTGTCACGAATTTGATTGTTATTGATTGTTATGGATGGGCAGCTGTAAATGATAATTAGTCATACAATGTAAGCATAGTACGAACGGAATAATAATAGGAGATATAAAACTTACATGGCAATCGTGGTAAACTTGTAAATGTTTTATGGTCGGACAACGTATTTTATTGTTCCTCCGAAACGGCTAAGCCCACGTGAATGGTGTTTATGTAGAATTATGGTAGACATAACGCCCGACGTGGTGGTGTAGTCAAAATTAGCCGCGCGGAATTATTGTAATCTGCACGTAGCATTGTTTAGGAATAATTCTCACATAAACTAGACTAGCGCTCTAAGATATGCACTTGCTTAGATGTGTTATAACCAGTGGTCGGAGTAGGTATATTGATTTTAGATACTTGCGTCATGATATCATAACATGGACATGCATTTCTTCCGGAATGTACCGGAGTTTCCAAAAATTTGGTAAATAGAGTAATAAAATAAAAAACCATATGTAAGCAAACAAAATTGTTTATTGTTAATACAAATAATCATTATTACAGTTTTATTAAAAATAATTATTTTTAATCCTCATCGGTTACAAGTTCTACATTTTGATTTTCTGTCTCTATACAATTAAAATAAATAACTATAATTTTTTCAATATTTTCTAATATTAAGCTATTTCTTTTAACATCTAAGATCCATTTGTAAGTGGAAAATGATCGTTCAACATCTGTAGATGTCAATGGAGCGAATTTGAAATAAAGTTTCTGATTATTTGCTAAGCTTTTTTCAATACTCTCGCTGTATTCTCTAATTGTATCTAAATCTGGATTTCGTTCCATAACTGATTCTATTTTATTTTTTATATTCTCATTATTGCACTCGTTAAGCGTAGCCCTTACTTGATCAAATACTAAAAGTGAATCAGCTAGAGATAAATTTTGTTTTTGTAACTCTTTTAGGGCTAGTAGTATAATAGAGTAATTTTCTTCAATATATTTTAAATCATTTTCTAAATTTTGTTTTTCCAAAATGTTTTTTGCGTTTCGTATGGCTATAGCATCAGAACTGCTCAAGCAGGATAAAACTTCTTTTATTTTATCTAAATGTTGAGCGTAGTAAGATGCTGCCTGTAACCAAGTACCCCATCTGGTAATGACTGGTTGCGGAGGCAACGGTAAGTCAGGATATTTTTCTTTTAAAATGTTTACCCTACTAGGAGCCTTTAAAAATACTTTTTTAACATTTGATATAAGAATATCAACATCGTTGTATTCTGACCTTATCTGCTCACTTACACGATGAAGAGCGTGCGCCAAACATGTCACATGCTTCATTTCAGGTAAGTAATGTTTTAAATTTCGCCCTGCAGATAGCATGTACGCTACACTGTCAGTGCAAAGCATTAAAATATTGTCAACTTTCGCTTCAAAAGTGTTTTGCCATAAATTTTCTAGACATTGCAGTACAAATTGTGTTATTGTTTGTCCATTTACTGCTGTTAGCATTTTACAAGCAATCAAATAAGGCCGGCCTGCACTATTACTAGGATGCAATGGTTTTATTAGGAAATTGACTATGTATCGACCAAAAATGTCTGTTGTCTCATCCAGCGATATCCATAGTTTCTCATTTTTATTAGTTTCATAAATCGAATTGATTTTACTCCTATAAAACTTCTCCAAATAAACTTTTCGTAACTGTGATTCGTCAACCACTTTACGATTGGTACAAACGCAACAACAAGTACTGCACATATATTTCTGAAAAAACTCTTTGAACGCTGGATTTTTCATTTGCGACCAAGGAATATTGCATAGAATCAGGAACTTAATGAGGTCGAAGTAAAATTCCTCTTGCGGTCTCTTAAATTTTCCTTGATGTACAGCGCCTTCAATGTGTTTGGTAATGTTGCCTCTATTCACAGCTTTCAAATGACTTTCACACTTTGTACAGTATATAGTGCCACTAGCGTTATCGTAAAGTAGCTCAGGATAGTGCAATAACCACTTTTGCACTGTTTCAGCCTTGACCTTTGCCATATTTATTTATATCTCACCTAAAACAATGATTTAAATTTACAATATATACATACACAACTGTAAAGTCGATAATGAAATTCTGTTTCATATAAAGTGTTTTTTTTAACTGAAGCGGTGATAGCCCTGCGGTGTGCGTACCGGACTCTCATGCGCTGTGATGATTGCTATAAAGTGATTTTTTTAACTGTTTCCAAGTTCTAAAACCTTCTTAAATAGTGAAAATAATTAAAACTTACCCGTACAAAAACAACTTCAAATGGGCCCAATCCAAGAGTAATAAATCGATGTCCGTAGTTATAAGCCAAATTCGTCGTTTTAAGTAGATTTCAGAAGACAGTAAACAAGCCAGGGTCAAGTCAAGATATTCACAACACATAAAATAAGCGCACTCCACGAACCGAAATAAGTGAGTGAGCCACTTGGTCTGGATGTCGGTGCGAGCGCATTGTTTTCGAACAAACAGTCAATGAGTCATCCTGGATACTTGATTCTAATTGGTCAGATGCGTTGAGCATAGAGATAAGAGGACAAAAGACCCTGTTTGCCGGATGTCGTGTGTTGAAATGAATATTATTATTATATCATTTTATACATGCTTAGGCTTTTACTCCAACACTTTTACTACAACAAGGTTTTTACACACCAGTCATTTTTTACTATTAAATTCTGGTCATCTACGCCACTAGCAGCATAGCGTTGAGAGTATTGATACATTTTTAACTAGTTTCATGTAATAATTTCGATGTTTCGGTATTTTTATCATAATAATCCGGAAACTCGGAGGAGTATCCATATTAACATATACGTTTGATGTCAGTGACCTTAATTCAATATACCTACTCCGACCACTGGTTATAACGAATCGCATACGCAAATATATTTTAAGATAGGTGTTTGCGCCACAGCGCAACGGAATAGAGTGCATATTAGAATGCACTAAGCCGTCGCGCCGCCATGTTGACGGCCGGCGCCGCGCAGAGTTAGTGGCATTTGAGATCTCAAGACGAAATCACGCGTCGCGCGCCCTTGAACTCAGCCTTCGAAATAAGCAGTACCACTCATAGCATATGTGTAAACTTACGCCTAACGAACTGCCCTAGTGAATAGTTTCGTGTAGTGACTGTGCGCCAGTAAACCAACCTACATCGCCGCCCTCAAGCCTCGCCGCCCGTGGTCAGCTCGCCCGACGGTTCCTGACTCATCATCCCTGTAAGTACTTCCTTCCTTCAGCCTTCCTGCCTTCAGCCTTTAACCCCGTCGCATGTTGGTGCCTTAAGCGCCAACATTTCTGGTCCTTCGAGCGCGGAATACCTCTAAATTTCATGGTCTTTCGACCATAATCAGCCCCAAATCAGCCCTTAACTTTGATTAATTAATTACAGTCCACTAATAAATAATTGTTTCCGCCCATATTCTTATTCTATTTCAAAATCTTATATCTAATTCGTGCCATCATTTCTAAATTCATTTGTTCACATAACTTTACCCTGTCCCAATAAAAATTTGATGAGGTAGTTATGAATCATTTGTGTTAGTATACCTGGCCAACGTACACTTATATTATTTTATTTTTATTGTTGATTTTGTGTATGCAATCGAAAGTGTGATGCAATGTTGTAATGTTGTTGTGATTTGAGCGAGCTAGTGTACTAATTGTGTAATACTTGTACCTACCTATAAGATCGTTGTCTAATGATACATTAAGTTTAGTAGTTAAATTATTGCGTTACGTTTGCGTTTTACGTTTATCGGTTGCACATATAACTTTGAGTACGTATAACACACCCGCGTCTAGACGACGATATTGTTGTTTTTCCCGTTTTATTTTTTAAGGAATTTTTTATGTTCTTGTCGTGTTAAATCGGCTCAGATCTCGTGCATGCTCACCACGCGTGTCAAGTAGCGTGCTTTGTTTTTCGCTAGTATTAATTTTATATTTTTTTTTTGTTTTAATTTTTGCCTTTGCGATCGGCTCATTCTTTGTGCGTGCTCACCACATGAGCTTAGTGTGTTTCATTTAGTTTCATCAGTTTTTTTTTATATATCGCTTACAGCTATTTGCGTGCGTCGCCTTCGCTTCTACACACGTTAAGTTTAATTAAGTTTTTATTATTTGTTTATTTGTTTATTTTGTTTACTTATTTTTTCTGCGACCGACTCATTCTTCGCGCTAGTGTCGTCAACAGGTCTGCCCGACTGTGAGCGCCTTGCCCAACAGTGGGCTACGGATAACGTGATTTTTTTTTGTTTTTGTTGTTTTGTTTGCTTTTTGTTTTGCGGTCGGCTAATGTTACGTACGCGCGTTCAATAAGCATACATACACATACACAGACATACACATACACACGCGTTTGCACCACCCGTGGGCCATATACAAGGCGCCCCAACTTAGTTTTGCCTTCTTTATTGTTGCGTTAATTTTAGCCCATTTGCCCTTACCTTAGTAAACAAATACCTCCAGCCCAACTATAGAATATATACAGGGTGTTGTTCTTTTTACTGCCTTTAAATTTGTTTGATTTTTTTATTTTTTATTATTTTTTTGTCTCCTTTTATTCATCGCGATGCCGACCAAGTCACAAGCCGCGATATTTAGGGAGGCCGCCAAAGCTTTACACCAGCTCCTAGAGATGGGATCACTGATCATTGCTAGCGACACCAAACATTCCATAACGGAATTCAACGTGCGTTTCGCACAGATACAGGGCATAAAGGAGAAGCTGGACTCAGTGTATTATAGCATTCTTGACGAGGAGGACCTGGACGAGAAGACCGAGAAGGCATACACTGAGAACCACACAAAAGCCTCCGGGGCGTACCTTGGGATTCTTGTGGCTAGGGAGGAAATCTTACCCTCTTCCACGTCATCCCCAACCCATAGCGCTCAGCCCAGTTTCGGCGTCAATACGCCCACAGCCGTCCTCCCCAAGATAGCGCTGCCCAGGTTCAGCTCAAAAGTGGAGGACTGGCCTTCCTTCATTGCGCTGTTTAGGAGTCTGACTGACGACATGGCGACCCTGTCGGACGCAGTCAAGCTCCACTACCTATTCTCAAGTCTCAGCGGTGAGGCATTAAGTATGGTGTCCCACTTAAAGATCACCAATGAAAATTTTGCCGTGGCCATGGACATCCTCACCAAGCGGTACGAGAACCGCCGGGTTCTCATTGATAGTTTTGTGGACATCATCCTTGCGCTGCCAAGCATCCATACGCGCTCGAACATCCGCACAATGTTCCTCACGCCGCTCATATCGGCTCAGTGTGCCCTCAACAATTTAGATTTGCCCATAGGAGACGATTACGTGTTTGTGTCAATAGTGGTGCGGAAGCTCAAGGGCGAGCTCCGCACGCTATTTGAACGCAGGCACGGGTCTAGTAACACACTGCCCACGTTAAGGGACCTTATCTCCTACCTCGAGGAGCACGCGCGCTGTGTGGAGACAGAGTTCTCCAACATAGCCATGGCTCAACCCATTCAGCCCCAGCCCGGCCCTTCTCGTAGCCGCGCGCCTCCTCAGTTGCCCCATCGCACTTATGCTCAGATGGCCCAGCAACAACCCGACCATTACCGTGGCCGTTCCTCAGCTCCATCGCCTCACCGCGCCCATGAGCAGCCTACTCACCAACCGTTCCGCCCAGCGCAGCAAATGCGTCACCGCCCATCCACCTCCCCGGCTCGCAGTCAGCCCTTCCTCGTATACTCGGCCTTCCAGCAAAGCTGCTCCTCATCATCGTCCTCGTCCTCTTCCTCACGCTCGACGTCCTACTGTCCCTATTGTGCCACTAGGGCACATACGCTCATGACGTGCAGATGGTACAATGCCCAGCCAACACAGGGCCGTTGGGACTTTGTACAGGCACGCGAGCGCTGCCAGCGTTGTCTCGGCCGTCACTACGAGAGCGAGTGCAGGTCAAGGGGGGCATGCAAGAACTGTGGGAGTACGAACCACCACACGTCCCTCCATCGACCAGACGGCCCAACGCACTCAGCTCATTCGTCGTCTGTACATGTGCCCCCACCACAGCTGACAGAGCACTCGAGGGAGCGTCCCAGAAACAGCAGGCGGCACGAACCCGCACATGCCAAACAGGCGCAACCCAGCTCTGCTCACAGAGCCAGCCCGCCCAGGTCCGGTTCGCCAGGTAGGCCCCGCGAACGCCGCCAGCAATTATGACTCCCTACTATCACAGAGCACCCTAGCGAAGAGGTAGATTTAGCCCATGCCCAGTCAACCCATGCCCACACAGCTGATAC
The DNA here is from genome assembly GCA_963921215.1 of Scoparia ambigualis. Classification (NCBI taxonomy): domain Eukaryota; kingdom Metazoa; phylum Arthropoda; class Insecta; order Lepidoptera; family Crambidae; genus Scoparia; species Scoparia ambigualis. Next base: position 26,371,004 of record OY992517.1, on the reverse strand, counting down.
ATACTCAGCTCATACAATTTCAGCTGATACTCAATCAGCTCACTCAACTTCTGTGCCCACTGGCACACCCATTTTGTTGCCAACCGTCTCACTAAGAGTCGCGGACGTACATGGCCATCTTCACACAGCCAGAGCTTTATTGGACTGTGGCAGTATGCTGACGTTAATAACGTCACGCATGGCACGACTTTTGAACCTGCCATCAAAACCCACTTCTTTAAAAATTACAGGAGTTGGGAATCAGCACAAACATGAGTCAAAGGCGGCAATAACAATAGTATGCCGACCCACTCACAATGATACCTGTAGTGTACCTGTAGTATAATCCTACAATTACTGCCACAGCTCACATTTTAAAAAACGTCACTGGCTACCTTCCCTTAGAGAAGGTACCAAACATTTCCCACGTACTAGGCCAGCCACCCGTGCCATTGGCTGACCAGCTTTACCACACACCAGCCCCGATCGACCTCTTATTGGGGTCGGACGTTCTTGGTCAAGTGTTGGACGGGACTAAGGTCTCGTTGGGCCCGGGCAAGCCCATAGCCTTCGGCACGATTTTCGACTTCGCGTTGATAGGACCCATTGAGGACTTGTATGCGCAGCTGGCGCAGCAGGTTAACTCAGCTCACGTCGTCAGCTCACAACCAGACTCAGCTGAATCAGCCCAGGACATACGTCAGAGTCTGGAAAGGTTCTGGCAGTCTGAGGAGCCCCTCCCTCAATCTCACACTCATAATGATCCCCTGGAGGAACAATGCGAGGAAATCTTCCGCTCTACCACTACACGCGATCCCTCAGGCAGATATACGGTCGCTCTGCCCTTTCTAAAGGACGCCCCTCAACTAGGTAAAACTCACCCTATCGCATTACGCAGATTCCTCAATATTGAGAAGAAGCTAATGGCGAACCCGTCTCTGCGTTCTAAATACGTCGACTTTATGGCCGAATACATCGACTTAGGGCACATGGCTCCCTGTCACCCAAATACATTCGCCCATAAACCTCACTTCTACATCCCTCACCATGGCGTATTTAAGTCAGGGTCGGACAAGCTGCGCATTGTTTTTGATGGTAGCTGCAAAAGCTCCAATGGTGTCAGCATAAATGAATGCCTACACACAGGCCCCGCCCTTCAACAGGACATTGTGGACATCATCATGTCCTTCAGAACGCATCCAGTCGTTTTCAGCACTGACATCCAGAGGATGTTCAGAAATGTGCTGGTTGCCCCAGACCAGAGACGGTATCAGCTGATACTGTGGCGGTCCTCACCAGATCACCCTCTGCTCACCTACGCCCTCAATACAGTCACCTACGGCTTAAGATCAAGCCCATACCATGCAATCCGCACTCTGCTTCAGCTGGCTGATGATGAAGGCCATCGCTACCCTGGAGCCGCTCAGGTTCTTCGCAAGTCTATCTTCGTTGATGACATCTTGTGTGGTCATGACACAGTTGAATCCGCCCAAGCACTTCAGGACGAGTTGATAAGTCTGCTAGATCTAGGCGGCTTTCAGCTCAGTAAGTGGACATCTAACTCGCCTAAGCTGCTCGAGAGATTTCCCGACAACCAATGCGACATGCCCAAGGACTTCGACATGAACCCAGAGTCCACGTCCATTAAGGTCTTGGGTATACAGTGGAGCCCTCAGTCAGACGAGTTCACCTACCGCATCTCTCTGCCCCCCATCACACATGTCACAAAGCGGTCTATTTTAAGCACCGTAGCCTCACTTTATGACCCAAACGGCTGGGTTTCCCCCGTTATCTTCCGCGCAAAGCTGCTGCTTCAGCAATTGTGGCTACTGAAGCTGGAATGGGATGAGCCCACTCCCTCTGAAGTGCAAACGGAGTGGCACCACATCTCAGAGGATCTGCCGCTGTTGTCTAGCATTCGCTTCCCTCGGCACGTTTGTGCAAACAAAGGCTCAGCTGCATACTCGCTTCACGGGTTTGCAGATGCCTCTGAGGCCGGGTTTGCCGCCGTTGTTTATCTCCATGAGCTCAATGCCTCCGGAGATACTTTAGTACACTTGATTGTCGCCAAGTCGCGAGTCGCACCAATCAAGAATCGCCTCACAATCCCCAAGTTAGAGTTGTCGGCCGCCACCCTACTCTCCCAGCTCATGATCCGTGTGTCGGTTCAGTTATCGGCCCATATCAGTATACAACAACATATATGTTGGTCAGACAGTACGATAGTCCTGGCCTGGTTCAATACACCGCCTCACCGTCTTCAACCCTTTGAAGCCAACAGGGTAGTCAAAATCAGCTCAGGCTCACCAGAATGTACCTGGCGACACGTACCCTCCGAGCTCAACCCGGCAGATTGCGCAAGCAGAGGGATGTCTGCGCAATCCCTGTCAGCCCACGACCTATGGTGGTCTCCCACGTGGCTTGGACAGCCTTGTGAGTCTTGGCCTGCGATGCCCTTAGCTCTGGGCCATCACGCCCTGCCCGGCCTTAAGCCCAAACACGTCCCGTCACTGGTCACAGTGCCCGGTCTTGACTTTGACCTGCTCACTCGGTTCAGTTCACTAGACAAGCTCGTCGGAGTGACAGCTTGTCTAAAACGCTTTCTGCACAACTGCAGACACCACCCAGATTCGCGACGCTCAGGCCCCTTGTACGTCAGTGAACGAAGAGAGGCCCTACTTTACTGGGTGCGCAGTGTTCAGCACAATGAGTTTGCAGAGGACATCCACCGCCTTCAAACTGGCAAAATCTGCTCCGTCAGACTCCAGCGGCTGTCACCTCTCATTAAAGATGAGCTCCTTAGAGTTGGTGGACGACTGTCCCATGCGTCTATCCGATATGACGCGCAGCACCCGCTCATACTTCCCAGCTCTAGCCCACTTGTAGACCTTATCATTGACCACTACCACAAAATACACTGCCATCCTGGCGCTGACACTTTACACGCTATCCTACGCCAACAATTTTGGATATTGTCCGCGCGCCGCATTATTAGACACCGAGTTTTTAAATGCATTAGATGCTTTCGATGCCGGGCCCAGCCGCAAGCGCTCTTCATGGCCGACCTGCCAGCCGATAGAGTTACGCCTCAGCCAGTATTTAGTCAAGTCACGACCGATTTTGCCGGACCATTCCTCGTTAAATCTAGTACCCTACGTAATGTTAAACTCTTAAAAGCGTACTTTTGTATATTCGTGTGCCTCTCGACTAAGGCGGTTCATTTGGAACCGGTCTCGGACCTCAGCACGGAAGCGTTCCTCGCGGCATTACAGCGTTTTATAGCACGCCGCGGTGCCCCGATTCTACTCCGCTCGGACTGCGGTACAAATTATGTAGGCGCTAAAAATCAGCTCATCGAAGTACAAAACTTTCTTGCCTTAAACAATGACACGATTGCGCACAAGCTCGCTGGTCGGCACATTACTTGGTTGTTAAACGTCCCTAAGGGACCATGGTTCGGTGCGTTACATGAGATCAACGTAAAATCAACAAAGCAACTTTTATATCGCGTAATTGGCGAACAGCACCTCACATTCGAGGAATTCTCCACACTTTTAGCTCGAATTGAAGCGGTCCTCAACTCAAGACCTCTCTGCCCACTTTCGTGTGATCCTTCAGACTTTGAGCCGCTTACAGCCGGACATTTCCTTATAGGCCGCCCACTAACAGCCCTTCCCGAACTATCCGTGGAAGATAGGCCGATCTCCACACGTAGGCGATTCCAGATGGTACAGGCCCTTTCCCAGCGCTTCTGGACGCTGTGGACCCAGTCCTACCTGCATACCCTTCAAACCCGCTCCAAATGGTTGTCCCCATCCTCCCCTCCCCGAGTCGGCGAGCTCGTCCTCATCAAGGAGGACAACCTGCCTGCCCTTCAATGGAGACTGGGGCGCATTACTCGCACCCTGCCTGGGAAGGATGGCGTCGTGCGGGTGGTGGACCTGGACACCGCCAATGGACACCTCCGGAGGCCTGTGTTCAAGATTGCCAGGCTCCCTCTGGATGAGGCCACCCCTGGGCCCCGGGAAGATGTTTGCGCCACAGCGCAACGGAATAGAGTGCATATTAGAATGCACTAAGCCGTCGCGCCGCCATGTTGACGGCCGGCGCCGCGCAGAGTTAGTGGCATTTGAGATCTCAAGACGAAATCACGCGTCGCGCGCCCTTGAACTCAGCCTTCGAAATAAGCAGTACCACTCATAGTATATGTGTAAACTTACGCCTAACGAACTGCCCTAGTGAATAGTTTCGTGTAGTGACTGTGCGCCAGGAAACCAACCTACATCGCCGCCCTCAAGCCTCGCCGCCCGTGGTCAGCTCGCCCGACGGTTCCTGACTCATCATCCCTGTAAGTACTTCCTTCCTTCAGCCTTCCTGCCTTCAGCCTTTAACCTCGTCGCATGTTGGTGCCTTAAGCGCCAACAATAGGTCTAGACTTATATTTTGTTATATAACTTAGAATCAGAGCGTTTAGGTATAAATGGAATTTTAGTCGATTTTAAAGAGTCAGTTCTTAGTGGATCTGAATGTGCATTCAGAATATTTTTGTAATTGAAAAGGGGCGTCTGCCGCTATTTGGCTTTCTCTACTCTGTAATTGGCTAGAATAATTCATATCTTCTAGAAGCTTTTTAGTATAAAAAAGGGCCGAGCGGGATTTCGGTCATCATGTTCACTTCAAGCAGTCAGCCGAGCAGCAACTAGCTGGAACCTTTGGAAAATCAGAAAACTGAAGTAGTAATTGAGATATACCTAGAGCAGTTTGAAGCCAGTGTGGAAGTTGAGTATTTAGGGAAACTTTATAAACACTGTATAAATTGTGCTTTGTGTGTGTTCACTTCAAGCAGCAATCCGAGTAGCATATAGTAGCTAATCAACCAGAAATCTATGGAAAATCAGAAGACTCAAGAAGTATTAGATATACCTAGTAAAGTTTAGAGCCAGTGTGGGAAGTTGAGTTTTTTGGGAAACTTTATGAACACTGTATAAATTGTGCTTTGTGTACCTGACTGACGTGTAATTACTAACTTGGATTTGACCAGTTATGTACCTGTGTGTGTGTGTTTATATACGTATAACTTTGTGTGCCTGACTTTAATTTGCAAGGAATGTATTGTGTGTGCATGACCATATGTGTATTACCTAACTGTGTGTGTGTAACCTTTCATAGAGCTCAAATGAATAAAGAATTCGAACCTTGGATATATATGAGTCGCTTAGTATCAAAGGCGGCCATCTCACTTTTTAACATTTCTGAGATAATATTGCAAAAAAATTAATAATTTTAAATGCAACTGTTTTTGACACAACATAATCAAATACGGCCATGTTTCTTGCCAATCCAATAGTAAATCGACGTTTAGATTCAAAAACGGCCTTTCTCCGTGTGGTTCGAATAAAAATGGCTTTAGTGAGCGCTCAACCAATCACAGCAGTGAATTCGGGCCACGGCAAGATGGCGTAAATAGGGGTTTTTCTAACATTTCGTGCCGCAACTTTTAATTACATTATTAAAGTTTTAGTGGCTAAACAACAACAACTTTATTGAAATTTTAATAATGGATAACCATCCTACCATAACTAACAATCGTTTTACGAGGAAACGCAATAATGATCCACAAAATTGGAAAAGAATTACTGCCGGGTATTAAAACAGGTAAGCATTTAGTCTAGTGTAGATCCTACAATCTAATTTCCTTATGTTTTACATAGTTTGCTTTTTTCAATTCTAAATGAAAATCTATCATATCATCATAGTTTTATGTTTGAATTTGAAGTATCATCGCATCGCTAATTTACTGAACTAAAAAGGTAAGTTAGGTAGTTTTTGTAGGTACATACGTTTGTGGGTAGAGTATGATTGTGATGAAAATAAAAAAAAATGCTTATACCAGGCTTTTTCGTTGATTGTTTTGATTATTCTAGTTTGATACATAGATATTAAGAAAAAATCAGTGTTTGCCCGTGGTCCACGGATAATTTTAATTACCCGTGGTCCCGTGGATTACATTTGAATGAATATTTCGACTTCTATTATATCGATATTAAATTAATTACAACCATGAACTTCAACTTAAGATTACCTATGTATTATTATGCACATACATCCTACAGCATAGAGCGGCGATTGGCTCAACAAAATAATATTACGAACCCCTTTCTTCCCTTGGGTGTCGTAAAAGGCGACTAACGGACTAAAGACTGCACATACATCCAACATCATAGAGCGGCCATGGGCTCATTAAAATAATACTACCAACCTCTTTCTTCCCTTGGGTGTCGTAAAAGGCGACTAACGGACTAAATACTGCACGCACATACATCATCACTTACTTACTTATTTATTATGTATATATTTTTTTGTTTATTATACCTAATTACTTATTTTTTTTATATTTTTCATGGTTGTAATTAATTTTATATCGATATAATCGAAGTCGAAATATTCATCCAAATGTCAAACCCCTAATGCCATGGGACCACGGGTAAAAACTGGAAAAATTGTGTTAAAAATTACTTATTTTACTGAAATTACTGTTTTGTGTGATGATTTTTCAAAAATTTGTATTTTCCATAATAACATTTTATACAATTTTCATTTTCATTTTGTAAGCAAGACTTTAATAATTTTATTAAAGCAATTAAAACTGCTGCATAGATTTTTTTCAAATTGTTCAGCCCTAAATTCCTAATTAATTGATTTAATGCAAAAATAGGCATCTTTCCGTAGTATGGCGTCATAAACGGCTAAGTTTTACTTGAAATCGAAAGTAAGCGTCGTCCAAGATTGCCTTGCCAGTGATGCAGTGTGCTGCTCCTGTCTGCGGTGAGTATGTAGGGCTGCCACGCCGGAGTAATGTGGCCGACATTGATGCACCAGTCGTGGGCTGCAGAAACCAGGTCGTGATGATGCCGTCGAGTGTGCCGGAGGTCCAGTAAGCGTCGTCCAAGATGCTGCGGTGGGACCTTGTGGCTTGATTGCTGGCTTGCTGTGTCTGCTGGCGAAGGTACGACTTGATGATGGATGAGGAGTGATGGATGGGCGCTGCGACGATGTTGAAGGTGCTTCTGTACTCCGACGCACGGAGCCACACCACTGTAGGGAAGCGGATGGATATGCGTGTTGAGATCACATCGGGGTCACCACCTGTAGGGTAGCCAAAGGTAAGATCTTCCTCCGAGCTGGGTGTTATAGCTCGGGGACCGAAGTCCAACGGATGTTAGTTGGAGATGCTATATATAGCGGAGGAGATTGTGAAACTTCGCTACCGCGATGCAGGCTTCCCATACTATTGTCTGCAGTAGTATGGAGATGTCGTTAAGTTGGCTTTTGTGGCGCCACTTGTTGACACGGTTGAGGTGTTTGCTTCGTGTCGAACTATGTGCAGCGTCATGCAGGTAGGTGGCGCCGCCACAACGTGACTGTTTTATTTATTTTTGCTAATAAAATTGTGATACAACTGATTTTCAATCCCAATTGCTATTGTTATTAGTCACTATGCACTCGAAAATATTGCGTTTTTACTATTTTTAAACGTTTTTTTCGCTTTACCAAAAATGGTTAAAAGTGAGATGGCCGGTTTTGATTCTAAGCGACTCATATATAAAGTCCTCTAAAGCAGCATCTAAACCTTTTTGCTGCAGCAATAAAACTTTTTTCTCACAAATAATTCTACAAAAGGTGGATCAACATAAATTACGAAAGCACATTCAGACTCTGATTCGAAGAAAGGACTTTTTTAACTTTGTTGGCCTGTCTGCAAATGTTAACGCGAAAGTTTTTTATACTCTGTAGAATACAAAGTATATCATGGTGAAAGCAGAATTAGTCATTCTATTCTATCACACTACGTACGTTACGTTACGTTAGATTGCTGACGTATAACAAAATTGAATAAGACATTGTTATTTTTTTTATTTAATTATATTTATTATCAGAAACAGTACAATACCTACATTAAAATTTTACAAAGAAGTTCTCTAGGGTTAATGTTAAGAACGTAAGTTAAAATTTAACGAATAAACCAACAAAATATTCTAATTACGTACATACAGATTTAAAAAATCTTGTAAGCCACTTTTTGACGCATACATATCAATGTTTTTTAGATGTCAAATGGCTCTGTGATCCAGTAACAGAGCGCTCTCAAATAATAAATAAAAATAGTGACGTCCCACAATCACAACACTAGGGGAACTTCAAGCTGCTATATGTTATCTATAATTATCATTAAGAGACTCAAAGCCGGTACCAAATCAACGAAATGTCAGGGCGTAAGGAAGAAGCGAACCACCCAGATGCGCTACAGAATTAGGGCAGTCCACAGAAATAGATCTAAATAGAAGCCGCATGTTAGCTCCATTGTATAAAAACCAAGCGTGTCACTTTTTTCTGTGTCAATAAAATTTCAAAATTACTTACCGAAAGGAAACTTGTTGATTATCTCGGTACAGTTTCTTGTACAGTTTTTACAGTTCCATACGACGCAAGTAGCATTTTTTGACGTGACAACGTCTTAAATTAGGTTGCGGCTGGGAGTCACTTATGAAAAAGTGTAACGCTGGGTAACGTTACGATGAGTCACCGAACGAGAGAGAGGCCCGCCGAATGCCTTGCGTCTCTCTCCCACTCAACTATGATAAATTTGTGCAATTCTTATTTTCATTCAATTCCTTGTTCCTATTGTGCAATTTAATTATATTCATATCAATAAATATTCTACCGAGAAAAAGACGTTGTCACGTAAAATCTTCGCCCGTAAAACCGACTTTACAGGCAAACAATTTTTTATATCCACTTATGTTCGGTGCTGACCACGGCTAAATGAAACGCGGTCGGAAGATGAGATTTTAACATCCTTTCGGCACTGACCGGGTCGCGTAGGGGTGAAAGAATACTACCATCCCCTCTCTTCCCTTGGGAGTCGTAAAAGGAGACTAACGTACTAAATACTGCACATAAATTCAATTGCATAGAGCAGCGATGGGCTCACCACCTGTCACGCTGAGCACATGTGCAGTCGCTATTTGGTGAAAAGTGGACTATGGTAGAGGACTGCTCAACCCTTCTCTGACTAACCCTTCGGGTATAATAGTCGTTATCATATGTATGTATTTTGGTACTAGGTATACTAACTATTGCGTATGAAACGCAAAGTACGTACAGATGCGGCTTCTATTTAGATATATTTCTGTGGGCAGTCCCAATTAGTCGATCTGTCCAACGTAACGTTCAATGAGAAGGCTGAACGACGTCTGAACTATTCACCGCAGACAAATAGAAATGGTGTTAGGCGTGTGAAAGAATACTACCAACCTCTCTCTCTTCCATTTGGTGTCATAAAAAGCGACTAACGGACTAAAGACTGCATGCACTGCACATACATCCAACAGCATAGAGCGGCGATTAGCTCACCACCTGTCACGCTGAGTGTATGTATAGTCGCTATTTGGTGAAAAGTGGACTGCTTCTGCGGTCCTCATTGCCAAAATCAAAAAAAATCAAAATCAATATCTCTTTATTCAATAAACTTAGAATAAGCATTTTGAATCGTCAAAAGTTAAAGGATGGACGGGCACCCGCCCACCCACCCCGACCATTCAGGAAGAATTTTAACTGTGGAGAAGAACGGGCGCAAGAAACTCCACAGGTTTATAATATTATAGAAGTAACGACATTTACAAAACAATATGTCGTTACCAAATCATACAACATACAATTAAACAAATTATGAGCGTCAATACAAGTTGGAACATGCCCTCCCTGTCATAGAAGGACATTTTCCATTACAACAAAAAAAAACATTTGATACGATTACAAAAAACAGGTATTGCTCGATTTTAAATAAAACGAACAACGTCTTACAGTATCTTTGAAATAAAAAGAAAAGCTATTAAATACTACCAATAAAAAAAATAAGATTGCAAGAGCAGACCAGCCTCCACAGGCGGCACCCGTTCACGAGTATGACATGTGAATCAGCCATCGCTTCGCTCAACCATGTTTTAGGGAACGTAACGACCCGACGCACATGCCACCACCGCAGAGACACTTTAAGAGAGCATGACACACTCGAGCAACTCCAACGAAAGCAAGAGAACAATAAGACAACTTTAAACGCAACATAAATTTTGAGTGGGTACCTTTGTCTGTAAGACACTGCTGTTAAAGGCTATCATACCAGCGTAAAATTAATTATTAAAAAAAAATAATGCTAAGAAAATAAAATGTGAAAATATTATTATAACCAGGCTGTTTTGTCTTCTAAATATTCTTTGACTGTATAATAACCTTTCTTATGTAAACAAGATTTTACATGATTCTTAAACTTATCTAAAGGTAAATCTTGTACAGTACTTGGTATTTTATTATAATAGTGTATACCTTGCCCCAAGAAAGAGCCAAGAACCTTTTGTAACCTAAACAGAGGCATTACTAGTTTTGACTTACTTCTAGTATTGAAATTGTGTACATCACCGTGTTTAGAAAAAGAGTTAATATTGCACCGCACAAAAACTATACAATTATAAATATATTGCGATGCAACAGTAAGAACACCAACTTCCTTAAAAATATTTCTCAGAGAAGTTTGTGATCCCAGTCTATAAAATGGTTCTTATTGCTCGTTTCTGTAAAATAAATATAGTTTTAATATCAGCCGCTGTTCCCCACAAAAGGACGCCATACGACATGACACTGTGAAAATAACTAAAGTAAACAGTCCTAGCAGTTTCAACATCTGTTAATTGTCTAATTTTTCTAATGGCGTAAGCTGCTGAACTGAGTTTGCCGGCCAAATTCGATATATGCGGATTCCATTGGAGTTTTGAGTCCAGGGTTATCCCTAGGAAAACTGTCGAATCTACCAAATCTAATTTATCACCATTCATTCTAACATCGGTTTGTTCGGTCTTGACATTTGGTAGTGTAAATTTAATACATTTCGTTTTTTTAGCGTTTAGCTGTAAATTGTTAGCAGTAAACCAACTAAGTACCTCTGAGAGAGCATTGTTTACATCGTCAAAATTATTCTTATTCCTAGTCACATTAAAAATGAGTGAAGTATCATCTGCAAACAATACAATATCACAGAAGTTTTCTACAAAGAATGGCAAGTCATTGATATATATCAAAAATAAGAAAGGGCCAAGAATTGACCCTTGTGGAACTCCCATTTTTACATGAGAACCGGATGACTTAGTTCCATTAACATCAACAGTTTGTGTTCTAGAACTAAGATAAGACTGTATCAATTTAAGCGCAAAACCTTTGAGACCATAATAATTTAACTTCATCGCCAGTGTTCGGTGCTCAACGCAATCGAAAGCCTTGGACAGGTCGCAGAAAACTCCAAGAGCATTCTGAGACCCCTCCCAGGCATCAAATATATGTTTTATCTGCTTCTAAGCTTGTAGGAGGACGGACTCGTGTCCGCTTAAAAGCAATAAGTTAATTTCAGTTTACTTGTAATTGGTGCCTTTTGCGTAGTGACATAAAGTTGGTTCTCGCATAAACACGCAGCATCGTCGCATACGTCAGGATTCTAAGGTAATGGCCTATCGGCCACGCGGATAAGGACGGCTGCATTTTTTTTGTATGCACGTCGCGTGAGACAATACGACCCGACTTGCGACGAGTGCATCCCGAGCATTTCCGAGTGAACAATACTATTGAAACAAGCGCTCATTATACCGCCTCGTTTGTGAATAAAACATTTCTTACCAGTTTCTCTAAATATATCACGGAAATAATTAATCGCAAGTTATGAATGCGGTTCGCTCTCCACCGCAAGTGAGCAGTGGATCTCATCCAAACCTATCTCAACTAAAAGACATTGATCTACCCTGTAAAATAACAATGAGAAAGCGGAAGACGCCTGACTGCGACAGCATTTGTTTAAAGGATTTCCGACGTGAACTTACTGAGGCGCTGTCTGAATATCGCCAGGAGTTAAAAGAAACTTTATTAGAATTTCAAACAAACATCACAACGTCATTTGAAGCATTGGTGAATCAGCAAAGCGAAAGTATAAAAAAAATTCATGGTGATTTGTGTACCCTCAAATATGATGTCTCAGAACTGAAACAATGCCAGTTAAGCCTGCAAAAGAATCACAGTGAACTAGCTTCTAACTTGTCAAATATCGATACAAACCAGGCAGTACTTGTTGTGAAAACCAATACTTTAGAAACAGAATTAAATGACACAAAAAAGCAGATCTCATTGCTAATTGAGCAGCAACATTTTAGGGACCAGCAGGGCCGCATAAATAATTTGGAGGTGTCTGGTGTTCCGCAATTAAAAGGCGAAAATCTTTACAACATTATACAGAAAATAGCAAATAAGATTGGTTTCGCGCTCTCATCCGTTGATATCGACTTCATTCATAGAGTGCGACGTTTTATAAGCAGCAGCCGTGAAAAGTCAGATAAAGCTACCTTTACGGAAACATTGAACCAAGTGCCAAACATCATAGTGAAGTTCACACAGCGTAAAAGGAAAAATGAATTTATGGCCGCCGTGCGCGCTCGCCGCGGTTTGACAACAGCACACATTGACTTCGATGGCGCGGAGAAATCTATATTTGTGAACGATCACTTGACGCCTCACAACAAAATATTGTATAAGCAAGTACGTCAGCTGGGCAAGGAGTTGGGCTACCAGTACATCTGGCTTAATGATTGCAAAATTTTTCTTCGCAAAAATGACTCTTCCAGGTCTTTAATTATTTCCAATGAGACGGACTTATGCAAAATAAAATGACTGTTGTGTTTTGTGTTGCATCGTTTTTTACTTGGTTATGCTGGTGTTTTGATGTTCTTGCGAGTTGGTTCATGTTATTTAAATTGTAGAATGTATTACGTGTTCCATATAAAGCTACATATATGTATAATAATAAGACTGATTGATTTTTCTATCTTATTTTTTATTGTTTGTAGTTGTAGGGTGAAAACAAAAAAAATAATAAAAAGCTGGTGGTGCAAATATGTATTTATTATATCTCAAATCCTTAAGTTACTTTATATTTATTTAAAGAGACGTCTTTAAATACACTTTTAATTTACTATCAAAACGTGAGAGGCCTGCGAACTAAGTCTCAGGATTTTTTGAGTAGCGTTCTGAATAGCGATTATGACATCATCTGCATTACTGAAACATGGCTGAATGACTCTTTTTATAATGCTGAATATTTCGATAGTCGTTATGAAATATTTAGATGTGACCGTGATGAGACAGCCAGTGGATGTAGCCGCGGGGGGGAGTAGTGGTGGCCGTGCGCAGAGAGCTATGCCCCGCTGCTCGCTCGGACTGGAGCGCGCCGCCGCCCGCGGACGAGCTGTGGGTGAGCATCCCGTTGCGCGGCCGCACCTGCCACTCCGCTGCGACTGCGATACTCCGATCCGATGAACCTTCATATCTGCATATTGCGTGTACCTACATACCACATGGTATGAGGCACGAATCCCTTCTTAACTCGTTTTATGACCGAACTACAGATATTATACATTCGCAGTCTAATGACATTTTTCTTGTTCTCGGAGATTTTAATGTGACCAATGCCAACTGGTCATCTGATGGCCAGCGTAGTGGTATGATGGTTTGTTCCAGTGGTGATTATTTGGCATCTTTAACGTCTGATTTTATGAATTTGTCTTTATTGCAACAGTACAACCATATATTTAATATTAACAACCGTATCCTGGATCTTGTCCTGTGCACACTACCGTGTCAAGTAGATGTTCCGAACACACCGTTTGTTACCGAAGACCCACATCATAAAGCATTAGAAATAAGCCTATCGATAAGCTTGCCTCCTTCTCTTAAATATAATACTGTTTTAAAGAAGAAATACTTTGCGGCAGATTATGACTCCATTAAACGTAGTTTAGAATCTGTAAATTGGGATGAGGCTTTTTTATATAGTAAAGACGTAAATTCGATGTTAAGTGATTTTTACAATATTTTAAATGAGTTGATAGTAAAGCATGTTCCCGTTCGTAAACAAATAAACTCATTAAAGATTCCACCGTGGTACACTAATTCATTAATAAAATTAAGTAACGAAAAAAGAAAATTTCACAAGAAATGGAAAACTTATGGTAGTCAAAACGACTACATGACTTTTTCACTGCTTAGATCTCGTTTGCGTAAATTAGAGGCAGGCACGTTTAGAAGATATATAGCTTTCTCTGAAGATAGAATTAAAGAGAATCCAATTTTTTTCTGGAGTTACGTCAAATCGAAAAAAGACGCTGGTAGCCTTCCACAAAAAATGACATATCAAAATACTACACTATCGAATGGAGACGAGATCAGTCAAGCTTTTAATGATTACTTTCATTCGGTTTTCATACAGTCGACTGATTGTGCTTTTAAATTTAACGATTCCACATCACAGGGGTCTCCTGTACAGCTTAGTAACATACAGTTAAGCGATGAAGTGATTCTTAAGCACTTAAAACACTTAAATATCCACAAAGGAGCCGGTTCAGATGACATACACCCTGTTTTTGTATCCAACTGCTCCCTTCAACTACTAAAACCTTTATCAATGATATTCAAAAAGTCCCTTAACTCCGGTGTGTTCCCTAGTCTCTGGAAACGAGGTCTTGTGACACCTATTCCCAAAAATCAGAAAAAAGAACAAATTACACAATACCGTCCTATTTCTAAGTTGTGTGTGTTTGGCAAAGTATTAGAAAAAATGGTTACATCTCAGTTATCGTATCTCATTCGTCATCACTTACCTCAAAGGCAGCATGGTTTTGTTAAGTCCCGAAGTGTTGATACAAATATGGTTACTTTTACCGAGTTTATTTTGGAAGCGATGGATCGAGGTAAGCAAGTTGACGCCGTGTACACCGACTTTTCAAAGGCTTTCGATAAAATTTCCCATAACTTACTTTTGCAGAAGCTTTGGAGATTCGGTGTGCATGGTGACTTGCTTAGATGGCTAGAATCTTATATTCGAAATCGTAGCCAAGCTGTCTGTCTGATGGGTTACTGCTCTAGTTTCTTGCCGATACCATCTGGAGTCCCACAAGGCTCTCATCTTGGACCGGTTCTGTTCTCTATTTACATCAATGATATCAGCGACGCTTTAAGAAATTGCAGTCACCTTCAGTATGCAGACGATACAAAAATTTTCAAGGTTATCACTAGTGCAGATGATTGTCATGATTTGCAGAATGATTTAGATTGTCTTAGTGAGTATTGCAACGAAAACCAATTATTCCTTAATGCAGACAAGTGCCAGGTAATAACGTATTCAAGGAGACCAACACCAATTGAACATTTATATATAATTGATGATCAGACCTTGAAACGAGTAAATAGTATCAGAGACTTAGGAATAATAATGGATAGTAAGCTGTCGTTTAAACCACATATCGAACTAATTGTCAAAAAATCGTTTAGAAGTCTAGGTTTCATAAACAGAATATCGAAACCCTTCAGTAATATTATCACTTTGAAAGTCCTTTACTATAGTTTTGTGCGCTCTGTTTTGGACTTTGGTAGTGTCATTTGGAATCCATATTATAAGAAGGATATAGATCGAATTGAAAAGGTACAGCGAAAATTTATAAAACTACTTAACTATCGCAGTAATTATCCAAATAGTGAATACTGCGAGTCATTAAATAAGCACAATTTACTTTCTCTTGAAAATCGTCGAAAGCTGTTTGACTTAGTTTTTTTATTTAAATTAATAAATTTTAATATAGACTGTTCTGACCTTTTGTCAAAAATAAATTTTATTAGTAAAGCTCGATTGCCTGCACGCCCCTCACGTCCCATCAAAATATTTGTACCACCACGCTATCGCAAAAAATATACCTGCAACAGCTATTTTGCCCGCTGTCTGAAAATGTACAATTGTCAGTTTTCTAACTTAGATCTGTTCAGTGACACCTTAAATAAATTTAAATCAAATATAGTCAATATGTTAAAATTGCCTACTGCTAATAATACTTAATGCTCGTTGTAAGTAAATTCATAGAACCTGTAATGTATGAGGAACCATTTATTTTCACTTTTGTTATTTTAATTTGTATTGTGCTTTTATGTTTAGTGCTCAAACCTACATTTATTCTTACTTAGTAACTTTGGGCACTCGTTGTCTATAACTTAAGTAATTTAGTTGTGTTATTATTGTATGTAATGACTGTTTTGTGCCAAAATAAAGAGAAAAAAAAAAAATTATTAGAGCAACACCGGCATCAGTAGTGGAACGACCCTTTGTAAAACCAAATTGCTTACTATGTAAAAGATTATTTAAGTTAAAGTATTCTACTAACTGTTCGAGAATAATTTTTTCATAAATATTACTAAGTGCCGGTAGTATTGAAATTGGTCGATAGTTACTGGGGTCTTCTTTATTTCCCGATTTAAATAAAGGTATAACCTTACTAAACTTCATAAGATCAGGAAAGATTCCCTTATCAATACAGTTATTAAATATGTCAGCAAGATAGGGTGCAATCGAATAAATAATATTCTTAATTATCTTTATAGACATGCCCCACAAATCACCTGTGTTTTTCATTTTTAGTGATTTGAAACTTTTAATAATATTATTAGAGTTAATATATTGAAAATTAAAAGAAAAATTACATTTGGGTACATGTTCTTCGAGAAAAGATTGTGAATTCAAATTAGAGGTTGTTACCACAGGTATATTTATGAAGAAATCATCAAAAATATTAGCAATTTGTGCATCTGAATTGACAAGGTTGTCATTAACTTTTAGAGTAAAAGTGTTGTCCCGTGGTTTTAATTTACCAGTTTCACGGTTGATGATATCCCAAGTGGCTTTTATTTTATTATTAGACTTTTTAATTTTATCTTTAATGAAATTTGATTTTGCTAGTATGCACACTTTCTTAAACAATTTAGAGTATTTTTTACATATTCTGTAAAATTTAAATTAACCACTCACTCTTGGATTATTTTTGACACTTTTTTGACAGTAACTGTCAACGTCAAATTAGACAGAATGGAGCATAGACTATGCGATATTGTGCGATAACAATACATAAGATGAACCACAGAACCGAAATAACCAAACTTGTTCATACTAAAGTAGTCTGTAAGTCTATGAAAACACTGCGGCTTGTATCGGTTGGCTGCACTAGCTGTCTAGTGTGAATAAACGTCAATAAAAACAGACTTACTTCGAAAAGATCTATTTTTAAAAAATAAAAAAATAAAAAACAAAAATAACTCGATTCGGAAATGGTTGTTTTTCTTTACATTTTTCTATGAAAAGTTGTAAACATTTTTATATATTATTATTACTATGTAGTAAGAGATTACATATAAAGAAGAAAAAGATACCCTTATTGCGTTTAATTTTTAAATATAACAAAATATATAAAAAAAAAATTATAAATAAAAAAAAATATATAATTAAATATTTGTTTAATATTTTTTAATCAAACCACCATAATATTGAAGATAATTTATCTAGGAATCCAACGATATACAATATGTGTGGTGTTTAAAAAAGGAAGGCCACAAAAACCACTTAACACTACTCAAGTACCTGTATCAAATTACGCCGCGTCATACCCAAATCAGAGAAGGACTTGCGCGCGCGCTGACGTCATCAGGTGAAGGGTGGTTATATTGTCTTAGATTATATAGCTCAAACAGTTTATTTCTACTTTTATAAATACCAGGCGTGGCCCAGTCACAGAACTTAAGTTTTTGTGAAAACTTTATTGTTTTAGAGGTAAACACCTGGTTGTATTCTGTCTTTATTAAATCACAGAGATTACTATATAGTTCATCCGGATCATCTTGTACAAAGAGCAAAGTATCAATTTTACAAGCTACATTGTTTTTAAAATACTCCATTCGCTTTTTTGTAACTGGTTTACATGTTACAGTTTTAGGCTCCTCCTTAACATCAATATCATAGCTCACCTTCAAACCGCAATGGTCAGATGTAAGACTACTAATAACTGACTTAGATACAGGGTCATAGTCTGTAAAAATATTATCGAGACAAGTGGCCGAATGTGAAGTTATTCTTGTTTTGGGTTCAAGAAATAGATTTTTTAAATTAAAACATTTAAATAAAGCTAGAAGACTAACACTCACTGAAGTGTTTTCTAAAATATACTAAAACAATTTTTTTTTTTAATTTTTTTTTATTAAGTATATCTTCCATTACTGATTCAAAAACATCGAAATTGCCCGAGGGGGGTCGGTGTACACACACTATTATAAACCTATTTAACTCTACGCATGATAGCTCAATATTACGCTCCTTTGAAAGACATACAATATCATTTCGCTCTTTGTATTTAATATTATTACTAACAAGTATTAAAGAACCGCCGTGAATAGCTGTGCTTCGTACGTACGCACTTGCTAGTTGGAAATTATTTACATGGAAAGACGTGTCATGTGTTTTTAGCCAATGCTCAGTTATACAAAATATATGAATAGCCTGACTTTTTGCAATTAATTCTAATTCTAAGTCCTTGCCAGCCAAACCCTGAATGTTTTGATTTATAATATTAATAGATGTGGACTTGGCTTTTGTCTTAGACCTCAGTTTAAACTAGAGGTAGTCACCTTACTACTAGTTATAAAAGATGCATTAGTAGAATTACTAATGATGACATTATTATAAATAGACTTTGTTATACCAGGTATAACTGGGTCTTGTATATTATAAGCTAATAAATTAGCTATCTGGGTCTTATATTTCTTTGGCAAATACATAGTATCTGAAGTCAAAATAAAATTATTAATAAATTTATTAATGTCAAAAAATAAAATATTGTCACTATGACGCCATAATAAATTATATAATAATAAATTTAAGTCAAAAATACGGTTGTTGCCTAGTCTTCGACTATCACTTAGGGGATAATAGTCATGAATATTTGTATGTACGTATGAATGTTTTTATTTAATAACAGGGCGTTCGTACCAGTGCAGCAGGGCCCTATACGTATACTGAGCTGTGCACAGTGTTAGCATCACATAGCAGGGAGCGAAATAAATTTAAACAACGGCAACGTTTCTAAAACAGGTGCCCGCACATTTCGTCAACACTACAAGAAAGAAACGCAACATTTTAAACGCACGTTGAACACGTGGCTTTGAACACCGTAGGCCCAGTCTTTTGCAATAGGTCTTACCTAGTCAAACGCCGGCACAGCACATGCATTTTTTTGGCATAATACTATATGTAGTCCTTAAAGTAACTCAGGACTAACTCAGGATTATAAAATTTCGTCGTACCGTGATTTTGATGGTCTATTATAGCCTATTCTTATCCAACGGCCGGAGTTTCTCCCGTGTTCTTTTAGCCACAACACGTGTTGTGAGACTCCATTTTAATTCAATCTACCGTAAAACACTATTAGATAGATAGATAGACAATACTTATATTGTAACATAACACAAACATTTACATTAGACATAAAAGAGCAAAAATACAAAGTTACAATGTGGTGGTCTTATCGCTTAAAAACGATTTCTGCCAGACAACCAGTTAATGTTTACCTATTAATGTACTTGAAAAATACATACCACTTGAAATTAGCTTAATGTCACGAACACGAAGTCATTAATTAAGAATAATAGTAAATCCAACGGCCAGTTTCAATAAAACTGTCACTAACAGGCGGCAAAAAAAGAGAGAAACATTTATCAACTGCCAATAAGTGTGTCGAATGTGCCGGTGTTATATCACTATTCTCTTATTAAAAATACTAACACTCGTTTATCCATGTTAGCTTTATTGAGTGTGCCTAAAGTCTTAGCGAGCGTAGTAAAGATATGAAAGTTATGAGCACTTATATATTTTTAACTAGCGGCCGCTCGCGGTTTCACCCGCGTGGTTCCCGTTCCCGTTTGAATATCGGGATAAAAGTATCCTATGTGTTATTCCAGGTTATAAACTATCTGTATGTAGAATTTCATCCAAATCCATTCTGTAGTTTTAACGTGAAAGAGTAACAAATATCCATCCATACTTACAAACTTTCGCGTTTATAATATAACGAGTAGTAGGATCTTCTTTCGCCGCATCATAGCAAATGGTAAGCTTTGTTAACTGGCTTCCCCTCCGGGAAATGCGTGTGATGTGTGTATGTAGTCTCGAAGATTACATACACAACACATCCACATCACACCCGTCTCCGGGACAAACACACGATAAAGTGTTTCTTTTATGTTGTTGTCGTTGTTAACCGTGTCGCGAAGCGGTGAAAGAATACTACCACCCCCCCTCTTCCCTTGGGTGTCGTAAAAGGCGACTAACGGACTTAATACTGCACATACGTCCAACAGCATAGAGCGGCGATGGGCTCACCACTTGTCACGCTGGGCACATGTGCATTCGCTATTTGGTGAAAAGTGCACTATGGTAGAGGACTTCTTTTGTAGTCCTCATTGCCTAGTCTCCGATTAACCCTTTAGGGATAATAGTCGTGATTATATAAATATATTGTTTTTTGTTTTTATTATTGTAATAAATCAAAGTCCGCTTCTATGATAGGAAGGGCATTTTTCAATTCTGTTTGACGCTGTAAAAGAAAGGGAGAAAAAAAATGCCCTTGCTGAGTTTCTTGCCGGTTCTTCTCAGTACAAGGCTCCCGCCCCATTGATAGACTACGAACCAATATGGCATAATGACATCATAAGTGGTGTAACCTAAACATGGCCTAAACTGAATAAATGTAGATTAGTTAGGTAGGTAGATTATGGTAGGTAGCTAGTTAAATTAGATGATAAGATTTAACTACTGTTTGTAAATTAATGTTTTATATTTTAGCGTTTTATTAATTAAAATTTTACTTAAGTATATTTAAGCGTTAATAAAACGCTAAAATATAAAACATTAATCTATAAACGCAGCTTCATCTTAACCGAATGTTCAAATATTTGTAAAAATATTTCTTTCGGATCTCAGAGGTGAAAACTTCTAAGATTTGATGAAGCAATGTTGACTAAAAACATAAGCATCAAGCACTGACAAATTTCGACGGGTGAAAGCCAAACCTCGGTAGCCAAGTGGTTAAGGCAGCCGCCCGGAATGCGGAAGGTGCGTGGTTCGATTCCCGCCTGAGGTTGTCGTCTTTTTTCAGTGTTTAAAATTTTACTGTTTGTAATCTTTTTTTATATACAATTTTTTGACGTCAATAAGTAAGTACCTGCTAAGGTTTAATATTGAACAAAGCATTTGACTTTGATATTGATTCTTGATTCTTGAGAGTCACATTTGTCATATGTTCAAAGATATTTATTCGCCAAATGTGTAGCTAAGCGCAAATCTCGAGAACGGCTTGTTTGATTCTTTTTTGTTGTGAATAATAATATAATTCGTCACGGACTGTGCTAAGACACGGTAGATACTAAATTAACGGAATGTCACGGCGTAAGGAAGTTTCTAAATAAATCGCCATTTAGGCCGTCGAAATTCAGAAAAGTCCTTGACGAATGATGACTGATAGGAAACAATATATTTTAATAAAACCGTGACCTGACTGCTTTGCATTTTCAGATGGTGTCTCTTCGCGGACGGAACGCTGTATAGCGTCCATGTTTTATTGATGAGTTTCACAAGTGATACTTGGAGAGTTAACGGAGGAGATTGTCTTAATGGGCTTGGCTGCATTTCACAGTTGATACAGTCGGTCAAAAAACTGGTACGTCGCGACAGTTTGATGTAAAATCCTGTCAATAAAATATATCGTAAAGTTAAAGTTCTTTTGGTACAACCAACCAACCAACAAAACCTTTCACAGCACAATATTCAAGTGGGTCCCTAAGGTGACTTAGTTCAATCTTATGAGCGAAAAAGCGTCTTTATCAAAACTCAACCTGTTCGTTTTTTTTGTTGTTTAACGAAATGCGACTTGAACGCATTACTTTGATGAAATGGATAGTTTTTTGTTGTAAATGTATTTAAAGCGTATCTTCTAATTATGTGCTACCGTGTATATCAGTCGGGCGTAATGTATGTTTGTATATCAGTCGTCATCTAAGTAGTAGATGACATTTTTGCCTGACCGTACCCGTTTGTTTCTAAGAACAACAGTATGTAAAATGAGGCAGAACAATTTCAACACAATAAATCCGATAGAAGTAAGTTTTTTTAATTGATGATGTATGAATTTTTATTTTTATAGCTTTGACTACTTTTGTATGTCTATTCAAAAATATTGTTATTCATCATGCAGAATTAAATGCAAGCCTTAAAAGGATTTTAATTTTACACGCTATCGTGTCTTTTTTATCTCCACATAAATCGGAGTAGACTCAATGAATTTTCCATTTTATGATTCGTTTTATGTTGAGAGTGTATTCGAGATGGTTTCTTCGGACGGTCACGTTTATAGCTTCAATATAGGGGAAATTGCATGTCGACTATATTATACAGGCTGCTCTTTTACTTCAGTAGAGCAATTCTGTAGAAATCCGAATTCGACCTAGAACTCACTCAGATGACGGAACTCATTTCGAAACTATCTGTCTCTGTTGCTCTCTATAGAGTTCGCCATAGAGTACACAAAGTACGTCACTACCAGGCTACCAGGTCACTCCTTATAAACACGTCACATCAAAAATTTTTACTCAAAATCTCACTTAACTTAATTCATTTCACACACCACGTTCGTCGGTGAAGTGCACCCGGCGTTATCGAGTCCTAGTTCTTTTATTTCATCGTATATATAGCTTTTAGATGCGAAATGAGTTTACAGAATCACTGTATAGGACAGAAGTCTATTATTGCCTCTTGGAGTCCTGTCACAAACACTCGTAATTCATAAAGCTAACACGGGTGAATAGGACAAGGATGACTGGACGTATAACCGTGTCGAGTAGCGGTGAAAGAATACTACCAACCCCTCTCTTCACTTGGGTGTCGTAAAAGGCGACTAAAGGACTAAAGACTGCACATACATCCAATAGTCGTGATTATATGTATGTATGTATGACTATGTATGACATGTGTGTGACTTTTTTTAAGCGTATTGTTACTAAGGGCGTTCGCTACGTTAAGCGTGCGCACGCGGCGGGCACCCGCCTCGCGCGCTTTCGCGACGGGTTTGTACTACAACCTGCCGCAGTTTCCGCACGCGTCCGCGCCAGTTTGCGCTGCTCATACTATCTTTCAATACAAACGCGAGGCGGACGCTCGCCGCTTACGCACGCCTAATGTAGCGAACACCCTAAGTGCGAGTTGACACTGACACTATGACCTAGAAAGTGTGCGTATTTGTCATCATCATATCTTCATAGGCCTCCTGCATCTATTGTCATAGTCATAAGTCATAATGTCTTTATTCAAGTAAACTTAATTCATAATTATTTTCGAATCGTCCAAAAACATTTTCACCTTCCAGAGTCCTTTTAGCTGTAGAGAAGAATGGGCGCAAGAAACTGCACAGCTTTATGTATAAGTAACGACATTTACAAATAATATGTTATGTCGGTAAAAGATCAATCTATAGGTATACAACAGTCCATGACGAATTTCTACAATTATTTTTAATATAACACAAAAAAATAGGAGCAGTCAAATCGGTCGCGCCGTTCTCAAGTTTTGCGCTTAGCAATAAATATTCGATTCGTTTGTATTTTTAAAGATCAAACAATAATAATTTTTCCTTAAAAAGTGATTGAGTGAGAGATATAGAAGACAGCAAAGAATATGTTAACGGCGACAGGCGATCAGGTCGCCTGCAGGTATCGGTCTGCGTCGGTTAGTAGCGCACGGGCGGCGGCAGCAGCGGCGGAACTGACATGAGGATTTATATTAGAGCGGGCCGTGCACGGGGCGTGCGCCCCCTGATCGTCTGTGGGGCTCTTAAGTAATAAAAAAAAGTTGGAAGATATTAAAAAAAATTGACAGAATTGAATTTAAAATTGACAGCTTGACATTCTTGTTTCCATAAATGAACCTGTATACTAAAATTTGACACTACATTCATTGATTGTTAAGGCGGTACGAAGTTCGCCGGGACAGCTCGAATTCATATAGATTTATCTATCTGGCGGTCCATCATCACTGAAACACCATTAAGTTATAGTTATAATAGCGCAACTTTATGAGATAATCTATCTATATAAAAAGGAAAAGTGACTTATTGACTGACTCACATATCAACGCACAGCCCAATCTCATACGATTAGAAAATGGTACTTAGCGATTTATATTTCTTGTTTCAGAACGGCTCGACCGATTTAGCTGAAAGTTTTATTGTTGTTTTTTTTTTTTGAATACTAAGCCCGGCAAATGACCCCACTCCACCTGACGTTAAGTGGAAATGAGGTCCAGGCGCGAGGACAACTGGTGCAGCGTAAGAGACGTAGCATCAGTCATTCTCACTCTGCCGGCCCACAAAGTGCTTCTTCACGCCTCGTTTGAAGGACCCTATGTCATAGGTAGGAGGGAATACGTGTGCTGGTAGACTATTCCATCTTTTGGAAGTGCGGCAAAGAAACGAGTCACCAAATTTCTTTGTGCGAGATGGAATGTTAAAGACTGTAAATTGGTGACTCCGCAGAGCAGCACGCGTACTCCTATGGAGGAAGGGAGAAGGAGGGATGAGGTCAAAGAGTTCTTCAGAGCACTCGCCATGGTATAAACGGTAAAAGACGCTGAGTGACGCAATATCTCTACGCAATTGCAAAGGCTCGAGAGTTTTAGTGACCTCTGCATTGCCGATAATGCGCACAGCGCGGCGCTGCAATCTGTCCAAGGCATCGAGAAGGTACTTTGCGGAGCCGTCCCAAAGGTGAGAGCAATACTCCACGCAAGACTGCACCTGTGTCTTGTATAATAGACACAACTGATCAGGCGTGAAGAATCGCCGCACCTTGTTCAGGACACCGAGTTTACGTGAGGCATTTTTAATCACGGTTTCGATGTAGTCCTTTTGGTTCAGATCGCAGCGGATATAGAGATGTACCCTGAAGAGAGGGAAGGGGAAGGAATGGCGACTTTTTCGCTGTGAACGCGCACACCTGTGTTTTCTTGGCATTGAATTCCACCAGATTATCGGAGCCCCATTTAGAAATGAGGTCCAACATCCGATCGAGCTCAATGACAAGATTTGCTCGCTTCATTTCGGTGTCTACCCGCCCAGTCGTTGGGTGACCGTCATATCCCCCATGCACTGTGCTATCATCAGCATAGCAATGAATGTTTCCAAGAGGAAGCATGTCATTGATATGCAGAAGGAACAGCGTGGAGGATAGAACGGAGCCTTGAGGAACACCAGCGTTCACTGACATGAACCGCGAAGCGCATCCATCCGAAAGGACACTGATTCTACGCTCATGCAGGAAGCTAGCAGTCCAGGTACTGTACTGTACAGGAATAAGCTGTTTGTTCAATATTCGTTCTAGGATCTTACACAACACTGAAGTTACGGCTATAGGGCGGTAATTAGTCGGATCTGACCGATCTCCTTTTTTAGGGATCGGTTGCACATTAGCTTCCCTCCAAGATCCCGGCACACAACCCGAAGAGAGCGAGAGACGGTACAGACGCGTTAACACAGGGGACAACTCCGCTGCACACATTTTCAGGACTATTGCTGGGATGCTATCAGGACCGTTAGCTTTCCGGACATCGATTGATTGCATTTCCGCACGGACATCACACTGCCTGATTTTAATATCAGACATTGTGTGGCCGCAGTGAGGAATTGAGGGTGGCTGTGCATCACAGTCATCGATCCGGGAGTTAGCCGCAAAGAGTTTGGCCAGGAGATCGACCTTTTCCTGCGGCTTGTGAGCTAAAGTTCCGTCAAGACATCTCAGTGGTGGCAGCGAGGGTTGGCAGAAGTTGGATTGCACGGCTTTTAGCGAGCGAGTTTCGGGAGCCCCATGAGCTTTACCTCTGATCCAAGCGCGGTATGCCGTCTGTTTGCTCTCAACAACGCTGGCACACTCGCGATTGAACCAGTGGTTGCGTCTGCCTTTGCTGATGACATAGGAGTGTGGAATATAGTATTCCATTCCTAATACTATCTCATCAGCAACGGCAGTGGCGCTAGCGGTCGGGTCCTTCCCACTAAAGCAGCGCTGCCTCCAAGGGACGGATGCAAAATACTCCCGCATCCCGTCCCAGTCTGCCGACGCGTAGTGCCAAATCTGGCGTTTCGAAACCGCTGTTGGCGGGCGCGATGCCAAGGGCACTATGCTGGATATCAAGCAGTGATCCGAGGAACCTAAAGGAGCTCGAATCTCCACCCGGTATCCAGCTGGGCGACTCGTCAGCAGAAGGTCGAGTAAGGAGGGCGCATGGCCAACTATGTCTGGGATCCTGGTGGGCTGGTTCACCAGTTGCGTCAGGTCATGCGTGAGAGCGAATGCGTGGGCAGTTCTACCAGCATGGTCTGTTTTGGAGGAACCTAACCACAACTCATGGTGGGCGTTGAAGTCCCCCAAAAACACCAGTTCCGCCGATGGAAACCGCTCCTGCGCATCATCTGCTACCCGACTAAGATGTTCAATTAGTCGAATTGTCTCCATGTCGCCGTTATGGGATCGGTAGACGCAGACGTAGACACGGCAATGAGAGCCTAAGTCAACGTGTACCACTAGGAGGGAGAAGGAAGGGTCCTCCAGACAGCGCAGATGGCGACAGCAAACATCCGCCCGAACGAATAAGCAAACTCTGGCTTTGGCTTTGAAGGATTCTACAAGCACAAAGCCGGGATAGTTCAGGTAGGTGGTGTCAGCTGGGCGGATTATTTGCGTCTCCGTCAGGAACAACATTGCTGGCCGTGCCGTCTCAAGATGGTGGTGGACGGCATTGAGGTTTGCATGGAGTCCGCGGATGTTAGCGAACTCCACCTCAAACGGTAAGGTTGTGGTGGGGGTGTGCACCGATGTAGAACCAGTTTTGTTGTTAGGCGCTGTCATTTTAGGAGTGGAAAGAGAGAGGCGTGAATCGAGAAAATGATGCCGCGATGCGAATGGTCAAAGTGTGGTGGCCTGTTTCCCCAGGAATTTGCCCACAGACGAGTATTATTAACCTGCCGAAGGGAAGGGCCCCCGAACCCCCCCCCGGGAATGGCCGCCGGGACCCCACCTTCCGGTCACCAACCGGCACGACGGACCACCCCGAGATTATGCGTGGCATGGTGAGGCAGCCTCACGAGCTGGTAAGCTCGCTTGGGCCCCTGTACTGTGCCACGGGCGGCCAGCGGGACAACCGTTTCTACGGGTCTCCCTGGTCCCTATCTACCGACCTCAATAGATAGGGTATCGCAACTGGAACTACGGGTCCGGTTGTGTTTTCAGAGGTACTACGGGGTTCCGGTTCTAGCCCTCCGCTGGTCGTGCCTTTAACCAGGCGCCTCCGGCGGGATCCGGACATGGGTTGGACTCGTAGTGGCGTGTGGTTAGCTGTAGAGCTTGAGAATGTTCGTTTGTCCTGGTATTGTGTGCCAGGACTTCCAAACTCGTGCACAGCGAGCGGGGCCTAGTAGCGGTCTCTGAGGGGCCAGAAGCGAAAAGTCCTGCGGGGAACGTGAGTTTCCCTTATAGTTGGCAGCTTTGTCCGGTGGTTTTCATTGGACATTGGTGTTGACATCTCCGGTACTAGTCTGGAGAACTAGTAGAGGCGGCCTCCTAGATGCCGTAGCCTCCGGTCCAGCCAGCCGCGTAGGACGTGGGAACTGGCTAGGCGCCCGGATGGGTTCCGAGAAGTGAGTGTGCTTACTACTCCGCTACCAAGGTGGACACTTGGGAGTCGACTTTAGAGTCGACGACCCTAGCAGTGGCAACTGCGAGTTGTGCCCTTCGTGCAACGAGAAGTGAGCGAGCTTGACAGCTCCGGTTACCTATCTGGACAATAGGCAGTGAACTACACGTGTTCACGGGGATACTCTCCTGAGACACTAGTCTTATGAGTACCGAATGAAGAGCGCGCTGCGGCGGGCACTAATTTGGCGTCAAGACCTAACGTTGGTGGTCTCCTGCGCGAGTGTTCTACTGGCGCAGGGACGTCTGGCACTTCTTGCAATAACCTAACGGTTGGTCTCGAGGTGCCAGTACAAATAAACTTAGTGAAGTAAGGAGAGGGGGTCTCCCTGGTCGGCAGGTTAACGAAGTCCTCCTGGCACTGGTTTGACGGAAGCCTCCACAGACCAAATACATCGCAGCATCATCCTCTCGAGCTCTGGTTATACGCTGGCTGATCCCGAAACGCGACCGACAAGCAGTCACTTGACGGGTTTTACACCATGCGTACGGTGGTCACCAACCAGACGGGTCAAGCCCTACCACCAGTGGAGCAGATCATCGCTCGAAAGAGTCCGTTAGTCGCTTCTTACGACACCCACCGGACGGAGAGAGGGGCGGCGATTGGTATTATTTCTCCGTCACCGCACAGATATTGTGTTCGTAATTCATGATATACGGGGTACATACATACTTATAATCACGACTATTATCCCCGAAGTGTAAGTCAGAGACAATGAGGACCGCAAAAGCAGTCCTCTGTCATAGTCCACTTTTCACTAAATAGCAACTGCACATGTGCTTAGCGTGACAGGTGGTGATCCCATCCGCAGTTGGATGTATGTGCAGTCTTTAGTCCGTTAGTCGCCTTCTACGACACCCAAGGGAAGAGAGGGGGAGGTAGTATTCTTGCACCGCTACGCGCCAGTTATATGGCAGTATTCTTTCACCGCTACGCGACATGGTTATATCTGGGGGGTGTCACTCCGCAGTTTAGGTACCTACGTTCGGCCGGCACGCCTCCCAGGCAGGCCACCTAGGCGTATGGTAGTAGAGATTGCCGCTCGCGACTCACGCTCGGTCGCGCGTCGTCGCTTAAGGCGAGTCACCGAGGAAATGCGGGAAAAACTGTTTTGCTTGTTCAAATGGTTTATGTGTTTACTATTAAATTTCGCTCTTATAAAAAATACATAATACACTAAAGGACTGCCTAAAGAATGTGCTAATTTGTTATGCGACTAGAATTAGTTGTAATTCACTCGATTATAAAAAATCCCCAAAACAGGCCAAATAAAAGTCTAAAACGGATGATTTATTAATTTTTTTTTTAATTTTCAACATAATTTTTACATGTCAATATTTATTTTGAAGAACTACCATAAAGAAAAGCTGCTAATTCGTTAAATCCTATAAATAGTAGAGGATCCGAGTATACAACGACCTTCACCGGGCCGGTTAATGTATAAAAAGTATTTATATCAAATTTAATATGTTAAACAATAAATTGCGAGGAGGTAGCTGAAAAATTTCAGTCCAGTGATTAATTAAATATTTTCAAATTTTTTTTTAAAACATTGCTCTGGTTTGGATAATAGATAAATTACATACCTAGGTACCAATCGAAAGTATGAAGCCTATAGAATATGCAAACGATAGGTTGACTATTTTTTTTCCTTCATCATAACTATTGGATAGGCAGGTGTAAACAGGTAAGTCAGTATTAGTAATTTGCAACCGTCTGGTTAATAAATAAAATTTATGTATAAATAAAGATAATCTCATTACAAACACACACATACCAAACCAGTAGAATGTTAATTTTTTTTTAATATGAAATTAATCATTATAGGTACTGGACTGAAATTTTTCAGCCAACCCACTCGCGATATATTTTTTAACATATTAAATTTGATTTAAAATACTTTTCATCCATTAACCGGCCCGGTGAAGGTCGTTCTATACTCGGATCTTAGACTAAAAGTCTAGGCAATAATATATATGAGGCAAAAAAATAATAAAAACCTATAAAACGCGCCTATTTGCGTCGCCTCGCTGTTATACCCGTCCCGTACCGTCGAGAGAGCGAGAGAGAAGCGATCCCTGCGCGCGCGCGTAAACGGGTTAAACGATAAGTTTCAATTTCGCGTGATAGTCTTTAGAGAGTGAACCTTCTGTACGGTAGTACTATAAGTTATTCTGAGGTTCTATCTAATCTTACCTTTTTAATAAAAATTCAATTGCCACTAATGTATGTTTGCGCAGCACTTCAGAACGGCTATTTAGCTTAGCTAGCTGAAATCGAGTGATTGCTACAATTGTGTGTTGGTTTGGTTTAATTACAAAAGTCATTTACTTTTAGAAAAAAACGGCATTTTTACCTTGTTTTTATTGTTAATGTTGAGTCCCCGATATTTCAGCTCAGTTGTATGCACCATGATCACGGAGTAACTCATAAAAGTAACTGTAGTGATCATGAAAGTTTAAAATGTTATTACAAAAGTCATATTTTGGCTTCGGAAACAATGGATTAGATTCCGTTGGTATGCCATACCATAGTAAGCCAAGTTATTAAAGGGAAATGTTTTCAGAATTGGTGTTGACAACTTCAAATCTTTATAATCCGTCGAAAAGTATGTCATCATCAGAAATTCTGTCTGAACAAAAACTGAAAGCATTTATGCGAACTAAAATGCGGAATAAGTTGATCCCTTTCATCTTAACTGACTGCCGGGGTTACTTAAGGCATTACCTAAAGGGCCATTTAGGCAAAGACGACCTTAAAATGACGGCAACTATTTTTTTTAATAGACAAATAAAATGAGGGTAATTTTAACTGCTAAAGTCCCATGAACACTGCAATATTAAAAAATCCTATCTATCCTATCCTATCTTTGAAAGAGTACATACATAATATAATCACATACATAGTATAGTCAGAGACTACTAGGCAATGAGGACAGCAAAAGCAGTCCACTACCATAGTCCACTTTTCACCAAAAGTGACTGCACATGTGCTCACTGTGACAGGTGGTGAGCCCATCGCCGCTTTATGCAGTTGGATGTATGTGCAGTCTTTAATCCGTTAGTCGCCTTTTACGACAACCAAGGGAAGAGAGGGGGTGGTACAAATAAACTATAGATATTATGTTACGTTCATAGTAATTTGCGTTTACCCTTCAGGCCCCAAGCGGTCGCATGAGACCGCACCTACAAAAACACACTTGACTTTGTACCGTGTTATCATAGACTTACAGACTACTTTGGCATAAACAAGTTTGGTTATTTCGGTTCTGTGGTACATCTTATGCATTGTTATCGCAAAATATCGCATAGTCTATGCTCGATTCTGTCAAATTTGACGTTGACAGTTGCGCCAATTTTTTCGTTAGAAAAGTGCGACGAGTGAGTGGTTTAAATGTGTTCCGGGCTGCACACATTGACAAGTTTCACTGCTAAGTTAAAGAAAAGATACCAAATAGCACGCAAATGAATGAGATAGCTGTAATGTTTCTTGTGCATAGGAGTTACATGATACAAGACGTCACAATTGGAACGTATTTGAGTCTTCACTTCACGCGCGTTTATAACATCTGCTTCTTGTTTTATATAATATCATTGGTGTGAATAAATAGTACTAACTACTTCTTTCACCGCTACGCGACGCGGTTAAATATGTTGAATAGACTATTTGTTAAATTAATTTTTGCTGATTGCAGTTTTATTCACCACTAGTGGCCCGCCAGCGACTTCGTCTGCGTGATCACCCCCCGTATCCCGTGACGAATTTCCATAAAAACTCTTTAAAACAAACCTTCGTCCTGTCAATTACAAACACCACAAAAAATAATTAGGTTCCACTCATCTGCGGAGTCGACTCGGCACCTTGCTTAATAGTGTGGCTTTGACATTCGCGCGTGCGGAGCGGCGAAAATAATTTTTTATTTATTTTCATAGTGTACATCTAGACGTTTAAGCCCGATTTACATTTCAATAAGTACAGTAGCGAGTTAAGAAAGTAGTCAGTTAAGTAATAAGTAGTCAGTAGACAGTAGCGTTCAAATTTAAGCAAGTGAGTCGTCATAAGTTGCCGATCCGAGAAGACGACTAGTCGCGTCAACGGTTGTTTTACTCTACTCAAAAAGGATCTTCGCCTCCTAAACGGTTGTTTTAATCCAGGAAAATGGACTTTGAATTACCTAACACCAATATTTACGTGCAATAATCAAAGAAAGAACACTCTTTCTTATGCTATATACCTACTTGTAGAACACTTTGAAAATGAAATATTAATAGAAATGAACAGACCCAAACGCATAATAATATGGGATTTCTACAAGAAATAAACGTGGTGTCAGTAATAACCTTCTGACGGAATTGTCTGAAGAAGACACAGTTGAATACAGATATTATGCTTTTCCAATGGGTGAGCTTTCATTTTTATTTGTAAGACAAAATTGAGCCTGCTGTTCAGAAACAAACACTCATAAAAAAATTACACGTGTTCGCGCCCACTGTTTACAAACTTATGCACTGTACTAAACTCGCCTGTTTACACATCTGTCAATTAAGTTAGCGGGGGTGCGGGAGACGTGAGAGAGGGGGTTACTTCGCACTTGACTCGCTAAAAAATAGGACGGCAGTCTATTCAACTAAACTTACTACTTAACTTGTTACTTAACTCGCTTGCACCGTTCAAACGACAATAACAACTTAACTCGCTGATGATGCAAGTTAACTCGCTACTGTACTTACTGAAGTGTAAATCGGGCTTTACTACAATTCAGTTGTCAAGTAAGTGAAATTAATTGTTATTCAAGTCATTATTATGTAGTTATATCGTATTATAAGAATAGAAAAGATATTTTTTCAATTATTGTTATTGACAATCTATTTGGGACGCCATCTTGATACACACTACGTTGTCTTTGACCGATCTGGCGCTGGGGCGCTGCGATGTCTGTCGTCAATTAGACGGACATTTAAATGTTTAAGCGCTGCAGTGTCTGCAGCGAATTTTAGGTCTCTCATTCCAGAATTTGAACAAGTGGTTTGTATGGACGTTCTTGTCTATACTTCTTGGTCAATGTTCTGAAGTAATGCGCCTACATACATTCGTGACAATTGATTTTTATATTAAATAGTAATGTGTGTGTATTTAAAATAATAAAAATAACATTTTAAACTTTCATGGTCACTACAAATATTTTTATGAAAAAAACGGGATTTTTATCATGTTTGAGTTGTTGGGTTTGAGTCCCGGTTGCATGCAACAACCCAAACATGGTAATAATCCTGTTTTTTCATAAAAATAAAATAATAGATTTTATCATTGAATATAAACGGCATGGTGACAAACGAGGTGAGTCGCCATTTTTACATACAAATTCCCCCGAGAGCTGTGGGGCGACGGCTGTCTATTAAAATAATATCTATTGCCAACACCAACCCTAACTTATCTCTTTCCTTGGGTATCGTAAAAGGCGACTAACGGACTCAAGGCTGCCCATACACACATCCGACAGCACAGAGCGGCGATGGGCTAATATATAATCGCGAAAGCGGATAATAAGGTGTAAAAATGTTAGCTGACACTATATCAAGGGGATTCTACTGATGATACTGAACAACTTTCCATAAGGAACATGGGTAGAAAATTTATTATTTTTCCCTATACAAAACGCGCAATCAGCTGATTGACTCAAGTATGGAAAAGCAGTTGGGTTTGATTTCACCACGAAATGTTATTGACGTCTTATCTTTTTTAATTGACAGGAGTAATTCATTGCTTTAAAAAAGTATTTATTCACGTGGACAGAATTTAGCTTTGATTTTGAACGTGATGCGTGATCTAGTTGTTATTCTGCTCCTTGTTGTCTCGTCCTCTATGATGGAAATACTACTTGTTAGTATCGAGTCTTAGCACTCGCCGACGCCACATAAGTTTAAAGTATCTGAAAATAAAATATTTCCGAACGCAGCCGCACGTCACTAGACTAGCCCGCGTTTTGAACTGTCATTCGTTTTTTATGTCACTGTACCGGCGCCACTTTTTTCTCTTACTTTTTTGTGAAATAATCTTTTTAATAGTTTTAGTCAGTTTAATTATGATAAATAAACTGTTATTATGAGTAAAAGAAAGACGTGAAAAATAAAAATGAAATTCTGGGTTTTGAAATGTGCACTCAGGCCCATCTTTGGGATGAGGCGGTGTTGAAACATTCAAAACTTAAAACGGGCACAATAACTCGTACTTACTGCAAAGCCGAGTTTTTACCACCCTGGGTATTCGCAAGGAATATCAGGGTCTTACATTTACTGCAGTTTGCTTTGCCATTTGGGCCTAGATCTGCATGACTATGTCTGACATTCCTAATGTGTCAATGATGGCCCTGGATCCGGCTACTACTTCAAGTTCTGTGGAGGAAGAGGCACTGCCCGTGCCAATACAGTGTAGTAGAGGCCTTACCTGTGGAAAAAACCCAGTGTACAGACCCGGAGACCCAGACACCTGCCATAGACGTAGAATTGTTATTTGCTTTGGGGGAAATTGAGGAGGTGCTTAAGGGACCAATTGCTCATGATGAAATTGCACAGAGGTAGACTCCTATTCTCACAAAGGGATTGTAAAAAGAAATTAAACCAGAACTTATGAAAAAATACATCCCATATGAAAATATCCCAACGTTGCTCCTAAAGCTCAACCCTGAAATACCTGGCTGTCTCTGACCTGGTTAAGAAAAGAGATTTGATAATTGCTGACAGGCAAAAACAGATGGTTGCTGCACTATCAGCCCTGGGCCAATCACTCCATTCATTTCTCCTAAAAGGTGACAGAATTGAAATTATTAATTAAATAATTAAACACATCAATGATGCTGCCAAAATACTGTGTGATGCTGTGCATATAGATACAAATCGTAGAAGGTCGCTAATACCAACCGTCATTAACCCCTTGAGGACCATAAAACCAGACACAATTGAAAATCCATTGTTTCGCGACTGCCGGCGGTCTCATGATATTTGATCTATTAATAAAGATATGAAAGATTCCCTCACAGGGGGAGCAGATGCATTTTTTTTAAGTAACCTTTCTGAAAAGATCTAGGT
The DNA here is from genome assembly GCA_963921215.1 of Scoparia ambigualis. NCBI lineage: Eukaryota > Metazoa > Arthropoda > Insecta > Lepidoptera > Crambidae > Scoparia > Scoparia ambigualis. The sequence continues at coordinate 26,336,192 of OY992517.1, read as the reverse complement.
TACAAATGCTGTTCAAAAATCTGTTAAAGACCTGAAGAACACAAGCTTCATTCAAAAACCCCCAAATAAAACCAAATCTTTAAACTGGAGGGGCCCTCGTCCAAGTGCCCGGACAGGGACAGGAGCGAGATCCAACCAACCTGCAAAGCTACGAAGCTGCAAAGTTAGAAGTTCAGGTATGCAGACTTCCTTTTTTTTTATAAATAATTGGAAGAAAATAACCAGTGATCCTACTATTCTGAAATGGGTATCTGGGTATGAAATCCCTTTTAGTGAGATACCATTTCAATCTTACTTGCCTATGAATAACTCATTTACAAGTAGAATTCTGTCAAGTTCAAATTGAAATTAATAAACTTATTTAGTCACATGTTATAGACAAAATATGTCATGAAACAGATGGACAATTTTGTTCACCTATTTTCTTGGTATAGAAACCAAGTGGAGAGTATAGATTTATTTTAAACATAAAGAAATTTAATAGTTTTATTACTACAACTCAGTCTTATGAAAGACTGTATTATGGCAACAATTGACAAAATGGATTCTTATTACATGTGTAAAATGCAGATTACAGAAAATATCTAAGGTTTATATTTGATGGAAAAATATATCAATTTAACATTCTTCCATTTGGCCTTTGCACGGCTCCATACATGTTCACATAATTAAACCCATAACAAAACTTAGAGGTTTACAGCCTGTAAGTACAGTATATCGATGCTTGTAGCTAGCAGTATATTGGTAGTGATCATATTGAGTGTCTTAATAGTGTTAACCAGACCATAGGTCTGCTTACTCAGTTAGGCTTCATCATCAATAAAAATAATTATGTCAACTTATTCCATCAAAGGAATGTAAGTTTCTTAGCCTATTGTTTAATACAAACACCATGACTATTTCAATCGATTCTGATATAAATAAAAGATGCCTTAACATGTTGCCTGCCACGAAACCAGACACCATAGAAATTTAATTGTTTGTCAGTCACAGGTGACCACCACGGCGCTCAAATTTTTAAGTACCTCTTCCATCAGGTTTTTTGTCAAAAGTTCTGGGAACTCTAGTGTCTGTTTGTCCAGCTAATCAATATGGGTTACTGTATACTAAAGCACTAAAAAGACATAAATATTTAGCTCTTTTAAAAAACAATAATAATTATGAAGCATTTACTTCCTTGCCCAAACATTGCTATCCAGATCTTGAATTGTGGATAAAACATGTACTTGCCTAAATCAATTTCTTAGATAAGAAAATATAAATATATTCTAGAAATAAATAAAGATGTCTCACTATCGGGGTGGGGTGCTCCTTGTGACAAACATACAGCCAGTGGTGTATGGAGAGGAAAAGAATCAACAATTCACTTTAATACTTTAGAAATAAAAGCTACTATGTGTGGTCTCAAAAGCCTTGCTAATAATTCTTCAAATTGTGAAATATTATTACGAAGTGACAATACCACAGCTATACCATATGTAAACCGCTTTGGTGGCATACAGTACTCTCACTTACATGTGATTGCAAAAGCTATTTGGCAGTGGTGTGAAGAGCGGAATATTTTTGTATTTGCATCATACATCATACATTAACACAAAGGACAACAAAGTAACAGATTTTGAATCTAGAAAACAGTTAGGTCATACAGAATGGGAATTAAATATTAATAATTTTAATAAAATAGTACAAGCATTTGGTAACCCTGTCATAGATTTATTTGCATTTAGAACAAACACAAAATGCAGGAAATTTGTTTCATGGCATCCAGATCCTTCAGCTTATAAAGTGGATGCCTTTACAATGTCTTGCAAAGGGGTTTCTTTTATGCTTTTCCACCATTTTCTATGATTTTAAAATGTATAGAAATAATCGTGTCCAATGAAGCAACATGGATCCTTGTAGTTCTCTTCTGGGACACCCAACCTTGGTTTCGCTTATTCAAAAAACTATTGGTGACAGAACCCATTGTATTTGAACCAAGTAATAACTTACTGGTTTTATGTAATTCCAACTCACCACACCCTCTACACCGCAACCTATCACTACTGGCAGGGAGATTGTCCGGTAGGCATTCTTAAAGCCTGGCATCGACGTACAGGCAGCTGAAATAATGATATCTTCCGTATCAAGTAACACCTATAAGCAATACTTACTTTGTATTTGGTTTTCTTACTGCCACACCAAACAACTAAATGCTACTAAAGCACAGATGACAGACATAATTACTTATCTCACAAATAAGTTCCACAGTGGTGCATCTTATGGCACCTTGAATTGCATAAGGTCCTCGCTGCCACTAGTGTGATAGGGCCGCAGGTGGGAGCAGACGAAAAGATTAAAATTTTATTTAAAGGGTTCTTTCGCCTACGATCAAGTAAACTCAAATATAAGTATACCTGGAATGTTTCTATAGTGCTTAATTTTTTAGAGTCAAATTACAATGACTCAAACAACTTACATTAATGTTCATTAAACACAGTTACTTTATTAACTTTACCTACAGGGCAAGGAGTACAAAGCCCTAGTTTCTATTGTTACTGACCAGATTAAAATAATTGATAATAAAATTGTTACTATAAAAAAATAAAATAAAAATTAAGACCTCAGCACCTAATCGTCATCAGCCAATTGTTTAAATAATTATAAAAGAATTACCTCTGAAATTAGGAAAATGTCCTAATTTATTTATATCTATCAAGAAACCACATTTGGCGGTATCGGTCAGTACACTCAACCGTTGGATTGACGGTCCTGGCTGCAAGAGGGATCGATACTTCCATTTTTTCTACTCATAGTACCAGGCACGCTACGACATCAGCTGCCATTATGAAAGGCGTTAGCATTGATGAGATACATAGAACGGCTGGTTGGACTGACTCATCGACAACTTTGCAAAGTTTTACAACCGTCTGATTTTAAATAATAATTTCGCTGAAGCGATTATATTGTAATAATAATATTAAAAGTATATTGCTATAATCATACCAAAAATTTATTTAAGGCTGAGGACACATTTAAGTTTGTTTTTTTTGTTTAATAAGATTCTCTTGGAAATTACCAATTATCTTTAAGGAGTGTAAGACTGATTATGCTGTTGAAACATAATATCTGGGATATATTTGTTAACAATAATAAACTATATGATTCTACAACAGAACTTTGAACATCTAACAAGTAGTATTTCCATCATAGAGGACGAGACAACAAGGAGCATAATTGAACAATCAAACAAACTTACCAAGTGCAGTTCGATTGAAATTATGCTCCTTGTTGTCTCGTCCGAAGATGATGAGTCCCACCCACCCTCACAGGTTTGATACCTATTCCCTGGGGTTGTAGAATCAGTTTCATAAATAAATACACAACTTAAAACTAAATGACAGTTCAAAACGCGGGCTAGTCTAGTGACGTGCGGCTGCGTTCGGAAATATTTTATTTTCAGATACTTTAAACTTATGTGGCGTCGGCGAGTGCTAAGACTCGATACTAACAAGTAGTATTTCCATCATCTTCGGACGAGACAACAAGGAGCATAATTTCAATCGAACTGCACTTGGTAAGTTTGTTTGATTGTTCAATTATTGATCGAAGACTGCCATGGACTGCTTTTGCGATCCTCATTGCCTAGTCTTTGACTAACCCCTCGGGGTAATAACCGTGATTGTATTTATGTATGTCTCGATGTCTTTAAACATGATAGAACGGCAAATGAAATAGCACTCAGGGGGGTTACACTCGAGCGCAAACTTAATCTTAATACAATTCCAATGCGATTAAAATGTATCGATATTGGGATAAGTAAAAACAATTCCGGAACGCCATCTCGATAATAATTTGTTCAATCAATTTCCACGCAATTTAATTCCAAAGTGGCGCTATTATCGCTTACAAAAGTGCCATTTGACATTTTTGAGATTTGTGATTGGAAATTGATTAATGCAATTCTGTTTCAAGAGTAGCCTACCTGCACTCTGGACTTAAGGATTAGTTCCTGACTCGCCGGATTCCCGATTCGCCGGATGTATTCATTCGTTAATCAAGAATTGAATCATGTTGCCCATGCCTACATTGCGCAACAAACCAAGTGGATTCCAAGCCGTCATCGCTAGTTTGCAATTAGCATTGCTAAACTATTAGGTCGCAGACGTACGGTCATCAACTAAAGTCAATTCATACATTATGATAAATTTTGATACTACGAGTAAGTACTGCTATACAAGAGACTGCTCATACATCCAACATCATAAAGCGGAGATGGGCTCACCACATGTGCAATTATTGTACATATAAACATACATATAATCACGACTATTATCCCTGAAGGGAGACTAGTCGTGTCAAAGACTAGGAAATGAGGACTAGTGATGTACAAGGCTCGAGGTGTCCAAGTCCTTTTGCCTAGAGCTCGATGTCGTTTACAGGGCGCTCGCCTCGTTTGTATGGCGCCCGACAACTCGGGAGTCTTTTGCAGAGCTCGAGCCTTTTTGAAAGCTCGAGCCCTCTTGAATGCCCGATCGATCTCGACGCATTTTAAGGGCACGAGCTAAAAATAGCGCAATAGTCTTTTTTTGCGCTCTAGTTTTAATGGATTACGGTGGACTTTATGACATAATTCGTCTTTTTGAGTTCTAATTTTGGAGACTCTAATCTGATAATGAGTGGGCGATAGAAATCGTATAGTTACTGAAACGAATGAAAATCCGACATCGATGCGTATTGCGTTCTGAAACTATATATTTTGGAAACACTATATCGCGTCAGAAATGCGGTGTGCGTTGAGATGAAATGAAAATGAAAATGAAATGAAAATGAAATGAAAATGAAATGAAAATGAAATGAAAATGTAATGAAAATGAAATGAAAATGAAATGAAAATGAAATGAAAATGAAATGAAAATGAAATGAAAATGAAATGAAAATGAAATGAAAATGAAATGAAAATGAAATGAAAATGAAATGAAAATGAAATGAAAATGAAATGAAAATGAAATGAAAATGAAATGAAAATGAAATGAAAATGAAATGAAAATGAAATGAAAATGAAATGAAAATGAAATGAAAATGAAATGAAAATGAAATGAAAATGAAATGAAAATGAAATGAAAATGAAATGAAAATGAAATGAAAATGAAATGAAAATGAAATGAAAATGAAATGAAAATGAAATGAAAATGAAATCAAAATGAAATGAAAATGAAATGAAAATGAAATCAAAATGAAATGAAAATGAAATGAAAATGAAATGAAAATGAAATGAAAATGAAATGAAAATGAAATGAAAATGAAATGAAAATGAAATCAAAATGAAATGAAAATGAAATGAAAATGAAATAAAAATGAAATGAAAATGATATGAAAATGAAAACGAAATGAAAACGAAATGAAAACGATATGAAAACGATATGAAAACGAAATGAACATGTACATTCACATAACAACCTTATGATTTAAGTAAATACTTACTCGTACTTTCTTAGATTGAAAATTTTAATAGTTAAAATCAATTACATCAATTTATATATTTAATTTACTTGTTTTTACACATTATAGTAAATCACGCGACAACCTTTTATATCATATAAATTGTGTAATGACGTTATAAGTTGATAATTAAAGTTTTTAAATATAAGTATTTTTTTTCTTTCTAGCGCATTTAAATAAAAGCTTGTTTTTAAAAAAGGCATTTTACCTTTAATTTATTTTATTCTTTTTAGTTATCCCTGGACACGTTTTTCATCTGTTCGTCTCACTGAATACAAATAATTATGTATACAAAATTTATTCACGTCCACTAAACCACCACCACTCACTACCCATCAAAAACAGTCCACCCATTAAGACGAATCAAACTTGACGCGGTTGTGTCGCTTAATTACTGAGTTCCTATGGCCACTTTCCAGCTGCATCATCAGACCCTGGTTACCATCTAGCACCAAAGTACTCGTCAAGACGAATCAAATGAACCCATACTCAATGGGGTTATGTCGTTTAATTACTTAGTTCATATGGCCATCTTCCAGCTCCATCATCAGACCCTGGTTACCATCTACCATCAAAATACTCGTCAAGACGAATCAAACAAGCCCAGCCTCGATGGGGTTGCGTCGTTTCTTTACTGAGTTCCTAGGACCACCTTCCAGCTCCAACATCAGATCATACCCTGGTAACCATCTAAAAACAACGCACTCGTCAAGGTTAATGAAACGAGCCGAAACTTGATGGGGTTGCGTTGTTTCATTACAGAGTTCCTATGACCACATTCCAGCTCCATAATCAGACCCTGGTTACCCTTGAAAGACAAACTACAAGACGATTCAAACGAGCCCAAACTCGACGAGGTTGTGTTGTTTCATTGCAAAGTTCCTATGGCCACCATCCAGCTCCAAAATAAACCTCAGTATAAACGAGGAACATAATATTGATGTGTTGTGAATTCAGATGATTATGAGGTTCGATCATTAGTATTAATATTTTTATAAAGAGTGATCATATCATAGGATGTAAAATAGAAAATACTTTCGGAATGGGGCTTGAAAAGTTAAGTAAAAAAAGGCGCACCCAAAAAAAGACTCGGGGCGCATAAAAATACCCGAGCGCAGAAAAAAGACTCGACTTTACGCTCGCAGGCTCACGTAAGCTCGTAGTCGTCGAACTATCTCTTAAAAGAGTCAAGCTCTGTAAACGACTCCAAGTCTTAAGTAAAGGGACTCTGAGAAATTGAGTTTCGAACACCACTAACTACATTAATTTATTACTTAGTTACAGAGATAAAGTCATAAACATAAACTTGACCTATTATTGAAGGCTTGCGTTTATTTTAAGACTCGAGCTCTTTTTTACGGCTTTTGAAGGTTCGAGCTCTTTTGATAGGTTTAAGCTCTTTTGAAGGCTCGAACTCTTTTAAAGCCTCGAGGCATGGCTCAGAGAGCTCGCGGCTCGGCTAGGCTCGGGACTCCAAGCCTACAAAGCTCACTAAGTCTTGAAATTTCGCCTCGAGGCTTCAAAAATAGGACTCGACGCCTCGAACCTTGTACATCACTAATGAGGACCGCAAAAGCAGTCCTCTGCCATAGTCCACTTTTCACCAAATAGTGACTGCACATGACTGTGCTCAGCGTGACAGGTGGTGAGCCCATCGCCGCTCTAAGCTGATGGATGTATGTGCAGTCTTTAGTCCATTAATCGACTTTTACGTTACCCAAGGGAAGAGAGGGGGTGGTAGTACTTTTTCACCGCTACGCGACACGGTTTATTTGGGTGAAACGTGGACTATGGCAGTGCGTTGTTTTAGGGTCCTAATAGTCTAGTCTTTGGCCAACACTTTGGCGATAACAGTTTTTTTTTAAATTTATTTAAGGACTTATGACTATAACATGACATGTCAGTCCTATCATCATGCTTTGCGAGTATCTTATAAGCTATCGATGTGCCTCTGAGCCCAGAGGCGCATCGAGCTATGTGCTGCAAAGCACTTCTGCTATCTGAGAAAATAACACATTTGCTAATTTCAAGACGACTTGTGTACAGAATGGCTTCATAGATAGCTATTAATTCCAATGACATTATTGAGACTTCGGAAGAAACTGAGTAACCCTGTTTAATTTGAATTTGAGGACAATAATAAGCTGCACCTTGTGTATTATCACTCTTAGACCCGTCTGTATAAATTTTGTGCCACTCTTCATATTTTCTATTTAACTCTGATAAAATGCTAAATCTTAATGAATTATTCTCATGTACCTTTTTAGATCCACTAACACTTAGATAAGACTTTAAACTATCGCGTTGCATTGCATTAAAACAGTTTTAACCACTAACACTTTCTAAATGTACGACGATAATTTCTTCTATCTGGATATATGACAACCAGATATTTAATTGAAACATTTCTAATGGACGCGATAAATGAATATTATTTTCTCTCGTGATATTATATGAAGTACACAAAAGCGGTTTCTTTTTATTTGTCCAATAATTGTTTGTTAAACATTCATTATTTAATTCGCTAATTAATTGAATGGAGGTATTATCAGCCCATGATTGTGCTTTGAGGCAATATTTGTACGCTAAATATTGTCTTCTTACGTCTAATGGTGGGATGCTAGTCTCGTTTTCCATCACATGAAGGGGTGAACTTTTGATAAATCCGCCTGTAACTCTAAGGGCCTTGTTTTGAAGTTTGTCTAATTTGGCAATATGAGTTCTTGCGCTACTATTATAAAGAAAACTCCCGTGGTCAATTCTACTTCTGATTAAGGTTATGTATAATGTACGCAAATAAAGAGGATGAACTCCCCAGCCTGGTCCCTCTAAAATTTTTAGAATATTAAGATATCAGTAACAGTTGTGAATGTATTTAAGTATTGCTCAGATATGTTGATAACACCAGTGATTGCTTATGGATCCCGGATCACAATGGCGACAAGAAAATACTAAGAACCTAAAGTTTTAGTAGAAATGCCACCTTGGGGATGTGGAAGAAAGAAAGAAGCAATTCTTGAATAAACAGATCTGTGAGGGCGGAAGGTTCCCATCTGCAAGATTATTGAGCACTGGTTTTTGGGCAGTATCCAATACCAATTTTACGCCGGTTCCTACACTTCTATTTGTTAGCCCGATGTATGAATTGACCACCTGCCTGGGATCCCATCATACAGGTTACCAAATCCCAGCCCAAACAGCAACACATTGCAAGACCTAAAAATATTGTTAGCTCGTATTGTGTAAACCTGAACGCGCCCGGGTAAATATAAAAATGATTGACGGTAGGCAAATTACTCCTAACTATAAAACGACCAACACCTCAGTCTCCCTGTGACGACTGACCCTGTAAAGGGTTCAAAACGTCAGGAAAATAAAAAACGATGTAATGTAGTAAATTAAACACGAGTTTCATTTCAACGTGTAGTGCTCGCTTAAACCTTAGAAAACAATAAAACGCAATCACAAATCGTCAGAGACCAAACCCAACACAAAAATGATAATATAACCTTTCGGACAGTGCTTGATACAATTTGTGACTCCCAAAGGAAATACACATGTAACATCAAACAAAAACAACCAATGTAGGACAGACTCGTCAACGTTATTGCAACACGTCCACTGCAGCTGGCTTTCATTTGATTGGGCGAAAAGCAATATTTTCCCGAAACGACATCAATACGAAGACTTGTAGTGACGACAGTGACGTGACATAATATGACGTCAGACGCAAAGGCAATCTGGTTGGCACCATTCGTAATAAATCAAAAGATAGAAAATATTTTACACATCTACTCTGAAACGCTTCGGTGGACAATTGGCAAACCGCTCTGTCTCATATTATACGAAAGTCCTGGCTTTAATCCCAAGATCGGGAAAAGTATCCGATTTCTCGGTGCGACTACTAGGGACCTGCTTAGCGCTATTGCGTGTGTCAAACGCGATAGCACTATAAAAGTACGTGTAACGGCTGCGGTTTAGCTGTGGTTTGGTTGAGATTACTTAGCGTGATCGCCGGGTTTGTGATCACCGGGATGCTTAAAATATCCATAATGTACACAAATTTGTTAAGGACAAAGGTATTGTATAATGCAAGGTCGCCTCGGGCGCTTCGCAGCGGTACGCTTGCTTCGCTCGTACTGCTCGCACGTTTTGGTCACTAGTAGCTCTAACCTAAATGGACTTAATGTATTAATATGTATCTATATACTCGTATACGTAATTTAACTTTATGTACCATTTTGACACAAATTTATCTTACAGTGTAAATAGTTTGGTCTTGCGGTGCAGTGTGGATAGGATTTAATTACTTGTACTAATGAAGATGGGATCCCAGGCTGGTGGTAAATTCTAACCACACTCTCTATTTGGATGTTTTTCTACTAATATTTTTCAAATGGAAGGCTTATAACTCTTTTCGAGTGATCGTAGCAATAAATACTTCGTCCGTAGCAAAGACTTCTACGAATGTAGCATAGACTACTACGATTGTAGCATAGACTACTACGACTTAACATAGACTACTAGGATTGTAACATGGAGTCCTACGGTCGTAGTTAGTAAGAGCCTTAGAGCATTAATGGTTTAATGCTCTAAGGTTAGAGACCGCCGCTCTAGCGCAATTAAAAAATAGAACTATATAACTTAGTCGAACGTAAGAAGATTAATAATTTAAATTCTTTGGCTATGCGAGTAAAAAATCAAGCTTAAAATTTAACAATATGAATAGTGTGTGTAGGAGCTCGATGGCGCAGCGGCTAGCGCGTTTGGCTTGCAATCTTGCCCGCTAAGCAACTTTCGCAATGCCGGGTCGCTGGATGGATGCCCAAATTTAAAACATCTCGAGCTCCTCCGTGCTTCGGAAAGCACGTTGAACCGTTGTTGGTCCCGGTTGTTGTCGTAAGATGACAGTCATTAAAACCCACCAACTTATAACCGTCTCTGTGGTCTAGTGGCTATGCCAACTCAGACCCAGAGGTCCCGGGTTCGATTCCCAGCGGGGGGTATATCTTTGAGTGCTCGGTTTGGTTTGTGGTAGGGCTGTTACGTCCGCCTGGCTAGCTACCACCATCTTATCTAAGTCTGTCGCCATAACAACGATGTTTATAACATTGTTGTGTTCCGACAGTTAGAAATTAGTTAGCCAGTTCCTCAGTGGTTGGGGATTCCGGGTGAAGCGCTTCCACCTTCGGCCTTATCATCACATTCCATCATATGAGATGAAGGTCAAGCGCGTACCCGTTCTAAAATAAACATAAAAAAACCTGCATTGGGCCAGCGTGGTGGGTTATGGCCTAATAACCCCACGTCCACGTGGGAGGCCTGTGCCCAGCAATGGGACGTTTATAGGCTGATGATGATGATGAATAGTGTAGAAAGTAGAAAAAATAGTTTAATAACTGTTTTAATCATGTTGGATAGTTAATTAAGGAAAAATAACTAATCAGGAAAGGGGCGCTACAGACTCAGGAAAACTTTATATAATCTACTGTATATTATTCAGGGTGATCAGTCCAAAAGGGTTAGCAGCGAGAAGTAAAAACTAAAAGAGATAAGGAAATCTGTTCCTTGGAATCCAAGGCATCGATTTTAGATTACCTGAATGAAAATGGCATTATATATTTTTTTACTTTCATAAGTACATAACCGGGGAAATTTCCCTACCTCAGTGTTTGATTTCTCCCTACTGACCCAATTGGATTGATCACCCTGTATAATGATAATGATTATTATCTACTTCAAGCTAAGACAATATTTAACTGTATCTCTTCTACGACACACTGGCTAAACGTGCATTGTATAATACATAAACAAACATATAATCACGACTATTATCTCCAAAGGGTTACTCAGACACGGCATAAGGACAGCAAAAGCAGTCCTCTACCATAGTCAACTTTTCACCAAATAGCGACTGCACATGTGCTGTGGGATGTATGTGCAGTCTTTAGTTCGTTAGTCGCCTTTTACGACACCCAAGGGAAGAGAGGGGGTGGTAGTATTCTTTCACCGCCACGCGACACGGTCAATCGTGCAAAATGCACCCACACTTCACCAAGCCTTCGTTTAAAAAAAAGGATGTTTTCTTTCTATAGCTAGCGTGTCTCGCTAGTTTAAACAAATCGGTCGTAAAACAAATGCCGTCTCACAACACCTTTAGGTCTGCCATAAAACGTAATTCCAAAGTTTCGGGTTTCGCAATTGCTACCATGAAAGAATGTTACCTACATTCTTTTGCGAAGACAGAGAGTGACGTCTTATTACTTACGAGGGTTAACGCATTTCGGTTTTTCATACAAACTACCAAGTTCAACATTTTACCAATAAAACGAATTTTAATGAAATTTTTCATGCCAAGAGATCTGAACAGTTTGTTGAGAACAATTTAAAAAAAACGTTTAATTGGTTGAGTTATTGCATCCATTAAAATCCAGCAATTTAGCTAAATAAACGAAAAATATTCGATAATAACGAATAAGCCAGAAATATATAACCCAGACTGCGAAGTGAGTTTAATTTACCATTCTATCACGTAAACTAAAACGAGAACATATGTCTCCATCCATCTCATCGGTGATCTACCGCGCGGTAGGGTCCCTTTTTGGGGGTTAAAGTTACTCGTGTCCGTAGGTTTACCCTTGAGACCCTACACGTGACTCCTGGGTTGTGCTAAATGAGTGACAGTGACTGACTGGTAGAGCCAAGCTACGTTGCAGCACGCATTGGGCCGGCTCGCCCGGGTAATACCACCCTCTCGCGAGTATTCGTCGTGAAATAATGGCACTTGGTGCTGTTGTGTTTCGTCCGGCCAGTGAGGGTTCCGGAGGCCCTTCCTCCCCTCACAATTCCTATTCCTTCCTTAAAAGCCGGCAACGCATCTGCGATTCTTCTGGTTTTGCGGGTGTCCATGGGCGCGGCGGTGATTACTCTCCAGCAGATGACCCGACCCGCCTGCTTGTTTGCCTCCTTCTATTATACAAAAAAAAATTTTAACTTCACCCTGCACCATGAGACGTTCGATTGATGAACGACTGCGCCGATCTGTATGTCGATTCTCTAACTCTCGATCGTAAGCTCGCTTGACCCATTGCACCCGTTACGATCAAAAGTGACTTTTGTGACGATAACGTAAAGTCGTTTTTAGAGAATACGGATTTGATTACTCGCTGCGTATCAAGCAGGTCGTCAACAGATCGTTTTCTAGAGTAAACTGTAAGCTGACGTTACAAGGATAAAATAAGGTAAGAATATATTATTGAAACACAATACAATCTCTCTTCTCTCTTCTTCAGCCCTTTTCTACCCAATGCTGAGTAAAAGCCTCTTCCATGCTTTTCCAAACGGTGCGATCCTGGGCTTTTCGCATCCAGTCCTTCCCCGATATTTGGGTTAGGTCATCGGTCCATCTCCTGGGCTGTCTTCCTACGTTTCTGCGCCCGTTCCATGGCCTCCATTCCAGCACCTTCAACTCCCCATCGTCCGTCAGACCTGCTGCATATGTGGCCAGCCCACTTCCTTTGGGCTATAATCTTAGCTATGTCGGTGAGCTGTGTTCTACTGCGAATTTCTGTATTGTGAATTTGATCGCGGAGGGAAATTCCCAACATAGCTCTCTCCATAGCCCTCTGGGTAACTTGTAATCGGTGGATAAGCTGTCTAGTGAGTGACCAAGTTTCTGACCCATAGACCATCACAGGGAGGACGCACTGATCGAAAGTTCGACGTTTGAAGTTAAGGGGCACTCGTTTGTCTTTAAATACCTCCTTTAGTTAGCCATAGGCTCCGTTGGACGCGACGGCTTATTTCGCGATTTTGTCCATTCCTTTCTAGACTCAAAGCCTGACCCAGGTAGGTATACTACGCAACCCTTTGAATCTGTTGGCCATGGACCACAACATAGTCAATGTCGGCATCGCAACACATAATTTTGGTTTTTAAGTGTTCATCTTCAAGCCGACATTGAAAGATGCGGAATACAGCTTATCTATCATTATCTACAGATTCTCTGTGTTGCTGGCAAACAAGATGATGTCGTCTGTGAAGCGAAGATGTGACGATATTCTCCGTTTATGTTAATGCCCTTCTTGGACCAGTCGAGAAGCTTGAATACGTCCTCCAAACAGGCTGTGAACATTACAATACAATAACAATAATAGTAATTAAAAACAACAACTTATACAAGAAATAAAAGAAACACATTTAAGAAGACGGTGTTTCTAATTTAGCGTAGACAAAGGCGCGAAGGCCGCTAGTCAAATCTATATAAATAAAAATCCATGGGTGTACCGGGTTCCCTATTTAATCCCGAAAGCCGTTTTACCGATTATCATTTCAACGAAAACTATTAACCGATCGCTCAATTGAACGATGCCTTATTTTTACGAAGCTTTAATTTACCGACAAACCAATTACGAAGTTCATTTCAGCGACCATACATATAACCGATACATTATTTAACCTATGTAACATTTCACCGAATTTTAAGAGTATGTAGGTCAACGCCTCGGCCGAGTGGTCAAGTGTTTGGCTCGATATCTGGAGGACCCGGTTTCAATTCCCATGTAAAAGTGCGTTTCGAATTTGTCGATTCATAGCCCGGGTTTGAGATCACTAACCCGCATTTGGCAAGGGTGGTGATTAAGCCAATACCCATAAATTATTGCGAAAACTTGATTTCGAAGATTGAAGCTTTTACCCTGCAGTAGGACAGTATACTGGCTGTACTTTCCTTTTGACTTAAAGGTCAAAAGCTCAGCTACTGAAATGTTTATCACTCATAATAGTAAATTAATACAAGTGGGATAAATCAAATGCCTTTTAAATTTAATGCATATGTAATATATTTTTTTTAAAAAGATCTTAAGCAAAATATAACAATTTAAAAAAATATATATTTCGTTTATGACATCATAATGTGATGTGTGACATCATGATGTTATTATGGTGATTGTAAATCGTACAATGCCAAATGCGGGTTAGTGATCACAAATTGAATCGACAAATTCGAAACGCGCTTTGTCCGACATGGGAATTGAAACCGGGTCCTCCGGATATCGAGCCAAGCACTTGACCACTCGGCCACCGAGGCGTTGACCTACATACTCTTGAAATTCGGTGAAATGTTACATAGGTTAAATAATGTATCGGTTATATGTATGGTTGCTGAAATGAACTTCGATAATTGGTTTTTCGGTGAATCGTTATATCGTTAAATTGAAGCTTCGTACAAATAAGGCATCGTTCAATTGAGCGATCGGTTAATAGTTTTCGTTGAAATGATAATCGGTAAAACGGCTTTCGGGATTAAATAGGGAACCCGGTGTACCAGCTATGTTTCGTCGTGAATACAATGGAGCCTTTTTATTTTAACTTTTTTAATTCTGATTTCTTGATAGATGCGATTTTATATTGACCTAGTGATTTTTAACAACTGAGTGCAAACGTTCGTGTATTCATTTTGAATAGACAAGTTAACAATTTTTAAGACGGTATCTAAAATTAAAATATTAAAGCCAAAAGTATCCTGCCGCGCTTTCATCAGACGTCGTTAGCAAAACGAAAACGTTGCTCCGCCGATGGTGAAGGCGTTAACGTCGACAGGCTAATAATTGTGATTGTGTTGTGTTTAAAATAATTTGCCAGGACAAGGGTTGTATGAAAGACATTTTTTTTTAAATTCCGCTAGGTTAGCTAGCTAATTCTAGTCATGCATAAAACTCACACTAGGCCCTCTAACACAGAATACAATTTAGTAGAATTCAGCTAGGTACTGACCCAATACAAAATTGCATTACTTTCTACCGTTTATTCCATTTGCGGTATACAATATTAGTTTAGCAGCTTGAACTATCCGTCATGATTGCACAACCAAATTAAAATTGAAGCAATGACGGCAGCATAAAATGTCACGCAATCAAGCTAATTGGGACCATGGTAATGAGGCCGTCAAGGCTAGCCTAAATGGGTATCTATACGATGTTGGCAAATATTTTAATACCGTGTCAACACTTTGGTAGTACACTAATTAAGTAATTAATCAACATTATCGTGTACTGAGGAGCTCGATGGCAGCTAAACTTGTTCGGTTTGCGATTATGCTAGTTACATTTAAACGGCGGTAAGCGAAAACCAATAACCGCCGGAGCCGGGGCTAAGACAGAAACCATGCCTGATGCGTGCTTGCTTGCATGCTTCATGCTTGCTTGCTGATTGCTTTTTAGCATGCTGCATGCAGGGAGAGAAAACAGGTATAAAAAAAGTTTAGTATGTAAAGCTGCGACTGTTGGTTGTAGGTACTAACTTTGCTATTGCAACACAGGCAAGTACGGAAAAGCTTGCGAGGTGGCTGATCTGATGAAGTAGCTGGAAGGTGGCCATAGGAACTACGCAATGAAACAACACAACCTCATCAAACTTGGGCTCGTTTGAATCGTCTTGACGAGTACTTTAGTGCTAGATTGTAACCAGGGTCTGATAATGGAGCTGGAAGATGGCCATAGGAACTCAGTAATTAAACGACATAACCCTATCGAGTATGGGCTTTTTGATTCGTCTTGGCGAGTACTTTGGTGCTAGATGATTACCAGAGTCTGATCTGATGATGGAGCTGGAAAGTGGTCCTAGGAACTCAGTAAAGAAACGACGCAACCCCATCGATTCTCGTCTCGTTTAATTCGACTTGACGAGTACTTTTGTGCTAGATTGTAACCCCAGGGTCTGATGATGGAGCTGGAAGATGGCCATAGGAACTCAGTAATTAAACAACATAATCCTATCGAGTATAGGCTCGTTTGATCCGTCTTGACGAGTACTTTGGTGCTAGAGGTAACCATAGAGTCTGATGACGGAGCTGGAAGGTGGCCATAGGAACTCAGTAATGGGTGGACCGTTTTTGATGGGTGTTAAGTGGTGGTGGTTTGGTGTACGTGAATAAATGTTGTATACCTACATAAATATTTGTATACAGTGAGATAAACAGATGAAAAGCGAGTCCAAGAATAACTAAAAATTAAAAAATAAATTAAAAGTAAAAAAACCTTTCTGAAAAACAAGCTTTTATTTAAATGCGCTAAAGAAAAAAATAAACTTTTACTTTAAAACTTTTACTATCAACTTATAACGTTCTCCTGTGGCGGTATTATGTGGTCTAGCAGAGCGAAAGCGCTAACAGTATATACTATATATGGGTCGTTCTTCTTTTTAACCTACAATTTGATAAAACATTAGCTCAATTTCGAAAAAAAAGATATTAAGATTCCTCGTCAATATATACATATATTCTGATAGCAGAATTTCTATTCTATCGGAAAAAGTTGTCGGCCGAGAAGTTTACCGATTTTTGTACGATTTTCAAGACATGAAAGATGGATTCGACAAAAAAATTTACACCTCCTCCACGACATCTTTTATTTTATTCTATCGAAATACTCTTCGTCAAATAACTTGTACCTTTTTAATACATTAAATAACTAAAGGAACTTTTAGAAAACATATTAAAATCATACATTTGTTTTTAGAAAATATGTTTTATTCATGATCTTATACCACTCTGTCACATTTTCAACTAATAGTATGTTTTTGCTATAAATAAATTTTTACTATCGTTTACAAATAAATACGAATATCACAGACGGCAATATCATCAACTATTTTAAATATAAAATTTCCAATGTTGCACTAGTCATAAGAAAATATATAAACGACCAAAACAATTTTTCTACCAGGAGACAACATCGTGACAGAGTAGTAACTTATGTGACAGAGTTGTTATTCTAGGGGATACATGGCTGCGTTTTTGAATAAAACAGGTTTATTTTCCTAGAATCATTTATTTTGTTATAAATCTTTATCAGTCTTCAACATTGTCATATAAAATAACATGAGATCGAACTTAGATAATTAATGAAATTAATGAAAAACTTCCGAGAAGTGAATGTGCTCACTACTCCGCGACCGAGGTGGACACTTGGGAGTTGTCGACCCGAGTAATGGCAACTGCGAGTTGTGCCTTTCGTGCAACGAGAAGTGAGCGAGTTGACAGCTGCGGTTACCTATCTGGACAATAGGCAGTGAACTACACGTTTTCACGGGGAAACTCTCCCGAGTCACTAGTCTTATGAGTACCGAATAAAGAGCGCGCTTCGGCGGGAACTGATTTGGCGTCAAGACCTAACGCAGATGGTCTCCTGCGCGTGTAGTTTACTGACGCAGGGACGTCTGGCACTTCTTGCATAACCTAACGGTTGGTCTCGAGGTGCCAGTACAAATAAAACTTAGTGAAGTAAGGAGAAGGGATGTTCCTTTTAGAGCGAGTTGTGCCCTTCGTGCAACCGGAGCTGTCAAAGAAGTGAGCTTGTTTGACAGCTCCGGTTACCTTTCTGGACAATAGGCAGTGAACTCCACGTGTTCACGGGGAAACTCTCCCGAGACACTAGTCTTATGAATACCAAATGAAGAGCGCGCTTCGGCGGGCACTGATTTGGCGTCATGACCTAATGCAGATGGTCTCCTGCGCGAGTTGGTTTACTGGCGCAGGGACGTCTGGCACTTCTTGCATAACGTAACGGTTGGTCTCTAGGTGCCAGTACAAATAAAACTTAGTGAAGTAAGGAGAGGGGATGTCCTTTTCAGGGGCACAATGTTACTTAGAATGGTTGCTGCTACCTTTTCTACGTCTTCGTCTGTCACCATGAACAGTTTAATTTTGTTGGCATCTTGAAGTGCGGAAAAGAATTGGAACACATCTACAATATCGTTTCCTCTAGCTACTATGGCATCAGCTTGGCGTTTCATTGTCCCTCCAACACGATCAGCGTCACCTTTTCCATGACCAGATTCAAAGAAGTTCCAGTTTTTTTTGCGAAACCCGTATTCTTCGAAAAACCTGCTTGCCACTAGGTAAAACTTTCATCAGGTGACGGAGGGGTAAAAATTTGTTGCAAAATTTTGAAGTTAAGATAGAAAATATAATTTACACGTTGGCAATAAAATATTTCTTATTACGTAAGAGTAGACAACGAAAAGTAACAATAATAATTATATTTTTAATCAATTACTTACGTGACGAAGCGGTAGCGGTATAAACACACGCACCTCCTATCACAGCTTTCAGGCGATTGACGCGCTGTCTCTTGATCTCAGAGGGGAAATCGTACTAATGGGAAAGGGGGTTTAAACCTCCAATCGCAGGCCACAAAGACGAGCCGGCACAAACGCTGGCAAAAGGACAACTCACGTGACAGAATTTACAAAAGAAAACCTCAGGTAGTAGGAGACAAGTATTTGAGATTTTTTAAATATTTCATTAAAAGTGATAAAAAATAATGGTTGCTATTACATGATAAGTAATATATTTAGGAGTTATAAGATATTTTTACGTTTTGTGTCGTCATATAATTGTTTCGTAATATTATGGATTATACGCAAGCACGCAAATGAAATACACTTCTGTTACGCGGATTCACAACTCTGTAACGTACTTTTTACAATGATACTATTCAATACATATGTTATTTAATCGTGCACAGCCATTATGTATTAGTACAGTGCATGTTGAATAAATTAAGCAATAATAAGCAATTAAGAAAAAATAATGGTAATTTTCTTGTTTTTTTTTTCATTGACTGGTGGAGACACATTTTTGTAGGTTAAAAAGAAGAATTACCCATATACTGATAGCGCTTTTGCTATATTTGACACTACCATACCGACACCGCACAACACAACTCGGCGCTGCAAGACGCGCTGTTTGGAGAAGCCGCATACTGTACACACGGCGTCGATCAACCTACCCGTAACTGTCAAATTTGACGACCTCCTTGGTCGAGTGGGTTGTACACCGGTTTCATGGTGTCGCCATCTCTGAGGTCCCGGTCTGGTCAATTTAGAAATTATTGTTTTTCTAAATTGTATCGGGTCAGGGTGTTTTCTATGTATAATAAGTATGTATTTAAGTATTTTAAGTATCTTTATCCGTGTATAGTAACTATTTAACGAGTTTTTTTGAAGCTTCTCTTGGGCTAGATAATTGGTGTGATAGTAGGAATGTTTTACTTTTATTTTTTTAAATTTCTCCAATGAATATTAATCCTTAAAATCAAACCATAAAGTTTAAAATTGATTGTAAAACCAACCAACCGCGTAAAGCAGCGATGGGCTCACCACCTGTCACGCTGAGCTTTGTATTGTATTGTGATGCTGTGCGTGTAAAAAAGGAAATGAATGAATAATGATCCTTATACCCAAACAATAATGTTCAAAGTTGATTGTAGATATTTGACAGTTTTGGGTAGGTTGATCTGACGCCGTGTGTACTCTTAAGCCACATAATTCACAACAAATATAATGTTTCGTTCTGCAACCGTGTAGACAATATTGTAAAAAGATCATATCGTAGTCTGGGATTTACTATGCGTGCATGTGAACCGTTCAGTTTAATCAGTAGCCTCAAAATCCTATATAACGCATATGTTCGTAGTATCTTAGAATACGCCTCCCCAATCTGGTCTTGTCTATAAGCTGTTCATAAAAACAGAATAGAAAATATCCAAAAGAAACTCGTAAAGCACCTCAACTTTAAATTTAAATCAAATTTTAAAATCAATACATCTTACGTGGATTGCTGTCGTCAATACCGGTTGCTAACGCTAGAACAAAGACGTGCTGTGATGGATATGGGGCTGCTGTATGATGTAGTGCGTGGCCGCCTGGACTGTCCCGAGCTTGTGGAGAGGATGAAGTTGCGAACTCCATCGGGACGTACTCGTCACACATCGCTCTTTGCTATTCCCACTCATAGCACTAATTACGCATGTAACGCAGTGATGATCAGTACCCCAAGCACGAACCATTATGATAATAGTTAAGCTAGTTAAGGTAATCGTAATCGTATTATTTTTATATTTTTATTAATAGTAACCGTCTCTGTGGTCTAGTGGCTAAGCTACCGGTTTCACACCCAGAGGTCCTGGTTTCGATTCCCAGCGGGGGGCACATCTTTGTGTGCTCGGTTTGGTTGGTGGTAGGGCTGTTAAGTCCGCCTGGCTAGCTACCACCATCGTATCTAAGTCTGTCGCCATAACAACGATGTTTATAGCATTGTTGTGTTCCGGCAGTTTGAGATAAGATAGCCAGTTACTCAGTGGTTGAGGATTCCGGGTGAAGCGCGCTTCCATCTTCGGCCTTATCGTCACTTACCATCAGGTGAGATGAAGGCCAAGCACTTACCCGTTGCCAAAAAAAAAAAGTATGAAAAAGGTTTAGTAACTTTATAGTTTACATACAAAATAATACGATTACCTTAACTAGTACCATAATGGTTCGTGCTTGGAGTACTGAATTGCTGACAGTTACAACAAATTGTACGGAGAAATCGATCCATTCATTGGTAGTAAAATTTCGTTCCTTAATAAAGTAAAAGCTACTGCTTTGTGAAGTGTAGTGAGGGTACTCCCTCACTTTGACCATACATACATACTTAATATAACATGTATTCTGTTAATGTGTAAGTAGTCTAAAATTGATTAGCCTATTGTCTGTATTTTAATTTTAATTATTTTGTTACTTAGTGTGCACGCGTCTGCTGGTCCGCCTATCCTGGACTGTCAGGTTTCTCTAATTGATATAATTTCACACAAACGTTAAGATTTAGAATTTGTTGGGTTTGGCATTTTGTAGTGGGTTGGCTTGGCTGGCGTCTGTACTTTACGTTAAAATAGTGTATGAATAGAGTTTTTGACGTTTAATTTATTTATTGATGTTATATTATTTAAAAGATAGTTTTAAGGAATTTGGAGTAGTACTTTTATTAGTAGTATATTTTATTTTTATGGTTGTCATGATAATTGGTCATATTATGAATAACGATTCTGGCTTAATCAACTTAGCTGTAATTAATACTAATAGATTTAAGTTGTTTGTTGTTATTCCTACTCAATAAAATAAATAAATAAAAATACCCTGCTCCTGAAGCACCACGTCACAGATCAGCTTCGACCAGCGTAGGCACCGAGCGCGTCCCTTTACTTGCTACCTACTATAAATTGTTTCATTGTTTAACGTAACGAGTACAAACCTATGTAATACAGTCCACCTATCATTTCATAAAATCCCCAGTTAGGACCCTAACAATGGTCCATCTTCACCGTCTATGAAGCAGTAATTCGTTCGTTATTTCATCGAAACGCAAGACGCCGCCCGCCGCTTAGTGGACTTTGACCGAGCCAACGTGAAACCTGCACCGCCACGTGTCGTCGTCACCACAGCCTACGTCTTTTGGAGATTGAAGTTGATGTCGCCTATAAGCGAGTATTGTACAAATAACGCGTGAGTCGTTCCAATTAATCGCTTTCCCCATCAATTAAGTACTTTTTTTTTTTTCACTTTTTGCCGAAAAATCTATTTTTCCCTCTTTTTTTGCATATAAGGCTTAAAATCATGGTTAATCATTTCTTTGCATCATCAATTCATCAGCCATTTCCGTGCTATATTTTTTCTACGCTAGCTGCATATTTGCCGCATGCACGTGTGTGTGCCGCGCACATGGCCAGCTAACCTAACGGCACATGAGTAACTACCCTGCAGAGTGCAAGCTCTCTAACAACGCGCAAAATTCATACCTATTCTGATAGGGCTGACACCCGTTTCACGTGTAAAAAATTAGGGAGGAAAACTAAAATAAGGTAAGTAGGTAGAGGTACATAATAAAACGTGTATTTCAAAAGGTATAAAATAAGGATTAGTGTAATTTGACACATACTAAATTTAAATTAGTTCAAAGATAACGAAACGTTAAAACAATTGTCTTCTGTGTTGAATCGAACCCGCGTCCTCTGCAAATAATCCAATATTACGAATCTATAAAGCAGTCTTATCTTAACTAAGTGTTTAAAATATTAAAAAAAAGAAATATCCTTATATTTTCCGGAATTATTCATACACGGTGCAAGAGTTGGGAATTGTGTAACTATCCCGACTTTGTTTTATATATTTAGATTAAACACGAATGTCCCTTAATCGATATTATATTAATAATGAACCGTGTCGCGTGGCGGTGAAAGAATATACTACCACCCCCTCTCTTCCCTTGAATATCGTTAAAGGCGACTAGTGGACTAAAGACTGCACATACATCTTACAGCTTAGAGCAGCGATGGGCTCACCACCTGTCACGTCGAGCACATGTGCAGTCTCAATTTGGTGAAAAGTGGACATGATAGAGGACTGCTTTTGCTGTCCTCATTGCCTAGTCTCTGACTAATTATTAATAAAATTTTATATTTCTTAATTTTATGTTTGTTTTTTTAATGTGATTTCTTTTTGTAGTTCTCTGTAGTACTGATTCAATTCCTTCCGGGCTGTTTGGAACTAATCTCGAAATACCCCATTACTCAATACGACCTAAGATCTAAAAGACCTTTTCCCATAAGGAATGAAACCCGAATGGACTTACTACCAAAAAGAGCTGTTCTCAATATATACTATTGGGGTGCCCTTCGGTTCGCCTAAAATTGTTTGTCCTAATATGGTTTGGCCAAACCGTTTTGGCCTAAACTTAAAACGTACAATTATTGTTTCGCCTAAAAATTGTTTTGCCACCATTATAGTTTGGCCTAAGAATTGAAAGGCCTAATTTTAGAATGTCTAATGTAAAATAGCCTAAACTATATTGGCATAACTTTATATTGGCATAACTTTATTTTGGCATAACGATTATTTCGCAAAATTTATAAAAGCTCTAATTTTAGCATATCTAAAATTAAATGTGCCAATAATGTATTGGAATAAAAGCATAGAATTTTATTGAGAAAATAAATTGACAGAAGCGAATCGCTGCAAACCCGACTCCACGTAGTCTTGTCTGCCCTACCCTAGAGTGCAATATAAGCCCGCGTAGGCGCGGAGGGGCGAGGCGGCCCGCGAGCTAAGGAGCAGGTGGGTTGAGCTCGCCGCCGGGGCTGAGCCGGCCAGCAAGCCGAAGCCTCGGTGGTGAGCGAAAACCATCTGCGACAAAAAGCTCGCGTGGGACCGCCGGTGCCCCGCAGCGCCGAAGCCGTGACGGAAACTATGCATGCTGCATGCCTACATGCATGCTGCATGCCTGCATGCATGCTGCATGCCTGCTTGCACGCTTACATGCTGCATGCCTGCACGCATGCTGCATGCCTGCACGCGTGCTGCATACGTGCTTGCATGCTTACATGCTGCATGCCTGCACGCATTCTGCATGCCTGCACGCATGCTGCATATCTGCATACATGCTGCACGCATGCTGCATATCTGCATGCATGCTGCACGCATGCTGTTTTTCTGCTTGCATGCTGCATGTCTGCATGCATGCTGCATGTTATGCTGCATGTTTTGCATTTTTAACTTTGTGCGAATTAATATTTAGGAATTGTAAACTTTAGGGATTACGAATTGTTCTGCCAAATGACGCATTTGGTAAATGACAATGTGGCGATAAAAAGTATGGCGAAGTGAAATTAGGGCAAACACGATTCTTAAGAGTGAAATTAGGCGAAAAAATTTTAGGCTTTTCGTTTGGGTGCCATTGCAAATTAGGCGTACAGAAAATTAGGCGATCCGATAGAGACCCATACTATTGTCAATAAGACTCAATTTCAAATGAACCGAGTCTCATTGAAACTTATTCCCAAAACGTCTCATTCCCAAAATACACTAAAATATATACACATGGAAATATCAAAACACACGATTCTCATAATGACTAATTTTCAAAGCGTCTAAATACACTAAATGTTTTGATTCAGCAGGTTTGAGTGTAAATATTGCTTTTAGCACCAGATTAGTTCTCTAAAAGTGTCGGATTATGGATTAAGAAATTCAAATTGGTTTGGTTTGGTTTGTTTTTGGGTTGGTTTGTTCGACATCATAAAATTTGTACTTAATACATATGAGTTGTTATTAATTTGAGTGGAATAGATAGAATAGAATCCCCTCTCACAAGAGGAAACCTAAGACCAGCAGGCTTTCCTAAAATTTGTAGATTTCTTCATTCCGTGTGTAACCCAGAACTTCCAAGTTTTGAAAAAAATAACTGCCTTTTTTCGCCAAAACGCACGGCACCAGGTCTATTATGAGGTAAAACTCAAGTTTTTTTTGCTACCTAAAACTTGACCTTTTTTATCTTTTTGATAGTGTTGAAATTTGACTGATGATTTTGTCTGTCTCTAAAGAGAGTTTAATAAATGACGGAATTTAGTGTGTTTAGGGACTAGGACGTTTTGTGAATCAGTTTTTATGATAATCGAGTACTTTGATACTAGAATTTAGTGTATTTTGGGAATGAGACGTTTTGGGAATAAGTTTCAATGAGACTCGGTTTATTTGAAATTGAGTCTTATTGACAATAGTATAAATTGAGAACCGCTCTTTTTGGTAGTAAGTCCATTCGGGTTTCATTCCTTATGAGAAAAGGTCTTTTAGATCTGAGGTCGTATTGAGTAATGGGTATTTCGAGATTAGTTCCAAACTGCCCGGAAGGATTCAATTAACTAATGTTCATATAATTTTCCCGAAATTACTTCCGATTATTTTTAATTATTTTCATGTTGTGTTTGCATTGTAACTATTATTATTCACATTACCATTTTAGATATAAGCTGTAATGTAACAATGTTGGTAGACCTAATAATAAAAAAAGTAAAAACTTTTTTAAAAAAGGAGCTTTTATTTAAATGCGCTAAAAAGGAAAAAATAAACTTTTACTTTAAAACTTTTACTAACAACTTAAAACGTCATTACACAACTTATAATGATATAAAAGGTTGTCCCGAGATTTATGTACTCGTACTTTCTTAGATTGAAAATTTTAATAGTTGAAAACAATCGCATCAAGTTATTTAATTTACTTGTTTAAATATAGTAAATCTCGGAATAACCTTAGTTATCATATAAATTGTGTAATGACGATATAAGTTGTTATTATAGTAAAAGTTTTAAAGTAAAAGGTTATCTTTTCTTTTTAGCGCATTAAGGTAAAATCTTGTTTTTTAAAAAGGTATTTTACTTTTAAACTATTTTTTAGTCTTTAGTTATCCTTGGAAACGTGTCCAAGGATAACTAATTTTCATCTGTTCATCTCACTGAACGTGTAGGTATACTACAGAATTTATTCACGTCTTTCAAACCACTACTACCCATCAAAACAGTCTATCCATTAAGACGCATCAAACTCGACGCGATGTGTGCTTAATTGCTGAGTTTCTATGGCCACCTTCCAGCTTCATCATCAAACCCTGGTTACCATCTAGCACCAAAGAACTCGTCAAAACAAATCAAACGAGCCCATACTCGATAGGGTTATGTCGTTTAATTACTGAGTTCCTAGAATTAGAATTAGAATTATTTTATTTGCTAAGAATATGGTTGGTTACAATTAGCTGGTCATATTTTTATAGGCTCACATATTCTGCCATGTAGACATGCAAAATTTTACAAAATAAATATTAATTAATTAATTTTACAAAAAACATTAACATTGTTGTCATCATTATTATAGTATCAAATAGTATTATTAGTATTGTATCATTATAATCATTTTTATCAATTATTCAATTGTATTGGGTACTACTTAAATAATTACAATTTATTTACTTACTTCTATTTTTAAAAATTACATTAATACGTTATTTTTTACAATGTAACACATTGAATAAACTATATTTATGTCAAATCTATTTACTTATCCTTAATAAAATCGGACACTGAATAATAACACTTCTGGACTAAGAACTTATACATCTGTTTTCTAAAGGCGCTCAAATTAAGTTTTTTTTAAATTATCTGGAAGGCTATTATAGAGTCTTATTGCCATACAGTAGGAGTTACAACTGTGAACTTTTAACCTTTGATCAGGTATGTACAGAGTATTGTCCCGTTGAGGTCTTCTAATTCTATGAATAACTTTACTTTGCTTTACAAATAACTGTGGGTGTTTATGGACAAGTTGGCAGATTTCGAATAAGTACAGTGATGGCAAGGTTAGTATATTTTCCTTTATGAACAAAGGTTTACAGCTTTCATCATATTTGGCACCACATAACGCTCTGATGCACTTTTTTTGAGCTATAAAAACTCTGTCCACCTCCACTGAATTTCCCCATAGTACTATTCCATATCTTATATTTGATGAAACAAACGCATGGTAAGATGAGAGAGCCGCTTCTTTAGTTGCAACTTTTCTAAGTCGATAAATTACATATACGTATCTATTTATTTTGTTAACTAATTGTTCAACATGCGCTTTCCAATTACAGTATTTATCAACTGTAATTCCTAAGAAGGTAAAATCATCAAGTACTTCTATTGCATTATCGTGTAACTTAACGTTTACTTGCATCGATGTGCTATTATAAGTTTGGAATTCTACGATTTTTGTTTTTGATAAATTTAATTTTAAATTATTATTTTCTAACCACAGTACAACAGAAGTTAACGTTTCATATATTTTATTATTAATTGTATTCTTGTCATTTGTTTTAATTAATATAGTAGCATCATCAGCAAACAGCAAACACTCTTGATTTATGTCACTGGGTAAGTTATTAATGTAGCATAAAAATAGTAAAGGGCCAAGTACGCTGCCCTGTGGTACTCCGTAATTATTTTCACGATAAGACGATCTGAACGTTTGCATAAAATAAGCTCTATGACGCTTTGTAGTTTTCATTGTTTCCACACATTGCTGTCTGCCCTGAAGGAAACTTCTAATCCAGTCATTTGTTTTACCCCTAATGCCAAAGAGCTGTAGTTTTTGTAAAAGAATTTCATGACAAACCAGATCAAAAGCCCTAGTCATGTCCAAAAATATAGAAAATACCCGGAAGCCCTTGTCCAAATTTTCAGTGACCCACTTTATGAGAGAGAAGCAGGCCAAACCAGTAGAGCTCTCCTTTCTAAAACCAAACTGTTTCTCACTCAAAATATTGCAAGTGGCCATAAATGAAGAAACTCTAGAATATACTACCTTCTCTATAATTTTCGAAAGTATAGAATTTAAAGCTATAGGCCTATAATTATTAAAATTGTTTTTTAGACCCTTTTTATATATAGGCTTAACTATAGAATACTTCAGACGCGATGGAAAATGTCCCTCATTAAAAGAGAGGTTAATTATGTGAGAGAGGGGGAGTGATAAGAATTCTGCACAGAGCTTCAGCATTTTGGTATTTACTCCATCATATCCAGTTGAGTTCGTATTACGAAGGGAATGAATTACTCGAAAAATCTCTACCGGATCAGTATGACGTAAAAACATGGTCTTCGGATTATTTTCCATCGTTTTTGTAGCTGAACTGTAATTGATAGAGTTCCTTTTGGTATTTGTACCAATAAAAAAATCATTGAATGAGTCCGCAATCCGCTGTGGGCAAGTTAACGTTTTACCATCTTCCAGGCACATTTCATTAATCTCCACGTCTTGATGCTTACATCGAAAGTTAGAGTTTATTACTTCCCATGAAGCTTTGCATTGATTTTGTGCTTTTTTTATATATTTAAAATTATGAATTTTTTGAGCTAATAATAAACTTTTTTTTAGTATTTTATTATATGAATTATATTGATTTTTATTTAATCGTTTATCTGCTTTACTAAATCTGTATCGTAAATATAGTTGTCTTTTATTAATACAGCATTTCTTAAGGCCTTTAGTCATCCATTTATTATGCATGCGTCTACTCACCTGCTTTACTAGAACAATAGGAAAACAAAGATTAAAAAACAGAGTTAAGTGGTCGTGAAATATGTTAAACGCCTTTTCCGTATTCTCCTGCGAGCAAACATCATTAAATGATAGAGATGACATACATGCAATAAATTTATTTATATTATATTTATAGTAACATCTTTTTTCTATAAACCATGATGGTATGTTGCAGTTTTTGCTATCTAATTCAACATCGACAGTCAGAGTCTGCGCCGTCTCGTGATCAGATAATCCTAAATAGTGTATGTTAGAACGAGTGTTAGACATGTCACTACATATTAGATCTAAGCAAGATGATTGTCTTGTAGGTTTCAAGATGTGATGATGAAAATTAAAGTTTGCAAATAGTGAAGTCAGCTCTTTAGATTTTTTGTCATGTTTTAAAATATTAATATTCATGTCACCACATACTATTTTTTTATGAGTAGGATATCTCCTAGTTAGAACATGTAAAAGTTGTTCCAAGTTATTAAGGAATATCCTGATGCATTCACCATTATTTTTATTTCTTGGTTTTGTTCTATAAATACATACAATAATTAATTTTAAGTTAGGCAGTTTAGTTATGCAATATTCAAATAAGTATGGTATTGGCTTTATTGGGACTTTAATTGCGACATATTCAATGTTCTTGTGCAGTAGTATACAAGAACCTCCTCTACGCTCCTTTTCACGACAGAACGACGATGCTAGTTTATAGTTATTTATCATTAAGTTCGATTCTGAACCTTGCTTTATAAATGTTTCTGTAAGGCAAATTATACTTATATTACCCAAAATTTTACATAGATCATCAATGCTGGTTTCAATAATTTCCTTTTTAGAGAGTACACCCTGTATATTTTGATGAAGTAGTGTTACAGAGTATTTCATCATGGGAACGAAAAAACATTCTGCTATCATTTTTGTCATTTTGGACATCATGGGCATTTTGAGAGTCGGAAGTAAGGGTTTTTTTTATGGATAGAGTTTTAAAATAATAAGGGATTGTTCCTTTTTTAGGTAAAGACTCCTTGAGCATACGTAAAGACTTATTAATCGATAACAATTTCATTATGTTTTTTATACCATTTTTAATAAATTGATTTTCATAATTTATATAGTTAATTTTATTATTTACCATAAAACTTATTAAATCCAAGCGTGACTGATTTTCGGAAGTGTTATAATTCATGTCCTTATCAATATCCACAAATGTGCAATGATCGTAATTGTTACATAATAATTTGAATTCATTGTTTATTTTTTTTGTATTTAAGTTAGTATTAAATTGTACACCTAGCAGTATCACTTTGTAATTTCTCAGTACTTATATATAAAATATTTGTTAATGTAGACAATAATTTAAAAGAATTTATATCATTAGATCCTATAGATAATACTATGATATCGCCAGAAATAAGAGTGTTAGACAGTTTATCACAGGTGTGTAAGAGTTCGTTACATGTAGCGAGCGGTTTTACAAAGCCATTAACGTGATAGATGTCATTCCATTTCCCACTTCTTCTTTTAATCATGGTCGCCGCTAGACCTCGTACTTGTTCATCACCAACTATATGTATTTGTGGTTTTCTACGTTGACCTGGATGATCTTCAGATTTCTGCTGCTGATTTTGTACTGACGACTGGTTTATTTGATTGATACATGTATTCTCGTGATGATGTAGACTCCGTGGGGTATCATTAATGGTAAGAGTTTTAGGTGAGCTGAGACTTTCATCTAGATTAGCAAATAGGAGTTTCTTTTTGTTTATTGATGGTTTTTTCTTTCTGATTGTTATATTCTTCGTATCAGACTTGCATATTTGATTCAGTTGATCAATTTTTACTGTGTACTCAGATACAATTTTTTTCAAAGAACTGTTTTCCAAAAGTAAGTTGTCAATTTCATTTTCCGCAGCTTGTAACTTTTCCTGTAAATTAGCAACTTTTTGTTCTAAATTATTTAGTCTTTCATAATCTATAATATTTAATTCTGGGCAGCTTCTATTGATCCTGTTTGTTCTTTTAAATAATGTCAAATGCTTTTCACTGCCATCCTCGGACAAAAGTGACTCAAATGAGTTACTAAAATTTGAGATAAGCATACCTACTTATCTCAAATTTTTGTGCATTGCTATTACTTTGCGGAGTTGAAACATTGGCATTTGAAGAAACAAGTGTTTTAGTATTTATGTTTATAGTTTTAGAACAGCAACACATACATTTCCAGATTTTTTTATTTTCAGGCGTCATTAAATGAAATCTTTTCATAGAAACTTCAGTGCAATTGGTGTGAAAGCTCTTTTTACAACAAAAACAAATCAGAGTATATCTGTTTGTTATTGTTTTGTTGCACTTATTACATTTTAGCGCCATCTTGTGTTGTATAGCTGAAGTATGCAGCGCCGGTGAAGAAATTGATTTACTACTTGCTCGTGCTTGCCTTTTTACCTACAAGTTTCGCATGATGACATCACTATTAGTAGCCGTATTACGAGATGTTAGTGCGACGATAGCTCGAGAGATGGCGTTGACTTTGGTACGTGCGAAATGAAACCTTAACCCGTTGAGACAGTGCTCTGTAATAGTAAAACACTCGTAATATTTTGAATACAATAACCGTCCAGCTGATTTATTTTTCCACTATTTCCACAACATTTTCAAGTCAGAATGATAACCACTTTACTGTTTTACGTTGCACTGTTCACAATTATGGTTTGAATGTTATTTTTTTGTGTATTGTTTTGTTTTAGGCTAATATTTAACCAAAAATCCAAGGTCACTGGTCACTGACTGTTTTGATAGGAATCACACTCAAATCTCATTCTTCATTGGAGATAACACTTGTACACGTTATTTTACAAGGAAAGCATATAATGAAAACGTTTTAGATAAAACAAATGAACTTTAAGTATTTTTTAGTTTTACTTTTATACGGAGCCAATGTTTACGATCAGCTGACAGCTGACATCTATGCTATGGACACCTTCCAGCTCCATCATCAGACCCTGGTTACTATCTTGCACCAAAGTGCTCGTCAAGACAAATCAAACGAGCCCATACTCGATGGGGTTATGTTGTATAATTACTGAGTTCCTATGGCCATCTTCCTGCTCCATTATCAGACCCTGGTTACCATCTAGTACCAAAGAAATCGTCAAGACGAATCAAACGAGCCGTAACTCGATGGGGTTGCGTCGTTTCATTACAGAGTTTCTATGACTACCTTTCAGCTCCATCATCAGACCCTGGTTACCATTGAAAGAAAAACTACTCGTCAAGACGATTCAAACGAGCCCAAGTTCGATGAGGCTGTGTCGTTTCATTGTGAAGTTTTTATGGCCACCTTCCAGCTCCATCATTAGGTCAGCACCATGTCATCATAATATTGCATTGTCACGCGATTTACACATGTATGCAAAATTTCAGCTCAATCGGTTAAAGATATCTGCTTCAAAATTGAGTTGCAAAATTCCACCCGAACAAAAGATAAGTACATACATTAAATACATTGCAAGGTAAATAAAAGCTTGTAATAAATAACCCTTTGGGAATAAAAGTCCTGATTATGTGTATGTATCTATATAAATATTTAAAACACTAATGGTAAATTCCCAAATTTGTCAACAAAATCACTCGAATAACTGAATCTCATCTAATGCGCGCGAACGTGCGGCCCTGTCCGTCATACCACTACTGAACCGGCGCAAACCAGTTTTTACCACGGCGGCGCGTCGGTGAACCTGTCGGTGAGAGGTCACGCACACGTCGCCGCGCTTATGTATGAGTACACCTACAGCGGGCCGCTTATAGGCAGCTTGCATTCTGTAGGGTATTTATTCATGTGCTAACGGTGCACGGCACCTGCTTGCAGCTGATTTATAGATAAGAACGATAAGCAATCAGCTGACGCACGCCCCATCTGTTCACGATTTCAATAGTATTTTGCTACGTTATTTTTTGCGAGATTTTTACTTCTTTCTTAGCTTAAACTTAAATTCATTTCACGATGGCTGACCTTAAGATTTTATACAAGAAGCGCAGTTCCATGAAGGCCAAGCTTACAATTTTTAATAAGCAGCTTACTTTAATGAATAGTGGCTATAAGCCTTTCCGAGTTGCAGCGTTTGGTCCTAGAGGAGCGTTTTGAAAAAATTGAAGTTATGTACACCGAATTTGACCAATTACAGGTTGACATTGAGGTGCTAGTGGAGGACATCGAGCCTGAGATGGTTGAGCGAGAGGACTTCGAGCGTCAATACTTCAGCTCGGTGGCACTCGCGCGCAACCTGCTCGGGGTCACATCCAAAGGTTCCGTATCAAGTTCTAAGCACTTTCACTCAGATGCACAATCAAAAAATAACTTTGTTCGATTGCCTAAAATTAATTTGCCTAGCTTCGATGGCAACTACCAGTATTGGCTGGAGTTTAGAGACATGTTCATTTCTTTAATTCATGACAACTGTTAATCGATAGTATTAATAAATTTCATTATTTAAGAGCTTCTCTCAAGGGAAATGCATCAACAATTATTAAAAACATTGATTTTATTGAGGAAAATTATAAAATTGCTTGGGATTTATTATGCGATCGGTACAACAACAATCGCCTTCTTATAGATAACCATGTGCAGGCACTATTTGACATTGAGCCCGTATTGATAGAATCCAGTTCTTCTCTTCGTAATCTTGTCGATGTTACAAATAAAAACATCAGGGCGGTAACAACATTAAAACAGCCTACTGATTATTGGCATACTCTTATAATTTATATTTTGGCTAAAAAATTAGATACGACTACTAGTCGACACTGGGAAGAGTATCTATCGTAATAATTTAAGAGAAGAACCGACTACATCTCAATTTTGCTCTTTTGTTAGTAGGAAAGCGGACTTGATGGAGTCTATTGAAACCAATAAAAACTTATCAAATAATAATATATTAGTTGCCTTAAATAATACACACATAAATAATACAAACTTACAATCTAATAATACAAAAAATACAAATAATGTTAAAAACAACCATACAAATAATAATCAAAAATCAATGAATCGTAATAAAAATTTCTATTCATGTCCGCTTTGCTCTCAAAATCATTCGTTATTTAATTGTGAAACTTTTAGAGCCCTCCCTATAGAAAATCGTTTTAAGAAAGTAAAGGACTTTAAAGTTTGTTTAAACTGCTTGCGTTCAGGTCATGTGGCAAAATATTGTAAATTAACTCATTGTAAGTATTGCAAAGTGAAGCACAACACTCTTTTGCACTTAGAACCACATGACCCTAGACCTCTAGTGAATCCTTTGCCTTCTATGCAGCTTGCTACTTCGGCACATGTTTTACTGTCCACAGCTTTGGTGAGCGTGCTGAACGCTGCGGGCGAGAAGCACACTGCTCGTCTACTGCTCGATAACGGTAGTACAGCAAACTTCGTAACCCAGCACCTGTGTGACGCGCTGGGTTTGTCACGACGCGGTAAGAGCACTAAGGTCACAGGTATCAACAACCACACTTCTTTAAGTACACAGTCTTGTAATCTCACATTAGAGTCTTTATGCTGTGCCTACAAAACCGAAATAGTGTGTCATATATTGCCAGAGATCACTAAAGTTCTGCCACCTTCTTTTGTAAACATTAGTCACATTCCTATCTATCCTCTATATCCTATCCCTTCAGGCCTGAAGGCCTGAAGGGATAGGATATAGAGGATAGATATAGAGGATAACTGAAGTTAGCAGACCCGAATTTTGACATTCCGTCGGTCATAGACATCCTGGTAGGGGCGGAAGTATTTTGGAACGTCTTAGGTACCAAATCCATAAATCTAGGAAAGAATTTGCCTACATTGTGTGAAACTAAATTTGGTTGGTTGGTGTAAGGCAACATAGCCCATCAGCCAGACCAGTCTAATGCTCATTTTTGCAATTTCGCTAATTTGGCTCTAACTCCCGACCTTACTCGATTTTGGGAGTTTGATAATGTTTCGCCTAAGTATTCTCACTCTCTAGAAGAGAGGTCTTGTGAGAAATCATTCAATGAAACAACCATTCGCAAAGATGACGGGCGTTTTGTCGTCTCTATGCTCTTTATTAAGGGTCCTAGCTTATTAGGTCACTCTTATGATCAAGCTAAATGTCGTTTCCTATCATTAGAACGGCGCTTTCAACGTGACCCTATTTTTGAAAATATGTACTTAACATTTACGCGTGAATATGAGTCACTAGGCCACATGTCTAAGGATAAAGAATGTAAATCTGACAGCTCTATTCCTAAATATTATATTCCTCATCACGGTGTTTATCGTGACTCTAGTTCCACTACTAAACTTCGCGTAGTCTTTGATGCTTCGGCCGCTACGTCTTCAAGTCTATACAAATGGTTGACCCAGTCGTTCAAGACGATCTTTTTGCAATTTTATTACGTTTTCGCCAGCATAAATATGTGGTTTCTGGCGACATAGAGAAAATGTATCGCGCCATAGAGCTAAATCCTTTACAGAGGCCACTCCTCTCTACTGCAAAATTTAATTTACGAAAGTGGAGGTCAAACAGTCCTTAAATTTTGGCTCAAATAACTAATAATTCTAACTCTGTAAATTCAACCAACCCTTTAGATTTTTCGGAGCAAGGCAGAGGCTATAATAACTCAAAAACATTAGGCCTTAACTGGAACTGTGACTCTGATTCTCTTAGTTTCTCTATAAATATTGTCCCATTAAAAAAGATAACAAAGCGCCATATACTTTCTGTACTATCAGTCAAATTTTTGACCCACTGGGTCTTATAGGCCCGTGCGTTGTCGAAGCAAAAATAATCATGCAACGCTTATGGCTAGACAACTATGATTGGGACGATACAGTTTCAGTTGAGTTAGGAAGCCTATGCTCTATTTTTGAAACCACTCTTTCACAGCTTAATAATATAATTATTCCTCGGTGGGTTTTGCATGAAGACTCTGTCATTCACGAAGTATATGTGTTTACCGATGCGTCAGAAAAGGCATACGGAGCTTGTGTGTACATTCGTTCGCATAATAATAATAACCCAGGCTCAGTACGTGTGCGACTATTAGCCTCTAAAAATCGAGTGGCTCCTTTAAAACCAACGACTATGCCACGGCTTGAACTTTGTGGAGCTTTAATGGGTGCAAGACTGTGTACAAAGGTCGTAGACTCACTCACTTTGCACGTAGATAAATGTAGATTTTAGTGTGATTCTACGATTGTTTTAGGATGGTTGTCGACTCCTTCAAATCAACTAAAATCATTTGTCCGTAATAGAGTCAATGAGATACAAGAAAGTACCTGTGGTCATGCTTGGAGCTACGTACCGTCGAAGGACAACCCAGCTGA
Organism: Scoparia ambigualis; assembly: GCA_963921215.1. NCBI lineage: Eukaryota > Metazoa > Arthropoda > Insecta > Lepidoptera > Crambidae > Scoparia > Scoparia ambigualis. Next base: position 26,300,649 of record OY992517.1, on the reverse strand, counting down.
TCTTGTTTCACGAGGCTTACGAGCTGACGTCATCGGTGAAACCAGCTTATGGTGGTCTGGACCTTCGTTTTTGTCGAAAGACGAAAACGAATGGCCCTCTATGCCTAAAACTGTGAAACACGATCAGTCGGAAGTAGTGAATCATATCATTAGTAGTAGTAATGATAATGATCAGTCGAGTAGTGACAGCTGTAGTAGCGCTTTTTTACCTAACCTATCCGCAGTACAAGCTTTATTAACAAAGTTTTCAAGTTTTAATAAATTACAGCGAGTTGTAGCTTATGTATTTAGATTTGTTAATAACTTAAAAAATAAAAATAATCAATTGTATGGCAATCTCTCTTTAATAGAATTACAAAAATCACATAATATTATTTTACATTGTTCACAAATAGAAATGTTTCGCGACGAATACATCATTTTAAAATCTAATAAGAGATTGCCTCGCAAAAATAAATTAATTTCTTTGACCCCTTTCATAGATGAGAATAACCTCATCCGCGTGGGCGGAAGGCTAAATAATTCTCCCTATGACTTTAGTATTAAACATCCTATCTTAATTTGACTCATCTCATATTTAAAATGCAACATAGGATTCTTCTACATGCCGGTCCCCAGCTGCTTTTGGCTAACATACGCCAAACTTATTGGCCTCTAAAAGGTAAAAACCTATCTAAAGTCATTGTAAAAAATGCATTACATGCTTCAGACATAAGGCTCAAATAGTGCAGCCCATTATGGGCCAGCTTCCTAATTCAAGGACTTATCTTGAGTTTCCCTTTCAACATTGTCACGTAGATTATGCAGGGCCAGTTCTCATGGCTGATCGATAGGGGAGCGGTTGTAAACTAATTAATCCTATTTGTGTATTTTTGTGTGCTCTGCAGTGAAGGCTGTCCACTTGGAGCTTGTCACGGACTTGACTAGTGACGCCTACATGGCCGCCTTAAATCGCTTCGTGGCGCGGCGAGGCAAGCCTCGCAGCATCACGTCCGATAACGGCACTAATTTCGTGGGTGCTTCAAATGAATTGCAAATATTTCTCTCTAGCTCCAATGTTGCATCTGAGATGGCGCAGGAGGGCATTGAATTTGTTTTCACCCCTGCCTACTCTCCTCATTTCAACTCTTTGGTCGAGGCAGCAGTTAAATCTTGTAAGCATCACCTAAGGCGACTGCTGCAACTTACTCACTTCACCTTTGAAGAAATGGCCACTTGCTTAGCTCAAATTGAGGCGGTCTTAAACTCACGTCCTCTCACCCTTCTTTCTACTGACCCCAATTATTTTTCGGCCCTCACTCCTTCTCATTTCTTAATTGGACGACCACTCTTATCTGTACCTTACCCACAGGTGGCTGATGCTAACATATCCCGCTTGGATCGATGGAGGCGGATACAGCACATCCAGCAGCACTTTTGGCGACGTTTTAATAACGAATATGTTTCTCTGCTACAGACGAAAACAAAATGGTTCAGTTCCACAGGAGAGATCCAGCCTGGTTCACTCGTCCTCGTCAAAGAGAAAACACCATCTCTGTTGTGGTTGTTAGGACGAGTCACAAAGACCTATCCAGGTGTGGACGGAGTCACGAGGGTGGCCGAGATGAAGACGAAGAGGGGTACCATTCAGCGTGCATTCAACTGCATATGCCCTCTTCCAATAAATTAATTGAAGGACTCTTCAACCCGGGGAGCATGTTGGAGCGCGAGCGTCTTCTGGAGTCATCGGCTTCTATCGTCGGTCGTCGAGCATGAATCCCTACCACCACTGCAACTAAACAGATCAGCTTCGACCAGCGTAGGCACCGAGCGCGTCCCTTTACTTGCTACCTATTGTTACTGCTTACTATAAATTGTTTTATTGTTTAACGTAACGAGTACAAACCTATGTAATACAGTCCGCCTATCATTTCATAAAGTCCCCAGTTAGGACCCTTTTTTCTTTGTTTTAGTCGGAGAAAATGCTTCTCTGCACTGGCATGAGGCCTCGAGAGGAGCGTGAGACACCCCATGCACTGTCCGGGGCTGGAACCCATATGTCCCCACCCGCCCCCCCGTGGGGGAAACGGGTGAGTAAGGACATACGGGCCCGACCCGGTAAAAGAACCGACACCTGCCGTCAGGAGCGCGACGCGGCGCCGCGGTACCGTATTACACGCCCCGCGAAACGCCGCCCGCTGCGGACCCAGTCAGACCTGGGTCCCCCGCACCACAAGGAGCAGTCTGGCAGATACAGACTGCTCCCAGACGGGAGGGGGGGCCGTGTAATACAGCCTAGTGCTCCTCAACACTAGGCCGCGGCCCTCCCTAAGGGGGGAGGATGGCGGCGTTGTAACGCCGCCCTCTACCCCCCCTCCGCCTACGCCGGATCGGGTCCGCGAGGACGTCGTCTTCGCGTTCCCTTTCCGCCGCTTCCTTGTGTGAGACCACAGTCTCACAGAAGGAAGCCACCGCCCGCCAACCCACCTCACTCCCGAGCATGGCTCGCGGGCAGGGACAAGTCCTGCCCGATCGCGTCTGTCAGAGTGTGGCGCTGCGCAGCCCACGCGCCGCACGCCTCGAGGGTGTGCTGCGCCGTGTCCTCCGCAGCCCCACACTCGTGACACGCCTCCGTCACCTCCCTCCTAGCCATCCTGTGCAGGTACTGACCGAAGCATCCGTGCCCGGTCAGCACCTGCACAAGATGGAAGGCCCCAGTTAGGACCCTAACACAATGTCTCAGCTTATGGTCAATGGTGTGTCCAGAGCATCCAGCCTGAGAAACAATGTTGCGAGTGCCGTCATTTTGTTCTGGAAATTTTTACTTTAAAATCCTATAGTACCTATTCGGTTTATTGTATACAATTCTAATAATATAATAACTGTATTATCATTCCACACAATTGCCTTGTATTATACCATGGAGGAAATTTGCTTGCCGTGATAATAACCAAGGTCAATTTTATTGTCCTTGGTTTTAAATACGAAAAACTCGAGTCCACACCCGCATGTTTTTTTGCGAAACTGCACAGTTTCTAATGTTTCAGGAATACGTAGTTTTTAAAGCTAGTGAACCTCAGGTGGGTGGGAGAGAATCGAACCCACGTCTTCCGATTAAATCATATTCCACTACTTTTTTTTTTATTTATTAGCCAAATATATCATTACAATGTTAGTTAGCGGTATCTTAAAGCCTATAGGTTTGTCTTGATCCTAAGTTCTCCATAATTACAATAACTGAATTCATCATAATCAGTCTATAAACGTCCCACTGCTGGGCACAGGCCTCCCACGTGGACGTGCACGTGGGTATATTAGGCCAAAACTCACCACGCTTGCCCAATGCGGGTTGGAGGGTTTTAACGACTGCCATTTTTCGACGACAACCGAGACCAACAGCTTAACGTGCCTTCGCAGCACGGAGGAGCTCAAAATGTTTTTTAATTTGGTCACCCACCCGCCGACCCGGCTTTGCGAAAGTTGTTTAGCGAACAAGATCGCAAGCGGAACGCGCTAGCCGCTGCGCCATCGAGCCCCTGGTATAATAACTGAATTAGAAAACAATAAATTAAACTGGAAACAGAAAAAAGGTTTAAGATGCCTATTATATCTCGACTGTGATTTTTGTTTTAAAATGGCGAATTTGGCGTTCTTGATCTCAGAAACAAAAATACATTAACAGTTTCGACTTATTGAATAGTGTAGAATAGCTATTGGCATAGTGTGTAGTGGCCTCGCGTTTTGTAAATTTTGCTTAACTTTTTAATTAAACCCAAAATTGCAGAGAAAGATTTTCATAAAATGCGCGAAGGCACTTTTTTGAGCTCCTAGATTGAACTAATGTTCTAAACAAATGAGAAAAAAAATTGAATGTTATCTCTTATATAGTCGTATAGTGCATAGCGGCCTCGGAATTTTTAGATATTATTGATTTAATATAGAAAAAAAATCTTATTCTAAACCAAAATACTTCAAAAATCGCTTTAAGTTAACTGTGAATTTCTCCTATCTATAATAATATTATTGAGCAAAATTTATACCAGAATAATTGTCACTTCATGAGGAATAAAGATTATAACGAATTTATTATCCTATTTCGATAAAAACGATAAATACAACTGCAACATTACTACAAAATGCGATGCGCCGGCCGCGGCCGTCCGATTTCAGCTTATTCTCGCAGAGTGAAGATTTGTTATATTAAGCATGAATTTATTATCCTATTTCTATAAAAACTATAAATACAACTGCAAAATTACTACAAAATGCAAAAATGGGCATTTTACGCCAAAATCTCATTTGAAAGATAAGTACATTTGTCAGCGAACGCGCTCAGTGGTAACAATTACATCGACGCAGAACTGACATGACAGCGTTGCACAGGGCACTGCGCGTACACACAGGGACAAGTTAAGCTCATCACACACTACGCAGATACGGTAAGATATCTGTATCTGAGCAGCAGATATCTGTCAATATCGCTCTCTATATAAATCATATGAACCAACACACACAGCGCAGATAATTTATATTTTATCGTACAGTATCTGTGAGCACCGACAGATACCGACAGATGGTGAGATTTTTATCTGCGTATACAAATTATCTGCAGATAACATCTGCCGTATCGGCATGGCATAATATTTTATCTGCATGTAAATACAGGGTGGATGCGCTTAGGAGTGTTCACAATGGCTACATATTGCCAACGCGTTATAACGATAAGCTATTTTAAAATAATCTAATATTTTTTAAGCTATAATATATTAGTTTAATAAAACATTAGTAATATTCACAAAAACTTCGTCGAGTGTTCGTTGGCTCGCTGCAGTATACATTATATTGTAAATGATAACTGTTTTAATATTATTAACCCTAAGAAACATGATTTCTTTATTTTATTGGAGAAAAATATATTAAAAGTAAAAGTGCAATAGAAACACACAAAAAACATTTATAAATCACAGCATGTTTATTTAAGAGCAATGAATAACAATTAACAAGTAAAACAGGTAAGTATTGTTTAATTTTGCCAAAAAGAATGAACTCATTGAACTTTCCTTTGTAGGTACTTTACACACACTACATACATTTTTAGCAGCATCGTTCACATCACTGAAATTCTTTTAAAAATGGCTTTTTCGCATCATTTTTCCTAAACTATTATTTATTTACAAACACCTAATAAACTAAAATCTACACTACCTACCTACCTATTATAAATAAAAGTATCTACACACAATTATCTACACCAAAATTAACAACAATATCAAAACAACACCTAGCAAACCGGCCGCGTACCTACTATACTAATATTAAATTATCACGTTTGGATTCGAAAAATATTAGTTATTCGTTATGGATATGTAATAATATATTACTTTTGTCCTGCTCTAATTTAAAATCCAACAATAATATTAGATCTTATCTCCTTGCAATAAAACATCCTGTATAAACAATCCTTACCAAAAAACAAGTCTACTCAGTGTGAAGGATTCCGAGTGAATGTATCGTCTCGTATATTATCGTATCTGTTTAGTGTGTGATGCTTTCAGATAAATAAGTTTTTATACGCAGATAAAATATTACCGTATCTGCGTAGCGTGTGATTAGCTTTACGTGCGCGTGCGCCGGTGCATAGGATGCTCCATTCCGAACTTTTGACGTCTGCAAATTTTAACTATGTTGTAATATAGTGTGTAGTAAAAAATATATTTGTGTTGGATAGTCCATTTATCTAGGAAGGCTAATTAATATGCTGCTCATCAATAAAAATGTTGCAAACCTCGGAGTATAGCTAGTAATGTTGAACGTTGTTCAATCCGTGTGTAAAGATTCCATGTTTCTATTATTATAACAAAAACACTGATAACACTTTATTACACATGATGTCGTCTGTTACTAAGTATATAATATAAGAGAAACACGACAATATGACCTCACCCACCGATCAGAGGGGGCATAAAATAACATGTATGATCAAAAAATATTTGAAAACCAATATTAGTATAACACAATATGAATATTGGCGTTATGTAAGTATTGGAATGATTAGGAGTATCAATCGTTAGTATAAGAAAATATGTGATTAAAAGTAGGTATTAGTAGAGGTATATATAAGGTGAAATAATTAGTGATATTATGAATTCTGATGATTATGATGTTCGATTTAAGTTCGTTAGTATTGTAAAAGTGTAAAAGTTATGAAGAGTGATCATTATGATGTAAAATGGGATGAGAAATATTTTGCGGACTTTCAAACTTCGAACTTCTGATAATAGGAAAAGAGTTACGTAAAAAAATTAAAAGTAAAAATATTTTTAAAAAACAAGCTTTTATTTAAATAAGTACGCTAAAAAGAAAAAAAATAAACTTTTACTTTAAAACTTTTACTATCAACTTATAACGTCATTACACAATTTATATGGTATAAAAGGTTGTCGCGATATTTAAGTAAGTACTCGTATTTTAATACTTAAGTATTTTAAAACTTTAATACTTAGTTAAAATTAATCACATCAAGTTATTTACCCACAAGTTATTTTCCACCAGACCACCACCGCTCACCACCCATAAAAAACGGTCCACCCATTAAGACAAATCAAACTCGACGCGGTTGTGTCGCTTAATTACTTACTGAGTTCCTATGGCCACCTTCAAGCTCCATCACCAGACCCTGGTTACCATCTAGCACCAAAGTACTCGTCAAGACGAATCAAACGAGCCCATACTCGATGGGGTTATGTTGTTTAATTACTGAGTTCCTATAGCCATCTTCCAACTCCATCATCAGACCCTGGTTACCATTTAGCACCAAAGTACTCGTCAAGATGAATGATACGAACCGAAACTCAATGGGGTTGCGTCGTTTCATTACTGAATTCCTAGGACCACCTTTTAGCTCCATCATCAGACCCTGGTTACCATTGAAAGACAAACTACTCGTCAAGACTATTCAAACGAGCCCAAACTTGATGAGGTTGTGTTGTTTGCTTGCAAAGTTCCAATGGCCACCTTCTAGCTCCATCATCTGATCAGCACCATGTCATCATAATATTGCATTGTTATGCGATTTACACATTTATGCAAAATTTCAGCTCAATCGGTAACCGAGAAGTGGATCAAACTTGAGTTGCAAAATTCCACCCGACCAAGACATACTCGTACATAAGTACATACATACGTTGCAAGTTAAATAAAAGCTTGTAAAAATGCACCCTGGCCAATTCGCGTGGATGCGCCACTTTACGACTACACTGTATACATTGCTGGCAACTTAACTGATATGGTTTAATGTTAGTTTTTGGGGGTTAAGTTGCTCGCGTCCGCCCCCCCCCCCCCCCCTCACAATTGATATGGCAGCGAACTTTAATCTAGATTTACCCCGGGAGGGCAAAAGTTCGCTCGTGCCAAGGCATGCTGCAGGCAGGAGAAAGGCAGGACAATTGGCACCCCCTCCTACGCTTCGCGTGGACTTCTGCAATATCAGGGGAATCCACTCTAACTTGAGCGCCGTCCATTACCACCTCGAGACGGCGAAACCGGCCTTGCTCTTCCTCACCGAGACGCAGATATCCCCCCCTCCTGACATCTCGTACTTGCGCTACCCGGGATACAACCTGGAACATGCATTTGTGCCACGAGCCGGTGTTTGTGCCTATGTCAGGGAGGATATGTGCGTTCGTCGCCTTGGCAATCTTGAAGATAGGGACCTCTCCATCTTATGGCTGCACGTTGACTGCGGACGTCATCCTCGCGTCTACGCGAGCCTGTATAGGTCTCACAGCGGTAACATCGGAACTGACCAACTCATCGAGACCGTCCAAACAGCGACAGACTCCCTTCTCCAACGGATCCCCTCGGCCGAGATTGTGGTATTGGGAGACTTCAATGCCCATCACTTCGAATGGCTTGGTTCACGCACAACTGACCACGCGGGTAGAGCCGTTCATGACTTCGCTTTGGCCTACAGTCTGTCCCAATTGGTAACCGAGCCAACACGGGTTCCAGATGTGGAGGGCCATGCACCTTCTTTATTGGACCTTCTGCTGACCTCGCACCCAGACGGCTATCAAGTTTCTGTTGATGCATCACTAGGCTCATCAGACCACTGTCTAAATCTCAGCACTGTGCCTCTCACAGAAATTTCAAAACCGCAACCAGCGGCTAGCCGTCGAGTCTGGCATTATAGGTCAGCGGACTGGGATGGGATGCGAAGCTTCTTTGCGTCCTACCCGTGGTGGCGAGTTTGCTTCTCGCTGGATGATCCTGATGTCGCCGCTGACTCTGTCGTTGATGTGATACTGCAGGGAATGGAACTTTTCATTCCAAACTCTGTGGTTCCCATTGGCGGCAAGTCCCAACCATGGTTTGGTCGTTGCTGCAAAATGGCGTCTCGCCAAAAGCGACAGCATTACCAAGCCTGGGCTAATGCGGTGTCATCAAAGGATCCAAACACCAGTGCGCTCAAAAAGAAGTACAACTTTGCCGCCAGATCCTTTAAGAAGGACATTGCCAAGGCGAAGTCATCATTCATAGGTAGAATTGGCGAGAGGCTAGTGCGTCTTCCTTCGGGGACGCGTGCGTTCTGGTCTCTCGCCAAAGCTATCTTAGGGAATTTTTGTCAGCTGTCCCTACCACCATTGCACAAGACCGATGACTGCCTGGCCTATACTGCAAAGGAGAAAGCCGATCTCTTGGGCTCTCTTTTCGCATCAAACTCGACCTTGGACGATGAGGAAAACTCTCCACCAACCATACCGCATTGCGCTTGTACAATGCCAAACGTTCAGTTCCTGCAAAGGTCAGTTCGTAAGGCTCTTTTTTCCCTTGATATCCATAAGGCGAGTGGGCCTGATGCAGTTCCACCCATTGTGCTTCGGACGTGTGCTCCTGAATTGGCACCAGTTCTAACGCGCCTTTTCCAGCTCTCTTACACCACTGGCGTCGTCCCGAGCTCTTAGAAGACAGCCCTTGTCACCCGATTCCAAAAAAAGGCGATCGCTCAGATCCGTCCAACTACAGGCCAATAGCTATTACCTCTTTACTCTCCAAAGTAATGGAGTCCATTATAAACCGCCAGCTCTTAAGATACCTAGAAGAGAACCAGCTACTAAGTGATCGCCAGTATGGTTTTCGTCGCGGTCGTTCGGCTGGTGATCTTTTAGTGTACCTTACTCACCGATGGGCGGAGGCAGTCGAGAGTAAAGGGGAGGCACTGGCAGTTAGCTTGGACGTAGCGAAAGCTTTTGACAGGGTATGACACAGGGCTCTTTTCTCTAAACTTCCATCATACGGGCTTCCTGAGAAATTGTGTTCATGGGTTGCCAGCTTTCTTACTGGGCGTAGCATCAGAGTCGCAGTCGACGGTTCGTGCTCCGACATGAAGCCCGTGAATGCTGGAGTCCCGCAGGGGTGTGTGTTGTCCCCTACTTTGTTTCTTCTGCATATCAATGACATGCTGCATAACAACAGCATTCATTGCTATGCAGACGACAGTACTGGGGATACGCTCTACACCGGGCGAGCTAACATTTCTCTGGAAAGCGTCATCGAGAGCCGGAATAAACTTGTGACTGACACCGAGAACATGTTAAGTCATGTCTCGGATTGGGGCCAACATAACCTAGTCCGCTTTAACCCCTCCAAAACACAAGTTTGGGCATTTACCGCGAAAAAACATCCCTTTATCGTACCTCTGAACTTTGAGGGAGCTCCCCTTGATACCAATCCGATTCTTGGAATCCTTGGCGTCGATATTTCGAGTGACGTTCAGTTTCGTGGTCATTTGGAAGGTAAAGCTAAATTAGCTTCGAAAAAGCTGGGTGTGCTTAATAGAGCGGGTCAGTATTTCACGCCGGCCCACCGTTTACAACTGTATAAAGCACAGGTCAGGCCGCATATGGAATACTGCTCCCATCTCTGGGCTGGAGCACCCCAATACCAACTCCTTCCATTTGACCGCATTCAACGCAGAGCTGCTCGAATTGTCGGCGACGTGGTTATTTCAGGACGGCTCGATCCACTGGCTCTTCGGAGAGACGTTGCGTCTCTCTGTATATTGTACCGTATATATCATGGGGAGTGTTCTGAGGAATTGTTCGGCTTGATCCCTGCCGCTAATTTCCTTCACCGCACTACACGCAATCGACTGTCATTCCATCCACATTACCTTGATGGATGGCGGTCTACTACTGTGCGTTTTTCAAGAAATTTCTTGCCTCGAACTACAGTGTTGTGGAACCAGCTCTCGGCGGCGGTATTTCCGGACCGTTACGACTTAGGGATCTTCAAGAAACGAGCCTATTCCTTCCTTAAAGGCCGGCAACGCGCCTGCGATTCCTCTGGTTTTGCGGGTGTCCATGGGCGGCGGTGATTACTTTCCATCAGGTGACCCGCTTGCTCGTTTGCCTCCTTCTGCTATTTAAAAAAAAAAAATGTCAAATTTTTCGAACATGCTCTCGCCCGCGCCGAGCTTTACTAAATCATTCATTAACCCTTTGATTACCTAAAAAAACTAAATACACAATCCTGTAGGTACTAAATCGTAGCGGGACAGTGGCAGCTTTGAGCGGCAGATTTATCAGAATTGCCATTTTTGAAGGGGCACTTCGTCATGTTGACACTTAGCTCGCACAGTACCAAACGAAATGCGTAGGTACTGAAATGCGTAGGTACAGAAAGGCGTAGGTACTGAAATGCGTAGGTACTGAAATACGTAGGTACTGAAATGCATAGGTACTGAAAAGCTTGTGGGGGCGTATTTGATTTAAACGCAGCTTTTCATCGCTACCCTGTAGCACTGCACGCCGAAACAGGATCGCGTCGAACTAAAATATGAGCCGTAGTAGCTCATATTTATACTGTGGCCGTAGCGATAGAATTCTTTGTATAAAAACGTATCTTGGAACGAGATGTCCTTGATCCGGATATTAATTGGCATATATCACTAACTTTTTTTTTTATCTAAACAAGTGTTTAGTACCTTTTGATTTTTAATACGTCTACGTATAGAGAAGACACCGCTCATCACTACTGTGTTCCGTTCAAGTGCGGCCAGCCGGCAACACTTCACTCAGTTGCTTGCTAGCTCTTGAGCGACTAAACTTGTTTGTTTTATAACGAAAAAAACGGTGAAAGCTTATTAAATATGCCCTCGTGTGTGTTACGATATTGCACTAATAACTCTAGTAATACAGGGAAGTGCAAAGGAATAACTTTCCGTCGGTGAGTAACGAGCAAATCATTTTAAAACTTAATTCAAGCAAAATATTTAGCGGAGACGCCATGTTGCGTCATTTGTCATAGAGTAAAAAAGTTAAGATGTGACATTGTAAAAGTAACAAGTGTAGGTAGAATTAGTTGACGTTTCTTTTCTTGCGGAAAGTGAACATTTTACACATACTTAGAAAATAACTGACTGTGGTTATTAGAAGAAGAAAAATAATTATTGAATTTTGTTTGGAATAATTTGTTACATTTTTGTATATACAAGGTTTCCATGTCTGGGCCGTAAAGATAGGGAATAGTTGATAAAATTAGTAACTACATAAGTTCGTAAAATAAGTAATGTCAGATGAAGCAGGAAGGCCTCATATCTTATTAATATATTATAATTGACATCTGATTGATTGAAAAAGAAAAAGATTTTATAATTATTATATAAATGTTTTAGCTAAAAAAATATTTAAGTACTTATTTATTTTTAAGCATTAATTTACTTATTTTAAAATATTACTATTAACAACATTCAATGAAACAAGTAACTTCCCATTTATTTGTATATTTTTAACAATATTCTCATACTACACGATAAAACTGAATTAATTGTGTGTCGCATCTGCGCGCTCGGACATATTCTATAACAACCAAGCCCCCTCTCCAACGTATCACGTGATGCCCGCTGTCATCTAGCTGAGCACAATCTTTGTATGGGACGTCTACTCTATTTATTGTACCTTAATGTACGTTCATAATAAATAGTACCTATTATAGTGATAATTAACTGGCCTAATAAATATTTGGTATAAGTGGGGTAAATGACCTTTTATGTACATTTATTTGACACCGACTTTGGCGTACGAGCTAATCTGCCATCTAAATGTCTACATGACGAAGTACTCCTTCAAAAGTTGCTCGTCTGCAAAAACACATATGCTACTATTTAGTATGGTATTGTGTTTCTAGTTTAGTTTTCCTCGATCACATGATGAGAAAATACATAAACTTCGTTATCTCTAGTAAACGGCAACGATATATACGTTACACTAGATAGGCCGTTCCGAGAACACGCACTATGTTCCACTCATCTGCGGAGTCGACTCGGCACCTTGCTTTAGTGTGGCTTTGACATTTCGCGCGTGCGGAGCGGCGAAAATAATTCTTTATTTCTTTTCAAAGTGTACACCTAGACGTTTACTACAATTCAGTTGTCAAGTAAGTGAAATTAATTAATATTCAAGTGTTATGGACAATCTATTGTGGGGGCAAAGGGACATCTCGCCCATGCAAAAACTGGTCTGCGGGCCAAATGTCCACTTTTAAAAATGTGCATGGGTAGAATCGCCCGAATCAGTTTAGAAGATCGGGCCAGATGTCTCCTACTAAAAACTAAAGGGATATTTTATTTTTATTTTTTTATTGGCAACGGGTAAGCGCTTGGCCTTCATCTCACCTGATGGTAAGTGACGATAAGACCGAAGGTGGAAGCGCGCTTCACCCGGAATCCTCAACCACTGAGGAACTGGCTATCTTATCCCAAACTGCCGGAACACAACAATGCTATAAACATCGTTGTTATGGCGACAGACTTAGAAAAGATGGTGGTAGCTAGCCAGGCGGACTTAACAGCCCTACCAGCAACCAAACTGAGCACACATAGATGTACCCCCCGCTGGGAATCGAACCCGGGACCTCTGGGTCTGAAACAAGCAGCTTAGCCACTAGACCACAGAGGCGGTTAAAATATTATATATTTCGACCAAATCGTATAATTTTGTAATTAAATATCTTAAACCTGTAAGTAAATCTTAGCATCAAGTGACAATTAATTATTTTAACAAAAGAGAAATACCAGGGTAACCATCTTCACAAATTTATAAGAAGCTCGTGATTAGCTAGTTCTTCACAATCTCTTAGTACAAAAATTAATGATTTAGATTATCCGATACCTGTAAATCTTAGCATCAAATGATGACAATTATTTAAACAAAAAAGAAACACTAGAGTAAAGAAACCATCATAACAAACTTATAAGTACGTGATTAGCTAGTTTGTTTTTACAATTCCATAATACAAATATCCATAATTTATGTATGGTTAGTTTAAATAATATATTAAATCAGTTTATAAATTACATAGTTTTTTTATGCAGTATCCCACGCTTATTTCTTGGTCCACTAATTCTTTTAAAATTGACATTATTTTATATTTCGTTTTGCTGATATCTTTTTGTTTAATCTACTATTCCAAGACTCGACAGAATTATTAGTTCTATGTTGAACTTTATAAAAACACCATTTGTTACAAAAGTGGGATTTCTTGTCCTGCCATGTGTTGAACTCGTTAATTTTATCATTTTGCGCACTCTCACCCTTAATGTATAACCAACCATCCATTACCATTTCTTCAGAAAGATGGCATGACGCCACTCAACGTTTAATGTGAGATCTACACTTTTTTTTATTATCAAGCTTTTCCGCCTTTCTCCACAAACAACGACTAAAATAATAATAATAATAATAATAAATCATTTATTAATCTCACTTCACAAACATGACTTAAGACTAAGGCTTAACTATCTGACAGTTTTATGATTGTCCATATTTGTGGGAGACTGGTGCCTGAGGTGGGTTCCAAAGGAGAACCCGTTATCACAGGACACCAGGCCCCTCCTGCAGTCAGGAAACATTGATGTCAGTAGACATAACAGCACTCAAGGAATGTTACAAGAATAATAAACATTGTAAACAAAAAAGAAAGAATCAAGAACAAGTAATTGTAAAATAACAATACTGATAATTAAATAAAAAGCTACAACTTTGCAAGATTCACAGTTTATGAGTTAGTAGTGTGTGCGTTTGTGTTTAGTGTGGGTAATGTGCATGTATGTGAGTGTAAGTGTTCAAAAGTGCGTGGAGGTGTGAGGGTGCGTGAGTGTGTTACTTGAGAGCGAGGCGTAAGGTCACTCGACTGGACAGCGGGCGTGAATGGCGTGTCTGGCTATTATAATATTTTTTTTCAATAGTCGCCCTAACTGTTGCGATACTTATTTTGAAGGGATAAGCAAGGCCTCAGTGGATTCGTACTCCAGGGTCTTGAGGTACTTGCAGACAATAGTCTTGCAGCCAGACTTGGTAAGTGAGTAGATGTTAAGGAACTCATTTAGCTTGTTATTAAAGGTGCTGCCCAAGGAAACAGAAAAAATTATGAGAGGTGGCCGTTTTAAACCGTTGTACTGGGCAAACGGGCCCTTTCTTCGCTTCTCGCAGCAGCTCAGGGTTATATTGCAACTGAGAATGCTTTTTCAATATGGTGTGTTGTATGAATGTTTGCCGAACCGTAAAGACATCCCAGTAGCTGTAAAGATCAGCAGTTGGGTGACGAAAAGGGAGACCCGCGGCGACCTTGAGTATTGCTCGTTGAGCTCTTTCTACCTCGATGAGATGAGTTTTGGCAACACCGCCCCACGATGAAATGCAATACTCTACAAGGGACTGTCCAAGAGCATAATACACCATCCTCGTCACTCGACAGTTGGCTACGTGCCTCAGTGTTTTAAAAATGTAGATAAGCTTGCGCAGTCTAGACACGAGAGAGTCGACTATCGTAATACCGAGGTATTTAATGCTGTCTGTTCGTTGTAGGGCTGGACAAGAGCATGACGAGAGAGTTGAACTACAGTGGTGAGCAGTTATTTGAAAACTGTGCGATGGGAGGCGATCTTAGTGCGAAGGTTATATATTTAGCTTTTTTTTATATGGACTCGTCATAGTGACTGCATCCTGCCTGATGGTAAGCAGCCGATGCAGTCAAAAAAAATGAGAGCGCTCCCCACCGTGGAATAAGCACGATAACGAGCGCACCCATTCATGACGGCCTGCATAAATGCCGTTTCACGCCCCGCTTTAAAGACCCGGGACTGTAGGAGCTGGGAAACACATGCGCCGGCAAAGAATTCCAAAGCCGAAAGTCGTAGGAGTACTGATAGTCTGTACAGTATGATGGTGGTTCCTAAGACCAGCACGTGTAGTCCGGGAGAGGAAAGGAGAAGGCGGGATAAGATCAAAAAGTTCTTCAGAACACTCTCCGTAGTAGTTCCGGTAGAAGACACTGAGAGAAGCAATGTCTCTACGCAGCTTGAGGTCCTCAAGGGAGGCTGTAACCTCAGCATCTCCAATAATGCGTACCGCTCGCCTTTGCAGTCTATCAAGTGCATCGAGGAGGTATTTAGCGGAGCCGTCCCATAGATGGGACCACTTCTCCATACTCGATCGCACCTGAGTTTTGTACAGCAAACAGCGCTGCTCGGGAGTGAAAAACCGCCTCATCTTATTGAGAATATCCAACTTTCGGGAGGCAGTTAAAATACCACTCTCGATGTAGCATTTTGGATTCAGTTCCTGGCCGATGTCCATGCCAAGAATGCTGAGGTTCACCGAAATGGGTAACGGAGAGTTCTGAAGAGAGGGAAGAGTAAGGAAGGGAGTTACCTTGGACGAGAATGCACAAACCTGGGTTTTGCTAGCATTAAACTCGACCAGGTTTATAGATCCCCACTTAGAGACACGATCGAGAGTCAGGTTCAGTTTGGCAACCAGTTCTTGCCTTTTCACCATGATATTGGCTTGCTTTGCCGCAGGATGTCCCAAGTACCGCTCATGCATCGTACTGTCATCCGCATAACAATAAATATTGCCCAAGGACCACATGTCATTAATATGCAGAAGAAATAGAGTAGGTGAGAGCACATAACCCTGCGGCACTCCGGCATTGACTTTGTAGAACGCGGAGGAACTACCCTCACAAAGGACACGAATCCTCCGCCCATCTAGAAAGTCTGCAACCCAAGCGCACAAACGGGGCTCACCGAAGGCCGGCAACTTGGAAAGAAGGGAACGATGCCACACTCTATCGAAAGCTTTGGCGATATCAAAGCTTACTGCCAGGGATTCGCCATGCTTGTCCATCACTTCGCCCCACGCGTGAGAAACGTACGCTAGAAGATCACCCGTTGATCGCTTTGGTCTGAACCCGTACTGGCGATCATGGAGCAGCGAGTGATCCTCTAGGTAGTGAATGAGCTGGAAATTAATTATCCGCTCAAACACCTTGCACAGCACAGAAGTACAGCGATGGGTCGATAGTTGGCCGGATCCGAGCAATCCCATTTTTTGGGGATGGGTTGTATGTTCGCCTTCTTCCAAGACACCGGCACAATACCAGTATCGTAAGACTCCCTAAACAATCGTGTCAATACAGGAGACAACTCAGCCGCGCATCTGAGCAACACAATCGCCGGAACACCATCCGGCCCGCTAGCCTTCCGCACGTCGAGCGACCGCAGCACGGCATGTACATCACACTGCCTGATACGAATATCAGGCATGGTGGCCCTACAATGTGCTATAATAGGTGGAGCGGCGCCCCAATCGTCGACGCGCGAAATGGCTGCGAAAAGTTCAGCTAACAAGTTCGCTTTCTCAAGCGGCTGGTAAGCCAACGAGCCATCTTAATGTTTCAACGGGGGCAGCGAGGGAGAGCAGAAGTTGGCCTGCACGGCCTTAGCGAGCCGCCAATAGCTACGGCTACCCGTAGGGTGCGAGATAAACTCCCGCCCTACCCTTGCCACTCTTTGTGCATCCGCTCCTGCGAGAGCCCTCTTGTTATACTTAGAGGCCTTGCTGTAGGCCGCCTTCAAGGAGCTGGTGCTAGGGTCATTCAGAGCGCAAGCCTTCGTCCAAGCACGATACGCCGCCTGCTTGCATTCAGCAGCTTTGACGCATTCGCGATTAAACCAATGCCGTTGTCTGCCAACGCTGGCAAGATCTGTGAATGGAATCTAATATTCCATACCCAACAAGATCTCATCAGCGATGGCAGAAGCGCACTCCGATGGGTCCTTTCCAAGAAAGCAGCTCTGGCCCCATGAGACGGATGCAAAGTAATCACGCAATCCGTCCCAATCCGCCGACGAGTAGTGCCACAGACGACGCTTGGTCTCCACCATTTTCGGTGGATAAACGCTGTGCGGTGCTGTGGCAATGACCAAGCAAGCACTCCCGAGTTATATACAAAAAGTTACGGAAAAAGTTTCGCAAAACCGGTCGAGTGGCATATCAAAAGACGCGTGCAGCGCATCCGGGTTGAGGACCAGTCACCGCTGGTGCAGTGTTCCCAATGTCTTGGCTATGGGCACAGCAGGGGTTTCTGCAGGGAGTAGGAGCCGGCGTGCAGCCACTGTGGGATTGCAGGACATATTTTAATGGACTGTCCCACATGGACGGACGCCGGCGCCCCTCCTTCCTGCAGAAATTGCTGCAGGGCCCAATTAGCGCAGAGGGACCACAATGCATTCAGCGGGGACTGCCCAATTCGCCGGAAGTGGAATAAGATAGCCAGGTCCACAGTGGCATACCAGTGCTAAGGGCGTCCCAAATAGAACGGCTCCCTACCACATACTACAGACCAACTTGCAAAGGAAGAAGTTGGCGACGGAAGAGCTCTACATTGAAGCGGGGAGGCGTAAAGCAGCCGTTGCCCTTCTACAGGAGCCATACATTGGAGCGGGGTCCAGGATGAAAGCTCGTGGAAACGTGCGACTCTTCCAGAGCGCTGGTCCGGGCAACGTCAAGGCGGTCATTGCCGTCTTCGACCCCGACATTGACGTTGTCCAGCACCCTGATCTTACCACCACTAACATAGTGGTCATAGAGGTAAAGACCAGCGCCTGGAGGATGGCGCTCGTGAGCTTTTATTTTGAGCCCGACACGCCCATCGAGCCCTACCTGGCATCTCTCCATGAGATCGACGCGAAGCTAGGCCCCAATAATATCGTTATGGGAGGCGATTCCAATGCAAAAAGTACGTGGTGGGGGGGCCGCACGAGTGACCACAGAGGTGACGATATGGCGGGCGCCATACATGAAATGGACTACCACATACTTAACTGTGGCGGCACGAGCAGTATCGACATAACGGTGTGCGCGGAAAACCTATCAACACGCATTGCAAAGTGGCGGGTCCCTTGACATAGAGGGAGCTTTTGACAATGCTTGGTGGCCGGCGATAAGAACCAGGTTGGCTGATGAGGAGTGCCCGATTAACCTCCGAAGAGTCTTGGATAGTTACATGAGTGATAGGGTGGTGAGTGTTAGGTATGCCGGCAATGAGGTCCACAGGAACCCCTCAAAGGGTTGTGTGCAGGGCTCCATTGCGGGCCCTATCCTGTGGAACTTATTTCTCGACCCCTCCTGCACACCTTGAAGGAACAGAGGGTCCATGTACAGGCATTTGCCGACGACATTATTCTTCTCTTTGTTGGTGACACATCACAGTCCATACAGGCCCAAGCAAATCCGGTGCTCGAACATGTTGCGACGTGGGGCAAACATAATAAGTTAAACTTTGCGGCACATAAGACCCATAGCCTTACCATCACGAAAAAACTTAAGTATGACACCCCACGTCTCAACATGAACGGTGTACCGATAGGGAGCTGGGACGAGATAAAACTTCTTGGACTAACCATAGATCACAAACTAACTTTCAATGCACATGTAGGTAATATCTGTCGCAAGGCCGCCGCCTTTTACAAACAGCTCTCAAGGGCGGCGCGTGTGAATTGGGGTTTGACGCCTGAGGTGTCAAAAACTATATACACCGCAGCGGTGGAACCCGTTGTGAAGTATGCAGCTGGCGCGTGGGCTTTGGCAACCGACAAGATCATGACGCGCAAACAGCTGGATACGTTACAGCGGGGCTTTGCACAAAAAATGTGCAAAGCGTACAAAACAGTCTCACTTACCTCTGCCCTGGTTCTGTCTGGAACGCTTCCCCTTGACCTCCGGATTAAAGTAAAGAGAAGTGAGGAGGGGGGTGCCCTGGCCAGAACTAAGGGGCATAGACATAGACACTCCACACTCCGCACTACACTTGCCACATCCGGCTGAACACACTAAAATTGACATCACACACATCACAGATCAAACACAAATACACATAAACACGTACAACATACAGATATACACCGACCGCAGCAAGATAGACGGGAAGGTCGGAGCGGCACTTTCTCTATGGAGAGACGCCGCCGAGATAAAAACGTTCAAACTTGCACTGCCGTCGTACAGCACAGTATTCCAGGCCAAACTACTCGCACTCTACAAATCCTCGGAGGTAGTACTCAGTAGGAAAGAGCTTTCTTTTGGAATTTATAGCGACTCGATGGCAGCCCTGCAAGCCGTAACCGGCGGAAATTCCCTCCACCCCCTCGCAGTAGATATCCGAAATAATATCAGCACAGCACTTAAGCAAGGCAAAGTTGTCGCTTTGCATTGGATTAAAGCACACGCGGGGTTGGAAGGGAATGAAAGGGCCGACGTGTTAGCCAAGGAAGCCGCTGTAAATTCTAAAAGAAAGCCCGACTACGACAGGTGTCCTATTTCATTCGCAAAGCGTCTCATCCGGGATGGGACGCTGGGCGAATGGAACCGGAGATACCAGTCGGGTACTACAGCCGAGGTCACAAAACTCTTCTTCACCGACACC
Source organism: Scoparia ambigualis (assembly GCA_963921215.1). Classification (NCBI taxonomy): domain Eukaryota; kingdom Metazoa; phylum Arthropoda; class Insecta; order Lepidoptera; family Crambidae; genus Scoparia; species Scoparia ambigualis. The sequence continues at coordinate 26,280,906 of OY992517.1, read as the reverse complement.
ACCGCTGCATACAGGATTACACGTAAATTCACGCACACAAAATTCACCACACAGGTGCTCACGGGGCACGGCGGGTTCTCCGCATACTTACACAGGTTTAAGTATAAGGACAGCCCGTCGTGCGCCTGTGACCCTAACACCGATGAGACAGTGTAAATTTATTGTTGTACTTATGCCACTTAATTTGTGTGTAAAATATAGTCTTGGTATAACGTGATAAAAAATTATATAAGTAACAGTATTATGATGTTGAGAGGAATTTTATACATTTTAAAGAAAAATCTAGTTTTTTATAAAATTATTCGTGTAATCGGTCATTTTTAAAAGGTATACCTATAATAAGTATTTTGTTCAAATATCGGAAACAGCTCTCATTAGCAGCATTCAGCAAGCCAGCCTGCCTCAAGGTTCCATCGCAGCAACGTATCGCTTCCTGGATCCTCGGCATCACTCGACGGTCAAAAAAGTACCGTCGCACTCCACACGTCTCGACTCACCCTAGACATGGTAGCACACGCTCGTCTCGAGTCACTGTAGACCGAAGAACGCTCGTATTGTCAACGAAGACTTGAGCACGCTCATCACGACTTAACGTGGATTAGAACACCACTGGCATCTCCAAGCTGAAGACCTGATGGATTTTTCCCTTTTTCTAGAGGGGGAGTACTGTGGCGGCCTGCGTCGCCACATAATTTACTATCCTCACGTATTGGTTAAAGAGTTTGTAAGCGTATTCCTAAACGCGTGTAGATCCGATAAAGATATGACACGGCATCATCCCTCCAACATCTACGTAGTTATTATTGTATAAATAGTCTTGTAAGGTTTAGATAATAAGTTAGTCACAATGTAGTCACTGTAAATATACAACACCATATAAAGAGACGCAGTCGTTATTTACCATCGCCATGGAATCCCTCTACCATCATTACACCTCGCACACTTCCTCCGACGGAACAATACACATCCTCTCCGAGTGCCCTATAAACACTCGTGGGAGGTACAATGTTGAGGCGGAGTTGGGCACCCGCATTATTCCTAAAAACTTCCCGGACCTTCTGGTCGCGAAGAATACCAGAGAGAAATTTCTAGCATACTGTACTAAAATCGCAGAAACAGTCTGTAAGCGTAACAATAGACAACTTAGCAAATAAAGTATGTATGTAGTATAAGTCAGCAAGCTGTAAGCTGTTTAATAATTTAAGAACTAAATATAATATATGGGCGAAGTAGATAAATAAGTAAATAAATAATTAAGATACATAATAAGGCAGAGGGATTTACGCACATTCCTGTGGAATATGCGGTAAATCTGCTCATGTAAATTTTTTTATAGATTATTAATACATAGCAGAAAATAGCTCAAATAAAATGTATGTTTAGTGTAAGAAAAATGTAATAAGCCAAATAAGTATTTAAGTATGTTAGTAGTAAGTCTAGTAATAAGAAAAAGTGTAAAATAAAGCCGACCTAGTTTTAAGTTTTTCATGACATGCTTTTCAGGAGAAGTGTACCTCATTACACCCTGCTCATCTGTAACTAGCCATAAGCATTAATAGAAAAATAAAGTTACATCACCTAGATAGACAGACAGATGGAAATGTCCAAATAAATAATAAACAGACGGCAACACCCAGCCGTATAGTATAAAAGAGAAGTATGACAAAGAGAATTATGAATGAAAGTGCGAGAGGAATAAAAGATAGAATGGTATGAAAGAGAATATAAGAAAATAAGCCTCCCATTCTGTGGGAGAAAGTCGCTAGCAGCTAGGAAAAAAAAAAAATGACCAAGCAGTGGTCTGACGAGCCTAGAGGTGCAAGCACCGACACTCTATACCCTGCAGGGCGACTCGTCAACAAGTCCAACAAGGAGGACGCGTGACCTACGATATCTGGCATCCTGGTGGGCTGGTCTACCAGTTGCGTCAGGTCTTACGTCAGAGCGAAGGCATGAGCGACTCTACCAGCGTGATCAGTTTTGGAAGAGCAAAACGGAAGGAAGGGACGTAAACAAGGAGCCACTATTGTTGCAAAGAAATAAACAAAGCAAGAGTTTTCCGCTTTACCATTGGAAGAGCGTTGCAACCACAGCCGACACGCCGGACGGAAGGGCCCCCATACCCTCCCGGAAGTGGTCGCCGGGTCCCACCATTTCCGGTCACCAACCGGCACGACGATCCACTCCGAGATTATGCGCGACCTGGTGAGGCAGCCTCCCGAGGTGGTTAGCCCCGGTCGGGCCCCTGTACTATGCCGCGGGCGGCCAGCGGCACCACCGTTTCTACGGGTCTCCCTGGCCGGCGTGTCGAGTTTCGTCTCCCGCTCAATGGTTCCACGGCAGAACTCACTGGTTCACAGTTTGCAACAATAGCCGCTCCCCTGGTTCCCCTGGCTCCGGTAGTGCGGCGCTGTTCCCGGAACGCGACCTGCGACGAGCACAGACCACTTGGCGGGCGTACACTACCGCACGATGGTCGATAACCGGGCGAGCTAGGCTCTACCACCAAATGCTCAATTAGCACCACCCAGGGGTCACATGTAGGGTCTCAAGGGTACACTCCTACGGATGTGAGCATTGTTAACCCCCAAAAAGCAGCTTTGGAAACATTTAGTGTCAACAAATTACGCTTTAGCCATTGGCTAACTCTGTTAAAACCCCTCTGTGCGTTATCAAAAGCCTCCTGCCAAGTATCACCACTGAAAAGGAGAGCAGTATCATCGGCAAATGTAATAATCTTTCCTTTGTGAAGTTGTAGCTGGCATAAATCATTGATTTATACCAAAAACCACGTAGGACCGGTAATACTACCATGAGGTACTCCAAACGCAATAGGGGTTTCGTCACTCTTCCACCGATCGATCACAACCCTCTGGGTCCTATCACGCAAATAGCTCTCAAATAGCATTAGGGGAATACCTCTAACTCCAACTTCCTCTAACTCCTATCCAATTTTGACAACAGGTGTGGGATCGAAAGCCTGTCAAAAGCCTTAGCCAGATCAAGAAACACCTTAACACATTTCCTTTTTTCATCAAGAGAAGTGATAATCGTGTTGACAAGATCATGTACGGCGTCACTGGTGGATAAGCCACGGCGGAAGCCGTACTGAGAACATGAGAGTAGTTTGTTTGTCTCTAAAAATTTACTCACTTTCTCATTCATCAGTCGCTCCATAATCTTGGGTAATGCGGGTAAAATGGAGATGGGTCTGTATTTATCAACAGAGTCTCTCCCACCACCCTTATGTATAGGCTTTATTAGAGCATTTTTAAAAGCTGACGGAAAAACCGCAGTCTATATGGTCAGGTTGCAGACATGTGCGATAGGAATAGCTAAGAATAATATATAACGCTTTATCATTTTAGTAGATATAGAGTCAACTTCCACCGCACACCCATCTCGAAGACCTGTAACGAGCTCTATACTCTATAGGGCGATAGAAGTGGAAACGCGTCAGATGTAGGTGTCCCGTCGTCGTAGGGAGAAATTCTCTCAGCCAACTTTCTACCAACTTGAGCAAAAAAGTTATTTACTTCATTAATGCTCTGCTGTGGATAACTAGGAGAAATGAGGGATGGTGATGGATCGGTTCTTTGCTTAGAGCTGCTTATACTTTTAATGACCTCCCATAGTCTCCTCTTATTACCACATGCACTTTCCATCTCCTGTCTCTCGTAGGCACGTTTAGCCTTTTTTAAGACCGAGGAACAGAAATTTTGTAAGTGATCATCATAATTTCATTGTCAGGGTGTTTTATTTTTATTTTTTGTGTATGTTGTCTCTGTTCCTCATGCAGCGTAGCAGGCCCTTAGTTATCCAAGGCTTACTAACAGTTTTTCTTTTTGAAGTCTTAAACTTTTTAGTGCTTTTTTCAATCTCAGTAGATAGTTGTTTGACCGAAAGGTCCGTTTCTGAAGAAATGCATATACGGCGGGTAGGATACTATTGCTATCATTGGTGCTTTCTAACACCACGTTTTTTTTTTATAGCAGAAGGAGGCAAACGAGCAAGCGGGTCACCTGATGGAAAGTAATCACCGCCGCCCATGGACACCCGCAAAACCAGAGAAATCGCAGGCGCGTTGCTGGCCTTTAAGAAAGGAATAGGCTCGTTTCTTGAAGATCGCTAAGTCGTAACGGTCCGGAAATACCGCCGCCGAGAGCTGGTTCTACAACACTGTAGTTCGCGGCAAGAAATTTCTTGAAAAACGCACGTTAGTAGACCGCCATCCACCAAGGTGATGTGGATGGAATGACAGTCAATTACGTGTAGTGCGGTGAAGGAAATCAGCGGCAGGGATCAAGCCGAACAATTCCTCAGAACACTCCCCATGATATATACGGTACAATATTTTTTTTTTTTTTTTATAAAAGAGGGAGGCAAACGAGCAGGCGGGTCACCTGATGGAGAGTAATCACCGCCGCCCATGGACACCCGCAAAACCAGAGGAATCGCAGACGCGTTGCCGGCCTTTAAGGGAGATTAGGTTTAAGGAAGGAATAGGAATATGGGAAGGGGCCTCCGGAACCCTCACTGGTCGGACGAAACAGAAACAGCACTAAGTGCCATTATTTCACGCCGAATATTAGTATTACGCCGGGCGAGCCGGCCCAATGCGTGCTGCAACGCAGCGTGGCTCTACCACTCAGATAGACTCAAGATAGTGAATATACAGAGAGACGCAACGTCTCTCCGAAGAGCCAGTGGATCGAGCCGTCCTGAAATAACCACGTCGTCGACAATTCGAGCAGCTCTGCGTTGAATGCGGTCAAATGGAAGGAGTTGGTATTGCGGTGCTCCAGCCCAGAGATGGGAGCGTATTCCATATGCGGCCTGACCTGTGCTTTATACAGTTGTAAACGGTGGGCCGGCGTGAAATACTGACCCGCTCTATTAAGCACACCCTGCTTTTTCGAAGCTAATTTAGCTTTACCTTCCAAATGACCACGAAACTGAACGTCGCTCGAAATATCGACGCCAAGGATTCCTATAGTCGGATTGGTATCAATGGGAGCTCCCTCAAAGTTCAGAGGCACGACGAAGGGATGGTTTTTCGCGGTAAATGTGCAAACTTGTGTTTTGGAGGGGTTAAAGCGGACTAGGTTATGTCGGCCCCAATCCGAGACATGACTTAACATGTTCTCGGTGTCAGTCACAAGTTTATTCCGGCTCTCGATGACGCTTTCCAGATAAATATTAGCTCGCCCGGTGTAGAGCGTATCCTCAGTCTGTCGTCTGCATAGCAATGAATGCTGTTGTTATGCAGCATGTCATTGATATGCAGAAGAAATAGAGTAGGGGACAACACACACCCCTGCGGGACTCCAGCATTCACGGGCTTCATGTCGGAGCACGAACCGTTGACTGCGACTCTGATGCTACGCCCAGTGAGAAAGCTGGCAATCCATGAACACAATTTCTCAGGAAGCCCGTACGATGGAAATTTAGAGAGAAGAGCCCTGTGCCATACCCTGTCGAAGGCTTTCGCTACGTCCAAGCTAACTGCCAGTGCCTCCCCTTTACTCTCGGCTGCCTCCGCCCATCGGTGAGTAAGATACACTAAAAGATCACCAGCCGAACGACCGCGACGAAAACCATACTGGCGATCACTTAGTAGCTGGTTCCCTTCTAGGTACCTTAAGAGCTGGCGGTTTGTAATGGACTCCATTACTTTGGAGAGTAAAGACGTAATAGCTATTGGCCTGTAGTTGGACGGATCTGAGCGATCGCCTTTTTTTGGAATCGGGTGGACAAGGGCTGTCTTCCAGGAGCTCGGGACGACGCCAGTAGTGTAAGAGAACCGGAAAATGCGCGGTAGAACTGGTGCCAATTCAGGAGCACACGTCCGAAGCACAATGGGTGGAACTGCATCAGGCCCACTCGCCTTATGGATATCAAGGGAAAAAAGAGCCTTACGAACTGACCTTTGCAGGAACTGAACGTTTGGCATTGTACAAGCGCAATGCGGTATGGTTGGTGGAGAGTTTTCCCCATCGTCCAAGGTTGAGTTTGAAGCGAAAAGAGAGCCCAAGAGATCGGCTTTCTCCTTTGCAGTATAGCCCAGGCAGTCATCGGTCTTGTGTAATGGTGGTAGGGACGGCTGACAAAAATTCCCTAAGATAGCTTTGGCGAGAGACCAGAAAGCACGCGTCCTTGAAGGAAGGCGCACTAGCCTCTCGCCAATTCTACCTATGAATGATGACTTTGCCTTGGCAATGTCCTTCTTAAAGGATCTGGCGGCAAAGTTATACTTCTTTCTGAGCGCACTGGTGTTTAGATCCTTTGATGACACCGCATTAGCCCAGGCTTGGTAATGTTGTCGCTTTTGGCGAGACGCCATTTTGCAGCAACGACCAAACCATGGTTGGGACTTTGTGGGAACCACAGAGTTTGGAATGAAAAGTTCCATTCCCTGCAGTATCACATCAACAACAGAGTCAGCGGCGACATCAGGATCATCCAGCGAGAAGCAAACTCGCCACCACGGGTAGGACGCAAAGAAACTTCGCATCCCATCCCAGTCCGCTGACCTATAATGCCAGACTCGACGGCTAGCCGCTGGTTGCGGTTTTGATGTTTCTGTGAGAGGCACAGTGCTGCGAATCAGACAGTGGTCTTATGAGCCTAGTGGTGCATCAACAGAAACTTGATAGCCGTCTGGGTGCGAGGTCAGCAGAAGGTCCAATAAAGAAGGTGCATGGCCCTCCACATCTGGAACCCGTGTTGGGTCTGTTACCAATTGGGACAGACTGTAGGCCAAAGCGAAGTCATGAATGGCTCTACCCGCATGGTCAGTTGTGCGTGAACCAAGCCATTCGACGTGATGGGCATTGAAGTCTCCCAATACCACAATCTCGGCCGAGGGGATCCGTTGGAGAAGGGAGTCCATCGCCGCTTGGACGGTCTCGATAAGTTGGTCAGTTCCGATATTACCGCTGTGGGACCTATACAGGCACGCGTAGATGCGAGGATGACGTCCGCAGTCGACGTGTAGCCATAAGATGGAAAGGTCCCTATCTTCAAGATTGCCAAGGCGACGGACGCACATATCCTCCCTGACATAGGCACAAACACCGGCTCGTGGCACAAATGCATGTTCTAGGTTGTATCCCGGGTAGCGCAAGTAGGAGATGTCAGGAGGGTGGGATATCTGCGTCTCGGTGAGGAAGAGCAAGGCCGGTTTCGCCTCGAGGTGGTAATGGATGGCGCTCAAGTTAGAGTGGATTCCCCTGATATTGCAGAAGTCCACACGAAGCGTAGGAGGGGGTGCCAATTGTCTTGCCTTTCTCCTGTTTGCAGCATGCCTTGGCACGAGCGGACTTTTGCCCTCCCCAGAATACGTAGGGCAGCCTGAGCGAGAACGCTCAGGGGGGGATTCTCCGACACTGGGTGTGTCGGTAGCCCCCTGGGGTAAATCTAAATTAAAGTTCGCTGCCATATCAACTGTGAGGGCGGGGGGGGGAGGGGTCTCCACACCACGTCACGTGTATGGTGTATAGTTGAGTAAATGGTGCGAAACAGATTTAAAGGTTCCATCCAAGAAAACATGTTTACTATTGCTAATACTTTTTCCCTTTTGGTAAAGCAAAAATTAAAATCCTGCAACCATCCTCACCACAATAGTCAGCCAAAATAAAATTTTGAAATTTGCCAGGAACTTTAACATCCCGAATTCTTAAAAACGAGTTTAATCAGTTTGTAATGCCTGATGACGCAATGCCTAATGCCTATACAAAACTTTTTTCATTGTATCAAATGATGGCATTTGTTTTACTAAGTCGTACCCTGCATAATTGAATTCTTCTACTACATCTGAATAAATTGACGGAATAGGCGTTGTTTCTTTCACTGCCCGTTCTATACATCTTTGTACTTTAACTTTAACCTCATTATCTACTTCATTCGATGTACATGAATGATTTTCCTTGCTGGTGCGTTATCAAGGAAGTCTTGCATAGTTTTCTTTTGACGCACCGCCATACTACATGCCCATTTCTGTTCATCCTACTTTTAGAAAATCTAAATCCATAAACAATATGTAAAAGAATTAACGTTTATCCTCAGACACTCCAATTAGAATATTTTGTTTTGAGGAATGCATTTTAAAAAGCCTTGTTGCCTTGCGTTAAGTTTTACTTTCGTTTGTTTCGACAGTTGATCGAAAGAGTGACTGTAATTTTAATAAGTTTAAATATAACTAGGACAAAATATTGCTTATATTTTTTATGATAGGAATCGATTCAGTAGCCGATTATTAACAAACTATTTTAGGGATAGTATGTTATTTTTATTACAAGTTGTATATAAGAATGTCTCGTCCTCTTTGCGATGGAATAATCGTAAAATCCGCAGTTGTATTAACTTGGCTACTTGATGGTTCACACGCCTTCTATTAAATAAATAAAAAATTAGAATGAAACCAACTAATTACTACAATAAAATCTTATTTACAACGTTAGTAAACGGACTTACCTTGTAGTGCGATGAATAGTCTATTTAACCAGGAAAAAGAACGTAGGAATTAATTATGTCCATACGAACCACGAAATCAAATGGTAAATATTACTGGCGGACGTTATTGCATTTATTGTCAACTAATAAGTAATAACCACCTAATGACAGAATGCTGACAACAAAATATTATTTCAATCTACCACCAAAAATAAAATATATTTTATTTACTTTTTATTTGAGGGTAGATTGAGTAAAATATTGGTATTTTTACTGTTACATTTGAGATTTTGTCCCTTTTGGGGAAAAGGAAGAAAATCCCAAATGCAAGCTTCAGTGGGTTGTTATCAAATAAAACCATAAAATGTTCAACAGCTAGGCAGTATATTGTAAAAGAACACACACAAATATTTTGTCCAACAACAATAAAATAAAATTTATAATTTTATTTCATTCTTATTATTTAAAAGAGGGGGGTTAGTCACAATTTTTCCTTATAGTATGTTAGGTACTTATCATCTACGTTACTAATTTTAATTTATTGAGCCGAAAATAACAAAAAAAAACTATCAGTCGAAATTGACCCTAGTTTCAATCTCAAATGAAAGCTCAACAAACTTTCTATTAATTTTGCCAACTATAATTTACTGTTTAAAGTAATCTAAACCTTATTCCAAAGCTATATCACCCCCTTAAAACACACTAAAATCCTAAGAGTCAAAAGTGACCAAGCGGGTCGGTGATAATTTTAATTTAAAATAAATTTTATAATACTGTTCCTACTACTGCCTAACCAGCCAGCTAATATTTCAGTCGTTCAAGCTATGGTCGTGGGGGGTCGGGATAAACCAGTACCGTCCGGAGTATGATGTTGAAATTAAAATTAAATTACTCCGTCTATTAAAATATTAAATTAAATGTTTTAAACCGTTTAACCGTATCAAAACTCTCACACGTTTAAAGCCGATACTATAGAGAACCGTGGGGTTATACCGATATAAAATTAATAATTTTGGGCGCCAGGGTCTGGATGTAGACCCGAATCTGGAGACGATGTCACCATACAACTTCACACAGGTCGAACTCGCAGATCCTCAAAGGTTTCACAACTTCACCAACGCTTGGTGTAGTTGGATATAAAAGAAAATACTAGGTTAAGGTTTCGAAACCCTAATGTAAAAATATGTTTCTGAATAAAGAACGATTAAACCCAGAGTAGGGGTACAAAAACCGTCAACGCCTGGTCCTCCGCTAGGCGGCGTCAGCTCGACTGGCAGCAGGTGGCCGCTGGTGCCCCGAAGAGGCAGGTCTCGCGTCCAGGCTTTAAGGCCCAGCTCTAAATCCTGGCGGCGAGACGGGCCTCTCGAAGCATGCGTTGGAATATCCTATATTTACGCGTGGCTGCCAGCGGCGTCACGACCGGTTGGTTGTGGCACGGATTCCTGAGTGCATTGATCTCAACACATCGCACCACGTCACGCCAGAGATTCAAATCGTTTCGGCGTCGCAACTCGGCAGCTTTCCTTTCGCCGGAAACACTTATAAATCGAAGGCCAGCTTATGATTTCTACTCCAATTGTCGGGTAATTCCTAAGAAATTGTTCTTTTAGAATTTTCCTTCAAACTAACAAAACGTCAAATATGACGTCTGTCACAACTCGCCCTCTGCTAACAGAATTTGCCAACAATAACAACACAAGACCTAAAAAAAAATTAACGTTTAGCAATGTGAAATGCGTTTTTCTTTAATTTAAAATTATTTTTTGTGATATTTAACTCACTAATTACCCTGTCTTAATATTAAGGAGTATTAGTTTCCTCTCTGGTAACCCCTACGGGCAGAGACAATATCCATATAAAATATATTACTCCCGTTCGAATGTTCTAGATAAAAGTCCTTATAGAAAAAAATAGTTCTATTTCCGGATTTGCTTGAATTAAATTTAATTATTTAAAGTAATTATTATACATATTAATTTATCATGAAATTTATTATTAGAACTGTTTCGGCTATTTTTAAAATTGAATCTTTTATGTGAAACTAGAAGCTGACAGCCACTTCGCCCCGCTACCGCTAGGCGTCGCTACGGTGGCTGTCATTTTGTCTATGGTGTTATGTCAAATACAAAACGTAAACACGGAATTACGTATATCTCTTTAGATTTAAGTTTAAGTCTTACTAAAACTGATTTAGAAATATGTTTTAATTGAAAATGCAAGAAAAGTGTGTCTTGTAATGTGTCAGCCAAGGCTCCATGTCTTTAATGTGAAGAAAAATGGATTTAATTCAAACAAGCTACACGGACTAATGTTTTTGGACATTTGATCATTCTAAAGCAATGATTTCAGGTAAGTACTATTCAACCATTGCGAACTTCTTTTGTAGATTAGTAAAGGCAGACAGGGCCCTGAATTTACAACGTAACAGTACCTCCCCAACCACCAGAGATTTGACCGACCAGGGCAAATCTCGACGCTGGCCCTCCAGCGTCACACTACACTTCAAACAACCAAGCAAGCACAAACCACCAAAAGAAAACCTACCCGTGTAGCTGCATTACACAATAACTCAAAACTTTCCTGTAAATAGCTATACAATATGCTATGACAGTAAAAAAAACAACAAAACGCAGACTTGTGTACGACAATTCTTCATATATATATATATATATATATATATCATATTTGGGGGTAGGAAGACAAAACCGTAAAAACGTACTTTTGTGCAGCTCTTGTTTTATTTTTTATTTAAATAATAATATTGGTAATTTATACATATTTTTTCTACATAAAAGTATGTGTTAGAGTGCATAAATACCTGCAGTTATTAATTCCTTTAATCATAACACTATTTGTAAAACTGCACTATCACTTCAAGAAGCAATTGAGATGGAAGAATTGAAGGGAACGTTGGAATGACTGTCACAATCTTTTGCAAAGCGGATGGCAGTCTTCGAGAATGAGCTCAAGAAGACTCACACACCTCAACCAGTATCTGTTGCCTCTTTGCTGCAGACTTCGAGAGCTTTCGCAGCTTTGTTCTGGCTACCTTCAAAACCTTGGAGGGACAGGTTGCTATGTTAGCAAAGGAATGCGATGGCATTGAGATGCGGAGTCGACGTGGCATGCTGTTGTTTCATGGAATACCAGAACAAAAGGACGAGGATTCTGCTAAGGTTTTGTTGAGCACAACGGAGAAACACCTGGGTATGCGTCAGCTGGCAGCGACAGATGTGGGCCGAGCTTTGCGACTGGGCCGTCCAACTCCAAATAAACCACGACCTTTACTTGTTAAATTTCAGACAGAGTCTATTCGTGACAGCATTTGGTATGCAAAGACGGGCTTCAAAGGCTCTGGTGTGACCGTTTCAGAGTTTTTAACAAAGGTCCGGCATGGTATCTTCCTAGCTGCCCGTGAGCGTCTAGGAGTAACAAGATGCTGGACACGCGAAGGGCGTATTCTCGGTGTCGATGATGAAGGCAAACGGCATATTATATCATCATTGGCAGATATTGAGAAGCTTAGTGTGACAACTGCAGCCTCTTCCGGGAAGTCGCTTGTTGTTGACGCTGTCAGCCCTACTAAGACACTCTCAGTGTCTGCCGCCAACACAAGGGCCAAACGTGCTGTCCCTGCAAGAAAGAAGTAGGTGTTTTTTAATTTATGTTCATTATAATTTGGTAATTGTTCTTATTTTCTTTTTTTTCTTTTTTTTATGTCACATTTTTTATTTTATTTTTATTTTCACACTTACTTTTGATGTTAGCTGCACTTATTTGCATTGGCTTTGCACTTGCTTTGTAGTTACACATTATGTGTAATTTGCTTTATTTGTAGTTGTAACTATTGTGTTGTCTATTTTTCTTACATTACTTATGCTTACTTGCTGCTTTGCTGTTATTCTGTATATCCTTTATCTTGCTCTTTACTTCAACTCTATTCAACTAAATTATTTATTACCTACGCGTTTTTGCTTTTTGCTTTTTTGTTATTTTGTGAGAATGAGAAGATCAGAAGATATTTTGTTTGTAGTTTGAAAATTATTTTATTAGTATCTGTCATTGTCAATTTGTTTGCTTCACTATTTTAACGTTTTATTGTGTTGCTTTTTCTCGACGGTATCTGCGACGATTCACTTGATACGAGAGTATCGGGTGATTTCGTAGTTTCCAATGCTTGACACTGATTTTTCTTTTTTTTAATTTGCCTTTTATTTATGTGTGAATTAGTGTAGTTTGTTTGTTTCTGTTTTAATTTTTTAAGTCTATATGTTTTTATGTTGTGAATTTGTGTAGTTTGCTTTGTTTCTGTTTTAATTTTTGAAGTCTATTTATTTTTATTTTTTAAATTTTTCTCTCAGTCAACCTGTGGGTATTTATGTATATTATGTATTAGTTTATTGTTATATATTGAATAGGTAGTTGTATGTCATATTATTATTATACTTACTGTTATGGATTTATCATCTGATAACAGTGATAACTTTTTCTCTTGCTCTTCTTCTCCTGACTCCAGTTTTTCGAGCTTAGATCGACCCTTGAATGAACTTTTGGACGAATGCTTCTCCAATTTGTCAAAACATTTTAATGTGGTGCATATTAATGCTCAAAGTATTCCGGCTCACTATTCAGATATGCTTGCCACTTTCGATATAAAGAATATACAGGCAATTCTTATTTCTGAAACTTTTCTTAATCCTCAACTTATGTCCACGTCTTACTCCCTCCCTGGTTTTAAACTAGTCCGAAATGACCGTGTAAGTTCCTCTCATGGTGGTGTGGCCATTTACCTTCGCTCACATATCCCTTATTCTATCCTTAGTCGATCTCCCCAGCCGCCACCCACCAATTCTGCCGAGCATTTGTTTTTGGAAATTTCGTTATGTCACACCAAACTTCTTTTGGGTGTTTATTACAGTCCCTCCTTGAGAGTGGACTACTTCGCGTCTTTAGAACAACTTCTTGAAAATTTTACTCCTGTTTATAACCACACCATTATTATGGGTGATTTTAATACTTGCCTCTTAAAGAATGATTCTCGTTCTAGTAAGTTACTTTCTTTAGTCAACTCTTGTAATTTACATATTCTTCCCTTACGGGAGACTCACCGTTTTCCCAACTGCTCCCCTTCACTTCTAGATCTCATGATTGTTTCCTCTCCCAACCTTGTTAATAAGCATGGTCAATTTTCTGCAGACGCCTTCTCTTACCACGACCTGATTTTTTTATCTTATCGGGTTCGCCCTCCGAAAAATAAGCCGCGCGTGCTGCTTCAGCGTAATTTCGCTAAAATAGATCTAGCACAGCTGCACGAAGACGCCGGTAGTTTGGATTGGTCAGCCATATTCACTGCTGACTCTGTTGATAGGCAAATTGAACTTTTTAATAGGCTTTTGATCGAGCTGTACGACGTGCACGCACCTGTCCGACCGGTCAAAATAAAACATTTGCCTGCGCCGTGGTTAACAGATGATATAAGACTGCTTATGGCTAAAAAGAACGCTGCAAAGTCTAGGTACAAACAAGATCCCTCGGTTAAGAATGAACATAAGTATAACCGTGCTAGAAATCGCTGCAGTACAGTGGTAAGGGACGCTCAAAGACGCCACACCCATGAATCCGTACAAAATGAAGACCCTGCTAAGGTGTGGAAATTCCTCAAATCTCTCGGGGTTGGTAAATCTCAGCAGTGTAGTCCCAAAACTAACCTGGATATTAATAATCTCAATTCTTTTTTTACTTCATCATCGCCTATTGACGTTCATTGCAAGATAGAAACTCTGCATCGTCTTTCTAATTTACCAACACCTGATTTTTCCCCGTTTGTCTTAAATCAATTTACGGAGGATGATGTTAAGAGAACAATACTCTCCATAAGCTCTAGTGCTGTGGGTAACGATTCTATAAGTCGTCATATGATCCTTCCTTTATTAGATATCCTTACTCCCATTATTACTCACATCCTCAATAATTCAGTAGCGTCTCGAGCATTTCCGTCATCTTGGAAGGATGCTTCTGTTATTCCACTTCCTAAAAAGTCCAAACCTACCCTGTATTCCGACTACCGTCCTATTTCCATATTACCTTTTCTTTCTAAGGTCATTGAAAAACTTATTCATCGTCAACTAACTACTTTCCTAAATAAAAACAATCTCCTAAATTCCTTTCAATCTGGTTTCCGTACTGGTCATAGTACGACATCGGCCTTAACCAAAATCACTGACGATATTCATCATGGCATGGAAAATCGTCATCTTACTCTATTGACATTATTAGACTTTAGTAATGCCTTTAACTCAGTGGATTTTGACGTTCTCCTAAGTGTTCTACGTTCTATTGGCATCTCTCCCTCCGTGGTTGATTGGTTTCGAAGTTACCTGATGGGCCGCCGGCAACGCATACGTATTGAAGAATCTTTCTCTACATGGAGCAATATTGGTTCTGGTGTCCCTCAGGGTGGCGTCTTATCTCCCCTACTTTTCTCAATTTTTACTATTTCAATTTCGCAGTCGCTTTCATGTTCCTACCACTTGTATGCTGATGATCTCCAGATCTACACACAGGCACCATTATCGGATCTTTCACGTGCTGTGGAAGTTACTAATGCAGATCTTGACGTCATAAATAATTGGAGCAAGTCTTATGGTCTTGCTGTTAACCCTAGCAAAACGCAGACAATTATCATTGGCAGTCCATATTTTGTTTCTAGAATTAATTATGACCTTCTACCTCGTGTTAATTTCGCGGGCGCTGATATTCCGTTTGCAAAAACTGTCAAAAATTTAGGAATTACTTTTGATCAATGCCTCACTTGGCGCCCCCAAGTGGAGGCAGTTCGGAAAAAGGTGTTTGCTGCTTACGGTTCCCTCAACCGCCTTCGTAATTTTTTACCGACTAGCACCAAAATAACTCTGGCACAGAAACTTCTACTATCCATTCTTGATTATGCGGAGTCTGCTACGCTGATCTTTCGGAGGAACTCCTTAACAAGCTAGAGCGTCTGCAGAATGTGTGTATAAGATTTATTTTTAATTTAAGAAAATATGACCATGTTTCGTATTATCGAGCTCGGCTTAACTGGCTGCCAATTCGACGACGTAGGGACTTACACGTTCTTTCCCTTCTAAATTCTGTCCTCTTTTTACCAACTTCTCCTCTTTATCTACGAAGTTGTTTTTCCTTTCGTTCTTCTTCCTCTAGTAGGACTTTACGTTCTGCTTACAACCTTTCTCTAACGACTCCACTTCACTCCACTGATTTCCTTTCCTAATCCTTTTCTGTGCATGCTGTCCGGCTATGGAATGCTCTGCCAGAGAGCATCAGGAGTGCTCGTACGTTGGATTCGTTCAAGGGTCAGGTCCGGAGTCATTTTTTACGTTTAACATCTTAGTTTATTTATTTCCATAGTATACCATAATATTGCATTATCTCTTTTTATCTCATTTATTTATTTAAATTATAATTATATTTCATTATTATTATTTATATTATTATCCAATCTTTTTATATTTCTATTTCTTATTTCCCTTATTCTTGCACCCATTTCAATATTCTTTTTATTATATTTCTATCACCCAAGGTTGCCTGGAAGAGATTGCTTGTTAGCAATAAGGCCGCCTGTTTTGTACTTTGTCACTGTATAAATGTTTTCTGTTATATGTTCTTGTGTGCAATAAAAGTATATTTTATTATTATTATTATATTTAAATATACAATTATCCCATATATATATAGTTTGTATATCCCAATAAATATACAAACTTCTATATGAATATAAACTAATGAACATAATAAATATAATAATATCAATTATAATATACTCTTACAT
Organism: Scoparia ambigualis; assembly: GCA_963921215.1. NCBI lineage: Eukaryota > Metazoa > Arthropoda > Insecta > Lepidoptera > Crambidae > Scoparia > Scoparia ambigualis. Next base: position 26,264,624 of record OY992517.1, on the reverse strand, counting down.
AAATCTAAAAACTTAGTGGCTATGCAGTTAACATATTATCACAGTGTCACCAACCGCACTGTTGCCTCGCGTTAAGGCTTTTGGTACCAGTCACTGATCCGCTGGGGTGTATGGCTTAATTTTTTTAACAATACTGGTTACTGAAAAGTCACCACAATAGACTCACAAAGTGAGTCTGATCCATTAAGCAATATGGAAAAGACAAACCTTAAGGAGTTCAATATGAATATTACCAAAATACTAGATTATAAATGATTGACTACTTTATATATATTAAATACACTAATTATGGTTATAATGATATTATTACATAAACATAAAAACTGGTAGCTATACAGTTAACCTATTATTACAGTGTCACCAGCCGCACTGACGCCTCGCGTTAAGGCTTTTGTTACCAGTCACTAATCCGCTGGGGTGAATGGCTTATTTAACTACACACATCAAAAGTGTCTAGGGATCAACATATATTTTTGCAATAACTTTTCTCCTGATTGATATTAATTAAAATTTTCTTTAAGGATTCATCAAATAAAGTGTTTTCGTTTGTCTACAGTAACGATAAACCAAGTCACCTTTGCATTAATAAAGAAATTTGCCATTTTCCTAATAAAGGGATTTTTGACATTTGAACCACTAACATTAAAGTTCGAAAAAAAGACTGAAATAACAGTTTTCTTTAAATTTTTATTGGGTAACTTAAACAATTAATAATCCGTGTTTCTACCGCGAACACTAACAACACAAGAACATCGGTTTGGCATACTCAAAATGAGTTCATCCAAATCACGCTGTGGAATGGCCGCCCATGTTCGTTGCAACAACAAAAAAAGGTCTTCTTGCGACTGGATACCCTCCATATTCGGCAGAGCTCTTCTCTGTAGCATATCCCATGCATGCTCAATCGGGTTCAAGTCTGGCGACTGAGCAGGCCAGGGCATGACATTGATGTTAGCTGCGGCGAGAGTCTGTCTTACAACTCTTGCGGTGTGCGGTCGTGCATTATCATGCATTAACTGAAATAAGGGACCGATTTGCACTTGTAGAGGAACGATGACGTCTGATACAATCGTCTCAGCATAAATTTGAGCGTTGAGGTTGCCTCTGATCCAAATCAACTCAGTTCTTCCGCCGATCCAAATACTCGCCCATACCATGATGGTTCCACCACTATAAGGATGGACTTCCTGGCAGGATTTTAATCGCTGTTGGCGTCCAGGGGTTCTCCAGTGTCGTATACGTCTTGTATCCGGTCTCATACCAAAACGAGACTCATCAGAAAAGCACACGAAACGCCATTGTTCTTCTGCCCAATTTCTGTGTTCAAGAGCCCATTGATATCGAATCCTACGATTGTGCATTGCTATAGGTGGTACCCTTAGCGGTCTTCGGGAATGAAGGTTCACTTCATGCAAGCGGTTTCTGACTGTTTGGTCGCTAATTAAGTTCCCTGAAGAGTGATGAAGCCTCACGGCTAACATCATGGCGGTTATTGTTGGAGCTCTTCGAGTTGTGATTTGAATGTATCGGTCTTGTCTCCGTGTGGTGCAGCGATACCGTCCTCCATGGCGCTCAGCCACGGTACCAGTGCTTCGGTAACGTGTCCAAAGTCGACTGATAACACTCTGACTTGTATTCAGAGCTAAAGCCACAGTACGTTGCCGGGAACCAGCTTCTATCATTCCCACGGCTCTGAGCATTTCTTCCCTGCTTAAATGACGTCGCCGCTCCATAATAACGTTGGTTTTAATCAGTAGTAGGGAAACAGTAGCACTAATAATGTCTTCAATGCGTTGTATGTTTTTATAGGGAAAATATTGACAGCTGATTTTCATCTTTTACTAGAAATTGATTGAAAGTTCCTGGTTTCAAATTATGAAATGCACCAAAAAGGATCCATATAAATTTATAAAATCATAAATTTACTACAAAGCCACATCTCAATCTCAAGAAATCCGCATAAAAATGCTTGATCCCTAGACACCTTTTGATGTGTGTATATAGGTTACTGAAATAGACCTACAGTTATCCCACTGGGTAAGTCTGATCCATTAAGCAATATGGAAAAGACGAAGCCCAGAGAGGCACAAAATAATAAATACATACACCAAACGTCTATATATGTTCTACAGGTTAGGTCTGATCCATTTACAAACATGGAAAAGACGAAACCCAAAGAGCTATAAAATAATAAATACCTACATGTAAGAATCGTCTACACGTCCAAGTCTACCCTTCCTAACAAACGATACCTCCTCAATACACAAACATCTAAATGCTCCTACCAATAAGCACATATTTAAAGTAATGCCCAGTAAACTTCTTACACGGCTGGGCAGCCGTAAACCAAAAAAAAAAACCCACAACCCAAACCAACAAATATTCACCACCACGTAAAAGTTTGGTTCACCGCCCCTAAATAAATCCTACAAAAAAAAACGTATTCCCTCAAAGCAGACTACACGCCCGCCAATAAATGGCTACCTTCCTCAGGACTATCATCACGCTGCCTAACCAGCGGTCCGGAGATTGAGGTTTGGCTAACCGCCCACAAAGAAAATCCAACAAAAACTTATTCGGTCAAAGCAGCCTACACGCCCGCCAATAAATGGCCACCTTCCTCAGGACTATCACCACGTTGCCTAACCAACGGTCCGGAGATTGAACCCTTCCATTAAGGTATCTAACCTATAATATTAAAATATAAAAAAAAGGAATTAAAACATTCCAACTTAACAAATAGAATGTCATCACGCCAAAAGTCGAAACTTTCCAATGCGCAAAAACACAACCACAAACATCAAGCTCCTCTTAAAAGAGCTTCCAGCGCCGCGGCATATACAGCTACAAACGCCCAAAGTGCAGTGACTTAAAGGCATATACAGCCCTCCTTCGTCACTTTTAAACCATCTAGCAACCAAAATAAACCACATAACGAATTCCAGCACCGTGGCATATACAGCCACCAATGCCAACAACAGCAGCGACTACAGGGCCCTCCCAGTCACTTTTCAACCGCTCACAACAAGCAAAACATTGTACCATGATACAATGATCGATAAATTACTAAAACTAATACATCTTAGTCTTCCCATGAAGACTTAAAGTCCTTGATGTGCCATTCACCAAGGTTTTTACCGGAACTACAGCCTTCTAATTCATACACTAGGGGGGAAAGTTTTTTCCTAACAAAACATTTTTCATATTTAGGAGCTAATTTAGCCATAAAAAATTTGGAGGCGTCACTCTGTGGATACCTATGTCTTTTTCCACACAGTGTCACCCACCTCAAATTCTAAGGGCCTCCTCCCATTGTTATAATGACGCGCACTACGGTCATGTGATTTAATAAGCGCGCCTTTCACTTTATTAAAAATTTCCTCTAAGACGCCTAACTGGTCCGCATATACACCGCGAGAAGAGCACGCCAGGGTGAGCGGTCCATCGGTATTATTGCCGAAAACCTCTCCGCAACTAACTGCCTCCCTACCATGTACTAGGAAGAATGGGTAAAACGTGTTACTTCATTAGTGGAAGTGTTTATTGCATACTGAATTTCCGAAATATTAACATCCCACGATCTATGGTCATCTTCCACAAGAATTGATACGGCGGTCATAATCGTACGGTTATAACGTTCAACTGTGTTCACGCTGGGGCAATAGCGAGGTGTAAAGTGAACCTGAGGTACCTTGTACCTCTCCAACAAAGATTTAATTTCATTGACCGTGAACTCGTTCCGTTGTCCGCTATCACCGTACGGGGTATGCCGTGAACCAAGAAAACGCCACCTTCAAGTTTCTGCGCTATAGCCTTACCCACAGCTAGAGATAAGCAGTGAATCACCATAGTGGTGAATTATCTCCACAGCAGTGGAGATAATTCACCACTATGGTGATTCTTTAAAAGTTCCAGACGATTTCCCTCCGGTACTACTTGTTTCCAATCATAATCACTCGCCACACCGAATTTATTTTTTGAAAAACGAAAAAGTTAATTGTCTCTAATAATAAAGTTAGGACACGACCTAGGAGTACTAACACACTTGTCCCACAACTTTTGGAACCAAGTGTCTGCATCAGGCACCTTTATTTCGAGCACCGGAACGGCACGCGATAGTGCATCTGGAACTACGTTGTCCTTGCCCTTGCGGTGCTCAATAACAAAGTTGTAAGGCGATAACCGACAACCCCAACAAGCTAATCGACCCGTAGGATTGGTTAAATTAAAGAACCACTTCAGACTCGAGTGGTCGGTTATCACCTTAAACGCAGGACCTCCCTCCACATAAGGACGAAAGTGTTCTACAGCAAAAACCACCGCTAGGGCCTCTCGCTCCGTCGCCGAATAATTGCGTTCTGCCGAATTCAGTGAACGACTACAATATGCTATTGGATGCTCCTCTCCCTTTATAAAATGAGTCAGAGTGCCCGCTATCCCAAAACTGGATGCGTCACAATGAATCTCAAATGGCTGGGAAAAATCGGGACAAGCCAATACTGGGGCAGAGACCAACGCTGTTTTTAAAATAGTAAACGCGGTTTCTGCCTCAGCAGTCCACTTAAAAGGCGGGGCTTTTTTGCTAGTACTCGTAAGTGCATTTAAAGGTGCCGCTATAGAACTGAAATTTTTAATGAAACGTCTATAATACGACGCTGTTCCAAGGAACATTTTCACCTCCTTCCGGGTGGTAGGTGTGGGAAAGATGACTATTGACTGAACTTTCGACGGATCAGTGTGTAAACCATGTTCATCTACCCTGTAACCTAGATATTTTAACTCCCGACGAAAGAAACAGGATTTTTATAAGTTAATCGTTAACTTAGCCTGTCGTAACTTTTCTAAAACCCGTTTAAGAAGCGAAATGTGTTCCTCGAATGTCGATGAGCATATTATAATGTCATCCAAGTAAACAAACACTTTATTATTAAACTCAGGACCAAACAGTATGTCCATTAACCGTTGCTGGGTGGCTGGTGCCCCCGTCAACCTAAAGCACATAACCTTAAAATGAAAAAGACCTCGTCCGGGAACCGTGAATGCGGTTTTTTCCTTAGATGAAGCGGAGTAAAGCTCAATTTGCCAAAATGCAGATTTTAAATCAATTTACGGAGTAAAGCTCAATTTGCCAAAATGCAGATTTTAAAGTCTGGTGCAACAAAAGAAGCGGTAGGTTTCGGCGGTTCGCGGAACTGTGCCTTGCTAACAAAACCTAGCTCGAGTTGCCTACACTTCTCCTTTAATCCCTCCAGGGTATTTACCGCCAACATTGACAACGCCGTCGCGTATTCCGGCCGCATGTTGAACTTAATCCGTGCCAAACGCTCAGGTTCCGCTACTCTATAAGAGAGCCTGTTGAAGAGGTTCTTCATGACCGCTATGTAAATACAGGACAATTCAGTTTGCCCCTGAGTCCTATTAGTAATTTCTGAAATGAGACGCATATCGTAGTCTGGCGGAGCGAACGCTGTGAGTAAATGTCTTTTAAGTTCCGACCAACTACCAACCGACGCTTTTATACCCCGGTACCACAACAAAGCACCATCAGAAAACAAGTCCAGAGCTGATTTATGTAACGAAGTTTCGCTTATACCCCTAGCTTCGCAAAGTTCCTCGAGACGCTCTATGAAAGCTTTCACGCAACCGCAACCATTAAATTTACAGTCGAGAGATCTGACTGTTGCATCCTTCTTACTATAATATACGACTTCAGGAGTAGGTTCAACTTCAAGGACGTTCGGTGTCTCTGGTGCCGATGTAAACGACGCATAAAAACTCGCGTTAATATTATCAACTTTTGACAAATAACCGTTAAGCTCTTTGTCAATAGTCTGATATACGGAATCAAGTTCAAGAGGGGGAGTTACCCTGCCCAAGCGGTGAAAAAGGTGGGAACTTAAAGCCTTTTACGGTTAAATTTTTTAAAATTTGAAGGATCTTTTCCTATTACTTCGGCGATCTCTGCCAATTTGGCTTTAATAATTTGTAATTCTACTTTAGGATCCCGAGTAGTCTCTACGATATCGTCTGAGCAAACTAGTTTACTAAGTTCCCTAATCTGAACTCGTAATCCCTCTACCGTTGACGCCGGTGCTGGGTCTCGAATCTCCACCTCATACGTAAGCTCGTCTTTACGAAGCAAATTAAACGAAATTGGGCGTTCCATTTTGGATTTAAAAAAAACTACTAAAATATAAGCTGGCTTCCTCAATAGGCAGTTTCAACCTAAGTATACAGTTACAATCCACAGAAAATAGTAGTAAACCACCACAAACACAGTATTATAATAATAATACTATAAACACTTGCATTAAAAAAAACACTTATTTTCAAATAAAAATTGTGTCAACTATAACCTATTGTGTCATAAAATAATACTCTAGTTCAGCTGAGTACAATAATTAACACTTGTATACATATAAAAAAGTGTTATGAACGTTAAAAAAAAATGCACTATTAATACAATATTTTAAAATAATAACGAATAAAAATTCGTTATTAAAATAAAATGGGAGGAATCCGTGCCAATGCACGCGTGACGGTTTTTCTTAAAAGTAATAATCCCCACGGTTCTAAAACGCTATCGGTATTCTGGCTTTTTAGTTACAGCATAAGACATAACCACTATCCCTAACCAAAACACACGTTGAGTGCGCCACTGTTACATTTGAGATTTTGTCCCTTTTGGGGAAAAGGAAGAAAATCCCAAATGCAAGCTTCAGTGGGTTGTTATCAAATAAAACCATAAAATGTTCAACAGCTAGGCAGTATATTGTAAAAGAACACACACAAATATTTTGTCCAACAACAATAAAATAAAATTAAAAATTTTATTTCATTCTTATTATTTAAAAGAGGGGGGTTAGTCACAATTTTTCCTTATAGTATGTTAGGTACTTATCATTTACGTTACTAATTTTAATTTATTGAGCCGAAAATAACAAAAAAAAACTATCAGTCGAAATTGACCCTAGGGTCAATCTCAAATGAAGGCTCAACAAACTTTCTATTAATTTTGCCAACTATAATTTACTGTTTAAAGTAATCTAAACCTTATTCCAAAGCTATATCACCCCCTTAAAACACACTAAAATCCTAAGAGTCAAAAGTGACCAAGCGGGTCGGTGATAATTTTAATTTAAAATAAATTTTATAATACTGTTCCTACTACTGCCTAACCAGCCAGCTAATATTTCAGTCGTTCAAGCTATGGTCGTGGGGGGTCGGGATAAACCAGTACCGTCCGGAGTATGATGTTGAAATTAAAATTAAATTACTCCGTCTATTAAAATATTAAATTAAATGTTTTAAACCGTTTAACCGTATCAAAACTCTCACACGTTTAAAGCCGATACTATAGAGAACCGTGGGGTTATACCGATATAAAATTAATAATTTTGGGCGCCAGGGTCTGGATGTAGACCCGAATCTGGAGACGATGTCACCATACAACTTCACACAGGTCGAACTCGCAGATCCTCAAAGGTTTCACAACTTCACCAACGCTTGGTGTAGTTGGATATAAAAGAAAATACTAGGTTAAGGTTTCGAAACCCTAATGTAAAAATATGTTTCTGAATAAAGAACGATTAAACCCAGAGTAGGGGTACAAAAACCGTCAACGCCTGGTCCTCCGCTAGGCGGCGTCAGCTCGACTGGCAGCAGGTGGCCGCTGGTGCCCCAAAGAGGCAAGTCTCGCGTCCAGGCTTTAGGGCCCAGCTCTAAATCCTGGCGGCGAGACGGACCTCTCGAAGCATGCGTTGGGATATCCTATATTTACGCGTGGCTGCCAGCGGCGTCACGACCGGTTGGTTGTGGCACGGATTCCTGAGTGCATTGATCTCAACACATCGCACCACGTCACGCCAGAGATTCAAATCGTTTCGGCGTCGCAACTCGGCAAAAAAAAAAAAAAAAAAAACCCACAACCCAAACCAACAAATATTCACCACCACCTAAAAGTTTGGCTCACCGCCCCTAAATAAATCCTACAAAAAAAAACGTATTCCCTCAAAGCAGACTACACGCCCGCCAATAAATGGCCACCTTCCTCAGGACTATCATCACGCTGCCTAACCAGCGGTCCGGAGATTGAGGTTTGGCTAACCGCCCACAAAGAAAATCCAACAAAAACTTATTCCGTCAAAGCAGCCTACACGCCCGCCAATAAATGGCCACCTTCCTCAGGACTATCACCACGTTGCCTAACCAACGGTCCGGAGATTGAACCCTTCCATTAAGGTATCTAACCTATAATATTAAAATATAAAAAAAAAGGAATTAAAACATTCCAACTTAACAAATAGAATGTCATCACGCCAAAAGTCGAAACTTTCCAATGCGCAAAAACACAACCACAAACATCAAGCTCCTCTTAAAAGAGCTTCCAGCGCCGCGGCATATACAGCCACAAACGCCCAAAGTGCAGTGACTTAAAGGCATATACAGCCCTCCTTCGTCACTTTTAAACCATCTAGCAACCAAAATAAACCACATAACGAATTCCAGCACCGTGGCATATACAGCCACCAATGCCAACAACAGCAGCGACTACAGGGCATATACAGCCCTCCTTTGTCACTTTTCAACCGCTCACAACAAGCAAAACATTGTACCATGATACAATGATCGATAAATTACTAAAACTAATACATCTTAGTCTTCCCATGAAGACTTAAAGTGCTTGATGTGCCATTCACCAAGGTTTTTACCGGAACTACAGCCTTCTAATTCATACACTAGGGGGGAAAGTTTTTTCCTAACAAAACATTTTTCATATTTAGGAGCTAATTTAGCCATAAAAAATTTGGAGGCGTCACTCTGTGGATATGTTTTTTTCCACACAGTGTCACCCACCTCAAATTCTAAGGGCCTCCTCCCATTGTTATAATGACGCGCACTACGGTCATGTGATTTAATAAGCGCGCCTTTCACTTTATTAAAAATTTCCTCTAAGACGCCTAACTGGTCCGCATATACACCGCGAGAAGAGCACGCCAGGGTGAGCGGTCCATCGGTATTATTGCCGAAAACCTCTCCGCAACTAACTGCCTCCCTACCATGTACTAGGAAGAATGGGTAAAACGTGTTACTTCATTAGTGGAAGTGTTTATTGCATACTGAATATTCGAAATATTAACATCCCACGATCTATGGTCATCTTTCACAAGAATTGATACGGCGGTCATAATCGTACGGTTATAACGTTCAACTGTGTTCACGCTGGGGCAATAGCGAGGTGTAAAGTGAACCTGAGGTACCTTGTACCTCTCCAACAAAGATTTAATTTCATTGACCGTGAACTGCGTTCCGTTGTCCGCTATCACCGTACGGGGTATGCCGTGAACCAAGAAAACGCCACCTTCAAGTTTCTGCGCTATAGCCTTACCCACAGCTCTTCGTAAAGGAAAGAGCAAACAATATTTCGTAAAACAGCATACGACCACAAAGTGATATGTGAAGCCCGCTCTAGACCGTGGCAAGGGACCAACGAGGTCAAAACTTATTGTTTCAAACGGTTTAGAGCAGTCTTTCGCGCTACCTAAGAGACCAGGGGTTGGCAATTGTGAGTGTTTATATGCGGCGCACGTATCACATTTCCCCACGTAGTTAGTTACATCCTTATACATGTTAGGCCAGTAGTAACGTAGTGCAAGTCGTTTATAAGTTTTAAATACTCCAAAATGTGGAGATAATTCACCACTATGGTGATTCTTTAAAAGTTCCAGACGATTTCCCTCCGGTACTACTTGTTTCCAATCATAATCACTCGCCACACCGAATTTATTTTTTGAAAAACGAAAAAGTTAATTGTCTCTAATAATAAAGTTAGGACACGACCTAGGAGTACTAACACACTTGTCCCACAACTTTTGGAACCAAGTGTCTGCGTCAGGCACCTTTATTTCGAGCACCGGAACGGCACGCGATAGTGCATCTGGAACTACGTTGTCCTTGCCCTTGCGGTGCTCAATAACAAAGTTGTAAGGCGATATCCGACAACCCCAACGAGCTAATCGACCCGTAGGATTGGTTAAATTAAAGAACCACTTCAGACTCGAGTGGTCGGTTATCACCTTAAACGCAGGACCTCCCTCCACATAAGGACAAAAGTGTTCTACAGCAAAAACCACCGCTAGGGCCTCTCGCTCCGTCGCCGAATAATTGCGTTCTGCCGAATTCAGTGAACGACTACAATATGCTATTGGATGCTCCTCTCCCTTTATAAACTGAGTCAGAGTGCCCGCTATCCCAAAACTGGATGCGTCACAATGAATCTCAAATGGCTGGGAAAAATCGGGACAAGCCAATACTGGGGCAGAGACCAACGCTGTTTTTAAAATAGTAAACGCGGTTTCTGCCTCAGCAGTCCACTTATAAGGCGGGGCTTTTTTGCTAGTACTCGTAAGTGCATTTAAAGGTGCCGCTATAGAACTGAAATTTTTAATGAAACGTCTATAATACGACGCTGTTCCAAGGAACATTTTAACCTCCTTCCGGGTGGTAGTGTGGGAAAGTTGACTATTGACTGAACTTTCGACGGATCAGTGTGTAAACCATGTTCATCTACCCTGTAACCTAGATATTTTAACTCCCGACGAAAGAAACAGGATTTTTGTAAGTTAATCGTTAACTTAGCCTGTCGTAACTTTTCTAAAACCCGTTTAAGAAGCGAAATGTGTTCCTCGAATGTCGATGAGCATATTATAATGTCATCCAAGTAAACAAACACTTTATTATTAAACTCAGGACCAAACAGTATGTCCATTAACCGTTGCTGGGTGGCTGGTGCCCCCGTCAACCCAAAGCACATAACCTTAAAATGGAAAAGACCTCGTCCGGGAACCGTGAATGCGGTTTTTTCCTTAGATGAAGCGGAGTCAAGCTCAATTTGCCAAAATGCAGATTTTAAATCAATTGACGAAAGGTATCAAGCGTCACGCAACTGATCTAAGATGTGAGCGACGTAGGGAAGCGGATAAGCATCTTGTTTGCTGACTGCATTCAATTTTCGGCTGTCAAGGCAAAATCGCCATTCTCCGTTTGGTTTAGGAGCTAATAGGACTGGGTTATTCCACGCGCTATTGCTAGGCTCTACTACTCCCATCTCTAACATCTCATCCAGCTGGCGGTTAAGTTCCTTAAGGCGTTCAGGTGATAGTGGATAATAACGCTGTTTGATAGGAGAAACATCACCCGTGTCTATATTATGACGCAACAGTTGGGTACGACCTAACCCTTTAACCTCAAAAGACACCTTCTTAAATTCATTTATTAATGACTCCGCCTTCAACCTCTGAACGGGTGTTAATTCATCAAACGGCTGCAAATGCCTAACCTCCGATACGCAAGTACGGTGTTTAGAGTTTTGAAAATACTTAAAAGGCAATCTATTAAAAATTTCAGGAGCTAAATTAAAAGCCTTCCACTAATCAACGCCAAAAATTAACGGTGTGGTGATATCAGGAATTATATAAAATTTAATAACTTGATTCACTCCCATAAGAATAACTGGTAAATATAAATAACCCTTCACGGTTGCACGCGAGTCATTGGCTGTTACGATGTTGCCCAAGCACCCATCATAGTGTAAGGTTGCACCAGCTTTTATGAACTGTTGGCCAACATCGGAACCCAATACTGAAATGCATGAACCCGAGTCAAGTAAACCGTAAGTCTGGTGCAACAAAAGAAGCGGTAGGTTTCGGCGGTTCGCGGAACTGTGCCTTGCTAACAAAACCTAGCTCGAGTTGCCTACACTTCTCCTTTAATCCCTCCAGGGTATTTACCGCCAACATTGACAACGCCGTCGCGTATTCCGGCCGCATGTTGAACTTAATCCGTGCCAAACGCTCAGGTTCCGCTACTCTATAAGAGAGCCTGTTGAAGAGGTTCTTCATGACCGCTATGTAAATACAGGACAATTCAGTTTGCCCCTGAGTCCTATTAGTAATTTCTGAAATGAGACGCATATCGTAGTCTGGCGGAGCGAACGCTGTGAGTAAATGTCTTTTAAGTTCCGACCAACTACCAACCGACGCTTTTATACCCCGGTACCACAACAAAGCACCATCAGAAAACAAGTCCAGAGCTGATTTATGTAACGAAGTTTCGCTTATACCCCTAGCTTCGCAAAGTTCCTCGAGACGCTCTATGAAAGCTTTCACGCAACCGCAACCATTAAATTTACAGTCGAGAGATCTGACTGTTGCATCCTTCTTACTATAATATACGACTTCAGGAGTAGGTTCAACTTCAAGGACGTTCGGTGTCTCTGGTGCCGATGTAAACGACGCATAAAAACTCGCGTTAATATTATCAACTTTTGACAAATAACCGTTAAGCTCTTTGTCAATAGTCTGATATACGGAATCAAGTTCAAGAGGGGGAGTTACCCTGCCCAAGCGGTGAAAAAGGTGGGAACTTAAAGCCTTTTACGGTTAAATTTTTTAAAATTTGAAGGATCTTTTCCTATTACTTCGGCGATCTCTGCCAATTTGGCTTTAATAATTTGTAATTCTACTTTAGGATCCCGAGTAGTCTCTACGATATCGTCTGAGCAAACTAGTTTACTAAGTTCCCTAATCTGAACTCGTAATCCCTCTACCGTTGACGCCGGTGCTGGGTCTCGAATCTCCACCTCATACGTAAGCTCGTCTTTACGAAGCAAATTAAACGAAATTGGGCGTTCCATTTTGGATTTAAAAAAAACTACTAAAATATAAGCTGGCTTCCTCAATAGGCAGTTTCAACCTAAGTATACAGTTACAATCCACAGAAAATAGTAGTAAACCACCACAAACACAGTATTATAATAATAATACTATAAACACTTGCATTAAAAAAAACACTTATTTTCAAATAAAAATTGTGTCAACTATAACCTATTGTGTCATAAAATAATACTCTAGTTCAGCTGAGTACAATAATTAACACTTGTATACATATAAAAAAGTGTTATGAACGTTAAAAAAAAATGCACTATTAATACAATATTTTAAAATAATAACGAATAAAAATTCGTTATTAAAATAAAATGGGAGGAATCCGTGCCAATGCACGCGTGACGGTTTTTCTTAAAAGTAATAATCCCCACGGTTCTAGAACGCTATCGGTATTCTGGCTTTTTAGTTACAGCATAAGACATAACCACTATCCCTAACCAAAACACACGTTGAGTGCGCCACTGTTACATTTGAGATTTTGTCCCTTTTGGGGAAAAGGAAGAAAATCCCAAATGCAAGCTTCAGTGGGTTGTTATCAAATAAAACCATAAAATGTTCAACAGCTAGGCAGTATATTGTAAAAGAACACACACAAATATTTTGTCCAACAACAATAAAATAAAATTAAAAATTTTATTTCATTCTTATTATTTAAAAGAGGGGGGTTAGTCACAATTTTTCCTTATAGTATGTTAGGTACTTATCATCTACGTTACTAATTTTAATTAATTGAGCCGAAAATAACAAAAAAAAACTATCAGTCGAAATTGACCCTAGGGTCAATCTCAAATGAAGGCTCAACAAACTTTCTATTAATTTTGCCAACTATAATTTACTGTTTAAAGTAATCTAAACCTTATTCCAAAGCTATATCACCCCCTTAAAACACACTAAAATCCTAAGAGTCAAAAGTGACCAAGCGGGTCGGTGATAATTTTAATTTAAAATAAATTTTATAATACTGTTCCTACTACTGCCTAACCAGCCAGCTAATATTTCAGTCGTTCAAGCTATGGTCGTGGGGGGTCGGGATAAACCAGTACCGTCCGGAGTATGATGTTGAAATTAAAATTAAATTACTCCGTCTATTAAAATATTAAATTAAATGTTTTAAACCGTTTAACCGTATCAAAACTCTCACACGTTTAAAGCCGATACTATAGAGAACCGTGGGGTTATACCGATATAAAATTAATAATTTTGGGCGCCAGGGTCTGGATGTAGACCCGAATCTGGAGACGATGTCACCATACAACTTCACACAGGTCGAACTCGCAGATCCTCAAAGGTTTCACAACTTCACCAACGCTTGGTGTAGTTGGATATAAAAGAAAATACTAGGTTAAGGTTTCGAAACCCTAATGTAAAAATATGTTTCTGAATAAAGAACGATTAAACCCAGAGTAGGGGTACAAAAACCGTCAACGCCTGGTCCTCCGCTAGGCGGCGTCAGCTCGACTGGCAGCAGGTGGCCGCTGGTGCCCCAAAGAGGCAAGTCTCGCGTCCAGGCTTTAGGGCCCAGCTCTAAATCCTGGCGGCGAGACGGACCTCTCGAAGCATGCGTTGGGATATCCTATATTTACGCGTGGCTGCCAGCGGCGTCACGACCGGTTGGTTGTGGCACGGATTCCTGAGTGCATTGATCTCAACACATCGCACCACGTCACGCCAGAGATTCAAATCGTTTCGGCGTCGCAACTCGGCAAAAAAAAAAAAAAAAAAAACCCACAACCCAAACCAACAAATATTCACCACCACCTAAAAGTTTGGCTCACCGCCCCTAAATAAATCCTACAAAAAAAAACGTATTCCCTCAAAGCAGACTACACGCCCGCCAATAAATGGCCACCTTCCTCAGGACTATCATCACGCTGCCTAACCAGCGGTCCGGAGATTGAGGTTTGGCTAACCGCCCACAAAGAAAATCCAACAAAAACTTATTCCGTCAAAGCAGCCTACACGCCCGCCAATAAATGGCCACCTTCCTCAGGACTATCACCACGTTGCCTAACCAACGGTCCGGAGATTGAACCCTTCCATTAAGGTATCTAACCTATAATATTAAAATATAAAAAAAAAGGAATTAAAACATTCCAACTTAACAAATAGAATGTCATCACGCCAAAAGTCGAAACTTTCCAATGCGCAAAAACACAACCACAAACATCAAGCTCCTCTTAAAAGAGCTTCCAGCGCCGCGGCATATACAGCCACAAACGCCCAAAGTGCAGTGACTTAAAGGCATATACAGCCCTCCTTCGTCACTTTTAAACCATCTAGCAACCAAAATAAACCACATAACGAATTCCAGCACCGTGGCATATACAGCCACCAATGCCAACAACAGCAGCGACTACAGGGCATATACAGCCCTCCTTTGTCACTTTTCAACCGCTCACAACAAGCAAAACATTGTACCATGATACAATGATCGATAAATTACTAAAACTAATACATCTTAGTCTTCCCATGAAGACTTAAAGTGCTTGATGTGCCATTCACCAAGGTTTTTACCGGAACTACAGCCTTCTAATTCATACACTAGGGGGGAAAGTTTTTTCCTAACAAAACATTTTTCATATTTAGGAGCTAATTTAGCCATAAAAAATTTGGAGGCGTCACTCTGTGGATATGTTTTTTTCCACACAGTGTCACCCACCTCAAATTCTAAGGGCCTCCTCCCATTGTTATAATGACGCGCACTACGGTCATGTGATTTAATAAGCGCGCCTTTCACTTTATTAAAAATTTCCTCTAAGACGCCTAACTGGTCCGCATATACACCGCGAGAAGAGCACGCCAGGGTGAGCGGTCCATCGGTATTATTGCCGAAAACCTCTCCGCAACTAACTGCCTCCCTACCATGTACTAGGAAGAATGGGTAAAACGTGTTACTTCATTAGTGGAAGTGTTTATTGCATACTGAATATTCGAAATATTAACATCCCACGATCTATGGTCATCTTTCACAAGAATTGATACGGCGGTCATAATCGTACGGTTATAACGTTCAACTGTGTTCACGCTGGGGCAATAGCGAGGTGTAAAGTGAACCTGAGGTACCTTGTACCTCTCCAACAAAGATTTAATTTCATTGACCGTGAACTGCGTTCCGTTGTCCGCTATCACCGTACGGGGTATGCCGTGAACCAAGAAAACGCCACCTTCAAGTTTCTGCGCTATAGCCTTACCCACAGCTCTTCGTAAAGGAAAGAGCAAACAATATTTCGTAAAACAGCATACGACCACAAAGTGATATGTGAAGCCCGCTCTAGACCGTGGCAAGGGACCAACGAGGTCAAAACTTATTGTTTCAAACGGTTTAGAGCAGTCTTTCGCGCTACCTAAGAGACCAGGGGTTGGCAATTGTGAGTGTTTATATGCGGCGCACGTATCACATTTCCCCACGTAGTTAGTTACATCCTTATACATGTTAGGCCAGTAGTAACGTAGTGCAAGTCGTTTATAAGTTTTAAATACTCCAAAATGTGGAGATAATTCACCACTATGGTGATTCTTTAAAAGTTCCAGACGATTTCCCTCCGGTACTACTTGTTTCCAATCATAATCACTCGCCACACCGAATTTATTTTTTGAAAAACGAAAAAGTTAATTGTCTCTAATAATAAAGTTAGGACACGACCTAGGAGTACTAACACACTTGTCCCACAACTTTTGGAACCAAGTGTCTGCGTCAGGCACCTTTATTTCGAGCACCGGAACGGCACGCGATAGTGCATCTGGAACTACGTTGTCCTTGCCCTTGCGGTGCTCAATAACAAAGTTGTAAGGCGATATCCGACAACCCCAACGAGCTAATCGACCCGTAGGATTGGTTAAATTAAAGAACCACTTCAGACTCGAGTGGTCGGTTATCACCTTAAACGCAGGACCTCCCTCCACATAAGGACGAAAGTGTTCTACAGCAAAAACCACCGCTAGGGCCTCTCGCTCCGTCGCCGAATAATTGCGTTCTGCCGAATTCAGTGAACGACTACAATATGCTATTGGATGCTCCTCTCCCTTTATAAACTGAGTCAGAGTGCCCGCTATCCCAAAACTGGATGCGTCACAATGAATCTCAAATGGCTGGGAAAAATCGGGACAAGCCAATACTGGGGCAGAGACCAACGCTGTTTTTAAAATAGTAAACGCGGTTTCTGCCTCAGCAGTCCACTTATAAGGCGGGGCTTTTTTGCTAGTACTCGTAAGTGCATTTAAAGGTGCCGCTATAGAACTGAAATTTTTAATGAAACGTCTATAATACGACGCTGTTCCAAGGAACATTTTAACCTCCTTCCGGGTGGTAGTGTGGGAAAGTTGACTATTGACTGAACTTTCGACGGATCAGTGTGTAAACCATGTTCATCTACCCTGTAACCTAGATATTTTAACTCCCGACGAAAGAAACAGGATTTTTGTAAGTTAATCGTTAACTTAGCCTGTCGTAACTTTTCTAAAACCCGTTTAAGAAGCGAAATGTGTTCCTCGAATGTCGATGAGCATATTATAATGTCATCCAAGTAAACAAACACTTTATTATTAAACTCAGGACCAAACAGTATGTCCATTAACCGTTGCTGGGTGGCTGGTGCCCCCGTCAACCCAAAGCACATAACCTTAAAATGGAAAAGACCTCGTCCGGGAACCGTGAATGCGGTTTTTTCCTTAGATGAAGCGGAGTCAAGCTCAATTTGCCAAAATGCAGATTTTAAATCAATTGACGAAAGGTATCAAGCGTCACGCAACTGATCTAAGATGTGAGCGACGTAGGGAAGCGGATAAGCATCTTGTTTGCTGACTGCATTCAATTTTCGGCTGTCAAGGCAAAATCGCCATTCTCCGTTTGGTTTAGGAGCTAATAGGACTGGGTTATTCCACGCGCTATTGCTAGGCTCTACTACTCCCATCTCTAACATCTCATCCAGCTGGCGGTTAAGTTCCTTAAGGCGTTCAGGTGATAGTGGATAATAACGCTGTTTGATAGGAGAAACATCACCCGTGTCTATATTATGACGCAACAGTTGGGTACGACCTAACCCTTTAACCTCAAAAGACACCTTCTTAAATTCATTTATTAATGACTCCGCCTTCAACCTCTGAACGGGTGTTAATTCATCAAACGGCTGCAAATGCCTAACCTCCGATACGCAAGTACGGTGTTTAGAGTTTTGAAAATACTTAAAAGGCAATCTATTAAAAATTTCAGGAGCTAAATTAAAAGCCTTCCACTAATCAACGCCAAAAATTAACGGTGTGGTGATATCAGGAATTATATAAAATTTAATAACTTGATTCACTCCCATAAGAATAACTGGTAAATATAAATAACCCTTCACGGTTGCACGCGAGTCATTGGCTGTTACGATGTTGCCCAAGCACCCATCATAGTGTAAGGTTGCACCAGCTTTTATGAACTGTTGGCCAACATCGGAACCCAATACTGAAATGCATGAACCCGAGTCAAGTAAACCGTAAGTCTGGTGCAACAAAAGAAGCGGTAGGTTTCGGCGGTTCGCGGAACTGTGCCTTGCTAACAAAACCTAGCTCGAGTTGCCTACACTTCTCCTTTAATCCCTCCAGGGTATTTACCGCCAACATTGACAACGCCGTCGCGTATTCCGGCCGCATGTTGAACTTAATCCGTGCCAAACGCTCAGGTTCCGCTACTCTATAAGAGAGCCTGTTGAAGAGGTTCTTCATGACCGCTATGTAAATACAGGACAATTCAGTTTGCCCCTGAGTCCTATTAGTAATTTCTGAAATGAGACGCATATCGTAGTCTGGCGGAGCGAACGCTGTGAGTAAATGTCTTTTAAGTTCCGACCAACTACCAACCGACGCTTTTATACCCCGGTACCACAACAAAGCACCATCAGAAAACAAGTCCAGAGCTGATTTATGTAACGAAGTTTCGCTTATACCCCTAGCTTCGCAAAGTTCCTCGAGACGCTCTATGAAAGCTTTCACGCAACCGCAACCATTAAATTTACAGTCGAGAGATCTGACTGTTGCATCCTTCTTACTATAATATACGACTTCAGGAGTAGGTTCAACTTCAAGGACGTTCGGTGTCTCTGGTGCCGATGTAAACGACGCATAAAAACTCGCGTTAATATTATCAACTTTTGACAAATAACCGTTAAGCTCTTTGTCAATAGTCTGATATACGGAATCAAGTTCAAGAGGGGGAGTTACCCTGCCCAAGCGGTGAAAAAGGTGGGAACTTAAAGCCTTTTACGGTTAAATTTTTTAAAATTTGAAGGATCTTTTCCTATTACTTCGGCGATCTCTGCCAATTTGGCTTTAATAATTTGTAATTCTACTTTAGGATCCCGAGTAGTCTCTACGATATCGTCTGAGCAAACTAGTTTACTAAGTTCCCTAATCTGAACTCGTAATCCCTCTACCGTTGACGCCGGTGCTGGGTCTCGAATCTCCACCTCATACGTAAGCTCGTCTTTACGAAGCAAATTAAACGAAATTGGGCGTTCCATTTTGGATTTAAAAAAAACTACTAAAATATAAGCTGGCTTCCTCAATAGGCAGTTTCAACCTAAGTATACAGTTACAATCCACAGAAAATAGTAGTAAACCACCACAAACACAGTATTATAATAATAATACTATAAACACTTGCATTAAAAAAAACACTTATTTTCAAATAAAAATTGTGTCAACTATAACCTATTGTGTCATAAAATAATACTCTAGTTCAGCTGAGTACAATAATTAACACTTGTATACATATAAAAAAGTGTTATGAACGTTAAAAAAAATGCACTATTAATACAATATTTTAAAATAATAACGAATAAAAATTCGTTATTAAAATAAAATGGGAGGAATCCGTGCCAATGCACGCGTGACGGTTTTTCTTAAAAGTAATAATCCCCACGGTTCTAGAACGCTATCGGTATTCTGGCTTTTTAGTTACAGCATAAGACATAACCACTATCCCTAACCAAAACACACGTTGAGTGCGCCACTGTTACATTTGAGATTTTGTCCCTTTTGGGGAAAAGGAAGAAAATCCCAAATGCAAGCTTCAGTGGGTTGTTATCAAATAAAACCATAAAATGTTCAACAGCTAGGCAGTATATTGTAAAAGAACACACACAAATATTTTGTCCAACAACAATAAAATAAAATTAAAAATTTTATTTCATTCTTATTATTTAAAAGAGGGGGGTTAGTCACAATTTTTCCTTATAGTATGTTAGGTACTTATCATCTACGTTACTAATTTTAATTAATTGAGCCGAAAATAACAAAAAAAAACTATCAGTCGAAATTGACCCTAGGGTCAATCTCAAATGAAGGCTCAACAAACTTTCTATTAATTTTGCCAACTATAATTTACTGTTTAAAGTAATCTAAACCTTATTCCAAAGCTATATCACCCCCTTAAAACACACTAAAATCCTAAGAGTCAAAAGTGACCAAGCGGGTCGGTGATAATTTTAATTTAAAATAAATTTTATAATACTGTTCCTACTACTGCCTAACCAGCCAGCTAATATTTCAGTCGTTCAAGCTATGGTCGTGGGGGGTCGGGATAAACCAGTACCGTCCGGAGTATGATGTTGAAATTAAAATTAAATTACTCCGTCTATTAAAATATTAAATTAAATGTTTTAAACCGTTTAACCGTATCAAAACTCTCACACGTTTAAAGCCGATACTATAGAGAACCGTGGGGTTATACCGATATAAAATTAATAATTTTGGGCGCCAGGGTCTGGATGTAGACCCGAATCTGGAGACGATGTCACCATACAACTTCACACAGGTCGAACTCGCAGATCCTCAAAGGTTTCACAACTTCACCAACGCTTGGTGTAGTTGGATATAAAAGAAAATACTAGGTTAAGGTTTCGAAACCCTAATGTAAAAATATGTTTCTGAATAAAGAACGATTAAACCCAGAGTAGGGGTACAAAAACCGTCAACGCCTGGTCCTCCGCTAGGCGGCGTCAGCTCGACTGGCAGCAGGTGGCCGCTGGTGCCCCAAAGAGGCAAGTCTCGCGTCCAGGCTTTAGGGCCCAGCTCTAAATCCTGGCGGCGAGACGGACCTCTCGAAGCATGCGTTGGGATATCCTATATTTACGCGTGGCTGCCAGCGGCGTCACGACCGGTTGGTTGTGGCACGGATTCCTGAGTGCATTGATCTCAACACATCGCACCACGTCACGCCAGAGATTCAAATCGTTTCGGCGTCGCAACTCGGCAAAAAAAAAAAAAAAAAAAACCCACAACCCAAACCAACAAATATTCACCACCACCTAAAAGTTTGGCTCACCGCCCCTAAATAAATCCTACAAAAAAAAACGTATTCCCTCAAAGCAGACTACACGCCCGCCAATAAATGGCCACCTTCCTCAGGACTATCATCACGCTGCCTAACCAGCGGTCCGGAGATTGAGGTTTGGCTAACCGCCCACAAAGAAAATCCAACAAAAACTTATTCCGTCAAAGCAGCCTACACGCCCGCCAATAAATGGCCACCTTCCTCAGGACTATCACCACGTTGCCTAACCAACGGTCCGGAGATTGAACCCTTCCATTAAGGTATCTAACCTATAATATTAAAATATAAAAAAAAGGAATTAAAACATTCCAACTTAACAAATAGAATGTCATCACGCCAAAAGTCGAAACTTTCCAATGCGCAAAAACACAACCACAAACATCAAGCTCCTCTTAAAAGAGCTTCCAGCGCCGCGGCATATACAGCTACAAACGCCCAAAGTGCAGTGACTTAAAGGCATATACAGCCCTCCTTCGTCACTTTTAAACCATCTAGCAACCAAAATAAACCACATAACGAATTCCAGCACCGTGGCATATACAGCCACCAATGCCAACAACAGCAGCGACTACAGGGCATATACAGCCCTCCTTTGTCACTTTTCAACCGCTCACAACAAGCAAAACATTGTACCATGATACAATGATCGATAAATTACTAAAACTAATACATCTTAGTCTTCCCATGAAGACTTAAAGTCCTTGATGTGCCATTCACCAAGGTTTTTACCGGAACTACAGCCTTCTAATTCATACACTAGGGGGGAAAGTTTTTTCCTAACAAAACATTTTTCATATTTAGGAGCTAATTTAGCCATAAAAAATTTGGAGGCGTCACTCTGTGGATACCTATGTCTTTTTCCACACAGTGTCACCCACCTCAAATTCTAAGGGCCTCCTCCCATTGTTATAATGACGCGCACTACGGTCATGTGATTTAATAAGCGCGCCTTTCACTTTATTAAAAATTTCCTCTAAGACGCCTAACTGGTCCGCATATACACCGCGAGAAGAGCACGCCAGGGTGAGCGGTCCATCGGTATTATTGCCGAAAACCTCTCCGCAACTAACTGCCTCCCTACCATGTACTAGGAAGAATGGGTAAAACGTGTTACTTCATTAGTGGAAGTGTTTATTGCATACTGAATTTTCGAAATATTAACATCCCACGATCTATGGTCATCTTCCACAAGAATTGATACGGCGGTCATAATCGTACGGTTATAACGTTCAACTGTGTTCACGCTGGGGCAATAGCGAGGTGTAAAGTGAACCTGAGGTACCTTGTACCTCTCCAACAAAGATTTAATTTCATTGACCGTGAACTGCGTTCCGTTGTCCGCTATCACCGTACGGGGTATGCCGTGAACCAAGAAAACGCCACCTTCAAGTTTCTGCGCTATAGCCTTACCCACAGCTCTTCGTAAAGGAAAGAGCAAACAATATTTCGTAAAACAGCATACGACCACAAAGAGATATGTGAAGCCCGCTCTAGACCGTGGCAAGGGACCAACGAGGTCATAACTTATTGTTTCAAACGGTTTAGAGCAGTCTTTCGCGCTACCTAAGAGACCAGGGGTTGGCAATTGTGAGTGTTTATATGCGGCGCACGTATCACATTTCCCCACGTAGTTAGTTACATCCTTATACATGTTAGGCCAGTAGTAACGTAGTGCAAGTCGTTTATAAGTTTTAAATACTCCAAAATGTGGAGATAATTCACCACTATGGTGATTCTTTAAAAGTTCCAGACGATTTCCCTCCGGTACTACTTGTTTCCAATCATAATCACTCGCCACACCGAATTTATTTTTTGAAAAACGAAAAAGTTAATTGTCTCTAATAATAAAGTTAGGACACGACCTAGGAGTACTAACACACTTGTCCCACAACTTTTGGAACCAAGTGTCTGCGTCAGGCACCTTTATTTCGAGCACCGGAACGGCACGCGATAGTGCATCTGGAACTACGTTGTCCTTGCCCTTGCGGTGCTCAATAACAAAGTTGTAAGGCGATATCCGACAACCCCAACGAGCTAATCGACCCGTAGGATTGGTTAAATTAAAGAACCACTTCAGACTCGAGTGGTCGGTTATCACCTTAAACGCAGGACCTCCCTCCACATAAGGACGAAAGTGTTCTACAGCAAAAACCACCGCTAGGGCCTCTCGCTCCGTCGCCGAATAATTGCGTTCTGCCGAATTCAGTGAACGACTACAATATGCTATTGGATGCTCCTCTCCCTTTATAAACTGAGTCAGAGTGCCCGCTATCCCAAAACTGGATGCGTCACAATGAATCTCAAATGGCTGGGAAAAATCGGGACAAGCCAATACTGGGGCAGAGACCAACGCTGTTTTTAAAATAGTAAACGCGGTTTCTGCCTCAGCAGTCCACTTAAAAGGCGGGGCTTTTTTGCTAGTACTCGTAAGTGCATTTAAAGGTGCCGCTATAGAACTGAAATTTTTAATGAAACGTCTATAATACGACGCTGTTCCAAGGAACATTTTCACCTCCTTCCGGGTGGTAGGTGTGGGAAAGTTGACTATTGACTGAACTTTCGACGGATCAGTGTGTAAACCATGTTCATCTACCCTGTAACCTAGATATTTTAACTCCCGACGAAAGAAACAGGATTTTTATAAGTTAATCGTTAACTTAGCCTGTCGTAACTTTTCTAAAACCCGTTTAAGAAGCGAAATGTGTTCCTCGAATGTCGATGAGCATATTATAATGTCATCCAAGTAAACAAACACTTTATTATTAAACTCAGGACCAAACAGTATGTCCATTAACCGTTGCTGGGTGGCTGGTGCCCCCGTCAACCTAAAGCACATAACCTTAAAATGAAAAAGACCTCGTCCGGGAACCGTGAATGCGGTTTTTTCCTTAGATGAAGCGGAGTAAAGCTCAATTTGCTAAAATGCAGATTTTAAATCAATTGACGAAAGGTATCAAGCGTCACGCAACTGATCTAAGATGTGAGAGACGTAGGGAAGCGGATAAGCATCTTGTTTGCTGACTGCATTCAATTTTCGGCTGTCAAGGCAAAATCGCCATTCTCCGTTTGGTTTAGGAGCTAATAGGACTGGGTTATTCCACGCGCTATTGCTAGGCTCTACTACTCATATCTCTAACATCTCATCCAGCTGGCGGTTAAGTTCCTTAAGGCGTTCAGGTGATAGTGGATAATAACGCTGTTTGATAGGAGAAACATCACCCGTGTCTATCTTATGACGCAACAGTTCGGTACGACCTAACCCTTTAACCTCAAAAGACACCTTCTTAAATTCATTTATTAATGACTCCGCCTTCAACCTCTGAACGGGTGTTAATTCATCAAACGGCTGCAAATGCCTAACCTCCGATACGCAAGTACGGTGTTTAGAGTTTTGAAAATACTTAAAAGGCAATCTATTAAAAATTTCAGGAGCTAAATTAAAAGCCTTCCAAAAATCAACGCCAAAAATTAACGGTGTGGTGATATCAGGAATTATATAAAATTTAATAACTTGAGTCACTCCCATAAGAATAACTGGTAAATATAAATAACCCTTCACGGTTGCACGCGAGTCATTGGCTGTTACGATGTTGCCCAAGCACCCATCATAGTGTAAGGTTGCACCAGCTTTTATGAACTGTTGGCCAACATCGGAACCCAATACTGAAATGCATGAACCCGAGTCAAGTAAACCGTAATAATCCGCATTATATTTAGAAACGGTTAAATGCGGCCGACCATCCTCCCCAGTCTTATAACGTACTGAATCTACTCTTAAAGAGTTTAAAAAAACTTGTAACCATTTTAAATAGTTGTCCCAATCGGACTTAATAAAATTATGGCTGTAGTTCCGGGAAATTAATTTTTTGAATTGCAGTTCTGACAGGATTGACCTTTAGTCCCGACTGCTCTTTTATTGCAGTTGGGGCACGAAGGTGTCCTCACACCCTTCTTACCGCAACGAAAACAAACTACTTCTGTGGATTTGCAAGTAGATAATGAGTGGCTCCTTACCCTACAACGAACACAATACATAGCAGGATCAGCTTGCACGGCCTCTATTCTCAAAGAACCCCTCGGAGCTTGGTAAGCTAAGTCTGGTGCAACAAAAGAAGCGGTAGGTTTCGGCGGTTCGCGGAACTGTGCCTTGCTAACAAAACCTAGCTCGAGTTGCCTACACTTCTCCTTTAATCCCTCCAGGGTATTTACCGCCAACATTGACAACGCCGTCGCGTATTCCGGCCGCATGTTGAACTTAATCCGTGCCAAACGCTCAGGTTCCGCTACTCTATAAGAGAGCCTGTTGAAGAGGTTCTTCATGACCGCTATGTAAATACAGGACAATTCAGTTTGCCCCTGAGTCCTATTAGTAATTTCTGAAATGAGACGCATATCGTAGTCTGGCGGAGCGAACGCTGTGAGTAAATGTCTTTTAAGTTCCGACCAACTACCAACCGACGCTTTTATACCCCGGTACCACAACAAAGCACCATCAGAAAACAAGTCCAGAGCTGATTTATGTAACGAAGTTTCGCTAATACCCCTTGCTTCGCAAAGTTCCTCGAGACGCTCTATGAAAGCTTTCACGCAACCGGTACCATTAAATTTACAGTCGAGAGATCTGACTGTTGCATCCTTCTTACTATAATATACGACTTCAGGAGTAGGTTCAACTTCAAGGACGTTCGGTGTCTCTGGTGCCGATGTAAACGACGCATAAAAACTCGCGTTAATATTATCAACTTTTGACAAATAACCGTTAAGCTCTTTGTCAATAGTCTGATATACGGAATCAAGTTCAAGAGGGGGAGTTACCCTGCCCAAGCGGTGAAAAAGGTGGGAACTTAAAGCCTTTTACGGTTAAATTTTTTAAAATTTGAAGGATCTTTTCCTATTACTTCGGCGATCTCTGCCAATTTGGCTTTAATAATTTGTAATTCTACTTTAGGATCCCGAGTAGTCTCTACGATATCGTCTGAGCAAACTAGTTTACTAAGTTCCCTAATCTGAACTCGTAATCCCTCTACCGTTGACGCCGGTGCTGGGTCTCGAATCTCCACCTCATACGTAAGCTCGTCTTTACGAAGCAAATTAAACGAAATTGGGCGTTCCATTTTGGATTTAAAAAAAACTACTAAAGTATAAGCTGGCTTCCTCAATAGGCAGTTTCAACCTAAGTATACAGTTACAATCCACAGAAAATAGTAGTAAACCACCACAAACACAGTATTATAATAATAATACTATAAACACTTGCATTAAAAAAAACACTTATTTTCAAATAAAAATTGTGTCAACTATACCCTATTGTGTCATAAAATAATACTCTAGTTCTAGTTAGTATAATAATTAACACTTGTATACATATAAAAAAGTGTTATGAACGTTAAAAAAAATGCACTATTAATACAATATTTTAAAATAATAACGAATAAAAATTCGTTATTAAAATAAAATGGGAGGAATCCGTGCCAATGCACGCGTGACGGTTTTTCTTAAAAGTAATAATCCCCACGGTTCTAGAACGCTATCGGTATTCTGGCTTTTTAGTTACAGCATAAGACATAACCACTATCCCTAACCAAAACACACGTTGAGTGCGCCACTGTTACATTTGAGATTTTGTCCCTTTTGGGGAAAAGGAAGAAAATCCCAAATGCAAGCTTCAGTGGGTTGTTATCAAATAAAACCATAAAATGTTCAACAGCTAGGCAGTATATTGTAAAAGAACACACACAAATATTTTGTCCAACAACAATAAAATAAAATTTATAATTTTATTTCATTCTTATTATTTAAAAGAGGGGGGTTAGTCACAATTTTTCCTTATAGTATGTTAGGTACTTATCATTTACGTTACTAATTTTAATTTATTGAGCCGAAAATAACAAAAAAAAACTATCAGTCGAAATTGACCCTAGGGTCAATCTCAAATGAAGGCTCAACAAACTTTCTATTAATTTTGCCAACTATAATTTACTGTTTAAAGTAATCTAAACCTTATTCCAAAGCTATATCACCCCCTTAAAACACACTAAAATCCTAAGAGTCAAAAGTGACCAAGCGGGTCGGTGATAATTTTAATTTAAAATAAATTTTATAATACTGTTCCTACTACTGCCTAACCAGCCAGCTAATATTTCAGTCGTTCAAGCTATGGTCGTGGGGGGTCGGGATAAACCAGTACCGTCCGGAGTATGATGTTGAAATTAAAATTAAATTACTCCGTCTATTAAAATATTAAATTAAATGTTTTAAACCGTTTAACCGTATCAAAACTCTCACACGTTTAAAGCCGATACTATAGAGAACCGTGGGGTTATACCGATATAAAATTAATAATTTTGGGCGCCAGGGTCTGGATGTAGACCCGAATCTGGAGACGATGTCACCATACAACTTCACACAGGTCGAACTCGCAGATCCTCAAAGGTTTCACAACTTCACCAACGCTTGGTGTAGTTGGATATAAAAGAAAATACTAGGTTAAGGTTTCGAAACCCTAATGTAAAAATATGTTTCTGAATAAAGAACGATTAAACCCAGAGTAGGGGTACAAAAACCGTCAACGCCTGGTCCTCCGCTAGGCGGCGTCAGCTCGACTGGCAGCAGGTGGCCGCTGGTGCCCCAAAGAGGCAAGTCTCGCGTCCAGGCTTTAGGGCCCAGCTCTAAATCCTGGCGGCGAGACGGACCTCTCGAAGCATGCGTTGGGATATCCTATATTTACGCGTGGCTGCCAGCGGCGTCACGACCGGTTGGTTGTGGCACGGATTCCTGAGTGCATTGATCTCAACACATCGCACCACGTCACGCCAGAGATTCAAATCGTTTCGGCGTCGCAACTCGGCAAAAAAAAAAAAAAAAAAAACCCACAACCCAAACCAACAAATATTCACCACCACCTAAAAGTTTGGCTCACCGCCCCTAAATAAATCCTACAAAAAAAAACGTATTCCCTCAAAGCAGACTACACGCCCGCCAATAAATGGCCACCTTCCTCAGGACTATCATCACGCTGCCTAACCAGCGGTCCGGAGATTGAGGTTTGGCTAACCGCCCACAAAGAAAATCCAACAAAAACTTATTCCGTCAAAGCAGCCTACACGCCCGCCAATAAATGGCCACCTTCCTCAGGACTATCACCACGTTGCCTAACCAACGGTCCGGAGATTGAACCCTTCCATTAAGGTATCTAACCTATAATATTAAAATATAAAAAAAAAGGAATTAAAACATTCCAACTTAACAAATAGAATGTCATCACGCCAAAAGTCGAAACTTTCCAATGCGCAAAAACACAACCACAAACATCAAGCTCCTCTTAAAAGAGCTTCCAGCGCCGCGGCATATACAGCCACAAACGCCCAAAGTGCAGTGACTTAAAGGCATATACAGCCCTCCTTCGTCACTTTTAAACCATCTAGCAACCAAAATAAACCACATAACGAATTCCAGCACCGTGGCATATACAGCCACCAATGCCAACAACAGCAGCGACTACAGGGCATATACAGCCCTCCTTTGTCACTTTTCAACCGCTCACAACAAGCAAAACATTGTACCATGATACAATGATCGATAAATTACTAAAACTAATACATCTTGGTCTTCCCATGAAGACTTAAAGTCCTTGATGTGCCATTCACCAAGGTTTTTACCGGAACTACAGCCTTCTAATTCATACACTAGGGGGGAAAGTTTTTTCCTAACAAAACATTTTTCATATTTAGGAGCTAATTTAGCCATAAAAAATTTGGAGGCGTCACTCTGTGGATACCTATGTCTTTTTCCACACAGTGTCACCCACCTCAAATTCTAAGGGCCTCCTCCCATTGTTATAATGACGCGCACTACGGTCATGTGATTTAATAAGCGCGCCTTTCACTTTAATAAAAATTTCCTCTAAGACGCCTAACTGGTCCGCATATACACCGCGAGAAGAGCACGCCAGGGTGAGCGGTCCATCGGTATTATTGCCGAAAACCTCTCCGCAACTAACTGCCTCCCTACCATGTACTAGGAAGAATGGGGTAAAACGTGTTACTTCATTAGTGGAAGTGTTTATTGCATACTGAATTTCCGAAATATTAACATCCCACGATCTATGGTCATCTTCCACAAGAATTGATACGGCGGTCATAATCGTACGGTTATAACGTTTAACTGTGTTCACGCTGGGGCAATAGCGAGATGTAAAGTGAACCTAAGGTACCTTGTATCTCTCCAACAAAGATTTAATTTCATTGACCGTGAACTGCGTTCCGTTGTCCGCTATCACCGTACGGGGTATGCCGTGAACCAAGAAAACGCCACCTTCAAGTTTCTGCGCTATAGCCTTACCCACAGCTCTTCGTAAAGGAAAGAGCAAACAATATTTCGTAAAACAGCATACGACCACAAAGAGATATGTGAAGCCCGCTCTAGACCGTGGCAAGGGACCAACGAGGTCAAAACTTATTGTTTCAAACGGTTTAGAGCAGTCTTTCGCGCTACCTAAGAGACCAGGGGTTGGCAATTGTGAGTGTTTATATGCGGCGCACGTATCACATTTCCCCACGTAGTTAGTTACATCCTTATACATGTTAGGCCAGTAGTAACGTAGTGCAAGTCGTTTATAAGTTTTAAATACTCCAAAATGTGGAGATAATTCACCACTATGGTGATTCTTTAAAAGTTCCAGACGATTTCCCTCCGGTACTACTTGTTTCCAATCATAATCACTCGCCACACCGAATTTATTTTTTGAAAAACGAAAAAGTTAATTGTCTCTAATAATAAAGTTAGGACACGACCTAGGAGTACTAACACACTTGTCCCACAACTTTTGGAACCAAGTGTCTGCGTCAGGCACCTTTATTTCGAGCACCGGAACGGCACGCGATAGTGCATCTGGAACTACGTTGTCCTTGCCCTTGCGGTGCTCAATAACAAAGTTGTAAGGCGATAACCGACAACCCCAACGAGCTAATCGACCCGTAGGATTGGTTAAATTAAAGAACCACTTCAGACTCGAGTGGTCGGTTATCACCTTAAACGCAGGACCTCCCTCCACATAAGGACGAAAGTGTTCTACAGCAAAAACCACCGCTAGGGCCTCTCGCTCCGTCGCCGAATAATTGCGTTCTGCCGAATTCAGTGAACGACTACAATATGCTATTGGATGCTCCTCTCCCTTTATAAACTGAGTCAGAGTGCCCGCTATCCCAAAACTGGATGCGTCACAATGAATCTCAAATGGCTGGGAAAAATCGGGACAAGCCAATACTGGGGCAGAGACCAACGCTGTTTTTAAAATAGTAAACGCGGTTTCTGCCTCAGCAGTCCACTTAAAAGGCGGGGCTTTTTTGCTAGTACTCGTAAGTGCATTTAAAGGTGCCGCTATAGAACTGAAATTTTTAATGAAACGTCTATAATACGACGCTGTTCCAAGGAACATTTTCACCTCCTTCCGGGTGGTAGGTGTGGGAAAGTTGACTATTGACTGAACTTTCGACGGATCAGTGTGTAAACCATGTTCATCTACCCTGTAACCTAGATATTTTAACTCCCGACGAAAGAAACAGGATTTTTATAAGTTAATCGTTAACTTAGCCTGTCGTAACTTTTCTAAAACCCGTTTAAGAAGCGAAATGTGTTCCTCGAATGTCGATGAGCATATTATAATGTCATCCAAGTAAACAAACACTTTATTATTAAACTCAGGACCAAACAGTATGTCCATTAACCGTTGCTGGGTGGCTGGTGCCCCCGTCAACCTAAAGCACATAACCTTAAAATGAAAAAGACCTCGTCCGGGAACCGTGAATGCGGTTTTTTCCTTAGATGAAGCGGAGTAAAGCTCAATTTGCTAAAATGCAGATTTTAAATCAATTGACGAAAGGTATCAAGCGTCACGCAACTGATCTAAGATGTGAGAGACGTAGGGAAGCGGATAAGCATCTTGTTTGCTGACTGCATTCAATTTTCGGCTGTCAAGGCAAAATCGCCATTCTCCGTTTGGTTTAGGAGCTAATAGGACTGGGTTATTCCACGCGCTATTGCTAGGCTCTACTACTCCCATCTCTAACATCTCATCCAGCTGGCGGTTAAGTTCCTTAAGGCGTTCAGGTGATAGTGGATAATAACGCTGTTTGATAGGAGAAACATCACCCGTGTCTATCTTATGACGCAACAGTTCGGTACGACCTAACCCTTTAACCTCAAAAGACACCTTCTTAAATTCATTTATTAATGACTCCGCCTTCAACCTCTGAACGGGTGTTAA
This sequence comes from Scoparia ambigualis, assembly GCA_963921215.1. Lineage (NCBI taxonomy): Eukaryota > Metazoa > Arthropoda > Insecta > Lepidoptera > Crambidae > Scoparia > Scoparia ambigualis. The sequence goes on along the minus strand of OY992517.1, from coordinate 26,233,324 downwards.
TTCATCAAACGGCTGCAAATGCCTAACCTCCGATACGCAAGTACGGTGTTTAGAGTTTTGAAAATACTTAAAAGGCAATCTATTAAAAATTTCAGGAGCTAAATTAAAAGCCTTCCAAAAATCAACGCCAAAAATTAACGGTGTGGTGATATCAGGAATTATATAAAATTTAATAACTTGAGTCACTCCCATAAGAATAACTGGTAAATATAAATAACCCTTCACGGTTGCACGCGAGTCATTGGCTGTTACGATGTTGCCCAAGCACCCATCATAGTGTAAGGTTGCACCAGCTTTTATGAACTGTTGGCCAACATCGGAACCCAATACTGAAATGCATGAACCCGAGTCAAGTAAACCGTAATAATCCGCATTATATTTAGAAACGGTTAAATGCGGCCGACCATCCTCCCTAGTCTTATAACGTACTGAATCTACTCTTAAAGAGTTTAAAAAAACTTGTAACTATTTTAAATAGTTGTCCCAATCGGACTTAATAAAATTATGGCTGTAGTTCCGGGAAATTAATTTTTTGAATTGCAGTTCTGACAGGATTGACCTTTAGTCCCGACTGCTCTTTTATTACAGTTGGGGCACGAAGGTGTCCTCACACCCTTCTTACCGCAACGAAAACAAACTACTTCTGTGGATTTGCAAGTAGATAATGAGTGGCTCCTTACCCTACAACGAACACAATACATAGCAGGATCAGCTTGCACGGCCTCTATTCTCAAAGAACCCCTCGGAGCTTGGTAAGCTAAGTCTGGTGCAACAAAAGAAGCGGTAGGTTTCGGCGGTTCGCGGAACTGTGCCTTGCTAACAAAACCTAGCTCGAGTTGCCTACACTTCTCCTTTAATCCCTCCAGGGTATTTACCGCCAACATTGACAACGCCGTCGCGTATTCCGGCCGCATGTTGAACTTAATCCGTGCCAAACGCTCAGGTTCCGCTACTCTATAAGAGAGCCTGTTGAAGAGGTTCTTCATGACCGCTATGTAAATACAGGACAATTCAGTTTGCCCCTGAGTCCTATTAGTAATTTCTGAAATGAGACGCATATCGTAGTCTGGCGGAGCGAACGCTGTGAGTAAATGTCTTTTAAGTTCCGACCAACTACCAACCGACGCTTTTATACCCCGGTACCACAACAAAGCACCATCAGAAAACAAGTCCAGAGCTGATTTATGTAACGAAGTTTCGCTTATACCCCTAGCTTCGCAAAGTTCCTCGAGACGCTCTATGAAAGCTTTCACGCAACCGCAACCATTAAATTTACAGTCGAGAGATCTGACTGTTGCATCCTTCTTACTATAATATACGACTTCAGGAGTAGGTTCAACTTCAAGGACGTTCGGTGTCTCTGGTGCCGATGTAAACGACGCATGAAAACTCGCGTTAATATTATCAACTTTTGACAAATAACCGTTAAGCTCTTTGTCAATAGTCTGATATACGGAATCAAGTTCAGGAGGGGGAGTTACCCTTTTCTTTGTTTTAGTCGGAGAAAATGCTTCTTTGCACTGGCATGAGGCCTCGAGAGGAACGTGAGACACCCCATGCACTGTCCGGGGCTGGAACCCATATGTCCCCACCCGCCCCCCCGTGGGGGGAAACGGGTGAGTAAGGACATACGGGCCCGACCCGGTAAAAGAACCGACACCTACCGTCTGGAGCGTATAGTGGCGCCGCGGTACCGTGGTACTACGCCCCGCGGACGCCCCACGCTACGGGCCCAGTTGCACCTGGGTCCCCTGCGCCAGGGGGAGCAGTCCGGTAAGTCCGACTGCTCCCAAGCGGGTGGAGGGCTTGTGCAATGCAGCCTAGTGCTCCTCTACACTAGGCCGCGGCCCTCCCATGGGGGGGGAAGAGGGCGACGCTACGTCGCCGCCCTCGACCCCCCCTCCGCCTGCGCTGGAGAGGAAGCGCCAGGATCTCCTCGCGCAACCTCTCCCTCCTCTACTACATCCATGCCCCCGGCCGGGGGGGCGCCCTCTGCCTGCCGGGCTCTCCCCGGGATGTCAGGCTTGGGCTTGACGCTGGGCGGGCGGCAGTTCCTGCCCCCCATATAGTGCCCATGCGGCCGCCCCGCCGCCTCGCACACCGCGCATCGCAGCTCCTTCGCCGCGCATTCCGCCGCCTTATGCCCGCTGGCCCCGCACCTGTAGCAGGACCCCGTGCGGTCCACCTCCAGCGGGCATCGCTGCCGCGTGTGACCGATGCTCATGCACTTGTAACAGTGCATGGGCACCGGGTCGAGGGCCTCCACTCTGGCCGAGCTCCAACCCACGAGGAGCTTTCCCGCCGCCAGGACTTTTTTGGCTGCCGCCACCGGGACCTTGGCTAGGCAGGAGCCGCTCCCGCCCGGCCTATGCGCCACCGCCCCCGCGCGAACGTCGTCCGCCGGGCAGCCCCCCGCCGCGGCCAGAGCCGCCGCTACCTCCGTCGGCTGGACGGAATCGTCCAGACCGACCACCCTTACGTCCGCCATTTTGCAGGGGCGTGCCACCCTGGCGATCCCCTGCAGCTCTACCCGCAGTTTGGCCGCGAGCGCATCGGCTTTTTCGGCCCTTTCCTCCCCCGCCACCTCAAACATCCTTGCGCCAGTCGCTGCGGCGGCGATGCGCACTCCCCCCTCAATGCCTAGCTCGGGCAGGCTGATCGCCGCCTTGGCCCTTGCGATGACCAGGGCGTAGGTCATGCCCTGGTTCGCTGCCTCGGGGAGCAACGTCAGCGTTACCGCCGCCGTCCTCGGGGGGAAGAGGGAGCGCCTCTTCCTCTTCGCCGGCTGGGCCGCTGCCTTGTCCGTCTTCGCAGGCGGAGGAGCGGGCGGGGGAGCGGACGGGGCCTTCTTCTGGCCGCGTTTGGTCACCGTCGTCCAGGCTGGCTGCGCCGGGAGGTCCGGGGCGCTGCTGGGTCCCGGCCTAGGATCCTCATAAGGGTTCACCGCCGGGGCGATCCTCTCTGCCGCCTTTTTGGGCGGCTTTTTGGAAGGCGGCGGGGCCTTCTTGCCCGGCTTTGCCGCAGGCGGCGGGGCCGGTCGGGCAGGCGGGGCCTCCTCCCTCCTAGCGTCCGCCGCAAGGGGTGGGCGCAGGGGCACGGCCGGGAGCAGCCTGCTCTCCAGCCCCTCAATCCGGGCATTCAGCATGCCGCTGATTTGGGAGACGATGCGGGCCTGGAAAGCCTCCAGAAGCTCCGTCTCCCTGTCCCGCGATGGCGCCGGACGGCCCAGGATTGGGGACCTCGTCCGAGTGCTGCGCGGCGTCCGGTCGACGGAAGTGCGCCGCATGGCCGCAATCTCGCTCTCCAGGACCGACATCCTGGCCTGGAGCCGCTCGTTCTCAGCGCGGAGACTCCTGGTCTCCTCGTCGAGGGTTGTCGCCGCCATGGCCTCCGCCGCGATGGAGATCGAGCGGATGTGGGTATAGGCCTGGTTCATAATGGTCCCCTTCAAGTTTCGACTTTTATGGACCAAGTCGGTGAGCCCGTCCACGGCAAAGTTCACCTGCGCGAGGTGGTCCCCAGGGAGGGGCGCCTCTACCACCTCAGCAGGCACCTGCTCAGCGGCCTTCAGCGGGACCCGCTCTGCCTGCGACCTCGTGACTGGGGGCGGGGACAGGCCGACAGTCTCCTGGACCCTGTCCACCACCATCTGCGCCTCCTCGACCTCGGCCTCCTCTCCCCTGCGCTTCAGTTGGTCGCGCGCCTTCGATAGCCCTACGTAGGCCCCTACACGAGAGCGGGAGCGGGGACGCCCACGGCTTGCGGTGGACATTTTAGAAGGCGCGGCCAGCGGCTCCTCCACCTCCTCCTCCGACGAGCCATGCTCGGAGTACTCCCGCACCCGCTTCCGGCTCCAGCCCGGCAGTTCGTTCGCCATCGAGGGCGGCGGCGATCCAAAGGGGTTGGGAGGGTCGAGAACGGGCTTGACAGCCCCGGACCGGCCTCTCCTGACAGCCGTGGCAGCCCCGGCATTCTTCCCGGAGGCAGCAGCCTTCTCCCGCTCATATGCCGCCATCTCTTCGGAGCGGCCGGACCAGCCGGACCTGCTGCCCTCTTCAGCATCCACGTCGAAGTCCAGGCTCTCCGAGCATGTCGTGCGGCCGTCGTCGTCGGTGTGCGTTCGACGCTCCGTCTCTCGCGCCCTGCGTACCTCGTGGACCCATGGGCCCAGCTCCGCCCCGGCCAATTCCCAGAATTCCTCCTTGCGGCCCGCCTTAGGCCTCCCCTTGGGCCCAGTCCTGGGCTTAGGCTTGGTCTTAGGCCCCCCCTTGAGCCCAATCTTGGGCTTGGGCTTCGGCTTCCCCTTGCCGACCTTCGAACCGGGCACCGCCGGTTCCGCGCCGCGGGAGCCATTAGCCCCCGCGGACGTTTCCCCGGTCGCGTCCCCGGCATGTACCACGTCCTTCCCGGACCCTACCCTCACCGGTAGCCTCCTGCCGACACCCGAACCGGGCACCGCCGGTTCCGCGCCGCGGGAGCCATTAGCCCCCGCGGACGTTTCCCCGGTCGCGTCCCCGGCATGCACTCCGTCCTTCCCGGACCCTACTCTCTCCGTTACCAACGGCTTCGAGTTGGGATCGACGCCCGAACCGGTCGACCTACTCCTCCGACCCTTCCGCCCGTCGTCAGGCCCGCCATCCCCGACATCCCTTGTACAAGGCAACATCGATTCGTCATAGGTGAGTTTTAGTGAACGATCCATTTGATTCCCACGAGTATGGGGCATATTTGGACCACCCGCGCAGAGGCCTCTGTACGCGGGCTACCCTATATACGACGGAGGTCGGGTGGTATCCGAAGGGTTTAACGGCTATTCTCCCGGGTGTTACAGACTTTTCCTTGTCGCGGCCGGCCGGTTAAGGCAGGCCCTCGCCCCCCTCCCTGAACAGCTCCCCCACAGACGCCTCGAGTGGGCTCATCGCTGCCAGTTCGGGGACTACGATGCTCAGGGGCTGGCGTGAGGCCCCTGGTACACCCCTTTCGGGGTGCTCCCCATTCCCCCCCATGGCGCTAGCGGGTGGGCTGTAACGCCGCCCACCAACCCATCCGAAGACGGGCGCCCGTCGCCGCGTTTCCCAACGACGAAGCCTTTGCTTTCCCCCCCCCCCCCCTTGAAACGACGCCCAGAAGGGGCGCCGGACTGCCCCGTTCCCCCCCGTGTAACAGCGCCCAGAAGGGGCGCCGTCAAACTCCCCTCAAAGCCGCTCAGAAGGAGCGGCGAGTGTGCGGCCCAGAGTGGGCACGCACGTGGAGATCCCCCCCGCAGGTCCGACTGACCCGCTGTGCGGTCCATAGGGGACGCGCGTTGAAGGGGGTGCAGGCCCAGAAGGGGTCCTGCCTGTGCTGGGTTGTTAGCCGGCCAGCCTCACATCAACCTCCTAACCAGTAGGAGGATGTTGAAGCTGCCCGTTTCCAGGGTGCACCACGTGGAGGTCACCCAACTTCGCACCCCTAGGGGGGGGGGGGGGAGTTACCCTGCCCAAGCGGTGAAAAGGTGGGAACTTAAAGCCTTTATATGGTTAAATTTTTTAAAATTTGAAGGATCTTTTCCTATTACTTCGGCGATCTCTGCCAATTTGGCTTTAATAATTTGTAATTCTACTTTAGGATCCCGAGTAGTCTCTACGATATCGTCTGAGCAAACTAGTTTACTAAGTTCCCTAATCTGAACTCGTAATCCCTCTACCGTTGACGCCGGTGCTGCGTCTCGAATCTCCACCTCATACGTAAGCTCGTCTTTACGAAGCAAATTAAACGAAATTGGGCGTTCCATTTTGGATTTTAAAAAAAACTACTAAAATATAAGCTGGCTTCCTCAATAGGCAGTTTCAACCTAAGTATACAGTTACAATCCACAAAAAATAGTAGTAAACCACCACAAACACAGTATTATAATAATAATACTATAAACACTTGCATTAAAAAAACACTTATTTTCAAATAAAAATTGTGTCAATTATAACCTATTGTGTCATAAAATAATACTCTAGTTCAGCTGAGTAGAATAATTAACACTTGTATACATATAAAAAAGCGTTATGAACGTTAAAAAAAAATGCACTATTAATACAATATTTTAAAATAATAACGAATAAAAATTCGTTATTAAAATAAAATGGGAGGAATCCGTGCCAATGCACGCGTGACGGTTTTTCTTAAAAGTAATAATCCCCACGGTTCTAGAACGCTATCGGTATTCTGGCTTTTTAGTTACAGCATAAGACATAACCACTATCCCTAACCAAAACACACGTTGAGTGCGCCACTGTTACATTTGAGATTTTGTCCCTTTTGGGGAAAAGAAAGAAAATCCCAAATGCAAGCTTCAGTGGGTTGTTATCAAATAAAACCATAAAATGTTCAACAGCTAGGCAGTATATTGTAAAAGAACACACACAAATATTTTGTCCAACAACAATAAAATAAAATTTATAATTTTATTTCATTCTTATTATTTAAAAGAGGGGGGTTAGTCACAATTTTTCCTTATAGTATGTTAGGTACTTATCATCTACGTTACTAATTTTAATTTATTGAGCCGAAAATAACAAAAAAAAACTATCAGTCGAAATTGACCCTAGGGTCAATCTCAAATGAAAGCTCAACAAACTTTCTATTAATTTTGCCAACTATAATTTACTGTTTAAAGTAATCTAAACCTTATTCCAAAGCTATATCACCCCCTTAAAACACACTAAAATCCTAAGAGTCAAAAGTGACCAAGCGGGTCGGTGATAATTTTAATTTAAAATAAATTTTATAATACTGTTCCTACTACTGCCTAACCAGCCAGCTAATATTTCAGTCGTTCAAGCTAGGTCGTGGGGTGTCGGGATAAACCAGTACCGTCCGGAGTATGATGTTGAAATTAAAATTAAATTACTCCGTCTATTAAAATATTAAATTAAATGTTTTAAACCGTTTAACCGTATCAAAACTCTCACACGTTTAAAGCCGATACTATAGAGAACCGTGGGGTTATACCGATATAAAATTAATAATTTTGGGCGCCAGGGTCTGGATGTAGACCCGAATCTGGAGACGATGTCACCATACAACTTCACACAGGTCGAACTCGCAGATCCTCAAAGGTTTCACAACTTCACCTACGCTTGGTGTAGTTGGATATAAAAGAAAATACTAGGTTAAGGTTTCGAAACCCTAATGTAAAAATATGTTTCTGAATAAAGAACGATTAAACCCAGAGTAGGGGTACAAAAACCGTCAACGCCTGGTCCTCCGCTAGGCGGCGTCAGCTCGACTGGCAGCAGGTGGCCGCTGGTGCCCCGAAGAGGCAGGTCTCGCGTCCAGGCTTTAGGGCCCAGCTCTAAATCCTGGCGGCGAGACGGGCCTCTCGAAGCATGCGTTGGGATATCCTATATTTACGCGTGGCTGCCAGCGGCGTCACGACCGGTTGGTTGTGGCACGGATTCCTGAGTGCATTGATCTCAACACATCGCACCACGTCACGCCAGAGATTCAAATCGTTTCGGCGTCGCAACTCGGCAGCTTTCCTTTCGCCGGAAACACTTATAAATTGAAGGTCAGCTTATGATTTCTACTCCCATTGTCGGGTAATTCATAGGAAATTGTTCTTTTAGAATTTTCCTTCAAACTAACAAAACGTCAAATATGACGTCTGTCACAACTCGCCCTCTGCTAACAGAATTTGCCAACAATAACAACACAAGACCTAAAAAAAAATTAACGTTTAGCAATGTGAAATGCGTTTTTCTTTAATTTAAAATTGTTTTTTGTGATATTTAACTCACTAATTACCCTGTCTTAATATTAAGGAGTATTAGTTTCCTCTCTGGTAACCCCTACGGGCAGAGACAATATCCATATAAAAAATATTACTCCCGTTCGAATGTTCTAGATAAAAGTCCTTATAGAAAAAAATAGTTCTATTTCCGGATTTGCTTGAATTAAATTTAATTATTTAAAGTAATTATTATACATATTAATTTATCATGTAATTTATTATTAGAACTGTTTCGGCTATTTTTAAAATTGATTCTTTTATGTGAAACTAGATGCTGACAGCCACTTCGCCCCGCTACCGCTAGGCGTCGCTACGGTGGCTGTCATTTTGTCTATGGTGTTATGTCAAATACAAAACGTAAACACGGAATTACGTATATCTCTTTAGATTTAAGTTTAAGTCTTACTAAAACTGATTTAGAAATATGTTTTAATTGAAAATGCAAGAAAAGTGTGTCTTGTAATGTGTCAGCCAAGGCTCCATGTCTTTAATGTGAAGAAAAATGGATTTAATTCAAACAAGCTACACGGACTAATGTTTTTGGACATTTGATCATTCTAAAGCAATGATTTCAGGTAAGTACTATTCAACCATTGCGAACTTCTTTTGTAGATTAGTAAAGGCAGACAGGGCCCTGAATTTACAACGTAACAGTACCTCCCCAACCACCAGAGATTTGACCGACCAGGGCAAATCTCGACGCTGGCCCTCCAGCGTCACACTACACTTCAAACAACCAAGCAAGCACAAACCACCAAAAGAAAACCTACCCGTGTAGCTGCACTACACAATAACTCAAAACTTTCCTGTAAATAGCTATACAATATGCTATGACAGTAAAAAAAACAACAAAACGCAGACTTGTGTACGACAATTATATATATATTTATATATATATATATATTTAAATATACAATTATCCCATATATATATAGTTTGTATATCCCAATAAATATACAAACTTCTATATGAATATAAACTAATGAACATAATAAATATAATAATATCAATTATAATATACTCTTACATAATCTAAAAACTTAGTGGCTATGCAGTTAACATATTATCACAGTGTCACTAACCGCACTGTTGCCTCGCGTTAAGGCTTTTGGTACCAGTCACTGATCCGCTGGGGTGTATGGCTTAATTTTTTAACAATACTGGTTACTGAAAAGTCACCACAATAGACTCACAAAGTGAGTCTGATCCATTAAGCAATATGGAAAAGACAAACCTTAAGGAGTTCAATATGAATATTACCAAAATACTAGATTATAAATGATTGACTACTTTATATATATTAAATACACTAATTATGGTTATAATGATATTATTACATAAACATAAAAACTGGTAGCTATACAGTTAACCTATTATTACAGTGTCACCAGCCGCACTGACGCCTCGCGTTAAGGCTTTTGTTACCAGTCACTAATCCGCTGGGGTGAATGGCTTATTTAACTATATAGGTTACTGAAATAGACCTACAGTTATCCCACTGGGTAAGTCTGATCCATTAAGCAATATGGAAAAAACGAAGCCCAGAGAGGCACAAAATAATAAATACATACACCAAACGTCTATATATGTTCTACAGGTTAGGTCTGATCCATTTACAAACATGGAAAAGACGAAACCCAAAGAGCTATAAAATAATAAATACCTACATGTAAGAATCGTCTACACGTCCAAGTCTACCCTTCCTAACAAACGATACCTCCTCAATACACAAACATCTAAATGCTCCTACCAATAAGCACATATCGTCGTAGTCGTAGAACAACGACGGATCTGCAAATCAGCAACTTTACAATAGAGCATTTTAAAGTTTTTAGAGGACGTTTAATGTCATATTTTAAAAACGGCTTATTCAATCTTTTTGAAATTTGGATATATTGCTGTGCGTATAAGCTTTAACAGTATGATTATAAATGTATCTCCCAAATATGGCTAGTTTTCGTAAAAAGTCACATGTGTCATCGTTCTGCGGACAGAAATGTGACGAATAACTAAATACGACGTTATTTTGTGGACGGTCTCTGTCTTATAAATGACGTATGGTAGATTACGTCGTTTTAATAGGGAATCTCTGTCCATTTCTACTGACGGATTTTAAATGGATTTAATAAAAACAATGAAAAACAGTCTCTTTCGTCAAGTTTTATTTAAGTTATTAAAATATAGGTCAGTACACCAACATTTTTTTTATCTATTGCATAGATTATATTATTATTCATCATTATCATAATCATAACCATTATTAGATTTATGTTTTTTGTATCAAAAGTAAAACAGCATTTTTTATATAATCATAACAAATTAATTCGTTTTTAACTTTATTTATTTAGTAACTTTTAATTGTCGTTTGTAACTTTTTATTAATAATAATTAAACTAGGTACCTACTTGAAATTAAAATTTTAACAAACATCTGAGAACATAATTTTCTAAAAAGAACTTATATGGACTTTAAATTTAAAATAATAATTAGCTATTCTTAATTTTTTATATCCATACTTCTTATCAAGAAAAAAAAAGATTATCTAATCACAGTAATAGAAACTTTAATAATTCAGCCTTAATTATAATTATAGAATAATCAAAGTAGTTACCTAGTTGTCTGTGCAAGTACCGTCAAAGAATAACAAGCTACTATAAAGTGTCCAAAGTATTTTTTCAAGCTTTTTCTCAATTAACTTTGTCGTCTATGACGTAAAGTCAAAAAAAGTTGTTCAATATGTAATTTGGTAGTAGTTTCATATTCCGTTAAATACTTTACGTCATAGACGACAAAGTTAATTTAGAAAACACTTTGAATACTTTGTAGCTTGATACGTCTTTAACGATGATGCACATTCAATAAACTTGATTGTCTAATTCAGACCTTAATCATTATCATAACAAAACTATAAACAAAATATTAAATAAACAAAAACAAGCATTGTAACAAAATAAAATAATTAAAAAAAGTTTTGGTTTGTTTAATTCTAAATCAGTTGGAATCATCCTCATTTTCATAAGAGGTGGCACAACTGTGCGGCAAAGAATTAAAATAATCGTGATGTTTAGTAGGTATTATCCCTGTTTCGCATAGATTAATGAGGTCTTTAAATTTTTCATTCGAAATTGCTACCGGCCCAAAATAAGCTTTATTAAGTGTAGTTGCGGTAAAGTTCCTCGTCTGCTTGCGAACAACCAAAGTCATACTATAATTATCGGCCAAGCTATATTTGTAAAGTATTCTATAAGGGTGGCTTTCTGTAATTATGATCTCTTTAATTTTAGTCCAATTAATTTTTACGTTTTCTATGTTTTTTGTCCAATTTTTATTCTTTAGTAGATCTTTAAAGTCGTAAACCTGTTCCTTTGTAACATCTCGTACTTCGTAGGGATTTTCAGTTTTTGCCCATCTTATTAACAATTTCCATTCTTCTGGAGTATAAATTAGTTTGTTTTGCCCAGTTCTCTCTATTACGGAGTGAACAGAGTCCCCCTCATTTTGAGTATGACCCTTTTCAAGGAAACGGTGAGTTATGGATACGCCAAACTCCTTAGCTGCATAAGTGTACATAGCAAATACAATTCTGTTCTTATTTTGACCGGCACAGTTGTCTGACCAAAATCTGTAATCTTTAACACCTTTACCTGAAAAATCTTTGATAAAATTGTACAAGCAACTAGCGACCTCATTAGCACCACGCTTTGCAACACATTCATCCCATACGTAACAGATGCCCACTTTGGTAGTTAAATCATAAATAGTAAAATTATAACATGAGAGTTTTCGTTTGTAATAAAGTACGCTTATTTGACCGTGTGGACAAGTAAGAACCTTTTGGAAGTCAAATGTTGCACATAAAACTGTGCCATTTGATTGGCCTGCATCAGTTTTGTCAGTATTTTTCATGGGCCTAGCAATAATTTTATTTGTTTGATGTTCTTTATAGTCTGCTTTTAATTCTTCAGATGGATTTTCATTGTGTTTGAAAATGTGACATTGGTCACACGTGTCTTTTTTTGTGACATGAAAACTCAAATTAAAATGAGTGTTCACAATATCTCTGTATTGCCGAAGAGTTGCAGCTTTAGTAGAATATTTCTCCAAATCAGGCCACTCGTTATACATTTAAACATTCGAGCGACACTTAGGCTACCTTCTAAGTATAATCTTTTGGACGACTTTCGACAGTAGTGTGACTCCACCGGCACAAATGAGTTGACATGAGCGCACACAGACTGAGTCATTTCGTCGTTGAGTACTTTTCTGTGGTTGTTGTGGCGCCCTCTCAAATCTTGTTCAACAGCTGTGCTACCATCATACTTTTGCCAAGCAGTTCTTGTCATACGTTCAGTGATACCTAAGGTGTTTAAAAACATGACCTTGCATACATCCAGTTTGTCATTAGTAAGAACAGTATCACTTTCTGTTTTTGGTATATTATAGTTGTAGGTGTATACTCTATTGTGCTTTAACTCTCTTTGAAATGTCCTAGCTTTGTTTTGTTTTTTGGTATAATTAGCTATATATGGCCACTGCTTTTGTACGTCACCTAGCTCCCAAATTTTTTTAAAAATGTCCATACGTTTCTCTTCTGAAATTTTAGTACTACATTTAAATCTGCAACGGCACGGTGTGCCCATAACTTTTGCTTCAATAGTACGTCCTCTCTTTAAACAGTACACCTTACTTGAGTTCTTTTCTTTTTATGTCCCCCCATTCTTTATAGTTTCGAAGTCGTTTTTTTCCTCTACTCCTAATCAAAGGTGCTGAGATGGTTGATTCGACTCCGTATCGATAGTACTTAGTGTCTGTTGATCGGGGACGGGACTGGTGTCGGTGGCTGTTGGGAGTGGGGTGGTGTTGTTATAGCAGTCTTGTTAGGCTGTTCAACATTTTGTGTTACTGGTGAGGCTTGATTACTTAAATCATTGAAAATGGGTGTCAACGGCGTCGGAGAGTCAATGTTGTATTGAAGAAGAGAACCTATTGATTGGCAGTTATTAACGGAAATGGGGGTCAATGCGTCTGTAGGTATATAAGCGTCTTCTACAATGACATCATTAGAGAAAATAAATTTCTCAGTTTGACAGTCTGCGTTAATTATTGGTGACTCACAAGTGCTTACTTCAGCGCATGCTGAAACGGAAACTGGTAAAGTTGAAGGGCTTACCACTGTTACACAAGACTCTTCCTGGTGGTTATTATCTAAAAATACCTCATTCCATATATCACGCATAGTTTGCTCGCATAATATTGCTTCTGCTTCAGGTGGTAACGGCGACGAACGTTCATCAGCTGAAAAAGATGTCAATTATAAGTAAAATTGTAATTATTTTATTTGTATAATAAAAATAACACGTGGCTAATACAAATATACCACGATTTTTTTAGCTAAAATATGAATTCTTATTTTTACGTAAAGTAACAATGACGTATTTTAAAATCTATCCGAAAAACAACGACGGTTATGTATGTCTGACTGCCTCCTGTCCGTAAAAAAATGACGGATTGCACGAAACGTCTACGATCACTACAAAGAACATCGTCGTATTTTACTTTACGGCACAAATTCAAATCATCTTATTATGAGTAAAGATAAGTCACTATACAAGCACATTATGTCATTTTAAGGTATTATTATGAAAACAACGACTTATGAAAATACTCGTTTAAGTATCCCTAGTACAACGACGAAAGTCATTTACCGTCGTTGTTCGCCGAACAAGCTATTAAAAATTAGTTTCACGTAAAAGCTACACATCAATTTATAAATGTATAATCAAATATGAAACAATAACTTACCTGAAGTATTGCGAAGATGTTCTTTCGTTGTTTCACCGATAAACTCGTTATTTTGTTTTTCATTTATACTTCAATCAACGCAACGTTAGCCTTGCCTTGCGGCACCGAGAATAGTGACTGTATTTATTAACCGTCGCGAGCGCGACGGTCGCGGGGGGCAGGGATCAACGGCGTACACTGACGGAATAGATCACACGTCCTTGTACCACGTCCGAAAATCAAATCCGTCGGTGTTCCAACTCTGTATTTGGGAAGTTATACATGATATTTGAAAAAACTTTTCAACATCCGATAAAGCAAGATAACATAAGTAATTTCATGTAAAAAACAAAATTTTAAAAAATCAGAACCGTCTTTGTTCTATGACTACGACGATATTTAAAGTAATGCCCAGTAAACTTCTTACACGGCTGGGCAGCCGTAAACCAAAAAAAAAAAAAACCCACAACCCAAACCAACAAATATTCACCACCACCTAAAAGTTTGGCTCACCGCCCCTAAATAAATCCTACAAAAAAAACGTATTCCCTCAAAGCAGACTACACGCCCGCCAATAAATGGCCACCTTCCTCAGAACTATCATCACGCTGCCTAACCAGCGGTCCGGAGATTGAGGTTTGGCTAACCGCCCACAAAGAAAATCCAACAAAAACTTATTCCGTCAAAGCAGCCTACACGCCCGCCAATAAATGGCCACCTTCCTCAGGACTATCACCACGTTGCCTAACCAACGGTCCGGAGATTGAACCCTTCCATTAAGGTATCTAACCTATAATATTAAATTATAAAAAAAAAGGAATTAAAACATTCCAACTTAACAAATAGAATGTCATCACGCCAAAAGTCGAAACTTTCCAATGCGCAAAAACACAACCACAAACATCAAGCTCCACTTAAAAGAGCTTCCAGCGCCGCGGCATATACAGCCACAAACGCCCAAAGTGCAGTGACTTAAAGGCATATACAGCCCTCCTTCGTCACTTTTAAACCATCTAGCAACCAAAATAAACCACATAACGAATTCCAGCACCGTGGCATATACAGCCACCAATGCCAACAACAGCAGCGACTACAGGGCATATACAGCCCTCCTTTGTCACTTTTCAACCGCTCACAACAAGCAAAACATTGTACCATGATACAATGATCGATAAATTACTAAAACTAATACATCTTAGTCTTCCCATGAAGACTTAAAGTGCTTGATGTGCCATTCACCAAGGTTTTTACCGGAACTACAGCCTTCTAATTCATACACTAGGGGGGAAAGTTTTTTCCTAACAAAACATTTTTCATATTTAGGAGCTAATTTAGCCATAAAAAATTTGGAGGCGTCACTCTGTGGATACCTATGTCTTTTTCCACACAGTGTCACCCACCTCAAATTCTAAGGGCCTCCTCCCATTGTTATAATGACGCGCACTACGGTCATGTGATTTAATAAGCGCGCCTTTCACTTTATTAAAAATTTCCTCTAAGACGCCTAACTGGTCCGCATATACACCGCGAGAAGAGCACGCCAGGGTGAGCGGTCCATCGGTATTATTGCCGAAAACCTCTCCGCAACTAACTGCCTCCCTACCATGTACTAGGAAGAATGGGTAAAACGTGTTACTTCATTAGTGGAAGTGTTTATTGCATACTGAATTTTCGAAATATTAACATCCCACGATCTATGGTCATCTTCCACAAGAATTGATACGGCGGTCATAATCGTACGGTTATAACGTTCAACTGTGTTCACGCTGGGGCAATAGCGAGGTGTAAAGTGAACCTGAGGTACCTTGTACCTCTCCAACAAAGATTTAATTTCATTGACCGTGAACTGCGTTCCGTTGTCCGCTATCACCGTACGGGGTATGCCGTGAACCAAGAAAACGCCACCTTCAAGTTTCTGCGCTATAGCCTTACCCACAGCTCTTCGTAAAGGAAAGAGCAAACAATATTTCGTAAAACAGCATACGACCACAAAGAGATATGTGAAGCCCGCTCTAGACCGTGGCAAGGGACCAACGAGGTCAAAACTTATTGTTTCAAACGGTTTAGAGCAGTCTTTCGCGCTACCTAAGAGACCAGGGGTTGGCAATTGTGAGTGTTTATATGCGGCGCACGTATCACATTTCCCCACGTAGTTAGTTACATCCTTATACATGTTAGGCCAGTAGAAACGTAGTGCAAGTCGTTTATAAGTTTTAAATACTCCAAAATGTGGAGATAATTCACCACTATGGTGATTCTTTAAAAGTTCCAGACGATTTCCCTCCGGTACTACTTGTTTCCAATCATAATCACTCGCCACACCGAATTTATTTTTTGAAAAACGAAAAAGTTTATTGTCTCTAATAATAAAGTTAGGACACGACCTAGGAGTACTAACACACTTGTCCCACAACTTTTGGAACCAAGTGTCTGCGTCAGGCACCTTTATTTCGAGCACCGGAACGGCACGCGATAGTGCATCTGGAACTACGTTGTCCTTGCCCTTGCGGTGCTCAATAACAAAGTTGTAAGGCGATAACCGACAACCCCAACGAGCTAATCGACTCGTAGGATTGGTTAAATTAAAGAACCACTTCAGACTCGAGTGGTCGGTTATCACCTTAAACGCAGGACCTCCCTCCACATAAGGACGAAAGTGTTCTACAGCAAAAACCACCGCTAGGGCCTCTCGCTCCGTCGCCGAATAATTGCGTTCTGCCGAATTCAGTGAACGACTACAATATGCTATTGGATGCTCCTCTCCCTTTATAAACTGAGTCAGAGTGCCCGCTATCCCAAAACTGGATGCGTCACAATGAATCTCAAATGGCTGGGAAAAATCGGGACAAGCCAATACTGGGGCAGAGACCAACGCTGTTTTTAAAATAGTAAACGCGGTTTCTGCCTCAGCAGTCCACTTAAAAGGCGGGGCTTTTTTGCTAGTACTCGTAAGTGCATTTAAAGGTGCCGCTATAGAACTGAAATTTTTAATGAAACGTCTATAATACGACGCTGTTCCAAGGAACATTTTCACCTCCTTCCGGGTGGTAGTGTGGGAAAGTTGACTATTGACTGAACTTTCGACGGATCAGTGTGTAAACCATGTTCATCTACCCTGTAACCTAGATATTTTAACTCCCGACGAAAGAAACAGGATTTTTGTAAGTTAATCGTTAACTTAGCCTGTCGTAACTTTTCTAAAACCCGTTTAAGAAGCGAAATGTGTTCCTCGAATGTCGATGAGCATATTATAATGTCATCCAAGTAAACAAACACTTTATTATTAAACTCAGGACCAAACAGTATGTCCATTAACCATTGCTGGGTGGCTGGTGCCCCCGTCAACCCAAAGCACATAACCTTAAAATGGAAAAGACCTCGTCCGGGAACCGTGAATGCGGTTTTTTCCTTAGATGAAGCGGAGTCAAGCTCAATTTGCCAAAATGCAGATTTTAAATCAATTGACGAAAGGTATCAAGCGTCACGCAACTGATCTAAGATGTGAGCGACGTAGGGAAGCGGATAAGCATCTTGTTTGCTGACTGCATTCAATTTTCGGCTGTCAAGGCAAAATCGCCATTCTCCGTTTGGTTTAGGAGCTAATAGGACTGGGTTATTCCACGCGCTATTGCTAGGCTCTACTACTCCCATCTCTAACATCTCATCCAGCTGGCGGTTAAGTTCCTTAAGGCGTTCAGGTGATAGTGGATAATAACGCTGTTTGATAGGAGAAACATCACCCGTGTCTATCTTATGACGCAACAGTTCGGTACGACCTAACCCTTTAACCTCAAAAGACACCTTCTTAAATTCATTTATTAATGACTCCGCCTTCAACCTCTGAACGGGTGTTAATTCATCAAACGGCTGCAAATGCCTAACCTCCGATACGCAAGTACGGTGTTTAGAGTTTTGAAAATACTTAAAAGGCAATCTATTAAAAATTTCAGGAGCTAAATTAAAAGCCTTCCAAAAATCAACGCCAAAAATTCACGGTGTGGTGATATCAGGAATTATATAAAATTTAATAACTTGAGTCACTCCCATAAGAGTAACTGGTAAATATAAATAACCCTTCACGGTTGCACGCGAGTCATTGGCTGTTACGATGTTGCCCAAGCACCCATCATAGTGTAAGGTTGCACCAGCTTTTATGAACTGTTGGCCAACATCGGAACCCAATACTGAAATGCATGAACCCGAGTCAAGTAAACCGTAATAATCCGCATTATATTTAGAAACGGTTAAATGCGGCCGACCATCCTCCCTAGTCTTATAACGTACTGAATCTACTCTTAAAGAGTTTAAAAAAACTTGTAACCATTTTAAATAGTTGTCCCAATCGGACTTAATAAAATTATGGCTGTAGTTCCGCGAAATTAATTTTTTGAATTGCAGTTCTGACAGGATTGACCTTTAGTCCCGACTGCTCTTTTATTGCAGTTGGGGCACGAAGGTGTCCTCACACCCTTCTTACCGCAACGAAAACAAACTACTTCTGTGGATTTGCAAGTAGATAATGAGTGGCTCCTTACCCTACAACGAACACAATACATAGCAGGATCAGCTTGCACGGCCTCTATTCTCAAAGAACCCCTCGGAGCTTGGTAAGCCAAGTCTGGTGCAACAAAAGAAGTGGTAGGTTTCGGCGGTTCGCGGAACTGTGCCTTGCTAACAAAACCTAGCTCGAGTTGCCTACACTTCTCCTTTAATCCCTCCAGGGTATTTACCGCCAACATTGACAACGCCGTCGCGTATTCCGGCCGCATGTTGAACTTAATCCGTGCCAAACACTCAGGTTCCGCTACTCTATAAGAGAGCCTGTTGAAGAGGTTCTCCATGACCGCTATGTAAATACAGGACAATTCAGTTTGCCCCTGAGTCCTATTAGTAATTTCTGAAATGAGACGCATATCGTAGTCTGGCGGAGCGAACGCTGTGAGTAAATGTCTTTTAAGTTCCGACCAACTACCAACCGACGCTTTTATACCCCGGTACCACAACAAAGCACCATCAGAAAACAAGTCCAGAGCTGATTTATGTAACGAAGTTTCGCTTATACCCCTAGCTTCGCAAAGTTCCTCGAGACGCTCTATGAAAGCTTTCACGCCACCGGTACCATTAAATTTACAGTCGAGAGATCTGACTGTTGCATCCTTCTTACTATAATATACGACTTCAGGAGTAGGTTCAACTTCAAGGACGTTCGGTGTCTCTGGTGCCATTGTAAACGACGCATGAAAACTCGCGTTAATATTATCAACTTTTGACAAATAACCGTTAAGCTCTTTGTCAATAGTCTGATATACGGAATCAAGTTCAGGAGGGGGAGTTACCCTGCCCAAGCGGTGAAAAAGGTGGGAACTTAAAGCCTTTATACGGTTAAATTTTTTAAAATTTGAAGGATCTTTTCCTATTACTTCGGCGATCTCTGCCAATTTGGCTTTAATAATTTGTAATTCTACTTTAGGATCCCGAGTAGTCTCTACGATATCGTCTGAGCAAACTAGTTTACTAAGTTCCCTAATCTGAACTCGTAATCCCTCTACCGTTGACGCCGGTGCTGCGTCTCGAATCTCCACCTCATACGTAAGCTCGTCTTTACGAAGCAAATTAAACGAAATTGGGCGTTCCATTTTGGATCTAAAAAAAAACTACTAAAATATAAGCTGGCTTCCTCAATAGGCAGTTTCAACCTAAGTATACAGTTACAATCCACAGAAAATAGTAGTAAACCACCACAAACACAGTATTATAATAATAATACTATAAACACTTGCATTAAAAAAAAACACTTATTTTCAAATAAAAATTGTGTCAACTATAACCTATTGTGTCATAAAATAATACTCTAGTTCAGCTGAGTACAATAATTAACACTTGTATACATATAAAAAAGCGTTATGAACGTTAAAAAAAATGCACTATTAATACAATATTTTAAAATAATAACGAATAAAAATTCGTTATTAAAATAAAATGGGAGGAATCCGTGCCAATGCACGCGTGACGGTTTTTCTTAAAAGTAATAATCCCCACGGTTCTAGAACGCTATCGGTATTCTGGCTTTTTAGTTACAGCATAAGACATAACCACTATCCCTAACCAAAACACACGTTGAGTGCGCCACTGTTACATTTGAGATTTTGTCCCTTTTGGGGAAAAGGAAGAAAATCCCAAATGCAAGCTTCAGTGGGTTGTTATCAAATAAAACCATAAAATGTTCAACAGCTAGGCAGTATATTGTAAAAGAACACACACAAATATTTTGTCCAACAACAATAAAATAAAATTTATAATTTTATTTCATTCTTATTATTTAAAAGAGGGGGGTTAGTCACAATTTTTCCTTATAGTATGTTAGGTACTTATCATCTACGTTACTAATTTTAATTTATTGAGCCGAAAATAACAAAAAAAAACTATCAGTCGAAATTGACCCTAGGGTCAATCTCAAATGAAAGCTCAACAAACTTTCTATTAATTTTGCCAACTATAATTTACTGTTTAAAGTAATCTAAACCTTATTCCAAAGCTATATCACCCCCTTAAAACACACTAAAATCCTAAGAGTCAAAAGTGACCAAGCGGGTCGGTGATAATTTTAATTTAAAATAAATTTTATAATACTGTTCCTACTACTGCCTAACCAGCCAGCTAATATTTCAGTCGTTCAAGCTATGGTCGTGGGGGGTCGGGATAAACCAGTACCGTCCGGAGTATGATGTTGAAATTAAAATTAAATTACTCCGTCTATTAAAATATTAAATTAAATGTTTTAAACCGTTTAACCGTATCAAAACTCTCACACGTTTAAAGCCGATACTATAGAGAACCGTGGGGTTATACCGATATAAAATTAATAATTTTGAGCGCCAGGGTCTGGATGTAGACCCGAATCTGGAGACGATGTCACCATACAACTTCACACAGGTCGAACTCGCAGATCCTCAAAGGTTTCACAACTTCACCAACGCTTGGTGTAGTTGGATATAAAAGAAAATACTAGGTTAAGGTTTCGAAACCCTAATGTAAAAATATGTTTCTGAATAAAGAACGATTAAACCCAGAGTAGGGGTACAAAAACCGTCAACGCCTGGTCCTCCGCTAGGCGGCGTCAGCTCGACTGGCAGCAGGTGGCCGCTGGTGCCCCGAAGAGGCAGGTCTCGCGTCCAGGCTTTAGGGCCCAGCTCTAAATCCTGGCGGCGAGACGGGCCTCTCGAAGCATGTGTTGGGATATCCTATATTTACGCGTGGCTGCCAGCGGCGTCACGACCGGTTGGTTGTGGCACGGATTCCTGAGTGCATTGATCTCAACACATCGCACCACGTCACGCCAGAGATTCAAATCGTTTCGGCGTCGCAACTCGGCAGCTTTCCTTTCGCCGGAAACACTTATAAATCGAAGGTCAGCTTATGATTTCTACTCCCATTGTCGGGTAATTCATAGGAAATTGTTCTTTTAGAATTTTCCTTCAAACTAACAAAACGTCAAATATGACGTCTGTCACAACTCGCCCTCTGCTAACAGAATTTGCCAACAATAACAACACAAGACCTAAAAAAAAATTAACGTTTAGCAATGTGAAATGCGTTTTTCTTTAATTTAAAATTGTTTTTTGTGATATTTAACTCACTAATTACCCTGTCTTAATATAAAGGAGTATTAGTTTCCTCTCTGGTAACCCCTACGGGCAGAGACAATATCCATATAAAATATATTACTCCCGTTCGAATGTTCTAGATAAAAGTCCTTATAGAAAAAAATAGTTCTATTTCCGGATTTGCTTGAATTAAATTTAATTATTTAAAGTAATTATTATACATATTAATTTATCATGAAATTTATTATTAGAACTGTTTCGGCTATTTTTAAAATTGAATCTTTTATGTGAAACTAGAAGCTGACAGCCACTTCGCCCCGCTACCGCTAGGCGTCGCTACGGTGGCTGTCATTTTGTCTATGGTGTTATGTCAAATACAAAACGTAAACACGGAATTACGTATATCTCTTTAGATTTAAGTTTAAGTCTTACTAAAACTGATTTAGAAATATGTTTTAATTGAAAATGCAAGAAAAGTGTGTCTTGTAATGTGTCAGCCAAGGCTCCATGTCTTTAATGTGAAGAAAAATGGATTTAATTCAAACAAGCTACACGGACTAATGTTTTTGGACATTTGATCATTCTAAATCAATGATTTCAGGTAAGTACTATTCAACCATTGCGAACTTCTTTTGTAGATTAGTAAAGGCAGACAGGGCCCTGAATTTACAACGTAACAGTACCTCCCCAACCACCAGAGATTTGACCGACCAGGGCAAATCTCGACGCTGGCCCTCCAGCGTCACACTACACTTCAAACAACCAAGCAAGCACAAACCACCAAAAGAAAACCTACCCGTGTAGCTGCACTACACAATAACTCAAAACTTTCCTGTAAATAGCTATACAATATGCTATGACAGTAAAAAAAACAACAAAACGCAGACTTGTGTACGACAATTCTTCATATATATATATATATATTTAAATATACAATTATCCCATATATATATAGTTTGTATATCCCAATAAATATACAAACTTCTATATGAATATAAACTAATGAACATAATAAATATAATAATATCAATTATAATATACTCTTACTTAACTTAGTGGCTATGCAGTTAACATATTATCACAGTGTCACCAACCGCACTGTTGCCTCGCGTTAAGGCTTTTGGTACCAGTCACTGATCCGCTGGGGTGTATGGCTTAATTTTTTAACAATACTGGTTACTGAAAAGTCACCACAATAGACTCACAAAGTGAGTCTGATCCATTAAGCAATATGGAAAAGACAAACCTTAAGGAGTTCAATATGAATATTACCAAAATACTAGATTATAAATGATTGACTACTTTATATATATTAAATACAATAATTATGGTTATAATGATATTATTACATAAACATAAAAACTGGTAGCTATACAGTTAACCTTTTATTACAGTGTCACCAGCCGCACTGACGCCTCGCGTTAAGGCTTTTGTTACCAGTCACTAATCCGCTGGGGTGAATGGCTTATTTAACTATATAGGTTACTGAAATAGACCTACAGTTATCCCACTGGGTAAGTCTGATCCATTAAGCAATATGGAAAAGACGAAGCCCAGAGAGGCACAAAATAATAAATACATACACCAAACGTCTATATATGTTCTACAGGTTAGGTCTGATCCATTTACAAACATGGAAAAGACGAAACCCAAAGAGCTATAAAATAATAAATACCTACATGTAAGAATCGTCTAAACGTCCAAGTCTACCCTTCCTAACAAACGATACCTCCTCAATACACAAACATCTAAATGCTCCTACCAATAAGCACATATTTAAAGTAATGCCCAGTAAACTTCTTACACGGCTGGGCAGCCGTAAACCAAAAAAAAAAAAAACCCACAACCCAAACCAACAAATAATCACCACCACCTAAAAGTTTGGCTCACCGCCCCTAAATAAATCCTACAAAAAAAAACGTATTCCCTCAAAGCAGACTACACGCCCGCCAATAAATGGCCACCTTCCTCAGGACTATCATCACGCTGCCTAACCAGCGGTCCGGAGATTGAGGTTTGGCTAACCGCCCACAAAGAAAATCCAACAAAAACTTATTCCGTCAAAGCAGCCTACACGCCCGCCAATAAATGGCCACCTTCCTCAGGACTATCACCACGTTGCCTAACCAACGGTCCGGAGATTGAACCCTTCCATTAAGGTATCTAACCTATAATATTAAAATATAAAAAAAAGGAATTAAAACATTCCAACTTAACAAATAGAATGTCATCACGCCAAAAGTCGAAACTTTCCAATGCGCAAAAACACAACCACACACATCAAGCTCCTCTTAAAAGAGCTTCCAGCGCCGCGGCATATACAGCCACAAACGCCCAAAGTGCAGTGACTTAAAGGCATATACAGCCCTCCTTCGTCACTTTTAAACCATCTAGCAACCAAAATAAACCACATAACGAATTCCAGCACCGTGGCATATACAGCCACCAATGCCAACAACAGCAGCGACTACAAGGCATATACAGCCCTCCTTTGTCACTTTTCAACCGCTCACAACAAGCAAAACATTGTACCATGATACAATGATCGATAAATCACTAAAACTAATACATCTTAGTCTTCCCATGAAGACTTAAAGTCCTTGATGTGCCATTCACCAAGGTTTTTACCGGAACTACAGCCTTCTAATTCATACACTAGGGGGGAAAGTTTTTTCCTAACAAAACATTTTTCATATTTAGGAGCTAATTTAGCCATAAAAAATTTGGAGGCGTCACTCTGTGGATACCTATGTCTTTTTCCACACAGTGTCACCCACCTCAAATTCTAAGGGCCTCCTCCCATTGTTATAATGACGCGCACTACGGTCATGTGATTTAATAAGCGCGCCTTTCACTTTATTAAAAATTTCCTCTAAGACGCCTAACTGGTCCGCATATACACCGCGAGAAGAGCACGCCAGGGTGAGCGGTCCATCGGTATTATTGCCGAAAACCTCTCCGCAACTAACTGCCTCCCTACCATGTACTAGGAAGAATGGGTAAAACGTGTTACTTCATTAGTGGAAGTGTTTATTGCATACTGAATTTCCGAAATATTAACATCCCACGATCTATGGTCATCTTCCACAAGAATTGATACGGCGGTCATAATCGTACGGTTATAACGTTCAACTGTGTTCACGCTGGGGCAATAGCGAGGTGTAAAGTGAACCTGAGGTACCTTGTACCTCTCCAACAAAGATTTAATTTCATTGACCGTGAACTGCGTTTCGTTGTCCGCTATCACCGTACGGGGTATGCCGTGAACCAAGAAAACGCCACCTTCAAGTTTCTGCGCTATAGCCTTACCCACAGCTCTTCGTAAAGGAAAGAGCAAACAATATTTCGTAAAACAGCATACGACCACAAAGAGATATGTGAAGCCCGCTCTAGACCGTGGCAAGGGACCAACGAGGTCAAAACTTATTGTTTCAAACGGTTTAGAGCAGTCTTTCGCGCTACCTAAGAGACCAGGGGTTGGCAATTGTGAGTGTTTATATGCGGCGCACGTATCACATTTCCCCACGTAGTTAGTTACATCCTTATACATGTTAGGCCAGTAGTAACGTAGTGCAAGTCGTTTATAAGTTTTAAATACTCCAAAATGTGGAGATAATTCACCACTATGGTGATTCTTTAAAAGTTCCAGACGATTTCCCTCCGGTACTACTTGTTTCCAATCATAATCACTCGCCACACCGAATTTATTTTTTGAAAAACGAAAAAGTTTATTGTCTCTAATAATAAAGTTAGGACACGACCTAGGAGTACTAACACACTTGTCCCACAACTTTTGGAACCAAGTGTCTGCGTCAGGCACCTTTATTTCGAGCACCAAAACGGCACGCGATAGTGCATCTGGAACTACGTTGTCCTTGCCCTTGCGGTGCTCAATAACAAAGTTGTAAGGCGATAACCGACAACCCCAACGAGCTAATCGACTCGTAGGATTGGTTAAATTAAAGAACCACTTCAGACTCGAGTGGTCGGTTATCACCTTAAACGCAGGACCTCCCTCCACATAAGGACGAAAGTGTTCTACAGCAAAAACCACCGCTAGGGCCTCTCGCTCCGTCGCCGAATAATTGCGTTCTGCCGAATTCAGTGAACGACTACAATATGCTATTGGATGCTCCTCTCCCTTTATAAACTGAGTCAGAGTGCCCGCTATCCCAAAACTGGATGCGTCACAATGAATCTCAAATGGCTGGGAAAAATCGGGACAAGCCAATACTGGGGCAGAGACCAACGCTGTTTTTAAAATAGTAAACGCGGTTTCTGCCTCAGCAGTCCACTTATAAGGCGGGGCTTTTTTGCTAGTACTCGTAAGTGCATTTAAAGGTGCCGCTATAGAACTGAAATTTTTAATGAAACGTCTATAATACGACGCTGTTCCAAGGAACATTTTCACCTCCTTCCGGGTGGTAGTGTGGGAAAGTTGACTATTGACTGAACTTTCGACGGATCAGTGTGTAAACCATGTTCATCTACCCTGTAACCTAGATATTTTAACTCCCGACGAAAGAAACAGGATTTTTGTAAGTTAATCGTTAACTTAGCCTGTCGTAACTTTTCTAAAACCCGTTTAAGAAGCGAAATGTGTTCCTCGAATGTCGATGAGCATATTATAATGTCATCCAAGTAAACAAACACTTTATTATTAAACTCAGGACCAAACAGTATGTCCATTAACCGTTGCTGGGTGGCTGGTGCCCCCGTCAACCCAAAGCACATAACCTTAAAATGGAAAAGACCTCGTCCGGGAACCGTGAATGCGGTTTTTTCCTTAGATGAAGCGGAGTCAAGCTCAATTTGCCAAAATGCAGATTTTAAATCAATTGACGAAAGGTATCAAGCGTCACGCAACTGATCTAAGATGTGAGCGACGTAGGGAAGCGGATAAGCATCTTGTTTGCTGACTGCATTCAATTTTCGGCTGTCAAGGCAAAATCGCCATTCTCCGTTTGGTTTAGGAGCTAATAGGACTGGGTTATTCCACGCGCTATTGCTAGGCTCTACTACTCCCATCTCTAACATCTCATCCAGCTGGCGGTTAAGTTCCTTAAGGCGTTCAGGTGATAGTGGATAATAACGCTGTTTGATAGGAGAAACATCACCCGTGTCTATCTTATGACGCAACAGTTCGGTACGACCTAACCCTTTAACCTCAAAAGACACCTTCTTAAATTCATTTATTAATGACTCCGCCTTCAACCTCTGAACGGGTGTTAATTCATCAAACGGCTGCAAATGCCTAACCTCCGATACGCAAGTACGGTGTTTAGAGTTTCGAAAATACTTAAAAGGCAATCTATTAAAAATTTCAGGAGCTAAATTAAAAGCCTTCCAAAAATCAACGCCAAAAATTAACGGTGTGGTGATATCAGGAATTATATAAAATTTAATAACTTGAGTCACTCCCATAAGAGTAACTGGTAAATATAAATAACCTTTCACGGTTGCACGCGAGTCATTGGCTGTTACGATGTTGCCCAAGCACCCATCATAGTGTAAGGTTGCACCAGCTTTTATGAACTGTTGGCCAACATCGGAACCCAATACTGAAATGCATGAACCCGAGTCAAGTAAACCGTAATAATCCGCATTATATATAGAAACGGTTAAATGCGGCCGACCATCCTCCCTAGTCTTATAACGTACTGAATCTACTCTTAAAGAGTTTAAAAAAACTTGTAACCATTTTAAATAGTTGTCCCAATCGGACTTAATAAAATTATGGCTGTAGTTCCGGGAAATTAATTTTTTGAATTGCAGTTCTGACAGGATTGACCTTTAGTCCCGACTGCTCTTTTATTGCAGTTGGGGCACGAAGGTGTCCTCATACCCTTCTTACCGCAACGAAAACAAACTACTTCTGTGGATTTGCAAGTAGATAATGAGTGGCTCCTTACCCTACAACGAACACAATACATAGCAGGATCAGCTTGCACGGCCTCTATTCTCAAAGAACCCCTCGGAGCTTGGTAAGCCAAGTCTGGTGCAACAAAAGAAGTGGTAGGTTTCGGCGGTTCGCGGAACTGTGCCTTGCTAACAAAACCTAGCTCGAGTTGCCTACACTTCTCCTTTAATCCCTCCAGGGTATTTACCGCCAACATTGACAACGCCGTCGCGTATTCCGGCCGCATGTTGAACTTAATCCGTGCCAAACACTCAGGTTCCGCTACTCTATAAGAGAGCCTGTTGAAGAGGTTCTCCATGACCGCTATGTAAATACAGGACAATTCAGTTTGCCCCTGAGTCCTATTAGTAATTTCTGAAATGAGACGCATATCGTAGTCTGGCGGAGCGAACGCTGTGAGTAAATGTCTTTTAAGTTCCGACCAACTACCAACCGACGCTTTTATACCCCGGTACCACAACAAAGCACCATCAGAAAACAAGTCCAGAGCTGATTTATGTAACGAAGTTTCGCTTATACCCCTAGCTTCGCAAAGTTCCTCGAGACGCTCTATGAAAGCTTTCACGCAACCGGTACCATTAAATTTACAGTCGAGAGATCTGACTGTTGCATCCTTCTTACTATAATATACGACTTCAGGAGTAGGTTCAACTTCAAGGACGTTCGGTGTCTCTGGTGCCGATGTAAACGACGCATGAAAACTCGCGTTAATATTATCAACTTTTGACAAATAACCGTTAAGCTCTTTGTCAATAGTCTGATATACGGAATCAAGTTCAGGAGGGGGAGTTACCCTGCCCAAGCGGTGAAAAAGGTGGGAACTTAAAGCCTTTATACGGTTAAATTTTTTTAAATTTGAAGGATCTTTTCCTATTACTTCGGCGATCTCTGCCAATTTGGCTTTAATAATTTGTAATTCTACTTTAGGATCCCGAGTAGTCTCTACGATATCGTCTGAGCAAACTAGTTTACTAAGTTCCCTAATCTGAACTCGTAATCCCTCTACCGTTGACGCCGGTGCTGCGTCTCGAATCTCCACCTCATACGTAAGCTCGTCTTTACGAAGCAAATTAAACGAAATTGGGCGTTCCATTTTAGATTTAAAAAAAAACTACTAAAATATAAGCTGGCTTCCTCAATAGGCAGTTTCAACCTAAGTATACAGTTACAATCCACAGAAAATAGTAGTAAACCACCACAAACACAGTATTATAATAATAATAATAATAATACTATAAACACTTGCATTAAAAAAAACACTTATTTTCAAATAAAAATTGTGTCAACTATAACCTATTGTGTCATAAAATAATACTCTAGTTCAGCTGAGTACAATAATTAACACTTGTATACATATAAAAAAGCGTTATGAACGTTAAAAAAAAATGCACTATTAATACAATATTTTAAAATAATAACGAATAAAAATTCGTTATTAAAATAAAATGGGAGGAATCCGTGCCAATGCACGCGTGACGGTTTTTCTTTTTCTTCAGTGGGTTGTTATTAAATAAAACCATAAAATGTTCAACAGCTAGGCAGTATATTGTAAAAGAACACACACAAATATTTTGTCCAACAACAATAAAATAAAATTTATAATTTTATTTCATTCTTATTATTTAAAAGAGGGGGGTTAGTCACAATTTTTCCTTATAGTATGTTAGGTACTTATCATCTACGTTACTAATTTTAATTTATTGAGCCGAAAATAACAAAAAAAAACTATCAGTCGAAATTGACCCTAGGGTCAATCTCAAATGAAAGCTCAACAAACTTTCTATTAATTTTGCCAACTATAATTTACTGTTTAAAGTAATCTAAACCTTATTCCAAAGCTATATCACCCCCTTAAAACACACTAAAATCCTAAGAGTCAAAAGTGACCAAGCGGGTCGGTGATAATTTTAATTTAAAATAAATTTTATAATACTGTTCCTACTACTGCCTAACCAGCCAGCTAATATTTCAGTCGTTCAAGCTATGGTCGTGGGGGGTCGGGATAAACCAGTACCGTCCGGAGTATGATGTTGAAATTAAAATTAAATTACTCCGTCTATTAAAATATTAAATTAAATGTTTTAAACCGTTTAACCGTATCAAAACTCTCACACGTTTAAAGCCGATACTATAGAGAACCGTGGGGTTATACCGATATAAAATTAATAATTTTGAGCGCCAGGGTCTGGATGTAGACCCGAATCTGGAGACGATGTCACCATACAACTTCACACAGGTCGAACTCGCAGATCCTCAAAGGTTTCACAACTTCACCAACGCTTGGTGTAGTTGGATATAAAAGAAAATACTAGGTTAAGGTTTCGAAACCCTAATGTAAAAATATGTTTCTGAATAAAGAACGATTAAACCCAGAGTAGGGGTACAAAAACCGTCAACGCCTGGTCCTCCGCTAGGCGGCGTCAGCTCGACTGGCAGCAGGTGGCCGCTGGTGCCCCGAAGAGGCAGGTCTCGCGTCCAGGCTTTAGGGCCCAGCTCTAAATCCTGGCGGCGAGACGGGCCTCTCGAAGCATGTGTTGGGATATCCTATATTTACGCGTGGCTGCCAGCGGCGTCACGACCGGTTGGTTGTGGCACGGATTCCTGAGTGCATTGATCTCAACACATCGCACCACGTCACGCCAGAGATTCAAATCGTTTCGGCGTCGCAACTCGGCAGCTTTCCTTTCGCCGGAAACACTTATAAATCGAAGGTCAGCTTATGATTTCTACTCCCATTGTCGGGTAATTCATAGGAAATTGTTCTTTTAGAATTTTCCTTCAAACTAACAAAACGTCAAATATGACGTCTGTCACAACTCGCCCTCTGCTAACAGAATTTGCCAACAATAACAACACAAGACCTAAAAAAAAATTAACGTTTAGCAATGTGAAATGCGTTTTTCTTTAATTTAAAATTGTTTTTTGTGATATTTAACTCACTAATTACCCTGTCTTAATATTAAGGAGTATTAGTTTCCTCTCTGGTAACCCCTACGGGCAGAGACAATATCCATATAAAATATATTACTCCCGTTCGAATGTTCTAGATAAAAGTCCTTATAGAAAAAAATAGTTCTATTTCCGGATTTGCTTGAATTAAATTTAATTATGCAAAGTAATTATTATACATATTAATTTATCATGTAATTTATTATTAGAACTGTTTCGGCTATTTTTAAAATTGAATCTTTTATGTGAAACTAGAAGCTGACAGCCACTTCGCCCCGCTACCGCTAGGCGTCGCTACGGTGGCTGTCATTTTGTCTATGGTGTTATGTCAAATACAAAACGTAAACACGGAATTACGTATATCTCTTTAGATTTAAGTTTAAGTCTTACTAAAACTGATTTAGAAATATGTTTTAATTGAAAATGCAAGAAAAGTGTGTCTTGTAATGTGTCAGCCAAGGCTCCATGTCTTTAATGTGAAGAAAAATGGATTTAATTCAAACAAGCTACACGGACTAATGTTTTTGGACATTTGATCATTCTAAAGCAATGATTTCAGGTAAGTACTATTCAACCATTGCGAACTTCTTTTGTAGATTAGTAAAGGCAGACAGGGCCCTGAATTTACAACGTAACAGTACCTCCCCAACCACCAGAGATTTGACCGACCAGGGCAAATCTCGACGCTGGCCCTCCAGCGTCACACTACACTTCAAACAACCAAGCAAGCACAAACCACCAAAAGAAAACCTACCCGTGTAGCTGCACTACACAATAACTCAAAACTTTCCTGTAAATAGCTATACAATATGCTATGACAGTAAAAAAAACAACAAAACGCAGACTTGTGTACGACAATTCTTCATATATATATATATATATATATTTAAATATACAATTATCCCATATACAGTCGTGGTCAACTAATTAGGGACATTCAAGATAGTGAAGAGCAATAACCGGTTATGTACATATAAATATAAAACCCTATTGATTTTTCAGCACCTATTATTTGCATAATTTGGTCCGATTACTATACTATAAATGGCTGTAAATAAGAGAATAATTAAATAGAAAAAAGTATTTAATATCAAAGGTTGAACATGTATTAAATTTTAAGGTATAATTATGTAGCTGGACATTTAATTAAGGACAGTAAAGTATAATGATGAATAGAGTTAAACAAAACGAATAATCTCCAGTATTATAATATTTTTAAAAGCTCCATTTTATTACGTGTAAAATCAGTACCCAGTAGCAAAACCTTTGTTAGTAATTACCGCTTGACACCGATGTGGCATAGACATTATCAGTTTCTGACATGTTTCGATAGGAATGTTTGCCCTTGCCTACAAAAAGCTTGATTAAGTTGATCTAAAGTTGTGGTACGATAAGTTGAAACTTTTTTCTTGATTTCGTGCCAATGGTGCTCAATTGGGTTGAGGTCCGGGCTATTTGCTGGCCAATCTAGCACCGATACTGACTGACTGGTAAGAAACGACTTGACTGAACGGGCGGTATGTTTCGGGTCGTTATCATGCTGAAACGTCCATATAATAGGGAGATGCTCCTCAGCATAGGGAAGCATAGTTTCCTCCAATATTGTTTTGTATTGATGTTGGTCTAAGTTACCCTGAACTTTTCTCACAGGTCCCACTCCACGTCCAGAAAATGAACCCCAAATTTTAATGTTTCCACCGCCATGTTTCACCTGCTTTTTTGTGAATCTTGGATTCATTTCCGCTTTTACAGGACGCCGTACGTATTGCCTTCCATCTGAAGAAATTAAATTAATCTTGGTCTCGTCAGAGAATAATACATGTTGCCATTGGGCGTAGGTCCAATGTCCATATTTACGTGCAAACGCCAAACGAGCATTTCTATGTTCTTTCTTCAACAACGGTACTTTGCGAGCCACTCTTCCGAACAACCCTGCTTCTACCAGACGTCGTCGAACGGTCCTCGCTGATACACCGGCTCTTTCGTCTGCCCCAAACACTTCGTGTTTAATTAAAATAGAGCCTAGAAACGGATCTTTCTTAGCTAACCTGGTTATCATTCTATCTTCTTGCGGAGTTGTTTTTCTCGATCTTTTTGTCCTGGGCACATTTAAAGCTGTGTTATTGCGCCTGAAATGTTGCACTGCATTGCATACCATAGTTTTTGAACAATTTAAATGTTCTGCTATCCCTCGGTATGACCAACCACGCTCGACAAACTTCATGATAATTGTTCGTAGTGTTGGATCGCAACTTTTATTTTTGCCCATATTTCTTCAAAATAATTCTCAAAACTTAAAATAAAAATCTGGATTGCCGCCAAAACTACCACAAAACAATAAA
The DNA here is from genome assembly GCA_963921215.1 of Scoparia ambigualis. Taxonomy (NCBI): domain Eukaryota; kingdom Metazoa; phylum Arthropoda; class Insecta; order Lepidoptera; family Crambidae; genus Scoparia; species Scoparia ambigualis. The sequence continues at coordinate 26,200,963 of OY992517.1, read as the reverse complement.
AGAAGAAATAAAAAAGTATTGAGATTCAAATTTTGAAAATAGAACGCAATATCTCAGTGTCCCTAATTAAATGGCCAGCCAGCATTCTTTGAACAAATAGCACACTGATAATCTATCAGCTATACTGTAAAGAGGTTTGATGATTAAGAAGTTGTTATTGTTTGTATAATCGGGCACATCAATGACTAATTATACTTACGTGTAAAAGATATGGAATATTGTTAAGACTCGTTGGAAAATAAAAAATAAATTCACAATTTGGCTTAACTAGAGATTGTCCCTAATTAGTTGACCACGACTGTATATATAGTTTGTATATCCCAATAAATATAAAAACTTCTATATGAATATAAACTAATGAACATAATAAATATAATAATATCAATTATAATATACTCAACAATAACAACACAAGACCTAAAAAAAAATTAACGTTTAGCAATGTGAAATGCGTTTTTCTTTAATTTAAAATTGTTTTTTGTGATATTTAACTCACTAATTACCCTGTCTTAATATTAAGGAGTATTAGTTTCCTCTCTGGTAACCCCTACGGGCACCAACCGCACTGTTGCCTCGCGTTAAGGCTTTTGGTACCAGTCACTGATCCGCTGGGGTGTATGGCTTAATTTTTTAACAATACTGGTTACTGAAAAGTCACCACAATAGACTCACAAAGTGAGTCTGATCCATTAAGCAATATGGAAAAGACAAACCTTAAGGAGTTCAATATGAATATTACCAAAATACTAGATTATAAATGATTGACTACTTTATATATATTAAATACAATAATTATGGTTATAATGATATTATTACATAAACATAAAAACTGGTAGCTATACAGTTAACCTTTTATTACAGTGTCACCAGCCGCACTGACGCCTCGCGTTAAGGCTTTTGTTACCAGTCACTAATCCGCTGGGGTGAATGGCTTATTTAACTATATAGGTTACTGAAATAGACCTACAGTTATCCCACTGGGTAAGTCTGATCCATTAAGCAATATGGAAAAGACGAAGCCCAGAGAGGCACAAAATAATAAATACATACACCAAACGTCTATATATGTTCTACAGGTTAGGTCTGATCCATTTACAAACATGGAAAAGACGAAACCCAAAGAGCTATAAAATAATAAATACCTACATGTAAGAATCGTCTAAACGTCCAAGTCTACCCTTCCTAACAAACGATACCTCCTCAATACACAAACATCTAAATGCTCCTACCAATAAGCACATATTTAAAGTAATGCCCAGTAAACTTCTTACACGGCTGGGCAGCCGTAAACCAAAAAAAAAAAAAACCCACAACCCAAACCAACAAATAATCACCACCACCTAAAAGTTTGGCTCACCGCCCCTAAATAAATCCTACAAAAAAAAACGTATTCCCTCAAAGCAGACTACACGCCCGCCAATAAATGGCCACCTTCCTCAGGACTATCATCACGCTGCCTAACCAGCGGTCCGGAGATTGAGGTTTGGCTAACCGCCCACAAAGAAAATCCAACAAAAACTTATTCCGTCAAAGCAGCCTACACGCCCGCCAATAAATGGCCACCTTCCTCAGGACTATCACCACGTTGCCTAACCAACGGTCCGGAGATTGAACCCTTCCATTAAGGTATCTAACCTATAATATTAAAATATAAAAAAAAGGAATTAAAACATTCCAACTTAACAAATAGAATGTCATCACGCCAAAAGTCGAAACTTTCCAATGCGCAAAAACACAACCACACACATCAAGCTCCTCTTAAAAGAGCTTCCAGCGCCGCGGCATATACAGCCACAAACGCCCAAAGTGCAGTGACTTAAAGGCATATACAGCCCTCCTTCGTCACTTTTAAACCATCTAGCAACCAAAATAAACCACATAACGAATTCCAGCACCGTGGCATATACAGCCACCAATGCCAACAACAGCAGCGACTACAAGGCATATACAGCCCTCCTTTGTCACTTTTCAACCGCTCACAACAAGCAAAACATTGTACCATGATACAATGATCGATAAATCACTAAAACTAATACATCTTAGTCTTCCCATGAAGACTTAAAGTCCTTGATGTGCCATTCACCAAGGTTTTTACCGGAACTACAGCCTTCTAATTCATACACTAGGGGGGAAAGTTTTTTCCTAACAAAACATTTTTCATATTTAGGAGCTAATTTAGCCATAAAAAATTTGGAGGCGTCACTCTGTGGATACCTATGTCTTTTTCCACACAGTGTCACCCACCTCAAATTCTAAGGGCCTCCTCCCATTGTTATAATGACGCGCACTACGGTCATGTGATTTAATAAGCGCGCCTTTCACTTTATTAAAAATTTCCTCTAAGACGCCTAACTGGTCCGCATATACACCGCGAGAAGAGCACGCCAGGGTGAGCGGTCCATCGGTATTATTGCCGAAAACCTCTCCGCAACTAACTGCCTCCCTACCATGTACTAGGAAGAATGGGTAAAACGTGTTACTTCATTAGTGGAAGTGTTTATTGCATACTGAATTTCCGAAATATTAACATCCCACGATCTATGGTCATCTTCCACAAGAATTGATACGGCGGTCATAATCGTACGGTTATAACGTTCAACTGTGTTCACGCTGGGGCAATAGCGAGGTGTAAAGTAAACCTGAGGTACCTTGTACCTCTCCAACAAAGATTTAATTTCATTGACCGTGAACTGCGTTTCGTTGTCCGCTATCACCGTACGGGGTATGCCGTGAACCAAGAAAACGCCACCTTCAAGTTTCTGCGCTATAGCCTTACCCACAGCTCTTCGTAAAGGAAAGAGCAAACAATATTTCGTAAAACAGCATACGACCACAAAGAGATATGTGAAGCCCGCTCTAGACCGTGGCAAGGGACCAACGAGGTCAAAACTTATTGTTTCAAACGGTTTAGAGCAGTCTTTCGCGCTACCTAAGAGACCAGGGGTTGGCAATTGTGAGTGTTTATATGCGGCGCACGTATCACATTTCCCCACGTAGTTAGTTACATCCTTATACATGTTAGGCCAGTAGTAACGTAGTGCAAGTCGTTTATAAGTTTTAAATACTCCAAAATGTGGAGATAATTCACCACTATGGTGATTCTTTAAAAGTTCCAGACGATTTCCCTCCGGTACTACTTGTTTCCAATCATAATCACTCGCCACACCGAATTTATTTTTTGAAAAACGAAAAAGTTTATTGTCTCTAATAATAAAGTTAGGACACGACCTAGGAGTACTAACACACTTGTCCCACAACTTTTGGAACCAAGTGTCTGCGTCAGGCACCTTTATTTCGAGCACCAAAACGGCACGCGATAGTGCATCTGGAACTACGTTGTCCTTGCCCTTGCGGTGCTCAATAACAAAGTTGTAAGGCGATAACCGACAACCCCAACGAGCTAATCGACTCGTAGGATTGGTTAAATTAAAGAACCACTTCAGACTCGAGTGGTCGGTTATCACCTTAAACGCAGGACCTCCCTCCACATAAGGACGAAAGTGTTCTACAGCAAAAACCACCGCTAGGGCCTCTCGCTCCGTCGCCGAATAATTGCGTTCTGCCGAATTCAGTGAACGACTACAATATGCTATTGGATGCTCCTCTCCCTTTATAAACTGAGTCAGAGTGCCCGCTATCCCAAAACTGGATGCGTCACAATGAATCTCAAATGGCTGGGAAAAATCGGGACAAGCCAATACTGGGGCAGAGACCAACGCTGTTTTTAAAATAGTAAACGCGGTTTCTGCCTCAGCAGTCCACTTATAAGGCGGGGCTTTTTTGCTAGTACTCGTAAGTGCATTTAAAGGTGCCGCTATAGAACTGAAATTTTTAATGAAACGTCTATAATACGACGCTGTTCCAAGGAACATTTTCACCTCCTTCCGGGTGGTAGTGTGGGAAAGTTGACTATTGACTGAACTTTCGACGGATCAGTGTGTAAACCATGTTCATCTACCCTGTAACCTAGATATTTTAACTCCCGACGAAAGAAACAGGATTTTTGTAAGTTAATCGTTAACTTAGCCTGTCGTAACTTTTCTAAAACCCGTTTAAGAAGCGAAATGTGTTCCTCGAATGTCGATGAGCATATTATAATGTCATCCAAGTAAACAAACACTTTATTATTAAACTCAGGACCAAACAGTATGTCCATTAACCGTTGCTGGGTGGCTGGTGCCCCCGTCAACCCAAAGCACATAACCTTAAAATGGAAAAGACCTCGTCCGGGAACCGTGAATGCGGTTTTTTCCTTAGATGAAGCGGAGTCAAGCTCAATTTGCCAAAATGCAGATTTTAAATCAATTGACGAAAGGTATCAAGCGTCACGCAACTGATCTAAGATGTGAGCGACGTAGGGAAGCGGATAAGCATCTTGTTTGCTGACTGCATTCAATTTTCGGCTGTCAAGGCAAAATCGCCATTCTCCGTTTGGTTTAGGAGCTAATAGGACTGGGTTATTCCACGCGCTATTGCTAGGCTCTACTACTCCCATCTCTAACATCTCATCCAGCTGGCGGTTAAGTTCCTTAAGGCGTTCAGGTGATAGTGGATAATAACGCTGTTTGATAGGAGAAACATCACCCGTGTCTATCTTATGACGCAACAGTTCGGTACGACCTAACCCTTTAACCTCAAAAGACACCTTCTTAAATTCATTTATTAATGACTCCGCCTTCAACCTCTGAACGGGTGTTAATTCATCAAACGGCTGCAAATGCCTAACCTCCGATACGCAAGTACGGTGTTTAGAGTTTCGAAAATACTTAAAAGGCAATCTATTAAAAATTTCAGGAGCTAAATTAAAAGCCTTCCAAAAATCAACGCCAAAAATTAACGGTGTGGTGATATCAGGAATTATATAAAATTTAATAACTTGAGTCACTCCCATAAGAGTAACTGGTAAATATAAATAACCTTTCACGGTTGCACGCGAGTCATTGGCTGTTACGATGTTGCCCAAGCACCCATCATAGTGTAAGGTTGCACCAGCTTTTATGAACTGTTGGCCAACATCGGAACCCAATACTGAAATGCATGAACCCGAGTCAAGTAAACCGTAATAATCCGCATTATATATAGAAACGGTTAAATGCGGCCGACCATCCTCCCTAGTCTTATAACGTACTGAATCTACTCTTAAAGAGTTTAAAAAAACTTGTAACCATTTTAAATAGTTGTCCCAATCGGACTTAATAAAATTATGGCTGTAGTTCCGGGAAATTAATTTTTTGAATTGCAGTTCTGACAGGATTGACCTTTAGTCCCGACTGCTCTTTTATTGCAGTTGGGGCACGAAGGTGTCCTCACACCCTTCTTACCGCAACGAAAACAAACTACTTCTGTGGATTTGCAAGTAGATAATGAGTGGCTCCTTACCCTACAACGAACACAATACATAGCAGGATCAGCTTGCACGGCCTCTATTCTCAAAGAACCCCTCGGAGCTTGGTAAGCCAAGTCTGGTGCAACAAAAGAAGTGGTAGGTTTCGGCGGTTCGCGGAACTGTGCCTTGCTAACAAAACCTAGCTCGAGTTGCCTACACTTCTCCTTTAATCCCTCCAGGGTATTTACCGCCAACATTGACAACGCCGTCGCGTATTCCGGCCGCATGTTGAACTTAATCCGTGCCAAACACTCAGGTTCCGCTACTCTATAAGAGAGCCTGTTGAAGAGGTTCTCCATGACCGCTATGTAAATACAGGACAATTCAGTTTGCCCCTGAGTCCTATTAGTAATTTCTGAAATGAGACGCATATCGTAGTCTGGCGGAGCGAACGCTGTGAGTAAATGTCTTTTAAGTTCCGACCAACTACCAACCGACGCTTTTATACCCCGGTACCACAACAAAGCACCATCAGAAAACAAGTCCAGAGCTGATTTATGTAACGAAGTTTCGCTTATACCCCTAGCTTCGCAAAGTTCCTCGAGACGCTCTATGAAAGCTTTCACGCAACCGGTACCATTAAATTTACAGTCGAGAGATCTGACTGTTGCATCCTTCTTACTATAATATACGACTTCAGGAGTAGGTTCAACTTCAAGGACGTTCGGTGTCTCTGGTGCCGATGTAAACGACGCATGAAAACTCGCGTTAATATTATCAACTTTTGACAAATAACCGTTAAGCTCTTTGTCAATAGTCTGATATACGGAATCAAGTTCAGGAGGGGGAGTTACCCTGCCCAAGCGGTGAAAAAGGTGGGAACTTAAAGCCTTTATACGGTTAAATTTTTTTAAATTTGAAGGATCTTTTCCTATTACTTCGGCGATCTCTGCCAATTTGGCTTTAATAATTTGTAATTCTACTTTAGGATCCCGAGTAGTCTCTACGATATCGTCTGAGCAAACTAGTTTACTAAGTTCCCTAATCTGAACTCGTAATCCCTCTACCGTTGACGCCGGTGCTGCGTCTCGAATCTCCACCTCATACGTAAGCTCGTCTTTACGAAGCAAATTAAACGAAATTGGGCGTTCCATTTTAGATTTAAAAAAAAACTACTAAAATATAAGCTGGCTTCCTCAATAGGCAGTTTCAACCTAAGTATACAGTTACAATCCACAGAAAATAGTAGTAAACCACCACAAACACAGTATTATAATAATAATAATAATAAAAAAGAAAAAAGCTCTTGTCACCTGTCACATCATTTTTATTTCAAGTATTTTATTTTATTTTGTAACAAGTCTTTTGACAAATTACAACAGTTTATAAACTTATTTATCGAGAAAACCAGCTAAAAATATATCAAAAACATATAAATATAACTACCACAATAATTTAAAAATGAGAAAATCAACATTAACAAAATTGAAGAATGGTGACGTATGTCAACACAATATGCCATACAAAAATTGATCAAACATACAATCACGGACCTGAAACAATAAACATAATGTACTAAAATAAAAATGAAAGTATGATACTACGAAGAGCAAGACGAAGCGCACGCCCTCCATCATCGCCCGCTCCGCCGACCGTAAGCTCCTCGTCTGATGATTTTACCAGAGACGAGTCGAGCAGCGTGAGCGGGCGATCGCCGTCTCCGCCGCCACAACGACCTGCGCGACGTGGACGACCACCGCTGCCGGCACGCTTGGGATCAGTGGGGCCATCTGCCCCGCGTACGACCCCCGCTACCGGTGGTGTAGTGCGCCGCATGCGATGGACTCAACAAATAAATGAGAACTGCATGCGCGCCTACTACAGGGCAACAGAGGGAGGAACTAACCTTACTGCGTATCGTGTTAGGATGCTGTCTTTGTTTCAGGCCCTTGAAGCGACCATAGACGTGTCTGCCCAACGATTGTCGGATCAAGTGCGGGTGATCCAGCGTAACAACTTGCTGGATCAGTCAGCACTTGATCGGCTACGCCTGGAGTCACAACGTATTTGTGCGGCTTCTTCTTCGGTGCAGGATCGCCCTGCCCCACAATTACCGGCCGTGACGCCGGTTTTGGTGGCGCGAGTAGATCCGGTGCCCGACGATGAAGATTTCATAAATACGAATGTAAGTACGCAGGCGAATGAGCAAATGAGGAGCGCTTTGAACGATGCTATTCTACAGTATCGTGACACGCGTAACTCTAGGCCGCGTATACCTTGTTTGCCCACGAATAGACATAATTTGGCGTTAATGAGTGCCTTGAACGATTTACTGGTTCCTTATCTTGGAACCAGTGAAAGTTTAATTGATACCCACTCGATCCTTTATTGTGGGGCCATCACGGTGTGTCGCGTTGCTCGTGTCAAATTCCAGGATTCTGACCGAGTACCGCGGCGAACCGGGACTGCCCCTGCTTGGCAATTGAGGATCGAGGGGCGTATTAATAAGTTCAGAACACTCATTGCAAAGCTAATTTGCTTCAGAAATGGCAATAATCGACCTCGCGTCATGCGATTCGTCACACAAGCCTTTGTTGGGACTGATGTTCGTCCGGAAAACTATATGGCTTGTGTGACGGAACGTATTGACTTTCTGAAGCAAAAAGTCTATGCGTGGGCAAACCGTATACGTCGCTACAGAGTGCGTGTGGACCGATACCAACAAAATCGCCTCTTTCAAAGTGACCAAAGAAAAGTATACAGACGTTGGGAAGGAGCTGATCAACGTGTGAGCGACGGACAGCTACCAGATGTTGATGCCATGACTAATTTCTGGCGCAGCATTTGGTCGGTGTCCGTCGAGCACACGGAAGGTGAATGGATGAGTGTTGTCAGTGACGCGTGTGAACCTATCGAGACCATGCAGCCTATAAATATAAGTACAGCTGACGTAAGTTGTGCAATCCGTACGGCCCAAAATTGGAAATGCCCAGGACCGGACGGATTGCACAACTTCTGGATCAAATGGTTTCGATGTTCACACGAGTTACTGGCAACGCAATTCCAAGAAGCCATAGAGCTCGGCTCACTCCCAAGTTTGTTGACTACTGGTGTCACTTTTCTGCTCCATAAATCAGGTAGTACCACGGAACCGAAAAATTATAGACCCATCACGTGCTTACCTACTTTATACAAGCTCCTTACATCCATTCTGAGAACAAAAATTAATACGCACATTGTTGCAAACAATATTTTGGACATGACTCAGAATGGATGTAGGGTTGGGTCCCGTGGTACTAAGGAGCTTCTCCTCATTGACATGACCATATGCCAGAAGGTCCGGCGTGGCAGAGGGACTCTCTCTACAGCCTGGATTGACTATAAGAAGGCCTATGATTCGGTGCCGCATTCATGGTTGGTGAGGATTTTAGAGTTATATAAAATTGATATAACTTTAAAATCCTTTTTGATATCATGTATGCGGCAGTGGACCACGGTCTTGAGTCAACCAGGATGTCGAGATAGTGTTTCTGCCACGCAGGATCTTATAAGGATAGAGCGTGGCATATTCCAGGGCGACAGTCTGAGTCCTTTATGGTTTTGCCTAGCTTTGAATTCTCTCAGTACTTTGTTGAGAAATTCAAAGTTGGGCTGTCGACTGCGGAGAGGGGGTGAAGTTATGTCGCACTTGTTGTACATGGATGACCTCAAGCTTTTCGCACCAAACCGCCAAGACTTGGTGAAACTGCTGAAAATTACTGAGACTTTCAGCAGTGCCATCAAGATGGAGTTTGGTGTGGATAAGTGTGCGGTTATGCATGTACAGCGTGGGAGAGTAGTAAATTCAACCAATTTACAACTCTCCGAAACGATAAACTTCAGATCTCTCTCCGAAGTTGAAACATATAAATATCTTGGTATGTCACAGTCTTTGGGTGTTGTGGATGGGGACATAAAACAGTCATTACGGGAGCGATTTTTTTGCCGCCTAAGAAAAGTACTTAACAGTCTTTTATCGGGTGGCAATAAGACGCGTGCTTTTAATGGCTGGGTTATGCCTCTACTCACATACTCCATTGGCATACTAAGATGGACTCAGACCGAATTGGACGCCTTGGATAGAAGAGTCCGTCAAATGCTCACGACTTCCAGAATGTTACACCCGCGCTCATCTGTTATGAGGCTGTACATCCCGCGGAGATGTGGGGGTCGCGGCTTTTTAAATGCCAAGGACCTACATAACCGTGAGGTGTGCAGTCTCAGGGATTATTTCCTTAACAGTGAGTGCGGGATGCATTTGGATGTCGTGGCAGTTGATAGACACTTTACGCCGCTCTCCTTGGCAACAGAAAACTGGCGCAAACCAGTGGTGCTAAGCACTCTCGATCGCAAGGACATATGGAAGAGCAAGGTGCTACACGGGCGCTACTATCGGGCTCTAACTGGGCCTGATGTAGATTTGCCTGCCTCGGTGAACTGGCTACGTTTCGGTGACCTCTTTGGGGAAACCGAAGGTTTTGTCTGTGCTATTGAAGATGAAGTTATCAAGACGAATAACTACCGGAAATATATTATGGGGGACGGTACGGTCGACATCTGTCGGGCATGCCGCCGTCCGGGAGAATCACTCCGACATATTATTTCCGGTTGTTCTCATCTTGCTAACGGAGAGTATTTGCACAGACACAACCAAGTAGCCAGAATAATTCACCAGCAACTTGCTCTTCGATATGGCCTTGTTGAATCAGAGGTGCCGTACTATAAGTACGTACCTGCGCCAGTTCTCGAAAATGGTCATGCAACGCTCTACTGGGATCGCTCTATCATCACGGACAGGACTATTGCCGCTAATAAGCCTGATATCGTGGTGATCGACCGATCTCAGCGCCAAGCAATATTGGTTGATATCACCATACCTCATGACGAGAACCTCGTGAAAGCCGAGAAGGACAAGCTCAGTAAGTACCTTGACTTGGCTCACGAGGTTACCGCCATGTGGGATGTGGATTCAACCATTATTGTACCGATAGTCGTTTCGGCACACGGCCTTATAGCGAAGAGCCTCGATCAACACCTAGAGAGGCTCTCGCTGAAAGGTTGGGTCAAGGGTCAGATGCAAAGGGCAGTACTCCTTGACACGGCACGTATTGTCAGGAGGTTCCTCACTCTGCAGCCCTAACCACCGATAGCTTAGGTCTACCCCCGCTGCCGGTGGCAACCTAGGTTAAGTTTTTTATAATATTTTATATTGTAAATAGGTTTTTATATAAAATATTGTAAAAAATTAAACTTAAGAATTATGTTAAATAAAGAGGATAATAATAATACTATAAACACTTGCATTAAAAAAAACACTTATTTTCAAATAAAAATTGTGTCAACTATAACCTATTGTGTCATAAAATAATACTCTAGTTCAGCTGAGTACAATAATTAACACTTGTATACATATAAAAAAGCGTTATGAACGTTAAAAAAAAATGCACTATTAATACAATATTTTAAAATAATAACGAATAAAAATTCGTTATTAAAATAAAATGGGAGGAATCCGTGCCAATGCACGCGTGACGGTTTTTCTTTTTCTTCAGTGGGTTGTTATTAAATAAAACCATAAAATGTTCAACAGCTAGGCAGTATATTGTAAAAGAACACACACAAATATTTTGTCCAACAACAATAAAATAAAATTTATAATTTTATTTCATTCTTATTATTTAAAAGAGGGGGGTTAGTCACAATTTTTCCTTATAGTATGTTAGGTACTTATCATCTACGTTACTAATTTTAATTTATTGAGCCGAAAATAACAAAAAAAAACTATCAGTCGAAATTGACCCTAGGGTCAATCTCAAATGAAAGCTCAACAAACTTTCTATTAATTTTGCCAACTATAATTTACTGTTTAAAGTAATCTAAACCTTATTCCAAAGCTATATCACCCCCTTAAAACACACTAAAATCCTAAGAGTCAAAAGTGACCAAGCGGGTCGGTGATAATTTTAATTTAAAATAAATTTTATAATACTGTTCCTACTACTGCCTAACCAGCCAGCTAATATTTCAGTCGTTCAAGCTATGGTCGTGGGGGGTCGGGATAAACCAGTACCGTCCGGAGTATGATGTTGAAATTAAAATTAAATTACTCCGTCTATTAAAATATTAAATTAAATGTTTTAAACCGTTTAACCGTATCAAAACTCTCACACGTTTAAAGCCGATACTATAGAGAACCGTGGGGTTATACCGATATAAAATTAATAATTTTGAGCGCCAGGGTCTGGATGTAGACCCGAATCTGGAGACGATGTCACCATACAACTTCACACAGGTCGAACTCGCAGATCCTCAAAGGTTTCACAACTTCACCAACGCTTGGTGTAGTTGGATATAAAAGAAAATACTAGGTTAAGGTTTCGAAACCCTAATGTAAAAATATGTTTCTGAATAAAGAACGATTAAACCCAGAGTAGGGGTACAAAAACCGTCAACGCCTGGTCCTCCGCTAGGCGGCGTCAGCTCGACTGGCAGCAGGTGGCCGCTGGTGCCCCGAAGAGGCAGGTCTCGCGTCCAGGCTTTAGGGCCCAGCTCTAAATCCTGGCGGCGAGACGGGCCTCTCGAAGCATGTGTTGGGATATCCTATATTTACGCGTGGCTGCCAGCGGCGTCACGACCGGTTGGTTGTGGCACGGATTCCTGAGTGCATTGATCTCAACACATCGCACCACGTCACGCCAGAGATTCAAATCGTTTCGGCGTCGCAACTCGGCAGCTTTCCTTTCGCCGGAAACACTTATAAATCGAAGGTCAGCTTATGATTTCTACTCCCATTGTCGGGTAATTCATAGGAAATTGTTCTTTTAGAATTTTCCTTCAAACTAACAAAACGTCAAATATGACGTCTGTCACAACTCGCCCTCTGCTAACAGAATTTGCCAACAATAACAACACAAGACCTAAAAAAAAATTAACGTTTAGCAATGTGAAATGCGTTTTTCTTTAATTTAAAATTGTTTTTTGTGATATTTAACTCACTAATTACCCTGTCTTAATATTAAGGAGTATTAGTTTCCTCTCTGGTAACCCCTACGGGCAGAGACAATATCCATATAAAATATATTACTCCCGTTCGAATGTTCTAGATAAAAGTCCTTATAGAAAAAAATAGTTCTATTTCCGGATTTGCTTGAATTAAATTTAATTATGCAAAGTAATTATTATACATATTAATTTATCATGTAATTTATTATTAGAACTGTTTCGGCTATTTTTAAAATTGAATCTTTTATGTGAAACTAGAAGCTGACAGCCACTTCGCCCCGCTACCGCTAGGCGTCGCTACGGTGGCTGTCATTTTGTCTATGGTGTTATGTCAAATACAAAACGTAAACACGGAATTACGTATATCTCTTTAGATTTAAGTTTAAGTCTTACTAAAACTGATTTAGAAATATGTTTTAATTGAAAATGCAAGAAAAGTGTGTCTTGTAATGTGTCAGCCAAGGCTCCATGTCTTTAATGTGAAGAAAAATGGATTTAATTCAAACAAGCTACACGGACTAATGTTTTTGGACATTTGATCATTCTAAAGCAATGATTTCAGGTAAGTACTATTCAACCATTGCGAACTTCTTTTGTAGATTAGTAAAGGCAGACAGGGCCCTGAATTTACAACGTAACAGTACCTCCCCAACCACCAGAGATTTGACCGACCAGGGCAAATCTCGACGCTGGCCCTCCAGCGTCACACTACACTTCAAACAACCAAGCAAGCACAAACCACCAAAAGAAAACCTACCCGTGTAGCTGCACTACACAATAACTCAAAACTTTCCTGTAAATAGCTATACAATATGCTATGACAGTAAAAAAAACAACAAAACGCAGACTTGTGTACGACAATTCTTCATATATATATATATATATATATTTAAATATACAATTATCCCATATACAGTCGTGGTCAACTAATTAGGGACATTCAAGATAGTGAAGAGCAATAACCGGTTATGTACATATAAATATAAAACCCTATTGATTTTTCAGCACCTATTATTTGCATAATTTGGTCCGATTACTATACTATAAATGGCTGTAAATAAGAGAATAATTAAATAGAAAAAAGTATTTAATATCAAAGGTTGAACATGTATTAAATTTTAAGGTATAATTATGTAGCTGGACATTTAATTAAGGACAGTAAAGTATAATGATGAATAGAGTTAAACAAAACGAATAATCTCCAGTATTATAATATTTTTAAAAGCTCCATTTTATTACGTGTAAAATCAGTACCCAGTAGCAAAACCTTTGTTAGTAATTACCGCTTGACACCGATGTGGCATAGACATTATCAGTTTCTGACATGTTTCGATAGGAATGTTTGCCCTTGCCTACAAAAAGCTTGATTAAGTTGATCTAAAGTTGTGGTACGATAAGTTGAAACTTTTTTCTTGATTTCGTGCCAATGGTGCTCAATTGGGTTGAGGTCCGGGCTATTTGCTGGCCAATCTAGCACCGATACTGACTGACTGGTAAGAAACGACTTGACTGAACGGGCGGTATGTTTCGGGTCGTTATCATGCTGAAACGTCCATATAATAGGGAGATGCTCCTCAGCATAGGGAAGCATAGTTTCCTCCAATATTGTTTTGTATTGATGTTGGTCTAAGTTACCCTGAACTTTTCTCACAGGTCCCACTCCACGTCCAGAAAATGAACCCCAAATTTTAATGTTTCCACCGCCATGTTTCACCTGCTTTTTTGTGAATCTTGGATTCATTTCCGCTTTTACAGGACGCCGTACGTATTGCCTTCCATCTGAAGAAATTAAATTAATCTTGGTCTCGTCAGAGAATAATACATGTTGCCATTGGGCGTAGGTCCAATGTCCATATTTACGTGCAAACGCCAAACGAGCATTTCTATGTTCTTTCTTCAACAACGGTACTTTGCGAGCCACTCTTCCGAACAACCCTGCTTCTACCAGACGTCGTCGAACGGTCCTCGCTGATACACCGGCTCTTTCGTCTGCCCCAAACACTTCGTGTTTAATTAAAATAGAGCCTAGAAACGGATCTTTCTTAGCTAACCTGGTTATCATTCTATCTTCTTGCGGAGTTGTTTTTCTCGATCTTTTTGTCCTGGGCACATTTAAAGCTGTGTTATTGCGCCTGAAATGTTGCACTGCATTGCATACCATAGTTTTTGAACAATTTAAATGTTCTGCTATCCCTCGGTATGACCAACCACGCTCGACAAACTTCATGATAATTGTTCGTAGTGTTGGATCGCAACTTTTATTTTTGCCCATATTTCTTCAAAATAATTCTCAAAACTTAAAATAAAAATCTGGATTGCCGCCAAAACTACCACAAAACAATAAAAGAAGAAATAAAAAAGTATTGAGATTCAAATTTTGAAAATAGAACGCAATATCTCAGTGTCCCTAATTAAATGGCCAGCCAGCATTCTTTGAACAAATAGCACACTGATAATCTATCAGCTATACTGTAAAGAGGTTTGATGATTAAGAAGTTGTTATTGTTTGTATAATCGGGCACATCAATGACTAATTATACTTACGTGTAAAAGATATGGAATATTGTTAAGACTCGTTGGAAAATAAAAAATAAATTCACAATTTGGCTTAACTAGAGATTGTCCCTAATTAGTTGACCACGACTGTATATATAGTTTGTATATCCCAATAAATATAAAAACTTCTATATGAATATAAACTAATGAACATAATAAATATAATAATATCAATTATAATATACTCTTACATAAATCTAAAAACTTAGTGGCTATGCAGTTAACATATTATCACAGCGCACTGTTGCCTCGCGTTAAGGCTTTTGGTACCAGTCACTGATCCGCTGGGGTGTATGGCTTAATTTTTTAACAATACTGGTTACTGAAAAGTCACCACAATAGACTCACAAAGTGAGTCTGATCCATTAAGCAATATGGAAAAGACAAACCTTAAGGAGTTCAATATGAATATTACCAAAATACTAGATTATAAATGATTGACTACTTTATATATATTAAATACAATAATTATGGTTATAATGATATTATTACATAAACATAAAAACTGGTAGCTATACAGTTAACCTATTATTACAGTGTCACCAGCCGCACTGACGCCTCGCGTTAAGGCTTTTGTTACCAGTCACTAATCCGCTGGGGTGAATGGCTTATTTAACTATATAGGTTACTGAAATAGACCTACAGTTATCCCACTGGGTAAGTCTGATCCATTAAGCAATATGGAAAAGACGAAGCCCAGAGAGGCACAAAATAATAAATACATACACCAAACGTCTATATATGTTCTACAGGTTAGGTCTGATCCATTTACAAACATGGAAAAGACGAAACCCAAAGAGCTATAAAATAATAAATACCTACATGTAAGAATCGTCTACACGTCCAAGTCTACCCTTCCTAACAAACGATACCTCCTCAATACACAAACATCTAAATGCTCCTACCAATAAGCACATATTTAAAGTAATGCCCAGTAAACTTCTTACACGGCTGGGCAGCCGTAAACCAAAAAAAAAAAAAACCCACAACCCAAACCAACAAATAATCACCACCACCTAAAAGTTTGGCTCACCGCCCCTAAATAAATCCTACAAAAAAAAACGTATTCCCTCAAAGCAGACTACACGCCCGCCAATAAATGGCCACCTTCCTCAGGACTATCATCACGCTGCCTAACCAGCGGTCCGGAGATTGAGGTTTGGCTAACCGCCCACAAAGAAAATCCAACAAAAACTTATTCCGTCAAAGCAACCTACACGCCCGCCAATAAATGGCCACCTTCCTCAGGACTATCACCACGTTGCCTAACCAACGGTCCGGAGATTGAACCCTTCCATTAAGGTATCTAACCTATAATATTAAAATATAAAAAAAAGGAATTAAAACATTCCAACTTAACAAATAGAATGTCATCACGCCAAAAGTCGAAACTTTCCAATGCGCAAAAACACAACCACACACATCAAGCTCCTCTTAAAAGAGCTTCCAGCGCCGCGGCATATACAGCCACAAACGCCCAAAGTGCAGTGACTTAAAGGCATATACAGCCCTCCTTCGTCACTTTTAAACCATCTAGCAACCAAAATAAACCACATAACGAATTCCAGCACCGTGGCATATACAGCCACCAATGCCAACAACAGCAGCGACTACAAGGCATATACAGCCCTCCTTTGTCACTTTTCAACCGCTCACAACAAGCAAAACATTGTACCATGATACAATGATCGATAAATCACTAAAACTAATACATCTTAGTCTTCCCATGAAGACTTAAAGTCCTTGATGTGCCATTCACCAAGGTTTTTACCGGAACTACAGCCTTCTAATTCATACACTAGGGGGGAAAGTTTTTTCCTAACAAAACATTTTTCATATTTAGGAGCTAATTTAGCCATAAAAAATTTGGAGGCGTCACTCTGTGGATACCTATGTCTTTTTCCACACAGTGTCACCCACCTCAAATTCTAAGGGCCTCCTCCCATTGTTATAATGACGCGCACTACGGTCATGTGATTTAATAAGCGCGCCTTTCACTTTATTAAAAATTTCCTCTAAGACGCCTAACTGGTCCGCATATACACCGCGAGAAGAGCACGCCAGGGTGAGCGGTCCATCGGTATTATTGCCGAAAACCTCTCCGCAACTAACTGCCTCCCTACCATGTACTAGGAAGAATGGGTAAAACGTGTTACTTCATTAGTGGAAGTGTTTATTGCATACTGAATTTCCGAAATATTAACATCCCACGATCTATGGTCATCTTCCACAAGAATTGATACGGCGGTCATAATCGTACGGTTATAACGTTCAACTGTGTTCACGCTGGGGCAATAGCGAGGTGTAAAGTGAACCTGAGGTACCTTGTACCTCTCCAACAAAGATTTAATTTCATTGACCGTGAACTGCGTTTCGTTGTCCGCTATCACCGTACGGGGTATGCCGTGAACCAAGAAAACGCCACCTTCAAGTTTCTGCGCTATAGCCTTACCCACAGCTCTTCGTAAAGGAAAGAGCAAACAATATTTCGTAAAACAGCATACGACCACAAAGAGATATGTGAAGCCCGCTCTAGACCGTGGCAAGGGACCAACGAGGTCAAAACTTATTGTTTCAAACGGTTTAGAGCAGTCTTTCGCGCTACCTAAGAGACCAGGGGTTGGCAATTGTGAGTGTTTATATGCGGCGCACGTATCACATTTCCCCACGTAGTTAGTTACATCCTTATACATGTTAGGCCAGTAGTAACGTAGTGCAAGTCGTTTATAAGTTTTAAATACTCCAAAATGTGGAGATAATTCACCACTATGGTGATTCTTTAAAAGTTCCAGACGATTTCCCTCCGGTACTACTTGTTTCCAATCATAATCACTCGCCACACCGAATTTATTTTTTGAAAAACGAAAAAGTTTATTGTCTCTAATAATAAAGTTAGGACACGACCTAGGAGTACTAACACACTTGTCCCACAACTTTTGGAACCAAGTGTCTGCGTCAGGCACCTTTATTTCGAGCACCAAAACGGCACGCGATAGTGCATCTGGAACTACGTTGTCCTTGCCCTTGCGGTGCTCAATAACAAAGTTGTAAGGCGATAACCGACAACCCCAACGAGCTAATCGACTCGTAGGATTGGTTAAATTAAAGAACCACTTCAGACTCGAGTGGTCGGTTATCACCTTAAACGCAGGACCTCCCTCCACATAAGGACGAAAGTGTTCTACAGCAAAAACCACCGCTAGGGCCTCTCGCTCCGTCGCCGAATAATTGCGTTCTGCCGAATTCAGTGAACGACTACAATATGCTATTGGATGCTCCTCTCCCTTTATAAACTGAGTCAGAGTGCCCGCTATCCCAAAACTGGATGCGTCACAATGAATCTCAAATGGCTGGGAAAAATCGGGACAAGCCAATACTGGGGCAGAGACCAACGCTGTTATTAAAATAGTAAACGCGGTTTCTGCCTCAGCAGTCCACTTATAAGGCGGGGCTTTTTTGCTAGTACTCGTAAGTGCATTTAAAGGTGCCGCTATAGAACTGAAATTTTTAATGAAACGTCTATAATACGACGCTGTTCCAAGGAACATTTTCACCTCCTTCCGGGTGGTAGTGTGGGAAAGTTGACTATTGACTGAACTTTCGACGGATCAGTGTGTAAACCATGTTCATCTACCCTGTAACCTAGATATTTTAACTCCCGACGAAAGAAACAGGATTTTTGTAAGTTAATCGTTAACTTAGCCTGTCGTAACTTTTCTAAAACCCGTTTAAGAAGCGAAATGTGTTCCTCGAATGTCGATGAGCATATTATAATGTCATCCAAGTAAACAAACACTTTATTATTAAACTCAGGACCAAACAGTATGTCCATTAACCGTTGCTGGGTGGCTGGTGCCCCCGTCAACCCAAAGCACATAACCTTAAAATGGAAAAGACCTCGTCCGGGAACCGTGAATGCGGTTTTTTCCTTAGATGAAGCGGAGTCAAGCTCAATTTGCCAAAATGCAGATTTTAAATCAATTGACGAAAGGTATCAAGCGTCACGCAACTGATCTAAGATGTGAGCGACGTAGGGAAGCGGATAAGCATCTTGTTTGCTGACTGCATTCAATTTTCGGCTGTCAAGGCAAAATCGCCATTCTCCGTTTGGTTTAGGAGCTAATAGGACTGGGTTATTCCACGCGCTATTGCTAGGCTCTACTACTCCCATCTCTAACATCTCATCCAGCTGGCGGTTAAGTTCCTTAAGGCGTTCAGGTGATAGTGGATAATAACGCTGTTTGATAGGAGAAACATCACCCGTGTCTATCTTATGACGCAACAGTTCGGTACGACCTAACCCTTTAACCTCAAAAGACACCTTCTTAAATTCATTTATTAATGACTCCGCCTTCAACCTCTGAACGGGTGTTAATTCATCAAACGGCTGCAAATGCCTAACCTCCGATACGCAAGTACGGTGTTTAGAGTTTCGAAAATACTTAAAAGGCAATCTATTAAAAATTTCAGGAGCTAAATTAAAAGCCTTCCAAAAATCAACGCCAAAAATTAACGGTGTGGTGATATCAGGAATTATATAAAATTTAATAACTTGAGTCACTCCCATAAGAGTAACTGGTAAATATAAATAACCTTTCACGGTTGCACGCGAGTCATTGGCTGTTACGATGTTGCCCAAGCACCCATCATAGTGTAAGGTTGCACCAGCTTTTATGAACTGTTGGCCAACATCGGAACCCAATACTGAAATGCATGAACCCGAGTCAAGTAAACCGTAATAATCCGCATTATATATAGAAACGGTTAAATGCGGCCGACCATCCTCCCTAGTCTTATAACGTACTGAATCTACTCTTAAAGAGTTTAAAAAAACTTGTAACCATTTTAAATAGTTGTCCCAATCGGACTTAATAAAATTATGGCTGTAGTTCCGGGAAATTAATTTTTTGAATTGCAGTTCTGACAGGATTGACCTTTAGTCCCGACTGCTCTTTTATTGCAGTTGGGGCACGAAGGTGTCCTCACACCCTTCTTACCGCAACGAAAACAAACTACTTCTGTGGATTTGCAAGTAGATAATGAGTGGCTCCTTACCCTACAACGAACACAATACATAGCAGGATCAGCTTGCACGGCCTCTATTCTCAAAGAACCCCTCGGAGCTTGGTAAGCCAAGTCTGGTGCAACAAAAGAAGTGGTAGGTTTCGGCGGTTCGCGGAACTGTGCCTTGCTAACAAAACCTAGCTCGAGTTGCCTACACTTCTCCTTTAATCCCTCCAGGGTATTTACCGCCAACATTGACAACGCCGTCGCGTATTCCGGCCGCATGTTGAACTTAATCCGTGCCAAACACTCAGGTTCCGCTACTCTATAAGAGAGCCTGTTGAAGAGGTTCTCCATGACCGCTATGTAAATACAGGACAATTCAGTTTGCCCCTGAGTCCTATTAGTAATTTCTGAAATGAGACGCATATCGTAGTCTGGCGGAGCGAACGCTGTGAGTAAATGTCTTTTAAGTTCCGACCAACTACCAACCGACGCTTTTATACCCCGGTACCACAACAAAGCACCATCAGAAAACAAGTCCAGAGCTGATTTATGTAACGAAGTTTCGCTTATACCCCTAGCTTCGCAAAGTTCCTCGAGACGCTCTATGAAAGCTTTCACGCAACCGGTACCATTAAATTTACAGTCGAGAGATCTGACTGTTGCATCCTTCTTACTATAATATACGACTTCAGGAGTAGGTTCAACTTCAAGGACGTTCGGTGTCTCTGGTGCCGATGTAAACGACGCATGAAAACTCGCGTTAATATTATCAACTTTTGACAAATAACCGTTAAGCTCTTTGTCAATAGTCTGATATACGGAATCAAGTTCAGGAGGGGGAGTTACCCTGCCCAAGCGGTGAAAAAGGTGGGAACTTAAAGCCTTTATACGGTTAAATTTTTTTAAATTTGAAGGATCTTTTCCTATTACTTCGGCGATCTCTGCCAATTTGGCTTTAATAATTTGTAATTCTACTTTAGGATCCCGAGTAGTCTCTACGATATCGTCTGAGCAAACTAGTTTACTAAGTTCCCTAATCTGAACTCGTAATCCCTCTACCGTTGACGCCGGTGCTGCGTCTCGAATCTCCACCTCATACGTAAGCTCGTCTTTACGAAGCAAATTAAACGAAATTGGGCGTTCCATTTTAGATTTAAAAAAAAACTACTAAAATATAAGCTGGCTTCCTCAATAGGCAGTTTCAACCTAAGTATACAGTTACAATCCACAGAAAATAGTAGTAAACCACCACAAACACAGTATTATAATAATAATAATAATAATACTATAAACACTTGCATTAAAAAAAACACTTATTTTCAAATAAAAATTGTGTCAACTATAACCTATTGTGTCATAAAATAATACTCTAGTTCAGCTGAGTACAATAATTAACACTTGTATACATATAAAAAAGCGTTATGAACGTTAAAAAAAAATGCACTATTAATACAATATTTTAAAATAATAACGAATAAAAATTCGTTATTAAAATAAAATGGGAGGAATCCGTGCCAATGCACGCGTGACGGTTTTTCTTTTTCTTCAGTGGGTTGTTATTAAATAAAACCATAAAATGTTCAACAGCTAGGCAGTATATTGTAAAAGAACACACACAAATATTTTGTCCAACAACAATAAAATAAAATTTATAATTTTATTTCATTCTTATTATTTAAAAGAGGGGGGTTAGTCACAATTTTTCCTTATAGTATGTTAGGTACTTATCATCTACGTTACTAATTTTAATTTATTGAGCCGAAAATAACAAAAAAAAACTATCAGTCGAAATTGACCCTAGGGTCAATCTCAAATGAAAGCTCAACAAACTTTCTATTAATTTTGCCAACTATAATTTACTGTTTAAAGTAATCTAAACCTTATTCCAAAGCTATATCACCCCCTTAAAACACACTAAAATCCTAAGAGTCAAAAGTGACCAAGCGGGTCGGTGATAATTTTAATTTAAAATAAATTTTATAATACTGTTCCTACTACTGCCTAACCAGCCAGCTAATATTTCAGTCGTTCAAGCTATGGTCGTGGGGGGTCGGGATAAACCAGTACCGTCCGGAGTATGATGTTGAAATTAAAATTAAATTACTCCGTCTATTAAAATATTAAATTAAATGTTTTAAACCGTTTAACCGTATCAAAACTCTCACACGTTTAAAGCCGATACTATAGAGAACCGTGGGGTTATACCGATATAAAATTAATAATTTTGAGCGCCAGGGTCTGGATGTAGACCCGAATCTGGAGACGATGTCACCATACAACTTCACACAGGTCGAACTCGCAGATCCTCAAAGGTTTCACAACTTCACCAACGCTTGGTGTAGTTGGATATAAAAGAAAATACTAGGTTAAGGTTTCGAAACCCTAATGTAAAAATATGTTTCTGAATAAAGAACGATTAAACCCAGAGTAGGGGTACAAAAACCGTCAACGCCTGGTCCTCCGCTAGGCGGCGTCAGCTCGACTGGCAGCAGGTGGCCGCTGGTGCCCCGAAGAGGCAGGTCTCGCGTCCAGGCTTTAGGGCCCAGCTCTAAATCCTGGCGGCGAGACGGGCCTCTCGAAGCATGTGTTGGGATATCCTATATTTACGCGTGGCTGCCAGCGGCGTCACGACCGGTTGGTTGTGGCACGGATTCCTGAGTGCATTGATCTCAACACATCGCACCACGTCACGCCAGAGATTCAAATCGTTTCGGCGTCGCAACTCGGCAGCTTTCCTTTCGCCGGAAACACTTATAAATCGAAGGTCAGCTTATGATTTCTACTCCCATTGTCGGGTAATTCATAGGAAATTGTTCTTTTAGAATTTTCCTTCAAACTAACAAAACGTCAAATATGACGTCTGTCACAACTCGCCCTCTGCTAACAGAATTTGCCAACAATAACAACACAAGACCTAAAAAAAAATTAACGTTTAGCAATGTGAAATGCGTTTTTCTTTAATTTAAAATTGTTTTTTGTGATATTTAACTCACTAATTACCCTGTCTTAATATTAAGGAGTATTAGTTTCCTCTCTGGTAACCCCTACGGGCAGAGACAATATCCATATAAAATATATTACTCCCGTTCGAATGTTCTAGATAAAAGTCCTTATAGAAAAAAATAGTTCTATTTCCGGATTTGCTTGAATTAAATTTAATTATGCAAAGTAATTATTATACATATTAATTTATCATGTAATTTATTATTAGAACTGTTTCGGCTATTTTTAAAATTGAATCTTTTATGTGAAACTAGAAGCTGACAGCCACTTCGCCCCGCTACCGCTAGGCGTCGCTACGGTGGCTGTCATTTTGTCTATGGTGTTATGTCAAATACAAAACGTAAACACGGAATTACGTATATCTCTTTAGATTTAAGTTTAAGTCTTACTAAAACTGATTTAGAAATATGTTTTAATTGAAAATGCAAGAAAAGTGTGTCTTGTAATGTGTCAGCCAAGGCTCCATGTCTTTAATGTGAAGAAAAATGGATTTAATTCAAACAAGCTACACGGACTAATGTTTTTGGACATTTGATCATTCTAAAGCAATGATTTCAGGTAAGTACTATTCAACCATTGCGAACTTCTTTTGTAGATTAGTAAAGGCAGACAGGGCCCTGAATTTACAACGTAACAGTACCTCCCCAACCACCAGAGATTTGACCGACCAGGGCAAATCTCGACGCTGGCCCTCCAGCGTCACACTACACTTCAAACAACCAAGCAAGCACAAACCACCAAAAGAAAACCTACCCGTGTAGCTGCACTACACAATAACTCAAAACTTTCCTGTAAATAGCTATACAATATGCTATGACAGTAAAAAAAACAACAAAACGCAGACTTGTGTACGACAATTCTTCATATATATATATATATATATATTTAAATATACAATTATCCCATATACAGTCGTGGTCAACTAATTAGGGACATTCAAGATAGTGAAGAGCAATAACCGGTTATGTACATATAAATATAAAACCCTATTGATTTTTCAGCACCTATTATTTGCATAATTTGGTCCGATTACTATACTATAAATGGCTGTAAATAAGAGAATAATTAAATAGAAAAAAGTATTTAATATCAAAGGTTGAACATGTATTAAATTTTAAGGTATAATTATGTAGCTGGACATTTAATTAAGGACAGTAAAGTATAATGATGAATAGAGTTAAACAAAACGAATAATCTCCAGTATTATAATATTTTTAAAAGCTCCATTTTATTACGTGTAAAATCAGTACCCAGTAGCAAAACCTTTGTTAGTAATTACCGCTTGACACCGATGTGGCATAGACATTATCAGTTTCTGACATGTTTCGATAGGAATGTTTGCCCTTGCCTACAAAAAGCTTGATTAAGTTGATCTAAAGTTGTGGTACGATAAGTTGAAACTTTTTTCTTGATTTCGTGCCAATGGTGCTCAATTGGGTTGAGGTCCGGGCTATTTGCTGGCCAATCTAGCACCGATACTGACTGACTGGTAAGAAACGACTTGACTGAACGGGCGGTATGTTTCGGGTCGTTATCATGCTGAAACGTCCATATAATAGGGAGATGCTCCTCAGCATAGGGAAGCATAGTTTCCTCCAATATTGTTTTGTATTGATGTTGGTCTAAGTTACCCTGAACTTTTCTCACAGGTCCCACTCCACGTCCAGAAAATGAACCCCAAATTTTAATGTTTCCACCGCCATGTTTCACCTGCTTTATTGTGAATCTTGGATTCATTTCCGCTTTTACAGGACGCCGTACGTATTGCCTTCCATCTGAAGAAATTAAATTAATCTTGGTCTCGTCAGAGAATAATACATGTTGCCATTGGGCGTAGGTCCAATGTCCATATTTACGTGCAAACGCCAAACGAGCATTTCTATGTTCTTTCTTCAACAACGGTACTTTGCGAGCCACTCTTCCGAACAACCCTGCTTCTACCAGACGTCGTCGAACGGTCCTCGCTGATACACCGGCTCTTTCGTCTGCCCCAAACACTTCGTGTTTAATTAAAATAGAGCCTAGAAACGGATCTTTCTTAGCTAACCTGGTTATCATTCTATCTTCTTGCGGAGTTGTTTTTCTCGATCTTTTTGTCCTGGGCACATTTAAAGCTGTGTTATTGCGCCTGAAATGTTGCACTGCATTGCATACCATAGTTTTTGAACAATTTAAATGTTCTGCTATCCCTCGGTATGACCAACCACGCTCGACAAACTTCATGATAATTGTTCGTAGTGTTGGATCGCAACTTTTATTTTTGCCCATATTTCTTCAAAATAATTCTCAAAACTTGAAATAAAAATCTGGATTGCCGCCAAAACTACCACAAAACAATAAAAGAAGAAATAAAAAAGTATTGAGATTCAAATTTTGAAAATAGAACGCAATATCTCAGTGTCCCTAATTAAATGGCCAGCCAGCATTCTTTGAACAAATAGCACACTGATAATCTATCAGCTATACTGTAAAGAGGTTTGATGATTAAGAAGTTGTTATTGTTTGTATAATCGGGCACATCAATGACTAATTATACTTACGTGTAAAAGATATGGAATATTGTTAAGACTCGTTGGAAAATAAAAAATAAATTCACAATTTGGCTTAACTAGAGATTGTCCCTAATTAGTTGACCACGACTGTATATATAGTTTGTATATCCCAATAAATATAAAAACTTCTATATGAATATAAACTAATGAACATAATAAATATAATAATATCAATTATAATATACTCTTACATAAATCTAAAAACTTAGTGGCTATGCAGTTAACATATTATCACAGCGCACTGTTGCCTCGCGTTAAGGCTTTTGGTACCAGTCACTGATCCGCTGGGGTGTATGGCTTAATTTTTTAACAATACTGGTTACTGAAAAGTCACCACAATAGACTCACAAAGTGAGTCTGATCCATTAAGCAATATGGAAAAGACAAACCTTAAGGAGTTCAATATGAATATTACCAAAATACTAGATTATAAATGATTGACTACTTTATATATATTAAATACAATAATTATGGTTATAATGATATTATTACATAAACATAAAAACTGGTAGCTATACAGTTAACCTATTATTACAGTGTCACCAGCCGCACTGACGCCTCGCGTTAAGGCTTTTGTTACCAGTCACTAATCCGCTGGGGTGAATGGCTTATTTAACTATATAGGTTACTGAAATAGACCTACAGTTATCCCACTGGGTAAGTCTGATCCATTAAGCAATATGGAAAAGACGAAGCCCAGAGAGGCACAAAATAATAAATACATACACCAAACGTCTATATATGTTCTACAGGTTAGGTCTGATCCATTTACAAACATGGAAAAGACGAAACCCAAAGAGCTATAAAATAATAAATACCTACATGTAAGAATCGTCTACACGTCCAAGTCTACCCTTCCTAACAAACGATACCTCCTCAATACACAAACATCTAAATGCTCCTACCAATAAGCACATATTTAAAGTAATGCCCAGTAAACTTCTTACACGGCTGGGCAGCCGTAAACCAAAAAAAAAAAAAACCCACAACCCAAACCAACAAATAATCACCACCACCTAAAAGTTTGGCTCACCGCCCCTAAATAAATCCTACAAAAAAAAACGTATTCCCTCAAAGCAGACTACACGCCCGCCAATAAATGGCCACCTTCCTCAGGACTATCATCACGCTGCCTAACCAGCGGTCCGGAGATTGAGGTTTGGCTAACCGCCCACAAAGAAAATCCAACAAAAACTTATTCCGTCAAAGCAACCTACACGCCCGCCAATAAATGGCCACCTTCCTCAGGACTATCACCACGTTGCCTAACCAACGGTCCGGAGATTGAACCCTTCCATTAAGGTATCTAACCTATAATATTAAAATATAAAAAAAAGGAATTAAAACATTCCAACTTAACAAATAGAATGTCATCACGCCAAAAGTCGAAACTTTCCAATGCGCAAAAACACAACCACACACATCAAGCTCCTCTTAAAAGAGCTTCCAGCGCCGCGGCATATACAGCCACAAACGCCCAAAGTGCAGTGACTTAAAGGCATATACAGCCCTCCTTCGTCACTTTTAAACCATCTAGCAACCAAAATAAACCACATAACGAATTCCAGCACCGTGGCATATACAGCCACCAATGCCAACAACAGCAGCGACTACAAGGCATATACAGCCCTCCTTTGTCACTTTTCAACCGCTCACAACAAGCAAAACATTGTACCATGATACAATGATCGATAAATCACTAAAACTAATACATCTTAGTCTTCCCATGAAGACTTAAAGTCCTTGATGTGCCATTCACCAAGGTTTTTACCGGAACTACAGCCTTCTAATTCATACACTAGGGGGGAAAGTTTTTTCCTAACAAAACATTTTTCATATTTAGGAGCTAATTTAGCCATAAAAAATTTGGAGGCGTCACTCTGTGGATACCTATGTCTTTTTCCACACAGTGTCACCCACCTCAAATTCTAAGGGCCTCCTCCCATTGTTATAATGACGCGCACTACGGTCATGTGATTTAATAAGCGCGCCTTTCACTTTATTAAAAATTTCCTCTAAGACGCCTAACTGGTCCGCATATACACCGCGAGAAGAGCACGCCAGGGTGAGCGGTCCATCGGTATTATTGCCGAAAACCTCTCCGCAACTAACTGCCTCCCTACCATGTACTAGGAAGAATGGGTAAAACGTGTTACTTCATTAGTGGAAGTGTTTATTGCATACTGAATTTCCGAAATATTAACATCCCACGATCTATGGTCATCTTCCACAAGAATTGATACGGCGGTCATAATCGTACGGTTATAACGTTCAACTGTGTTCACGCTGGGGCAATAGCGAGGTGTAAAGTGAACCTGAGGTACCTTGTACCTCTCCAACAAAGATTTAATTTCATTGACCGTGAACTGCGTTTCGTTGTCCGCTATCACCGTACGGGGTATGCCGTGAACCAAGAAAACGCCACCTTCAAGTTTCTGCGCTATAGCCTTACCCACAGCTCTTCGTAAAGGAAAGAGCAAACAATATTTCGTAAAACAGCATACGACCACAAAGAGATATGTGAAGCCCGCTCTAGACCGTGGCAAGGGACCAACGAGGTCAAAACTTATTGTTTCAAACGGTTTAGAGCAGTCTTTCGCGCTACCTAAGAGACCAGGGGTTGGCAATTGTGAGTGTTTATATGCGGCGCACGTATCACATTTCCCCACGTAGTTAGTTACATCCTTATACATGTTAGGCCAGTAGTAACGTAGTGCAAGTCGTTTATAAGTTTTAAATACTCCAAAATGTGGAGATAATTCACCACTATGGTGATTCTTTAAAAGTTCCAGACGATTTCCCTCCGGTACTACTTGTTTCCAATCATAATCACTCGCCACACCGAATTTATTTTTTGAAAAACGAAAAAGTTTATTGTCTCTAATAATAAAGTTAGGACACGACCTAGGAGTACTAACACACTTGTCCCACAACTTTTGGAACCAAGTGTCTGCGTCAGGCACCTTTATTTCGAGCACCAAAACGGCACGCGATAGTGCATCTGGAACTACGTTGTCCTTGCCCTTGCGGTGCTCAATAACAAAGTTGTAAGGCGATAACCGACAACCCCAACGAGCTAATCGACTCGTAGGATTGGTTAAATTAAAGAACCACTTCAGACTCGAGTGGTCGGTTATCACCTTAAACGCAGGACCTCCCTCCACATAAGGACGAAAGTGTTCTACAGCAAAAACCACCGCTAGGGCCTCTCGCTCCGTCGCCGAATAATTGCGTTCTGCCGAATTCAGTGAACGACTACAATATGCTATTGGATGCTCCTCTCCCTTTATAAACTGAGTCAGAGTGCCCGCTATCCCAAAACTGGATGCGTCACAATGAATCTCAAATGGCTGGGAAAAATCGGGACAAGCCAATACTGGGGCAGAGACCAACGCTGTTTTTAAAATAGTAAACGCGGTTTCTGCCTCAGCAGTCCACTTATAAGGCGGGGCTTTTTTGCTAGTACTCGTAAGTGCATTTAAAGGTGCCGCTATAGAACTGAAATTTTTAATGAAACGTCTATAATACGACGCTGTTCCAAGGAACATTTTCACCTCCTTCCGGGTGGTAGTGTGGGAAAGTTGACTATTGACTGAACTTTCGACGGATCAGTGTGTAAACCATGTTCATCTACCCTGTAACCTAGATATTTTAACTCCCGACGAAAGAAACAGGATTTTTGTAAGTTAATCGTTAACTTAGCCTGTCGTAACTTTTCTAAAACCCGTTTAAGAAGCGAAATGTGTTCCTCGAATGTCGATGAGCATATTATAATGTCATCCAAGTAAACAAACACTTTATTATTAAACTCAGGACCAAACAGTATGTCCATTAACCGTTGCTGGGTGGCTGGTGCCCCCGTCAACCCAAAGCACATAACCTTAAAATGGAAAAGACCTCGTCCGGGAACCGTGAATGCGGTTTTTTCCTTAGATGAAGCGGAGTCAAGCTCAATTTGCCAAAATGCAGATTTTAAATCAATTGACGAAAGGTATCAAGCGTCACGCAACTGATCTAAGATGTGAGCGACGTAGGGAAGCGGATAAGCATCTTGTTTGCTGACTGCATTCAATTTTCGGCTGTCAAGGCAAAATCGCCATTCTCCGTTTGGTTTAGGAGCTAATAGGACTGGGTTATTCCACGCGCTATTGCTAGGCTCTACTACTCCCATCTCTAACATCTCATCCAGCTGGCGGTTAAGTTCCTTAAGGCGTTCAGGTGATAGTGGATAATAACGCTGTTTGATAGGAGAAACATCACCCGTGTCTATCTTATGACGCAACAGTTCGGTACGACCTAACCCTTTAACCTCAAAAGACACCTTCTTAAATTCATTTATTAATGACTCCGCCTTCAACCTCTGAACGGGTGTTAATTCATCAAACGGCTGCAAATGCCTAACCTCCGATACGCAAGTACGGTGTTTAGAGTTTCGAAAATACTTAAAAGGCAATCTATTAAAAATTTCAGGAGCTAAATTAAAAGCCTTCCAAAAATCAACGCCAAAAATTAACGGTGTGGTGATATCAGGAATTATATAAAATTTAATAACTTGAGTCACTCCCATAAGAGTAACTGGTAAATATAAATAACCTTTCACGGTTGCACGCGAGTCATTGGCTGTTACGATGTTGCCCAAGCACCCATCATAGTGTAAGGTTGCACCAGCTTTTATGAACTGTTGGCCAACATCGGAACCCAATACTGAAATGCATGAACCCGAGTCAAGTAAACCGTAATAATCCGCATTATATATAGAAACGGTTAAATGCGGCCGACCATCCTCCCTAGTCTTATAACGTACTGAATCTACTCTTAAAGAGTTTAAAAAAACTTGTAACCATTTTAAATAGTTGTCCCAATCGGACTTAATAAAATTATGGCTGTAGTTCCGGGAAATTAATTTTTTGAATTGCAGTTCTGACAGGATTGACCTTTAGTCCCGACTGCTCTTTTATTGCAGTTGGGGCACGAAGGTGTCCTCACACCCTTCTTACCGCAACGAAAACAAACTACTTCTGTGGATTTGCAAGTAGATAATGAGTGGCTCCTTACCCTACAACGAACACAATACATAGCAGGATCAGCTTGCACGGCCTCTATTCTCAAAGAACCCCTCGGAGCTTGGTAAGCCAAGTCTGGTGCAACAAAAGAAGTGGTAGGTTTCGGCGGTTCGCGGAACTGTGCCTTGCTAACAAAACCTAGCTCGAGTTGCCTACACTTCTCCTTTAATCCCTCCAGGGTATTTACCGCCAACATTGACAACGCCGTCGCGTATTCCGGCCGCATGTTGAACTTAATCCGTGCCAAACACTCAGGTTCCGCTACTCTATAAGAGAGCCTGTTGAAGAGGTTCTCCATGACCGCTATGTAAATACAGGACAATTCAGTTTGCCCCTGAGTCCTATTAGTAATTTCTGAAATGAGACGCATATCGTAGTCTGGCGGAGCGAACGCTGTGAGTAAATGTCTTTTAAGTTCCGACCAACTACCAACCGACGCTTTTATACCCCGGTACCACAACAAAGCACCATCAGAAAACAAGTCCAGAGCTGATTTATGTAACGAAGTTTCGCTTATACCCCTAGCTTCGCAAAGTTCCTCGAGACGCTCTATGAAAGCTTTCACGCAACCGGTACCATTAAATTTACAGTCGAGAGATCTGACTGTTGCATCCTTCTTACTATAATATACGACTTCAGGAGTAGGTTCAACTTCAAGGACGTTCGGTGTCTCTGGTGCCGATGTAAACGACGCATGAAAACTCGCGTTAATATTATCAACTTTTGACAAATAACCGTTAAGCTCTTTGTCAATAGTCTGATATACGGAATCAAGTTCAGGAGGGGGAGTTACCCTGCCCAAGCGGTGAAAAAGGTGGGAACTTAAAGCCTTTATACGGTTAAATTTTTTTAAATTTGAAGGATCTTTTCCTATTACTTCGGCGATCTCTGCCAATTTGGCTTTAATAATTTGTAATTCTACTTTAGGATCCCGAGTAGTCTCTACGATATCGTCTGAGCAAACTAGTTTACTAAGTTCCCTAATCTGAACTCGTAATCCCTCTACCGTTGACGCCGGTGCTGCGTCTCGAATCTCCACCTCATACGTAAGCTCGTCTTTACGAAGCAAATTAAACGAAATTGGGCGTTCCATTTTAGATTTAAAAAAAAACTACTAAAATATAAGCTGGCTTCCTCAATAGGCAGTTTCAACCTAAGTATACAGTTACAATCCACAGAAAATAGTAGTAAACCACCACAAACACAGTATTATAATAATAATAATAATAATACTATAAACACTTGCATTAAAAAAAACACTTATTTTCAAATAAAAATTGTGTCAACTATAACCTATTGTGTCATAAAATAATACTCTAGTTCAGCTGAGTACAATAATTAACACTTGTATACATATAAAAAAGCGTTATGAACGTTAAAAAAAAATGCACTATTAATACAATATTTTAAAATAATAACGAATAAAAATTCGTTATTAAAATAAAATGGGAGGAATCCGTGCCAATGCACGCGTGACGGTTTTTCTTTTTCTTCAGTGGGTTGTTATTAAATAAAACCATAAAATGTTCAACAGCTAGGCAGTATATTGTAAAAGAACACACACAAATATTTTGTCCAACAACAATAAAATAAAATTTATAATTTTATTTCATTCTTATTATTTAAAAGAGGGGGGTTAGTCACAATTTTTCCTTATAGTATGTTAGGTACTTATCATCTACGTTACTAATTTTAATTTATTGAGCCGAAAATAACAAAAAAAAACTATCAGTCGAAATTGACCCTAGGGTCAATCTCAAATGAAAGCTCAACAAACTTTCTATTAATTTTGCCAACTATAATTTACTGTTTAAAGTAATCTAAACCTTATTCCAAAGCTATATCACCCCCTTAAAACACACTAAAATCCTAAGAGTCAAAAGTGACCAAGCGGGTCGGTGATAATTTTAATTTAAAATAAATTTTATAATACTGTTCCTACTACTGCCTAACCAGCCAGCTAATATTTCAGTCGTTCAAGCTATGGTCGTGGGGGGTCGGGATAAACCAGTACCGTCCGGAGTATGATGTTGAAATTAAAATTAAATTACTCCGTCTATTAAAATATTAAATTAAATGTTTTAAACCGTTTAACCGTATCAAAACTCTCACACGTTTAAAGCCGATACTATAGAGAACCGTGGGGTTATACCGATATAAAATTAATAATTTTGAGCGCCAGGGTCTGGATGTAGACCCGAATCTGGAGACGATGTCACCATACAACTTCACACAGGTCGAACTCGCAGATCCTCAAAGGTTTCACAACTTCACCAACGCTTGGTGTAGTTGGATATAAAAGAAAATACTAGGTTAAGGTTTCGAAACCCTAATGTAAAAATATGTTTCTGAATAAAGAACGATTAAACCCAGAGTAGGGGTACAAAAACCGTCAACGCCTGGTCCTCCGCTAGGCGGCGTCAGCTCGACTGGCAGCAGGTGGCCGCTGGTGCCCCGAAGAGGCAGGTCTCGCGTCCAGGCTTTAGGGCCCAGCTCTAAATCCTGGCGGCGAGACGGGCCTCTCGAAGCATGTGTTGGGATATCCTATATTTACGCGTGGCTGCCAGCGGCGTCACGACCGGTTGGTTGTGGCACGGATTCCTGAGTGCATTGATCTCAACACATCGCACCACGTCACGCCAGAGATTCAAATCGTTTCGGCGTCGCAACTCGGCAGCTTTCCTTTCGCCGGAAACACTTATAAATCGAAGGTCAGCTTATGATTTCTACTCCCATTGTCGGGTAATTCATAGGAAATTGTTCTTTTAGAATTTTCCTTCAAACTAACAAAACGTCAAATATGACGTCTGTCACAACTCGCCCTCTGCTAACAGAATTTGCCAACAATAACAACACAAGACCTAAAAAAAAATTAACGTTTAGCAATGTGAAATGCGTTTTTCTTTAATTTAAAATTGTTTTTTGTGATATTTAACTCACTAATTACCCTGTCTTAATATTAAGGAGTATTAGTTTCCTCTCTGGTAACCCCTACGGGCAGAGACAATATCCATATAAAATATATTACTCCCGTTCGAATGTTCTAGATAAAAGTCCTTATAGAAAAAAATAGTTCTATTTCCGGATTTGCTTGAATTAAATTTAATTATGCAAAGTAATTATTATACATATTAATTTATCATGTAATTTATTATTAGAACTGTTTCGGCTATTTTTAAAATTGAATCTTTTATGTGAAACTAGAAGCTGACAGCCACTTCGCCCCGCTACCGCTAGGCGTCGCTACGGTGGCTGTCATTTTGTCTATGGTGTTATGTCAAATACAAAACGTAAACACGGAATTACGTATATCTCTTTAGATTTAAGTTTAAGTCTTACTAAAACTGATTTAGAAATATGTTTTAATTGAAAATGCAAGAAAAGTGTGTCTTGTAATGTGTCAGCCAAGGCTCCATGTCTTTAATGTGAAGAAAAATGGATTTAATTCAAACAAGCTACACGGACTAATGTTTTTGGACATTTGATCATTCTAAAGCAATGATTTCAGGTAAGTACTATTCAACCATTGCGAACTTCTTTTGTAGATTAGTAAAGGCAGACAGGGCCCTGAATTTACAACGTAACAGTACCTCCCCAACCACCAGAGATTTGACCGACCAGGGCAAATCTCGACGCTGGCCCTCCAGCGTCACACTACACTTCAAACAACCAAGCAAGCACAAACCACCAAAAGAAAACCTACCCGTGTAGCTGCACTACACAATAACTCAAAACTTTCCTGTAAATAGCTATACAATATGCTATGACAGTAAAAAAAACAACAAAACGCAGACTTGTGTACGACAATTCTTCATATATATATATATATATATATTTAAATATACAATTATCCCATATACAGTCGTGGTCAACTAATTAGGGACATTCAAGATAGTGAAGAGCAATAACCGGTTATGTACATATAAATATAAAACCCTATTGATTTTTCAGCACCTATTATTTGCATAATTTGGTCCGATTACTATACTATAAATGGCTGTAAATAAGAGAATAATTAAATAGAAAAAAGTATTTAATATCAAAGGTTGAACATGTATTAAATTTTAAGGTATAATTATGTAGCTGGACATTTAATTAAGGACAGTAAAGTATAATGATGAATAGAGTTAAACAAAACGAATAATCTCCAGTATTATAATATTTTTAAAAGCTCCATTTTATTACGTGTAAAATCAGTACCCAGTAGCAAAACCTTTGTTAGTAATTACCGCTTGACACCGATGTGGCATAGACATTATCAGTTTCTGACATGTTTCGATAGGAATGTTTGCCCTTGCCTACAAAAAGCTTGATTAAGTTGATCTAAAGTTGTGGTACGATAAGTTGAAACTTTTTTCTTGATTTCGTGCCAATGGTGCTCAATTGGGTTGAGGTCCGGGCTATTTGCTGGCCAATCTAGCACCGATACTGACTGACTGGTAAGAAACGACTTGACTGAACGGGCGGTATGTTTCGGGTCGTTATCATGCTGAAACGTCCATATAATAGGGAGATGCTCCTCAGCATAGGGAAGCATAGTTTCCTCCAATATTGTTTTGTATTGATGTTGGTCTAAGTTACCCTGAACTTTTCTCACAGGTCCCACTCCACGTCCAGAAAATGAACCCCAAATTTTAATGTTTCCACCGCCATGTTTCACCTGCTTTTTTGTGAATCTTGGATTCATTTCCGCTTTTACAGGACGCCGTACGTATTGCCTTCCATCTGAAGAAATTAAATTAATCTTGGTCTCGTCAGAGAATAATACATGTTGCCATTGGGCGTAGGTCCAATGTCCATATTTACGTGCAAACGCCAAACGAGCATTTCTATGTTCTTTCTTCAACAACGGTACTTTGCGAGCCACTCTTCCGAACAACCCTGCTTCTACCAGACGTCGTCGAACGGTCCTCGCTGATACACCGGCTCTTTCGTCTGCCCCAAACACTTCGTGTTTAATTAAAATAGAGCCTAGAAACGGATCTTTCTTAGCTAACCTGGTTATCATTCTATCTTCTTGCGGAGTTGTTTTTCTCGATCTTTTTGTCCTGGGCACATTTAAAGCTGTGTTATTGCGCCTGAAATGTTGCACTGCATTGCATACCATAGTTTTTGAACAATTTAAATGTTCTGCTATCCCTCGGTATGACCAACCACGCTCGACAAACTTCATGATAATTGTTCGTAGTGTTGGATCGCAACTTTTATTTTTGCCCATATTTCTTCAAAATAATTCTCAAAACTTAAAATAAAAATCTGGATTGCCGCCAAAACTACCACAAAACAATAAAAGAAGAAATAAAAAAGTATTGAGATTCAAATTTTGAAAATAGAACGCAATATCTCAGTGTCCCTAATTAAATGGCCAGCCAGCATTCTTTGAACAAATAGCACACTGATAATCTATCAGCTATACTGTAAAGAGGTTTGATGATTAAGAAGTTGTTATTGTTTGTATAATCGGGCACATCAATGACTAATTATACTTACGTGTAAAAGATATGGAATATTGTTAAGACTCGTTGGAAAATAAAAAATAAATTCACAATTTGGCTTAACTAGAGATTGTCCCTAATTAGTTGACCACGACTGTATATATAGTTTGTATATCCCAATAAATATAAAAACTTCTATATGAATATAAACTAATGAACATAATAAATATAATAATATCAATTATAATATACTCTTACATAAATCTAAAAACTTAGTGGCTATGCAGTTAACATATTATCACAGCGCACTGTTGCCTCGCGTTAAGGCTTTTGGTACCAGTCACTGATCCGCTGGGGTGTATGGCTTAATTTTTTAACAATACTGGTTACTGAAAAGTCACCACAATAGACTCACAAAGTGAGTCTGATCCATTAAGCAATATGGAAAAGACAAACCTTAAGGAGTTCAATATGAATATTACCAAAATACTAGATTATAAATGATTGACTACTTTATATATATTAAATACAATAATTATGGTTATAATGATATTATTACATAAACATAAAAACTGGTAGCTATACAGTTAACCTATTATTACAGTGTCACCAGCCGCACTGACGCCTCGCGTTAAGGCTTTTGTTACCAGTCACTAATCCGCTGGGGTGAATGGCTTATTTAACTATATAGGTTACTGAAATAGACCTACAGTTATCCCACTGGGTAAGTCTGATCCATTAAGCAATATGGAAAAGACGAAGCCCAGAGAGGCACAAAATAATAAATACATACACCAAACGTCTATATATGTTCTACAGGTTAGGTCTGATCCATTTACAAACATGGAAAAGACGAAACCCAAAGAGCTATAAAATAATAAATACCTACATGTAAGAATCGTCTACACGTCCAAGTCTACCCTTCCTAACAAACGATACCTCCTCAATACACAAACATCTAAATGCTCCTACCAATAAGCACATATTTAAAGTAATGCCCAGTAAACTTCTTACACGGCTGGGCAGCCGTAAACCAAAAAAAAAAAAAAACCCACAACCCAAACCAACAAATAATCACCACCACCTAAAAGTTTGGCTCACCGCCCCTAAATAAATCCTACAAAAAAAAACGTATTCCCTCAAAGCAGACTACACGCCCGCCAATAAATGGCCACCTTCCTCAGGACTATCATCACGCTGCCTAACCAGCGGTCCGGAGATTGAGGTTTGGCTAACCGCCCACAAAGAAAATCCAACAAAAACTTATTCCGTCAAAGCAACCTACACGCCCGCCAATAAATGGCCACCTTCCTCAGGACTATCACCACGTTGCCTAACCAACGGTCCGGAGATTGAACCCTTCCATTAAGGTATCTAACCTATAATATTAAAATATAAAAAAAAGGAATTAAAACATTCCAACTTAACAAATAGAATGTCATCACGCCAAAAGTCGAAACTTTCCAATGCGCAAAAACACAACCACACACATCAAGCTCCTCTTAAAAGAGCTTCCAGCGCCGCGGCATATACAGCCACAAACGCCCAAAGTGCAGTGACTTAAAGGCATATACAGCCCTCCTTCGTCACTTTTAAACCATCTAGCAACCAAAATAAACCACATAACGAATTCCAGCACCGTGGCATATACAGCCACCAATGCCAACAACAGCAGCGACTACAAGGCATATACAGCCCTCCTTTGTCACTTTTCAACCGCTCACAACAAGCAAAACATTGTACCATGATACAATGATCGATAAATCACTAAAACTAATACATCTTAGTCTTCCCATGAAGACTTAAAGTCCTTGATGTGCCATTCACCAAGGTTTTTACCGGAACTACAGCCTTCTAATTCATACACTAGGGGGGAAAGTTTTTTCCTAACAAAACATTTTTCATATTTAGGAGCTAATTTAGCCATAAAAAATTTGGAGGCGTCACTCTGTGGATACCTATGTCTTTTTCCACACAGTGTCACCCACCTCAAATTCTAAGGGCCTCCTCCCATTGTTATAATGACGCGCACTACGGTCATGTGATTTAATAAGCGCGCCTTTCACTTTATTAAAAATTTCCTCTAAGACGCCTAACTGGTCCGCATATACACCGCGAGAAGAGCACGCCAGGGTGAGCGGTCCATCGGTATTATTGCCGAAAACCTCTCCGCAACTAACTGCCTCCCTACCATGTACTAGGAAGAATGGGTAAAACGTGTTACTTCATTAGTGGAAGTATTTATTGCATACTGAATTTCCGAAATATTAACATCCCACGATCTATGGTCATCTTCCACAAGAATTGATACGGCGGTCATAATCGTACGGTTATAACGTTCAACTGTGTTCACGCTGGGGCAATAGCGAGGTGTAAAGTGAACCTGAGGTACCTTGTACCTCTCCAACAAAGATTTAATTTCATTGACCGTGAACTGCGTTTCGTTGTCCGCTATCACCGTACGGGGTATGCCGTGAACCAAGAAAACGCCACCTTCAAGTTTCTGCGCTATAGCCTTACCCACAGCTCTTCGTAAAGGAAAGAGCAAACAATATTTCGTAAAACAGCATACGACCACAAAGAGATATGTGAAGCCCGCTCTAGACCGTGGCAAGGGACCAACGAGGTCAAAACTTATTGTTTCAAACGGTTTAGAGCAGTCTTTCGCGCTACCTAAGAGACCAGGGGTTGGCAATTGTGAGTGTTTATATGCGGCGCACGTATCACATTTCCCCACGTAGTTAGTTACATCCTTATACATGTTAGGCCAGTAGTAACGTAGTGCAAGTCGTTTATAAGTTTTAAATACTCCAAAATGTGGAGATAATTCACCACTATGGTGATTCTTTAAAAG
The DNA here is from genome assembly GCA_963921215.1 of Scoparia ambigualis. NCBI lineage: Eukaryota > Metazoa > Arthropoda > Insecta > Lepidoptera > Crambidae > Scoparia > Scoparia ambigualis. The sequence goes on along the minus strand of OY992517.1, from coordinate 26,162,123 downwards.
TTCCAGACGATTTCCCTCCGGTACTACTTGTTTCCAATCATAATCACTCGCCACACCGAATTTATTTTTTGAAAAACGAAAAAGTTTATTGTCTCTAATAATAAAGTTAGGACACGACCTAGGAGTACTAACACACTTGTCCCACAACTTTTGGAACCAAGTGTCTGCGTCAGGCACCTTTATTTCGAGCACCAAAACGGCACGCGATAGTGCATCTGGAACTACGTTGTCCTTGCCCTTGCGGTGCTCAATAACAAAGTTGTAAGGCGATAACCGACAACCCCAACGAGCTAATCGACTCGTAGGATTGGTTAAATTAAAGAACCACTTCAGACTCGAGTGGTCGGTTATCACCTTAAACGCAGGACCTCCCTCCACATAAGGACGAAAGTGTTCTACAGCAAAAACCACCGCTAGGGCCTCTCGCTCCGTCGCCGAATAATTGCGTTCTGCCGAATTCAGTGAACGACTACAATATGCTATTGGATGCTCCTCTCCCTTTATAAACTGAGTCAGAGTGCCCGCTATCCCAAAACTGGATGCGTCACAATGAATCTCAAATGGCTGGGAAAAATCGGGACAAGCCAATACTGGGGCAGAGACCAACGCTGTTTTTAAAATAGTAAACGCGGTTTCTGCCTCAGCAGTCCACTTATAAGGCGGGGCTTTTTTGCTAGTACTCGTAAGTGCATTTAAAGGTGCCGCTATAGAACTGAAATTTTTAATGAAACGTCTATAATACGACGCTGTTCCAAGGAACATTTTCACCTTCTTCCGGGTGGTAGTGTGGGAAAGTTGACTATTGACTGAACTTTCGACGGATCAGTGTGTAAACCATGTTCATCTACCCTGTAACCTAGATATTTTAACTCCCGACGAAAGAAACAGGATTTTTGTAAGTTAATCGTTAACTTAGCCTGTCGTAACTTTTCTAAAACCCGTTTAAGAAGCGAAATGTGTTCCTCGAATGTCGATGAGCATATTATAATGTCATCCAAGTAAACAAACACTTTATTATTAAACTCAGGACCAAACAGTATGTCCATTAACCGTTGCTGGGTGGCTGGTGCCCCCGTCAACCCAAAGCACATAACCTTAAAATGGAAAAGACCTCGTCCGGGAACCGTGAATGCGGTTTTTTCCTTAGATGAAGCGGAGTCAAGCTCAATTTGCCAAAATGCAGATTTTAAATCAATTGACGAAAGGTATCAAGCGTCACGCAACTGATCTAAGATGTGAGCGACGTAGGGAAGCGGATAAGCATCTTGTTTGCTGACTGCATTCAATTTTCGGCTGTCAAGGCAAAATCGCCATTCTCCGTTTGGTTTAGGAGCTAATAGGACTGGGTTATTCCACGCGCTATTGCTAGGCTCTACTACTCCCATCTCTAACATCTCATCCAGCTGGCGGTTAAGTTCCTTATGGCGTTCAGGTGATAGTGGATAATAACGCTGTTTGATAGGAGAAACATCACCCGTGTCTATCTTATGACGCAACAGTTCGGTACGACCTAACCCTTTAACCTCAAAAGACACCTTCTTAAATTCATTTATTAATGACTCCGCCTTCAACCTCTGAACGGGTGTTAATTCATCAAACGGCTGCAAATGCCTAACCTCCGATACGCAAGTACGGTGTTTAGAGTTTTGAAAATACTTAAAAGGCAATCTATTAAAAATTTCAGGAGCTAAATTAAAAGCCTTCCAAAAATCAACGCCAAAAATTAACGGTGTGGTGATATCAGGAATTATATAAAATTTAATAACTTGAGTCACTCCCATGAGAGTAACTGGTAAATATAAATAACCTTTCACGGTTGCACGCGAGTCATTGGCTGTTACGATGTTGCCCAAGCACCCATCATAGTGTAAGGTTGCACCAGCTTTTATGAACTGTTGGCCAACATCGGAACCCAATACTGAAATGCATGAACCCGAGTCAAGTAAACCGTAATAATCCGCATTATATATAGAAACGGTTAAATGCGGCCGACCATCCTCCCTAGTCTTATAACGTACTGAATCTACTCTTAAAGAGTTTAAAAAAACTTGTAACCATTTTAAATAGTTGTCCCAATCGGACTTAATAAAATTATGGCTGTAGTTCCGGGAAATTAATTTTTTGAATTGCAGTTCTGACAGGATTGACCTTTAGTCCCGACTGCTCTTTTATTGCAGTTGGGGCACGAAGGTGTCCTCACACCCTTCTTACCGCAACGAAAACAAACTACTTCTGTGGATTTGCAAGTAGATAATGAGTGGCTCCTTACCCTACAACGAACACAATACATAGCAGGATCAGCTTGCACGGCCTCTATTCTCAAAGAACCCCTCGGAGCTTGGTAAGCCAAGTCTGGTGCAACAAAAGAAGCGGTAGGTTTCGGCAGTTCGCGGAACTGTGCCTTGCTAACAAAACCTAGCTCGAGTTGCCTACACTTCTCCTTTAATCCCTCCAGGGTATTTACCGCCAACATTGACAACGCCGTCGCGTATTCCGGCCGCATGTTGAACTTAATCCGTGCCAAACACTCAGGTTCCGCTACTCTATAAGAGAGCCTGTTGAAGAGGTTCTCCATGACCGCTATGTAAATACAGGACAATTCAGTTTGCCCCTGAGTCCTATTAGTAATTTCTGAAATGAGACGCATATCGTAGTCTGGCGGAGCGAACGCTGTGAGTAAATGTCTTTTAAGTTCCGACCAACTACCAACCGACGCTTTTATACCCCGGTACCACAACAAAGCACCATCAGAAAACAAGTCCAGAGCTGATTTATGTAACGAAGTTTCGCTTATACCCCTAGCTTCGCAAAGTTCCTCGAGACGCTCTATGAAAGCTTTCACGCAACCGGTACCATTAAATTTACAGTCGAGAGATCTGACTGTTGCATCCTTCTTACTATAATATACGACTTCAGGAGTAGGTTCAACTTCAAGGACGTTCGGTGTCTCTGGTGCCGATGTAAACGACGCATGAAAACTCGCGTTAATATTATCAACTTTTGACAAATAACCGTTAAGCTCTTTGTCAATAGTCTGATATACGGAATCAAGTTCAGGAGGGGGAGTTACCCTGCCCAAGCGGTGAAAAAGGTGGGAACTTAAAGCCTTTATACGGTTAAATTTTTTTAAATTTGAAGGATCTTTTCCTATTACTTCGGCGATCTCTGCCAATTTGGCTTTAATAATTTGTAATTCTACTTTAGGATCCCGAGTAGTCTCTACGATATCGTCTGAGCAAACTAGTTTACTAAGTTCCCTAATCTGAACTCGTAATCCCTCTACCGTTGACGCCGGTGCTGCGTCTCGAATCTCCACCTCATACGTAAGCTCGTCTTTACGAAGCAAATTAAACGAAATTGGGCGTTCCATTTTGGATTTAAAAAAAAACTACTAAAATATAAGCTGGCTTCCTCAATAGGCAGTTTCAACCTAAGTATACAGTTACAATCCACAGAAAATAGTAGTAAACCACCACAAACACAGTATTATAATAATAATACTATAAACACTTGCATTAAAAAAAACACTTATTTTCAAATAAAAATTGTGTCAACTATAACCTATTGTGTCATAAAATAATACTCTAGTTCAGCTGAGTACAATAATTAACACTTGTATACATATAAAAAAGTGTTATGAACGTTAAAAAAAATGCACTTTTAATACAATATTTTAAAATAATAACGAATAAAAATTCGTTATTAAAATAAAATGGGAGGAATCCGTGCCAATGCACGCGTGACGGTTTTTCTTAAAAGTAATAATCCCCACGGTTCTAGAACGCTATCGGTATTCTGGCTTTTTAGTTACAGCATAAGACATAACCACTATCCCTAACCAAAACACACGTTGAGTGCGCCACTGTTACATTTGAGATTTTGTCCCTTTTGGGGAAAAGGAAGAAAATCCCAAATGCAAGCTTCAGTGGGTTGTTATCAAATAAAACCATAAAATGTTCAACAGCTAGGCAGTATATTGTAAAAGAACACACACAAATATTTTGTCCAACAACAATAAAATAAAATTTATAATTTTATTTCATTCTTATTATTTAAAAGAGGGGGGTTAGTCACAATTTTTCCTTATAGTATGTTAGGTACTTATCATCTACGTTACTAATTTTAATTTATTGAGCCGAAAATAACAAAAAAAAACTATCAGTCGAAATTGACCCTAGGGTCAATCTCAAATGAAAGCTCAACAAACTTTCTATTAATTTTGCCAACTATAATTTACTGTTTAAAGTAATCTAAACCTTATTCCAAAGCTATATCACCCCCTTAAAACACACTAAGTGACCAAGCGGGTCGGTGATAATTTTAATTTAAAATAAATTTTATAATACTGTTCCTACTACTGCCTAACCAGCCAGCTAATATTTCAGTCGTTCAAGCTATGGTCGTGGGGGGTCGGGATAAACCAGTACCGTCCGGAGTATGATGTTGAAATTAAAATTAAATTACTCCGTCTATTAAAATATTAAATTAAATGTTTTAAACCGTTTAACCGTATCAAAACTCTCACACGTTTAAAGCCGATACTATAGAGAATCGTGGGGTTATACCGATATAAAATTAATAATTTTGAGCGCCAGGGTCTGGATGTAGACCCGAATCTGGAGACGATGTTACCATACAACTTCACACAGGTCGAACTCGCAGATCCTCAAAGGTTTCACAACTTCACCAACGCTTGGTGTAGTTGGATATAAAAGAAAATACTAGGTTAAGGTTTCGAAACCCTAATGTAAAAATATGTTTCTGAATAAAGAACGATTAAACCCAGAGTAGGGGTACAAAAACCGTCAACGCCTGGTCCTCCGCTAGGCGGCGTCAGCTCGACTGGCAGCAGGTGGCCGCTGGTGCCCCGAAGAGGCAGGTCTCGCGTCCAGGCTTTAGGGCCCAGCTCTAAATCCTGGCGGCGAGACGGGCCTCTCGAAGCATGCGTTGGGATATCCTATATTTACGCGTGGCTGCCAGCGGCGTCACGACCGGTTGGTTGTGGCACGGATTCCTGAGTGCATTTATCTCAACACATCGCACCACGTCACGCCAGAGATTCAAATCGTTTCGGCGTCGCAACTCGGCAGCTTTCCTTTCGCCGGAAACACTTATAAATCGAAGGCCAGCTTATGATTTCTACTCCCATTGTCGGGTAATTCATAGGAAATTGTTCTTTTAGAATTTTCCTTCAAACTAACAAAACGTCAAATATGACGTCTGTCACAACTCGCCCTCTGCTAACAGAATTTGCCAACAATAACAACACAAGACCTAAAAAAAAATTAACGTTTAGCAATGTGAAATGCGTTTTTCTTTAATTTAAAATTGTTTTTTGTGATATTTAACTCACTAATTACCCTGTCTTAATATTAAGGAGTATTAGTTTCCTCTCTGGTAACCCCTACGGGCAGAGACAATATCCATATAAAATATATTACTCCCGTTCGAATGTTCTAGATAAAAGTCCTTATAGAAAAAAATAGTTCTATTTCCGGATTTGCTTGAATTAAATTTAATTATTTAAAGTAATTATTATACATATTAATTTATCATGTAATTTATTACTAGAACTGTTTCGGCTATTTTTAAAATTGAATCTTTTATGTGAAACTAGAAGCTGACAGCCACTTCGCCCCGCTACCGCTAGGCGTCGCTACGGTGGCTGTCATTTTGTCTATGGTGTTATGTCAAATACAAAACGTAAACACGGAATTACGTATATCTCTTTAGATTTAAGTTTAAGTCTTACTAAAACTGATTTAGAAATATGTTTTAATTGAAAATGCAAGAAAAGTGTGTCTTGTAATGTGTCAGCCAAGGCTCCATGTCGTTAATGTGAAGAAAAATGGATTTAATTCAAACAAGCTACACGGACTAATGTTTTTGGACATTTGATCATTCTAAGCAATGATTTCAGGTAAGTACTATTCAACCATTGCGAACTTCTTTTGTAGATTAGTAAAGGCAGACAGGGCCCTGAATTTACAACGTAACATTACCCACAATATAAAAAAAAATTGTTTAGAGAAGTGGGGATAAAACTATATATATATATATATATCAGTTGTATTGAAACAGGGTTAGTTGCCTCAGAATAGAAATGACAAGAATGTATAGGTTACAAAGTTTTATTCCCAATCTTTTAGAAAAGAATTTACAAAACTCAGGGAGTGGTTCACGGATCACTCACTCTGTCCGCTTGCTAGGACTTAAAACGGACTTAGCTTAGTGTGCAGAGGCGAAAGCTAGGCCGCGTACACGGAGACCGCGCCGACAGGAAACTGGAACCCGCCGATGAAGTTCACCCGCAGATCAGGTGGTTAGGTAGGCTGCAGTAGGACAGCCGTAGTGTGTTGCGGTAGGACAGCAGTAGTTTGGCTGCGGTAGGGCAGCAGTACTTGGACTGCAGTAGAGCAGCAGTGGTGGCAGCAGACCAGGGGTGGCAGGACCCTGGAACCCACAATAAAAAGAAATGAACTTATTTATTTTATTTATTGAGCATAACACTTACAACTATAATTACAGGATGTACCTAATGCGATAGCAGAATTAGATTATCAAATAGAAATTAATAATATAACACTTACAAAAATTTTGAAAACATTCAATAAAAATCACATTCATAACATATAACAAAACATAATAATAATAAAAAGATAAATTGATTAGAAATTGAAATATAAATTTTTTGCATTAAAATAATATATTAAATAAATTAAATTTACAAATAACACAATACAAACAATGTTGCCTTAGTAAATTCGGTCAAAGTGCAACAGAATACGTCAACTGCGTTAGATACTTCGTTAAAAGTGCGCAACGTTCGGGTGAAAGGCGCCTTCTTCAAAATATTAGTTCGCGCACGCGGAATTGCGAATAAAGGCGGCCGTCGCCGCCGCCACACGTACCGATCCGGCACGCACAGCCCTATCGCCTGCAACACGGGTTGGTTGAACACTCGCCCTCTCAATTATTTGAACACATAAGTAGCTAGGCTGAGTCCTCGTACCACTTCTAATCTATTGTATCCCACCATACCGAGTACAAATAGTTATGGATACATCAATGGATAAAAGTGGTAGACGCCATACAACTTAAGATACAGAAACCTAGTAAATTTGTTCTGTATTCGCTCTACCATCAACTTATACTTAGCTTCGTGAGGTGACCAAATACATGCATTACATGCCAAATGGCTTTTCACTAATGCCTCATATAAAGCTCTTACGGCGCTTAAATTGGTGAATCCTTGAGATTGGCGAAGCACAAATCCTAAATTCCTGTACTCTTTTTTGCAAACTTTGACTATGTGTCCTCGAAAATTGAGATCGGAAGCGAAATGAACTCCAAGGTCTTTTATGTCCTTTACTCGATGCATCGGAGTGCCACTTAGACAATATTGAAATTCTGAAGGCTCTCTTGACAACGTGAACGACATTACCGAACATTTGGAAACATTAAATTGAAGCCGGTTAGTTTGACTCCATTTGACCACTCTGTCAATATCCGCTTGCAGCCTTTCGCAGTCCGCCTGGCTTCTAATTTCCAGTACCAATTTCAGGTCATCCGCAAAAAGGAGGCAAGTTGATTCCAAAACGACGTCAGGTAAATCATTTATCAATAAATTAAATTCTAATGGTCCTAAATTGCTTCCTTGACTGACCCCAGACCAGTGGCGGTACCTTCATACAAGCCGAAAAGCCCGGCTTGCCCTAACAAAAACTCAATATCACTACTGGTAAAACGCAATTATTAAAATCACTTAATATTTTTTAACCATTGTTAATTTTCTTTCATCAGCATTCAAATTATCAATTTTATAAGTTTCTCATATTAAGAATCACCAAACAAATCGCATAAAGCTGCATAAAAATCGTGCGACGCTTTACATCTCTCTCGCACAAGTTGGCTTGCAACCGGGCTTCGGATTTAAAGTATATCCGCTCTCTTCTAACTTTAACAAAATTGCTACTCTATAAACATAATACTGCGTAAGTATGTATAGATTCTATGAGAAATTCATACTCTTCGTCAAAGCCAGCTTGCGTTATGAAGTTCGCAAGTAAGGCCTTCTCCAAATCAGGCTTTATTTCTACCGAATTACGTGCAACTTAAACGCGGGCGAACCAATCAGAGGCGACCGACGACAGCTCGAGCTCGGGCGAACCAATCAGAGGCGAGCGTTAATACGCGATTGTGCTGTGCAGCAGCCACAGGCAGCAGCCAGCCATTTTTTATTCTTTGTTATTGTCACACTTCACTTTATTTGAGGGATTGTTTATAAGTAACAAGTGTTTTCGTAATTTGTGTTAAAAAAATGTGTTCCGAGTTCAGTTCGTCGCTTTATTGGTCTCTGTGACGAACTAAGATGTGTTGAGCATGTGATGTGTTGCAAACAAATGTGTACTTAAACGTGTTGATGATTGGCATACGAAAGGCAAATAAATAAAGGGTAAATAAATTCTTTGAACATCACACATGATTTATGTATTTCGCAAACTATTAAAAGTCATCTAGGGCATTAATTATAATAGGTCTGTGTAAAAAACTCTTTGGATTGTTGGTTGCTTCCATTCTAATAATTAAGTAATAATTAATAAATTAAGTGTAGAGGCCTACATATCGACTGTGATTCCCGCGCAAAATGCCCATTTTCGCATTTTGTAGTAATTTTCTAGTTGTATTTATCGTTTTTATCGAAATAGGATAATAAATGCATGCGTTATATTACGAATCTCCACTCTGCGAGAATAAGCTGAGTTCGGACGGCCGGCGCATCGCATTTTGTTGTAATTTTGTACTTAGTTGTATTTATAGTTTTCATCGAAATAGGATAATAAATTCATTATAACATTTTTATTCCTCATGAAGTAACAATTATTCTGGTATAAATTTTACTCAATAATATTATCGTAGTTAAGAGAAATTCAGTTAACTTAACGCGATTTTCGAAGTTTTTTTGGTTTTGTTTCATTTTTTTATTTCATTTGTTTAGTTCAATCCAGGAGCTCAAAAAAGTGCCCTCGCGCAATTTATGAAAATCTTTCTCTGCAATTTTGAGTTTAAATAAAAGTTAAGCGAAATTTACAAAAAGCGAGGCCGCTACGTACTATGCCAATAGTTATTCTACACTATTTAATAAGTAAATACTGTTAATGTATTTTTGTTTCTGAGATAAAGAACGCCTAAATTGGCCAAAATAAAATTCTCAAAAATCACATTCAAGATGTAATAGAAGGTAATAGCCTGTTTTTTTTACCAACGACAAGAACGTTTGGAATGCCACGGCCTATGACGATTTCAGTAAAAAATGTGGCTAGTGTCACAAATGGGCACCAACATTGTACCTAGGTAGCAAGATTAGGAACTTCAGGTTTCGTGGCTTGCCCCAATCTGAAGCCCTAGGCACGCCACTGCCCCAGACCTAGTGAAGTATGGCTCAGATTGTTGCCCGCCCCAGTCTACATATTGGCGTCTGTTTCTTAAGTAACTGGCGAAGAAAGTGAGCGTTTTCGGCGTAAAACCCGATAGAGCCAGTTTCCTAAGCAATACGTCATTATCGACGGTATCGAAAGCCCTCCGAAAATCAAAATATGCGACATCGACCTGAGCCTCACAATCTAATGCGGGTACTAATTGCATCATCAACTGCAGCAGATTGCTCGTGGTGCTACGCGCAGGACAAAACCCATGTTGTGCGTCCGATAATTGGGCACTAACCTGCGAGTAAACAGAGTGATAAATTGCAGATCCGAACACCTTAGCTGGTGTACATAAAATAGCAACCGGCCTATAGTCACCTGCATTCGCTCCCTCTCGACCCTTTGGCACCGGCACCACTCTGGTCAGCTTCCATTCATCAGGTAACATTTCTTTATTGAGACATGTGTTATAGATATGCAGGAGTGGTGCTGCTAATACCTTGTGACAATCTCTGAATATAAAAGGCGGAATACCGTCGGGCCCCGAGGATTGCTTTGGCTTGAGCTTTGCCAAAGCAAGTTTAACGTCGGCCAGTGACAGTGCATGCACCTGCACTCGTGTCGCGCTAGCCGGAGCCGCAGCGCTCGCCGCAGTCACATCCAACGCTGCTGCCTCCGGGTTGTACACAGAACAGAAATAATCAGCAAATTCCCTTGCACATTCGATCTCAGATAGCACGCGACCGTCTTTCATTAATTTTTTTCTATTCGCACTCCCTCTCTTTGTTTTAACAAAATGCCAAAATGATTTCGGGTCCTTTGCTAGGTTATTCTGCACTTGATCCCTATGTAGATTGTGAACTATTTCTAGCTCTCTCCTAACACTCGCTCTACACTGTGAAAACTCTTTATAGTCCGATTTCGAATTACTCTTTTTATACCTCTTGTGCATCATGTACTTCAACTTAATATCAACTATGATGTCTGCTGTGTACCACTCCGGATAGTTATATCCCGACTCCGAGGTCACTGGCTTTTTATTTGGAACGCAATATTGTATAGCATTTATAATTTTAGAATAAAAATAACTCACTGCATCGTTAGGATTGGAAATTAAATATAACTCACTCCAATCTATGTCATTAAAATAACTATACAGAAGGTGGAAGTTGGCTTTCCTAAAATTCCATTGGTTCTTTTGCGGAGGAAGCAATTGGTCTCCCCTACCTATTTGTATGCCGGGTTCAATCGCCGACACTCTGACCGCGAGTGGCGGATGGTACTTATCTACCGGTTGCAATCCCTCGGCTTCCCTAACCGACAATGCGCCGCATACTCCACATAAAACTAAATCCAACTGTCTCTCATTACAATTCGGTACTCCGTTGCACTGACTAAACTCACAAATTGACAACAAGTATTCATAGTAGTTACAGATCTCTATATTAGCGAAATGTAAATTAAAATCTCCTAATACTATAACATTATTTCTTTACTTTATACATAATGTTTCGATAAGACTAAACATAGTCATATATTCATTGATGTTAGCCTGCGGCGGTATGTATACAACACAACAAGCAAACAAAAACCTATCTCTTAAAAGTACTGATGCCAAAACCATTTCAAAGGAATGAGCGTCTAAGTCTGGTGTTGGTACCTGCCGCAATTCGTACTGAGGAGTAGTGATTAGACACACACCTCCTTGTTTGCGAGCATCTGTTCGGTCACAGCGTAGGAAACGATATCCCTGCGAGACGAGCTCCGCGTCATTAATCGATGCATTACACCCAGTTTCCGTGGTAGCAAACAGATCAGATCCCGATGCCTGAATAAATGATAGAAAACTCGTTGTTTTTGTTCTTAATCCTCTAACATGTTGGTAATGTATTTCTATTATCCTATATATGCCTTTCTTTGGTTTAGTGTTGTGTCAATGGGGGCCGCATCGACATCGTTATAAGAACAAATGTCATGATTAGGTTTGTTTAGTTTTGTCTGCTTCTCGACTCTTCCGAAAGTTCTGTCGCCATGGCTTGATGCATATGTCAGCAGCCCAGTTTTTGGGGTCTAGAACCGTTTCCACCAATCTTGACGGAGCTCCAATTTTAAAGGACGCATAATTGCCGCGTGCTTTAAGTACTTCGACCGTACATACCGCCTCCCCGCAAACACCCTTAAGATGGCTAATTACCTGGTCGGCCTCTGTACCCTGTTTGACGTAGAACAGATGAAGGTATTTCCATCTTTCGGACGCTTCGAGCGTTGTAGCTCCTGGAGCCGCCGTCCCACGTAAAACCAAAGCAGTTGAAGTTCGCTGACGTTTTCTTTTCACTTCCGTCCATTCACCTGTTTCTTCAGAGTTCCGGATATTTTCATTCAACGAGACTCTTTGCTGTGGATCGAGTAGGTTGGACAATGAATTGGCCTTCTTGTGGACAGCTCCGGCTTTAACGGATGGCAACTGGCTTGCAACGCTAATCGTACGGTACTCAGGATGGATAGCTACCCCACCACTTGTAAATTGGCACTCAGGTAAAGTTTGAACGTAAGCTTAAGTTTGCTCACCGGTCTTCGCCTTAATAGTAAGTGTCATTTTATCAACTTTTTTCTCAAGTACTTCTATTTTACTTGATAAATTAATGACTTGGTTGCCTATCTCTGACTTAAATATCTTAAAATGCTCATTTAGTAATTTATCAATGTTTGCCGTCATACGACTTTCTAATTCTGATTGCATATTTTTAAATTCCTGTTCAATGGATGTGCGTAAGGTGTCAAGTATGCCATCCATTGCATCGCCGCCGCTGCCGCTGGCCTGGTTAGTTGCCTGTGCAGAGCGCGTTCCAGTTCGCACTGTCACATTATCCATACTGCACATTGATATATCGGGACAGTCACTCGCGATACTCTTCTTCCTAGACTTGTCAACAAAGGACGTACAGGAGATTGTTTTCGCTTATTTTTTGTGATCTAATAAAGTTTATGAGCCAAAAGTACTAAAATAAAATGGTGAAGTGTAGTGCGCTCTTGTGCGGCAACTCCTCATATAGAAAAACACCTGAAATTACGTTCCATTGGTAAGTTTTGTTGTGCCATCTAATCTCATAATGCTTTTTTTAGTAATTGTGTGATTATTATTAATCTTTCGGTATTGTAGAAGTAGTGAATAATTGTGATAAGTGCAAATCTCGTAAAATCTTAACGTAAAGTAGTTTCTGGAAGGTTCTTGTGGTAACAATAATCAATTATATAGTAACTCTGATCTCGTTTGACGTTTAATATACTTGTACAATTTTACGGGGCCGTATTTAGGCTCCAATTTTGTTTAACAGGTATATTTTTGAAGATTGATTAGATTTAAGTATGCAATATATTTTTCATTAGGGATAAATTAAATATGAGTAAAATATTTTTATAATATTGTTAACTTAAACCCTATCCTACCCCTTGAACCCTATGGTAGTGGTCGGGATGTATTCTTGTATGAAAATGTGCATAAAATAATAACTTTTTACATTTGTTTTTCAGAATTCATCTAAATCTTTACTAAAAGGTCCGGTAAGAAGCAATGCCAGTGGAGATCATGTTTTGAGGAATTTGCAAAATTTACAGCCGAGTACCTCAAGTGCTGTAATAACTACATAAGTGAGTTAACGTAAGTATTATATTGTTGTACAGTATTCTAGGGTATAACATGAAGAAGATGGGTCTGAGCAGTCTCTCAACTCTGTTACTTTGAAATATACAGAAAATTATAAATTTATTTGTTTTAAGAAACCTTCATCATTACTTCCTGAACAGACTCAGTAAAAAGTATCCCGGATATCATTTTTTCAGGACTTGCAAAATATACAGTTACCCGCAGTCAGGGTCGCTGACTACTCGACCACCCGGCGGTCTTATCACTAGTTTTAATAAAAATTGTGACATTATTTATTGTAATTTTTATTTTAATTAATAAAATACCACCAGAGTATGTATGTATGCTGTTTTTAATTACTTATTTCATTTTTTTTATTTTACTTTACGGTTCTACTACGAGTATTTTATGCATTTCATTAAGAGATCTATTACATCTCAAATGTAATTGTTGCGTAAAATGCGCATTTTTGCATTTTGTAGTAACTTTTTAGTTGTATTTATCGTAATTATCGAAGTAGGATAATAAAATCATGCTTAATATTACAAATCTCCACTCTGCCAGAATAAGCTGAGTTCGGACGGCCGGCGCATCGTATTTTGTAGTAATTTTGCAGTTATATTTATCGTTTTTATCGAAATAGTTAATTAATAAATTCATTATACAATCTTTATTTCTCAAGAAGTTACAATTATGCTGGTATAAATTTTGCTCAATTATATCGTAGATAGGAGAAATCACAGTTAACTTGAAGCGATTTTCGAAGTTTTTTGGTTTAGAATAAGATTTTTTTTCTATATATAAAATCAATGATATCTAAAAATTCCGAGACCGCTACGCACTATACGACTATATAATAGATAACATTCTAATTTTTTTTTCATTTCTTTAAAACAGTAGTTCAATCTAGGAGCTCAAAAAAGTGCCTTCGCGCATTTTATGAAAACCTTCATCAATTTTGGGTGTCATAAAAAAGTTAAGCAAAATTTACATAAAGCGAGGCCGCTACGAACTATGCCAATAGCTATTCTACATTATACAATAAGTCAAAACTGGTGATGTTTTTTTTTCTTGGATCAAGAACGCCAAAATTGGCCATTTCACGCAAAAATCACAGTCGAGATGTAATAGGCCTATTAAGTTAATGAGGTGGCGTCGCAGCCAGATACAGATACAGACATAGCCTGCCTGGCACTCAATGATAGATAACTTAGCATTCTACTTATGATTTTTTTTTAATTTAATGAGTATCTTCAAATGTCTATAAAATATAAAATTATCCTCTTTACGTAGGTATAAAATTATTATAGATGTAGGTACTTGAGGTCCCTTGCGTGCCTGAGTTCAGCCCCTTTTATTGTAAATGTGTGCATGAAATTTGTCTGTAGGCGTAATGGGCACGCTTTTTTGTTGTAATGTTTGGTCTGCTTCTATTATATGTCTGTGGGATATGAGAATATGTCACTAACATTTCGCGATTCCAAAAAGCGTATATGACCAAAAATCTTAAATAGCATAGAATAATAACGCATAGAACGTATTGAGTCTCGTATTAGAATCAGAAAACTGTCATGGCGTGAGGCAAGAAAAAAGTGGATGTAGGAGTAAGTTACGAGTACTATCTCGGCGACACGCACACAAATGTACAAGTAATGTTGCTAGAAGTATCAGATTTGCCCCAAAAGTAAGGAAATTGGAACTGTTGGTAGATAGATAAGTTTAGATTATTAGTAATGACGCGGACCGTTTCAGTACCAAGCAAGTATGGCTTGGTTTTCTCGCTTTCTATGCGTTATTATTCTAAGTAAAATAAGTTGTTTTAGTAGTTTTGAAATGTTTATTTGGTACAAAACCAATTCAATTAAGTACTGAGATATACTACCAAAACCATCTTTGCCCTAGGGTGTCGTACAAGTGACTAACGGCCCCAAGACTGCACATACATCCAACAGCATAGAGCAGCGATGGGCTCACCACCTGTCACGCTGAGCACATGACGTGCAATTAATTTAATTTGGTCGCCTATCTAGTACTATAACGCGGCTGCGTTGCGAAAGTTGATAAACTGGCATGATTGCAAACCTAACGCCATGGCCGCTGCATTATCGAGCTCCTCATCAATAAGAGGCAAGAAGCAATGCATTTTATACAAATGCATAAATAAGGTGACTGCTAGAAACTGCAAGAAACTTCAAGGGCTGGTCAGGTAAAGTGTTTTAAAAATGACAGAAAAGGAATTCGTGTTTTTTCATTTTTAATTTAATAGTTCATATAGTAAATTTTAATTGGATAGTCTTTGAGTATCTAATTTATTTTAAAGCATACGGCCGTCTGTTGACCCGTCCGCGTCAGCTGGGCGATAAGTACCTACGAAAAAATACAACCTCCTTTTTTGTCATTTTTGTCATGTATAAAACACTTGACCTGACCAGCCCTTGAAGTTTCTTGCAGTTTCTAGCAGTCATCTTATATTTACGACTATTATTCCCGAAGGGTTAGTTAGATACCAGGCAATGAGAACCGCAAAAGCAGTAGGTACACTGCCACAGTACACGTTTCAAGCTCTCGAGCGACACCCTACCGGAAAAGACAATTAAAATTCCATTGTGTCCGGAGCGCGACGCTTGAGAGGCTATATGACAACCGCACATGTGCTCAGCGTGACAGGTGGTGAGCCCATCGCCGCTCATTATCTGTCATGTTGTTGAATATATGTATATTATTATGCAGTATTTGGTCAGTTAGTCGCCTTTTACGACATCCAAGGGAGAGATGGGTTAGTGTATTCTGTTAGTGAGCCGCACCACACAACATTATGTTAATATAAATTCTCAAAAAAAAAACGAGAAAATTACATTGTCTCCGCTCAATTGTACGTAGTTAAGTTACACAAGTTGCGAAGAGCCATCCATTTCACTAGGCCGCCCAAATAAAGAAAGAAACAGGTGTAACAGATTTGTTGCTTTGATTGATAGGAGATAAATATTGGAGGCTCAGCGCAGGTGTTGCCTGCCCGAAGTGCTAATAAACTGTGCCTGTCTTGCAATAAATCCGAAGTCTTGGAAGATGTTAAAGTGACGCTTTTTAAAGCTTGCTGTCAAAGCATATACACGGGAAACCTGTGGGTGAAACACACCAGAAATTTGCTGGAAACCTTAAGAATCCAGTACATTGTCTTTAGGATGATGTTCAGCGCGTTTTTGCAGTGCCTCAGGAATGTTTGCAGAATGTCAAACTGATGGCGTTGAGGCCATCATTCGCAAAAAAAACTACCTCCCTGATCAGCACAGTGAGGAATAGTCCCAACAGCATCCTAGACATTAGCGGATCGCTTCACTTCAACGCTCTGGTGGTTCTTCGTGCGAAGAGTGACAGTCACAGGAACTTACCCTTTCACATGATGAGCCTACATATTTTTTTGTGTAATTGTTTATTATTTTTGCTACTAACATAGGATATAAGATAATTTTTAAAAGAATTTTATTTAATTTATTTAATAAACACGACTCCTGCCCCCCCCCCCCCCCCCCCCAGATGAAAAGTGGAATGATTTTCACTTAAAATAATGAACTAAGCTAACTAAAACTTTAAATAACTTCTTCTGAATAATTAGCTACTTGTTTTGCATAACCATCTTTAGAGGTCGAAACAATTGACTTTTTCATGGTCATTGTCTGATTTGTGCGGGTTTTGATCGTTTGTTGAACAATAACTGTATTCGATATGTTTTAGGTTTACCAAAGTTTGACCACATTTCTCACTATAGAAGTCAATTCAAATGGCTGCCTATCCGTGAGCGTAGGTACCATAGAGTTGTCTGTGCGCTCTTCATCATCTTCGAATCCTCATCAACCTTCACTAGATCCATCATCCATAAGCATCGAGACGGCCTGAGAAACATATAGCGAAAACTTTTTAAATAATTATTTTGTATTTGTAGCAAACAGTACTTTTTGTTATCATACTCTTATCTAATCAACAATATACAACGCATTACAGTGTTACCGTTTCTCACTTATCTTTATAAACTTGCAAGACAATATTAATTCGTAGAAATTAATTCAAAACAATAATATTACTTAATGAAAAAAATACCTTAAATTTCTTTATTTATACACAAAAACAAATACAAATGACGGACATAATGCTAAAAACAGTACGGTCAAAAAAGAATGAAATAAAACAAAAAACTATAAATATAACTAATTACTTTATTGCATTTAACGCTATATTGTTTTCATTGCACTGAAGAAAATATTAAGAAACACGTTTATTTCTTATTTTATTTTAATATAACTTTTATAAAGTTTCGACCTGTTTCGAAATTTTGCAGGACAGAGTATTTTTTGTTGGAAGGTATTAAAATGTTGGCGTCGTTGACTTTAGCATACAAAGAGAATTATTATTGGTTTTCACACAATTTGTAAAGAATCACTTACAATCACAACACTTTTACTTATCGTCATACGACTTTACGTATTTATTATCAGACAATTTATCGAAACGCCCAAAAAATAAGATAGGTACGTAAAAAGCGCTGTTTCAACAAAAAAATATCAAACATTGACTTAGGGTCATTCTTATATCTAAAAGCCTACAGCGTTAAAAAGCGTTCAATGAACTATAAATAAACCTTATTCTGTGATTCCGAAGCAAATTACAAAAAGACAATTTTCTAATTATTGACATTACATCACACTTAGGTACTTTAATACGATATAACAAGCATTTAACAGGTATTTAGTTTAGATATCATATTTTATGGCGGCAAGTAAGAATCTGTAATAAGATCCCAAAATAACTTTACATATTCTAAAATTACTCCCCTAACCGATTCAAGCATAGTCAAATCATTTAGATTGATATTTCTCAACTGTGGTATCGCACTTGCAACCGGAGTAAGCATTTTCAGAAATGCCACTGGATTTTGATTTAAAAAAGACAAAGGCAGTATGCTACTTGCAAAATGTGGCAATATCAAATTTAATAAACGGTCGTTACCATGGTTGACTCTTGCCACACATGCCCTTATTCGTTCCATAAAATTGTCATTAGACGTTCCCAATGCTACAAATAAAACTAAACTGTCGGAAATGAATCTTATAAATTCCTCTAAATTTTCAGCATTCAAACCAGATTGAATGCATGTTAGAAAATAATTTTCAATGTTCAACAATCTTTCTTCGACAACGACATTTAGGGAACTCTTAAGCGCCTGAAAACTATTATTGAACCCCTGTGGTGTGACCCGATTTTCTCTTCCTTGCTTTAATAATAATTCAAATACAATACTTTTACACGTTTCAGTTCTTATCAAGTCAAAGAACTCTTCATCGTTGTTGAGTTTGTGGTCAAAAAATGTTTTCGCACCACCAACATTCTTATAAAAAACGATAGTTATAATGAAATCCCAGATAGTTTTGAGTTTTTCATCATTTTTCTCATTAATGGTTTGCTTGAGTAAATCACAAATATATTCAATAGCATAATATTCAGCGAACACCAAATGAATAAATCGAGGAATATTATCTACGACTTTGTCAACAATGCCAGTTTTCTCTTCCCCGTCATCTACTCTTTTAATTAAATGGATTATTTCAGTCAAGTCATTTTCTGATAGCAGTTTAAGCAAATCAGCGCTATCAAATATCGCAAACAGAGCCATTTTTTTATGTTTCTCTACAAAATCCTGTAAATCTTTTTGGTATTCATTGTAAGGATTACTAATATCTCCCTTTCTTTTTTCTTCATAGTAAATATCTCTAAACTTTTTATCTAAGAAGCTCTCAAAAAGCTTGAACGATTTTATATTTACGTCCCATTTACTATCCATTTCGCTTTTTACTTGATCGTGAAAATATTCAGCTGCAATATACAAATAAAGTGGTATACCTGATATCGAATTTGATTGAATAAAGTTCATACGGTTTTCGAAATGTTCATCATAACTTTCTAACGCAGTGTTTAAGGCAGCATTTATCTCATCTATTTGAAGTTCATTCTTAAAATACTCTACTGCTGTGAGATATACTGCATATAACGGAACATCTAAAGCCTTTTTGTTGACATGTGTCCTTTCGTCTGACAGAATAACGGAAACATAGTTAAATAGTTCCTTAATATTAGCAACAATCTCTTTCGTACAGTCAGACATCTTAAAATGTATGCCAAAATAATTAAACAAATACATTAATTGCTGGTTTCTTGATAGAGGATTCACTGTGTATGCTGATCTACCCAACTCTCGCTCAAGATTGTTTTTGACGTTATTATAGGAACGAGTACTTATCCATAGTCGAAACTGGTTATGATCATCAACCTTACAGTCACAAGACGCAAAAGTTTGAGATAAAAATGCTGTACTTGTTGAAGGCACAATAATTTTACAATTTGATTTATGCCAGTTACAAGTCAATAGCTTTAACAAGCGAACCACTTCCTTTTCATAGCGTGGACAAATTTCATCGTAGCCGTCAAAAACGAATTTTATGTTTCTCTGATTATAATAATGTGCAAATAAATTAAGTTCTAGAGCTGTGGCGCTCTCAAGATTCAAATTTTTTATTGCAACATAGTCACCATCTGTTAAAATCTTAAAAGCTGTACTTTTTATTTGATTCCTTTTAATATTTTGTGGTGTCTTTTCTGTAGGCAAACTTTTGACTGCAGCTTTACATAAAAAACGAATAGCTTCGTTCAAATCAAATTCTACATTTTTAAACTTCATAAATTCACTCGAGTAGTCAAGTAAGTTTATGTACACAATCCAAGGACTCCTATTGAATTTTGATTCATCATAATCTTTTGTGTTAATTGAGAGCTGACTTAGTAAAGTAGACTTACCCATACCAGGTTCAGCAACAACTATAACTACACTGTCGTTAACATCATTCAGGTTTTTTATAGAATACTCTTCACCACGATATAAATTTCGGTGAACGTAGTATTCTTTCACCTCTTCGAATCTTGGATGAACGATTGGTTTTCCGATCTCTACCTTCTCCCTGTTGATTAACTTTGACAGGATATCTGATGTTATCAAGTGTTTTGATTCTTCGTCTAAGATTTTATCAAGGGAGGTGTCTCTATCTTGAAATGATACGCACCATTGGTTTAAAAGGCTATTATTGTTATAAACATCAATTAGATTTAGCTTCTTATCAACCTTTGAAGTGCCCTTATTCATTTGAGAAATTATATTTGAGTCTTTTTCAAACACAAGAATGATTTTCTTACCTGACTTACTTATTTTATTTAAAGATTCTGACAGCTCTTTCTCGTAATCGTTATTTTTATGTATGATAATAAAAACATTTGATTTAGAGCTATCTAATTCAGACTGCATTTGTTCATAATATTCTGCTTTCACAATAAACTCTAAATCCAGAAAAACAACGCCATTGGAATCATTTTCCTGGAAGTATTGATTAATTTTAATCATTGTTAGGAAGCTTGCTTTTGTTGCTATTGTAATAAACTTCTCGTGTGTCTCATTTAAAAATTCGTTCAAGCCTAGACTTTTAATTGCTTCCTCATTAAAGTTGACTAAGACTTTTTTAAGTTTTTTAGTATAAAAGTCATGAAGAACCGTCAAAACAGGACTATCTAAGCCGTAATTCTTTGAAGTTTCGTAAAATTTACAGTGAGGGTTTAAGTAATTGACATCTGTATCCATCCACCACTTTTGCACTTCGTCATGAAATTTAAAAAATATGGCATCTGATTGTATTCTAAGTAGTGCTACCTTTTGTGAATTTAGTTTAATCTCTGCTTTTAAAACATGTTCTACTTGTTTTTGCTTTGCTTGATTTGTAAAGAACCACAAATTATCTAAAAATTCTTGAGCTAATATTTTATCTTGTAAATCACCCTTAAAAGAAAACCTAGTGTAATCATTGAGTTGAATATGAAACCTATAACTGTATATATCATAGACATTTTCTGTTTTATTTTTTAATTCAACAAGAAGTTTTTCAGCATTTGTTTGCAATTCAGATTGAGTGGATGTTTTAATGTCTACATTGAATTGTATTTTCTTAGTTTCTTCATCAAGTATTAGTAAGTTTCCAAGTAGACTTTCAATACCCCCACCTATTTCTAGAAATCCTTTTTGTATATTGTTATTTTCGCAAAAATTCTCATCAATTATTATTTCCTTTGTTTCTTTATACTTTTCAAATAATTCTACAAATTTTGACGCTAACCATTTGATTCTTTTTTCTTTTGTTACTACCAAATCAACATTTCCGAATGTATGCGGTAATTTAAACGTATACGATTCTCCTTGGTATTTGCTCTTTTCTATGTCAGATACGTTTTCAAAAATCTTGTTTTTTAGTAACGTCAGTAGTTTATCATTTGTTTTTAAAAACGTCATTCGGAAATTGCTATCACGATATTTGGTATTAGTTTCAACATCAAATTTTTCAGCACACACATTCACAACGGATTGGGCTATAACTAAGTGAAATTTTTTTATTAGTGGATTTTGCATCATCTTGGTATAATTTAAATCGTTATTTTCTAACAGTGTTTTGTTTAACTCTTCGCCTAGAGACTCAATTTCGTTTTCTATGTATAGCTCCATCAATAAATTAATATCATTAATTTGAAAAATATCATCATTGTCACCTCCTGTACTAATAAACTTCCGGACCGGGCCACAAGGCGAATCATACTTTTTGTATTTTTTAGGTATATCATTTTTTATTGGAGTCAATAATATCAAAAAACAGTCTACATTGGTAAAACTATCCTTAAACATCACATCCACTTTGTTTTTTTTAACTTCGTTTTTCTTAACCTTGTTTTTTTCAAATTGGTTTTTCTCAGCTTCGATTTTCGCAACTCTGTTTTTCTCGAACATGTGTCGTACTTGTAAATAACTCTCATAATTTTTAACAAGTCCGAAATCAGAATTTCTATTTACTAATTCTGCAACGGAAAGTTTTGCTTTATCAGTGCTCTCTTTATGCTTAGCTTGTATGAATAGTATTTTTGGTCTCTCATCACCATGTATTTGAAGTTTTATACAAATATCGTCTAATGCTCCTATTCCCTGAATATTTGTACCTATATAAAAATTTACAATATTATTATTATTCAAAAGCCTAAACAAAAATAAACTGATTAACTTGGTCTCGAATAGTTGTCCGCCGATCCCAGTTGTTCCGGGTCTTTTCACATATGATAAGTCTTGTTCATCATTATCGATAGGTTCGAGCTGATCATGATGCTTTTGTACGGTCGTGCTCTTGAGATGAACTTTAAGAGTTTCAATTATTGCTTCTGTGTCCGGTGTTTTGGAAAGAGATTTAGCTAACTCAATCGGTGTAGAACCATTTCTGTTTCTAATCATTGCGTCTGCTCCACTATTTAATAATGTATTGACAATACACAGCTCCAAATTTTTTACAGCTTTGTGTAAAGGAGTATTATCATTGTCGTTGCCATCCAATGCGTTGACATCTGCACCTTCTTCTATTAGGATTTTTATTTCATTACGCTTTTCTTCAGATGTTTTGTTCTTGTGTATCACTAGAAACATCTCCAAATTCTTCAAATAACGAGAATCCATCGTCGGAATTTTTTGTCACTATACTTTAGCAAATATGTGTGTATTTGCCCTAAAACAAAAAAATATATAATTTCAATAAAAAAAATGTATAATGTTAGGCCTAGATATCCTAGTTTAGAGGACTATACTAATAAATAATAAAATATTCAAATTTAATTTAGTTCAAAGTTCAAAGTATTTGTTGCTGTTCATGAATATTACTTATTCTAATACTTGGGTAGAACTCTAGTTTAATTATCAAAATTTACAATTTAAACGAGTATTTAGTGAATAAGGTATACAAACTATAAATACGGGTATGTAAGCTGTCCCATTGCAAGGCAAAGGCGTCTATTTAAAATCAAATCATCACTAACAATAGATGGGTATTGGCTTAATCACCACGCTTGCTTAACCTCTGTCTTAGCAACGAAATGTCAAAAAAAATTGACAGCAGGTGCAATTTAGCGGGAATTTCAATTTGCGGAAATGGAAAAAAAAATCGAACGCAGTTCATGTAAAATTTTGCGTTCACGATGCATAAAATGTACCACAGAACCGAAATAATCGACCTTGTTCATACTAAAGTAGTCTCTAAGTTTATCAAAACACGGTACAAAGTCAAGTGGAGAGCGCGGCCAGCGCGGCCTTATTTTTTATGTGCGGCCAAATATGGCCGCTTGGGGTTTGAGGGGTTGATGCGGGTTGGTGACCACAAACATAGGCTATGCATCAATAAAGTCAAAAACACTTTTCCCGACCTGGGAATCGAACCCGAGACCTCCTCATATCGAGCCGAGCGCTTGATCTCTCGCCCACCCAGGCGTTACAAACCAACTAAATTAAGTATCAAAACGGCAAGTCTACGCTCAGTACCCATAAATACATATATTATACATACCTACATATAATCACGACTGTTATCCCCGAAGGGTTAGTCAGAGACCTGGCAATGAGAACCGCAGAAGCAGTCCTCTGCCATTGTCCCTTAAATGAATACATCATAATCATACTAGCAAAACGAATTAAACTCTGGGCATGGTCGCTGTGTCGACACCTATACAATGTGCGAAGTTTACACGACCGTTTATTGTCAAATGGTGCATGTTGTTCAAAGTACTAAAAGATTTGGTTAGGGTTCAAAATCATAATTTAAAACCGTCCACGCCTGAGCACATGTGCAGTCGCAATTTGGTGAAAAGTGGGTTATGGCAGAGGACTGCTTTTGTTGTCCTCTTTGCCTAGTCTCTGACTAACCCTTCGGGGATATTAGCTACTTACTATTAGATATTCTGTGATAATAGTCGTGATTATTTATGTAGGTATGTATGTTACAAATACAATGCATTTTCAAACTTTCTGTAGTATAGTGGACTTTATTTAAAACGTTATAACTTAGCTACATAAGGATTTTATGTTTTCTACAATCGAGTCGAATTAATGTGTGTATTTGTATTCACTTTGGCATGCAGTGTTTTATTATAATTGGCTCATTGGTTTTAAAAAACTTGAAAGTTTGTATGGAAAACTGAAATGCGTAAACTCTCTGAAGTAACCAAAAGAAAACATTCACATAATTATAATTTTGTTATTTTAACTCCACATAAGAATCCTTACGTTATTTCTTTTAGGAAGTGTATAGAGTGCCACTGGCGGCATTCTATCTCAATCGGTTCGGGAACCATAAGTTTTGCGGTTAATAGTGACACGCGCCGCCTAATCTGCTGTATAGTTTTTTATAAGACTACAGAAATACTAGCTGCCCTACTCCTGTAGGTCACGTGATAGGTTAGAAATTTAAGACAATCGCGAAGCGCAGCGTAGCGACAATCGCAAAGCGCAGCGTAGCGATTGTCTTGAATTTTGAGGTTATGTTTTTTTATTAGACAACAGAAATCTAACTCCATACAAAAATATGTTTTGATTATTATGTCTTCTGAACATTATGGGAAATAAAAAATATGTTACGGTTCCCGAACCGATTGAGATACAATGCCGCTTGTGGCACTCTATACACTTTGTACTAGGATGCCGTAATTACGGCATCGTAATTGATCGTACTATGTTGCTGCTTGTGGCAATCTATATACTTTGTACTAGGATGCCGTAGTTACGGCATCGTAACCGATCGTACTAGAATGCCGCTTGTGGCACTCTATCTACAACCTTTCTTTTATTACCTACATCAAGGAACTTATGAATAAATACACTCAAATGACCAGTAAATCATTCTCAAGATATTATTGATGTTTTCTATTTTAATAAAAATCATCTACATTAATAAAAATTAACTGCCCCGAATGTTTGTTCGCGAATCACTTCAGAACGGCTGCACCCATTTGGCTAATTATTTTTAATAGTGTTTGTAATTGTCAGAACAATGTTTGTATTAAAGATTTTGTTTCGAAATTTGGTCACGGGATACGCGGGCTAAGTCGCAGGCAGGCCGCTATACTAGTTATGAATGCTAATGATCCTGGAACTCTAAATATTCATTCATGCCAAATTTTTCCGGCAGCTGAAAGGTTAAGAAAATAATTTTATTTTTTATATTGTAATGTATTGAAATTGATTGAAACTTACACACAGATTTTGCAGAACTAAAGGTCGGCTGACACCGCATGCGCTCCGCGACGTCCGCGAGACGTTTCGAATTCTCTAAACAAAACGTTCTTATCGTGTAGCGATAAGTTCTATAGGTACTGTATTGCAACATTGCACAGTCGCAATCGCATCGCGTCACTTTCTCAGTGTAAACCCTAAGCAAGAGATAATATTTAATTTTCTTATGTTTTTTTATGCATTAATTCCGCTCCAATACGTGAGTTACCGTTTTTATAATCTTTTGACATGTCCTAATCTTTATTATTTCAATTTACATTGGTAAAACCAGTACAGTATCAGTAGAATAATATTTTTGTTAGTACGTTAGATAAGCGTTGGCTGACCGGCCGGTTTGATACTCGACACAGACATGGGGAATTACCAACCTCCTTTTTATCTGTCAACAACAAGTTTACACGATAAAGCTCGATATAATTGTTGAGTAAAGTACTGCCACGGGTATTTAATATGCGTGTGTGATATATAAGGCGACTGCTAGAAACCGCATGAAACTTCAAGGGCTGGTGTTTTAAACATGACAAAAATGACAAACAACGTGCGGGCAGAGGCCGGTCGTGGACCCAAACGTCTGTTGACCCGTCCGCATCAGCCGGGCGAAAAGTACCTGCGTTGTCTGCAATGAGACAGCATGTATTTTCCTATTATGAAATGTGCGTATTTTTCTTACGTTATTGCTTTAAAATAAATAAGATACTCAAAAACTATCCAATTAAAATTCGCAAAAATGAATTATTGAATTAAAAATTTAAAAAGCACGAACTTCATTTTTGTCATGTTTAAAACATTTGACCTGACCTGCCCTTGAAGTTTCTTGCGGTTTCTAGCAGCCGCCTTATATAATAATAACTAACTATAATGAGCTAGCGGGCCGCCCGCAATTTCGTCCCGTAGCCTGTGACGAATTTCCAAAAAAAAGTATTTCATACAAACCTTTTCCTAACAATTACAAACAAAATAAAAGAAGAATTAGCCAAAGAGGTCTAGCCGCTCTGAAGTGACGCGAGAACACACTTTTGAGGCCATTTATTTTAATTTCTATAGATATATAAAGGTACCCATGACAATAAAATTATAAAATTTTACTAAGGTGTTTACATGCTTACATGGTTTCTCAGAATGATAGTATCAAGGGCTTCTCCAATGGGGGGATGGGGGGGAATAGGGGCAGCTGCCCCCCCCCCCCTCCCATATTATTAATGAAATGTACGTATTTAACTGTTAAAAATCACAAGAAAATTATTTTACCCTACTCATAGGCGTACTTAGGCACGCCTCTATGTCAATGAAGAGGTCGTGAAGTTTACACGTTGGGGCTTTGTACCGTTCTTATTACAATCGCCTCCTTCATTTATATCGGCTTTCCCCCCCTCCCCCCTGGCCGATCGGCTGGCGACGCCCTTGGATAGCATGTTCACTTGCCCGCATGCAATACGTGAATCATGTGATGTGCTGCCCGACTCGAGTTCCCTGATCAAAAACTCAAAAATACGGAGAAAATTCCTGACATTTGATGAAAATTCCGGACTTTCCGTCGTTATGCATCGTGCATGTAAAAAAAAATATTCGTTAGAATTTTAACTGGCGCGCGCGGGTCTTGTCCCTATGATGAAACACGGGTGGAGAAGGGGCGAGGAATGCCTATTTTTACTACGCCCAACTCTTTAACGCCGAATTTAAGTTTTCTAACCTATCATGTGACCTACAGGAGTAGGGCAGCTAGTATTTCTGTTGTCTAATAAAAACATATGTATTTATAGTTTGCACTCATTTTTAATTATAACAATAAATTAGAGCTTTCAACACCCCAGCGTAATCTTTGTAATGCCGAAACAAAGTTATACCGATACATTTTAGTGCATTTAATATTAGGGATTCTAAAATTAGGGTTTTCAATTTTGAGGCAAAACTATAATAGTGCAAAAACAACTGGTAGGCTAGACTATAATTGTTCGTTAAAAGTTTAGGCCAACACAGTTCGGCCATATGAAATTGGAACTAACATTTATAACATCTAATCTAATTCATATTGGACTGTCATGCTAGTCAACCTTAAACTAAAACAATGACATTGTATGACTTCAAGTTATAACTTCAAGTCTTACTAATAAATTATCTGAGAGTTTTTTTAATTATTCTGTAACGGTAAGCGCTTGGCCTTCATCTCACCTGATGGTAAGTGACGATAAGGCCGAAGGTGCAAGCGCTTCACCCGGAATCCTCAATCCTACTGAGAAACTGGCTATCTTATCTCTAAACTGTCGGAACACAACAATGCTATAAACAGCTATCATAAACAGAATTACATAAGATGGTGGTAGCTAGCCAGGCGGACCACCCTGCAGCAGCCCTACCACCAACTAAACCAAGTACACATAGATGTACTTCCCGCTGGGAATCGAACCTGGGACCTCTGGGTCTGAAACCGATGGCTTAGCCACTAGACCACAGAGGCATAGGGCAAATACAAGTTTTTGTAAACTGTTATAATGTTACTAATATAATTATTAAAGTGACAAAAAAGTAGCGCAAAGGAGCGTTTACACCTATGTTTATAGCGTATTGGGTACAAACTTACATTACACAGACAACAAGACGATAATGTTATCCGAATTGGAGATTATTTCCAACTCGTTGATAACATTGGCTTCAAATCAATCCACCCGTTTATTAAACTCCCGCGGCCACCACTCTTTATTTATCATCACAATAATGAAATTAAATATATATTTAATTTTATGGTAACACAATCGACGTTATTATCCTGTTCGCTCTTCTACTCATGTGAATACACTGATTGTCGCTACGTAGGAATACATTTCAGTTATCGACAAGTGATAAGCTCAAGTAATAGATAACAATACAAATAATGCTTTCCTTCATATTGATATGGTAATGGAAATATTATTTGTGCTGAACTCGTAAAGTAAACCGAATCATTCAACTTCATAATGTCAGTAGCAAAACAATAAACATCTATTATACTATTATTTGTTTTCCTAATTATTTTCTCAACTTAACCATCTTTTACACTTTATTCAAATGATTGAGGATACTAGCTGCCCTACTCTTGTAGGTCATAATTATGGAAATAATGTTTAGGGATGAAAGCGTTATGAAAAACAACAGTAGGAGATTTTAGTACATTATGATATTAGTGCGGTAAGTTGAAAATTACAGCCGAGGCGATATTGCTAGCCCGAGCCGTAGACGAGGGCTACAAGAAAGCAGAGACTATACCTAATTATCAAAGCGCACGTATGTCATACGACGTTTTATAACATACAAGCGGCCGCTCGCAGTTTCACCCGCGTGGTTCCCGTTTTCCGTGGGAATATCGAGATAAAAAGTATCCTATGTGTTAATCCAGGTTATAAACTATCTGTATGCTGAATTTCATCCAAATGTATTCAGTAGTTTTTACGTGAAAGAGTAACAAACATCCATCCATATGTTCCCGCGGGAATATCAGGATAAAAAGTATTCTATGTGTTAATCCAGGTTATAAACTATCTGTACGCCGAATTTCATCGAAATCCATTCAGTAGTTTTTACGTGAAAGAGTAACAAACATCCATACATTCTTACAAACTTTCGCGTTTATAATATTAGTAGGAAGTAGGATTTGCGAGGAAAACACATTTTCTGAAAATGACTGCGTGTTTTTGTTGTTTTTCTAGTGTATAAATCTTTGGTTAGCCAACAATTGTATTTTTCTTTGGACTTAGATGGTAATAGGCTGTCAATAACACTTTGTGCTTCACTTATTATTTCCGGTGGTGTAGACTGTAACTTTAGTTCTTCCTTACTAAAACTAGACATATTTATTTGTAAACTTTCAAAGTAATATGTATTAAACAAGAAGCCGCTGTTTAAATCGACAAAATATAGTCTTTCCATCCAATCCTTCGGTGTCGTAAAAGGTGACTAATGGACTAAAGTCTCCACATACATTCAGCTTATAACGGCGATGGGCTCATCAAAATAATACTACCAACCCCTCTCTTTTCTTCGGTGTCGTAAAAGGCGACTAACGGACTAAAGACTGCCCATACATCCAACAGCATAGAGCGGCGATGGGCTCATCAAAATAATACTAACAACCCCTTCTCTTCCCTTGGGTGTCGTAAAAGCGACTAACGGGCTTAAGGCTCCACCTATGTTTTCCATAGATTTAAATGATTACTAATTTTTAAATTACATTACCGCACTAGAGTGTAATAAGCTACATTACGATGCTGAAATCGGTGTAATTAAGAGCCACTTTACGAGCAAATTCGTTATAATATCTATTACTACTATAGTTTGGCTATTTAAGCACGATTGAACAATCGCTTAAATCAAATTGCTCACCTAGCAATATATTGGCATATTTACATTTTTAATACTTTACAGAATCAAGCATTAAATATTTAAATTTATGTTGTGGATTCGTTGTACCTTTTATTATAGCTTTTGTGGCCTATGCTGCTGATATGGATCCTAACAAACATTTAGAAGCAAGTTTTAACTATTTATTTCATCTTATGATATATTTTTTTTAGTCTTAAAAGAGGAAAGTCATGCATTTGTGCCATTGTTACTTTGTAATTTCTCAATAATGGTCATATATGACACTTACACACTTTATTGAATATAAACATATTTATTTCAAAAAAATAACAAACAAAAACTTTTCACTTAACTAAGTAGGTAATCAATAAATTATTAGCAACTCAAAAAGATTATGTAAATCAAATCAGTCTTAAAATTCTCATTAATGAATTAACCATTTTTAAATCAGTTTAGAAATTATGTAAAAGCCTTCATATGTTTATGCTTTTAAGGAATGCACTGTAATAAAAAGTTTTTATTTGAATCAAAAATCACAAGCCGCTGGAATTGTTATCGCCCTCCGCCTCCAGTTATCTTAATATCAGCCTCGATGTATTATTTAAATAAACCATTATTATTAATCATTGTTAGGTACTAAATTAAATAGGTTAGGTTAATACAATCAGTCTTAAAAATTCTCGTAATGAAAAAATAAACTATATTCTTATTTTATCAAAATCAGATTAGATTTTATTATAAAAGCTTTCATAAAAGCCCGGTATAATGTTTGAACGAATTATCTGTAAAATATCGTTTTTATTTGCATCAGAAATTTTCATTTTCGAATCATATTCTGGCCTTAAGCGTATATTATCAACGAGCTGCTGGGTTCTTTTCCGCCCTCTAGATAACTTAATTTTAACATTGATCCATTCTCCCTCATATGACATTTTGTACTGATAAGTTTCGTTATTTTTAATAAATTTTATTATTGTGATCTTAGTAATTTTAATCAAATGGCCTTTGATGTCTATAAGTAAATTTACTCCTTGCTGGTCAGCCGGTGTCTTTATGTCACGAAAGTTATCATAGTTCATTTTCTGGACTTTAAAGGAAATACCCATTTTTTTGCATCTCTAATCAAGCTTACGTATTGCTCTGGAACAACAGATTATAATGTATCTCTAGCAATATCTGTTTAATGATGTCATTATCATTAGGCGCTCTGAGGTTTCCAGGTGCAGGCATATCAAGTGCTTCATAATAAAATTGACTTGGATTTCTCAATTGATCTAAGTACATGGATTCCATCAGTCAACGAATCTAAAAGTACACAACATCATTATATTTTATTTATATTGTCAGTAAGTATAAGTATCTACTTACTTTAGGTAATTAAATAAATTATTTATTAATTTAAAAAATATAAGTATTTTCTAAACCTTCTTTCTCACTTTTTTGCATTAGAATTATTAGAAATGGAAGAACTACTAGACCATGCACTAGTAAACGATGAGGTACTAGAATAGCTTCTTGACGATGAGTCGCTACTTGATGAGGATATAGAGCGTTTTCGCTTTTGAGTATTTGAATTATCTTCTAAAATAATATTTAAATAGCGCCGATAACTTACATTTTATACGTTTTTAGTACCTATTTGTAATTATGTACTTTTTTCATCCAGTACAGTCGTCAAATTACTCGCCTAGTTACTCTCGAGTTCGGTCAACTTCGGGCAAGTTCCGGGAGAGTGTACTAGATGCTATAATATAAAATATATAGCATAATATTTCATCAAAAATAATGAAAATAAATACATACCAGGTGTTATAATTAAATCTTTAGTTGTCTTGGCAAAAGGAGGAGATACTGAGCCTTCTTTAGCCAATTGTACCAATCGGTGCAAACGGTTACTCTTTGTTTGAATTTCAACTTCAATATTTGTCTTTATTATTTACTGAAATTTTAAATATTGGTAAAAAAAAGAAATATGACTTACACTTTTGGCAAATATGCCGTTGTTCTGCTAAGTTAGTAAATAAATATAAAGGCACAAATGACACTTACGACAACGCAGTTCTTGTAGCGGGTGCCCCTCGCGGATGATCAGGGTACACAATCTTAGAACTAGCAAGCGGTAATATTTAACATAATAAGTCTATAAAATTGAGAAGAACATCACAACGTTTGAACTTGCTCAATAAAACATGATTTTTAATTTAACAGGGTTATATGATCCAAAATCTACAAAACTCGTGCATAGATGGCAGGACTCGTCATATTTTAGTCACGTAGTCTATAGGTTGACCGCAAGATGGCGTTGTAACTGCGCCTAATGAAAGATAGATTGGGTTACCAGTATTGTGTGTATTTAAGAGTATTAGTAGCTTTATCATACCTATTGGCACCGTTAATCGACTCCTAAATCCTGAAGTGACATTACTTATTTTAACTTAAAATCTCTTAAACACTCCCTGGCTACTTAATATAAGTACATCTAATGTAATTATAAATTAAGGTATGAAAATAGACTATAAAGCAAAATTAGAAAAAGTAATCACAAAAATATTTCTTACTATTTGGTAAAGTTTTGTTGTGTTAGCTTACAACATTACAAGCAATTAGTTCAAAGAGTAGAGTTATAGTTAGCCGCCGGCGCCGGTTTTGCCTAGTATTTCTTTCTGTCTACAATTTGTTTGTTTTAATTTGTTTTGTTTATTAATGTTTATAAAGTGCTTCTCACCTAAGTCCGTTGTGATAAGGCTCTTGACCTTGTGAAAAATTGTTGTTTTTGTGTTTTCATAATGTCTATAGTGTGTTGCGTACCTGGATGTTCAAACAGTGCAGGTATTTATTTATTCGTATCTAAAAACTGTTTTATGCACACTTGATCAAAATCATATAGAGTAACTTATTGTATAACCACCCTACCTAACCTATCTTACCTTATTTCAGGATTGGAGGATGTTTTACACAAGTTTCTGAATCCGGCAAAGAACAAGGACAGGACAGTTTTAATACTTGGGTCTATTACCGCCGTGTATGCCATATAAGCATGTCGAAGAAAGTACTGGTGCCGTAATAATTTACTCGACAATATTGGTACTCTACCAACGAAAAATATGCCAGGTCAGTTTATAGCAGATAAACCTATGCACTAGTCTGTACCTTTAAGTTTAGCACAACTCATCATTAATAACTAAAGATGTTTGTCTGAAAACCCAGCAGGCATTCTAGTGATTAGGCCTCGGACTGCTTCACCCATAAATGTATAAATCCCGCTACGGGCATATTTTTGTATGATGAGCACAAGCATCTGTAACTGTGGATGTGATGTTAATAAGGATGATAATTTTGTAAACTGTACATAGCTGAAGTATTTAATTATTATCCATGGATTTACAATCACCCCACGTAATAAATAATAACAACTACACTGATAAATGATTTGATTTTTTAAACTGTATGTAAATCTCTAAACATATAATAGTAATAGTTTGAAGTGCATTATTATAATTTCAGGTTTGTCATTCACAACATCCACCATAAGTGAAAGAAGACTTCTGAGATCAATTCAAAATATTTTGGAAGCATCATCTTCAAAAGGTATTTTTAATCTTGTTGTTGCCGTTAGTCTTACCAGTCTCTTTTTGATAGAAATTATGATTTGATATATATGTATGTATAATACATACATACACAACTATTATCCATAAAGTCTAGCTAGGCAATCGGGACTGCGAAGCAGTTCTTCCATCATAGTCCATGTTTCATCAAGTTATAACTGCACATGTGCTCAGCGTGACAGGTGGTGAGCCCATCGCCGCTTTATGCTGTTGGAAGTATGTGTAGTCTTTAGTCCGTTAGTTGCCTTTTACGACACCCAAGGGAAGAGAGGAGATGGTAGTATTCTTTTAGTGAGCTGCCACACCTTTTAAATGATCGACATTGAGGTTAATATTTATTTGGCATCATACCCTGTTACTAATAAACATTGATTAAAGTTACATTTAGGATTAAATTGACGCTGTCTCTATCTTTTTTTTTCTTTAACAAAAACGTGACAGCGTACAACTTTAAACCGAGGTGTAACATTGGCCATTTTTATTAACAAAACGGATAGTGTGTAAAACATAGTTACTTATATAAAATTATTATTTGCAGGTTCGGAAACTCCAGAGATCCATTCTCATTGTGCTGTTGTAGATGCTCAAATGTTGGAAAGTGTTGTAAAATATTAAATAATATGAGAGATTGTGATGGTGACGATGATATGTTAAAAATAAAGGCAAAGAAGGATTATGTAAGATGTTTTAAAAGAAAAAAATAATGATGTTGTTAAATATTGTGTTTTATTTCTATCATTTTTATTACTACTGGGGCTGAATTTTCATTCCTCTGTTATGATTTAACCAGAGGAAAAAACTGAGATTTTGACTCCGTCAAAACATCAGAATTCTCTGGTTAAATCGACAGAGGAATGAAAATCGGCCTTTACTTTCAAGTAAATACCTAGATAGCTATATGTACCTATATGTAGCTATGTATACGGCGATATTAGTTCCAAAACTCCTTTTCGGAGGGCGCCACTTTGTCGTTTCCTATTTTCACGGCTGAGTTAGGTCTCTATTACATATATAATATATAGTACTCTATGCGGATGATCGTGCACAACTGGCTAAAGTGTCGTTGTTTTGCGCTGAAGTGGAGGCAAATATTCAAAACATTAGAATGACACTAACGCCATCTAATGATTAGTAGGTAAACTATCGTAATGCCGTTGTACCGCTTGTTTAAGTAGACGTTTTTAAACACTTTGACCATTTAAAGTAAATTTCAGTATTTATGAAGATGTGACGATATATTGCTATGTGAGCAAAATGTTAAGAGCTTTTAAAGGTATGTAAATGGTAAAAGAAAGGCTAACTCAATTCCTTCCTCAATAAAATGTGGTCAGAATGTAGCATTTAATCCTGAAAATATATGTAATCTGTTTTCTTCATATTTTGGCTTTCTATACGAGACTGTTTCACCTTCATCAAAATGTAGCTCGACCATCAATTTAAATCATAGTCACACGCTGTCACATATCTCACCTATGTACCGAAGATGTGCTCAAAAAAATAAAAAGACTTGATCCAGCAAAGGGCGCTGGCCCAGGCGGTATTCCTGCATTCTTTGTCAAATTACTTGGAGGAGAGTTAAGTGTTCCTTTGTCTATTCTTTTTAGAAAGTCTCTTGCCACTGGTTTTTCCTTCGTTTTGGAAAACAGCTCACATAATACCTATTCATCCGGCGACAAGACAGAGTGTAACAATTATCGACATATTAGTATATTGTCTTGCTTCAGTAAGTTGTTTGAGTCAGTAGTCTATGATATTTTGTATTGTCATTTCAAACCGTTTATATCCGACAAACAACATGGATTTGTCAAGAATAGATCGACCACTACTAACCTATTAGAATATAAAAATTATTTATGCTGTGCTTTTGCAAAGCAGCTACAAGTAGACTCCGTGTACACAGACTTTGCGAAAGCATTCGACAAAGTTAATCATGGAATACTGTAAAAAACTCAAAATGTATGGGGTGCATGGCAGTCTTTTGCGTTGAGTCGAGTCGTATCTTGAGAATAGGAGTCAGTTAGTTGCAATTCGGGGACATTAATTTGTCGGCACCTCTCGTCATTCCTTCTGGTGTGCCTCAAGAATCACATATGGGCCCTATGTTCTTTGTGATGTTTATAAATGACCTTGCTAATAGGTTAACTTGTAACAGTTTGTTTTATGCCGATGATCTTAAGCTATACAGTGTAGTAAGTAACAATGTTGATGCACAAATACTACAAGATGACCTCCGAATGGTGTCACCAGAACTGTTTGCATTTAAATATCAACAAATGTCACGTAGTATCTTTTACTTGTAAAAGAAACATACTCAAATATAATATATACGAGATGCTTTCTGGACCCGATTTTTGCCTTTCGACTGTGTTTTGTTGACCCGGTGTTTAATACGACGACCTCCGCTATATAATATATAAAATAAATGATGATGTGCTAAGTCGAAAAGATCTCGTGAAAGATCTAGGTATCTATTACGACGATAGATTGACTTTTAGCGATCATTATGATCATGTGATAGGGAGAGGGTCCCGGATGCTCGGTTTTATCTCCAGATCTACCAAGGATTTCAGAAACCCGCAAACATTTTCATATCTTTATTGCACCTTGGTTAGAACTGTTCTCGAATACAACTCAGTTATTTGGTCACCTTATTATGATGTTCATGCTAATCGCATAGAAAGGGTTCAGAAAAAATTTCTAAATCAATTAAGCTTCAGGTTTGGATTGAATCTCAAAATAAAATCGTATAAAGACCGACTGGTTAAATTTAAGATAGATACCCTGGAAAACAAACGCAATTACACCGCGCTTTCACGCTTATATAAAATAGTTCACTCCCACGTCGATTCTACTAATTTACTGGCATTTTTTCCAAAATTAAATTTCGTTCTCATGACAAAGATCCACACACTTTTGTACTTCAATTCTGCAAAGACAATACGTCTTTCTTTAACCATATGGTTCTCATGTGCCGTCTATATAATGACCTCATTAATAAAAGCAATAACTCGCGTTTAGATATTTTTCAACTTAGTCTTTCGGGATTCCAAAATTGCATAAAAGTCTCGATAAAACCTTCTACTGTAATTTAGTTTAAAAATATTTTTATTAAACAACTTAAAAAAGTGTTAGTAAAAACAATAATAATAAAAAAAAAACTTAATCTAACAGACCACCGCGAGTCACCCCCGACTCAAAGGTTCCCATGATACCGGCAACGTTGCCGCGCTGTATCGACAGGGAGATCCTTTGAACCAGGTATGACTTGCAGCGGCGATCGTAGCCGCGATCTGTCAAACGGTTTCCCACTTTGGCAATGAAAGCTTTCGCTTCCGAGCCCCACACCCCAGTTGTCTCTACCGCGAAGGGTACAAAAAGGTACTGAGCCTTTAACGCCTCATATTTACTGTGTTTCTGCCTCGCGGCAGTCTCGGCAGCAGACCCAGCGGTCCGCATTGTGCCGGGAATATGAGACGCTGCGAAGGTGCTGACACACGTCGCATCCCACAACAAGCAACGGCCCCTTTCCCAGGGAACCAAAGTCAAGCCATCGGGTCTCTTGCCATCCGTGCGACTCAAGGCCGGAGGTTCCAGCGTACAAGGAATATTAGCCGAGATCAAGACTCGCCGGATGATATCATTTAGCGCGTGATGTCTCGGAAACCATTATTTAGTTTTATATTGATATCCTAATTAGTTTAAATTGTAACATAGGAAGCACCTTTATATAGTTTGGATATTTAAGTTATGATGTGTGCACTCATTATCGGATTGCAGTTTAACAAAATACTTTATATATTGCTAGTAGTAGATAATTGGGGGTTCTGCATCACGTCGCCTCGCTTCGCTCTCGCTGTGATCCAGCCGTGCGATTCTCTAAGCTAAAGCCTTGATAGCTGCGGCTGCCGCAGCGCTGTGAAATGATTCTGTCATTTTCATATTCATAGAATTGGAAAGAGACAGCAGATCACAGCCATGCGCGCAGCGTCTATGTGTCGCTTAAAGAATCGCATAGCAGAACTCCCCAATTTCCTACTAGTCATGTATGTAAGGGTCGAAAAGTGTTGGTTTGGAACGAATGATGTAGTATTCTTACATGTAATTATATGGAAGTTCACCGCATTCCAGTCTCTACTGATATGTAATCTACATACAAATTATGTCCAATGTGAAGTTCGTTGGTGTGTATGAGTAGATGGTATAATCGGCCAGGTGGACGTCACATTATCTTTCGGGGGGGGGGGGGGATAAGATCGAATAAATCTTGTGAATCCTAAATATTTAATACCAAATATCGGTTTGTTAATAATTTATAAAAAGTGTTCTTCTTCAATCAGGTCTACAAATTTTTTATTAATTTTTATAACACGGGCCAAAAGCCTTAATCCCTCATAGCGAATCCTGGGTGATCGTTTGTTTTGTACTTTATGTATAGGTAATAAAATAGCATCGTATTGCTCATTAGATTACCAACAACTGTGACTAAATGAAGACCGCACACCCTTTTCTGAATCAATATTTTTTCCACGCAATCCCCAATATCTAAACACATGGTTAATTCCTATTCCTCCCTTAAAGGCCGGCAACGCATCTGCGATTCCTCTGGTTTTGCGGTTGTCCATGGGCGGCGGTGATTACTTTCCATCAGGTGACCCGCCTGCTCGTTTGCCTCCCTCTTTTATAAAAAAAAAATAATAATAATATAATGGTAACTCAATGAGCAAATAAAATGTTCTTAGATTGAATTAACAACTAATCATGTGAAATAAATAAAACAAAAGTTTTTATATCATAATTTAGTTTATTTCTTCAACAACGTGTGAATCAAATGAGAAAATAAGACAATATATATTATTATAAACCTAGTTTCAATTTATTTACTGAAGAATATTATTTTCTATACACCACTTATTTAAACAAGATAAATTTTTTAAAGCACACATTTTACTATTATATATATAACTAATAATATCAGAAGAAGTTGAATAACTATTGTACAATGTTACTAAACTAGGACAGTTTTTGTCTTCTAAATTATATACATTTTTGTTATTTAAGATATCTTTTAACCACAATACTGTTTTAAATACCTTTACAAAAATACTCTTGTTTTTAAAAAATCACTTATAACGTTTTTGTATAAATTGTAAGGAATTAATCCTTGATTCCAATTAATTCCTCTATTTCTCTCTATCCAAGATACATGCAGATGTTCTTTTTTTGATAAATTATAAAATGCGGTCGGCGGTTTTATCAAGAGTACAAATATACGCCCATTCCACATGATGGCAATTCCTTTTGAAATGAACTCATTATCCTCGCTCTTAAACCCTTGAACATCAACAATAACGTTCATGATAACTTTCTGACTATGTAACTTAAAGGTTTATATTCAAAAAGGCGATCGTTTATGATACAATAAGCACTTGTATTATTTGGAATATTTTCAGAACATTCAATTTCTAATCGTACGTCAACTGGTCCGGTTTTTATAGAATCATTTTGTCTTGAACAGTCGATTACGAACAAAGGAGCCTTTTCCTTAAATTGATGTAAGTCTAACAAGGGATCAATACCAGTGTTGTAATAAGACTGACGAAAGTTAACATACATTTCATGTAAAATACTATATTTACCTTCATCAAATTTTAGATTTAGAGAGTCTTAACGGAAATACTGAGAATTTAAAAATAACTTAATATTATAAGACTTTAAATAATCGCGTTGCATTGCATTAAAACTGTTTTAGCAGAACTAAACACGATTAATTTTGTAAGTAAGTACATATCCAGTTCGCTTGTGACCACGGCCGCAGCATCGCGGCCTAAACGTCAAGCAGTAAGTAGATATATACTTACTTACAAAATTAATCGTGTTTAGTCCCGTCAAAACAGTTTTAACTTAATATTAGTTACATTACAGTGATCGAAAATAGAAGAACTTTTAGCCTTATTAGATTTTCGATTGGTTTGTAATCCAAAAATTACAATTCTTGGCTTTTCTAACTGAGTGGCTGTTTTGATTGACCATGAATGTTTAGTGGTACTTGGCAATAACGGATATTCATATAAATTTCAATTTCTAAACGCTAGTTGTATAGGACGATCTTTTTCTAAATATTTAAGTAAACTTACATAATTATGTGTGGCACTTTTTGAATATCGACTACTACACTATCATTTTTCTCCATGGTCACACAGCTTTGAACAGAACTGCTTCTTTGCAATATAAGTTCATGTCTACAATTATTAATAATTAACTTATTGCAATATTCAGCAAAACCTAATATTTTATTCAAAGGAATAATAACACTGAAATGCTCGTTTTTTAGCGTCAATCCATTCAAGTTCCATCCCCAAACTGCTGCAGCTTTATTTTCACTCTCATTAATAGAAACATACGATTTCATTGTTGTCGTAATTCCCGCATTTTTATACGATTTATTTCAACGCCATTTAATTCATATCTTATATCTTGAAACAAATGAGAGATGGGATTATTAATAAAATTTACATCCTTTTTCTCCAATTTCCCCAGCGCATCTTTTGAAGTCACTTTAACATAACCTCTACGTAAATAGAGATGTCTGAAGGTAGTACATATATATCTTGCTGATGAATCGGAATTCTAATTTCATAATTATCTTTAAAGCTATTATTATACGGATTATAACTATGGATTTCATAGCTCTCAATAGAACTTACTATCGTGTTGGAGCAAATCTGTGATTTGAAGCATTATAATTTTAATCTCAGACCTTTCAAAAATCATTTATTTTCTTTTGTTATTTTTTTTATTTTATCTTTACTGATACGTTTAAGGTTTAACGTTTAAGGTTTGTTTCTCACAGTTAGGTTTTTATTGAATACTATCATTATGTGGTATATTAAATTGAATAGTGAATGGTAGAATAGAAATAAATAATAAAGTATTAATAACTAATAAGTTCTAAATATCACATGTACTTCTTATCACCAGCTGCTAAATAATGTTTAATAAATGCCATTTTTTTTCTTTATATACATGTATATTTACTTAGGATCAAAATATTATAATAATATTGTCCATAAAACTACCTATTGGTACCTTTATTTATATTTTATTTATTCCTATTAGTTTTTAAACAAAAGTTTAATTTAATTATTAATTTAAATATTTAGTATTCCAGAATGAATAAAGAAATTTGAGACATAAATGCCCGCAGTTATATTGATTATTCTTTTGCAAATTATCATAGTTATAATGAATGCTTTTCCTAACATATGTTATGATTTCTTTAGGGGGTTTTAAGTTGCAATAACTGTCAAAATATTCTATGTAATCGTTTATTTTTCCATAGGCTACCCAATGAGTACCAACACTCTGCGAAGTATCAAGATTTATTACTCCGCATTCTATTTGATATGGCTTATACGGTAATTCATCTCGCATAAACGCCTCTAATAAATGGAATGTTGTTTGAATGCTTTAAAATATCTATATTAGTTAAAGCTCTATTAGGTAACCGAGAAATCAGTTTTTTTCTTTCTTACAAATATTCCCAAACCGTCTTTGTAAGGTTTTAGATGTAATCCCTTTTCAATATATATGGCTTCCATTTTACTAGTATGTCTTTCCAGCTCCATTAGTCGTTTTTTTGCGTTCGTATAATCATTAACAACTTTCGCAATTCCAGCAGCGCCTTCAGCCAAACTACCGGCAGCAGATAAGCCAGCAAATATTGGTATTAGTGGAAGAAATCCTCCTTTTTTAGGCACAGGTATAATTCTTGGTAACTTTATTGACAAGTCTGATGTTAATTCTTGAGCTGTGGCGCATGCTAATTTCATCAAAGCTTTTTTACATTTAGGTTTTAGTTTCTTTATATGTTTCGTAGTATGTGAAACTATATTTTTAAAGGTTTTCTTTATACCCTTTCCTGATATTACTTTGTGATCTGCGGGTAAAGTTATTGAAATTGTTTTCTTACGTTTGGTTTTCATTTTTTATTATTATCCAAATTGTTTTTGCACCAGTCTGTGTAGCTTTATGAGCAAATTAGAAATGAATAAAGAACAATGAACAATGATTTATAAATGCATACTAATAATAATAAAATATCGTATATTCTACAATACATTTGTCTTATCTATCCAGCTGTTGTGACTTACTGGAACTGATTACCCCTTCTTTTTATAAACTTTTTAACTAAATAAATATCTGAATGTTTAGTTTTTTGAAGTTCTTGCGCATAAAATGCACCTAATATAGGACGACATTTATTATCTACTAATAAATAAGTAGTAGGATCAGTTTTCTGTACTTTAATAGTCTTAATATTTCAGTTGACCAGTTAGGAGTATAGCCTTTATCGAAACATGCTTTGTATTTACTTATTCTTACAAAATCTCCAACTACAAATTTCTTGTGGTTTACAGTTTTTCTATAGTGGATTTTTTTATTTACATAATATTTTTGTAGTACATTTGTTTTATTTAAATGATTAATTGAAGCTGGCGTCTGGCCCACAGTTCTATGATTTGTATTGTTGTACTCATATATATTTTTGTCTAACACCGTTCCATTCCATTTATAATTTCCATTTAAACTAAACTCTTTATACAGTTTATTCTTTAAAGTCCTAATGAATCTTTCGACTATGGAAGCTATTTTAGCCGAATATGTAGAATAATGATTAATGCTATACTTGATAGAAATCGCTTTGAATTTATCGTTATAAAACTTTTTGCCCATATCAGTCTGTAGGTTTTTTGGCTGGCGTCCTTTTTGTAATAAGATTTTAAATGCATTAGATACCTCTTTTTTATTTTTTTTTGTTTCAACGGAATTGCCCATGCAAATTTTGAAAAACAGACAATAATAGTCAAGATATATTTATAACCTCTTTTTACTTTTGACTTTGCTTGCATGTCTATCAAATCTGCTTGCCAAAGATCATCTATATCTATAAGAATAACATGTCTGTTTGCGCCACAGCGCAACGGCCATTCAAAGCATACCGCCAGCTGTAAGGTGGTTGACTCAGCGGTTGTTGACGGCCGCGTCCGCCTGTCTGCCGCGGCGCCACCGCTGCGCGACCCGCAGCCGCTAGCTTCGTGAGCCGACCGCGCCACTCGTCTGTCTGCTAGCTAACGCGAGACGCCCACAAAATACGCGCGCTGGTATCTGCCCTTATTGATAGTGACTCGGTGAAGATAGTGCCTGTGAATATAGTGCCTGTGATTAGGTGAAAGGACTTTGTGCTGTGCCGTGACAAATCGCCTACATCGCCGCCCGCCAGCTCGCTGCCCCGTCTCCTGCCTTGCCCCCACCAATCATCTACCAAGTAAGTCGCATGCCCTCATTTCCGAAACCTAACCAGACCTGTCCTGGGTCCACACACCTTATTCGGTCGCTGTTACGGCGAGCGCCCTTCGCCGTAACATTCTGGTCATTCGAACCGGTAAATTTAAATACCGGCGACCTTCCCGTAACCAGTAAACTTTTACCATTTCACCATAACTTGGTCTCACGTTCCATCAGCTCATTCAATTACAGTCCGCTAAAAAATAATTATTTCCGCCCATAATCTAATTTGTGCCATCATTTCTAAATTCATTTGTTCACATAACTTTACCCTGTCCCAATAAAAATTTGGTGAGGTAGTTATGAATCATTTGTGTTAGGATTGCGACCACACAACATCCGAATTATTTTAACGCAATTATTTCTGCATGTTGTTTTGATGTTGATTTCGTGTATGCATCCGATTGTCTGATCACAGATCTATGGTGTCATACAATGTTTTGTGATTTGAGCGAACTTGTGTACTACTTGTGTAATACTCGTACTTGTGTACCTACCTAAATGATTTTTGCCTAATGACACGTTGTTCATACTCCTAACGGTAATTAAGTTTAATTATTAGTTAAATTATTGCGTTACGTTTGCGTTACGTTTGCGTTACGTTTATCGGCTGCACATATAATTTTAGTTACGTATAACACACCTGCGTCTAGATAATTGTATGGTATTATGACGAGAGACGGTATTGTTATTTTTCCCGTTTTATTTTTTACTGAATTTTTTATGTTCTTGTCGTGTTAAATCGGCTCAAATTTCGTGCATGCTCACCACGCGTGCCGAGAAGCGTGCTTTATTTTTTCGCTCGTGTTAATTTTATATATATTTTTTTGTTTTTAATTTTTGCCTTTGCAATCGGCTCATTTTTGTGCGTGCTCACCACATGAGCTTAGTGTGTTTCATTTAGCTTCATCAGTTTTTTTTTATATCGCTTACGGCTATTTGCGTGCGTCACCTTCGCTTCTACACACGTTTGCCCACTTGTGGGACACAGACAGAGTGTCCCAATTTTATTTTTTTTTAATTAAGTTTTTATTATTTGTTTATTTTTAATTTTTTTTTG
Organism: Scoparia ambigualis; assembly: GCA_963921215.1. Lineage (NCBI taxonomy): Eukaryota > Metazoa > Arthropoda > Insecta > Lepidoptera > Crambidae > Scoparia > Scoparia ambigualis. Next base: position 26,118,532 of record OY992517.1, on the reverse strand, counting down.
CGACCGACTCATTTTTTGCGCTAGTTTCCGCTACAGGTCTGCCCGACTGTGAGCGCCTTGCCCAATAGTGGGCTACGGATGACGTGATTTTTTTGTTGTTTTGTTTGTTTTTTGTTTTGCGGTCGGCTAATGTTACGTACGCGCGTTCAATAGAGACACAGACATACACATACACACACACGCGTTTGCCCACCCGTAGGCCATATACAAGGCGTCCCAACTTAGTTTTGCTCTCTTTATTGTTGCGTTAATTTTAGCCCATTTGCCCTTACCTTAGTAATTAAATACATCCAGCCCAACTATAGAATATATACAGGGTGTTGTTCTTTTTACTGCCTTTAAATTTGTTAATTTTTTTTATTTTTTTTATTTTTTTCTTGTCTCCTTTTATTCATCGCGATGCCGACCAAGTCCCAAGCCGCGATTTTTAGGGAGGCCGCCAAAGCAATACACCAACTCCTAGAGGTGGGGTCACGGATCATTGCTGGCGACACCAAACATTCCATAACGGAATTTAACGTGCGTTTCGCACAGGTACAGGGTATTAAGGAGAAGCTGGATTCAGTATATTACAGCATTCTTGACGAGGAGAACTTAGACGAGGGGGTTGAGAGGACATACACTGAGAACCACACAAAAGCCTCCGGGGCATACCGCGGGATACTTGTGGCTAGGGAGGAAATCTTACCCTCTTCCACGTCGTCCCCAACCCATAACGCTCAGCCCAGTCTCGGCGTCAATACGCCTACAGCCGTCCTCCCCAAGATAGCGCTGCCCAGGTTCAGCTCAAAGGTGGAGGACTGGCCTTCCTTTATTGCACTGTTCAGGAGTTTGACTGACGACATGGCGACCTTGTCGGAAGCAGTCAAGCTCCACTATCTCTTCTCAAGTCTCAGCGGTGAGGCATTAAGCATGGTGTCCCACCTAAAGGTCACCAATGAAAATTTTGCCGTGGCCATGGACATCCTTACCAAGCGGTACGAGAACCACCGGGTTCTCATCGATAGTTTCGTCGACATAATCCTGGGGCTGCCGAGCATCCACACGCGCTCTAACATACGCACACTTTTCCTCACTCCGCTGGTGTCCGCCCAGTGTGCCCTTAGTAATTTGGATCTGCCCATAGGAGACGACTACGTGTTTGTGTCGATAGTGGTGCGAAAGCTTAAGGGTGAGCTCCGCACGTTATTTGAACGCAGACACGGGTCTAGCAGCACCCTGCCCACGTTGAGTGACCTCATCTCCTACCTCGAGGAGCACGCGCGCTTTGTGGAGACAGAGTTCTGCAACATAGCCCAGCCGCAGCCCATTCACGCCCTGCCCGGCCCTTCTCGTAGCCGCGCGCCTCCACAGTTGCCCCATCGCACTTATGCTCAGATGGCTCAGCAACAGCCCGACCATTACCGTGGCCGCTCCTCAGCTCCATCGCCTCACTGCGCCTATGATCAGCCTACTCACCAACCATCACGCCCAGCGCAGCAAATGCGTCACCGCCCATCCACCTCCCCGGCTCGCGGTCAGCCCTTCCCCGTCTACTCGGCCTTCCAGCAAAGCTGCTCCTCATCATCGTCCTCGTCCTCTTCCTCACGCTCGACGTCCTACTGTCCCTATTGTGCCACTAGGGGACATACGCTCATGACGTGCAGATGGTACAATGCCCAGCCAACACAGGGCCGTTGGGACTTTGTACAGGCACGCGAGCGCTGCCAGCGTTGTCTCGGCCGTCACTACGAGAGCGAGTGCAGGTCAAGGGGGGCATGCAAGAACTGTGGGAGTACGAACCACCACACGTCCCTCCATCGACCAGACGGCCCAACGCACTCAGCTCATTCGTCGTCTGTACATGTACCCCCACCACAGCTGACAGAGCACTCGAGGGAGCGTCCCAGACACAGCAGGCGGCACGAACCCGCACAGGCTAAACAGGTGCAACCCAGCTCTGCTCACAGAGCCAGCCCGCCCAGGTCCGGTTCGCCAGGTAGGCCCCGCGAACGCCGCGAGCAATTATGACTCCCAACTATCACAGAGCACCCTAGCGAAGAGGTAAATTTAGCCCATGCCCAGTCAACCCATGCCCACACAGCTGATACATACTCAGCTCATACAATTTCAGCTGATACTCAATCAGCTCACTCACCTTCTGTGCCCACTGGCACACCCATTTTGTTGCCAACCGTCTCACTAAGAGTCGCGGACGTACATGGCCATCTTCACACAGCCAGAGCTTTATTGGACTGTGGCAGTATGCTGACATTAATAACGTCACGCATGGCACGACTTTTGAACCTGCCATCAAAACCCACTTCTTTAAAAATTACAGGAGTTGGGAATCAGCACAAACATGAGTCAAAGGCGGGAATAACAATAGTATGCCGACCTACTCACAATGATACTCCTACAATCACTGCCACAGCTCACATTTTAAAAAACGTCACTGGCTACCTTCCCTTAGAGAAGGTACCAAACATTTCCCACGTACTAGGCCAGCCACCCATGCCATTGGCTGACCAGCTTTACCACACACCAGCCCCGATCGACCTCTTATTGGGGTCGGACGTTCTTGGCCAGATGTTGGACGGGACTAAGGTCTCGTTGGGCCCGGGCAAGCCCATAGCCTTCGGCATGATTTTCGACTTCGCGTTGATAGGACCCATTGAGGACTTGTATGCGCAGCCGGCGCAGCAGGTTAACTCAGCTCACGTCGTCAGCTCACAACCAGACTCAGCTGAATCAGCCCAGGACATACGTCAGAGTCTGGAAAGGTTCTGGGAGTCTGAGGAGCCCCTCCCTCAATCTCACACTCATAATGATCCCCTGGAGGAACAATGCGAGGAAATCTTCCGCTCTACCACTACACGCGATCCCTCAGGCAGATATACGGTCGCTCTGCCCTTTCTAAAGGACGCCCCTCAAATAGGTAAAACTCACCCTATCGCATTACGCAGATTCCTCAATATTGCGAAGAAGCTAATGGCGAACCCGTCTCTGCGTTCTAAATACGTCGACTTCATGGCCGAATACATCGACTTAGGGCACATGGCTCCCTGTCACCCAAATACATTCGCCCATAAACCTCACTTCTACATCCCTCACCATGGAGTATTTAAGTCAGGGTCGGACAAGCTGCGCATTGTTTTTGATGGTAGCTGCAAAAGCTCCAATGGTGTCAGCATAAATGAATGCCTACACACAGGCCCCGCCCTTGAACAGGACATTGTGGACATCATCATGTCCTTCAGAACGCATCCAGTCGTTTTCAGCACTGACATCCAGAGGATGTTCAGAAATGTGCTGGTTGCCCCAGACCAGAGACGGTATCAGCTGATACTATGGCGGTCCTCACCAGATCACCCTCTGCTCACCTACGCCCTCAATACATTCACCTACGGCTTAAGATCAAGCCCATACCATGCAATCCGCACTCTGCTTCAGCTGGCTGATGATGAAGGCCATCGCTACCCTGGAGCCGCTCAGGTTCTTCGCAAGTCTATCTTCGTTGATGACATCTTGTGTGGTCATGACACAGAATGAATCCGTGAACATGAATCCGCCCAGGCACTTCAGGACGAGTTGATAAGTCTGCTAGACCTAGGCGGCTTTCAGCTCAGTAAGTGGACATCTAACTCGCCTAAGCTGCTCGAGAGATTTCCCGACAACCAATGCGACATGCCCAAGGACTTCGACATGAACCCAGAATCCACGTCCATTAAGGTCTTGGGTATACAGTGGAGCCCTCAGTCAGACGAGTTCACCAACCGCATCTCTCTGCCCCCCATCACAAATGTCACAAAGCGGTCTATTTTAAGCACCGTAGCCTTACTTTATGACCCAAACGGCTGGGTTTCTCCCGTTAACTTCCGCGCAAAGCTGCTGCTTCAGCAATTGTGGCTACTGAAGCTGGAATGGGATGAGCCCACTCCCTCTGAAGTACAAACGGAGTGGCACCACATCTCAGAGGATCTGCCGCTGTTGTCTAGCATTCGCTTCCCTCGGCACATTTGTGCAAACAAAGGCTCAGCTGCATACTCGCTTCACGGGTTTGCAGATGCCTCTGAAGCCGGGTTTGCCGCCGTTGTTTACCTCCATGAGCTCGATGCCTCCGGAGATACTTTGGTACACTTGATTGTCGCCAAGTCGCGAGTCGCACCAATCCCCAAGTTAGAGTTGTCGGCCGCCACTCTACTCTCCCAGCTCATGATCCGTGTGTCGGTTCAGTTATCGGCCCATATCAGTATACAACAACACATATGTTGGTCAGACAGTACGATAGTCCTGGCCTGGCTCAATACACCGCCTCACCGTCTTCAACCCTTTGAAGCCAACAGGGTAGTCAAAATCAGCTCAGGCTCACCAGAATGTACCTGGCGACACGTACCTTCCGAGCTCAACCCGGCAGATTGCGCAAGCAGAGGGATGTCTGCGCAATCCCTGTCAACCCACGACTTATGGTGGTCTTCCACGTGGCTTAGACAGCCTTGTGAGTCTTGGCCTGCGATGCCTTTAGCTCTGGGCCATCACGCCCTGCCCGGCCTTAAGCCCAAACACGTCCCGTCACTGGTCACAGTGCCCGGTCTTGACTTTGACCTGCTCACTCGGTTCAGTTCGCTAGACAAGCTCGTCGGAGTGACAGCTTGTCTAAAACGCTTTCTGCACAACTGCAGACACCACCCAGATTCGCGACGCTCAGGCCCCTTGTACGTCAGTGAACGAAGAGATGCCCTACTTTACTGGGTGCGCAGTGTTCAGCACAATGAGTTTGCAGAGGACATCCACCGCCTTCAAACTGGCAAAATCTGCTCCGTCAGACTCCAGCGGCTGTCACCTCTCATTAAAGATGAGCTCCTTAGAGTTGGTGGACGACTGTCCCATGCGTCTATCCGATATGACGCGCAGCATCCGCTCATACTTCCTAGCTCTAGCCCACTTGTAGACCTTATCATTGACCACTACCACAAAATACACTGCCACCCTGGCGCTGACACTTTACACGCTATCCTACGCCAACAATTTTGGATATTGTCCGCGCGCCGTATTATTAGACACCGAGTTTTTAAATGCATTAGATGCTTTCGATGCCGGGCCCAGCCGCAAGCGCCCTTCATGGCCGACCTGCCAGCCGATAGAGTTACGCCTCAGCCAGTATTTAGTCAAGTCACGACCGATTTTGCCGGACCATTCCTCGTTAAATCTAGTACCCTACGTAATGTTAAACTCTTAAAAGCGTACTTTTGTATATTCGTGTGCCTCTCGACTAAGGCGGTTCATTTGAAACCGGTCTCGGACCTCAGCACGGAAGCGTTCCTCGCGGCATTACAGCGTTTTATAGCACGCCGCGGTGCCCCGGTTCTTTTAAAATTTATTCGGTAATTTTAAAAAATCAACTTTGTCAGATAACCTTAAAAATAATAACATTATTAAACTCAATAGTACAGTACAAACTTCATCTACTAAATTAAAGTAATAAAATAAGGCATTTTAATAATTTATGGTATGACTCTAACCTATTTAGATAAAAGTCACAGTTCTAATTTTTTTTTATTTAAAATTAACTTAATTTATTAAGTATACCTATAATGGAACAATCTTAAATAACTGATATTTCACAGAGGAATGTGTATATAAATGTTACAATAATCATTAACACAAATTGTGTATTCGCTGCAAAGAAATATGACTGACTCATGATCATGAGTGACTTTAATACACTAGATACACAATAATTAAAAAAAATGAGGTTGTCTATTTTTACTAAAAAATAATTTGCGAACGGTGTGAAATTACGTAATGCGAAACATTAATATATAAATACACATTAAAACATTCCCGTTCTGCTAAGCACACATATTTAAACGGGATTTAACGCAAAACACGCAGCCCGCCCGGGCCCGGTGCAACTCGGTCGAAACTCCTCGGGTATAAAAGGTATGCGTAGAATGAGTAGTTTTGAGTTAAATCCCGTCTAAATATGTGTGCTTATTAGAACTTATTATTAGAACGTTTTCGTTCACAACGATAAAATAAATATATAGAAAAATGATACACTTAAAAAAGCGGTTTAGTCAGTCTCAGGTCCCGTCTGATACCAGTAGCAGACCGAACCGCTATTTTAAGTGTACAGTCTAGGAATTTAATTTCCAACCCACCTAAGGTTCAAATTCGTATAGCAAATTGTCACATTATTTAACAATTTTCTCGATTGACACTGACACAGTCATGTTCGTAATTAGAAAAGCAAATGATAACTTTTCGCAAAAAGGTTAACTGTAATGTGAAGTGACAAATAGGACGTATTGACTTTTCAATACTATCACTGAAATAGAATTTTCGACTTAAATACATTGCGAATGTCTAACGACATTTCAACGAAATGGGTAGGGAATTAAATTCCTTGAATGTACATACTTTACAACCATGTCGCGTAGCGGTGAAAGAATGGATCTTCCCCGTTTGTACACCTTCCCGTTTCGTAACCCTTATTTAATACCTACACAAAAGTTGCGTTTCGTAACCTTTTTATACTCCATACATTTTGTGGCGTTTGGACAACCATTATAAATAGCCTTCATTTGGTGTCGTTTGGCAAACCTTTTGCCTAAGTAGTACAGTTGGGTTGAAAATATCTAGCGCAACTAAATATTAAAATTTTTAACTAACAGCTTTCTAATCACATCTAAGTCAGCTAGGTGATTTTGTAAAGTCAATCGTATTCATTTGACAGTTCATATTGTATCTTAATAACGTCATTCCATACGAATTGCAGCCGATGGAATACGATATGAACTTTACTGTCAAATGAATACGATTACTTTACGCAATCGCACTCCAGGCATGAGTACTGAATTTAGTGCCGTTTGATTTATTATGTCACGTTGAAGTTTAATGAAATTAATGTTAGCTTACATATTATGACGCTCTTAATTGCAATTTGAATAAAAAAAAATCAATATCAGTCTAATTTTAATGAGGTACACTTTAATCACAGTGTTAGTAATTTGGGTACTACAACCCCCAGCTCTCATCCCTTGGGTGTCGTAAAAGGCGACTAACAGACTATAAAGACTGCACATACATACAGCAGCATAGAACGCTGAGCACATTTGCAGTCGCTATTAAATAGCGAATTTTGGTGAAAAGTGGACAATGGTAGAGGACTGCTTTTGCTATCCTCATTGCCTTGTCTCTGACTAACTCTTCGTGGATAATAGTCGTTATTATATGTGTTTGCGTATGTACGTATGTATGTTATTTTTTTTTTATTTATCATGATGTTAAAGTATATATTTATTTTTATTCAATTAGCTCTTTCTCATCTTCTTCATCGGTTATCGTCAGAGAGAGGATAGAGTTATCGGTATCGTATAGAGTCGGCCATTTTCATGGGATAAGTCCAAATAATAACACCTTCTTGGTATAATTACATTGTCAAAAAGACGTTTTAAATCTACATATTTACATCTGATATTTGCAATTTTCTTGTTTTAAAGTGCAGTCGGGAACATAATCATTACCTTTTCAAATTGTACTTTTGCTTACACTTGGTTTATACATCAATATACTATTGATCATTTGGATTTACGACGTCGACATTGATAATTTACCTTTTAAAAGGCGCAATGACCAAAACTTTGACAACAAGTCATTTTTACTGACTGACTATGACTTAATTATGAATTTCAATTTTTATTTTAAATTGTGAAGAATGATATACTTAGATGGTAATTATTTAATTATCTGTTTTTTGTAATGATTTTTTTTGTGATTTCTATTATGGAAATGTTTTTAGAATAAGATGATTAAATTTTGATTCAATTGGAATTAAAATTGTAAAATTGAATAACAATTCATAATATTACTTAAAAAGAACTAAAATTTTAAATAAAATATATAAACTATCAGGTAATTATTGTAAATAAGTTAAATACAACGCCCACACGCTGGGCGTCACATGTAGGTAGGTACCTACCTTATTTTATGATTTTCAACTTACCACCATGTGACACGCAATGAAGTTTGGAAACTCTCGCTTCTAGTGTTGTCATAAAGTTACTATACCTAGCCGAATATAGTAACTTTATGGGTGTTGTACCACGTTGTACTCTTACGCTTTGCGACAACATCTCCCTTCACGCTTATGAACCTATCGACAATCACGCAGATTCCACGCCGGATGCTAATACCTTGTCCAGAAGGGGCTAATTCGCCGCGAATCGTTTCGCGCGAACTCATACGCGCGTTGGCGAGGTACTGGGCGCGCGTGAGACGCGCGTGCCGTGCGCGAGTCGAAATACTAGGGACCTCTTGTGTGCGTTGCGTCCAGTTTACGCGCGAACGTGATAGCGAGGAGTATGGAGCGGCAAAATTTTTATACGAAATTTTTCCTTCGCTCGCGCGTTAAACGCTTTTTCTGGGCGCAGCAGTCGCGAGACAATTCGCTGCGAATTCGCCCTTTCTGGACAAGGTGGCGTGGCGCAGCGCGGCATTTTGAAGGGAAGTTATTCGAGACAACACTATTATTTTCGCCCGCGAACATGAATGAGTAGAAGTCTCAGACTTGGGTTATTACGCTCCAATGTCAAAATGTACATGTTAGTCATAATGTTCTCGCGACCATAATGTTCCTGTGGCACAAAAGTACACTGCCAAAATGTACAATCGACATAACGTGTAATAGTTAATTTCCCCCGGGAACATGAATGGTTTGTTCTTTTTAGTTATTTTTGAGGTTTTTTAGTTTTTTTGAAACATTTTAATACTTACGTTATTTTAAAAATAATTTTAAACGCTCCTACAATTTAGATACGAATTTATATATTTGTTTAAGTACTATAATAACACTCAAATTGTTGTTTATTGAAATCATATTATCTCATTTCCACAATAAATTGTAAACCTGGTTTGGTTACAGTGATCAATATCGATTGGAGAAACTTGACAGTTGGATAAGTTGATCTGTTGGCGTGAGTACTTACAGCATGATACAGTAACCACCTGAGGTCGCACACGAGTTCGCACAAAGGACAATGCCCATTTAGGACATGTTTGTTTTTGAGAATGTATAAACGGGTGAATTTCAACAAAGTCGTTTTTATATCATTTTGGTTGAATTTTTATTATCTGTTTTTTTCAAAAAACAGCAGGTTTTAATACTTCTTGGTATGTTTTATCTTCAGTAATGCTATGAAAATATCTTAATAAACATAAGAGATTTAAGTGTGTAAAATTTTGGTGCCACCGAAATGAAACAACTGTTCACCGAAATGAAACAACTGGCCACAGAAATGAAATAACAAGCCACCTAAAGAAAGGCTATGTCCACCAATCTTTACTGTCATTTACTCCAAAATGAAAGGATAACCAACCAAAATGATAAAACAATGAACTGAAATGAAACTAATATACACCGAAATTTATAGAACTCATTTAAAATGATATTTTTTATCATTTCGGTGAGTTTTTTGTCATTTCCGTTCACAGTTTCGTACACCGAATCAACCGAAATGAAAACGTAGAAATGTAAAACAAGAGCAAAATGTGCATTTACTAAAATACTATTCATAAAAAGATTGAATGAATACTAGGTACACAAATAACCGTATTACAGTAAGCACCTCACGACTAAATATACTCGTTGATTGGAAGACAAGTTATATCTATACATAGAAATGAAAAGAATTTTGCCACATCACACCAATGTGACATACTTACGTTTTTGGCGGGAACACGGAGCAAGCGGCGCACGTCCTTCCACTATAAGCACTTAGGCGGCACTGGTAGTTAAGGTAAGTTCTAAGCGAGTGAGAGAGAAGCTATGGTTGATTCATGCAAGAATATAATCGATAATCTTAAAGTCACTGATGTGAAAGGACTTTCTGAGACACATGCATTTTTACTTCCCAGTTATTAAATTGGGTAGATAAGATTACAGAATTGGCTTGTGATAATACTTCAACTATTCACGGTTTAAATTAAAGTTTCTAACAACTTAAATAGCCGATAGTTTTTGTTGTACGAGGGAAATTAGACTGAAAAACGTTGTTGGGACAGCTACCGAAATGATAAAATTCTTTAAGGGGCTTCGCAATTTTTTTTTCCTAATTATCTGTAAGTCTGATTTAGAATTATTTACTGCCCCATATAGGTAACTACCTCATCTACCAAAAACAATTACAGAACTGTATAGTAACGTTCTGCACTACCGATTTCATCCATGCCGCGTAAAATTTACTGCTGGGAAATCCACCCAAATATGAATCGTATTAGAATAGAATAGAATAATTTATTAACCATATAACTCGGAACGTTATACAAGGCAAGTCCATGATACATCATCATTACAATACATACATTATATAAAAAAACACAATTAAATTAAATTAAAAATAATAACTACTATGAAATGAATTAAGGAATGAAATTATTAAAATTAGTAGGTAAAATGTCAAATTTAAAGTATTAAAAAAATAACATAAACCAAAATGGATTCTTGATCAGTCATAAAATAAAATTTATTTTTACAGTACAATAATATAACACTTAACATAAAAAATAAAAATTTGGTGGTTTCTATTGCACTTTTAAAAATAATTTAATAAACTAAAATGATAATTATGGAAATCTATATAAAAATTGCTGATATAAGAACGAAGATTCATTAAGACGCATAGCCGTGAACTCGTTAATTGAATAAAATTGGTTTGAAACAAAAAAATGCTTGATCTTATTTTTGAACTGAGTTTAGCTAAGTTCAGTAATTGCTTGTACATAACTATCTTGTTGCATATACCTTGCTTCCTTACCTTTACCAGTCTCGTCCTAGGTTGGTTTAATCTCTCCTTATTACGTAGATTATAGCTGTGTATGTCCATTTTTCTTGACAGTGTCTGTTTCTCCTTGTGTATTTCTACAACGCTACTAAATATATACAATGGTATAACCGTCATAATTTTATTAACTACGAAATATTCTCTAGCCGATGCACGCTTGCGAATTCCGTTCATGATCCTGATTGATCTTGTCTGGCATTTAAGGACTCGATTTATGTCTGAAGCCTTTTCCCAAACTGTCACAGCATAATCTATGAGGGAATGAATGTATGCAAAGTAAACTGAGACTAATGCTTTCTTGTCTATTACAGGTTTAAGTTTAAATAGTGCGTAGTTTGCACTGGCTAATTTTTTACTCAGTTTATCTATGTGAACTGAATGACTGATAGTATGATCAATATTATAGCCCAAAAATGCCTGTAACTGTCAAGTTCCGTTCCAATCGTTTCCTGGCTTGGTAGTGCATAACTATACTTTTATTAGCGTTAAGTATAATGCCGTTTACATGGAACCAATCCTTTAGACTATTTATTGCTTTTTTAGTCTTTTGCTCGAGAATAACTCTACATTTGTCTTTAATTTCTACGTGGGTGTCATCCGCAAACAAACTAACAAATGCCCATTCTGGAAGACAATTCACCAAGTCATTTACATAGATTAAGAAAAGCACAGGACCGAGAATAGAACCTTGAGGTTCTCCTATATTAGTAGCTCCTACAACCGAACTATCACCGTTGACAGCCACAATCTGCGTTCTATTACGTAGGTACGACCTCATCATGTTTAATTCTACTCCCTGGAAACCATAATAGTCCAGTTTCAAAATAAGGATGTCATGGCGGAGGCAGTCAAATGCCTTGGATAAATCACAAAAAATGCTTGCGCATTTCTGTGACTCATCCAAAGATTCTAAAATAAAATAGACCACTTTTCTAATCGCCATTTCCGTTGATCTATTTTTTCGGAATCTAAACTGTTCTGCCGCAAAAAGTTTATTTTCTTCGAAATACTTAACTATGTTATTTTTAATAATAGTCTCTAATATTTTAGACAACGTTGGTAGTATACAAACTGATCTGTAATTACTAAGCTCAAAGAATTCTCCCTTCTTGTGCAAGGGTATTACTTTGCCACTCTTTAAAATATCAGGAAATACTCCCTTCTCCAAACAACCATTAACAACAATCAGTAACAGCTCCATCAAGTTCTGATCCTTCAGTATTAACTCTTTCACAGTTTTAGTATTCATGTTGTAAATATCAACGGTCAATTTAGATTTTAGGTTATTTACTATTGACCATAACTCTTTGTAATCAATAAAAGGAAAGATAATAGATGTTAAGGGTCTATCAGTATTATTTAGATATTCTAAACATCGTTGAGTGTTTGCACCCACATTACTTGTTAATGAATATGCAATTTTACGAAAGAATGTGTTAAACAAGTTTGCTATGTCTTTAGCCTTGGTGATTTTCTCTTCCTTATCATTCTTGATGTACGGGATAGTAGTCTTAGAACTTTGTTTGTTTCCCTTTCCAACCTGTTCCCCCACAATCTTCCAAGTTTCTCTTATTTTATTACTTGAAATACTGGTTCTGTGCGCATATTGATATTTTTTTGCTACAGTCATAACCTTCCTTAAAACTTTTTTATACCTTCTTTTTTTATTCTCGTTTACTAATTCGGTGCATGGTTCTGTAAAAATTCTAATTTTGCTGAATTATTTTTTGATACTTTAATCCCTTTTGTGGACCACTTCTTAACAATTTTATTTGAGTTATGTCGTACTGTTGGAAATGCTACATCATAATAATGCCTAATAGCGTCCAACAAAATACTCATTCCTACATTCGGGTCCTTAGAATCTATGATTTGTGATCTTAAGATAATAAAATCTCTGTTAACCAAGTAATGAAAGTAGTCAAAGTTATTTCTAGTCATTTTTCTTGAATACGTAGTTGTTTTAGATATTTTATCTTTGTTATTATAGAGAATTAGTTTTATAACATTATGATCAGATAGTTTACAGTCTGTTACATATCCTTTACAATTTTTAAAGTTAACAAAAAAGTTGTCAATGCACGTCGCACTTGTACCATGTGTTCGAGTAGGCGTATTGAGTAGTCAATTACAGTGAAAGTTTTCAAGTAAATAAGCAAGTTTATGTATTCTCTTATCAAGTTTAAGTACATTTAAATTAAAATCCCCAGCTATGATAGTAAGTTTACCCTTCCGACATATGACATGTAAAAGTTTACTCAGAACATCAAAAAATAGAGAAAGATCTTTATCAGGCCTATACAAAGATACAACAACTAATGTTGAGGCTCTCAATTCAATAGCTGCCAATTCACAATTCATTTCAAAAGATAATTTATTGAGGTCTTTGCGAAACTTGTATTGTAATCCATTTTTAACAAATATAGCTGCACCACCGTGATCAAAAAAATTTCTGTTAAAACACGTGGCGAGTTCATAGTTATCTAATTTCATAGCTGATACTTGATGATCTTTGGCGCATGTCTCTGTAAGTTATAATATATCACATTTTTCTTTTTTTACATACACACACACACACAGTACATGCTCAATTTCTAAGTACTTGTTATGGATGCTTTGAACATTAGCATGAAGTATTATTTTATAGTTGGTATCCGTTTCACCTCTGGAAAATTTTCGTTATTGCTTTGTAGCTTCCTCATTTCCGTAAAACATTTTATAAATTGCAGAGCTGAGGACGATTGGTACTCATTATTTATACATATTATTATCGCTTCTGTTATAAAAAATCTTAGCTTTATTTAAATTTGTTTTGTTTAAGTTCATGCTTGTCATGTTTATATCCAAATATTTAACTTCGTATGATATGCTGGCTATATGTACGATTTTAGTATTTATTTTGTGAATTTCGTTATCCTGAATACCATTAAAGCAAATTCCACTAATTATCAATTTGTATTTTCTTTAGGGATTTTGTATTATGCCATCTAACATTTTTATATAATTTCTGTTTTCGCTATCTGTTCCTTTAATATTAATCTTGCTGATTAGATATATGTCGTTCTTGTCTAATGTTTTAGTTTTTTCTTCAAAATTTTCTAAGATTGCAGTATAGTGTGCTCCTGGTCTGCAATAGTTTATAAATTTGGTTTTTTCGGTTCTATTTATTATTGCTGTGGCTAGTCCTCTTCCGATTTCGTCAGAAAATCTTACAGTATGTTTATAATTTCTTTTTGTAGTATTTATATCAGTCTTATGAGTAACTCCGTTTTTTAAGTTTTGTCTACCAATTGAAGAGTATTCCAATTTTCCAATTCAAGAATATTAAGTTTAAGCTTTTTCTCTTCGTTTAGTAGTTTATTTATTTTGTTTTGCAACACTTTTACTCTTTTTAAAAGTTTTTTTTATTTTTGATCTGCCACGCTTGTTCTTATTGGTAAATAATCCTGCTCTAAGTCTATTTGCATGTTGTATACATTTTTGACTACCATTTCCTTTATCTTTTTCCTCCTTGCTCGCCATCGCATTCTTTTCCTTCTCTTCATCCAGCTATAATGTCAATTGATCAATTTTCTTATTAAGTTCGAATATTATCTAAAATTGTGTCTTAAGTGGAACTATATTTTCAGACGTCGAACAAGTGTTATCTCTATTTTCAGGTGTCATTGTTCTTGGTATTTTTCTTTTTCTTTTTGAAGCAGGACTGGCATACTCAATTTTTTTATAAAGTTCGATCAGTTTGTATGACTTTTCCAAGTCTTTTTTAAGAATCTCGTTTTCGGTTAGCAAATTATCTACCTCGTTATTTGCTGAAAGCAATTCATTTTTTAAGGTTGCAAGTTTTTGCTGTAGTTCTATGTGTGACCCGCTATGATCAAGGGATATTTAAGAATGACATACTCTTGTTGATTCGAATACAGATGAATCTGTTAGATTTCCCAATGAGCTAGCTCGTTGTCGTTGGTGAAAGCGGAAAGTGACATTGTCCACTTCCATATTTTCCATTTCGAACTTGTATGCCATTTTAACATATGAATATAAAAAATAAAAAAGTAAGTAAGTAAGCAAAAGTTTCAAGCAATTTTACCATAATCGGATCAAAAACAAAATTTTGCAAGGCACTACAATATACAAGAAAAGCAAAGTTTATCACAAAATAAAATGCCACAAAATAAATCATAGGCAAAAAAAATTAAGATGTCGCAAAATATGAGATTAGAAAGCAAAAACAAATGCAATTTCCCTCACTAAATCTATGCATAATAACACAATTTATCTAAGCACACGTCACAGTCACAGTAGGTTAATAAAAGGAGCACCAATCAAAATATTAAAAGCTTAAAAGAACACAAACAAAGTAATAATTAATCAAATTGTCAAAATCATAATATTAATGCATCAAAAACATGCTAAACAAACACTAGTGTGGTAAAATATTCAGTTTGGTTAAAATAAATAAAGTCACTAATTAATACAAAATAATAAAATATCGGCCAATTAATTATTAAATAATTTAGGCATTATAGCAAGATTATAATGAAAAGCCATAAAAGCATTAGTCAGTATTCATAAAAAAACAATAAATAATCAAATTGTCAAAATCATACCAATACATCAAAAAAAGCATGCTAAACAAATAGTAGTAAGGTAAAATAATCAGTTTAGTTAAAAATAAATAAAGCCAGTAAATACAAAATAATAATAAAAAATAACAGTCATAGGCGTTAAAGCAAGGTTATGATGAATAGCCATAAAAGCATTAGTCAGTACATAAAAAACACAAACATTTTTACAATACAGACTAAAGATGGGACATCTATTGGAAATATATTTGAAACGAAAAAATAAAAATCTAAAAAACAATAAAAAAATGCAAAAAAGTGCAAATAATTCAAAGCAATTCAATCAAATTTCATAAAAACAAAAACTATTAAAAAATTTACACACAAAGACATCTATGACAATTTCACCGCGTTGAATTTGAACCGTAGACTGCCGACTTCTTCGCTCTCAGTAGCAACGAGTTACTCCGCTAATCCACGTAGACTGTTAGCAATGTGGTCGAAATTGTCAATCAAGTTGTGACTTACTTATATTCAAGTAAAATTTTAAACACTTAAAAAAGACGACAACCTCAGGCGGGAATCGAACCACGCACCTTCCGCATTCCGGGCGGCTGCCTTAACCACTTGGCTACCGAGGTCTGGCTTTCAACCGTCGAAATTTGTCAGTGCTTGATGCTTATGTTTTAAGTCAACATTGCTTCATCAAATCTTAGAAGTTTTCACCTCTGAGATCCGAAAGAAATATTTTTACAAATATTTAAACATTCGGTTAAGATGAAGCTGCGTTTATAGATTAATGTTTTTATATTTTAGCGTTTTATTAACGCTTAAATATACTTAAGAAAAATTTTAAACACTGAAAAAGACGACAACCTCAGGCGGGAATCGAACCACGCACCTTCCGCATTCCGGGCGGCTGCCTTAACCACTTGGTTACCGAGGTCTGGCTTTCAACCGTCGAAATTTGTCAGTGCTTGATGCTTATGTTTTAAGTCAACATTGCTTCATCAAATCTTAGAAGTTTTCACCTCTGAGTTTTAAACAAACTAAACTTCTAAAACATTAATCTATAAACGCAGCTTCATCTTAACCGAATGTTTAAATATTTGTAAAAATATTTCTTTCGGATCTCAGAGGTGAAAACTTCTAAGATTTGATGAAGCAATGTTGACTAAAAAACATAAGCATCAAGCACTGACAAATTTCGACGGTTGAAAGCCAGACCTCGGTAGCCAAGTGGTTAAGGCAGCCGCCCGGAATGCGGAAGGTGCGTGGTTCGATTCCCGCCTGAGGTTGTCGTCTTTTTCAGTGTTTAAAATTTTACTTAAGTATATTTAAGCGTTAATAAAACGCTAAAATATATAAAAAACAATATATAAACGCAGCTTCATCTTAGGAAGGTGCGTGGTTCGATTCCCGCCTGAGGTTGTCGTCTTTTTTCAGTGTTTAAAATTTTACTTAAGTATATTTAAGCGTTAATAAAACGCTAAAATATATAAAAAACAATATATAAACGCAGCTTCATCTTAACCGAATGTTTAAATATTTGTAAAAATATTTCTTTCGGATCTCAGAGGTGAAAACTTCTAAGATTTGATGAAGCAATGTTGACTTAAAACATAAGCATCAAGCACTGACAAATTTCGACGGTTGAAAGCCAGACCTCGGTAGCCAAGTGGTTAAGGCAGCCGCCCGGAATGCGGAAGGTGCGTGGTTCGATTCCCGCCTGAGGTTGTCGTCTTTTTTCAGTGTTTAAAATTTTACTTAAGTATATTTAAGCGTTAATAAAACGCTAAAATATAAAAACATTAATCTTTAAACGCAGCTTCATCTTAACCGAATGTTTAAATATTTGTAAAAATATTTCTTTCGGATCTCAGAGGTGAAAACTTCTAAGATTTGATGAAGCAATGTTGACTTAAAACATAAGCATCAAGCACTGACAAATTTCGACGGTTGAAAGCCAGACCTCGGTAGCCAAGTGGTTAAGGCAGCCGCCCGGAATGCGGAAGGTGCGTGGTTCGATTCCCGCCTGAGGTTGTCGTCTTTTTTCAGTGTTTAAAATTTTACTTAAGTATATTTAAGCGTTAATAAAACGCTAAAATATAAAAACATTAATTTACTTATATTCAATTACATTCGACGAGATGGTAGATGAGAAAGCACAAATTCAAGTCACACGAAGGTAGACAACATAACGCAAGCACTTGCTGATTTTAAAGATTTATGTTATTTCACTGTTTGTTTATACAGACTGCATGTAGGCTTCCCCGTGTGTCGTCACCAATACTTGAAGTGTTGCTTTGTATGGGATAGCTACGATCCTGCTTTGTATTTCGATGATAAATATTCGAGATGGTTGTAAATATTTAACACTTATTTGTTTGTGAATAACCAAAATGTAAGCTTATACAACACTTTCACTTAAGAACTGAAACGTTGTCGATACATTGCAAACATTTTCACTGTTCATAAAGCACTTTTGAATTTTTGTCGCAAATTTAAACACGGAGCTATTCTTGCTCCTTCTGTGACAGCTGTCAGTTTTTGTTTCTGAGAGAGAGATTAACACAAATAACTCAAAATTTACTTAATCTAACCATGCTATCATATGTTCCCTTTAAAGTCAGGAAAAAATACAATAGTAACTTAGTTTTTTTTCGTACAGCAGTAACCAATTTAAGGTTTTTGAACGCACTCTGCCACTCAAAGCGTTTCGTGCCGCCTTTTAACTGTTATTTTTTTTATTCTTTGTAAAAGAAGGAGGCAAACGAGCACGCGGGTCACCTGATGGAGAGTAATCACCGCCGCCCATGGAACACAACGCAACGCCAGAAGAATCGCAGACGCGTTGCCGGCCTTTAAGGAAGGAATAGGTTAAAGGAAGAAAAAGGAATTGTGAGAGGGGGAAGGGCCTCCGGAACTATTACTCGCCGGACGAAACACAGCACCAAGTGGCATTATTTCACGCCGAATATTGTTTAATATATTGATTAATTTAATGTTTATAAAACAATATTCTAGTTCTCTTTTTAAAAATCGTTATATGGCTTATTGCCATACACTTAACGATTTGTGAATAAATATTAACACTATAATAAATCATTACGAATTGATTGAACGGGTATACTAAGCAAGGGTAAAACGAAACGTATTTTCGACTTGTAAGTTGTCAGCTATTTCTGTCACTATTGTCCGTGGTTGTCCGATTCATTATTTTTAGTTTAATGAAACTCATGTATAGTCTTGATTATTGGCTTCTTTAGTAACAAATATGTGTAGTGGATGATTAATTGAAACCAAAAAGATATAAAACGTGTTTAGCTTTGATTATATATATGTAACCGAAAAACTTCAAAAAGAAAATGAGTAACCACAAACTTTTAATTGTTATGTTTAAACTTTCTCTCACATAACTCTAGCTTTTAATAATAAATAAAATCTGACTTGAGACCAAAAAATAGTAATGGTATAGATTACACTTTGCTATTATGATCATTTTATACAAACTAACTCATTGTCAGGTTATCAAACGTATGGGCAGTAGGCATCGTACATTTAAAAATTCCGTCCTCTTTCCTTGATTCAAATTACTTATAAAAAATATAATTAAATTTTATGACGACGTTTCAGAATTTGTACAAAGATCCCAAAATAACTTCACATATTTCAAAATAGGAATACCGCTATGCCATTCTAACCAGGACGATTCTTCATTTAGATCGCTAAACTTTGGTATCACACTTGCAACCAGAGGAGAAATAAATTCTAACAATGCCTCTGGGCTCAGATATGCATTAGACAAAAGCAGTTTGCTACTTAGAAAATGTGGCAAGATCAAATTTTCTAAACGTTCGTTACCATGGTTGACTCCTGCCACACATGCTCTTAATCTTTGCATAAAAATATCATTAGACGTTGCCCATGCTTGTAACATAACAAAACTGTCGGAAATGAATCTTAAAAATTCCTCTAAATTCTCAGAATTCAAACCAAACTCAATACATGTAAGAAAATAATCTTCAATGTTGCACAATCTTTCTTCGACAACGACATTGAGCGATGTCTTGTGCACCTGCAATAAATTATTGAATCCCTGTGGTGTGACTCGATTTTCTCTTCCTTGTTTCAATAATAATTCAAATACAATACTTTTACACGTTTCAGTTCTTATCAAGTCAAAGAATTTTTCATCGTTGTTGAGTTTGTGGTCAAAAAACGTTTTAGCACCACCAACATTCTCAAAAAGAACGATAGTTATAATGAAATCCCAGATAGTTTTGAGTTTTTCATCTATTTCCTCATTAATGGTTCGCTCGACCAAATCACAAATATATTCAATGGCATAATATTCAGCGAACACCAAATGAATAAATCGAGGAATATTATCTACGACTTTGTCAACAATGCCAGTTTTCTCTTCCCCGCCATCTACTCTTTTAATTACATGGTTTATTTCAGTCAATTCATTTTCTGATAGCAGTTTAAGCAAATCAGCGCTATCAAATATAGCAAACAAAGCCATTTTTTTATGTTTATCAACAAAATCCTGTAAATCTTTTTGGTATTCATTATAAGGATTACTAATATCTAACTTTCTTTTTTCTTCATAATAAATTTCTCTAAACTTTTTATCTAAGAAGCTCTCAAAAAGCCTGAACGATTTTATGTTTACGTCCCATTTACTATCCATTTCGCTTTTTACTTGATCGTGAAAATATTCAGCTGCAATATACAAATAAAGTGGTATACCTGATATCGAATTTGATTGAATAAAGTTCATACGGTTTTCAAAACGTTCACCATAACTTTCTAACGCAGTGTTTAAGGCAGCATTTATCTCATCCATTTGAAGTTCAGTCTTAAAATACTCTACTGCTGTAAGATACACTGCATATAACGGAACATCTAAAGCCTTTTTGTTGACATGTGTCCTTTCGTCTGACAGAATAACGGAAACATAGCTAAATAGTTCCTTAATACGAGTATTAGCGACATCCTCTTTCTCAAAGTCAGACATCTTGAAATGTATTCTAAAGTAATTAAGTAAATACATTAATTGCTGGTTTCTTGATAGAGGAATCATTGTGTAAGCTGATTTATCCAACTCTCGCTCAAGATTGTTTTTGACGTTATTATAGGAACGAGTAGTTATCCATATTTGAAACTGATTATTATCATTAACTTTACTATCACAAGACGCTGAAGTCTGTGTTAAAAATGAAGTACTTGTTGAGGGTGCAAGCATTTTACAATTTGATTGACCCCAGCTATCAGTCAATAGCTTTAATAAACGAACTAATTCCTTTTCATATAACGGACAAATTTCATCATAGCCATCAAACACAAATTTCATGTATTTATGATTATAATAATGAGCAAACAAATTTAGTTCTAGAGCTGCGACACTAGCTTGATTTATGTTTTTTATTGCAATATAGTCACCATCTGTTAAAATCTTAAAAGCTGTACTTTTTATTTGTTTCCTTTTAACATTTTGTGGTGTCGTTTCTGTAGGCAAACTTTTGATTGCAGCTTTACATAAAAAACGAATAGCTTCGTTCAAATCAAATTCTACATTTTTAAACTTCATAAATTCACTCGAGTAGTCAATTAAGTTTATGTTCACAATCCAAGGACTCCTATTGAAATTTGCTTCATCATAATCTTTTGTGTTAATTGAGAGCTGACTTAGTAACGTAGATTTACCCATACCAGGTTCGGCAACAACAATCACCACACTGTCGTTAACATCATTCAGGTTATTTATAGAATACTCTTCACCACGATATAAATTTCGGTGAACGTAGTATTCTTTCACCTCTTCGAATCTTGGATGGACGATCGGTTTACCGATCTCTACATTCTCCCCGTTAATTAACTTTAACAGGATGTCTGATGTTATCAAGTGTTTTGATTCTTCGTCTAAGATTTTATCAAGGGAGGTGTTTCTACCTTGAAATGATACGCACCATTGGTTCAAAATGCTATTATTGTTATAAACATCAATTAGATTAAGCTTCTCATCAGTCTTTGAAGTACTCTCATCAATTTGATAATCTATGTCTGAGTCCTTTTCATACACAAGAATGATTTTTTTACCTGAATTTCTTATTTTATTTAAAGTTTCTGACAGCTCTTTCTCGTAGTCTTTTTTTTTTTAATGATAATAAAAACATTTAATTTTGAACTTTCCAATTCAGACTGCATTTGTTCGTAATATTTTGCTTTCATAATAAACTCTAAAACCAGAAAAACAAAGTCATTGAAAACACTTTTCTCGAAATATTGATTAATTTTAATCATTGTTAGGAAACTTGCTTGTGTTGCTATTTTCCAGACCATCTTGTGTGTCTCATTTAAAAATTCGTTCAAGCCTAGACTTGTAATAGCTTCTTCAGTAAAATTTATTAAGATGTTTTTTAGATTTTTAGTATAAAAGTCATGAAGAATCGTAAAACAGGACTTTCCAAAGCGTAATTCTTTGCAGTTTCGTAAAATTTACAGTGACGGTTTAAGTAAATGCCTTTTGTATTCATCCACCACTTGTGCACTTCGTCATGAAATTTGGAAAATGTAGCATCTGAGTGTATTCTAAGTAGTGCTGATTCCTTTTGTGAATCTAGTTTAATCTTTAATTTTAAAATATCTTCTACTTCTTTTTGGTTTGATTGATTGGTGAAGTAACACAATTTGTTTAAATATTCTTGAGCTAATAGTTTATCTTATAAATCACCCATGAAAGAAAATCTTGTGTAATCATTAAGTTGAATATGGAACCTATAACTGTATATATCATAGATATTTTCTGTTTTATTTTTTAATTCAACAAGAAGTTTTTCAGCATTTGTTTGCAATCCAGATTGAGTGGACGGTTTGATGTTTACATTGAATTTTATCTTCTTAGTACATTCATCAAGTATTAGTAAGTTTCCTAGTAGACTTTCAATGCCTTCATCTATTCCTATAAATTCTTGTTGAATGTTGTTAGTTTCGTAAAAATTCTCATCAATTATTATTTCTTCTGTTTCTTTGTACTTTTCAAATAATTCTACAAATTTTGAAGCTAACCATTTGATACTTTCCTTTTCAGTTACAACAAAATCAATATTTCCGAATGTGTAAGGTAATTTAAAAGTATACGATTCACTTTGGTATTCGCACTTTTTTATATTAGATATGTTAACAAAAATCTTGTTTTTTAGTATCGTCAGTAGTTTATCACTTGTATTTAAAAACGTCATTCGGAAATTGCTATCACGATATTTGGTATTAGTTTCAACATCAAATTTTTCAGCACACACATTCACAACGGATTGGGCTATAACCAAGTGAAATTTTTTTATTAGTGGATTTTGCATCATCGTGCTATAATTTAAATCGTTATTTTCTAACAGTGTTTTCTTTAACTCTTCACCGAGAGAATCAATTTCGTTTTCAATATATGGCTCCATCAATAAATTAATATCATTAATTTGGAAAATATCATCATTGTCACCTCCCGTACTACTACTACTAGTACTACTAGTAAACGTCCGCACCGTGTTGCAAAGCAACTTGTCATTTTTGTATTTTTTAGGTATTTTATTTTTTAATGGTGTCAATAATATCAAAAAGCAGTCTACATTGGTAAAACTATCCTGAAACATTACATCCACTTTGCTTTTCCCAATTTGGTTTTTCCTAACCTTGTTTTTTTCGAACATTTGACGTATTTGTAAATAACTCTTATAATATTTGACAAGGGAGAAATCAGAATTTCTTTCTTGTAATTCTTTAATGGAAAGTTTTGCTTTATCAGTGTTCTCTTTATGTTTAGCTTGTATGAATAGTATTTTTGGTCTCTCATCACCATGCATTTGAAGTTTTATACAAATATCGTCTAATGCTCCTATTCCCTGAATATTTGTACCTATATAAAAATGTACGATATTATTATTAGTCAAAAGCCTAAACAAAAATAAACTGATTAACTTGGTCTCGAATAGTTGTCCGCCGATCCCAGTTGTTCCAGGTCTTTTCACATATGATAAGTCTTGTTCATCATTATCGATAGGTTCGAGCTGATCATGATGTTTTTGTACGGTCGTGCTCTTGAAATGAACTTCAAGAGTTTCAATTATTGCTTCTGCGTCCGGTGTTTTGGAAAGAGATTTAGCTACATCAATCGGTGTAGAGCCACTTCTGTTTCTAATCTTTGCGTCTGCTCCATTATCTAATAATGTATGGACAATATGCAACTCCAAATTTTTTACAGCTTTGTGTAAAGGGGTATTATCATTATCGTTGCCATCCAATGCGTTGACATCTGCACCTGTTTCTATTAGGATTTTTATTTCCTTACACTTTTCTTCAGATGTTTTATTTTTATTGTGTATCACTAGACACATCTTCAAATTCTTCCAATAACGAGAATCCATCGGCGGAATTTTTTGTCACTATACTTTAGCAAATCTGTGCGTATTTGCCCTAAAACAAAAAAATATATAATTTAAATAAAAAAAATCTATAATCTTAGGCCTAGATCTCCTGGTTTAGAGGACTAAATAATAATAATAAAATGTTTAAATTTAATTTATTCTAATACTTAGGTAGAACTTTAGTTTTAAAACCATACTAACGGGACTTAACACGATTAATTTTTGTAAGTAAGTACAAGTGGTCACAAGCTTCAGTTCGCTTGTGACCCAGGCCGCAGCATCGCGGCCGAAACGTCAAGCAGTACCTAAGTAGATATGTACTTACTTACAAAAATTAATCGTGTTAAGTCCCGTTCAAATAGTTTTAATGCAATGCAACGCAATAGTTTAAAGTCTTAACTCTAGTTTTATGATCGAAATTTACAATTTATATGAGTATAATTTAGTGAATAAGGTATAAAAGCTAAAACTACAGGAATGTAAACTGTCCCATTGCAAGGCAAAGGCGTCCATTTAAAATCAAATCATCACTACAATAGAAGGGATTGGCTTAATAACGACGCTTGCTTAATGTGGGTTGGTGACCACAAACCTGGGCTATGCATCAATAAAGTCAAAAACACTTTTGACTTTATTGATGCATACCGGGACCTCCTCATATCGAGCCGAGCGCTTGATCACTCGCCCACCCAGGCGTTACAAACCAAATAAATTAAGTATCAAAACGGGAAGTCTACGATCAATACCCATAAATACATATATTATACATACCTACATATAATCACGACTGTTATCAGTGATAACCGAAGGGTTAGTCAGAGCACATGAGTAACTACCATACAGAGTGCAAGCTCTCTAACAACGCGCAAAATTCATACCTATTCTGATAGGGCTGACACCCGTTGCACGTTTAAAAAATTAGGGAGGAAAAATAAAATAAGGTAAGTAGGTAGAGGTACATGATAAAACGTGTAACGTGTAAACGTGTATAATAACGGGCTAGCGCGTTCGGCTTGCGATCTTGCTCGCTAAGCCACTTTCTCAATGCCGGGTCGTGACCAAATTAAAAACATCTCGAGCTCCTCCGTGCTTCGGAAGGCACGTTAAGCCGTTGGACCCGGTTGTAGTCGTAAGATGACAGTCGTTAAAACCCACCAACCCGCATTGGGCCAGCGTGGTGGGTTATGGCCCAATATACCCACGTGCTATTGTCCACGTAGGAGGCCTGTGCCCAGTAGTGGGACGTTAATAGGCTGATGATGATGATGAAATTTTGAGGGATCATCTCCCATTCCTCTTCTATGGCAGTTTTCAACTCCTGCATCGTCTGGGCAACTGGCTGACGAGCCCTAACACGTATTTTTAGCTCGTCCCACATGTGCTCAATCGGGTTCATGTCTGGGCTTCTGACTGGCCAGTCCATAACTGTGATGTTCACATCCCAAAGATATTCCCTGACGATGCCGGCCGTATGGGCTCTTGCATTATCATGCATAAAAAGGAAATTTGGGCCCACATGGTCCACGTATGGCATCACGTAAGGTTCTAAGCACTCACGAATGTACCTTTCAGCATTTAATGTTAGCAGCCGTGGTCCCGTAATAACCTCAAGTTGAGTTTTGCCGCTCGCGGATATACCGCCCCAGACAGTCCATGAGCCACCGCCACAAGCAACCCTCTCTTCAAAGCAGCATTGTGCAAAACGCTCTCCCTTACGTCGGTAGACCTTCTTCCTTCCATCATTGCCATGTAACGCAATTTTAGACTCATCAGAAAAGAGTACACGGCTCCAATGCTGCTGGGTCAAATTTAAATGAGTGCGTGCGAAAAGAAGACGCGCTGTTCGGTGGGCTCGCGTTAGTTTGGGGCCATTAGCTGGCTTGTGTGGTACGATATTGCGTTCTTTTAACCTTCTCCGAACAGTTCGAGCGCTCACAGATACTCTGTGGAAGTTGCGAAGTTGGTTTTGTATCTCAATGGAGGTAAGGTGACAATTTCTTAAGCTGGTTGTCACGATGAATCGATCCTGCCTTTCAGTTGTGACCCGAGATCGTGGCCTTCCTTGGCGGCGAACAAAGCCGCCAGTCTCTAGGTACCTCCGATAAACATTTCGGACCACAGATCGACTTAAATTAAGTTGAGCACTGTTCACATTTCTTTAGCTGTGTCCGGCCTGGATAAGTGCCACAGCTTGGGCGGCGACTTCAGGCGAAGTATCCATAGATTATTTATAGAACCTCACCTTAATGTTAAGAATAAGTAATGTTTGTTGCAAAACCAAAGAGAAAAATCACACTTTCAAGAATGAAATCCAAGTAAACCAATAAAATCAAGTTTTCATAATATTCGATTGTTTGATATCAACGAACAGGCTCCGAATTGTCTTTTGTTTCTTTAAATTCTGTGTTCGAAATTTAAAAAAAGACTATTGAATAAAATTATGAATGTGCCTGGTTCAAAACTGTATAAAAACTTTTTGCTCGACCTAATATAAATTTTTAGCTAGGACTAAACGAAACTGAAAATGCAAGGTGCGCCAATAGATGTGTCCAGAAGTGTATAAATAATTAACCGTGTCGCGTAGCGGTGAAAGAATATACTACCACCCCCTCTCTTCCCTTGGGTGTCGTGAAAGGTGACTAACGGACTGAATACTGCAATTACATCCAACAGCTTAGAGCGGCGATGGGCTCACCACCTGTCACGCTGAGCACATGTGCAGTCGCAATTTGGTGAAATGTGGACTATGGTAAAGGACTGCCTTTGCTGTCCTCATTGCCTAGTCTCTGACTAATTATTAATATAATTTTATGTTTCTTAATTTTATGTTGGTTTTTTTAATGTGATTTCTTTTTGTAATTCTTTGTAGTTCTGATTGTTGGACTGGACACGTTTTTCATCTGTTCATCTCACTGAACGTGTAGGTATACAGAATTTATTCTCGTATTCCAAACTACCACCACTCACTACCCATCAAAAACGGTATATCCATTAAGACGAATCAAACTCGACGAGGTTGTGTGCTTACGACGAGGTTGTGTGCTTAATTACTGAGTTCCTATGGCCACCTTCTAGCTCCATCATCAAACCCTGGTTACCATATAGCACCTAAGAACTCGTTAAGATGAATCAAACGAGCCCATACTCGATGGGGTTATGTCGTTTAATTACTGAGTTCCTATAGCCACCTTCCAGCTCCATTATCGGACCCTGGTTACCATCTAGCCCCAAAGTACTCCTCAAGACGAATCAAACGAGCCCATAGTCGATGGGGTTATGTCGTTCAATTACTGAGTTCCTATGGCTTTCTTCCAGCTCCATCATCAGACCCTGGTTACCATCTAGCACCAAAGTACTTGTCAAGACGAATCAAACGTGCTGAGACTCGATGGGGTTGCGTCGTTTCCTTACTGAGTTCCTATGACCACCTTCATCGTCAGACCCTGGTTACCATTGAAAGACAAACTACTCGTCAAGATGATTCAAAAGAGCCCAAGCTCGATGAGGTTGTGTCGTTTCATTGCAAAGTTTCTATGGCCTACCTTCTAGCTCCATCATCAGATCAGCACCATGTCATCATAATATTGCATTGTCACGCGATTAACTCATGTATGCAAAATTTCAGCTCAATTTGTTGAAGATATCTGCTTCAAAATTGAGTTGCTAAATTCCACCCGAATAAAAGATAAGTTACATTACATACATTGCAAGTTAAATAAAAGCTTGTAATAAATAACTCTTCGGGGATAAAGGTCGTGAATGTGTGTATGTATTGTATATAAATATTTAAAACACTGAAATGGTAAAATACCAAATTCGTCAACAAAATCCTTACAAAATCACTCGAATAACTGAATCCGCGCGAACGTGCGGCCCTGTTAGTCATACCACAACTGAACCGGCGCAAACCAGTTTTTACCACGGCGGCGCGTCGGTGAACCTGTCGGTGAGAGGTCACGCACACATCGCCGCGCTTATGTATGAGTACACCTACAGTACAGCGGGCCGCTTACAGGTAGC
Source organism: Scoparia ambigualis (assembly GCA_963921215.1). NCBI lineage: Eukaryota > Metazoa > Arthropoda > Insecta > Lepidoptera > Crambidae > Scoparia > Scoparia ambigualis. The sequence goes on along the minus strand of OY992517.1, from coordinate 26,090,704 downwards.
TTGCATTCTGTAGGGTATTTATTCATGTGGTCAGAGTCTAGGCAATGGGAACCGCAGAAGCAGTCCTCTGCCATTGTCCCATAAATGAATACATCATAATCATACTAGCAAAACGAATTAAACTCTGGGCATGGTCGCTGTGTCGACACCTCTTAGTTTTTTAGCTTCACACACTTTATGTAACTATTACAATGTGCGAAGTTTACACGACCGTTTGTTGTCAAATGGTGCATGTTCTTCAAAGTAATAAAAGATTTTGTTAGGGTTCAAAATCTTAATTTAAAACCGTCCCCGCCTGAGCACATATTGTGCAGTCACTATTTTGTGAAAAGTGGGTTATGGCAGAGGACTGCTTTTGCTGTCCTCGTTGCCTAGTCTCTGACTAACTCTTCGGGGATAATAGCTACTTACTAAAAGTTATTCTGTGATAATAGTCGTGATTATTTATGTATGTATGTTACAAATACAATGCATTTTCAAACTTTCTGTAGTGGACTTTATTTAAAACGTTATAACTTAGCTACATACATTTTATATGTTTTCTACAATCGATGTGTGTATTTACTTTGGCATGCAGTGTTTTATTAAAATTAGCTCATTAGTTTTAATAAACTTAAAAGTTTGTATGGAAAACTGAAATGCGTAAACTCTCTAAAGTAACCAAAAGAAAACATTCACGTAATTATAATTTTGTTATTTTAACTCCACATAAGAATGCTTAGGTTATTTCTTTTAGGAAGTGTTTACAGTGCCACAAGCGGCACTGTATCTCAATCGGCTCGGGAACCGTAAGTTTTGCGGTATGATAGTGACGCTGTCTAATCTGCCGTAAAGTTTTTTATTGGAAGTGTATACAGTGCCACAAGCGGCATTCTATCTCAATCGGTTCGGGAACCGTAAGTTTTGCGGTTAATAGTGACGCGCGCCGCCTGATCTGTCGTATAGTTTATTATTAGACAACAGAAATACTAGCTGGCCTACTCCTGTAGGTCACGTGATAGGTTAGAAATTTAAGACAATCAATTTAAGACAAATTTAAAAAAAAAATATCTTAAATTGCCTGGGTCAATCCTGGGACACTTGATGCCACGGCATCATGACTCAATAAGAAACCACTGTTTTGTTATAAAGCAAATACGTGATAAAATGCAAATACGTGCTAATAGGGGAAACGTATCGATTCCTCAGAACTGGCAGTCAATGTTTTCCTTTGTTCTATAACACTATAAAAACACTGTTTTTCCCCAAATAAAGTTACTTAAGAACCAACCTACGTTGTATCATTTCGTCTCCCGACTTCCCACATCACATTATATTAAATTAGCACTTATAAGTTTACTTAACTTATGTAGTATTGAAGCATAACAATTGCAGCCAAAATTTTACAGAATAAATTGCATAAACATTTATTTCAAACTGAAAAATGGGGTGATTTGACAAGCTTTTTACATGTCACACGCGCGGCGCTCGATGTGTTATTGTGTATTATATTTTTTACATTTATAAGGCCAATGCGTGCTGCAACGCAGCGTGACTCTACCACTCAGAAAACCTACAATGTCGGCCTCAACCACTTGCGACGATACTTGCGTGGTTGTCTGCACGTTTTGTGCGAGAGAGAGACAGACTTGCTCGGTTCGGCAAACTGTTCTCGCCAGTATGTTCAAAGTTGTTCGTTGGCAAAATATTCACATCCTCGCCAGTAGGTTCGCCGGAAAATTAGATATTCCCACCGGTCCGCTATCAAGAAAAAGGCTCCTGTTTTTTTGAGTATTTATTTATTTATTTAGTAGGTACACAAAACAGATAGAAATTATAATACCAAAAAAACATGATAAATTGTATAAGATCAAATAAGACTGCGTTAATTAATTCTTTGTTGAATACGAAAAGAGTGCCTCTATCAAATCATGTATTCATTGTTTTAATATAATCAAAAACCTTGTGTCTGTCTGGCGTTCAATAAAATGTCACGCGGTGAGCAAATGTTGAATCGCGCGAAGAAATTGTGTTTACCTACTTCATTGAATTGTGGTAAGTAGTGATGGGCAGTTGATAAATATCCAAAGAGTAAATACTCGGATATTTATCGAAAATGGATAATTACTCGTTTTTATCCATTTTTATCGGATATTTACTCAAAATCACGGACAAATATCTTTTTAGCGGTATCCACGCACAGCTTTTGTTTTTCTACGGGGCGATCGCGCTAAATATTCACAACCAAACCACATCTGAACCGCAGCCGTTCTGCCGACTTCGTATAGCGCCATCGCGTGTGTCAAACGCGATAGCGCTATATAACGCCTGAGGTTCAGTTGTAGTTTGGTTGAGATTAATTAGCGCGATCGCCCTCCTGGACTACATTTGACGAATGGTTAGTACCTATTAGATATGTGTCCGAATACTATGTTATTAAAATTTTTACTGTAGTTTTAGAACGGTTGCGCTGTACCTATCAAGTCACGGTAATAGCTTTGGTAATACTGATTCTAGTGGAATGGCGTCGCGTCCTTGAAATAATTAGGCTTTCTTACTCTTGCACACGTTGCGCACAGATCCGCGAGAGTGAGAAAAGTATAAAATTACAAATTGTCTCTAGCCCACCGAAAAGGCCAGTTTCAGTTTGGTCGCGATCACTTAGATAGGGATATGGTATATTATATAACAATAAAGTCGAGTCCTGTTCTCGGACGAAACAAGGATGTGCCTGCATGGTAGCGACCGTTGACAGAAAGTCTATAGAAGACCGAGGGAGCAATTTGCACAATGCAGTTTGGCGGAAACAGTGGCATACGGGGGCGGGTCTAGTATTATATGGTCGGGAATTTCTATAGAAGAAAAAATGGAGCTGGTATTCATACCTGTTGGTGGTCGGGGAGAAGGCCTTACTACTGAAAGATACATCAACGACCTTCTGCTAGACCATGTGCTCCCGTTCGCCGAGTTTATATGCGAACATTTCCTGCTAATGCACGATAACGCCCGCTGCCACACCGCTTCAATGACTAGACTGTACCTGGAAGAAGTCGGGATTTCCACCTTAGACTGGCCAGCTGACAGTCCTGACTTGAATCCTATTAAACACGTGTGGGACGAGCTGAAAAGACGGGTACGAGAAAGATATCCAGCTTCGGCGACGACAGAAAATCTGAAAACTGCTTTGGTCGAAGAGTGGCAGAGAATTCCACAAGATTCCTTCAGAAAACTCATTCGGTCAATGAGAAACCGTTTACAGGCAGTCATTAGGGCCAGCGGGGTAATACAAAGTATTGAGGAGGGGATAAAATACACAGTATTCATTTAGACATCCACAACTTCAACCTTTTGACACAATTCCCTATATTTAGGTAGGAAATTTTATTAATTTTTAAAACTTTTTGACATAATTTGAAATCTTTTACAATTACCTTTCAAATGATATACCAAAATCTATAATTAATTGCATACAAATGGTAAAAACCCAACCCATTCAGTTGAATTTAAACTTGCCGAATAATTTTGACCAAGTATTTTTGTTTATCACTCATTTTATGTAATTAAAAACTCAATAGCAGTTATTTTGTCTATATTAATAAACTACCTATATTTTAATTTCGAAATTTACATGATTTGTAAAGAAAAGGGTTCATAAAATATTTATCCGTCTTTTTGGATAAATACTCGAGTAAAAACTGATATTTATGAGTATTTATCCATTTTGAGTATTTATCCGGATAAAACCCCATCACTAGTGGGTAAGAGTTCCGTGATTGGCCCAAACCAACGCAAGTAGTGCTGCAGCACTTCGTCAGGAAGGACGTGGCGCTAGCTTTCGCGCAAATACTTTATATTTGCGCGAAAGTTCTTTAAAAGTTTTATAACTTTGGTTCCGTAGGTAGGTAAAGTTCGTATCTTGTTTCGCTACTAAATTAAGAATAGTTACACTTATCTGTCCCGAGAACGAGAACATGGTTGCATTCATCCCTGAGTAGGTATTGAAATCAAAATTAATACGATTTTATTTATAGTTATACATAAATAGCTTCATTTTTAAATTGTCGTCAGATCCATGGATCTGTTATATCGGTCGTGGATCTGACCACATATTCTATGACAATTAATTTTTGTGCATAACTACTAACTCGTTTTTAAACCTTCTTTTGACATGTAATTTTCGTTTTCACCAGTCACGAGAAAAATAAATGCCACGGCTCTGACGCGAAGAACGCTTCACCCAGGATTCACCCGCCTACACTTTGCACTAGGACTGCCTACAACTGCCTACACTACAACTGCCTACACTTTGTACTAGGATGCCGTAATTACGGCATCGTAACCGATCGTAGTAGAATTCCGCTTGTGACACTCGCTACGCTGCACTTTGCGATTGTCTTGAATTTTGAGGTTATGTTTTTTTATTAGACAACAGAAATCTAACTCCATACAAAAATATATTTTGAATATTATGTCTTCTGAACATTATGTCAAATAAAAAATGTGTTTACGAACCGATTGAGATACAATGCCGCTTGTGGCACTCTATACACTTTGTACTAGGGTGCCGTAATTACGGCATTGTAATTGATCGTACTATGTTGCTGCTTGTGGCAATCTATACACTTTGCACTAGGATGCCGTAATTACGGTATAGTAACCGATCGTACTAGAATGCCGCTTGTGGCACTCTATCTACAGCCTTTCTTTTGTTACTTACATCAAGGAACCTAAGATTAAATACACTCAAATGACCAGTGAATCATTCTCAAGATATTATGGAGGTTTTCTATTTTAATAAAAATCATCTACATTAATAAAATTAACTGCCCCGAATGTTTGTTCGCGACTCACTTCCGAACGGCTGTACCCATTTGGCAATTTTTTTTCATAGTGTTTGTAATTGGTAGAGCAATGTTTGTATGAAAGATTTTGTTTCGAAATTTGGTCACGGGCGGACCGCTATACTAGTTATGAATGCTAATGATGCTGAAACTCTAAATATTCATTCATGCCAATTTTTTCCGGCAGCTGAAAGGTAACCTTTCAGCTGCCAATTCAATTATTTTATTTACCAAAAGTCAATTATTTTATTGTTTATATTGTAATGTATTGAATTCGATTGCATTGGAGCGCATGCGGCTAAGACCGCATGCGCCCGCGACGTCCGCAAGACATTTCGAATTTTCTAAACGAAACGTTCTTATCGTGTAGCGAAAAGATCTATCGGTACTGTATTGCAACATTTGCAACATTTCACAGTCGCAATCGCATCGCGTCACTTTCTCAGTGTAAACTGACCCTAAGCAAGAGATCATATTTAATTTTTACGTTTTTATGCATTAATTACGCTCCAATACCAGAGTTACCGTTTTTATAATCTTTTGACGTGTCCTTATCTTTATTATTTCAATTTACAATGGTAAAACCAGTACCAGTATCAGTAGAATAATACTTTTATTAGCACGTTAGATAAGCGTTGGCTGACCGCCCGGTTAGATACTCGACACAGACACGGGGAATTACCAACCTCCTCTTTATCTGTCAACAACAAGTTTACACGATAACGCTCGATATAATTGTTGAATAAAGTACTGCCACGAGTATTTAATATGCGTGTGTGATATACAGGCGTCCCACGGACATGCCACATGGCGGGAAAGTACCTTGAATATTGTTAGATGGAACGTTTTACTGAAAGAAGACATTATTTTAATTTAAAAAACAATTTAAACTGCATTCATAAATATTTGAATAATTACATGGTTGAACCGGGAATCGAACCCGTTGCATGAGGATACCGTTAAATGAAATAATTATCATGTAGCTTTATCATACCGATCGAAAGGCTTCATCATAAGGATTATTTTTTGCTAATGGAAGACCATGAATTTTAACATTGAATGTGAAATTTTGTTAAGAAAAATGAAAAGCTGACATTGCCGTAAGGACATTACAACTGACATTGAAATAAATACGTACATAAATTGATTAATTTTGTATTAAAAATGTTAAAATTCATGGTCATCCTTTTATTTGTGACACTATGTTATTTAGCAAAAAATAATCCGATTTTGCGGGTGGAGCAGTTGGAGTCGCGCCACAACACCAGCTATAAAGCATTTGTGGTGCGAGTCCCATCAACAAAGTTGGACGCCTTCATGAAGGAGGACTTCTGGCCGAAGGGAGTGGTTTATAGACGTTTTCGTGGGAAGATACCTATAGGCGCCACCGATACGATACAGAAAATGTGTCCTAATATTAACGACTATCATAGTTTAAGTAGGTACTTATATTTACTAACAAAATTGTTTTTCTTATTGTATGTTTGTTAGTCTGTAAGGTATTTATATATGGGCCTGCGTTGCCTGAAATAAAGTATTAAATAAAATAAATTAATTAATTAATTTAATAAATAAATAATTCAATTTTTTTTGACACCTATTATACCCTCAGATATTTTAAAAGCTATAAATTCATTTAAAAACACTAACAGTGTGGGGTTTGATGAAGTCTCCACTAAGGTTATTAAAGCAGTAGGGAATTTTATAGCTCCGTTCTTGTGTCACATTGTAAATTTATGTTTAGAACAAGGAATATTTCCAGATAAAATTAACAATTACTATTCCAATATTTAAAAAAGATGACAAAAAGCTTTTGAAAAACTATCGCCCTATTTCATTGATATCTATATTTTCAAAAATAATAGAATACATTATATATGATAAATTAAACAATTACTTTGAAACCAATGACTTATTTTCGAAACATCAATATGGCTTTCGGAAAAATAAATCAATTAATATGGCCTTATATGAATTTTTGGAAAAGGTCGTGAAATACGTTGACAACCGAAAACCTACACTAGCGCTTTTTATGGACATGACTAAAGCATTTGACAACATTCATCATAAAACATTATTTTATAAACTAGAAAAGTATGGTGTAAGAGGTAACGCTCTAAAACTAATTGAAAGGATGAAACGCGGGTGGAGAAGGGGCGAGGAATGCCTATTTTTACTACGTTCAACTCTTTACCGCCGAATTTAAGTTTTCTAACCTATCATGTGACCTACAGGAGTAGGGCAGCTAGTATTTCTGTTGTCTAATTAAAAAATATGTATTATAGTTTGCACTCATTTTTAATTATAATAATAAATTAGAGCTTTCACAACACCACAGCGTAATCTTCGTAGTGCCGAAAGAAAGTCATTTTAGTGCATTTAATATTAGGTTCTAAAATTAGGGTTTTCAATTTTGAGGCAAAACTAAAATAGTGCGAAAACAACAGGTAGGCTAGACTATAATTTTTCGTTAAAAGTTTAGGCCAACACAGTTCGGCCATATGAAATTGGAACTAACATTGTAGGTGAACCAAGGGGCACCCATTTATAACATCTAATCTAATTCATATTGGACTGTCATGCTATTCAACCTTAAACTAAAACAATGACATTGTATGACTTCAAGTTATAACTTCAAGTTTTACTAATAAATTATCTGAGAGTTTTTTTAATTATTCTGTAACATTAAGCGCTTGGCCTTCATCTCACCTGAAGGTGGAAGCGCTTCACCCGGAATCCTCAATCCTACTGAAAAACTGGCTATCTTATCTCTAAACTGTCAGAACACAACAATGCTAAAAACAGCTATCATAAACAGAATTAGATTAGATGGTGGTAGCTAGCCAGGCGGACCACCCTGCAGCAGCCCTACCACCAACTAAACCAAGTACACATAGATGTACTTCCCGCTGGGAATCGAACCTGGGACCTCTGGGTCTGATACCGGTGGCTTAGCTACTAGACCACAGAGGTATACCAGCAAATATAAGTTTTTGTAAACTGTTTTAATGTTATTAATATAATTATTAAAGTGACAAAAAAGTAGCGCAAAGGGGCGTTCACACCTATGTATAAAGCATATTTGGTACAAACTTACACAGACAACAAGACGATAATGTTATCCGAATTGGAGATTATTTCCAACTCGTTGATAACATTGGCTTCAAATCAATACACCCGTTTATTAAACTCCCGCGGCCACCACAATAATGAAATTAAATTTATATTTAATTTTATGGTAACACAGTCGACGTTATTATCCCGTTCGCTCTTCTACTCATGTGAATACACTGATTGTCGCTACGTAGGAATACATTTCAGTTATCGAAAGTGATAAGCTCAAGTAATAGATAACAATACAAATAATGCTTTCCTTCATATTGATATGGTAATGGAAATATTATATACTTGTGCTGAACTCGTAAAGTATGCCGATTGAGCTCTAGGCCAAACAATCCATAGACCACAGTGGGTTACAAACTTCGATCAGATGGGTGCGCCAAAGTTCACCTAAATTTCTACTCCGATAATTGGAACTCCGAAAATGTTCTTACTAACATTTTTCATCCTAACAATCACAATTCCTAACTACTCTGTTTCTAATCTTCATAATCATCAACCGAATCATTCAACTTCATAATGTCAGTAGCAAAACAATAAACATCTATTATACTATTATTTGTTTTCCTAATTATTTTCTCAACTTAACCATCATTTACACTTTATTCAAATGATTGAGGATACTAGCTGCCCTACTCCTGTAGGTCACGTGGCAGGTAAGAAATTTAAGCCAATCGCGAAGCGCAGCGTAGCGATTGCCTTGAATTTCGAGGTTATTTTTTAACAGAAATACTAGCTGCCCTACTCTTGTAGGTCATAATTATGGAAATAATGTTTAGGGATGAAAGAAAGATGAAAAAAATGTTATGAAAAACAACAGTAGGAGATTTTAGTACATTATGATATTAGTGCGGTAAGTTGAAAATTACAGCCGTGGCGATATTGCTAGCCCGAGCCGTAGACGAGGGCTACAAGAAAGCAGAGGCTGTAATTATCAAAGCGCACGTATGTCATACGACGTTTTATAACATACAAGCGGCCGCTCGCAGTTTCACCCGCGTGGTTCCCGTTTTCCGTGGGAATATCGAGATAAAAAGTATCCTATGTGTTAATCCAGGTTATAAACTATCTGTATGCCGAATTTCATCCAAATGTATTCAGTAGTTTTTACGTGAAAGAGTAACAAACATCCATCCATATGTTCCCGCGGGAATATCAGGATAAAAAGTATTCTATGTGTTAATCCAGGTTATAAACTATCTGTACGCCGAATTTCATCGTAATCGATTCAGTAGTTTTTACGTGAAAGAGTAACAAACATCCATACATTCTTACAAACTTTCGCGTTTATAATATTAGTAGGAAGTAGGATATGCGAGGAAAACACATTTTCTGAAAATGACTGCGTGTTTTTGTTGTTTTTCTAGTGTATAAATCTTTGGTTAGCCAACAATTGTATTTTTCTTTGGACTTAGATGGTAATAGGCTGTCAATAACATTTTGTGCTTCACTTATTATTTCCGGTGGTGTAGACTGTAAATTTAGTTCTTCCTTACTAAAACTAGACATATTTATTTGTAAACTTTCAAAGTAATATGTATTAAACAAGAAGCCGCTGTTTAAATCGACAAAATATAGGTATGTGAAAGGTAGGAAGTCTTTCCGTCCAATCCTTGGGTGTCGTAAAAGGTGACTAACGGACTAAAGACTGCACATACATTCAGCATAGAACGGCGATGGGCTCATCAAAATAATACTACCAACCCCTCTCTTCTCTTCGGTGTCGTAAAAGGCGACTAACGGACTAAAGACTGCCCATACATCCAACAGCATAGAGCGGCGATGGGCTCATCAAAATAATACTACCAACCCCTTTCTTCCCTTGGGTGTCGTAAAAGACGACTAACGGACTAAAGATTGCACATCCATCCAACAGCATAGAGCGGCGATGGGCTCATTAAAATAATGCTACAAAATTACTCTTTTTCCTTCGGGTCGTAAAAGGCGACTAACGGACTAAAGACTATACATACATCCAACAGCATAGAGCGGCGATAGGCTCATCAAAATAATAATACCAACCCCTCTCTTCTCTTCAGTGTCGTATAAGGCGACTAACGAACTAAAGAATGCACATACATCTAACAGCATAGAGCGGCGATGGGCTCTTCAAAATAATACTACCAACCCCTCTCTTCTCTTGGGTGTCGTTAAAGGTGACTAACGGACTAAAGACTGCACATACATCCAACAGCATAGAGCGGCGATGGGCTCATCAAAATAATACTACCAACCCCTCTCTTCCCCTGGGTGTCGTAAAAGCGACTAACGGGCTTAAGGCTCCACCTATGTTTTCCATAGATTTAAATGATTTCTAATTTTTAAATTACATTACCGCACTAGTGTGTAATAAGCTACATTACGATGCTGAAATCGGTGTAATAAGAGCCACTTTACGAGCAAATGCGTTATAATATCTATTACTACTATAGTTTGGCTATTTAAGCACGATTGAACAATCGCTTAAATCAAATGTTAAGAGCTTTTAAAGGTATGTGAATGGTAAAAGAAAGGCTAACTCAATTCCTTCCTCAATGAAATATGGTCAGAATGTAGCATCTAATCCTGAAGATATATGTAATCTGTTTTCTTCATATTTTGGCTTTCTATACGAGACTGTTTCACCTTCATCAAAATGTAGAACGACCATCAATTTAAATCATAGTCACACGCTGTCACATATCTCACCTATGTACCGAAGATGTGCTCAAAAAAATAAAAAGACTTGATCCAGCAAAGGGCGCTGGCCCAGGCGGTATTCCTGCATTCTTTGTCAAATTACTTTGTCTATTCTTTTTAGAAAGTCTCTTGCCACTGGTTTTTCCTTCGTTTTGGAAAACAGCTCACGTAATACCTATTCATAAGTCCGGCGACAAGACAGAGTGTAACAATTATCGACCCATTAGTATATTGTCTTGCTTCAGTAAGTTGTTTGAGTCAGTAGTCTATGATATTTTTTATTGTCATTTCAAACTGTTTATATCCGAAAAACAACATGGATTTGTCAAGAATAAATCGACCACTAGTAACCTATTAGAATATAAAAATTATTTATGCTGTGCTTTTGCAAAGCAGCTACAAGTTGACTCCGTGTACACAGACTTTGCGAAAGCATTCGATTGACAATGATACTCCACAAAACATTATAAAAATTATGCAAGAAATCGTTGCACGAAAGAGAAGAAAACTCAGAACAACTTATCGCATCTAAATCTATCTTGCACTTTTCATAATCAGTTTTTAGGAAGCAATATCGTTTAGAATCTAAGTGATCACGAAGTAAACCCAGCCCTGGTTTTGTGTACACTGAGTAGGCGTAAGTGGGCTCCCCACGTTACCCGGTTTGGTTTACAAAACCATTGATTAAGGTGCTTAAAGAGAAAAATAAGTATCATCGTAGGTACAATATTTACAGAAACCCACGTGATTATGACATTTTTTCGTTATTGAGATCGCGTTCTAGGGCTTTGATGAGTGAGTGCTTTAAGGAATATATTTCTAAAATTGAAAACGATCTTTCTGTAAACATCAAGTCTTTTTGGAGGTATACGAAAAGCAAAAAGGTAACAAATGACATACTTAAAAACGTGCATTACAACGACAAGGTCTCACATTCGGGCTCTGAAGTAGCAAATCTCTTTGCTGAGTATTTTGCTTCTGTGTATGGCACCGCTCACGTTGACAACTTTGAACCCTGCTTCCCTTCATCGAATTACAGTATTACCAAATTTACATTTAGTGAAGATCATGTCCCTTAACGCCTTAAACATCTTGATCTGACTAAGGGCCCCGGGCCTGATGGTATACCGCCAGTGTTTAAAAACATGTGTGCCTCAGTTTTGGTAAAACCATTGACCATAGTTTTTAATAAGTCGATCTCGGAAGGTACATTTCCAGATCTGTGGAATATGGCAAAGTTGACTCCTATACATAAGGCTGGAGATAAATCTGATGTAACCAATTACCGACCAATTAGCATTTTAAATTGCTTCGCTAAAATAATGGAAAGTCTTATGTATTTACTGCCATTTTCATCATGTACTTAGTCCTAGTCAGCATGGATTTGTCGGATCGGATCTACAACTAGCAATTTACTTGTTTACACCAATTATATATGTAACAGCCTGAATAATAAAACGCAGGTAGATGCTATATACACCGACTTTGCAAAAGCATTTGATCGCGTAAATCATGACATCCTTTTGATAAAATTACAACATCTGGGAATCCACGGCGACTTGCACAGATGGTTCAAGTCCTACCTAGAGAACAGGTCTCAGTTGGTCACGGTTTGTGGTTTTGATTCTATTCCTATTCTTTCAACTTCTAGAGTGCCACAGGGATCTAATCTTGGCCCACTCTTGTTTATAGTGTTTATTAACGACCTGCTATTATCCTTGTCCTCTAACACGTTAGCTTATGCCGACGATATAAAAATATACAGCGAAATTTCTTCTCTTGATGACTGTAATAAGCTGCAAAATGATATGAATCTAATAAATAGTTGGTGCCAAAATAACATGATGGCGCTTAACGTAAATAAATGCAATATTATAACATTTACAAAGAATAAAAAATATATTAAGTATTTTTATGATGTTAATGGCAATGTTTTGAGCCGTGTAGCAGCAATTAGGGATCTTGGTGTGGTTTTTGACTCAACGTTGTCATTCCGAAACCATATTGAAGTGGTAGACAACAAAGCTAATAAGGCTTTGGGTTTCATAAAGCGTATTTCCAAACCATTTAAAAGAACCGAGTCTTTCATGCTGCTGTACGGCTCACTAGTTCGGCCAATACTAGAGTATTGTTCTGCGGTGTGGTCACCGATTTATTCAATCCACATCAACAGGATAGAAGTCGTCCAAAAACGGTTTTTACGTTTTCTGAGTAGCAGATTGGGTTTAAGACAGTCGCTACCAGATTATGAGGATAGATTGAGGCACTTCGATTTCAAAAACTTACAGCACAGGAGGCAGGTTGCTGACCTTCTATTGCTGCATAAGATCACCAATGGGAACTTAGGTGAGAACCTTTTGGGTTCGTTAAAGTTTAAGGTAAATATTCGTTCCACTCGTTGCACACGGCTTTTCAGTATACCACTAACCAACAATAATGTCTCTTACAATAATCCGATTCACCGAATGTGTCATGCATACCATAATCTAAGTTCGGATTACGATATTTTTAATCAGAATTATCAATTATTTAAAAAGTCATTACAATCTTTATAATTTTATCTTTTTTATTATCTGCCCAATTTAATTGTATAATTTAATTTATTAATTTTAATTTGTAATGTCATCGCTATTTATATTATTTTCATATATATTTTTTATTATTATTAATTTCCTATTGCATGTTTTGAATAGTTAATAAGTGTTTACAATTTCTACATACTTATTATTGTAATTTGTTTTCTTTTTTGAATGCTGTGCATAGCAATAATGGGTCAATTGGCCGATAATGTCAAAAATTGTTTTGTTACTTATTTTTATTAATGAATTTGTCAATTATACTGTTACTATGCCTTATCAAAATAAAATAAAATAAATAAATAAATCTATAAATATACTAACAGACTAACGGACCAAAGGCTGCACAGACGGCAGCGAGCCCGCCTACTCGGGGGACAGAGCCGCCTGCCAAACACCAGTATCAACATTAACATTAAATCTATGAAACATATTCCCCAGGGAAGCATACTAGGTAGGACCACTATTGTTTATCATCTCTAATATAAATGGGGAGTAAGGGGAGAACGGAATATAACATCTTATCCGACCCAAATGCCAACCTCACCTGCACGCGCCGGATGGCGGCGGCGTGGCGTACACCGCACCGTGGTGCTCCCTGCTTGACAACGGACGAGGCTCTGACGACCGAGCAATGGCGGTATAACCATACACCTGGCTCCGGCTGGAAGAGGCTATCGCTGGCCTTGGGAGTTTAAATCACCCCAGAAAGGACGATAGAAGAAGGCACTTCGAAAACAAACCGAGTGTGACGGCACGCTTTGAAGTAGCAGCCCTGCTAGCCGTCTAGGATACTATGGGCTAATTCCCTGTATATCCGAAACCATATTATTACTGAAACTCAAAGAAGAAATATACGGACCGATTTAAAAAAAAAACGACCTTTGGCGCGAAAACAAGGACTCTGATTGGATGTTGGAATGTTCGCACGATGCGGGAAGAAAGTAGAGGGCACCAAGTTGTCAAATATATGCGGGATTACCAGTTGGAAATACTTGGCATTTCTGAAACGAGATGGAAAGACTTTGGGGAACAACAAATTGAGGACTTCACCCTGCTATACTCAGGTCAGGAAAAGAAACACGAGTATGGCGTGGGAATCCTGCTTGCCAGAAATGCCCGGAATAGTCTGCTTGATTGGCAACCGGTGTCAGACAGAATCATCACAGCACGCTTTAAGTCTACAGTGAGAAACATCGCCCTAATACAATGTTATGCACCTACTAACGCAGCGGAACTAGACAAAAACGAAGCGTTTTATGAACAACTCTCGGCGACAATGCGAACTATCCCAAAAGGCGACATTGTGATTTGTATGGGTGACTATAACGCGCAGATTGGAGACAACAATCGATGCATAGAGTCTTGGGTGGGAAAACATGCGCTGGGCACACGAAGTGAAAATGGCAATATGTTAGTAGGCTTTTGCTGTGAGTTTGATTTGGTGATTGGAGGCTCGATATTTCCACACAAAGACTGCCACAAGGTATCCTGGGTTTCTCCTGACAGACGTACAGAAAATCAGATAGATCACGTCATGATAAGTAGGAAATGGCGCCACTCTTTATTGGATGTCCGCAACCGAAGCGGAGCAGACGTAAACAGTGATCACCACCTCATAGTAGCAAAAATCCGCTGTAGTGGTAGAGCGGAAGATTTCCTCGCATTGTTCCTCCAGGGGATCATTATGAGTGTGAGATTGAGGGAGGGGCTCCTCAGACTCCCAGAACCTTTCCAGACTCTGACGTATGTCCTGGGCTGATTCAGCTGAGTCTGGTTGTGAGCTGACGACGTGAGCTGAGTTAACCTGCTGCGCCGGCTGCGCATACAAGTCCTCAATGGGTCCTATCAACGCGAAGTCGAAAATCGTGCCGAAGGCTATGGGCTTGCCCGGGCCCAACGAGACCTTAGTCCCGTCCAACACTTGACCAAGAACGTCCGATCCCAATAAGAGGTCAATCGGGGCTGGTGTGTGGTAAAGCTGGTCAGCCAATGGCACGGGTGGCTGGCCTAGTACGTGGGAAATGTTTGGTACCTTCTCTAAGGGAAGGTAGCCAGTGACGTTTTTTAAAATGTGAGCTGTGGCAGTAATTGTAGGAGTATCATTGTGAGTGGGTCGGCATACTATTGTTATTGCCGCCTTTGACTCATGTTTGTGCTGATTCCCAACTCCTGTAATTTTTAAAGAAGTGGGTTTTGATGGCAGGTTCAAAAGTCGTGCCATGCGTGACGTTATTAACGTCAGCATACTGCCACAGTCCAATAAAGCTCTGGCTGTGTGAAGATGGCCATGTACGTCCGCGACTCTTAGTGAGACGGTTGGCAACAAAATGGGTGTGCCAGTGGGCACAGAAGGTGAGTGAGCTGATTGAGTATCAGCTGAAATTGTATGAGCTGAGTATGTATCAGCTGTGTGGGCATGGGTTGACTGGGCATGGGCTAAAACTACCTCTTCGCTAGGGTGCTCTGTGATAGTAGGGAGTCATAATTGCTGGCGGCGTTCGCGGGGCCTACCTGGCGAACCGGACCTGGCGGGCTGGCTCTGTGAGCAGAGCTGGGTTGCGCCTGTTTGGCATGTGCGGGTTCGTGCCGCCTGCTGTTTCTGGGACGCTCCCTCGAGTGCTCTGTCAGCTGTGGTGGGGGCACATGTACAGACGACGAATGAGCTGAGTGCGTTGGGCCGTCTGGTCGATGGAGGGACGTGTGGTGGTTCGTACTCCCACAGTTCTTGCATGCCCCCCTTGACCTGCACTCGCTCTCGTAGTGACGGCCGAGACAACGCTGGCAGCGCTCGCGTGCCTGTACAAAGTCCCAACGGCCCTGTGTTGGCTGGGCATTGTACCATCTGCACGTCATGAGCGTATGTCCCCTAGTGGCACAATAGGGACAGTAGGGCGTCGAGCGTGAGGAAGAGGACGATGACGATGATGAGGAGCAGCTTTGCTGGTAGGCCGAGTAGACGGGGAAGGGCTGACTGCGAGCCGGGGAGGTGGACGGGCGGTGACGCATTTGCTGCGCTAGGCGTGACGGTTGGTGAGTAGGCTGATCATAGGCGCGGTGAGGCGACGGAGCTGAGGAACGGCCACGGTAATGGTCGGGTTGTTGCTGAGCCATCTGAGCATAAGTGCGATGGGGCAACTGAGGAGGCGCGCGGCTACGAGAAGGGCCGGGCAGGGCGTGAATGGGCTGCGGCTGGGCTATGTTGGAGAACTCTGTCTCCACACTGCGCGCGTGCTCCTCGAGGTAGGAGATGAGGTCACTCAACGTTGGCAGGGAGCTGCTAGACCCGTGTCTACGTTCAAATAACGTGCGGAGCTCACCCTTAAGCTTTCGCACCACTATCGACACAAACACGTAGTCGTCTCCTATGGGCAGATCCAAATTACTAAGGGCACACTGGGCGGACACCAGCGGAGTGAGGAAAAGCGTGCGTATGTTTGAGCGCGTGTGGATGCTCGGCAGCCCCAGGATTATGTCGACGAAACTATCGATGAGAACCCGGCGGTTCTCGTACCGCTTGGTGAGGATGTCCATGGCCACGGCAAAACTTTCATTGGTGACCTTTAAGTGGGACACCATACTTAATGCCTCACCGCTGAGACTTGAGAACAGGTAGTGGAGCTTGACTGCGTCCGACAGGGTCGCCATGTCGTCAGTCAAACTCCTAAACAGCTCAATGAAGGAAGGCCAGTCCTCCACTTTTGAGCTGAACCTGGGCAGCGCTATTTTGGGGAGGACGGCTGTGGGCGTATTGACGCCGAAGCTGGGCTGAGCACTATGGGTTGGGGACGACGTGGAAGAGGGTGAGATTTCCTCCCTCGCCACAAGTATCCCCAGGTATGCCCCGGAGGCTTTCGTGTGGTTCTCAGTGTATGTCCTCTCAACCCCCTCGTCTAAGTTCTCTTCGTCGAGAATGTTGTAGTACACTGAGTCCAGCTTCTCCTTTATGCCCTGTATCTGTGCGAAACGCACGTTAAATTCCGTTATGGAATGTTTGGTGTCGCCAGCAATGATCAGTGATCCCACCTCTAGGAGCTGGTGTAAAGCTTTGGCGGCCTCCCTAAATATCGTGGCTTGTGACTTGGTCGGCATCGCGATGAATAAAAGGAGACAAAAAAAACAAAAAAATAATAAAAAAATTAAACAAATTTAAAGGCAGTAAAAGGAACAACACCCTGTATATATGCTATAGTTGGGCTGGACGTATTTGTTTACTAAGTTAAACGCAAATGGGCTAAAATTAACGCAACAATAAGGAAAGCAAAACTAAGTTGGGACGCCTTATATGTGGCCCACGGGTGGTGCAAACGCGTGTGTATGTGTATGTATGCTTATTGAACGCGCGTACGTAACATTAGCCGACCGCAAAACAAAAGGCAAACAAAACAACAAAAACAAAAAAAAATCACGTTATCCGTAGCCCACTGTTGGGCAAGGCGCTCACAGTCGGGCAGACCTGTTGCCGACACTAGCGCGAAGAATGAGTCGGTCGCAGAAAAAATAAGTAAACAAAATAAACAAATAATAAAAACTTAATTAAACTTAACGTGTGTAGAAGCGAAGGCGACGCACGCAAATAGCCGTAAGCGATATAAAAAAAAACTGATGAAACTAAATGAAACACACTAAGCTCATGTGGTGAGCACGCACAAAGAATGAGCCGATCGCAAAGGCAAAAATAAAAAATTAAAAAAATAGATATAAAATTAACACGAGCGAAAAAATAAAGCACGCTATTTGGCACGCGTGGTGAGCATGCACGAGATCTGAGCCGATTTAACACGACAAGAATATAAAAAATTCCTTAAAAAATAAAACGGGAAAAATAACAATGCAACCTCTCGTCATAATACCATACGTAACGTAATAATTTAACTACTAATTTACCGTTAGGAGTATGAACAACGTATCATTAGGCAAAAATCATTTGGGTACACACACAAGCCCGCTCAGATTACAACATTGCATCACACTTTCGATTGCATTACAAAATCAACAATAAAAATAAAATAATATAAGTGTACGTTGGCCAGCTATACTAACACAAATGATTCATAACTACCTCACCAAATTTTTATTGGGACAGGGTAAAGTTATGTGAACAAATGAATTTAGAAATGATGGCACGAATTAGATATAAGATTCAGAAATAGAACAAGAATATGGGCGGAAATAATTATCTTTAGCGGACTGTATTAAAATTGATAATTAAAAGAAAGTTAGGTTCAGATTAGGGCTGAACCTTAGCGGTTATTCCGCGCTCGATTGGACCAAAATGTTACGGCGAAAGGCGTTCGCAGTAACAGCGGCGAAATAAGGGTTAGGCAGGAGGTATAAGGGAATAAAGTACTTACAGGGATGATGAGTCACAGGAACCCGGGGGGCGAGCTGACCACGGGCGGCGAGGTAGGTTGGTTTCCTGGCGCACAGTCACTACACTACACAATAGGCATTTAGGCGGTCTCTTCACATTAGGTTCAGGAGTCACTATAAATAAGGGCAGATACCAGCGCGCGTATTTTGTGGGCGTCTCGCAGTAGTTCACAGACAGACTCGTCGCGCGCTCGGCTCACGAAGCTAGCGGCGGCGGGTCGCGCAGCGGTGGCGCCGCGGCAGACAGGCGGACGCGGTCGTCAACAACCGCTGAGTCAACCGCCATACAGATGGCGGTATGGTTTGAATGGCCGTCCCGGCTTTGGCGGGAACAGATAGCAAAGGTGCAGAGTAAGACGACCAAATTATCTCGGCGTTTCGATGTCTCCAAATTACAGGATCCGGACACAAAACAGAAGCTTAGTGTGGAACTGCACAACCAATACCACGCTCAAAAGGTTGAGGAAAGATCAGTGGAGGAAGAATGGAGCGCTGTCAAAAGTACGCTGTGCACATGCTGCGAAAAGTTCTTAGGCTACTGTAACTCTGAAAAGAAGGAATGGATATCCGCTGATACAAAATACTACACCGAAAATCCATCAAAGAGAAACTTAATGCGGAAAAAGACCAGAACACCAAAGAAATCCTAGCCTATAAATATTTTCTGGGCGAGAGTGAAGTAAAGCGTAGTGCCAAAAGAGACAGACGTGTTAGAGCTGCATCGATAGCCCAAAGAGCGGAACTGGCGGCACAAGCTGGAAACACCAGAGAGCTGTACCGTGCCGGTAGAGAGCTATGCAATAAACCACCGAATACGCGGCCAGTGGTAGACAAAGCGGGCAGGCTTCTCACTACGTTGGAGCAACAACTGCGAAGATGGCATGAGCACTTCAAAGAGGTATTCCACACTCTGGACGTTGAAGCTGAAGCTGACGACGATGTCGACTCAGGAAGCGATGTTTTAGACATCAAAGTTGACCCTCCGGATAAGGCTGAAATTTCACGGGCCATTAAAAGCCTAAAAAGTGGCAAAGCTCCAGGCAATGATGGCATCCCGGTAGAGGCACTTAAAGCCAATGTGGAAGTGACGGCTGATATACTGTTGCCCCTGATGACGGCTGTGTGGGAATCAGGTCAAGTGCCTGATAGCTGGAAGGAGGGCATTATTGTCAAGCTACCAAAGAAAGGCGACCTGTCTCAATGCTCCAACTGGCGGGGAATCAACTTGCTGCCGGTTTGCTCCAAGATTTTATGTAAGATCCTGTTAGACAGAATGACAAGCGCGGTTGACTGCACGCTAAGAGACGAACAGAGTGGATTCAGAGTGGGGCGATCTTGCACGGACCAGATCAACGTTCTGCGAATGATACTGGAGCAGTGCAACGAAATGCGGAACGAACTCTTTACTCTATTCGTGGACTTCGAAAAAGCTTTTGATCGGGTGAAATGGTCGAGTATATGGCGAATCCTAAAGCAAAGAGGTATACTAGTCAAGGTTATAGAAATTATCAAATGCCTTTATGAGGGTTCTTCTTGCCGAGTGATGCATAAAGGCCAACTAACTGACCCAATAACAGTCACTGCAGGAGTGAAACAGGGCTGTTTGTTGTCACCGCTGCTTTTCTTAATAGTCTTGGATGACGTGATGCGCAGAGTAACCGGCAAGGAAGAGAGAGGATTACCTTGGTTACATGGTAAGACCCTTGAAGACATTGACTTTGCGGACGATATCTGTTTACTCGCCACATCACGTAAACAACTTCAGTCCAAGACCGATGACCTCGCAAACGAAGCTGCTAAAGAAGGCCTGCGCATCAACTGTGGTAAGACCAAAGACATGCGCCTGAATACCTCTGATCTAGCGCCCATACACGTTAACGGCGAGGTGGTCGAACAAGTGCAGCGTTTTACCTATCTGGGGAGCGTCGTAGACCCGCAAGGGGGAGCAGAAGCGGATGTAGAAACGCGCATCAACAAAGCCAGAGCCGCATATGCGCAACTGAAGCCTGTCTGTACGTCTTCTGTAATCACTCGGCGTACAAAGATCCGAATATTCAACTCTAATGTCAAGTCGGTTCTCCTGTACGGATGCGAGACATGGCTCGTCAAAAACGAAATAACCAGTCGGCTGCAGGTGTTCGTCAACAAGTGCTTGCGGCGCAGACTGGGGATTTACTGGCCACGAACCATCTCTAATGTAAGGCTGTGGGAGATGACTGAGCAACAACCCATCGACAAGGAGATCCTGACAAGGAAATGGCGCTGGATTGGACATGTGTTGCGGAGACCTGACAACCATCTATCCAAGCAAGGGTTAACGTGGCAAGCGTATGGAAAAAGAAGGCCGGGCCGCCCCCGTACCACCTGGAGGCGATCAGTTGAAAAAGAGGCTGCATCAGCTGATATCGGCTGGAAGGACCTGGAGGTTGCCGCACAAGATCGACAGCAGTGGAAATCTCTTCTTCGAGCCCTATGTCCCTGATGAGGGATAACAGGATTGCATCATCATCATCATCATCAATATAAATGACTCAGTACTGTTTGGGTCTTATAGCCGATTTTAAACAAGTAAGTATTTCAATTTACTTAGTTTGAATGCTGTTCTTGATTAATTTCTAATATGCCTGCACTTTTCGTGGATTCAGAGGTGAATAGAGATGACTGAGGGGTGAAATGAAACGACGTATGGGGTTATTAGAGAAGACTAAGGGGTAATGGAAACGAGAGAGGGTTTAATAGAAACGCAAAGGAGGCTAATAGAAATATTGTCATAAGGGTTGTCACTTTCACATTTGTGTGGATTTTTTAATACGAACTATTATTGTATCAATTTGAAACTACTCGTATTATTATACTCAGTGCTTACTAGTTAACTTTTCTCATGATTCATTAATTTGATTTGTTTTATGGAGTCTAATGTTGATTTTCTTCGTACACAGGTAAACCAAAAATGCCGAGGATATATAAACCAAATCCTCATGGTAAGAGGTATAAAAAATATGATCAAAATCTGTTGCTACAATCAGTGCAAGAGTATACAGATGGCAGTGATTCGCTTGATATTATTTCAAAAAAATATCAAATCCACAGATCAGTATTGTATAGGCATGCAAACAAAACCACGAAAAATCATGGAGGCCAAACTGTTTTATCAAATGAGTCAGAAGAAGAATTTATCAAGTATAGTATAAACATATGTGCTGACTGGGGATACCCACTAGAACCCTATGATTTTAGGTTACTAGTTACCTTAAATGTACCTTGATAAATTAGGTAATAATGTATTAAGATTCAAAAATAACATGCCTGGGCCAGATTTTGTTAAGAGTTTTTTGAAAAGATGTAATATCCCAAAGAATTTCACAAAAAATCAAGAGGAACAGAGCAGCAGTCTCCACAGATGTAATAAAAAAATATTTTGAGGAAATAAAAACTTCCATAATGAATGTACCTATGTGCAACGTAATAAATTACGATGAAACTAATCTCGCCGACGATCCGGGTCGAAAAAAGATTATTACAAAGAAAGGAACTAAATACCTTGAACGCGTGATGAACCACTCTAAAGCGGCAGTTTCTATTATGATGTCTTGTACAGCTGAGGCTGAATTATTGCCTCCGTAAACAGTATATAAAGCTCAACATCTCTACGATACTTGGATGGTAAAAGGGCCAAAGGGAGCACGTTATAATAGGTCACAGTCGGGGTGGTTTGATGGCACAATATTTGAAGACTGGGTGAAAACCATAATTATACCTTATTATAATGGAAAGCCAGGTAAAAAAAAATTAATTGGGGACAACTTGTGATCACATCTTTCTGTTGATTTGATTAGGTTGTGCCATGACCATGACATCCATTTTGTATTTTTACCCGCAAATTCGACTCATATTACACAACCCCTCGACGTAGCCTTTTTTAGACCCATGAAAATCGCATGGAGAAATATAGTATGTCAGTGGAAAAAAACAGACGGCCGCAACGAGCTACGATTCCAAAAGGATGCTTTCCACACTTACTAACAAAATTAATAGATAAATTGAACGAGAACGTTACAGATAACATTTGGGCTGGATTCAAAAAAGCTGGGATTAATCCTTTTGATCCTTCTCAGGTCTTAAGCAGATTGCCTGGAAATGAGACGATTAGCCATCAACCTGAAATTGTCAAGAATTCCGTTGAAAGTATGTTAAAAGAAATGAGATACCGAACAATGGATGTCGTGGAACCTAAAAGAAAGCAAAAAATAGAAGTTACAGCAGGTAAAAGCATGAGCTATGAAGAAATTGAAAAGACTAAAACTGAAATCAAAAAGAAAACAAAGAAAATATATAAAAAAAATAAAACACAGGCTGTTGGCAAACAATACACTAAAAAAGAAAATATTAAACCAAGCACTAGAGCCTTGACTAGTCAAAGCAAAGAAGTTAGCAAAGAAATAAATATAATATCTCAGCTGAATATGTCTACCGCAAAAATTGAGTTAAATGACAATACAATTATTGAACCGAGCACTAGCAAAGGAAATGGCAAAAAAACAAAAATAATATCTCAGTTAAATGACCCTTATGCGAAAATTGAATTAAATGACAATACAATTATTGAACCGAGCACTAGCAAAGGAATTGGCAATAAATGGAAATAGAATACGATTCCAAATGATCAACAAGACATTATAATTAATGAATATGAAACATATCCTATAATTTTTCAAGATGACGCTTTCGTTGATCACACTGAAACTATAGAAACTGACTATTTTGAAAACCCTGCAGACAAGCAGTCTGACATGATTCTCAGTGAGACTAATTCCATTGACAATCAATCTGATATCATTAACATTCATGATGTTGTTACATTTGTGATTTTGTCCCTTTTGGTTAAAAGGAAGAAAATCCCAAACGCAAGCGTCAGTGGGATGTTATCAAATAAAACCATAAAATGTTTTACAGCTAGGCAGTATATTGTAAAAGAACACACACTAAAATTTTGTCCAACAACAATAAAATAAAATTATAAATTTTATTTCAATCTTATTATTTAAAAGAGGGGGTTAGTCACAATTTTTCCTTATATTATGTTAGGTACTAATCATCTACGTTACTCCTTTTAATTTATTAAGCCGAAAATAACAAAAAAAAACCTATCAGTCGAAATTGACCCTAGGGTCAATCTCAAATTAAAGTCCAACAAACGTTCTATTAATTTTGCCAACTATAATTTACTGTTTAAAGTACTCTAAACCTTATTACCAAGCTATATCACCCCCTAAAACACACTAAAATCCTAAGAGTCAAAAGTGACCAAGCGGGTCGGTGATAATTTTAATTTCAAATAAATTTTATAATACTGTTCCTACTACTACCTAACCAGCCAGCTAATATTTCAGTGGTACGAGCTATGGCCGTGGGGGGTTGGGATAACACCAGTACCGTTCGGAGTATGAAGTTGAAATTAAAATTAAAATACTCCGTCTATAAAAATATTAAATTAAATGTTTTAATCCGTTTAACCGTATCAAAACTATCACACGTTTAAAGTCAATACACTAGAGAACCGTGGGGTTACACCGGTATAAAATTAATATTATAGGGCGCCAGGGTCTAGATATAGACCCGAATCTGGAGACGATGTCACCATACAACTTCACCCAAGTCGAACTCGCAGATCCTCAAATGTTTCACAACTTCACCAACGCTTGGTGTAGTTGGATATAAAAGGAAAATAAAGCTTAAGGTGTCGAAACCTTAATTCAAAAAATGTTCAAGTTTAAAAAACAATTATCCCCTAGTATTGGGTAGAAAAACCGTCAACGCCTGCTCATCCGCTAGGCGGCGACAGCTCGACTGGCAGCAGGTGGCCGCTGGTGCCCCGAAGAGGCAGGTCTCGCGTCCAGGCTTTAGGGCCCAGCTCTAAATCCTGGCGGCGAGACGGGCCTCTCGAAGCATGTGCTGGGATATCCTGTTTACGCGTGGCTGCCAGCGGCGTCACGACCGGTCGGTGGTGGCACGGATCTCTCGTGAAAATGATCTTTCAGCGTCAATAACCTCCAAAGAATGCCAACCTTTAGGCCGGTGACATATTCCGGAAGTATCAGTAATAGAAGGCCGTTTTCGAAAATTTCTCCCAATGGTGGTAATAATAAGAGCCACAAGGGACGAAAATAAAGTTAAGAAAAACAACCAAAACGTCAAATAGGACGTTTTTCCAACTGGTCCTGGAAATAAAAGAATCTGTCAACAATCAAACTCCCTGCATTCTAACAAAACAAATAATGTTTAGCTATGTGAAATCCGTTGTTTAATAGGTTTTACGCACAATTTACAGTATCCATTCTGGCAACACTTGAATTCCCTTTTACGCGACTCTCACATTCTATCTTTATTAAAAATGTTTTAGTTCCTGTCATGTTTGAATTTAACTTAATTTCCGAAAGTAAATAACATATTAATTTATTATGTTATTTATTACCGGAACTGTATCGGCTATTTTTAAAATTGCATCTTTTATGTGAAATTTAAAAGCTGACAGCCACTTCGCCCCGCTACCGCTAGGCGTCGCTACGGTGGCTGTCATTTTGTCTATGGTGTTATGTCAAATACAAAACGTAAACACACTTAATTTTCTCCAAATCTAACGCAAAGTTTTGCTAAAACTGATTAATAAATATGTATTGATTGAAAATGCATGAAAAGTGTGTCTTGTAATGTGTCAGCCAAGGCTTCATGTCTTTAATGTGAAGAAAAATGGATTTAATTCAAACAAGCTACAATGACTAATGTTTTTGGACATCTGATGTTTTATCTACAATGATTTCAGGTAACTATTATTCAATTATTGCGATCCTTTTGGTAGATTACTAAAGGCAGACAGGGCCCTGAATTTACAACGTAACAATGTACCAAAGAAGAGTTCTGAAATTAAAATAGTATACAATATCCCTGCAAAAGACGAAAGTTTAATTGGAAAAGTGTCGCTGAATAATTGTAAATTAATTACACCAAAGACCATATTGCAAGTTATGCCAAAGGACAATACAAATACACAAACTTTCAACAAAAAAGGAGTGAAGAGATCAAAACTTTATTACCGTGATGATGAAATTTTAAAGTATCTCATGGATGAATGACAAATTATAGTAATGAACCTATTTGTTTTTGTTAGATCTATTTAAGATTATTACTTACATATTTTAAGTTTATGTTGATTTCTTGAAAACGTCAAAACTGTTAAAATTGCTAAATTGATAATAAATTTTGAGTCTAGGGCATGAGAAAATTTTACAGATTTAGGAAGTGTGGCCGTCTGTACACAACTACTGTTGTAACTTAATCGTTTCAGTTTTATTAGTTTTTGTTTCAAGTTGTATTTTATGTCTTAACCGTTTGTTTTTTAAATGTTTAAAAAATGTAATGAAGATATGTCTTGGAAAAATTTCACCTTGACCCGACCAGGCGGGATTTCAACCCACGTCCCCGCTTAAGAGCAGCGGGCAAGATGAAATTTTTCAAATACAAATCTTTATTAGATTTTCGCAATGTACAGCGTTAGTAACTACTATAATAATAAAAATAGTTCAATAAGATTATTTGACAACCCTACAGTTTTTTTCTATTCACCCCCTATGCCGTGCCGTATCCATTCACCCCTAAATGTGGGGAAATAGAAATGTTGATGATTTTTCCTTTTTTTTCCATATCCGATATAAATTTGAACGATTAGAGGTATAAAGGTTAAAGTAATGGACACAACTCCCATATCCAAAATGATTAAAATCCCATAAACCGAGCAAGTACACAACTAAAATAGGTATGAAACTTAAATTTGTTTCTATTAACCCCGTTTTACGTATATGACGTTTGACAATAAAATGTATGCCGTGTCGTACAGCGGCTCAAAGTCTGCACCGACAGCAACGATCCTGCCTGCTCAGGAGACAGAAGGGCCGCCTGCGACACAAGCATTAACAATAGGTGGGCTACTACACGATCAACGCCTTTAAAGTCAGCTTGGATGGGAATGGGACACGCCTTCACAGGCAAAAGTATCCACAAACAAGTATCAAAATTACTTAATAGGGGGGCCTGCAGAGGTCTCCTTGGCGCAGCAGTACGCATCACTCTGGCTCCTCAGTGAAAATGACTGCCATAAAATAAAACGCATAATATATACCAGCACACTCAAGTATCAAAATAACGTTGTCCTATGTATACTTGAGACAAGGTCTTGTGTGACTTGGTGATTTAAAAAATATCCGCGATTGCACAAAAGACGGCAAACGTGTTACGCGTGAAAAACGTGCAAAACTAACCGGATTTAAGGTTCTTAAGTTAAGTAACTTCGATGTACGTGGTTTTTTCATCATGAAATCTATATGACACGATGCTTGGAATGTATAAACAATGTAATAGTAAATTTATTCATATTTTTTTTTGTTGATATGGGCTATATGAGTGTGTTACGCTCAAAAATTGCTCTTCCAAGAACCACCCTTAAATCTCTTGACCGTTGCTCGCCTTCCAAAGGGATCAAAAGTGACGAAGGCAGCTCCAACTCTCTCGTCGTGCCGGCTGCCATCGCTGTAGATTTTCCAACTGGAAATCAATGCAAAGTCATCGTTAGTGGAGATCTTCTGGTATTCGATGCCCTGTTGTAGAGAAGGGTGCAACGTCTGGGATGGAGGACAGAGAGACTCAATGGGTAGGTCCTCCGGAAGGGACGAGGAGATACCTTTGAGCTTTGCAGTCTCAATGTCAGCCACGGCAGCGACGGCAGAGGTGTAAGTTGCGCCAAAGTGATAGAAGCCGCCGTACTGACAGTACGGAAGCCCTGAATGATTTTTATGGCGAAGAGTCGCTGCAGCGACAGAAGTCGTTGAGCGACGTACTTATTCCGAACAGCGGGAGAGCAGATTCTGGCGCCGTAACATATGATTGGATCGATAACGTGGTTATAAACAATTTTGACGTTTTCCGAATGAACGCCCTTAGTGGGGCGAACGAACTGTGAGAGCTTGTTGTATAGAAATTTAGCCTTCTCGATGATATATTCCACGTGTTTGATGAATCGGAGTTTGTCGTTTGATGTGTAAAACGGGTGACAATGGTTGATTACCTATATGGATTCTACAGATTTGGGCTTGTAGTGTAAAGAGGATGAGTTGAGTTTTGTCTGGCCCAAACTCCAGCTTAACACCTTCGCCCCAGCTGGAGATTTAGTCCAAAGCGATGTTGACTGAACGTTCTAATTGTGGGACGTTCTAGTTGTGATGGGCGATGAGAAGTAAATCATCGGCGTAGGCCTGCAGGCTGCATCCGTCCGGCATCGGCATGTTCAGTACCTCATCTAGAATGAGATTCCAGAGGGTCGGGCCGATGACGGAGACCTGGATGCAGCCCCGGGACATAAATTTATGAACCTTGGCATCGGCAAAGCAAGTCTGCACCTCTCTATCATCGACATACTTAAGAAGCAAAGTGTATAAGTTCCTAGGGCAGTTACTGTCACGAAGCCGCTTAACACTGCGGTGCACTTCGATTATTTCACCATTTTATTCAAAAAGAAAATGTTGAAGAACATTTTTACATTAGCACAAGGGGAGATCGGGCCCATTTCCCACCACAATGGCCCAATGCGGGCTGGTGGGTTTTGACAACTGTTATCTTATGAAAACCACCAGGATTAACCTCTTAGAGTGCCATCTAAAGCACGGAGGAACTCGGCGAATTTTTAAGTTTGGTGCCGATGACCCGGCATTGCAAAAGTTAGCTTAACGATCGCAATTATTTGAACACACTAACCGTTGCGCGATCAAGCTCCTAATAGTTTTATAGTATAAGGCGGGTGTTTATAGCACTTTTTCTGCTTAAACGTTAATTTACACCTTTAGTGAATGGTCATACTCATCATATAATCTAAATTAGGTAGTAAAGGACAATAATTATCTTTTTTATTTTACTATTGTAATGGTGTATAAGGACAATTGTTACTGACGATGGCCTTAACTCCCATATGTTGAATTTATTAATATTTAAAACTTAAGGTCGTATAAATAAGACAAATGGAAATGTATATTCACTTTACGCCCAAACATTATTGTAATCTTTTGCTTTACTGCCAAGGTGACTACGTTCTGTTAGTTAAATATCCCTTACATCTTTATTTTCACAATAAATTCTGTTTAAAGTGCCAGATATGATGGGTCGTAAAGGCATATTTTTTGCGAATTTCGTAAAAGAAGTGTACAGATCAATAGATAATTGAATTCTGAGTAGAGTAATTGTGAAAAAGTCAATTTCGTCAAAATGTCCTTTACGACCTTTGAGCCCAGAGGTGTTCGTTATGTCGGGCCCATGAGTGTCAAGGAATGAAGTTTTATATATACTCTCAACCAGAGCCATCACATATTATACTTATGGACATTACAAATATTGTACGAGTTGCCAAGATACCTATTTACACATTATAACTAAAACAATAGAGCTATTAACCCCTTACTGACTGCAACATGCAGTGTAACCAAACACAATAGAAGTCTAATTATAAGTAAACATCAACAGATGTTGCGGTTGGTAACGGGCTAAAAACTAACCTTTTTCTGTAAACAAGCGAAATTGATTTAGAAGTTTAGCATTTACTAATATAATAAAACTCTTAAATAAAATCTCATCCACCAACTTGAAACATTGTAGCCCATACAAACATTTTATGAAATGAGACGTATCTAAGCGTAAGAAACATATAGGAATCATTTTGGTCTTCCCTTCAAGGACCTTAAAACAGTGACTAACATAGCCCTTAGTGGACTTAAAAATTGTGAAAGCCCTCACACATGCTCCTATCAAGGCACTCGAGTCATCAGTGATTATTTATTTTGGGTAAATCATATTATTAATCCAAGAATTTAACCATATATAAATAGTTTCTATAGTTTGACTTGCCGAAATCATCTGGGTTACTGGAACTGGGTTACGGAATAGAGCTTATATCGGGTCCATGAACGTCAAGGAATGAAATTATACAACCTTAATTTTTTTTAATACAAAAACAATTAAGGGTGAGTTCCACCCATGACTCTGAACGACTTTCCCCAAGAAACCTATATGCAAAAATGACAAAAAAAATCGATCTCTCATACTATTGTCGTCAGCTGATCCGGACTGTTTTGTACGAGAGGTCGAAATTTTTTTGTCATTTTTGCTTATAGGTTTCTTGGGTAAAGTTGTTAAGTTTCATGGGTAGAACTCACCCTTAATTGTTTTTGTATTAAGAAAAATTAAGGTTGTATAATGTTCAACCAGAGCGATCACACTTACTTTATGGACATTACAAACATGTATGAGTTGCCAAGGTACCTATTTCTACATTATAAATGAAAACAATGGAACTATTAACCCCTTACTGACCGCAATATGCAGTGTAAACAAACACAATAGAAATTCAATTGTAAGTTAACATCACTAGTTGTTTCAGTTGGTAACTGGTCAAAAACTAACCTTTGTCTGTGAACAGGCGAAATTGATTTAGCAGTTTAGCATTTAATGTTGAAAGAATTTTGTTTTTCAGGAAGTAGGTACCTACCAGATCCATCACAGCCCCCCATAGAATCTGAGTCGGGTCTATCAACATCAAAACATAAAGTAATAGGATCTCAACCAGCTGGCAAGGTACCTAGGTATTTACATGTTATAATACATATATACTACTCTGTGTAAAAAGTATCGGGAATATGTCAATAAAAAGACCCGCGTAAAAGAGTTCGTTTTAATTTTTTTACTGCATGTTGGTAGCACTGTACTGATTTACCGCGCGAAATTTGAGTGGGATCTGTCATTTACTTTGTTTAAAACTGCACTTTTTGTTGGTCATAGTTTTGAGTCCTCGGCGATTTTTACAATGGAAAATATTGTTGAACAAAAGAGTGTGCCTTAAATTTTTTGTTTCGAATGATATTTCATGTGGAGAATCGCTCAAAATGTTGCAAAAAACCTACGGCGAATCTTGTATATCAAAAACAAGGGCATATGAATGGTACAAGGCTTTTAAAGAAGGCCGAGACGTAGTACTAGACTTGCCTCGTTCTGGTAGACCTTCAACCGCTACGACCAAAGAAAACATCGACAGAATCAAGAAGCTAGTGCTCGAAAATCGACGTATGAGTTTGAGAGAGTTGGCTAGTGAGGTGAACATATCTTTTAAGTCCGTCCACAACATTCTCATTGATATTTTAGGCATGAAACGCGTCGCCGCTAGATTAGTTCCAAAGGAGCTCAATTTTGTTCAAAAAGCGCAGCGAATACATGTTGCTGAAGACATGGTTTCCCGAGCTTCTTCGGATCCTACCTTTATGAAACGTATAATAACTGGCGACGAGACATGGGTTTATGAGTACGACATGCAAACAAGCCAACAGTCTTCAGAATGGCGTCTCGAAAACGAGCCGAAACCCAAAAAACCGCGGCAAAGTTGCTCCAAAATCAAGGTGATGCTGTCAGTTTTTTTTGACTACCGTGGTGTGGTTCAC
The DNA here is from genome assembly GCA_963921215.1 of Scoparia ambigualis. Lineage (NCBI taxonomy): Eukaryota > Metazoa > Arthropoda > Insecta > Lepidoptera > Crambidae > Scoparia > Scoparia ambigualis. The sequence goes on along the minus strand of OY992517.1, from coordinate 26,059,612 downwards.
TCCGAATTCCTTCCAGAGGGAGAAACAGTGAATAAAGAATATTATTTAGGCGTCATGAAGCGTTTGCGTGAGAGTATCCGCCGAAAACGTCCAGATTTGTGGCAACACAACTCATGGATGCTGCACCATGATAATGCACCATCACACACAGCCATTATTGTGAAAGAGTTTTTAGCGAAAAATTCAACAAAATTTCTCGACCAAGATCACCTGATATGGCTCCGTCTGACTTTTTTCTATTTCCCAAGTTAAAATTACCACTTCGAGGAAAACGTTTTGAGTCGATAGAAGCCATAAAAGAAAATTCGCTGAATGAGCTGAAGGCCATACCGCAAGTAGCTTACGAAAAATGTATGGAGGACTGGGTGAAGCGGTGGAGATGTTGTATTGCAAGCAATGGTGCTTACTTTGAAGGCGATAAATTAAATTTAGATGAATAATTTGTATTTTTTGTTTTATTGAACAATTCCCGATACTTAGTACACAGAATGTACATAATAAGTATAAATGTATTATCATTATTATATTATAACCACGATTACGACTAGTATCCCCGAAGGGTTAGTCAGAGACTAGGCAAAGTGGATAGCACAAGCAGTCGTCTACCATAGTCTACTTTTCACCAAATAGCGACTGCACTTGTGTTCAGCGTTACAGGTGGAGAGCCCATTGTGCGTTAGTCGCCTTTTACGACACCCAAGGGAAGAGAGAGGGTGGTAGTATTCTTTCACCGCTACGCGATACGGTTAATGTTAAAATGGGTTATAAGCATTATTTAAAACTAGTTTTTGCATGCAACATAACCTTATATTTTGATGTGGATCGGAATATTCACCATATCTTCAGTTTTAGATTTTACGATGCACCCACGCTACCGAATTGTAAAAACCCCTTCAAAGTCCGCTTGACATACATTTATGCATAAAGAGAGATAAAAATTCTGTATAAACGTTTATTCATATAGAGAGATATAAGTAGGTAGTTGAGTTCAAAACCTTATAAATAATCAATCATACTCAGTTAGTTTTTCAGAAGTTTAATTTCATACAAAGATAAACCTCATAACATTTTCATAATTATGTAAAATGAATCATGTCACCTACTTGTATCATCATTGTATTTCATATTTATAATTATGTAAACTCAAATTTTAAGTATTAGGGCAACAGTAGTATTAGTAATTATTACTATAAATTTAAAAGCTAAATAACGATTGACTTTGCACACCACATTTTGAGATCCCTCTAACCTTTCTCTTCTTGTGTGTGAGTGTATGTGGGCGATGTAAGCATTACAAGTATATCTTAGTATTTTTATTGCAGATTAGTACCAGTAATCAAGCAAAATCAAAAAGAGAAGAAGAAAAATAAATATGAAAAAGATCTGGAAGTTGTGGGACATTAATAAAACTGGAAATGAACTTGATACTTAAAATTTCAACACTCCCATCATTATAATATTTTTGTATTATGTAAATTACCCGAAAATACCCTAATCTATACACTTATGCACAGGATTTAATACCACAGACTCATAATCTTCGGCATCGCAACAGATTAGCAAGACCGTTCACCGAGCTGCACTTAAGCATCGATTAGATCATCCAAAAAACAGGACACTTACTGCCGTACTAAGAGACGTCAATTAAGTTTTAATGATAATTCAATGTCTTTCCTTCTTTACTTAGCACTATACATAATAAAGTGACAGCAAAAGACTTAATTGTCATTAAAACTTAATTGACGTCTCTGAGTACCTACGGCAGTAAGTCAGGAGACTAGTTAGGACGGCAGTAAAAGCGTCCTGTTTGCACTGTCCTAAATTGGAACTCTAACTCAGTCGGATACGAAACGTTGAACATGACACCGCGCTATTAAAATTTCAAAAAATTGGCATAGCGCTTGCTGTAACAGCAGGCGTAAATTTAAAAAAAAAGAAAGTGTTGGGCTAAAAACTATCTACTACTAAGAAACGAACTATCTAACATGAACATTTTAGATCTTTTAGAGGCAGAAGATTTTAGAAGTTATTTAGGAATCAATTCTACGCAATTTGATCACCTACTAAATTTAGTGACTCAATATATTCACAAAGAAGATACAATACTCAGAGAAAGTGTCAGTCTAAACAACTATTAGCAGTCACTTCAAGGTTTCTAGCGACGATCAGGAAATTCATATCATGCCCTGAAGTACAGCTCATTAATATCTAAACCACTTTTATCACAACTGATACCTGAAACAAATAGAAATTGAAATTTTTGTATACACCGAGATTTTTCATTGGTTTTGGAACCGAAACCCTGTTCATTTAATGGGCATTTTGCGTAAAATGCCCATTTTCGCATTTTGTAGTAATTTTGCAGTTGTATTTATCTTTTTTATCGAAATAAATTTGTGCATAATATTAGATACAAATCTCCATTCTGCGAGCATAAGTTGAATTCGGACGGCCGGCGCATCGCATTTTGTAGTAATTTTGCAGTTGTATTTATCGTTTTTATCGAAATAGAATAACTAACTCATTATAAAATCTTTATTCGAAGTTTTTTGGTTTAGTATAACATTTTTTTCCGATATAAAATCAATGATATCTAAAAATTTCGAGGCCGCTACGCACTATTCGACTATATAAGAGATAACATTATATTTTATTTTTTTTATTTCACTTGTTTAGAACATTAGTTGCATCGATGAGCTCAAAAAAGTGCCTTCGCGAACTTTATGAAAATCTTTCTCTGCAATTTTCGGTTTAAATAAAAATTTAAGCAAAATTTACAAAAAGCGAGGCCGCTACGCACTATTCCAATAGCTATTCTACACTATTCAATAAGTCATAATTGATAATATATTTTTGTTTCTGAGATCCATAACGCCAAAAATGGCCATTTTACGCAAAAATCACAGTCGAGATGTAATAGGCCTCTTAACCCTGGAGGATTGGACAGAACTTTTTATAGGCTAACTACAACGCCTATACAAAAGAGTTAAGAATTATGGGAGCAATTTCAGGGTTACAAAGGCGACAACCATCTCTAATAGTGGTAGTAGACTGGCATTTGCGTCGGGGAATTACCAAACCTTTTACTTTTTGTCTGTCAACAACAAGTTTACCTACGCGATAACGCTCAATATAAGTAAAGCTTATCTAATATTCGTCTGTGATAGATAAATTAATACACATGATTATAAAACATTTAGGTACTTCAAAAATTATTTCTTTCTTTTAGATAACCATTGAAAGGCCTTGAAGACCAATGAGTGGATACAGTGTAACTGACTTGAACCACAGACAGAATAGAAGAAAGAGGTCTCTTGTGTTCTGTCTGTGCCTTGAACCGATATCTTCCGCCTGTTCACTCTTGTTCGACCATGCCAAAGACCCATGATCAGGATCTTAACATGTTTACTTACCCGCACGTAATACGTATAAATGATTAGCTTTTAACCCACGACATCACTGGCGTCAATATTTCGCGAAAAAAATGACCCTATACCAGGCCAGGCGCGCTCAAGACTGTGCTTTAGGTATGAACTATGAAGCTACAAGTAGCTGGCGTGGTCCGTTCGAACGGACCAATTCAGAGGATTACTGCTACCGCCGCGTGCCAGCTGGGTCACGCTAGCAACGTTAGTTCGAGAATATTATTCTGTGGTTCAAATTCGACTCACTCACTCGGCGCGCCGCGTTATTGTCGTCGTTCGTTCGTTATGATAGGTAAATAAGTACCTAACCAAAATGAAGGCATTGCATCGCAATGGGCTGCCTTAATAATAATAAAATTAAAAGTAAAACCTTTTTAAGAAACAAGCTTTTATTTAAATGCGCTAAAAAAAAAAGTTTTTTTTTTAACTTTTACTATCAACTTATAGCAATGTTTCACAATGTATATAGGTAATGTAAAATGTTGTCGCAAGATTTAAGTAAGTACTCGTATTTTCTTAGATTTTTAATACTTAGTTAAAATCAATCACATCAAGTTTTTTTACTTGTTTATGTACACATAATATTAGTATTTGGTTAATCTCGCGACAACCTTTTATATCACATAAATTGTGTAATGACGTTTTAGGTTGATAGTGAAAGTTTTAAAGTAAAAGTTTATTTTTTATCTTTTTAGCGCATTTCAATAAAAGCTTGTTTTTTAAAAAGGTTTTTACTTTTCACGTCCACCAAACCATCACCACTCACCACCCATCAAAAACGGTCCACCCATTAAGACGAATAACTCGATGCGGTTGTGTCCCTTAATTACCTACTGAGTTCCTATGGCCACCTTCCTGGAGCTGGAATCATTAGACCCTGGTTACCATCTAGCATCAAAGTACTCGTCAAGACGAATCAAACGAGCCCATACTCGATGGGGTTATGTTGTTTAATTACTGAGTTCCTATGGCTACCTTCCAACTCCATAATCAGACCTTGGTTACCATCTAGCACCAAAGTACTCGTCAAGACGAATCAAACGAGCCGAGACTCGATGGGGTTGCGTCGTTTCTTTAATGAGTTCCTAGGATCACCTTCCAGCTCCATCATTATATCAAACCCTGGTAATCATCAAAAATAAAGTACTCGTCAAGGCGAATGAAACGAACCGAAACTCGATGGGGTTGTGTTATTTCATTGCGAAGTTCCTATGGCCACCTTCCAGATCCATCATCAGATCAGCGCCATGTCATCATAATATTGCATTGTCACGCGATTTACACATGTATCCAAATTTTAGCTCAATCGGTTATCGGGAAGTGGGTCAAAATTGTGTTGCAAAATTCCGCCCGAACAAGACATATTACATAACATACATACATTGCAAGTTAAATAAAAGCTTGTAAAAAGGGTCTGAACCTCACGATTTTCACACTTCCAAACGGCATCGAAAGGTAAAGCCGCGGTCCCACGGCCTGATATTTAGCAGGCCAGAGCGCGCCCGACCGGGCCAACAGACCGTGGGAATCAACGCATCCGTTGGAGCCTGCCGTGGCGTGCCGTCGCCTGTCCAATCCATCGGTAGTCGGTAAATATTAAAGGCGCGGCGCGGCGCGACGGCGCCTGTCGGGACCTACACGGCCGCGTGTGCGCATTTCATTAAATGCGCTATTCACTAAAGGACAATGGCGAAATCATTGCTGAATGAATTCTTTAGCGTCTATAAGTTTCACTATTACAACTACGGATGAAATAAAATTGTAAGATTTTTAAAACCATAGAAAAAGCCTGTCTAACTCTCGAAAAAAAACAAGTTTAAAAGACACGTAAATTACTAGTTATTGCTGTTCTGTTTAAGAGCGTTTACGCCGAGCGCGAGACCTCAAGTTTAGGTTTTTAAGTCGAAATATCACGCACACAGAAGCGAGCTGTGAGCGCGCGCGACTGTGTGTGTAGAATAGGCTAGTTCTGCTCACTATAGTCAAACTTGATCACTTGATCCGTTAGATCGTATTTGCTTTTTCGTAATAGGTACTTCGATATTTTTTTTTAATTACGCGTAAGTAATGCATGAAATAAGTAAGTATAATATAGTATTGCATGTATTTTTATTAAACTTGCAATGTATGCTATGTATGTCTTGTTCGGGTGGAATTTTGCAACTCAATTTTGACCCACTTCCCGTTTACTGATTGAGCTGAAAATTTGCATACATGTGTAAATCGCGTGACAATGCAATTTTATGATTGACATGGTGCTGATCTGATGATGGAGATGGAAGGTGGCCATTAAAACTTTGCAATAAAATAGCACAACCTAATCGAGTTTGGGCTCGTTTGAATCGTCTTGACGAGTAGTTTGTTTTTCCATGGTAACCAGGGTCTGATGATAGAGCTGGATGGTGGTCATAGGAACTCTGTAATAAAACGACGCAACCCCATCGAGTTTCGGCTCGTCTCATTCGTCTTGACGAGTCCTTTGTTTTTAGATGGTTACCAAGGTCTGATCTGATGAAGGAGCTGAAAGGTAGTCATAGGAACTCATTGAAGAAACGATGCAACCCCATCGAGTCGCAGCTCGTTTGATTCATCTTGACGAGTACTTTGGTGCTAGATGGTAACCAGAGTCTGATGATGGAGCTGGAAGATGGCCATAGGAACTGAGTAATTAAACAACATAATAACCCCATCGAGTAAGGGCTCGTTTAATTCGCCTAGACAAGTACTTTGCTGCTAGATGATAACCAGGGCCTGATGATGGAGCTGGAAGGTGGCCATAGGAACTTCGTAATAAAATGACGCAACCCCATCGAATTTCGGCTCGTCTCATTCGTCTTGACGAGTACTTTGGTTTTAGATGGTTACCAGGGTCTGATCTGATGATGGAGCTGAAAGGTTGTCATAGAAACTTAGTAAAGAAACGACGCAACCCCATCGAGTCTCGGCTCGTTTGATTCGTCTTGACGAGTACTTTGGTGCTAGATAGTAACCTGGGTCTGATGATGGAGCTGGAAGATGACTCAGTAATTAAACAACATAACCCCATCGAGTACGGGCTTGTTTAAATTGTCTAGACGAGTACTTTGCTGTTAGATGGTAACCAGGGTCTGATGATGGAGCTGGAATGTGGCCATTGGAACTTCGCAATGAAATAACACAACCTAATCGAGTTTGGGCTCGTTTAAATCGTCTTGACGAGTAGTTTGTTTTTCAATAGTAACCAGGGTCTGATGATGGAGCTAAATGGTGGTCATAGGAACTCTGTAATAAAACGACGCAACCCCATCGAGTTTCGACTCGTTTCATTCGTCTTGACGAGTACTTTGTTTTTAGATGGTTACCAGGGTCTGATCTGATGATGGAGCTGAAAGGTCGCCATAGGAACTCATTAAAGAAACGACGCAACCCTATCGAGTCTCGGCTCGTTTGATTCGTCTTGACGAGTACTATGGTGCTAGATGGTAACCAGGGTCTGATGATGGAGCTAGAAGATGGTCATAGGAAATGAGTAATTAAACAACATAATAACCCCATCGAGTAAGGGCTCGTTTAATTCGTCTAGACGAGTACTTTGCTGCTATATGGTAACCAAGGTCAGCTGATGGAGCTGGAAGGTGGCCATAAGAACTCTGTAATAAAACGACGCAACCCCATCGAGTTTTTGCTCGTCTCATTGGTCTTGAAGAGTACTTTGTTTTTAGATGGTTACCAGGGTCTGATCTGATGATGGAGCTGAAAGGTGGTCATAGGAACTCAGTAAAGAAACGACGCATCCCCATCGAGTCTCGGCTTGTTTGATTCGTCTTGACGAGTACTTTGGTGTAAGAAAGAAAGAACTTAAAATTTAGCTGGTATGATAGCCTTTAACAGCAGTGTCTTACAGACAAAGGTACCGACTCAAAATTTAAGTTGCGTTTAAAGTAATGTTATCTTACTTTCGTTGGAGTTGCTCGAGTGTTTCATGCTCTCTCAAAGTGTCTCTGCAGTGGTGGCATGTGCGTCGGGTCGTTACGTTCCCTCAAACATGGTTAAACGAAGCGATGGCTGATTCACATGTTCATTTTCATTCAAGTTCATTTATTCAATTTATGCTACAACAATGAGCACTTATGAATGTTGCTATGCATTCGGTTCGTAAGTCCTAACTATGGAGCGGGAGCCTTGTACTGAGAAGAACCGATAAGAAACTCAGCAAGAGCATTTCTTTTCTCGCTTTCTTTTACAGCGTTAATACAAATTGGAAAATGCCCTCGCAATTACAGAAGGACATTTTCTATCACAACAAAAAAAACATTTAATACGATTACAAGACAACACAACTCATACAAAAGAATATCCAATAAAAACAAGTATTGCTCGATATAAAATTAAATAAACAAGGTCTTACAGTATCCCTGAAACAAGAAAAAGAAAGACTATTCAATACTACCAGTAAAAAATAAGATTGCAAGAGCAGACCAGCCTCTACAGGCGTCACCCGTTCACGAGTATGACATGTGAATCAGCTATCGCTTCGTTTAACCATGTTTGTGGGAACGTAACGACCCGACGCACATGCCATCACCGCACAGACACTTTGAGAGAGCATGACACACTCGAGCAACTCCAACGAAAGTAAGAGAACATTACTTTAAACGCAACATAAATTTTGAGTAGGTACCTTTGTCTGTAAGACACTGCTGTTAAAGGCTATCATACCAGCTAAAAATTAATTAGTTATAAAAATAATTGATTAAGAAACTATAATGTGAAAATATAATTATGACCAGGCTGTATTGTCAACTAAATATACTTTGACCTTTCTTATGTAAATAAGATTTTACATGATTCTTAGACTTATCTAAAGGTAAATGTTATACTTTATAAAAAATGTAGATAATAAGCCTACTTTATGCTCTTTTATCACTTGTAAATTATCAGTTGTACATCCTGTGGCTCTATTGCGGTTACTAAGTTTTTAATTTGGTCCAAAAAGTATTGAAAATCTACTAGTCTACGACCTTCAACCTTATTTGTTGTTTGTGGAACCTCATCTTCGATAACCTGAAATGAAAATACATTTTAATTTCTTTCTTTCTAGCACCAAAGTACTCGTGAAGACGAATCAAACAAGCCGAGACTCGATGGGGTTGCGTCGTTTCTTTACTGAGTTCCTATGACCACCTTTCAGCTCCATCATCAGATCAGACCCTGGTAACCATCTAAAAACAAAGTACTCGTCAAGACGAATGAGACGAGCAAAAACTCGATGGGGTTGCGTCGTTTTATTATAGAGTTCCTATGGCCACCTTCCAGCTCCATCAGCAGACCCTGGTTACCATCTAGCAGCAAAGTACTCGTCTAGACGAATTAAACGAGCCCTTACTCGATGGGGTTATTATATTGTTTAATTACTCAGTTCCTATAACTATCTTCCAACTCCATCATCAGACCCTGGTTACCATCTAGCACCATAGTACTCGTCAAGATGAATCAAACGAGCCGAGACTCGATGGGATTGCGTCGTTTCTTTAATGAGTTCCTATGACCACCTTTCAGCTCCATCATCAGATCAGACCCTGGTAACCATCTAAAAACAAAGTACTCGTCAAGACGAACGAAACGAGCCGAAACTCGATGGGGTTGCGTTGTTTTATTACAGAGTTCCTATGACCACCATCCAGCTCCATCATCAAACCCTGGTTACTTTTGAAAGACAAACTACTCGTCAAGACGATTTAAACGAGCCCAAACTCGATTAGGTTGTGTTATTTTATTGCGAAGTTCCAATGGCCACATTCCAGCTCCATCATCAGACCCTGGTTACCATCTAACAGCAGAGTACTCGTCTAGACGATTTAAACGAGCCCTTACTCGATGGGGTTATGTTGTTTAATTACTGAGTTTCTATGCCATCTTCCAGCTCCATCATCAGACCCAAGTTACTATCTAGCACCAAAGTACTCGTCAAGACGAATCAAACGAGCCGAGACTCGATGGGGTTGCGTCGTTTCTTTACTGAGTTACTATGACCACCTTTCAGCTCCATCATCAGATCAGACCCTGGTAACCATCTAAAACCAAAGTACTCATCAAGACGAATGAGACGAGCCGAAACTCGATGGGGTTGCGTCATTTTATTACGGAGTTCCTATGGCCACCTTCCAGCTCCATCATCAGGCCCTGGTTACCATCTAGCAGCAAAGTACTTATCTAGACGAATTAAACGAGCCCTTACTCGATGGGGTTATTATGTTGTTTAATTACTCAGTTCCTATGGCCACCTTTCAGCTCCATCAGCAGACCCTGGTTACCATATAGCAGCAAAGTACTCGTCTAGACGAATTAAACGAGCCCTTACTAGATAGGGTTATTATGTTGTTTAATTACTCAGTTCCTATGGCTATCTTCCAGCTCCATCATCAGACCCTGGTTACCATCTAGCACCATAGCACTCGTCAAGATGAATCAAACGAGCCGAGACTCGATGGGATTGCGTCGTTTCTTTAATGAGTTCCTATGACCACCTTTCAGCTCCATCATCAGATCAGACCCTGGTAGCCATCTAAAACCAAAGTACTCGTCAAGACGAATGGGACGAGCCGAAACTTGATGGGGTTGCGTCATTTTATTACGAAGTTCCTATAGCCACCTTCCAGCTCCATCATCACGCCCTTGTTACCATCTAGCAGCAAAGTACTTGTCTAGACGAATTAAACGAGCCCTTACTCGATGGGGTTATTATGTTGTTTAATTACTCAGTTCCTATGGCCATCTTCCAGCTCCATTTTTTTTTTTTTTTATAAAAGAGGGAGGCAAACGAGCAGGCGGGTCACCTGATGGAGAGTAATCACCGCCGCCCATGGACACCCGCAAAACCAGAGGAATCGCAGACGCGTTGCCGGCCTTTAAGGGAGGAATAGGTTTAAGGATGGAATAGGAATTGGGAGGAGGGGGGAAGGGCCTCCGGAACCCTCACTGGTCGGACGAAACACAACAGCACCAAGTGCCATTATTTCACGCCGAATATTAGTGAGAGGGTGGTATTACGCCGGGCGAGCCGGCCCAATGTGTGCTGCAACGCAGCGTGGCTCTACCACTCAGTTGGTGTCACTCATTTAGCACCACCCAGGGATCACGTGTAGGGTCTCAAGGGTAAACCTACGGACGCGAGCAACTTTGACCCCCAATAATCCATCCATCATCAGACTCTGGTTACCATCTAGCACCAAAGTACTCGTCAAGATGAATCAAACGAGCCGCGACTCGATAGGGTTGCGTCGTTTCTTCAATGAGTTCCTATGACCACTTTTCAGCTCCATCATCAGATCAGACCTTGGTAACCATCTAAAAACAAAGGACTCGTCAAGACGAATGAGACGAGCCGAAACTCGATGGGGTTGCGTCGTTTTATTACAGAGTTCCTATGACGACCATCCAGCTCCATCATCAGACCCTGGTTACCATTGAAAGACAAACTACTCGTCCAGACGATTCAAACGAGCCCAAACTCGATTAGGTTGTGCTATTTTATTGCAAAGTTTCAATGGCCACCTTCCATCTCCATCATCAGATCAGCACCATGTCAATCATAAAATTGCATTGTCACGCGATTTACACATGTATGCAAATTTCCAGCTCAATCAGTAAACGGGAAGTGGGTCAAAATTGAGTTGCAAAATTCCACCCGAACAAGACATACATACATTGCAAGTTAAATAAAAGCTTGTACTAATTTACTTACCAAAGTACTAAGATTTGCAAATCAAGCTATAAATTTGCACTATCTTCGAACTTACGGAAAGGTCGACAACCGCGCCGGGCAGAGCGTCGGGCGACAGACCACTCTCTCAGAGGCCTCGCGGCGGACTGATTTGAAGCGAGTGGAGCGCAGGGTTTTGTAGTAGTTTTAGAGCAGTTTTAAAATATTCATAGAAAAATTATAGAGCTTATTTAGTAAAAACAATTATGTGCAAAATTTAAAGAACTCTTGTTTCTATAGTATTATTAAGCTTTTATCTTATTAAATATATTTAGTACATTAGAGAAAACAATTACTTTATCACCTATAATTTCTTAAAAAATTCACATTGTTTGGAATTTTATAGTTTTTGTTAGTAACCAAAATCAAAAAATGTTTTCAACAAACTATTTTGCTGAGGATCTTTCAAATTGAAATAAAAATGTTGTTATTAGATTTGTTAGTAATTTAAACACATTTTTAAGCTTCGAAGTTGACGCGGAAAGTCAAATTATGAAAACCTCTGTTCAGTTATCTTGTTATAAATTCCAAAATATCTATAAATTTAAAAATGTTTTCAACAAACAATTTCGACTACAAGATCGCCTAATGATATAAGTATTTAACATATTTGTAAAGTAAGTATTAACAGATATTAAGAGGTTTAAAAAGTACAGTTCTTGAGCAAAACGGCGCAAAAGGACGTAAACGCTCTTAAGGCAATGTCGACGTTTTTATTTTTTTTCTCTTAAATAATGGCTCCGTGCTGTCAGCACATTTAGCCAGTATACGTATAACGTTTCTTTTTTATCAGTGCGCATAATTTTATGTATCATTCAGTAACGTTAATACACATCATTTTCATTTTTCTTTAAATTTATTAATTATTTATTTAATTTGTCCGGCACAATAAAAAAAACTCGTGGATACCGGGCGAACGAAAGGTCACGTGTCGGTGCAAGTGCAAGAAACGTTTTGATAAAAAATAGAAAAATTACCTTATAATTTATAAAAATTAAAAGTGACAACCCTTAAGCTTTGCTAGTTATCTCAAAAAAAGCGCTAACTAGTTGAGATACATCGCTAACTAAACAAAAACTTTTTCAATTTTACAAAAATAAACGGACAACCCTAACGCTCAATTGGCGCGTAGGTATATAAAACAAGAAACAGGCCCAGCTTCCGTACTGCTTTAGCTCATATTTTTACTGTGGTAATGTGATATGACTTAGTATTAGCACAGTATAAATATAAGCTAAAGCAGTAAGGAAGCTACGTACAAACGCTCGAAACGACCGACGCATACCCACAGACACACGTCTTTACAGGGCCCCTAAGTGGGCCGCGTCGTGACGAGTGTCACTGTTGTGTATGTGCGTCTTTTCGCGCGATTTTTAAAAAGGCCACGAGTGTATTGCGTAGTTTACGGCTGCACTCGGCTGTATTAATTAATTAAATAAGTACCTAGCTGTATTAATTTACAAAGAAGTAGACAAAATCAATTTTATAGTGCCGTGTACATGTTTTTCGATAATTTATTAATTAGAGTGAGAATATTTTACACTATAAAATTTGATAATAAAGCTTTTCGAACGTGTCGTAGCAGGCGAAAGAATTTTTTAGTGAGTAATTTATAATAACTAACGAAGAATAAAGGCTTCCTAAAATGTTGAAGATTGTTTAATTACACATTTGTAAACTAGTCAATTCATTCGATTATTTGATCATTATAGAACCCAAATAAACGTTCTGATAAATAATAAAAAACTTACCTTTTACTTTTATAAGAATTAAAAATGACAACCTTATTGCTTTGCTAGTTATATAAAAAAAAGCGCTAACTAGCTGAGATACAGCGCTAACAAAAACAAAAACCTTTAAATTTTACAAAAATAAGAGGACAACTATAACGCACAATTGGCGAGTAGGTATACGTATAAAACAACAAAAAGGTCTAGTTTCCGTACTGCTTTAGCTTATATTTATACTGTGGTATTAGGGTGTGATGTGCAAATCGACAACAACGCAGACATAAACGCAGATGCTAAAGTCCACGTAAATGGAGTCAGCGAAGTACTAAAAACCTACTTTATAGCATTGATGCTTTATAGTGCACTAAGTATATCATGCTAGTCAACCTTACATTTAAAGAATGACATTTTGAAATCGGTCAATATGTAAGTAGGTAATATTTTTTTTATAACTATACCATTTTATGTACCATATACCAAATATGTAAGTAGGTAATATTCTTTTATAAGTATACCATTTTACAGTATTTTTATCAATGACTAAAGATTAAAGAAATAGAAATCCTAGGTGCCGCAAAGCTCCTTCGGCCGTGGCCGAAGAGTGAGATGTTATTACATTTCTCTATTACGAGGCCCGGAAAATAGAACTGATCATAGCAAATGTTTTAGGTCCTATTTTTTTTTGTAAATTGTTTACAAATATGTTAAAGAGTGCCATAAAAAGTACCGTTTCCAGCTAGATTACATGTATAATTCATCTTATCTCGCTAGATTAGAGACTATAATTCGTTAGAAACTGCGTTAGATTAGTTGTTAAGTCTTAACTACAGGTTAGTTAACTGTTTTTTTTTACTAGTGTTGACGTCAATAAGTGCCTGTAAAGGTTTACATTGAATAAATAATTTGACTTTCACTTTGATTCAAATTCAAATGGAAGAGCAAAGTGTCGGCGTTGACATGTATACTTACAGCACTCGAGACGATAATGTAATCCAAATCGGAGATTATTTCCAGCTTGATGATAGCAGCTTGGGCGTTGGCTTCAGATTAAATTACATCCATTTATCAAACTCCACTTTTATCAATTTTATTCAATCAAAATATTGAAATTTAATTTTTAATTTATTTCTTTTAACATAGTCAAAATAGTCAACGTTAGTATTCTGTTCGTCTTCCACTGATGTGAATTCACTGATTGAGGCAACGTAGGTATATATTTTTAAGTTATCGCCAAGTGATTAACTTAAGTGATAACACAACAAATAACGTTTTCTTTCATATTAATTTGGTAATGAAAATACTATTAGCACTGAAAAAGTATATTGTCTACTATACTACCAGCAAGCATAGTTGATTTTATATTGTCTTTAATACTTACAATCTTTATGTGACTATTACAGTTTTTTCAATTACGTATGCTTAAAAATTTCTTTACCAATACAATTCACATTTGTAATCTTTACGGCGCTGTTATAGTAGGTAACTGTAATATTGTATGTTCACTTTAAAACTTTCGCGTTCGCGATTAACGCTAACTACCTAGGGATTAAAGACATACTACGCAATACCTTTTTATAACCGACTTTTAAACCGAGTTGCACCGGTCGTGGTTCACGGGCTGACTACTGTTGCGATGTGCCGCCTCCGCTCCGCTTGCGGCTTTGCGCAGCTAAGTCTTCTTCCACCGTCACATTTTTTATCCAGCCACCGGCGGCGTCGCCTGTCGGGTCGCTATTTACTAAATTTCCACAATTCAATTCTTTTGCGGCAGTATGTACGCATGTACGCGCACATGATGGAGTGGACGAATGAAATAACATTTGTTTTTTTTATATATTACGAAAATGAACTAGGGCGACTAGACGGGCCGTACCGGGCCTACTCGTGCCATGGCGCGCCGTGGCACTCCGCACCAGGCATTGCCGGTCCCACGGCCTGTTTGCGGACGGGCCGCGCCGGACGTGGCAATTAAGCGTTCCCACAGCGCGGGTCGGCCTGGCCCGGCGCGGCCCGTCCGCAAACGGGCCGTGGGACCCCGCCATTACAATTCAAATATTTTTTTATATTTATAGTAATTATGTTGAGTTAGTCCTGTATAACCTACTTTAAAAAAGTTTAAATTGATTATGCTATGTTGATTAGCGCAGGTGCCAAGGATAAAGAATAGCACCGCCCCCTCTCTTACCGTGGGAGTCGTAGAAGGCGACTGAGGGATCAACCCAGAGGATGGGCAGCAGCATCCTCTGAGAGTACCTCCATCATACTGCGATCGCCAACCCGCCTGCCAAGCGTGGCGATTATGGAAATTTTAACCCATAAACGACATCACTAAACTCCGGCCCCCCTAAGTCCCCGGCGGCCCCTCCCCCCCCCCCCCCCCCCCCTAGCTACTGTGGTAAGAATCTAACAGAGACCTGGCTACCGCCAACAACGAACTTTGGCCCTGGACTTGACATACAACACGCGTACAATGTGGACCGACAAGAAGGTTTGCGAACTGGAGGAAGAATTGAGCAAGATACAGTGGGGCATTGTGGGATTATCTGATGTCCAAAGAGAGAGCGAGAACTCGATAAACTTGAAGTCTGGTAACTTGCTCTATTTCCGGGAGGGCGAACCACTTGTCCCAGGGTGGTGTCGGGTTTATCGTCCACAGCTCTCTCGTGAACAACGTTCACAAGACTGGAAGTGTCGTCGAGGGTAGCGTATCTTTTACACAGAGTACCCAAGTAACAAAGTTCTCCTGTAGTGCACAGTTTACAGGCTTACAGCACTAGTACCTCTCTTTTAGTGGTTCCATGTTTTACTACCAAGCTTATAACAGGTTACACGGAGTTCGTTTGGGTTTATAGTACAACTGTTCTTATAAGTTGAGTTATAGTCGTGTATAGAACTAAATTATAGGCGCAGTAAAGGCAAAGATGGTCTATAAAAGTATTGCATAGGTGTAAATACACTTGAGAAAACTTGCATCAGTAAGGTACACTTATAATCGCCTACAAGAAGTAATTATAAATCCCATATAAGTGTAATACGCCAGTAATAGTAATTTATAGACTTAGAACCATTTGCACTTGTTACTTGACCTTTAGGGGTGTATAAGTCAAATTTATGTGCCAATTATAAGTGAATTAGTTTTACTGTGGTGTCTTCTAAGAGTAAGTGTACTTGGTACTGTTGTGGACTCTCGAATGCTGTTATAGTCTTAATTTCTATATAAGGGTTTCTTGTAAAACTATTAGAGTCCAAAGATATCTCCGTGAAGTCCATTTAAGAAGACAATTGCTTTTAATATTTATCGCAGATTCACGGCCATTTTGACTTCTTTTGAGTCATTGGTTTTTTATTAAATTATAACAAAAATGGATATAAACAAATAGAAATATGGCCATGATATTTCGATCAAAGTCACAACTAAAACATAAAAATAATAAACTCTTAGTTATTAAAATTAAGCATAAGACATTTGTATGCGGAACCCTATTTCGTCACAATATGGCGCGACAATGCTGTTAGAACTAATATTATTTTTAAACACAGCCAGGTGAGCAAGTTCCGGTGAAAGCCCGCACTGCTACAACCCGAGATACCTATCGGCCTAGACCGCGCACATCTGGTGGTGGAAGCCCGCACAGCGCAGCTAGGTCGGCTCAGGCACTGCGTCGACGACGGCGTCGAGGCAACGACTGATCGCAAGCCTTTTTTTTTGAGTGTGAGTGCTGTCGGTCGCAGATGACCTTTACAGCGTTACCGGGCTTGTTTGGGGGCGGCGAGAAACTTAAAGCGTTCCTCAAGCCGTGATTGGTCGAAATTCCCCAGAGGGATTCCGGTGGGGGATGGCATCTCGCAAGCGAGTCTTCGATCCCCCCCCCGGAGCCTCTGGGGGTTCGAGCCGGTAGGGAGCGGCTAAACCCGAGGGCGCCTCTAGGAGGCACGGTACCTCGACTCGGGTTTACCGTGTCGTGGGGGGTACACGAGTAACAGGTACATTATTACGAATGTTCCTGTTGCCGGGCGGGTTGATCGCGAGCCGCGTGCGCGGGCGCTTTTTATAAGGCTCGCGGCTGTGACGTCACGCTGTGTGGCCGGTATCTCTGTGTTCCTTGCGCGGCGCGCGGCGCGCCGGCGCCGTCGCAGTGTACCAAACTGTAGAATGCAATATCACTTCTTTGGTTTTTCGGCTTTTCCCTAATAATTGATTTTTATAGTAGACACGTAACACAGGCTAACACATGGTGAATTACTGTAACTGTATAAGATAGCGTTTCGTTTTAAAGATCAACTAATACGTTATAATTTGTGCAAACACGAGGCAAAATTTCAAATCTCTGGGCCTCTTATTTTAAAAATTATAAGCCAATAACTGTTTTCCCGCCAAAAAATTCAAAATAATGGCTCGGAAGTGGCTAAGCGCGCCGTTGCCGTTCCGTGCGCTACACGATTGCAATCGAGTCTAAACTTAAGAGCTAACAATATTTAGAGTCATTTTAATTTGCGCTCTCGATTGTTTTAATTTATGTACCGAGAATTTTAGACTAGGAGCCGTTTGCTTAGAATAATAACGCTATAGAAACCAAGTTCGCGCGCCTATTTTGAAGCACATTAATTGGAGCCAGAAATGGCACCAAACGCCGGACCGCTCCGTAGTGTTGAATGTCACAGCGCGCCGAACGTGTCTCGCGAAAAAAAAAAATGACGGTTTGTGCAGTTAAATTGTGTCACAACACATCTGAAAAACAAAAGAAGTGTAATAACATCACTTTTCACAGGTAAGCTTTCAGTATTTCATAGTATCTTGTAGTTAATTAGGTCAAAATATAAACGTACTGCAGTGTGATTCTCTAAGTTATAGCCTCGGTAGCAGCGGCCTGCGCAGTGCTGTCTCTTTCATATTCATAGAATTGGAAAGAGACAGCAGATCACGTCCATGCGCGCACGTCACGCGTGTGTGAATCGGTTTAGTGCTTCATTTTTGACAGAGCGCTTGTATGAAGACTATCTTTCTATAGCGTTATTATTCTAAGGCCGTTTGTTAAAGCGATGCGCGACGCGACTAATTTAGTTTCACTATAGGTACCTAACTAACCTACCCTACTTTTTATTTTAAGACCCCATTACTAGTGTTGTTGCAATACTGATCACTATCGATAGTTGAACTTGAAAAATAGTCGATAGCGCAAATAGTCCTATCGATAATCGATCTCCGATATAATCGATATCCCAAGATGCATTAAATGAATATGAATATGAAAAGCTTCGATACTATCGATACTATCGATAGTATCGATGGTAAAAATTAGGTTAATACTATCGACATACGATACTATCAATAGTATCGATACTATCTATAAACTATCGACGCGTTTCGATAGTATCGATAGTTTTGCTTTAGAAACTATCGACGAATTTTCGATACTATCGAGTGAGTATTGTAAATCTAATGATATGATGTGATAGATGACCTATGTAATTACCAGCTATATTACCTTTTATGAGCAAGCAATAGTATCGAAAAATGTTCGACTATCGATGTTGAACAACTGTTACTATCGATCGATTGGTTTTTTGCTGATACTATCGATAGTGTCGAAACTATTGGTCTTTAGTAATAGTATTACTTGTTTTTATCAATCGATACTATTGATGGAATCGTCAAGGGTCGATAATTTCGATAGGACTATCGACAGTGTGACGGATTTTCGAGGTCTCAATAGTATCACGATACTATCGATTGACTATCGCTATCGCAACAACACTACCCAGTACATTGGCGTATGTTGGCCCACTGCCGGCCATAGCCATTGTGTAGACGAGGTAGTGGTGTACAGGCGCGGGCAATTTATCGATAGTGGCGCGCAATTTACCCCGTCTACACAATGGCGATTGCCGACAATGGGCCAACATACGCCAAGTCGCCAATGTGTACTGGGTAGTGTTGTTGCGATAGCGATAGTCAATCGATAGTATCGTGATACTATTGAGACCTCGAAAATCCGTCACACTATCGATAGTCCAATCGAAATTATCGACCCTTGACGAATCCATCAATAGTATCGATTGATAAAAATAAGTAATACTATTGCTAAAGATCAATAGTTTCGATACTATCGATAGTATCAGCAAAAAACCAATCGATCGATAGTAACAGTTGTTCAACATCGATAGTCGAACATTTTTCGATACTATTGCTTGCTCATGAAAGGTAATATAGCTGGTAATTACATAGGTCATCTATCACATCATATCATTAGATTTACAATACTCACTCGATAGTATCGAAAATTCGTCGATAGTTTCTAAAGCAAAACTATCGATACTATCGAAACGCGTCGATAGTTTATAGATAGTATCGATACTATTGATAGTATCGTATGTCGATAGTATTAACCTAATTTTTACCATCGATACTATCGATAGTATCGATAGAAGCTTTTCATATTCAAATTCATATTCATTTAATGCATCTTAGGATATCGATTATATCGGAGATCGATTATCGATAGGACTATTCGCGCTATCGACTATTTTTCAAGTTCAACTATCGATAGTGAAACTATCAGTATTGCAACAACACTAGTACTGGGGCCTTAAAATAAAAAGTAGGGTAGGTTAGTTAGGTACCTATAGTGAAACTAAATTAGTCGCGTCGCGCATCGCTTTAACAAACGGCTCCTAGTCTAAAATTCTCGTTTCATAAATTAAAACAATCGAGAGCGCAAATTAAAATGACTCTAAATATTGTTAGCTCTTAAGTTTAGACACGATTGCAATCGTGTAGCGCACGGAACGGCAACGGCGCGCTTAGCCACTTCCGAACCATTATTTTGAATTTTTTGTCGGGAAAACAGTTTTTGGCTTATAATTTTTAAAATAAGAGGCCCAGAGATTTGAAATTTTGCCTCGACTTTGCACAAATTATAACGTATTAGTTGATCTTTAAAACGAAACGCTATCTTATACAGTTACAGTAATTCACCAATTGTGTTAGCCCGTGTTACGTGTCACCAGCTTACACATACTTATCGGTTCGTAGCTCAAAAACCTTTTGAGTTAAAGTTTTGAAAATTTTTGTGCCTTATGCACAAATTAGGCACAAAATTTTGAGGTATAGTCATAACCGTAGCTTAAACAATTACGAAGATACAGCTGTGCAAGCCAGAGACCCGTGTCTCCAGCTCGCACACAGTTTTAAGGTCGTAGTTTCAACAGTATTTGAGTATGATGGTTACTTTTTTTTGTTCCTAGTGCACAAATTATGCACAAAATTTCTGGCTATAGTCTAAAACCCTATCCTCACTGGTTTGTCTTAACGGGCGTGTGCGAGCTGGTGACACGTGTCTCCAGCTTACACACATAAAACAACTCATAGTAACGAAGTTGTGGTGGCACAAAAATTAGGACTGACACGTTTGATTGCACATAATATGCACAAAAATATGGCATGCTTAGAATTTCTCTATGTCGAATGAATAAGCTGTAGTCATGGACACCTTTAGCAGCTATAGTTTAGAATAAGACGCTGTGATTTTGTCTAATTATTAAAAATATAATCACCAAATCCATGGTTACGGCAATAATAGCGGTTACTGGTTTTGGGAAAAACCTTCGAAGGTTGAATTGAAAGTAGTTAGTAGGTAGGTAAGTACCTACTTAGGTACCTAAAGTAAAATAATATTTCCAAAGAGTACCTAAATCGGGTAATGTCCTATGAAGTTTCTATTTAATTTAGATATTTATCGGTTTCGAAGAGTACCTATCGATCTTCAAGAAAGCCAGCCTTCTAAGTACCTTCCTAACTATTTTGTCATTGCCCGCCATATTTTCTTATTAAAATAATAATATTTTCTATGGTAACGCAAGCACTACCTAAACATTGAAATGAAACACGTTTTTACGGATGAAACTCGCGTTTATTAAACACAATTTAAAGTTATTTTTACGAATGTTATTAAAAATGCAAGTTCCATCCATAAAAAAGCATTCCTTTCATTTCAAAATACTTAATGAATTATCCAGTGCCTGAGCCCAGCAGTGGGACGTCTTTTGGCTAATGATGAAGTTATAAACCTTATTTAGTAACGTCGTCGGTAGGTACCTACCTACTGTATTCGGAAAATGTTCCACTACAGTAGCGTTGTTGTATTCCGTGTTCTTTTGGTATGTGGCTAGGTAAAGATTCTTATCATCATTTACTTAATTAACATCAGGTCAGCTGAAGACAAAGTGGTTTCTCGTAATGTATTAAAATCATATTTCCATTTAATACCGATTAGATTCATGCGCTACAAGCTTAGAGTAATAATTGTTTTTGTTTCAATCTAAGGCTACAAGTAGAAAAATGGCGTCCGCCCCCGCCCCGACAAGGGTTAAGATTTTGAGGTTAGACATAGGAGACAACATTTTATTCCCAACTGCTAAATAAATGCTCTGATTACATTTTTTATTGCTTTATATTTTATAAACAAAATCCACATATTTACATATCGATACGCTAAGCCTATAAGCGATACTTACTGAGATTACATGGACGACTGCCAATCTCCTTTCGCTAGTAACAAGGTGCAAGGACTTTCGGCTTCTATGATAAAATAGGTTTTTCATTTCGATTATAATTAATTAGAAAATTTATTGAAAATTATAAATTTAAACATAATTATATTCTCTCAAGATAAATAGTCGTTTACTAAGAACTGGACCTATGTGTTTTCGAATTATTCGTTTTAAACTGATATTCTATCAAACTAATTTGGCATAATTAATCTCTATTTCGTGGTCTTTAAAGAGCCGACACGACACTTCCGTGATATAAATTAAATTTTTAATGATAATTTCATTGTGTACTATACACAAATTACACGGAAGAGGTGTCGTACGCGGACGTCCCTAAGTTATACCCTAATACCTTGATAACAAGTGCAAAACAGCTGAAACTACAACGTGCGGACGGCGGCGGCATGCACCGTTTCATACGCTGCTCAAAATATAGGTATTTTATATGAAATTATAATGAAAACAGCTAAACGTCCGCATCGACGCCTCATCTCTATGGCCAAGGCGTTAGCCACGTTGTTTTACATCTGTACTTCTTAGAAAAAATCAACATAATATGAATAAAATCATAATAACAATTTGCCTTCAGTTACAAATTGAAATCCACCAAGGTCTTAATTTCTACCACGGCCTGTTGGCCCGGTCGGGTGCATATAGCTTGTTATATATATACATATATATAAATGGTATGCTACAACAAGCTATATACGCCTGGTGCGTAATATGTAATATGTACCCCATATAAACGAAGTGTGAATTTTGGGAAGATTTTACGTAAGATAAATTTTATCTTACGTATGCTAATTTAGTCATACTCAACGTTTCCTGACTCCTTTAATGTTCAATTCCCAAAATCCACACTTCGTTTATATGGGGTACCTACATATTACATTGGACACTTACTGAAAATGTTAATTTATTAATAACCACACTGTCCTCAAACTACTATTGGGGATTTTTTTTTATAGTAGAAGGAGGCAAACGAGCAGGCGGGTCACCTGATGGAGAGTAATCTCCGCCGCCCATGGACACCCGCAACACCAGAGGTATCGCAGATGCGTTGCCGGCCTTTAAGGAAGGAATAAGAATTGTGAGGGGGGGGGGGGGACAAGAGACTCCGGAACCCTCACTGGCCGGACGAAACACAACAGCACCAACTGCTATTATTTCACGCCGGATATTAGTGAGAGGGTGCCGGGTGGTATTACGCCGGGCGAGCCGGCCCAATACGTGCTGCAACGCAGCGTGGCTCTACCACTAGTGTCACTCATTTAGCACCACCCAGGGGTCACGTGTAGGGTCTCCAATGTTTCCTAACTCCTTTCATTCACTTCCTAAAATTCCCACTTTTTCCAAGCCACCTCTTTATATAAACTCTAGTACTTCCTACATTGGGGGTACATACGTAATATCGAAAGTTGTCATATCGAATGTCGCGAAATCGACAACGGTGTATCGATTGGTTGCTGCATCTACGGTACGCCACATCGAAAAGTAAGTACGTTATATCGAAAGTTCAAGGCAGTCAGTATCATCATACCAATCTTTGCTAAATCGAAAATTCACAACAAAGTTAATCTCAAAATAGAAGATTGTAAAAAAACAAGTTAGTGAAGATTTAGGTTCAGTTCAGAAGATATTCGAAAAAACTTTTGAAAGCATGAAAGAAGGGCATAAGCATGATGTTCCACTACAAAGAATAGATTCAACAGTGCTAGGAAAAGTATCTAGATGTAGACAGACTGTTTTTGATAAACTTGATGATGTCCGGTTACCAAAAACACTCGAAGATTTTTTAGTATGTGTAAACAGTACTTCCGAAAAAAATTAGATTTATGCAACAAAAACTTTAAAAAAAATTATGCCAATGGCAGTGGCGGAAGGCAGTACTTTGAGGATGGCACATGTTATTAATGTAAAACCGTCCCATTCTATCAATTGTTTACAGAACACGTAGACATTGGTTCTAGCAAAATTACAATAATTGTTATGTATGGTTTATTACCCAATAAAAACGAAGATACATACACAAGATTTTTTAAAATTTTAAAGTATAAATTGGGCAAAGCAGTTATAAATGTTTTTCCTGAAGCGTAAGTAACATATTGCTTTCACCACTTCAATAAGGCAGTGTGGAAAAAAGCAAAATCCTTTGATATAACAAGCCCTGATAGCCGAAAAATTGTAAGTGTTACGGCGAAAGGCGTTCGCAGTAACAGCGACGTAATAAAGGTTGTGGACTGGGTAGGTATGGATAATGAAGTACTTACAGGGATGATGAGTCACAGGAACCGGGACACGAGCTGACCACGGGCGGCGATGTAGGTTGGTTTCCTGGCGCACAGTCACTTCACTAAACCATAGGCATTCAGGCGTTCTCTTCACTTAAGGTTCAGGGTCACTATAAACTTTAACGGTCAGGCTGTTGCGTGCGCGCGCGGTAGCTAGCTTGCAGAGTGACGCGTGCGCGCGTCCGGTTTCACACTCCGCGCGCCAACTTCGCCATACAACGCTAGATGGCGCTAGGCGTATCTTAATACGCTTACAAGACGTCTCGCCCGTGGCGAGTACAGTAAGACTATGTTCTTTATTTCCACTTCTTCCGTCAAGATGTTTTGGTGACGCATGGTCTTCAGTCATTAATTTTGCTTCTCAAACGCCAACAGCACAAGCGTTTCTTAAATATTTTATGCGACAGTGGTATACTCGATTGCCAGCGGAAAACCTCAGTTGTTCATTTGAGAAGCATTGAACAACCAATTGCACTGGAAGGCTGGCACAGGCGTGTGAAGGGCAATATTCCAGTAGCACCCAATTTTTTCAATTTTATTTTGTAACTACTTAACGAAGCAAAACTTGCTGATTACCGAATTGCGTATACATTATTCAACAAATAAAAAAAAATAGACGAAACAGAAATAATGTTTGATTTGCTGAGCACCTTACCCAGTTACTTAGAAAACGGAAATGTTTCAAGTTTGGATTTTCTTAAAAATGTAATAAAATTAAAACGCAGCTTAGGTTGCGACTTACTTATTAAATTACTTTTCGGTAGTTGAACGAGTTTTTAGTTAATAAGTATTAGAATATTTAGATAAGTTAATTTTCTAATAATTAATTATTTTTTTTGGTATACCTGTTTGGTGTTACATAATAATAAATTGGACCAAAGACCCGAAAAATATTATTTTACTTTACTAAGCACTCTTACGCACTTACGGTTAATCGCGGGGAGGAGCGCTTTTCTATTTTAATATGGATTTTGTAATTGTACGCGCTTAACCGCCACTAAAATCCATATTATTAAAACGGAAGCGCGCTGTTAGCCTCCCACACGGTTAACCACTAAAGCATAAAAAGGCTTAAGAAGTCTTACATAACAGCTTCATTAAACAAATCACATAAAAGTTATTAGGTCATGGGTACGTAAATAAAAAATGTGCATTTGGGGAACATTAAGCTATAGGTATAGTATGTAATTAATTTAAAAAAATGCCCATTTTAGGAAATGACATAATAGAGGCAGTAGTTTCTTTATTAGTTAATTAAAAAGTAATTGGCAATCATATCACAATTATTGAGGGATGTAGTTTATTTTCTAAATTATTATTGAAGTACATAATTATGATACCAAAATATTACAAACTTACAACGTTTTTTGAAATTAATTAGATTTTAATCAGGGGGGAGTAGGCCATCAGCTATCATCTTTTGTCTCTTAGCTTCTTCCCTAGCGCGTCTTTCAGCGTCTTTTCGTTCCTGTTCTTCTTTCTCTTCCTGTGCCTTCTTTATTGCCATTTCAGCCAAAGTCTTTTGGTCCAGTTTGAAGAAGTTTATTGGTTCCTTTATGTATCTTTCGTCCTTATTGTTCATGTTCTCTATAAACTTTGGATAAAGAAATGTGCCCTCTTCGACGTTGTAAGTCTTATCTTTGATGGCCAGTCGGATCCAATCTATAAATTCTATTTCCGATAAAGGCTCTCCCCAAGTTGTCAACTCCTCCCTGAGTACTTCAAAGTCGGCTATGCCTGTCTCCTCGTTGTCATGAGCCAAAGCGGCAAAAGCTTTTGTGACGGCCAATTCGAAGTCGTCGCCCCAGTTCATTTTGGCCTCTATCATGAAGAGCCATTCGTGATACTCAACCGTGTCCACGAATTCGTCTTCAAGGAACAACGCGAAGAGCTGATTTATCTCCGCCGTTTTAGGATTGAAACCCAGCTTTCTCAACATCAACGGGATCATGTCCAAAGGGATCTAAAACAAAAAAATCACTACACAGTACAAACACGTCACAACTAGATTGTTTAACTACATATATAAATTCACGACACGGCAGAGGACCGCAAAAGCAGTCCTCTGCCATAGTTCACGTTTCAACAAATTACAACTGCACATATGTTTAGCGTGATAGGTGATGTGCCCATCGGCGCACTATGCTGTTGAAGAAAGCATGTGCACAGTAGTTTATAGTCGTTAATCGCCTTTTACGACACTCACACTGCACACACAGTAGCTAGAAAGACTGTTACAGAGTTATTCTTCTGGCTACAATTTCGAGACATATTATAATATTTCATTATCATTACATGAGACAATATAGGTACCTCATAAACAATCAACGAACTAAGAGATAAAGAAAAAGTAATGCTAAGTTCTAAATTGATTAATTTGTTAGTCATATAATATTCCTATTTAATTATGACATACCTACTTATTATGTCGATGAGAGGTCGATGGCGCAGCGGCTAGCACGTTCGGTTTGCGATCGTGCTCGCTAAGCAACTTTCGCAATGCCGGGTCGCTGGATGGGTGACCAAATTAAAAACCACTCGAGCTCCTCCGTGCTTCGGAAGGCGTTAAGTTGTTGGTTCCGGTTGTTGTCGTAAGATGACAGTCGTTAAAACCCACCAACCTGCATTGAGCCAGGTAGTGGTAGGTTATGTCCCAATATCCCCACGTGCTATTGTCCGCGTGGGAGGCCTGTGCCCAACAGCAGCAGTGAGACGTTTATAGACTGATGATGATGATGATGTGTTATGGCTATGGTTCCAAGCGACTAAAGTAATCATCATCATCATAAGGACGTTAACCATGACCGGTCTTGTACAGCTAGCAACCAGCGACTATTCGCGACCGTCACCAGATTGTCTCTCAATATTGTTGGAGGCCTGCTTACACTGCACCTTCTGGTGCGCAATAGCTACTCAAGACTCATTATACCACGCCCGAGTTATGGCAGTCGGTTCTACAAGCAATGTGCCCCGCCATTTGCCACTTGAGTTAGCAATTCTTCGAGCTATGTCGGTTGGTTACCTCTGCTACGGATCTTCTCATTTCCGTGAGAAAATTTCGATCCCGCTGAGGAACCCAGAACATAGCAATCTCCACTAGTCCTTTAGAAGGCCCATAGTAAACGACCACGTTTCGGTAACGTAAGTCATCACTACACTAGTCAAAGACCTTTGTCTTGAGACTCTGTAGTATTTTGGAGTAGAAGATATTTTGTAGCGTACGCGTATCGACCGCTGCCCAGCCGAGTTGGATTCGATGATTGTACCTACTCCTTCCGAAAGTTGAACCTACCTGGACCGTCAGACCCAGGCGCCAGGTATACATATTCGCTACTAAATTACCTTATCTATGTTCTCCTCATCATGGGCCTTGAACATTTCTTTAAACCTGGCTAGGTCTTCGTTATTGAAGCATGCTGGGGGAGGGGGAGGCTTTTTGGGTTTTGGTGGGGGACCCACAAGCTTCGCCTGTGGTGGGGGCTCCTTGCCTTTACCTTTCCCTTTGCCTTTAGGCGGCATTTTGGATTATACACAATAATTTAGTTCATTTGTGCAGCGAAATGATCATGCCTTCCCGCTCACTATGTTTTACATTTCAATTTAGTTTCGTTTGGTGCTCGCTTTTGATAATTTGTTTTAGATTTTTATTAATGGGTGATGAGTGATGTTAATGTGTGACAATTTTATGACGTACCTAAACAAAGTCATTTTTGAAGTTTAAATTGACAATTTTGACAATGCTTCTGGAAAATCTATTGTGCTGATTAGGAAATCATTCATAGACTAGGATTATGCTATACGTCAATATTACGTATAGAGCTCACTATTTGGTCCGAGAGAGCTCAGAACAATAACTAAATATTGTTCTGAGGTATAGAGCGCGAACAAGCTATAGATATGCCGTTTTTTGTTTTGCAATTTGTAGTATTATTTTTATGAGCCCATCGCCGCTCTATGCTGTTGGATGTATGTGCAGCTTAGAGCATTTAGTTGAATGCTCTAAGATGTGCAGTCTTTAGTTCGTTAGTCGCCTTTTACGACACCAAAAGGAAGAGAGGGGTTGGTAGTATTATTTTGATGAGCCCATCGCCGCTCTATGCTGTTGGATGTATGCGCAGCTTAGAGCATTTGTTATTGCTCTAAGATGCGCAGTCTTTAGTTTGTTAGTCGGCTTTTACGACACCGAAGGTAAGAGAGGGGTTAGTACTTATATATACAATTATGCTTTATAAAACTATGACTTTTATGAATTTTATTATGCTTTGTAAGAGTAGGTCTAACAAAATTAGGAATAATACAATTATGCGTTTTAAAGTATGCTTAATAAAATAATGACAAATAATAATATAGATTTTAATGATTATTGTTTTTATTAATATTCTTTTAACGATTCTGCGTTATTATGTTTATGCGTAATAAAAAATTTGCTACAAGCTATTATTATGCTTTTTAAATTGTATGGCATATGACGTATGTCAATTAAAATTATGGCCATAAACATTCTGAGTTTCAATGTATCATCGTTTTAAACGTAGGTATTTTAGTTGTAGGTATTATGAATTTTTGGGATTTTAATACGTACCCGATTCGATCCAAGAATCGATTCAGACGCCTACGATTCATTACGATCCAAAAAATCGATTTTAAGAGAAAAATCATGCGCATCCCTAATGTGCCATTGTCTGAACGCCACAGGCCATGCTACGCCACTACACGCTACGATTCCTTTGTGTGCCCAAAAACCTCAGAATCACACTAATATTATAAAGGCGAAAGTTTGTGAGTGTGTATGTTTGTTACTTCTTCACGTAAAAACTACTGAATGGATTTGGATGAAATTCGGCATACAGATAGTTTATAACCTGGATTAACACATAGGATACTTTTTATCCCGATATTCCCACAGGAACGGGAACCACGCGGGTGAAACCGCGAGCGGCCGCTAGTAATAACTAAAGTTATTATTCTGAGCCAAAAACCGACAACTCTCCGATTGCGCGCCATTGCGCGCCACTATCGACACTTGCCCGCAACTGTAGTGCACCATTTACCCCGTCTACACAATGGCGATGGCCGGCAGTGGGCCAGCATACGCCACTGTGTGCTGGGGCCTTTATGGTTAGTCTGAGACTAGGCAATGTGAAACATGTCCCTATACATTCGTGTGGCAAATAATTTTTAAACGGTTTTATTTAGCTTGACCTGTTTTTTGTTGTTGTTGACGTTGTTGGGTCAAATTTAGTACTTAAAATATTGCCCCCTTCCTGTTGGCCGATCGATCTGAAATTTGGTACACATCCTTAGTTCTGATGACAATACAATTATGTATATTCAGCTCGGACCAAATTTTGGTCCGAGATATTCAGTATCATTGTAAAACGATAATGGCCGCCACCACAAAATGGTGGATTACATTTATTGTTCAACTACCTCAATATGGGTATCAAATAAAAGGGCTTTAGGAGTAAAACACAAAAAAACTAAAAACTTTAAAATAAAAAAGAGGTAAAATTTTTTTTAAGTTAAACGGTTTTATTGAAAAAAAAGTTAAGAAAATAATGTACCTACTAAAAACTATAAAATAATTTAAAAGGCCCTAGGCACCAGTCATCGCACCACTCTCCTCATCACTCAGGGCATTGATCAACGTAAAAATAAAATCGTGGGGCGTGTGAAATTTCTGTCAACAGTCAACCGTTCGACTCAAAAACTGAACTCGGATAAACGTTTCTTCGACAATACGCAACTCCGACACTATGTTACTCTGACAGTACTTTACTACGACATGACTTAACACAGACGCTATTTTACTCCGATAATAGGTAATACCGACTTGACTTTACCAGTTTACCTAGACAACTAGTTTACTTCTTTGAAGTCATAATAGGTAATTACTTCAATAACCGACATTAACGCCTGCAATGGTCACACTGCAAGGGTTAGGACGTTGCCTTAATACGACTAGGAAAATCGGCATGGATAAATGATACAAACTTCTTAAGAATGTTCTTTCTTAAAAGATAATGATAAATAGTTAGTTATACTTTATTACACATCTACTAAGTATTACTTTAAATTACATAATATAATAGCTTAAAATTTATATCATAAATATTATTTCTCACTCACATATTCAATACTAAATCCTACACATAAATCCTACTACATTTTAAACGACTTATGAATGCAATTTTTCATATAAACTAACCTCATCTATTAACACGGGTTGATATTACAATTACCTACTATGTATCAGGACATGCGGATGAGTCGTACTTCACATTTTTGTATTGAGGGTAGATTACAAAAATTGCTCTTTAAGACTCTTTTTAAACTGACATTACGTTTTTAATTGCATCACTACGTTGGTGAAGATCTTAGATCATTAAACCAAATGCTTTAAGGTGAAGAAATACGAGTGTTTGTTTCGATCGCAAAAATGAGTTCCTGTTCTATAATTAAATCTAGGAAAGGAAAAGATCAGTTAATTGTTGACGGTTTTATATACTGTATTAATAAAATACGTAACGATGTTTATTATTGGCATTGTATCCAAAAGTCTACCGACAAGTGTGATGTGTGGCTCAAAACTGTTAAACGAGATGATCAACATACTGTGGCAACTAAATCAATTAAAAAACACAACCACTTACCAGAACCAGATGCGTGAACTATATAATAACATTAAGTGTAAAGCTATTTCCAGTATGGACTGCCCTTCACAAATAATACAGCAATGCAATTTCGCTATTCCGTCTACGAGTACTGCATTTCTTCCAAACAAACCTGCCATGCAAGCTATGGTTCACAGAGCAAGAAACCGTGATGTTACTAAGCTACCTACTACTCTCGAAGATTTGGTTATTTCAACAGAATACCAAATATTAAATAAAAAAAAATTTGTAGTCTCATTACAATTATAAAGGCGAAACAGTAATTATTTTCAGCACCGAAGAAAATTTTAAACAAAGCCGAATTTTGGATAATGGACGGCACATTTAAATGTAATCCGAAACTTGTGTATCAGTTATACACAATTCAAAAAATGCAACTAATCGAATTTTACCTTTGGTGTATGGACGTTTATCAAGCAAAAGTGAGTTTCATTTTTTTAGAGCTTTTGAAACGTAATGTGTTCCATAAACTTCAGCTGATATTGAAGCCTCGAATTATTATAACAGATTTTGACAAGCAGCCATAAATGCCTGTCGACGCGTTTTCCCTAGTAGCAAACATAAGCGTTGTTTTTTTCACTTTAGCCAAATTGTACGGCGACGCATTGAACGTGCAGGTTTGTCTAAAAAATATAGTGAAGACAGCCAATTTGCTCACAAACTGCGACATAATGGCATTAGCTTATTTGCCACATGACGAAATTCCACAGGCTTATGAGTTACTCACGTGTTGCCAAGATCTGCTGATGTTCTTTGCGAAAATTTTGCAAAAGATTATGTGTCCGGAAGTTGTAAATGTGCCTCAAGAGCAAATGATAACACAAAAATAGTTATTAAAAACTTGACACCCAAATTCCCACCTAAAATGTGGTCTATCTCTGATTCAATAGCTTGCAATCTGCCAACTACTTAAAATCTTGTGAAAGCTGGCATTCAAGATTCTTTAATAGTTTTAAAAATGAATGTTTTTAAAACTATTAAAGAATTGATGAAAGAACAGAAAAACTATTAGGGTCTGTGACAACAAATGTTAATGGTTTCTCTTTTGACTTTAAAACTATAAGACTGACAAGCTCGGCAAGTGGCGGCATTGTGGTTTTGGGCGTCGCGTCAGATGGTTGTCTAGAGGTGATTGTGAAAAGGAATAAAGTGAAGTTTATCCTAAAGGAAGTTTCATTTGGAGGTGGTCTTACAATTCAGAAGTGGGATTACAAACGTATGTACACGCTGAGATGTTTTATTTGCAGAAATTATTTTCCTATAGAATTAATGTAATGAAAAATTATAGTAATTAAACCTAGTAAAAAGAGTTAATGTTAGGTGATTTAATATTAATAAATCATGATATAATAAGATGGTCATTTGAAATTAATTCATTGTGGCTTTGAAGCACGCCAAAACGCAGTAAGGAAACGGCTTCTAGAAGATACGGTTTTAAAAATTATTTGGTAATCCGTTTATATTAAGGCAATCCGTTAATGGTTTAAGAAAATAATAGTGGTTCAAGGATTCTTCTTCGGTTTTCTATTGTCACAAGCCAATAGTTTTCTTTTACCACCATTTTCAATTTTGATTGTTCTATCAAGGCATGGTTGAATAATATTTTTGAGATTGCAAATCCGTTTTTATTACAACAATCCATTATTATTTTATGAAAATAAAGCTAAAAATCAGGTTTTGCTTCGGTTTTACATTGATAGGTACATATATTTTACCAATTTCTTTCTAGTCTGCTACCTTTTTCTGGCTAATCCGTTTTTATTACTACAATCCATTATTATTTTATAAAAATAAAGCTAAAAATAAGGTTTTGCTTTGGTTTTACGTTGCTAAGTACATATATTTTACCAATTTCTTTCTAGTCTGATACTTTTTGTTTGTATGCCATTTTGTGCATCGATAAAGAGAAGGCGAGGTAACAGCCGTGGAATGTTAATCCATTTTTATTAGCACAATCCTTTATCGGTTTGCCAAGATTAACTGAAATAAACTTTCTTCTTATACTTCGCATAATAAAACATAGATAGTTCTTTCCCCTCTTGAATTGATAATTACACGAAAAGTAAGAAATTTTGTTTATTTCCGAGGTCCAATGGAGAGTACAAGTCATGACAAGAGTGATGTTGATGGCTTGGGAACTCAACGTCGTAACCGTAGCTGGTCGAGGAGTCCCACCCATCGCGATGTCCGCAGCCAGAGCCGCAGTTTGCGGGACCAAGAGAGGGAACGACTACGAGTTTTGGAGGATCAAAATGTGGGTAGTTACGAAAACAGCCACCAACGAAGGGTGACTCCTGGCCAAGAAAAAAGCACTTCTAGACGAAGTCGACCACGCAGTCGCCACAGTGTGCATAGTCGAGGCCGTCGCCGGAGTCTGCGAGCTCGAGAATAAGATTTACAGCTTGAGAAGGAACGCCTTCGTCAATTGGAGTGCATACTTCAGAAAGAACGAGATTTGGAATTCCGCGAGCAACGCAGGCGCCGCCGAACGGACAGCAATCAGCGTGGGCGTCGCCTGGACAGCGAGAGACGCGAGTGCTGCTTGGATGACGAGCAACGCGAACGCCGACGTGACCGCGATCAACACGGAAATCAGCATCAAGATCAACGGAGTCGTGACGTCAGTTCCGGGCGTCACTCAAGGTCATGTAGCCCATTTTTCTCAACTAAAGATGTCGTTAAACTAATTAAATCGTTAAAAACCAGTGCTGCCTCGCAGCCGTCAGATCTGAGTGCGCATTCAAGTAGCAAACTTAACTATAGGAATATTTTACCAGAATTCGATCCTTCTGCTAAGAACCAACGTATGGACGTGTGGTTAAGAAAAGTGAATGAATGCGCCTCCGTTTATGCCTGGGATGAGAAGACGACTATACATTTCTCAATGCAAAAACTACAGGGGCTGGCCAAAGTTTGGTATCAAAGTCTGAACACCATTCTATTTACATGGCCTGAGTGGCAAGAGAAGCTTTAAAAAGCTTTTCCTTGCGAGCAGAACTATGGCCAGTCCTTGGAGCAGGGACTGAAAGCGGTTACGGTATAAGGTTACGTTACCGGTAAAAAATAAGTGTACCTTAATAAAATAAAGGTAAGGCTTTACCGTTATTTAACCTTTATGCGATATCGGTACCGAAAAACGTTGCATTGACAGTTGCGGGGCGCAGGGTGAGGGGTGAGACTTGCTTTTGCTTGCGAGGCGACAAGTAAAAACCTGTTTTTGTTGCGTGTCGCGCGCAAAAATGTGTAAAAAATGTGCGCGTGTAAACATCTTTTTACACTAGTGCGGAAATTGGTATTTACAAACTCATGTCAATAGTAAGCCTTACATTATAGTCTACTCGTCTGTGAAAACCAACTTACTGCACTAGTATAATAAGTCCATCATTACGTGTTGCCATTTGCCATGCATCATTGATATCTTTTACGTATGGTGTTTGACGCGAAATGGCGTCATAAATAATTCCTCTGAAATTCTATAGAATGACTATTTAGAGAGTTCTAATTAACAGAACTTATATTATTTGACACGTAGATTATGCCTGTATTGAACGTTTTAGGAGATAGCGCCAGTTAAAAAACTTCAGTGGTTGCAAACTTTTTGTTCCCTAATTTTACTTCTTTTGTGTATGGCGTATGACGCCACATAGCGTCATAAAGAAAATTCAGCTGAAACTTTGTAGAATTACTTTTTAGGGAGTGCTAATTAGCAGAACTTTCATTATATTGAGGATTTGCTTGATGTAATAAATAATTCGCTACGCGATTTTCTATGCCGGACGATAAACGCGATTATGCGGCATACGTTTTTGACGCGTTAAGACTTATTATGGAACAACGATGTAAAGGTTTAAACTGGCTCGCCATCTTTCCTTTATTAATATTTTCTAATTATAAATTGAATTAGTGACGATAGGGCTTCGAACCGGTTTAAAAAATCCCGGTTATTGAATAAGGTTTTTACAAAAACCGCTTCCAATGTAAATGAGAGGGCTTCAAAAACCTAAATAAACCAGTTTAATCCAAAGCTGCGAAATGTACCTACTGCTGGCGAGGCGATTAGGCTAATGGCGACCTTCCGTGTGTAGACATTAGCTCGCAAGTCGATTTAAAACTCGCGCGCTCACTTTGGGAGAGCGGTATTTTAGGCAAATAGAATTCATGTCTACGTATGGAAGGTCGCTATTCGCTTTGCCACTCGCGCGCTCGCGTTGTCCCGGTGTGTTTAGGTACTTAAAGAAGAAAAATCCTCTATAAACCGTTTAATTGATTCAAAACCCATTTTATTGTTTTTTTAGAAACAGGTTTTTTTTAATGTTTGGGTAGGCCCACGGGCCGATGTAATCTGTTATGCAGATGATACTCTGATCACGGCCCGGGGCGGAAATTGCGCAGAGGCAGGGAGACTGGTCACCGTCATAACATCTCTGGTGGTGGACAGAATCCATATGTTGGGGCTCGAGGTAGCGATCGGTAAAACTGAGGCTCTTCTTTTCCATGGGCCTCGACGAGGACCGCCGCCTGGAACCCACCTAGATATAGACGAGCATAGGATCCGGGTTGGGGTCCGGATGAAGTATCTGTGTCTCATTCTGGACGGGCGTTGGCGCTTCGAGGAGCACTTTCGCAAACTCTCCCCTCTTCTCGTCAGTGCGGCATCCGCTTTGGGACGCAACATGCCAAATGTTGGTGGGCCGAACGCTTTGACTCGCCGGCTTTATGCTAGAGTAGTGGGCTCGATGGCCCTTTATGGGGCCCCTATATGGGCGACTGCCCTCAACGCTACCAACAAACAACATCTTCGTGCCGCACAGCGGATAATAGCGTTGAGGGCCATCAGAGGGTACAGGACAGTGTCTCATGCTGCAGCTTGTGCGCTGGCTGGCATCCCGCAATGGGGGTTGGAGGCAGTGAAGCTGGCGGAACTGTACCGACAGCGGGCAGAGGCTAAAGAACAGGGTAGAAACCATACTTAAGAAGAGCTTAAACAGGCTCGAGATTTGGCTGACCAAGAGCTGCTGGCCAAATGGGCCGATGATTTGCGGTCATCGACTTACGGCTCCCGGTTGTGCCGAGCCATCCAACCAGAATTGGGGAGATGGCTACAGCGGTGACATGGGACTCTATCTTTCCACTTGGAGCAGATGCTGTCTGGGCATAGATGCTTTGGATACTACCTGCACCGAGGGGAGTCGACGTCAGAATGCCACAGCTGTGGAGCTGCGCAGGACAGAGAAACGCACACCCTTGAGGAGTGCGGGTCGTGGGCTGCGCAGCGCCACAGTCTGATGTCGGTCGTTGGGGGAGACACTCTCGCTGCCTAGCGTGGTAAAAGCCATGCTAGACAGCGACAGATCATGGAGGGCCATGGCCTTGATCAATGAAGCGGTTGTTTCACAGAAGGAGGCCGCGGAGAGGGTCCGCGAGGAGCAACTCCATGCGGACCCGATCCGACGCAGGCGAGTCGGTAGGAGAAGGCGGCATTTTGCCCACCTCCTTCCACCGCAGTGAGGCTTGCGTGACTGTGGGGTGGGAGACCCCATAGCCGCATTGCATGAAACTCATGGGAATCTGCAGGGCGCCCAAACTATCCCGGGCGTCCTCCCCACTGGCCGTCGTAGGGTGGAATTCGGAGTCTGCTGTCCGTGGTCCCGAACCACCCTGACGACAAGTGATGGGATGCCAGCAGTAACGCTTGCATAAGTGGTGGTGGTTTTTGGAGCAATTGGTTGCCCCCAACTCCCGAAGCCTACCCCGCAATTATTGTCAGCCCATTTGACGCCTCCCTCAAGCCTCCGGAAGTGATGTCCATGTGGAAGAAAGAGATATCATTCCGGAGGCACAAATATGCCCCCATCAAAATTCTGCCGATCACGCACTCAAAACTAAGGGTCGAGTTTGAACGCAGAGGGCAGTGCGATGAGACAATTGCCCGTCACCACGAGAGCCCTAACTTCATCTCATCATTCTTCATCTCTTCACATCGAAGGGAGTCTCGAAAGACATCCCCCGCGAGGAATTGGTGGAGGTCGCTGTGACCCAAAATGACGTGGCCATCTCTCGCATCTGCTTTCTGACTTCAAACAGAAACCCGGCACTGTACAATGCGGTTGTGGAGGTCACTCCCGAGATGCGTAAGACCATCCTCGCTCTCGGGAGGCTCAACGTGGACCATAGCAGGGTCCACGTTGAGGACTTCAGCCGCTTTGTGCAGTGCCACCAGTGCCTGCAATACGGGCACACAAAGTCCAAGTGCAAGGCGGAGAAAAAATCATGTGCCCACTGTGCTAGTCCAGGACATCAGATCACCGAGTGCCCAATCAAACTGGACAGTAGTGAGATATTGGGCATTCTAACTCACTTTCGTTCGGTCGCAGATGCGACCTCGCTTGTTCGTTAGAATGCCCAATATCTCGAACGTATCGCAGTTTTGCAATGGATAGCATACCATCTTCCGTTTTAGATGTACAGATATTGTACATCTCAAACGGACAAATATTGTTATTTGTAAAAATGTACAAACATTTCACCGTTCGCTCACTCCGTTCGCTCTCTTGAAAAAGTGAATTAGAACGCCCAATAATCGATGTGGATTATTGGTATTTTCGTTATTTAAGCGTAGCAACCATTTTATGTTGTCATTTCTGTAAAATCCTTTTAACACTGCAGTCAAATTTAATTTTTAATCATAATATATAATGAAATTCTTAAAACAAAAAGAATCGTTAAAATTGGAATGTATTTGTCCAACTTCATTGTCAGGGGCAAGTCGACATGGAAAGTTATTGCCAAATACAATCCGTTGTATTGTTTGCGGTCCATCTAATTGCGGGAAAACCAACCTAGTAATAAGTTTATTATTACATAAAGATGGTCCACGATTTCGAAACCTGTACGTGTATTCAAAATCTTTGTATCAACCTAAATACAGTTATCTCGAAAAAGTTTTAGAATTGGTTCCAGGTACATCATTTCACAAATATAATCATAATAGCGAAATATTGAGCCCTCACGAAGCGTCACCTGATTCCATTATTATTTTCGATGATGTTGCTTGTGAAAATCAAAACAACATCCGTAACTATTTTGCTATGGGGCGTCATAGGAATATTGATTGTTTTTATATCAATCAAACTTACACCAAAATACCTAAACAACTCGTAAGAGACAATTCTAACATGATTATATTATTTAAACAAGACGACGTAAATTTAAAACATGTTTATGATGAGCATGTAGGGTCTGATATGTCATGGCTTCAATTCCGTGAAATGTGTTCAACTGTTTGGAAAATACCATACAATTATATTGTCATAAATAAGGATTGTGAGCGAAATAAAGGATGCTATAGAATGACGTTTGATACATTTATAGTCGTAGATTAATAACTACATATACGGATGTTATTATATTTATAAATCATTTCCACATGAGATTCGGAGATAAAAGGAAACCCAATAAAATGGAAAAAGATCTAAAGAGACAAATCGTTAAATCAGCATCAGCTGTTAAAAGAAAGTTCGACATGATAAAGGATGCACAAACTACAAGAAATAATACTTTAGAAACAATATTTAAACCCATAGTTGACCCTCTTAATATGATAGCAAATAAAAATGATGAAAAGCAACATGACAAAGAGACTTTTAATAACCCTTTATTTAAAAAAATAGAGAATAATGAAAGCGAAGAGTCGTATTCGTCTATTGAAGAATTTAACGAACAAAGTAGCGAAGATGATGAAGAAAATCATGAAAAATTCCGAACAACCGACAAAACCCTTACTGTATCACCTACTCAAGACCATGATGTGAGTGAAGGTTCGTTCAAATCGCTACAATCATCGCCAAACGTTAAAAATCAATCTTTATCATGGTCTACTTCATCTGAAGTATTTAGTGCTATACCTTTTGGAATAAGAAATGAACAAGGAAAACTTATGCTTGGAAAAAGTCGCGTTTATGATGACGGCACCACTCTAATAATTGGAAATCATAATTTGAGAAAAACTCTCGGTTTAAAAGAACTATTGTTTATAAAGAAACCAAATCTAGATGATATCACAGATAACGACCTTGAAAACTATAAACTACTACTTATCGATACTAATGCACACAGACGTAATTATGATCCCTCTAAACCAATAAATAGCAACAAGGGATTTAAATACATGAATATTATAAAGCCATTATTCAAAATCTCTAGAAAACCGACCACTAGTACAGAGAGTATTCCTCGAGGAAAAGGTATTGAACTCGTAAAAAGAGTAAAAAGAAATACAGATTTAGTTTACTGGGACGATCCTAACGAGTTAGTAAAACGACTGAAATTACTGTTCGCATCACGAGATGCTGGTAACACTGGGTTAGATAATGAAATTATTGCAATCATCGAGGAACTTCACGAAGCCGGTATCATAAACAAAGAATAAAAACAAATAGCATCGGGAAATTTGTGCAGTATACTTACAGTAAACAAAGCATCGGGACCGCAATGAATATAGATAAATTTGGTCATCACGTTCATAAACGTTTACGATTATCTGAACATATTGATATCTATAGCGATACGTTACAGAAGTCTGAAACGGGAGAATACGATTTAAAATCATCCAAACTAAAAGGCTTGTCGTCTCCAGACAAGGACGATGAAGCTGTAAATAAAGCATATTTGGATAAAACAGTTCAAGAGCTGAGAAACGAAATAAGCCAAGTTAATAGTCGTGTATTAATTTATTTAAAGAACTTGGAATCAGCGAGTACAGACCGTTTGTCTTCTATGTTTTACTCAAAAATAGAAATAGACCGTATGATTCAAGCCAAACAAAAATGAGTAAGAAAGAAATTGTAGACGAACTTCACAGAGCGGCGAGAAGAAATTTTCCACGTCGAAGTACAATCATAAAAGGAATAGATGATTTATGGCAAGCAGACCTTATAGACTTTCAAAAGTACTCACAGTTTAATAAAGGATATAAATATGTTTTAGTCGTAATTGATACTTTATCGAAATAATCGGGTTAATCCTTTGAAGTCAAAGAATAAAAGTTGTGTTACAAATGCAATGCAAAATATATTAACCACGTCATCTCGAAAGCCCAAAAATTTACAAACAGATTTAGGCAAAGAATTTTACAATAAAAATTTTAAACAATTGACGATAAAATATAACATAAATCATTACTCCACTTACTCTGTAAAAAAAGCAGCAATTGTTGAAAGAGTAATAAGAACTCTAAAAAGTCATCTTTACAAATTATTTAGCGTCTGCGGTAAATATCAATGGATACAAAAAAATTTGGAAGACGTTGTACTATGCTACAATAACACTATTCACCGTGTAACAAAACTAAGGCCTATTGATGTTAGCAAAGAAAACCAGATGATTGTTAGGTCTAACATTATTAAATCACAAATTACCAGAAAACATCAAAAATTTAAGTTCCATGTTGGTGATCAAGTCCGGATAAGTAAATACAAAGGGGATTTCTACAAAGGTTATACTCCAAACTGGTCAACAGAAATATTTTATGTTATTAAAGTCAATCATACAAATCCAGTTACTTATCACTTGGAAGACAAAAATAAACAGAGAATTTTAGGATCTTTTTACGAGCATGAATTACAGAGAACCAAATTTCCAGATATTTATCTTATTGAAAAGGTTTTGAAAAGAAAAGGAAACAAACTCTTTGTCAAATGGTTAGGTCTCAGTGACGGTGAAAACAGTTGGATTGATAAAAATTTATTGGTGCTTTAATATAAACTAAGCATTATTATTTATACGCTCACTTTATAATCATCGATGACGGAAGGAAGTGGTATTATTAACAACTTAATAAATAACATTCCGTTTGAGTTACATTTACCTGGATATCAATTTTGTGGTCCAGGCACAAAACTTAAGAAAAGATTACTCAAGGGCGAACGAGGTATAAATAAATTGGATGAAGCTTGCATGTACCACGATATCGCTTACAATAATAAAGATTGGAACGTTAGACATAACGCCGATTTAGAACTTTTAAATATGGCAAAGAAAAGATTGAAATCGAAAGATGCTGGGAAAGGAGAAAAGATTGCATCATGGATAGTAAAAAATGCAATGAAAGCAAAACTTAGAGCCGGAGCAGGAGTACGGTCATTCATGAAAGGTGTTAAAAAAATTCAAAAGCAAATGAAAAAATTAAAATGTAATGACAACCGAAAGGCTATAAAATATGCACATGCAGCTGCAAAAAAAGTGTTTTCTAATGTAAAAGGAATACGCTTCCCACGCTGCATTCCTGTTCCGAAAACTGGTGGGTTGTTACCTCTCATACCAATCTTTGCTGGTTTATCAGCTCTTGGTTCACTTGCTGGAGGTGCTGCAGGTATAACAAAGGCTGTTAACGATTACAAGGTTGCTCAAAAAAATCTTCAAGAATCTGAACGACATAACAAGATGATGGAAGCCGTTGCACTTGGGAAAGGATTGTATTTGAAGTCTCACAAAAAAGGAGCGGGCTTGTACTTACAACCTCCAAAAAACTAATTAAACGGTTACCCAAACGAGCACTCACTAATTTAGATATATTAAAGCACTCGGTTCATATTCCATATTTTCGTGGCGTTTTTATGCGAGATACGTTACCATCAAAACCAAG
Source organism: Scoparia ambigualis (assembly GCA_963921215.1). Taxonomy (NCBI): domain Eukaryota; kingdom Metazoa; phylum Arthropoda; class Insecta; order Lepidoptera; family Crambidae; genus Scoparia; species Scoparia ambigualis. Next base: position 26,018,559 of record OY992517.1, on the reverse strand, counting down.
AAAAATTGAGTGTGCTATTCTAAATTTAGATAGTTCCAGAAATCCGGGAACTCACTGGGTAGCCTATGTCAAGCAAAATGAATACTGTGAATACTTTAACAGTTTTGGTAACTTAAAACCTCCGTTAGAATTAATAAAGTATTTGAAAAATATGCACATAAATTATAATTACAAACAGTATCAAACTTTTGGCACTACGAACTGCGGTCATCTTTGTTTATTATTTTTAAGAAAGTATTGGAAAAAAATATTTATATAAAGGTTAAAATTAAAATAACTTGACAGTATAATAATGTCTTTCACTGTATCCATAACTGGGCAGGGAGCCTCCCTCGTAACAAACTACTCACCTACTTTAGAATTACGTGGAGAATACGAGTGTGGACTTCTGTACTTTTCTACATTTAATTCTATTCCTAATATAGATGAAAGAAATAATAAGTTTTATTATGGTAATAATGAGGTCATTGAAATTCCAGAAGGATCATATGAACTTCAAGATATTTGTGATTTTTTAAAAGGCAACGTCAAGAATACTGCATTAAAATTGAGTTGTAATAATAATACACTCAAAACCAAAATATTCTGTTCAGAAGATGTTCACTTTGGGAAAAGTAATTCCATCGGTAAAATTTTAGGTTTTGCTAGGGAAACAATAAAGGCTAATATAAGTTGTGAATCTCGGTATCCAGTCAGCATTTTATCTACAACCATCGTGCGCATCGAATGTGACGTAGTTGGAGGATCATTCGTGAATGGAAAAGCAAGCCATATAATTTATGAATTTGTACCTAACGTGCCACCAGGCTATCGAGTTATTGAGATACCCAAAAACTTAATATATTTTCCAGTCAACCAAAATTCAATTAGTGCGATTAATATTAGATTACTAGACGGTCATAATAAGCAAATTAATTTACGAGGTGAAGAAGTACAACTATACTTGCACTTTAGAAAAAAATGATAAATTTCAATAAAAACACTGCTACAGTTTGTATTCAAGTCAGTTATAAAAGATCATCTACTAAAAGAACACCGCTTTTACTAAAAAAGAAACTTACTAAAAATAATAAAGATTTCCTAAAGCTAGTAGGCTTGCTAAAATGAATTATTTAAATATATCTCAACCAACGTCATATGATAACAGCATTGAAAGTTTTGAATATCATTCATACAAACCGTATGTAACAAGTTTCAACAATAATGATGAAATACGAATACCCATTCATCAACAAGATTTGTATGTGTTGCCTTCACTCAGCGCTTTGTATATTGAGGGCAAAGCGGATGTGTATAACAGTACTACTAAAGAAAAAGTGTCAAGTGTGCATTTTGTTAATAATCCAGCGTTATTTCTATTTCAAGACATTCGCTATGAATTAAATGGAATCGAAATAGATAAAATTAAAAATGCAGGCATAACAACAACAATGAAATCCTATTTATCGTTAAATGAAAATGAATCCAAAAGTGCTAGAGTTTGGGGTTGGTCTACTTCAGGAACCACCAATGTTAGTGGAGGCGCATTTTCTGCTTCAATACCATTAAACAAACTATTAGGTTTTGCAGAAGATTATGAAAAAATTATTATAAACTGTAAACACGCGTTAGTACTTTTGAGAAGCAACACAAATGTCAATGCCTTGAAATTAAATAAGGAACAAGTTGTAGAAAATATAATAATAAGTAAAATTGTTTGGCGCGTTCCGCATGTTAAGGTGTCAGATCGTGAGAAAATTCATTTGTTAAAACATTTAGAAAAAGATAGAGCTATCACACTAGCATTTCGTAATTGGGACTTATATGAATACCCATTACTACCCAAAACGCGTAAACATTCTTGGTCTATTAAAACTTCATCGCAAATAGAAAAACCGAGATTCGTTGTTATAGCTTTACAAACCAACCGAAAACATAATGCGGAAATGTCTATGGCAGAGTTCGACCATTGCAATATACGTGATGTAAGAGTATTTTTGAATTCATCGTATTACCCTTATGAAGGACTAAATGTCAGTTTCTCAGATGATAAGTTTTCTTTATTATATGAGCAGTACGCCAGATTTCAGCAGTCTTATCACGGTCGCCGATCAGAACCCTTGCTGTCTTTAAAAGAATTCAAGGCTATTGCTCCTTTATTCGTAATTGACTGTTCTCGCCAACACGAATCATTAAAAGGATCGATTGATGTGAGAGTTGAAATCGAAGCAGATCAAGAGATACCTGATCAGACCGCTGCATACTGTCTCATACTGAACGATTGTATATTTGAATACAAACCTTTGAGCAATATTGTAAAGAAGATATCATGAACAGCAATACAATAATAGTGGATCTGCAAGGATTTAAGGATTCAAAAAATAATTTCATTATTAAAGAGTTAGCAATAGCAACCAAAGACCACACACAAACATTTTTAATTAAACCACCCTATACTTTTAAAACTCTATCAAATGAAGAAAAAAAGCAAGTTCGATGGTTAGAAAAAAATCGAGGGCTCACTTGGAGTGAAGGATTCATCGATTATCGTGAATTTCGAAGAGTAATTGTTCCTTATATAAATGGCAAAAAAGTGTTAACCAAGGGATTGGAAAAAATAATGTGGATTCGAGAGTTATGTCAAGATTGTGAAATAATAGAATTAGAGGAAAAAGGTTGTCCCAATTTTTTAAAATTATATAATGATTACTGTGAGAAAGAAAACACAAATTTGTATTGTGTTCATCACAATAAGAATTGTGCATTAAAAAATGTACTAGGTCTTAAAATGTGGTACTACGATAAATTTAAGCATGATTTCTTTTAAAAAACATGAACTTTTTATTTTCGTTTCTTTTTATTTTTGTTATTATATCTAATTATAGCAAATTATAATGTATTTAAAACATTTTTTTTAAATAAAGGTGTAATGATAATAAATGTATTTCTTTTACTTTTTGAAATAATATATGATCTTTAGTAAAGAACATTATAAAAAACTACATGTTTTTAAATCTGTTTGTCAGTGTGTTAAATTCTCTAATTAGGAAGTAATATTATTCATAGGTCATTTATATTTTCTTTGTGCATATTTTATTAAATAGAATAAAATAAAATTTTAGAAATAAAAACATTTTCTTTATCTACTTTCAACTTTAATAATAATCAGTTACATAAATACCTACTAATATTAATAAACAACAATAAACAATAATTATTTATATCACATAAAGTATATTTACAGTCTTAATCTTATCCTATAAAATTAATAACTATCACCGCACAATCTTTTCGAGATCTTTCTAACTAAGGTTTCCGTAAGGTCCATAATTTCATCCACCGGATCCTGCACCACGTACTGGGCACTGAGCACCACACTTTCATCGTCGTCGCCATCGGCTCCCTGTGCCGTCGTCCTCGCTGCCTGATCCGCTGCCAAATCCAATATTTTAATTTGTATCAGTCTTGATCCTCTTTGCTCCTTACTGATGACGAATGACTTCAACGAAACACCATTATTTTTTGAAGGTTCTCGTTTTTGCTTGCTGTTTCTCTTGTCGATCTTTAATTTGGTGGGTTGTTTACCAAACAATTCCTCACATTGCTGAGTAAAATTTTCAAGAGGGTCTTGGGCGTACTGCGAAAATACGATTTCCGACGATTCAGTCATGATCTGTAACTGAAAGAACAAAAGTTTTTTTTTGTTTTTTTATTTTTATTTTTTAAGTATTTACACATACCAGAGAGTTCAAAACGTGTCTTTCTAAGCAACGGTGATATAAATATGAATTATTATATTACTAAGCGAGCGAATTACGAAATTGCATGGTTTGCACTTAGTGGGCGTTGACCTTAATGCGGGGCATGTACTTTGACCGTGAATGAAATAAATAAAACCACCGATATTAGACAACTTGATTTACTAATTATTTATTTATTTATGTATATATTAACATCGAATACGCATTAACGTAAATCTAACACAAGCTAGACTTTCTTATAACTATTACAATGTTGAAACATATTAGAAGTAGGTTTACACAACGTTTTAAAAAATTCTCTTCCAGACAACTATTTGAATAGAGAGAGCTAATAAACTGCAAAATCGGAGTTGCTAACAATTTAATTCGGTATTATAAACTATTATTACAGGTTTATAAAATAGTTACTATAATAATATAATAAAATAACTATATAAGTTACCAAATAAATTTCAATGAAACGCCTTCAACACAAAATTGAGCAATTACCCGTTTAAAGATAACTTGATTTATTATTTATTTTTATATATTAACATCGAATACTTATAGCATTAACGTAAATCTTACACAAGCTAGACTTTTTTATAACTGTTACAATGTTGAAACTTATTAGGAGTAGGTTTACACAACGTTTTAAAAAAATCTCTTCCAGACAACTATTTGAATAGAGAGAGCTAATAAACTGCAAAATCGGAGTTGCTAACAATTTAATATAAACTATTATTACAGGTTTATAAAATAGTTACTATAATAATATAATAAAATAACTACACTCGGCGTCAAAAAAATCGCACCTTTTAAAAATCATCTTTAAAAATTCTTAAACCTTATGTAGAGGATAGTGTTGGGTATCATTAGAAAGGTAACAAAAAGGAGTATCAAAAAACAATTAAATTTAACTTTCTGTTTAATTATAATTATACAAACAACATTAAAATTAATAAAATAATAAAAATCCTTAATTAAGTCCTAATTAACAACAGATAATTTACAAAGAAAAATGTACAAAAAGTGTCTTAAAATTAACTTAAAATCTAGTGTTACCCCCCCTTGCCCTGATCACGGCTTCCATACGGTCCCTCATGGACCTCACCAACTTCAGGAGCTCTTCTTGAGGGATAAGCCCCCATTCTTCAATCACCGCGTCTTGGAGCTCCTGTAGAGTCGAAGGAGCTGGATCCCGAGATCGAACCTTACGTTTAAGATGGTCCCAGAGGTGCTCTATAGGATTCAGATCCGGACTTCGCGCTGGCCACTGCATCACAGAGATTTGGGACCTCTGCAAGAAGTCGCTCACGATGCCTGCAGTGTGAGCGCGAGCGTTGTCGTGCATTAATGTGAACCCCTCGCCAAAAGATTCGGCAAAGGGGACCACATGCACTTCCAGGACCTCAGTGACATAGCGGCGAGCAGTCAGCGACCCTTGTCCGCGAGCACCTCCAGTCCGGGAGACGCAGACAAGGTCGGTTTTGCCGGCAGCAGACATACCGCCCCAGAACATGCAGGATCCGCCACCATATTCCACCGTCTCCTGGATGCAGGCTTGGGCGAAACGTTCACCCTGCCTCCGGTATACTCTTCTCCGTCGGTCGTTGCAGAAAAGACACACTCGCGTCTCGTCTGAGAAGAGAACAGCTCTCCACTGCTCAAGGGTCCAATCGACGTGGTCACGAGCAAACTGCAAGCGGGCTCGCCGATGCCCTGCAGTCAATTTTGGACCCGTAGCAGCTCTGTGGGCCGCTATCTTCTTCTCCTTCAATCTTCTTCTAACCGTAGATACGCTTACGGTGCGTCTGCGAACTGCCTGGAGCTGCTGTTGCAACTCAACAGCGTTGGAGAAACGATTTCTCAAAGAGTTCGACACAACGAACCGGTCGTCTCTTTCCGAAGTGCAGCGACGTCTACCCGAACCGTGTCTGCGGATATAGCCACCGGTCTCTATGAAGCGCTGGTACACTCTTCGAACGGAATAACGGCTCAGGTTCAGTTGCCGGGCGACATCACACTGCCGCACCCCTGATTGCAGTAGTGCAACCACTTGAGCGGCTTTATCAGCTGTGGTATCCATCAAAATCTGTGCGTGTGTCCTCTTCAACGGTTGAATAGCGAATGACCCACATTGAACCCGTGTTGACCGTTTTATACCCACAAAGGAAGCGCAACTATGTGTCAACCTTTGCCTTTGTCTGATTTCAGGTTTCTAAATCAAAAAGAGATAGAAAACCTACAAATAACTGATGTAAAAGATGACGCGGATCATGGATATATTTTAGAAGTAGATTTGATTTATCCTAAACACTTGCACAGCACGCATAATGATTTACCATTTTGCCCAGAGAAATGTATTCCTCCTGGAGGCAAGACTTCGAAACTTATTCCCAATTTATATGATAAATATAAATACGTTATACATTACGTTCACTTAAAAAATTGCATTAAACATGGTTTAATATTGAAAAAAATACATCGTGTTATAACTTTTCGTCAAAAAGCCTTTTTAAAGAAATATATTGACCTTAACACTGAGCTTAGACAAAAGGCTCTTTCCACATTTGAGCAGGATTTCTTTAAACTACTTAACAATAGTATATTCGGTAAAACCCTTGAAAATAGTGAAAACCGAGTGAATGTTCAGTTAGTGAACCAATGGAGCGATTATGACAATAAAACAAAAAAAAAGTTAAGTGCTGATTCCTTAATAGCTAGACCAAATTTTCACAGTGCATCTATATTCTCAGAGAATTTGGTTGCTATTCAAATGAAACCAGAAAAGATAGTTTTAGATAAACCCATTTACATCGGTTTTTCTGTTTTAGAGCTATCAAAAAAACACATGTACGATTTTCACTATTCCATTATCCAACCGCATTATAGGGATCTCGTTAAACTGTGCTACACTGATACAGACAGTTTTATCTATAAAATACATACTAGTGATTTTTACTATGATCTCCAAAAGCATTTTTTAGCTTATTTTGATACCAGCAACTATAGTCCAAGTAACCCATATAACTTATCACTTTAAATAAGAAAGTACCAGGTCTGTTCAAAGATGAAATGGGTGGTAAAATAATAAATGAATTTGTTGGGTTACGTCCAAAGTTATATTGCATTCAATCTGAGAAGGTTACTTTGAAAAAAGCCAAAGGTGTGAAAAAATGTGTTGTCCGAGATATAAATAAATCTGACTACGAAAAAACTTTAATCAGTGGTGAACTGATACGTAAACAGAATTTACTGTTTAAGTCACTAAAACACGAGATACTTACACGCAGTGTCAATAAAGTTGTATTATCTTCAAACGATGATAAGCGTTTGATATCAAAAAACAGCATTGAAACTGTTGCTTGGGGTAATTGCTCAATTTTATGTTGAAGGTGTTTTATTGAAATTTATGTTGGTAACTTGTACAGTAAAATTATTATATTATTATAGTAACTGTTTTATAAACCTGTTATAATCGTTTATAATACCGAATTAAATAGCTTGCAACTTCTATTTTATCCTCTCTATCTAAATGGTTGTCTGGAAGAGAATATTTTAAAGCGATGTGTAAACCTGCTTCTAATATGCTTCAACATTGTCATAAAAAGTCTAGTTTGTGTTAGATTTACGTTAAAGTTATAAGTATAAGTATTCGATGTTAAATATATACATAAATAAATAAATAATAAATCAAGTTATCTTTAAACGGGTAATTGCTCAATTTTGTGTTGAAGGCGTTCGATTGAAATTTATTTGGTAACTTATATACACTCGGCGTCAAAAAAATCGCACCTCTTAGAAAATCACTTTCAAATGTCATTTACTCTTGATATGCACATGCAGTCGCATTAATTATGATTTTATTTACAAGGTTACTTAATTAACTTAATAAAAAACATTACTTTTCATTATCAAATAAAACCTAATGCAACAAATAAAGTGTCACAAAAATTCGATGCAAATTTTGCTACCCGTGAGAGTTGCTAGCATATCCATATAAGTTATTGCAATCTACGTATACAATAAAAACTTCATCTTTTCGCGGGTCAAAATGTTCCATATATTTGTTATTGCTTTTAGCATAACGATGCGAGCACATACATATACCTCCTCTTATCCCATCTTGTATCATTCTTATGATTGCTAAGTCATCAATAAGCTCTAACTTTATACCAGTCTTCAAAAGCATGGCGTCAAAAGACAAACTAGGAGCAGTTACATAAAATGCAGGGTCGAGTTGATAATGTAGTTTTGACGTATTTCTAAAATTTTCGAAAATATCTGTCAGTAACAGTACATCGGTCTTAAGATAAAGATCAGTGTATTCGCCGAGGTTTTTTATCTTAAACTCTGACCACACTAATTGTGCATGCTGGTAATCAGAAGACGAAATATTCTCATTGTTTAATGAATTGTAAAAGTCATCAACGCTTGGGAGATTTTTTTCCGCATAACGCTCTATACAGTTCATATAGTCATAGGGATAGACACCTTTTCGTGTAAGTAATTTGAATTGCTTTGAACAAGGGAAAAAGTTTCTCAAATGTTCAAACTGACTCGGTGTCATATTTTTAGCCAGTTTATCTAAGCTAGTTGACAAGAACTTAAAGGAATCAACAAACCGTAGTTGTACGCATTCATTTGTTGAAACTTGTATAAACTTTGTAAACGAAACATAAGATTCTTTATTTTTAGCTATTATTTTAAGTGCACCATGAGCTTCTCCTAGTTTAGTTATAAAAAGATGGCAATCGTAACCCGAAAGATTATGAAAGAAGATTGGTATAAATTTAGGAAGCTTAAACATCAGATTACAATAGTTATGTGCCGCCCCGCGATATCTACCAGTCAAATGACAATGGTCTCTAACTCTGTCGTTGAATAGTAAATTTTGACAAATATGACAACGAGTGGTCATTTTAAAATCAACTGCGTCTTCCTTATTAAATATGATCGGGACGTTATTCGATAGTTGGCTATTAATCCAATGAACGTCATGATAAATACTTTTAACAAATTTATCTACACAATCGGTTCCACGGTAAGACACAAGACGATTTCTACTGGGATCGAACGAACAAACTATGTAGTAAGCGAATGCTATAGGAACGTGCACCTGACGATCAGCGGTGCTCGCGATACCCGGGTCAGCCTCGCACCCCTGCACCGGGACCAACATGGTTTCAAAGTCGGCGTAAATTACAAAAGGCACATTCTGTTTCCGATCATAATTCTTAAACTCGATTACCGAACCCTTTCGAGGCAGTTGGGTCATTACGCCAGCACATATATGAGAATCTATATCATCGTTAGATCTGAAAAATAGGAGACATTCATCACAAAAAAATAATTTACCATGATGTTTTGTAATTTGGTTTCTGACCAAACGAGACAAATCTTTGATAAGACAATAATGTGAGCACTTATCTTTTTCTAGTAATAATAGATTAACAGTTTTTCGGTTTCGTTTGCTGTACTGTGATTTATACAACGGTCCAGTAATCTGTTTACCGTTTTCTAATCCATAAACATTGATTCTTATATTTGCATTATTTTTTTCAAACATACTAATATCAGAAAAAGTTACAGGAAAATCCATTCCGTCAATGTTGAACAGATTACTGCAATGTGGATACGACGATACTCTCTGAACGTTCTTACTGACAGGATAAAGAGCCGCTGTGACCGACCACAAAAAACAAAACATATCTTCATTACGTATATTTACACAAGCCTTTTTAGTTTTAATGCTTTGCGGCAAATCAATGTACATAGATCCACGAAGCGGTTGGTATTTATTTATGTTAATTTCAATGTGACTATTACTGAGTAATGTCCACCCGCTATCCCGTTGTTCAAACTCACTTACCTTCTTCATTAAATTGCTAACTATATCTGAGAATAAATTTGTAAAATCATAATTGAAGCAAATCGTTATATTTTTAGTTCCAAATGATTTTACTTCCTGAGTGCTATTTTTTATCATTAAAAATAACAAATATACTTCAAAATTAACTTTTATGCAGTTGTGGATAGCAAGAGACTGGTCTATCAAAGATTTAACTTTATCTCGAAGGTTATCAAAGAAAACAGATAAAGATAGTTGCTCACTCTCGTCTCGAGCAGTTATTCTATAGGTAGCTAAACGGTTACGAAAAGCAGAATTCACTTTTTCTATACCCTGACCTAAACTAATTACGTTGTCAGTATGTTGCTTATGCTTTCTACTTCTTAAGTGCCCTATCCACTGCTTGCTATCCACAGTCAAACTACAAACTGAACAGAAAGGCATGATTAATTGATTAATTACTTAAAGTTATGTTAATTATTGAAGCCTGATTGAAATTTATGTTGGTGAATTATAAACGCTCGATGTACAATATGTATTTATTTTGTTTATAAAGTATACTAATTAAATTACAGACTACTAATTTAAATTATTAAATTAAATTAAATTACAGCCTACTTATTTAAATTTAATATTATTAGAGTAGAACGTGGGCTCCGATTCAAATAGAGAGCTCGCTTGCCTCACAAACTTCTGCACGTGATCCCAGTGCGGAGTGTCGTTGTTGGTGCGCAGCTTCAACCACAGCAACGACTTCTTCCACAGGTCGTCGCCGCCAGCATCGACGTCCTCCGAGTCGAAGACTTTCAACTCGATGTAGAATGAGCCGTCGAGGTGCGCGGTACGCCGCGTCTGCCCGTTAGCAACACGATTGTATAGCACCGACGTCGCTGAGCTCTTTCGGTCGCGGTCGGTAGGCAGTTCACCTTCTTGTAGGTTGAACACGTCGAAACTAGGAGCCGGTGCTTTTTTCTTATTAGTTCTGAAAAAGTAAAAGCGTTCTGTTAAAAAAGTATACAAAATCTACTAACACCTGTGAAGAAAAACACACATAAGATTACATTTGCAGTGATAATCCACATTAGACAATGCAAGAGACAATGTAAACTACAATTATCGCTATAACAATAATTTATTATACCTCGAACGGTCGGTCGGAACGCTTCTGTTAGCCGAGGTCTTGCGCTTAACAGACTCCTTCACTTGCTTGGGCTTGGCGCGCTCGCGCTGCACCGGGCCGCTACTCTCGTACTCAGAATCACAGGCCGACGACTTGCGCTTAACGGACTCCTTCACTTGCTTGGGCTTGGCGCGCTCGCACTGCACCGGGCCGCTACTCTCGTACTCAGAATCACAGGCCGACGACTTGCGCTTAACGGACTCCTTCACTTGCTTGGGCTTGGCGCGCTCGCACTGCACCGGGCCGCTACTCTCGTACTCAGAATCAGACCTGTGAAATAATCAATCATTAGCACATGCAAACAGAAACTAGCCTTTTCCATCACTGGAGAATGTGATAGTGAAAAATATTCTAAGTGTTTTAACAAGGTTTAGGACTTAGAATATTTTTGTTAGTTACTTGAAACAACTTACATTTTAGTTGTAGTAGGTATCGGGAAACTCACTATGAACTGTAGACTGTAGAGATCGACGTGGTACAGCTTGACGAAGAACTTCTAAGACTTCTTGCAGATGTAGCGCGATGGTAATGAAGGCACAGACAGAATGAAGCACTGATCGAATAATACTCGATTTTATTGGCAAATATTGATAATTTGGCAAAATGTGTTAGGGTTGTCACAAAAAGTTTAGAATGGAAAACGGCGTCTCACGTCACGTATGTGAAAATAAATCTATATAATTTAAAATGAATATTGGTAATTTAGGTAATTTTATTTAATTAAAACATTCTAGAGTTTTGTTGTGGTTTTTAATTGTTTATTCGTTTCTAGAATTTTGTTGTGGTTTTTAATTGTTTATTTGGTTTTTAATTGTTTATTCGTTTCTAGAATTTTGTTGTGGTTTTTAATTGTTTATTCGTTTGGTTATTTCATTGGTGTTCTTCTATATTATTATTGCATGCCACATTGGTGTACATAGTAATGAAATAGATAGGTACAAAAGGTGTCAAAATAAACAATGTAGCGCTCTGTAAGGGCATAACAATAACAATTTAATGAGTAAATGTTTTTTCTTTCTATTTTTCTTAACATAAGTTATTGTCTAATATCATGCTAATCATAATTTATAATCAATATTATACTGGATTTTCATTAGGTTTACTGACTCTTGATATTTTTGTAACAAAATACTGATTTCCATTAAACTATTAACAGAACACTATTGTGTTCAACAATTATTAAACTTTACCATAGCTTTCCGTTTTAGAAACACAATACTTACAAAATAAAAACAGAAATAATTAATACAGAAAAAAGTAAAAAGCCTTAAAATTGCTTGATATCTCCATTATAAAAATTCATCAATATGGTTTCGAATGTGAAAACGTTGCGATGAGAGCAACGTTTGCTGTAGCAATATTTTTGCCAACCCTAACGCATTGTGCATTTGTGCACAAAAGCATTTCTGCAGCAACGTGAATTTGCGTGAAGGACGGAAATAGAGTGATGAAATACGTACAACCTACATATCGTATTGGGACCAGTGTTCAACACTTTCACACCAGTGTTCAACACAGTTTTCATCACAAAAAATAACAGATTTTCATTGAAATTCTACGGGATGACAGCTAGGAGGCAGGTGTTCTGTATTCAATTGTTGCTAAATACTAAAATCAGTTTTTTATGATTAAAAGGAAAAAATATGTTGAACACTGGCGCCACTACCCTAAATGTCCGCGTTTAAAATTTTCAGTTATAAACAAGTTTATAAATAAAAAGAAAAATGTTCATATCATTTATCTTATTATGTCCCACTGCTGGGCAAAGGCCTCCATCATTGAAATCGCTATCATATTGGCTTAATACCCATCGTGGTGATTACACCACGCTTGTCAAATGCGAGTTGGTGATCATCACAAACACACTTTGCCCGACCTGGGAATTGAACCCAGGACCTTCGGTGTCGGTAAGAGCGCTTTGCCACTCGGCTACCGAACCTATCATTTATAGTAAATAAAATAAATGATTATAGGAATCTAACCCGGGACTTCTGGTCTGAGGCCTGATGTCTTAACCACTAGACCACAGAGGCGGTATTAAAGGAATACTAAAAAAATATAACAACTTGAATATTAATTATGTTAACTATCTAGAATGCATAACTATCCAGTCATTGACAAAATTTAGGAATTGAACCCATGACCTTCTCGAGTATCGAGCCGAGCGCTTTGCCACTTGGCCACCGAAGCGATCGTTTATAGTAAATAAAATAAATTAATATAAAGGAATCAAACCCGGGACTTCTGGTCTAAGGTCTGATGTCTTAACCACTAGACCACAGAGGCGGTATTTAAGGAAAACTAAAAAAGTTTATAAGAACTTGAATATTATTTATGTTAACTATTTATAATGCATAACTATCCCATCATTGACAAAATTCGTAACGAGTAAAGAATGTCACGGTAGCTCAGTGGTTAGAGCAAGGATAACGAAAAGACATTTTAGTATGGCGACATCTGTGACAGTAAATATTTTAATGTAAATTATTTTCTCTTCTTAATTTTAAAACGAATCACTAGTAATTATAAATCCCACTTTACTATACTTAGAGACTTAAATTACTAGTTGGTTAAAAACACTACACACAATCCAGATTCGTTCATAGCAGCTTACATAATATTGTTAGCGCTGGGAATCGAACTTCGGAATACTCTTAAATACGTTAATGTTTAATCACACAAAGAATACAGAATATTTATTTTTATATTTTAGAACTTAATTTATCATTGTGTAGTATAAAATTAACAAGATGCAGTTTCTTTATGATGATTTATATGTATATTGTGAAAAATTGTTACAACCTACAATATTTATTTCTTATTTTAATATATTAAACATCTATGTCGAAATAAGAAAATCGGTTTTCGTCATATTGAATCAATCAGGAATCAAATTTAGAAATCGTAATTTGACGAAAATAAAATGCTCTCTGTTTTGTTTACTAAACATCTTATCATCCCATATGAATTTTACTTAGTTTTGATAAACGAATACAAACGTCGGACCACATTCAAATAATATTTTGTTTCATTCATCGATTATAGTAAATAATCAGGAACGGGTGCATTTAGGTAGTGATTTAGGTATGAGTATTGGTAATGCGTCATATCGCTACATCCGGCATCCGCATGGCGCAACGAAGCCGCGCGCAGCGGGAGGCGGGCAACTAAATGCTGATGATGCGTTTTAAAGTAATTACGAAACTGGTGTTTAAATAATTGTATTATGAACCAATTAATTGACAACATCGGCTATTTACATTTATTTTGTTTTTAACGTTCTTAATATAATTGCATACTTTTCGTGCCGATACTCATTCTAAAATATTGTACATCTCAAACGGACGACATGAAAACAGAAGATGGTATGCTATCCATTGCAAAACTGCGATACGTTCGAGATATTGGGCATTCTAACGAACAAGCGAGGTCGCATCTGCGACCGAACGAAAGTGAGTTAGAATGCCCAATATCTCACTACTCTGGACAGACCCAAATGTTATAACTGTACCGCACACAACCTGCGCATGGGCACTAAAGTGGACTCCAGCCATAATGCCACGAATGGAAAAGAGTGCCCCCGAATCAAATCCATGGTTCTGCGCTTGCAGAACCAAACAGACTATGAAAATTGAACATATTTTGAAATCAAAACTTATTATAAACTAAAATTACCTAAATTGAATAACTAAAATAACATTAAAATAATCTACACTAAAAATTAAAACCCTAATACTTATTCATAATAAAATCTTAAAAAAAAATAAAATTAACTTTAACACCTTTAAATAAATTTATCACAGATTGTTCCTAAATAATAACACACAATAAAATCTACACTTAAAGGCCCAAAGTAAAACACTAAAAATTTCTAAAACAAACCTAAAACTTTTAATAAAATTTTTACCTAGTCTAAAATAAAAAACTTTGACCAAATAATACACATAAACAAACCTAAAATAAATTGGCAGAAAATTTGCAAGTATAATGCCTAGCCTTTTTATATAAAAACTATTACATAAATAAATTATAAATCTCTCAAAACTCTGTAAAAAACGTAAAAAAATTAAATTCATTCTTCAATAAATAATAATAAAATAAAACTAAATTAAAATAATAATACGGAATTAAGACTTAATAAATAAATTTAAGCCTAAATTAAAGACTAAAAACTAACGCAAATAAAGCTTATAAACAAAAATAATCCCATAAAACCCTAAAAATTCCTTCCTTATTCTTATCCTTACTTCTTCTTTCCCTTCTACCTCTAAAATCTTTCTTTCCTAACTATTTGTGACCCGCAATCGACTAGAAGTGGACCTTAAGTCCACTTAAATTTAAATATAGGACTCTAAAGTCCACCTCAAAAATTTTGGCATTAAATAATAGATTCTAAATTTCTGCTTTCCTTTACTTCCCTAAATAATTCCCAATATCCTTAAACGAACCCTAATCCAAATTGATCCTCAAAACCCTTTATCCCAAAATTACCCAACATCCTTTAATAGCCTACGCTTATCTCATGCGGGGAAATACCCATACTCCCAAATTAACACATAAAAGGAAATATTTGCCTTCTAATGAAGCCCTAAGTTACAAACCAACCCATAAAAAAAAAAAAGTGATGGGATGGTGTAAGGAGTTTTAGTGGGTAAGGCCCCTCTTCACCCGAGTCCCTGTCGAGGCCTTCGGACCTGGACAGGGAACCGGGCGTTGGGGGGAGAGTCGCCACATAACCAGCGGGCTTCCTCAGGCCCGCTGTGTATCCGAAAATAGGATTTCTCCTTGTTTAAAAGAAAAAAACCTTAATAAAACGGTTCCTATGAACTGGCTGCTGACTAGGTTTGAAAATTAACCGAATAAACAAGCCCTGAGTGGCTGTACATTATTTATTTTAAATATTGTATTGGATTATTTTATTTTCTTGCAATCGAATTAAGCTCGGGAGTTAAAATACCTCGTTTTAATATGTCATTTTAGCAACTTGTGTATCAATCTACTATTAAAAACGGCTAGATTGAAAACTGATTTTATAAGTAAGTTCGATTATTCGCAAATTCAAGCGATTATTCAATATGAAGTTGAACCACCCGACCCATTTTCCATTTCATTGGACTACATTGCTCATTAACAATGAGAACAAGAGTTCCGACACCTACTCATGCGTATTTTTTATTTTTTTATTTTTTATATTTTGACTCGTTATAGTGGCTGCATCGCAACACTACGGTATAGAACCTAAATAAAGGTACTCCTTTCACACCCTTTTATAAACTTCTACTAAAAATACACAAAAGGTTTACAACCACTGATCCAAATAAATCACTTAGCAGCCATTCCAGCAAAATCGCGTAGATAAGTCACTTTACAATACACTAAACGAATTAGCAAACCCTTTACGTTTGACATCCGATTCCGACTGAATGCAATCACGTGTAAACAAGCCAAAATCATAACAAAAAGCAAAATATGTTCACTCATGGCTGAAGACGCGCAAGCGCGTCACTTTAATGGGTTGGCGGCTGACGCACGGAGGCGTCACAGAATATTTGTTAGCCGCCATGCACAAAAGTCATTAAAAGAGGGATACGCAATGAATCGGTTAAGGGTTAAGTAAAAGTCCGTCCGCTTATTAGCAGACACTAGCTTGAGTTGGCGTTAATATACCTACCGGCAAGCGTACTTTTAAAAGTCCGTGTGCACGGCAGTTGCATTGTTCTACAATATTATTCTGTGATTCTACTTAAATAAATATAATTACGTAAGGCGAGAGTAGGACTTATTGTACATAGGAATAAAATTGCATCCAATCTGGTACAGGTATTGTTCTATATATATATATATATATATATATATATATATATACACACATATGCACATATATTTACATACATATATATACATATACAAAATATTATCTACATATTATTTTATTTATTTATCAATAATTATTTTATTATTATACATTATTATATTTTTATAGGCGATCTTTTAGGTAATCTTCCAGCGTGTAGTAGCATTTTGCAATAAGTAGGTCTTTCAGTTTTTTAAAGAATTATTTTTATGTGGGTATATTTTTTAAAGAAGTAGGTAATTTATTATATATTTTCACACACATAACTAACGGACTTTTAGAGTGTAAGTGAAGTTTAGAGGTTGACAAAATTAATCTTGTTTGTGTTTTTGGCCGAAAAGAATATTTTGTGGGTATATCCTGTCTTTTAGTAAAAAATTCAAACCTATGCGCGGCGCACGTGTTTTGACAACGAGAACAATCCAAACTAAAGCTTTATAAGAAAGCCAGTAGTTGCTTATGCTTGAAACGGTTGTTAGCCGTCTCTTTCATACCGAAATAAACCTTTATTATTTAAAAACTCAAAATTACGGTACCGATATAAATTTGGATATCGGAATATTCCGGTAACCGCTATTTTTCGGTATGACGCCATACCGCTATATAAAGGTACCTTAATTTTTGGGTTAACGAACCGATTGAAAATAATTTTTATGAAAAGCTTGCACTTACACACATCAAAAGTGTCAAGCATTTTTATGCGGATTTCTTGAGATTGAGATGTGGCTTTGTAATAAATTTATGATTTTATAAATTTATATGGATCCTTTTTGGTGCATTTCATAATTTGAAACAGGAACTTTCAATCAATTTCTAGTAAAAGATGAAAATCAGCTGTCAATATTTTCCCTATAAAAACATACAACGCATTGAAGACATTATTAGTGCTACTGTTTCCCTACTACTGATTAAAACCAACGTTATTATGGAGCGGCGACGTCATTTAAGCAGGGAAGAAATGCTCAGAGCCGTGGGAATGATAGAAGCTGGTTCCCAGCAACGTACTGTGGCTTTAGCTCTGAATACAAGTCAAGAGTGTTATCAGTCGACTTTGGACACGTTACCGAAGCACTGGTACCGTGGCTGAGCGCCATGGAGGACGGTATCGCTGCACCACACGGAGACAAGACCGATACATTCAAATCACAACTCGAAGAGCTCCAACAATAACCGCCATGATGTTAGCCGTGAGGCTTCATCACTCTTCAGGGAACTTAATTAGCGACCAAACAGTCAGAAACCGCTTGCATGAAGTGAACCTTCATTCCCGAAGACCGCTAAGGGTACCACCTATCTATAGCAATGCACAATCGTAGGATTCGATATCAATTGGCTCTTGAACACAGAAATTGGGCAGAAGAACAATGGCGTTTCGTGTGCTTTTCTGATGAGTCTCGTTTTGGTATGAGACCGGATACAAGACGTATACGACGCTGGAGAACCCCTGGACGCCAACAGCGAGTAAAATCCTGCCAGGAAGTCCATCCTTATAGTGGTGGAACCATCATGGTATGGGCGGGTATTTGGATCGGCGGAAGAACTGAGTTGATTTGGATGGTCAGAGGCAACCTCAACGCTCAAATTTATGCTGAGACGATTATATCAGACGTCATCGTTCCTCTACAAGTGCAAATCGGTCCCTTATTTCAGTTAATGCATGATAATGCACGACCGCACACCGCAAGAGTTGTAAGACAGACTCTCGCCGCAGCTAACATCAATGTCATGCCCTGGCCTGCTCAGTCGCCAGACTTGAACCCGATTGAGCATGCATGGGATATGCTACAGAGAAGAGCTCTGCCGAATATGGAGGGTATCCAGTCGCAAGAAGACCTTTTTTTGTTGTTGCAACGAACATGGGCGGCCATTCCACAGCGTGATTTGGATGAACTCATTTTGAGTATGCCAAACCGATGTTCTTGTGTTGTTAGTGTTCGCGGTAGAAACACGGATTATTAATTGTTTAAGTTACCCAATAAAATTTTAAAGAAAACTGTTATTTCAGTCTTTTTTTCGAACTTTGATGTTAGTGGTTCAAATGTCAAAAATCCCTTTATTAGGAAAATGGCAAATTTCTTTATTAATGCAAAGGTGACTTGGTTTATCGTTACTGTAGACAAACGAAAACACTTTATTTGATGAATCCTTAAAGAAAATTTTAATTAATATCAATCAGGAGAAAAGTTATTGAAAAAATATATGTTGATCCCTAGACACTTTTGATGTGTGTATTAATCAATGTGAAATTACTCGCAAACGTTCGGTTGACTGCATTATCCATGGTCTTAGTGATAAAACTACTAAATCCAGTGCTTTAGCTTTACGATGCTCCGAACCCGATCAACTACTGCAGTTTTTACTAAGTAACAAGGAACATCCATATCAGACTTCTTTTAGAATAAAAGTACTTTTGAAAATTACAACCTGAATAGCCAGCAGACCAGGTCGAACATCAAACAAAATATTCATAGCTCAGGTGCATTTTGTTACAATTGTAAGGAGAAAGGTCACCTTTATGTAAAATGTACTAAAATGCAATAACTGCCACAAGATAGGACATCTTATTGAAAATTGCCGATCAACGCAAGAAGGTCAGTCCATAAAGCTTAACAGTGTATATAAGACAATGTGTATTGCTAGTTCTAACTCCAACCCAAGTGCTAAGTTTGTTAAGGAAGTCATCATTAATGGTATGTCGTTAGAAGCATTTGTTGACTTTGGGAGCGAGGTTACCTTAATTAAACAGTCCAGTGCTATTAAATTAGGGATCGTAAATGATGAAGTACCTTCCACTATGAAAGGTTTCGGTAACAGACTAGTCCAGTCCTTAGGTACGGTGACACTGAATTTATCGATTGATGGGGTTTCCGCAGTAGTCGCTTGCAAAGTGGTTGACGACTGTTGGCTTGACAAACCTATGTTAATAGGTCAGACATATTCCGAACAACCTCACATAGTAGTTTTTAAAGATGCAACTACGTTAAAATTTCTCGATGTTGCCACTGAAGTTGCCTCGAACTGTTATAACGATGACGACGAAAGTCGTTCCATAAGAGTTAGAATGGTAGGGCGTAGTAGACTTTACGGTACTGCCAGCGTTAGGGCGGCAACAGAAATCAATTTCAATGGAAATATTTTACTGTATACAAAAATAGTAGGAAAACCCAATGATCAGTATGTCGTACATGGTGATAGTTATAAAGTCAGTAACGGTTTGCTAAGTGTAACGGTAACCCCATGTTCAATACCATGTATGCTGTATGAGAATTTTGTATTCTCTCGTGCTGAAAAAAATTGAACCCATCCAAAAGGTAGCCGCTGTAACATCAGAGTCTGTATATGTTGCGAATAGTCAGACTTCTGAGGAATTAGATACAAGCAAAATTAAAATAGGCACGTTAGTACCCGAGAAAGACAAAGCCAGGTTATTCGAATTACTTAAACGATATAATCATTGTTTTGCATCTAGTTTGACTGAATTAGGATGTACTGATGTCACGCAAATGGAAATTGAGATAAACAGTGACCGACCGGTCGTCTATCGACCGTATAGGCTCTCACATCATGAACGTGAGAAAGTTCGTACCATGATTGATGATATGTTAAAAGCTGAAATAATTAGGGAATCAGTTTCGAATTATGCTAGCCCTATCATATTAGTTAAAAAAAAAGGATGGCACAGTACGCATGTGCATCGATTATATGATGCTAAATTCAGTCACGGTGAAAGAGAGGTACCCAATGCCAATAATCGATGATGAAGTGTGTCGACTATCGGGTCAGGCATGGTTCATCACCTTGGACTTAATGTCAGGCTATTATCAGGTGCCTATTGCAGAACGGCACAAACATCTGACGGCTTTTGTCACTCCGGACGGACAATACGAATTCAATCGTATGCCGTTCGGATTAGCTAACGCTCCTGTCGTATTTCAGAGGATGATGAATCATGTCTTAGGATCGGCACGATTTGATAAGGCTACTGTTTATATTGACGACGTATTTGTATATGGCAGGGATACAGACGAAGCCCTTACCAGGCTTGAAGAGGTATTAAAGCTCCTTGACGAAGCTAAACTTAAATTGAATCTCTCAAAATGTAGTTTCCTGCAAAATAATATAGAGTATTTAGGTTATGAGATTAGCTTGTCGGGAATGAGACCCGGTGAAGCGAAAATACGAAGCGTATCCGATTTTCCTAAGCCTGTAAATGTTCACACAGTTCGTCAGTTCTTAGGACTTGTTAGCTATTTTAGGAAATTTATCCAAGGTTTTGCCGAACTGGCTGCTCCACTTACGAAATTTTTAAAGAAAGATGTACGTAAGGTGGTAGTGGACAAATGCTCAAGAACAAGCTTTTGCAGCACTCAAGTCCAAGTTAGTCACGGGTCTGGGTGTTTTCTATGTATAATAAGTATTATTTAAGTATTTTAAGTATGTTTATCCGTTGTCTAGTAACCATTTAACGAGTTTCTTCGAAGCTTCTCTTGGGATAGATAATTAGTGTGAGTGTAGGAAAGTTTAGTTTAGTTTTAGTTTAGTCACTAGACCAGTTCTTGCCATTTATGATTACACTGCAGATACTGAACTTCATACGGATGCCAGTCGAGTAGGAATCGGTGGGATACTACTGCAACGAAAAAAAGGTAGTACGGACTCCTTAAATCCTGTGGCGTACTATAGTCGACAAACGACCCCAGAAGAAAAGAACTTTCAATCTTGTGAACTCGAGACATTAGCCGTTGTTTGAGTTCAGAGTCTTTTTGTTAGGCAAGGAGTTCAAAATCTTTACCGATTGCAGTGCCCTACTCTCCACGTTTCAAAAAAGGGATCTCATTCCCAGAATAGCGCGATGGTGGCTCGTTCTGCAAGAATTCGAATGCGTAGTGGAGTATAGGCCTGGAACAAAAATGGCTCATGCGGATGCTCTATCCAGAAATCCTATTCTAGGCGAGGCTATGGTAGATTATGCTACAATCTTTGCTATTAGTAATGAAGATTGGCTTCTTACCTTACAATTAGGTGATACGGAGTTAGGAAGAATTCGAAGCATGGTTAAAAGTGATATTGATGCGAGAGGTCTTGATTATATAAAAGAAAATTATTTAGTAAAAGATAATAAATTATTTAGATACCTAGACGGAGATAAAAATAAAATTAGGTGGGTTGTTCCCAAGGGTGCAAGGTGGCAGGTTTGCAAAATGAACCACGACGATATAGGACACGTGGGGGGTGAGAAAACGTTAGAACGAATAAAAAAATGCTACTGGTATTCGAAAATGAAACGTTTTGTTGCGAAGTATGTCAAATCTTGTATTGTATGTACTTATGCAAAAAGGACTGTTAATACACATGAAGGTTTACTACATCCTATTGTTAAAGTCGAAAAACCATTCCACACTTTGCACACCGACCACCTCGGACCATTTGTAAAGTCTAAAAGAGGACACACTCACATACTTGTAACCGTTGACTGGTTCACTAAATTTGTATTTATAAAACCGGTTAGAAATACTAATACACAAAACGTAATTAAAACTCTAGAAGATATTTTTGACACCTTCAGAAACCCGGACCGCTTAGTAAGCGATCGCGGAAGCTGTTTCACCTCCCATGCTTTTAGAAAGTTCTGTCTAGACAAAGGTATTAGACATGTATTAAACGCAGTAGCGAGTCCAAGATCTAACGGACAAGTAGAGCGGTATAATCGAACTATCTTGGACTCGCTTACGGTACAAAACCTTAGGGATGATGAGAAGGATTGGGATAATAAACTAGGAAAGATACAAAGGGATCTCAACAACACCTTACAAAAGACGATAGGCAGAACCCCAGCCGAAGTAATGTTCGGTACTTCAATGAATAGTGAGAGTAATCCAGCATTGAATGAAATATCAGATCTTACTCACGAATCATGTGATATATCGTCTGTTTGATCAGAGGTCAAAAGTAGAATTGATAAGCAACAAGTAATACAAAAACAAAATTATGACAGGAAACGTAAGCCAGCTCGAATATATCATAATGGGGAACTAGTTAAAATAGTTAAAACAGCATTCCAAAATGATGGCAAAAGCACTAAGCTTTTGCCCTCTTATGAAGGACCATTTAAAGTAATTAAAGTATTAGGAAACGATCGTGACAAAGTGTCTCCCATTCCTGGGTTTGATGGCATGAGAAACAAAAGAAAAACTACAGTGGCCTCTGATCAGATGCAACCGTGGATACACATAGCTTCTTTAGAACTAGACGATAACGACACTGATGCTGATGCTATGGACGATACAAGTGACCATGACTTAGCAGATGAAAATTATTAAGTTTTAAAAAATATGATATTTTACTGCAAAATAGTTTTATTTTTGTTCTAGGCCCAGGCACGAGACTTCGTGAGCGAGCGGGTTCGTAACTTGGTTTCGCTACGTGATCTGGACGGGGAGCCAGGCACGAGACCTCGTGAGCGAGCGGGTTCGTGACTTGGTCTCGCTAGAAGTGACGTTTTAAACGGTGTATCCGGCACGAGACCTCGTGAGCGAGCGGGTTCGTGACTTGGTATATTTGGGTGTAATCTTCTGAACGACAGGTCAAGCACGAGACTTCCTGAGCGAGCGGGTTCGTGACTTGACTTCGTTCAGTAAGATATCATGTTGAGACAAACTAGGCACGAGATCACGTCGCAGGCGGAGGGGGGGTCGAGGGCGGCGACGTAGAGTCGCCCTCTTCCCCCCCCCCCCCCCCATGGGAGGGCCGCGGCCTAGTGTAGAGGAGCACTAGGCTGCATTGCACAAGCCCTCCACCCGCTTGGGAGCAGTCGAACTTACCGGACTGCTCCCCCTGGCGCAGGGGACCCAGGTTCAACTGGGTCCGTAGCGTGGGGCGTCTGCGGGGCGTAGTACCACGGTACCGCGGCGCCACTATACGCTCCAGACGGTAGGTGTCGGTTCTTTTACCGGGTCGGGCCCGTATGTCCTTACTCACCCGTTTCCCCCACGGGGGGGCGGGTGGGGACATATGGGTTCCAGCCCCGGACAGTGCATGGGGTGTCTCACGTTCCTCTCGAGGCCCCATGCCAGTGCAGAGAAGCATTTTCTCCGACTAAAACAAAGAAAAAAAAAAGGCACGAGATCACGTGAGCGAGCGGATTCATGTCGTAGTATTTAATAAATTTAATTTAGAATGAAGGAATAGAGTTAATGGAAGTGATTTGATACTTGATTCTTTGTTATACCTTAATGTTATTGTTGGCTAGTATTAGTTCAACCATTATTTTATTTATGGCAGGTTAAAGTGGTAAATGAGATAGTATGTACATAATTGCAACTAGATGAACTTAGACACGTTTACATAATAAAGTAAATTGAAGAGTATATTAAATAAATGAACTGATTCTAGTACTATTAATAATTCATAAAAGGAAGGAAATATTTGTTTATTTTAAGTTTTTTAAATTATTGTATGTTAGAAATTTAAATGAAAGAGTTGATCATGTTGATCAATGCATTTAGCAAATTTTGTTATTATATTTATTATTTATGTTGTCTGTATTGTTTAACAGTTTTATGTTGTACCTATATTATGTAAGAATGACTCCACTTGCCGAGTGTAAGGTTTCCAACAGAGTCGTGTATGGGGTCATACACGTTATCAGGATGGTCGAGTGTAAGGTCTTGACTTCTCATTTATAAATCACCAAACTTTTATAAATTATTAAATAAAATTTTTAAACTATTTTTGAAAATCTATTTGATCAAAATCTATTTACTACAAACACAGACCACTTAGGGTCTGTGACAACAAATGTTAATGGTTTCTCTTTTGACTTTAAAACTATAAGACTGACAAGCTCGGCAAGTGGCGGCATTGTGGTTTTGGGCGTCGCGTCAGATGGTTGTCTAGAGGTGATTGTGAAACGAAATAAAGTAAAGTTTATCCTAAAGGAAGTTTCATTTGGAGGTGGTCTTACACATTAAACAAAAAAACATAATCAACAATTGCAGCAACATTTACAATTGAAGGAAGAAATGAGCGTTTTAGAATTCTTAGAAGGAATTGCTTATATTATGTTTATTAATAAAAAGTAGTATTTTTTGTAAAATGGCCGTTAAACTCTAATGTTGTATTTTTGTTAGATTTTGTGTTATTAATAAATATACTTTACATGTCATATATAAGACAACTTAAGCTTTTCAATGGTACAAAGTATTGCTAATTTTTGCTTTTCCTGTATATGTATCGAGTATTACAATGATTTATTTGTACTTAAAGAAGAATGGGCGTTTTTGTATGAAACCCGTCCCACCCCTTGTAAGTTCCCACATGGTAAGTTTCGAAATAAATAGTGTATTTTGTTGTAAGGACAGCAAATATGAACGAGCGAATGAATCAATGGAAAAAAAAGAAAAATGAAAAGGGAAAATGAAAAAAAATAAAAAATAAGCCTCATTTTTCATTTTATACGACTCATATAAATCAAAGGAATCTGCGAGGAAGGAGTTTAAAATCAAGAAAAAATCTTGACTTCAATTTTATATTATCATTTATTATTTTAATTTTCTTCTTCTCAATAACTTTTTTCTGCAATACCTGACAGATTTGCTGTCATACAATAAAATGCTTTACATTTCAAGTACTTTTATTTGATGCATAGATGTAAGTGTTACAGGGGGGACGTTTTGCCCATTCTTCTTTAGTATAAGTACTTACTTACTGGATAATTTGGAGTTCATTATTGTTTTGTGATTTTTTGTTGACATCAAAAATGTATCTTTTGTGTTTTCTATATTAATTATAATATTTTGATAACAAAATGCATTTTTAAGTAGCTTAAAAATCATCTTCCACATCAATGAATAATTGAGACATTATTCTCGTAGTTCTACTGAGGTAACGCAGCTGCGTACCGAGCCTTCTCGTACTTACTTACTAGGTATATAGGCGTTAATGTCGGTTATTGAAGTAATTATCTATTATGACTTCAAAGAAGTAAACTAGTTGTCTAGATAAACTGGTAAAGTCAAGTCGGTATTACATAATGTCGGAGTAGAGTAGCGTCTGTGTTAAGTCATGTCGTAGTAAAGTACTGTCATAGTAACATAGTGTCGGAGTGCAGTCATGTCGGTATCACGTACTGTCGAAGAAAGGTAGTGTCTGAGTAACATCTTGTCGGTATAACATAGTTTTGGAGTAAAATAGCGTCTGTGTTAAGTCATGTCGAAGAAACGTTTGTCGGAGTTCAGATTTTGAGTCAAACCATTCATATCATTATAAATGCTGATTACAAATTTATACAGGTTATGCTACGCCCCACGATTTTATTTTTACGTCTGATCAATGTCCTAGAGCATTGATTCCCAAAGTGGTCCAGGTGGACCCCCCGGGGGTCCATGGTAGGCGCGACGGGGGTCTACGTTGGTGTGACAAAAAAACGGGGTTCACAATTCGTAAGCGGGGGTCCACGAAAATTTATGATATATTCATCATATTGATAACTTACTGTCAATCCATCAAGTACAACCACAGACCACATACCTACCTTCCCATTAAAATTATGACTATATTGTGATTAAGAAGATCTTTTTTTTTCTTATCTTCTTAATCACAAAATGCACATGTGCTTAGCGTGACAGGTGGTGAGCCCATCGCCGCTCTATGCTAGTGGATGTATGTGCAGCCTATAATCCGTTAGTCGCTTTTTACGACACCCCAAGGGATGAGAGGGGGTGGTAGGTATTCTTTTACCGCTACGCGACTACGCGACACGGTCTATTATCCCGGTCACGGTCTATTATCCCGGTCACGGTCTATTATCCCGGTCACGGTCTATTATCCCGGTCACGGTCTATTATCCCGGTCACGGTCTATTATCCCGGTCACGGTCTATTATCCCGGTCACGGTCTATTATCCCGGTCACGGTCTATTAGCCCGGTCACGGTCTATCCTTCCTGACGTAGGCCCAAACACCGGCTCGTGGCACAAATGCATGTTCCAAATTGTATCCCGGGTAGCGCAAGTAGGAGATGTCAGGAGGAGGGTATATCTGCGTCTCGGTGAGAGCAAGGCATGTCGCAGAAGTCCACGCGAAGCATAGCAGGAGGTGCCAAATGTCTTGCCTTTCTCCTGCCTTTAAGTGCTTTGCCATATCAATTGTGAAGGGAGGGGGGGCGAACATAATAGAAAACTGTCTTTATTAAACATTTTAATTTTACCATTGAAAATGGTTATCAGATGCAAATCGCCTGAGACGTGTGTTTGGCCATAACTCCGAGGATTTTGGGGAAAAATGATATGGGAATAGTACCATAAGTTGAAGAATTTATCGAAACACGTGTTTGAATTTTGAAAATCGCCTGGTTACTTTTTTGGACTTACGGGTTTTTGGGGGGTATGTTTAGTAAATTGTAAATATTTGGAAAAAACCAGACTTAAGAAAAAAATTAAAAAAGGATCCTAGGGTATTAGTTTAGCTACAAAATGGCAAAACAATTTTGAAAATCGGTTAATAAGGTCCCTTTAGATTTGAAACTGTGTTGTAAAAGTAAAATTGTAAAAGTGATGTAGCTTCTATGATTAATGATTATTGACCGATCGTTATGGCAATGGTGGTAATGCGTATCCAGGCGAGAAGTGCATTCGCGTCGGAATTTCGAAAATCTAAGTGAAATTGCGCCAAGGCGCCCGGTGAAAAACCCAGAATTTCCGTAAAATGTGGTTCACAATGCCATATGCCATGCCAGCCTCTCATACAAATATGTAGGTTCAAATCCCTTTCCTGTTTTCCTTTTTTTTTACCACTTCGAATGGGAAGGTTTATAAATAAAATAAGTGAGAATTGATTGGTTTATTGTGCTGTGATGTAAGTAGATGTCAAAAAAGTAAAGTTGGCTGGAATCATTTTTGATTGGCCAACTTCACTTTTTTGATATCCACTCATAGCACAACCAATTAATTAATTAACCAATCAATTTACACTTTTTATTAAATGTTAATTCTTAGTTTGAACTCAGTTGCAGCGCAAATTTCCATAGTTAGATCTAATCTTCACATTTTTGTCAAGTTTTGGGAATATGGTACATGTAGCGGCAGAGGATCCACCGCAACCAGCAAAATTTTGAAAGTGGTCTATGAGAAAAAAAAAGTTGGGAACCTCTGTCCTAGACTGTCCTAGAGTGATGAAGAGAGTGGTGTGATGACTGGGACTGTGTAATCTCATTGAGGTTGAGCTTCGGCATGGGTATATTAATATACCACCCCGAATGCTCAATGGGCGGAGGACTTTGTCCTTGTTTTTGGG
The DNA here is from genome assembly GCA_963921215.1 of Scoparia ambigualis. Taxonomy (NCBI): domain Eukaryota; kingdom Metazoa; phylum Arthropoda; class Insecta; order Lepidoptera; family Crambidae; genus Scoparia; species Scoparia ambigualis. The sequence goes on along the minus strand of OY992517.1, from coordinate 25,990,661 downwards.
GGATTGCGTGCCCATAGAGGGTGGGCACGCTGTTTTGTGTTGTGCCGTGCGCGAGGTTGCCCGTGTGTCGGCGCGTGACCGCTTGCGGTCATAGGTTGGCACACGGGCACAGAACATGTACCGCGACATCCACCTCAGCTTTCAGCTTCGGATTGTTGGGCCCCCAGGGGTTTAGTGGGTATTCCCCTCCGTCTCGCCCTCCCAGTCAGGATTTCTGTCCTGGCAGCTGACCTGGAGCCTCTCTCCTTGTCAGTGGGTGTGGAAAGGCGGACGGGCGAGTCCCACATAACCGGGTGCCTCTTCAAGGCCCCCCGGTACTCGTAAAGAGTTCCCCTGGGAAAAAAAAAAAAAGGTACTTACATTATTTTCTTTATCTTTCTTTTCAATAAACCGCTTAACTTTAAAAAAAAATTACATCTTTTTTTTGTTTAGATAAATAAGGCAAATTTCACGTGAGCAATGTATTTCGTATTGGTTTATGAATTATAATTTATAATAATAGATATAAACAATCTGACAAACTTGAAAAAACATAGTTTATTGCTCCTGGTATGGGTAATTAATTCAATGACGTTATGAACTAAATCGAGCTTTTATTAAAAAACATAGTTTTCAACTATTTTATACCAAAAATATCGGTTTTAAACGTTTTAACGGAAAAACCCGTTTAAACCGCGCCGGTTAATTTAGTTTGAACCGGCTTTACATCTATAGTCACAACATGGTTACAACGGCTCGAGAAATGACCTCTTCATCCGCTTCGACTTTAGCTACCTAAGCATTTTTTTTTCTTTTAAAAGTCTCAGAAGAACGTCCTCAAAACCAGCACTGAACCTCACACACATTTCAAACGCAAACAGTCACTGTTTTTTTATGTACCTACACACGGCGTCAGATTAACCTACCCTGAACTGTAAAAATTCTCCAATGAATATTGATCCTTAGGACCAAACAATAAAGTTCAAAATTGATTGTAGAAATTTGACAGTTTGGGGTAGCTTGATCTGACGCCGTGTGTACCTTGGTTAAAAGTGCCAATAATGCTGCTATAATGCACTTCGTGCTTACATACTACGATGACTACAGATGTTATGCTTACCTAACTTTCATCATAAAATGAGGTTTCAAGTAAAGGGCTGACTTGCATTAAAATTGCTTTTAACTTTATGAGACGACACTTATCTCTCACACTCTAATGTATTTTTAATATTGTGGGGTTGCAGTTAAGGTTTGACAAAGCCATGAACGTTGGCAGTTAAAATTAAAAGGTCTAGTCTTATCGTTTATACATCTATAGTTAGTTATCTGTGAACATTTCAGGCAATTTATCGGCATCTCCACGGAATGATTCGTTCATTACCTTTGGCGAAATTAAAGGTTATTGCCGCGCGATTGAATTAAGATCCGATCTCGTGTGTTTGCCATTAGAGCGAGCCACTTTATTGTTAGCCGAGTAGGAACAGACGAGAGTCCAGGCAACACTGGCCATCGTTAACGGCCCGCTCGCAAAATGGCGATGCGCCCGGACACTATTTTCCGGATCGCTTGTTCAGCTGCCAGTGAGCTGTTTGCGTTCGCGGTTTGATTTTCGTGTCGTTATGTGAATGTAATTGCGACGAACGGGGGCTTAAAACGTTGTTGTTTCGAATTTGGGCCGGGTGTAATTCTATTTCGCGCACCGGCCACCGTGTCGTTTGCAGTCGGACGTTTGACACGCTTACCGCATTACTGCCAGATTTAGTTAAAAGGTCACATAGAAATGCGGATATTTTTAGTTACAACTTTACAACCACTCATTTGTTTAGCTCGCTTCAGCTGAATAAAATAACGAAGCCCAACAAAAAGAACAATTATTATTAATAAACAAGTGATACGGTAGTTTTTATTATATTACGTTACTACTACAGTTTTCAAGAAAATTACGATTTGTAAGTAATACCGAGTTGTATACTGTCTCTCATCTTGTTTAATGAGTGTAAGACATTTTATGGCGAACCTAACTGAGAAGGAGGTGTCGTGTTTCTATAAGCGGTGTGAAAATCACCAATCTGCGTTATGCCGACGATACCACCCTAATAGCAGCTAATGAAACCGAGATGGTCACGTTACTGAACAGGATAGAGAGAATCAGTGAGGAACATGGCCTCTTCATAAACAGAGCCAAAACCAAGGGCATGATGGTTGACCGCACGAACTACACACATCAAAAGTGTCTAGGGATCAACATATATTTTTGCAATAACTTTTCTCCTGATTGATATTAATTAAAATTTTCTTTAAGGATTCATCAAATAAAGTGTTTTCGTTTGTCTACAGTAACGATAAACCAAGTCACCTTTGCATTAATAAAGAAATTTGCCATTTTCCTAATAAAGGGATTTTTGATATTTGAACCACTAACATTAAAGTTCGAAAAAAAGACTGAAATAACAGTTTTCTTTAAAATTTTATTGGGTAACTTAAACAATTAATAATCCGTGTTTCTACCGCGAACACTAACAACACAAGAACATCGGTTTGGCATACTCAAAATGAGTTCATCCAAATCACGCTGTGGAATGGCCGCCCATGTTCGTTGCAACAACAAAAAAAGGTCTTCTTGCGACTGGATACCCTCCATATTCGGCAGAGCTCTTCTCTGTAGCATATCCCATGCATGCTCAATCGGGTTCAAGTCTGGCGACTGAGCAGGCCAGGGCATGACATTGATGTTAGCTGCGGCGAGAGTCTGTCTTACAACTCTTGCGGTGTGCGGTCGTGCATTATCATGCATTAACTGAAATAAGGGACCGATTTGCACTTGTAGAGGAACGATGACGTCTGATACAATCGTCTCAGCATAAATTTGAGCGTTGAGGTTGCCTCTGATCCAAATCAACTGAGTTCTTCCGCCGATCCAAATACCCGCCCATACCATGATGGTTCCACCACTATAAGGATGGACTTCCTGGCAGGATTTTAATCGCTGTTGGCGTCCAGGGGTTCTCCAGTGTCGTATACGTCTTGTATCCGGTCTCATACCAAAACGAGACTCATCAGAAAAGCACACGAAACGCCATTGTTCTTCTGCCCAATTTCTGTGTTCAAGAGCCCATTGATATCGAATCCTACGATTGTGCATTGCTATAGGTGGTACCCTTAGCGGTCTTCGGGAATGAAGGTTCACTTCATGCAAGCGGTTTCTGACTGTTTGGTCGCTAATTAAGTTCCCTGAAGAGTGATGAAGCCTCACGGCTAACATCATGGCGGTTATTGTTGGAGCTCTTCGAGTTGTGATTTGAATGTATCGGTCTTGTCTCCGTGTGGTGCAGCGATACCGTCCTCCATGGCGCTCAGCCACGGTACCAGTGCTTCGGTAACGTGTCCAAAGTCGACTGATAACACTCTGACTTGTATTCAGAGCTAAAGGCACAGTACGTTGCCGGGAACCAGCTTCTATCATTCCCACGGCTCTGAGCATTTCTTCCCTGCTTAAATGACGTCGCCGCTCCATAATAACGTTGGTTTTAATCAGTAGTAGGGAAACAGTAGCACTAATAATGTCTTCAATGCGTTGTATGTTTTTATAGGGAAAATATTGACAGCTGATTTTCATCTTTTACTAGAAATTGATTGAAAGTTCCTATTTCAAATTATGAAATGCACCAAAAAGGATCCATATAAATTTATAAAATCATAAATTTATTACAAAGCCACATCTCAATCTCAAGAAATCCGCATAAAAATGCTTGATCCCTAGACACTTTTGATGTGTGTAGTTAAAACTCACCGGCGCCCTTAATCTTCATATATACTAAAGAGTTAACAACTTCACCTACGTTCTAACGTAAGCAATAACGGATCATGTTGGCGCAACTGTTAATTCAAAATTCAATTAAAAATTCAAAATTCCTTTATTCAATAAACATAAAATAAGCATTTCGAATCGTCTTAATTTAAATTTACTTCTTTATTTAGATGGATGGGCACTCGAATTCAGGAAGTCTTTTAGCTGTGGAGAAGAACGGGCGTAAGAAACTCCACAGATTTATAATAATATAGAAGTAACGACATTTACAAAACAATATGTCGTTACCAAATTATATGTATATACAAATTACTAATATGTTATGCTCGTACATGCACTATGTCCATACATATTTGTAATTTACATAATCTTCCACTTTATAATAATCTTTACTAATGAGGGTTTTTTTTAAATGGGCTTTAAATGTATGTAAAGGCATTTCAGTAATATTTAGTGGAAGTTTGTTATAAAACGTTACACATTTACCCAAGAAAGAGCCACCTGTTTTATAAAGTCTACAACTAGGGACGGCAAGCTTATTTTTCCCACGAGTGTTTAAGTTATGAAGATCACAATTTTTAACAAATGTCTTTTCATACTTCTTGACATACATAAGGTTTTCAAAAATAAATTGTGATGCAATAGATAATATCGATTTTTTTAAACACTTGTTTGAGTGAGTCTCTAGACTTGAGCTTGTATATGGCGCGGACTGCCCTTTTCTGTAGAATAATACATCGTTAATATTAGCAGCGGAACCCCACAACAGTAAGCCACAAGACATCACACTATGGAATTTATTTTCTTAACTGCGTATGCAGCTGAACTCAGTCCTCCTGACAAGGTATTAGGTATTACTCTACTCAATACTTAGTAACCTTAATTTGGTAATGAACGCATTTCTATGTGTATAGAAAATCGGTAGCTTAGTTTCAGGTTTTTAGGGGAGTGAACCCCGTCCCGCTAATTTCCTTCACTGTATTACTTATCAGGTAAGATAAAAGCCAAGAGCTTGTTGCCCGTAAATTAATTTAAAAAAAGCATTTAATTTATTAAACTGATGAGATGGGTGATATAGGGCAAGCAAGACAGTCAAGAGGGCTGATTAGGATTACTCTACTCAATATTCAATATTTAGGTATTGCAAATTAAGTAATGTGATATTAAACATAAGTAATGTGATATATAACCTGCTATGTATTTACACAATTTTATGGCAATAAAAATTTATCTTATCTTATCTATCTAAAATTTATCTAATCATAATATAACACAATAAAATTACATAGGTGATACTTTTTTAAAGTACCTAGGTACGCTATTAAATTCGTAGGTAAAATATGATTGTTGGAGTTAATAACGATCAATTATGTAAACTCGAATATAACAAAACGTTGAAAAAAATAGGTGTCGTTAACGCAGCCGCCCGGATTGCAGAGAACGTCTGTGGGTTCGATTCCCATCTGAGGAAGATATTTTTTTTCCAAAGAATCGTTATCTACTCTGTTAAAATCAAATATTATTATATTTTGGATATTACGAAATAATTGTACGTTTTACTCATTCTTCTACCTCAGAATGCAGAAAATCTACTTTAGGGGATTTTTTTTCAATACTAGGTACCTATCCATCTGATATAGTATGACGCGATCTGTTACGGCGAAAGGCGTTCGCCGTGACAGCGACGGAATAAAAGATGTGGGTTGGGTAGGTTATGGATAGTGAAGTACTTACAGGGATGATGAGTCACAAGAACCGGGGGACGAGCTGACCACGGGCGGCGATGTAGGTTGGTTTCCTGGCGCACAGTCACTACACTACACAATAGGCATTTAGGCGGTCTCTTCACATTCAGTTCAGGAGTCACTATAAATAAGGGCAGATACCAGCGCGCGTATTTTGTCGGCGTCTCGCGGTAGTTAACAGGCAGACTCGTCGGCGCGGTATATCTCACGAAGCCAGCGGCTGCGGGTCGCGCAGCGGTGGCGCCGCGGCAGATAGGCGGACGCGGTCGTCAACAACCGCCTTACCGATGGCGGTATAGTTTGAATGGCCGTCCCGGCTTTGGCGGGAACATCCTCCGGGGGCCAGGGTGGGCTCATCCAATGGGAGCCTGGCGATCCGGAATACAGGCCTCCGAAGATGTCCATTCGCGGTGTCCAGGTCCACCACCCGCACGACGCCATCCTTCCCAGGCAGGGTGCGAGCAATGCGCCCCAGTCTCCATTGGAGGGCAGGCAGGTTGTCCTCCTTGATGAGGACGAGCTCGCCAACTCGGGGAGGGGAGGATGGGGACAACCATTTGGAGCGGGTTTGGAGGGTATGAAGGTAGGACTGGGTCCACAGCGTCCAGAAGCGCTGGGAAAGGGCCTGTACCATCTGGAATCGCCTACGTGTGGAGATCGGCCTATCCTCCACGGATAGTTCGGGAAGGGCCGTTAGTGAGCGGCCTATAAGGAAATGTCCGGCTGTAAGCGGCTCAAAGTCTGAAGGATCAGACGAAAGTGGGCAGAGAGGTCTTGAGTTAAGGACCGCTTCAATTCGAGCTAAAAGTGTGGAGAATTCCTCGAATGTGAGGTGTTGTTCGCCAATTACGCGATATAAAAGTTGCTTTGTTGATTTTACGTTGATCTCATGTAACGCACCGAACCATGGTCCCTTAGGGACGTTCAACAACCAAGTAATGTGCTGACCAGCGAGCTTGTGCGCAATCGTGTCATTGTTTAAGGCAAGAAAGTTTTGTACTTCGATGAGCTGATTTCTAGCGCCTACATAATTTGTACCGCAGTCCGAGCGGATGAGAACCGGGGCACCGCGGCGTGCTATAAAACGCTGTAATGCCGCGAGGAACGCTTCCGTGCTGAGGTCCGAGACCGGTTCCAAATGAACCGCCTTAGTCGAGAGGCACACGAATATACAAAAGTACGCTTTTAAGAGTTTAACATTACGTAGGGTACTAGATTTAACGAGGAATGGGCCGGCAAAATCGGTCGTGACTTGACTAAATACTGGCTGGGGCGTAACTCTATCGGCTAGCAGGTCGGCCATGAAGGGCGCTTGCGGCTGGGCCCGGCATCGAAAGCATCTAATGCATTTAAAAACTCGGTGCCTAATAATGCGGCGCGCGGACAATATCCAAAATTGTTGGCGTAGGATAGCGTGTAAAGTGTCAGCGCCAGGATGGCAGTGTATTTTGTGGTAGTGGTCAATGATAAGGTCTACAAGTGGGCTAGAGCTGGGAAGTATGAGCGGGTGCTGCGCGTCATATCGGATAGACGCATGGGACAGTCGTCCACCCACTCTAAGGAGCTCATCTTTAATGAGAGGTGACAGCCGCTGGAGTCTGACGGAGCAGATTTTGCCAGTTTGAAGGCGGTGGATGTCCTCCGCAAACTCATTGTGCTGGACACTGCGCACCCAGTAAAGTAGGGCCTCTCTTCGTTCACTGACGTACAAGGGGCCTGAGCGTCGCGAATCTGGGTGGTGTCTGCAGTTGTGCAGAAAGCGTTTTAGACAAGCTGTCACTCCGACGAGCTTGTCTAGTGAACTGAACCGAGTGAGCAGGTCAAAGTCAAGACCGGGCACTGTGACCAGTGACGGGACGTGTTTGGGCTTAAGGCCGGGCAGAGCGTGATGGCCCAGAGCTAAGGGCATGGCAGGCCAAGACTCACAAGGCTGTCTAAGCCACGTGGGAGACCACCATAGGTCGTGGGCTGACAGGGATTGCGCAGACATCCCTCTGCTTGCGCAATCTGCCGGGTTGAGCTCGGAAGGTACGTGTCGCCAGGTACATTCTGGTGAGCCTGAGCTGATTTTGACTACCCTGTTGGCTTCAAAGGGTTGAAGACGGTGAGGCGGTGTATTGAGCCAGGCCAGGACTATCGTACTGTCTGACCAACATATGTGTTGTTGTATACTGATATGGGCCGATAACTGAACTGACACACGGATCATCAGCTGGGAGAGTAGAGTGGCGGCCGACAACTCTAACTTGGGGATTGTGAGGCGATTCTTGATTGGTGCGACTCGCGACTTGGCGACAATCAAGTGTACTAAAGTATCTCCGGAGGCATTGAGCTCATGGAGATAAACAACGGCGGCAAACCCGGCCTCAGAGGCATCTGCAAACCCGTGAAGCGAGTATGCAGCTGAGCCTTTGTTTGCACAAACGTGCCGAGGGAAGCGAATGCTAGACAACAGCGGCAAATCCTCTGAGATGTGGTGCCACTCCGTTTGCACTTCAGAGGGAGTGGGCTCATCCCATTCCAGCTTCAGTAGCCACAATTGCTGAAGCAGCAGCTTTGCGCAGAAAATAACGGGAGAAACCCAGCCGTTTGGGTCATAAAGTGAGGCTACGGTACTTAAAATAGACCGCTTTGTGACATGTGTGATGGGGGTAGAGAGATGCGGTAGGTGAACTCGTCTGACTGAGGGCTCCACTGTATACCCAAGACCTTAATGGACGTGGACTCTGGGTTCATGTCGAAGTCCTTGGGCATGTCGCATTGGTTGTCGGGAAATCTCTCGAGCAGCTTAGGCGAGTTAGATGTCTACTTACTGAGCTGAAAGCCGCCTAGATCTAGCAGACTTATCAACTCGTCCTGAAGTGCTTGGGCGGATTCAACTGTGTCATGACCACACAAGATGTCATCAACGAAGATAGACTTGCGAAGAACCTGAGCGGCTCCAGGGTAGCGATGGCCCTCATCATCAGCCAGCTGATCTGAGTATGGGCTTGATCTTAAGCCGTAGGTGACTGTATTGAGGGCGTAGGTGAGCAGAGGGTGATCTGGTGAGGACCGCCATAGTATCAGCTGATACCGTCTCTGGTCTGGGGCAACCAGCACATTTCTGAACATCCTCTGGATGTCAGTGCTGAAAACGACTGGATGCGTTCTGAAGGACATGATGATGTCCACAATGTCCTGTTGAAGGGCGGGGCCTGTGTGTAGGCATTCATTTATGCTGACACCATTGGAGCTTTTGCAGCTACCATCAAAAACAATGCGCAGCTTGTCCGACCCTGACTTAAATACGCCATGGTGAGGGATGTAGAAGTGAGGTTTATGGGCGAATGTATTTGGGTGACAGGGAGCCATGTGCCCTAAGTCGATGTATTCGGCCATAAAGTCGACGTATTTAGAACGCAGAGACGGGTTCGCCATTAGCTTCTTCTCAATATTGAGGAATCTGCGTAATGCGATAGGGTGAGTTTTACCTAGTTGAGGGGCGTCCTTTAGAAAGGGCAGAGCGACCGTATATCTGCCTGAGGGATCGCGTGTAGTGGTAGAGCGGAAGATTTCCTCGCATTGTTCCTCCAGGGGATCATTATGAGTGTGAGATTGAGGGAGGGGCTCCTCAGACTCCCAGAACCTTTCCAGACTCTGACGTATGTCCTGGGCTGATTCAGCTGAGTCTGGTTGTGAGCTGACGACGTGAGCTGAGTTAACCTGCTGCTCCGGCTGCGCATACAAGTCCTCAATGGGTCCTATCAACGCGAAATCGAAAATCGTGCCGAAGGCTATGGGCTTGCCCGGGCCCAACGAGACCTTAGTCCCGTCCAACACCTGGCCAAGAACGTCTGACCCCAATAAGAGGTCGATCGGGGCTGGTGTGTGGTAATGCTGGTCAGCCAATGGCACGGGTGGCTGGCCTAGTACGTGGGAAATGTTTGGTACCTTCTCTAAGGGAAGGTAGCCAGTGACGTTTTTTAAAATGTGAGCTGTGGCAGTGATTGTAGGAGTATCATTGTGAGTGGGTCGGCATACTATTGTTATTGCCGCCTTTGACTCATGTTTGTGCTGATTCCCAACTCCTGTAATTTTTAAAGAAGTGTGTTTTGATGGCAGGTTCAAAAGTCGTGCCATGCGTGACGTTATTAACGTCAGCATACTGCCACAGTGCAATAAAGCCCTGGCTGTGTGAAGATGGCCATGTACGTCCGCGACTCTTAGCGAGACGGTTGGCAACAAAATGGGTGTGCCAGTGGGCACAGAAGGTGAGTGAGCTGATTGAGTATCAGCTGAAATTGTATGAGCTGAGTATGTATCAGCTGTGTGGGCATGGGTTGACTGGGCATGGGCTAAATCTACCTCTTCGCTAGGGTGCTCTGTGATAGTTGGGAGTCATAATTGCTGGCGGCGTTCGCGGAGCCTACCTGGCGGACCTGGGCGGGCTGGCTCTGTGAACAGAGCTGGGTTGCGCCTGTTTGGCATGTGCGGGTTCGTGCCGCCTGCTGTTTCTGGGACGCTCCCTCGAGTGCTCTGTCAGCTATGGTGGGGGCACATGTACAGACGACGAATGAGCTGAGTGCGTTGGGCCGTCTGGTTGATGGAGGGACGTGTGGTGGTCCGTACTCCCACAGTTCTTGCATGCCCCCCTTGACCTGCACTCGCTCTCGTAGTGACGGCCGAGACAACGCTGGCAGCGCTCGCGTGCCTGTACAAAGTCCCAACGGCCCTGTGTTGGCTGGGCATTGTACCATCTGCATGTCATGAGCGTATGTCCCCTAGTGGCACAATAGGGACAGTAGGACGTCGAGCGTGAGGAAGAGGACGAGGACGATGATGAGGAGCAGCTTTGCTGGAAGGCCAAGTAGATGGGGAAGGGCTGACTGCGAGCCGGGGAGGTGGATGGGCGGTGACGCATTTGCTGCGCTGGGCGGAACGGTTGGTGAGTAGGCTGATCATAGGCGCGGTGAGGCGATGGAGCTGAGGAACGGCCACGGTAATGGTCGGGTTGTTGCTGAGCCATCTGAGCATAAGTGCGATGGGGCAACTGAGGAGGCGCGCGGCTACGAGAAGGGCCGGGCTGGGGCTGAATGGGTTGAGCCATGGCTATGTTGGAGAACTCTGTCTACACACAGCGCGCGTGCTCCTCGAGGTAGGAGATAAGGTCCCTTAACGTGGGCAGGGTGTTACTAGACCCGTGCCTGCGTTCAAATAGCGTGCGGAGCTCGCCCTTTAGCTTCCGCACCACTATTGACACAAACACGTAATCGTCTCCTATGGGCAAATCTAAATTGTTGAGGGCACACTGAGCCGATATGAGCGGCGTGAGGAACAGTGTGCGGATGTTCGAGCGCGTATGGATGCCTGGCAGCCCCAGGATGATGTCCACAAAACTATCAATGAGAACCCGGCGGTTCTCGTACCGCTTGGTGAGGATGTCCATGGCCACGGCAAAATTTTCATTGGTGACCTTTAAGTGGGACACCATACTTAATGCCTCACCGCTGAGACTTGAGAATAGGTAGTGGAGCTTGACTGCGTCCGACAGGGTCGCCATGTCGTCAGTCAGACTCCTAAACAGCGCAATGAAGGAAGGCCAGTCCCCCACTTTTGAGCTGAACCTGGGCAGCGCTATCTTGGGGAGGACGGCTGTGGGCGTATTGACGCCGAAACTGGGCTGAGCGCTATGGGTTGGGGACGACGTGGAAGAGGGTGAGATTTCCTCCCTAGCCATAAGAATCCCAAGGTACGCCCCGGAGGCTTTTGTGTGGTTCTCAGTGTATGCCTTCTCGGTCTTCTCGTCCAGGTCCTCCTCGTCAAGAATGCCATAATACACTGCGTCCATCCTGTCTTTCACGCCTTGTATCTGTGCAAAACGCACGTTAAACTCCAATATGGAATGTGTGGTGCCGCCAGCAATAATTTGTGACCCTATCTCAAGGAGCTGAAGTATGGCCTTAACTGCCTCCCTAAAAATAGCGGCTTGTGACTTGGTCGGCATCGCGATGAATAAAAGGAGACAAAAATAAATAATAAAAAAAAAAAAAAATTAAACAAATTTAAAGGCAGTAAAAAGAACAACACCCTGTATATATTCTATAGTTGGGCTGGACGTATGTGTTTACTAAGGTAAGGGCAAATGGGCTAAAATTAACGCAACAATAAGGAAAGCAAAACTAAGTTGGGACGCCTTGTATATGGCCCACGGGTGGTGCAAACGCGTGTGTATGTGTATGTCTGTGTATGTGTATGTATGCTTATTGAACGCGCGTACGTAACATTAGCCGACCGCAAAACAAAAGGCAAACAAAACAACAAAAACAAAAAAAATCACGTTATCTGTAGCCCACTGTTGGGCAAGGCGCTCACAGTCGGGCAGACCTGTTGCCGACACTAGCGCGAAGAATGAGTCAGCCGCAAACAAAAAAAAAAAAAACTAATAATAAAAACTTAATTAAAAAGGTTGGGACACTCTGTCTGTGTCCCACAAATGGGCAAACGTGTGAACGTGTGTAGAAGTACTATGCTCTTGTGGTGAGCACGCACAAGAATGAGCCGATTGCCAAGGCAAAAATTAAAACCAAAAAAATACAAAATTAATACTAGCAAAAAATAAAGCACGCTACTTGACACGCGTGGTGAGCATGCACGAGATCTGAGCCGATTTAACACGACACGAACATAAAAATTTCATTACAAAATAAAACGGGAAAATAAATCTCTTGTCATAATACCACACGCAACGCAATAAAACGGGAAACCTTCTCTCGTTATATTACCCTACGTAACGTAATAATTTAACTACTAATTAAGTCACCGTTAGGAGTATGAACAACGTATCGTTAGGCAAAAATCGTTTGGGTAGGTACAAGTATTACACAATTAGTACACTAGCTCGCTCAAATCACAAAGACATTGTATGACACCATAAAATCAACATCAACAACATGCAGAAATAATTGCGTCAAGGTAACTCGGATATAACTACCTCACCAAATTTTTATTGGGGCAGGTGTAACGTTATGTGAACAAATGAATTTCGAAATGATGGCACAAATTAGATTATGGGCGGAAACAATTATTTTTTAGTGGACTGTAATTAAAGGAGCTGATGGAACGTGAGACCAAGTTATGGTGAAACGGTAAAAGAATACTTGTTACGGGAAGGTCGCCGGCATTAATATTACCGGTTCGAAGATGACCAGAATGTTACGGCGAAAGGCGTTCGCCGTGACAGCGACGGAATAAAAGATGTGGGTTGGGTAGGTTATGGATAGTGAAGTACTTACAGGGATGATGAGTCACAAGAACCGGGGGACGAGCTGACCACGGGCGGCGATGTAGGTTGGTTTCCTGGCGCACAGTCACTACACTACACAATAGGCATTTAGGCGGTCTCTTCACATTCAGTTCAGGAGTCACTATAAATAAGGGCAGATACCAGCGCGCGTATTTTGTCGGCGTCTCGCGGTAGTTAACAGGCAGACTCGTCGGCGCGGTATATCTCACGAAGCCAGCGGCTGCGGGTCGCGCAGCGGTGGCGCCGCGGCAGATAGGCGGATGCGGTCGTCAACAACCGCCTTACCGATGGCGGTATAGTTTGAATGGCCGTCCCGGCTTTGGCGGGAACACGATCAATTTAAAATGTCACTTGTAAAAAAAGAAAAGTCTTGATTTGACAATACATTTCAAAATGGTTGTGTGAACCTGGTGATCGTTATATTAGATAACGAATATATTATAACGTTATAAAGGTATAACAATAACGCATAATATTGTAATATAATATTTTCTGCTATTTTCCCAATAAAATAATTATATCGGTAAACCAGCGCCATCTAGTTTCGTAGGTGTGTAAACTCCACGGTAGATTAGACAGTTGCTTTCAGACGGTAGCGACTCCTATTGCCTACGAGATGTACTATTATGCGCAACATTAAAAGTTGCTTTTAGGCAAGAAAACCTAATTTTGGGACTGTTTTACCGACCATTTCGTTATATCGTATGTGTTTGATTTGACGTATGAACTAGATAGATAGATAGATAGATAGAAAAATCTTTATTTGATACAATACACTACATTACAATATTTAAATTAAAAAACAGGAATATAATGTGCTTGTACCAAACTGGTCTCCGCTCAGCATATGTCTTGGTGTTACCCACAACGCTGGTCTTCCGCGGATGCCATTATTAATAAAAATAAACAATAAAAAGAAATACATATAAAGGCGCTACATGACAGTGTTCACATTAAATAAATACAGCTTTTTATACAATTTGCCGAATAATAATTTACCAACAAGATTCAATTACGTAAACAAAACTATATTAACCTACCAAATAAGAATAAATATGAATTTTAAATAAGTAATAATATTAATTAGATAAAATGATACTGCGAGTTCAAGATTTCTGTGCACTTAAAATATGCTCTTTAAATTTAACTTTAAAAGCTTTAATAGTTGTAGAATTTCTGATGGGAGGTGGAATGTTATTCCAACAACTTGTCGCAGCGTATTTAAAACTACCTCTAAAAGCAGCTGTTTTATACTTAGGGCAAACTAAACGGTCAGGTATTCGTGCCCGGTCAGTAAACTTTAATTTATTGAAGAGATACGATGGGCTTTCATTCTTAATAACACCGAAGAGTAGCGAAGCAAAATGTAAAGTACGACGGGATTCCATGTTAAGCAAGTCGTTTCTGTTCAAATAAGGCGTTATGTGAGCTCTGCGAGGAATGGGGAAGCAATATCTAGCACAAGAGTTTTGAACGCGTTGGATCAAATTTTTAGTACGAGCTAGTAAGCATGTTCCCGTTACAACATCAGCGTAATTTAATTTTGACAAAATGAGAGTCTCACATAAATAAATTCGCAGTTCTATGCTTATATAATTACGTACCTGATATAACACTTTCAGCCGGTAATAACAATTTCTAACAATATCAAGTACATGCTTTTCAAATTTTAGATTGCTGTCCATTATGACACCCAGATTTTTTGCCTCAGCAACCTCATGAACCTTTTTACCCTTTAACTTGATTTCTGGTCTGTGACTTTTGATGTTCGCTGTCTGTGCTTTAGTGCCTATGACAAGATACTTAGTTTTGTCTGGATTTAAAACTAGACCATTAGCATCTGACCACTCAGCTACTCGTCCCAGATCTTCATTAATCTCACTAACTCCGTTATTAGTATCACAGTGCTTGAATGTCTTATAAATTTGGAGGTCATCTGCGTAAAGATGATATTTGCTGTTTTTAATAGATTCAGGCAAGTCTGCAGTGTATAGAATAAATAGTATCGGTCCCAATATTGATCCCTGTGGGACCCCCTTAAACACCGGTTCATTATTTGAAATTAACCTAGTGCCATCACTACAAGTAATTTCCACTCTTTGAGAACGGCCAGTTAGGTAACTTGAAAACCATTTCAGCGTGGGACCATCAACTCCATAATATGCAAGTTTGGCCATAAGCAGGGTGGAGATAATTGTGTCAAAAGCACGCGAGTAATCAAGCAACACGAAGATCGAACCTTCACCCACATCCCTTCCCGCCAAAATATCATCCACCACATCTAAAAGCGCTGTGGCTGTACTTCTGCCAGCACGAAAGCCTGACTGCTTGGACGGTAAGATATTATTTGTGTTCAAGTATTCCACCAGTTGCTTGCAAACAATTTTTTCTAATACCTTGGACATAAAGGGCAAAATACTAATAGCTCGAAGATCTTTATAATCTCTAGGACTGCTAACCTTTGGGAGTGGTTGAACTATAGCATTTTTCCATAGATCTGGAAAAACACCACTTACGATGGACATATTCACAAGAGCAGTAATGATGGACAATGTACGCGGCAATGTTAGTATAATCATATCCAATGATATGCCATCTACACCCTGTGCATTTGTTGTAATTTGTTTAATGGTTTCAAGAACTGTCTTTTCACCCACCGGTTGTAGACTGAACACCGATGTACAGAATCTATTGAAACAGAAAAATGATAACTGTTCCATATTCATTGACAAACTGCCAGAAACATCCAAAAAATGTCTGTTGATCTGATTGGGATTACAAATGTGATAGGGTAAATCTGACTGCTGTTTATTAAAATCTATGTTACGCTTTAAACTTTTCCAGAGAACACGTGGGTTCTTAAAATTTCGCTCTAGTCTGTAACGAAAGTATGCAGTTTTTTCACTGTGTAAGGCCTCGTTGACTAACTTTTTTAATTCTTTATATGATGCTTTATCTTGGTCTAACTTTGTTTTGCGTGATTTACAGTGCGCCTTGTTTCTTAATTGCATCATGTCCTTAATTGTTTGCGTTATCCAGGGATAACTCTGTTCTTTGACATAAGAAGTTTTTACTGGAGCATGGAGATCAAACAAAGCAATTATTTGCTTATTAAAAGCGGCAAGCGAGTCATTAACATTGTCACACAATAAATCTTCCCATCTAATGACGTTAACATCTTTATTAAAGTCATCAATATTTATATCTTTAATAGGTCTATAGGTTATCCAACGTGGTCTTGGTTTAGGCTTTTTTATATTTAGCTGAAATGAAATAAATGCATGATGACTTAAATCCGGTACATAATCCACGACAAGATTTATGACCTTTGCGCTACTACAAACAACGTCTAGCAATTTAGCTGAATGGTCAGTAAAATGTGTCGCTTCTGTTACATATTGGGAGAGACTCATGCTATTTATAAAGTCTAGAAGTTTTTTGGAATCACTATTACTATGAGCCAGCAGGTCAATATTGAAATCACCAACCACAACCACGTGATCAAATTTTGAAAAAGATCCTACTGATTCTGTCATTGCATCGATAAAAGTATCAATATCCATCCATTGTGGACGGTAAGCCGTACCAACAGCCAGTCTATAGCCACCATGTTTAATACTAAGCCACATTTGTTCGACGTGCTGGCTTGGTGGGTGTTCTAGGACACGAGCGCATATCCCGCGCCGAAGGTAGAAACCAACTCCACCTCCGCGTGAGCGCGGTGCGTGCGCAGATCGCGGCACATGGCGCAGCCGGTAGCCGGGCACCGCTGGCGCGCGGGCATCTTCCCCCTCACGAAGCCAGGTCTCATTAATAGCTAGCATGTCTACTGCGTGGCGTTCCATAGTGACCACCAACTCATCATGGCGCCGGCGATTACCAAGCGAGCCAGGGTTAAGCAGACCCAAGGTTAAGTATTTCTGTTTTATAAATTTTAACTGAAAACTAAAAGAAAGTTCTATATAAATACAGGTATTCAAGTAAAATTTCAAAATTGTTAAGTGACGCCGATCAAGTTTAAAAATAAATGGAAGCATCATTAGCCCATGTCTGTAAATTTCAATGTAAGATGGTGTGGTTGAAATAATATCAACAATAAAAATATTACACATTATTAGATAAAATATATAAGTAACATGAAACTTAAATCGTATGTTTATAAATATCATAACTTGCAATAAATATACGTATATTATATATGTCGTAATAATATAAATAATATAATATATTAAATCTCGTAACTTTATGTGTATTATCATTCGCAATAAACAAACATATGTTGCATGAGTAAAAACACAAATCAAAATACAATAACGCCTTAATAAACAGTCTCCCAACAAACGGTGTTCCGCCACTAGGTATACTCTATTACTACATTTATCAGACACATAAGAAACACCAATTAGATAATTGAGTTTCAACAAAACAGAACGCAACTGACTGGCTATTCCTTGCAATAGCACTTGTACTATATTGCATAATTCTAAAATATAAACCGTATAAAATTCTAAAACCAATAAACAGAACACAGAGAAACCCTTGTAAGTACCTAACAAAAAATCAAAATATTGTGTATTACAAATTTTACAAAAATAATTAAATGGAATAACATTAAATTTTAAGGAAGCTTTTATAATATTAATAACTATTGTTTCAATGTCACTGCACATTTCTCGGCTCAGAGCCAACATTGTGGTTACCAAAAACCTTCATTACGTCGGTATCGCAACGAATCCGGACACTCGCCTGTCCTTGCTGTTTCCTTGCATATATTTTCCCTTCTCTGGTCCATACGAATTTCCAATCGGAGCGTTTAGCAGCTTCACGTGCCTTTTGGAAGAGATATCTATTTGTTCGAGTAAGCCTTTCATTTACATAAAAAGAGCGAGGTGGTACTTGTTCTTGGAGGGCCATGCCCTCAGTAGTGGCACCGCGACGCACGCGCGCCGCCCGAAGCAACGCATCACGAGTCGCGCGCCGAGCCAGCCGCACCACCAAAGGCCGGGCGCGCGGCGAGGGCCCGCCACCCTCCACGGGCGCTGGCACAGGCCCCGCGCGCTGAGCGTTGACCACATCGTGCTCGGTCAGATCCACACCCAACTTCTGAGCAACCGTCAAGATCACGTGTGTCGTATTTTCATTCTTTGCTTCAGGGAAGCTCGCGATTTCTATATCATTTCCTAGTGCTTCTTGGTCCCGTTCCTGGATCTCCATTTTCAATTGCGATACTGTTTCTTCTATCTTTTTTATTTTGCTGTTTTCTAATTCACTTTTTTT
The DNA here is from genome assembly GCA_963921215.1 of Scoparia ambigualis. Classification (NCBI taxonomy): domain Eukaryota; kingdom Metazoa; phylum Arthropoda; class Insecta; order Lepidoptera; family Crambidae; genus Scoparia; species Scoparia ambigualis. The sequence goes on along the minus strand of OY992517.1, from coordinate 25,972,567 downwards.
GCTTTCTATTGAGTTTATTCTTTCCTCTAATCTATCCATTCGTGTATTGACTGCCTCAGTAAAAGTAGTAATTTGGTCACACATTCTGCTTAATTCCTGTCTCATCGCTCGCAGTTCTTCGGCTAGAACCTTTACGTAGGTCGTAGAAGAAGGTGAGCAAACACTGCCGTCTCCTGAATCATTTGATAATGATTCCTCCCTAGTCGGTAATTTGGAAATTTTGCTTCTCAATGTTACATTTTGGTCGTCGTTAGGATTCTTAACATTAGCCGTGCTGTCGCTACAGACTGTCGCTACTGGTGGGTCTACACGAACAGGCGTGGCGAGGTTACCCTGTTTTGGCGCTTTGCTTAGACATTCGGGACATTTCCAATTAAGCTTTCGTTCAGAATTTGCAAAATAAAATGATCGGTAGCGCTGGCTGCTCATATTTAAACATAATATGTCATATGCTGATTTACACATAACACAGCGCAGGAATTCTTTTTTTGCCAGTGAATTTGTACAAGCTGCACAACTCTCCAGAGCTACGGGCTTCGACGTAGACGAATGCATCTTTGTTTATTTTAACGTGTTAGCCGCGGAGGGGAAGTAATATTTTCTTTAAAAAAGTATCTTTCTATTTATAATTTAGTGGGCTAAATTATACCTCATTGACACTGCATAAAGAACACAATCAGTCCGCCTGGTGCAATTAATTCAACAGTAGTTAGAATGGTGGCCGTAGCGTGCCGTAGTACAACTCGTAGCGAGGTATCCGGCCGTAGACAGCAAGAGGTAATTTCGAACGTACTACGCCTAGCGGCCTTGGTCGAACGGTTAATGATACACCACTCACGCTAGAGGTCCGGAGTTCAATCCCAGCCGCGCCGCGTCGGCTCGGACTAATTTCAACGCTGGGGGCTTCGGATGTGGCTGGACGAAGTACCTTCTGCAGCAGGGGCAAAGTCCGGGGCTCCAGCACAATTTAAAAACTTTATTTAATATAATTTAAATAAGTGGTAACACGTCTGTTCACTACAGAGAACGCACGCCAAAAAAAGACTATCTACTACTATGGATTCTATGACGTGAGACATAAGGCCTAATATCCTAAACCAAAAATATCCAATTCGTTATTTTTACTGCTATTTATTACTAAAAACTATCATACAAATTTTAATCAGCAGAGTGAGTGTTATGTTCGGTGTAAGCAAACATGCAAATCGCTTTGTTTTTGTGGATAATACTAACGTTATTCATTGAAAATGCCGCGTGTTGGACAAATATGGTTTAATTGTGAAATAATTAATATAATAATATAATGAACGTATAAGTATATACACATACACCACATTGCGCTTGTTCAATGCCAAACGTTCGGTTCCTACAAAGGACAGTTCGTAAGGCTCTTTTTTCCCTTGATATCAAAAGTCGAGTGGGCCTAATGCAGTTCCTCCCATTGTCTTTCAGACGTGTGCTCCTGAGTTGGCGCCGGTTCTAACGCGCCTTTTCCGGCTCTCTTACACTACTGGCGTTGTCCCGAGTTCTTGGAAGACAGCCTTGTCCACCCGATTCCCAAAAAAGGAGATCGCTCAGATCCGTCCAACTACAGGCCAATATTATAGCCATCACCTCTTTGTTCTCCAAAGTAATGGAGTCCATTACACACCGCAAGCTCTTGAGGTACCTAGAAGAGCTACTAATGATCGCCAGTATGGTTTTCGTCGCGGTCGTTCGGCTGGTGATCTTTTTAGTGTCTTACTCACCGATTGGAGGAGGCGGTCGAGAGTAAATGGGAGGCACTGGCAGTTAGCTTGGGCGTAGCGAAAGCCTTTGACAGGGTATAGCACAGGGCTCTTCTCTGTAAACTTTCATCATACGGAATTCCTGAGAAATTGTGTTCGTGGGTTGCCAGCTTTCTTTCTGGGCGTAGCATCAAAGTCGTAGTCGGTTCGTGCTCTGACATGAAGCCCGTGAATGCTGGAGTCCCGTAGGGGTGTGTGTTATCCCCTACTTTGTTTCTTCTGCATATCAATGACATGTTGCATAACGACAGCATTCATTGCCATGCGGACGATAGTACTGGGGATACGAACTACACCGGACAAACTAGGTAATAATTCTCGGGAAAGCGTCATCGAGAGCCGGAATAAACTTGTGACAACACCGAGAACATGGTGAAGTCATGTCTCGAATTGTGGCCTACGTAACCTAGTCCACTTTAACCCTTCGAAAACACAAGTTTGCGCATATACCGCGAAAAAACATCCCTTCCTCGTATCTCTGAACTTTGAGGGAGCTCTCCTTGGTACCAACCCGACTATTGGAATCCTTGGCGTCGATATTTCGAGTGACGTTCAGTTTCGGGGTCATTTGGAAGAATTAGCTTCGAAAAAGCTGGGTGTGCTTCTTAGAGCGGGTCAGTATTTCACGTCGGCGGCCCATCGCTTACAACTGTACAAAGCACAGGTCAGGCTGCTGTCAGTGCTTGAATTATTAACACTATCCTTAGCGTTCGGATGGTCTGGGTAAGATCCGGGCTGTGTACTTGTGCTACGGTCATGACTGATCGTAAGTTCTTTTTTAATATTAGATTCATTTACGTCCGTTATTTCCGGTTCCTTAGTGCGGAGTCACTAAGCCTTGTGGTAGGCGAGAGGCCTCGCGCAAACGAAGAGTCATTTGGAAAGAATTCCCGAAGAATAGAATTGCCGTAATCGCGTCAAAGCATAGGGTAGGTACCCGTAATATCGATCGTAATGTCGTCACGATACTAGATTTCATATTAGCACTGACCGTAATCACGTCACGGTACTACATAAGTATGCAATTTGTAAGGCGGCACTGTAAGATTTTGTAGAAAACACTTGCATACAAAAAATCATTCCGATAAAAAGATTAGTAAAAAATAAAATATAATGTAAGTACTGCCTCGCGCAAATGAAGAGTCATTTGGAAGAAATGACCGAAGAATAGAATTGCCGTAATCGCGTCACAGCATAGGGTAGGTACCCGTAATAACGATCGTAATCTCGTCACGATACTAGATTTCATATTAGCACTGACCGTAATCACTTCACGGTACTTCATAAGTGTGTTTATTTTTTGTTTAAAACAGCTAAACGTCGTAAACGTATTCTTCAAAATCGATAAATAGTGCAAAAGTCAAAAAATGTGGGTAGGTAACCACAAAGGCACTAGCGAAAGTATTAATCGAAATTAAGAAAGAAACGTACTATAAAATATATTTCAAAAACGTTTCTACTTTGAATGTCTCAGAGAGGTTCTGAGTCGTATATTCGCTAACGAATCATATAGTTTTTACAAAATCGTTTGTCATAAGATTCTTAAAGTTGGGAAAGCCAAATGAGAAAACCAAACAACAATTTCAATAATCTTTATTTGTAATGGAAGTATTTCAAAGAAGTAATGTTTAGTACTTTATCATAATAAAAACTTCAAGCACCATATAAAAATAGATTCACAATGCTACTAAATCGTAGCGGATAGTGGCAGCTTTGACATATACATTAATTGACGTAAGTATATTATGTTTTGGCAGAATTTTTGAAGAAGCTCTTCTTCATGTTGACACTTAGCTTACTAAGGGTGGATTTCACCAAAGTAGTATAAGTCTTATTCTAAGAATAAATCCTAATTTACACGCGTGTAAATGAACTTTACGTTTCACCAACGCTTAACCTAATGATAAAATCACTACACTAGACTTAATTCTTATACCGCCAATTTTGGCCGTGTTAGCCCCTATTCTTAAGATAATAATGTCACTTATGTCATTTAAAGCAGCCTTCAAATTAATATTGTAAATAAAAAATGCCGCGTCGTTTGAGATTGTTGATTGACGAATCTGATAGCAGTGATGAAGATTATTTTAGGCCCACGCCCGAGATGGTTTAAGGAAAGAACAAATTACTTACAAGATTAACAACAACAACATTTTTTTTGATGTCATCGTCAGAAACGTTACGTCAAACAAACAATGTTATGCCAGAAAATAGAAAAGTGTCAAGCGCCTTTGCTCTCGTACGAGATAAACTGCAACTATACTTTGGTGGTTAATACACTCATTCGTTCGATCCACATAGGTTCGTTCAATAGCACAGAGTAACAATGCGAGAGTAACTTATACTTACATTAGCGTGGTGAAATGAAATACAAGTTATACGTATGATAAATCTAGGTATTAAATTTATACTCGGGTAGCTATTCTCGTGTAATTTTGATATTGGTGAAATCGGGTCTTAGACCCGATAATGTAAGAATCGCATAGTTACTCAGTGCTATTGAACGAACCTATGTGGATCGAACGAATGAGTGTATTAACCACCAAAGTATAGTTGCAGTTTATCTCGTACGAGAGCAAAGGCGCTTGACACTTTTCTATTTTCTGGCGTAACATTGTTTGTTTGACGTAACGTTTCTGACGATGACATCAAAAAAAATGTTGTTGTTGTTAATCTTGTAAGTAATTTGTTCTTTCCTTAAACCATCTCGGGCGTGGGCCTAAAATAATCTTCATCACTGCTATCAGATTCGTCAATCAACAATCTCAAACGACGCGGCATTTTTTATTTACAATATTAATTTGAAGGCTGCTTTAAATGACATAAGTGACATTATTATCTTAAGAATAGGGGCTAACACGGACAAAATTGGCGGTATAAGAATTAAGTCTAGTGTAGTGATTTTATCATTAGGTTAAGCGTTGGTGAAACGTAAAGTTCATTTACACGCGTGTAAATTAGGATTTATTCTTAGAATAAGACTTATACTACTTTGGTGAAATCCATCCTAAACAAAATAAGTATCTAAACATCTCGCTAGATAACAAACTCTTTTTGTGCAGATGTTTTGAGAGCCTTGATTGTGCATCTATAGTTTTTCTAAGTGATCGAACAATAAATAGCTGAAATTCTGAAAACGGGAGTAGGCACGACACGCTTTTTTATTGTTATTGGATTGCATAAGTTGAAAATGCTGTGAGCAAGTGTACTAGTGCGCTTAGGAGTCCACGAAACATGATTTCCACAAACTCGGATCCAAACATCTCAAATAATTACATCTTTTGGTTGGAAATCTAAAAAATTAATAACAAGAATAAACATTATGATGAAGTCGATATCGATATTTTGTACTGTCGTATCTCTAGAACTGTTTCAGTGTGCCAATGTAATGAAATAAATTTTCCTGGTTTCGGGATAAATGACAGGCTGTAAATATAATATATTAATGAAGTAGACTGATTATAAACATACAGTTTCATAGTATTGATAATTTTTAAAGCAATTTACTTAAAAAAGACTGAAGAAAATGAAAATAAGTAACAATTAATAAATAGTGATCTATCATTCATTTAATTAGCATCCATAATGAAAAATAGTTTTAACAATAATGAATGGGACATAAAAGTAGTTTTTTAATGTTAGCACGTTTAACTAAGTTACGCAAAGTTGCAGATTGTCGTTCTAGTGGCAACACTTTTTGATTGACAATATTTTTCAGTTTATTGAAAATTTAGTGCATTTATCAATAGTATAAAGACAAAATAATACTTACAGATGAAAAGTAACGCTATCCTTTTGTACATTTGATGTATCTGTTCGCTTTTTGCACGAAAAGACGCTGCAATTTGGCATTATTTGCTACCGTCGTGACGCGTCAACTGTGACATGCCAAATGGTGCAGTGACACGCGAAAACTAGTTTTTTATAACGGGTATGACCATTGGGCATACCCTCTTGGCAGAGGGGAACGTCTGCCAGTGGCGTCTCCTGTTGGTTGAATGCTCTAAGGAAGGATCAGACTAAAGTGGGCAGAGAGGTCTAGAGTTAAGGACAGCTTCGGTTCGTGCTAAAAATGTAAAGAATTCCTTGAATGTGAGGTGCTGTTCGCCAATTACGCGATATAAAAGTTGCTTAGTTGATTTTATGTTGATCTCATGTAACGCACCGAACCATGGTCCCTTAGGGACGTTCAATAACCAAGTAATGTGCTGACCAGCGAGCTTGTGCGCAATCGTGTCATTATTCGAGGCAAGAAAGTTTTGTTTCGCAGTCCGAGCGGATGAGAACTGGGGCACCGCGGCGTGCTATAAAACGCTGTAATGCCGCAAGGAACGCTTCCGTGCTGAGGTCCGAGACCGGTTCCAAATGAACCGCCTTAGTGGAGAGGCACACGAATATACAAAAGTACGCTTTTAAGAGTTTAACATTACGTAGGGTACTAGATTTAACGAGGAATGGGCCGGCAAAATCGGTCGTGACTTGACTAAATACTGGCTGAGGCGTTACTCTATCGGCTGGCAGGTCGGCCATAAAGGGCGCTTGCGGCTGGGCCCGGCATCGAAAGCATCTAATGCATTTAAAGACTCGGTGTCTAATAATACGGCGCGCGGACAATATCCAAAATTGTTGGCGTAGGATAGCGTGTAAAGTGTCAGCGCCAGGGTGGCAGTGTATTTTGTGGTAGTGGTCAATGATGAGGTCTACAAGTGGGCTAGAGCTAGGAAGTATGAGCGGATGCTGCGCGTTATATCGGATAGACGCATGGGACAGTCGTCCGCCAACTCTAAGGAGCTCATCTTTAATAAGAGGTGACAGTCGCTGGAGTCTGACGGAGTAGATTTTGCCAGTTTGAAGGCGGTGGATGTCCTCTGCAAACTCATTGTGCTGAACACTGCGCACCCAGTAAAGTAGGGCCTCTCTTCGTTCACTGACGTACAAGGAAGGGGCCTGAGCGTCGCGAATCTGGGTGGTGTCTGCAGTTGTGCAGAAAGCGTTTTAGACAAGCTGTCACTCCGACGAGCTTGTCTAGTGAACTGAACCGAGTGAGCAGGTCAAAGTCAAGACCGGGCACTGTGACCAGTGACGGGATGTGTTTGGGCTTAAGGCTGGGCAGGGCGTGATGGCCCAGAGCTAAGGGCATCGCAGGCCAAGACTCACAAGGCTGTCTAAGCCACGTGGGAGACCACCATAGATCGTGAGCTGACAGGGATTGCGCAGACATCCCTCTGCTTGCGCAATCTGCTGGGTTAAGCTCGGAAGGTACGTGTCGCCAGGTACATTCTGGCGAGCCTGAGCTGATCTTGACTACCCTGTTGGCTTCAAAGGGTTGAAGACGGTGAGGCGGTGTATTGAGCCAGGCCAGGACTATCGTACTGTCTGACCAACATATGTGTTATTGTATACTGATATGGGCGGATAACTGAACTGACACACGGATCATGAGCTGGGAGAGTAGGGTGGCGGCGGACAACTCTAACTTTGATTTTCGATTGTGAGGCGATTCTTGATTGGTGCGACTCGCGACTTGGCGACAATCAAGTATACCAAAGTATCTCCGGAGGCATCGAGCTCATGGAGATAAACAACGGCGGCAAACCCGGCTTCAGGGGCATCAGCAAACCCATGAAGCGAGTATGCAGCTGAGCCTTTGTTTGCACAAATGTGCCGAGGGAAGCGAATGCTAGCATTCGCTTCAACAGCGGCATATCCTCTGAGATGTGGTGCCACTCCGTTTGTACTTCAGAGGGAGTGGGCTCATCCCATTCCAGCTTCAGTAGCCATAATTGCTGAAGCAGCAGCTTTGCGCGGAAGATAACGGGAGAAACCCAGCCGTTTGGGTCATAAAGTTAGGCTACGGTGCTTAAAATAGACCGCTTTGTGACATGTGTGATGGGGGGCAGAGAGATGCGGTAGGTGAACTCGTCTGACTGAGGGCTCCACTGTATAACCAAGACCTTAATGGACGTGGAGTCTGGGTTCATGTCGAAGTCCTTGGGCATGTCGCATTGGTTGTCGGGAAATCTCTCGAGCAGCTTAGGCGAGTTAGATGTCCATTTACTGAGCTGAAAGCCGCCTAGGTCTAGTAGACTTATTAACTCGTCCTGGAGTGTTTGGGCGGATTCAACTGTGTCATGACCACACAAGATGTCATCAACGAAGATAGACTTGCGAAGAACCTGAGCGGCTCCAGGGTAGCGATGACCTTTATCATCAGCTAGCTGAAGCAGAGTGCGGATTGCATGGTATGGGCTTGATCTTAAGCCATAGGTGACTGTATTGAGGGCGTAGGTGAGCAGAGGGTGATCTGGTGAGGACCGCCACAGTATCAGCTGATACCGTCTCTGGTTTGGGGCAACCAGCACATTTCTGAACATCCTCTGGATGTCAGTGCTGAAAACGACTGGATGCGTTCTGAAGGACATGATGATGTCCACAATGTCCTGTTGAAGGGCGGGGCCTGTGTGTAGGCATTCATTTATGCTGACAGCATTGGAGCTTTTACAGCTACCATCAAAAACAATGCGCAGCTTGTCCGATCCTGACTTAAATACGCCATGGTGGGGGATATAGAAGTGAGGTTTATGGGCGAATGTATTTGGGTGACAAGGAGCCATGTGCCCTAAGTCGATGTATTCGGCCATAAAGTCGACGTATTTAGAACGCAGAGACGGGTTCGCCATTAGCTTCTTCTCAATATTGAGGAATCTGCGTAATGCGATAGGGTGAGTTTTACCTAGTTGAGGGGCGTCCTTTAGAAAGGGCAGAGCGACCGTATATCTGCCTGAGGGATCGCGTGTAGTGGTAGAGCGGAAGATTTCCTCGCATTGTTCCTCCAGGGGATCATTATGAGTGTGAGGTTGAGGCAGGGGCTCCTCAGACTCCCAGAACCTTTCCAGACTCTGACGTATGTCCTGGGCTGATTCAGCTGAGTCTGGTTGTGAGCTAACGACGTGAGCTGAGTTAACCTGCTGCGCCGGCTGCGCATACAAGTCCTCAATGGGTCCTATCAACGCGAAGTCAAAAATCGTGCCGAAGGCTATGGGCTTGCCAGGGCCCAACGAGACCTTAGTCCCGTCCAAGGCCAAGAACGTCCGACCCCAATAAGAGGTCGATCGGGGCTGGTGTGTGGTAAAGCTGATCAGCCAATGGCACGGGTGGCTGGCCTAGTATGTGGGAAATGTTTGGTACCTTCGCTAAGGGAAAGTAGCCAGTGACGTTTTTTAAAATATGAGCTGTGGCAGTGATTGTAGGAGTATCATTGTGAGTGGGTCGGCATACTATTGTTATTGCCGCTTTTGACTCATGTTTGTGCTGATTCCCAACTCCTGTAATTTTTAAAGAAGTGGGTTTTGATGGCAAGTTCATAAGTCATGCCATGCGTGACGTTATTAATGTCAGCATACTGCCACAGTCCAATAAAGCTCTTGCTGTGTGAAGATGGCCATGTACGTCCGCGACTCTTAGTGAGACGGTTGGCAACAAAATGGGTGTGCCAGTGGGCACAGAAGGTGAGTGAGCTGATTGAGTAGCAGCTGAGATTGTATGAGCTGAGGATGTATCAGCTGTGTGAGCATGGGTTGACTGGGCATGGGCTAAAGGGACATGGGCTAAATGGGCATGGGCTAAAGGGACATGGGCTAAATGAGCATGGTCTGAATCTACCTCTTCGCTAGGGTGCTCCGTGATAGTTGGGAGTCATAATTGCTGGCGGCGTTTGCGGGGCCTACCTGGCGAACCGGACCTGGGCGGGCCGGCTCTGTGAGCAGAGCTGGGTTGCACCTGTTTAGCATGTGCGGGTTCGTGCCGCCTGCTGTTTCTGGGACGCTCCCTCGAGTGCTCTCTCAGCTGTGGTGGGGGTATATGTACTGACGACGAATGAGCTGAGTGCGTTGGGTCGTCTGGTCGATGGAGGGACGTGTGGTGGTTCGAGCTCCCACAGTCTTTGCATGCCCCCCTTGACCTGCACTCGCTCTCGTAGTGACGGCCGAGACAACGCTGGCAGCGCTCGCGTGCCTGTACAAAGTCCCAACGGCCCTGTGTTGGCTGGGCATTGTACCATCTGCACGTCATGAGCCTATGTCCCCTAGTGGTACAATAGGGACAGTAGGACGTCGAGCGTGAGGAAGAGGACGAGGACGATGATGAGGAGCAGCTTTGCTGGAAGGCCGAGTAGACGGGGAAGGGCTGTCTGCGAGCCGGGGAGGTGGATGGGCGGTGACGCATTTACTGCGCTGGGCGGAACGGCTGGTGAGTAGGCTGATCATAGGCGCGGTGAGGCGATGGAGCTGAGGAGCGGCCACGGTAATGGTCGGGTTGTTGCTGAGCCATCTGAGCATAAGTGCGATTGGGCATCTGAGGAGGCGCGCGGCTACGAGAAGGGCCGGGCTGGGGCTGAATGGGTTGAGCCATGGCTATGTTGGAGAACTCTGTCTCCACACAGCGCGCGTGCTCCTCGAGGTAGGAGATAAGGTCCCTTAACGTGGGCAGGGTGTTACTAGACCCGTGCCTGCGTTCAAATAGCGTGCGGAGCTCGCCCTTGAGCTTCCGCACCACTATTGACACAAACAGGGAGTCGTCTCCTATTGGCAGATCTAAATTGTTGAAGGCACACTGCGCTGATATGAGCGGCGTGAGGAACAGTGTGCGGATGTTCGAACGCGTATAGATGCTTGGCAGCCCTAGGATGATGTCCACAAAACTATCAATGAGAACCCGGCGGTTCTCGTACCGCTTGGTGAGGATGTCCATGGCCACGGCAAAATTCTCATTGGTGACCTTTAAGTGGGACACCATATTTAATGCCTCACCGCTGAGACTTGAGAATAGGTAGTGGAGCTTGACTGCGTCCGACAGGGTCGCCATGTCGTCAGTCAGACTCCTAAACAGCGCAATAAAGGAAGGCCAGTCTTCCACTTTTGAGCTGAACCTGGGCAGCGCTATCTTGGGGAGGACGGCTGTGGGCGTATTGACGCCGAAACTGGGCTGAGCGCTATGGGTTGGGGATGAGGTGGAAGAGGTTGAGATTTCCTCCCTAGCCATAAGTATCCCCAGGTACGCTCCGGAGGCTTTTGTGTGGTTCTCAGTGTATGTCTTCTCGGTCTTCTCGTCCAGGTCCTCCTCGTCAAGAATGTTATAATACACTGCGTCCATTTTGTCTTTCACGCCTTGTATCTGTGTGAAACGTACGTTAAATTCCATTATGGAATGTGTGGTGCCGCCAGCAATAATTTGCGGTCCTATTTCAAGGAGCTGAAGTATGGCCTTAACGGCCTCCCTAAATGTCGCGGCTTGTGACTTGGTCGGCATCGCAATGATTAAAAGGAGACAAAAAAAATAATAAAAAAAATAAACAAATTAAAAGGCAGTAAAAAGAACAACATCCTGTATATATTCTATAGTTGGGCTGGACGTATTTGTTTACTAAGGTAAGGGCAAATGGGCTAAAATTAATGCAACAATAAACAAAATAAAACTACGTTGGGACGCCTTGTATATGTCCCACGGGTGGGCAAACGCATGTGTATGTCTGTGTTTATTGAACGCGCGTACGTAACATTAGCCGACCGCAAAAGGAAAAAACAACAAAAAAAATCACGTCATCCGTAGCCCACTAGTGGGCAAGCGCATGCATAGTCGGTGGCGGCGCATCCAATCAGCCGGGAAAGCGTTAGGAAAAGGAAAAGAGAAAAAAAATCTAATAAAAAGAAAGTGTGGGATACGTTGTACGTAGCCCACAGTTGGGCAGACCTGTAGCGGAAACTAGCGCGAAGAATGAGTCGGTCGCAAAAAAAATAAAAATACACAAAAATAAAAAATTAATTAAAAAAAATTGGGACACTCTGTCTGTGTCCCACAAGTGGGCAAACGTGTGTAGAAGCGAAGGCGACGCACGCAAATAGCCGTAAGCGATATAAAAAAAAACTGATAAAACTAAATGAAACACACTAAGCTCCTGTGGTGAGCACGCACAAAGAATGAGCCGATCGCAAAGGCAAAAATTAAAAACAAAAAAATATATAAAATTAACACGAGCGAAAAAATAAAGCACGCTACTTGGCACGCGTGGTGAGCATGCACGAGAACTGAGCCGATTTAACACGACAAGAACATAAAAAATTCATTAAAAAATAAAACGGGAAAAAAAACAATTTTGCATACAAACTCTCGTCATAATACCAGTCACCATACAAATACAATTGAATAACTAAATGCGAGTGTGTTATACGTAACAAGAACTATATGTGCAGATAAACGTAACGCAAACGTAACGTAATAATTTAACTACTAATTTACCGAACAAAGTATCATTAGGCAATAATTATTTAGGTACACAAGCGCGCTCAGATCACAACAACATTGTATTACACCATAGATCTGTGATCAGACAATCGGATGCATACACGAAATCAACAATTAAGCAACGTGCAGAAATAATTGCGTTAAAATAATTTTGGATGTTGTGTGGTCTGTTGGCTACAAAACTACAGAAAAAGTATGCAAACTTGATAAGTCACTATATGGATTAAAACAGGCCCCGTTTACATGGAACAAGACTTTTACTCAAGCAATGATTGATTTAGGTTTCAAGGAAATAAAAACCGACAGATGTGTATTCATAAACAAAGATAGGTCTATTCTGATTGGAATTTTTGTTGATGACGGATTAGTAATAGGAAAAGAAAAAACGAAAATTGAACACATTTTGTCAAAACTTGAAGAAAAATGAAAATCCAAGTAGTTACCTTGGAATGGAAATAAATAATTGTAAAGAAGGTATAAAGTTAACCCAAAAGAATAATGTAAATGAGATGCTGGAAAAGTATCATATGAAAAATGCTAAACCTTGTGAGACACCTGGAAGCTTGAGTGTTGATGCAAAGTTGACTCAGGAAACTCCCCAGGAGAAGGAATACCCCTACAAGGAAGCTGTGGGAAGCTTACTGTATCTGTCTACAAGAACTCGCCCAGACATCGCCCAAGCTGTAAATCAAATCTGCAGGAAAGTCGAAAATCCTACTAAAGAAGATGTCACGAAATAAAGAAAATATTTAAATATTTAGTCGGGACTAAGAAAAAGGGGATAATATTCAAAAGGAACAGTCTGGTTGAAAATATCGACGCTTATAGTGACTCTGATTATGCTGGGGATCCTCTGACTAGGCGAACCACATCTGTTTCCGTGCTTATGATTGCGAATGGATCAATATCGTGGGCGTCTAAAAGACAGCCTATAATCGCACTATCTTCAACTGAGGCTGAATATATAGCTGCAGCAGACTGTTGTAAAGAAGCTCTGTACTTAAAATCTCTGTTAAAGGAAATTACAGACACAGAAGTGACGATAAACTTGCATGTTGATAACCAAAGCTCAATTAAACTTGTGAATGGTTCCTTTAGTAAACGATCAAAGCATATCGATGTGCGATATCATTTTATTCACAAACACTTTGTGAAAGGACTGATCAACATCAGCTACTGTCCTACAGAAGTTCAGCTGGCTGATATAATGACCAAGCCACTGTCTAAAGTGAGTTAGACATTGTGCGACGCTGATGTGTGGACATTAGGAGAAGGTGTTGGATGGTACTAATGCTGGCCACATAGCTCTATTGAGATTTGTTTACAAATCTTATTTTGAATTTGGTTTGTGTGTCATTATTAAGTTGGTTTTTGTTCGGTGTGATTTTTCTCTGTCTTGTCAATAAATACAATGTGACTTGGTAACTTGATAAAATGTTTTATTTAGCTCATGCCGCAGTTTTCTCTATCAGAAATTTATATTGCCGTGTATAACACTCAAGTCAAGAATAAACCAATGTATTAGAGCCGAACTGTGTATTATTTATTAGAATAATTATTATAGAAATACTTAAAATGCAAGACGAAGAATTGAATTGCGATATGAGCAAAAGATTCTAAACAAGAAAGTTGCTTGGCAACGTCACGTTAATCAATGACCATATAGAGTCATAGAGTAGGCTATACAGTCTTCACAATTATTTTGTGGCAAACACTATTATCTAGTTTTTACATGGACTTGATAATGAGTTTTTATATGTGATCGAAGGTTGCCCCTCTGAGTTTGATGTTTCTCTACCTGCCCGTAAAATTTTCCTAAGTAAGGCACCTTTTAGCACAAAATAAATAAATTTATTTACGCTCACACCAATTACCTAGCCCAAGATAAGCTTCTTTTGAAACGGACAAATATGCATAAACGTAGAAAAACACCCAGACCCGAAATCAATTTAGAAAAACAGTTTTCTCTAAATAGACCCGCCAGGAATAGAACCCGAGACCTTAGAGATGGCGCGACGCCAGACCCGGGGCGTTAACTTCTCGACCGCGGATGTCGTCGAAATAAACGGTGAATTAACATGTATTAAAAGTTAACACATATTTAAACATTCTCTTATTGCATCCATTGTTTGGATTTCTGATTTCATAATTATTTTTTTAAATCGCTAGAACACTAGAACGCTCTGAAAAGATCGCTCCTTGGAGAGAGCACGTCCAAACACGCAAGAACGCTCTTAGCCACTGTTCGCACGCTCTAGTGCCGTTTAGGCTGATTTCACAGTCACGCGTTTGACCTGCGCCGGCCACACGCGCGCGGTTACAATTACACTAGATAGTAGTTGCGTATCATAATAGTCATCACCAGTGATCGGCGTAGGCCATTTGGGGTCAATGAACTTGAATGTTAGTGTTAATATGGATACGCCCTGAGAATCCCCGGGATTCGCGAAAATATTTTCCTAAATGTTGATGTATTAATTATTTAACGAAGGTAGAGCAATCTGAGATCAATGAGATTGAATTTTAGAGTTAATATAGACATGCCTTGTAACACAAGACAATTGTAAATTACTATAATTCGGAGGACATTGTCGATGCGATGAACAACAATAATACTTCTTAGACAATATTGCACGTTATGTAGTTAGTTTATTAATTTACTTTTGTCACTTTTATGTCTTAATTTAATAATAAAGTTAGTAAAAACACAAATCTTTAAAAAAACTTCTATATTTATTTAAATATATTGAAAATCAACAACATTCATTTATGTATATAAAATCAACAACATTTGGGCATAGAATGAAAAGATTTCCCAGGATTTAGAAGGCATATCCTTATTAAGATAACAGTCAGTAAATCCCGAGAATAGCACTACCTACGCCGATCACTGGTCATCACGCAGTTCAAACGCGCAACTACTATGCAGTGCAGCGCGCGCGTGTGGCCGGCGCTGATCAAACGCGTGACTGTGAAATCAGCCTTACGAGCATTCTTAGAATATTCCATAGAACGCAAAAGAACAACAAATGAATGCTTGTAGTCTGTTTACATTAGAATATCATTTATTTGCATTTGATTGGGCTACACTGGAGGTCATAGTATACAAAAGTTCTGCCTATTCAACCATTAACAATAGCATGCAAATATTACTTTAAATTAAAATCAACAAGTTACTACCTTGTTTTTTTCTTTTAACATTTACATTGCAGATGTCAAATATTTTTCACAATTTATAATTCATAAATTATTATTAATGTGAAAACAATTGAATAAAATACAAATGTCAAATGTCAGAATAATAATACAACACATCACGAACATAAACAACAAGAAGGAAACACTGACTATTATATTTATATGAGCATCCTTTGATTATACAGGGTGTAAAAAGAACCTTAACGAAGCCGAAACATACGCATTCTGTTGCTTATAAAGAGTATAATCCCCAAATATCGTTGCGTGGAAACGACTTTCATTTTTACAAGTCAAAAAATAATCTTTTTCTGATGCACGCAATGCAAAGCGCAGCAAATTAAGCGTGTGTGTGTGTTGTGAGTTGAATGGCGCACACTACACAAACACGCGGACGGCCGGCGCGGAGAGAAATACGAAATACCATTGATCACTGACGGGAGGGAGTGGGAACTATGGCGGCGGTGCTTAAAACACAAAAAACTCAAATCATTGTAAGTACTTACCTACTGCCCATCGTTGACGTAAAGCGTAGGTCGCTCCAAACGTACAAGGTGTGGCTCAAACTGGCGGCCCTCGACATGCAAACAAACGCGAGCCCTATAAATCGTGTTTTGGTGAACTCTGTCGAGGATTCCTTCGGTAACTGAGCGCTGTTTAAGTTAATCAAAAACACTGATAATTTTGTCACGCATTTCGTTTGCGGATTGGCAGGGACGGTCGAACACTCTGTCCTTGACGAACCCCCACAAAAAGAAGTCCAGGGGGGTCAAGTCTGGTGAACGTGCGGGCCATGCGTGAGGTCCAAACCGCCCGATCCACTGATCACCAAACAATTGCGTCAGCCGCTCGCGTACTGGTCTCACAATGTGGGGGGGAGCGCCATCGTGCTGGTACCACGTGTCTCGCAGTTGAGACAACGGCATGTCGTCCATAAAATTTTGTAAAAACCCATTAATGTGGGCGAGATAGGCAGCTCCATCCATCCTGTGCGGCAGGAAAACGGGTCCGAGAATCTGATTACCAAGTATACCTGCCCAAACATTATGCTTCCACCGCGTCTGGAACCCCGTTTCTTGGGTTTGGTAAGGATTGCTTGATGCCCAATAATGTGAGTTCCTTCTGTTCCACATCCCATTATTTGTGAAGGTACTCTCATCGGTGTAAATAACATTTTTTACAAAATTTCTGTTTTGCCGCAGGAGCCATCTACAGTAATCCATACGGCGCTGTGTATCGCCTGGAACAAGGGCTTGCACCTTGTGTATCTTATAAGGTCGTTGCCTATTTCTTTTTAAAATTTTATGGACCGTGGAGTGGGATACCATATGGCGAGCGCGATGTCCTCGCTGACTCCGTAATACTTTTGCTGCTGTCCGCGTACCCAAACGAGGATTCTGGCGCATCACCGCCAAAACGGCTTCTTCGGCTGCAGTACTTATTTGCGCCCCGCCCCCCCCCCCTAAAATGGGAGCGATAGGCTGGTTGTTCAATAATCGCTGCACCGCACGAGTGAACACTCGAGGATCACGAGGCTGAGGGCTATTAGGGTGTTCAATCCCATACAGCCTCAAGGCCTCGGAGGCATTTCCATGAGCCATACCGTAACAGTACACCATGTTGACGTACTCGCGTGTACTGTATGCATGAAACGGCATCTTAAATCTTCGACACTAATAAAAATACAGCACAACAAGCACTCCAGAAACACTCACTTTACAGCACTAAACAGTTGGTTAGACAACTAAACCAAACGAAACGAGAAAACGAGAAAATTTACTTTTAGGTGTAATTAATTACGCATTCGATAACGTACGAAACCGAACTAAGGAAAAAACCGTGATCCTTTTAATACCTCCGGGCCTCTGACCAATCAGCGCATGCGATTCGCACAAAAAAGTTTCCTTTTCTGGCCACTCGCTGCGCGGCGGCGCGCGCCAAGGAAGTCCTGTGCTACCATTGAGAAAATGTGTTCGATTCTACGAGTGCGCTGTCTGATGTTGCTATTAGACGAAACTGCCGAATTATTTTAGGCAGGCGCTTGGGATACTGTTATTTGTATGAAAATGAAAAGTTACGTTTATTTTAAATGTAGCTTTAAAACTGGATTGATTTGGAGTAAATTGGGTAGGGTGGAAGTATTTTATACTAAATGCTTATGAAGCTCTGCATAACTGCATTTAATCTTTTCGTTATTATTATCTGAGCAAATAATAAGCGCCTTTCTTACCTGCGCTGCGGCTGCGTCTTGCTCCTAAATGAATTTGCTAACTATTTCTGTGTAGGCGTATAGGGAATAAGAAAAGAAAATAAATAATTATGAATTGTTGATGTTACCTACGAACCGACTAATAGTAATGCTGGATTTGAATGCAGGTGGAACTAGAACCCACGTCCCTCGTAATACGGACGAGTGCTCTGACCGCTAAGCCACCGAGATCGCAATACTAATTTAAACATAACAAACACAAAACATAACTAATTAAAACGATAATTTTATTTGCAAAAACTACAACACGTCTATCGTTCGGTTATCTACCATCCTACCAACCAGGACAGCTCTTGTTATGCTGGATTTACACGGAGCCAATACTTAAGACAATCCAATATGCCAGTTCAATAAGCCAATGCTAATGCTAAACAAAAACGGCTTGAGGACAATACAATGTAGTGGACTTTACACGATGCCAAAATTGGAATGGCTTAGTTAATTGTCTCAAGTATTGGCTCCGTGTAAATCCAGCATAACAAGAGCTGTCCTGGTTGGTAGGATGGTAGATAACCGAACGATAGACGTGTTGTAGTTTTTGCAAATAAAATTATCGTTTTAATTAGTTATGTTTTGTGTTTGTTATGTTTAAATTAGTATTGCGATCTCGGTGGCTTAGCGGTCAGAGCACTCGTCCGGATTACGAGGGACGTGGGTTCTAGTTCCACCTGAGCCAAGTTGGAAATCCGTCTTTTTTCTTGTGCAATAATTTTCCTTTATCGTTTTAAATTTATTTTATAAATCGTAGACCTAGGTACTGCTGCGTTTTGTCAGTAAAGTATTTAAATCACACTTAACATTAAAAAACCCTAACGATAGAAATGTCAATATCACTACGTTCGTTCGAGTGATCAGCTGGCCTCGCCCCGCTCTTCCCGCCCCGGACCGACGGTCATTGAACTCGCGTGCTATCAAACACTGGTGACGAGAGCGCGTGTGTGTGGAGTTCGCGTTCAATGTACAATGCTGTCAGTGATTTAAAAAGGCTCGTTAGCTAAGAAATATCCAAAATTAAGACATAGTTTCTTTAGACGAAAGTTTAGTAATTACATTCTAAACTGAGTTATGTAAAAAACGTGGACATTTTTTTTAACTTTGAACGTTAATATCTCAGAAACTGAACATTTCCAGGTGTTGTGTCAGAACAAACGTTGATTGTATTGATTAGGAGAACACGTAGCTTGCGGCTTCGTTAAGCTTCTTTTTACACGCGATATACATGTGCCTAGCCGTAAAAAAACGTAAAAAAAATTATAATCCAAAATTGGCCTATCGCGCAATCCTGGCGGTCAGTGTCATTGTGCCGTCAAGCAGTGTGTACCTCTCGCGTTTCGGTGAAATTGTTCGCAAAATGACCGCTTGCTCAGTGAAATTCTGTCGAAACTACAAAAGAAATGTTTTTTCAAAAAGGAAAGTCACGTTTCATCCGTAAGTATCGATAAATTTTAATAAAAATATAAAGTACATATCGCACCCCTAATAATGTAGGGGCACAAGTATAAAAATCATATTTTTGGGAAAAGCCGAAAAACATAACCGCCCCTGTGTCGATTTCTACTTGATATGCTCTAAAATCGTAGTTTTGCGAGCTATCGCCTTGCAACTTAGCATAATTATTCTTTGATGTTCTTGCTATAGTTACACATGATAAATACTTAAAAATACAGATTAATAATATACAAAAATCAAGAACAAAAATAAAGTTTGAAGTTAGGCCTCTCTTATACAATGTCTAATAATCTTTTTTGTAATTTATTTGTACTTGAGTCCAATTAATACTTACACTATCTTGTATCTTATGACATATCTATTAATATTGCTCTTTTATATTTAAATAAGATACTTTTTATATTTTGATACCGTTTTATGTCTTTATGATATGATATTGCATGTCGTGACTACCTATAATTGAGACAGCACTTAGCATTAAGATAAACTTGCTTTTTGTTACATTCGAATTAGTCTATGTTTTGTTGGTAGTTCATTATAAATAAATAAAGTATTTTATAATGATAATGTAGTTTCAGTTAACTAAACTACATTTAACATTCTTAATTAGGAAATACAAAACAATGAAATTAAAAACCAATTCTCAACCAGCATTATTTATATTTCTGCATACGAGAATAACAAAAATCAGGCAAAATGTTCGCACCAGAAATGGTTCTTTAAGTAAAGGTTTATTATTTTAAATAACCAAAAACTCAAGATTAAATTCTCAAAACAAAAAAAAACTTTAAAAGTTAGCATTAACTTTTAATTATAGATGTCGTATCAAATAATTAACAACAAATCAACATACTTTTATAGAAACACTTAACATTAACCTTTTTAGTTGTACCTAACTAATAAAATATCACATGGCATCAGTAACCATTAACCAATCATAGTGTGGATAACAGAGTGGATAGCTTAAATACTTAGTTCAGTCTCACATTTATGTAACCTAAATAAACTTAGAATTGTTAAAATATTATTCATTGAGTAGTTAGTTTTCAATAAAAGTATTTTTTGTAAAATAAGTAAAGTAAAAAGCTTCAAAATAAGACTAGAAGGTTAGTTCAACATCTCATTAAAATAAAACGCATGATAAGGATGCAAGCAAAGATCACATTGGTCTTTTTTGGTTGGAAGAAACCAATATTAAATTTGTTAACAACTATGTCATAAAAAGTGTGGAAAATGTCGCGTCCTTTTTTGTTCTACATCATACGTTGGGTCGTGTCGTGGTCACTTAAGTCTGCATCTCTTTCGTCTAAATTGATCGGTGAAATTTCATAATTTACTATAGGGCCCCGTTTGTTTAAGATGGCTTTAGCGTTTGGTTGACATAATAGAGAAGGTGAAGTAGAACATCCCCTCTCCTTAATTCACTAAGTTTTATTTGTACTGGCACCTCGAGACCAACCGTTAGGTTATGCAAGAAGTGCCAGACGTCCCTGCGCCAGTAGAACACTCGCGCAGGAGACCATCTGCGTTATGTCTTGACGCCATATCAGTGCCCGCCGAAGCGCGCTCTTCATTCGGTACTCATAAGACTCGGGAGAGTCTCCCCGTGAACACGTGTAGTTCATTGCCTATTCTCCAGATAGGTTACCAGAGCTGTCGAGCTCGCTCACTTCTCGTTGCACGAAGGGCACAACTCGCAGATGCCACTGCTAGGGTCGTCGACTCTAAAGTCGACTCCCAAGTGTCCACCTTGGTCGCGGAGTAGTAAGCACACTCACTTCTCGGAACCTCTCCGGGCGCCTAGCCAGTTCTCACCCACGTCTGGATCCACGGACGTGGGTTGGTGGGTTGTCAAGGCACAACTAGCGGGGGGTTTGAACCAGAACCCCGTGGTGCCCCTGAAAACACAGCCGCACCCGTAGTTCCAGCTGCGATACCCTATCTATCGGAGTCGGTAGATAGGGACAAGTAGTGACAGTGAAGTAGAACATAGTAAAACATTTGGCTCTTCTTAGGATGGTAAAGTAGATTGTAGTAAATCATTTTGCTCTTCATGAGAAGGTGAAGTAGATTGTGGCCGATTATTTAGCTCTTCATGGTGTTGTGAAACATTAGGTTCTACTGGAGAGCACGCACGGCTCCAATTGGAGCTGGTGTTTGTGGAGGAACTACTCGAACTAGAACTGCTGGTACTTGAGGAGGATGAAGATGAACTTGTGCTGTTGGACGACGATCTTGACGAACGCTTCGACGCAGTTCCATTGGCACAGTTATTTTCGGCCTAGGATGTCGTTTGCAAAGTTTTGTCAATTCCTTCATTTCTCTCCGGAATATTCTGCTTCTCTTCTGTATGTGTAGCACTATCCTAAAAAAAAAACGCTTTACGTAAGATTTTTTTCTACGATTATGAATTGAAAATGAATTTATAAAAAAATATAATAAAAATTCTATAATAGAGCAGCATCCTCCTTATCATTACGATTAACTATCCTCAATATTTTTTGTGACCGTGATGATGACCTTGTCTGTAGAGAATTGATAAATTAAATATATAAATATCAAACAAGTTTTATGTACATTACATTATTATTATTTAAAAAAATTGAATTATGAAATGTTTTGTTTCGTTATCATTCTAAAACCGCAGACTTTGTGCAAAATATCTCTTGCTTTAAGGATTAAAAATCGATAGTTGTATTTAAAAAAATCTAAACGTTCATCAAGGAAAGGCCTATCTAATGATAAGAAAAAAAATTGCAGTCCTTTTTAATGCTATATGGGATTTTATCAACATAATTAAAATGAATTTGATTATCATTAAAACTTTATGGAACTAATTAGACTTAGACAACACAATTGAACTAAATTTTAGTAGAAGACGGGCACGAACCTTATTAAGCTTTTACAATATTATAGAATAACACAAAACTTACCTTAGAATTTGTAAATTAAAGGCACAACTCCAACTCGGCCCACGGTCGCGCGGACCGGCTTCGTCAATTCGCGGCACGTTACTAGTAAGGCCCGTCTAGCGCAAAGAGGTGTGAGCAAAAGGTGAATGTGTGAAAGGGACACATAATGCAGAACTTCTATGTTTGACAATTGTTTTCTCTTTCTGCGAGTGCCATCGTGTGGGACTGACAGTAATAAGCCTTTCTTTTACAAAAACTAAAAAACCTACATTTTTTAATTGTGCCCATACATTATTGAGGGTGCGATATAACAATATTATCGGCCATGTATGCGTAGTGTTGCTGGTATCAAAATGTAGAATTCCCATTATTGGTGGCAGAATATAAAAGGAGGATTAAATATAATAAGTATGATAAAAAATACTCAGTCTTGTAAGTTAGTATTTATACATGGTATTGTTGTAAATAAAGTAAATACATTAAATATAATTATTATTGGAACGCTATCAAAGTTTTTTTTTTAACTTATGTCTGATATATAAGAGCGTGAATAAATGTCACGGTTCCCATTTGATGCCGAATAGTAAACATATTACTGTCATTTGTGCAAATGTCTAGTCACTAGGATTTTTACTGTTTTTTGAAAGTAAGACACAATAGTTAACTGTTTTCTTGTGAATATCTCTCAAGAAAAAGTAAAATCCTACTGCAACTAGGTTTAACAGTAATCTGTTTACAAACATTCGTCATCGAATTTGGCTGGATTATAGGTTCTGTTCTAAAGCTGATTTCACAGTCACGCGTTTGACTTAATAGTTGCGTTTCATAGTCATCCATCACGCAGTGCAAACGCGCAACTACTATGCAGTGTAGCGCGCGCGTGTGGCCGGCGCCGATCAAACGCGTGACTGTGAAATCAGCCTTCAAGAAAAAATATAATACCTACTGTAATATTTTATAATACTATTATTATAAATTGTTATTGTGGTATGGTATCGTATCGATATTCGAAACGAATAAAAAAATATTACGTTTGCAATGGAATGTACGTAAGTATTTATGTAAGAAGTGTGTGTTTAAGTATATGTATGTAGGGGATGGTAGTATGTATGCTTCAGAGCTCGATGGCGCATCGACTAGCACGTTCGGCTTGCGATCTTGCCCGCTCAGCAACTTTCGCAATGCCGGGTCACTGGATGGGTGACCATATTTAAAACATCTCGAGCTCCTCCGTGCTTCGAAAGGCACGTTAAGCCGTTGGTCCCGTTTGTTGTCGTAAGATGACAGTTGTTAAAACCCACCAACACGCATTGGGCCAGCGTGGTGGGTTATGGCCCAATATTCTCACGTGCTATCTCCACGTAGGAAGTCTTCGCCCAGTGGTGTATATTTGAGCCCCTAAAAGGTCAATATTTCTCGTCTCATGTAGGTAAACTATTGGGCATGGGCACGGATATTGATGAGCAGTCATCACATTATGTAACCTTTACAACTGTTCGACCACATAGCAAACATTTTAATTTTCAGATTTCCAACTGATCTGGTAGAAAGAAGTCGTTGTTGAAATATTTAACTACAAGGTTTCAACATAATAAGAAATTAGAGAACATGAAAAATGATGTAACATCCAAACGAAACGAAAGTTATTTAAGAAACAAATAAGAGAACGCCATTAATTGTTTTGATTTTAATTTAAAATATTTAAATTTATAATTTAAAAATCAATTTTGATTAAGTATTAAATGTAAATCATCCTGCCTGTTGCTTCTATTTCGTCCCTATTACAAACATATCCCACGCACGCAGGCTTCCATTAGTGCATTATTTTATTGTACTCGCCCTCGCCTTCAATCATCCATTTTTTCTAAACACACCAGCTTCTTTTATGCGTTGTACCTACATATACGATAGACATACCTAATTTAAAAAGTTATGTTTTGTTATAAATCATTTTAAAATTGTATTGTGCATAAATATTTTTTCCCTACTTTATCGAAAATTAGGCATTCGCTGGCAACCATTCGCGCTAGTGTCAGATACGCGGCTGTCACGCACACTTCAAATTCAATACAAAAACCGGGCGGATTTTGAGATGCGTTTGTACCGCGATGCTCCGTCTAGACATGTTTATAGTCAAAGATGAGCATCATGCTTAGATTAAAACAAAAAGGGATCATGCTTTAAAATTTGCTAGTTAAATATTCGATAGTGCTGATAAACAATTTTTCGGATAGCCATCTGTACAGAGCCGTCTTAAACTTATTAAAAGGCAATGGGCGATATTCCGAGATCAAAAAAAAAAAGAAATTGGTTCGTAAATGACTTCATAGATGGCGCTTAGCATAGATTAGTATGGCGCTTAGTAAAAGGCGGGTTCATGAAGAGCACGTGTATGGCTGCGTAATATTTATTCTATTCCAAAATAGAAATAGGTTCTGGATGTCCTGAATATAAATAGGTAAGTAAATACTATTTTTTTATTCTTTTGGAAGACAAGTAAAAGTGTAGAATTTATTACAGCCCATAAGTAGCCCAGCTTTCATAAAACGACATCTATCGAGTGTTTTTGAACTAATTTTTACTTTTTAATTTGGGCTGTCAGAAAATCGCCCATTGTTTAATATTGTCTGGTATCTTATTATAAATTTGCATACACATCCAATAGCATTCTTTCTGAAATCTACGGCTTTTCGGAATAACTACGGAGACTAATCTATTACCATTTCGTGTATTTCTGGGATATAGTTACATCCTTAGACTGGCTGAAACAGTTCATATTTAGTTTTACAAATTTAGCAGTTTCAAAAATGTAGATGCAAGGGAATGGTAGAATTTTCAAATAATTAAACAGTGGTCTGCACGGTTCATTTGGCGCAGTACCACATATTGCCCTTACGCATTTTTTTGAGCAAGGAAGGCTTTATTTATGTCACTGCTATTGCCCCATATAATCAGTCCATAACTAATAACTGATTCCACGTAAGCAAAGTAGGCTGCAAGAGCGGTACTTCTTGTTGCTATTTTGGTCAGTTTTTTCCCTAGATGTTAATGAGTGGTAAATGATTGATATTTCCCTAAACCCCTTTGAGTCCTCAGTAAAGATGAGGAACTTTACTGAGATCTCACGCGGACTTCTTAGGAGAATTTGAAAAGTGATGTTGCACTGTTTTGTTTCATTTGCCAACACTCATGCTCGTTCACAAACACTTAACGGTTAATAATCCACTATTATTTCACATGAATGTTCGAAGAAACAGAAATTTAGAAAATGAAACAAAACTGCAGACATAACGCTTTTATTTCCCGCCAAGAAGTCGTAATTTTACTCTGTTTTGTAACTAATAATCTGTTTCTTCCTCTTCGCCGGTTTTTTTTATGAGATCTTATGGCAACACTGTGTGTGTGTGACTGTGACAACAGACAGACTGACAGTGTTGCCAACTCAGCTACTTTGCAGCTAGATCTACTTGCTACTTTTGGAAGCCAGGCAGCTACAATTTAATAAAATTTGTAGCTAAATCTTTTAGCTACTTTTTCTAGCTACTTCACGAGAAGTATTGCTTGGTCTTTGACTAACCCTTCGAGGATAATAGCCGTGCACAATTTTTACTAAACAATTAATAATTTGTAATTGATATTTATTTATTTATTAATTTTTTACATTTTTGTAAAATTACCAAGTAAAGTGACTCATTGAACAGACTCTAATTATATTTTAATATCAAAAAGAATACCTACTTGTGTTTAATTTCATTTAAAAACCGATATTGTCATAATTTTTTCGTTTAATTGTTTAATAAATAAACATTTAGCAACTTCTAACACCTTTTGTTTCACAAGTAACTTTTAACTACTTCTAGCACCTTTTTGGGGTTAAAAAATTGAATACGTTTAACTAGCTACTAGCTGGAGGTAACAGTTGGCAACACTGCAGATTGACAGTTTCTGTGTGTTGCTTGCTTTTCGTTTGGTACCATAGAGTACTAGTTATGAGTCGTTACGCGATTCTAAAGAAACGAAACGTAACCAGTTATTCCGATGTCGTCACCTGTTTCGAAACGAGTGATTTTTCGTAACCAGTGATTTTTACAAGTGATTTGACAATGATTAATCTAATAACAGCCTGACTAGTGACACCACATGCATGAGTATGCTGTAGCTAGTTACCGTTATTTAGTTATTATCGGAACTTAGTGACAATTTAAACAAGTTTTATATATTTTTATATTTTTGTGTGTACAATAAAGCGTTATATCTATGATCTAATAATTATTGATCTAATGAACTTTCCTTCATACTCTATCCAGGCTTAGGACTAACTGCATTAACTATGTAGCAAGGATAAATTGTATTTAAAAGTTCATTCTATCCAATGATTTGAAATTAATACAATAATATACAGTTACGAGTATTTAAACATTTTCACTTAAAGGTTTTAAAAGTTATATGAAGAATCGTTTCTGTCTTTTTACACCTTTTGATTATTAACAGATTTTCATAGTTCTTTCTAGCTTTTAACACATTTTTACAATATTTACGTTTTTTTGTTCTTTGTTACATTACGTTTTTTTGTGTCAGTCACATTTGTCACCGGTCGGCGTTACTCGCGCTTTGTGCATAACGTCGTTGCTCTAATAAACTGGTTACGAAAAATCACCGGTTCATTGTTCAAGCCGAAACTAGTGATTCCGTTACAGGCTGCATAACCTGTTACTGAAACTGGTTACGTTAAATAACGCCCATACCTATAGAGTACTATATATTATATATGTTTTGGTACGGTAATGTGTGTGTATCGCGTCCGCGTTTGCAGTTTTGTTTGCAGCGTAGAATTTTGGAAATTTAAACGCTTTATCAATATCTTTAGAACGGTAAACATACAAAAGTAGCCATGGTTGCTAGAGTGGCTGGTGTGTTTGACGAGAAACTGACGGAGGCAATAGCCAACTCAAAGATCTTAGTTGTTGGAGCCGGCGGTATAGGTTGTGAAATTTTAAAGAATCTAGTGCTCACCGGCTTTCCACAAATTGAAATTGTAAGTTGTTGGAATTTGTGTTAACCAATAAATTGGATAAAATGCTAGCTACACGATGTTTCGCTTTGTGTTTCTGCTTGTTTTTAGCTGCAAGACGTAAGCATAATACGTCATCATTGATTGAAATAAAACTGTACCTAATGAATTTGTGTACTTACCTATTTTTTTTACTAAAATAAGAAAACCAGTGTAACCAACTAAGTTGTTATCTATCAGACTTTGACTACCCCTTCGTGAATACAATGTGTTTCACTTTATTTTGTGAAACAATGTTGTAAACATTTTTAGCTTTAGGCAGCTTAGCATGTCTGTATTGTCTGTGTTTATTAGTTTATAAGTTGTTTTTTTTAATTTTCCAGATAGACCTTGATACTATAGATGTAAGCAACTTGAATCGTCAGTTTTTGTTCCACAAGGAACATGTTGGCAAATCCAAGGCACAGGTTGCTAAAGACAGTGCGCTGAGCTTCAACCCCAATGTGAATATTGTTGCCCACCATGACAGTGTTATAAGGTTATTATTATTTCAACCCTAGTTTGGAGTTTCACCAGAGTTGTTTTTGTAACAACATGAGACTTTCTTTTTGAATTCAATCTTCTGTACAATCCTAACTAATATTGCCGTTTTGTTTTGGTAGTTATTTATAGGTGGTATTTTTTTACCACTTGAAATTAGCATAATGTATTAACTATCAATTAGATTTTTTTTAAATTGAAGGTTTAGCTGCGGGACAAAATTATCTGAATAAAAAATACTTTGAAACCACTAAGTAATACTTTGATATATCCAGTGATCATGAATAATTTTGGTGGATGAGTAAAATAAAGAATTATGTCACCTTGAAAAGATAAAATGACATAATTTTACCAAAAGGCTGTGCTACACTGGGCTGAGAGGCATTTTATGGAAAGTACATATAAGAGAAACTAGTTCAGAATATAGGATTTATTGCTTTTGAGTTTTTGAGATAGAAGAATGACGACTTTGATATGAATTGTCACAAATTAGTATGTAACTTACACTTTTGTAACATTTTTAATTATAATTATTGCAGTAATGATTATGGGGTCAGCTACTTCAAGCAGTTCAATATAGTAATGAATGCACTCGACAACCGTGTGGCCCGTAACCATGTGAACAGAATGTGCCTCGCTGCAAATGTTCCACTAATAGAAACAGGCACAGCAGGCTACGCTGGACAGGTAATTGCGTACTACTTTGTGGTTTTCTTTCTTATTAACCTAGTCAAGCTACAAACAATCCTTGTTTTAATGGTTTACTAGATAACTGATAAACATAAAAATAAACATACAATTAGAAAAATAGTCACTTCAATTGGACCTGGGACCTCATAAATGGTGACGGCAGAACTGGCATGCCTACAGAAGCAGTCCAAAAGTTAAAGCCATTGTTTTTGTAAAATATTGTAAGTTAGAACTTATTCATTGTGTTCACTAGAATTATCAATTCAATTTTATAGATATAGTGTTAAATTCTCTCCATCCATCTGGTTGTTTGGGTATTTGTATTTTTACTTCAATGCAGTCTAGTGTTATGTCTAATAATTATAGGCACTTTTTGTTCTGAATGTTAAGACATCCTGTTTTGTATGAAAATCTAAATGATTTGTGCTAATTCGCAAGGGTTTCATTATTTGTTTGTGGTTATAAATTAGATACTAATATAATAATATCTTTAATAAACCAAAAAAAATATCAAAACTTATTACAGTTACTCACCAATCTATTGCATTGATGAGTAACTGTAATAAGTATTTTGGTCATAAATTAATAAATATTTACTTCACATTTAAACACACTAATATTATAGTTTCTCTGTTAGGTGGAGCTAATCAAGAAAGGTCTCACCCAATGCTATGAGTGCCAACCGAAAGCACCGCAGAAAACGTTCCCCGGCTGCACAATACGTAACACACCGTCGGAACCTATCCACTGCATCGTTTGGGCTAAACATCTTTATAACCAACTGTTTGGTGAAGAGGATCCAGATCAAGATGTCAGTCCCGACACCGCTGATCCGGAAGCGGCCGGCGATGCTGGTGCATCAGCATTGTCCTCTGAAAGCACAGCTACTGGAAACATTGAGAGGAAGAGCACGAGACAATGGGCAGCGGACTCGAACTATGATCCTGAGAAGTTGTTTTCCAAACTGTTTGGTGATGACATCCGTTATTTGCTCTCGATGGAGAACCTGTGGAAGAAACGTCGTCCCCCTACTCCTTTGACGTGGGACAGCTTGCCGGGGAAAGACGACCCGCCCGCCCAGCACTCGGGGCTGCCAGACCAACGTGTTTGGTCTGTGCACGAGTGTGCTCAGGT
This sequence comes from Scoparia ambigualis, assembly GCA_963921215.1. Classification (NCBI taxonomy): domain Eukaryota; kingdom Metazoa; phylum Arthropoda; class Insecta; order Lepidoptera; family Crambidae; genus Scoparia; species Scoparia ambigualis. The sequence continues at coordinate 25,943,281 of OY992517.1, read as the reverse complement.
TAGTTGATGACTTATTGAATCTAATGAAAAGTAATATAACAATAATAGTACCTTAAAAGAGACGACTTTGCTCAGTTAGGTCTTGAACCAGTGACTTTTAGCAATCCAGATTATTAATCTTTTAATTTGAGATACTGAAACACTATTCATCATCATCATCATCAGCCTATAAACGTCCCACTGCTGGGCACAGGCCTCCCACGTGGACAATATCACGTGGGGATATTGGGCCATAACCCACCACGCTGGCCTAATGTGGGTTGGTCAGTTTTAACTACTGTCGATAGTACTACTACTACGATAACAACTGGGATCAATGGCTTAACGTGCCTTCCGAAGCACGGAGCTCGCTCGAGATGTTTTAAATTTGGTCATCCATCCAACAACCCAGCGTTACGAAAGTTGCTTAGCGGGCAAGATTGCAAGTCGAACGCACTGAAACACTATTTGTTTTGTAAAACTTAGAAGTTTGTCTGGGATATCGAAAGTAAACTCCTTAAACTCGATGTTTTAAATCGGCGCAGGTGTTAGCGGCAAGCGTCAAAGCGCTGGAGGCAGACTTGAAGGGCCGGTCAGAAGGAGACCACCTCGTGTGGGACAAGGACGAGAAGAGCGCGATGGACTTCGTCACCGCATGTGCCAACATCCGTGCGCATGTCTTCAACATACCGACCAAGTCGCGCTTCGAAATTAAATGTAAGTAAAGCATCTGCTTACAGTATAACAATTGATTGAATGATCCTACTCCAACAGCTATTTCTAATTGCCTATAATTAATTTATATAGAGCACCATATTTAATTAAACTATTTACATTCAAATTCATATTTTGTATTTTGTGGCCTGGTAACGACATATAATATACAGTCGTGGTCAACTAATTAGGGACAATCTCTAGTTAAGCCAAATTGTGAATTTATTTTTTATTTTCCAACGAGTCTTAACAATATTCCATATCTTTTACACGTAAGTATAATAGTCATTGATGTGCCCGATTATACAAACAATAACAACTTCTTAAACATTAAACCTCTTTACAGTATAGCTGATAGATTATCAGTGTGCTATTTGTTCAAAGAATGCTGGCTGGCCATTTAATTAGGGACACTGAGATATTGCGTTCTATTTTCAAAATTTGAATCTCAATACTTTTTTATTTCTTCTTTTATTGTTTTGTGGTAGTTTTGGCGGCAATCCAGATTTTTAATTTTAAGTTTTGAGAATTATTTTGAAGAAATATGGGCAAAAATAAAATTTGCGATCCAACACTACGAACAATTATCATGAAGTTTGTCGAGCGTGGTTGGTCATACCGAGGGATAGCAGAACATTTAAATTGTTCAAAAACTATGGTATGCAATGCAGTGCAACATTTCAGGCGCAATAACACAGCTTTAAATGTGCCCAGGACAAAAAGATCGAGAAAAACAACTCCGCAAGAAGATAGAATGATAACCAGGTTAGCTAAGAAAGATCCGTTTCTAGGCTCTATTTTAATTAAACACGAAGTGTTTGGGGCAGACGAAAGAGCCGGTGTATCAGCGAGGACCGTTCGACGACGTCTGGTAGAAGCAGGGTTGTTCGGAAGAGTGGCTCGCAAAGTACCGTTGTTGAAGAAAGAACATAGAAATGCTCGTTTGGCGTTTGCACGTAAATATGGACATTGGACCTACGCCCAATGGCAACATGTATTATTCTCTGACGAGACCAAGATTAATTTAATTTCTTCAGATGGAAGGCAATACGTACGGCGTCCTGTAAAAGCGGAAATGAATCCAAGATTCACAAAAAAGCAGGTGAAACATGGCGGTGGAAACATTAAAATTTGGGGTTCATTTTCTGGACGTGGAGTGGGACCTGTGAGAAAAGTTCAGGGTAACTTAGACCAACATCAATACAAAACAATATTGGAGGAAACTATGCTTCCCTATGCTGAGGAGCATCTCCCTATTATATGGACGTTTCAGCATGATAACGACCCGAAACATACCGCCCGTTCAGTCAAGTCGTTTCTTACCAGTCAGTCAGTATCGGTGCTAGATTGGCCAGCAAATAGCCCGGACCTCAACCCAATTGAGCACCTTTGGCACGAAATCAAGAAAAAAGTTTCAACTTATCGTACCACAACTTTAGATCAACTTAATCAAGCTTTTTGTGAGGCATGGGCAAACATTCCTATCGAAACATGTCAGAAACTGATAATGTCTATGCCACATCGGTGTCAAGCGGTAATTACTAACAAAGGTTTTGCTACTGGGTACTGATTTTACACGTAATAAAATGGAGCTTATAAAAATATTATAATACTGGAGATTATTCGTTTTGTTTAACTCTATTCATCATTATACTTTACTGTCCTTAATTAAATGTCCAGCTACATAATTATACCTTAAAATTTAATACATGTTCAACCTTTGATATTAAATACTTTTTTCTATTTAATTATTCTCTTATTTACAGCCATTTATAGTATAGTAATCGGACCAAATTATGCAAATAATAGGTGCTGAAAAATCAATAGGGTTTTATATTTATATGTACATAACCGGTTATTGCTCTTCACTATCTTGAATGTCCCTAATTAGTTGACCACGACTGTATATATTTTTTGTAAATGTCGTTGCTTCTGTGCGCTGTGGTTTCTTGCGCCCGTTCTTTGCCACAGTTAAAAAATGATGTCCTGAATGGGTGGTAGGTTAAAAAATATTTGGACGTTTCAAAGTACTTATTAATTGAGTTTATTGAATAAATATATTTTGACTATTGACTATTGATATTCAAAAAACCAAAAAAAAGTTTAAAGTAGCAAGCACTAGGTAGGCCTAAGGTATTCACGTGGCAAACGGACTGGCAACGTCGCAGATAGATACCGGTATTCACGTGGCAAACGGACTGGCAACGTCGCAGATAGATACCGGTATTCACGTGGCAAACGGACTGGCAACGTCGCAGATAGATACCGGTATTCACGTGGCAAACGGACTGGCAACGTCGCAGATAGATACCGGTATTCACGTGACAAACGGACTGGCAACGTCGCAGATAGATACCGGTATTTTTGAGGAACTATACCGGTACTCGTGGAAGAATTGGTATCCAGAAACCGAAATCGAAAATAATGATACTCACCGGTTCCAAGCCCTGGTCATTTTCGTCATTTTGGTAATTTTAAAACATTAAAGAAATTAATCATATATGCATTTATTTTTTTAGTACCTTCCGAAACGTTTAAGTAAAATATTGTACAGACGCCAGCACTTTAACAATATGTTAAACTTCAATACATTTTGAACTTTGTCACTAGGGTATAAGGATAGCGTAGAAGTCGTGTCACGTAGCGGTACATCAAAAGAATACTAACACCCCCTCTCTTCTCTTGGGTGTCGTAAAAGGCGACTGACGGATTAAAGACTGCACTTACATCCAACAGCTTAAAGGTTGCTTCACACATATCAGTGAAGCCACAGTTCCGACACAGTACCGGCAGTGTTTTTCATACATTCTCATGAACGCATCCCCACTTGTCAGTGATATGCTCTCAGTGTCAGTGTCGCCACCGGCAAATCACGGACGTGTTCGTTTTGACAAAATTCATAGGAAATGTATGAAAGAATATTTTTCACTGTGCTGGAACTGTGACTGACTTCACTGATATGTGTGAATCAACCTTAAAGCGGCGATGGGCTCACCGCCTGTCACGCTGAGCACATGTGCAGTCGCTATTTGGTGAAAAGTGGACTATGGCAGAGGACTGCTTCTGCGGTTCTCATTGCCTAGTCTCTGACTAACCCTTCTGGAATAACAGTCGTGATTATATGTTTGTATAAGGATCAATAGACAGTTTTGGATTGGTCGATGTGAACGGCGTCTGAACCTCAACGTTTAAACAAAAATCTTAAATTGTTTTCCAGCAGGAACCTTCCCGGTTTGAAGTTCTTCAGACTAGTAGCATATGTGCGATAAGGTTATTGTAAAGTACTAATAGTGGAGTGAAAGCCCCAAAATAAAAGAGGCTGGCGAGATAAATATTTAGTTTTGTAGGTATTTTCTTATAAACTAATAACTTTTATAAAAAAACAAGATAGTTTAAAGGTACTAACCTACACCATTATAAAGCAACGTATGCGACAGCAGAGGGTCCTGCGAGAAATCAATTGACGACCTCCGTGGTCGATTGGTTAGCACGCCGGGTCTGGCGTCGCGCCATCTCTGAGTTCGATTCCCGGTCGGGTTAATTTGGAGAAAAACTATTTTTTTAGGATTTCGGGTCTGGGTGTTTTTTCTATGTTTATGTATATTTATCCTTTATCTTACCATATTAACGAGTTTCAAACGAATACTCATTGTGGTCTAGATAATTGGTGTGAGCGTTAACAAATTAATAAAAGGAAAAAAATTAAATAATAATTAAAGATTTTTGTTTACCTTTGAGTTAGGTACTAATATTTTACTTATAAATTACAGAACCTATTTAAGGTCGAACGCACTCTGCCACTTGAAGCGTTTCTTTTTGCCTTTTAGCTGTTAAAGTTAATTTCATGTTTATAAAACTATACTGTTGTTCTCTTTTTTAAGAATTGTTATCATGGCATTAAATACCCTTAACGAGTCATGAATAATTATTAACACAGTAGTTCATAATTATTAATGACTGAACGGCTATATACTAAACAAGTTTAAAACGAGTCAGCTCTTTCTGTCACTGTTGTCTGTGGTTGTCCGATTTGTTATTTATTAATGAAACTCATTATAATGTCTTGATTATTGGTGTCTTTAATTACAAATATGTGTTGGATGATTAATTGAAACAAAAGTGGTATAAAATATGTTTAGCTAGGATTGTTATTTTTAAATTTTTCCTCACATAACACTGGTTTTTAGAAAAAATCTGACTTTTGACCAATAAACAGTAATTTATCAGATTACATTTTCCTACCAAGATCATTGCATACAAGCTAACTCATTGTCAAGTTTTCAATTGTATGGGCCGTGGGCATTGTCCTTTCAACCGTGCGATCGACTATCTATTATTATTCTATTTATAATATACATACATACATACATATAATCAAGACTATTATCCCCGAAGGGTTAGTCGTCTATTTATAATATTTTTTTTGTAAATGACGCAGCGATGGCGGGCAACATAATACCGGCCATAGCGACCGCGAACGCGATCGTAGCGGGGCTGGCGGTGCTCCGCGCGCAGAGCATTCTGCGTGCTGACATCGCGCGGTGCACCAGCGTCTACCTCAGGCCCAAGGTCAACCACCGCGGCCAGCTGTTCGTGCCGGAAGCCAGTGAGTATCCCCAAACTCTGATACAGTCATAGATCATTAGAGGGGGGGAACTATTTGGGGGTTAACCCTTAATTGCATAGTGATGGATAATTCCATCAACCAGTTTCATTGCTTTTTAAAATTTATATATTAAAATAAATATTTAGAATATACTCTGTGATTAAAACATGATTTTTTTAAATATATCATTAAATTTTTCTTAAATTTAACATCATAGACAAGAAAGTTTTGGCGGATACCTCTTTCGTTACAACTCTTTGAATGCAACCTTTTATTGAAAAAATAAATAAAAATACTTTTATATGTTCTATTTTAATGATGTAAATTGAAATGGGTTCGTAATTATTAAAACAATTAAGTATAATTTTTATTTCGCCGTTTTGGAATCACATAGTATCCATTAAAAAAGCTTTTTATGATAAACAAAAATTCATGCATTTAAGGGTTAAAATTACTCGATTCCGTAGGTTTACCCTTGAGACCCTACACGTGACCCCTGGGTGGTGCTAAATGAGTGACACTGGCTGAGTGGTAGAGCCACGCTGCGTGGCAGCACGCATTGGGCCGGCTCGCCCGGCGTAATATCACCCTCTCACGAATATTCGGCGTGAAATAATGGCACTTGGTGCTATTGTGTTTCGTTCGGCCAGTGAAGGTTCCGAAGGGTTAGTCAGAGTCCAGGCGATGAGGACAGCAAAAGCAGTCCTCTACCATAGTCCACTTTTCACCAAATAGCTACTGCACATGTGCTCAGCGTGACAGATGGTGAGCCCATCACCACTCTATGCTGTTGGATGTATATGCAGTCTTTAGTCCGTTAGTCGCCTTTTACGACACCCAACGCCTATGCGACACGGTTATTATGATTAATGTGATTAAATCTTTATTTCAGCACTCACTCCACCGAATCCCAAATGCTATGTCTGCGCACCGAAACCGGAAGTCGGCCTCGCGTGCAACCTCAAATCTCTCACTCTCAAAGATCTGACGACGGCTTTCAAAGAGGGTCTTAACATGCAAGCGCCCGACGCGACCGTCGAAGGCAAAGGTCTAGTGGTTCTGTCATCGGAGCCCGGCGAGACCGACCACAACAACGACAAAACGTTAGAGGAGATTGGACTGAACGATGGCTGCGCTTTGCTGGTAGACGACTTCCTGCAGAACTACGAGGTGAGAGTGAGATTGCAGCAAGAAGATGAGGAGAAGGCGTGGCGTTTGGTCACAGACTCGGATGAGCCGATGCCTGCGCCCAAAGACGATAAGCCGGCCAACGGGTCCAACGGCTCTGAACCCAAGCCAGGACCCTCTAGGACCCGCGCAGACAGCGATAGCGATATGGAAATCATCGAGGAGGACGAAGACGAAACCACCGTGAAACCACCTAAGCGCAGGCGCACGGAAGTCAGCGACGAGGTCGTTGAGCTGTGTTAACATAGCAGTTCACTTCTTTTAGCTATTTAGCATTTTTACAGACCTACGATTCCCTAGAAAATCATAAACACCGAATTTCTTAAATAAAATCGCGTGTTTTATTTGGAATGACTTGTGATATTTTAAGTTGAGTTTAGTAATGTTATATCCTTTAATGGACAAAAATTTCATGACCACAATATTTTAGTAAGTATTTACACTTTTAAGTGCTGTTCATATGTGTTTGTCTAAAACTGATTTACTACTTTTCTACTTTATTATATACTTACAGGCTGTAAGTTTTCAATAAACAGTCCTAATAGAGCAACGTTTTTCTACAGCTCACCAGTGTTTAATTTCTCAGGTTTGATTCGCACACGTAATTTATTCTTACTATACCTACATCTTTTGATGGCAGCAAAATTCAAATTCCATAGAAAAAAATGCCTTTGTGATTAAAAATTAATTAAAGTCTAAGTAAAAAAATATTATAACCGTTTAATAGCAATAAGTATAAGTAGATACTTGAATGAGTTAGGTATAAAACTTCTATGGAGGATTCAATGTTTTGTCTTAAATAAATTCTCATATAATAATTTGCGTTTTATTTGTTTTAAAAAGAAATGCCACTTTGGGTCTCTAATCCTACTGAGCTATAAACCTAAGATAAGTGATATTGTGATAGTGAGATAGATATATTATGTTTTTGTGAGACTTTTGTAAAGGAGGGCTCGGAAGATAATATTAAGTAGATGAACTATAGGCTGGTTTCTAGTTATTGCCGAGATAAGAGTAGAGGTGGAACTTGTATCTTGGTGCGCAAACTATGGCAAACAAAGCCCTTAAAAATACCCTCCGATATTACTACAAAGCTACATTTTGAGTGTTGTGGAACTGAAATCATTGGTCAAAACCTAATTGTCTGTACAATTTATAGAACATCAGATTATAAAACTATTTCATTTAGTATATTTCTACATAAGCTTGAGAAATTATTGCATTACTTAACAAGTAAATATCAAAGGAAAAAAATTATCATATGTGGTGACTGGAACCTTGATATTTTAAAATTAAATTAACACACTGAATCCTTAAAAAGCATCTTAGCTGGTTACAATTTCCAAGTACACATTGATAAACCAACAAGGGATAAGTCTTGTCTGGATCAAATTGCCAGCAACATAAAAGAAGTAGAGCCAAATATACTTAATCTGGGTCTTTCAGATCACGAAACCGCACAAACCATTACATTCAAAGGCAATAAAGTGAAGAGTTACACTTCTTGGTTTGAATACAAACGTAATTATAAGGTAGATAACATGAAGAAATTTTACGATTGCATTGCCAGTCTTTCATTTTCAGAAGTTTTGAATTCGAATAACCTAAATGAAGCATTTAAATCTTTTTATGAAACAATTTGTATGTTTTACAGTTTATGTTTTCCTGTAATAAAAGTCAAAATTAACAATAGATCTACTAAATTAGGATGGATCACGAAAGGTTTAAGGAAAGCAAGCAAAACTAAACGACAGTTATATCTAAAGTATCGGTCGAACAAGGCTGATAGACAAACACATAAGCACGACTTTCACAAATACAGTAAAATCCTTAAAAAATGCATTTATATGGCGCAACAAATAAATAATAACAAAATAATACGTAATAGCAAGAATAAATGTAAAGCAACTTGGAGCGTCATTTCCTCAACAATATCACATAAGATGAAAAGTAATGACATTGACCTTATTAGATCTGATAATTTATCATATACTGATCCCCAAGACATCTCAAATTTATTTAACAAACACTTTATTAACTTAGTCAGCCAAGAGATACCTAAATTAGATAAGACGCAAACAAAAATAAACTCTAACTCTCGCACAATCTATCTAAAACCTACTGATGAAAAAGAAACATACAATATAATTATGTCGTTAAATGTCGGTAGTGAAGCCCTTACACAAAAAAGGTGACAAACAAGATCTAGGTAACTATAGGCCTATCACTTTGGTACCAGTGTTGTCAAAAGTATTTGAGAAGGCAATGTTAAAAAGACTTAATGATTTTATTGACACATGTAACATACTTCAGTCTCAACAATTTGGCTTCCGCAAGGGAAGTTCTATTGTTCTTGCTTGCTTTGACTTGGTAAAGTATGTAACTGAATGTTTAAACAGTAACACCCCTGTACTTGCATTGTTTCTCGATATGAGTTGTGCGTTTGATTACGTAAACCATGATAAGTTATTGTATAAACTAGAATCGTATGGTATTAGAGGAATGGCTTATGAATGGATTAAAAGCTACTTATATAAAAGAAGGCAGTGCACAGATATAACAAAACTTTCACAAACTAATATTTTAATCAAGAAAACTTATAGATCACAATTATTGTTTAGAAAAACATGTGTTCCACAGGGCAGTATTCTCGGTCCCCTACTATTTTTATTATACGTCAATGATCTCCCCAATGTTACTCCTCATAAATGCATCCTTTTTGCAGATGACACTACAATTATTGTTAAAAAAGAGGGTAATGTTTCTCTAGATTCGCTTGCAAATACCGCTTTACAGAATATAATAGATTGGTTAAAAGCTAATGACTTAAAAATCAATCTGGAGAAAACAAAAGTTATGCAATTTCTATCATACGGCTCATCCAAACAAAATTTAAACATTAATTATAATAATAATAAAATTAACGAGGTAGACAGCTATAAATTTTTGGGATTGCTCATTGACGCTCATCTTAATTGGAAGGGGCATGTTGATACTGTCTGCAAAAAACTACAACGTTTCGCATTTGCTATAAAAAAGTACGACAGAATGTTTCAAATGAAGCTGCTCTTGCTGCGTACCATGGGTACGTATCATCGGTTCTTAGCTATGGTATATTACTTTGGGGGAACTCTGTTGATGTAGAGAGAGCCTTATTGATACAGAAGAGATGTATCAGGGCATTGAGCAACATCTGGTACTTAGACAGTTAAATTATTTTTTTAACCCATCTTAACCGAATGATTAAATATTTGTAAAAATATTTCTTTCGGATCTCAGAGGTGAAAACTTCTAAGATTTGATGAAGCAATGTTGACTAAAAAACATAAGCATCAAGCACTGACTAATTTCGACGGTTGAAAGCCAGACCTCGGTAGCCAAGTGGTTAAGGCAGCCGCCCGGAATGCGGAAGGTGCGTGGTTCGATTCCCGCCTGAGGTTGTCGTCTTTTTTCAGTGTTTAAAATTTTACTTAAGTATATTTAAGCGTTAATAAAACGCTAAAATATAAAACATTAATCTATAAACGCAGCTTCATCTTAACCGAATGATTAAATATTTGTAAAAATATTTCTTTCGGATCTCAGAGGTGAAAACTTCTAAGATTTGATGAAGCAATGTTGACTAAAAAACATAAGCATCAAGCACTGACAAATTTCGACGGTTGAAAGCTAGACCTCGGTAGCCAAGTGGTTAAGGCAGCCGCCCGGAATGCGGAAGGTGCGTGGTTCGATTCCCGCCTGAGGTTGTCGTCTTTTTTCAGTGTTTAAAATTTTACTTAAGTATATTTAAGCGTTAATAAAACGCTAAAATATAAAACATTAACTTAGACAGTTGCAAACCATATTTTAAAAAATATGGTATATTACCGTTGCCCTGCCTTTACATAAGAGAAGCATGTATTTTTATTAAATCTTTCCCTTTGTACTACAAAACCCGCCAAGAAGTTACCTCTAGACAGTTAAGGAAACAATATACAGACTTAATATATCAACCTCCCTGCCGCAAGGATATATATAAAAGAAATGTATATAACATGAGTATATTAATATCTAACTTGCTTCCTGAAAATTTGAAAGACCTAAATGGAGTCTTATTTAAAAAAAAATTAACCAAATGGCTAATAGAAAAATGTTTTTATAAGTCTAAAGAATATTTAGATTGGCAAAATTAGCTGAATGTAGTCTTAGTAGTCTTACTTGCACATAATTCAATATACCATCAAATTTAGAAAATTAACACATGTACCTCTATGAATGTATGAAGATCTCTTATAACTGTGTTTATGCAAATAAAATATTTGTATTTGTATTTGTAAAATTAAATGCTGTTTGTAATATTAAAAAAATAGTAAAGTAGGTAAGTATTTATATTATGTAAGTAGTGTTTTCGGAGCTGTGTAAAATGTTTCAGATTGTTAAATTAGTAGAGCTGGAAACAAACTATCGGACGCGGCTGACAGCCGCGACTTATAGATAATCTAGTCATCTAGTCAATGAATGTACATTAAGCTGTGCAAACTATCGGACGTAACCTTGAGCGTTCGGACGTCAGACAGAAATCTGGCGCGCTAGATGTTTAGGTTAGTGCTTAGATTAAAACAAAAAGGGAAGATACGGCATGCTCCTACTTGTAGTCATTCAAAATATAGTCCTACTCAACTACTTAAGCAAACACTCACACACATCTCACACACGCCCACCTATAAAGTGTAAATCGAGCGAGCGAGACAAAGCGGTAAGTTTCAACGTCAGCGCGAGGGAGTCAGCGAGTAGCGCGTTGACGTCTCGGTCGCTTCGCAACAGACGAGTACGTACGACCGATTCCGACGCCACTGCGGAGTAGCGTCTTTCTCTTTTTCACACAGTAGAATATCCGCAATAGAGCGATGTAGCCTGTTCGCTCGGCAAATTGTGACTGAAGTGAAATTGTACCATTAGGCCTAATTTTGGCGGCTCACTCACGAGACGCTAATGCCGTATCTTCCCTTTTACTACATGCATCCGGAATCACACGGACCCGAAAAAACACGGCCCCGGATTCATTCCGTAGCTCAAACAAATATATGAATTTTTACTGCATCGACTACATGTGATCAGGGGCCTTCCGATCCCGATTTTCACCCGGAAGCAACCGAAACATGCTCCGGACGTCTCCGAGCACCCGGTCCGTTATTTTTCGGCACGGGGGGCGGGGCCTATCAATATCGTATGAAGTTGTATGGAGCTGACCACACGAGAACGCGAAAAACGTCCGTTCCGGTCCGGTCCGGGGGAATCACGCACCAGTCGATGACAGACGCTCAAAGCGGTCGGTCGCGTCGCGTGCGCAAGAAAAACTGCAAAATAGTAGTTGATTCGCCTCAGCGCCTCATTATGGTGATAGTAGTAGTAGCACAGAATAAATAATAGTACCTACTAGTAGTAGTGTTCGTAGAATTTATCAGGAAAGAACGTAATTTTTGTATAAGACTTGTAAAATACATAATTCGTTATGCGGTCTATGTGAAAAGGATGAACCCAATATCTTTTCACTTTCCTCTGTTTCCTATTACATTTCGACTGCGATTTTTGCGTGAAATGGCCCATTTTGGCGTTACGGATCTCGGAAACAAAAATACATTAACAATTTTGACTTATTGAATAATGTAGAATAACTTTTGGAATAATGCGTATCGGCCTCGCTTTTTGTAAATTTTGCTTAACTTTTTAATTAAAATGTTTACTAGAAAAAAACACACACACACACACACACTTGACAGTGACGTAATACCGCTGGCTTGCAGCACTACTAGAAAAAATTCAAGTCTTCTGGGGTCTCGGTAGCTTAGCGGTTAGAGCAGTGGACCGGCAATCCAAAGGTCACGGGTTCGAATCCCGTTCGAGCTTCCAGTGACTGGTTGTTTTTTTATCCTATGTCTATATAGCATTGTGAATGCAAATTTCAATAATAAAGATTTTTAATTAAACCCAAAATTGCAGAGAAAGATTTTCATAAAATGCGTGAAGGCACTTTTTTGAGCTCCTAGATTAAACTACTATTCTAAACAAATGAAATAAAAAAAATAGATTGTTATCACTTATTTAGTCTTAAAGTGCGTAGCGGCCTCGGAATTTTTAGATATCATTGATTTTATATAGAAAAAAAATCTTATTCTAAACCAATAAACTTAGAAAATTGCTTTAAGTTAACCGTGAATTTCTTCTATCTACGATAATATTATTGAGCAAAATTTATACCAGAATAATCGTTACTTCATAATCCTACTAATATTATAAACGCGAAAGTTTGTATGTATGGATATTTATTACTCTTTTACGTAAAAACTACTGAATGGATTTGGTTGAAATTCGGCATACAGATAGTTTATAACCTGGAATAACACATAGGATACTTTTTATCCCGATATTCCCACGGGAACGTATGAATGGATGTTTGTTACTCTTTCACGTAAAAACTACAGAATGGATTTGGATGATATTCGGCATACAGATAGTTTATAACCTGGATACATAGGATACTTTTTATCTCGATATTCCCACGGGAACGGGAACCACGCGGGTAAAACCGCGAGCGGCCGCTAGTGAATAAATATTTTATAATTAATTAATTATCCTATTTCGATAAAAACGATAAAAACCACTGCAAAATTACTTCAAAATGCGATGCGCCGGCCCTCCGAACTCAGCTTATCCGCGCAGAAGGACATTTGTAATATTAAGCATGAATTTATTATCCTATTTCGATAAAAACGATAAATACAACTGCTAAATTACAACAAAATGCGAAAATGGGCATTTTACGCAAAAATCACAGTCGAGATGTAAGTAATAGGCCTCATAACGGCTACAGCTAAGCATACAATTTCAACTAAAGTTAAACTTTCCATTGTCGACTGGACGACTATCCAGCGCAAGTGCTAGAGACCGACTGAGTAAATTTCTCTCCGGATTCAAAACGGAGCGCGTGTAGTCGATTACTTGCCGAATTTGGTTTTTTCCCGGGCCGGACTGATTCCGGATTAATGTAGTCCGAGCCCAAGTAATCGACTACACGCGCTCCGTTTTGAATCCGGAGAGAAATTTACTCAGTCGGTCTCTAGCACTTGCGCTGGATAGTCGTCCAGCCGACAATGGAAAGTTTAACTTTAGTTGAAATTGTATGCTTAGCTGTAGCCGTTAAAAGGCCTATTACTTACATCTCGACTGTGATTTTTGCGTAAAATGCCCATTTTCGCATTTTGTTGTAATTTAGCAGTTGTATTTATCGTTATTATCGAAATAGGATAATAAATTCATGCTTAATATTACAAATGTCCTTTTGCGAGGATAAGCTGAGTTCGGACGGCCGGCGCGTCGCATTTTGAAGTAATTTTACAGCTGTATTTCTCGTTTTTATCGAAATAGGATAATTAATTAATTATAAAATATTTATTCATTATGAAGTAAGTAACGATTATTCTGGTATAAATTTTGCTCAATAATATTATCGTAGATAGAAGATATTCACGGTTACCTTAAAGCAATTTTCGAAGTTTTTTGGTTTCGAATAAGATTTTTTTTTCTATATAAAATCAATGATATCTAAAAATTCCGAGGCCGCTACGCACTTTAAGACTATATAAGTGATAACATTCTATTTTTTTTATTTCATTTGTTTAGAACAGTACTTAGTTCAATCTAGGAGCTCAAAAAAGTGCCTTCTCGCATTTTATGAAAATCTTTCTCTGCAATTTTGGGTTTAATTAAAAATCTTTATTATTGAAATTTTGCATTCACAATGCTATATTGTTGTAGAATAAAATGTTCACTAGAAAAAAAACAACCAGTCTCTGGAAAGCTCGAACGGGATTCGAACCCCTGACCTTTGGATTGCCGGTCCACTGCTCTAACCGCTAAGCTACCTCTCGGAAACCCCAGAAGACTCTTGAATTATTATTTTTTTATCGGGTAAGCGCTTGGTCTTCATCTCACCTTATGGTAAGTGACGATAAGGCCGAAGGTGGAAGCGCGCTTCACCTGGAATCCTCACTGAGGAACTGGCTATCTTATCTCAAACTGCCGAAACACAACAATGCTATAAACATCGTTGTTATGGCGACAGACTTAGATAAGATGGTGGTAGCTAGCCAGGCGGACTTAACAGCCCTACCACCAACCAAACCGAGCACACAAAGATGTACCCCCCGCTGGGAATCGAACCCGGGACCTCTAGGTCTGAAACAGGTAGCTTAGCCGCTAGACCACACAGGCGGTTAAATTTTATGATTTTTTCTAGTAGTGCTGCAAGCCAGCGGTATTACGTCACTGTGAAGTGTGTGTGCGTGTGTTTTTTTCTAGTAAACATTTTAATTAAAAAGGACAAATTATTACAAAAAGATAAGGAAATAATATTATGGCCGGAACATGGGTCTAAAACAGACTCAGCTACAATCAACAGTCTGGTTGGCATTTGTTAAATCACCCAGACCCTAGTATTTGTCCGGTGCGTCTTATACAATTATTAATACAGGCTTCTCAAAGGAGAAGATCAGAAGTAAACATAGACCAACTGTTTATTTCAGTAACAGGAATAGTTAAGACTGCCACCAGGACTATGTTGTCTGGATGGATAAGATCCATTTTTAAAGTTGCAAATATAGAAGCTCCTCCGGGCAGTATACGTTAAGCAAAATTTACAAAAAGCGAGGCCGCTACGCATTATTCCAAAAGCTATTCTACATTATTCAATAAGTCAAAATTGTTAATGTATTTTGGTTTCCGAGATCCGCAACGCCAAAATTGGCCATTTTACACAAAAATCGCAGTCGAAATGTAATTGGAATAAAAATGGAAACAGAAGAAAGTGAAAAGATATTGGGTTAATCCTTTTCACATAGACCGCATAACGAAACATGAATTCTACAAGTCTTATACAAAAATAAGGTTCTTTTCTGATAAATTCTACGAACACTACTACTACTAGTAGTAGTAGTAGTGTACTGTAGTAGGGTACTATTATTTATTCTGTGCTACTACTACTATCACCATAATGAGGCGCTCGGAATCAACTACTATTTTGCAGTTTTGCTTGCGCACGCGACGCGACCGACCGCTTCGAGCGTCTGTCATCGACTGGCGCGTGATTCCTCCGGACCGGACCGGAACGGACGTTTCTCGAGTTCTCGTGTGGTCAGCTCCATACAACTTCATACGATATTGATAGGCCCCGCCCCCCGTGCCGAAAAATAACGGACCGGCTACTCGGAGACGTCCGGAGCATGTTTCGGTTGCTTCCGGGTGAAAATCGAGATCGGAAGCCCCTGATCACATGTAGTCGATGCAGTAAAAATTCATATATTTGTTTGAGCTACGGAATGAATCCGGGGCCGTGTTTTTTCGGGTCCGTGTGATTCCGGATGCATGTAGTCCGAGCCATAAGCTTACATTTCTAGAGTACAGATTAGGTAGGTACTTATATAACCCAAATAATTTAGACTAGTAAAAGAGATAAACCACATCTTGTCATGAGATAACATCCTTTACTTTAGTTTGATAATGAAACTGTTTCATGGGTTTAAATAGATCGTAGATTTTTAAACAATACTTATTAAATGATTAAAACAACCTGTGCAAAAATTAATCACTTTAATAATATCAGAAGTTACAGAGCAAATAAAACTACCGCATTTTATAGTAGGTACCAAAAGACTTATTTTCAACAGATTGAAGTATTTTGTGAAGATCCATCACTTTATAAGGCTCTGTTTATATATTAGACACCTTATTTTAAACTTAATACAATTGAGATAAGGTCGAAACGCAATGAAAAATTTAAACATGCTGTTCCCATTAAAGGGTTTTTTTTACATAAAATGGTTAGGTAAAAGAAGCAAATACATCTTAGACAATAAACACTGTTGAAACAAACTATTCATGTTTAAGCTTGTTAATGACACTTATAATGGAAAGATGCTGATGATAATCCCTTGTATTGTGATGTTTTCTTTGGTTTAGAATCTATAGAATGGTAAATAAATTATACGATCAGCCCTCACACATTCGGAACCTGTTTATGTTAGCCAAAATGCTACTGGTAATTTTCAGCAACACCATTAAGGCACAAAAGTTGTCTTAAATTATGTGTCCTGTCCTGTTAGGCATGACATATTAATTTAATTTATCGGCATATCCTCGAGTGATTTAGCATATAAGGAAAATAATGCATAAGGACAGTTTTAACATAATGCAGTTATTTAGCATGTTAAGATGAATTAAAATAATTATTAATGAAATTTAAACTAACCATACTAACCTAGTGGCTTACAAATTAAAAATAAACACTAAACTAAATTAAGTAAACTAGACACACCAAGAGGAGCTCGATGGCGCAGCAGCGGCTAGCGCGTTCGGCTTGCGATCTTGCTCGTTAAGCCACTTTCGCAATGCCAGGTCGCTGGATGGGTGACCAAATTAAAAACATCTCGAGCTCCTCCGTACTTCGGAAGGCACGTTAAGCCATTGGTCCCGGTTGTTGTCGTAAGATGGCAGTCGTTAAAACCCACCAACCCGCATTGGGCCAGCGTGGTGGGTTATGGCCCAATATCCCCACGTGCTATTGTTCACGTGGGAGGCCTGTGGCCAGTAGTGGGACGTTAATAGGTTGATGATGATGATGAGACACACCAAAAGATAAGTATTTCAGTAACTTATGAAATACACACTACACTTAAAATTACCAATTTTATTTATTTCTGATAGAGCTTTGTTTATTTATTCATACCTTTCCTTTTTACCGCCAGTGTCGGCTATAATCGACAACTGATAGCGTGGCCTGTATGCTAATGGTGGCAATGATCGACTCACAACGACACTCATGGTTTACATTATGTGTCAGATATCAATGTAACTTGGTATCCTAATTCTTTTAGTAAATTTTTACTCTGATTTGTGAATGCTTGGCGTACAGGGCACGGTGACACATTTAAGCTGTGGCCGTCAAAGGTTAAGAAGGACCTAAAGTATTAGAGTATTATTAAATAAATAAATAATTTATAATAAATAAATGCTAGTCCTAAGTAGACGTAAGACTAAAACAAACCAAAAACATCAGTTTTACATAATTTGGTAATATAAAAATATAGTAAAAAGACAAGTGAAAAATGAATGTTGCCAATTCACAGAAGTGAAACTAAACACTGGATAAATCATAGTAAGCCATTAAGAAATAAATTGAATTGATTAATATTATTTCTAAAATTGGACCAATAAGTACCAAAAATGTATACAAAGTAAATGCCGTGAAAAGGTAATCTTAGTAAGTAAGTTAAGGACCTAATATAATATAACTAATACTGAAAAGACGATTGCATAAGCCAGCAACTTACATATGCAAGAGCATGGGTTTAAACAGAAGAAGATAATAAAAAAACTGAAATGTTAAGACAAAACATCATTGTTGAGCAATGTGTTAAATTGATCTCTGAAATGAAGAAAATGCTCTCACTTGCTGTAAGTTGCACAATCGCAGGCTTAATGTTCTATTTTTCTGGCAGCATACCAAACTCTGCAAGAAAGCGTTCAACATCAGTAGCAAAAAAGTCATTTCCCAATTCTGAAGCCAACTGAACAAAGTTTCCAATTATTTGACCTCCTTTGTACACCAACAAAGCAGGTAATCCTTCCACTCTGAAATGCCTACTCAGCCCAGTTACATCTGCTGCTATTCTACAAAATTTGACAGCAGGATAATCTGAAGCCAACACTTGCAAGCAACCATCCATGGTTTTACATGCAGCAGGCTTATGACCATAAAGGTGAACAATCACAGTCACTTTTTTATCTTCTTTATCGATAGCATTCAAGAATTCGTCTTGGCTGTTCAGAGTAATAACATTCCCAAATTTTGGCACCTTCTGCAACTGTGTCATAAGCTCTTGCATTCTTTGTTGTTGGTATTTCATAAGAAAATCTTCATCAATTAACTCACTTAGTTCATCCTCGAGATCTTCAACTTTCTTAGCTTCAGCTTCTTCCCGCTCTGTCTTCACAGATAAAGTGAGTTTCTTCGCTAAAGCTATACGCTCTTTTTCTAATTCCACGCGATTTTCTGCTTCTAACTGTTTATACCTCCTCCAATCTTCGAGAACTCCTTTAGGGCCAGTGTTGGAAGCTGACCCTGACCAACTCTTTACGGGTGGTGGCTCACAACTTGTCTTGGCAGTGGCAGGTATGTTTCCTTCTTCATCGCCGCTTCGGCTGTCTTCGTAATCCGACTCGCCTTCATCTTCGCTGCTGCTGCAGTAATTATGAAGTTTTTCGCCCAAGATTTTATCGTCTAATGTAGCCATTTCATTTACAAAATGTAATTATATATCAACGTCCAGCACACAAATTACCTACAATTTACGAATCAAACTTACAAAACCTTTTGATCAAAGAGGATTCTTTTGATGTGATGAATCAAACAAATTAATGAGTGTTGCCAGACGACCGACTCGCCTTCACCCCAAATCTTTCCCGAAATCTAGAGTTGTTCAAAACGGCTATAAAAAAATAGCACGCGAAAGACTATAAACTATAAATTTCTAGCACGCTATAAAATACGCTATATTTTTAGCGCGCTATAAATTAGGAAGCGTGTGGGCGCTCGACTGGCGCGATTAATCGTGGAGCACGCTAGATCTCGTAGCACGTTACCTTACATATCGTTCGTTGGACAGAATGCGTGCTATACATAAATATTATTTTTGAATGCGTCGTATTTAGTCTTTTAGAAAGCAAACATATTTTTCTAGCTCTTCGGGAGCTCTTCTTACCTAATATTTACATAAACTATACTACCTCACACATAGTCACATAACGAAGTCCGTATCCCATACTTTTACTTTATTAAATTTAAAATATTAACTAATCTTACATTACAGCGATCGATACTAACCTAACCTAACCTAACGTGCTGCGCGAAAAGATCGCGCGCGAAACGTATAACGTGCTGCGAGAGAGAATAAATAGATCGCGCGTGAAACGTACCTAACGTGCTGCTAAAACAGATCGCGCGCGAAATGTATCTAACGTGCTGCGAGAACAAACGTAACGTACGTCCGATAGCATTAGCGCGCACGCGACGACTGCCATCGCCGCTGCAGGTTGCCGCGCGCGATCGCGCGATATTCATAGCGCATAGCGCCAACGCGCCTACATAAATAGCACGCGATACGCGCGAGATACAGGCAGCGCGCTAGAATATGGCGCTATGCGCTATATTAACCACCTTTACCGAAATCCCCCCAAAATTCAGGTTTTGAAAAAAAACCCCCCACAAATGGCAAAATATTTATCTCACAGACGTAATTTATCTATACCTACTTAACCCCTCGCCTGATTTTAGGTAAGACGTGCCTACCAACTTTCATCCCTTACATAATCATCACGCTAAGACCATAGGAGCGGAGCACCAATGAAAAATGTTTAAAAATCGGGGTTTTATTTTTGACGACCTCCTTGGTCGAGTGGTTTGTACACCGGTTTTCATGATGTCGTCATCTCTAAGGTCCCGGGTTCGATCCCGGTCGGGTCAATTTAGAAATTATTGTTTTTCTAAATTGTCTCGGGTCTGGGTGTTTTCTATGTATAATAAGTATGTATTTAAGTATTTTAAGTATGTTTATCCGTTGTCTAGTAACCATTTAACGAGTTTCTTCGAAGCTTCTCTTGGGCTAGATAATTGGTGTGAGTGTACGAAAGTTTTATTTTTATTTTTTTTATTTTATTTTTTCCTTTTGAGAGCTTCCGCTGCGTAAACGGTTTAAGTTTCGAAAAATCATGTAGGTACCTACCACAGATTTGTTCCTCTTTAAAAGTTCTAAAAAAAGTCCGCGACAGCATATTATGGTCTACCTATCTTTGAAGGTTAGCTAATTGGTCGGTAGCCACATCGCTACTTTCCTAGAAGCCTGTAATGTAGCCGATATAGAGGAGTATAAAGATAAATAGGTACTTAATACAAAACATCTAAATAGGTAAATTTGACTATTCGACGTATGTGATTCAAATAGTCACTGTTACTGTGACTTTTATCATGTTATTGCATGTATTTTTCTTGCGGAACTACGAACTAGGTGTAGTGAGCAACAACCTTAACAAAGAACGTTGCCGTGTTTATGGCGCTTGGTCAGAAAAAAAAATATATTGGAATGTCACTGTCTACAAATGTAAACAAACCATATTAATCCTTAACAATAATTAGTATGCGATTGTTTTGATGTGCACTTATTTAGGAAATACGGTGAGTAGAAGAGTATTTCGACATTTTTAAAAACGCTTACGTTGCAAAATTCCGTTTTGGCGAACTGTCAATTCTCGCCAATTTCATTATTTTTTTCTGTGAAATTATGTTTGTCATTAAATAGATTTCTTTTACTTTTATACTGAATTAGTAACCACAGAATCATCTCAAATATTTTAATGGGCCTACGTAATACGTGTTTTAAGTAATTACACTCACCGTGGTCGTAATGCGAGTTTGCAAAATTAATTTAGGCTGAGTTACAGAAGTTACCAAGGACAGGAGGGGTTATATGTCACTGAGTTACAGAAGTTACCAAGGACAGGAGAGTTAGAAGAGAGCAGATATACTTTAAATCCGAAGCCCGGTTGCAAGCCAACTTGTGCGAGAGAGATGTAAAGCATCGCACGATTTATAGGCAGCTTTATGCGATTTGTTTGGTGATTCTTAATTATGAGAAACTTATAAAATTGATAATTTGAATGCTGATGAAAGAAAATTAACAATGGTAAAAAAGATTAAGTGATTTTAATAATTGCGTTTTACCAGTAGTGATATTGAGTTTTTGTTAGGGCAAGCCGGGCTTTTCTATGTTTATTTAAAAGTTCTATCAAAAGTAAAGAGTTGTTTTCTTTGTCATCTATCATTGGTCTTGTCTTGACTTTGAGGACTTCTTGGCGGGAAAATGAAGCGTCATGTCTGCAGTTTTATTTTATTTTCTAAAAGGACAATTTTTTGGTACTAAAATAAAAGAAAAATTAACTGCAACAATTCATATACTTTTTTGTCCAAGAGACTAAATGCTATCATTCTGTATATTTTTTAGATTTTTTATTACCTCCGATAAAGAATACCTACTGTATTTTGATAAGTTTTGTACGTTTCTGAACGAAAGTTCCGGTTTTTTTAATGTTCACGTACGCATGGTTATTATGTAAGTAAAGTCTATGAGGTCTATGGTAATCTATAAACGATATCGTTATCACAGTTATCTTTTTCGCACTTATAGTATCTAACAACGATACACACAAATAACACAACGTAAGCGCTGCCGGGAATCGTCTCCCGGCTGACAGTCTGACATCTGTCTACGATGCATATTGACATATAAAACGTCAGACAAGCGTCACTTTTTAATTTTGACGTGACAACGTCTTATAAATTGGTTTGCCGGGTGACACTTCAAGAAACTGCGTTACGCTCCGCTCACGTTATGCGCTCACAATGAGAGCGAGTGAGAGGCACGCGTCCCTTCCACTCGGGCATGGTTAGCCCGCCTAAGAGCGAGAGAGACAGACATAAAAAGTGAAAGGCTTAATGTTTTAAATATAATTCTTTGTATAAATAAATGTTTTAAATTGTTACTATTATTTCATCCTTCTTCCTACTATACGAATGAATATTCACATTAAAATTATTTTACCACTCAAAGTCGTTGTCACGTAAAACTTTCGCCCGTATACCGACTTTACAGGCAACCAATTTTTTATTATCAGAAAGTGTCACAATCCTCGGACCAAATATTACATGGACAGAGTCTTACGACGTTGCCGCTTTTACATACGTGTATCAAAGTAAAGTATTTGTATCTCTGTCTGTATGACTGTAGTGTGATATGAGTAAAAGAGATAGTGAATGTACGTTTGGCAACGACGCACTGTCGGTGTGAAACGTGTCATTTCATGACCGACTACTCGGTCAAAACATTGCTGGATTGTGCGAAATAATAGTGAAATATTATGAAATCTTAGTGTTTGTGTTATTTGTGTAATATACAAATGACATAATGTCTTGTTCAGCTGTTTATTGTTCGTCAAGAACAACAAAAGGAGGTGTGAAAGACCAGGAATTATCATTTCATACGTTAGTGATTTCTCATAATATGTATGCTTCACTATGAGTTTTTTAGTAATAAAAACGGCAAAGCAATAACTTTCGCTAATTCTAAATCATACTATATCGTACACTTATCATAAGAATTAGGTTAAAAACCTTAATTAAATGTAATTTAAAGGCTTTGTTTGTGGCATAATGATAAGTGATGTACGTATTTGTGTATCGAAGCTTTATCGATATTACTAATACTCTTTTTATTGTTCTTTTTTAGGTTCCCAAAATACCCGGAAAAGAGACGTGAATGGGTTAAAGCTATTAGACGTTATAACTGGGAGCCTACAAAATATTTAAGGCTCTGTTCCAAACATTCTGAAAAATCTTTTTTTACAGTAAAATTTTTACAGTCGTAGTTCAAATTTGAATCTTATAGAGTTGGATGTTAGATATAACAACGAAAAAATAGAAGCGGTCCAATCAACTACTTTTTTGGGTATACATTTAGACTCATTTTGCCACTGGAAAATTCACGTCAATAATGTTTGCACCAGAATCGATAAATTTGTATTTGCTCTTAGACGATTAAGTAATATTACTTCCGTACAAGTAGCAATTACAGCTTATTATGGCTATGTTTCTTCAGTATTAAGTTATGGGCTCTTAATATGGGGAAATTCTGTAGAGATGAATAAAGCTTTTTTGTCTCAAAAAAAATGTATAAGAGCTGTTTGCAGAGCTCATTACCTTGAACCCTGTAGGCCACTATTTAAACGTACAAAAATTTTGCCATTGCCTTGCATGTACATAAGACAGATTTGCATATTTGTTCGAGAGCACCTTACATATTTTAAAAAACACGGAGAGGTCTATAACAGATCTACAAGGCATAATGAAAAACTGTATGTACCGTTGACTAGAACAAAACTTCACAATGGCAATTCTTACTGTATGGCTATCAAAGTATTTAACAAGCTGCCAAGGGACTTAAAAAAAGACCTCCCAATGCCACAATTTAAAAGAAAATTATCGAAATATTTATTGGACAAATGCTATTACTCATTACATGAATTTATTTTATAATATTTATCAATAAAATAATAATTATTGAATTCTAATTTTGTTTGTTGATGTTAATAATTCGATAGTGTTAATTTAATTTAATTTGATAATTCTAATTTAGTTTTATTATGTTAATTTAATTTAAAAATGTTAATTTTATTTTTTAGTTTTAATTTAATATGATGTTATTTGAATTTACTTGCTCTATGTGAACAATTGAATAATGTTAATTTAATTGTATATTTACATGCCAGAAAGGCAGAACATACGCCTCAACGTTTTTATAACACCCTATTCACTATGTTGTAGTAAATAAAACTCATTTCATTTCATTTCATTTCATTTAATTTAATTTAATTTTAAACGAGCAGGCGGGTCACCTGATGGAGAGTAATCTCCGCTGCCCATAAACACCCGCAACACCAGAGGAATCGCAGATGCATTGCCGGCCTTTAAGGAAGGAATAGGTTTTAGAAAGGAATAGGAATTTTAAGAGGGGGGGGGGGGGGGAAGGCCTCCGGAACCCTCACTGGCCAAACGAAACACAACAGCACCAAGGGCTATTATTTCACGCCGGATATTAGGGTGTTACCAGACCAATCGATCGATCGTCGATGGACGGCATCGATCGATGGTAGAATGGATTAGTCGACATCGCTGATAGTGTCTACCAGACCTATCGATCGATGTCGATCGACAATGGACCGGTAGAATGGATTGGGTGTTAGATCGAGCGGTTTGATTAGACGCGCCGGCCGCTTCTCTTTTTTTATAAATTTATTTCGTGCCCATGGATACTAGTCGTAATAATAGAGTTCATTAATTATGCTTAAAGTTGATGATAATGAGTGATGATATATTAAACGTTTAAATACTAAATGATATTCCCCCCAAACACCTTGGGAAGCACTTTAGATTATGCAACACCGAAAAAGGGGGGAAGGGGAGGGGGAGCCAAAGTGCGAAAATGCATAGTTTTCAAGATATTTTTATTTTGAGGTTATTTTAGGTTATTTTTAGGAAAAAAACAAATATTCTACTAAGTTACCATTACCGTACCCCCTCCATCCCCTTCCCCCCCAAGATATTTTTCTATGAAGCTAGTTTTCTGTTGTCTAATAAAAGAAATAACCTCAAAATTCATGACAATCGCTACGCAAAAATAGTAGTAATAATAGTACGAGCAACATCGTACTATGGCCAAGAACAACGAGTCCATTTCTGAATACATTTCGAAAGAAACTGATGGAGTTTAGCCAGGGTTAATCGATCAACGTCGACCGACCGTTAAATCGATGGGTTTAGACGAACGGTATCCGTCGATTGATTAAAGCTACCATACCTATCGATCAACGTCGACTGACCGTCGTCGATCGATTGGTTAGTCAAACGGTATCCGTCGATCGGTTAAAGCTACCATACCTATCGATCAACGTCGACTGACCGTCGTCGATCGATTGGTTAGTCAAACGGTATCCGTCGATCGATTAAAGCTACCAGACCAGTCGATCAACTTCGATCGACGTAGATCGATGCCGTCGATCGACGATCGATCGATTGGTCTGGTAAAACCCTTAGTGAGAGGGTGGTATTTACGCCAGGCGAGCCGGCCCAATGCGTGCTGCACTGCAACGCAGCGTGGCTCTACCACTCAGTCAGTGTCACTCATTTAGCACCACCCAGGGGTCACGTGGGGTCTAAAGGGTAAACCTACGGACGTGAGTAACTTTAACCCCCAATTATAATAACGAACTAGGTACACACCACATTAAAGTGATTATATCGATATGCTAGTCACATTCTTAGTCACGCACACATGTACAGATAGAAAGCTGCACACTAACAAAAGACGGACATGCTAAAAATCCAAAGACTCTGTCCATTGTAATATTTGGTCCGAGGTCACAATCCTACTATAATGTTGCCATTTTCGAGTAGAAATCAATGTTGGTTTTTAATTTATATAAAAAAACGGAGGTCCTTAAATTAATAATACGGTCATAAATATGTTGATAATAATGTATTCTTCAAGTATTTATACATTGGCTTCAAGTTAAAAGACTTTGAAATTTAGTACTAAGCCTCATATTAAAAAAATTATGTCCTTTGTGTTTTTTCGAACATTAATGTGAAATAATAGTGGATTATTAACCGTTAAGTGTTTGTGAACGGGCATGAGTGTTGGCAAATGAAACAAAACAGTGCAACATCACTTTTCAAATTCTATTAAGAAGTCCGCGTGAGATCTCAGTAAAGTTTCACATCTTTACTGAGGACACAAGGGGTTTGAGGGAATATCATTTATCATTCATCATCTTAATCACCACTCATTATCATCTAGAAAAAAAAACTAATGACTAGGCAGTATGGTCTCAGACCTTAGCCTGTTCCTTCACGGAAGGAACCAATTAAAAAAAAACTTGACTTTGAGTCTGAAGTGTTGAGTCTTTGTCGGACTTCTTGGCGGGAAAGTGAAGCGTCATGTCTGCAGTTTTGTTTTATTTTCTAAAATTTGTGTTTTTTCGAATATTAATGTGAAATAATAGTGGATTAATAACCGTTAAGTGTTTGTGAACGTGCATGAGTGTAGGCAAATGAAACAAAACAGTGCAACATCACTTTTCAAATTCTTTCAAGAAGTCCGCGTGAGACCTCAGTAAAGTCCCACATCTTTACTGAGGAGTCCTCAGTGAGGACTCAAGTGGTTTGGTTAACATCATTTATCATTCATCATCTTAATCACCACTCATTATCATCAAGGGAAAAAAAAGAAATAAAAAAAACTAATGACTAGGCAGTATGGTCTCAGACCTTAGCCTGTTCTTTCACGGAACAAATAAATATAAAAAATGAGTCTTTGTCAATGTCAATTGTCATTGTCAAATTATTTGTCTGTTCTGTCAAAGGTTTTCATTTTCACGTGTTGTTTCAATTATTTTGTTGCTTCTTCGTCAAATGATTTGTAAACACTTGTAATTATTTCATGAAGTAGCAATCAAATAACGAAAAGAAAAGATTTTTTAAAATGGGTAAGGATTTCTTCTAGGTATTAAATAGGTACCTAATGTGAAATCTGTTTAGGCAAACCCATTTAGCAATTAATTCAATTACAGATAAAATTTTCAACAAAATACGAGATGTCGATCCAAATAATTCTGACGCAGTGAAGGACATTTTATCTACCTTCTTTCAGAATATTTTAAAACACGCCGACACGGGCAGCTTCCGATGGCTACGAACTTTGGAAAATGTCGTCAACCGGTATGCCTCTTATAACCTATCCTAATGTTAACCACACTATTACGATGAATTAAATTAAGTATTTTACATACATACATATAATCACGACTATTATCCCCAAAGGGTTAGTCAGAGACTAGGCAATGAGGATAGCAATAGCAAAAGCAGTCCTCTACCATGGTCCACTTTTCACCGGTTAGCGACCACATGTGCACAGCGTGGCAGGGGGTGAGCCCATCGCCGCTCTATGCTGTTGGATATGTGCAATCTTTAGTCCGTTAGTTGCCTTTATGACACCCATGGGAAGGGATAGAGGTTTTGTATTTTTACACTGCTACACGACACGGTTTTATAAATTAATTTTGTTTAATTAATAACCAGTCCAGTGTCAACGTTGCGCAGTGCTTCAACCTTTATTTAGTGTGCATGTTTCACACAACATGCTGTGAACTTATATTGTTTTAAAACTCCAAAATTTTATTGTTTTTTATCCTGATATCTTCTAATTGTCCCCCTCCAGATATGTAAATAGTTAAAACAAAAACTTTTTATTTATGATAACCAATTTTTAAATTATCTTTGCCATCACAACACCTTTTTAAAGCACATCTGCTAAAACAACATTTTAATCATAACACATCTCCTTTAAAGAGGAGTCTGTTTAAAAAAAAATCCTTTTGAACATTATAATAGTTTATACCCTTTTTAAATAATTTCAGATTTCCCAAATACTGTGGATCACATAGAAACACTATAGAGACATATCTTGTGAACTTTATAGACTCAACCAATTATTTCAATGTCATAGAAGCAGCTAAATGTGCACATGTGTTACAGCAGGTAAATATTTTTTTATACTTATATATTTCATGTCTCATTCCTAGAAGGATAGCCAGTTTTTAAAGTTTCTAGCATCCAAGTTACGATCTTTAGCCTAATGTTCGGTAATTGTTGTACTTCAGTTCTAAAAAAAAAAATAGAGCTTAATATCATACCTACATAAACGTATATACATAGATTTGTCATGACTATTATCCCCAAAGGGTTAGTCAGAGGCTAGGCAATGGGGACCTCAAAAGCAGTCCACTGCCACAATCCACGTTTCACAAAGTTACAACTACACATGTGCTTAGCGTGACAGGTGGTGAGCCTATCGCCGCTCTATGCTGTTGGATGTATGTGCGGTCTTTAGTCCGTTAGTCGCCTTTTACAACAGTTAAGGAAGTATTCTTTCAATAAGCCGCTATGCGACACGGCTATTGATATCAAACATATTAAAAATTTGCTTACATCAAACAAAAATAATGTTACGATAATCCCTATAAATAGTATGAATTAAATAACCAATATCTGCTGGGCAAAAGCCTGACATCGCGTAATTAAATCATCGCTGCAATATTATGGGTGGTAGCTTAATCAACATACCTGCCAAATGCAGGTTTGCGATCACAAACCCAGGCCATTCATGGAAAATCTGGAGAGCTGCCTGACTTAAGAATTTAACTCAGATCCTCCAGAATCTGGAGACTAGATATTAGCCAAGCACTCTGTCAGTCTGTTAGTAGTTAGTAGCAGTGAACTATGGTGTTGACATAAAGATGACTTAAAAGTATTTTATAATTATATGCATTTCTTTATAGGTCAGACCTCCACAGGAAAAGACAGCAACAGCCAAGATTAGCTGGAGGGATCATCTAATTGTTCTGTGCAATGTGGCCCATGAGCTCATTGCTGAATTGTTCCCAAACACAGTAGACATGTACAAGGGAGGTGAAAATAGACAGGTACTTATTATTTTCTATTACTGTGTACAAAAGAAAGCTGTTGGGCCCAGCACTTACTGTTATGGTCCCAGTTCTAAGAGAGCAAGTGTCCAGCCCACACTTGGCCACCATAAAGTGTCTTAATAAATACAAATCGGATGATGCAATTAAAAGTTTCAGACAAAGTTCACCACTTATTACCCCCCCAGTCTGTCTATTACTTTGGCAGCAATAGCCTATAACCGTCTCCAGGGTACGTGCGTGCGTGCTTGCATGTGTGTGTGTTTGCCTTTGTTTTATTTATGTTTTAACTTCAAGCTTATTAACAAGGATTCTCACGATAAAAGCTTGTTGCAGTTGGGTTTCACACTGTGGGTTTACACAGTCACATATGAAATAATAATATTACAAAAATCCAATTTGCATATTAAATCATGTCATTAAAAAATTCTCTTTTTTTTGCAGAAACCTCAGCTACAATCTACAGCCACTTCACCCCTGTACACAACATTTACTCAATCAAATTCTTCAAAGACATCAAATAATAATATTAACAAGCAATACTTACTCAGTACTAAACTTAAAAATGTGTTGATATTCCTTCAGGCTATGCTCGTGTAAGTACATTTTTTTCCATGTCAAATATATTATTTAATCCATATTATTATTGTGAACCTATAAATGACATTGATTTGTACAGGATGATTGCTTATAAGTA
Source organism: Scoparia ambigualis (assembly GCA_963921215.1). Lineage (NCBI taxonomy): Eukaryota > Metazoa > Arthropoda > Insecta > Lepidoptera > Crambidae > Scoparia > Scoparia ambigualis. The sequence continues at coordinate 25,913,918 of OY992517.1, read as the reverse complement.
TACAATCCCGCAAATGTGCCATCATACCATTAAGTGTGCAGTACAACTATTTATATGAAAGCAACTCTAATATAGCGAATAAAAAGTCAGCTGCTACATTTTTTTCTCAATTTCTATACTTCCTATACAGGGTGTTTCTTGTAAGGCGTCAAGGCGATGTGTGGTGATAGGAAGTTCCCTATCACCAAACATCGTATTTTTTTTCTTTTCTGAATAAAAAATATATACTTAGCTCGAAAACTACCAAAAATCGCTGAACTTACATGGGGGGTTCAATAGATAGGTATGGTAGTCCCCTTCGATCAACAATATACGCGTCACGTACAAAATTAAAGCTAAATTCTGTCCACGTGAATAAATACTTTTTCAAAGCAATAAATTACTCCTGTCACTTAAAAATGAAAAGACGTCAATAACATTTAGTGGCGAAATCAACCTTAAAGGGCAACCAATAAAGAACTTTTTCCTGTTATAACAATAGCCTTGCGAGAAAATAAACGCTCACTTCTCACAAACTAAATGAAATTAAACTAATTGGCAATTAAAAAGAGTCGGCCTTGAGTTTCTTGCCAGTTCTTCTCAAGAAGCCCTGTCGCCGGAACTGGCACTTAAATTCACTTTCACATTCAAGATATTGTGATGAAAGTGAATCTAAGCTCCGCAGATTTAGCATTTAATAATTTTCATTTGAATATGTACTTATATTTTATTAATATGACTATTCTAAGTGCTTTATGAAGTCTAAGGAATAAAGATATTTTGATTGATTGATTGAAAAGTGCGCGTTTATTTACCGAGACATATTTTTAGCGCTGACCTGTCATCTAGTTGTATTGTTGATCGAAGTTAGTCCCCCTATCACCACGCATCGGCTTGACACCTTACAATAAACACCCTGTATAGCAAAGCCGTATACGAAATATGACCATAATACACCTTAGTAAGGCATTTTGTCAAAACTAATAATTTAGTGTTGTAAAAAGAAGATAATTATATAAGGTGACTGCTAGAAACCGCAAGAAACTTCAAGGGCTGGTCAGGTCAAGTGTTTTAAACATGACTAAAAAGATAAAAAAAGGAATTAGTGTTTTTTTCATTTTTAATTAAATAATTCATTTTGTGAATTTTAATTGGATAGTCTTTGAGTATCTAATTTATTTTAAAGCATACGGCCGTCTGTTGACCCGTCCACGTCAGCTGGGCGATAAGTACCTACGAAAAAACACGAATTCCTTTTTGTCATTTTAGTCATGTATAAAACACTGGACCTGACCAGCCCTTGAAGTTTCTTGCGGTTTTTAGCAGTCATCTTATATTACAGACACTTACCACAAAATGTAAAAATTCTTCAATACATTTGAAACCTTACCGTTCGGGGGATAAAGATCAATCAGTATCTATTCGAGAAATTTGACAGTTTCGGATAGGTTGGTCTGCTAGCGTGTGTCGAGGAACATCCCGGTCGACCACTTTCCGTCGATATTCGATAGTTGACCTCTGAAATCACCTATAATATCGATAGGCCTATCGATAGTATCGATACTATTGAAGCTCAATATTTATTTTATTTTATTCGTTTATTAGGACAACCAACAAGACAAACACTGATACAAACAAAAATTTTAGAAACAAGCTTAAACTTAAAGCTAAGTGTCATCTTACTTACAGGTTGCCACGGCATGCAAAGTGGACTATAATTTAAACTTTAAAAAAAACTATTTATTTATGTATTATACCTATTGTAATATCGTAATTTTTTTTTATTGTGATTCGTCATTGTGACTGCATCCTGCCTGATGGTAAGCAGCCGATGCAGTCCAAAATAATGAGAGCGCTCCCCACCGTGGAATAAGCACGATAACGAGCGCACCCATTCATGACGGCCTGCATAAATGCCGTTTCACGCCCCGCTTAAAAAACCCGGGACTGTAGGAGCTGGGAAACACATGCGCCGGCAAAGAATTCCAAAGCCGAATGGTCTTACAGAGGAATGACTTGCCAAATTTTTTAGTACGAGTACTGATAATCTGTACAGTATGATGGTGTTTCCTAAGATCAGCACATGTGCAGCAAATTACTATTGATAGTTTCGATAGTATCGGCTATGACTATTGTAACAACAATCTAAACTATCGATAGTATTGACGGTTACGGAGCTATCGATTCTATCGATAAGCCTATCGATACTATTGCTTTTGCACAACTATCGATGGACTATCGAGAGGCAACACTAACACCCACCAATCCGCATTGGGTCAGCGTGGTGAGTTGTGGCGGCCCAGAAGTGGGCCGTTTATAGGCTGATGATGATGTACGTACGGTAGCGTGCGCGTGAGATAGTGTGCTAACGAATATCGCCGAATAGTGGTGGACCGGGAACTTTTTTTTATACAAGAAGGAGGCAAACGGGCAGGCGGGTCACCTGATAGAGAGTAATCACCGCCGCCCATGGACACCCGCAAAACCAGAGAAAACGCACACGCGCTGCCGGCCTTGGGCCAGAGCAGACATGCTACTTTTAGCAGCGGCGATCGGCGATTTAGACGCTTTTAGAAGCTGAATGCAGCGAGTGAGTCGCTAAAACGCGCGATTCCTATACTGCAATCGAACGCAGAGTCTCCAAAACGCGTTGCCAGTGGCAAAATCGCCTATCGCCGATGCTAAAAAGTATCATGTGTGCGGTGGCTCTTAGGAAGGAATAGGAATTGGCCAACCGTTTTCGCACGAAATTTGAAATCATAGAAGAAAAATATGTCTTTATCTGTTAAAATAAAGCTTTTTCGGAAAAGAAAATATTGTACGGGGTATAAAATGAGCGTTTGTAATTTTTTAAATACTTTTTCGAAAACTGTGAAGTAGCCAATTGTGAAGGGGGGGGGGGGGGGGGGGGGGCTTTTTTTTCACTTCTGGTATTCTTGTTAACTATCTTTTTACTATTCTTTACAGAGAAGTCTACCCAGTAGCAAAGCCAGTGCAACCACAAATAATACTAGAAGTCATAGTTCGTGCTCTGAGTGTTTCCAGCGGCGCTAAGACAAATCTAGATATTTCCACTATTGCGGCAATTAAAATACAGGCTTTAAAAACTTTGGATGCGTTGGTGGCTTGGTATGTATAGCTATTATTATTATTTACTATAATTGTTATTAAAACGTTCTTAATAGTGATTTAACTGGGGACTAGTTATTCCGAAAGTATTTCATTATACTATACTCCTAAAGTAAATACGGCATTCGAATCTGTTATATTATTATATAGATTCTTTCTTCGTAACTATTTATCCAATTTCAAAAATATCATGACCAATATTTAGAATTTTAGGAGGGCCATAGGATGTAATTATGTTAAATTGCATATTAGTGAAACCAGTACGGGATACAAATTATTAAAACTATTTTCTTTTCAGCCTAGGACCGAACCTTATTCCATTTTCGGCATTAGTCTTCAGAGTTGTCACACAAACGTTAAGATGGAGCTCCGACAATCCTAATGAAGAATCAGGGTATAATAAACTTTTAAATATAGCATATTTAGCAATATATTATAATAATAACGTATGATTAGCAATATATTGTAATAATAACGTATGAGGATGCGCAAATGTAGACATTTTCTTTTGTCGGCACGGGATACCCAACAGAAAATGTCAACGTTTACGTAGTGCCTTAGTCTGGTATTTTCTACATACCTACTGAGCTTATGCGATTTTAAAAATACTAAAGTGGACTTCAAATCTCTAAAACTCAGCTGAATACTTTGTTCTTGTTAGTTTTCTGTTAACTATTTAGATCGATAAACGCTTAAATCCTACTTACCTCTCTTAACTGCCGTACTCAGAGACGTCAATTAAGTTTTAATGACAATTAAGTCTCTTGCTGCCACTTTCTGTATAGTGCTAATTAGAGACGAAAGACATTTAATTGTCATTAAAACTTAATTGACGTCTCTGAGTACGGCAGTTAGAGAGTTAGCGCTTACGGCAGCGGCGCGCTCCCACATCACATTCACTACAAATGTTGGTTAAAAAAAATAAAAAATACAATTTAAAGAGCTACCTCAACAGAGTTAAAGTTTGTGGATATTAGGGCATGCTCCCGGGAATTCCCGGTACCGATTTTTCCCGTTATTTCCCGGGAAATTTACTTTTTACGCAGTACCGGTACTGAGAATTCGTTTCCCGGGAAATTCGGTACTTTCGGTACTTTTATTATAACATAAAATTACGCCAATCTTAGCCTAGCTTTACCTTCCAAATGACCTCGAAACTGAACGTCACTCGAAATATCGACGCCAAGGATTCCAATAGTCGGCTCTGATGCTACGCCAAGAAACAAAGCTGGCAACCCACGAACACAATTTCTCAGGAAGCCCGTATGATGGAAGTTTAGAGAGAAGAGCCCTGTGCCATACCCTGTCAAAGGCTTTCGCTACGTCCAAGCTAACTGCCAGTAACTCCCCTTTACTCTCGACTGCCTCCGCTCAACGGTGAGTAAGGTACACTAAAAGATCACCAGCCGAATGACCGCGACGAAAACCATACTGGCGATCGCTTAGTAGCTAGTTTTCTTCTAGGTACCTTAAGAGCTGGCGGTTTGTAATGGACTCCATTACTTTGGAAAGCAAAGAGGTGATGGCTATTGGCCTGTAGTTGGACGGATCTGAGCGATCGCCTTTTTTGTGAATCGTGTGGACAAGGGCTGTCTTCCAAGAGCTCGGGACAACGCCAGTAGTGTAAGAGAGCCGGAAAAGGCGCGTTAGAACCGGCGCCAACTCAGGAGGACACGTCCGAAGCACAATGGGAGGAACTGCATCAGGCCCACTCGACTTATGGATATCAAGAAAAACCGGATTAGCATTGGTCAAGCGCAATGCGGTATGGTTGGTGGAGAGTTTTGCCCATCGTCCAAGGTCGAGTTTGATGCTAAAAGACTGCCAAGAGGTCGGCTTTCTCCTTTGTAGTATGGGCCAGGCAGTCATCGGTATTGTGCAATGGTAGTAAGGACGGCTGGCAAAAATTTTCTAAGGTAGCTTTCGTGACAGACCAGAACGCACGCGTACCCGAAGGATGACGCACTACCCTCTCGCCAATTGCACTTTTGAATGATGACTTCGCATGGTAGAGGTTGGTAATGTTCTTAAAGGACCTGATAATGTCCTTAAAAGACTTGGTGGCAAATTGTACCTCTTTCTGAGCGCACTGGTGTTTGGATCCTTTGATGACACCGCATTAGCCCAGGCTTGGTTATATTGTCGCTTTTGGCGAGACGCCATTTTGCAGCAACGTCCAAACCATGGTTGGTACCTGCCGCCGATGGGAACCACCGAGTATGGATTGAGAAGTTCCATTCCCTGCAGTAGTATCACATCAACGACAGAGTCGGCGGCGACATCAAGATCATCCAGCGAGAAGCAAACTCGCCACCATGGGTAGGACGCAAAGAAACATCGCCCAAAAAAAACCCCATCCCAGTCCGCTGACTTATAATGCCAGACTCGACGTTTTTGAAGTTTCTGTGAGAGGTACAGTGCTACAAATCAGACAGTGGTCTGATGAGCATAGTGGTGCATCAACAGAAACTTGATAGCCGTCTGGGTGCGTTGTCAGCAGAAGGTCCAATAAGGAAGGCGCATGGCCTTCCACATCTGGAACCCACGTAGGGTCGGTTACCAATTGGAACAGACTGTAGGCCAAAGCCAGGTCATGAACGGCTGTTGTGCTTGAACCAACCCATTCGACGTGATGGGCATTAAAGTCTCCCAATACTACAATCTTAGCAGGGATCCGTTGGAGAAGGGAGTCTGTCGCCGTTTGAACGGTCTTGCTTTGGACGAATTTATATTATTAACTCACCTTAAAACACTCATGATAAAAATCTATTGCATATATACCATTTTAAAACATTTAACTCGGATGATATCTAACCAATTCCATTCGACGAAATGATTCCACAGCTAGTACAACAATTGACAAAACAATTTTTTTATCATAAACCTTTTGTGTAATATATTTTATTTTGCTCAATGATCTATATATCAAACGTTAGTTACATCTGGGTTAAAAAAATCTCAGTACCGAAATTTCCCGGTTTTCCCGGTACCAGAGTTAGCGCAGTACCGGGAATCCCGTTTTCTCCACAGTACCGGGACTGCAACCCCTAGTTTGTAAAAAAAATCAAAAGTGAGTTAATTTTTTTTAATTCTACATTTAATTTAAAGACTTTTGTTTTTTAAAGGATGCCAGTCCCATCGAACCTTATTTGCTAACATTACAAATAAACTTAAACCTATTTATATTTAGGAACTAGATCACAGAGCATCATACATAGTATGGATCTCTGGATCTTGTATGGATCGGAATGTTGGACCGTAAAAGAGACGGATGTAATACGTTTGCATGCTGCTGAGATGCGAATGCTGAGATGGATGTTACAAGAATGGACAAAATAAGAAATGAGTATATCAGAGGGAGCATGAAAGTAGCACCAGTAACAGTTAAGAGGAAAGAGACTTTTTTGGAATGGACAGTAATGAGAAGGGATGAATGCCATCTCACAAAGCGAGTGTGCGAGTGCATGACTGTGGATGGATACAAGGGGTGAGGTAGGCCGAGAAAAAAATGGAATAACTGAAGCGTGAAAGATTATATGGAGAAGAAAGGATAAGATAAGATAAATATACTTTATTGTACACCACAAAAAGAAAACATTTTGACAAAAAAAATAAATTACATATTAAGTTGACGTACAAAGGGCGGTCTTATCACTAAAAGTGATTTCTTCCAGACAACCTTTAGATGGACAAAAAAGATTTAAAAGAAAGAGTGACCGTAGAATTGACGAATGGAAGAAGAAGACATACTGCGCCGACCCCAATTAGGGACAAGGGCAAGGAAATGATGATGATAACATAACATCATAGCGGGCCTCGAAACTGGCTGCGCCTGCCTACATCTAATGATGTTTTAACAATATTGTTGGGAGCTCTTTCGGTTGACTTATCATTTGGTTCGCCGTGGAGTGTGGCAGTGTACTGCTTTTCCGGTCCTCATTTTTTTTTTTTTTATAAAAGAGGGAGGCAAACGAGCAGGCGGGTCACCTGATAGAGAGTAATCACCGCCGCCCATGGACACCCGCAAAACCAGAGGAATCGCAGACGCGTTGCCGGCCTTTAAGGGAGGAATAGGTTTAAGGAAGGAATAGGAATTGGGAGGGGCCTCCGGAACCCTCACTGGTCGGACGAAACACAACAGCACCAAGTGCCATTATTTCACGCCGAATATTAGTGAGAGGGTGGTATTACGCCGGGCGAGCCGGCCCAATGCGTGCTGCAACGTAGCGTGGCTCTACCACTCAGTCAGTGTCACTCATTTAGCACCGACCAGGGATCACGTGTAGGGTCTCAAGGGTAAACCTACGGACGCGAGCAACTTTGACCCCCAAAATCATTGCCTATAGTCTGTTCAATACTTATATTAGATAATCAAATGGATTTGCCATACCTACAAAAGAACGTGTATACCTATTAGGTATTATCGCGTCTAAACATAGCGGCTTAGTGTTGTATACTTATCGATTTCGTCAATTATCTGTCGATAAAACTATCGATAAAGCTTATTGATTTCGTACTGAAGTCTACTTTGACATTACCTTAGTCATAGTGGCTGTTAAATGTTTTTATCTTAGATTAAAACAAAAGTTGTTAAGGTTTTAATATTTTATCTAAGTATTAGTCGAAATAACAAGGTGGAAAGAAATGATGGGCCCTAACTACATTAAATCCTTTAGTAAGCTCAATCCGCAGGAAACATTTCTTTATTTTCAACAAGAAAACTGCTTTCATTTTTTTTAAATTTTGCTTGATCATCCTACCCTGGAATCAAACCGGCTAAACATAAAAAAATAAACTCGCCATTTATTGCACTAATCGATAGCATTATTTTTCAGGATAATATTTCTCTAATAAACATTTAGTCTTTGAAATAAAAGAAAGGTGAACGCTAACATTTATTTTATCTTCAATTGCATACGAAGTACATGTAAACATGAATGAAAATTTTAGGAAATCTTTGATTGCAGTTCTGTATCTTTTTAAAATAAAAGAATGTTTTCGATGAGTAAAATGAACTAGCTAAAGGATTTTAAGGCAGTTTCCCTACAGGGCCCATAATTTCTGCCATACTGTATAGCCCACTTTTAAATTTAAAATCTTTTTTGTCCATCCAAAGGTTGTCTGGAAGAAACCACTTTTAGTGATAAGACCGCCCTTTGTACGTCAACTTAATATGTAATTATTTTATTTTTTGTCAAAATGTCTTTTTGTGGTGTACAATAAAGTATATTTATCTTATCTTATCTTATATAATTACCATATTATGATACACAGTTACCCGTGCAATGAGATATTGAGCAGGATATGGTTTGGGATAGGTACTGCAAAAAAAAAAGAAAAATTCGTATATCCTGTATTTATTTATTTATATTAATTCACTTTTCAATATTGTTAAAGGCAACTTTTAAATCTAGTCACTATGAATAAAGGCCGGCCGGTATACATAAGCCCCATAGCAACTGGGCAATGTTAGCAAACTGCATAACTAGTCACTTTTCCCGGTCCGTATGAATAATGACCACCCTATCACCATATTTTATATTTTCCTTGCCAATGATCTCAAACCAAATTATTTTTTTTATGTTTATTTTGTGGCAGCCTGGAAAAAAATAATCTTATATTATATCATCAATTAAATCAGCTTTTATTTTCTAAAATTTCCTATGTTTAGAATGGGCTTTACTCTTTGTTAATATAAAACAAGAAGTTTTACACAAAAAATGGTCTAAAATACTGAAGTCAAATCGATAAATTGTGCGATACAACAAGAACATCACTAGTCAAAACAAATAGAATCTGCACAAAACTGAAATGCTAACATTTTTAAGAAAGTTAGACAGAATACTTTACTTAAAAAAATATTAACTGTTTTTTTACCACCTATCTAAAGAATTACAAGGCTACTAACAACAGTAAAGCACAGATAAATAGCTTACCGGTGAAATGTTAAATTTGGCCGATTTCGGCTTAATGTTGAACCACAATATAGTATGCTGCACTTATTATGCATTATGCAGTACTGTTTTTAACTTTATATTACCACAATCACAGCATAATCCTAGAAATTTATAAAACTTAATTTTGTAAACACAGCGAAGTCGTAAGTACCAGCGCGTCACAATATGGCGGACCCGGCACAGGCCTGACGTCATGACAAATGTTGCCATTAGAGCGAAATTGTTGTATATAGAGTTGATTTGTTTTTATTGCATACGTTAGACAAAGACGCCATCATGTTTATTATTTCGTCTTTTAAACTACAACATAACTAAGTATCTACATGTTGTTGTAACATTTCCATATTATTCCTTTTTCTGAGGTTCAATATAGTTTGATACCTGTGACAGGTGTCAAATTGTCATGCCTAGGGTTGAGACATTACAGACGTAATTGAATCAAATGATAATTGAAGTTATGAATTGAATATCATTACCAGAAATTAATCGGTTTTTTTTTTGCTACAAATAATCAATTTGGATGCTATTTAGATCACTTAATTTTTAGAAATACATATTAATGTGTAAATAAAAATACGTGAATAGATTTTGATAATTTTAGTAATGAACAAATTCTTAATAATGTATTGGTGTACAACCTAAATCATCACTGTAATTACCTACTTAAAAATATTACTAAAAACTTTATTACGTAAAATAAAGTAAGTCAATCGATTGGTCATCGAATTTCAAATGAACTTAAATTGATTTACTATCCCAACACAAGTATTTTTTGGTATTGGATAATCTTGTGAAGAGGTACATTCTTTTTATTGTAGGCAATGTTTATAATTGTGATAAATGTGTGTTATGTGAGTTTGTTGGGATAAAACCTAATCTAACGTCTAATAAATAATTACAATAAGTAATTGTAGTATGTTAAGTGATGAATTATAAAAAAATAATATTTTTTAAATCTAGTCAAATAAATTCATAAGCTTTTACAAAGTCACGTCGTCGTTCTTGATGACACCTGTCACAGGTATCAAGCTATAATGAACAGTCAACATCTCGTTCAACATATCGTAAATGTAAATTATGGTTACTAAAAAAACAAAACGAAGCGGCTATGATAATGTTTAAATTATAATTGTAATAAAATGTAGTAGGGAAGATTTCATTAAAATTATTTTTATAAAACTTAACTGTTGTCACATTTTCTTAGAAAAGTATAAAAAAAACACGCTAGCTTGTGGCAGAATATCAGCTACAGCTGTCGTTTCAGCTGTTTGATGCTGAGCCACATTACCTTTTTGTACCATATTGTTAGTTTTTAAGTTAGTTGTAAAACTTGTAATTTTGAACAAATAAATACTTTTATTATTATTTATTATTATTATCTATATGTATGTATTGATTGAAACGTGCGTGGGGTGGTGTAGATCGGTGCGTGCGTGCGCTTACTACAGCGGTGCGCACGCACTGCAGCGGCTGCGCGCGCGGCCGGCGGGCGCCGCCGCGGAGGACGAGCTATCCGCGCACCTCGCGGCGGATATAGCGCCCGCAAGGCGGCAGATCACGCTCACGGTAGGTTACGCACGCCACACCAATTGGCTATTTTACAGTTGTAACAATAAAATATGTCTTGTCTTGACGACCTCCTTGGTCGAGTGGTTTGTACACCGGTTTTCATGGTGTCGCCATCTCTGAGGTCCCGGGTCCGATCCCCGGTCGGGTCAGTTTAGAGAAAAACTGTTTTTCTAAATTGATTTCGGGTCTGGGTGTTTTTTCTATGTTTATGTATATTTATCCGTTGTCTTACCATATAAACGAGTTTCACAAGAATACTCATCTTGGTCTAGATAATTGGTGTGAGCGTAAACAAAATTTATTTATAATTTATTTATTTATGTCGGATATGCAGTGCGAGCACGGATCTTTTATCGGCCGATAAAGTGACATTACACGTCGACAAATTGACATCAACAGTACTTGAACTGTCAAATTTTATCGCCTGGTAGTTTATAATTTAACAATAATTATCCAATAGATAATTTGTAAATATTTTATTATTACAAAATAAATTTGCGATTTTTTTATGTGTAGGGATTACAAGACCCGAAACACGGGCGGCCATGATTGAGCTTCGTGTGACGTCACATTTCACTAAATAAACAAAACTATCTGTCGGGTTTCAAGATTAAAGGACATTGGCGAACTCCCATACAAACTTTTGTCGACTTCTTTTTTAAGCGTCCATAAATGAAAAAAATATGTTGGTATAGTATAGAGTTTGTAATTTGTCAATTTAATAACAAAATTATATACCGAAAGGAAACTTGTTGATTATCTCTGTTAACTTTTTTTTGTACAGTGTTTACAGTTCGATACGACGCAAGTAGTTAGTAAGTAATTTTTCTTAAATTCTATTTAACAACGGCTAAATGAAACGCGGTCGTAAGATGGGATTTCACCATTCTCTTGGCACTATTTTGATACACAAAGTACGTACACATGCGGCTTCTATTTAGATCTATTTCTGTGGTTAAACTAGATAACGGATAAACCATAAACATTAAAAAACACCCAGACCCGTATTTAGAATTTAAGTTTACAATTTAGAAAAACAGTTTTCTCTAAATTGACCTGACTGGAAATTGAACGCGGAACCTCAGAGGTGGCGCGACGCCAAACCCGGCGTGCTACCCACTCGACCACAAAGGTTACTGTACTACTATTATTACTCACTGTTAAGTAATAACTAGGACGAACTGGACTCCTACTGCAAACACTGGCCATCAAAAGCTCTTAATCGCGAAGAGTGGAAAAGGGAAAGGGAAGTCTTTATATTTTTTTAAATTTTTTTTTTCTTTATCTCTTGTTTTACGTCTTTTCGTAACGCTGTCGGCAATACGAAATTACACAGGGTCTCCGTGTATAGGACTCTAAAGATCAAATAAACGCTTGTTAGATCCGTATATAAAATATAAATTAATTTTAATGTCGTGTAGTATTTTTTTTTTTTTTTGTCCGTCTTTAGATGAATTCTCAACCAACGAAGAACCTGAGCAAGAAAGCGAAAAGGAAACTCGCCAACACAATGTTGCAGGGTAGCAGCATCGCTGCGCACACGCCGGGCGAGAAGAACAAAGTCGCCTTGTGAGTCATATTAATTTGTAACTATAGAATTAAAAGAGTTACTTATAAACCTTATCTAATTAAATTATAAACGTTACTTAAGAGGCATATTACATCTCGACTATGATTTTTGCGTAAAATGGCCAATTTTGGCGTTATGGATCTAAGAAACAAAAATACATTAACAATTATGACTTATTGAATAGTGTAGAATAGCTATTGGAATAGTGCGTAGCGGCCTCGCTTTTTGTAAATTTTGCTTAACTTTTTAAGTAAACCCAAAATTGCAGAGAAAGATTTTTATAAAGTGCGCGAAGGCACTTTTTTGAGCTCATCGATTGAACTACTGTTCTAAACAAGTGAAATAAAAAAATAATAATGTTATCTCTTAAATAGTCGAATAGTGCGTAGCGGCCTCGGAATTTTTAGAGATCATTGATTTTATACAGGAAAAAAATCTTATTCTAAACCAAAAAACTTCGAAAATTGCTATAAGTAAACTGTGAATATCTCCTATTTACGATAATATTATTGAGCAAAATTTATACCAGAGTAATTGTTACTTCATGAGGAATAAAGATTTTATAATGAATTTATTATCATAATTCGATAAAAATGATAAATACAACTGCAAAATTACTACAAATTGCTATGCGCCGGCCGTCCGAATTCAACTTATTCTCACATAATGTAGATTTGTAATATTATGCACAAATTTATTATCCTATTTCGATAAAAACGATAAATAGAACTGCAAAATTACTACAAAATGCGAAAATGGGCATTTTACGCAAAAATCACATTCGAGATGTAATAGGCCACTTAAGCTTTGACATCTTGACAATACACGTCCTCAAATTAAAAAATTCAAAATTATTTATTCAATTTAGGCACGCTACAATAATTGAGCACATGAATGTTGCTATGCCATCGGTTCGTTAGTCTAACTATGGGGCGGGAGCCTTGTACCTAATGAGAAGAACCGGCAAGAAACTCAGCAAGGGCATTTCTTACTTCCTAAATGACAATTAAGTATGTATTACGTAAAAAAGTAACGTTTTTATCTAAGGTTGTTTTTTATATATTTGTATTTTTATACGGCCCGCTTGTTTGAGTGCGGCCACCGCAGCCCAAGGACGCACGCGACCGAGGCGTACGCGCACTGAAGCTTCAGATCTTATGCTTCTATACATGTTCTATACCCTGTAATTTTACTAGATCTAAATAACCTTCAAACTGGAACCCAGCAATGTAAAAGCGGCTTAGCGGCAGAAATAGGTATTATGGTGGTCGCCTTCCAGCAAGATTCTGGGCAGAATCCTACCACAGTGTGGTAGTGCGTGCGCTTATGTCCTTTACAGAGTTTGGTAAAATTGTTTAGTAGTCAGTTATTATCCGTATTTTAAATTGATTGGATTTGGCTATATCAGGGTTACTTAAACTTCTTTTTACTGTGCCGGATTTGAAAATTTGCCATTTCTTTGAGATGCCTTCTTCCCTGGCCAGATGTGAGTATGTAAATTAAATGTTTCTCTTTAGATCGGAGGAGGTAAATGATGACGTAGCTATACCCGCACTGCACTTTGCGGAAACTCTTCTCACTGTATGCGGGATATACCTGAAGCCGGCCACGCATAAAGTGAGTATTTTAACATTAAAATAAGCAATGAATTAAACGAAGCATAGGATGTGTGTCAAAATTGGAACAAATGGAAAGTTGTTGCCATTGCCTAACCCTCTCGGGAACAGGCGTCATGAGTGTATACAGGTTGATCCAAGAGTGATGCATATAATTTTTAGGGTTCCGTAGCCACATTCAATTCGGATTCGTCATGTCTGTCTGTCCGTCCGCATGTCACAGCCACTTTTTTCGGAAACTATAAGAACTGTAATGTTGAAACTTGGTAAGTAGATGTATTCTGGGAACCGCATTAAGATTTTCACACAAAAATAGAAAAAAACAATAAATTTTGGGGGTTCCCCATACTTAGAACTGAAACTCAATTTTTTTTTTCATCAAACCCATACTATGGTTTTGTATCTATGGATAAGTCTGCAAAAATGATATTGAGGTTTCTAATATCATTTTTTTCTAATGAATAGTTTGCGCTAGAGACACTTCCAAAGTGGTAAAATGTGCCCCCCCCCCCACCCCTGTAACTTCTTAAATAAAAGAATGATAAAACTAAAAAAAATATATGATGTACATTACTTACCATGCAAACTTCCACCGAAAATTGGTTTGAACGAAATCTAGTAAGTAGGTTTTTTTTAATACGTCATAAATTAATTTATTTAAAGAAAATACACTATTATTAAAACATCGATCAAAGATACAACAAACTACAAGATCTTAGGTACTTGCTGCTACAGGAGATTTTAATCATCAATCATCATGATTAAAATATCATCGTCATCTTTAGTAGAAGGCCAAGTGCTTACCTCTAAATAAATAAATAAAAAAATATTTTTTTCCTCTTTTCTTTAATATACTAGCGACCCGCTCGCGCCTGCGTCCACGCTAACATAGAAACACTGTTATACTTCAGCCGTTTTGTACAATATATCTTCAGATTATAAACGAAAACCCTCCTTAGTTATCGCTCTTTCTGTTAGTGAAAACTGCATAAAAATCCATTGCGTGGTTTAGAAGAATAAAGCGGAGCCACTTACAGGAAAACAGCGACTTTACTTCATAAAATGTAATGTTTAAACCGTCTCGCGGAGCGGTGAAAGAATACTACCACCCCCTCTCTTCCCTTGGGTGGTGTAAAAGCCGACTAACGGACTAAAGGCTGCACATACATCCAACAGCATAGAGCGGCGATGGGCTCACCACCTGTCACGCTGAGCACATGTGCAGTCGCGTGGCGTGCGTGGACTATGACGAGGACTGCTTTTGCGATCCTTATTGCCTTCCATTCTCTGACTAACCCTTCGGGGATAATAGTCGTGATTTTATCTATGTATGTATAATTATACTAGCCTAATTGTCTCCGTGCCAGCTTCTGCAAGAGCTGCTAGTCCGCGAGTGCTTCGCCTGGGAGCGGCACTCACTAGAGCGGTTGGTGGCCCTGCTGCGTGTGTTAGAAGCACTGCGGAAGACCAATCCCAGCACGGTACCGCCGCCCACGCAGTACTGCCTGCAGCTCTATAGCGTGCTCATCAACTCGGGACACCGGGAGGTAAGATAAGGGTCCTATTTCCTTAGGTTTAAATACATTTATTCTCAGACATACGCCACTTACATGAGAACTGTTTGTCTTAAAATACAATACTTATACTTGACGTAAAAAAACTCAAAAAAAAAAAAACAAAAGCTACAACAAATTAAAAAAAAACAATAAAAATAAAATAAAAGAATCGTAGTAAGTAAATACAAAAAACAACTTAATCTAGGCCACAGCGCGTCAAACTAAATTTTACATTTTCGTTTGTTGACAACTTGTAACAAAAGGAAACATCGTAACAATAAAATAAAGGCTAAGTAATCTATCAAACACACAAACAAAACAAATCCAAGAAAATAGCAGGTAGGTTTTAAAACAAAGATAAATAGAATCCAAAATCGGTTCAACGCACTCAAATCAGATATTATGTATTTTGGTATGTATAATATGTTGTGCTAGTCTCTTTTTGAATGTGTTAAACGAGATAATATTTTTTATATCTGCCCCCTTACTCTCGGACTTATCTCAATGTCGATATCAAAGCCATCAAATAACAATACAATAATAAATGCGTACTCTTGACGCGCTTAAATTCGGGATCAGATTGAAATCGAAATCATGTTCATATCGGAAAGATAAGTATGAAGGTTTTCTGCCAATACCTTTTGTGTTTATGACAAAATTTTGTCATAAACACAAAAGGTTCTCACTACGTCATCGATAGTGAGAACCTTTTGTGTTTATGACGTATCGATAAATGTAAGCATAATGAAAATTCACGTAATTAGCTAAAATTATAGCTGTATCTAATAAATGAAGTCATAACTCATTTTATATCAATAAATCCTTCAATGTTAGTTAGAATTTACAAAATAATATTGCATTATTTACAGCAACATCAACATTTTAGGACGTATGAAGCGCTGCCTTCGCCTTGAAATGCTTTAATAAATAGAAAGTCTATGTGAACGTTTTGAATAAACTTTCAAAAGTTTAAAAGTTTTGTTGTGCTTTGTGTTGCTTGTAATTGAATTAAAAAGATAAGGTAAGGTACGTATTTAATGTATTGTAAGTATAATAAAATGTTTTTGCTACTGTCTAAATAAATTAATATTATTTTAGAAAATATGTCTAACCGCCCTACGACTACACAATTGGAAGCTTTTGTGGAGTTTCTTGAGCAAAATCCTAGCATAGCCCGGGGATTTTTGAGGACTTCACAAGGAAAACAAGAAACTAAAAGGAAGTGGGCACAGTTGGCCATGCAGATAAATGCCCTAGGTGGAGTTAGTAAAGATGGACCCGGCTGGGCAAAGGTAATTTTTCTCTAGAATTTATATAAATCTTGTTACATATTATTAGACTTAGTAGATACCTACATTGTTCAATTTTTTTAGTATTGGGCAGAAACAAAGTCTGCTTTAAAAAAGCTGTGTGCACAGTATGCTACTTCTTTAAGACAAACGGGTGGAGGCAGTGGAGAAAGGTACTTGCTATCCGAGCTGAGCAGTTATGGGTGGCACAAGTTTGGCGTCGGGAGACAGTGAGCTAGCTGTTAACCCTTTCCCAGAAACGGTAAAGCAGATTTATGCAGTTTAATAAATGTTGACTATATTTTATATGTTTCATTCTTTGATAATATGGCATAAAATTCTTATTGTTTACAGCATTCTGCAGCAGAAACTCCGTCCATTTCCCAAAATGAATTGCAGATAGTGGTGGACATTCCCTTTATTGACATTTCACCTCCTCCTGCTACCCCGACTGCAGGGATCTCAAGGGAAGAAACTGTTGCCACTGCACCACCTCAAGTAAGTTATTTAGGAATGATTTATATTAGGGCGGGCCGTGCACGGGGCGTGCCGATGGGCCGATCCGACGGCGCCACTGATTTGAGACGTTGCATACATTTTGTATGAAGCAATTCATATTACACCGTGTATGATCCGTGTCCCGTCCGGGCCCGGACGGCCCTAACGGGACACGCCCCGTGCACGGCCCGCTCTAATATAAATCATCCCTTATTGTGCACTTCATGTTTTTGGGCACTCAAACTATATTTTCTTTTAAGGTTGATTATGGTTAAATCACAAGGTTGTTTATGTTACATTTTTTTAGGATTCTACTGCAAACCCTCGTCGGTCACGTCGTTTGTTTTCGAGAAGTGGTGACATTCAAATGGAGCAAATGGCGGCTATAGAAGAGCGACGTGTAGAGGCTGAGAGACTGTCTGCAGAAGCCTTAGCGGACACCAGCAGAAGGTTGGCCCTTCTCTCAGAATCGGTAGAGCATGTGGCACAAGCAGCTTTTGCGATTGCCAATGCTCTCCAACAAATAGCAGACAAATTTTAAAATAGGTACTAATATATAATAAAGCAAAATAGCCTTTGTTTTATTTATAAGATTGAAATAAGAATAATAGTTCAAAAAATATTTAATAAAACTGAAATATTTACAAACTTATTTTAAATAATTAAATCTTATTTAACATACTAATATAGATTCACGACTGTTATCCCCAAAGGGTTAGTCAGAGACTAGGCAATGGAGACCGCAGAAGCAGTTTACGTTTCACCAAGTTAAACTGCACATGTGCTCAGCGTGATAGGCGGTGAGCCCAGCGCCGCTCTATGCTGTTGGATTTATGTGCAGTCTTTAGTCCGTTAGTCACCTTTTACGACACCTAAGGGAAGGGAGGGGGTGGTAGTATTCTGTTGCTTTCTATATAGTGCCTTCTCGCAGCCCAAAGCTGTCGAACCAAACTCAGCCCGTTTTGCTTGTCCTCGCCTTAGTTCAGCAGCAACGCTACTTGGAGGCTCTTCCGCATTAACACTAATACTGTTTGGCATTTCAAGGCCAACATCATCCTCCACTTCTCTGAAATGAAATGAATATTTATTTGCCAAGAACATAGCACTTAAGGAATGTTGTACAATAATTAATAAAGTTCTATAATGTTCCATTCAAACATAATATATTATGGTACCTGTGTCTGTTACATATATTGTGTAAAACACAACATGCATTTATAATTCTTGATGCCTTATCCGGATGGTAATGGAGCACGCGATGGCCAAGCAGGCATCGCCATCGATTCTTTAGAACCCCTATTGTGCGCTCTACTGTATTGCGAGTAGAACAATGCATTTTAGAGTAATGCTCTTCGGGGGATCCTTCAGTTGCATTCACAATAGGGGTCATCATGTATTCTCTGAGAGCATAGCCTGAGTCACCTTTTAAAAAAAGAGATTTAGTAAAATATATCATTAGAGATTTTTAAAATTTAATAGGTACTGTTTTTATTACTTGCATTTACCTAATAAGCACACATCTTCTCCTGAATCAATTAATTGGATCATGTGGGTTTTTACTGGATGCTGATTCCAAACAAAACTGTTGTGTGATGCACCTCCAAAGAATGCTTCTATCGATAGTATGTTCAAATCAGCATCGCATATCTGAAAAAAAAGTATATATTAATATTTAAAAAAAATATTATTGAAACTAGATTTTATTTCAATTTGATTGGATACATAAAACAGTTCTCGAATGAAAATGTTTTCGATTGAAATAGCGGTCTTCACTTTCAGTTGGCTTTATGATGGCAATTTGTGTTCCATCAATGCAACCTAAAATGGCAGGTATGTGAAATTTTTCATAAAACCTGAAATATATATAGTTATTAATAGTAGGTACCTATCAAAACAAAATAGGAAGAAATAATTATAAAAAACACACAACATACCTTCTTTTTATATAGTCTCTTTCTTGCCTTGATTGAGGGAATCTAATCAATTTTCGAAGAATGTGACAAGAATCATCAGCATCAGTCACCTCTTTGATGGCACGTGATACTGATTGCTGGGACATGAATGTACCATATGTGCCACCCACCAGCCGCTGGTAACTTCCCGTGGCAAAAAATGATAAAGCTACTAAAATCTGAAAATGTAGCGTTATTATTTTCTGTACTTAGTCTTTTTTATTTCAATAGGTTGGTTTAAGTATGCAAACACGTAAGTGGGCACCATGGAATATGAATGCTTCCTCTCTTCGTTTGGTAGGTATGCCAGTCATGTTACTTACTTTAAATTTTGATGATATATCACTTCTTCTTCTTGGTGTTCGCATCAAAGGCTCTAACTCGCTTAGTAGCACATTAAATAAATATTTTGTTAGGCGATAATTTGCCCTAAATTCATCGTCATTCATGGAAAACGCTCTTTCCATGTAACGAGCCAAGCGACGCTCATTTTTCCTTGATTTAAGCTCCGCTCTTCGAGCGTTTCTTAGAATAAAAAAAGGAATAGCCAAACGCGCCATAATAATGTTTAAAACGAATTATTTATAGAAAAATACGTAAACTCAATTCGCTTGAAAGTAGCTTTTTAGTTATTGTGACAATGTCAATTGACAGCCGATCTAAACACCATCAGAATACCATATTTAACTGTCAAAATAGCGTCCAGGGTACGAATTTCAACAAAACTTAATGTCATTTAGTTCACGCAATATCCGCGCGATATGAATCCATTTTATCGCTAGTGACGAAACTCAAGAGTACGAAAATTCACAATACCAATTCGATCCAATAGCGATCGGTTTCGAGAGTAAGGGGGCTGATCCTTTTTCATTATGACACCAATGGTGGCGCAACCAGTCGCCCGCAGCGGTTTCGCTACCAGCTAACAGAATACATTTCACGGTGACAGCGACTGGTTGCGCCACCATGGTGTCTTAATGAAAAAGGGCCCAAACCTTACAAAAGAGACCTTTCCATTTCGGCTCAAAATGTACCGAGGTACACTTTATTTTAAAATATCTTGGAATGTTGCATTTTAGCAATTTCCATAGGCTGACAAAATAATTGGAAACAGTTAAAAACACTTATTTTTGTTACTTTTTATCATGTTTTCGCTGAAAACAGTTATGTTAATGTAAAAATAAGTTATTCTAAGACTTTTATCTAATAATAAGTTGGCCCTTAAAGTAAGCTAACGAAACGCACCCGACAGCAAGAAAATTCTGCTTGCCAACAGTGGCGTGCCTAGGGCTTCAGATTGGGGCAAGCCCGAAACCTGAAGTTCCTAATCTTGCTACCTGGTACAACGTTGGTGCCCATTTGTGACACTAGCCACATTTTTTACTCAAATCGTCATAGGCCGTGGCATTCCATACGTTCTTGTCGTTTGTAAAAAAAAACAGCCTATTACCTTCTATTCCATCTTAAATGTGATTTTTGTGAGAAATTTTTGTAAAACAAAAATTACTGCGGCCAATTTTGGCGTTCTTTATCTCAAAAACCAAAATACATTAACAGTATTTACTTATTGAATAGTGTATAATTGCTATTGGCATAGTACGTAGCGGCCTCGCTTTTTGTAAATTTACTGCAGACAAAGATTTTCATAAATTACGTGAGGGCACTTTTTTGAGCTCCTGGATTGAACTACTGTTCTAAACAAATGAAATAAAAAAATGAGAATGTTATCTCGTCGTAGGTATAATGCGTAGCGGCCACGGAATTTATCAATATTAGTTATTTTATATAGAAAAAAAATGTTATTCAAAACCAAAAAAACTGCGAAAATCGCGTTAAGTTAACTGTGAATTTCTTTTATCTACGATAATATTATTGAGTAAAATTTATACCAGAGTAATTGTTACTTCATGAAGAATAAAAATGTTATAATGAATTTATTATCCTATTTTCCTATGAAAACTATAAATACAACTACCTACGTACAAAATTACTACAAAATGCGATGCGCCGGCCGGCGGCCGTCCGAACTCAGCTTTTTCTCACAGAGTGGAGATTCGTAATATTAAGCATGCATTTATTATCCTATGTCGATAAAAACGATAAATACAAATGGAAAATTACTACAAAATGC
Organism: Scoparia ambigualis; assembly: GCA_963921215.1. Taxonomy (NCBI): domain Eukaryota; kingdom Metazoa; phylum Arthropoda; class Insecta; order Lepidoptera; family Crambidae; genus Scoparia; species Scoparia ambigualis. The sequence continues at coordinate 25,892,672 of OY992517.1, read as the reverse complement.
GAAAATGGGCCTTTTGCGTGGGAATCACAGTCGATATGTAGGCCTCTACACTTAATTTATTAATTATTAGGTACTTAATTATTTTGAATGGAAGCAACCAACAATCCAAAGAGTTTTTTACATAAGTAGACCTATTATAATTAATGCCCTAGATGACTTTTAATAGTTTGCGAAATACATAAATCATGTGTGATGTTCAAAGAATTTATTTACCTCTGCCTTTCGTTCGTAGGTATGCCAATCATCAACACGTTTAAGTACACATTTGTTTGCAACCTTTTTGCAACACATCACATGCACAACACATCTAAGTTCGTCACAGAGACTCAGAGACCAAATAAAGCGACGAACTGAACTTAGAACACATTTTTTTTATCACAAATTACGAAAACACTTGTTACTTAAAAACAATCGCTCATACAAAGTGAAGTGTGACAATAACAAAGAATAAAAAATGGCTGGCTGCAGCCTGTGGCTGCTGCACAGCACAATCGCGTGTTAACGCTCGCCTCTGATTGGTTCGCCCGAGCTCGAGCTGTCGTCGGTCGCCTCTGATTGGTTCGCCCGCGTTAAAGTTGCACGTAATTCGGTAGAAATAAAGCCTGATTTGGAGAAGGCCTTACTTGCGAACTTCATAACGCAAGCTGGCTTTGACGAAGAGTATGAATTTCTCATAGAATCTATACATACTTACGCAGTATTATGTTTATAGAGTAGCAATTTTGTTAAAGTTAGAAGAGAGCGGATATACTTTAAATCCGAAGCCCGGTTGCAAGCCAACTTGTGCGAGAGAGATGTAAAGCATCGCACGATTTATAAGCAGCTATAAACGATTTGTTTGGCGATTCTTAATATGAGAAACTTATCAAATTGATAATTTGAATGCTGATGAAAGAAAATTAACAATAGTAAAAATATTAAGTAAGTGATTTTAATAATTGCGTTTTACCAGTAGTGATATTGAGTTTTTGTTCGGGCAAGCCGGGCTTTTCGGCTTGTATGAAGGTACCGCCACTGCTTGCCAATTAAATTAATCCAATGTTGCAAGACATCAAACCTTTATAATGATATTTTAGATCTGGAATTTACGATTTTTTTCCAACATTTCGGTACCTTTGAATCTTAGGTACACGTGAGGCCGTAGTTGTATGGGAAGAGGAAAGGTCTCCTTTAAATATATTATAATAATTCCACGAGCAGGATTCGAACCCGAACCCTTCTAACAATTCGGGGTCATCTGCTCTTCCAGTTAAGCTAACTTTTACTTTGAAAGTCAAAGGCATTCAATGTCAACAACTACGTCATGAACATCCGATCTTAATTGTTTTACAAACATTAAATATCAGTTATGAATTAGGCAAGCTATGTTATATTAGCTACTAGCGGCCCGCCCGCTCCTTCGTCCACGCTAACTTGGAAAGACCGTCACATAGTTCAGCCATTTAAAAATATATATCTACAAAATATAAACAAAAACCATCCTCAGTTAACGCTCTTTTCTTTTAGTGAAATCCGCATAAAAATCCATTGCGTGGTTTAGGAGTGCGGTGCCACAGACAGAAGAAAACGGCGACTTTACTTTATAATATGTAATGATGGTATAAACCTTTATACTGAGTGTCCCAAGAAATAGGTTCTAGCGGAAGCCCTGAGGTAGATCAGCCCTAGGGGCATCCAAAACATCCCCATGTATGTTCCGCGGTTATTAATAGTTTTAGAACTACCATATGAATTTTTAAAAAAATTGGAGTAAATTATTTTTCAGTCATTGTGACGTGAAAATACCGGGACAATTTTTTTTTAAAATTCATATCGTAGTTTTAAAACTGAGGCATATGGCCATATAAAATAGTTATTTTAATGTGACTCTAACAGTTAGGGATAGGTAGGTAGGTACCTATCCTTACTATTAGAGTCACATTGTAAAAAGTTTTCTTAAGATAATTAGTTCAATAAAGAGAATAATAATAATGTTAACTTAAGAATCTTAATGAATAAACTGGATAATAATAATATTTAACATTCATCAGATTGCGGAGTTCTGCTCCCACGCGCTCCTCGATATAAGACTGCATCTGCACTGCGGCCCGCCGTCACTAAGCTTCGCGTTAGAAGTGCAGCAGAAGCAGAAGGCGCCCGAGAAGAGGAAGAAGGTCTCCGAGAAGAATAGGGCTGCGTTAGCCTCACTGCTGGGGGCGGACAGGTGAGCCTTAGAAAGAAAAGAGGAAAAAAATATTTTTTTATTTATTTATTTAGAGGTAAGCACTTGGCCTTCTACTAAAGATGACGAGGATATTTTAATCATGATGATTGATGATTAAAATCTCATTTAAAAATTATTAAAATGTTAACCTATGAGTGTGGCGATGACTTTCCGTAAATCGAATCCATTCGCATAAGTTCCCATTTTTAAAATTTTCTGTGCTTTTTTTTCCCGGAGGCTTAATTTCTAAAAATTTTTTTTACTTGATATATTAAGTAATATATGATATCGTCAGGGTCACTGGCAGCACCTGGATGAGATCGGCACTGAACAGAAGGGACTGGCATAAATTAAGGGAGCTATACCCAGCAGTGGGTGGTTGCGGGCTGATGATTGATTGATTGAAGTAATATATCCATTCTCAAATATTCCTAGTCACGTAATTTACATATTCGCTTACATGATCACTAGGAAATATTGCTAGAAGCAATTTTTCCCATTATAATTTCCCAAGCGGTCATATTTGGCCACACCTAAAAAACTCTCTATTCCGTCAGACCCCAAGCGGCCGCGCTGGCCGCGCTCTCCACTTGACTTTGTACCGTGTTTTGATACACTTAGAGACTACTTTAGTATGAACAATGTCTATTATTTCGGTTCTGTGGTACATTTTATGCATCGTGGACGCAAAATTTAACATAAACTGCGTTCGATTTATTTTCCATTTCCGCAAATTTAAATTCCCGCCTAATCGCACCTGCTGTCAAAATTATTTGACATTTCGTTGCCAAGACAGAGGTTAAAAAAAGTAGGTACCTAGGTAACATTTTTACTGTCTTATAAGATTTCAGTTATAACCACAAAATAGAACTATGCAATGTCGGGATTTTGGGAATATAAGATGATGCTGCTGAGATCCAATGAAAAATATACTCTTATGTTTTTTCACAAACTGTCGAAAAACATTGCTATGATTAAAAAGAGATATAAAAAATTCGAAAAAATCGCGAAAGCGGAAAAAAAGAAAATTGTCATTTTGTATGGAGCTAGATTTCTGTTGTTTAATAAAATAAAAAAAACTCGAAATCAAGACAATCGCTACGCTGCGCTTCACGATTGTCTTAAATTTCTAACCTATCACGTGACCTACAGGAGTAGGGCAGTCATACATTTTAATCATACACTTAAGTCATACACTTCTATCATACGGGCTTCCTGAGAAATTGTGTTCATGGGTTGCCAGCTTTCTTACTGGGCGTAGCATCAGAGTCGCAGTCGACGGTTCGTGCTCCGACATGAAGCCCGTGAATGCTGGAGTCCCGCAGGGGTGTGTGTTGTCCCCTACTTTGTTTCTTCTGCATATCAATGACATGCTGCATAACAACAGCATTCATTGCTATGCGGACGACAGTACTGGGGATACGCTCTACACCGGGCGAGCTAACATTTCTCTGGAAAGCGTCATCGAGAGTCGGAATAAACTTGTGACTGACACCGAGAACATGTTAAGTCATGTCTCGGATTGGGGCCGACATAACCTAGTCCGCTTTAACCCCTCCAAAACACAAGTTTGCGCATTTACCGCGAAAAAACATCCCTTCGTCGTACCTCTGAACTTTGAGGGAGCTCCCCTTGATACCAATCCGATTATTGGAATCCTTGGCGTCGATATTTCGAGTGACGTTCAGTTTCGAGGTCATTTGGAAGGTAAAGCTAAATTAGCTTCGAAAAAGCTGGGTGTGCTTAATAGAGCGGGTCAGTATTTCACGCCGGCCCACCGTTTACAACTGTATAAAGCACAGGTCAGGCCGCATATGGAATACTGCTCCCATCTCTGGGCTGGAGCACCCCAATACCAACTCCTTCCATTTGACCGCATTCAACGCAGAGCTGCTCGAATTGTCGGCGACGTGGTTATTTCAGGTCGGCTCGATCCACTGGCTCTTCGGAGAGACGTTGCGTCTCTCTGTATATTGTACCGTATATATAATGGGGAGTGTTCTGAGGAATTGTTCGGCTTGATCCCTGCCGCTGATTTCCTTCACCGCACTACACGCAATCGACTGTCATTCCATCCACATCACCTTGATGGATGGCGGTACTACTGTGCGTTTTTCAAGAAATTTCTTGCCTCGAACTACAGTGTTGTGGAACCAGCTCTCGGCGGCGGTATTTCCGGACCGTTACGACTTAGGGATCTTCAAGAAACGACCCTATTCCTTCCTTAAAGGCCGGCAACGCGCCTGCGATTCCTCTGGTTTTGCGGGTGTCCATGGGCGGCGGTGATTACTTTCCATCAGGTGACCCGCTTGCTCGTTTGCCTCCTTCTGCTATAAAAAAAATAATAATAATAATCCCACGAAATTTTTCTAAGTCCTCCACCCCCTTAGCGACACCCTAACCCAAGCTGCTGATATGACAATAAACCTTTATCTACTTATCTGAAAAAAACAAAACGCTAGAGAGAAAACTCAAATTTCGAAAATTACGCGAAAATAAAAATAGATTCCGAAAAAATCAACCTCCGGAAAAAAAAAACTATCAGTAAACGATTCGATTGGAAAATTATGCGAATGGGAAAATCGCATGCAGTAAAATTCGATTTTCGGAAAGTCATCGCCACACTCAGTTCAGCCACCCAACCCATGTTGGGTGGCTCAAACACCTGATAATAAGGATTATCTTATTAAAATTTCCTTTTACAATATTTTTCATAAATTACGATATTTCGAAAAACTATTAAAATAAATAATTTTTATCAGAATTTACTAATATATTTGACGGTAAAAAATATGACACTGGTCTAGCTCATTGCCTTTCTGCGTTCTATGATATTGTAATCAAATTTTAGAATGTTTGTGTTTCTGTTCAGGATTCCTGTTGAAGATAGCGCAGATCAAGTAATAATCGAAATCTCCGATGAACCTGCTTGTAAAAAAGTACGTACCGTAGATTCTGATGCAGAAGTAGACAGAATTAGTCTCAGCAGCGACTCAATGGACTCCGTTGTAATCCAAAATTACATTGAATTATCAGCTATTGTTGAAAATGGCAATAAAGATATTAGTAATGGATTCAAGGAAAACGAAAGTCGCAACGAAGATGATATAGAAATGACGAATGAAAGTAACGAAGCTGTGCAAGGCTCAGAATCAGAAGAGATAGCTCTTTCAGCGAATTATGAGGTTAGCGTCGAAGTGAATGAAATTACAGAAATATCATCAGCAATTGACGAAAATGATGGGGTAGTTATCACGCAATCTTTGTCGAGGAACATTCACGAAGCCAGAACCCAAATGCCTCTTGATACAGTTGATGGAGATCGCAGCCCTATTTCATTGGAAGTGGCCTATGATTACCCAAATACAGGAAACGATAAAATAACAGTACTCGAGAAAGTTGAAGATGAAAACCTTCCCAGCACAAATGATACTGATGATATCCATATAACTTGTGGGCAAATCGTAAAAAGCTCTCAAGACAACGAAGTTGAAAAAAATAAACAAGGTGGTGCTATTGATAGTACTGAAATTAAAGTTAATGGTAATAGGTCCCCAGAGAAAACTATTGAAGAAGCTTTAGTAGGGAGCGACATAGATAAGACAACGTCAGTCCAAAATGTCAACGTAAATGATATGTTGGCTGATTTTGTTGACGAAGTCATTGAATAGAATAAGACTAAAGCTTAGCTATATGCCTTAAAATATTTCATGCCAAGTCTTAAAGACGTAATAATTAACTGAATTGTAAAATGCTTATTGTTATCTAATAACATGTATCAATTATTACGAGTATTATGTATTACTGCATTAAAATATCAACAATAGCCTTTAGTTTTTTTTCTATGCTCTTTTAACCCTTAAACAAACGCGAATCCCTGGATAAGATATTAAGAAAATGACAAACGGGTAAATGATTATCCCAGATTTCATTATTTGCAATGAAAATATAAAAAAATTAAGGGATGAGATATTTTGGTGGTAAATAATTTACCATTGTCTATTTGGAACTACAACATTTGTGATGTAAGTGATGTCCGTGACCCCAGAGGGATAACCCCACAGACATTGATATGTCTGTGGATAACCCCCTCAGATCGGCTCCAAATTACGCACCGATTTAGTTGATAATATGTTTAAATTTGTTAGCAAATACCAAAATTTGTTGATCAATAGTTATCGAGATATTCCATGTTAAAGGGTATCCCGCTGGAGTCACGCTCGTCAAAGTTATTTGACCTAAAACGAGCAGGAACGAGACACGCTACTGATTGTGCTAAGTTTTTTGTTGATTCAATTACGAATCCATTAGTGAAAATTCCAGGATTCTACCTTCTGTAGTTACCGAGTAATCAAATACCTACTTTTCGTTAAAATTCCTCTGAAAAGTAAGTTCTAGTTGAGGTTTAAGAACAAAAAGAAGAACAAAATTTAGGGAAGATTTTGTTGACTGAGAGAATATTTGTTAGACAAAAACGAGAACTCTAGCTACAGTACATCTTGAGATACGTGAGGCGCACTAAAAGTTTCCGGAATGAATAAAAAAAATACTATTAAAGGTCAAAAATGAATTTATTGTTTCTCAAAATATTCTCCCTTTGCGTTAATACGCTTTTTATTCGATTAAACCAATTTTGAAAACTTTTGTGCCACTCTTCTGTGGTGACCTCAGAAACGTGTTTTTCATACTCTTCGACAGCCTCTTCTGGTGATGAAAATCGTTGACCGCGTAAATTGGTTCTTAATTTTTGGGAACAGAAAAAAGTCACAAGGTGCCAGGTCGGGACTGTATGCAGGATGACTCATAAGTTCTACGTTTTTCAAAAAAAATCATTTGTCTGTCTGGCCGCGTGGGAACTAGCATTGTCGTGGTGCAAGATGAGACGGCGTTTACGGTTATTTTTACGGAGTTCGTCAATAATTTCCGGCAAACAAACGACAATTACGGCATTTCTTGGTGAGTGTGAAACTTAAGTACGAAAAGTAGTTGTCCGATTGACTTTTGACCTGCTGAACGTTTGTTCGTACAACGACTGGTCGACAGAACTATTGACCCACGGCACTTAGTCCGACAAAATAAGTTGTCCGACAAACAGTTGCTCTAATGGTTTTGATTAATAATTCAGACACACAGCTCCATCCATTTTCTCCCTACTGGGATTCGAACCCAGGACCTTTTGCTCAGAAGGCAGTCAGACTACCGCTGCGCCAATGGGGCCGATTACGATGACGTGGAGTTACATAAGGTAAAACGCTGGTTGAATGCTCTAAGGGTAAAACGGTAGTTTCACCACACTGTTTGTCTGACAACTTATTTTGACGGACTAAAATGTCGTCGGTCAATAGTTCTGTCGACCAGTCGTTTGTCGGACAAACGTTCAGTAGGTCAAAAGTCTATCGGACAACTACTTTTCGGACTTAAGTTTCACACTCTTTCTTCGCCCAGTACACAGTGGCGTGTGATGGGCCATGCTTGGCCACTGCCGGCCATCGCCATTGTGTAGACAGGGTAGATGTTGTACAGTGGCGAGCAATTGTCGACAGTGGCGCGCAATGGCAAAGTTGTCGGTTTTTGGGCACACATCTAAGGAATCGTGGCGTATGTTGGCCGGTGGTGTTTACACAATGGCCGATTAGGGATGCATCATGAATGATTTTTCTCTTTTAATCGATATTTTGTATCGTAATGAATCGTAGGCGTCTGAATCGATTCTTGGATCGAATCGGGTAGGGTCGAGTGTTCAACCTTGAAACAGTCGTACACAATGAAAAGCGCCATATTTTGGAAATGCGACGTTGACAGATAGTGCAGTATAGCTGGTCGAGTTAGCTCCATACACCCCCCGCTCCTCCCCAGCTAGCGTGCACGCTAGAGATGCTGAACTATCGATAGTTGACCTCGAAAATCAGTTAGTTTATCGATAGGACTATCGATACTATCAAGTTTTGAACTATCAATAGTTATGTATTTTGCAATACTATTGCATGTAATTAGATTTGGTATAATGATAGGTATCTAATTTTTTATATAATTTCATCGATACTATTACCACATTTTGTGCTATCGATACTATCGATAGTCCTATCAATATTTCCACTATTGCCGAACTATCGATAGACTATCGATCGGCATCACTAGGTACGCCGCATGCGAACCTACCTCCGGAGCTTTTTCGATTTTTTGTCTAAAAAGTAAGTTTTTTTTAAGAGTTTTATTTGATTTATCAGTTAAATACTATAGTGAATTAAGTATTTCTGAGTATTACGTCGCTTTGTACATTTATCATAGATTCACATGGATTAAAAAACCTATTAAATTGTTCAATTTTGGTAGGTTATTTTTTGGGTTTATTGTAAAATATCCTTGGTGTCCAACAATGACACAGTTCAAGGGTGGACACAATGAAACAGTGTTTCATTGTGTACTACTTTGTTTTGTTGCATACCAAGCGAAAGCGTAAAGCAAGAAAGCTTGGTAAAAGCATGATTGCCCACGGACACGTCAGAGAAAGACCAGATAGCTAAATATAGTAAAAAATCTCAAGAAAGAAAATTAGCGGAAAAAGTAGTAAAGCGACCACTTTTATCTAATAAAAAAGAAAAAAATAAATCTAAAAAGACTTGAATAATTGAACCAGATTCTAAAACAAGTACAGATGAAAAGAGGAAGTGGCATAGTGAAATTGATTTAAGTGTATGATGAGGATGGGCTGCCTTTGGTTACGGAGCATTTTAAGAAGCTTGAGCGTAAACCCCAAAATAACGATTATACCGCGAGATTTTTCATTGGTTTTGGAGCCGAAAACGTTATAATACAAAAAAAGTGTTGTACCTAGTTAAGAAATAATAATCGCTTTACGAGCAAATATAAAAAAGTTGTAAAAGTGATTTTTGTCGAAAACACGTAGTAACGTTCTCCTTATCAACTTGTACACACGGCGGCAGATCAAGTTCCCCCCCTCCCCTATATAACTTTAGTTACGCTACACACGACATAGAGAATCGTTGGAAAAGGACTTCGATGCAGCATGTTGGCCAATCACGATGCGCTTGCGCTTGTGTGTAACAAGCGCATACAAAGCTTTGTTTTGATTGTACGAATTATAGTCCCTATATACAGTCGTGGTCTACTAATTAGGGACATTCAAGATAGTGAAGAGCAATAACCGGTTATGTACATATAAATATAAAACCCTATTGATTTTTCAGCACCTATTATTTGCATAATTTGGCCGATTACTATACTATAAATGGCTGTAAATAAGAGAATAATTAAATAGAAAAAAGTATTTAATATCAAAGGTTGAACATGTATTAAATTTTAAGGTATGATTATGTAGCTGGACATTTAATTAAGGACAGTAAAGTATAATGATGAATAGAGTTAAACAAAACGAATAATCTCCAGTATTATAATATTTTTAAAAGCTCCATTTTATTACGTGTATAATCAGTACCCAGTAGCAAAACCTTTGTTAGTAATTACCGCTTGACACCGATGTGGCATAGACATTATCAGTTTCTGACATGTTTCGATAGGAATGTTTGCCCATGCCTCACAAAAAGCTTGATTAAGTTGATCTAAAGTTGTGGTACGATAAGTTGAAACTTTTTTCTTGATTTCGTGCCAAAGGTGCTCAATTGGGTTGAGGTCCGGGCTATTTGCTGGCCAATCTAGCACCGATACTGACTGACTGGTAAGAAACGACTTGACTGAACGGGCGGTATGTTTCGGGTCGTTATCATGCTGAAACGTCCATATAATAGGGAGATGCTCCTCAGCATAGGGAAGCATAGTTTCCTCCAATATTGTTTTGTATTGATGTTGGTCTAAGTTACCCTGAACTTTTCTCACAGGTCCCACTCCACGTCCAGAAAATGAACCCCAAATTTTAATGTTTCCACCGCCATGTTTCACCTGCTTTTTTGTGAATCTTGGATTCATTTCCGCTTTTACAGGACGCCGTACGTATTGCCTTCCATCTGAAGAAATTAAATTAATCTTGGTCTCGTCAGAGAATAATACATGTTGCCATTGGGCGTAGGTCCAATGTCCATATTTACGTGCAAACGCCAAACGAGCATTTCTATGTTCTTTCTTCAACAACGGTACTTTGCGAGCCACTCTTCCGAACAACCCTGCTTCTACCAGACGTCGTCGAACGGTCCTCGCTGATACACCGGCTCTTTCGTCTGCCCCAAACACTTCGTGTTTAATTAAAATAGAGCCTAGAAACGGATCTTTCTTAGCTAACCTGGTTATCATTCTATCTTCTTGCGGAGTTGTTTTTCTCGATCTTTTTGTCCTGGGCACATTTAAAGCTGTGTTATTGCGCCTGAAATGTTGCACTGCATTGCATACCATAGTTTTTGAACAATTTAAATGTTCTGCTATCCCTCGGTATGACCAACCACGCTCGACAAACTTCATGATAATTGTTCGTAGTGTTGGATCGCAACTTTTATTTTTGCCCATATTTCTTCAAAATAATTCTCAAAACTTAAAATTAAAAATCTGGATTGCCGCCAAAACTACCACAAAACAATAAAAGAAGAAATAAAAAAGTATTGAGATTCAAATTTTGAAAATAGAACGCAATATCTCAGTGTCCCTAATTAAATGGCCAGCCAGCATTCTTTGAACAAATAGCACACTGATAATCTATCAGCTATACTGTAAAGAGGTTTAATGTTTAAGAAGTTGTTATTGTTTGTATAATCGGGCACATCAATGACTAATTATACTTACGTGTAAAAGATATGGAATATTGTTAAGACTCGTTGGAAAATAAAAAATAAATTCACAATTTGGCTTAACTAGAGATTGTCCCTAATTAGTTGACCACGACTGTATGTCCCTATCTACCGACCTCAATAGATAGGGTATCGCAACTGGAACTACGGGTCCGGTTGTGTTTTCAGAGGTACTACGGGGTTCCGGTTCAAGCCCCCCGCTGGTCGTGCCTTTAACCAGGCGCCTCCGGCGGGATCCGGACATGGGTTGGACTCGTAGTGGCATGTGGTTAGCTGTAGAGCTTGGGAATGTTCGTTTGTCCTGGTATTGTGTGCCAGGACTTCCAAACTCGTGCACAGCGAGCGGGGCCTAGTAGCGGTCTCTGAGGGGCCAGAAGCGAAAAGTCCTGCGGGGAACGTGAGTTTCCCTTATAGTTGGCAGCTTTGTCCGGTGGTTTTCATTGGACATTGGTGTTGACATCTCCGGTACTAGTCTGGATAACTAGTAGAGACGGCCTCCTAGATGCCGTAGTCTCCGGTCCAGCCAGCCGCGTAGGACGTGGGAACTGGCTAGGCGCCCGGATGGGTTCCGAGAAGTGAGTGTGCTTACTACTCCGCTACCAAGGTGGACACTTGGGAGTCGACTTTAGAGTCGACGACCCTAGCAGTGGCAACTGCGAGTTGTGCCCTTCGTGCAACGAGAAGTGAGCGAGCTCGACAGCTCCGGCTACCTATCTGGACAATAGGCAGTGAACTACACGTGTTCACGGGGATACTCTCCCGAGACACTAGCACAGTATAAATAAGAGCTAAAGCAGTAAGGAAGCTACGTACAAACGCTCGAAATGACGCACGCCCACAGACGCACGCCTTTACAGGGCCCCTAAGCGGACATCGCAGTGCTCTCAGTAGCGCGTATCGCGTCGAGAACGAGTGTTCACTGTTGTGTTTTAAGTGCGCTGTGCGCGCGATTTTTAAAAATGCCACGAGTGTGTGTATTGCGTAGTATTCAGCTACTTGAACTCGGCTTCTTCAAAACCAGAGCTTTCGTTTTTTAAACTTCCTGCTGATGTTGAAAGGTAAGAATGATTTATTATTACTAAATAAAAAGCTTTTTCTTTTAAATAAATCGTTTGGTTTCTTAGGATTTTTTGAGCGCGCGTTATTTTAATGGTGAAAAGTAATAAGAATTGATACTACGAAACTTAATCGTTAATAAACTTTGCTTTAAAAATCGATATCTGAGGATCTGTGTAGTTTCTGACAATGAACCCGTAAAAAGAATGAGAAAAAATAGCCTCCAAATTGAACTTTTTAGTTATTTAACCGATTGCTTTGAAAATCGATATCTGGGGATCTGTGTGGTTTCTGACAACGACTCCGTTATTAGTATGAGACAAAATAGCCTCCATCTTAAACTTTTTAGTTATTCGACCGATTGCTTTAAAAATCGATATCAGGGGATCTGTGGGGTTTCCGACAATAAATCCGATAATAGAATGAGGAAATTAGCCGCCATATTTAACTTATTAGTTTTTAATTTAAAAAAAATAAAAGTGACAACAATTATGCTTTGCTAGTTATATCAAAAAAAGCGCTAACTAGCTGAGATACAGCGCTAACTAAACAAAAACTTTTTCAGTTTTACAAAAATAAGAGGACAACCCTAACGCTCAATTGGCGCGTAGGTATCTAAAACAAGAAAAGGGCCGAGCTTCCGTACTGCTTTAGCTTATATTTATACTGTGACACTAGTCTTATGAGTACCGAATGAAGAGCGCGCTGCGGCGGGCACTAATTTGGCGTCAAGACCTAACGTTGGTGGTCTCCTGCGCGAGTGTTCTACTGGCGCAGGGACGTCTGGCACTTCTTGCATAACCTAACGGTTGGTCTCGAGGTGCCAGTACAAATAAACTTAGTGAATTAAGGAGAGGGGATGTACGAATTATAGACCTTATTTCAACACAATAAGAAAAAGGGATGAAATAGTTTTTGAATGATCTTTAACGCATTGGAATAGGGTGTATTTTCACTACGGTTTTACACGGTGCATTTGCGCACGCACACAGATGTTTTTTCAATCGTTTCTAGTGCACTTTTTTCGCATATTTCGCTTGGCGGAGGGAGGCCAGTAGCCAAATATCATCTAATTGGTGTTGACGCTTCGGTCTGCTATTATTTTTGCGTGCCGTGTATTATCAGTTGGTGATTGTGATTATGGCGAAACAACTAACTCCTGAGCAGCGGCAACTCAGAAGGACTGTGATAACAGTGAGTATTGCTTTTATGGTTTTAGGTGTTTGATAGGGGATTTTTATTTTTTCTTTATTTGTCTTATTTGTAGGACAAAGTAGGTAGGCAGGTAAGTAGGTATAGTTAGGTAATAATTACAGGTCATAGTAAAAGTTTAGTAATTCTCGAATCAGGTTTCTCTGTCTACGCTTGAATCGAATTGAATTTCTCTATATTTTTGACACTAAATTTATACTGTCATTTATAAAAACGATGTGGAAAGTAGAGACCTTTTCATCTCATAGTTCTTTTCCCTTTCTGTTTGCAGCACATTTAAGTGGATCTTTATTTTTATGAGGTTAAGGTAGCTTTTGTAACGAATTATTTCATATTACCTACTGATAACGTTTAATATATTTTTTTTACCATAACGTGCGAATAGAGGAGCACAAAATTTTATTTAATTTTTCTGTATTTTGTTACCATGTTTTTTAGTAAATAAATTGTTTTTGATTTCTGTTTCATAAGAATAAATACCCACCTATCCACCGTCCGTTTTTGTCTAGCTAGACTGTAAGATCCCACTATAGGGAAAAGGTCTCTTCTCTTCTTCCTTCTAGTGATTCCAAAACATGGCCGTGCTGGCAAGTCTCAAACCTGGTGATCCAGATCATCGCGCAATGTATCTTACCTAACTGTGCTTAATTTAACAAATTTGTTTTAGAGAAAGACAATCAATTATTGGTTGCGGCGCAACGAGGAGACGGAGGTGGCCTGTCGAGGCACAATCGGCAGCTCTACCAGCGGGCTACTACCGCGGCACAGGATGCCGCTATTATTGCGGCCCATACTATTGAGCCATTCCTAAACACCCAATCAACAGCCTTAGCTTATTATGTAAGTTAATTATTCCTTACCTATATTTTACTAACGCTGGGGCCACCCCTATCGCGCTGGCGCGCTAATTCGACACGTCTGGCCGAACACTTCGTCTTAGCGCGATGCATCATCGCGTTAACGCGCTACTGTGTCGCGTAGTAAAGCGACAATGGAACACGAAGTTTTTTAGCGCGACAATTTTAGCGCGCTAATGTCACAGATTAAAGAAGAGCTAATGTGGCCCCAGCATAATAAAACAGTTTCTTTAGATATATTATTATTATCAGCAAAAAAGTAAATTGCATGCTAAAACAAACTGAATTGCATAAGGGAATAATAAAATTTCGTTCGCATTTTGTTTGTAGGTAAGTATTTTCTTATGTCCGACTCTTCGATCCTGTCTAGGATCACAGACAGATATTCGCGTAAATAATATTATTAATATTATTGTATAGGTTGAAGAGTTTGTTGAGAAGAGAACTTTTTAAACGCGGGAGGTGAATTCAAATATTAGGTAGGTTTGGGGGCCATTAGGGAGCTCGATGGCGCAGCGGCTAGCGCGTTCGGCTTGCGATCTTGCCCGCTAAGCAACTTTCGCAATGCCGGGTCGCTGGATGGGTGACCAAATTAATAACATCTCGAGATCCTCCGTGCTTCGGAAGGCACGTTAAGCCGTTGGTCTCGGTTGTTGGTTGTTGTCATAAGATGACAGTCGTTAAAACCCAGCCAGCGTGGTGGGTTAGGGTCCGTTATCCCCTGTGCTGTTGTCCACGTGGGAGGCCTGTGCCCAGCATTAGGGCGCACAGGCGCTAAAGGCGCGCGCACGGGGAGAAGGAAGAGCGTGGTAAAAAAAAACGTTTTTCACCTATTAGATAAACATATTATCTTATGTCAGTGTCTTCGCGCTGCGCTTTTTCAGGTTAATATCCTATTTTACTCTCAAATTAGTTTAGCAAAAGCTAAAACTGATGCGTTTGGCGTTGAGGTCATTTCATTACTCATCATGCGAATAATTAAAAAATGCTAATCTGTGAAACAGAGCGGAGAGTAGTATTTTTTTTGGATATATTTATATTTATTAATCTATTTTAAATAAAAATTAATAAGTAACTACCTACCTGTATACCAACTTAATGAATTCGATGGTTAAAATGCCTATTAGGTATTGTATTATGTAACTAAAATATTTTAAGAAATTACAAACTAGGTGTTTTGTCTCAGGTATCAACCTCAACGATACGTCGAAGGCTGTAAGGATGGCGGGCTGAGGAGAGTTCCAGCCAAAAAATTGATATGTCCCACAGTCTGCAGATATTTTTTTTTGAAATGTTGATTTGCATCTATTTATGCATTTGTCAAGTAGTAAGAAGCTTCAATAAAAATATTTGTGATTTGACAAATATTCCTATTGAAGCTTCTTACTACCTAAGTACTTGATGTAAACACATAATATTTAAGATTTTTAA
The DNA here is from genome assembly GCA_963921215.1 of Scoparia ambigualis. Taxonomy (NCBI): domain Eukaryota; kingdom Metazoa; phylum Arthropoda; class Insecta; order Lepidoptera; family Crambidae; genus Scoparia; species Scoparia ambigualis. The sequence continues at coordinate 25,877,160 of OY992517.1, read as the reverse complement.
ATGTTGAGAAAGGTAATTTCTACGAAAGCTTTAGTATAAACGTACTTATACTTTATTAAATTATTGTTGTTAAATAGTTTGTAATATTTATTAAAACTCTTCAGATTTTTATTTTTATCTGATGATGAGAAACATTAGTTAAAAAATAAAGATAAAAATATATTAATTAAGTGCTGAATTTGAAATTGTATTCTTATAAAAATATTACAGTTGTCTAATTTTTACACACACCGATTTTTGCTTTAACTTTGTATCACTCGTGTATAGTGATGGTTCGCGAGAAAATTCTTCAAGTGAGAATATTCTCCAATCGGTAATATTCTAGAATTTTCCTTTTAATTGAGAATATTCTCAGATCAAGGAGAATTTAAAAGAATTTAAAATTGGATGAAGATTTTCTTATTTTTAGGGAAAAATATTTATTCTCTTAGAGGTTTTAAACTACGATGGCGGTATTGTATAAAATAAGTAGGTATCTCAAATTATTTAACCATCGTTTTTGCCGATAACCTTGCGAGTAAAAATTATTTTAAGTTTCTACCGCATAATTTTTTATGTACCGCCTCTGTGATCTAGTGGCTAGATGTGGCTAAGCCACCGGTTTCAGACCCAGAGGTCTCGGGTTCGATTCTCAGCGGGTGATAAATCTTTGTTTGCTCGGTTTGGTTGGTGGTAGGGCTGTTAAGTCCGCCTGGCTAGCTACCACCATTTTAACTAAGTCTGTCGCCATAACAACGATGTTTATAGCATTGTTGTGTTCCGACAGTTTAAGATAAGATAGCCAGTTCCTCAGTGGTTGAGGATTCCGGGTGAAGCGCGCTTCCACCTTCGGCCTTATCATCACTTACCATCAGGTGAAGGCCAAGCGCTTACGGCACGTCCGCCCCCCCCCCCCCCCGTATTTCAGATTACATATTATTAAAACTTCTTGTCGTGATTATTTTTTTTCATGTTGGTTTTGAAGAATTTCAATTATTTAGAGTTGTTAAATCTTGAGATCTATATTAAAGCTAATTGTTTCAAAATGCTGATGTGTCTATTTTATCGCCAAAATGAATTATTAAACTTTGCAGGAAATTTGAAAAAAAACTTATGAGAATTTTCTTCGAATGATTCTTGAGAATATTCTCGCTTAGAAGAATTTAACCTCAGGAAAGACAATAATTTAAATTTTCTATATGAAATATTTATAAATAAAGCAGAAATACAATCGCAGTTCTAATAATTTATTCAGATTATTGAGATAGTCATCAAAATAAATTCTCTTAAATTCTCTTCCAAAAGAATATTCTCGAGAACTTAACAGCAAAGTTCTCACTGAAAGAATATTCTCGGGAATTTCCCTTCACTACTCGTGTATGCTAGTAAACTTATTAATATTGCGTATGGCAAAATTGATCCTCTGTGGATCATTTGTCTTCTTTTAAGCCGCGACCACGCTTGTGCTTGCGCGCCGCGATTTGTTCGACGGATCGGCTACGCTACAATACAAGCGCTTGCAAACCAAGCCAAACGCTCTATCCACACGTATGAATTTGTGACGGCTTGTTGCTTGTTGGGGTTTGCCAAGCGTGTGGAGCCGGCATTATAGACTCCTCAGCCAAGCCTAGTAATATTATTCTGTGGCCAAGCTTCTGCGGAATCCGTCATAGTGTGGAGCTCGTATATACCACCTGGGAAACGATGTAGGAGGCAGTGATTGATTAGATGTGATAAGTAGAGTAAAGTATTTCGTTTAAGTGTTAATAGTTTGTTTAGATTATTTTAAGTTAGTTGTTAAAACATTTTTATCGTAAGTAAATAAAAACTTTTCGTACCTACCTAGAAAACTGTTTCTTTTTCCACTCAATATGATAATTATAACTCAATTTCTTTTTGGTAATATTTTGTTCCTTGAAGGAACAGGCTAAAGTCAGAATCGGCAAAAAAAGCCAGTCTGAATTTACCTAATTACTCGCGAGGATGAGATTTCCTTGAAATACCTACTCAAATGTGCCGCTTTCTACTGAAATCAGTAGAATTCCATTTATCTAGCAACAAGGTTGTGATTGCAACTTTTTATTAAAAAAACAACCAGTCTCAGAAAAGCCCAAATGGCATTCGAATTCATGACCTTTGGATTGCCGGTACACTGCTCTAACCGCTAATCTAGCGAGACCCCAGAAAACTTGTTGAACTTTTTCTAGTACTTTGATATTTACGCTGCAAGCCAGCGGTATTACGTCACTGTGAAGTTTACCCTCACAGTCGAAAGAAATCTTTTTCTAGTAGTGAAATTTTAAACACTGAAAAAAGACGACAACCTCAGGCGGGAATCGAACCACGCACCTTCCGTATTCCGGGCGGCTGCCTTAACCACTTGGCTACCGAGGTCTGGCTTTCAACCGTCGAAATTTGTCAGTGTTTGATGCTTATGTTTTTTAGTCAACATTGCTTCATCAAATCTTAGAAGTTTTCACCTCTGAGATCCGAAAGAAATATTTTTACAAATATTTAAACATTCGTTTAAGATGAAGCTGCGTTTATAGATTAATGTTTTATATTTTAGCGTTTTATTAACGCTTAAATATACTTAATTGAAATTTAAATTTTCAGTGTTTAAAATTTCACGTAAGTATATTTAAGAGTTAATAAAACGCTAAAATATAAAACATTGATCTTTTTCTAGTAGTTTGATATTTACGCTGCAAGCCAGCGGTATTACGTCAAGCTGTGAAGTTTACCCTCACAGTCGAAGGAAATACTACACAATGCAAGTATTTAACAATCTATAAAGACGTAAACAATTGCTTATAAATATCATTATTATTGAATTACTAGAAAAAATAACCAGTCTCAGGAAAGCTCGAATGGGATTCGAACCCCTGACCTTTGGATTGCCGGTCCACTGCTCTAGCCGCTAAGCTACCGAGACCCCAGAATGACTTGTTGATTTGTTTTATCCTATATAGCATTGTGAACGCAAAAATTTCAATAATAAAAATAACCTATTGGTTGTTTGTTCAAGTGGTGCTAACCCAGCGGCAAAGAAGAAAATTATGTCGACGATTTTTTTGTATTTAGAAAACCCGTTTAGAGGCCTAATACCTACTTACATCTAGACTGTGATTTTTGCGTAAAATGTCCATTTTCGCATTTGATTGTAATTTTGCAGTTGTATTTATCGTTATTATCGAAATTGGACAATAAAATCATGCTTAATATTATTATTACAAATGTCGCGGCGAGCTGTGTTCAGACGGCCGGCGCATCGCATTTTGAGGTATTTTTGCAGTTGTATTTATCGTTTTTATCAAGTTTTTATCGAAATAGGATAATAAATTCATTATAAAATCTTTATTCATCATGAGTAGTGATATTATTGGGAAGTCTGGCTCAAAAATCAACACAACCACGCTCACTTCGTTCGCTGCTTCACTCCGTTCCGCGGTTGTGTTGATTTTTAAGCCAGACATCCCAATAATATTTCCACAAGCCCACTTTAGAACGATCAATCGATCGCTGCCTGATGCAAATATTTAATAAAAGACGCTGATGTTTGAAATATTATTAGGATGTCTGGCTTAAAAATCAACACAACCGCGGAACGAAGTGAAGCAGCGAAATAAAATTAATGTTCCGTTCAACCGATGGCTATCATAAATAAAGCACGCAAATCTTCTGTCAAATAAAACTAAACTTACATGCCGTATGGTAGCCGCAACAAAACAGCACTTTCAACTCTCTATAGCACTGTTATTTATATTAATCCTTGAAATATTTAGTTTCTGTCCCAAAAAAGGGTTGTAGAGGTTTAGCACTACTACAAACTGTACATTAAGACTTAAAAAATGACATAACACAACACAAGCAATGCGCTTGACATCGACTACTACAATGATCAATTAACTCGATTCTGCTATGATCGCAATACGTAGCAGTAAAGCGGAGTTCACAATATGTAATTTATTTAGATAATATCAACCTATTTTTAAGCATATGGTAGGCATATTACGTTCGGTAAAAATAAAAATAAAGGATAACCTGTACTTATGCAGTCCCACTGCTGAGCAAAAGCCTCAATTATTGGAAATAAGTTGTCGCTATAATTTAGGAATATGCGAATAAGCATTCACCATGATTACCAAATGCCGCTTGGTGATCACAAACCCATCGAAAAATTATGATAAGTAAATATATTTTTTGTTCGATCGGGAGAATTGAGCTCGCGACCTGATTTTGTGTAGAATTAAAATGATCAATATCATATTAATAATGTTTGCCTATTTATTTCTCCACTACAACAAATCTGACTGCAATATATTTTTGTTTTGATTGAGAATATTCAAACTTTGCTCATAGTTTTAGAATAAATTACTGTAAGTAGTAGAATAAATAATAATAAACGATTGTATTTTAACGTTGTGCACTTGCCTTAATGTTGTATGTTACAGTCACTTGACTGAATATAGGTTTTAATGAAGTTATATAAAACTAATTTATATAAAACTAACATTTAATGTGGAAATTTAATGTATTTAGTTAATAAGACACATGTTGCTTAATGAGGATATAAAACATCATAAAAAACATATATTATTACTATCCTTACCTTAATTTATTATCAAAGTATGTTACACGATTTATTTATTTATAGGGTTAAATAAATCTAATGAATAAAGTGGTTTTTAATGCAGACATTATTGAAATTTTATTTTATCACTTTTACTGTAACATGCAATGCAAACAATGCAAAAAGCCTCGCAGTGCGGGCGGTCTCATCCGCTCAGCTTGCCACCAGGAGCGCGATGTCAAGTAAGCACTTTTTGTGGGAACATGATTTTGCATTGCATAGGTGTCTTATTCATTGCGTTTGTATTTCAATCATTGCATTATTTCTAAACGTAAGGTAAGAATCGTAGAAACATCAACTGGTTCCGTGCACACCAAAAAACAATTTATGAGGATTTCAATATCTTTGCATCAGCCATTACTGCAACACGAATTTTTAGTTTTATCTAGATGAACCATAATAGTAAAAAAACTGTCAGCCACTGACTATGAGTTTGACAACAATTTAACATCTGCTTCTTAGCTTTATCATCAGCCTATAAACGTCCCACTGATGGGCACAGGCCTCTCACGTGGACAATAGCACGTGGGATATTGGGCCATAACCCCCCACGCTGGTCCAATGCGGATTGGGGGGTTTTAACGACTGCCATCTTACGACAACAACCGGGACCAAAATATTCACCTACCCAACCCTAAAGACAATATGATGACTTGGTAATGTGATTAGGTAAAATACAAGCATGTTTTATTTAAATTTGCTGATTTAGAATTTACTTACATGTGAGTGAAATAATATGCGTTTGTGTTGTGTAGAAGAGCATAAGAAAAAACGTATATAATGGAGGTTTGATTGCTAGGTAATTATCAGTATTTCACTGTCGCTACTCCGCTCTACAAAGTGATCTGTCTTCGTGAAGTGAAGTGTCTTCGGAATTCAACAATTCACAACAAGTGTTTGTGTGTCGTTACTCCGCTCCCTGGCCTGCAGCTGCTCGACAAATTCGTCATCAGTCGCCTTCAGTCTTCAACAATTCGCATCAAGTGTGTTGATATAATGTTCGTAAGTTTTTTTTTATTATATTTTTTTTACGATTTCAATCTGGCGGCCGGGTGGTCAAGTGGGCAGCGGTCCTGACTACGCAACCCACGGTCCCCGGTTCGAATCCCGGAAGAGGCAAATGATTGTGTGGTGAGCACGAGCATTTGTGACCGAGTCATGGATGTTTATTAGTATTTATGTATGTTTATCCGATATTCAGTCACCATAGTTCGGGCTATACTTAGTTTTGGGCTGAATGGTTAGTGTGACAACTATGAAATTTATTTAATTAATGTTTGTGTTTACTACCTATGTATTTACTACTAGAAAAAACGTATTGTATTGTTTTCTTGTTTGTTTTTATATCCGTTGGATATAATTTAGTGTTCAATTTATGATTTGTAAATTATATGGTGTTACTCTTAAACTTGTATGTCACTCATAAATATTTATGCAATTGCATAATATAAACCTAATTTACTAATTAGTGTTTTATTATTTTAGGTCTGAATCCCAGTACATCTCCCGTAAGCGCAACGCTGCCGCTTTCGAGTCGGACGAAGAGTCCAACGTTGACGATTTGGACTTGGATGTCAACCGGTAAATATCTAATTATCTACACGATAAAACAATAAAGTGTGAACGTGCTAGCAGTATTTTATCTTTATTTAACACTTTATTTCAATTATTTCATATCTACAAAAAAAACAAGCCCAATGAACAACTTATTTTAATAACATTGTCTCATTGTCTTAAGGTACAATAAAGTTTGTGCGCAACTAAGGTGCAGCCGCAAGGCCCACAATCACTTGAATCACGCGCACTAAGGCGTTTGCAGCCCATGGGCTGCACATTAGTGCACACAAACTTGCTTTGCGGTGTCTTCTCTAGTTTATTGTACCTCAATGGTTATGATATTACTTTATTTGCGGTTTATACCGAGGTCAAGATTGTAGTGATAACTTTCTATCAATGATAGAGTCCTTTGTCCCGCAGTAGGTCAGTACTTATATAGACTGTTTACTTTACTATATTTTGTTTTATTTTTTGTTACAGTCCTGCTGCAGACGAAATTGCACAACAGTCACAAACATCACAGTCATTGATTGCTGACCTCTTTGGCGACGAAGAGGAGCCGGCAAGAGCACCTAAACCGTCGCAGCTGTGGTCGTCGCTGACAAAGCGCGTAGCAGGCGGCGTCCTGCGCCAGGCAGCTCTGCTGGAGGGGGACCTATTTTTTGAAGTACGCGCATACCAAGTGGCCGACATTGTCGATGTCAACTCACGTGATCGTTGGGAGATGGCGATCGCGCATCTACGGCTGCAAGTCCACCCAAATTCAGCAGAGTGGAGCTTAATAAAAAAAATATTTACTGAAGGTAAAAATAAATTTGATAAGGAATTTTGAAATAAATTATACTTAATGTATATTTTATACACTTCCTCTATTTAATTTTCAATTGTTTTAAATACATATTACTTAATCATATAATAGTATATAATTTTGTTCAATTGTAATAAGTAGGTATCTAATTGTAAAGGCAAGCGCGCATCTACGGCTGCAAGTCCACCCAAATTCAGCAGAGTGGAGCTTAATTAAAAAATTATTTACAGAAGGTAAAAAGAAATTTGATAAGGAGGCAGTGTTTTATGGGGACAAAACGAAATAAATAATACTTAATGTATATTTCTTACACTTCCTCTATTCGAATTTCATTTAATTTTCAATTGGTTTAAAGACATATTACTTAATCATATAATAGTATATAATTTTGTTCAATTATAATAAGGATATACAATTGTAATTGGTGGGAGTGGAGTTTGATTAAACAATTATTCACAGAAGGTAAAAATAAATTTGATAAGGGGACAGTGTTTTATGGAAACAAAAATAAATAAATAATATTTCTTACACTTCCTCTGTTCAATTGTCATTATTTTGTCGAAGTAAAGACATTATTATAATATAATCCATTAGTATATAATTTTGTTTAATTGTAATATGTAGGTGTATAATTGTAAGTAAGTAAGTAATTAAAAATAATCTAAGTATAAAAATATTATTGTTTATACCATATCTTAAATACGTTGAAGTTAGGAAAGAATGATATAATTCTAATAAAGTAGTTATTGTTTTAAAAAGTCCTAATTTTTTATTAAAAAACATGATTAAAATTAATGATGTTTTTTGCTCAGATTGTCAGATACTAATACAACGAAAAGCTTTACCAGGACATTTACGTAGCATCATTCATAAAAATAACTCCGCAATCTTAGTTGAAACCGGAATTGAGAAAATTAGCTCCGCGTTCCACAGTCGGATTGCTTCGTATCGCGTACGGGACCAAGTGTCTCACGGCACGCCGACGCCGGCGTCGGCGGCGGCGTCGACGAACATATCGCCCGCGCGCTATTTGCACGCCTGCGCTGACAGGCTGCTACGCCTGCTCGATACAGCGCTCGCGACCTATACCAATATAAGGGTAAACATAGAGATATTTATCCAAGTTACTTTGCCTAAAGACGATACTATAGAAATTAAATCATTCGCCACTCAAAATATATCTTTACATCAAAGTAATGATTTCAAAGAATTTTTACAAAAAATTACAGATGTCCTTAGTAAAAAAGTGGATGAATTTCAAGAGAAAGATAGCGGTTGGTCTTTGTTAAATATTTTGTATGTTGAAGTGAACATTAATAAGTATTCCCCACTAAGGGGTTCATCTTTTATGGAATTACCTAAATCAATAAAAGCCAAAAAGGCCTGCATAAATGTAAGAAATAATGATGATTATTGTTTTGCGTGGACAATAATGGCTGCGTTATACCCTGCTAAAAAAAATGCTTGCCGTGTGAAATCATACCCTCACTTTAGTACAGTGTTAGATTTGAGTAATATTACGTTTCCAGTATCCTTAATTGACATTAAGACATTCGAAAATAATAATAATAACATTAGTATCAATATTTATGGATTGAACATAAATAAAATTACAGGTCCGTTGTACAAAACAAGTTCACGTAAAACACACCATATTAACATGTTGCTATTACAAAATGAGTCCATGTCCCACTATTGCCTTATAAAAAATTTGCCAAAGTTACTGAGAAACCAAATTACGAAGCATCATGGTAAAATTTACTTTTGCGATGATTGTTTAATGTTTTTTAAAACTGCCAGTGTATACGAACAACATGTCTGCGGTGGTGTTTCGACTGTTTTACCTGAGAGTGGCACTATTCTTCAATTCCAAAATTACCAACGTATGCAAAATGTACCTTTTGTAATATATGCTGACTTTGAGTCATTTTTACTGCCGTGAGATGAAAACCTAAAAACTGGAAATTGTACTTTGAATATTCAAAAACATATACCGGCCGCTTTTGCTTATTATATTGTTTGTAATTATGATAGCTCGTTAAATCGTTTAGTATCTTACCGTGGTAAAGATTGCGCTGAAAAATTTGTATTTCTTTTGCAAAAGGACGTAAAAGCTCTCTATAACATACTTTGTGATAAGTCAGAAAACCCTGAACCAATTATACTAAATGATGATGATAAAATAAGTTTTAATAGTGCCGAATACTGTTATTTGTGTTCTAAATTATTAATATCGGACAAAGTGAAAGATCATTGTCATTTTACAGGAAAGTACAGAGGCGCAGCGCATTCCTATTGCAACCTCAAATTTCAGTTGCCTAAATTTGTTCCCGTGTTTTTCCACAACTTGGCAGGTTACGATTGCCATATGTTTATTCGTGAACTAAGTCTAATACCAGGTGCAATCAAAGTTATACCGAAAAATAAAGAAAACTATATTTCATTTACTAAATTTATACATATTTCAGATGACAAATTTGCATCAGTGCGATTTGTCGATTCATTTAAGTTCTTGGGTGCAAGTTTAGAACAGTTAGCAAAAAATTTAGAGGAAAAAGATTTAACAAATCTTTATAGAAACTGTAAACATCGAAAGCAATTTAATTTGTTACGTAGAAAAGGTGTCTACCCCTACGATTATATGACTAGCTGGGACACGTATGAAGAAACTAGTCTACCACCAAAAGAAAGCTTCTTCAGTAATCTTACAAATGAGTTTATATCCGAGTGTGACTATGACCATGCTAAAGAAGTTTGGAATTATTTTAACATAAAAAACCTTGGGGAATACACGGATTTATATGTTAAGAGCGACGTCTTATTACTTGCAGATATTTTTGAGACTTTTCGTAAAACATGTAAAGAAAATTATTCTTTAGATCCCTCATTTTATCTTACTGCTCCGAGCCTTAGCTTTGATGCAATGCTTTTGAAAACAAAAGTTCAACTAGAACTTATATCGGATTTAGAAATCATACGCATGATACAAAAAGGCATTCGCGGGGGTATTTGTTTATGCTCGAAAAGATATGCTAGGTCTATATATCTATATGCTAGGTTTATTGTATAAGTATACAATAAATTTTGACTCTACTCAACCAAGTAATTATTTAATATATATTGATTGTAACAATTTATATGGATTCGCAATGTGTGGATATTTACCTCACTCTAAATTTACTTTACTTAATAAAGAAGAAATAAGTCAACTACAAATAATGAATGTTCCAGACGACAGCAATTACGGATACGTTTTAGAAGTAGATTTGGAATATCCAGTAGAACTACATGATTTACACAATGATCTTCCATTATGTGCAGAACATTTTGCCCCTCCCGGTTCAAAATGCAAAAAACTTGTACCGAATTTATATGACAAGTTTTATTATGTTATACATTACATTCATTTAAAAACATGTTTAAAACATGGCATGCGTCTAAAAAATATTCACAGAGTTATAAAATTCAAACAAAGTCCTTATTTAAAAAATATATTGACTTAAACACGGAGTTACGACAAAAGACGAACTCGTTGTTTGAACAAGATTTTTTCAAACTGCTAAACAATAGCATCTTTGGGAAAACATTGGAAGACACAGAGCTCCGAGTTGACGTGAAGCTGGTAACTCGGTGGAATGATACTAGAAACAAAACAAAAAAATATTACTCTGCTGAACAACTCATTGCGCGTCCTAATTTCCAAAGTGCTAGCATTTTTGGAGAAAATTTGGTAGCAATTCAACTAAAAAGAGAAAAGGTTATTTTAGATAAATAATTTACATAGGCTTTTCGGTCTTAGAACTGTCTAAAAGCCATATGTATGATTTCCATTACTCCGTAATGAAAAAATTTTACAAACGTAATATATCTCTTTGCTATACGGACACGGACAGTTTATTATATTCTATTAGTACACAAGATTTTTATTCTGACTTAAAGTCTAACTTCTTACAATATTTTCATACTAGTAATTATCCATAAACAAACTGTTACAATATTGCTCTAAATAATAAAAAAGTTCCTGGGCTCTTTAAAGATGAGCTAGGTGGAAAAATATTGTTAGAATTTGTTGGACTAAGATTAAAATTGTATAGCATAAAAACAAATGAATTTGAATATAAAAAAAACAAAAGGCGTTAAGAAACCGGTCACCAAAAAATTGCAATTTGTTGATTACGTAAACACTTTGTCATCTGGTTCGGATTTAAGAAAAAAAAACCTTTATTTTAAATCTATTAAACATGAAGTTTTTACACAGGAACAAAACAAAATTGCTTTATCCAGAAAAGATGATAAGCGTTTTATCCTAAAAGGTAATGTAACGACTTTATCATGGGGACATCATTCAATAACTCCTTAATTGATAAATGTATGCCTAGTGTTAGTTTGTTACCTCCATGTTATAGATTAATGGAAATTTATATCGATTTGTCCCTCGTAATCCGGACGAGTGCTCTGACCGCTAAGCCACCGAGATCGCAATACTAATTTAAACATAACAAACACAAAACATAACTAATTAAAACGATAATTTTATTTGCAAAAACTACAACACGTCTATCGTTCGGTTATCTACCATCCTACCAACCAGGACAGCTCTTGTTATGCTGGATTTACACGGAGCCAATACTTGAGACAATTAACTAAGCCATTCCAATATTGGCATCGTGTAAAGTCCACTACATTGTATTGTCCTCAAGCCGTTTTTGCTTAGCATTAGCATTGGCTTATTGGACTGGCATATTGGATTGTCTCAAGTATTGGCTCCGTGTAAATCCAGCATTACTATTAGTCGGTTCGTAGGTAACATCAACAATTCATAATTATTTATTTTCTTTTCTTATTCCCTATACGCCTACACAGAAATAGTTAGCAAATTCATTTAGGAGCAGGACGCAGCCGCAGCGCAGGTAAGAAAGGCGCTTATTATTTGCTCAGATAATAATAACGAAAAGATTAAATGCAGTTATGCAGAGCTTCATAAGCATTTAGTATAAAATACTTCCACCCTACCCAATTTACTCCAAATCAATCCAGTTTTAAAGCTACATTTAAAATAAACGTAACTTTTCATTTTCATACAAATAACAGTATCCCAAGCGCCTGCCCAAAATAATAAGGCAGTTTCGTCTTATAGCAACATCAGACAGCGCATTGAGCTTTCTCAATGGTAGCACAGGACTTCCCGGGCGCGCGCCGCCGCGCCGCGAGTGGCCAGAAAAGGACACTTTTTTGTGCGAATCGCATGCGCTGATTGGTCAGAGGCCCGGAGGTATTAAAAGGATCACGGTTTTTCCTTAGTTCGGTTTCGTACGTTATCGAATGCGTAATTAATTACACCTAAAAGTAAATTTTCTCGTTTTCTCGTTTCGTTTGGTTTAGTTGTCTAACCAACTGTTTAGTGCTGTTAAGTGAGTGTTTCTGGAGTGCTTGTTGTGCTGTATTTTTATTAGTGTCGAAGATTTAAGATGCCGTTTCATGCATACAGTACACGCGAGTACGTCAACATGGTGTACTGTTACGGTATGGCTCATGGAAATGCCTCCGAGGCCTTGAGGCTGTATGGGATTGAACACCCTAATAGCCCTCAGCCTCGTGATCCTCGAGTGTTCACTCGTGCGGTGCAGCGATTATTGGACAACCAGCCTATCGCTCCCATTTTAGGGAGGGGGGGGGGGGGGCGCAAATAAGTACTGCAGCCGAAGAAGCCGTTTTGGCGGTGATGCGCCAGAATCCTCGTTTGGGTACGCGGACAGCAGCAAAAGTATTACGGAGTCAGCGAGGACATCGCGCTCGCCATATGGTATCCCACTCTGCGGTCCATAAAATTTTAAAAAGAAATAGGCAACGACCTTATAAGATACACAAGGTGAAAGCCCTTGTTCCAGGCGATACACAGCGCCGTATGGATTACTGTAGATGGCTCCTGCGGCAAAACAGAAATTTTGTAAAAAATGTTATTTACACCGATGAGAGTACCTTCACAAATAATGGGATGTGGAACAGAAGGAACTCACATTATTGGGCATCAAGCAATCCTTACCAAACCCAAGAAACGGGGTTCCAGACGCGGTGGAAGCATAATGTTTGGGCAGGTATACTTGGTAATCAGATTCTCGGACCCGTTTTCTTGCCGCACAGGATGGATGGAGCTCCCTATCTCGCCCACATTAATGGGTTATTACAAAATTTTATGGACGACATGCCGTTGTCTCAACTGCGAGACACGTGGTACCAGCACGATGGCGCTCCCCCCCACATTGTGAGACCAGTACGCTAGCGGCTGACGCAATTGTTTGGTGATCAGTGGATCGGTCGGTTTGGATCTCACGCATGGGCCCGCACGTTCACCAGACTTGACCCCCCTGGACTTCTTTTTGTGGGGGTTCGTCAAGGACAGAGTGTTCGACCGTCCCTGCCAATCCGCAAACGAAAGATATGACGATTTATGTGACAACGAAGTGGCTGAAAGGCAAATTCCTGATGTTCCTACTCCTCCAGCTACACCTGAACTAAATGCAGATGTCAAGAAAAGAAAACAGCAGCGGAAAAAAGCAATTACAAAGGTGCTATCCTCATACGTGGTTTCAAAAACACTTAAAAGGGTGCACCGTCTGATCAAGATTCAAATATACGACCTTGATGGTACTGAAACAATACCGGATGAAAAAAACATTGTTGTTAGTGCACAGTATTCAGTTTGTGATTTTGTGGATGAAATAGTGGACATGACCGAAAACCTAGTGAATAAAATTTGTAAGAAAATATGTAATGAATCTATTTAATCAATTTATTTTATTCAATTTTGTGTGTGAGTGTGTAACCGTAATGAATTACTTTTCTGTAATACTATGATTAAAAATTTGTAAATAAAATAATAAAACTATACTTACTTATAAAAATTAAACTGAACAGTTGTTGTTCAGTATTAGAATTAGGTGGTAAATTGTGCTATATTTTGTAATTATTCTTTATTACTATTATTTGATTCTGTTTATTCGTATTTGTTTATTATAATAAAATAATATTTTTTAAGAAAATATATTGTAATTAATGTTTGCGCCACAGCGCAACGAATAACAGCCGTCTCTGCGCCGGCCAATTAGAGTGCATATTGGACTGCACTACCCCGTCGCACGGACCTTTTGACAAGTATACCGGACGAACCTTTTGGACCGCGGGCATCACGCGGTCGCCCAAGCAGTGTGCTCCGAGCGTTCAAGGCGAACCCACGCGTCGCGCGCCCAAGAACTCACCCCGGGACCACGTCAGATATGTGTTCAGTGTGTGTGCAGTGAGAGCGCTACGTTTACCAGCTCAACTACCCCTAACACTAAAGTGCCTTCAGTGAATTGTGTGTGCGTTGCCGCCCTCAAGCCCGCCGCCCGCGCCTAGAGCGCCAGCCACCTTCAGCTCCAACCAGATCCAGTGCCTACAGCCCGGAACCAAGTAAGCCCTTCTATCCTATTTTTCCCTTTCCCTGCGCCGCATGTTGGTGCCTTAAGCGCCAACATTTTTGGTCCTTCGAGCCGGATACATACCATACAGTCCACTTAATATCACCCTACCCTACACATTTCATTTTTTTTGCCTCGACTCGTGCCGCCACCCATACACGCCTACACAACTGCACATAACACCCACACAATGCACACGGCGGCCGGGCCCAGCCCAAACACCCCCTACTGCCCCTACTGCAGGGCTAGGGGGCATAAATTGATAGCGTGCGCCCGCTACAATGCCCAAAGGCGCGCGAGCGGTGCCAGAAATGCCTGGGCCCACATTACCCACAGGAGTGTAAGTCGGTGAAGGGTTGTAGAGTGTGTGGCAACGCCGAGCACCACACGTCCCTTCACCGACCGGACGACGCCACGCAGCACTACCAGCCGGAATCGGCGGCGCGGTGGCTCCCGCCCCATCTGCGGGACAACGACCCATCGACAGCCCGCTGCATGCGTCCGCGCACGCACAGCAGCCGCATGGGTCGCAGCAGTAGGTACACGCTACCGTAGGTATTCAGCCCCCCATTATTAATACAGTCCGCTATATGTATATATGGGATAACTATTTCAGCCCATTAATATTTCAGTATTTCATTTCATTTGTCCAGTAACTTTACTAGTTATATCTCGTGCCCTATTAAAAATTAATTAGTTGTTAGTAGTACACAAACACATGTAGTCAGCCCCAGTGGCGTGCCTAGGGCTTCGGATTGGGGCAAGCCACGAAACCTGAAGTTCCTAATCTTGCTACCTAGGTACAATGTTGGTGCCCATTTGTGACACTAGCCACATTTTTTACTTAAATCGTCATAGGCCGTGGCATTCCAAACGTTCTTGTCGTATGTAAAAAAACAGCCTATTACCTTCTATTACATCTTGAAGATGATTTTTGTGAGATGTTTTTGAAAAAAAATTACTGGGGCCGATTTTGGCGTTCTTTATCTCAGAAACGAAAATACATTAACAGTATTTACTTATTGAATAGTGTAAAATAGCTATTGGCATAGTACGTAGCGGCCTCGCTTTTTGTAAATTTTGCTTAAATTTTTATTTAAACCCAAAATTGCAGAGACAGATGTTCATAAATTGCGCGAGGGCACTTTTTTGAGCTCCTGGGTTCAACTACTGTTCTAAACAAATGAAATAAAAAATGAGAATGTTATCTCGTCGTATAATGCGTAGCGCCCACGGAATTTTTAAATATTATTGATTTTATATAGAAAAAAAATGTTATTCAAAAACAAAAAAACTTCGAAAATCGCGTTAAGGCAACTGTGAATTTCTGTTATCTACGATAATATTATTGAGTAAAATTTATACCAGAATAATTGTTACTTCATGAGGAATAAAAATATTATAGTTAATTTATTGTCCTATTTCGATGAAAACTATAAATACAACTAAGTACAAAATTACTACAAAATGCGATGCGCCGGCCGTCCGAACTCAGCTTATTCTCGCAGAGTGGAGATTCGTAATATTAAGCATGCATTTAGATAAAAACAAATGGAATATTACTACAAAATGCGAAAATGGGCCTTTTGCGCGGAAATCACAGTCGATATGTAGGCACTTAATTTATTAATTATTACTTAATTATTTTGAATGGAAGGAACCAACCATCCAAAGAGTTTTTTACATAGACCTATTATAATTAATGCCCTAGATGACTTTTAATAGTTTGCGAAATACATAATCATGTGTGATGTTCAAAGAATTTATTTACCTCTGCCTTTCGTATGCCAATCATCAACACGTTTAAGTACACATTCGTTTGCAACACATCACATGCCCACCCAACACAATATCTAAGTTCGTCACAGAGACCAATAAAGCGACGAACTGAACTCAGAACACATTTTTTATCACAAATTACGAAAACACTTGTTACTTAAAAACAATCGTTCAAACAAAGTGAAGTGTGACAATAACAGTGAAATAAGTCAAAAAATGGCTGGCTGCTGCCTGTGGCTGCTGCACAGCACAATCGCGTATTAACGCTCGCCTCTGATTGGTTCGCCCGAGCTCAAGGTGTCGTCGGTCGCCTCTGATTGGTTCGCCCGCGTTGAAGTTGCACGTGATTCGGTAGAAATAAAGCCTGATTTGGAGAAGGCCTTACTTGCGAACTTCATAACGCAAGCTGGCTTTGACGAAGAGTATGAATTTATCATAGAATCTATACATACTTACGCAGTATTATGTTTATAGAGTAGCAATTTTGTTAAAGTTAGAAGAGAGCGGATATACTTTAAATCCGAAGCCCGGTTGCAAGCCAACTTGTGCGAGAGAGATGTAAAGCATCGCACGATTTATAAGCAGCTTTATGCGATTTGTTTGGTGATTCTTAATAAGAGAAACTTATAAAATTGATAATTTGAATGCTGATGAAAGAAAATTAACAATGGTAAAAAATATTAAGTGATTATAATAATTGCGTTTTACCATAGTGATATTGAGTTTTTGTTAGGGCAAGCCGGGCTTTTCGGCTTGTATGAAGGTACCGCCACTGGTCAGCCTGCACCTATACGGTGCATGACATCAGCTCACGCTATCGCGCCCCCGCCCCCCCTGCGCGTCTGCGCCCCCGCGCCGCCTGCGCCCCCGCGCCGCCTGCGCCCCCGCGCCGCCTGCGCCCCCGCGCCGCCTGCGCCCCCGCGCCGCCTGCGCCCCCGCGCCCCCACGCGCCCCCTGCGCTTCTGCGCCCCCGCGCCCCCACGCCTTTGCGCTCACGCGCCCCCTGCGCTTCTGCGCCCCCGCGCCGCCTGCGCTTCTGCGCCCCCGCGCCCCCACGCCTTTGCGCTCACGCGCCCCCTGCGCTTCTGCGCCCCCGCGCCGCCTGCGCTTCTGCACCCCGCGCCGCCTGCGCTTCTGCGCCCCCGCGCCCCCACGCCTTTGCGCTCACGCGCCCCCTGCGCTTCTGCGCCCCCGCGCTGCCTGCGCTTCTGCGCCCCCGCGCCCCCACGCCTTTGCGCTCACGCGCCCCCGCGCTCACGCGCCCCCGCGCTCACGCGCCCCTGCGTTCACGCGCCCCCGCGCTCACGCGCCCCCGCGCTCACGCGCCCCCGCGCTCACGCGCCCCCGCGCTCACGCGCCCCCGCGCTCACGGACCCCCGCGCTCACGCGCCCCTTGCGCTTCTGCGCCCCCGTGCCCCGTGCGCCCATGCGCCTTCTGCGCTTCGCGCCCCCGCGCCCCCTGTGCTTCGTGCGCACAGGCATTCAGCTCTCATACAATTATACACATGCATTCACACACACACACACACACACGCCAACTCAACACAGCACGAATCGAGGCTGTAGTCTCCCTTTAACTTCCATTCCTTCCCCCCCCCCCCCCCCCCTCCTACCCTCTGGGGCCCGGGAAGATGTTTGCGCCACAGCGCAACGAATAACAGCCGTCTCTGCGCCGGCCAATTAGAGTGCATATTGGACTGCACTACCCCGTCGCACGGACCTTTTGACAAGTATACCGGACGAACCTTTTGGACCGCGGGCATCACGCGGTCGCCCAAGCAGTGTGCTCCGAGCGTTCAAGGCGAACCCACGCGTCGCGCGCCCAAGAACTCACCCCGGGACCACGTCAGATATGTGTTCAGTGTGTGTGCAGTGAGAGCGCTACGTTTACCAGCTCAACTACCCCTAACACTAAAGTGCCTTCAGTGAATTGTGTGTGCGTTGCCGCCCTCAAGCCCGCCGCCCGCGCCTAGAGCACCAGCCACCTTCAGCTCCAACCAGATCCAGTGCCTACAGCCCGGAACCAAGTAAGCCCTTCTATCCTATTTTTCCCTTTCCCTGCGCCGCATGTTGGTGCCTTAAGCGCCAACAATTAATCTATTTAATTAATATTATTTTAATTTACTCAATTTTGTATGTGTAGTGTAACCATAACGAATTACTTTTCTGTAATATTTATTATTTACAATTTGTAAATAAAATGATAAAATTATACTTACATATAAAAATTATACAACAACTGTTCAGTAATTAGTTGGTAAACTGTGCTGTATTTTTGTAATTATTCTTTAATACTAATAATTGATTGTGTTAAGGTATATATGTTTATTATAATAAAATTATTTCTTATTAAGTAATATTGTCGTATCAATTTCTTTCTACTATTTACTTATTTTATTTTATTTCATTCAGTAAATCCACTTTTATTTTTAAGAATAAAAATAAAAGAAATTACATTGCTTAGCTATTTCATTTTTATTACAACAACAAAAAACATTATTTAAATACTTACATTTTTTTCAATACACCATTTATTATTATCTATCAACCATTTCTTAATACATATAACATTTCTTAATGCACAATATTTCATATGGTTAAAACAATTGTATGCAAACATATCTTTACAATAGAGTTTACTTAGTGTTTCTAAATTAGGTAAACCTTTATTACTTATATCTAAAACATTCTCATGTCCACATAATTCTCGGACCCACTTAACTTTTTCTTCACCTTTCACAATGATTTTGCGCTCATTCAAGTATGGTTTGATAAGTCTTTTAAATTCTTTGTAGTCAATATGTCGCTCGCTCCATCGGTATCCTCTGTTTCTCTCTATCCACCAAACGTTTTTCCTTTCTTCAAGAGTCAGAGCAGAAAATGGAAATGGTGGTTTTATTAAGAATATTTGAGTGTGCACTGATGTGCCTATTACTAATTCTTTTAATATCAATTCATTATTTTGATCTTTGAAACCTTGCACATCTACAATAATACTAGTAGTATCGTTATTCATGATAGTTTTTTAACGATGCTGCTAAGTGGTTTATATTCAAATATACTATCGTTCAGTATAAGACAATATGCAGCAGTCTGATCAGGTACTTCTTGATCAGTTTCGATTTCAACTCGTACGTCAATCGATCCCTTTAAAGTTTCGTGTTGGCGAGAACAGTCAATGACGAATAAAGGAGCAAAGTCTTAAAAGTCCTTCAAACTTAACAACGGCTCCGCTCGACGTCCGTAATAATACTGTTGGAACCTTGCATACTGCTCGTATATTAATGAAAACATATTGTTAGCAAAATTTATATTCAACCCTTCATACGGGTAATACGATGTATTTAAAAAGACTCTAACGTCGCGTATATAGCAATGATCGAACTCTGCCATTGACATTTCCGCATTATTTTTACGGTTAGTTTGTAAAGCAATAACATCTCGTATCGCGGTTTCTCAATTTGCGATGAAGTTTTGATAGACCAAGTATGTTTACGTGATTTAGGTAGTAATGGATATTCATACAAGTCCCAATTACGAAATGCCACTGTTATAGCACGATCCTTTTCTAAGTGTTTTAATAAATTAATTCTTTCGCGGTCTGACACTTTAACGTGAGGAACTCTCCAGACAATTTTATTTATAATTATATCTTCCACATCTTCCCCGGAATTTAATTTTAAGGCGTTGAGATTTGTATTACTTCTCAATAATACCAACTCATGTTTACAGTTTATAATAATTTTTCATAATCTTCTGCAAAACCTAATACTTTATTCAGGGGTATAAAAGCTGAAAAGACTCCGTTACTAACAGTGGTCGAACCTGTGGGAGACCAGCCCCAAATGCTTGCGCATTTGGAATCGTTTGCATTCAACGGAAGATAAGATTTTATTGTTGTGGTAACTCCTGCATTTTTAACTTTATCTATTTCTACTCCGTTTAGTTCATATCGAATGTCTTGAAAAATAAATAATGCGGGGTTATTTACAAAATGCACACTTGGTACTCTATCGTTTTCCTTGGTAATGCTGTTATGCTTAAACACATCGACTCTGCCTTCAATATACAAACTGCTGAGTGCTGGCAAAACGTACAGGTCTTGCTGATTAATCGGGATCCGTATTTCATCATTCTTGTTGAAACTTGTCACGTATGGTTTGTACGAATGATATTCAAAACTTTCAATGCTGTTATCGTATGAAGCCGGATGAGATATATTTATAATATTCATTTTAACAAACCGAGAAACTTTAAAAATTCTTTATTGGTTTTAGTTAGCTTCTTTTTAAACTGAGGTTTTGCTCCTCTATGAAATGATCTTTTAGAACTGACTCGAATAATACAAGCAGATGCGTTTTTATTGAAATTTAGCATATTTTTTTTAAGTGTAAACACAGCTGTACTTCTTCACCGCGTAAGTTGATTTGCTTATTTTCAGCGTCTAATAGTCTTATATTAATAGCACTTATTGAACTTTGATTGACAGGAAAGTAAATTAAGTTTTTAGGTATTTCAATAATTCTATATCCAGGTGGTACGTTTGGTACAAATTCATAAATTATATGACTTGCTTTCCCGTTCACAAATGATCCGCTGATTACATCGCATTCGATGCGTACGACAGTTGTTGGTAAAATGCTGACAGGATACCGAGATTCGGTATTTATATTAGCCTTAACGGGTTCCATACCAAAACCCAAAACTTTGCCAAGTGAGTCTTTTTTATCAAAGTTAACATTTTCCGAACAGAAAATACTAGTTTTCATTGTATTATTATTGCAAGTCAATTTCAAAGCAGCATTTTTAATGTTACTTTTAAGAAAATCGCAAATATCTTGAAGTTCATAGGATCCTTCAGGTATTTGGATGACTTCATTTTTGCCATAATAAAATTTATTGTTTCTTTCATCTATATTAGGAATTGAATTAAAAGTAGAAAAATATAAGAGCCCACACTCATATTCTCCGCGTAGTTGTAAAGTAGGGGAATAGTTTGTTGTCAAAGATTCCCCCCTGCCAGTTATCGACACAGTGAAGAACATTTGTGTACTAATATTTTATTTTTTGCGTTCTTAATATATATGTCTTTTCCAATAGTCTCTTAAAAATTTCAAACAAAGGTGACCGCAGTTAATTGTACCAAACGCTTGATACTGAACGTAATTATAGTTTTTCGAAATACGCCTTAAATAATTAATTAATTCTAATGGCGGCTTTAAATTACCAAAACTATCATAATATTCACAGTAACCATTTTCCTTAACGTAGGCTACCCAGTGAGTTCCAGGATTCTGAGAACTATCTAAATTTACAATAGCACACTCTATTTTTCTTGGTTTAAATGGAAGTGAATCTCTCATGAAAACTCCTCGAAAGTACGGAATGTCAGTAGCTCCAAAATATCTAAGTTTGTAAGAGGTCGCCTGGGCAGCCGTTTAATTAGTTTTTTGAAGGATTAAGGTATAAACCAGTTCCTTTTTTATGAGGCTTGATATACAATCCTTTTCCAAGAGCGACAGCTTCCATCATTTTGTTATGTCGTTCAGATTCTTGAAGGTTCTTTTGAGCAACCTTGGAATCATTAACGGCCTTTGCTATACCTGCTGCGCCTCCAGCAAGAGAACCTAGAGCTGACAATCCAGCAAAAATAGGAATAAGTGGTAAAAAGCCTCCACTTTTTGGTAGAGGAATACCTCGCGGTAAGCGTATTCCTTTCTTATTGGTAAATATTTTTTTCGCTGCTGCATATGCGTATTTTATAGCAGTACGATTATCTTTACATTTTAATTTTTTTATTTGTTTATGTATTTTTTTCACGGTGGCCATAAACGGACGACTCACTCCAGCACCAGATATAAGTTTTGCTTTCATTGCATTTTTCACAATCCATGAAGCGAGTTTTTCACCTCTCCCAGCATCTTTTGATTTTAATCTATTCTTTGCCATTTTCAAGAGCTCTAAATCAGCTTTATGTCGAATCTTTATATCCTCGTTATTGTATGCAATATCGTGATGCATACAAGCTTCATCCAATTTATTTACTCCTCGATCACCCTTTAGTAACCGTTGCTCTTATTTAGTTCCAGGTCCGCAATAATTATAACCAGGAAAGTGAAGCTCAAACGGTAATTTGTTGATCAAATTGTTAATAACACCTCTGCCATCCTTCATTGGTATCTGTATAATGACTGCGTGAGCTATAACTAATAATTTATATTACAAAACTAAAGCACGTTTGTCTACCCAGCTGTTCTCATCATCACTGAGGCCTAACCATTTCACAAAAAGTTTATCACCTTTTCTTTTAATTACTTTTTCAATAAGGTAAATATCCGGAAATTTTGTTCTTTGTAATTCATACTCGTAGAATGACCCTAAAATTATCTGTTTATGTTTATCTTCTAAATGGTATGTTGGTGGATTCGTATAATTTACCTTAACTATAACGAATATTTCCGTTGACCAGTTAGGAGTATATCCTTTGTAAAAATCTCTCTTGTATTTACTAATGCGAACATGATCACCAACTTGAAACTTAGGTTTCTGAACAGCCTTGTGACATCGTGTTTTGATAATATTGGACCTGATAACCATATGGTTTGTTTTATTGACATCGACGGGCTTAAATTTTGTTATTCGATGAGGAGTATTGTTATAGTTTTCGACAACTGAGTTTAAATTTTGACCTAACCATTGGTAATGACCGTTTAAGCTGAATAGTTTGAAGAGGTGAGATTTTAACGTACGTATGACTCGTTCTACAATAGAAGCTTTTTTTACAGAGTGGGTAGAATAATGATTAATATCATATTTATCTAGCAATTTTTTAAAAGTATAATTATAAAACTCCTTGCCTAAATCAGTTTGTAGATGTTTAGGTGTTCGCGACGAAGTAGTGAAAATCCCTTGCATTGCATTTGTAACGCATTTTTTTTCTTTTGATTTTAAAGGACTTATCCATACGTACTTTGACAAAGCATCTATTACTACTAAAATATATGTATGATTTTTGTTAAACTGCGAATATTTCTGCATATCTATAAGGTCAGCTTGCCACAAATCATCAATTCCTTTTATTATTGTACATCGACGAGGAAAATTTTTTCTTGCTGCTTTGTGGAGTTCGTTGACTATGTCTTTTTTACTCATTTTTTATTTAATTTAGCTTCAATCAAATAATCCACTTCTGTTTTTGTATAAAATAAACGCTTTCCAAGTTCTTTAAATATAGCTTGACATGAACAAGCCCTTTTTCTATTTCATTTTCTAGTTCTTGGACTCTCTTATCCATATAAGCTTTATTCACTGCTTCATCGTCTTCATTTGGAGTTGTTAGACCTTTTAATTTTGATGAATTTAAATCGTAGTGCCCTTTTTCTGTTTTTACTAATGTATCATTGAGGGTATTATTATATTCTTCTAATCTTAAACGTTTATGAACGTGGTGACCAAACTTGTCTATATTTATTGCAGTCTTGATGCGTTGTTCCCTGTTAGTATACTGCTTAATTTACCTGAGACACGCTTCTTATATTCTATGTTTATGATACCAGCTTCATACAGTTCTTCAATTATGGTTATGATTTCGTTATTTACTCATGTGTTACCCGCGTCCCATGATGCAATTAATAATTTTAACCGTTCGACCAACTCGTTGGGATCGTCCCAATATATGTAATCAGTATTCTTCTTTAGTTCTTTCATAAGTTTAATACCTTTTCCCTGTGAAAGGCTCTCAACGCTTGTAGTTGCATTTCTAGAGAATTTAAATAAAGGCTTAATAACATTCAAATACTTGAATCCCTTGTTGCTGTTCATTGGCTTAGATGAATTATAATTACGTCGGTGTGCATTAGTTTCTAATAGTAAAAATTTATAGTTTTGTAAGTCATCGTCTGTGACTATATCTAAATTTGGTTTCTTTTTATACAATAGTTCTTTTAACCCTTGGGTTTTTTTCAAAGTTTGAGTTCCAATTTTCAGAAATCTTCCATCATCAAAAATACGGGTCTTGCCTAGCATTAATTTACCTCGTTCATTTCTAATTCCGTTAGGAATATCAGTCATTGCTTCAGATGACGTTGACCATGACGATTGATTTTTAACGCTTGGCGACGATTGAAAAGACTTGAACGACTCGTCGCTCACATTATGGTCTTAAGAATGTGATACAACAAGGGTTTGGTTTTTTTGTAACTCCCTATCAGAAGTGTCTTCTTCTACATCACTAATAGTTTTATCATTAGAAGAATACAACGATTCGCTATCACTATTCTTATTTTTTTTAATTATCGGTCTATGTTCTTTTTCTACCTTATGATGCTTGTCATAATTCTTACTTGCTAGCAAATTAAGGGGAATTATAGGTTTAAATATAGTTTCTAAGGCCATATTATTAGAATTTTTCATGTCTTTGATTAATTTAACTTTTCTTTTAACAGCTGCTGCGGACTTAACAATTTGCGTCTTAAGGTTTTTTTCCATTTTAGGTAGGATTCTGCTCAGCTCCAAATCATAAATAAGACTGAATCATCATTAGGTAAACTTTCTTTAAGTATTTTGTTCAACCACAATAAATGTGTCAAACTCTAATCGATAACAACCGTTATTTCTCTCACAGTCCTTATTAATCACAAGATAGCTAAAAGAATTCTTTCAAACAGCTGAGCACATCTCACGGAATTGAGACCATGACATATCAGACCCAAAATGTTCATCATAAACATGTTTCAAATTAATATCGTCTTGTTTAAACAATATAATCAGGTTTGAGTTGTCCCTCACAAGTTGTTTAGGTATCTTGGTATAGGTCTGATTAATATAAAAACAATCAACGTTCTTATGACGTCCCATAGCAAAATAATCTCTGATGTTATTTTGATTTTCACATGCAACGTCGTCAAAAATAATAATCGAATCTGGTAAAGCTTCATGTGGACTCAAGATTTCACTATTATGGTTATATTTGTAGTACGATGTACCCGGCACCATATCTAAAACTTTTTCTAAGTATAAGTATTTAGCTTGATATAAAGATTTAGAATACACATATAGGTTATTAAATCGGAGGCCATCTTCATGCAATAATAAACTAATTACTAAATTGGTCTTTCCACAATTTGATGGACCACAAACAATACAACGTACTTATTGTGTTCGGCATTAAGTTTCCATGTCGCTTTGGCTCATTTGATGATGCAAGAATAATGCAGTCTAATTTTAATGATTCTTTTTGTTTGACAAATTTCATTGAACTTTTCAACTTGTCAATGACTACTATCTTTCAGGAGTTTCAACTAAATGAGTTTAAGTTTAATTGCTATGATATTTAAATACATCATAATATCTGGTAAATTTTAGGTTAGTTAGTTTGCAATCGGGTAGCGATTCATTGTCATCAAAGAGATTTAAATAGTAATAGAGCGGCTATTGGACACTATTTCATACAAAAACTTTGAGCTGGTGCTCAAGTTACGCCATCTAACGTTGAAAAGCAAAACCTTATATTAAGAATAATAAGAAGTATACCATGAACAATTAGAATAAGTTTCACCTACCCCACGGTAGGTGTCGCCCTGCAGTAGGGATGTTCCGTTAAAAATTCGACGTACCTATCGATAATTTTGATGAAGATTAACCAAAATCGGTATAATATACAACATTGGAGCAAGCAAGTGACAATTAGGGAAGGATACGATCGGGTGTTTCAAATGATTATTTACTAAGTAATAAAGTGTAAAGTTATTAAAAATACAACATACTTAACTAATTATAAACAAAGAATGAATGAATGAAATAACATAAGCACCTAGCTAGTACTTACGAACAGCATACTGACAACACTCATTTTTGAAGTAAACCCACCCCCGCAATCACTCATCTTAAGTAAGGATTATTATACACTCCCGTATACCAAAATCAAGTCTACTTCAAAGCAAATGTAACATAGTTGTGTGATTGGATTAACGAATAAATTCATAGGAATGATATGGTAAAATGGCTGACTTTAACAGATTAACACGAGTTGATCCATATAGTGATTCATTTTAAAATACCTAAGTATACATATATATTATAGACCACATTGCGTATTAATGACAACTCGCATTCGCAAGTACAATCACGAGTAAAAATATGTAAACAACTGTAACTCTTAAAACAATGGAATAAGAGTCAAAGTGTATACATATTGGTGCTCGTGCGTGAGTGTACCTATCAAATTATTTTTGTCGATCTTAATCTGTTACTTTATATTTTATTCCATAGATTTATTTGATGCATTAGCATTAAACACCAATGTCATAACGGATGCGTGTATATGTTTAATTTGGATATCCTATTTTCTTTTGTATCCATTCAATGTTTTTTAAGTTTAACCTTCGATCAACAATACCAACTAGATAACGCGTCACGTACCAGATCAAAGCTAAATTCTGTCCACTTGAATAATACTTATACAGCTAAATTTCTCTACTAACGAACTGAGACAAAAGTTATAAAACAGTTTTAAGTTCAACTTTATTACAACCATGGCACCCAGTAATAAAATCACAAATCTTCTAAGTATTATCATAATTATACTGATCCGTTACACAAATGTTAGCGCGTCTATTGGTCAACGTTGGCCAACCATTTGTAGCGTGTGGGTTAAAATCGGTAATTGTGTTTAAAATTTTATATTTTATGTTAGTTTTTAAAGCTATTTTTTATATTTTTTATTAACATTTACATAAGTAGGTACTTATCACGTAGGTAATTACTTAATGAGTAACTAAAAACTAAAACTAATTAAGTTAAAAACTAAAAACCTATAAATATCTTCTTTTTTATAAATATCTCTAACAGAACCGCTGCCGCTCGGCAAAGTCCCCAAATGGCTGGCAGCGATGCCCTTTTGAATGGCGTGTTTAAAGCTTAAAACATATTTTATTCTACATGTAGGTACTAACCGAAACTAAGACACTCCGGCCGTTAAATTGCTTTTTTGGGCATTATTAATGCAACTTTTAAATATACGGAACGTGTTTACATTGGCCGTGTTTCAAGCAAACTAAACAAAATAAGAGCTCACTTTTTAAGTGCGCTGTTATTGAACGAGCCGCGCCGCGCGCCGACCTGACATGTAGTTGGTATTGTTGATCGAAGAGTTTAAAATAAGTAGTAATATTCTAATTAAACGATCATCGCACGATACTGTTACACTGCATAACATTGCGTTAGGGACGCAATGATCATTGAGTCAGAATATTACCACTTATATAAAACTTAAACTTACGATATAAAAATATTATCTACTTATAACATTATTCGATAAGTAAAACGACATCACTAGAACACCACTAAATCATCTACTTCCGCTTCGACAAGTGTGGTGACATCCTAAAAGTAGATACTTTAGCTATTCACCACTAGAGGTCAGCACAGGGCAACGGTAAATGTTATAGAATAATTTATTAGAAATTATTATTATAGTCTGATTATTGGGTAAATATACAAAATATTTACGGAAATAAGCTGTAATCACATTCAACCTTTTTTTCATATCGGGATTTGGAGTATCGCAATACGCAATTTGGTATATTTTCTATTGTTTACGCCAAATTTGTTTACGCACAAACACGACTGCACTAGAGGGCGCATAACATCATACTAAGCGACTTGTTACCACTTGGTAATAAGTTGTGGACAAAGACCTAAAAAGATAGGGACAGGAACTATTGTTCTATAGCTACAACAGGTTATATAAATATTATCATTTTCGACATAACATTATGAAATCTATATTTGTCTCTTTTCATCTAATCGGTAACGCCGTTTGATGAAAGAGATAGATATATTTAATGTTTTCTAGTTTCTGGCAATGTTTTTGCATGACGTCACGATTTTAGGTGCGCGTGCCACCTCCGCCATTTTATCTAACATCCCTCACATTAGGCTTTGGTAGGTCTACATAAAAGTAGTGATGAGGCAAGCACGGCTGATAACGATAAACAATACTAAATACTATGTATTACATTGTGCAAACTAATAACTTCGGAGCATCTAAAACGTTTGTGATAAATAATAATTCACGATGTTTAACTGCTCTAATTCTAACAATTACTACAATTTTATTTATATTATTATCATAGGCTACCTAGTAATGAACCCAAGTATTATCCACATTATTACATTAAGCAAAGGGTCTTTTTTGTACTGACATGTTTACCTTGCTAGGGTTGCCAACCATACTTTATAATAAAGTATCCTACGTTATTTTCGATAGATATACTTTATACTTTTGCATGAAAATAAAGTATGCAAAAATACTTTATTTTCATTCTTTACTGAGCTGTGATTTGATACGTAAAATGAAACACTCAAACTACAAACTTAACGATATTGATACTTTCTACTATTGGTTATCTTTACTTCCAGCCATTGACACCCTTTTACTTAATTGGCCGCAAATATGTAATTATTTTATAAGTTTGTGATGGTTGTCCAATAGTTATACGAGAATTATTAAAGTTAAGTGACCAACAGGATCAGGAAGTTTTTAAAAATTATCTACACTTTACAAGCCACATGCTGAATATATTTAATAAAATAATAAAACGTTTAGAAGGAAATACGGAAACTATACTGGATGTCTAAGTATAATGTGGATGGTTTAAGAAGCGAACTAAACCAAAGAAAAACTAAAAAGTACTTTGGTTATGAATCAAAAAATAGATTTAAAAACTTGAAGTTATCACCCGATATGGTCAATCAATAAAGTTATCAAAAAGCGTAAATCCGTGACGTTTGTCACCCAGTATTGATTTGTACGCCGAAAACGACCTCTACATCAACTGACTACCTCCGCGCCCTACACGTCATCGGCACCTATAGCTCCCTATACGTTACATACCTACCTCCCGCTACTAAACGAAATATGCACGATTGGGAAAAAAAAGCTTAGATATGTGTTAACGCCGTAATTAGAGAGTTATATGCATTTATGACTTTAAACTATCGCGTTGCATTGCATTTAAACTATTTTAACAGGACTTAACACGATTAATTTTTGTAGGTGAGTATATATCGACGTTTTTTTGACATCCCTACTAAAAGACGCCATTTTATTTAACACAATGGTTGTAGGTATGCACGTTTTTTTTGTAGGTATTTCTCGTCCATATATTTTTTTAGGTCTTTGGTTGTGGATCAAAGTTTTGATCGCTATGTCCTGTCTATTAGTAATAGTTTAATGTCTTTGATTGTCATGCTCGCAAGTGGCAAGTAAGTTTAGTTTTATTTGGCAGAAGATATGTGCATTTGTATGTGTATTTATAATTTATTATTAAATGCGTTTAGTACTAAATATTATTATCAGATAGCAATCAATCATACGTTCGAGAAGTGATGTTCACTCCATTCGCTGCTACACTTTGTTCCACGGTTGTGTTGATTACGCTAGACAGCCCAATAACATTTCCATAAAACCACTTTAGAACGATCAATCGATCGCTGCCCGATGCAAATATTTAATAAAAGACGCTGATGTTTAAAATATTATTGGGATGTCTGGCTTAAAAATCAACACAACCGCGGAACGAAGTGAAGCAGCGAACGAAGTGAGCGTGGTTGTGTTGATTTTTGAGCCAGACTTCCCAATAATATCACTACTATCATGAAGTAACGATTATTCTGGTATACATTTTGCTCAATAATATTATCGTAGGAAGAAATTTACAGATAACTTAATGCGATTTTCGAAGTATTTTGGTTTAAAATAAGATTTTTTTTTCTATATAAAATCAATGATATCTAAAAACTCCGAGGCCGCTACGCACTATACGACTAGGTATATAAGAGATAACATTCTAATTTTTTTATTTCATTTGTTTAGAACAGTAGTTCAATCTAGGAGCTCAAAAAAGTGCCTTGGCGCATTTTATGAAAATCTTTCATTAAAAAGTTGCGTGGAAGTGGAAGGTGCGTGGTTCGATTCCCGCCTGAGGTTGTCGTCTTTTTTCAGTGTTTAAAATTTATACTTAAGTATAGGTATTTAGGCGTTAAAATATGTAATAAACATAGATACATATTTTTTTGAATTTAAAATTAAAATAGGTCAACCCGAAAGTAATAGCTGCTACAAGTTTGTCGTCCGTGATGTTTGCCGATCCGGAATATACTAGCACGTTCGCCAAACATGAGGATGCCTGATTGTGTTGGGTGTTTGTGGTCGATGTTTGCGACTTTGTTTGTAATGATCGGTGTTTGCGGCAAACAGCAAGCGTCTGGAGCCGGCTTAAAAATTGCGGGCGCGCAGGCACAGACACAGACAGGGTGAGGTTGCGGGGTGCGGTCGTAGTGACGTCAGAGCGCGGGCGCGCGGCTGGCACGCTCGCCAGTCCGAGAGAGACGAAGTAACAAAAATATACTGGACCCTCTCGCACGATTCTCCGCGTACGACTTCAAACGGGTCAAAGTCCATTGAAGCTCATCACACACTACGCAGATACGGTAAGATATCTGTATCTGAGCAGATATCTGTCAATATCGCTCTCTATATAAATCATATGAACCAACACACACAGCGCAGATAATTTATATTTTATCGTACAGTATCTGTGAGCACCGACAGATACCGACAGATGGTGAGATTTTTATCTGCGTATACAAATATAACATCTGCCGTATCGGCATGGCATAATATTTTATCTGCATGTAAATACAGTGTGGATGCGCTTAGGAGTGTTCACAATGGCTACATATTGCCAACGCGTTATAACGATAAGCTATTTTAAAATAACCTAATATTTTTTAAGCTATAATATATTAGTTTAATAGAACATTAGTAATATCCACAAAAACTTCGTCAAATCTTCGTTGGCTCGTTGCAGTATACATTATATTGTAAATGATAACTGTTATAATATTATTAACCCTAAGAAACATGATTTCTTTATTTTATTGGAGAAAAATATATTAAAAGTAAAAGTGCAATAGAAACACACAAAAAACATTTATTAATCACAGCATGTTTATTTAAGAGCAATGAATAACAATTAACAAGTAAAACAGGTAAGTATTGTTCAATTTTGCCAAAAATAATGAACTCATTGAACTTTCCTTTGTAGGTACTTTACACACACTACATACATTTTTAGCAGCATCGTCCACATCACTGAAATTCTTCTAAAAATGGCTTTGTCGCATCATTTTTCCTAAACTATTATTTATTTACAAACACCTAATAAACTAAAATCTAATACACTACCTACCTACCTATTATAAATAAAAGTATCTACACACAATTATCTACACCAAAATTAACAACAATATCAAAACAACATCTAGCAAACTGGCCGCGTACCTACTATACTAATATTATATTATCACGTTTGAATTCGAAAAATATTAGTTATTCGTTATGGACATGTAATAATATATTACTTTTGTCCTGCTCTAATTTAAAATCCAACAATAATATTAGATCTTATCTCCTTGCAATAAAACACCCTGTATAAACAATCCTTACCAAAAAACAAGTCTACTCAGTGTGAAGGATTCCGAGTGAATGTATCGTCTCGTATATTATCGTATCTGTTTAGTGTGTGATGCTTTCAGATAAATAAGTTTTTATACGCAGATAAAATATTACCGTATCTGCGTAGTCTGTGATTAGCTTAAGAGTAGGTTGACGTGACGCCGAGTGTATACACACTGTGACCATGACCCCTATGAACTCACGCATTCGAGCGCAAGTCGCAACTCGCAGTCGATCGAGTGTGCGTATGTCGGGTAGAAGTACCGGTATTCGGCCACTTAAGAGACTTGCTGACTTTAGCGTTAATTTTTTATATGATTATGTACCTACACCAAAAAATTTCAATAATTCATTATATTATCCAAATATAGTCTAGTTTTATAAAACCCATTAATTATAAACGTATCTTTGGCTGGTAATTTACAAATAATCTATAAACACAAAAGTAGCAAAAACACCAGTTATCGGCCATTTTAGGCTGGATTCGACCAAACTGGAATAAGACTTACTCCGAGATTAGTCTATGCAAATTCGGCGTTTAATCTAGGCATAAGACCTTATTCCAGTTTGGTCGAATCCACCCTTAATCAGTTACCGGCCACCAGTTTACCGGTTATCGGCCGCATATTTCACAGGACAAAATTGAATCTTGTTATAAGCCCAAAGGGTTGATATTCTTATGTTTATTCTAACACACGCATATCCAAACTAACCGCTGAAAATACAGCACTGAAAAAGACATCTCTTTTCTGTAAGGTCTGAAAATAGCTAAAATTAATTTAATACAATTATGTAAATAAAACAAAGAATTACGAATATTGATTTATTTTATAATCCATTTAAGGTAAGTATTTATATGATGGCCATGATTATTGATTATTATTATGTATGTGTAGGAAGGGAGTCGGCCATGCCGAATAAGCAGTCAGGAATGTCAAGATAATATTCAGATTTATTAACTTTTAGACAGTATCCCTAATTACTATAATTAAAACCTAATTATCACTTGTGGCACATACCTAGGGTTTTACCACAAGTGAAGATAGTTTTTATTAATTATAAATTGCACCAAGGCATTTATAATTAATTAATAATAATTAATTTGAAATTAATTATCCGAGAGCGTCTAGGATAAGCTAGCTGTGTACAACCAGTGCACCGAGTCAAGCCAGAGCCAAGACTGCCCGCTCCGCCCGCTATGCGGCTGTTTTATACCCGGAAAACAGCCGCAACAAGCCGGGTAGTGGGGGCGGTGGGGGAGTGGCGCGCTGGGTGGCGTGATCGGTGCACGTGCTGTTTACAATTTCTGCTGTCAGACGTATGACGATTCCGCCGTCATGCCGTCACGGCCATGCTGACATGCGGACGTCCTCGTACGCAGCAACAGAATCAATAAGGTTCTGAAACAATAATTATTGCTCGGTTATCCTGACAAAATTCGTATATCTTCATACACTCAACAATATAGTCTGGTCCGGTCTACATCGACCCTTCAGATAGATAACAATCAGCTCAGGTCCGGTCTATATAGACCCTTCAGGCAATTAGTATTGGACCGGTTTCTTTGTACCCTGCAACACTAATCAGTTTTGGTCCGGCAATACGCCCTGCAAAACTACTCCTCCATTTTTTTTTACTATTATCATTGGACCGGATAAGCCCTACAATGATGATTTACAAGACACATGTTAATCAATATCATTAGCTCTATGGATATCAGCTTGTGGGTATTCGAATTTTCTTAGAATCTATTTCTGATGAAATAGACTCATCATTGCACCTTTTTAGTGAAAATCCCCGCAAGATACGGAAAAGTTGGTGTTTATCGTTTATGATAACGGAATTCAGTTCACGACGAATTTTGTCGTCGCATTTAGATAAAACTGAGACCAAAAAACCTGTGATAACGTGTTTAGGTAAATTGGCATCAGGGATATTTTCGATCAGTTGCCATAGACGCAAGCCTGCCTCAGCGGGACTATCTTTATTACTAAGGCGAAAATTAATTATTTGATCGAAATGATCTTGCATCATCATGGGTTTAGAAAAATTTGAGATAAGTATGTCCTTTATGGCAGGCCAAGAAATTTTGTCAGGTTTTATTTTTGTTAGACAGGTAGCAGCACGCCCTTTAAGGGAATCAGTTAGTGCAATAATTAGGTCAACTCCTTCTAATTTCCTTTTTTCAATAATCATTTCGCTTAACGCGCACCAATTGGTGATATCAGACTCAGGGACATCGGGATCAAAATCTATCAACATTGTCGGTATGGTAGAAGAGGAGTTCTGTCGTGAGCTCATGCTATCAGCCATTTTTTTTAAACATGGCTTGCATTCCAAAAAAAAAAAAAAGACATTTGCGGTTGTACCAAGACATTAAGGGGTGGGGGTGGATCCGATCCCACTTCTGATGTAGGAAGGGAGTCGGCCATGTCAAATAAGTAGTCAGGAATGTCAAGATAATATTCAGATTTATTAACTTTTAGACAGTATCCCTAATTACTATAATTTAAACCTAATTATCACTTGTGGCAAATACCTAGGGTTTTACCACAAGTGAAGATAGTTTTTATTAATTATAAATTGCACCAAGGCATTTATAATTAATTAATAATAATTAATTTAAAATTACTTATCCGAGAGCAGGGCGCTCAATCTTAGTACAAACAACCAAGAAATCAGTATGTACAATGATGCAAAATTTAAAAGTACATGAAATTCCTAAAGTTGTATATTAAGATGGTACTTTTTTACTTTATCGGATAATATGAAGTGTTTTCTACCTAAAGCTACAGAGGGCAGTTTCCATAGCAAGTAGTTCATTTAAGTTTGGATAGATGTCGCCAAGTCCAGTTTCAAAGGAACAAATATTCTTGCAATGCTAGCTTTATTAATACTAGTGTAGTAGATTTTACGAAAACTTATATTACTTTTTTAACTAACTTTCACAGCAAAACGGAAAAATGTGTTCTAAATTTTAATTTATAGATAAGATTATGGTTAAGAAATTTTATTCTTGTATTTCATTTTGTTCTGATTAATAAAAGTTCGTTGTGTACTAAAGCAGTAGTAGAAATAAGTTGGTAACCTTTTCCTCGATTTATATTGGCAACACTAATCCAAAATGTCTGCTGATGCCTTCGTCGCTTACGCAGGTTATTTGTGATATTTTTGTTTTGTTTAGTGATTTCTTGTGTTTTTCTGTTGAGTTGAGCTTTTGTTCCTCCGGTTAATCTACATACGACTGTGTACTCTGAATTCAGGACTTGTGAGTGTACGTGTGTTTGAGATAGGACTCTGTGTTTTTGAGACAGGGCCCTTACCGCCATCTTTTAGCAAACGACTCAAGTTCTACTCAGTTCAGTATAGGTTCTGAAATTGAATCGCTTAGATCCGTACCATCATCCTAAATAATCTGAGCCGCATTTGGTCCGATCGAATGAATGACCATTGTCGCTGGTCTGCGTGTCTAACCTTGAGAAAAGAAAGAGATGGCGCTACGTAGAATTGCTATAAGTGCGTCTCGCTTTCAAGTCAGCTTGAAGAGCGTTCGTAAACTACTTTTAAAAAGTTGCGGAAATAATCGGTTTTATAAACCTACTTTATTTAACGTAATATAATTTTAATGTTACTACAATCAATTTAAAACATTGTTTTGTAAAGTTTTGAGTAAAAAAGCATGTATGTGATACCTTTGTATCGATAATTTCAATTTTTTTTATTTACAAAGATTTGACAACACGAGTTTGAAACACAGAACTTTGAACGTACGTTCTGTGAAATCTGTCATTGTGAAGTGAACACCCGCGGTACCGCGGTGTTTAAATTCAAAAATAAAATAGTATTTAATCATTTTTTGGTTTAACAATGCCGTAAGTACCTATTTAAAATTGAAGTATTGCTTTAGAAAACCTAGTAATTTGTGTACATGTGTGGTTGGTTTACATTTTGTTCACATCCCGCGCCTTCGCAGTCTCAAACTTACGAACTCATGGAATGTGGGTTTGAAGTGTTCTCAAGTGGCTGTTTGTTTTTCAATAAGACATAGTAGGTTTACTTTCTTTAGGCGTGGGACCTCGTCGTAGCAGCGTCGCAGTTTAAATATAAATAAAAAAAGTCTAATGTTAAAATTAACAGTGTTGCGTACGTAGCGGTGAAAGAATACTACCACCCCCTCTTCCCTTGGGTGTCGTAAAAGGCGACTGACGAACTAAAGACTGCATACACCCAACAGCATAGAGCGGCGATTGGATCACCACCAGCTATCACGCTACGCACATTTGCAGTCGCAATTTGTTAAAAAGTGGACTGGTAGAGGGCTGCTTTGCTGTCCTCATTAGACTCTGTCCTCTACCACAGACTAGGTAGTCTATGACTAACCCTTTGGGGATAACAGTCATGATTCTATGTATGTATATTAAAGAGAATGTGCACGCCATGTATCCCGTGTGGCATAGCAGTTTAAGTAGGTACAATATAAATAAAATGCATATTCATTCAATAAGCCCATAAGGCCAACGGCAACCTCTTACCGAGTAATAACAATAACTCTTTTCCTTTGTAACATTAGTTTAGTTTTGAATAAAACTGATTTAACCTTGTACTTCTTAAATTACAGTACTGGAATGACTATAAATCCAAGCTTAAGTCTAGAGTGGTCTCTGTGCGAGTATCACTTCAACATACAGGTGGTGGACATCAAAAGTGCACCTATTGACAGATATAGAATAAAATTCCTCCAAATTGTAGGAGAGGATTTTGGTTCTGGTAATCCGGATGCCAGGGTTGAACCATTTCATGATGTGAGTACTTATCATTTATTTATTTAATTCAGTAACAGTTAATACATACAGTCCTATTAAATAATTCAATTGACATCAATAAATAGAGAATCAGTATAATTTATTTTTAGCAAATTTCATATTATTATGATGAAGTGTATTACTTTTATAAAATTTGCCTTGTGAACAATCCTTCAGTTTCTTTAAATTCAGAAATCACTTTTACTTTTGAATCATCGACTAGCAGCTGGTAGATAAAGTACAATAACGATTGTTTGTTTTACAGGCACCACCAGCAGACCAAAGTCAGCATTGGTCGAAAAGTTTATTGTCACAGTGGCCATACCCAGCACTACTGACTGTAGGTGATGACGCGCAGCAGCACCCAACAGCAACCCCTCCACCTGCGTCACCTGCTGTTCTTCTACCAGCGACGCCGCGTCGTCCACCTCGTCTCATGTCGCGGCGTGCCAGCCCCGCAGCCACCGCGGGCCTTCCACTCGAGCGACGATCTCGACGTACACCTCTCGCCGTCTGCGGATTCAAACGCCGCTGCCTCGACAGCATTCGACGATGAGACTCGCACCAACACGGCAGAGGCTGAGACGAGGTGAACCACTGATGACGCAAGAGGCGGCACGAAGAGCGCTAGTATTAGACTCCAGTGATAGAACTACGTTGTCACGGAAGCAATTAAATGTCCTTAGATATTTAGTTAAGGATATAAGGGAAATAAAAAATATATTAAATTCACGATGAGTAAGGGTTTAATTTTAATTTGATAATTTAACTACATTGCATTATACATATTTAATATTAAAAAAATTAAAGGAATGGGCAAGAAACTTGTGCTAGGTTTTTAAACTAATATAATTTTACAATACAACTTAGGTACCTACTTTAAATACTAAACTTAATAATAATTAAATGCTAACTCTACTCTAAAGAAAATATTTGATATCAGACAAACGGTAACTTAATATTTTTTTAGGAAACTAAGTAACCATCAATGAACATTATCAACTTGTTATTTTTCATTTTAGGATGCCCTTGCCTGCCACAGACGTTGAATGAGGTCCTGCCTTGTAGCCTGTCCCATTTGCAATTCAGGATTATTACCACAACTGGAGTTATAGACTTCTCCTCCTGGCTGCATTTGAGCTTCTTGTTGAAGTTCGGCATCGCTCAGTCAGACTTCTGTGTTCGCCTTGTTGCATATGTTGTGAAGGATTACACAGCATTCACAATTGAGGTAGCCCGATAGTCCTCTCTACAATGTTCCTAGCCCGAACATGCATTTGAGTATAGTGAGCCTCTGGAGTGTTTGGCAATGCATTGACAATAGTCATAATGTATAGCCTTAATGGATACCCAGAATCACCTGAAACATTTAGAGATTAGGTAATTTATTAGTATAGAATTTTATTTTAAAAATTTAAACAATAGACTGATTAATACCAAGAATATAAAGGAAATAATGTCTCATTAATTTATAGTAAAAAAATATTTAGTACCTATGTAAATTAACAATAATTATTAAATTATCTGTCTTGTGTGTTAAAATAAATAAAAAATGCTTACCAAGTAACCACACAGATTCATTTAGACTTTCTAGATGACTTTTATAGGATGATTATTCCATATAAAAATATCATGGGTTGCTCCACCATAACTAGCATCCACACTAGTAATCTGCATATTGGCATCACAAATCTGTAATAAAATTGATATTAATAAAATTGTAGATTATTATTAATTTTTAACCACCTCTGTGGTCTAGTGGCTACCGGCTTCAGACCCAGAGGTCCCGGGTTCGATTCCCAACGAGGGGGGGGGGGGGGTTACATCTTTTTGTGGCCGGTTTGGTTGGTAGGGCTGTTAAGTCTCCTGGCTAGTTTACCACCATCTTATCTAAGTCTGTCACCATAATAACGATGTTGTTTATAGCATTGTTGTGTTCCAACAGTTTGAAATAAGATAGCTAGTTCCTCAGTGGTTGAGGATTCCGCTTCCACCTTCGTCCTTATCGTCACTTACGATCAGGTGAGAAGATGGCCAAGCACTTAGTTGTAGTAAGAAAACAAAATAATTTTATAACATACTTAAATGTACTCAAAATTATTATGAAAAGTAGCCTATTTGCTAACATCATGATTTTTGGAACCATTTCCACTGGAGGGACCATCACAGGACATAATTTATTGACGGTAAATGACTTAAAATGAGTACTTAATTACGTTGTAGTAAAGAAATTCACCAATTGTACATTAAGGGGAATGATAGTGTTTCCTGCAGTAATATCTTTCTTCATGTTGTGAAGGTCTGATTATAGCAACATGAGTACAATCAATACATCGTATCACCCCGGGAATGTTAAATTTCTTGTAGAACCTTGTAAATATTAAAAATGTTTGTTTAAATAGTCTGTTATTTTATTATAAATGGTAATATTGTATGATCTCACACCAAATATTTTGTTTCAATTTATACAAGTACATATACATACATTTCATAGGTACAGTAAACTGTCCACTATTATGTTTAATTGTCTACTGTGGATGATAGGTTTGGACAGTTTGCACTTAGCAAAGTTATTTTGTCATTTATGTAAAAAACAAAGACAACCATAGTTTCAAGGATTTCCTGTTTAAATACAATCTTTAAGTCGGCTAGAAAATTGTAAATGAACACTTTAATTGTATATGTCAAATTCAAATTTAATTATGACTTACTCTGCTCTAATGAGAGACCTTTCTTGTTGATTTTTTGGAAAAACCACATACTTTCTTCTCATTGCAGATGAATTTAGACATGCTGTCACCTGTGCTATAGCCGATGACACTGTTTGTTGAGCCATTGAATGTGCACTGATACTACCAATGGGTCTCTGATAGGAGCCATTGGCATAAAACGACAATGCAGTTAAAACCTGAAATAGGCATAAAATAAAGTTTCAAATTGACATACAAATCACCTACTAAAACTATTTAACAGTAGGTAACACTGATATACTTAGTAAGTTTCCGAAAATTTGGCAGTGCTCTACCTACCTTTGTCTCCACAAACAGATCACTAGACCGTCTTGTTTCCCTGATCATTGGTCTTATTTCCTCGCAAAGCTCTTGCGCCAATGATTTGGATAGGCGATATTGCCAACTGAACTCTCGGTCTTCAAGTTCAAAAGCATCCGCCTGTACCCTTAGCGACATACGCTGACGCTTTCGCCTTAAATTTGACTCGCTGTAGTCATTCTCCAAGAACTCTAATTTGGCCCATTCATCCGACATCTAAAAAATAAAATATATTGTAAGTCGATACCTAGGTGATGAATTATTTTCCTACAGCGGACATTTCTAGTTACTTAAATTATAATTACTTTTAATTCAAAGCGGTTGACTCGAACAAACTGACTGTTCAGATGTAACTATCATTGTTACTTCTCAGGATTGATATGGAATGTAACACCATTCGGATGGAACTGGAATTTAACACTATGTGGATGGAACTGACTACTCGGACCGGACAACCAGTTCTCCTTTTGATGTTGTGCAGGCTAGTGGGGGCTGGGAACCGAAATTTCGCGAAAGGTCTCACTATACCCGACCAGATGGGGTTCAGCACCCCGCCACGACAGTTTCTCGTGAAACAATAACACTAACTAGGATAAAAATAAAATTTTGCCACGCCTTTGGGTCGTCCAACTTACAATAAATGCATTGTCTTACAACTAAAATTACGGGTCTTTTGTTGTTATTCAATTTCGGTAAAGACAATGTCTATGAAAGCAAATGACCTTACATGTTTGAGCAAACAAAGTACTTAGGTATTATTTTCGGGATTTTATTGACTCCCAGGTGGCTGGACTATAGAGACCATTATGTTCGTTGTACGAAGTTCGTCAAGCCATCCTTTAGTTACTCACAATATTCTAAACACAAAGAATTTATTATTGTTAGGTTATGGAACGCATAAAACTAACTTTAAACTTAAAATATTTAAGTATAAATTAAATACAATACCTGATGAAGCTTTTTTACATCACTGGATACTCACGAAAACAATTTATTGTAATCAAATCCAACAGGAATAACACAAATCACTTATTCTATTCACTTTAGGTTAAAAAATAGCAACTTATTTTGGTTCGCTTTAAATGACAGCTACGCGTATCAGTTTAGGTCGTCAAGGGACGTGGTGGTAGCAAATTTCATACAAATTGAATGAACGAAGTCGTGTCAGCGATCCAACTTATAAGTGAATCGCTGTCAAAAAACGACTCTCCATCTGAGACGTTTATAAGACGTGGTAGTACGAATAAGCGATTCTATTCAGTTTAGGTCCTAAAATGAATCGCATTATGAGATGGTGGTAAGGGTCCAGGACTCGTTGTGATATGTTTGAATAAGACTCGGTGTTTTTGAGACAGGACTCGTTGTGTTGTTAAATTTATTTAGCCTCAATTTGAATCACGCTACAATGTCTTCAGACAAACACTGCTGCGTTCCTGGATGCAAAGCAAGAGAAGGTAATGTACGATTTACTTTACTGCATACAAAGCCATCAGAATGACCCGTTTTGACAGCTAAATACCATATTTATTTATTTATTTATTTAAGGACAACCAACAAAACAAACACCATGTACATTTATAAAACAACAGATATTGGGTTACATTCTAAAGCGCTGTCTTAATTAGAGGTTGCCACGACATGCAAAAACTAAAATAAAGCAATTAGGAAGCAAACTATGCACACACTATCATTCACTTAAACAAACTAATTAAGAACTACAAGATTCATTCAAGAAACCACAAGCCGATTTTGTATTAATCACCTTGTGGTTGTGGCTCCTCCAGGCAATTGATTATCTAATTCGGTTATCAATATAGATCTAAACTTACCTTACATCCCTACTTAACTTACCTCTATACTATTATTTTCCTCGCGAAAATTGAATGTTAAGTAAGATTCTTGTCACTCACAAACGAAGTATAAAACTTGCTCCTTTTTAGTTGGCCTTTTTCAAATAAAAAAATTTTGTTTATTTTAGGCTCCCGTGAAGTCCTTCATTTGTTTCCAAACCCAGAAAAAGATGGCAGATGTTGTTGAAAAAGAGGTTGATGAAGATGGAGAACGGTATAATACATGGCTGTATGCAATTGGTGGTGATATCTTGGGCCTAGAAAATAAGGGCATATACAAGCACCGCCGTGTGTGCCACCTTGCACTTTGAGGATAAATATAAATGCCGCTCTAATAGGATCAGCAATGTTGCAGTGCCAACATTAAATATGCCAGGTTTGTAAAAAAATATATTTAACTTATCACAAAACACTTGTAGCATTTTATAAGCTGG
The DNA here is from genome assembly GCA_963921215.1 of Scoparia ambigualis. Lineage (NCBI taxonomy): Eukaryota > Metazoa > Arthropoda > Insecta > Lepidoptera > Crambidae > Scoparia > Scoparia ambigualis. The sequence continues at coordinate 25,835,291 of OY992517.1, read as the reverse complement.
ACATATAAGTAGAGTTTAGGTTTTCTACTCTGTTAACTACAAATAAAATTGCTTGCGAAAGTCAACTTCTGTCAAGTTTTGTTACTAGTCCATGGTCCGTATTACAGACTGATGCTCACACCCGTTTCACAAATATTACTTGTCTAAGCAAAGTAGAAATGCTATGCGAAGTAAGACATTTTTAAGTTTCGTATGACAAGCCTGGCTACCTTAGCTATGCGTTCATTTTAAGGGACGCATAGCGCCGGTGGCCACTCAAGTACTGTTTATGAATAGGTTTTTGTGACCCTGTTTGATCACTCATTGATCCTTGATTGATCACTGAGCATTGTTCTGTAATACGGCCCCTAAATCTTGCATAACCGGTCACGGATCATAAGACCGCCGGCGGTCGCGAAACAATAGAATTTCAATTGTGTCTGGTTTTACGGTGTTCAAGAGGTTACACATTGATTAACTAAAGGGAGAGTTGCACCATGTAACTTTACCAATAGGCAATAACTTTGATAATAACAAATGTCAATCCCATACAAAAATCCATGGTTTCCGTCAAAGTTATTGTTTAAGTTATTATATGGTGCAACTCCGCCTAAGAATTCAAATATGTCTTATTAGTGTATCTTGACTTTATGTGAATTCTTTGTTTTAGATGTTTTATCAACAATGAAACCAATATTTGTGGAAAGAAAACCAATGCAACAAGTTTCCAATCAGACAAAACCATCAACATCTGCAGGTACCTGATTTTTATAATACTTTTAAGATTGTTATTAATGATTCAAGGTTATTTAACAGTATACTGATACAGCTAAAAAGGATAACCTAATTCGGTTAATGCAACAACTTTTTAAACACTTCATATGTCATAATGTAGTGCCATAATAATACAATACCTACCTACTTCATGCTTTTAATATTTTACTTGCAAAGCCAAATAATGGAATTATCTTTTGTTAACTGTGTTTCCCATTTCATTAATTTTGTTTCCCTTTTACCTGGAAATCATAAGTGAAATTGCACCTTATTTACCAACATACTCCTGAACATCTTTGCTTTGCTTTAAATTAAATTGATAAACGTTATACAATTTTAAACTTTATAACTTCATTTGAAAGAAAGTCTAATCATAATGGTGGTTCTTATTAAAAATATATATATTTTAAATAATAGTAAGTAATGCATTATGTATGATCCACTGCACCGCATTCTTCTTTCTAGAATCCTGTGAAGACTAAGAAAGAAATTCATTGCCACTCTTATATTTCGACTTGTAAACACCAATATAATTCAAAACTCTGGTCTTTGTTAAGTACGAAATAATAAGATATGTATTTGCGCTTTTAATTAATATTAATTTATGTTGTTTCAGATTCTGGTTTACATTTGTTTACATCAGCGCATACATCTTCCATAATAATAAGCAGTGAAAAAAATGTCATGCAGAAAGAAAATGTTGGTCAGTATTTTATTAATTTTAAAACCTTCCGCTTAAATAACAAAACTTAAAATGCTTAACTCAGAATCAGGTGTGATTTGAACCGGCAACGTTTTGACTATCTGAGGATTTTAAGTATTTGTGCGTCATGCATGACAGACACAGGTGAACAATTAAATTTCTATAGTGTCTGAGTTTTATGGCAGTCAATGTGTAAAGTAATTATAATTTTTATAATCACATTAGGTATACACATTGTTTTTTTTAAATAAGGCCATACTACTAACTAATCAACCTACTTAGAAAAATCATTTTTAGCTTACTGATAAAAATTTTAAATCTCATTACATCTTTCATATTAAAATAAATAAAAAAAACATATTTTTTAGATCCAGAAGTTTTGGCGAATAAAGAGGTGGCTGCTTCCAAATCTGCCAGTTGATATGGAAAGTGTCCAGCAAATTCTTAGTGAGTATTATTTATGACATTATAATGTACTTACCTTTAAAGCATATAATAATATGAGCGCCGCTTCTAAATAACGCACTGACAATAACGGGCTTCTGATGCGCTTCTAGGAATGTAGAAAATAATGCAATTTTTCTTTAATACCAACCTCTTTCTCACAGTTGAAACGGTTGTTACAGAATACACTTTACAATTGAAGGGCCGAATTCTAAAAGTCCTTATGTCCAAAAATGTTGCTCTGAGATGGTATGACTTAATATTAAATATAAAGTCACATTATCTAGTGACTAGAAAAATATTTAAAATTACATCCAGGCTAAGATGTTAAGAGAACAAAACAAGATATGGACTAGACCAGCTACCCTATCGGCTAAAAAATATGAATATGGACATGGGCTTCAAATGCCAAATGAAGCCCATGTCCATATCCATATTTTTTATATAGACCCGCAGACCGATAGACCCGCAGTTGTCTGAACTGCCTCTGTTTAATAATGATAACAAATGTACAAATAATTTCAGATGTGGAAGCTATACACGAGCAAGTGCCGCCTTCAAATCCTCGCGTCGTAGTAAAAAGTATCCAGCAAAAGCAAGGTTAGTCCTGCTAAATATCATGCTGTGTATAAAATAGACCATAGAAGAAAAATGTAGTCGGTTATTTATTGCTTTTATTGTAAAGCAATAATGCTTTGTAAGTAAGGAAAACATCCTGTTTACAAAATAAGAGATGTTGTTTCTGTGTTAAATGATTGTTTTTTGTTTTTATAGGAGGAGGTAGAGCTGTAAAGAAAAATACTCGTCGAGTATTGCTCACAAGTAAAGAAGAGGAACTGCACAAAAAAATTGTTGCGGCAAGAGTCAAATTGTGCAAAATGAAAAATAAAATTAAAAAACAAACAGCTGAAATTAAAGCAGCAAAAAAATTTGCCATCAATACTGCAGTGTTAGATGTGATTGAAAACTGCTCGAGCACTGCAAAACTTCTGATGAAGATCCAGTGGCGTGAAAATAAAAAAAAAGGAAAAAGGACGACGATTTACACTACAAGAAAAAATTGTTGCTTTGTCAATTTTAAAACAAAGTCCTAAAGGCTATCGCTTCTTTAGAAGCATTTTTATTTTACCTGCCCCACAAACACTGATAAAACTTATTCAAAAGACCAATCTCCGGCCTGGTCTGAACAATAACATTTTTTCGCAGTTAAAAAAAAAGCAGAGGGTATGAAAACACAATAAAAATTATGTATCTTTAAATTGTTCTTTAGGTTCTATATTTATGTATAAATAAATTAATGCTATTCGAAATTTACTACACAATATCTATTTAGTTAAGTTAAAAATGATTTCAACTATTTATATCTCTGTTTCTTCCCTAGGCATAGTTGCAAGGTTTATTCACTTTATAGTGAATAAACCTTGCAATGCACTTATGTTAAAGTTTGCGTGAGACACCGTGTTTTTAAACGCTCTATTTAAACAGTGTATATTAATTGAAAACAACACTTTCATATTAGTATTTTTTATCATTGATCTATAACCGTTTTAAGCAGTTTTACATAAAAATACAGTTTTCGTCTAAAAACTGTCCAACAACATTTCCGAATTGTTTTCTCTCGTGTTGCTTCTATTTTTTTAGTTTTTGAGAAACATCCATCTAATAAGAACTCAAACTAAAGTTGGTATGAGTCCATTTCCAACATTAATTCCTCTTTTTCTTACATAGTATTTAATTGCCTTTGACTTGATCTATTTCACTATTTTTTGTAAAATGTTAACTGATTATTATTTATAAATAAACAAAGTAAAATAATGAACATGTTTATCATTAAATATCCCTAAACATTACCCTCTTGTAATAGTACCAATAGTACTACCACCGTTCTATAGTAGGTACCTACCTAGTACACGTTATATATATCGATGTAATAGTTCCTACTTTTAAGTCCAGGCGGCGCTAGTTATGCGTTTCCCCTTCCAAAGGCAAAGATAGGTCTCTATTTCAGTATATATATAAAGTTACTCTATGTCCGAGAGCGTCTAGGATAAGCTAGCTGGGTACAACCAGTGCACCGAGTCAAGCCAGAGCCAAGACTGCCCGCTCCGCCCGCTATGCGGCTGTTTTATACCCGTTGCGAAACAAGCCGGGTAGTGGGGGCGGTGGGGGAGTGGCGCGCTGGGTGGCGTGATCGGCACGTGCTGTTTACAATTTCTGCTGTCAGACGTATGACGATTCCGCCGTCATGCCGTCATATGATTAATTTTTCCTTTCTGAAAAACAATAATCATTCTTGAAATGAAAAAAAACACAGATAAACACAAAATTACTTAAATCTTAATTAAAATTATATATTTTTACCTCTGATAACTGAATCAACTAAAAGCTCATAACAATAATTTCACGTAAAAAATCAAATGAAATATGAACGTTTTGTAACAAAAAAAAAGCAATTATTATTTATTAAAATCAGGCAGTATAAGTCTTCAAAACTTCTTCTCTAGCATTTTGGGTATAACTCACATTCATATTTTGTGTAAGCTGCCTCATACTTACATACGTAAGATACATCTCTTAGTTTTGTGCATTTAAGGTGATACTATCGAATGCATTGGTCACATCACAGCTAATATTATTTTCCTCTTCTTCCTCAGTATCACTAATCAGGTCAAGATTACAGGAAACACATTTAATATGTGATTGAGTATCCTGTGTTTTTCTTTTCTTTGCCTTCGCTGTTTTCATCGCAGGACATCAAAAACAGCGTTTCTTAAAGATTTCTTGGTATAACCGAATCATCAGAAAGGAACTTTATTTATTTTCTTTTAGCGACAGGAGCCATCTGTAAAAAGACAAGTACAATTCCAAAACCAAGCACACAAGCATCAAACCATATTTTTCACAATTGACGGGTTAAATATCGTTAGTGATTTAGCATTTGAGTTATTAGTATTATTAATACATAAGCTTTCAGCTATATTTTTGCACACGCAAATTAACAAAAAAATGTAGTATTAAAAAAATTTAATTAGCTGTCATCCCAAGCCCAACCCGGTCAAAAACAGGTTAATTTTACCAATTATCAGCCGTGTATATTCGACGGCCGGAAAACAATTTAATTTCTACTAGTGATCGGCCATATTATATTTCCTACGGCCGCAAACAGGTTTTAGTTTTACTAGTTAATGGCCGTCTTTATTACCTATGGCCGAAAAACGGTTTGAATTTGACTAGTTGTCGGCCGTCAAATATTTAGTATTTCAGGAGGTCATATCTTTAAAAGTATAACACTTACTGGCGGCCGGACACTAGTAACAGTTTCATAAAAAGCTAGTTCTTGATAAATTTTAGGCTGTGGATAGAGTGCCGCAAGCGGCATTCTAGTACGATCGGTTACGATGCCGTAATTACGGCATCCTAGTACAAAGTGTAGGCAGTGAATAGAGTGCCACAAGCGGCAACTTAGTACGATCTGTTACGATGCCATAATTTGACGGCATCCTAGTACGAAGCGTATAGAGTGCCACAAGCGGCATTCTATCTCAATCGGTTCGGGAACCGTAACATATTTTTTATTTGCCATAATGTTCAGACGACTTATTATTCAAAAGATATTTTTGTATGGTATTAGATTTCTGATGTCTAATAAAAACAATAACCTCGAAATTCAAGACAATCGCTACGCTGCGCTTCGCGATTGTCTTAAATTTCTAACCTATCACGTGACCTACAGGAGTAGGGCAGCTAGTATTTCTGTTGTCTAACAAAAACTTTACGGCAGCTTAGGCGGCGTCACTATTATACCGCAAAACTTACGGTTCCCTAACCAATGGAGATACAGTGCCGCTTGTGGCACTCTATACACTTCCTAAATTTTATAACTTCTATATTGATAAGTTTATGTTTATCGAAATAAACGCAAAGAAAAAAGACCCACAAAAAACTAGTCTGCGGCCCCCCGGCCGATAGCTGAATTTTGCAGTAAATCGTTAACGTGTTTGCCGGCCACCAGTAATATCTCAAATAATTAAAGTTTGATGAATTTTAGCACGTGAATATTAAAATTTAACATGTTATTGAAGCACAAACCAAACCAATCACCAGTTAATTGACAGTAACACTTGAAAAACTTACCTTAGAAATCAGTTCACTGCTGCAATACTATCAATAGTGACAATTAATTTATACCATTAAACTTGGTCGATACTATCAATAGTATCGATACTATCTATAAACTATCGACACGTTTCGATAGTATCGATAGTTTTGCTTTAGTAACTATCGACGAATTTTCGATACTATCAAGTGAGTATTGTAAATCTAATGATATGATATGATAGATGACCTATGTAGGACCTTCGATAGGACTATTGATAGTATGACTGATTTTCGAGGTCTCGATAGTATCACGATACTATCAATTGACTATCGCTATTGCAACAACACTACCCAGTACACATTGGCGACTTGGCGTATGTTGGCTCATTGTCGGCAATCGCCATTGTGAAGAGGGGGTAAATTGCGCGCCACTATCGAAAAATTGCCCGCGACTGTACACCATTACCCCGTCTACACAATGGCTATGGTCGGCAGTGGGCCAACATACGCCAATGTGTACTGGGTAGTGTTGTTGCGTAGGATCATGATACTATCGTGACTTCGAAAATCAGTCATACATCGATAGTCCTATCGAAACTATCGACCCTTGACAATACTATCGATAGTATCGATTGATAAAAATAAGTAATACTATTGCTAAAGATCAATAGTTTCGATACTATTGATAGTATCAGCAAAAAACCAATCGATCGATAGTAAGTTCAAACTCGATTGCAATCATGTAGCGCACGGAACGGCAACGGCGCGCTTAGCCACTTCCGAGCCATTATTTTTAATTTTTTTGGCGGGAAAACAGTTTTTGGCTTATAATTTTTAAACTAAGAGGCCCAGAGATTTGAAATTGTGCCTCGTGTTTGCACAAATTATAACGTATTAGTTAAACTTTAAAACGAAACGCTATCTTATACAGTTACAGTTATTTACCATGCGTTAGCCCGTGTTACGTGTCACCAGCTTACACATACTTATCGGTTCATAGCTCAAAAACCTTTTGAGTTAAAGTTTTGAAAATTTTTGTGCCTTATGCACAAATTAGGCACAAAATTTTGAGGTATAATTCATAACCGTAGCTTAAACAATTACGAAGATACAGCTGTGCAAGCCAGAGACCCATGTCTCCAGCTCGCACACAGTTTTATGATCGTAGTTTCAACAGTATTTGAGTATGATGGTTAGTTTTTTTTTGTTCCTAGTGCACAAATTATGCACAAAATTTCTGGCTATAGTCTAAAACCCTATCCTCACTGGTTTGTCTTAACGGGCGTGTGCGAGCTGGTGACACGTGTCTCCGGCTTACACACATAAACAACTCATAGTAACGAAGTTGTGGTGGCACAAAAATTAGGACTGACACGTTTGATTGCACATAATATGCACAAAAATATGGCATGCTTAGAATTTCTCTATGTCGAATGAGGAAGCTGTAGACATGGACACAATTTCGATTGTCAGTCGTCGAGTTATTTCTCCCAGAAAATGAATGGCGAAGTTCAGACGTATCGAATGACGCGCAATTTGAAAAAGACAGTTCCATAATACTGCTATTATTCAAAATAATGTGCGAAGTGGCCGGAAAGAGGTAGTGTCCGGCGAACCGGTACTTCTACCCTACCTGTGTGATTCTATTCTAAGTGATTTTTGTGATTTTTGTTCTATTTGTTATTCTAATCACTATTGAAATACGATTCAAACTTTTCCTTCATACTTTTTACGGGCTTAGGACCGTTAGAAATAAGTTAGGTAAGTACTAAATTACTTTAAAAAATACGAATTTACTAAAATAAGTACGTAACTACTTTCTGTTACATTAATTATTTAGTTACTAAACGAGTTACTTATTTCCGGCGTATTTAAAAATTTGAATCGACCTATTTACAATAATTAATAATCAATTAAATTACCTTAATTTGGTGAGTCTTTTATAAATACTAAAACACAACTTTACACTTCTCTGTACTTAACTTGGATGCACATTCTCGCACGTTTCATTGAATTGGTTTTTAATCTTCTTATTGTGTCTCTGTCACTTTTTACCACATTAAAAGCGTCCACTATCGCGACTTGAGGAGAGCGAATCCCTTGCATGCGCAGCGACTGCAGATGCTCGGGTGCTGCGTAGCGTCGCCTGGCTTCGTTAATGTTATCGCCAGATAAGGCATAAAATCGAATCATCGCTAAATACTCAATGTTTGAGTATTCATAGTGTCGATCCATTACAACGATGCACTCGCGGCGAAACACTGATGCACTTTGCACTAAGCAACGGCCTGCGCCGGCGGCGGGGCGGGAGAGCCCGCCCCGCCCAGCCGGGGGGTAGACGGCGCGTTTGAAGACAGACCTAAAAATACATGGACGAGAAATACCTACAAAAAAAACGTGCATACCTACAACCATTGTGTTAAATAAAATGGCGTCTCTTAGTAGGGATGCCAAAAAAACGTCGGTGTTTCGATATCGATAGACGCCCGCTATCTAGCGTAAACAATTTACAACCGTTTTGATTTATAAAAAATTGTTAATTTCATAAAAGTAAAACTAAAAACATTCCCCTAGACGTTTCTTAACTAAGGCGGTTTCTCACACTGTCTCGAACAATGATAGTGTATTAAAAAGTTTTAATACACTATCATTGGTCTCGAATCTCTTATATTTATTATTAATAAGTTTAACAGATGCGAGATAATAAGTTATTAACAATTTGTTGACTATGACTTGGTTTGGCTTTGTTTTTGTGTTATTGTTTTGTCAAATAAAATCTAGTCATACTGCGGAGAGCAGATCTGCTGCTACGCGCAGGGCTGTAACGTTCTTTGTAAGTAAGTAGGTACTTCTTTTTATGTAAAATGTGTCTCGGGAGCGTCGAAGCTGGATCTGCTAGTCCGCGCGTGTTAACATGTTTTCTATACCAACACAAAAACCTTAGTACAGCTACACGCATACAAGCAGATCTGAGGGGCGATCGCGCCAAACAATCCCAATCCCTTTTCCGCATCTAAGTCCTAATAGATCTTTGTATCTCAAACCTGCGAAGTTCCACAGGGCTATGACGCCCGAGTAATACCACACGGCGACGCTCCACGCGCCGCTAAGGGGGAGCATACCGCCCCCCCTATCAATCCCAAAAAAAAAGTATAAGACATAAAATGTTCCCCGTCTCAATATCTCTAGGAATCTTTCTCAGTTTTTCGATTTTCGACCTCGTTCACGAGATATCGAAGATATTCCGAGGAAAGGTGTTAAAAACTCAGGTTTTTTTTGTTTTTTTTCAATTTTCGAAAAAGTATTTAAATTTTACAAAAAAATGTTTTCACCATCTGAGAGCTATTCAAATTCTGCGTCTTTTGAGCTATCATACGTCTTCTTGGCCTTAAACCACCATATACCACGAGGCAAACAAACTTTCAGCGAAAATAAGGCCCTACCGGAGCGATCGAAAAAACATTTTCAATGTTAATAATTGTAGTAATTGTATGAATTAGAGCAGTTAAACATCGTGAATTATTATTTATCATAAACGTATTGGACGCTCCGAAGTTTTTAGTTTGCACAATGTAATACATAGTATTTAGTATTGTTTATCGTTAACAGCTGTACTTGACTCATCACTACTTTTAAAGACCTACCAAAGACTAACGTGTGGTGATGATAAATAAAATGGCGGAGGTGGCACGCGCGCCTAAAATCGTGACGTCATGCAAAAACATTGCCAGAAACTAGAAAACATTAAATATATCTATCTCTTTCATCAAACGGCGTTACCGATTAGATGAAAAGAGACATATATAGATTTCATAATGTTATGTCGAAAATGAAAATATTTATATAACCTGTTGTAGCTATAGAACAATAGTTTCTGTCCCTACCTTTTTAGGTCTTTGGTTTGAAGCGCCTCGGTCGTTGACTTTGATAAGATCGTCCGGTACTAAGGATTCTTACATTTTTTAATGATTTTTTAAGCTCAAATTTTTAGTTTTACAAGCTAAATAGCTTCTACTGATGATAAACATGATAAGGGTTTCGGCTCCAAAACCAATGAAAAATCTCGGTGTATAAGTTCTGGTTTTAATGGACAGTAAAAAGCGAAGGTAAGTATATATTTCGCAAAAATAATTGATGTAGTGAGAGCTAATAGATACGAGCAATGATACTATAAACTATAGGCTGTGGATAGAGTGCCGCTAGCGGCATTCTAGTACGGTCGGTTACGATGCCGTCATTACGGCATCCTAGTACAAAGTGTAGGCAGTGAATAGAGTGCCACAAGCGGCAACATAGTACGATCGGTTACGATGCCGTAAATTGACGGCATCCTAGTACGAAGCGTATAGAGTGCCACAAGCGGCATTCTATCTCAATCTGTTAGGGAACCGTAACATATTTTTTATTTGTTGTAATGTTCAGACGACATAATATTCAAAAGATATTTTTGCATGGAGTTAGATTTCTGTTGTCTGATTAAAAAAAATAACCTCGAAATTCAAGACAATCGCTACGCTGCGCTTCGCGATTGTCTTAAATTTCTTACTTATCACGTGTCCTACAGGAGTAGGGCAGCTAGTATTTCTGTTGTCTAACAAAAACTTTACGGCAGCTTAGGCGGCGTCACTATTATACCGCAAAACTTACGGTTCCCTAACCGATAGAGATACAGTGCCGCTAGCGGCACTCTATACACTTTCTAAACTATATTATTGGATACGAGGTTTCGTTTAGGAGGTTGAAAGTAAAAGACATGATAATACATGCCATTAGAACCAGCTAGGCGATTGCGTAAAGTCAATCGTATTCATTTGACAGTTCATATTGTATCATAATAAATGTCATTCCATACAAATTGCAGCCGATGGAATACGATATGAACTGTCAAATGAATACGATTACCTTACGCAATTCCACCGATGTTAGAAATTCTCATCGAAGAGATAAAAACGATATTTCCACCACCAGAAATAAATGGGACCAAAGCCGAAACTTTTTTTATCATTTTCCAGTCCGCCTGTCACCAAATATAAAGTTGCGTTAAGTTTCAATTCCTAATATTTGTGTTTTTATATATATAATATAACTCAGTTAATTATAGATAATCACGTATTATGTTACTGTTGATTGTGAGTCGATAATATCTATTAGGTACAGGTTATTGGTACAGGTACTTAACTGTGATTTTAAAAAATTGAGACTGAGCATAATAGGTACCTACTTAAGTTACTAAATAATCCAAATAAATTCTTCACTGATTATAATTAAACAGTTTTTTATCGTTTACTCGTTCCAATTACAAATGGCCAATATTAAATCTAGTGTTTCATTGTCAGACACAGGGTGTTTCACTGTGCCCACCTAGGTGGACACAGTGAAACAATTCCCTTTTTTTTGAAAAAGTATTTTTATTCTTAATGTATCTATTTATATGTGAAACTTTAAATGCCATATTATACCCAATTATGTAGACTCCGTTCCTGTAAAAAACAGTATCCATATCTACAAAAATTAGAGAAATATGAGACTGATTTTTTGGTGATTCATTATTGGACACTCCACCCTACGTATTATTCATAATAATACCTACAACTAAAATACCTACGTTTAAAACAAAAATCAAAATACCGAATGTATGAAATACCTATGCCCGATATACCGCAGTTGATAATGTCGATTTTCAAATAACCAAAAGTTCAAAATTTTGAATGTTCGAAGTACCGAATTTTTTAGGACCTAATTTTGAGGTTATTTTTTTTATATTTGTTTCGTGAAGGAACAGGCTAAGATCAGAGACCATACTGCCTAGTCATTAGTATTTTTTTCCCCCTTTGATGATAATGAATGGTGATTAAGATGATGAATGATGTTCCCGAAACCCCTTGAGCCCTCAGTAAAGATGTGGGACTTTACTGAGGCTCTCACACGAACTTCTTGAGAGAATTTGAAAAGTGATGTTGCACTGTTTTGTTACATTTGCCAACACTCATGCACGTTCACAAACACTTAACGGTTAATAATCCACTATTATTTCACATTAATGTTCGAAAAAACACGAATTTTAGAAAATAAAACAAAACTGCAGACATGACGCTTCACTTTCCTGCCAAGAAGTCCGGAATTTTTCTCTATTAGACATCGGAAATACTAACTGCCCTACTCCTGTCAGCGTAGCGACTAGCGATTGTCTTGAAATTCGAGGTTATTTTTTTTATTAGACAACAGAAAATATACTAGCTGTCCTATTCCTGTAGAAACACGGTAATTCTATCTTTCGGGATTTTGAACTTCGGCATATCGACTATAGGCAAAGAGATTAAAATAGTAATAGTTTAATGTCTTTGACTATACCTACCTCTGGTATATAAATCTTCGGGATTTGAACTTTTGGCATTTTAATAATTGGCCTTCCGTTTAAAGGTCTTATGAAATTTGGTATTTTCAAATTCGGCATTATAATACGTACCCATCGAATCGTATGCTCTTGAATCGATCTCATAAAAATCGATCCAAAATTCAAATCAGCAATAATAATTTTAACAAATAAAACAATTACTTTTACATTAATGGGCGATTTGCCGAGATCAAAAAAAAAAAAGAAATTGGTTCGTAAATGACTTCATAGATGGCGCTTAGCATAGATTAGTATGGCGTATGGTAAAAGGCGGGTTCATGAAGAGCACGTGTATGGCTGCGTAATATTTATTCTATTCCAAAATAGAAATAGGTTCTGGATGTCCTGAATATAAATAGGTAAGTAAATACTATTTTTTTATTCTTTTGGTAGACGAGTAAAAGTGTAGAATTTATTACAGCCCTTAGGTAGGTACGGCTTTCATAAAACGACATCTATCGAGTGTTTTTGAACTAATTTTTACTTTTTAATTTGGGCTGTCAGAAAATCGCCCATTATAATAACACCATTTAACAGTCTTTACGAAATTGGACCCACACTGGATTTAATAGGTGGTGCCATATCGGTAAAATCATAGCAGCACAATTATTCACACACAGTGATACGATACGTACGGCACAACGGCCATAGCGCAATAAAAGGTAAATGTAAAACTTTTGAGTCAAGACGCCTGAATCGGGGGTGGGGAGGTTAGGGTGGGGAGAGGGCGAAGGGAAGGAGTATCTCCTCACTTACCCCCCCCCCCCCCCCCCATTTAAGTTATGTTAATTTTTGATTTTAAGTTATGTTAATTTTTGTATTTTGAGGTTATTTAACGTCAAAAATAGTTTAATGTCTTTGTTTAACGTGGTAAAAGGACATAATTTAAGGAACTAAAATAAAACAAAAATTAACTTAAACAGTTCATATACTTCCTTGTCCAAGAGACTAAATGCTATCATTCTGTATATTTTTGAGATTTTTAATTACCTCCGTTAAAGAATACTGTATAGGTATTGATAAGTTTTGTTTGTTTCTGAACAAAAGTTCCAGTTACTTTAATGTTGACGAACGCAGGGTTATTAAGTAGGTAAGGCCTCAGAACAATAACTAAGTTATTGTTCTGAGGGTAAGGCTATGAGGTCTATGATAATGTAGAAACGATATCGTTAACACAGTTATTTTTTTCGCACATAAAAGTATTTAGCAACGATACACACAACCAACGCAACTAAAGCGCGGCCGGGAGTCGACTGGCAGTCTGACATCTGTCTACGATAGGCGTAGGTATTGACCTCAGAACAATAATGCTATAACTAATGTTCTGAGGTATTGACATATAATACGTCAGCAAAGCGTCACTTTTTCATTTTTATCACAGACATATCTTCTTATTATAAGTCTGTGATTTTTATTAACGTACATAGGTATAGTGTCACAATCCTACTATAACGTTGCCATTTTCGAATAGAAATCAATGTTGGTTTTTAATTTAAATAAAAAACAGGTCTTTAAATTAATAATATGGTCATAACTATGTTGATAATAATGTATTCTTCAAGTATTTATACATTGGCGTCAAGTTAAAAGATTTTGGAATTTGGTACCAAGCCCCATAGTAAAAAAATTAAGTCCTTTTGAATCACAGACATATAGGTATGTCTGTGCTTTGAATCGAGTCGAGTCTGAATTAGGGGAAAGGGTAGGGGAGGAGGGAGGACTACCCCCCACTTACCCCTTCTACCGCAGACAAGTAGATTTTAAGTAATGTTAATTTTTTTTTAAATATGGAAAAGAAATGGCACAATATTGTTTCTTTGGTCTTCAAATTTTTCATAATTTTATTTTAATTTTTCTCTGTACCGTTTGGCACGTTCAGCCGGTGTAAGAACCATCACTGAAAAATGAAAATGTGATATAACATTGAAAATAATAAGTCGCGAGATAATGATGATTCGCGTGTGCCGTTAGGCCACGAGCGCCTCTAAATAACGTTTAATAGATAAGAAAACTTATATGTCTATTTCGTCACTAAAATAGTTCCACTGATATGTCACGATACTAAATGGACGTGATGATTTCCGCTTTGTTCTAATTATTTACACAAAACAAAATATATTTTGCCCTTTAACAGACACCAAACTACTTTATTGTATACTCAAATACATTTATCAAATTACAAGAGTTAGACAAAACTTACCGATTTCACGCAAATGTCGTAACTAAAGGTGGACTTTCTTATTTCAATGCCTGTCGAACGTATCGCTTCCTCACAGCTTTTTGGCATTTGGCGCATTCCTAGCGTACGGGATAGCGCGTAGTCGGTCGGTAGTAGTTGTTTGTTTTTAATCAATGTTTTGAGTGTTCGCTATGCTGTATGGGTTTGATTCTTTTGCCCTTCGTTATGTCATGTGTCAATTGTGTCATGTCAATGTCAATGTCAGTGAAAGAAAATATTTTTTTTACCTAAGATACAAAATATCTTACTTATCGAGCAAAGCCGTCGACTTTAAAATTAGATAAAACTGTATCATTTATCTAAACAATGGTAATTGCGATTGGTTTCGAAGGAAGCGCTAATAAACTTGGCGTTGGTATTGTCAAAGATGGTGAAATACTCGCTAACTGTAGGAGAACATACATCACACCGCCTGGAGAAGGTTATGTTTGTGTTTATCTCTTACGTTTTTAAAATTAATATTTAATATAATACTGAATGAAATTAATGATTCAAGATAGTACTCAAAGTTTTGACTATATACTTTATTCAGTACTCAAAGTATATAACAACAAACAAAATTTTACGTTACCACTTTACTTACTGACCGACGATCTGGTAAAGTTCGCTTGTAGCCGTTGGTTACGAACAGTAACCGTACGGCTCATTCGCAAATTGTCAAGTCTTCAGAATTTCTAGTTCTTTAGTTTTAATAATAATTAAAGTCAACTAAATAATAGGTAGAAAATATGCCTTTGACAATTTGCGAATGAACCAACTGTACAAGTCCAGACGTTGTGGAGATTCTTGGGGGAGGCGTCTGTCTAACAACAGACGTCTTTGATGATGATGACTTTATTACAATCATGCATGACACTGTAGCCCTTAGTTAGAGAGCATTTTTCATTACCTACTATATAATCATAGAATTAACAACAGGTTTCTTACCAAGGGAAACAGCTGAGCATCACCAACAAAATATCCACGCAGTTCTCCAAGAAGCACTAGATGAATCTGGAATAGCACCACATGACATAGATGTGGTGTGTTACACAAAAGGGCCAGGAATGGGAGCCCCTTTAATGGTCTGCGCAATTGTGGCCAGGACCTGTGCCAAACTATGGAACAAACCAATCTTAGGGGTGAACCATTGCATTGGACGTATCCTTTTTCATAGACATATTCTATTACTTCTATTATATGTATGTCTTTCAGTATAAATATCTTTAATTTAGTCATAGTATATAGTCCTTGATATAGTTAACAATTAAAACAAGATTGAATGAAACTTAACTTTGGCTAAATAATAGGTGTAAAAGTGGAAAACTTATTTTTGGGTTAGATTTTAAATAATATAAATGATGAGCATGACTTGCGAAACAATTTTTGTAATCCAAAATAATATTCACTATTTAACTATTCATGTCAGAATGTCAGAGTATGCTTCTTCATCGTTAGGTCTATAGCAGTACTGAAGCTAATGTGAAGTAAAAAATTACATCTATATTTCTGATTTACTGTTCCTTAAATATTCTAATATAGACATAGAAATGGGCAGATTAATAACTAAGGCAAATAACCCAACTGTGCTTTACGTCAGTGGTGGAAATACACAAATTATTGCATACTCCCGACAACGATACAGAATATTTGGGGAGACGATAGACATCGCTGTTGGTAACTGTTTGGACAGGTGACTATTATTACTTATAAAATGTTGCATGCCAGCATAATTGATCTGGTATTTAGTAATCCTGTGTTTAGTGCATTAATTACATTGCAGACATACATAATTTAATCTGAACAATTTCCCAAAAACAACATACTTGCGAAATTTGGGGGTTAATGTTACTCGCGTCCGTAGGTTTACCCTCGAGACCCTACACGTGACCCCTGGGTGGTGCTAAATGAGTGACACTGACTGAGTGGTAGAGCCACGCTGCGTTGCAGCACGCATTGGGCCGGCGCGCCCAGGGTAATACCACCCTAATGGGGGTAATACCAACCTGGGGTAATACCACTCACAAATATCCGGCATGAAATAATGGCACTTGGTGCTGTTGTGTTTCGTCTGGCCAGTGAGAGTTCCGGAGCCCCCCCCCCCCCTCATAATTTCTATTCCTTCCTTAACCCTATTCCTTTCTTAAAGGTCGGCAACGCATCTGCGACTCCTCTGGATTTGCAGGTGTCCATGGGCGGCAGTGATTGCTCTCCATCAGGTGACCCGCCTGCTCTTTTGCCTCCTTACCTATATAAAAAAAAAACAGTGGGTATAATGATCACTTAGGCCTTGCCCTTGGGACTTAGTAAAGGACTGAGTGTGGCCTATAGACTAAAAGTTTTGGTCCTTGTATCTAAATGCAAAACATTGATTAATACATCAAAATGAAATGAAGTCTTATCCATCAGTACCAGTTTATTTATAAGATTATTTGGTACATAGTAGTCTGGTTTAAAATGTTACTTGTCTGTATATTACGCTTTTTTTGACTGTCCTGTAACATAAATAATATTGTATCTAGGTAGTAACGGTATGACAACCAACTAACTTTATAAATTGTTAGGGAGAAAATTTGTGTACCTACGCCTGGCGTACTCACCATGGAATTCTGTTATTTCAAGAATGCCAAAAAACTGTACCCAAATAGTACCAAATAGTGCCCAAAGGAAATAAATAGTACCCTTATGGTTTAAAAGTCATAGACATAGTTTGGTGAGTACGCTAGGCGTAGGTTACGCCTAGCGTACTCACCTCAGTTTGGGAAATCTGAGCAAGCTACAACTTTAATTAGTATGTCAAAAAACTGTACCCAAATAGTACCAAATAGTGCCCAAAGGAAATAAATAGTACCTTTATAGTTAAAAAGTTATAGACATAGCTTGGTGAGTACGCTAGGCGTAGGTTCTACGCCTAGCGTACTCACCTCGTTGCGCGAAAACAGAACCAGCAATGGCTCTCATTTCTATCTCAATAAATAGGAGTGTAATTTTTATTTGACTTTTACACTAGAAAGTCATTAAATTTGATAGCAAACTTCTACATACATTGACATGAGGTACAGGCGAACTCATAATAATTTTAATATTATTTAATTTCATACTATGTACCTACTACATAATACTTTTAGTTTTGTTGAAATTAATAAATATACGTAACGAGGAAGTTTAATATCAGTTATATAATTGATTATAATTATTTTTCTTATAAATAAGATCCATGTTTTCCAAAATATTCACTATCGTATTTTTTGCCGGATTTCATAAAGTAAAAGCACCTTATATAAGAGGAACTATTTGCCTTATGTTTGAAATTGAAAGCTCAATATTGTGCGAGAACAATCTGTTACTTTTGTTGATCATAGTGCAACTTATCGACGCGCGATGCATCTTAGTATGAACAAGTATAGTAATAGTAAAGTAACTTAGTATGAGCAATACAATAGATGGCGTTTATCACACTTCTTACTTTAATTACTTACAAACTGACCTTTATTATGAAAGTGCTAAAGATCAATATTGCAATTCACAACAATTTGCTTGACGCCGCGGTAGGAACGCATAGTTTTTGGCAACCGATTTTTTTTGTCGTTTACTTTGCCTTGCCACCGCAACCGCAAAGGTTTGCGAATACTTAGTTAATTTGTGAAACAATTAATGTAAAAACTTGTGAATTTTGTTTCATTGTGATGTGAGTGATCTTTAAATGAGTAAGTACCTATGTATATTTCATCTGTGATAGCATTTTATGTTCATGTCGATTTGCAGTTGATCTTTCATTAGCTTGGTAGGTACCTAACCTACTCAGTTTGAATATTTTATATATACTTACCTACAGAAATACGTTATTGTTTTTTATTAATCGTAGAATAACAAATTAAATCATATTCTTAGTTACTTATTCTGGACTGTATAAAGTGTTTAACTGTGTCGCGTACTTACCGGTGAAAGAATACTACTACTATTACCTATTACGACACCCAAGGGAAGAGGGGGTGCCTCTTCCCTTGGGTGTCGTAATAGGCAACTAACGGACTAAAGACTGCACATACATCCAACAGCTTAGAACGGCGATGGGCTCACCGCCTGTCACGCTGAGCACATGTGCAATCGCTATTTATGTAGGTATGTATCTATATTAATAAAAATCAATTGCCAAAATGTTTGTACGCGCATCACTTCAGAACGGCTGCACCAATTTGGCTAATTCTTTTTTGTTGTATTTGTAATTGTCAAGACAAAATGAACATTTTTGTAAATTCGTCACGGGGTAAGGGGTTCACGCGGACAAAGTCGCGGGCGGGCAGTTATTCACGATCAACTAATCATAAATAAGCAATGCTTGATACATAGATATAACTTGGAGTGGGTCTCTTTCACCCTCGACTACAAATTTTGTGATTTATATCAGTTATCACTAGATTTATAGTCGAAGTAAGAATCACCGCTAAAAACCAGCCTTCATATAAAAAAAAAACCGCATCCAAATCTAGGATATTTAGGAGGTACGGTGCCAAAGACAGACACACCAACCTCAGGACCCCCCTTTTTTGGCCACCCTTGAGTTACTGTTATTAAATATGTACCTATTTTATTTTAGGTCGTCGTCTATTAGTGAACTCCATAGTTATTCCAATCTCAATTCCTTTGGTAATAAAAATAATATTTTACCATTCACTGTGCTCGACTGTACCACACGTAATTTAATGTCTTTCTAGTGTAAAAGTCAAATAAAAATTACACTCTTAGAGGGTACTATTTCCGGTACTATTTATTGAGGTAGAAATGAGAGCCATTGCTAGTTCTGTTTTCGCGCAACGAGGTGAGTACGCTAGGCGTAGAACCTACGCCTAGCGTACTCACCAAACTATGTCTATAACTTTTTAACTATAAAGGTACTATTTATTTCCTTTGGGCACTATTTGGTACTATTTAGGTACAGTTTTTTGACATACTAATTAAAGTTGTAGCTTGCTCAGATTTCCCAAACTGATGTGAGTACGCTAGGCGTAACCTACGCCTAGCGTACTCACAAAACTGTCTATAACTTTTGAACCATAAGGGTACTATTTATTTCCTTTGGGCACTATTTGGTACTATTTGGGTACAGTTTTTTGGCATTCTTGAAATAACAGAATTCCACGGTGGGTACGCCAGGCGTTGGTACACGAAAATTTTATTTCACAGCAGCAAAGTCTTTATTATAATTAAAACCTTATTTTCTTTGTAGATTTGCAAGAGTATTAAAACTATCAAATGCACCAAGCCCTGGCTATAATATTGAACAAGCTGCAAAAAAAGGGAAGAAATATTTGCATCTTCCCTATTCTGTTAAAGGTAAAGACAAAAGTAACATTTAAATTAATTGTTATATAGTCTAACAAATCATTATTTGTATATAATGTATAAATAATATTTAATGAAATATGAAGTACATAGTGAATTAATTTCCAGGTATGGATGTTAGTTTCTCTGGCATTTTGTCATACATGGAAGATAAGATAGACAATCTACTTAAAGAGTACACACCAGATGACCTTTGCTATTCGCTGCAAGAAACAGTTTTTGCTATGCTAGTAGAAATCACAGAGAGAGCTATGGCTCATTGCGGGTCTGATGAGGTACCTACTTACTGTATTCACATCTTTTCAGAATCAGAATATTTTTTGTGTAACATAAGTATTACAATAATGTCAAGAGTTCTCAATAATTTTAGTCTCACTACATATTATCCACATTAGATAAGTTAAACAAATACAGGTTCAAATCTAAAACAATATACTGGTAGTTCTCTCAGAATGGTCACAGAAATCTACAAAGAAAGAGAGAGAGCAATAAAATGTAGCTTTTTTACAATAACTGTTGGAATCTCCTCCCATGATAATCTGCACCATCGTGTGGTCCTGGGTTAAATCCCCAGTTCAGACAAAGGTATTTCGTATTTTACGAGACAGCCCAAGTTTGTGAGCAGTTGGGCAGAATATAGGCTAATTACTAACATACTTTATAAGTGAAGTATTTTTAATAAAAATAATGTGAGATAATACGCCGCGCAAACGGGGGTGAAAAGTTAACTTGTGTGAAAGTGCTCTTAATTACTTTACAGACGTATCCAAGCTTTTAAAGAGCTTTTTAAAAGTACTAAAGGACAGAGACAGGATACAGCTAACCACAGGGGGCAAATTGTGAAACTTCCAACACCTATTGCAATACTTTTTCCTTGTACTTCTACTTAAAAGTTATTGCAATAGGTGTTGAAGTTATAAATAAGCCCCCTTGCCCTTGGCCTGGTTCTCAACTGTCTGTCTGTTTAACATCTGTTTAACAATGATGAATTGATGTTATTAATTTATTATTGAAATGTTGCATTCACAATGCTATAAAGATATAGTATAAAATGTTTACTAGAAAAAAAACAACCAGTCTCAGGAAGCTCGAATGGGATGCCATTCGAGTTTCCTGAGACTGGTTGATTTTTTCTTCTAGTAAAAGAAAGTCCCTATCTACTGACCCCTATAGATAGGGTATCGCAGCTGGAACTACGGGTCCGGCTGTGTTTCTCAGGGTACTACGGGGTTCCGGTTCATGCACCCCGCTGGTTGTGCCTTGACCGGCGCCTCCGGCGGGATCCGGACGTGGGTTGGCCTCGTAGTGGCTTGTGGTTAGCTGTAGAGTTTGAGAATGTTCGTTTGTCCTGGTATTGTGTGCCAGGACTTCTAAACTCGCGCACAGCAAGCGGGGCCTAGTAGCGGTCTCTGTGGGGCCAGCAGTGAAAAGTCCTGCGGGGAACGTGAGTTTACCTTATAGTTGGCAGCTTTGTCCGGTGGTTCTCATTGGACATTGGTGTTGACATCTCCGGTACTAGTCGGGAGAACTAGTAGAAGCGGGCCCCTAGATGCCGTAGCCTCCGGTCCAGCCAGCCGCGTAGGACGTGGGAACTGGCTTGGCGCCCGGATGTGTTCCGAGAAGTGAGTGTGCTTACTACTGCGCGACCAAGGTGGACACTTGGGAGTTAACTTGGGAGTCGACGACCCGAGCAGTGGCAACTAGTCATGAGAAATTTAGCTCTTTGAAGAGATAAGAGCGATATTGCTCTTTACCCTGTCAAGAGCTATATAGCTCTTCTAGCTCAGTAGCTCATTTAGCTCAGTGTAGTTCATAAAGATAGAAGGCTCTTGAGTCGTTTAAGTGTACTGTTCAGAAAATAGCGCGAAGCGCAGCGTAGCGATTGTTTTGAATTTCGTGGTATTTTTTTATTAGACAACAGAAATCTAGCTCCATACAAAAATGTAAAAAAAAATTGAATTTTTTTTTCCCCTAATAAAAAGTAAATTTTTTTTTGATAAATACATCGGATACCGCTTATGTTCCTGCTGTTTTACGGGGGGGGGGCAACATTTCGTTAGTTAATTATTGTTTTCGAGATATTCGCGTTTTAGAGAGTTACCTTAAGTTTTTTTAAAGTTTTTAAGCTCCATATAAAAATCAACAGAAAATCACCCCCTTTGCGACATCCTACCCCTTTTGTCTATCGAGCCGAGCCGCTCTCGATTCCAAGCCGACATATTCCGATGAAACACTGAGCTAATTGAGCTACTATAAACACTGAGCTAAATTGAACGCGAGTGAGTTAGATATACGTTGAGCTAGAATAGGTGAACTAGCTCTATTAAACAACTCGCTCGCTCGCTACCCATCGCTAGTGGCAACTGCGAGTTGTGCCCTTCGTGCAACGAGAAGTGAGCGAGCTTGACAGCTCCGGTTACCTATCTGGACAATAGGCAGTGAAGTACACGAGTTCACGGGGAAACTCTCCCGAGACACTAGTCTTATGAGTACCGAATGAAGAGCGCGCTTCGGCGGGCACTGATTTGGCGTCAAGACCTAACGCAGATGGTCTCCTGCCCCCTGCTGGCACAGGGACGTCTGGCACTTCTTGCAATAACCTAATGGTTGGTCTCGAGGTGCCAGTACAAATAAAACTTATTGATGTAAGGAGAGGGGATGTCCTCATTGTCTTGTCTCTGACTAACCCTTCGGGGATAATAGTCGTGATTATATGTATGTATATTTTCAGGTGCTTATAGTAGGCGGAGTGGGTTGCAACGAACGTCTGCAAGAAATGATGGCAGTGATGTGTACGGAACGAGGCAGCAAAATATTTGCTACGGATGAGCGGTTCTGCATAGACAATGGGGTGATGATAGCTCATGCGGGCGCCTTGGCGTACCAGTCCGGCACACGGATGGACTTCAAGGATAGTACTATAACGCAACGGTACCGGACGGACGATGTGCTGGTCACGTGGCGAAATGATTAAATGATTTTGTTTTGAATACGCGTGTTTTTTCTTTCATGGAACATTGCAGGCCTCAATTATTTTATGAAATCTTGATAGGTAAGTAGTGGAATTTGCACTAGTTTGGCATCAGAAAATAAATGGTTCTTTTGTCGCATTTTTGGTACCTATAGCTGTAGGACTGGACTAGTATCAACAAAGTTTTCAATTTCAATAAAGTTTTTTTTTATTTTTTGCGCCGTTTCTTTGGTAGAAATGGGATGGGCTAGTGCTTCTTCCACCTGGCTATCCTACCACCTATGATAAAAAGTTATAATTTATTATTTCTCCAGGAACGTCACCTCACTACACGGGGGTGGCCATAAGTGGTTTAATTTCTAACTCCCACTTTGAAGGATACCCTAAACAGATGTAGGTGGCCGTCTCGTATGTGAGCTTCATTTCTGACGACCTCCACGGGGAAGACGTTTAAGGAGGTCGTTTGTAATCACTCACTTTTTCAAATTCTTACCTTTGATCAAAAGCACCTCTGGCGAAAATGGAGTTTGACGAATCGCGACTTACATTGCACACTAATTACGGCCTTATTATCACTATCATTAGGTGCAATGCAAATCACTTGATGCAATGTTCTGTAAATCTATGTAATGTAAAATGTTCCAATCATAACAATGACGATTCTGGGGGAAATAACTATAGATTACTTCATCATCATCAGCCTATAAACGTCCCACTGCTGGGCACAGGCCTCGCACGTGGGGATATTGGGCAATAATAACCCACCACGCTGGCCCAATGCGGGTTGGTGGGTTTTGACTATCTTATGATCTGTCATCTTACGACAACAACCGGTACCAATGGCACAGAATAAATAACAGTACTACCCAACGGCTTAACGTGCCTTCCGAAGCACGGAGGAGCTCGAGATGTTTTTAATTTGGTCGTCCATCTAGCGACCCGGCATTGCGAAAGTTGATTAGCGAGCAAGATCGCAAGCCGAACGCGATGTCTTCAAATATCAGAGTTTGTCGGTCTACCGTTCAAAAGTTATAAGGGGTCATTGGTGGCCATGCCAGGATGAGCGCTCATCCTGGCATGGCCACCTTGTATCCCGAAAACTACTGGTCGTAGCAAAAATCTGATTTTACCATTAGTATCCCCTTTTTATATAACCTCTTGTAATGTTCTTAACTGTCCACTCGACTATCACAAACAAGTTCCGCGCTATCCCCGTTGCTGTATACTGCATACACCAACGATATCCCAATCCCCGATCGTGGTGTGAAGCTAGCGCTCTTCGCAGACGATACAGCGCTCTTTGTCAAGGGCAAGACACCCCACCACTTCCTCACCAGACTCCAATCCTCCATAGATGTGTTAGGTTACTGGTTTCGTATGTGGCGCATTGAGGTGAATCCCGACAAAAGTGTCGCGATTCTCTTTGATGTTAAGCGACGAACCAAAACAGTACCGCTCGGGGTAGGTCCGCTCCGCCTATTAGGCTCTCCCATCCCGTGGCAGCGTACAGCTAAATATTTAGGTGTGACGTTGGACAAGGCCCTGACCTTCCAACCTCACATAAAAAGAGTCACTCGCAATGCGAGATTCTACTTGTATCGGCTCAACGGTATGTTGGGTCGATACAGTAAAATGTCACTTAGAAACAAGCGCACCCTATTTAAAGTTTGCGTGCGTCCCGTTCTGACGTACGCCGCTCCAGTCTTTGGCCACGTTAAGCCCTCTTCACTTAACAAATTGCAAGTGGTCCAGAATCGTTTTTGCCGTAAGGCTACTAAGGCACCGTATTATGTTAGGAATGCTGACCTACACAGAGATTTGGAACTTCCAACTCTGCAGCAAAATATCAAAGAAATCTCTGAGCGATTCTTCAAATCGACAGAGATGCACTCTAATCCTTTAATACGCGAGGCGTCGGAGTATGAGCCGGCCCCCGCGACTAGACCTCATTATCGTAGGCCGAAAAACATACTTTCGGATCCCGCTAATCAATTATCAGTCAATCTTAATCGCCTCTTAGAGGCAGGAGAGTCGTAGCCGCGTACGAATTAGCAAGCCTTCAGCTTGCGCAGCCTCACTGCAGACAGAGTGCGTCCTACTAGAGGGCGCGCCGCATTTTCTCGCGCATTTACTCATGACTATTGAGTAGCGCTGCTTCACCCCCCCTCCTCCGGGGGGGTGACTGCTTCGTTTTGAACCAAAAGATCTCTCCAGGTCTATGGTTTTCAAGGGGGTGTTAGTCAGTAGGAGTCTGACATAACTTCGCCAGCCGTCTGGTGTCGTACTCATGCAGAGTTCACCTCCCTCCCCTCTGTATCCGGGAGGGTGCTTGCTTCACAGGCGCAAAAAAAAAAAAAATGTTAGCTCGCCCTTGCGCGGCGTCCGTCGGACGAGACACATGTAACATCGAAGCGCGGGAGCGCGCGTCGTATTTATGTCTTGCAGCTGTGTAGGTAGCTACAAGCCCATAGAAAGAAATGCAATGATAAAATATGACACCAAAATCAAGGCCATATCAGGGGCCCAAGTCTGCTAATTTACGAATGGCATAATTGAATCGTATTGTAATTAGAGTTGGGCGTTAAAAGCAAAAGCACTTAAAAAAGTATACTTTTATACAAAAGTAATAAGCATGCTTTTAGGTTTACACGAATTATGCTTTTCACTTAAAAAAGTGCACGTCCCGCCATCTATGAGAAATCTCTAAAACTACTTCAAATACTTCCAGTATTTCCAGCGCCGTGTATGCGTATTATTATGCAACGAAACGTATTGCACAGAATTGTACTTATTTTGGTCGGTTTATTGTTAACGATTTTGTCTTGCTTTTGCAAGTTAAAAGTAGTACGTTTTTCAGTGTGGAGCGGTAAGTGCGTTTTCTTGTATGGTGTCCGCCGTCCGGTGTGCTTGCTTGTCTGCTTAAATACGAATACGTTACGTGTCTTGGAGATGTGTACTGTGTACATAACATAAAAAGTTTTAAAATTTTGTGTAAGTAGGTATTAGATACTGTTTAGTGTAAATAGATAACTCATTCAGTGTAAATAAATTTTGTATAAATAAATGTTGTAAAAAAAACTTATGTTTCTTAATCATGTTAATAAAAAAATATAAACAATGGTAAGTACTTAAATAAAAAAAATATTAAAAAAAACAATTATGTACAAATGACAACAAAAAAAATGTAATTTTTTAAATAGTAAGAAAACTACTACCTGTATAGAATTAATGTAAATAAATATTTAAAAAAAAAAAAAATAACGGAAAAAAATGAACTTATAAGTACGCCTGGATCACGACACTAGTGTTGTTTCCAGACAGTCCTAAGCCTCATAAGCCTGTATGTAATTAAAAGTATGAAGGAAAGTTCGTTGATTAAAAAAACATTAATTCTACATGTTATGTAATATTTACGTGATTTACGTCGTACAACTTAATATTAAATTTTTGTTTCAATGACAACGAAATACAATTGTGTTAACAACGAAAAATTTAATAAAAAGCTTTTCATTTTTCGTTTCAACACAACGTTTTGTAAGTAATATGCAAAAAAGCAAAAAAGTAAAAAAGCATTTTTTTAAGCATGATTTTTGAAAATCGTACAACGAATAAACGTGAAAAAAAAATAAGCACTTTTTCCCATCTCTGACCACAACTGTCACTTGTCAGAACGGACTATAGATAAAGGATTTTTTACCACAGACTACGAAGCAAATCTGATTTCTATGCCTTATTTATTGACCTCTATAGTTGCAAGGGGCCAAAACCAGGGTAGTGGCCACAACTGGGGCTCCTGCCCTACCTGGGGCCCAAGTCTGCTAATTTACGAATGGCATAATTGAATCGTAATTGTATCGCATTGTAATTGTTTGACACATTTGGTATTCATAAATGAGTAAGAGAATACCAAATGTGTCAAACAATTACAATCAGAGATGGGAAAAAGTGCTTATTTTTTTTCACGTTTATTCGTTGTACGATTTTCAAAAATCATGCTTAAAAAAATGCTTTTTTACTTTTTTGCTTTTTTGCATATTACTTACAAAACGTTGTGTTGAAACGAAAAATGTAAAGCTTTTTATTAAATTTTTCGTTGTTAACACAATTGTATTTCGTTGTCATTGAAACAAAAATTTAATATTAAGTTGTACGACGTAAATCACGTAAATATTACATAACATGTAGAATTAATGTTTTTTTTAATCAACGAACTTTCCTTCATACTTTTAATTACATACAGGCTTATGAGGCTTAGGACTGTCTGGAAACAACACTAGTGTCGTGATCCAGGCGTACTTATAAGTTCATTTTTTTCCGTTATTTTTTTTTTTTTAAATATTTATTTACATTAATTCTATACAGGTAGTAGTTTTCTTACTATTTAAAAAATTACATTTTTTTTGTTGTCATTTGTACATAATTGTTTTTTTTAATATTTTTTTTATTTAAGTACTTACCATTGTTTATATTTTTTTATTAACATGATTAAGAAACATAAGTTTTTTTTACAACATTTATTTATACAAAATTTATTTACACTGAATGAGTTATCTATTTACACTAAACAGTATCTAATACCTACTTACACAAAATTTTAAAACTTTTTATGTTATGTACACAGTACACATCTCCAAGACACGTAACGTATTCGTATTTAAGCAGACAAGCAAGCACACCGGACGGCGGACACCATACAAGAAAACGCACTTACCGCTCCACACTGAAAAACGTACTACTTTTAACTTGCAAAAGCAAGACAAAATCGTTAACAATAAACCGACCAAAATAAGTACAATTCTGTGCAATACGTTTCGTTGCATAATAATACGCATACACGGCGCTGGAAATACTGGAAGTATTTGAAGTAGTTTTAGAGATTTCTCATAGATGGCGGGACGTGCACTTTTTTAAGTGAAAAGCATAATTCGTGTAAACCTAAAAGCATGCTTATTACTTTTGTATAAAAGTATACTTTTTTAAGTGCTTTTGCTTTTAACGCCCAACTCTAGTTGTGGTTGTGATTCAAGACTTCTTTTTCTGGTACTTTCTTATCAATAAATTTCTCAGAAATCTTTTTAATTTTTGTTTTGGATTTTATTGAAGCCTACTAACAGAATGTCTAGCAACATGGTTTTGAGGTTATTTTGTTACTTGTTTAAAAAATGCGAAATTGATAATTCGAAGAGGAAGTTTTTTGCTTATTCGCCTTCCAAAGTTGCGTTGGCCTTAAGGGGGGTTTACGCATTTTGGTTTCCCATACAAATTTTTTAGTCGAATTTTTTAAAAATAAATAAGCCTTTTTTATGAAACTTTGCATGCTAGAGTAAAATACAGGGATCTGAATAGTTTGTTGAAAACCTTTTTAAAAGTTTAAAATCGCAATAACTCAGTTAAATAAACGTTTTTAAAAAATGTTTTCAGCAAACTGTTTAGATTAGTGGTTTGCACCGGAGCATAGATCTCCGGAGAAACACCGGTGTTCTACCGGTGAAACTAATCGGTAAAAAACACCGGAGAGAAACCGGTATTCTCCGGTTATACAACTTTAGAGCCAAATAAAAAACATATTTTATTTATTGATTAACGATGTGTTTATTAGGTACCTACCTTCTATTTGTTATCATTTTTTTAATGACATAATTTTTATTTCTCATTTTTATGTATTCTTCTTTTTGAAGACTTTCTTAAGTTGTTGCATAATGTTATATAGTGTCCGACCGAAAAATGTTTTTTTGCCGAAACCGAAACCGAAGGTTCGATTTGATTATAGTTTCAGCCAAAACATAGTAGTAGTATTCAGTAGTTTTTACGTGAAAGAGTAACAAACATCCATCCATACTTACAAACTTTCGCGTTTATAATATTAGTAGGATTAAATTTGAGAATCTAATGTTTTTATTAATTTCTTCCACATAGTATTTCTCTGGCCCTGTTGTCATCACTGCCGCATCAGAAAACTGTTTTTACGAATTTGGGCTTGGTTCGATCAGTTTAGTTCAGAATTTTTTCGTTTTCAATTACTGATACCTATTGTTTTCTTATAACGAATCTCATCTTAGAGCATTAATCGTCTTATGCTTCGTTCGTCCCGAAGTTTTGTCCCACATTCGAAAAAATTCTTAGTTCGTCCCATATCACTATTGAAGTGGTGCTTCGTCCCAAATTACAAGCATATAGTTAAAAGTAAAGTCAACACAAAAAGTGTTATTACTTATTTTATTATTTTTAAACAATCATTCAACCGTGTCGCGTAGCGACACCCTGCTGCGTAGGCACACCGTGTTGCGTAGCGAAAACTGCTACCACCCCCCTCTCTTTCATTGGGTGTCGTAAAAGGCGACTAACGGACTCAAGACTATACATCCAACAGCATAGAGCGGCGATGGGCTCACCACCTGGCGCTCTGAGCACATGTGGAGTCGTTATTTGGTGAAAAATGGACTATGGTAGAGGTCTGCTCTTGCGGTCATTATTGCCTAGTCTCTGACTGACCCTTCGGGGATAGTACCTACTCGTGACTCGTGATTATATGTATGTATGTAAGTATGTAAACAATAATTTAAACAACTCTAAACATGTTGGCTTAAATTATCTTTATTATCCAGTATCACAATCAAAATCACAGAAATTGTAAAATAATAATCATCTTATCATAACTACAGTTTAAATACCTATACAGAACAGTCAGAACTATTAATAAACAATATGTAAGAAATATGTACCTACCAATTAAATAAGAGTATCAAAAAAAGCTTTGTTCCAAATTACAAGTAGATAGTAAAAATTCAAGTTAACAATAAAGTGTAAGTATTCATTCAAATTTTTTCAAACAATAATTCTTGCATAAAACAACTCTAAACATGTTGGTAAAAATCATCTTGAGTATCTAGCATCACAATCAAAATCACAGAAATTGTATAATTATAATCATTTAATCATAACTACAATTATAATAACTATACAGAACAAACAGATCTATTAGTAAACAATATGTAAGAAATAATGTACCGTACCGACCAATTAAATTAGAGTATCAAAACGAAATATAAAAAAAAAAACAATTATAATTTTTACGGAGTTCCTATGGCCACCTTCCAGCTCCATCATCAGACCCTGGTTACCATCTATCACCAAAGTACTCTACAAGACGAATCAAACGAGCCCATACTCGATGGGGTTATGTCGTTTATTTACTGAGTTCCTATGGCCATCTTCCAGCTCCATCATCAGACCCTGGTTACCATCTAGCACCAAAGTACTCTACAAGACGAATCAAACGAGCCTATACTCGATGGGGTTATGTCGTTTATTTACGGAGTTCCTATGACCATCTTCCATCTCCATCATCAGACCCTGTTAACATCTAGCACCAAAGTACTCGTCAAGACGAATCAAACGAGCTGAGACTCGATGAGGTTGCGTCGTTTCTGTACTGAGTTCCTAGGACCACCTTCCAGCTTTATCATCAGATCATACCCTGGTAACCATCTAAAAACAAAGTACTCTTCAAGATGAATGAAACGAGCCGAAACTCGATGAGGTTGCGTCGTTTCATTACAGAGTTCATATGACCACCTTCTAGCTCCATACAAGATAATACAAGATCCCTTATATTTGATAACCATTCGCAATCCCTCGCGGCTTCCTCGGAGTAGTCTGCCAACAGGTCGTGGTCTGCCTTTCCTCGGCGGTCTACCGCGTGCAAATCAGCTCCTGGGACGCGTACAAATATGCTGATGACGTCACAAGATCACTCGCCTCTGATAACCCTTCGGACTCGTTTCGTGGCTTCCTCAGAGTAGTCAGCAGGTCGTAGACAGGACGTGGTGAGCCCGTCGCCGCTCTATGCTAATGTCTTTAGTCCGTTAATCGCCTTTTACGGACGGGGTGGTAGTAGTATTCTTTCACCGCTACCCGACACGGTTGATTGATGTTAAATATTAAGTAATGCTAAACCTTTTATTGCTGGTTGTACATACAATAAGATTAGAGTAAGTTTGGCATATAAAAAAAATATGGGCCGTAGAAGGAATATAAAATGGGACAAAGCGAGAATAACATAATTAAAATTTTATTTTGGAATGAAGGAAGCATATTGTTTAGGACGAACCAGGATTTTTTTATGTGGGACGAAACTCAGTGAGACGAACGAAGAATAATACCTAAATAAATATATTTCATTACAATAAAGCTTCAAATTGCACTACATTACCGAACAATAACTGAATAGAATAGCTTAATAATTTCTTGCTAAACAACAAAATTCTCCGGAGATCACCGGTGAATCACCGAAGATCGGCAAATCACCGGTGAATTTCACCGGTCCGCCAGATTCCGCTCCGGTGCAAACCACTAGTTTAGATCCCTGTATTTTTTTTTAATTTCGACTTGGAAGTTTGTATGGGAATCTGAAATGCGTAAATCCTATTTAAGGTGGTCTGCTAGCCGAAACATTCCAATTCCAAGTGCCCGCGTTCAACGCGAGGTTTTCTAAGTGCCTGGATTGGCAAAATATTGGAAATTTGTTAACTGTTACCTACCTACCTAACAATAAATATTTACTTCTATATTTTGTTTTATTTTCTTTTAAAAAAACCCAAAATATATCCTTACTAATTTAATGGCCACAACTGGTGCAATGGTATGGCCACAACTGGGGGAAAAGTGGCCAGAAATAGTGAAATCACACCTTTTATATTTAAAACCATATAAAAAAATATATATTGACTCGAATCAAACATCGCATATAAATTTAAAAGGTAAATGTATACCCTTCATTTTGGTTATTTCAAACCGCCACATTACACATTCTTGTATTAGTAGAACATTTTTGAACATAGAAATTCCCTTATAGTGGCCAAAACCGAGGCTCCTGCCCTACCTACATTTATTTTTTTGGTAAACTAATGTTTTGCATGATTATAAGCATCTGATAAACATACATACACATGAAAGTTCCGCTCTTCGTTCATTAAATCTCCTAATAAAAATATTAAATGCTTGAGTAGGTACGCGATTATACTATGTTGCTGTTGTATGAAAAAAAAAGTTTTCACTCCTCTTGCATTAATCTGCGCTCTTGCTCAAAAAGACCGTCATTGTAGAGTTCTAGTCTAGAGCGGGGCTAAAATAGCTTTTCTTGCCCTAGGGGAAAAGTATTTTTTTTTTTAATTTTTGTCTGTCACATGACAATAAGCCTACAAAAACGAAAAAGTATTTAGTCTTATGTAGAATAATCATGAATAAAGACTCGACTCATTACTGTTTACTTAGGTCAACAACTTTTTTGAGATAGTTATTATTAAAGTTTATCTAATAATAATTTGAATCTATGGAAAACACAGACCACGCTTCAACAAGAAACAACTGCACCTCGGACGGACCACGAGAACTGCACAGTCTGCTCATGTGCTTAGGTGGTGAGCCTTTAGCCCGTTAGTCGCTTTTACGACACCCAAGGGAAGGGAGGTGTTGGTAGTATTATTTTATGAGCCCATCGCCGCTCTATGCTGTTGTATGTATGTGCAGTCTTTAGTCCATTAGTTGCCTTTTAAAAGACCCAATGGAATGGCGAGGTTGGTAGTATTATTTTGATGAGTCCATCGCCGCTCTATGCTGTTGGATGTATGTGCAGTCTTTAGTCCGTTAGTCCCCTTTTACGACATCGAAGAAAAGTGAGGGGTTGGTAGCATTATTTTGATGAGCCCATAGTTGCTCTATGCTGTTGGATGCATGTTGGATGTATGTGCAGTCTTTAGTCTGTTAGTCGCCTTTTACAACACCGAAGGGAAGAGAGGGGTTGGTAGTATTATTTTGATGAGCCTATCGCCGCTCTATGCTGTTGGATGTATGTGCAGTCTTTAGTCCGTTAGTCGCCTTTTACGACACCCAAGGGAAGAAAGGGGTTGCTAGTATTATTTTGATGAGCCCATCGCCGCTCTATGCTGTTGGATGTACGTGCAGTCTTTAGTCCGTTAGTCGCCTTTTACGACACCGAAGGGAAGAGGGGTTGGTAGTATTATTTGGATGAACCCATCGCCTCTCTATGCTGTTGGTTGTATGTGCAGTCTTTAGTCCGTTAGTCGCCTTTTACGACACCCAAGGGAAGAGATGCAAAGACTGCACAATACTATCCAACAGCATAGAGCGGCGATGGGCTCATCGAAATAATACTACCAACCCCTCTCTCTTTCTTTGGGTGTCGTAAAAGCAAACCAATTCATATTGTATTAGATTGTTTTATTTTTTCATATTCGTAGTGAAAAGCAGAGTGTAACACACGGCGCTAAAAACCCATTATAACTCGGTTTCTATTTACTCCCTCGCTAAAGCTCGGGAGTAAAACTACCTCGTATATAATGGGTTATTTTAGCCCCTTGTATAACAATATACTATATAACTTTTAATAGAAGCACCGACAAACTCTGAAGTTTTTTCGACATAGGTACTTCGACTTACTATTGGCGAAATCAGATCTTTGTTACGACCGTTTTCGAGATACAAGGTGGCCATGCCAGGATGAGCACTCATCCTGGCATGGCCACCAATGACCCCTTATAACTTTTGAACGGTAGAACGACAAACTGGAGTTTTGTCAGCATACTTCGACATACTATTGGTGGAATCAGATCGTCGCTACGACAGTACTTTTCGAGATACAAGGTGGCCATGCCAGGATGAGCGCTCATCCTGGCATGGGCACTAATAACCCCTTATAACTTTTGAACGGTAGACCGACAAACTTTGATATTTGGCGACATTCTCTCGACAAATTGTCTATAAAGTCAGATTTAGAGTTGGTGATGGTGGCAATGCCAAAATGAGCCACACGCTAGCCGCTGCGCCTTCGAGCTCTTCATATTATTAGGTACTTACAGAAAAAAACTTAATTAATAAAATCAACTGCTTTAATATTTGTTCAAAAATAAGGTATTCATTGCAAACTCAGGAAAAACTCACACATCAAATAACATTACAAACAAATAAGTTATTATCTCAATTGTAAATGATAATGTATAGGTTTCTAAATTTAAAACAACATAACACATCA
The DNA here is from genome assembly GCA_963921215.1 of Scoparia ambigualis. Lineage (NCBI taxonomy): Eukaryota > Metazoa > Arthropoda > Insecta > Lepidoptera > Crambidae > Scoparia > Scoparia ambigualis. The sequence continues at coordinate 25,801,317 of OY992517.1, read as the reverse complement.
ACTCTGCTCTAAACACATTGTTAAAATCAAACATTATCTTTGTTTTGCTTACAATATTTCTTACAGAAATGCGAAATACTGATAAATCCATTAGTTTTATAGTAAAGTAAAAATGCATCCATCCTCCAGCTAGCAGCAGCACAATTATACACGACAACTTCACCTGTCTCAATAATTTTAGTTAATGCATATTTGATTAGGTATACTCTTAGAATTACATAATATAATATAATCACTGTACATTTTTGTAGTGTAATACAAAGACATTTATTATTATTATCTGCTCTAATGGTTTACTTTCTATTTACAAAGATCAACCGTATACATAAATAAATTAGAAAGTTGATAGGTACCTATACAGTTGTTTTAATTATTGCACTAAACAATATAATAGTGACAAATTGTCTGTTAAAACTCTTGAAGATGCAACTATTGTAAAGTTTTAAACACCCTGAACACAAGGGATTTTACCTAAATTAATATACTTATAGGTAAGTAATAAAAATGATTTTAAAGATAAAATACCTTTAGACTTGTACTTACCAGAGGTTTGTATGTTTTTATGTTTGCCTGTTCTTTTATAATAAATAAAGACCTTATTGCTCTATGTACTAATTATTGATATTTATTAAATTATTAAACTGGAGCCTGGCACAGGTTAACAGCTGAGTCCAATACTATTTATCTACATGTAGATGTTTGTCTCCTTTATTTTTATCTAAAGTTCTTATTAGGAAAATAAAATCAATTCCCAAACATAAAATTTATATCTGCCAATTTATAATGTAAAGTAACAAAAAAGGCAAGTAAACAAACGCTCTTTATCGAAAACAAAGAATAATAATTTAAGAACATCTTAAAATCTGAACACTTGCTGTAAAAAAATCTGCATAGTACACATTACACTTTGCTGTACTACAACACTCTTGGCAGTAAGACTCGACTATAACCTTTGCAACTAATTATTGTTTCAGCAAATTTCATAAGCTGTCGCTGCTATGAAGTCCAGTATACATGATAATCCAAGTTACCTAAAAAGAGATTTATTTATTAACAGAATTTAATTATATCAATAAGAAATCCAATCTTCTACTTTTGAATGACTTCTTACTTTTGTATAATATTTAATTGAATGATAAGTGTCTAACATTTTACTAACCAGAAAACCAGCGAATGATGTCATAAATCCCTCCTTAGTAATTTCCCACATTCCCCCATACTCCTCCTCATCAATGCTTTGGAAATTATTAACATAAATGTATATCACTGCAGCATTCACAATCACAAATCTGAAATATTTATTCACATTTAAGATTTGATTTCAGTTTATTTTTTATAGCTAGAGATGAAAGAATACTTGAGCTTAATACTTACAGTAACAATCCAATGAAACCTTTCAATGGTAGCAAGCCCCAGAAAAGGCCTAATATTATGCCTATAGCTTGGCGCATCCAATATATTACATCAAGGAATTCTTCCTGGAAAATCAATTGTAATATTACATATATGCATACATAAACATGTTGGGTAGTGGTGAAAGAATACTATCACCCCCTCTCTTCCCTTGGGAGTCGTAAAAGGCGACTAACGGACTAAACACTGACTGCACATACATCCAACAGTATAAAGCGGCGATGGGCTCGCCACTTGTCACGCTGAGCACATGTGCAGTCGCTACCTATTTGGTGAAAAGTGGACTATGGCAGAGGACTGCTTATGCGTCCCTCATTGCCTTATAGTCTTTGACTAACCCTTCGGGAATAATAGTCATGATTTCAAGTATGTATGTACATATCTATTCTACGATGAATAAGTAGAATAATACATTTTTATTTGTTCTAATAATTGATAAATTAGAAATTTTGTCGAGGTATTATCCCGTGACCAAAACTAACCTTGTCTGGCCAATCTGCATTAGATTTGAGCGCATTCCGCCATATACTGTCACATCCTTTGCCTTTGTTTTCCGCAGATTTAGTTTTAGTAGCCATACTTCTGTTAGATTTGTCTCTAATTTCTGTACAATAATTTCATACGTAGAAAATAATCAAATTCAAATCGATAGGGCTGCCATTGCCATGTCAAACTTAGTACACGACACGACCGACAACACGTCACTGTGACATTGACATTTTACTGCCTTCTTTTTTTTATTGCTTTTGGCAAGTAGTTCAAGTGTATTTGCAAAATAGTTTTTTTTTAATTCTTTAAAAATCCTGTCGAAAAATGCGCCTCATTACTTTTATATTGCAACACTAAGTATAGTCATACCCATGTGAATTGGCAAGCGTTAAAAATCTGTATTCTGTAATGGGGAAGAAAACGCAAAGCTAATTGCAGATGTCGCTGCGCTCGCTTGACTCATAACAAACATCTGTCATTTTTTTATCACTTTCGATCTCCATTTTGTGAGAAATTGCGATCGTTCTGTGCTTTATCTGTGAGACTATGTATTCTACGTGGACGGTGTCTCAGTTGAAAGCTGAGCTAAAGATTCGAGGAGGCTCCTTAAAAGGAAGAAAGGCAGATCTCGTCAGCAGGTAAACACAATGGATTTTTTGGTTTTCACAACTTGTACATCAATTACCCCTGCACAATGATCGTTTTTACCATGCATTAATTTTGTTTGATTATTTTTAAAACAAAATCATTGTGTTGTTTGACAATATAATAAACTTTTCGACATCGATTTCATGACTCCTCACATAACCTATAATATTTTTTTACTTATAGTACGTGTTTTTTCTTTTTAGGCTTGAATCATTTGACAGAAATTTTAATTTTGGCAAACCACAAACGGCTCACGAAACTAATGAAGCAAAAATTGAATTGCCATCGCCTGATGTCTACCGAGACATCAATGCCAGCACACCACTTCCACCTATTACAAAACAACATATTCAATTATATTTCAATGAGTAAGTGTTGTTTGAGCTACAAATGTTACAATACATTCTTACTTTTGTGTACCTATACCTAGTTCTAATTGTGATAAGTGTGACTTTATATCTGTTTCTTTTCAGGCATGACAAGAAACCAGATGATGGCTTGAAGCTATATGAATCAAGATTCTTAATAGTGATTCGAGCAGCAACAATAAATGAGCATACATTTATTAAAGGCATTACCCGGGCGTCGATGAAACGACTGCAATATGAGGTGAATACTAAAATCCATGAAACTGGATCTATTGAAGAAACTTCATGTGAATGTGTCGCAGGTAATTAGTTTTCACTTGTTTTTCTAATACATATCAACGTTCAATATACTACAACTATCAACATTCTCTTAAAAGCGTAGTGTATGGAGAAACACAGCACGGGTACGCTCTTAACATGCTAATTACAATTATCAACTTAGTCTATTAAAGTAGTTATTTTTAACACCCTAGTTTTTACTCTGAGGTATCCCATCTTTGAGTAATCAATTTGTTATAAAAATACAGTTTAAAACCTTTGTGTTGCAGGCAGTGGGGTCACGGCACATTGCAAACATGTTGCAACTGTGCTCTACGCAGTTGAGCATATGGTGCGTGAAAAAATTATAATTAAATACCAAGCACCAACAGAAAAATTACAAAAATTTCATGTACCAAGGACTGTATTTACATCAACCCCAATAAGAACTTCAAAACTTCCGATGAAGAGAGCCATTGAAAGCACAATCTTTTCACCTTGTTCCATGAAGGTTGACAGTGAAGAATATAATAAAAGATTTCGAAGTTTGGTGCTCAATCACCCTTCTAATATGCCCATAAAACAGCTTTATGACCCCGCTAATCCCTATGGCGTAGAATTGGATCATAGTTATTGCAAGGAAAATGGTGAGACCAAATTATTAAACAGTTTAGATTTAATATCAATAACTGACGAGAGGGCAGCACAAATAGAACAGGAGACCTGTGGTCAAATGGAAAACCGAAATTGGAAGAACCACCGCTTGGTTCGAATAACAGCTTCTAAGTTCCACACAATCTGCCATTTAAAGGGAAGCAACCAAGAAAATTACGCCAAACAAATGCTTAGTCCTAAAACATTTACTTCCAGGGCAACAAACCATGGTCTAATAAATGAAAAAGTGGCTCTCCAACAATACATGGAAAGCACAGGCCTACAAGTTATGCAGTGTGGGCTGTTTATTTCCAAAAAATACCCTTATTTAGGGGCATCACCGGATGGCCTACTTGGTGAGGAAACCATAATCGAAATAAAGTGCCCCTACACCAGTCGCTACAGGGAAATAACACCCATGTCTGTGCCTTACATTATTTTAGATGGAGGTGAATATAAATTAAAAAAAGGAACTCCCTACTATTATCAAGTACAGGGTCAGATGTACTGCTCTGGAAGAAAATTTTGTAATTTAATAATATTCACATTTAAAAACATGGAAGTTATTTTTGTAGAAAGAGATGATGAATTTATCACCCACATGCTCAACAGCTTGCGTCAGTTTTATGAACAACATTTTAAAAAAGCTCTACTTAATAAATATTTGTATAAAAATTATCTGCAAATAATAAAACCAAGGGTTTAACTGAGAATTTATGCTTTTATTTTTCACTAACTGTACTTATTTAACAATACCTTCTTTAAAATTACACAACATAACACAAACGTAAAATATTCTAGATAATAAAGGCACATAGTATGGATTTACTTCACTTTTTATTATTTTAAATGTTTTTGTTAATCCAATGAGGCGCTCAATATGTATACGATTTTTAGCTAACTGTCTATCATGTTTTAATTTTATCCCAGGTAGCTGTGTAAGTCCCTTTAAAAATGTAGGAACGTAGATAGAGATATCTTTTTGTTCAAATAAATCTTGCACATTAAAACCACGATCTGCCATTATTGCATCTTTTTTATCACATTGACTTAAAAGGGAACTTCTTTCAGTGATTTGGCGATCACTGGTTGATCCAGCATATCCTTCAGAACAAAATGCTAACAAACCACCTGGAGTTGCCCCCACTAAAAACTTTATTGTATTGTGATGTTTATAACTACTAAATGTTGCTTGTTGGGCAGTTGGGTTGGTAGGTTTTGTTATTGGGATTTCTGTGCCATCTATAATAATCCTTGTAGCAGGGTGATACTGTTTAAACATTTCTGGCATGTAGTAATCTACCAGGCAACGCCTAGGCCAAATATTTATTTTAGACCATAACTCATATACAAAATTTACCCAAGTCACAAAAATGTTTCCCACTGCTGTTGTACTGATGCCAAATAATTTTGCAATCTCGAAATCAGGTTTATTTCTTCTTAATTTAACTAGTAACAAAAGGAATTGATCCTCAACACTGATGTTAATCACTTGACTTCCTTTATATTTTAAATGATGTGCCATGGGAAGTAGTGTTGAATACACCAAATTAAATTTGGTAATGTCTTCTAAACCAGTGAAAAATAGTACTGATTTTGAATCCGATAACATATCATCTGAAGAAAGGAATCTGAAAAGATGTGGTGTTTGGGTTGAAACTGTATTATGAACTGAAGGTAGTATTGAAGACACACTAGAGGCTGTTGTTGTCACTTCCACTTCATTTTGATAATTAGGAACTTGAGGAACTTCTGAAATTTCTTCAAGTAAAACAGGAAGAACATTAACTTGTACTGTTTCTTGAGATGTAGAAGGGAATAGTTCTTTTTTTGATGAGCGCTTCAAATAACGTTGCTCCCTGGCAATGGTAGCCGATGAGATGGACTTTTTCCATGAGAAAACAGTTGGGATCGCAGTCTTCTTCAAATATCTATGGACTTGTAGTAGTCCTGAAAACAAAGAATTATATATTTTAAGTAAAACACTTATGCAATTAAAAAACAATCTTGTTACCATGTTACCTATTTATTAAAGGTGAAAATTTATAGAGAAATTAATGTTGTCATATCCCAATGAGTTGATATGTAATGAATTTATTTGAATTTACAAACCTGTAGCAGAACTGATGCCTTCATAATCAGATTCAGTAAAATGTTCCGAACATAACCTCGAATTGTCTGTAGCCTTAAAGTTACGTATCCTTAGAGCCTTCTCCCAAAGTTTTCTCCTTTGCGAATTCTTTGGAAAAGAATGGTTGCCATTATTATTGCACCCAATTGCAGCACAACGAGGCATTTTTGCAATAAAATAATAATTTCAAGATAATTTAAAAATTTTGTATGGATTTTGACGTTTGTTATGAGTCATGTGACATCAGCGCCACTAGCGGCCAAACTTGGCAGTTTTCTTCCCCATTAAATGAAGTGAAGGTTTTTTTTCATGCGATAAGACACAGTATCATTAATTTATGTATTATCGTGTCATTGGAAATCCAAACAAGAACATTTCTGATTTTGGATTCATGTAATCTAACTTGCTCCTGAAGAATACAATGTAGCAAAGTCAAGAGTCAAAAATTATCAAAGCCAGTAGTACTTAGAGCATTCATTGAATGCTCTAAGCAGTAGTATGATTTTTAATATAGTTAACAAAATCAGAATCTAAATATTCAACTAAGTCACACGACATTTCAATTTCATCATTATCAGATTGCAGCAATGGTTAAATTAATATTAATATTTATTATTTATTATTAATATTTTGTATATCAAACTTATTATAACTTTCATTGCTTGATAAATTACTTTTACCGCCACCAACATTAATAACTTGGTACTTCTATTATTATTTACACTTTATTCATGAACTTTATGCCTGCACACTTCAAAATCATAGACACAATAACCTATAAAGTGCAATTCAGGACGCACACCGCTCCCAACTACAGTTAAAGGACATAATTTTTTTTGGTACTAAAATAAAAGAAAAACTAACTGCAACAATTCATATACTTCCTTGTCCAAAAGACTAAATGCTATCATTCTGTATATTTTTTAGATTTTTAATTATTTCCGTTAAAGAATACTGTATTTTGATAAGTTTTGTACGTTTCTGAACGAAAGTTCCTGTTTTTTTAATGATAACGAACGCAGGGTTATTAAGTAGGTTAGTCTATAAGGTCTATGGTAATGTAGGAACGCTAACATTAACACAGATATCTTTTTCGCACTTAAAATATTTAGCAGCGATACACACAAATAACCTCAGAATAATAACTAAAGCATATTGTTCTGAGCAAATAACACAACGAAAGCGCGGCCGAGAATCGTCTGGCGGCTGACTGACATATAAAACGTCAAACAAGAGTCACTTTTTCATTTTTAATAACTTATAGAAAGAGTCACAATCCTACTATAATGTTGCCATTTTCGAGTAGAAATCAATGTTGGTTTTTAATTTATATAAAAAACGGAGGTCTTTAAATTAATAATACGGTCATAAATATGTTGATAATAATGTATTCTTCAAGTATTTATACATTGGGGTCAAGTTAAAATACTTTAGAATTTAGTACCAAGCCCCATAGTAAAAAATTATGTCCTTCACCTAGAAGTTGCCTCTCTTTCTATTGCGTTACTCTTATCTCTTCTAAGGACTTTAAGGTTGTCTTCCTTTAAATAATAATTATTCTGAATACTTAAGTAATTTATTTTAGTTATTGTGTTTATAATGTGTACTTAGATGTGAACAAGTTACGTTTCAAATAAACCTAGGCCCTAGCCTAGGTTTACCTACAGTCGTGGTCAACTAATTAGGGACATTCAAGATAGTGAAGAGCAATAACCGGTTATGTACATATAAATATAAAACCCTATTGATTTTTCAGCACCTATTATTTGCATAATTTGGTCCGATTACTATACTATAAATGGCTGTAAATAAGAGAATAATTAAATAGAAAAAAGTATTTAATATCAAAGGTTGAACATGTATTAAATTTTAAGGTATAATTATGTAGCTGGACATTTAATTAAGGACAGTAAAGTATAATGATGAATAGAGTTAAACAAAACGAATAATCTCCAGTATTATAATATTTTTAAAAGCTCCATTTTATTACGTGTAAAATCAGTACCCAGTAGCAAAACCTTTGTTAGTAATTACCGCTTGACACCGATGTGGCATAGACATTATCAGTTTCTGACATGTTTCGATAGGAATGTTTGCCCATGCCTCACAAAAAGCTTGATTAAGTTGATCTAAAGTTGTGGTACGATAAGTTGAAACTTTTTTCTTGATTTCGTGCCAAAGGTGCTCAATTGGTTTGAGGTCCGGGCTATTTGCTGGCCAATCTAGCACCGATACTGACTGACTGGTAAGAAACGACTTGACTGAACGGGCGGTATGTTTCGGGTCGTTATCATGCTGAAACGTCCATATAATAGGGAGATGCTCCTCAGCATAGGGAAGCATAGTTTCCTCCAATATTGTTTTGTATTGATGTTGGTCTAAGTTACCCTGAACTTTTCTCACAGGTCCCACTCCACGTCCAGAAAATGAACCCCAAATTTTAATGTTTCCACCGCCATGTTTCACCTGCTTTTTTGTGAATCTTGGATTCATTTCCGCTTTTACAGGACGCCGTACGTATTGCCTTCCATCTGAAGAAATTAAATTAATCTTGGTCTCGTCAGAGAATAATACATGTTGCCATTGGGCGTAGGTCCAATGTTCATATTTACGTGCAAACGCCAAACGAGCATTTCTATGTTCTTTCTTCAACAACGGTACTTTGCGAGCCACTCTTCCGAACAACCCTGCTTCTACCAGACGTCGTCGAACGGTCCTCGCTGATACACCGGCTCTTTCGTCTGCCCCAAACACTTCGTGTTTAATTAAAATAGAGCCTAGAAACGGATCTTTCTTAGCTAACCTGGTTATCATTCTATCTTCTTGCGGAGTTGTTTTTCTCGATCTTTTTGTCCTGGGCACATTTAAAGCTGTGTTATTGCGCCTGAAATGTTGCACTGCATTGCATACCATAGTTTTTGAACAATTTAAATGTTCTGCTATCCCTCGGTATGACCAACCACGCTCGACAAACTTCATGATAATTGTTCGTAGTGTTGGATCGCAACTTTTATTTTTGCCCATATTTCTTCAAAATAATTCTCAAAACTTAAAATTAAAAATCTGGATTGCCGCCAAAACTACCACAAAACAATAAAAGAAGAAATAAAAAAGTATTGAGATTCAAATTTTGAAAATAGAACGCAATATCTCAGTGTCCCTAATTAAATGGCCAGCCAGCATTCTTTGAACAAATAGCACACTGATAATCTATCAGCTATACTGTAAAGAGGTTTAATGTTTAAGAAGTTGTTATTGTTTGTATAATCGGGCACATCAATGACTAATTATACTTACGTGTAAAAGATATGGAATATTGTTAAGACTCGTTGGAAAATAAAAAATAAATTCACAATTTGGCTTAACTAGAGATTGTCCCTAATTAGTTGACCACGACTGTATATGTAAGTACAGTCAACGCTACATAAGACTAATATTGACGTTGAGGCAGTCTCTAAGCCGCCGGCCGTATCGTTGCTGTTAAAAGCATAGATTTAGGATGTTCTAAATCTATGGTTAAAAGGGCTGTTTTCTTATAGGATTATATTAATGCTGTTTTCGTAGGTAGGTAGTTCAACTGTTTCACTTACCGAGCTGTCGTGCGTAGTTAGTATGTAAGTACTCGTAGATTAGAAAATTATTTAATTTGTTAGTGTCTGCATAAGTAGGTACTTACTTAAGGCATAAAGGCGGTCAAGGTCGACATGTATATACATATTATCATGTACCGTCGACTGTACCTACCAAAAACAGAAATAGGTACCTATTTCTCCAGCCAAATGCGATGACCAATGTTTGTAAACAGATTACTGTCATTTCTTTGTGCAAATATCTAGTTTTACTCGGATTTTTACTTTTTCTTGAGAAAGATTCACAAAAAAACAGTTAACTATTGTCCTTTTTTCTGTAAAAATCCGAGTGAAACTAAATAGTTGCACAAAGAAATGACAGTAATCTGTTTACAAACATTCGTAATTAAACCTTTGGAGAATGTTATGTGGTATCTATAGTGTGGTAGGTGGTAAATAAGTCCAACACTTACGTTATAAACGGGTATATTGTCCCAAACACAACGGCACATATAACAGTCACAAATACAGTCAGAAGGAGAATAACATCCAAAGCACAAGCACAATAATTGTCCGGAAAGAAGATCAGAAAGGTACACTTAAGAAAGAATAGCAATTAAAAGCGATTTTATCGGATAACATAAAAGCACATAAGCAAGTGTCCTTCCGTAAGGTCAAAGCCGTTAGCCAGAGTATCGTGAGCTCCGCGTCGTGAATGTATCTCGACTGGTGTGCGCGCGCGCCGCTCGGTCGTTCGGTCGCCTAGGCACATAGCAAACAAAAGGCGTTATATACCGTCGCAGTGGTTTTGCGCGTTTCCACAGCGCATGACTATTATCGGATGGTTGACCAACTAGCGAAAGTGAATATGTGTTATTATTAAATAAATACTTTAAATCTTATACGTGTGTAGTGTTATTAATATAATTTATGTATTTGTGTAATATGTTATAAATTAAATTTGGAATAAGTAGATAAATATTATTTTATAAATTTAAATATTTATAATTATATAAGTAAATAATTATGTGTGGTGGGAAAGTCACCTACAAACCTACCTTTAAGTACTCATCAAAGCTAAACTTGATCTTCTAAGTAGGTAAGTAGGTACCTACATATCAAACTAACTATAAGTAAGTAGGTACCAGTGACGAAGGTTCCATACAACTCGATTCCCACCGGCTTCCCTTCAGACGTTTAGAACACAACCACTCTCTACTTGAATTGAGAAATGGCACAATCAGTAATTATAAAAGTAAATATATAAAAGAAACATTACAAAACACCTACACTATGGACATTAAATCAACAAAATTTGCTTTTCAACAACATATTGCTATAAAATAAGCCGCAGGCGCGATCGGCTTTTTGCCAGTTAAATTTCTGTACAAAATTTACGTCATGACGTCACATTAAGGTCAATAAACCCACCCGCGTATTAGCAGCCGGTAAGCCGTCTTTATCTGAGTTACTTGATAGAGAAAGTTATACAATTTGCCTGCGCGTGAGCGGGATGGAGGAATATCGTTTTCGGTTTGTGTTCTGTTGACAGATAATTTGACGTAATTGCAATTCATCATTGAATGCATGACTGTGTTTTATTAGTATTTGAATTTATTAGTTAGTTTCACCTATTAGAATGATTAGTATTGTAGTTGGACTTTGTTTATTTGTGTTGTGTGTAGTGATGAAAGTAGTTACGAAGACGTACGTTGTAATTAGGTATTTGCGGTAAGTAGATATTGTAATAAGTTGAAATTACGTATTTAGAATAAGTAGATTTGCAAAGTAATCGGTAGAATTGTAAGATGTCGGCATTAATAGCTTTAGATTCTTCCCGGCTTTTATGATAATGTCTTAGCGCACTTTGTAAGAAACAATAGACGAATAGCTTTAGAGTATAAGTAGTATTATTAGTACTTAGTCTATTAAGTTTTGTTTAATTTACATCATATCATCATTTCACCACAAACGGCTTTTATCAAAGCCACTTCTATTATGCTTGCAAGACACTGTTTCAATATCTCAGTGCTTACACGTATAGTAAAAGAGGACTGAAGATACATCTGCCTATACAAGACTGAAGCCAGGATGCCAATCACAGATTTTCGTTAAGGACTCAAGACTGCGTGCCCGCGCTCGGAGTAGGTAAGCATTTTTTTTTGTTACGGTTTACCTCTCTCAATATTTTACGCTTCGCCACTGGTAGGTACTTACTAGACATGGGCGCCGAGTAAAATAAAACCGGCGGCGGCGCGCCTTAAAAATATGCTCGGCGGCGGCGTGAAGCCGGCGGCGTGGGATTTTTGAAGTCGTTTTTGGTTATGTAGTTAAAAGTAGAAATAAGAGTGATATATAAAAGCAACACTTCATAAAGATTTCAACAACAAAACATTATATCGTCGCCGTAGAGGGAAAAGTCACTAAGTAGGTAAAATTGATTATGGAGTTCCTCCTTGCGTCGTGTTCCTCAATGCTGAGGGTCGTGACCTCCCTTCTGCATCACTTTCTCTCTTATGGTTTTCCTCCATCTGTTTCTGTCTCTGGCGGTGTGGATGGCGTTGTGAACTGAAGAATTAAGAGTGGTGCGGTCCGTTTCCCGTCTACTTTGCCGGTCACGATGAGCTTCTCGAAGTTGTCACCGTTGTTCCTTGCAATGTGACCAAAGTATACAAGAATTCTGCGTAGACATCCGAGGATGACAGCCGCGAGGAGATTTTGAGTTCTCGCAATATAGAGACGTTAGTCCGAAATGTTGTCCAAGTAACAAGGAGCATCTTTCTCCAGTACCACATCTCAAAAGCGGCAATGCGTTGGCGGTCTGCAGCTTTTAGTGTCCAAGTCTCAGCGCCGTATAAAATCGAGAAGACAAGAGTCCGTACCAGTCTGATTTTGGTTTTTACGGAAATATTGCGATCTCTCCAGATTTTTGCAAGATGAGACATGCGCTCTTAGCCATGCCAATTCTCCTGCGCACTTGCTTCTCGCGCGAACCATCGTTACTGTTGGAACCCAGGTACCTATGTAAAGTTGTCCACTATTTCTAGGTCCAATGCGCTCATGAGTTCCAACTTCCCAGAGGAGATAATTGGTCTCAAGGTATGCCAGCAGTCGAGAGTTCAGTCAGTACATGTTCCATATTCTTGCAGAGTATGGACTTGACTGAAATCGTCTTACAGTAAGATGGATCGGCACGGTTTCCTTTTTTGGGCTGGTTAATGTGCACGATTGAGGAACTAGACCAGTCTCAAGTGAGAGACGATACAGGCGTGTTAGAACAGTAGACAAGTTAGGTGCACAGTTACGTAGAACAATGGCCGGGATTCTATCAGGACCACTAGCCTTAATCACGTTAGAGTACAGAGAGCTTTGAGTACCTCTTTGCTGCGGATGTGAGGTTCTCCCATGGAGAGGTCGGCTATAAGCAACTTAGGTGGAACCTTGCTAGCGACTTCCAGACGTGAGTTCTTTGCAAAAAGAGTGGCAAACAAGTTTACCTTCTCAGCTACAGTGTGGGCAAGTGAGCCGTCAGGCTTTATCAACGGTGGAAATAAATGTATTTCCAAATGTTTCGCACCCATTTGTATTACCTATAGCCGACCCCTCTATGGGGGAGCTTCATGTCCGCGACGAGGAGGTACTCAAAGCTCTCCGTGGAAATAAAGGTATTTCGAAGCATGTTAACACCGATGGGGCCGATGTGATTGAATCGTGCCCTACGTAATGTTCTTTAACTGGGGTTGGGGCTCAAGGTCTAGGTACCCGAATAAGAAAGCTGACGGGGTTTCGGTTACAGTTACAGCAGTGTGCATACTCCCCAACATTTCTAAGATACTATGCCAACGCGTTGGTGTGGATGTCTTAACGCTAGGCACGTTCGTGAAGTCGCCAAATAAAGGGCGTTCTTCTGATTCTTCTCCCTCTTGATCGGAAATAGGGTCGTCTTCGACCTCATCGAGCACCTCAGCTGACGCCCCCGCGCGGTGCCCGCACGGCCCACATGAGTAAAGAATAAACTGAGATTATGTTACAAGAGCCTACACATTGGAACAGTCTAGTCGGCGCGAAATTTTGAACAGTCGGCGGCGGCGGCGGCGCGCTATACCTAAACGGCGGCGGCGCGCCACGGCGGCGCCCATGTCTAGTACTTACTATAATATTTATTTAATAATCAAACTTGGTACCCCATTCCCGCATTTACGTACCTAGGTACGTAAATGCGGGAGACAAAGATAACAAAGTCAACCTTTGGTTTTGGTAGTTAGGTAGGAATGTACATACCTATCCAAAAGTACAGATACTAGATAGGTAGGTAAAAACTTAGTTCTTTATCCTTAGTTGTCCTATTAGTATTTAGTAAACAGTTTCGTAAGTAGGTAAGTATAAGTACCAACCAAATTATTATTTCAAAAAGTGAGCAATCCTTTTTTTTTTTTTGTAAACGGGCTCTATGCCAGTGTCCCATAACTTAGAAAGCAGTTTGTGTTGTTTGCCTAAATTGTAACTTCCCAAATGTTGAAGGGCTGAGTAGAGGTGCTAACAATAGTTTTATTTCCTGCAACACTTTCCTGTCAGTGATCGATAAACATTATGAAATATTAAAATTCTTAGGGACCTAACTATCACTGTATGGAAAATGGCGTGTCCCACTTCTAGACTATCAAATCATTACCAATAAAAAAATCAAAATCAAAATAACTTTATTCAGTAAGCTTAAATTAAGCGTTTTGAATCGTCAATTTTTTTTTTTATATATGGATGGATGGATAGGCACAGGAACCCACCCACCCACCCCACCCATTCAGGAAGTCTTTTAGCTGTGAAGAAGAACGGGCACAACAAACTCCACAGCTTTATAATAATATAGAGGTAACGACATTTACAAAACAATATGTCGTTACCAAATTATACAGTCAATAGTCATAAAACAATTATATAAAATAAAAGATAAAAACAAAAGTGAATCTACAAGTTTTACTCGGGCACTATGAACGCATTAGAACAATGTATGCGAAACTAGAGGAATGTTAATTCCATGCATTTTTGTCATTGATGTAATCGCTTACAGTGTAATAGCCCTTTTCTAAAAGTCTGTCCTTAACATGTGTCTTAAATTTGTCAAAGGGCAAAATTATAACATCGTTCGGGATTTTATTGTAAATTATGACACTTTGTCCCATAAATGATCCATAAACTTTCTGAAGTCGAAATTTAGGAATTACAAGTTTATTCTTATTTCTAGTATTTAGTTTGTGTATATCGCAATTTTTTTTGAAATGAGTAATGTTTTGACGCACGTAAACAATACAGTTATAAATAAATTGTGATGCAACTGTAAGAATATTTATTTCTTTAAACAGCTCCTTAAGGGAGTCACGTGATCCTAGGTTATATATGGACCTTATTGCTCTTTTCTGTAAAATGAAAATGGTTTCTATATCTGCTGCTTTACCCCAAAGTAGTATACCATAGGACATAACACTGTGAAAGTAACTAAAATAGACTAATCGAGCAGTTTCCACGTCTGTAAAATGCCTAATTTTCCTAACAGCATAAGCAGCTGAACTAAGTCTCCCCGCAAGGGTGCTAATATGAGGGTACCACTGTATTTTTGAATCTAAGGTAATACCTAAGAAAACTGTTGAATCAACAAGGTCCAACAGTTCACCATTAAGTTTAATTTTATTTCCTATAATATTCTTTACGTTAGGTAGAGTAAAATTTATACATTTGGTTTTCTTCGCGTTTAATTGAAGATTATTAGTAGTAAACCAATTCAACACATCTGTTAGGGCACTGTTGATGTCATCAAAACTATTTTTATTTCGATCAGTCTTAAATATCAAAGATGTATCGTCAGCAAACAAAACAATATTGCAAAAGTTTTCCGCATAAAATGGTAAATCATTAATATAGATTAAGAATAAAAATGGACCTAGTATTGACCCTTGTGGGACCCCCATTAGCACAGAAGATCCGGATGATATGGATCCGTTAACGCTAACTTTTTGGATTCTGCCGCTAAGATATGATTGAATCAATTTCAAGGCATCAGAGTGCACTCCATAGTGTTTTAGCTTTATTAAAAGGGTGTTGTATTCAACGCAATCAAAAGCCTTGGAGAGATCACAAAACACTCCAAAAGCATTCTGCGATCCCTCCCAAGCCTCAAATATGTGTTTTAGCAGAGCTACACCAGCATCAGTAGTAGACCTTCCCTTGGTAAAACCATACTGTTCACTGTGAAAAAGGTGGTTTATAGCGAAGTGGGAGCCGAGTTGATCTAAAATAAGTTTTTCAAAAACTTTACTAAGAGTAGGTAAAATCGAAATAGGCCTGAAATTGCTCGGGTCATCTTTACAACCCGATTTGAAAAGTGGCAGAACTTTGCTATGCTTCATGAGATCTGGGAAAACTCCTTCGTCAACACAGCTATTGAATATGACTACAAGAAAAGGCGCAATGGACTCGATAATATTATTAATAATTTTTGTTGAAATATCCCACAAATCACAAGTGTTTTTAATTTTTAAAGATTTAAAGGATTTAAGTACGTCTTTACAGTTTACGTGTTTAAATTTGAACACTTCATTACACATGGGTACATACTTTTTTAGCAGAATTTCTGCATTACTTGGTGAAGAGTTGAGTAACATAGTTGTGGCAATTGGTATATTTGTAAAAAACTGTTCAAAAGCATCAGCAACTTTATTGTCTTCACTTAAAAAGCTATTGCCTATTCTTAAAGAAAACTTAGTATCACGTGGCTTTATTTTACCAGTTTCGCGGTTTATGCAGTTCCATGTTGCCTTTATTTTGTTATCAGACTTTTTAATTTTTTCACTAATAAATAATGACTTGGCACATGCACAAGCCTTCCTAAAAGTTTTCGAATACTTTTTGATATACTCTAGAAAACTTGGACTATTATTATATTTTTTCTGCTCATATAAGTCATACAACTTAGTCCTACTTTTATGCAAACCAGCTGTAGCCCAATCCCTAAATTTCATTGAAATATTAGTTTTAAACTTTTTAATAGAGAAAGTTTTATTAAATTCACCGTTTATAAGATCAAAAAAATGCTTGTAAAGAGCATCTGGATTTTCCTGTATAAATGGTAAACATGCAAGTTTAGCAGTTATGTTATGCTTGAAAATTTTAACCCGTTTCTCTGTCACTGGCCTACAAGATATTTCTTCTGAGTTAGGGTGTCCATATTCAGTAAAAGCTATTTTTTGCCCACAGTGATCTGAAGATAAATTAGTTAGTATGAACTTAGACTCAGGAGCAAAGTTACAAAAAAAATTGTCTAAGCAGGTTGCAGTGGTTGCTGTAATTCTAGTCGGTTCTCTAAATTGGTAATCCAAATCAAATGATTTAAACAACGAGATTAATCTTACACTAGTTGAGTGACTGTCTAATAAATTTACATTGAAATCCCCACAAATTACTATTTTCTTTTTAGATTTACAAATCTTCTTAATTACATCTTCCATAGTGGCTTCAAAGACACTAAAATTACCAGAAGGAGGTCGATATACACAAACAATTATAAATTTCTCTAACTCGACACATGACAGCTCAATAACGCGTTCAATAGAAAGGGAAACTACATCCTTTCGTTCCGTAATCTTATGTTTACTGTAATTAACAAATATTAAGGATCCGCCGCGAATTGCATTTGTTCTAGTAAAAGCACTGGAAAGCTGAAAGTTTTTAATATTAAAAATTAACTGATAATCTTTAAGCCAGTGCTCAGTTATACATAAAATGTTTATATCTTCATGTAATAAAAAAAGTTCAATTTCTAACTCTTTGCCGGCCAGGCCCTGCATGTTTTGATGAACTATTTTAATTTGGATAGGGCTGGCTTTTGTCTTACCTCTTAGTTTAAACTAGAGGTTGTGCAAGACTTATCAACTAAATTTACATTAGTAGAAATACTAACAGTGCGATAATTTTGGGTCGACATTGTTATACTACTTATAACTGTGTCTTTTAAATTATATGCTAGCAATGATGCTATCTGTAGCCTGTCTTTGTATATTAAATACATAGAATCAGTAGTCAACTTAAAACTAGATATAAATTTATTTGTATCAAAAAATACAATACTGTCACTGTGACGATAAGTGGAGTTATACAAAAGTAAGTTCAAATCAAAGATCTGTTTGTTTTGTTTCCACGATAAGTTACAGGCATAGGGAAAGGCACAAACTATTATTTTACAATGAGTTTTAGATTGTATATCAATTAAACTCTCTATGCTTTTTAAAAGGTCACGCTTTTTTATTGTGAGACTATCACCACACAGTATTAGAGCATTTGTTGAATGATTCAACTCCTGCTTGCTTAATGTACTTACTAAATTAGTGAATGTTTGGCCTGGATTGCAAAAGTTTATAAGCTCGTGGCTGAGTTTAGATTTAAGCTGCGGACCCAGGCCCTGACCTATCTTGTCAGAAAAGATAAGAGTTTTTCTAGACATTCCTTCAACAGAAGAATCTTTGTCTACAGGTAGGTTGCGTTTTATTAACTTTCTATCACTCGATATATTATTATTATTAGCAAATGTAGCACAGGGTACCACTGGGATACCATTTATGACACTCTTTATGGGTGTTACGGATGGCAACAAATCTACTTGATTGTTCAAAAGAGAGTCATATCGTTCTGCATTGTACTTGCACAGATCTACTAACTCTGTGGCAGACTTAATGTGTTCTTCAATTTCTTTTTGCGACAACATGTATTTTTTATTTAAAGTATCAAGAGATTCATGTAATCTCTGTATGTCAGATTGTAGTTGTTTGGTATCTCGATCATACACCTGTCTACTTTCTTTTAGTTTAGAATCGTAAATGTCTAGAGAGTCCATCAAACTCATGCGTTCTTTCCTAAGCGCAATATTTTTATAAAAACAATTATTCTTTTTAATAAGCTTTTCTGTTTTCCTAATATACCTATTAATTTTTACATATTTCTTAATTTTGTTAGTACCCAAGTAATTACATTTTACTTTACTATCATTGGTAGGTACTACTCGTTGCTTTGGTGAAACATATGATAAACTGGTGTTTGGGAGCTGTTGATGCTCTGCAGAAACTGCCGAAAATCCGCCAGGTGATGCCATCAGTTCGTCAAAAAGGTTCAGGGTGACTTCCGCTTGATTATATTGGGTTTGTTCATCCTGCTGAGATATGCGTTTGTATGCCCTTGCCAACTCTTGCTCCAGCTCAGTGATGCGATTCAGGGCCCTCTCATAGGTGGTGTTGCAATCATCAAATGCTTCAATAGTGCGTTGCAGCTGGTCTTGTTGATGAAGCACCTCGGAGTGTTCATTGTGCAGTGTAGCAAGCTCGGTTTTCAATTGTGTGTTCTTCCCTATGATGATTTTTATTTCTTCCTCACTTTCATCTCTTTCCCGGAGTAGCTGGTTGCAGGTATCCTTGGATAGTTTAAGTTCATGGAGAACTTGCCGAAGTTTCCCCTCTGTGTTTTGTGCTACCGTCTTGCGGGTCATCATGTTGACTTATTGGATTAAATATAGAAATATCAGGTATGAACTTAATTAGAACAAATATACCTACTATGTAGATATTAGTGTGCATAAAAAGATATCTGTTTAAATTTGTGGTTTTTAAATTAATATTAAATTAATGTTGTCCCGAAGAAAGTTCCTTTTTGGTTCATCCTCTTTTGTTACCCAGTATTACTGAGTATTCTTTTAAAGATCGCATGGTAATTTGATTGTATATCTTTGGCAACATCTTAAAAAGTAAGAAAGACAGCTATTTTATCAATTAGCCTGTCATCAACTTTCAGTTCGCTTGGAGTTCGCGCCGTGTCTGTTGGGTCAAAAATTCAAGTCTGTATTTGTTACTGTGAAAATACAAGTAAGTAAGTTTGATTTATTTACGATTTCACAAACCTAAATATATAAACTGTTTAATAATGATGTCCTACTAATGTTAAATGCACAACACACTCTTTAATTTCTATTTAAAAATACATATAAAACGCTTAACTAACACTATTTGTTACCTCCTATTTGGTTACTTCGGTGTGGTTACGTATCAGCGGAAACCACAGTAACAACATAAGAATTTGTTAAGCTGATTGCACATAGATTTGTAGTTGAAATAATTTGCTATTCCATGTTATTATGTTTATTTACAGTTAATAACAGCATGCCACTAACAAATGCCGAAAAGCAAAAAAGGTATAGGAAGCGATTAAAGCAAAATTATGCAAAGTTTGAAGAACAAAAAAAAAGAACTTGGAAAGAATTAAAGCTGATAAAAGTTACAAAAAAGTGTCTGTGCAAAAAAGTTAGCGAAATAACAGATCGAGAAAAGACAGAAACACGAAAAAAATGGAGGGACCAAAAAAGAAAATACACTTAGCACGAAAAATCGAAACAAACTGCAAACAACAATATCATATAATATCATTGAGTTAATATGTACTACGTACTAGAGAAGACATCTCAACTAGATTGTTTGCAACACGCGTTAGAGCCAGCTCGCTCCACCTCTATTAGCCTGTGGTAGGCGCTAGATGCAAATACGTGTGTAATTCTGTGTTCTGTTTAGTAAAAATATGCCTTCATGTGTGCTAAGGTACTATTTAAAAAACTCAGGAAACACAAATAAAACAATGGAATCACTTTTTTTCACCTGTAAGTACGCATTAAATTAACGTTAACATGCATTTGACTAATGGACGATTTTCCGATATCAGAAAAAAAAAAGAAATTGGTTCGTAAATGACTTCATAGATGGCGCTTAGCATAGATTAGTATGACGCTTAAAAAAGGTGAGTCCATGAAGAGCACGTGTATGGCCGCATAATATTTATTCCATTCGAAAATAGAAATAGGTCCTGGATATCTCAGGACATCTAGGACCTTTCATTCAGATGAAAATAGTAGTACTACTTTTTATTATTTTGGTAGACAAGCAAAATTGTGGAATTTATTACTAGTCCTTAGATAGGTACCTACGGCTCGGCTTTCATAAAACGTCATCTATCGAGTCACGAGTGTTTTTTGAACTAATTTTTACTTTTTAATTTGGGCTGTCAGAAAATCGCCTATTATTTTATCAAATCGCCAGCCATGAAGCGGCGGCCATGTTTCGGTAATAGCATTGCATAGAGTAACAATATTTCTGTTTTGTGCAGATGTGACACTTTTAACGCTTTATGTGGAGTAATTACTAGGGTTGGATTTATGATGGCAGTTTGATTGGGGATTTCGTTAGATTTATTATACTTAAAATATTTTTCAATTTTTGATGAGTATCCCAAAAAAATTTTCTGAAATAAAAATTAAACTAAACGGCAGAAACTTACTAAACTTGTATTATTCCAAGGAAATTACAATATTTTGTTACCATTGAAATACTTTATTTATTTATTTCTCATACCTATATTGGACTCAAATACGATTTTTAATCTCATCTCAATAATGCTTGAAAAATTTGAGCATCTGAATATTTGATACTCAGTAATATTTTTACACGTACCTACTTAAATAAATATTTATCTTAAATAATTGAAAAAGATTTTTTTCATTGTTAATTTCATTTTAATCATTTATTTACTTACTTTTATGTTTGGCATTAATTTACTTAATTTCATTTCAATATTACAATTAACAACAATAAAAACATTATCTTACAACTTTACAACTCAGTAATAAAACTGTATGAATAGTGAGTCGCATCTGCGCGCTTAGACATTTCTATGACAACTAGTTAAGCCCCGCACCACGGTACAAGCTTAGAATAATAACACTATAGAAAAATTGTCTTCGTACAAGCGCTCTGTCAAAAATGAAGCACTAAACCGATGCGACACATAGACGCTGCGCGTATGGCTGTGATCAGCTGTCTCTTTCCAATTCTATGAATATGAAAGAGACAGAGTCAATCCTCAGCGCGGAAGCCGCTGCTACCGAGGCTTTAACTTAGAGAATCACACTGCAGTACGTTTATATTTTGACCAAATTAACTACAAGATACCATGAAATACTGAAAGCTTACCTGTAAAAAATGATGTTATTACACTTCTTTTGTTTTTCAGATGTGTTGTGACATAATTTAACTGTACAAACCGTCATATTTTTTTTGTTTTCACGAGACACATTCAGCGCGCTTTGACATTGACCACTACGGAGCGGTACGGCGTTTGGAGCCATTTATGGCTCCGATTAAGGTGCTTCAAAAAAGGCGCGCGGACTTGTTTTCTATATAGTTATTATTCTAAGGGTACAAGTATCATTATAGCTGTGCACAACTGCACATTTATTGTATGGGACGTCTTCTCTAGTTCATTTATCTCAATGTATAATATCCACTTTAGATGCCAAAGAAATGCAGAAAATGCTTAAAATTACGACCAATTAATTGTTGTCCAATGTGTGGTTTTTGTATTTATGAACACTAAACCTTAGATAAATGTGAGATTTGCAATTAATTAAAGAATCAATTACCTACATTATGATTAAGACTGATTTATTTTGTATGTTTCGTGTTGATAATGTTTATTTAAATAGTTTATTTTGCCGTACAGTGCAGTCTCAGCTTTACAATTCTTTTATTGTTACCAACTTTCCTATTAGTGTTACCATCCCATAAAAGCCTTGAGCGATTTTTCTAATTATTTAAAGTTTAATTAAGTTACATTAAAATGTGAGGTAGTAAATCTTTAGAATGCGTATAAATTAATTTATAACACATTTGCTCGTAAAGAAGCTCTTATTACACCGATTTCAGTATCGTAATGTAATAAGTTTCGCACTAGTGCGGTAATGTAATTTAAAAATTAGTAATCATTTGAATCTATATGGACAACATAGACCTTTAGCCCGTTAGTAGCTTTTACGACACCCAAGGGAAGAGAGGGGTTGGTGGTATTATTTTGATGAGCCCATCTACTCTCTATACTGTTGGACAAAGAAAAATATATGTTGGCTTACCAAAGATTCATGCACTAGTAAAACAACAAAAAACGCAGTCATTTACGGAAAATTCCTCGCAAATATGTTATAAAACGTCGTATGGCATACGTGCGCTTTGATAATTACAGCCTCTGCTTTCTTGTAGCCCTCGCCTACGGCTCGGGCTAACAATATCGCCTCGGCTGTAATTTTCATCTTACCGCACTTATATCATAATGTACTATTATTTATTATTAATAAAAAAATATATGTCTTAAATCAACTGAGTAATGGAAACTTTTAGATTGATTTTATTCAGAAATGTAATGGCTCCTCTTCACAATCGCCGATCATAGACGATTACGGGCGAGCACGATTGTGTGGAGGGCATACTCGGCCGTATTCGCCGATCATCGTCTATGATCGCCTGCGACCCGTGATTTGTCGGTTTTTTGGGCACGCATCAAAGGGAATCGCGCCGGGTGTTTGCGCAGGTGCCCACACAATCGCCGATGATTCATTCGCCTTTGGACAGTGAAGCGTGCACACGTGTGTGCATAATTTACCCACTTAAAAAAACGCACTAAAATGGCAAGTGGGTGGTCTAATATAGATACTTTCAAGTTCATAGAACAGATGTAGTGCAAAAGGGAAACCTTTCATTCAAAAATGGGTAACCTACCCGTTTTAGCTAGTACCTAATATAATTAAATAACTTTGCTTTATTGAAAAAAGAAAAAATAAGTGCACAATATTTTTGGGTAATGAGATTTTTTTATACCCAGGAACTTCCCAATTCACCTTTTATTTAGTAGGAACAATATCAAACTCAACTGCAGGTTCAGTACATAATGCTTTCATACATACACATAATTACGACTATTATACCGTGTCGCGTAGCGGTGAAGGAATACTACCACCCCCTCACTTCCCTTGGGAGTCGTAAAAGGCGACTAACGGACTAAATACTGCATATACATTAGACAGCATAGAGCGGCGATGGGCTCACCACCTATCACGTTGAGTACATGTGCAGTCGCTATTTGGTGAAAAGAGGACTATATATAGCAGAGGGCTGCTTTTGCAGTCCTCACTGCCTAGTCTCTGACTAACTCTTCGGGGATAATAGTGATTATGTGTATGTAAGAGACAGGCAATGAGGACCGCAAAAGCATTTTTTTCACTTTTCGATGAACCACATTGACATATGGTTGTATGTCGCTAGTAAATAAATGGTAGTATAGCAGCAACACACTCCACGTCCATCTTGTACGTGTACCTACGCCTGGCGTACTCGCCATGGAATTCTGTTATTTCAAGAATGCCAAAAAACTGTACCCAACTATTACCAAATAGTGCCCAAAGGAAATAAATAGTACCCTTATGGTTTAAAAGTTATAGACATAGTTTGGTGAGTACGCTAGGCGTAGGTTACGCATAGCGTACTCACCTCAGTTTGGGAAATCTAAGCAAGCTACAACTTTAATTAGTATGTCAAAAAACTGTACCCAAATAGTACCAAATAGTGCCCAAAGGAAATAAATAGTACCTTTATAGTTAAAAAGTTATAGACATAGTTTGGTGAGTACGCTAGGCGTAGGTTCTACGCCTAGCGTACTCACCTAGTTGCGCGAAAACAGAACCAGCAATGGCTCTCATTTCTATCTCAATAAATAGTACCGGAAATAGTACCCTCTTAGAGTGTAATTGTTATTTGACTTTTACACTAGAAAGTCATTAAATTTGATAGCAAAATTCTACATACAAAAATTACGTGTGGTACAGGCGAACTCATAATAATTTTAATATTATTAAATTTCATATTATGTACCTACTACATATTACTTTTAGTTTTGTTGAAATTAATAGGTGTATATACGTAACGAGGAAGTTTAATATCAGTTATATAATTGATTATAATTATTTTTCTTATAAATAAGATCCATGTTTTCCAAAATATTGACTATCGTTTTTTTTGCCGGATTTCATAAAGTAAAAGCATCTTCTTTATTAGGAACTATTTGCCTTATGTCTGAAATTGAAAGCTCAATATTGTGCGAAAACAATCTGTTACTTTTGTAGATCATAGTGCAACTTATCGACGCGCTTACAATAGATGGCGCTTATCACACTTCTTACTTTAATTACGTACAAACTGACCTGTATTATGAAAGTGCTAAAGATCAATATTGCAATTCACAACAATTTGCTTGACGCCGCGGTGGGAACGCATAGTTTTAGGAACCGATTTTTTTTGTCGTTTAATTTGCCTTGCCAGTGCAACCGCAAAGGTTTGCGAATACTTAGTTAATTTGTTAAACAATTAATGAAAAAACTTGTGAATTTTGTTTAATTGTTATGTGATATTTCATCTGTAATAGCATTTTGTTTTTTTTTTATAGCAGAAGGAGGCAAACGAGCAAGCGGGTCACCTGATGGAAAGTAATCACCGCCGCCCATGGACACCTGCAATACCAGAGGAATCGCAGGCGCATTGCCGGCCTTTAAGGAAGGAATAGGCTCGTTTCTTGAAGATCCCTAAGTCATAACGGTCCGGAAATACCGCCGCCGAGAGCTGGTTCCACAACACTGTAGTTCGAGGCAAGAAATGTTCATGTCGATTTGCAGTAATCATTAGCTAGGTAGGTACCTACTCAGTTTGAATATATTATATATACTGACCTACAAAAATACGTTATTGTTTATTATTAATCGTAGAATAACAAATTAAATCATATTCTTAGTTTTCTTGACTGTATAAAGTGTTTAACTGTGTCGCGTACTTACCGGTGAAAGAATACTACCACCCTCTCTTCCCTTGGGTGTCGTAATAGGCGACTAACGGACTAAAGACTGCATATACATCCAACAGCTTAGAACGGCGATGGGCTCACCACCTGTCACGCTGAGCACATGTGCAGTCGCTATTTATGTAGGTATGTATCTATATTAATAAAAATCATTTGCCAAATTATCTTTATTATTAAAATGTTGCATTCACAATGCTATTTAAATATAGGATAAAATGTTTTTACTAGAAAAAAATCAACCAGTCTCAGGAAGCTCGAGTGGGATTCGAACCCACGACCTTTGGATTGCCGGTCCACTGCTTTTTTTTTTCTAGTAAAAACATTTTATAATTGCCAAAATGTTTGTACGCGCATCACTTCAGAACGGCTGCACCAATTTG
This sequence comes from Scoparia ambigualis, assembly GCA_963921215.1. Lineage (NCBI taxonomy): Eukaryota > Metazoa > Arthropoda > Insecta > Lepidoptera > Crambidae > Scoparia > Scoparia ambigualis. The sequence goes on along the minus strand of OY992517.1, from coordinate 25,775,651 downwards.
GCTAATTCTTTTTTGTTGTATTTGTAATTGTCAAGACAAAATGAACATTTTTGTAAATTCGTCACGGGGTAAGGCGTTCACGCGGACAAAGTCGCGGGCGGGCGGTCATTCACGAACAACAAATCATAAATAAGCAATGCTTGATACATAGATATAAGTTGGAGTGGGGCTCATTCACCCTCGACTACAAATTTTGTGATTTATAACAATTATCACTAGAAATGAAACACTTTTTACGGATTAACTCGCGTTTAATTTACTATTTACATAGTTTTTATATTATCCTGACGTTTCGAACCCTTTACAGGGTCCGTGGTCACAGGGAGACTGAGGTGTTGGTCGTCTCATTGTCAGAAGTTATTTGCCTACCGTCAATAATTTTTATATTTTACCGGGTGCGTTCAAGTTTACACAATACGAGCTAACAATATTTTTAGGTCTGGCAATGTGTTGCTGTTGGGGCTGGGATTTGATGACCTGTATGATGGGGTCCCAGGCAGGTGGTAAATTCCAACCATCCTCTCTATTGAAATTACGATGTTTTTTAATTTCAATAGCCTCGCGTATCATCCTAGGGATGAATCGTTGTTCCTTGGCGAGTATTTGAGGTTTGTCAAATCTGATGTAATGGTTGGGTCCCTCGAGAGCATGTTCACACACTGCAGATCTCACTAGTTATCACTAGATTCATAGTCGAAGTAAGAATCACCGCTAAAAAACCAGCCTTCATATAAAAAAATCCGCATCCAAAAATAGGATATTTAGGAGCTACGGTGCCAAAGACAGACACACCAACCTCAGGACCCCCCTTTTTTGGCCACCCTTGGTTTACTGTTATTAAATATGTACCTATTTTATTTTAGGTCGTCGTCTATTAGTGAACTCCATAGTTATTCCAATCTCAATTCCTTTGGTAATAAAAATAATATTTTACCATTCACTGTGCTCGACTGTACCACACGTAATTTTTGTATGTAAAAGTTTGCTATCAAATTTAATGACTTTCTAGTGTAAAAGTCAAATAACAATGACACTCTTAGAGGGTACTATTTCCGGTACTATTTATGGAGATAGAAATGAGAGCCATTGCTGGTTCTGTTTTCGCGCAACGAGGTGAGTACGCTAGGCGTAGAAGCTACGCCTAGCGTACTCACCAAACTATGTCTATAACTTTTTAATTATAAAGGTACTATTTATTTCCTTTGGGCACTATTTGGTGCTATTTGGGTACAGTTTTTTAACATACTAATTAAAGTTGTAGCTTTCTTAGATTTCCCAAACTGAGGTGAGTACGCTAGGCGTAACCTACGCCTAGCTTACTCACCAAACTATGTCTATAACTTTTAAACCATAAGGGTACTATTTATTTCCTTTGGGCACTAGGTATTTGGTACTATTTAAGTACAGTTTTTTGGCATTCTTGAAATAACAGAATTCCATGGTGAGTACGCCAGGCGTATGTACACTCTTGTACGCTTGCCGTTCGACGACTACTACAGACGAATGTGTAGACGCTTGCACGATGATCGTGCCGGTGATCGGGGCGAATAAAGACGAACTCACGATCGGCGATACTCGCCGACTGTGAAGTGGCGGCATAACGTAATGGAACAAAATGTTGTTTTTCCTTGGTTTTATTTTCATTTGAATAGGATATTATTGTTATTTTTTTGGAAGACTTTATGTTTGTAAGTAATTCTTTAGAGAAAAGAGTGGATTTCTTATTGACAGTGTGTTTTATTTCGACTTTCTTAAGGTAACAAAATGAGAAGTTTATCAAGCCCATCATCATAATAAATTAATTAATCTAATGATAAATACATAAAATCGACGAACCATATCAATATTATGGAAATATGGAATCACGACAATTATTTTATGTATTCAGTGTTATTATACAACATAATTTGAAATTTGGACTTAAAATCGAAATCAGTAACAAAAATTTTGAGAAACGCTCAAGTAAATAGTTGGGTGAAGATTGTTTATCAAATAAGACAGTAGGTACCTAAGAATAAACGGACTACTAAATACGAACTAGCAACTGGGTAGGTACGTACGTACCTACCCAGTTGCTAGTCCGTAGGTACGTACGTACCTACTACCTACCTATATGTAGACAACCATTCTTCTTACCTTTCGATGTCGTTTGGAAGTGTGAAAAACTTGAGGGTCGTATCCTATTCATTATTATTAAGGCAGCCCATTGCGATGCAATATGCCTTCATTTTGGTTAAATAAAATAAGTATCTTTTATGTGCGAACGAACGACGACAATACGCGAACGCAGCGCGGCGCGTGCGTGAGTCGAACTCGAACTAACCAGAGATTATACTATACACTACCGTGAACTAACATTGCTAACGTTAAGCGAATCACACACTACGCAGATACGATAATATTTTATCTGCGTATAAAAACTTATTTATCTGAAAGCATCACACACTAAACAGATACGATAATATACGAGACGATACATTCACTCTGAATCCTTCACACTGATGGCGATACGGCAGATGTTATCTGCTGATATATTTGTATACGCAGATAATAATCTCACCATCTGTCGGTAGGTATATGTCGGTGCTCACAGATACTGTACGATAAAACATAAATTATCTGCGCTGTGTGTGTTGGTTCATATGATTTATATAGAGGGCGATATTGAAAGATATCTGCTCAGATACAGATATCTTACCGTATCTGCGTAGTGGGTGATTAGCTTTAACGTTTCTAACGTGCGATCCGGCCGGCACGCGGTAGCCCCATCTTGATATACACTACGTTGTCTCTGACCGATCTGGCGCTGCGGCGCTGTGATGTCTGTTTGTTGATTAGACGACATTTAAATGTTGAAGCGCTGCAGCGGCTGCAGCGAACTTTAGGTCTCTCATTCCAGAATTTGAACAAATGGTTTGTATGAACGTTCTTGTCTATACATCTAGGTCAATGTCGGTAGACGCGTGGACAGACGCCGGACGTTCGCGCTGAAACCCTTTGATGCGTGCCACAAAAACCGACAACAATCTGATTCGAGGCGGACGCATCTGCTAACGTTAAATACCTGCCACAGACGCGCAAATCACCCTCTCTACACGTCAGTGGACGCATCAGCAGATGCATCTGTTGACGTGTAGAGGAGGCATTACGCTTACATGCAAAGTAGGTGTTATGAGGGTTTACGGTTACGCATTTCGGTTTCTCATACAAACTTCCAAGTCGACATTTTTAAAACCCACTAAGCCAATTTTAATAAAGCTTATCATCCTTAGGTAAAATACAGGGATCTAAATAGTTTGTAGAAAACATTTTCAAAAAACGTTTATTTACCTGAGTTATTGCGATTGTAAACTTTTTATAGTGGACTTTAAATCGCAATAACTCAGCTAATTAAACGTTTTTTAGAAATGTTTTCAACAAACTATTTAGATCCCTATATTTTACTTTAGCATGTAAACGTTTCATCAAAGTTGGCATAACGGTTTTAAAAAATTTCGACTTTCAAGTTTGTATGGGAAACCGAAATGCGCACTGCGACTGCGACATGATACAATTACAAATATGTAGTTAATTTGGTCAATAGGACAAAACACTAGATATTCATAAAAACATTTATTATAAGTTTATAAGTTAGTGGAGACTCGATTCTTTAGTCTGCTAAGTCTCTGTGACTCCATTAGTTTGGTGATGTCCCAACACTCCTTGTCGAGTGTATCATGCCCCCTGGAGAGGCTAACTAGCCGTGCTAGTACTAACAGCCGGTGTAGATCGTCAGCTGAAACCGGGTTTTCACTATCAGACTTGCTTCGCATCTCTATGAAATCATCTTCTACAAACTGAAAGAAATCACATATTTAAATATTAATTATATGTATTACCAACAGTTCAAGAATAGATGGCTACTTTGTTATAATATTATACATGTTAATAGCTGTTAATAGTAAGACTAGGTAGTAAAACCAAAAAGTTAATAGTAAAACTAAGTTGTTCAGAGAAACTTGTAAAATGATTTATTACCTATGCAGTTTTGAATGCTAATTTTAAATTATGATTACACTTTGTGATTGTTTAATATTTTTTTACAATTAATATAATATATACCTGTAAATCTTCACTTATAGTGTACTTGACAAGCTTGATGCTTGTAAGGTAAGTTCTTATAACATTCATAATTTCTTCCTTGAGATAGTAAGTAGCTGCTTCAACGATCGCGTCGAAAATCTCTAAAGAGGACTGTTCTGGCCTCAATGGAACATGGTAATCACACTGAAATTAAAAATAAAACCTTAACATTATAAGGTCATCATCATCATCAGCCTATAAACGTCCCACTGCTGGGCACACGCCTCCCACGTGGACAATAGCACGTGGGGGGGATATTGCGCCATAACCCACCACGCTGGCCCAATGCAGGTTGGTAGGTTTTAACGACTGTCATCTTACAGCAACAACCGGGATCACCGGCTTAACGTGCGGTCCGAAGCACGGATGCACGAAGCAAGCACACGCATTATAAGGTAATAATATGCAACTCGAAGGACCGTGTATCCTCGTGATATGAATGGTGACATAATAAACAAAGGTATTACGCATTAATTAATGAATTTAGTCATAAATTTTTGTCACCCAGATCCAAAATCAATTCAGAAAAACAGTTTTTTCTAAATTCTAAATTGAAACCGACCGGGAATTGAACCCGGGACCTTAGAGATGGCGCGACGCCAGACCCGGCGTGCTAACCACTGAAGCACGGATGTCGTCAATCATTTAATTGTTGTCATAACTCTCATTAGGCCAGCAATATCGATTACTGCTATGCTAATATTCACGTGGAAGGCCTAATTTGCGGCCGCAAGGTTCACAATCGCTTGGACAACAGTTCATTGTTTACGCTACAGAAAAAATGCATCAGAATAATTAAGAACTTGAAAAACACAGATACTTGTAGACCACATTTTAAAAGCTTATCTATTCTGACATTTGTCTCAATTTATATCCTAGAAGCCTGTAAGTTCGTGCGAAAAAATACTAAGTTAGACACAAAAAAGGGAGACGTACCTCGCCGTTTTCCAACAAGAGACCAAAACAACCTCTTAGTATCTATTTTTAATACTAACTTTAAAAAAAAAAAGTACGTTATTTTATAAAAAATGTAGAATCCATTTTAACTTAAAATTGACTTTTCTCTCATCTACTCACCCTCTCACATGCACCCACTCATTCACATTGTACACACCGAGAGGACTCACATAAACTCACATAAATTTTAAGGTATCGTTTAAGTTGCATCAATAATCATTGTTACTAACTATTATTCTACTGTTATGGCTTATAAGTAATGTGTAATAACTACTCCGAGGCTAGAGGCGCTGTATGCTGGAATACGGGACCAACATCCCAGCCCAGCATCAGATGCTACAATGTATCGTATATGTATTAGTTATAGGCTTTAAGTTAATGTAATTTTATAGTGTTATTGTTTTTCTTGGTCAAATAAAATTATTATTATTATACTCTTTATTCAACATATTATATCTTAAGAATTTTTTTTTACAATATTTTATAAAAAACATATTTACAATATAAAATATTATAAAAAACTTAACCTAGGTTGCCACCGGCAGCGGGGATAGACCCAAGCTAACGGTGGTTAGGGCTGCAGAGTGAGGAACCTCCTGACAATACGTGCCGTGTCAAGGAGTACTGCCTTTTGCATCTGACCCTTGAGCCAACCTTTCAGCGAGAGCCTCTCTAGGTGTTGATCGAGGCTCTTCGCTATAAGGCCGTGTGCCGAAAAAACCTTCGGTTTCCCCAAAGAGGTCACCGAAACGTAGCCAATTCACCGAGGCAGGCAAATCTACATCAGGCCCAGTTAGAGCCCGATAGTAGCGCCCGTGTAGCACCTTGCTCTTCCATAATTATGTCCTTGCGATCGAGAGTGCTTAGCACCACTGGTTTGCGCCAGTTTTCTGTTGCCAATGAGAGCGGCGTAAAGTGTCTATCAACTGCCACGACATCCAAATGCATCCCACACTCACTGTTAAGGAAATAATCCCTGAGACTGCACACCTCACGGTTATGTAGGTCCTTGGCATTTAAAAAGCCGCGACCCCCACATCTTCGCGGGATGTACAGCCTCATAACAGATGAGCGCGGGTGTAACATTCTAGAAGTTCATTTGACGGACTCTTCTATACAAGGCATCCAATTCGGTCTGAGTCCATCTTAGTATGCCAAAGGAGTATGTGAGGAGAGGCATAACCCAGCCATTAAAAGCACGCGTCTTATTGCCACCCGATAAAAGACTGTTAAGTACTTTTCTTAGGCGGCAAAAGAATCGCTCCCGTAATGACTGTTTTATGTCCCCATCCACAACACCCAAAGACTGTGACATACCAAGATATTTATATGTTTCAACTTCGGAGAGAGATCTGAATTTTATCGTTTCGGAGAGTTGTAAATTGGTTGAATTTACTACTCTCCCACGCTGTACATGCATAACCGCACACTTATCCACACCAAACTCCATCTTGATGGCACTGCTGAAAGTCTCAGTAATTTTCAGCAGTTTCACCAAATCTTGGCGGTTTGGTGCGAACAACTTGAGGTCATCCATGTAAACAAGTGCGACAAAACTTCACCCCCTCTCCGCAGTTGACAGCCTAACTTTGAATTTCTCAACAAAGTACTGAGAGAATTCAAAGCTAGGCAAAACCATAAAGTACTCAGACTGTCGCCCTGGAATATGCCACGCTCTATCCTTATAAGATCCTGCGTGGCAGAAACACTATCTCGACATCCTGGTTGACTCAAGACGGTGGTCCACTGCCGCATACATGATATCAAAAAGGATTTTAAAGTTATATCAATTTTATATAACTCTAAAATCCTCACCAACCATGAATGCGGCACCGAATCATAGGCCTTCTTATAGTCAACCCAGGCTGTAGAGTCCCTCTGCCACTCCGGACCTTCTGGCATATGGTCATGTCAATGAGGAGAAGCTCCTTAGTACCACGGGACCCAACCCTACATCCATACTGAGTCAAGTCCAAAATATTGTTTGCAACAATGTGCGTGTTAATTTTTGTTCTCAGAATGGATGTAAGGAGCTTGTATAAAGTAGGTAAGCACGTGATGGGTCTATAATTTTTCGGTTCCGTGGTACTACCTGATTTATGGAGCAGAAAAGTGACACCAGTAGTCAACAAACTTGGGAGTGAGCCGAGCTCTATGGCTTCTTGGAATTGCGTTGCCAGTAACTCGTGTGAACATCGAAACCATTTGATCCAGAAGTTGTGTAATCCATCCGGTCCTGGGCATTTCCAATTTTGGGCCGTACGGATTGCACAACTTACGTCAGCTGTACTTATATTAATAGGCTGCATGGTCTTGATAGGTTCACACGCCTCACTGACAACACTCATCCATTCACCTTCCGTGTGCTCGACGGGCACCGACCAAATGCTGCGCCAGAAATTAGTAATAGCATCAACATCTGGTAGCTGCCCGTCGCTCACGCGTTGATCAGCTCCTTCTATTATTATTATTACAATAAAATACCAAACAACGTTAAATCTGAGGAGAACTTGCAGGTTTTTATAAAAAATCTAAAACACTTTTTAATCAGCAAGAGCTATTACACACTAAACGAATTTTTGATGGATAAAACTATTTAAGACAATATTATAATCTATTTTTGTTTTGTTTATAATACTTATATAATAATAATAATAATAATAAGTAGTAATAATTAGTACAGCTGACGTAAGTTGTGCAATCCGTACGGCCCAAAATTGGAAATGCCCAGGACCGGACGGATTGCACAACTTCTGGATCAAATGGTTAAGATGTTCACACGAGTTACTGGCAACACAATTCCAAGAAGCCATAGAGCTCGGCTCACTCCCAAGTTTGTTGACTACTGGTGTCACTTTTCTGCTCCATAAATCAGGTAGTACCACGGAACCGAAAAATTATAGACCCATCACGTGCTTACCTACTTTATACAAGCTCCTTACATCCATTCTGAGAACAAAAATTAACACGCACATTGTTGCAAACAATATTTTGGACATGACTCAGAATGGATGTAGGGTTGGGTCCCGTGGTACTAAGGAGCTTCTCCTCATTGACATGACCATATGCCAGAAGGTCCGGCGTGGCAGAGGAACTCTCTCTACAGCCTGGATTGACTATAAGAAGGCCTATGATTCGGTGCCGCATTCATGGTTGGTGAGGATTTTAGAGTTATATAAAATTGATATAACTTTAAAATCCTTTTTGATGTCATGCATGCGGCAGTGGACCACGGTCTTGTGTCAACCAGGATGTCGAGATAGTGTTTCTGCCACGCAGGATCTTATAAGGATAGAGCGTGGTATATTCCAGGGCGACAGTCTGAGTCCTTTATGGTTTTGCCTAGCTTTGAATTCTCTCAGTACTTTGTTGAGAAATTCAAAGTTAGGCTGTCAACTGCGGAGAGGGGGTGAAGTTATGTCACATTTGTTGTACATGGATGACCTCAAATTGTTCGCACCAAACCGCCAAGACTTGGTGAAACTGCTGAAAATTACTGAGACTTTCAGCAGTGCCATCAAGATGGAGTTTGGTGTGGATAAGTGTGCGGTTATGCATGTACAGCGTGGGAGAGTAGTAAATTCAACCAATTTACAACTCTCCGAAACGATAAACCTCAGATCTCTCTCCGAAGTTGAAACATATAAATATCTTGGTATGTCAAAGTCTTTGGGTGTTGAGGACAGGGACATAAAACAGTCATTACGGGAGCGATTCTTTTGCCGCCTGAGAAAAGTACTTAACAGTCTTTTATCGGGTGGCAATAAGACGCGTGCTTTTAATGGCTGGGTTATGCCTTTCCTCACATACTCCTTTGGCATACTAAGATGGACTCAGACCGAATTGGACGCCTTGGATAGAAGAGTCCGTCAAATGCTCACGACTTCCAGAATGTTACACCCGCGCTCATCTGTTATGAGGCTGTACATCCCGCGGAGATGTGGGGGTCGCGGCTTTTTAAATGCCAAGGACCTACATAACCGTGAGGTGTGCAGTCTCAGGGATTATTTCCTTAACAGTGAGTGCGGGATGCATTTGGATGTCGTGGCAGTTGATAGACACTTTACGCCGCTCTCCTTGGCAACAGAAAACTGGCGCAAACCAGTGGTGCTAAGCACTCTCGATCGCAAGGACATATGGAAGAGCAAGGTGCTACACGGGCGCTACTATCGGGCTCTAACTGGGCCTGATGTAGATTTGCCTGCCTCTGTGAACTGGCTACGTTTCGGTGACCTCTTTGGGGAAACCGAAGGTTTTGTCTGTGCCATTGAAGATGAAGTTATCAAGACGAATAACTACCGGAAATATATTATGAAGGACGGTACGGTCGACATCTGTCGGGCATGCCGCCGTCCTGGAGAATCACTCCGACATATTATTTCCGGTTGTTCTCATCTTGCTAACGGAGAGTATTTGCACAGACACAACCAAGTAGCCAGAATAATTCACCAGCAACTTGCTCTTCAATATGGCCTTGTTGAATCAGAGGTGCCGTACTATAAGTACGCACCTGCGCCAGTTCTCGAAAATGGTCATGCAACGCTCTACTGGGATCGCTCTATCATCACGGACAGGACTATTGTCGCCAATAAGCCTGATATCGTGGTGGTCGACCGATCTCAGCGCCGGGCAATATTGGTTGATATCACCGTACCTCATGATGAGAACCTCGTGAAAGCCGAGAAGGACAAGCTCAGTAAGTACCTTGACTTAGCTCACGAGGTTACCGCCATGTGGGATGTGGATTCAACCATTATTGTACCGATAGTCGTTTCGGCAAACGGTCTTTTAGCTAAGAGCCTCGATCAACACCTAGAGAGGCTCTCGCTAAAAGGTTGGGTCAAGGGTCAGATACAGAAGGCAGTACTCCTTGACACGGCACGTATTGCAGGAGGTTCCTCACTCTGCAGCCCTAACCACCGGTAGCTTGGGTCTATCCCTGCTGCCGGTGGCAACCTAGTTTAAGTTTTTTATAATATTTTATATTGTAATTTTTTTTTTTATATAAAATATTGTAAAAAGTTTAACATAAGATAATATTTTAAATAAAGACTAATATAATCAAAACGATTTTTTTCCACCGATTGGATAAATCTAATTCCAATTAATTAAATTTCATTATTCATTCATTATTCTGTTTACATTTAGATCAATAGACTATAATTAATTGCCTATTAACATCTGCCTGTCGTTTCAAATTGTCATACCTAACAGGGTTCATATGTACTAGACACACCTGTAACACCTTATTCACTATGATTGACATTAAATCTATTGTATTGTAACTCAGTACACAAAAACTTTTAAGGTTGATTCACACATATCAGTGAAGTCACAGTTTCGTCAACGTGTTCGCTCAGTTCAGTATCAGTGCTAGTGTTGCGTAAATGATTCAATTCACACATGTCAGTAACCAGTTCACGGTGCTTTAGTGAAAACGTGTCCAACGTCAAGTATCGTGATTGTTGCTATAGCTCTGTTAAATACTACGGAGCTAGCAATAATAGCTATTGCTTTAGACGAAGAAGAAGAGCAGCATCAACACCGAGAGCACTGTGTCGTCACTGACACTGACAAGTGAAAGAATATTTCGCACTGTGCCGGTACTGTGTCGGAACTGTGACTTCACTGATATGTGTGAACTGACCTTTATAGGCTGACGATAATTATACTTACAGGCAGCAAAGATTTTCCTTCGGAAAGTATCAACACCGATATGTCCGACTCGAAATCCATCTTGTAGTATTTGAAATCGTACTCCACTTTCTGGTTTATGATCATACTGCCGAGGGCCGCGACGTTGTTCACCCCGGTGGCGTCCAACGTGCCTTGCTCCATTTTCGTTTCGTCGAGCACTAAATGCGTGTGTTTGCTCAATTGCAGAACGCCACTGGTGAGACGGTTGCATTCATAATCTTTTCTGAATAAAAAGGAATGGACCGTTGCATTAAACTCGTTAAACAGTTGAGAGTAATTCACCTTATTTCTTCACTGACTGTCGACGACCTCCTTGGTCGAGTGGTTTGTACACCGGTTTTCATGGTGTCGCCATCTCTGAGGTCCCGGGTTCGATCCCCGGTCGGGTCAATTTAGAGAAAAACTGTTTTTCTAAATTGATTTCGGGTCTGGGTGTTTTTTCTATGTTTATGTACATTTATCCGTTATCTTACCATATAAACGAGTTTCACAAGAATACTCATCTTGGTCTAGATAGTTGGTGTGAGCGTAAACAAAACTTATTTAAACTTATTTATTACTGACAAGAAGGCTGACAGCTGTTAATTAACCTGGTAATCCAGATGTAATGTTGCCAGCAGTCTCGGAATCGTTCCCATTATGATCACTCTTTTATTCATAGTTTTGTTTTGTTTTATTATGTTATGTTTTACAGTGCTTTGTATTAAACCTCAATAAATTTTATTAGACCTAGCTACTAAAGAACCAATATAAATTAAATAAATCTTTAATTCTTGAAAATATATAATATAAACTTTGTTTGCTTTTCTTTTCTTAAAATATTCGGCCACTTTGAAAATGACAGTCTTGATATCTCGAGATAATGCACGACCCATTTTTAGATATTTTATCTCATGTGCATCTGACACACTAGTTGCCGCCGTGAGCGATGACGGCAGAATGACAAAATGGAGCAATCAGCAACTGTTTCGCCCCCCCACCTCGCCGCTCGCATACCCAAGGCGCGGTACTGCGGTAGCGGTCAGAATACTACATAATATTTTGGTTAGCCCAATTTGATTTTGGTAAATTATAAACAAACAATATTTGGATACTTACTTAGGAAGCAATGCTAGCGTGTTCATGTTGTCTATCGTAAGGGGAAGATAGTAGCTTTTGGTGACAAACTGTCTGATAATGTCGTACAGTTGCTTGGCGTAGTCCGGATACTTTTGCGTTGGTAAATTGGATAGATTCAGGCAAAACTGGCCTAGGGTGAGTGTATCTTGCCTCAGATATCTGAAAGAAATATGATTTCTGTTTAAAAAAAGACAATTTGTTATAGCTTGGTACATTAACAGAGTAAATTATGTATTCCGGCATTTCACCAAGATTTTTTATAACAAAAAGTGTTGTGAGACTCTTAATATAAATATTCATTAAAACTAAAATACAATCTTAAGTGTACCATTACGTACAAAAATAATTTTAAAAACGTATTTGCCAATGTTATTTTACATTAAAAATGCTACTATAATCTTTTAGATGAAAACTAAGAAAACTTTGTATCAGGTAACATTCAAACTAATGATAAGCTTTCGCAATCTTTTACTACTCAGACAGATTAGCAGTGGCTTGAGTGTGTCACTTTGTGAATTCTTTTTTTTAACCTATAAACATCCCACTGCTGAGCATAGGCAAGAACAATAAACAATACAGACACAAGGTGAGATTGGGCCAAAGTCCACCACACTGGCGCAGTGCAGGTTGGAGATTTTACAATACATTACACTTGCAAGTATACGTCATGTAAAAGTAGAAAAGTAATGTAAGTTATGTGGTTAAGTTTGCTTTTAGCAAGTGCAATGTGTTATAGCTTTTATACTTACACACAAGAGACAAGATGACAAATCAAATATTCAGCTGCTAATTGATCTCCCAGTAGCAATTCTGTTAATGCTTTTAAAAGGTGCTCCCTGGCAGTGTTCGCGTCTTTTAGTACAATAGCTAAAAATAAGAACAATGTCAACATGTATATTCCAAATTATTTTAGTCTTTTATATTCTTTAATTTATTTTTATACTTGTTTTTTAATTATTGTAATATGAAGAACTCTTTTTTTAAATTTTGTTGTATAATTGTTGTATAAAGCTGTCTACTGCCCTATTACGCTTCATCAACACTAATGGCTTAATATTTTAACAGCCAATTACGTACTGGGTATGACTGGGTGGGATTGTCTCAGGACGCTGATCACATCCTCTGTACAAGATTGACTTCCTAAGCGTTTGTTTTAAAATGACGTCCATGGTATGTGATTTACAAAATTTTACATGATTTTGCGCATTAAAATAGTCAGCTGTTAAAGTTAACAATATATACAAAGCCAAAACTATAGCCATCAACATTATTTCATTTTAAAGTTTACACCACCAAAATAAACACCCATTAATGGATAGAAAAAATTACAAACATTTACTATTTGTGCACCTCTAGGAGTCTACCTAGAGTCTCGGTGCAATATTTGCATCTTCACTATTTAAGAGGCAAGATTACTACCACATGAGTAAACTCGATTTTACCTTGTTCTACACTCTCAACAACTAGAGGGTTACAGTGTGCTAATTTCTTAACATATACAGCATGCAAGCGTGGCACCAAACTCGGTGGAGGATTGTGTGTTATAGTTTCCACTTCACTTTCTATAGAGGGTTCCAAGAGTGTATCCTTTTCTGCCTGAAATTCACCGGACAATGCCGGGTCGACTGACAGGAAACCAACCACTTCTACTAAGTCATTTAACTTAAGGTTCTCGTTTTCATCATATATCTGAAATATGGTTAAGTCAGTCATCACTTACTAATATAGTTATTGCAAAGTAAGACATGTTATAACAAAACAGCACTATAAAAGCCACATACTTTGACAATACAAGATTTACTAGACACATCTGGAAGTGGAAAATTCAATAAATGCTCTCTGGATACAACATTTGATGGATTATTTCTATTCTCACATGTTTTTCTTTCTTTGTTGGTGCCATTTTCTGTGTCTACTACTTCCATGGCATCAGGATCCTCGTCTGTTTCCTCAAAGCTTCGTTTCAACTTCGTACTTGAATTCTGGCTTAGCCTCCTAGAGGTGTTTGGCTGTTGTTCAAGGTGCTTCAAGTGGTTCTGCTTATCTTCTATCTGCTGAGCCCAATCACTCAAACCAGGAATGGACACAACCACCATTGTTTGACGTTGTGCACTTTTCAAATTCTCTGTATAGTTGATTTTTTCATTTTCCTAGACAGATATATAATATATAGCATTAATAATATGAGATAACAGATGCTTCAAATAAATTACATGTTAATTACTTGCAGTTTTTTTAATATTATATTTACCAAATGTATTTAAAATAAAAAATATGTCATCAAATACAGCCTGAAGAAACCCACTGCTGGGTTTAAGGAAATGTTAATTTTAATTACTCGCACTTATCTAGGATAGGGTAAGGGATGATATATATTAGAGCGGGACGTGCACAGAGCGTGCCCCGTCCAGGCCCCAACGATCCAGACGGGACACGGATGATGCACTGTGTCATATGAACTGCTTCATACAAAATGTATGCAACGTCTCAAATCAGTGTCGCCGTCCGGGCCCCGTGCGGGCCCGGACGCTCCGTGCAACGTCCCACCCTAATATAAATCATCCCTAAGAGTAGATAGAAGTTGATCTTACCAAAATGTTTGCTGTATCACGGTATTTACCAGTTTTGATTTTAACCTCATTGGTGGCCAAGTTGAAGATCTCAAATTCTTCAAAATAAAATTCTGGGTTGTGCATGTCTTGCACCATCCCCCTGAAGCGAACCAAAGTACTGTCCGGAAGATTGTGAGAGGCATTACAGTTAATAAGAGGTATCTGAAAGGTTAGGTAAAGGTCATTTATAGAAATTAACGGTAAACCGAGCTACTCCTTTTCAACATATCTTTTAAATGCATACCTGAAACCAGTTCTGCAATTTCAACAACTTTTCTCTCCATGCTGGTTCATTTGCTAACCATAATTCTGGAGTTACTGATTCAAAATCGGACAGCAGATCGTGCATTTTGTTGTCTGTCTTTGTCAAATCTACCACCAACTGAACTACTACTGAAGAAAGAAGACAATGAAATTATTATCAGAACAGAGAAATAAATGGTGTGTTTAGAAACATGAAACGAAATTGCTAAAAAAATAGAATAGTAAAATCCCGCTCAATTTTTTTTTGTAATTTTTGTATTTGATAGGCTTGTTGAATCGATACATCGATATTTTTTGTTCAATATATCGATATTTTTAGGCGATTTTTTTTATTTCGATACATCGACACAAAAGAACCAATATCGAAATTCGTATCAAAATCGATATTTTTTATTTATAATCATCGTCGCATCACGATCTAACTTTTTAATTCGTTAGAATTCAAAGCCATAAAAATGTAAAAAAATCTTATTGTTGCTGAATTCCATTAATGTAATATTGTAATCTGTGGTAATGAGTGTGTAACTCTCACTGTCAGTACGTTGCTTCAATCAACTGCATGTCATGTGTGCATGTGTGCTAATATTTAACACCTACGGCTTCCTCCGTGCCGTCAGAGAGAGTGGCTTTTACCGTAAATATGGCGGTTCCTAACAACAGGAGCTGGCTTAGAGGGCGGCATGATTAACAGGTTCACTGGGCGATCAAAGAAGAGGGGTTTTAGGGGGCTAACCTGGTTCGACGTTGCTCCCGCGTGCTGGATGTAGTGGACGCGCGTCTCACTCCTTCTTGACTTTCCACGGCAAAAGTTCGTGATCACAGTAGTACACTCGCGGCGATCACTTGGAAGATGGTATGACTTGACCGATAAATGAGGAACACGAGAGCTCGACTCAAAGGCCCTGTCGCGTAGGCAGGCTAGATCGGAAGTGAAGATGGCCGACACGACACGACGCGATATTGGTTTACCCCCATAGGATCGAGGATAAAAAATGATGAGGGTAGTAGAAGTTAGGTTAGGGACGTAGCATCGGTACAAGTCTAATTCGATTGATAGTGATGTGAATGTAATTGAATATGATTGATCTAAATCTACCATACCGCCCCCCAAAGAGCGGCTTAGCTCTTTTAATTGAAACAGACAAATTGATAATAAGTTAACTGAAAGCTGATTGAAAAAGTGTAAATGTTATCTTACTCTAGTTACCTACTTACATGCTAAATGAATTGATAAATGTTGAAATATCTAGGTTTCGGGAATTAAGCGACATAACTTGGCTACAGGACGCTTGAAAACTCCTTTGGTTGTTTTAATGTCTACGACCCGGACAATACCGTCATTCCCCGGATAAAGTTTGGTAATTCTAGCCTTTTTCCAGAGCAACGGAGGTGTATTAGGCTCCATCAACAACACCAAGTCACCCATCTGTAAATTACGTTCAGGCTTAAGCCAACGATCACGTTGCTGCAGCGTGTGTAGATATTCGCTGTGCCAGCGTTTCCAGAAATGTTGGGTGATTTGCTGTAGCAATTGCCAACGATTCAGACGATGAGTAGCAATGTGCTCTAGATCGTGCTCCGGTAAGGCAAGAAGCGGTTGTCCAATCAAAAAATGACCCGGCGTCAGAGTTTCTAAATCGTTTGGGTCGCTACCAAATGGACAGATAGGTCGTGAATTTAGTATAGATTCGATTTTGCAGAACACTGTACTTAGTTCTTCAAACGTTAATACACGTTCGCCTATGATACGCTTGAGTAATGTTTTAGAAGACTTCACTGCATTTTCCCAGAGGCCACCAAGATGTGGTCCAGAGGGAACGTTAAGATGCCAATGAATTTCATGAGATGCTAGATGAGATTGAACTTTATCTGAGTCTCTATCGATTCGAGCTTTAAGCAGATAAATATCCTTAAGATAGTTGCGTGCGCCTAAAAAGTTAGTGCCACAGTCGGAATATATGTTAGAAGGTAACCCTCTTCTCGAAACAAATCGATCTAAACAGGCCAAGAACGCGTCAGTAGACAAGGTGGAGACTACTTTCAAATGCATCGCTTTGGTTGCAAAGCATATGAACACACATAGGTAAGCCTTAAAGATTTTAGGTTTGCGAGCATTGGAATCCTTGACGTTGAACGGTCCGGCGAAATCTAACCCAACCCTTTGGAAGGGCCTAGCTTGAGTGACTCTATCGGCAGGTAAGTTGCCCATGAATGGATTCATAGGTTTCGCCTTTAGTCTATAGCAGCGTTGACATTGAAAAATCCTGTGCCGCACTACACGTCGAGCTGACACAATCCAATACCTACGCAATAGGATAGCCATTAAAATAGCAGGACCTGGATGACCGTAGAGCTGATGATAATGATCGATGAGAAGATTTGTGAAAGGATGCGACTGAGGTAACAAAAATGGATGTTTACTATCGAAAGGCAAGTTGGCGTTGACCAGTCGCCCACCAACTCGAAGAAAACCTAGATCATCGAGAAAGGGATGGAGGCGACGTAGGCTGCCCTTGATAGGCTTACGTTGACGCAACAATTTTATAGTATCGGCAAACGCTGTAGATTGAACCGATTTGATACAAGTTGACAACACCGATTTTAATTCGTATATCGTCAAATTACCTACTCGTTTATCCTTTGGTGAGCGAACATTATGCATATAACGAAGCCACCAACCGAGTACTCGTGTAACTTTAGATAGAGAGCTGTACTCTACAATGACGTGTTGGACAACTTCGTCTGAGGAAGGTGCAACAGCCGATGTAGAGTGCTTATCCGGTCCCGTCTCGCCTGTTTGCACTAAGTGTGCAGCAACAGGAGGAGTAAATATAAATGTAGAGTCCGTGTGGGTTTTCGTGTCGACAGTTTGCACGACATGTGCAGCAACTGGACCTACTTTCACGCCTGGCTAATCCATAGGGTCAAGCAGTAGACATGTGGAAGGCCATGAACTGTAATCAGATTTGAGCCAAGAAGGACTCCACCAAAGTGGATGAACTACTAAGTCGCGAGGAAGCAAGCCTTGACTCGCGCAATCCGCGGGATTGAGATGTGAAGGAATGTGCCGCCAGGTAGCGTTTGGAATGATGCCTTGAACCTGGGAAACTCTGTTTCCTTCAAAAGTTTGAAGCTTGTGCGGTGAAGTTCGCAACCAAGTTAGCACTATGCTAGAGTCGCACCATGCAATTATTGGTATGGATTTTAATTTGGAGTGCAAGACTTTACACACATGGTCCATAAGGCGAGCCAACAGGACTGCTCCACAGAGCTCGAGCTTAGGGATCGTTTGCCTTTGCCTGACTGAAGCGACTCTAGATTTAGCGATTAACAAATGAACTTGAACGCTGTCACCGTCACCGCTTTCATAGCGTAAATAGACGCATTCGGCATATCCGCGCTCCGATGCGTCGCTGAAACCGTGAAGTTGATATTTAGAATGAGGATCACCCATAACGTGGCGTGGGTTCCGTATTTGATTTAAAGATTTGAAGTCGTCAACAAACTTCAGCCAAGTTTGCTGGACATCGAAAGGGAGAGCATCGTCCCAACCCAGCTCTAAAAGCCACAAACGCTGCATAAAAGATTTAGCGAAAAATGTTACCGGCGTGATAAAGCCACAAGGATCATAGAGACGAGCGATGTTCGATAGAACACCTCGTTTGGTTAGAGTCTTACTCATGTTAGAGACGTGATAGAGAAAGTTATCGGATGAGGGGTTCCATTCAATACCTAAGATTTTGAAAATATTGTCACCGGAATCCTCGAATCGATAAGGTGTTTCATAATGATCTGCAGGTAAACCATTGAGTAGCTCGCCAGAGTTGCTAGACCATTTCCTAAGAAGGAAACGACCTTGAGCCAACAAGTCAGTGACTTGGTGCTGTAGCGTCTTAGCACCCTCTAGCGTATCACACCCAGTCACGATATCGTCTACGAAGGTGTCCTCCCGTAGGACACGTGCGGCCTCAGGATATGTAGAGTCGTTAAGATTCGCCAACTCATGAATCACCCTGATAGCCTGGTATGCAGAACTAGTGACGCCGTAGGTGACGGTTGTTAACTCGAACTCCTGCAACGGCTGATCTTGAGATTCGCGCCAGAAGATAGTTTGGAACCGCTGATCATCTTCATGTAACCTGACCATTCGATAACATTATTTGATGTCACAGGTGAAGACCACTAAATAAGTTCTAAACCTTAAAATGATATCCTGTATATTCTGTTGTAGCTTAGGGCCTGACAATAAAATTTGATTGAGGGAAACACCGGTAGAGCTGGGTAGAGATGCATCGAAAACAGCTCTCAACTTTGTAGTGCTACTGCTCTCCTTGAGCACGCCGTGATGAGGAATATAATACCTGTCAACCGCACTATGAGAAGGTACTAACTTCATATGTCCAGACTCTACATAATCTTTCATAAATTGAATGTAGAGTTCACGAAGTGTAGGCTCTTTTATAAGTTTACGCTCTAAATTGTGAAACCGTTTTAACGCAATTAACCGAGTATCACCAAGCTGAGAGGACTCTACCTTGAACGGCAGCCTAACTACAAACCTCCCATCGGGATCTCTATTGTGTGTGTTGACAAAGTGCTTTTCACATATGATGTCATCAGGATCTGGAATCGGCGGCAAAGGAGACTCTTCTGATTCCCAGAATTTAGTTATAGTAAGTTGTAACCTAGACTCGGTTGGTAAGTAGGCTAATATTTTGATACTGAGTTGTAGTCACTGGGGTCGAACCCATAATGACCCAACCAAAGATGGTTGAATGAGCTGTAGGTAAACCATTACCTAATTTTAACTTTGGACCGCAAAAAATGTCACTGAAAAGATTAACACCCAAAAGTAGATCGATTTTACCCGGAATGTTGAAAGTCTTATCAGCAAGCTGAAGGTCGCTACATTTCTCTGGCACAATCGGATTGACCATTGCTGCAGGTTGATATCCCGTGATGCGCTTAAGTACGATGGCTTCACTGGACAAACCAGGAACGGAATAGTCTGTGAGAGACAAGATTGAACAATCTACCCTTCCATGGGTAGCTTGCCGGTGTTCACCGACACCGAACAGATCGCAGGACTTACGACGTCGCAGTCGAAGTTGCTGTGCTAAAGATTCAGTTATAAGAGATGATTGAGCACCAGGATCTACTAACGCACGAACGACATGTACCTGACCATCAACATCCTGGACTCCAACAAGAGCAGTACCTAAGAGGCCGGTAGACAATGGTTCTATGTTAAGTAACACCTGTTTCGAAGAGGAGGGTTCGGGCTTCACAAAGGAATCCGCTGCTTTAAACTCATTATGTAATTTTGTATGATGACGTTTCTTGCATACTTGACAACAACGCTTAGATAAACATTTTGAAATACTATGTGGCCTCAAACAATTGTAACAAAGTCTTTCTTCAGTTAAAAATAATTTCTTATCTTTCAGTTTCTCAAACTCTAAACATTGATAGATTGCATGATCACCACTACAATAATAACAAGTTGAATTAGTCACATGTAAGGTGGATGCATGAGGAATTAACGCTTTGGGATTATTGTTTACGCATGTGAAATTAGTTGCTTCTAAAACCCTTAAATTGTGTTCTAAAAATGTCAACAAGTTACTAAAGCGCGGTATCTCATTTTGCTGTTATGTAAACTCAAATTTAGTTCTTAAGTCCAACGGTAACTTTTTAGATATTATATGATTTAAAGAAAACTCCAAGAATTGACATCAAATCCAAGAGTATTTAATGCCTGTGTGTTTTCTTTTAAAGTGTTGAGAAAACGTTTTAAATTCTTTAAGTTAGAACATGAAACTGAAAGTAACAAATATAAATGTTTGTCGGCTATCAAGCGCTTGTTTTCATAACGTTTGGGCGATCAAAGAAGAGGGGTTTTAGGGGGCTAACCTGGTTCGACGTTGCTCCCGCGTGCTGGATGTAGTGGACGCGCGTCTCACTCCTTCTTGACTTTCCACGGCAAAAGTTCGTGATCACAGTAGTACACTCGCGGCGATCACTTGGAAGATGGTATGACTTGACCGATAAATGAGGAACACGAGAGCTCGACTCAAAGGCCCTGTCGCGTAGGCAGGCTAGATCGGAAGTGAAGATGGCCGACACGACACGACGCGATATTGGTTTACCCCCATAGGATCGAGGATAAAAAATGATGAGGGTAGTAGAAGTTAGGTTAGGGACGTAGCATCGGTACAAGTCTAATTCGATTGATAGTGATGTGAATGTAATTGAATATGATTGATCTAAATCTACCATACCGCCCCCCAAAGAGCGGCTTAGCTCTTTTAATTGAAACAGACAAATTGATAATAAGTTAACTGAAAGCTGATTGAAAAAGTGTAAATGTTATCTTACTCTAGTTACCTACTTACATGCTAAATGAATTGATAAATGTTGAAATATCTAGGTTTCGGGAATTAAGCGACATAACTTGGCTACAGGACGCTTGAAAACTCCTTTGGTTGTTTTAATGTCTACGACCCGGACAATACCGTCATTCCCCGGATAAAGTTTGGTAATTCTAGCCTTTTTCCAGAGCAACGGAGGTGTATTAGGCTCCATCAACAACACCAAGTCACCCATCTGTAAATTACGTTCAGGCTTAAGCCAACGATCACGTTGCTGCAGCGTGTGTAGATATTCGCTGTGCCAGCGTTTCCAGAAATGTTGGGTGATTTGCTGTAGCAATTGCCAACGATTCAGACGATGAGTAGCAATGTGCTCTAGATCGTGCTCCGGTAAGGCAAGAAGCGGTTGTCCAATCAAAAAATGACCCGGCGTCAGAGTTTCTAAATCGTTTGGGTCGCTACCAAATGGACAGATAGGTCGTGAATTTAGTATAGATTCGATTTTGCAGAACACTGTACTTAGTTCTTCAAACGTTAATACACGTTCGCCTATGATACGCTTGAGTAATGTTTTAGAAGACTTCACTGCATTTTCCTAGAGGCCACCAAGATGTGGTCCCGAGGGAACGTTAAGATGCCAATGAATTTCATGAGATGCTAGATGAGATTGAACTTTATCTGAGTCTCTATCGATTCGAGCTTTAAGCAGATAAATATCCTTAAGATAGTTGCGTGCGCCTAAAAAGTTAGTGCCACAGTCGGAATATATGTTAGAAGGTAACCCTCTTCTCGAAACAAATCGATCTAAACAGGACAAGAACGCGTCAGTAGACAAGGTGGAGACTACTTCCAAATGCATCGCTTTGGTTGCAAAGCATATGAACACACATAGGTAAGCCTTAAAGATTTTAGGTTTGCGAGCATTGGAATCCTTGACGTTGAACGGTCCGGCGAAATCTAACCCAACCCTTTGGAAGGGCCTAGCTTGAGTGACTCTATCGGCAGGTAATTTGCCCATGAATGGATTCATAGGTTTCGCCTTTAGTCTATAGCAGCGTTGACATTGAAAAATCCTGTGCCGCACTACACGTCGAGCTGACACAATCCAATACCTACGCAATAGGATAGCCATTAAAATAGCAGGACCTGGATGACCGTAGAGCTAATGATAATGATCGATGAGAAGATTTGTGAAAGGATGCGACTGAGGTAACAAAAATGGATGTTTACTATCGAAAGGCAAGTTGGCGTTGACCAGTCGCCCACCAACTCGAAGAAAACCTAGATCATCGAGAAAGGGATGGAGGCGACGTAGGCTGCCCTTGATAGGCTTACGTTGACGCAACAATTTTATAGTATCGGCAAACGCTGTAGATTGAACCGATTTGATACAAGTTGACAACACCGATTTTAATTCGTATATCGTCAAATTACCTACTCGTTTATCCTTTGGTGAGCGAACATTATGCATATAACGAAGCCACCAACCGAGTACTCGTGTAACTTTAGATAGAGAGCTGTACTCTACAATGACGTGTTGGACAACTTCGTCTGAGGAAGGTGCAACAGCCGATGTAGAGTGCTTATCCGGTCCCGTCTCGCCTGTTTGCACTAAGTGTGCAGCAACAGGAGGAGTAAATATAAATGTAGAGTCCGTGTGGGTTTTCGTGTCGACAGTTTGCACGACATGTGCAGCAACTGGACCTACTTTCACGCCTGGCTAATCCATAGGGTCAAGCAGTAGACATGTGGAAGGCCATGAACTGTAATCAGATTTGAGCCAAGAAGGACTCCACCAAAGTGGATGAACTACTAAGTCGCGAGGAAGCAAGCCTTGACTCGCGCAATCCGCGGGATTGAGATGTGAAGGAATGTGCCGCCAGGTAGCGTTTGGAATGATGCCTTGAACCTGGGAAACTCTGTTTCCTTCAAAAGTTTGAAGCTTGTGCGGTGAAGTTCGCAACCAAGTTAGCACTATGCTAGAGTCGCACCATGCAATTATTGGTATGGATTTTAATTTGGAGTGCAAGACTTTACACACATGGTCCATAAGGCGAGCCAACAGGACTGCTCCACAGAGCTCGAGCTTAGGGATCGTTTGCCTTTGCCTGACTGAAGCGACTCTAGATTTAGCGATTAACAAATGAACTTGAACGCTGTCACCGTCACCGCTTTCATAGCGTAAATAGACGCATTCGGCATATCCGCGCTCCGATGCGTCGCTGAAACCGTGAAGTTGATATTTAGAATGAGGATCACCCATAACGTGGCGTGGGTTCCGTATTTGATTTAAAGATTTGAAGTCGTCAACAAACTTCAGCCAAGTTTGCTGGACATCGAAAGGGAGAGCATCGTCCCAACCCAGCTCTAAAAGCCACAAACGCTGCATAAAAGATTTAGCGAAAAATGTTACCGGCGTGATAAAGCCACAAGGATCATAGAGACGAGCGATGTTCGATAGAACACCTCGTTTGGTTAGAGTCTTACTCATGTTAGAGACGTGATAGAGAAAGTTATCGGATGAGGGGTTCCATTCAATACCTAAGATTTTGAAAATATTGTCACCGGAATCCTCGAATCGATAAGGTGTTTCATAATGATCTGCAGGTAAACCATTGAGTAGCTCGCCAGAGTTGCTAGACCATTTCCTAAGAAGGAAACGACCTTGAGCCAACAAGTCAGTGACTTGGTGCTGTAGCGTCTTAGCACCCTCTAGCGTATCACACCCAGTCACGATATCGTCTACGAAGGTGTCCTCCCGTAGGACACGTGCGGCCTCAGGATATGTAGAGTCGTTAAGATTCGCCAACTCATGAATCACCCTGATAGCCTGGTATGCAGAACTAGTGACGCCGTAGGTGACGGTTGTTAACTCGAACTCCTGCAACGGCTGATCTTGAGATTCGCGCCAGAAGATAGTTTGGAACCGCTGATCATCTTCATGTAACCTGACCATTCGATAACATTATTTGATGTCACAGGTGAAGACCACTAAATAAGTTCTAAACCTTAAAATGATATCCTGTATATTCTGTTGTAGCTTAGGGCCTGACAATAAAATTTGATTGAGGGAAACACCGGTAGAGCTGGGTAGAGATGCATCGAAAACAGCTCTCAACTTTGTAGTGCTACTGCTCTCCTTGAGCACGCCGTGATGAGGAATATAATACCTGTCAACCGCACTATGAGAAGGTACTAACTTCATATGTCCAGACTCTACATAATCTTTCATAAATTGAATGTAGAGTTCACGAAGTGTAGGCTCTTTTATAAGTTTACGCTCTAAATTGTGAAACCGTTTTAACGCAATTAACCGAGTATCACCAAGCTGAGAGGACTCTACCTTGAACGGCAGCCTAACTACAAACCTCCCATCGGGATCTCTATTGTGTGTGTTGACAAAGTGCTTTTCACATATGATGTCATCAGGATCTGGAATCGGCGGCAAAGGAGACTCTTCTGATTCCCAGAATTTAGTTATAGTAAGTTGTAACCTAGACTCGGTTGGTAAGTAGGCTAATATTTTGATACTGAGTTGTAGTCACTGGGGTCGAACCCATAATGACCCAACCAAAGATGGTTGAATGAGCTGTAGGTAAACCATTACCTAATTTTAACTTTGGACCGCAAAAAATGTCACTGAAAAGATTAACACCCAAAAGTAGATCGATTTTACCCGGAATGTTGAAAGTCTTATCAGCAAGCTGAAGGTCGCTACATTTCTCTGGCACAATCGGATTGACCATTGCTGCAGGTTGATATCCCGTGATGCGCTTAAGTACGATGGCTTCACTGGACAAACCAGGAACGGAATCGTCTGTGAGAGACAAGATTGAACAATCTACCCTTCCATGGGTAGCTTGCCGGTGTTCACCGACACCGAACAGATCGCAGGACTTACGACGTCGCAGTCGAAGTTGCTGTGCTAAAGATTCAGTTATAAGAGATGATTGAGCACCAGGATCTACTAACGCACGAACGACATGTACCTGACCATCAACATCCTGGACTCCAACAAGAGCAGTACCTAAGAGGCCGGTAGACAATGGTTCTATGTTAAGTAACACCTGTTTCGAAGAGGAGGGTTCGGGCTTCACAAAGGAATCCGCTGCTTTAAACTCATTATGTAATTTTGTATGATGACGTTTCTTGCATACTTGACAACAACGCTTAGATAAACATTTTGAAATACTATGTGGCCTCAAACAATTGTAACAAAGTCTTTCTTCAGTTAAAAATAATTTCTTATCTTTCAGTTTCTCAAACTCTAAACATTGATAGATTGCATGATCACCACTACAATAATAACAAGTTGAATTAGTCACATGTAAGGTGGATGCATGAGGAATTAACGCTTTGGGATTATTGTTTACGCATGTGAAATTAGTTGCTTCTAAAACCCTTAAATTGTGTTCTAAAAATGTCAACAAGTTACTATAGCGCGGTATCTCATTTTGCTGTTATGTAAACTCAAATTTAGTTCTTAAGTCCAACGGTAACTTTTTAGATATTATATGATTTAAAGAAAACTCCAAGAATTGACATCAAATCCAAGAGTATTTAATGCCTGTGTGTTTTCTTTTAAAGTGTTGAGAAAACGTTTTAAATTCTTTAAGTTAGAACATGAAACTGAAAGTAACAAATATAAATGTTTGTCGGCTATCAAGCGCTTGTTTTCATAACGTTTGGGCGATCAAAGAAGAGGGGTTTTAGGGGGCTAACCTGGTTCGACGTTGCTCCCGCGTGCTGGATGTAGTGGACGCGCGTCTCACTCCTTCTTGACTTTCCACGGCAAAAGTTCGTGATCACAGTAGTACACTCGCGGCGATCACTTGGAAGATGGTATGACTTGACCGATAAATGAGGAACACGAGAGCTCGACTCAAAGGCCCTGTCGCGTAGGCAGGCTAGATCGGAAGTGAAGATGGCCGACACGACACGACGCGATATTGGTTTACCCCCATAGGATCGAGGATAAAAAATGATGAGGGTAGTAGAAGTTAGGTTAGGGACGTAGCATCGGTACAAGTCTAATTCGATTGATAGTGATGTGAATGTAATTGAATATGATTGATCTAAATCTACCATACCGCCCCCCAAAGAGCGGCTTAGCTCTTTTAATTGAAACAGACAAATTGATAATAAGTTAACTGAAAGCTGATTGAAAAAGTGTAAATGTTATCTTACTCTAGTTACCTACTTACATGCTAAATGAATTGATAAATGTTGAAATATCTAGGTTTCGGGAATTAAGCGACATAACTTGGCTACAGGACGCTTGAAAACTCCTTTGGTTGTTTTAATGTCTACGACCCGGACAATACCGTCATTCCCCGGATAAAGTTTGGTAATTCTAGCCTTTTTCCAGAGCAACGGAGGTGTATTAGGCTCCATCAACAACACCAAGTCACCCATCTGTAAATTACGTTCAGGCTTAAGCCAACGATCACGTTGCTGCAGCGTGTGTAGATATTCGCTGTGCCAGCGTTTCCAGAAATGTTGGGTGATTTGCTGTAGCAATTGCCAACGATTCAGACGATGAGTAGCAATGTGCTCTAGATCGTGCTCCGGTAAGGCAAGAAGCGGTTGTCCAATCAAAAAATGACCCGGCGTCAGAGTTTCTAAATCGTTTGGGTCGCTACCAAATGGACAGATAGGTCGTGAATTTAGTATAGATTCGATTTTGCAGAACACTGTACTTAGTTCTTCAAACGTTAATACACGTTCGCTTAATACGCTTGAGTAATGTTTTAGAAGACTTCACTGCATTTTCCTAGAGGCCACCAAGATGTGGTCCCGAGGGAACGTTAAGATGCCAATGAATTTCATGAGATGCTAGATGAGATTGAACTTTATCTGAGTCTCTATCGATTCGAGCTTTAAGCAGATAAATATCCTTAAGATAGTTGCGTGCGCCTAAAAAGTTAGTGCCACAGTCGGAATATATGTTAGAAGGTAACCCTCTTCTCGAAACAAATCGATCTAAACAGGACAAGAACGCGTCAGTAGACAAGGTGGAGACTACTTCCAAATGCATCGCTTTGGTTGCAAAGCATATGAACACACATAGGTAAGCCTTAAAGATTTTAGGTTTGCGAGCATTGGAATCCTTGACGTTGAACGGTCCGGCGAAATCTAACCCAACCCTTTGGAAGGGCCTAGCTTGAGTGACTCTATCGGCAGGTAATTTGCCCATGAATGGATTCATAGGTTTCGCCTTTAGTCTATAGCAGCGTTGACATTGAAAAATCCTGTGCCGCACTACACGTCGAGCTGACACAATCCAATACCTACGCAATAGGATAGCCATTAAAATAGCAGGACCTGGATGACCGTAGAGCTAATGATAATGATCGATGAGAAGATTTGTGAAAGGATGCGACTGAGGTAACAAAAATGGATGTTTACTATCGAAAGGCAAGTTGGCGTTGACCAGTCGCCCACCAACTCGAAGAAAACCTAGATCATCGAGAAAGGGATGGAGGCGACGTAGGCTGCCCTTGATAGGCTTACGTTGACGCAACAATTTTATAGTATCGGCAAACGCTGTAGATTGAACCGATTTGATACAAGTTGACAACACCGATTTTAATTCGTATATCGTCAAATTACCTACTCGTTTATCCTTTGGTGAGCGAACATTATGCATATAACGAAGCCACCAACCGAGTACTCGTGTAACTTTAGATAGAGAGCTGTACTCTACAATGACGTGTTGGACAACTTCGTCTGAGGAAGGTGCAACAGCCGATGTAGAGTGCTTATCCGGTCCCGTCTCGCCTGTTTGCACTAAGTGTGCAGCAACAGGAGGAGTAAATATAAATGTAGAGTCCGTGTGGGTTTTCGTGTCGACAGTTTGCACGACATGTGCAGCAACTGGACCTACTTTCACGCCTGGCTAATCCATAGGGTCAAGCAGTAGACATGTGGAAGGCCATGAACTGTAATCAGATTTGAGCCAAGAAGGACTCCACCAAAGTGGATGAACTACTAAGTCGCGAGGAAGCAAGCCTTGACTCGCGCAATCCGCGGGATTGAGATGTGAAGGAATGTGCCGCCAGGTAGCGTTTGGAATGATGCCTTGAACCTGGGAAACTCTGTTTCCTTCAAAAGTTTGAAGCTTGTGCGGTGAAGTTCGCAACCAAGTTAGCACTATGCTAGAGTCGCACCATGCAATTATTGGTATGGATTTTAATTTGGAGTGCAAGACTTTACACACATGGTCCATAAGGCGAGCCAACAGGACTGCTCCACAGAGCTCGAGCTTAGGGATCGTTTGCCTTTGCCTGACTGAAGCG
This sequence comes from Scoparia ambigualis, assembly GCA_963921215.1. Lineage (NCBI taxonomy): Eukaryota > Metazoa > Arthropoda > Insecta > Lepidoptera > Crambidae > Scoparia > Scoparia ambigualis. The sequence goes on along the minus strand of OY992517.1, from coordinate 25,747,211 downwards.
ACTCTAGATTTAGCGATTAACAAATGAACTTGAACGCTGTCACCGTCACCGCTTTCATAGCGTAAATAGACGCATTCGGCATATCCGCGCTCCGATGCGTCGCTGAAACCGTGAAGTTGATATTTAGAATGAGGATCACCCATAACGTAGCGTGGAATCCGTATTTGATTTAAAGATTTGAAGTCGTCAACAAACTTCAGCCAAGTTTGCTGGACATCGAAAGGGAGAGCATCGTCCCAACCCAGCTCTAAAAGCCACAAACGCTGCATAAAAGATTTAGCGAAAAATGTTACCGGCGTGATAAAGCCACAAGGATCATAGAGACGAGCGATGTTCGATAGAACACCTCGTTTGGTTAGAGTCTTACTCATGTTAGAGACGTGATAGAGAAAGCTATCGGATGAGGGGTTCCATTCAATACCTAAGATTTTGAAAATATTGTCACCGGAATCCTCGAATCGATAAGGTGTTTCATAATGATCTGCAGGTAAACCATTGAGTAGCTCGCCAGAGTTGCTAGACCATTTCCTAAGAAGGAAATGACCTTGAGCCAACAAGTCAGTGACTTGGTGCTGTAGCGTCTTAGCACCCTCTAGCGTATCACACCCAGTCACGATATCGTCTACGAAGGTGTCCTCCCGTAGGACACGTGCGGCCTCAGGATATGTAGAGTCGTTAAGATTCGCCAACTCATGAATCACCCTGATAGCCTGGTATGCAGAACTAGTGACGCCGTAGGTGACGGTTGTTAACTCGAACTCCTGCAACGGCTGATCTTGAGATTCGCGCCAGAAGATAGTTTGGAACCGCTGATCATCTTCATGTAACCTGACCATTCGATAACATTATTTGATGTCACAGGTGAAGACCACTAAATAAGTTCTAAACCTTAAAATGATATCCTGTATATTCTGTTGTAGCTTAGGGCCTGACAATAAAATTTGATTGAGGGAAACACCGGTAGAGCTGGGTAGAGATGCATCGAAAACAGCTCTCAACTTTGTAGTGCTACTGCTCTCCTTGAGCACGCCGTGATGAGGAATATAATACCTGTCAACCGCACTATGAGAAGGTACTAACTTCATATGTCCAGACTCTACATAATCTTTCATAAATTGAATGTAGAGTTCACGAAGTGTAGGCTCTTTTATAAGTTTACGCTCTAAATTGTGAAACCGTTTTAACGCAATTAACCGAGTATCACCAAGCTGAGAGGACTCTACCTTGAACGGCAGCCTAACTACAAACCTCCCATCGGGATCTCTATTGTGTGTGTTGACAAAGTGCTTTTCACATATGATGTCATCAGGATCTGGAATCGGCGGCAAAGGAGACTCTTCTGATTCCCAGAATTTAGTTATAGTAAGTTGTAACCTAGACTCGGTTGGTAAGTAGGCTAATATTTTGATACTGAGTTGTAGTCACTGGGGTCGAACCCATAATGACCCAACCAAAGATGGTTGAATGAGCTGTAGGTAAACCATTACCTAATTTTAACTTTGGACCGCAAAAAATGTCACTGAAAAGATTAACACCCAAAAGTAGATCGATTTTACCCGGAATGTTGAAAGTCTTATCAGCAAGCTGAAGGTCGCTACATTTCTCTGGCACAATCGGATTGACCATTGCTGCAGGTTGATATCCCGTGATGCGCTTAAGTACGATGGCTTCACTGGACAAACCAGGAACGGAATCGTCTGTGAGAGACAAGATTGAACAATCTACCCTTCCATGGGTAGCTTGCCGGTGTTCACCGACACCGAACAGATCGCAGGACTTACGACGTCGCAGTCGAAGTTGCTGTGCTAAAGATTTAGTTATAAGAGATGATTGAGCACCAGGATCTACTAACGCACGAATGACATGTACCTGACCATCAACATCCTGGACTCCAACAAGAGCAGTACCTAAGAGGCCGGTAGACAATGGTTCTATGTTAAGTAACACCTGTTTCGAAGAGGAGGGTTCGGGCTTCACAAAGGAATCCGCTGCTTTAAACTCATTATGTAATTTTGTATGATGACGTTTCTTGCATACTTGACAACAACGCTTAGATAAACATCGTGAAATACTATGAGGCCTCAAACAATTGTAACAAAGTCTTTTTTCAGTTAAAAATAATTTCTTATCTTTCAGTTTCTCAAACTCTAAACATTGATAGATTGCATGATCACCACTACAATAATAACAAGTTGAATTAGTTTCATGTAAGGTGGATGCATGAGGAATTAACGCTTTGGGATTATTGTTTGCATGTTCGCATGTGAAATTAGTTGCTTCTAAACCCCTTAAATTGTGTTCTAAAAATGTCAAAAAGTTACTAAAGCGCGGTATCTCATTTTGCTGTAATGTAAACTCAAATTTAGTTCTCAAGTCCAACGGTAACTTTTTAGATATTATATGATATAAAAGAAAACTCCAAGAATTGACATCAAATCCAAGAGTATTTAATGCCTGTGTGTTTTCTTTTAAAGTGTTGAGAAAACGTTTTAAATTCTTTAAGTTAGAACATGAAACTGAAAGTAACAAATATAAATGTTTGTCGGCTATCAAGCGCTTGTTTTCATAACGTTCCTGTAAGAGATTATAGGCCACACCATAGTTTTCACTAGTTATGCTTAAATGTTTAATTAAGTTAAGAGGTTCTTGTTCTAAAACACTCAATAAATAATGGAATTTTTGTATTGAAGATATTTCATTGTTTTGATGAATTAAACTGTCAAATATTGATTTAAAATTGGGCCATTCAGTGTGAATGCCTTTGAAATGTGTTAATGTAATTTTAGGTAAATGAAAACGACTTGATTCGCAACTAGACTTAGAAACTACCTCTTGTGGTACAGGACCATTAGTGGTTTTGGAATCCAATACACCTAAGTCAGACCAAATACTTTGAATTGAGTAATATTTCTCGTAAAACGTTGTAAAGCAAGATTCTATAGTTCCTCTCTGTTCTTCGGTAGCGATGTGTAACTCAGGAGTGACAAACGCATAAGATATAGTATCCCAGGCAAGGAGTGATTAACTCCGTATATCCCTTTAACTCCAATAATATCTTTATATCCATGTAGCTAAGATGTATTCTGGTCAAAACTCATCGCGGAGAATAGAAAGAAACAAAGATGTGTCTAGGTTGTGAGTATAATATTTCGCCCGCGCATGTGTAGTGCGAGTTATATTATACGGTAGTTTTGCTAAGGTAAATAAATCTTTCACGCATAATAATAAGGCACAATTTCAGTGGTAGGGAATTTGTAAATTCGGTTGGTTTAAAGAATAACAAATACATTTAATACATACATCAGTAACTTTCCACCAATAGTAATAATTAATTACTTAACAGCTAAATAAATTATCGAACAAAGAGAGTAAGTACAGACGTAACAACTAGCATGAACAAAAAAAAAGAATCCAAACAACTACAAATAAAATTAATAAACTCACTTAGAGGTGTGAAAAATATCTATGGTCGTTCTAATTCTCTTTCTTGTCGTACGCATATTCAACTAAGTTAATCTTTAACTCCCTAGCTCATTTTCGTTCATATCTGAGCCAGGGAGTTAAAGAGTTAAAGATATAAAAGAGTGATGTAAATCTTTGTAATTGATTGAAGATGTAATCACTCTTTCTTAACAGTGAGTTATTCTGCGCATCGCTATTCTTCGGGCTGTGAAGCAGCAAATATCAACGTAAAATTAGTATCAAACTGTTCACGCATCTGATTTAGATCAACGAAACGAACACGAAATTTACTCAATTCCTGCGGTGTTGTAGAAATAGTTTGCACAAGCACTGTAGCCAGTTTATAAAGCTCGCATACGAAATCATAAGCCATGTTGAATTTAACCGTGGCTATTTTCAATTCATTCGCCATAATTGATAAGTTATTTTATTTCGCAAGTAAAAATAAACAAAACAAACTAGAGGTTATTATTTAATGTCAGTTGACAGATGACTGACACTTGACAGTTGACAGCTTAATTGAACGATGTTCAGTGCTGCTAGTATGCGAATTGATATCCCCAAGATAGATTTCATAAAACTATTGAAGGTATACAAAAAAATATTTTCTAAAAATAGATTTTTATGCAATTAATGAAATTTGAATATAATATGTTCCGATGCTTACGGAAAAGATGGGAATCCGGCTCGAAGGACCAAAACATGGGCGATCAAAGAAGAGGGGTTTTAGGGGGCTAACCTGGGTTCGACGTTGCTCCCGCGTGCTGGATGTAGTGGACGCGCGTCTCACTCCTTCTTGACTTTCCACGGCAAAAGTTCGTGATCACAGTAGTACACTCGCGGCGATCACTTGGAAGATGGTATGACTTGACCGATAAATGAGGAACACGAGAGCTCGACTCAAAGGCCCTGTCGCGTAGGCAGGCTAGATCGGAAGTGAAGATGGCCGACACGACACGACGCGATATTGGTTTACCCCCATAGGATCGAGGATAAAAAATGATGAGGGTAGTAGAAGTTAGGTTAGGGACGTAGCATCGGTACAAGTCTAATTCGATTGATAGTGATGTGAATGTAATTGAATATGATTGATCTAAATCTACCAATTTCTGTTGTCTAACAAAAACTTTACGGCAGCTTAGGCGGCGTCACTATTATACCGCAAAACTTACGGTTCCCTAACCGATGGAGATACAGTGCCGCTAGCGGCACTCTATACACTTCCTAAAAAAGGGGTTGCCTGGCCTCGGAATGCTTAGCTGTGATTGGTCGGTCGATGGAGATTGGACAAACAAGAACGGAGACTATTAGTTGGATGCGGTCATTTGAGCTAAATATGGAGTTAGACTAAACAAGAACTTAAAATAGTTTTTATATGAAAGATTGGATATTTTATTTTTGCTAATTATGCAAGTTACATCCCAAAATATTAAAAAAATTATATATTGCTTAACGCGTAATCAGGGCTGCTACTGCTATAGCTTGGAATAAAAAAGTCTCTTTTGACAAAATTGGTCGGTTGGCCATTCAAGCACTAGGGCGGCGTACTACAGCTAGTAGCTAGACGTATTGCAAAAAGTAGCTAGATTGCTCGATTTTTTAACCCCAAAAAGGTGCTAGAAGTAGCTAAAAGTTTTTTATGAAACAAAAGGTGTTAGAAGTTGTTAAATGTTACTTAGTAAACAATTAAACGAAAAATTTATGACAATATCGGTTTTTAAATTAAATTAAACACAAGTAGGTATTCTTTTAGATGTTAAAATATAATTAGAGTCTGTTCAATAAGTCAGTTTACTTGGTAATTTTACAAAAAAGTTAAAATCAAATTAATAAATAAATATCAATTAAAATTTATTAATTGTGTAGTGAAAATTGTGCACGACTTTTATCCCCGAAGGGTTAGTCAGAGACCAAGCAATACTTCTCGTGAAGTAGCTAGAAAAAGTAGCTAAAATATTTAGCTACAAGTTTCACTAAATTGTAGCTGCCTGGCTTCCAAAAGTAGCTGGAGATCTAGCTTAGCTACAAAGTAGCTGAGTTGGCAACACTGCGGCTAGGGACACGATATCGATAATCGAAACCAAAAGTATCTATAAATCGTTTCTTTCTATCGGTTTCGTAACAAAAGTATCTAATGAGTAAAAGTATCGAAAATGAAGAATTAATTTGAGTAAGTATCGAAACCTATGATCCGGAATTTACAGAACACTCTGCGTGACGTGCGTGTGAGATTCAGATGCGTGTTACACGCATTTGAATCGCTTTGAATATAATAAACTCAACAATCAAACAACATTACCTAATACGTAAGAAAAAGCTTTTATTAAAAAAAAATGTCATTTAAGCACTACAAATTTTAACCTTGACTAGAACCCAAATTCAAACATTTAACCTAGACCTAGGTTACCAAACTAAACACTAAACTAAAACTAAACATTCCACTCTTCTTCGGTACAGTACCGAGGAACAAGAGTTTATTAACTCTTTTTCCTTGCTCTATTTGTCGTCAATCCTGCCTTTGAGAATAACCTCCCTGAGGGAACAGAATTGTTGCACGTGAGTGCCGATATTGCTGAGCCTGTTTATACAATAATGGAAACACACTTTTCAAATCTTCCCACTGTGCTATTGGGTTGACGGTAAGAGGGGCTACCGGATTTGCGAAAGTTCATCCCTTCCGACACCTGCTGCAGTTGACTTCTTTTTATTCTTGCCATGGGCTAAATTTTTGTGATGGCTCCAAAAATCAGATTCTGTAACAGTTGGCTCAGCAATATCGCTATCTTCACCACTACTTGTTGCAATATCTTTTTTAAGCTTTCCTCTATTAATGGTAAGTGCTTTTGCACATGCTTTTGGATCAGTAAAATGCAAAATGGCTGCTGCTGCTGATGGTTATTATTCTGAGTTCTGGTGAAATAAGTCGCGTTACGATTCATTAACTAGAACCCTACGCTGCGTTCCGTTCCGTTTTCGCGTTTCGTTTACTTAATTGAATAGATTTGATACTTGATGCAAAGTACTCATATTAGTACAAAGTATCGAATTAAAGAATAGATATTTTTAGTACTAGTATCGAATCAAAAGTAGTGATATGAGTAAAGTATCGAATTCGAAATTCGATATCGATATTCACCCCCCTGACCGCAGGCGTGCGGTGCGACGCGTTTTTTGGACGCGTTGATAAAAGTAAATAAATTGGTATCTTTTCGTTCCGGCGTCTGTTTGCCTTTCATAGAATCTTCATTCATTTGGTGTAATTGCATTTCATTTATTCTTTACATTGATTGATTGTGAAGTGAAGTACGTACATCAATTAGCTAAGCTACGTTAATTTTTATATTTATTCATAGCTTGAAGTTCTGCCTTCAAAATGAGTAAGTTGGATTTTTTATTATTATTTATTTATATTTGTGAAATTGCACTTAATAATTAGCCACCTTTATTTCATACTATTTGATTTATTTAAAAATATAACCTCAAATTTTATTGCAGCTATGGATATTCGTCCTAACCATACTATTTACATCAACAATCTCAATGAAAAGATAAAAAAAGAGGAATTGAAGAAGTCTCTGTACGCAATATTCTCACAGTTTGGACAGATATTGGATATAGTGGCTTTGAAAACCCTAAAAATGAGGGGTCAAGCATTTGTTATTTTCAAAGAAATATCTAGTGCCACTGTTGCTCTAAGAAGTATGCAAGGATTTCCTTTCTACGACAAGCCAATGGTAATTTTTTATAAATTAATGTATAAAAAAATGCTGAGGAGCTCGATGGCGCAGCGGCTAGCGCGTTCTTCTTGCGATTTTCGCAATGCCGGGTCGCTGGATGGGTGACCATATTAAAAACATCTCGAGCTCCTCCGTGCTTCGGAAGGCACGTTAAGCCGTTGGTCCCGGCTGTTGTTGTAAGATGACAGTTGTTAAAATCAACCACTAATCCGCATTGGGCCAGCGTGGTGGGTTATGGCCTAATATCCCCATGTGCTATTGTCCACGTGGGCGGCCTGTGCCCAGTAGTGGGACGTTAATAGGCTGATGATGATTAAAAAATACTTACCACCTTTTGTTATAAATTTTGTTTCGTGCAAAGCATGGTCTTTTCCCAGTGAGTAATTGATAATTGAGTTTGTATCTTTATTGTTTCACTGCAGACAATTAATTTATTATGTTTTTGTCTTCAGAGAATCCAGTACTGCAAATCTGACAGTGATTTAATTGCAAAAGTTAAAGGCACCTTCCAAGAGAGACCTAAGCGGCCAAAGATGCCCAAAGGCTTCGATGACAACAAGAAGAAGAAGAATAAAGACGCTGGTCGTAACACTGGTATCGGTGCTGGGCAGCCGAACCTCCTCAACAATGTCAATGTGGAACAACCTCCGAACCAAATTCTGTTCCTTACAAATCTACCTGATGAGACATCTGAAATGATGTTGTCCATGCTTTTTAATCAGTATGTATCAAAACATCCTAATAATTGTAACCAACAGTTGTATATTGAAGATCAGTAGCATGCTTCGAAAATGGTGTATATCAGCCAGTCCAGCTGTAATACAGGCCAATAATAACTAATACACTAACACACTTCCATACTGAATTAAAGAAAAATTCATCTCTTCATTCATGAGACTTCATTATTTCTCTAAAGTATGGCGGATACAAGCACTCTTTTTAAATAAGAGAGCAGTTTCTCCTGTGTTCTTTTAGCAACAACACATGTTGTGAGACTCCATTTTAATTTAATCTACCGTACAATACTAAATGTACTTCAAAAATATGTACCACTTGAAATTGGCTTAATGCTATACGCAAAGCCATTAATTTTAAGAATAATTAATTAATTATAAGAGTTTTTTTATTTATTATTTTATTATTTCGCCATTGTCATTAAATATAATTATTTTTTACAGATTTCCTGGATTTAAAGAAGTCCGGCTCGTGCCTAACAGACATGATATTGCTTTTGTGGAATTTTCAAATGAAATGCAGTCTGCAGCAGCGAAAGAAGCTTTGCAAGGCTTCAAGATTACTCCTACTCATGCTATGAAGATAACATTTGCCAAAAAATAATATTCTACTTTAATTAATTATTCTTAGAATAATAAAGTATTATTAACTGAGAACTGATTTAAGCATTGCACTTGGCTTGAACAGCTCTTTGGCTGTGACTAGTCATTTAAGCTTAACTGGTATTTTTACTATCCCTTGTGTACTACATCTATATTACAACTTTTCATTTATTGATGTATACCTAGATATACACTAGGTCGCTGGAGGGGTGACTAAATTAAAAACATCTCGAGCAACTCGGAAGGCATGTAAAGCCGTTGGTCGCGGTTGTCGTCGAAAGATAGCAGTCGTTAAAACCCACCAACCCGCATTGGGCCAGCGTGGCGGGTTATGGCTCAACCTGTATGTGGAAAGGCCTGTACCTAGCATAGGCTGAAGATTTTATACCACAGACGTATTTATTATACGTCTGTGTTTTATACCTACTTAATATTAGCTCTAAATTCTCTTACTCAAAATATGGATTAAAAAAATTACACAGACAAAATATTTTTCCATATCTATATTTTTAAAAGAGCGAGAATAATAAACTAATTTTAGTTTTCATGAAACCGAAGAAGGCTTAAAAATTCTTACTTATAATAAGGCTGTATGACGTACATTTCTTGTGCTAGAATTTACCAAATAAAGTAATGATTATGCGGATAAAACTAGAAGCTAGTCTATTGAAGAGTAGACTGAAGTGACAACATGTTCTGTTACATAAGTTAGAGAGAGATCGCATCAGTTGACAGTAGGAATATTTTTTGTTCAAGCAATATTTATTTTTGGGAGATTGCGAAACTGTCAAAATTAAAGTAGATGAATCAGTTTGAGAAACAATTATTTTTCTATATAATTCACTTTTTACATTATAACTTTATATGTCTGGTGTGGTGTTCTAAAGCTGATAAAGGTTAGCTTTATAACTAAGAATACATTCTAAAACTTATTGTTGCTCGAGATATACTAAAAAATCATGGAAGATATATTTCAGTGGTGTAGAGAAGGAAATGCTTTACAAGTTCGCGTTTGGCTTGATGATACAGAGCATGATATGAATCAAGGGTAAGTCTGTGCTTCTTAAACATAAATAACTAACATAATTGAACCATAAGGCGATCGCATGGGAGGGCCAAGTAACGCCCACTATGATTTCATTCCATGGCCTAGTAAGTGTCAGAATGGAAGTGGAGTAATGTTTTCGTTCAAGGACTTGCGATGTGATCAGCTTTAAAAGCTTTCTAGAGAAAAATAAATTAATCCTTACCGAAAATATGGTTGGTTCAAATATTTGAAATATTCATTAAAGATTTATAATAATTATCCTTATATGAAATAGTTATGTACCTACCTGGTATTTTCCTTAAATTTTTGCCATTTTACGAGAAATAATATTTGTGATCAACACTACTTGTTGCCTACCCAACCAATTATTTGTTTATCCAAAGAAAAGTGGGCGTAATGGTCCAGGTAGCGGCCACTTCCAAAATGGTAAAAATCTCAAAACATGGTGCACAAAAATTCTTTGGCACAGCTCGTCTAAATCTTGAATAGGTTTAGAGTACACTTTTTCCTTTATCATACCCCAGTAAAAGAAATCTAAGGGGCTTAAGTTGGGTGAACAGGTAGTCCATGGAATTGTACCACCCCACCCAAACCACCTATTGGTGTATTCTCGATTGAGAAACTCTTGTACTGTGAGAGCATAATGCGCTGGGCAGCCATCTTGCTGATACCACATGCTGCTGTAAAGGTTCAGTGGCACTTCTTCCAATAAATTTGGTAATTGATTCAGTAAGAAGTCCAAATAAACCTGGGCATTTATTAAGTTCTTCGGGAGCTCATTGGACCAATAACGTTCATTCAAAATTCCCGTCCACATGTTTACTTTAAACCGGTGCTGCGTTCTATCTTCCCATATCAAATTTGGATTTTCCACATGCCATTTGTGCAAATTGTAGAGGTTCATGTAACCATCCTTTTTAAATGTTGATTCATCAGACCATAGAATTTTTTCATAGAATCTCGGATCCTCTCGTTACCTCTGCAACATCATTCGACGAAATAACAACTACACTACACAAACACAGGATTACGATTAAAACAAATCCGGAATCGTCAGAAATGGGGCAGATAAATCCAAATCACAATGCAAATCAAGTCCAATAAACAAAGTCACAGTATTGTAAGTATGAAGTCAATACAAATACAGAAAGATGCGCAGTAAACAAAATAGTGTAACGTACTGCAGTATTAGCGATGGCCTGTAAATAAAGAATACAATACTATTTTTTTTTCTCAATTAAGAAGTAGCAATTAGTAAGTGTCATACCATTTTGGAATCCAGACTAAACGCACCATCTTTTCATGTTACTTGCCAAAACAGTGTAGTACATTTTTTTAAAGTACAGTTGAATGTTGTGCACAAATCTAGTATTTTATTTAAAACTGTGGCAGTTTTTTTTTATATAAGAGGGAGGCAAACGAGCAGGCGGGTAACCTAATGGAGAGTAACCACCGCCGCCCATGGACACCCGCAAAACCAGAGGGATCGCAGACGCGTTGCCGGCCTTTAAGGTAGGAATAGGTTTAAGGAATGAATAGGAATTGGGAGTGGGGGGGGGGGGAAGAGGCCTCTGGAACCCTTACTGGTCGGACGAAACACAACAGGAACAAGTGCTATTATTTCACGCCGAATATTCGTGAGAGGGTGGTATTACGCCGGGCGAGCCGGCCCAATGCGTGCTGCAGCGCAGCGTGGATCTACGACTCAGTCAGTGTCACTCATTTAGCACCACCCAGGGATCACGTGTAGGATCTCAAGGGTAAACCTACGGACACATACATCACAGAAAAAAAAACTGACGTAAAGTTAATATTTGTAGTCACAGGACTTGATAGATCATCACAGGATATATATTATGTAAGCGGTGCACATCTCTGGTGCGCAGGGTTCGCGCAAGCCCTAACAGCATTCTTAGAGTTTTCGCGAACAAATTTGACTGTCACTACGTGAACCATGCAGCCATGGTTCACGTAGTGACTGCAAAATAATTTAATTTATGTGTTTCATCTTTCTGTTTAATTTCATTTAACTGGTGATATTTATACCTATTAATTAATTTATTGATAATTTAATTTGGAATGTTTTATTATGTATTGAATTTGTGAATATTTTATGAATTAATTTGTTGAAATTTGATTTTGTTCATGTTGTTAATATTGTCTAATAATTTGTCTCTCCCTATATGATCTATGTGGTCGAAATAAATGAATTTATTATTATTATTATTTATTATAACTAACACAACTTGGCCTATTGCCCATTTCCGGCTTGACATTAATTTCTGGGACATCCTGTATAATTATTTTTTTGTGTACGTTTTTCCATAAGGCATGAGCAATAATGTTTTGGAATGCTAAGTCTTCCAACGCCACTTCTATCTAATATTAGGTGTACGTAGTTTAGGTGTGCTCTGGTGTGTCTTGACTGAATGCGGCCTTTTAAGAGATAACAACTGGTTTACATGCCTAGTTGTCGATCGATCTCGATCCAATACACATTCACTGTTCAATTCACAAAACACTTTTCTAAATCCTGTGAGCAAGCCAAGTCATAAACGGTTAGAAAAGCACAAATCAAACAGCGAGAACGTAAGCGAGAAGTAGGTAGTTGCACTGAAGAAAGTCGACAGTCAACTGACTGCTTGCGCGAGCGCATCGCAACGGTGCGGGGGGTAACTATAGTTTGCTTGACGCAAAAAATAGCAGGTAAAAAAAGCAGATTTAGTGTAGAAAATGATATAACTTTTATTTAAAAACAATCCAGGTCTGAGTTCATAATAAATATTGTTTAATTAGTAGTGAAGAATAAAAAGAAAACAGTCTCTGAAGTGGCCGCAACCTAGACCACACTTCATACATATTTGCCCATTCTCCTTTGATATTTACTAATTGCTCATAGTACTGCAGTCTTTAGTGCAGCTTGCTTAGAAAATCTTATCAAATCATTTAACTTTGTTTCATTAATATTACTTTTTATAGAAGCATGACTGTTGCAAAAAAGCTAGTTGAATAAAAAAAATTAAATGAAAAACTTCTATTTATATTACTCATGTTTACTGTTTATTTCCATTATAGAATTTTTTATAATATTACATAATACAAAAGCGAAAGAAAATCTCCTTTTTATTCTATTTGTTTATGATAAAGATACACCAGCTACAGTAACATATTAAAATGTTTGTAAATCTACAAATAGTTGAAGCTATAGCTTCAACTATTTGTAGATTTACAAACAAAATTGACTGTTATAACAGTTCATTTTGTTTTCCAGTGACGATCATGGCTTCAGTCCTCTACACTGGGCATGCAAGGAAGGGCACATTAAAATAGTTGAGATGCTAACCAGAAGGGGAGCTCGCATCAATGTCACCAATATGGGTGATGATACCCCTCTGCACTTGGCCGCCGCACATGGTCACAGGCCCATTGTGCAATTGGTAAGGATTTTATTACCATATACAGGGTGTTTGGCGCAGCGTTTGCCAAATTAAATTTGTGAATAGGAGGGGTATTTTGCTATCTCCTCACGCTCCATAAAAAATGTTTCGCCTCACGGCCTTTTCACAAATTCCATTTGGAAAACGTTGCACCAAACACCCTGTATGGTCAAGATGACAATTTAGAAATAACTGTTTTCTTGTCATGTGATCAGATCTGTGTCAATGTGGTCAATGATGTTAGCCCTATTATTAAGTAATATTGTCTATAATATGAAATACTATACAACTATGCATTATTGTAAGACTGTTGTTTATTGACATAAATAGTATTAAAAATAATTACAAAACATTTTAATCGCCTCTTTGGTCTAGTGGCTAAACCACGGGTTTCAAGCCCAGAGGTCCTGGGTTCGATTCCCAGCGGGGGGTACATCTTTGTGTGCTCGGTTTGGTTGGTGGTAGGGCTGTTGAGTCTGCCTGGCTAGCTACCACCATCTTATCTAAGTCTGTCGCCATAACAACGATGTTTATAGCATTGTTGTGTTCCGACAGTTTGGGATAAGATAGCCAGTTCCTCAGTGGTTGAGGATTCCGGGTGAAGCGCGCTTCCACCTTCGGCCTTATCGTCACTTACCATCAGGTGAGATGAAGGCCAAGCGCTTACCCGTTGTAGAATAAAAAAAAATAAAATGGCAGTTTTTTTTGTACAAAGTAGATGTCCAACATGTCAACTTGGTGCATTTCAAAAATTGTTTAAAACATACAAAACATACTTTTTGATTCATAGAATTTTTTTTTTTGTGTTTTTACAAAACATTTATCACAATTTTCAGTACTAAAACTAAACTGGTATCTTTGAGTGAAATAAACTATACTGTCCAAACAACAATCTACTAAACATAGTTTTAAAACTACAAAACAGACTTTAGTAGATTTATCTGTGTCTTCTCGATAATGGACTGTAAATACGATATTTAAATAATGAACGAAAATTTCTAAATAATTATTTGTGTGGAATAGGGTCTCAAGTCAATTAAACTGTCAGGGCAAATACTTCACCAACCACACCCGATTTATATAGCAAAAGTTTATTAAACATATCGACACGACAAATAGTTGCTTTACGGAATAATTTAGAGCAAGCCAATAGAGAACGACACAACTACTTTGGTTGCTACAAAACTACTCAAATTCGACTCGTCATTCCATAGACAGAACTTATTAATTCTTTTTTTTTAATCTAAGACCGATAATGGTGCTAGGCGAATATTGGTTATTTGCAATCTATAACAGTCTGTTTTAAAACTACAAAACAGACTTTAGTAGATTGTCTGTTTTAAAACTACAAAACAAGACTTTAGTAGATTGTTGTTTGGACATTTAAGTTTATTTCCCTCAAAGATACCAGTTTAGTTTTAGTTCTGTAAATTGTGATAAATGTTTTATATATTCTTCAGCTGCTGCAAAATAGAGTGGATGTCAATTTCACGAATGAGCATGGCAACTCACCGCTGCACTATGCTTGCTTCTGGGGCTACAGCGCCATCGCCGAGGACTTGCTCTTAGCTGGGGCTCTTGTGTCCCTCGCCAACCAGTATGGCGATACCCCGCTCGATAAGACAAGAGGACAACTTGTTCAGAGGTAGCAATATTTTTAAGGTCTAATTGTTAGTTTATTCATATACAATTTATTTCAGAACTTTTCGTAGTTATATAATTGTATATTATCTCTTTAAATGTCTTGTTTTTAAATCACTAGACTATTTCTAGGGTCAGAGAGATTAATAATGCACTTTTAAACTTTCATATTCCATTATGCACACTTAAACGGGATTTAACGCAAAACTGCACTTAAAGGCATCCTTAGGTGTTTTGCGTAAAGGTGGTGTTTCGCGTATATGGTTTTATGCGTCTAAAGGATCCTAGGCATACACGGGCTGTCAGCCCGTGACCACGCCGGTGCTACTCGGTCGAAATGTCGGGTATAAAGGATAAGCGTAGGATACCTTTACTAAGTAGTTACAATAAATGTTGATAATCCTGTTAGACCAATTTCGGCCATAGCGACAATTTCAATAATTTTATTGGCCCTAATCATATTTATTGGCCAACATAACCTTAAAAACCAATTGCAGTGCGATGCGCGCTCGGAAACGGACGCGCTCCATTGTGCAGTAAGAATAATTATTAATTCGCGATTTGCGCGGCAATAGCCGTTGCACGTCAGTGTGACAATGAGTTCCCAACTCATAGTCAACGAGTTGTTGGCGTTTATACAAAACGACATTGACACCATGGACGAGGTCAGCATCTTGCAGATCTGCAAGTCCAACTTCAAGGAGGACGAGATTTGCAGTGGCAAGGCGCTGCTATTCCAGACGCTCGGTAAAGCCAACCAGATGCCATCTCGCAGGAGGGATGGAACAGAAAGGAGTCTCCAGGACATCATCAGCCTGCTGAAGGAGACCGACCCGGACGACGTGCCTTCGTTCGTGGCAAAAGAGCTTCACAAGCTGCCTCCCGTCACGTTCGACCATGTAGATGTCACCAGGCTGTTAAAGGACATCAACTTCCTCAAATCAAGCCTGGCCGAAGTAGTGGAGAAGTTGGAGGCTTCAAATAACACCATTGGTGAGTTGCGCGCCCAGGTAGTGTTACTAAGCAACACTGCTTCGGTATGTAGGTCACCCGAGGCCTCTTACGTAAACACTCGTCGCGGGGCGCAAAATGCATCCATCAGCAGTTTCGAGTCGGCGCATACGGATGCGTCACCGGCCGCTGTCACTGCGCGCGATGCCCCGCGCCCCGCCGCCCGCCCCTCCGCCCCTCCGCCCCGGTGGGGACGTCACGCGTTTGCACGTCAACACCTCAACGTGCCTACGCAGCTGCGGCCGCCAGCCGACCTGTCGGCACAGCCGCCGCCGCCGCTCCGCAACCTGAGCGGCGACCGCCTCAAATGGAAAAGAAAAGTAGCCTAATCCATGAGGCTACTACTGCGGCACCGCAAGATCATCGTCTCGACGAAGAGGGCTTTGTCAAGGTCGAAAGGAAGAAGAGGAAGCCCGCCTGTCGAAACCTGTGCGGTGTTGCACCGACCGGACCGAACCACCTGCTGCGTCCAGCTATACCGACGACGCTGCTGTACGTGTTCCGATTGCATTACTCTACGAAGGCAGAGGAGATCGTAGAGTACATCAGAATCAAGAGCAAATTCACTCTGAGAGTCGAGCGATTGGAGTCCCGCCATAACGTGAATTTTAATTCATTTGTGGTGAGAGTACCGACCGACCATCTGTCGACTCTGATGAAAGAGGAATTTTGGCCGAAGGGTGTCGTGTTCCGGCGGTTCCGTGGCCGGCTACCGGACACCACGCTGCGTCGCGCAACGCCGTGTTTTTTTTTTATTTTTTTATTTTTTTTTTATACTAAGCCCGGCAAATGACCCCACTCCACCTGATGTTAAGTGGAAATGAGGTCCAGGCGCGAGGACAACTGGTGCAGCGTAAGAGACGTAGCAACAGACATCCTCACTCTGCCGGCCCACAAAGTGCTTCTTCACGCCTCGTTTGAAGGACCCTATGTCATAGGTAGGAGGGAATACGTGTGCTGGTAGACTATTCCATCTTTTGGAAGTGCGGCAAAGAAACGAGTCACCAAATTTCTTTGTGCGAGATGGAATGTTAGAGACTGTAAATTGGTGACTCCGCAGAGCAGCACGCGTACTCCTATGGAGGAAGGGAGAAGGAGGGAGGGAGGTTTACGTGCAAATTAGTTTATTTTTTTAGTTTTATGTTATAATTGTATGTATGTTAGTCTATAAGGTGTTTATGTTGCTATGGGCCATTGTAGTCTGAAATAAATAAATAAATTAAAAAAAAAAACCTATCAAATGTATACCTACGTGAATGTATAGCCTTAAGTACATGTGTGTGTACGCTGTCAATCTAATCATCAGTGATCGGAGTAGGTAGATTGATTTTTCGTACTTGGATCATAAATGTTCATAGATAGCATAACATGGATAAGCTATATTTCTGAAAATTTGTTCCAGAATTTCAGGATTTTATTCAATATAAAACCTTTTAAACCAAATGTATCTTGTAAAAAATGTTATTATTTAACAAATTACGAAATTCTGGAGAAACGTCGCCGTGTCCATATTAATATATATTTATTTATTTATTAAGAACATCCCCTCTCCTTAATTCAACAAGGTTTTATTTGCACTGGCACCTCGAGACCAACCGTTAGGTTATGCAAGAAGTGCCAGACGTCCGTGCGCCAGTAGAACACTCGCGCAGGAGACCATCTGCGTTAGGTTTTGACGCCAAATCAGTGCCCGCCGAGGCGCGCTCTTCATTCGTTACTCATAAGACTAGTGTCTCGGGAGAGTCTCCCCGTAAAAACGTGTTGTTCACTGCCTATTGTCCAGATAGGTAACCGGAGCTGTCGAGCTCGCTCACTTCTCGTTGTACGAAGGGCACAACTCGCAGTTGCCACTGGTAGGGTCGTCGACTCTAAAGTCGACTCCCAAGTGTCCACCTTGGTAGTGGAGTTCTCGGAACCCATCCAGGCGCCTAGCCAGTTCTCACGTCCTACGCTGGACCGTAGGCTACGGCATCTAGGGGACCGCCTCTACTAGTTCTCCAGACTAGTACCGGAGATGTCAACACCAATGTCCAATGAGAACCACCGGACAAAGCTGCCAACTATAAGGGAAACTTACGTTCCCCGCAGGACTTTTCGCTTCTGGCCCCTCAGAGACCGCTACTAGGCCCCGCTCGCTGTGCGCGAGTTTAGAAGTCCTGGCACACAATACCAGGACAAACTAACATTCCCAAGCTCTTCAGCTAACCACGAGCCACTACGAGTCCAACCCACGTCCGGACCCCCCCGGAGGCGCCGGTCAAGGCACAACCAGCGGGGGGCTTGAACCGGAACCCCGTAGTACCCCTGAAAACACAGCCGGACCCGTAGTTCCGGCTGCGATACCCTATCTATCGGGGTCGGTAGATAGGGACAATAAGAACAGTCAGCGAAAACTTGTACTAAATAAAAAGCTATGTAACATACAATACTATCTTAAATGCTAAGTATAGCCTTCTATTATTGACCGCCACGGCATGCAAATGTGGAGTTTGTATAAATTAAAAAAAAGGAAAAACTACATTTATTTTCTAAGTACTTAATAACAAACTTAACAATTTATAATTATAAGAGCAAAAAATATAACACTCTTTTTAAATTCTAGTAAGAATTACGCAGGGTTTACGTAGCTTTCGGACACGTTTTCTAAATTTGTGGACACTTATATGAAATATGTCAATGTCAGTGTTGGATATAATATAATCACTGCTAATCATACATATTTTTAACAGATTGCATGAACTAGCTACCCAGCAAGGGCAGGACCTGAAGAAGATTCAGTTCAAAGATCAATCGTGGCTCGGTCTCAAGACAAGGAGCAGGGATGCAACGCTGTCCCGTCACCGCGGCATAAACATCAACGAGCTCGCTTTGCACACGAGGATTGCCGTCACGCCTTCAGGTAATCGCCATCTCGTTTAACAGGGATTGAACATACAAAATTACGAGTTCAAAATTGTGTATACTAAAGAGCCAATTTTAATAAAACTGCATGCTAAAAAGAAAATACAGAGATCTAAACAACAGTTATCAAAATAAAAAAGGCTGCTGAATAAGTCCGATTTATGGTATATAGAAAAATATCCCCTTGTCTAATGTAGAAAGTTTATAATCGCGTCTTGTAGGTATATAAAATAAGTTTGGTCCAATATAATATTGGTCACAATAATTGTTAAGTAAAACTTTATAATGGCGCTTTGAGGCAAACAATAAAGTTTGCATTCCATGAAAATTCCATTTGATATGATTAATGTCTGTCAAAACTTGCGTCAATTAAAATTGTCACTTGCCTGAGGTGTATTTTATTAAGTGCTTTAGATTTTTTAATTAGGAATATAATTTTGCGTTGTCCAGGCGAGACGTGGCGCGGCCGTTGGCAGAAGAATGATATAGTGGCCAAGTTCCTGGCGGTGCGCGAGTGCACGCCGCGCGCGCAGCGCGACTTCAGCGAGGAGTTCCCCAAGCTGAGGATCTTCTCGCACCCCAACATCTTACCTGTGGTGAGCTTTAACACACACACAAAACACAGACACAAAGCTAACTACTTACACTAATACACTGATTCACTCGCTTACTTACACACGCACGCACACAGGCACGTACGCAACTATAGTGAGGAGTTCCTGCTGACGATCTTCACGCACCCCAACATATTGCCCGTGGTGAGAATTACAAACAGACACGAATACACTAAAGGCAATTGACATAGGGTCCTTCAAACGAGGCGTGAATGGGCACTTTGTGGGCCGGCAGGGTGAGGGTGACTGCTTCTACGTCCTCGCGCCTGGTCTCCAGTTCCACTTAAGTGTGTGAAATTCACACATACACACACCAGCTAATAGTACTGCAGATCAGATCTGATAGGCCATAAGTATACAATAGCAAGTGGCTGGTGCATTATTCTGGTTACCTACTTAGTTGTGTCTGTGCAAATATTCTCTGTTAGCAAGATGAGAACAACCGGGAAATAATATGTATGAGTGATTTTCCTGGACGGCGGCATACCCGACAGATGTCGACGTACCGTCCCTCGTTTCCGGTAGTTATTCGTCTTGACAACTTCATCGGCTATTGCACAGACAAAACCTTCGGTTTTCCCAAAGAGGTCACCGAAATGTAGTCAGTTCACCGAGACAGGCAAATCAATCGCCATGACCTCCAATTGCATCTCGCATTCACTGCTAAGAAAACAATCCCTGAGACTGCACACCTCACAGTAGTGTAGGTCCTTGGCATTTAAAAAGCCACGACTCCCGCATCTCCGCGGGATGTACATCCTCACAACAGATGATCGCGGATGTAGCATTCTGGAAGTCGTGAGCATTTGACGGACACTTCTATCCAAGGCGCCCAATTCGGTCTGAGTCCATCTTAGTATGTACGAGTATCTGAGCAGAGCAGAGCTGATAACCCAGTTATTAAAGGTCTTATTGCCATCCGATAAAATACTGTTTCGGCGGCAGAAGAATCGTTCCCGTAATTACTGTTTAACGTCCCCGTCCTCAACACCCAAAGACTGTGACATACCAAGATTTTTATTATGTTTCAACTTCAGAGAGCGATTTTAAATTGGTTGAATATACTATTGTGGCGGCGCCACCTACCTGCATGACGCCGCACATAGTACGACACGAAGCAAACACCTTCCAACCGTGTCAACAGATGGCGCCACAAAAACCAACTCAACGACATCTCCATACTGCGACAGAAAATAGTATGGGAAGCCTGCATCGCGGTAGCGAAGTTTCACCATCTCCTTCGCTATACATAGCACCTCCAACTAACATCCGTTGGACCTCGGTCCCCGAGCTATACCACCCAGCTCGGAGGAAGATCTTCCCTTTTCCTTCCTCAATGTGGCATCCAATCCATCCTACCGTCCGCTTCCCTACAGTGTGAACCCCGACGTGTGAATCTCAACACGCATACCCTTCGGCATCCCTACGCTATTGTTATTATATGACATGCGTGTCGTCATAAAGGTGGGTTGCTGCGTATCACCGCCGTCGCTGGTAGTGATCTCCCAGTACATGTCGTGGGGCTCGCTGCACTCGCTGCTGCACGGCACGGCGGGCGGCCGCGTGGTGGTGGACGCGGCGGCGGCGCTGCGGCTGGCGCATGACGTGGCTAGTGGGGTGGCGTACTTACACGCGCTGCCGAGGGACCGCGTGCTGCCTGCGTTTCATCTCAACAGCAAGCACATTATGGTGAGTTAACTGCTTTACACAAACTGCTTTACCGACAGAACACTAATGGGCGATTTTCCGAGATCAAACAAAAAAAAAGAAATTGGTTCGTAAATGACTTCATAGATGGCGCTTAGCATAGATTAGTATGGCGCATGGTGAAAGGCGGGTTCATGAAGAGCACGTGTATGGCTGCGTAATATTTATTCTATTCCAAAATAGAAATAGGTTCTGGATGTCCTGAATATAAATAGGTAAGGACTTATTGTTTTTTTATTTTTTTGGTAGACAAGTAAAAGTGTAGAATTTATTACAGCCTTTAGGTACGTACGGCTTTTATAAAACGACATCTATCGGGTGTTTTTGAACTAATTTTTACTTTTTAATTTGGGCTGTCGGAAAATCGCCCATTGCGTCGGTGAAGCAGCATGAGCACTGGCTCCGTATCGCTCGGAACGTGACATAAGTTGCTGCGATCTATGTCATTGTTACCATACTGAGGCTATAGTAGAGAGAGATAGTGTGCTAAAGTGGCGGTGGACGCGGCGGCGGCGTTGCGGCTGGCGCACGACGTAGCGTGTGGGCGTACTTACACGCGCCGAGGGACCACGTGTTGCCCGCGTTTTATCTTAATAGCAAACAAATTATGGTGAGTTAGAACAACAGCCTACTGCTTTACCGACAGTACACTAGTTGGGTCGGTAAAACAGCATGGAGCATAGCTCCATAGCTCCGTGTCGTATAAGTTGCTGCTTAAATATAACGATGGGATGTCTAGACTTTTCTTGATTTAGGCCACCTTTGGGGCTAGGTTAAAGAGTAAGGTATAAAGAGTGAGAGAGAAAGAGACTTTTAAAGACGGAGAATTGCAGCCATGGGCTGTGCATCGAAATAGTCGAATTATAACCAAACAAGTAGCATTTAGATAATTTTCTATTTGTATTTACAACCAGATCGACGAGGACCTCACGGCTCGCATCAACATGGCGGACGCAAAGTTCTCCTTCCAAGAGAAGGGGCGCATATACTCGCCCGCGTGGATGGCGCCCGAGGCGTTGCTCAAGCCGGCGGCGAAGCGCAACTGGGAGGCAGCAGACATGTGGAGCTTCGCTGTGCTGTTGTGGGAGCTCGCTACACGGGAGGTGAGATATACATCTATACCAATATTATAAAGAGGATACATTTGATTGTTTGTTTGTATTGAATAGGCTCCGAAATTAGTAGAACGAATTAAAAAATTCTTTCACAGTTGGGAAGCTACACTATCTCCGGGTGACATAGGCATATAGCCTATATATTTTCAAAAAAAATTAGGGATCCTTACTAAAACTCATATAAATTCCTTAAATCGCGTGCGCTAAGAAAACTATTGATGATATAATAAAATAATGTAAATACTATGACTTTGCATCACATTATCTACAAAAAGTGTCGCGATAGCATATGTCTAACTATTTTAGTTACGTCACAATAAGTGTTCTTGGAAGGGGAGTCATTTTGAAAATTTGTCACGGGGTACGGGCTCCACGCGAACGAAATCGCCGGCGGTCTGCTTGTACATACATAATACATGATTACATAACCTCGACTATTATCCCCGAAGGGTTAGTCTAGAGACTAGGCAAAGAGGACCGCTAAAGCACCTCCTCCTCCTCTGCCATAGTCCACTTTTCACCAAATAGCGACTGCACATGTGCTCAGCGTGACAGGTGGTGAGGCCATCGCCGCTCTATGCCGATGGATGTATGTGCAGACTTTAGACCGTTAGTCGCCTTTTACGACACCCAAGGGAAGAGAGGGGGTGAAGGAGTATTCTACCGTATTTTTTCACCGCTACGTGACACGGTAATAAGCCTGAATAAACAATTGTCTAGATCCCGTTCGCCGACCTATCGCCGATGGAGTGCGGCATGAAGATAGCTCTAGAAGGTCTCCGCATCGCCATTCCGCCGGGCGTGTCGCCGCACATCGCGAAGCTGATCAAGATATGCATGAACGAGGATCCGGGTAAACGGCCCTCATTCGAAATGATACTGCCCATCCTCGACAAGATGAAACGTTGAACCATGTTTTATTGCAGTGTATAGTGTGCTGAGTGAGATTTTGTCATCGTTCGACCGAGATTTAATATTAGATTTTTTTGAAAAGTGAAATGTTATTATTTACTCTATGTGTTGAGGGCATAGACAAGTGGCATGAACGCATGTAGTATATAATGATATGGCATTTGTCTTATGTCAACGATGTGCCATTTATCGATTTTGTAATTTGTATTTTTTTTTTACTTTAAACCCTTTAACTGGTTGTTCATTAAATATTTTTTATTGGTTTTCCCATCCTATTAAGGTTCATATTAAAGGAGGTTAAAGAACTAATTTATGTTACATCAATCTATATTTATTTATTCTTTATTCAATTATATACTCTGTGGTAGCGATCGGAATAGATTGAGCATTCGCCAAGTAAACGTAGACGTTTTGAAACTTGACTACCATTTTACTATTGACAAACGCTAACAAATAGACATAGGAGCGTTTGCCACTTGTTTATGACACATTCTAATTGACTCTGTCAAATGATGATTTAAACTCGCGATCTACACTTGAGCACAAGCGACATACTAACGATCCATTTAAATGAAATTAGAAATAAATGATATCCACCAATTTTCTAGTAAAGTAAGCTGTGTACTTGTATAGCACTACAAGTTAATGGATGAATATAAACTGTCAATTATAACAATTAAATAATAACTAAAGCATAGAAGGAGTTCAAATGAGACTCGTATAGTTGTCCTATTTTTTCAAATGGGCCATAAACGTTGAAAGAAAAGAGACAAAATAAGTTGACAAAAACGTCAAATGTCCAGCGAAAAAAAACCGGTCACCATTTATGATACCGAATTTAAAAGCGACCTATACAAATGTAATTCGAATGGTGACCAAACGGAGTGCCCACTCAAATGTCATAGCACTCCTTCTATGCTTTAGTTAGTATTCTGAGATAATAGCGTACACACGCCGGCACAACCTACTCAAAACTGTCAAATTTCTCTAATAGATATGGATCTTTATATCCAAATTGTTTAAGTTCATAATTTGTTGACGTAATTTGACATTTTGTGTTATGATATTTTGTTTATCCAAGTTATTGATTGTCTTTTGTCACTTTTTTATAGACTTCGAATTTGACAGGAAAGGAAGAGACCAATACTTTGTATGACGTTTTATGAATAAGCGCCCGTCAATATTTCTGTTCATCTGTTGTACTAATATTATGGGGAAGTGTAAAATAAGTGCCATTTTTCAAAGCGAAATAAATATAAGAAAATTAAACAGATATACACACATGCCTTACTTACGAAACTTACAAACAAAGTCTAGATATAGTATTATAGTATTTAATATGTTAAAACACTTATTAAAATTGTAATAACTGCCAGTATTTTAATGTTGTTTGGTACTTAGGTTGTGTTTTGATGCTATTACTTATATATGTTTTAATTAATCACATACTAATCTATTGCATACGTACTTCACTATTTAATATAATTTCAAAAGCATATACTTACATGTAACGAATATATATAATCGGTGCTTGAATTTAAATAGTTATAAGAATAATTGTTTAATGTCTATATGAAATATAATATTCATGTTGCCAGTCAATAAGATGAATGTAACCCAAAGATGTAATACTCGTTTGCCGTAACACATACCAAACTTTGAATCTCCACGCAACATATATGAATGCAAAATACTTATTATAAACTAAAAAGAAATCATAATTAATGTGGTTTTTAGGTAAATCAGTGTAACAGTATTTATTACAAGAGCCATTGCATATAAGATATAATAAATAAAAGATACTTAAGTATTTTATAGTCAACAGCAATTACAGTATGTTGTCACATAATAACACAAATCACAAGTGTATGTATGTATCACATAATGTCGAAGCCAATGGAAAACTGTGAGCTCCCCTCTACCCCTGCGCGAAATCGGTGTTATAGTGAATTAAATAATAATATTTAAAAACGTTTATTTAGCTGAGTTATTGCGACTTAAAGTCCTAATGCATAAATATTTTTGTTGGCGACGACGACGGTGATTCGAGAATTTCTGGCGAGTTTTGTGGTAGGGCTTTACTAGACACCGCACCGCCATCATAAATAATATATATTTTATATAGAACGTGTAATGACCTGACTGTACAAACTAGGGGTGGTTCCTAAGCTCAAATATACATCATAAAAAATATTTAAAACATATTAGTGATAAAATAATGGAACTTACGTGGTAAATTGGTTACTTACTATGTGTTTTCTTCGTCAATTTTGTCAGTGTTGAAAACCGACAAACATATTTGTTTTTTTTCTACTGATGTTCGATTTTTTGGCTAGGTATTTTACTGATTGTTATTTACTTGCGACTATTAGTTTCACGTTTTTACAATCTTTTTTTAAGTGAATATGATTTCAACTTTTCGTGATAATGTTTTTTTAATACACACACGCAAAAATCGAAGCTAGCAAAATTAAAAAGCCGCCCTTTCTAAACTATTGAGTTTCGAATTTTTTATGTATAATGTTTTATTATTTATGTGTATATTTGTGCGTAGAATCCACCCCCAAAGTTAGTACAGTGCATGCCAATACACATTGTATATTAATAAATTACATTGGCGTATGTGCAAACGAGGAATTTCCCGCCCTCCACTTCTCGGTAATATTATTATTTTTGCGCTCCATTCCAAGCGCGCGTACGTACAGCTATGCGATTCTTTAAGCGACACATAGACGCTGCGCGCATGGCTGTGATCTGCTGTCTCTTTTCCAATTCTATGAATATGAAAGAGACAGAGTCAATTGCTACATGACAGTTTACGGAAAAGTATTTAAAAAATTACAAACGCGTATATGTATACAACAATTTTTTTCTCGAAAAGCTTTCTTTAACTGAAAATAACATATTTTTCTTCATTCATTTCCAATTTCGTGCGAAAACGGTTGTTCACGTGACATTTTGCGCTGTGACGTCATACTTCAATAAATAAACAAATTTTATCTTGTAACCTGACAGATAGTTTTTGATTATTTTGTGAAATGTGACGTCACACGAAGTTCAATCATGGCCGCCTGTGTTTCTTGTCTTGTAAACCACAGAGGAAAAATCGCAATTTTTTTTTAAATAAAATATTTACAAATTACCTAAGTAAGTATCTTATTAAAAAAAAAAACTATTGGATAATTATCGCTAAATTATAAACTACCATATCCGACATATTTCATATTTTATTATTACAACTGTCAAATAGCCAATTCTCAGCGCTGCGGCAGCCGCTGCTGCGGCTTTAACTTAGAGAACCGCACTGCAGTACCGTGCGCGTAGATCGAGTGCAAGCAAATATCGCCGTAAAGCAGTCGACCGTGAAGTCCCTCGATTGTACCTACTACGTCTAGTAACTCGGTGTTTATAAATTCTTGGACTTTTACGATTGCATACATATTGAGTTCGTTGGCTCTTATGATAATACAGACATTCCCATTTTACTCCGGAATTAATGATATGACTAAGCTTATATAATTAGTAATATACTTACCAATTTCTGAAATATTCTAATATTAAAGTTATTATATTTATATTGCTACTTGGAAATCTAATGTGCCTTATTTATACGTAGATTCCTAGTAAAATGTATAATGCCTTTTATGACAAATTGAATTTGATTATGTAATAGAGATAATATTTTTGATGTTATGAACTTACAACTTTCATAAAGTTGAGTATAATATACTAACGTATTATTTACTTGTATAATAAAACCATTAAAAACAAAAAAAAAATCAGTCCATTCTCTTTTTTATAATAAGTAATTAATAATGGGTGCTAATTAAACAGACTCCTTTTTAACCTTTAACCTACGTCGTGATTTTTTTGTCACGCCGGCGCCGTCTGCGACATGCGGTCTGTGAGACCGCTTTATTATTTATTTTAAAAATAATAATTTATTACATGTAAGTATATTGGTACTTATATATTTATTTAAGATCATTATACACTTCTGGACACATCTATTGGCCCACCTTAGAGTTTAGGTTTCTATGGCCCCTACTTAAATATGATTGCTAGATTGAACAAAAACTATTGATGCAGTTTTAAACCTGATACATTTTACCATCTTTTTCGATCGTATTGTTTTAAATTTGTATTCAGAATACCACACGACATGGAGCTACGCCTAACAAGTCGGGTATGCGCCTTGATGAAGGCAGTTGATTTTTGAATAAAAAACATGTTTTATCAAATAAAGGGTTAATTTAATAACGCGTGTTGCCTCCATGGGCATCTACGACAGCTCTTATACGATTAGGCATAGAGTTTATCAACCGCTCTATGAAATTTTGAGGGATCATCTCCCATTCCTCTTCTATGACAGTTTTCAACTCCTGCATCGTCTGGGCAACTGGCTGATGAGCCATAATACACGTCTTTTTAGCTCGTCCCACATGTGTTCAATCGGGTTCATGTCTGGGCTTCTGGCTGGCCAGTCCATAACTGTGATGTTCACATCCCGACGATATTCCCTGACGATGCCGGCCGTACGGGCTCTTGCATTATCATGCATAAAAAGGAAATTTGGGCCCACATGGTTCTAAGCACTCACCAATGTACCATTTAATGTTGGCAGCCGTGGTCCCGTAATAACCTCAAGTTGAGTTTTGCCGCTCGCGGATATACCGCCCCAGACAGTCCATGAGCCACCGCCATAAGCAACCCTCTCTTCAAAGCAGCATTGTGCAAAACGCTCTCCCTTACGTCGGTAGACCTTCTTCCTTCCATCATTGCCATGTAACGCAATTTTAGACTCATCAGAAAAGAATACACGGCTCCAATGCTGCGGAGTCCAATTTAAATGAGTGCGCGCGAAATGAAGACGCGCTGTTCGGTGGGCTCGCGTTAGTTTTGGGCCATTAGCTGGCTTGTGTGGTACCATATCGCGTTCTTTTAACCTTCTCCGAACAGTTCGAGCGCTCACAGATACTCCGTGGAAGTCGCGAAGTTGGTTTTGTATCTCAATGGAGATAAGGTGACGATTTCTCAAGCTGGTCGTCACGATGAATCGATCCTGCCTTTCAGTTGTGATCCGAGATCGTGGTCTTCCTTGGCGACGAACAAAGCCGCCAGTCTCTAGGTACCTCCGATAAACATTTCGGACCGCAGATCGACTTAAATTAAGTTGAGCACTCACATTTCTTTGGCTGTGTCCGGCCTGGATAAGTGCCACAGCTTGGGCGGCGACTTCAGGCGAAGTATCCATAGATTATTGATAGAACCTCACCTTGGTGTTAAGAATAAGTAATGTTTGTTGCAAAACCAAAGAGAAAAATCACACTTTCAAGAATTAAATCCAAGTAAACCAATACAATCAAGTTTTCTAGTATTCGATTGTTCGATATCAACGAACTAGGCTCCAAACAATGATATTATATTAAATATAATATCATTGGCTCCAAATTGTATTTTGTTTCTTTAAATTCTGTGTTCGAAATTTGAAAAGAGACTATTGAATAAAATTATGAATGTACCTGGTTCAAAACTGTATAAAAACTTTTTGCTCAACCTAATATAAATTTTTAGCTAGAACTAAACGAAACTGAAAATGCAAGGTGGGCCAATAGATGTGTCCAGAAGTGTAGTACGGCCAATAGATGTGTCCAGAAGTGTAGTACGACAAATAAAAATACAGACAATTTGTGAGGAATCAACATTTATCTTAAGTAAGTACGTATATTTAAACATGACAAACTTTTAGGACCCGTAAATTCAGTGAAATTACACTTGAGATCAATAATGCCTATATAACTAATTACGAAGGCTACAGCAGTAGGTCTTAAAAAAACGAATAATGGTTTTTAAGAATATAATAATTAATAAAAAATACAATTTAATTCTAATTGCTAAAACCTGATCGAAGAGCTCGATGGCGCAGCGGCTAGCGCGTTCGGCTTGCGGTCTTTTCTCGCTAAGCCACTTTCGCAATGGCGGGTCGCTGGATGGGTGACCAATTAAAAAAAACATCTAGAGCTCCTCCGTGCTTCGGAAGGCACGTTAAGCCGTTGGTCCCGGTTGTTGTCGTAAGATGACAGTCGTTAAAACCCACCAACCCGCATTGGGCCAGCGTGGTGGGTTATGGCCCAATATCCCCACGTGCTATTTATTGTCCACGTGGGAAGCCTGTGCCCAGCAGTGGGACGTTTATAGGCTGATAATGATGATGAATGACCCGATCGATGCAAGATTCCAAAGTGTCGGTCGATGGCAGGCACGCAGCGACGGCGGCGTGCGGGGAGCTCGGTGCGGCTTGCGCGGCAGGTCACGTAGTTGCAGACTCGGCATTTCCTCCATATTGCAATATTTAATGCACTCATTTAGGTATCGCGGTGTGAGCGGTTTTCGTAGTGCCAACATATGTAATTTCTCCCCCCTCAGCTTAGCAACTATGTATTTGAGAATTTGAGAGCAAATGTTGCTGGTGTATCCCGGTTTCCAGATGTTCCTGGCTTTCTTGGTTCCAGGGGATCTGGCTTTGCATATTGATGATAGGTAGGGTTGGCCGGATCGATGGTGTCATTTTTCTTAAGGCTCCGTAGGCCGTAGCGGCGTAGCATCACTACTCGTAAGTACAGTTGCACCGAATAATATACTGTAGAAATTAAGGTATCGTAGTATGGTACAATATTCCGGTTCCTTGTTGCTCGTCGATTTCAATCGGAGTCTGAGAGCCATTCGTCAACTCGCACACTTTTAACTCGCACACATGTGCGAGATGGCACCATTTGATTTTACTTATTATTTGTGTCGTGAATTCGCACACTTGTAAACTCTGTAACTACAGTCAATTATAAAAAGGTTTGGAAAAAGTTATAATCCTTATATTATGTTTAATACCAGACAGCTGTTACGATTAAGTAGGTAAGTACGAAATAAAACAAAAAGTTATGAAAAGTATTATAATCAATAATATCACACAAGCATTTGGCTTCGTCGTATCTAAATAAAATTTTCTTTTAAGTCTGTAATAGTGGTAGATATTGATATGCTCATCGATATCACAATACGTTTCTTTTTTTTTGTTGTGTTAATAGACCTTTTTAGAAGTTTTTAGATATCATTTTAATTCATAATACAATATACAATACAATACAATATAATCAAAAACACTTGAAAATCTCATTAGGTTAAGTGTGAAGTTCTCCTATCTACGATAATATTATTGAGCAAAATTTTTACCAGAATAATAGTTAAGTACTTCATGAGGAATAAAGATTTTATAATGAATTGAAATATTATCCTATTTAGATAAAAACGATATACAACTGCAAAATTACTACAAAATGCTTAGAGCATTCAACCAACAAAATGCGATGCGCCGGCCGTCCGAACTCAGATTATTCTCGCAGAATGAATATTTGCAATAAAGTACTGGCACATAGAAAACACATGCGCCGGCAGAGAATTCCAAAGCCGAACGGTCTTACAGAGGAACGATTTGCCAAATTTTTTGGTACGAGTGCTGATATTCTGCATAGTATGATGGTGGTTCCTAAGACCAGCACGTGTAGTCCGGGACAGGAAAGGAGAGGGCGGGATTAGACCAAAAAGTTCTTCAGAACACTCTTCGTAGTAATTTCGGTAGAAGACACTGAGAGAAGCAATGTCTCTACGCAGCTGAAGGTCCTCAAGAGAGGCTGTAACCTCAGCATCTCCAATAATGCGTACCGCTCGCCTTTGCAGTCTATCAAGGGCATCTCGAGGAGGTATTTAGCGGAGCCATCCCATAGATGGAAACAATACCATAGGTACTCGATCGCACCTGAGTCTTGTACAGCAAACAGCGCTGCTCGGGAGTCAAAACCACCTCACCTTATTGAAAATACCCAACTTACGGGAGGCAGTTAAAATAACACTCTCGATGTAGCATTTTGGATTCAGTTCCTGGCCGATGTCCATGCGAAGAATGCTGAGGTCCACCGAAATTGGTAAAGGAGAGTTCTGAAGAGAAGGTGGAGTAAGGAAGGGAGTTACTTGGACGAGAATGCACAAATCTGGGTTTTTCTGGCATTAAACTCGACCAGGTATCGATCTTGATAGGTCTCGATCTTTATTGAACATTTAGTCTTTCAAATAAAAGAAACGTGAAAGCTAACATTTATTTTATCTTCAATTCCATACGAAGTAAGTACATGTAAACATGAAATAAAATTTTAGGAAATTGCAGATTACGGCGGAACATCATTGGGCGGAACATTATTTAATTTTAAAAATATACAGATATCATTTTAAAATAAAATAATGTTTCCGTTGAGTAAAATGATATACTTAGCTAAAGGATTTTGAGGTAGTTTTCCTCCAGGGCGCATCATTTTCTGCCATTCTGTATATATAGTATGGTACACCGGTACCCGTGCAATAGGGATATTGAGAAGGATATCGTTTGGGATAGTACTGCAAAAATAAAAAGATAATTCGTAGGTAACTAGGTACATCCTGTATTTATTTATTTACATTAATTTGCTTTACAATGTTACGGGCAACTTATTATAAAATATGGTCACTCACTATGAATAAAGGCCCGCCCGTGACTTAGGCCTAGTATAGGCCCATAGTAACAAGGCAATGTAATGGGCGATTTTCCGAGATCAAATAAAAAAAAGAAATTGGTTCGTAAATGACTTCATAGATGGCGCTTAGCGTAGATTAGTAGGTATGGCGCTTATTAAAAGGCGAGTCCATGAAGAACACGTGTATGGCTACGTAATATTTATTCCATTCCAAACCAAAATAGAAATAGGTCCTGGAGATCCTGAATAAAAATTTGTAAGTCCTATTTTTTTATTTTTTTGATAGACAAGCAAAAGTGTAGAATTTATTACAGCCCTTAGGCTGGCCTCACACAGCCGGAATCGCTTTCTGAATTAAGAATCTGAATTCAGAAAGGCCGGAATACCATACAGCTCCACACACATGCTGATTTTTTCAGAAACTGAATTTCTCAGATCGATCTGGAAGAATGCGCTGACGAGCGTCCGGAATTCCGTGTCAGTATATTTAAGATTCTGAATTCAGAACGCGCGTTTTCCCATACATTTTATATGGAGCTGCACACACATGCTGGAACTCAGATTCTGAATTATTTCAGTGTTGCCATTTTTAGTAGGATCCTGCTTTTTTAGCATTTTTCAAAGTAAATTTTAGATATTTGGTTTTTATGCTTTAATAGTATTTAATTTTCAATGTACTTCAATTCTTAAAAATTATTAAAGTAAATATAGCAGTTTTGGTGCATTTTTATAAACAACGCTTAGCAGTTTTAGCAGGATTTACCATAAATTTTTATTTTTATATTTTATTTTTATAAAATTTGATAGCAATTTATGCTTCTTTCGAAACTCGTTAATATGGTTAAACTAGATAATGGATAAATATACATAAACATAGAAAAACACCCAGACCCGAAATCAATTAAGAAAAACAGCTTAAAAACAGCTCTAAATTGACTCGTCGACCGGGAATTGAACCCGGGACCTCAGAGATGGCGCGACGCCAGACCCGGCGCGCTGACCACTTGACCACGGAGAACGTCAATTGGTAGGAACAGCGAAAAAAATAACAACCCTGGTTGAAACAGCAAGCGGTTAACGTCTCGGAGACGTTTGCATATGCCGGGAGCCACAAGACTACTGCTCAATCTGAATTTTTAAGAATGTGTGAGTCAAGGTGCCGGAATTCAGAATCTTAAATTCAGATTCTTAATTCAGCAAGCCATTCCGGCTGTGTGTGGCCAGCCTTAGGTAGGAACGGGTCGGCTTTCATAAAACGCCATCTACAGAGTATTTTTGAACAAATTTTTATTTTTTAATTTGGGTTTTCAGAAAATCGCCCATTAAATTACTATCGATAGTTCGGCAACACTACTTATAATTTTAACTACAGCTATTGTTCTTTGTTCTTCTGAGGTAAGTACAGTGCGAGCTGTGCGACACAATATAGCGGACACGGCACAGGCCAGACGTCACTACAAACAAATGTTGTCATTACAGCGAAATTGTTGTGTATACAATTTTTTTTTTTAAATAGAGGGAGGCAAACGAGCAGGGAGTCACCTGATGGAGAGTAATCACCGCCGCCCATGGACACCCGCAAAACCAGAGGAATCGCAAACACGTTGTCGGCCTTTAAGGGAGGAATAGGTTTAAGGAAGGAATAGGAATTGGGAGGAGGGGGGGGGGGGAAGGGGCCTTCGGAACCCTCACTGGTCGGACGAAACACAACAGCACCAAGTGCCATTATTTCACGCCGAATATTAGTGAGAGGGTGGTATTACGCCGGGCGAGCCGGCCCAATGCTTGCTGCAACGCAGCGTGGCTCTACCACTCAGTCAGTGTCACTCATTTAGCACCACCCAGGGATCACGTGTAGGGTCTCAAGGGTAAACCTACGGACGCGAGCAACTTTGACCCCCAAAAACAGCTGGCTTGTTTTTATTGCATACGTTAGACAAAGACGCCATCATGTTTATTATTTCGTCTTCTAAACTATAACATAACTAAGTATCTACATGTTGTTGTTACATGATTCCTTTTTCAGAGAGAAATTCCCCCATGCATGATTGACCATATGTAGGAGTGAGTGACAATGACATTTGAGGGACTTCTTGGCGGGAAAGTAAAGCGTCATGTCTGTAGTTTTGTCTTATTTTCTTTTGTGTTTTGTCCACAGACATATCTTCTATTATATGTCTGTGGTTTTGTCGAATATTAAAGTGAAATTGTTAACCGTTATTAACCGTTAAGTGTTCTTGAACGTGCATGAGTGTTGGCAAATAAAACAAAACAGTGCAACATCACTTTTCATATTCTCTCAAGAAGTCCGTGTGAGATTTCAGTAAAGTCCCACATCTTTACTGGAACTCAAGGGATTTGGGGGGGAATATCATTCATCACTCATTATTATCATTTAAGCTTTTAAATGAACTCTATTATTTCGACTGAAGGACTAGTATCCATAGTCAAGAAACAAATTATCAAAAAAAAAATGACATTTGAGTTTGACAAGGCGCGGGAAGCTTCAAACGAAAAAGGCGCCTTTTTTCGAAAAACAATAATCTTTCATTTCTTTTCTAATAATATTCACTTAATAAACTGTAAATAAGCTTAGTTTAGTTACTGGTAATATACCTAGTAGAGTTGTAGAGGAGATGGGTGGCGGCGTGAGGAAAAGGAAAAAAGATCCTCCAGATCCTGAAGGACGAACTGCAACCACTTCCAACGAGTCTTCCTCAGAGGACGAGGATAGCGCCAGGAAGTATCAAATTCATAAAGTTCCCGGGTACTCCAGAAAGTACCCGGAAAATTGCAAAAAAAATGAATACATTGTTTTCTTATCACTTAAAGAAGAAAATCGGTCATTCACTGACAAAGATAAGTTGGCTATTTCTAACGGAATAAGAAAGCATTGCGTTACGGGCTCGGCCCAAATATTTTGGTCCGAGGTTACGGGTCTTTTACACTTGCGACCTTTAGACAAATTTAAAGTCAGCATGACATTTGATCTTTCAAATAACGCAAATGTGTTCATACAAAATAAAAAAACTTTTAGACGAACTGGGGTTAAAAGCTACCATTCCAGCTGGGGACACTGAGGTGACTGGGGTTCTTACTTCAGTCCCTACAGGTCTATATAATGAATGTATATTTGCACTGGTAGGTAGTTCAAGGAATGTCACCCAACTAAGGCGCTTCATGCGACGGGAGCGGACAGCGGAGTGAGTCAAGTGAATGTGGTACGGTCTCGTACCTGCCCACGTACCTGCTACACAAACAGTAGCTGTTACCAATGTGAAGTCAATGTTTAAATGGTTTAAACTGTTTGCGATTTGGGCACATCGCGAAATTCTGTCGAAATGCAGAGTTCTCCATTTGTACTCAAAAGCAGAATTTTAAAAACTGTACAGCCGACCCAAAAAATGCGAAATGTGCAAACTGCAGCGGAAATCATATAGCGATATCCAACACATGCCCACAAAAAAAAACAAAAATCAAAGAAAGTAAAATAAAAAAAATCTAGAACTACAACATATTCCGATTTATTTAATGAAACTGTTTTCCTCACCTACACGAAAAAACTATTGAAACCCAAATACAACATCTTTCCAAATCTGACATTTTCATCAATATACTTACAAAAGCCATCACACAAATAATAGTTAATCAAAAAGATAAAGAAAAACCTGTGAGACAAACCAATAAACTCTACATCAATAAAAGAAAGATTGCAGCTAACTTTCAGTAATAGTCTCTCACCCACTTAATGGATACTATCAATATTATGCAGTGGAACGCACAAAGTATTATCAGCAATAAACTTTTACTAACTCAATTTCTATACTTACCATAATAATATACATGTAGCTATTATATCCGAAACATGGTAGTAGTAGGGATTCGAGAGTTCTGGCTCACTCAAAACTGGCCTTCTTCTGGCCCTCGCTCGGCAAGTTCAAGTCGTTCCAAAACTAAAAAAAAAAAAAAAAACCCCCCATTTGAATCGATTGCGCTGGGTCCCAGAGCGATATCTTTAACCGTTTCCGAGATACAATCTTCGAGCGTTAGCTCTCAGTTGATTTACTAATGAATCGTTAATGACTCGCCGGCCTTAATCACACAATTCCCGATGTACCTCATTATATCGATTCTGATGCACCTCATTATCTAATGACGTACCGTCACTGTAGTCTTGTCCAGTTACTAATATGCGATTGTATTTTATCGATTCTTCAGGAAAGCGCTTTGTCTTCATCCCACCTGATGTTAAGGTCATCCCTTAGTAAGACCAAAGTGGAGGCACACTTCACCTGGAATCCTCTAAAAAACTACTAAGGCGACGGATAAACTAAGCTCTTTCTTGATGTTATATCTTAATTACGAATAAATTTATTCAACATTATATTTCTTTGGTTTTTTTCTTTATTACTCCTCTAGGTTTTTCTGAGGTAGGGGAATCAAGTAATAGGCAAAACATTTTGTTTTGTACAGTTTTATTTCATTTTTTTTTTTACTTACAAATTTAGCTTACCTATGTTATGAAAGTCTTAAACATTTGCTTTAGCATTACATCATTTTGAATAGTATCATCAGTAAACATATCAATAAAATCTGTCAAACTCATATCTCTAACTTTGAAATACAAATAAAGTAAACAATATTCACCACAAACAGATGAAAATACACTTTGAATAACTTTATGATTATAAATCCATCTATTGGTATTTTTTCTTAAAAATGATAAATGATAACTTTCAGGTTTACGACCAAAAGTATCAAAGTATTCGCCAACTCCTTTATTGTTGATACATAATGCTATCCAATGTGAACCAGGTCTAGTATCAGGATCAAGATTACTAAACATGTAGAAAGGTGGTGTAACATGTATAGGAATGCGATTAGCTGCGTAAACATTGAACTCCAGTGAATGACATACTTTTTTCAAACATTTTGTTATTTCTAGGGTATTCATAATAATATAAAACATGTGTCTTCATACACAATTAAAACTTAACTACTAAAATCTACACTTATGTTCCTATTTTTATCTATTTCTATAATGTTATCAAACTCGGCATAAACAATACAATTAACAGTTTGTGTTAGAGCTGCCTCAAATCTAACTTCTAACCGAACACTTCCATGTCGGATAAGATTCCAATGAGCTGTTGAATTGGCTGATAAATCTGGAGTTAAGTCAAACGCCATCAGGCATACTGCCTTGTTGCTAAAAACAGGTTGTAGAGCTTTGGAAGGAATCTGTGTTCCGTCGATGTATAAGCAAAAAGAACTAATACCATAATGATTGAAATCAAAAGGATTTTTTGTAAGACACCCATTAAACGCTGTATTATCTACAAATCCTACTATACATCTTTTTGGTATTTGACCGAGGAAAATATTATCAAGAGTTTTTCCCTGAATACCTGCTGGAATGGTTAGAACTTTTACTTCAGCCCTAGTAATAGGATATTTAGCTGAGGTTGATAATAAAACCTTTTGATGGGCAAGCAAAACAGTAGGGTTTACACGAGCTTTTCGAATCATAAGTGTAGCATCAATAATGGAAACTTTTAATTTTACATCATCAGAGGAACACAATAAATTAAATGTATCTCGAGAACGTACTAATTTTACACACATTTCAACACCATTAATCAAAAACTTTTCTTGGTTGAATATGTCTCCATGTAAATGTCCTATCATTTCGACCTCCTTACTCTCCTTTACCAATTTTTGTCTAATAGTGAATCCTTTATTTGACTCATCAGTTGAATTCATTTTTCCTGTTGTGTCTTCATACCAGAGTCCACATGTTAGGGGTGATTGTTTTGCTGATGGTGCATAATTTAGTAGTGTTTCAATGTAAGCTCGATAACCATAAGTATTATTCGGAGGTGTTATCAGTTTTTGATTCAAATAAACATCTAACTGGCTAAAGAGTGAGTGTAACCAATTATTAACCGGAGCCACAGTAGTTGTTGCTGTCAGAGGTGTTAAATCCTGATTTAGATTTTTTGCTTTTATGTGTATCAAAGTGTGTGATAAATCTATGTAGTCATCACCACTTCCAGGAATCTGAAATTCGATTGGTCCATCATCACTGAGCGATGAAATTGGTTTGTAGTGAACCCACTGACCGCTTTCGATACTAGTTTGAGTTGATGGTAATGCAAATAAATCCAACTCGGACTTAACACATTCACATGAATGATTATGCAAAAAAGACATTATTTTAAATATATTTTTTAACACTCTGAAAATATGTCGTTAATTTTTAAATTATTATTCTTCTTCGTTTTTTTCAATGCTCTTCGTTTTGAATGCTGCGACTGACTGATACTTTGTAACTGTTGTCTTTTACTTTTATATCCCGAACCACTCATGACTTGATCTATTTTTACATCGGATTTCCTTTTTAAATTTGAAGTTGCTTCCTTAACACGATTTTTTAAGGATTCATTAAGCGGTCTTGTGTGTACCATGTCTGATAAAAGTCCTACACCAGCATTTATTGCTTCTTTACCGATAACTTTAGCCCCACTCGACAATAAAGGTAATACTGAACGGAATAGCCCACCTAAGAAGCTTCCAATACCGTGTCCACGTTGATGTGCTGCACCCTTATAAATCACACCAACTCCGGAACCGGCTTGATGCATATAGTAATGCTCATAAGGACAGATATTGTTGTATTTTGGATACATTGTTATTTCCGTTTAAAGTGTAGTTTAACACAAGTCGTTCCAAATTGGAATGGTACGTTTTCTCCTGTGTTCGTTCTTATATCTACTTCTATCGTATCGAACTCTCTTCGCATAACAGATACATAATGTGGAGGTGAGAAGATATGCATTTTATTTGATCCATACGTATATTTAGCTGGATCCAATGGTATAATTCTTAATAATGAACACATAACATCACCAACCATCTGGGGTTCGATAATATCACAGTACACATATAACTGTGATGGTAAACCTAGATACAAATTAGCAGGAAATTTACTGACTGTTTTAGTAACCACATTAGTATTTGGATCAAATCCAAGTTGAAGACTTAACTTTGGTGAAAATTGTAAAGAAATAATTTTTTTATCTTCATTAGTGAGAGTGACATATTTCGATATCTTATCATAACGTAATCTAAAAGTTTCTCTCGAGTTACATGCCGTTAAAACGTCTTCAATGTTTTCGTAACTGTATGCTGGTATATGAGTTTTATATGTTACCACCGACTCATTTCCTTCATCACCTGGAACTTGCATTCTTTTGGTAACGTACATTAAATTTTCATGATCTTGAACAGTAAACATGGTACAGGGATATTGAAACTCTACTATGCCCACATACCATTCTCCTTCTAATTTAATCGACTTCGGTAATTTTGTACAGAAGTTAGTGGTTCTGTTTTCAGGAAAATATGACATTGAACTGTTACTTGGTAACGTTAAATAAAAACTGTCACTCGTCATATTTTCTCAAGACTTGAAGCTAATACCCAACTATTAAACTTATTCGGATAACCTTTCCATTTGACCAACAATTCCTTTCTGAGACCAGAGTATCGAGTACGCAGTATTTTATCTATTTTATACTTCGAAGAGGAATCATGACTAACCTTTTACATTTCCTTTTCATAGAAAGTTCCAGTAATCATTTCATTTTGTAAATCTTTAAGGGTGTATACCACCCAAGGTGACCTATCTATAATCGATGTAATAACAAAGATTTCGTCACTCCAATTAGTTTCATAACCTTTTTGGAATATGTGTTTATCCCAACGAGGCGCCAGCCGCAGCTGTGAGGCGAGCGCTCGCTCGCCTCACAGCTGCGGCTGGCGCCTCCGGCGACCAGCCGAAGCTGGCGAGCAGTGGTGCCTATGGTTAGTCATGTTAAATTCAACTTACAATTGTTCGAAGAAAGCAATTATTTGAGCGTAAACATTACGAATTGGTGCCTATGGTTTGACATCAAATGAAATCGTATAAATATGTATTTTTTCTTTACATGTGGGATTGATTATGAGGTGTTTATGTTTTATGTTTTATTTACTAACTATTAAAATTTTTGGTCATACTTCTTTATTACTTGGGACAGAGTAGACTTTTTTTATGATTAATAATCATGTATCATTTTGAACACCCATTCACCGCAATTGTTGCTGGTCCAAGTGGTTGCGGTAAATCGATCTTTGTGTGTGAATTCCTAAAAAATATAAATCAACTATGTAATACAGAGTTTCAAAATGTCTTGTGGTGCTATGATGAAATGCAACCTTTGTACAACCTAAGTGGTGTTACTTATTATCAGGGAATTCCTGACTTAAGCATGTTCGATGGCAAGGATCCTCAACTTATAATAATTGATGATCTGATGAGAGAGTGTGATGGTCGGGTAGTTGATATCTTTACTAAGGGAAGTCACCACCGAAATTTAAGTGTATTTTACATAACTCAAAATTTGTTTCATCAGGGTAAAGGACAGCGTGATATTTCCTTG
This sequence comes from Scoparia ambigualis, assembly GCA_963921215.1. Taxonomy (NCBI): domain Eukaryota; kingdom Metazoa; phylum Arthropoda; class Insecta; order Lepidoptera; family Crambidae; genus Scoparia; species Scoparia ambigualis. Next base: position 25,707,248 of record OY992517.1, on the reverse strand, counting down.
AATTCTAGTTACATAATATATTTCAAAAATCCTCGAGATAGGACACAAATTCGTTTTTTAGGTCGTCAAATTGCACCTGAGAACTCAAAACTGGTTGAAGAGGCTTATAGAGATGCCACTAATAAACCACATGGTTATTTAATGATTGATCTCAAACAAAACACTGATGACGTATATCGGTTCAAAACAAATATATTTCCGAATGAGTATACCATTTGTTATGTACCTAAGAAGGGGTATAAATACAGTAGTAGCCAACATGAAAGCTTCATTCCATAATTATGAAACCAAGAGTTACTACGCATACAAACTTTTTAAAAGCATTACATGTGCTTAAACCAAAGTTTCGAAAGGCATTATTAAAATCTTGTAACCAAGAAGAAATACATTGCATTTGTGAGTGCATTTACAACGTTCTTCAAGGAAAAATATCAATTCCTACAAAAGAAAAACACAAACTAGAAAAATATAAACATATTTTAAGAAAGCTTATTTCAAAAGGAGCAAATAGAACGAGAAAAAATATTATCATACAAAAAGGTGGCGCATTTTTACCGATTATCTTGGGAGGCGTATTGAGTGCATTATTGGGATCAGTCACCAAATAACCACTATGGAGAATACAAAAAAAAATGATATTAATTGAACCTGAAATAATAGAAAAGTTAAAAAATGATAACACAGACAGAAACGTGAACAATTTATCACGACTCGACGAAGAAATGAATCAAGTTTTAAAAAAGAAAATAGATGATCGAGAAAAATGGTCCTTATATTTACAAACACTACAAAGATATTTGTATTTTATTGGTAAAGATCGAAAGCCTTTAGAAATACCCATAATATCGTTTAATGAAACAGAAATTATAAAAAAGATAGTCGTGAGGATCATCCTCCAGAAGCAACACAAGACACCTCGAAGATAGTCGAACCCAACGCTGAAGACAACGAAATTAATTATTCTAAAAGGCTTTTAATAAACCTTTTACCTAAGACATACAAAACAAAAGGTGAGCTCTTAATAGATTTATTATTAAAAAATAAACAAAAAATTTATTGGGATCATAAAGGAACAGTTTACATCGACAACAAGGAAATTTATAAGAGCAACATAGTTGATTTACTCAGTGATGTTATAAGACCGTTGAAAAACACTTCACCAAACGGGTGGTCAGAATTTTCTAGAGCATTAAAGGAATTAAGAGTACCTTTGACTTACATCGGTAATCCAAGAAGAGCAACTTACATCAATGATATCTCTAGTACTCCGAATTTTGGTAGACGATTTGAATCTAACTTAGAAAAAGATTTCGAATATTCTACACCACCTTCAAGCGCCATAACGAGTAAAGAAAAAGTCAAAAAGAAAATGTATTGGCAGAAATGGACTCCGTATTAGAAATTAACGATATTTACTATGACATCTCTCATCCTGCTGGTTATGGAAGTTTAAATCAATTAACAGATGCTACGAAAAATCTAATGACAAGAAAGGAAGTAAAAAACTGGTTAGAATCTCAAGAAACTTACACTCTACATAAACCTGTCCAACGACGATTTCCTAGAAACAAATACATTTTATCTAATTTTAATGAACTTTGGCAAGTCGATTTAAGTGATATGCGATCTTATAGTGAATATAATGATGGTTTTAATTACATTTTGTGTATCATTGATGTATTCAGTAAATATGCGTATGCAAGAGCAATGAGAAAGAAAAATTCTGTTACAGTGAAAAAATGTCTTGCAAGTATATTATTTGAAGCAAAGGTGACTCCCACACATTTGCAATCAGACAAAGGGACTGAGTTTATTTCGAAAGATGTTCAAATGTTTTTAAAAACTTATAACATAAATTACTACACAACTAATAACCCTGATATTAAAGCAAGTATAGTCGAAAGATTCCAAAGAACTTTGAAGACGAAAATGTGGCGCTACTTCACACATAATAATACTTATCGTTACATTGATATCTTAGACAATTTGCTATATTCCTATAATCACAGTTTTCATAGAAGTATAAAAATGAGACCTTGTGATGTTAATTCAAGTAATATTATGACTGTGTGGCGTAATTTGTATAGTGATAGTACAAAATTATCTAAAACATACAAACCAAAATTTAGTATTGGTGATTACGTTAGAATCACAAAATATAAACACATATTCCAAAAAGGCTATGAAACTAATTGGAGTGACGAAATCTTTGTTATTACATCGATTATAGATAGGTCACCTTGGGTGGTATACACCCTTAAAGATTTACAAAATGAAATGATTACTGGAACTTTCTATGAAAAGGAAATGTAAAAGGTTAGTCATGATTCCTCTTCGAAGTATAAAATAGATAAAATACTGCGTACTCGATACTCTGGTCTCAGAAAGGAATTGTTGGTCAAATGGAAAGGTTATCCGAATAAGTTTAATAGTTGGGTATTAGCTTCAAGTCTTGAGAAAATATGACGAGTGACAGTTTTTATTTAACGTTACCAAGTAACAGTTCAATGTCATATTTTCCTGAAAACAGAACCACTAACTTCTGTACAAAATTACCGAAGTCGATTAAATTAGAAGGAGAATGGTATGTGGGCATAGTAGAGTTTCAATATCCCTGTACCATGTTTACTGTTCAAGATCATGAAAATTTAATGTACGTTACCAAAAGAATGCAAGTTCCAGGTGATGAAGGAAATGAGTCGGTGGTAACATATAAAACTCATATACCAGCATACAGTTACGAAAACATTGAAGACGTTTTAACGGCATGTAACTCGAGAGAAACTTTTAGATTACGTTATGATAAGATATCGAAATATGTCACTCTCACTAATGAAGATAAAAAAATTATTTCTTTACAATTTTCACCAAAGTTAAGTCTTCAACTTGGATTTGATCCAAATACTAATGTGGTTACTAAAACAGTCAGTAAATTTCCTGCTAATTTGTATCTAGGTTTACCATCACAGTTATATGTGTACTGTGATATTATCGAACCCCAGATGGTTGGTGATGTTATGTGTTCATTATTAAGAATTATACCATTGGATCCAGCTAAATATACGTATGGATCAAATAAAATGCATATCTTCTCACCTCCACATTATGTATCTGTTATGCGAAGAGAGTTCGATACGATAGAAGTAGATATAAGAACGAACACAGGAGAAAACGTACCATTCTAAACTACACTTTAAACGGAAATAACAATGTATCCAAAATACAACAATATCTGTCCTTATGAGCATTACTATATGCATCAAGCCGGTTCCGGAGTTGGTGTGATTTATAAGGGTGCAGCACATCAACGTGGACACGGTATTGGAAGCTTCTTAGGTGGGCTATTCCGTTCAGTATTACCTTTATTGTCGAGTGGGGCTAAAGTTATCGGTAAAGAAGCATTAAATGCTGGTGTAGGACTTTTATCAGACATGGTACACACAAGACCGCTTAATGAATCCTTAAAAAATCGTGTTAAGGAAGCAACTTCAAATTTAAAAAGGAAATCCGATGTAAAAATAGATCAAGTCATGAGTGGTTCGGGATATAAAAGTAAAAGACAACAGTTACAAAGTATCAGTCAGTCGCAGCATTCAAAACGAAGAGCATTGAAAAAAACGAAGAAGAATAATAATTTAAAAATTAACGACATATTTTCAGAGTGTTAAAAAATATATTTAAAATAATGTCTTTTTTGCATAATCATTCATGTGAATGTGTTAAGTCCGAGTTGGATTTATTTGCATTACCATCAACTCAAACTAGTATCGAAAGCGGTCAGTGGGTTCACTACAAACCAATTTCATCGCTCAGTGATGATGGACCAATCGAATTTCAGATTCCTGGAAGTGGTGATGACTACATAGATTTATCACACACTTTGATACACATAAAAGCAAAAAATCTAAATCAGGATTTAACACCTCTGACAGCAACAACTACTGTGGCTCCGGTTAATAATTGGTTACACTCACTCTTTAGCCAGTTAGATGTTTATTTGAATCAAAAACTGATAACACCTCCGAATAATACTTATGGTTATCGAGCTTACATTGAAACACTACTAAATTATGCACCATCAGCAAAACAATCACCCCTAACATGTGGACTCTGGTATGAAGACACAACACGAAAAATGAATTCAACTGATGAGTCAAATAAAGGATTCACTATTAGACAAAAATTGGTAAAGGAGAGTAAGGAGGTCGAAATGATAGGACATTTACATGGAGACATATTCAACCAAGAAAAGTTTTTGATTAATGGTGTTGAAATGTGTGTAAAATTAGTACGTTCTCGAGATACATTTAATTTATTGTGTTCCTCTGATGATGTAAAATTAAAAGTTTCCATTATTGATGCTACACTTATGATTCTCAAAAAAATTTGCAAACTATTTTCACTTAGCCTTTTTAACATGGTATGTGAAATTCCATCTAAACCAAATGCGCTATGCGCGGAAATCAATTCTTGCATTGTGAAAGACTTATTTGAAAAATCATTATGTGTATTTAATGCATTTAGTATGGGAAAATTTATTTTATTATTTACGTAGTCGGGGGTATACTTCTGCAAAAATTCTGGGACACAATCATCATCACTGTTATTACAAGAATATGTTTTGTTATATGTTTGCATAAAATTCCAGATTCGAGGCAGAGGAGTACAACGATGGAAGGAGTTACACAAATCAACCCAGCTATTATATCTCTCAGTTTTTAAAGTATGTTTTTTGAGGGCCTGTAACCTTTTAAACTCAAAATATGTTTCGTTTGAAGGATGATTTTTAAAGTTAACATAAGCTAATTTAGAATTTTGAACGGCTTCTGTACATTTTTTATTCCACCATGACAAACGAGGACTTTTAAGTGACTTCCTAGTATTATTAGTATTAGGAACAGGCAAAGTTCTAAAGGGAAGAGACTTTTCTGTAGCTGTATGCAAAACTTTACAAAACGTACTATAAGCCTCCAGTGGTATATATTCCTGTACCTGAAAGTTAGCTTACATTTTCCAATCCACCATTTTGAGGTTTGGGTAGATGGGCAGATGCATGTTATGATTATCGTTTATATCTACATTATTATTATTAACAAAAACTTTGATAATTACAGGAAGGTGATAGCTGCCAAGAGGATCACTTTGTACAGACCAATCACAAGAAAGAGCCAACGAGGGAGAGACTAAAGACAGATCTAACATTAGGACGCCATGTCAAGGAACCAACTGTAGTCACTTCACCAGTATTCAATAGGACCAAGTTATTATCATCAGCAATTTCTAAAACATCTCTACCTCTAGCACTAACAGAATTACACCCCCAAGATGTATGATGAGCTATAAAATCTAATATCATAGGCGTAGGCACAGATTTTACTAAGGAATCAAGTTTATATTTATCAAAAGATGGAGTACAATTCCTTGGACAATAAAAACTCACTATACTAAATTCTTTTTTATTTACAATAATTCTTACACATATATTTTGTAGAGAATTGTCAAAGTATGTATTTATTTTGTTATAATTAATACTATTATGAATCAAAATGGCTACGCCATTATGTTTATTACCAAGATCATTTCTTTCTATTTTAGAACCTTTAATATTAAAATTCTTATTAGGCTGTAACCATGAGTAGTAGGGATTCGAGAGTTCTGGCTCACTCAAAACTGGCCTTCTTCTGGCCCTCGCTCGGCTAGTTCAAGTCGTTCCAAAACTAAAAAAAAAAAAAAAAAAACCCCCATTTGAATCGATTGCGCTGGGTCCCAGAGCGATATCTTTAACCGTTTCCGAGATACAATCTTCGAGCGTTAGCTCTCAGTTGATTTACTAATGAATCGTTAATGACTCGCCGGTCTTAATCACACAATTCCCGATGTACCTCATTATATCGATTCTGATGCACCTCATTATCTAATGACGTACCGTCACTGTAGTCTTGTAGTCTTGTCCAGTTACTAATATGCGATTGTATTTTATCGATTCTTCAGGAAAGCGCTTTGTCTTCATCCCACCTGATGTTAAGGTCATCCCTTAGTAAGACCAAAGTGGAGGCACACTTCACCTGGAATCCTCTAAAAAACTACTAAGGCGACGGATAAACTAAGCTCTTTCTTGATGTTATATCTTAATTACGAATAAATTTATTCAACATTATATTTCTTTGGTTTTTTTCTTTATTACTCCTCTAGGTTTTTCTGAGGTAGGGGAATCAAGTAATAGGCAAAACATTTTGTTTTGTACAGTTTTATTTAAATTATTTTTTTTTACTTACAAATTTAGCTTACCTATGTTATGAAAGTCTTAAACATTTGCTTTAGCATTACATCATTTTGAATAGTATCATCAGTAAACATATCAATAAAATCTGTCAAACTCATATCTCCAACTTTGAAATACAAATAAAGTAAACAATATTCACCACAAACAGATGAAAATACACTTTGAATAACTTTATGATTATAAATCCATCTATTGGTATTTTTTCTTAAAAATAATAAATGATAACTTTCAGGTTTACGACCAAAAGTATCAAAGTATTCGCCAACTCCTTTATTGTTGATACATAATGCTATCCAATGTGAACCAGGTCTAGTATCAGGATCAAGATTACTAATCATGTAGAAAGGTGGTGTAACATGTATAGGAATGCGATTAGCTGCGTAAACATTGAACTCCAGTGAATGACATACTTTTTTCAAACATTTTGTTATTTCTAGGGTATTCATAATAATATAAAACATGTGTCTTCATACACAATTAAAACTTAACTACTAAAATCTACACTTATGTTCCTATTTTTATCTATTTCTATAATGTTATCAAACTCGGCATAAACAATACAATTAACAGTTTGTGTTAGAGCTGCCTCAAATCTAACTTCTAACCGAACACTTCCATGTCGGATAAGATTCCAATGAGCTGTTGAATTGGCTGATAAATCTGGAGTTAAGTCAAACGCTATCAGGCAGTATCCATTAGCGTAATCAGCTCTAGAAATACCGTTACCCTCATTTAGGAAATGAATTCCTGTTCCAGAGAACAAAGTATGATAAGTTGATGTAAACAAGTTGTTGCTAAAAACAGGTTGTAGAGCTTTGGAAGGAATCTGTGTTCCGTCGATGTATAAGCAAAAAGAACTAATACCATAATGATTGAAATCAAAAGGATTTTTTGTAAGACACCCATTAAACGCTGTATTATCTACAAATCCTACTATACATCTTTTTGGTACTTGACCGAGGAAAATATTGTCAAGAGTTTTTCCCTGAATACCTGCTGGAATGGTTAGAACTTTTACTTCAGCCCTAGTAATAGGATATTTAGCTGAGGTTGATAATAAAACCTTTTGATGGGCAAGCAAAACAGTAGGGTTTACACGAGCTTTTCGCTGCCGCAGTTGCGTTAGAATATTTTAAAAAACCACTTGAATGTTTAGTCAAAATCAGCCATAAACACGAAAAATGACACTTTTTAAGTTTTAAAGTACCTTCACATTCTATTAATTTTTACAGTCGGCCAACGGGCACGTCTAGACATTGCAATCGTAAAGAGTTGTGCGAAGCGGGCGGGGCGCGGCGCAACTGGGGCTTTCCATACACTCGTAAAGTCTTTTTCAATGTTTTTTTCATGGATAAACGCCATTTTAGATTTCGCTAATATTTAGGCAAGATTTAATTAGCTATTAAAATCGAGATCAAAAATGGTGGACGCAAGTTTTTGATATAAAATCAATATGAATATTATTTATATGGTTTTCAGAGGTGCCGATTTCGAATACAATGATTGTCTTGATTGGGGACCCCCCCCCCCACTGTGGGGGGGGGGGGGTCTTAAGGGTTCTTAAATAAAGGTTTATTAACATTTTAGCTGCCGCTGTTGCGTTAAAATATTTAAAAAACCACTTGAAAGATTTGCCAAAATCGGCTATAATCACGAAAAATTACACGTTTTTAGGTAATACAATACCATATTAACAGAACCGAAGTGTGGGGACGGGGGGGGGGGCAGCTCCCTACGAGGGGGGCAAAGCCCCCCGCCTTGAAAAAGTCTAAAGAGTTAATTAGGTTAGGTTAGTAAGTATGTTGACCAAAACGCGCGAGCCGAGCGAGCGAAGCGAGCGTGCCGCGAGAGCGGCCGGCGAAGCGCCAGAAATGAGGTTTTTGTAAATTTTCATATTTTTAAAAAAGTTACATAACTTAAAAATTACTTGTCTGCGGCAGGAGGGGTGATAGATAACCTCAACCATGATAGATAACCTCAAAATACAAGAAAATTAACATAACTTAAAAACTACTTGTTTGCGGCAGGGGGGGTAAATGGGGGGTACTCCTCCCCCCACTCCTTACCTTCACCACCCCCACCCCGATTCAGGCGACACGATTCAAAAGTTTTACCAATTATGTTTATAACTCAGTCCATAGGACTGAACAATTTTGGTTTTGTTATTTTTTATGCATTTATGTTTTTATTGTTCTAGGTGTGTCTGAAAGTACTGTGCGGAGAATAGCTAAACAAGGCTCCGAAAATGGATAAAAATATAAGTTATAAGTACAATGGCTGTTTTCATTAAGTACTATATACAAACTACTCAAATTAATTATTTTAACGACCTCCTTAGCTGAGAGGCGGGCGCCCCGGACTTGACGTCGCCATCTCTGAGGTCCCGGGTTCGATTCCCGGTTGGGTTAATGTAGAAAACCAACTTTTCTATATGGTCTCGGATCTGGGTGTTGTGGTACCGTCGTCGTTTCTGATTTCTATAACATAAGTGCCTTAGCTACTTCCTTTATATCAGAGCTTTTAACCGCCTCTGTGGTCTAGTGGCTAAGCTACCTGTTTCAGACCCAGAGGTCCCGGGTTCGATTCCCAGCGGGGGGTACATCTTTGTGTGCTCGGTTTGGTTGGTGGTAGGGCTGTTAAGTCCGCCTGGCTAGCTACCACCATCTTATCTAAGTCTGTCGCCATAACAACGATGTTTATAGCATTGTTGTGTTCCGGCAGTTTGAGATAAGATAGCCAGTTCCTCAGTGGTTGAGGATTCCGGGTGAAGCGCGCTTCCACCTTCGGCCTTATCGTCACTTACCATCAGGTGAGATGAAGGCCAAGCGCTTACACGTTGCCAATAAAAAAAAAAAAAAAAGCAATGTGTAAGTGATGTTTTCCAATTATATAAAAATATTAAATTAAAACAAGTATCAAGAACAATTTGATCGACCTATCGGGGTTGCTATGTTAACGACAACAGCACCCTCATTTATTTTCTACTCTTTTATGTCGCACTGTAAAAGCACTGGAAAGCTGAAAGTTTTTAATATTAAAAATTAACTGATAATCTTTAAGCCAGTGCTCAGTTATACATAAAATGTTTATATCTTCATGTAATAAAAAAAGTTCAATTTCTAACTCTTTGCCGGCCAGGCCCTGCATGTTTTGATGAACTATTTTAATCTGGATGGCTTTTGTCTTACCTCTTAGTTTAAATTAGAGGTTGTGCAAGACTTATCAACTAAATTTACATTAGTAGAAATACTAACAGTGCGATAATTTTGTGTCGACATTGTTATACTACTTATCAATGATTAACAATTTCTTTTGGCTCAATGACCTTTTATTAATAGACTAGTTATACGTGAATGAATTGCATTTTAAAATGGCGAAATTGTTTCTATGACGTAATACACGTCGGAAGGGAAAATCCATAAAGTTACTATACTATAGTAACTTTATGGGAAAATCATATCATTAGCCTATTGTTAAAAAGAGATAGACAATATTTTGACTTATGATAGTTGACCAATGAGCTCATAGAATTTATGCGCTACCTCGGCCGCCATTGTTTTTCTCTTTCACTCTTACAGAAAACATAGTATACGCTCCTCACTCATGCATATATATCGAATTGGCAACTTAATGAAAATATGTATTTTAAATTTATATTTACAAGTTTACGAATGAAATAAGACATTTTTATTATCTCTTACGGTTGCAATATAATTTTTACAATTTCTGGATACACGGGAAGGCATTTTAACCAATTAACAAATCAAAAACTTATAAAGGTAACGATCGTGTGTAAATCGTGTTGACGTGACACTGACTAACGTGCAGAGTCACTTAAATAATATATAGTACTCTATGCTAACGTGTGACTGAGTGAGAAACTCGTGCAATGGGCGATTTTCCGAGATCAAAAAAGAAATTGGTTCGTAAATGACTTCATAGATGGCGCTTAGTAAAAGGCGAGTCCATGAAGAACACGTGTATGGCTACGTAATATTTATTCCATTCAAAATAGAAATAGGTCCTGAAGATCCTGAATAACAATTTTGAAGTACTATTTTTTATTTTTTTGATAGACAAGCAATAGTGTAGAATTTATTACAGCCCTTAGGTAGGAACGGGTCGGCTTTCATTTTCGTTAATATCTCACACACATCTAGTTTTATTCAATTTTAACATCGACCCCTCCTTGTTGAAAGCCCTTTATAAGATTCACCTATCTTAAAGAAAAAATTATTTAAAAACTTTACAGAAAAAGTAATATAATAATAATAAATGTATTTATTTCACAAAAACAATTAGGTTCGTAACATTTGACAACGATAATTGAACAATATTAAACATTGTTATATAGCTGCTGGTACTTATGTTAGGAAACCCTGCGCTATAAATACCAGCGACCTTCCGTGTTACAGCTTAACAGATAAGTAGTAAGTAGTTCACAAAATTATGCTAATACTAAGTTGAATACTATCCTTCTGGATTTTTAACACTATTAAGCTGTAATATTCATAATTTGTATAGTTATGCAGTAAATAATCAATTAAGTTTTGTAAATAGTTTAAACATGATTATTTTTTTGGTTAACAATTTAGATATTAGTAATAAAGAAACTGAAATATGTGCTAAACAAGTGTGTGTGTGTGTGTGTGTGTGTGTGTGTGTGTGTGTGTGTGTGTGTGTGTGTGTGTGTGTGTGTGTGTGAGGGTGTGTGTGTTTGTGCTTGTGTGAGTAAATTCCTTAGTAATTTTTATAATTAATATAAGGTTTATAAATAATAATTGCTAAGATTAGCGCATCGGTAGAAGAAGTTTCTCTGTTTCATCGTAACTTAAATTTAAAAGCCCTTTTTAATACGTATAGAGCGGTTACGTTTTGGAGGGTTTATTAGTGCAATATCAGAGTGTTGTCTTAAAATAATTTGCAAAATGAAAAGTTGACGCACCGTCAACACCTCACAGTGCTCGTAAAGATCTTTTGTTGGGGAACGAAATGGTTTGAAAGTGCTAACTTTCAGTACAGCTCGCTGTGCACGTTCCAGTCTTAATAAGTGAGTCTTATAAGCCCCTCCCCATGATGATATGCAGTAACCCAATAAGGACTGGCATAGAGCGTAATATACCATCTTTAGGGTACTAGATTCCGCAACGTGTCTAAGATGTTTAAAGATGTAAATAAGTTTGTTAACTCTTTTTGACAGTAGTTCAATATGTGGCACAAATGAAAGCCTTTCGTCAAGCAATACGCCTAAGTATTTTATTGACACAGCTTTAACAATCCTTGGGCAGTCGCAGAGAATATTAGTGTCACTAAGATGATTATGAGCAGCAATGTAATGCTGGTTGGAGTCAGCCGGATTGTGTTTGATACTAAAAGTTAGGTATTTTGTTTTTTCTACGTTTAGGGACAAGGTGTTATCGGTGAGCCATCTCATCACCTTAGTAAAACCATTTTGTGCAGCAAGAAAAGTCTGTTCCCATGTATTTGCAGAAAATACCAGAGCTGTATCATCGGCAAAAGCCACCATTCTTCCATGTGTCAGATTAACTTTGCACATATTATTGACATACACCAAAAAAAGGGTAGGCCCCAGTATACTTCCCTGAGGAACTCCATACTCTATCGAAAGAGCAGTGCTAGTGAAGTCGTCTATCTTCACGGATTGAGTGCGATTGGTAAGGTAACTGCGAAATAGATTAAGCTGGTTGTTTCTAATTCCAAGCTTTTCAAGCTTAGTAAGAAGTTTGGGAATTGAGACCGTGTCAAAGGCTTTAGCGAGATCTAGAAATACCGCGATACACTTATTACCTTTATCGATAGAATGCACTATATGATTTGTTAAAACATGGACAGCGTCGTCTGTGGATCGTTTATTTCTAAAACCGTATTGACAACTAGAGAGTAGATTATTATTCTCGAGATATGTTATAAGGCGGTTGTTTATTATATATATTATTATTTTTTCCACGATTTTAGATAGTGCCGGTAAAACTGATATGGGTCGGTAATGGGCGATTTTCTGACAGCCCAAATTAAAAAGTAAAAATTAGTTCAAAAACACTCGATAGATGTCGTTTTATGAAAGCTGGGCTACTTATAAGCTGTAATAAATTCTACACTTTTACTTGTCTACCAAAAGAATAAAAAAATAGTATTTACTTACCTATTTATATTCAGGACATCCAGAACCTATTTCTATTTTGGAATAGAATAAATATTACGCAGCCATACACGTGCTCTTCATGAACCCGCCTTTTACTAAGCGCCATACTAATCTATGCTAAGCGCCATCTATGAAGTCATTTACGAACCAATTTCTTTTTTTTTTTTGATCTCGGAAAACCGCCCATTAAAGACACGGTTTCTTTCCCCAGACTTATATATTGGATGAATCGGAGCTTTTTTAAGAATATCTGGAAATACACCAGTAGTTATGCATAAATTAATAATATATGTTAATAGAGGTATCAAAATAATTCTATACGTTTTAAGGAAGTGAGACGAAATACGATCAATATCAACCGCACAATCATTCCGCAAAGAATTGATCAAACGCTCTACTTCAAGTTCATCAGTTTCTAGGAAAACAAAAGAACCACAGAAGGAGCTCTCGGAACCTACGTCGATCTTGTCGGTGTCTTTAAACTTTAAAACTAACAAAAAAGTTATTGACTTTGTTGACTGAATCTTCAGGGGATGTTCCAAATTTTAGTAAATCACTAGCGGAAGAGTTACTCTTGGTAGTGTGAGTGACTTCTCGTATGACATTCCAGAGCTTTTTTGGATTCGACTTTGCCCTATGAAGCTCATTGGTTTCATATTGTCTTTAAAGCGTTTTGAGTAGGCCATTGCAAAAATTACGATATCTTTTGTACGTTGTCTTAAGTATTTCATTATTCGGGTGTCGTACTGTTTTTTTATACATTCTGTCCCTGTTCCTGATGCAACGGAGTAAACCAGAGGTAATCCAAGGTTTGAGAATTTTTAAGCGATGTGGCACGGTGTAATTAGAGGAACTAGCATGTAAACTTCTAGTCAAAGAATTAACAAAGTACTCAAAAGCATCGTTTGTATCTGTATATTTATAAATATGAGAAAAATCAATGTTTTTAATATTTTTGTCCAAGGTCAAATAATCAATTTTAGTTTTCCTGCAAACAGAGTTATTGATTTTAATTTTTCCAATGACAATATTACCGCGTTGTGATCAGTGACAGTCGAATCTAGTACTATTGTAGTAGCTTTAAGTTTGGTTCTTATAATAACATGATCTAGGGATGTTTTGCCATGCGTTATTTTAGAGTGGGCAGGTAGAAGACCATGACTTGCAATAAGAGTCAAATAGTCAGCAGAGTTTCTATCACTATTACAGTCAGATATGTCTATGTTGATATCTCCGATTAGTATGCAATCGGTGTACCGAGAACAACTAGATAGAATTTGGTCCAAAGAGCTCAGAAAATTTGCAATATCTTTGAAAGAAGGTGGTCAATATATTGCCAGGGCACACGTATTATTACTGATTTTTACAATTAGACAATTTGCATTCATAAAATCAGGCTCAGTTACTACAATATCACTCATAGATCTCCTTATGTAAACAACTATTCCATCATTCTGATTTATTCGTCTATTAGTTAAATAATGGTTGTAACCATCCAGTAAGGGAATGTTGGGATTACGAGATAGCCAACATTCAGTGAGTATAATTACATCCTGTTCAATGGAAATACTACAGAGTAAGGACTGGAGACCACTCATATTAGCGGAAATACTCCGTATATTCTGTGTAATTAATTTAAAACCATCATTGTTCACAGAAAGAATATTTCTGCAGTCCTCCGGTTTACATCTAAAGTCGACAGAAACGGTTAAATCGTCTAGCATAGTTGCAATATCACTAGGAGTGCCCTCTTTTAATAAATAGTAAACTTTTGCTCTTTAGTATTGCATGATTAGGGAAATTATTTTTTATTTTCGCAAAAATATACAAAGCAACAGTCGTATATGAATTATCGTAAACCTTAGTACTAAGGCTGCTCGATAGACTGTGTATTTTGGTTTTTGTTTTAATTATAAATAGTTGTTTGTATGGCATGTGTGTACGTGTGTATGTAAATAATTTGTAGGAAGCCAAGACGTGACTGTGTGAATCTGGAATATTTTTTAATTTGGTTAACTGTGGGTTAGACAAATGTAAGTGATTGTTATAGAATAATCTGTAAATAACTAAGACATACTCTACACATAAGTGTGTGTGTGTAATATACATATTTTGTTAAACAGTTGTAATTGTAAGTGAGAGCATTGTTTACGTGTGATTGTAAATAAATTATAAAAAACTAAGTTATGCTTATGTTTATGTGAATGATACATCTTTTTTTTATTTATACGTAGTATAAGAGAGTAGTGGGTCTTATGTGTTTTTGAATTTGTAATTGACTTGTAAAAAACAAAATTGTAAAGTAAAATGCAACTGTCTCTCAAGAGAGACATTATTTTTAAAAGCATGCAGCAACAAAAAAGCAAAATTAGTCGTAAAATTAAAACTATGTCACTATAAGTCAATTTCACCACAATAAAAACATGGATTAAAACATAAAAAAGTCAATTGTTGTTCTTAAGTTTAACAATATCTTCTTCAGACTCGATACGGAAAAGAGATAGACCCTCAGCTTTACGAAGATACACTTGCCCCTTTGAGGTCCAACAATAAGAATATCCATTTTCTCGCGCAAATTCACGAGACATGTAAAAGAGTTTTTGGGCTTTGAGTGTAAGGGTCTCTGTCACATAAACCGGTTTGACGGGTCCCTTGATTTTAAGGTGCTCGGTGTTCAGCTTAGCGCCTTTCTTCTTAATAAAACTTTTTATTGCTTGGATTATTTTTTCTTTCTTAATTGCGCTATTGAGCTCAACAATGATGGGTCTGGTTGACTCTTTCCTGGAGTTTACTCTATAGACGTCTCTGAAGTCGTGATCTTGCAGCTTAACGTCAACAGATTCAGCCAATTTTTTTACTACGTTACAAATATCATCTTTCGTTTCGGTTAGTTTGTCATCTTGAGACAGCTTTGGCACATTACGAATCTCAAGCCCAGTCGTCTTAATCTTCCGTTCCAGAGCTTCTATTTTGTCCTCTAAGAATAAAACATATTTTTTGTCCTTCTTTCTATCTTCTTCCATACTTTGAAGTATTTTTGTAACATTGTCGTAGCTATCAGACATAAATTGCAAGCTTGAACTCAACTCGGAGTTTTGTTGCTTTATTTCATTAAATCGTTTCTCGACTGTACCCGACAACGAAGTAAAAGACTCCTTCATTTCAGCCTTTAGGTCTTTAATATCGTCGTCAATTTCACGTCTTCGTTTACGTCGGACGCTAACATTGCTACCTCCGCTACGTTCCGTGGGTGTATCAGAGTCACAGGTATGGGACGGCCCGGCAACAGCAGCGTGTGCCACAGCAGGAGCAGACGTTGCGGGGGGTGGGGAACGTCGCATGGGCATGACGAAATGAGTTAGTTACTGTAGGTAAGCGAAGTAACAGGTACCAGTAGCCTAATTCACGTAACAAAACTTCAACGACATGCAAGCGATTTGATCGCTGAAGTCACTTTTCGTATTCACGTATCAATCGCACGATTTTGTTTAAGCCGGTTTTGTTTAAGCGTATTCACGTGCATTAATCGAAGTTCGATCGTTGCCTCCGCGGTATTCACCTATTATTTTGAGGTTTAGTTTTATCGGATTTCAGCGATTACAAGTCAAATTAGACAATTTCCAAGTCGTTGGAAAAAAATAATAAACATTTCTGCATGTTTTGTTAACAAAGAGTATTTGAATTTATTTGGTAGAACTATAATGGCAACATTAAGTTTAAATAGTTGACAAATCGCTGAGTTGCGTTCCTATCGAGTAATCGTTCTAGCGAAATGACAGGTGAATACGGATTTGTGACTGTTTTCAATAGGACGACTTCTAAACGTAAACGACATTTCGACTATTACGAAATACGTGAATCAGGCCACAGGCAGTTAGAATAGAAGGCAGTGAGATGCAGCTACTATTCGCTTATTTCGGCTCGGTCGAGCTCAGCCTTCTTGGTTCAACGGATTAGGCGTTAGGCTTCAACACTCACCTAAAAATTCCGGGTTCAAAAATATTTCTTCAAATTTATTCTTCAATGCGGGGCTCCGACGACGGCTAGGCGAATTCACGGTCTCAACAAATGGCGAAGTCCGAGACAATTTAAATTAAAAATTTCAAAATTAATTTCCGAGACAAAGCTGCACACGTCCAATCTCGTCAAACGCCTGAGCGGAAGGGGGAAATAAATAATAATCACCTGTTTTCAAATTTGGTTAGTTCTCCTCCACCTTCCATTCACAATCCACTTTATATTCATCGTGGCTTTTCTCCATTTTCAAGTTACTTATCTAAAAAAATTGCAAATACATCAATCTGACCCTCTACCTTGTTATAAGGGAGATTTCAATAGTGTATTTACTGCAATTGATGTCATTTTTGATCACAATCTATGATCTAAAGAAGACGTTTATAGTAAATTTTGTGAATTTGCTGGTTTTAGGTTTTTATATACAGATGGTTCAAAAACTGATTCTTTAGTCTCATTTGCAATTTTTGATGATCAGTTGAATTCAGGTGTAGGTTATAAAATAAATTATAACACAAGCATATTCACAGCTGAGGCTGTGGCTATTCTTGCTGGCTTGAATAAAAATAGCGGCTGTAATGAGTGGGTAGTGGTTAGTGACAGCATGAGTGTTCTACAAAATCTTAAAAATAACAAATTTAATGCAGACACTAACTATTTAGGGGGAGGTAGTGGGGGGTTGGGGGTCCCACCCTCCTACCAGCTCCCAACCGGAGCAAATGCTTAGTTCCTGAGATATTTGAGATTGAAATTTGAGGTTCGGAGACAAGAAAAAGCAACTTTTTATGCATTTTTAAAGTTGGGGGAGGGGGTAGGCACCCTAAAACTAGAGATGGGATTTTACCGGGTAAATTCTCGGTAAATACCCAAAAT
Source organism: Scoparia ambigualis (assembly GCA_963921215.1). NCBI lineage: Eukaryota > Metazoa > Arthropoda > Insecta > Lepidoptera > Crambidae > Scoparia > Scoparia ambigualis. The sequence continues at coordinate 25,689,915 of OY992517.1, read as the reverse complement.
GGGTAAAAAGGCGGGTAAATACTCATTTCATGAGTAAATATGGCAAATATGTTTAACATTTTATGTATTATTTACCTAAATCGTGTAATGTAGACAATATTATAATCTTCAGTTATTTTAAACAGTTTTTAACGATACTTTATTTTATTCTAGAGTATTTATTTGTGTCATCTTCATGAGTTAGTTTGTCCTTGATTCTGCTTACCCTTGTGTAATAGCGTTAGTCTAAAGCCGAGCCTTTCAAATTCGAAGAATATGGTATTGAGTGAGTGAGACATAGAATTGAAACGGTAAATTAGGCAAACTCGCGTCTATGCTAACGGCTAGCACGCTCGTGAACCATGTTACTAATTATTGCTCTTTTATGCACATGTTTTTGTCATAACCTTAGATTAAAACAATAAGGGAAGATACGGCATTAGCGTCTCGTGAGTAAGCCGCTAAAATTAGGCCTAAAGGCACAATTTCACTTCAGTCGCAATTTGCCGAGCGAACAGACTACATCGTACCATTGCGGACATTCTGCTGTGTGAAAAAGAGAAAGACGCTACTCCGCAGTGGCGTCGGAATCGGTCGTACGTACTCGTCTGTTGCGAAGCGACCGAGACGTCAACGCGCTACTCGCTGACTCCCTCGCGCTGACGTTGAAACTTACCGCTTTGTCTCGCTCGCTCGATTTACACTTTATAGGTGTGCGTGTGTGAGTGTTTGCATATGTAGTTGAGTAGGACTATATTTTGATAGACTACAAGTAGGAGCATCCCGTATCTTCCCTTTTTGTTTTAATCTAAGGTCATAACGTAGAAAATGTTTTGTTGATTTTTAAATAAATAATTGGGTTGGCTTTTGAATCGAGTCGCCTGAATTTGAAGAAACTAACAGTTTCGGGGGGTCTAAGAGGTTGTTAAATAAAGGATTATTAACATTTTAGCTGCCGCAGTTGCGTTAGAATATTTTAAAAAACCACTTGAATGTTTAGTCAAAATCAGCCATAAACACGAAAAATGACACTTTTTAAGTTTTAAAGTACCTTCACATTCTATTAATTTTTACAGTCGGCCAACGGGCACGTCTAGACATTGCAATCGTAAAGAGTTGTGCGAAGCGGGCGGGGCGCGGCGCAACTGGGGCTTTCCATACACTCGTAAAGTCTTTTTCAATGTTTTTTTCATGGATAAACGCCATTTTAGATTTCGCTAATATTTAGGCAAGATTTAATTAGCTATTAAAATCGAGATCAAAAATGGTGGACGCAACTTTTTGATATAAAATCAATATGAATATTATTTATATGGTTTTCAGAGGTGCCGATTTCGAATACAACATCTATTTCGAGATTCAAGTTGGCGGACGTGACTTTTTTATGTAAAATCAATATGGGTATCATTTCCATGTTTTTCAGGGGTTCGATTTCGAATACAACATCTATTTCGAGATCCAAGATGGCGGACGTGACTTTTTTATGTAAAATCAATATGGGTATCATTTCCATGATTTGAGCAATAACTTTTAAAAATAAGTTTTTTTTCCCCGTTTTTTTTAACCCTAAGAAAGTAGTAATAAAACCATTTATTCATCCCATCTATTCGAAAAGGACGACTTGGTCCGCCTTTAAGTGCACCTAAAGGTGGTGTTTTCTATAAGAAAAAATAAGCGGGCAGTAATAACTTTTTAATCCTCTTTATAAGTGCGCCGCAAATTTTTCGTCTTTTACGACACCCAAGGGAAGAAAGGGGTTGGTAGTATTACCGCCCTAGAGAGAATTGTTTTTCTGACAGGTACTGTCATGTGTAGTTGTGACTTATTATTAAAATAATCTAACAACCCATCTCTTCCCTTGGGTGTCGTAAAAGGCGACTAACGGACTGAAGACTGCACATACATTCAATGCATAGACCGGCGATGGGCTTATCAAAATAATATTTTCTCTTAGTGGGTGATGAAAAGTTAAGTGTATTACTCGGGCGCAGATTATATTTTTGGTTCGAGCGACGTACTTTGAATCCTTCGTTACGTTCAGGATTCTACTAAAGAATCCCTCTCTACGCTCGGGATTCTACTCTAGAATCCCTCACTTCGCCCTGGATTCAAGAAAGCGCCCTCGCCGTCGCTCGCCGCGTGGGGGAAACTCGAAGGGGGGGGCGAGCTCGGGGAGCGAAGGCCCCTGCCATGACAATAGTCTAAAGAGTTAATTAAGTTAAGGTTAGGTTAGTATGTTGACCAAAAACGCGCGAGCCAAGCGAGCGCAGCGAGCGTACCGCGGGAGCGGCAGGAACGACAGAAACGACGTTTTTGTACGTGCGACGTTTTTTATATACCTTCCCCCCCCCAACCAAATGTTGGTTACGCGGTTGTACAGTATTACCAAAACCTCAATTGTTACATAATCTCAAAATACAAAACTTAACATAACTTAAAACTACTTGTCTGCAGCAGGGGAGGTAATAGGGGTACTCCTCCCCCTCCCCCCTCCCATCCCTCTATCCCCCCAAATCAAGCGACGCGATTCAAAAGTTTTACCAAATAATTATATTTTTATAATTATTATAAGGCCGCCATTTGTCATACTGTTTTTCTTTGTTTTGTGTTAAATTGTTCTTAATGTGCAATAAAGTATTTTTCATTCATTCATTCATTTCAATCATTCATTCATTTATATTTATATGGCTTTCGTTTTATTTTGGTAAAGAACACAACTAACCAAATAGTCGGAAATGAATAAATGAATATATAAATGAATAGAAAGAAAGACGAAAAGAAAAAGTACACAACGTGCTTATTGTTTTTACCCATGCTTTTGACCATCTCTACTTAAAACTCGCATCTTATTCCCCCTCCCCCTTTTTTTTTAAATATGGAAATATACAAAAACGTCGTTTCTGGTGCTTCGCCGGCCGCTATCGCAGCACGCTCGCTTCGCTCGCTCGGCTCGCGCATTTTTGGTCAACATACTAACCTAACCTAACCTAATTAACTCTTTAGAATTTTCCCTCGCGGGGGGGTTCCCCCCCCCCCCCTTCGACTCCCCACTTCGGGCTGTAATAAATTCTACACTTTTGCTTGTCTATCAAAAAAATAAAAAAATAGTACTTACAATTTTTATTCAGGATCTCCAAGACCTATTTCTATTTTGGAATGGAATAAATATTACGTAGCCATACACGTGTTCTTCATGGACTCGGCTTTTACTAAGCGTTATACTAATCTATGCTAAGCGCCATCTATGAAGTTTTTTATTTTTTTTTATTTTTATTGTGGCACGCTATAATGGCTTCACTCTGCCTGATGAAAAGCAGCCAGTGAAGCCCAAGAAGTGAAAGCGTTCGTCACAGCGCTACCACGCTATGCCGAACGCTCTCACTATGGCGGCCTGCATAAATGCTTTTTCATAATTAAATAACCCGGGAGAGAAAGAGGAAGGAAACACGTGTGCGGGAAGCGCATTCCACATACGGGCAGTTCGGCAAAAGAACGATTGTCCAAACTTTTTGGTACGTGTCTTGATGGTCAGCACGGTATGAGGGTGGCTTCTAAGACCTGCACGCGTCGATCTGGAAAGGAAAGGAGAGGGAGGGATGAGGTCAAAGAGCTCCTCAGAGCATTCATCGTGGTAAAGGCGTAGAAAGCACTAAGGGAAGCAATGTCCCTACGTAGCTGTAACGGCTCCAGACTGGTCGTAACGTCATCGTTACCGATAATACGTACAGCACGTCTTTGCAACCTGTCAAGAGCTTCGAGCAAGTACTTGGCGGATCCGTCCCAAAGATGTGAGCAATACTCCACGCAGGAGCGCACCTGAGTCTTATACAAAAGACGACGTTGCTCCGGCGTGAAGAACCGCTTCACCTTGTTCAGGATTCCGAGTTTACGTGAGGCTGTGGTTATAATGCTCTCAATATAGCTCTTCGGGTTAAGGTCGCTGTGTATGTCCATACCTAAGAGACTGAGACCAGTCTGGATGGGTAATAGGTTGCTCTGGAAGGAGGGTTAGGGGAGAAATGCGGACTTTTTAGCAGTGACAGCGCAGACCTGTGTTTTTTTGGCATTGAACTGAACCAGGTTATCAGAGCCCCATTTATAAATGCGGTCTAACTCCTCGTCCAGCTCAATGACAGTCTTCCGTCTCGACTCCACTACATCGGCCTGCTTTGCCGCAGGGTGACCCAAATAACGCCGATGTACTGTACTGTCGTCTGCATAGCAATTAATGTTACCCAAGGATAACATATCTTTGATATGCAGAAGGAACAGCGTGGGCGATATTATAGAACCCTGCGGCACTCCGGCATTCCTGCAGAGACTGTGAGGCACTGCTTTCGCAGAGTACGCGAATGCTGCGCTCATGCAGGAACCCGGCGACCCAATCGCATAGGCGAGGTGGCAAGCCGTATGACGAAAGCTTGGAGAGAAGCGAACGATGCCAAACTCGATCGAAAGCCTTGGAGATGTCCAGGCTAACAGCCAGTGCTTCTCCATGCTTGTCCATTGTTTCACCCCACAGGTGTGTTATGAACGCCAGGAGATCACCCGTTGATCGTTTCGGTCTGAACCCGTATTGTCGATCATGAATCAGGGAGTGATCTTCTAAGTAGCGAATGAGTTGTCTGTTTATGATTCGCTCAAAAACCTTGCAAAGGACAGAGGTGACAGCAATAGGTCGATAGTTGGCTGGGTCAGACCTATCCCCTTTTTTGGGGACCGGCTGGACGTTCGCCTTTCTCCAAGCCTCCGGCACAATTCCAGTAGAGTACGAGAGGTGATTTAGGCGTGTCAGTACTGGAGACAACTCGGGAGCACATTTTTTAAGGACGACTGCCGGTATACCATCAGGACCACTAGCCTTCCGCACATCAAGTGACTGCAGCACGGCATGGACGTCACGTTGTCTGATTTGGACGTCAGGCATTGAGGAACCACAGTGAGGGATGGTAGGTGGTTCCGCGCCGCAGTCATCGATACGCGAATTCGCCGCAAAAAGCTTCGCTAAGAGGTTAGCCTTGTCTAGCGGCCGATGGGCCAACGAGCCATCAGGGTACCGCAGTGGGGGCAGAGAAGGCGCGCAAAAGGTGGCTTGCACCGCTTTGGCCAGTCGCCAATAACTTCGGCTACCCGTTGGGTGCGACAACAGCTCCTGGCCAACGCGAGCAACGCGCTGGGCATTTTCTCTCGAGAAAGCTCTCTTGCAGACTTTGGCAGCCTTGTTGAAGACTACCTTGAGGGAAGAGATGTTACGATCGTTGAGCGTGCGAGCCTTGGTCCAAGCGCGATACGCCGCCTGTTTAAGTTCAACAGCTTTGGCGCATTCGCGATTGAACCAAGGGTGCGCCTTACTGCGCTGACGACATCAGTGTAGGGAATGTAATATTCCATCCCCAACATGATCTCGTCAGCGACAGCAGAGGCACTCTCCGATGGGTCCCTACCCACAAAGCAAGCAGCGCTGGCCCCACGGGATGGACGCAAAATAGTCGCGCATACCATCCCAATCTGCCGACGAGTAGTACCATAAACGCTGTTTAGACTCCACTGAGGGAGAGCTTCTACGGCGCAGTACGGTGGCACCAACCAGGCAATGGTCAGAAGTGCCCAACGGAGCACTTATCGACACTCTGTACCCGGCTGCTCGACAGTCACCAGTAAGTCTAGCAGGGAAGGCGCTTGACCCGATATATCTTGAATCCTGGTGGGCTGGAGAACCAGTTGAGTCAGATCATGCGTGAGAGCGAATGCCTGGGCAGTTCGGCCTGCGTGATCTGTTTTGGAAGAGCCCAACCAGGTCTCATGGTGGGCATTAAAATCTCCCAAAAGTACCACATCGGCAGACGGAAACCGCTCCTGTACGTCGTCAACTGCTTGGCTCAGGTAGTCGAATAACCGAGTTGTCTCGTGGTCTCCGGAGTGGGAACGGTACAGGCAAGCGTAGACATGGCTCTCGGAACCAAGATCCACGTGTACCCATAGGATGGAGAAGGAGGGGTCCTCCAAGCAGCGCAAACGTCGACAGCAAACGTCCGTCCTGACGAAAAGGCATACTCCGGCTTTCGCGAGGAAGCAATCTTCGAGCACGTAGCCGGGGTAGTGCAGATATGCAATGTCGCCAGGACGGCGGATCTGTGTCTCCGTCAGAAAGAGCAATGCAGGCCGGGCCGTCTCAAGGTGTTGGTGGACGGCGTTGAGGTTTGAATGGAGTCCACGGATGTTAGTGAACTCCACCTCAAAAAGCGACTTGGTGGTGAAGAAGTGGGGTGCCGCTGTCTGACCTGCATTGTTTTTAGACACTGCCATGGTGGTTGGATGGGGGCGTGAGTAAAAGGAGATGCTGTGGCGGCAAGGGGGAAAAGACAAAGTGTGGGAGACTAACATGAACTGGTGCATGTAGTTGTTCGGTAAGACGTTAATCGACTCGCCGGACGGAAGGGCCCCCGTACCCCCCCGAAAGTAGTCGCCGGGTCCCACCAATCCGGTCACCAACCGGCACGACGAGCCACTTCGGGATTATGCGCGACCTGTTGGAGCAGCCTCCTAGGGTGGTTAGCCCTAGTTGGGCTCCAGTACTATACCGCGGGCGGCCAGCGGCACCACCGTTTCTACGAGTCTCCCTGGCCGGCGAATCGAGCCAAGTCAACCGAACAATGCGTCCACAAAGACTTCCACCGGACCTTGACCCTGCCGCCACCGCACCTCCCCAAGCTCCGGTATTACAGCTCTGAACCCGGAACGCGTCCTGTGTCGAGCACCGAACACTTGGCGGGTTTTACGAGTCCGCATGGTGGTAGCGCCGGACGAGCAAAGCTCTCCCACCAGCAAAATCCCCTTAGTCGCCTCTTACGACACCCGCTAAGATACAGGGGAGGGGGTGGTGCAATTCTGACCCGGCACCACACGGGGAAAAAGTTATTTACGAACCAATTTTTTTTTTAATTTGATCTCGGAAAATCGCCCAATAAACAGTGTAACTCCTCATCTGTGGTAAGGACTCCTAGAGCTCGATAACAATAGAAATTCTATTGTGTCTGGTATTTCAACAGGTGACCTAATAGCCTTAAAACGTGTAAAAGATAGAAATCTGCAAAAATAATATCAGATCCTTGTGAGATATTAAGAAAAAATATAAAATGTTGAGAATTTTTTTCTCGATTAATATAAGTTTGCTCATGTTGCGCCGGCTTGGATCTTAAAAAATGGTGCACGAATTTGTATAAAACGAGTATTCCACTTTGTTATTTAAAAATCAGAGATTCTAATGTACATTTGCATTTTCTAAGAAGACTCTTAGTTTTCGAAAAAAGACCTATACGAAGAATTATTGTTAACAGCAATACAGCATGTCTATGAAGTGTAATTCTTGCTGTTTTATTTTTATTTTATAGACAACAGAAATACTATTATTATAGCTTAATTAATGGCTTCGCGTTTAGCATTAAGCCAGTTTCAAGTGGTATATATTTTAAGTAAAATTTTGTATTGTACGGTAGATTGAAATAAAATGGAGTCTCAAAATTGACGTCTCTTGTCAAGCTAGAGTGTGACACTTACACTCGCTCTTTCTTATTAATTTAATAAAGTTTTAAAGCATATTTTGACAAGCTCTAAGTGTATTACGTAAGCCCGCCTTGTAATACGCCTGCGCATATATTTCAACTGCGTGCGCCGCCGCTGTGGCGACTGTGGAGCACCCGATGTTTTATGGTGATCAATCAAGCCATTGCCATCAATGATATTATATTAAAATTGTAACATCATTGATTGCCATTGTCATTGTGTAAACAACACGCTGCTGTTTGTCGTCTTGACAACAGCTCCGTTTTATCCAATAAGCGTTGAGCCCACACTTCCGAGCCAATAAACACCGAGATTTTTCGTGCTGCCGACTTGCCGCTGACGTTTCGCGCCTGCGCCCGCTGCCGTACATAAGACTAGTCAGCTTGTTTTCTAGTTATTTGTTTACATTTTTTTTAGGCTTATTTGTTTGTAAGTAATTTAATTTGAAATGGATCAATTTTATAGATGTCCCAACACTCCACTAACTTAGGCCAAGATACCGGCAATGGCCATTATGTGAGGTGCGAGCTCTGCACTCAACCAAAATTTTTAAGAGGCACCAGGGGTCTAAACATCCACATTGGTAAGGTGCACAGACCTTCTAATGCCCCCCAAACCACTCCTTGTGTACCCTCTCGTTCAGTTGACCCACCCATCCAACAAAATATTTACTTTTGGCAACAACTTGCAAAATTAAAAAATGATACACCAATAATAAAACGAATTCCGAGAGGAGCTCGCACCTCAGTAGCTCATTCTCTAGCACAAACCATCGATAGGGTCATCCATAATAACACCTCTCACAGCTGGGAACTACTATTGTCATTTGCTTATCGCGTTCTTCATGTAAGCAAGGATGGCAATAGTGGTACCCTAACCCATAAAATCAAATCGAACTGTACAAATCCGTTACCACCGTTTCATAGTTCAGTAGTTAGATTTAGAAAATCACAAACCACTTCTTTTAACATAAGCAAGGTTGAAGAAAAAATCAATGAAGGTGATTTAAAAGGGGCCTCCCAGTTGATTTTTTCTAGTGATACCGTTGCTCCTGACTCTCCAGAGACTGTGGCATTACTAATTTCGAAACATCCTTCTCCTGCAGCAACACTTCGACTCCCTGATCCACCCGAGTCTACAGATGCTTCGCCTTCGACCAACGAAGACGAAGTACATAATTCTATGTTTTCATTCAAAAATGGATCTGCCGGTGGCCTCGACGGTCTCTCCCCGCAACATTTCAAAGATTTGGTTTGTGGTACCTCTGGAGACGCCGGCAGATTCCTTCTCACCAAAATTACACAACTTTCCAACCTCATGCTTGCTGGTAAAGTACCGCAAGACATCACTGGTATACTCTACGGCGCTAACCTCTGCGCTTTAAAAAAGAAAGATGGCGGTATAAGGCCGATCGCCGTAGGGTGTACCATCAGGCGCATTGTATCCAAAATTTGTGTCAAACACATCCTTTCTGACCTTTCTTCAAAATTTCAGCCCATACAACTCGGGTTCGGCTCGAAGGGTGGCTGCGAGGCCGCCGTTCACTCAGCCCGCACTTTCTTACTCAATGATGGTGGCGAAGTGCTGCTGAAGGTGGACATCAAAAACGCCTTCAACTCCGTAGACAGGGGTGCACTGCTGGCGAAAGTAAAAGAGGAAATACCTATATTTTTTAATTATATATGGCAATGTTACAGTGAACCAACTAAATTGATTCACCGTAACAATCTTTTACATTCTGCCGTTGGTTGCCAGCAGGGCGATCCTCTGGGTCCAGCTATTTTCTCTTTGGCTATCCACCAAATGATTTCAAATCTAAATTCCAAATTTAACGTCTGGTACCTCGATGACGGCACTTTAGGGGGTAACTCCGACCTGGTTCTCGAGGACCTACAGAATTTAATAAACCAGTTTGGCACCATAGGTTTGGAACTAAATTTCTCGAAGTGTGAATTAAACATATCGAATACCGTGGCCCCGGACCGTAGAGCTCAAATTATTTCTGACTTTAGACTTCTGGCCCCCAACATCAAAATTCTTAGCGACGACTCATTGTTTTTATTAGGCGCACCACTTCTCGATGCTGCCTTGCCGGCTTTTATTGATGATGCCATCGCTAAATTCAATTTAAATTCAGACCGTCTATTCCAAATTAATCCACACATGGCACTATTCATTATTCGTTTTTGTCTCTTCGTTCCAAAATTTACCTACGTACTCCGATGCTCCCAACTATGGCTTTTTCCAAACTTATTGTCAAACTTAGATTTTCTGATTAAAGATACTCTAGTTAAAATTCTAAATTGTCCCATGAGCGACCGCGGATGGCTACAGGCTTCCCTTCCTGTACGCTTCGGGGGCCTAGGCATTAGAAATTTAAGCAGTGTGGCCCTGCCAGCATTTTTGTCTTCTGCGCATAGCACGTACAATCTCTACCGGAAGATTATCAACCCATCCTTGGGTTCCGTAGAGTTGTCGTGTGTGTCGGATGCCAAAAACGCCTGGCAATCCATCTGTCAAAATTCAGACCTCCCTTTGATGCCACAGTCGCAGAGGCAATGGGACGAGCCACTTTGCAAACTAGTTCTTAAGGAGCTTATATCCACTTCTGCTAATACAGCAGAACATGCTCGTCTCACTGCCGTCTCCGAGAGAGAGTCAGGCCACTGGCTCCAGGCATTACCATCAGCTAATGTCGGTACCTTGTTGGACGGGCCGTCCCTCACTATAGCGGTTTGCCTCCGTCTTGGCGCCAGGGTAGTCCACCCTCATCGTTGTGTGTGTGGGGAGGCTGTTGACGAGCTTGGCCACCACGGCCTCTCATGCACTCGCAGTGCTGGCCGTATGTTACGGCACTCCTCACTCAACAGCATCATCCGCAGTGCTTTTGCCACCGTTGGTGTACCGGCTGTCTTAGAACCAGCTGGTATCTCTCGCAGCGATGGCAAAAGACCTGACGGTATGACCATTGGACCTTGGAAACTTGGCAGGCCGTTGGTGTGGGATGCGACCTGTGCAGAGACCGTGGCTCCCTCACATGTACGCGCAACCTCGCATCATGTCGGAGCTGCTGCGGTAAGTGCTGAAAGTCGCAAACGGAACAAGTACGCGAATCTAGGCCGCAACTATATATTTGTTCCGTTTGCGGTGGAGACATTGGGTCCATGGGGGCCGGAGGCAAAACAGCTCGTTAAAGAGTTAAGTACTCGACTTATTGAAGCCTCCGGTGACAAGAAAGCTGGCAGCTACCTCTGCCAGCGTATCAGCCTGGCAATCCAAAGAGGTAACGTTGGAGGACATCTTTTATTTATAGTTTTATTTTCTATAGTTTTATGTTTAGGTAAGTAGTTTAATTTTGTTTAAGTATTTAAGTTATTTTGTTGTTTTAAATTATTGTCTTTAAAAAATTAAAAAATCACATTTGCTAACTTATAAATAAAGATGTTCGGAACTTATAATAATATTCTTTAAACTATTGTGTTTCTTTTTAAAAATTAAATGGTTAGAAGGTTATTTTAAGAAAATATAAAGAAATCTAGCTCCATACAAAAAAATGTTTTATAGCTCTTGATGGTTGGGGGTGGGGATTCCACCCTCTCCTATCTCTTTTCCCCTCCTCCTAACCATCTTCAATTACCTTTTTTACACAGTTTAAGGTTAGTTTTAATGAGAACAAATGCTTATATCTCCATAACTATGTATCTCCTGTAAGTGGGAATGACACTGGGGATACCCCAAGAGCCCCTCCTTCCCTCCACCCCCCTAAACTCGTGCACCATTTTTTAAGATTTTTACGAATTACTTCTTATTAATAAACCTTTACAACAAAAAATCGTGAACCTCCAACTTATGGGTCCGTAATGTACAGTTTAGCCTTATTCCTGATTCAAGCAGCCGTCTCAATGTAACCGTACCAAGAACTGATATTGTGCCTCTTTTAAAAGAAAGGTCCATAGATATATGGAAAAGGCATTGGAATTACACAGTATCTACAAAAAGAAAATAAAGGTTTATGGTACGCTCCTTTCAATGTTCCAATAGGGTCCAGGCTAGGCTTGCCAACTCCAAAAAAGGCATTTCCGGGATTACCCAGCCCGACATCCGGGACTTTTGTATATTACGCGGGACACAACACACCACCTAAAAAATGGTTAGAAAAAAAATAAGTACATATTTTTTTTATCATATAATAAAAAAATCAATACAAATGCCTCACCCGAGGGTAGTTGGTACAAGATAGATACCAACCAACCAGCAAAAACCTGGCTTACAACGTTACAACAGACTCATGACTATTATTTTTCGCTCTTACATTGATCCTAAATCATCGTAACATAAAAGCCTGGATTTGGGCAACAATCATAAGCGTATTTGTTCTAATATCATTCTAATTGAATGCTGTTCGCCATAACAGTAATCTTGCCAAAACTAATTTAAGCTGCCTTAGGCTAATATCGCTTTTACCTAAATATCTTGTAAGCCTAGATAGGCTAAAATTGGTCTAGCATCAACAAGTTTAATTTGAGTTTTCGTAAGATCACACGGTATTCGCGAAACAATATCATCATGTTATGTGCGCTTGCTGTGATAAAGTGCAGCGTGACAATAAAAAAATAAAAATTGTAACAATAAATAAGTAATAACTGTCGTTATCATCTGGTGTGTGTTTGTTTAACGGTACCCAAGTATTCTCATGGGTATAATTATTTACTGTAAAGTAAACCCTATTTTAAACTTCATGCGCCGAATTAAATATGGTATTTTGTATCATCATTTAATATTTTTTTTATATGTATTGATATTTGTATTTTTCCAGCGCAGTTTTAGACTACTGTGAGATCGTTTATACTAATATTCGCATTCTGAATACCAGTGGTACGGCCATGTTGAATTAATTATGGTTCCATGCAAATTATCTCTTACCTAAAACCCTAATTCGATTTTTGATCTCAACTTAAGTAAATGTATTTTTATTTAAGCGACAACGTTGGTGATGTGATGGTTGTATACATATACAACGTAATAAAATTTTAAATCACACTTTTGCTCAAGTACAAAACAATTGATGGTTAAACAAACTTACCTGAAGTGAAGTTTGACCGTAATTGTACGAGACGTTGCATCCGAAGAGATTTATATTCACAAGGTAGTCCACTCTTCAATGTACCAGGCATCCAACACATATTAAGAGCTATCTAAAAGAAATTTTATTAAAAAAATCATAAAACGTTACCCATAGTATAGACACAGGCGCCATCTAATATATAGGCGAATACCAACCGAGTGCACGAGTTTGTCACCCGCGCTGTCATCGTCATTCACTTTTAGAGCTTTTTTGCAAAACTAATTTATATGGGGCCAGCATGTAAGGGAAGGGAGGGATCTTTAAATAAATCTCTTCGGATGCAACGTCTCGTACAATTACGGTCAAACTTCACTTCAGGTAAGTTGGTAAGTTTGTTTAACCATCAATTGCACTTCGACGTTGCATCCTCGAGATTTATATTCAAAAGGTAGATGTTTAGAACACAAATTTTGCGAAATAATTTAAGTACCTATATGATTTAATTCAACTATTATAATTGAGTATTTACGAGTATAACCGATTAAATATAATTAGGTACCATATTAGTACAAACCAGTATGATATATTATAATATTATAATGAATGATAAGCTAGAAATTAATCAATGTAAATAGCCGCTGCAAAGCATTATTCTCAATGGTAAGGGGTCGATTGTAAAACAGTGCAAACACCAGAGAATTACCAGTCCATCCTGCAGTTATTGATAGGCCTTTTCTGTTTGCTGCCGAGGTGGACGTGGACGCGTGTCTTACACGTGTGTGCTGAGAATAAGGAAGTGTCAATGCCGCTGTTAAATAGGGTGTTTTTAAACTAACGACTTAATGTAGAACTAGTTACATTATGAATAGGCTTCAGGTGAGCAATAACCTTTCCGTTCTAGGTTTATCTCTGTAAACTTTAGTCATATCTAAGTAGGACAGTAATGTTTTTGCAGGGCAGATCTCAATCTTATTTAGAAAAAATGGTATAAATAAACAAGGCGGTCGTCGCCCTGGAGCAGATGTTTTAATTAAATCATCCACAATGGTTTTGACATAGTTATTATTTATTTTTAAATAAGAAATTCGAAGATAACGTCTGTACTCGTTGTGCGGTTGACAATGCGAGCAGAGTTACTAATTTTTTAGTAATAAACTCCAGAGCAAGTTCCTCATTTGGATATAAATTACTAAGGTGATCGATTACAATCTTTGGATCCCACGTCTCCGAATATTTCGGATGACTAGGTTTAGTCCTGTAAATACCTTTAAAAAATCGAACAACTAAATCAGCTTCACTATAACGTTTGCCCTAAATAGCTAGAGCAGAACGATGCATATTTAATGAACTACAACCAATTTTTGCTGTTAACAGTTAACCGTAACGAATTTTGTTAGAATTGGAAGTGGGGAGTTATAGAAATCAACTTTATAAATATCACAATAACTCCACCATTTCTTAAAAGCGACATTGTATTGTTTTAGTGAGGATGTAGACAATGAGGAAATCATCACCTCGATGGTTTCATTACATAACGATTGTCTTTGAAATGCTTTACTGATAATTTGTATGCTACCAGGATAAGTTTCTTGCAAAGGGGGTGCAGGGTCCTGAAAGGTGATAATAACATATCGTCACTTGGGCCGAAGTATATTGGTGGTAAGCTACTGAGGTAAGTAGGGGATACCAGGGTTGACTCGGCCAATACGATACGACTAGTACACCAGTGGCTTCGTCGTTAATTATTTTCCTGAAGCATTTTAATATGAGCGAGAAAGGGGGAAAAGCATAAAAATAAAATATATTCCAATTTAAGGTGAATGCATCTATGTCAAAGGCGTAGGGGTCTCGTTGCCATGAGACGTATTTATTGCATTTATAATTTTGGTAAGTAGGAAAGAGATATTTAAGAGGTGTCCCAAACGATTGAACAATTTTTTCGAACACAGGTGCCGACATTTGCCATTCTGTATCGATATTCATACGCCGTGACTCCTTATCCGCCTCGAAGTTATCTTTAGATTTTATGTAGGATGCAAAGACAAATATTTTGCGTTTCTCGCGCCATTGCCATAGACGACAAGTGATATTATTTAAAGGAACTTATTGTGCTCCACCCATTCCATTGATATTTATTTGTTCAAGAATGCCTTTTCGTTTTCCTAGTGGCAATTGCAAACACATATTTTCTGAATTTAATTCAAAACCGAGAAATTTTCTAGTCTTTTGTGGTTCCAAGTTACTCTTTTTGAAGTTTTTATCAAAGCCTAGATTTTGTAAAAAACAAACAGTTTCTAGAACAAAACTTTTACATTCTTCATAAGAATGGCCAAGGCACAAGATCTAAATATATTAGAATTAAAAAACCTCTGTTTCTAAGATAAATCCGGTAGATAGACCGGTTTCATGAGTTTCGTGAAGACAAGGTGCTGAACTAAGTCCAAACGTAGGCACTAAAATTCATACGTATTACTTTTGTGTCCCAAAAATTTGAACCTTAAATGCTTTTTGTAGTTTTCATTAGAAAGAAAGAAAGAAAGAAAAACATATTTATTTAGCATTCCATCCAGTTACAATATTGTAAAATATTACACAACCCAAACAGTCACATATTTTGAAATGCCAAAAAGGATTCTTCTCAGCATAAAGCCACAGCCAAGGCTGTGACGCTGATTTTCAGAAGAACCCTTTTCATAACATAAAATTACAAAACACGCACTGCGATAATAATACTTAATAATAAAAATTAATTACAAATAAAGGTACCTATCACAAAATGAACCGTGACCTTCATCGATACATCACTTTGAATTACTTATAAATGAATATTATAATTAACGTAGATATTTTATACAAATTTTAAGAATTTGGTTTAAAGTATGTACCACAGCTATTAATTTAGTGAGTATCCTTTTGTAAATAAAGAAGATATTCCTTATATTTGCTTTTAAAAGAACGCAAAGTGAGACACTTTTTAAGGGGAGGTGGGATATTGTTCCAGCATTTCGTAGAGGAGTAACGAAAACTCCCTCGAAATGCAGCTGTATTGTGGCTCGGGCAACCAAGAAGAGAAGCAGTTCTAGCACGACTAGAGAACAGCAATTTGTCGAACAAATATGGAGGAGTTTTAGTTTGAACAATACCAAACAGAAGACAAGCATAATGGAGTGTACGCCTTGACCGCATATTGATGAGGTTACTCTTATTAAGAAACGGGGTGATATGGGCTCTACGAGGAATATTAAAACAATAACGTGCACATGAATTCTGAACACGTTGAATTATTTTCTTTGTATAACCAAACATGCACTCGCCCATAACCGTATCAGCATAATTGAGTTTCGATAGAATAAGAGTTTTACAGAGTTTTGTTCTTAAGTCAACGTCCAGAAAATTTCTCACCTGATATAGTACCTTAAGCCTGTAATAACAATTTCTTGCTACTTCCAAAACGTGATTATGAAACCGTAAACCGTTATCCATAAGAACCCCCAAGTTCCGCGCTTCAGCGACCTGCTCGATATCTGAGTTACCAATTCTAACTGTAGGATTAAGATTATTTATTGAGTTAATTTGAGAGTCTGACCCGAGTACAAGAAATTTAGATTTGAGTGGGTTTAAAACCAAACAATTTTTATTTGACCATTGTTCAATCGCTTCAAGGTCTTCGTTAATTTTACCGACAGCATCTAATGTTTCATTAGCTTTAAAGGACATATAAATTTGCAGATCATCTGCGTATAAATGAAAGTTACAGTTTTTAATGCAAACAGTTAAATCTGCGCTATATAATATAAATAAAATTGGACCCAGTATCGAACCTTGGGGTACACCTCGATTGAGGAACGAGATTTCTGATAAAGATTTAACGCCATTTTTATCAACCGCAACTCTCTGTGAACGTTTATCAAGATAGCTAGAAAACCACTTTAATGCACCACTGGTAAAACCATAATATGACAATTTGGATTGCAAAAGATCATGATTGATCGTATCAAATGCCCGTGAAAAATCTAGGAGAGTTAAGATAGTACCCTTTCCTGTGTCTCTGCCCGACAGAATATCATCATCAACATCCAATAAAGCCGTGGTAGTGCTGTGGGATGCGCGGAATCCGGACTGTTTCTGCGGTAAGATGTTGTTATCATTCAAATACTCAGTTAACTGCTGGCAGACAACTTTCTCTATTATTTTTGAAAGAAATGGGAGGATACTTATCGGCCTTAAATCCTTAAAGTCACTGGGTTGGGGTTTTTTCGGGATAGGTCTAACAAGAGCTTCTTTCCAAAGGTCAGGAAAAATGCCTGATTGAATAGACTTATTTATCAACTTCGTTAAAGCTTTGAGTGTATGTGGCAATGTCAAATAAATCATATCGCGTGTAATACCGTCAACTCCCATGGCATTTGTAGAAATTTTAGTGATAATTTTCAAAATACATGACTCATCAACTGCATGAAGGCAAAATGTAGAAGAATGAAACCGGTGATGCTCAAAATATGAAAGATATGACGTACTGACCGAATCATTACCGGGTATATTGAGAAAATGACTATTAATAGTATTCGGGTTACTCATATGACGAGGTATAGAAGTTTCTTTGCTCTTAAAATCAACAATGTTTTTCTTGACATTTTTCCAAAGTAACCGAGAATTTTTAGAATACTGATTAATATTCTGTCGGAAAAAGGCAGCCTTTTCACTATGCATGGCTTTATTTACTACAGATTTCAAGTCTTTATAATAGTTAAAATCAGATTCCTTTTTGTAATATGGTATTTACTATGGGCGTCATCTCTTAACCTCATCATCCGCCTAACGGTAGGTGTTATCCAGGGATAGCTCTGATGCTTGATATAAGAATGCCTAACAGGTGCAAAAACATCAAAAACATGTAAGACATAAGTATTAAACCTTAACACTGCTTCATTAATGTCACCAGTAATCAGTTCTTCCCACGGCACGTCCTTAACAAGATCATTAAAATCATTTAATTTAATATCTTTGAGTGGTCTATAGCATATCCACTTTGAAGGCGGTTTAGGCTTGTTAATATGTAAATCAAACGATATAAAGGCATGATGACTTAGGGCAGGAATATAATCAACAGAGACGTTGGAGACATTTGTGGTGCTACATATAAGATCAATAAGAGTTGCAGAGTGATCTGTGAAATGAGTTGGGACGGTTACATATTGATTAAGATTTAAATATTGTAAAAATGCACTTACTTTCCTAGCGTTCGGTTCATTGGAAACCAACATATTAATATTGAAATCTCCTAGTAAAATAATATGATCAAATGAAGAAAACGCACTTACAAATTCGGTGAGTGAGTCAATAAAAGTATCTACGCTTTGCCATGGAGGGCGGTATGCTGTTCCAACGGCAAGCCGAAGTCCGTTAAGTGTTATACTCAACCACATCTGCTCGACTTGGTTAGAGAGCGAAGGCTTTAGTTGTCGAGCACTGACACCATCCCTTAAGTAAAAGCCAACGCCGCCACCTCGCTCACGTATGTTCAGAGGACGTGGTATATGACGAAGTCTATAACCAATTGGGGCAGGCGCACGTAGGATATAATAGGAACTAAGGATATAATAGGAACTAAAGAAAAAATACGCGTCTTTGATATCAACATTGGCCATATAACTGTCTTGGAACAATAATTTGCTTGCTGTCCGTATGTCCTCCATTTTAAAGTGGTATGAGGCGACAGCTTTATTCTATGATTTTAGGTTCAAGATAAATCTGGACGATCCATCACTTTTAGGTGTTAAGAATATGGGAGAAATAAATTTGTCTTTGACATCCTCTCATATGCATATATTACTCCTGACTGGCACAAGTCAGATATAGCTGTGATTGACTTACTTATTTCAGCCGAAGAAAAGTTAGGAGTGATAGGTTCAGTAGCTTGCTTTACAGTATTATTAAATGGTATTTTGTAACCCGTAACGTACTGTCAGACTACCGGATCATTTGCGATTGAACACCATGTGTCAACAAAAAAAAATTTATACGTACAGCGTGTAAGGTTACCTTGGTTGTTATTTACGCAACATCGGTCTGTATGATGGTCTCACTGCTATCGTGGAGTGATAGCGGGCGGACGTCGGTGCTTGCGCTGATCGCCTCCGAGGTGGATACGGGAATCTTTTGCTTGCTCCCACCCGGCCTGGCAACCCATGACCTTGTTGCTTGGATGGGTCTTGCCACTTTCCCTGCTGGGCGACGTAGTTCTTAGTGAAGTTGACGGTCCAATGTTGTTAGTATTCCGTATTTGCAAACCAGATTTGTCAGCGGCCTTAGCAGCTTCTATCTTTTCTCCCAAATTTTCTCCAAAAGAGTGTGCGTCTCTTTTAACATCTTGTGTCATTGACAAGAATTTTTTATCAAGAGTAGGCAGGTAGTGTAAGCATTTTCCTATTCATGTTATTTTCATAATGTAAATGCAGTATAATTTGGCCAACTTCAAACAGGTATCAAAGTTGTTGCTAACAGTTCTTTTTTATTATCTTTGTTCATACCATCTATGAGGATTTCCCTAGCGTTTAGAGACCTCTTCTGGTATTTTGGGTCCCATGGTACCTCCTTCACTTTAGAAACTCCAAGAACGTCACGAAAATCCGACGATATTGGATTTACAACTGGCAACTCCTCTGCTGCGTTTGGATTGTTACGACTAGGTATCCCTAGCGTCCTGGATGGTCTGGGTAAGATCCGGACTGTGTACTTGTGCTACGGTCATGACAGATCGTAAGTCTTTTTCAATATTAGATTTATATACGTCCGTTATTTACGGTTCTTTATTGAAATCGGAGTCACTAAGCCTTGTGGTAGGCGAGAGGCCTCGCGCAAACGAAGTCATTTGAAAGGAATGATCAAAGAATAGAATTGCCGTAATCGCGTCACAGCATAGGGTAGGTACCCGTAATATCGATCGTAATCGCGTCACGATACTAGATTTCATATTAGCACTGACCGTAATCACGTCACGGTACTACATAAGGGTAGGTATCCGTAATATCGATCGTAATCGCGTCACGATACTAGATTTCATATTAGCTCTGACCGTAATCACGTCACGGTACTACATAAGGGTAGGTACCCGTAATATCGATCGTAATCGCGTCACGATACTAGATTTCATATTAGCATTGACCGTAATCACGTCACGGTACTACATAAGTGTGCAGTATGTAAGGCGGAACTGTAAGATTTTGTAGAAATCACTTGCACACAAAAAAAACACTCCAATAAAAAGATTAGTAAAAAATAAAATAGAATGTAGGTACTGCCTCGCGCAAACGAAGCGTCATTTGGAAGGAATGACCGAGGAACATAATTGCCGTAATCGCGTCACAGCATAGGTTAGGTACCCGTAATATCGATCGTAATCTCGTCACCATACTATATTTCATATTAGCACTGACCGTAATCACATCACGGTAATACATAAATGTGCAGTATGTAAGGCGGCACTGTAGGATTTTGTAGAAAACACTTGCATACGAAAGAACGCTCCAATAAAAAGATTAGTAAAAAAATAAAATAGAATGTAGGTAACTACTGCCTCGCGCAAACAAAGAGTCATTTAGAAGGAATGACCGAAGAATAGAATTACCGTAATCGCGTCACAGCATAGGGTATGTACCCCTAATATCGATCGTAATCTCGTCACGATACTAGATTTCATACTAGCACTGACCGTAATCACTTCACGGTACTACTTATGTGTTTTTATTATTATTTAAAAAAGCTAAACGTCTTATGTATTTTTGATAATAGATAAATAGTGAAAAAGTCAAAAAAAGGCACTAGCGAAAGTATTAATCGAAATTAAGAAGGAAACGTACTATGAAATATATTTCAATAACGTTTCTACTTTGAATGTCTCACTAAGAGGTTCTGAGTCGTATTTTCGCTAACAAATCACATAGTTTTAAAAAATCGTTTGTCTTTGTAATTTAATCATAACATCGACAAAATGTAATATTTAAAACACTGACTGACCTGATTTACTTGGCGATCGTCGTTTACGCAGTTTTTCCACATGCGTATATAATGATTATCCATGCTTCCTTTTGCACATAGTTTTATGCTACACAAAACACTTTTAGGGTAACGATGTGCGGATGCCCGAACACGAAAAGCGAATGACGATGACAGCGCGGGTGAAAAACTCGTGCACTCGGTTGGTATTCACTAGATGGCGCCTGTGTCTATACTATGGGTAACGTTTTATGTTTTTTTAAATAAAATTTCTGTTTGCGCCACAGCGCAACGGCCATTCAAAGCATACCGCCAGCTGTAAGGTGGTTGACTCAGCGGTTGTTGACGGCCGCGTCCGCCTGTCTGCCGCGGCGCCACCGCTGCGCGACCCGCGGCCGCTAGCTTCGTGAGCCGACCGCGCCACCAGTCTGTCTGCTAGCTAACGCGAGACGCCCACTAAATACGCGCGCTGGTATCTGCCCTTATTGATAGTGACTCGGTGAAGATAGTGCCTGTGATTAGGTGAAAGGACTTTGTGCTGTGCCGTGACAAATCGCCTACATCGCCGCCCGCCAGCTCGCTGCCCCGTCTCCTGCCTTGCCCCCACCAATCATCTACCAAGTAAGTCGCATGCCCTCATTTCCGAAACCTAACCAGACCTGTCCTGGGTCCACACACCTTATTCCGTCGCTGTTACGGCGAGCGCCCTTCGCCGTAACAATTTCTTTTAGATAGCTCTTAATATGTGTTGGATGCCTGGTACATTAAAGAGTGGACTACCTTGTGAATATAAATCTCGAGGATGCAACGTCGAAGTACAATTGGCCAAATAAATCTTAACGTTGTGTTTCCAGGTCTGATGTAAGATTAAACCACCTTATATTGATCTTGAATTGTATTGTTTAGTATGTCTATTATAAAATCAAATGAGATTAGAAAATGGGGCTATAAGAAAAGGTTTTCTCAAGCGCATTGAGTCTTCGTAAATGTTAATTTGGGAGCAAGAGGCTTAAAATAGTGTTATAAAATGCTCTTATATACATGAGACTAAACAATAAGACTGAGTGTTCTTGAGTCCGTACTAAGTTGTTCAAGACTAATAAAAGAACGATGACATGTAACAAAACCATTATAAGAGTACTGTAAGCCTACCGCACTAATAAAGTGCGCACCCTGAGACTATTTTGCTGGTTGACCATATTATCACTGATTTCCGGGACAAAGAGCGTCCCGCATGGGGTCACGGCTGGACGGCCCAAAATTGACCTAGAAGCGGGACGTCCCAGAAAATCCGGGACGGTTGGCAAGCCTAGTCCAGGCCTTGGTTTTGCAAAAGCAATACTTACTTTGATAGGAGGTTTTACACAACTATTTTAAGGCTTCGTTTTGGTCATTGTCGTTTAAACTTTCACCTCTTTCGTTTAAATATGGTTCAGAGTTCTTTGTGTGATCACTGTAACACCCAAGTAGAGCAGTCTTTCAGTCATATATTTTTTGTTTGCCCATCCTTTGGCATTCAGCACCTTGTGCTGATGGATGAGCTGATTGAAATATTTGGTAGTCCCGATTTGGTACAGCGCTCCAGTCAGCATATTCTGGTAAATACGTCCACATATTTAGCTTTGTTTATATTTATTATTAATACAGCTGGACAAATTTAGATGTACGCGATATTATATGATTTCTGTAAGTATTCTTTTTTTTCTCTTGTAAACTTTTTTTTTGTAAAGAAATCTTGTACTTAAATATGTTTGTGTAGATCTTAGATAAAAACTTTGTTTTATTTATTATAATGGTGTAGGTAGATAATTAGGTATGCAGGTTTTGTTTTGTTTTGGTTTGAGTTAACCGTTTTTGACATGGACATAACACTGGATATGACGATGGTTTTCGTTTTGCGTGAACAACATTTACTGAATTTGGTAAAAAAAAATTATACTTGACTTTTAAATCAAAATATTGTATAAATAGGTACTAATGACGTAAATAATGGCTGTTTGGTATTGAAAGAAGTGTGTGCTTTACAAAGGATTTAATTTAACTGCTTTACAATTACAAAAATACGGCTTATACAAAATTTAAATAAAGTAGGGGTGACAGCTGATCATTATTTGCTGGCACACATGTCACGTGATGGTTGTGGCCTGTGATTGACCGGCGGTCTTAGGTTCGCGTATTGGTCGGCTCGAACATCCTCCCCGCCGTTGAAAGCTCTTCTGTAGCTTTCAAGTCTTGTTTCAGTTTTCACCTATAGGCAATATACATAGGCGGTTGCTCGACGTACTGTGCCGTATGCAGTCTTTACATCAGCCACCCGTGGTATCCCATCAGATCCTAGAAAGAGTTTAGCGACTCTTCCAAGACGCCAACAGAGGGGAGGAGCATTGGCCTCTTTTATTAAAACCATATCGTCAAGTTTGACGTCTTTGCACCTCGTTCATTTGCTCTCTGCTGTAATTCTGCGACGTATTCTGTAGACCATCTTTGCCAGAAGTGTTGCTTTGCTTGCTCGAGACGCTGGAACCGGTCGAGACGATGCAGTTTGGAGTCCACGATGCACGGTGATGGCAGCGCTGTGAGTTGTCTACCAATTAGAAAGTAAGCGGGGGTGAGCGGTTGAAATCATCGGGCGATGGGCTGAGAGGGCATAAAGGGCGGCTGTTTAGGATAGCTTCGACTTGTGCGAACAAGGAAGATAACTCCTCAAAGGTTAAATGACTGTTCCCTAAAATCCTATTAATATGGTGTTTGGCTGATTTAACTCCGGCTTCAGCTAGAAGAAATGAGGAGCGTATGCAGGCGAGAATTTGAATTGTATTCCTCGACGGGCTGCAAACTCACAAATAGAATTTTGGCTTGACTTTAGGAAATTACCTATTTCTTTTGCTGCAGCGACAAAGTTTGTGCCATTGTCACAATAAATTGTGTTAGGTAAGCCTCGACGTGAGATAAATCTATTGAGCGTTAAAATAAATGCATCTTTGCTTAACTCGCTGACGGCCTCTAGGTGAATGCAACGATAACGAAAACAGATAAAAATACACAGATAACATTTAGTAATCTTACATCCACACCCTTTGCGATCAGTAATTAAAAATGGCCCATCAAAGTCAGTAGCAACAGTTAGGAAAGGAAAATCTGGCTCTACGCGTTCCTTCCCATAATATTTGTCATAGTTTGACCCTTAACGCGACGACAGATAAGGCAAGAGCGAGCTACATTTCTGGCAAGATTGCGCCCACCAATAGGCCAGTAGCGTTCTCTAATTGAAGCTAGCATTTGTTGAGGTCCTGCGTGTAAAAGGCGGTTGTGTTCCTCTTGAAAGATGAGCTTAGTGAGAAGATGATCAGTCTTTAAAATTATTTGGTGCTTCTTGTCGTACTGATATGTAGAAGTGCCTATGCGACCCCCGACCCGCAATAATCCTTGCTCGTCGAGAAACGGGGTTAAAGAAGTGAGAGTTGATTTAGATTGCAGAGGTATTTTGTTTTTTAACTTGCAAATTTCATTAGAAAACGATTATTTTTGTGATATAACTAAAAGAGCTCGAAGAGCATTATTAAGTTCGTTTACTTGAAGTTCATCTACGAGTTTATTATGGGGATTTAAACAGTTATGAAAAAACCTAAAGACTCTAGCATAGACCCTTTGAAGAGTAACAAGTTTGGAAAACTTTTTGAAGTCTACTACTGGTGTCGAAGATGACACTTCCGCCACCAAAGCAGGCATTGCTTTAATTTCTGGCAAATCAACAATAGGAGCATTAAATGAAGGCCACGAAGACTCTTGCTGCAGCAAGAAGGTGGGCCCATGCCACCACATAGAACAATCTCTAACGTTTTGCGGATCTAAGCCTCGAGAGAGTAGGTCTGCTGGGTTTTCTGATGTAGGGACGTGACGCCAAGACGAGTAGTCTGTTAGTTCGCCTATTGCTGCTACTCGATTAGCTACAAAAGTTTTAGTCCGATTAGGTGTTTTCAACTAGCCCAAAACGACACTCGAGTCTGTCCAGTATACATGTCGATTAATGGTACACCGAAGAGTTTGCGAGACGGATGAGCTTAGTTGTGAGCCTAGCACGGCGGCGCATAACTCCAGCCTGGGGATTGTAGAGGCCTTTAGAGGAGCTACGCGTGCCTTAGAGCATTAAAGACTAACTTGGACATTGCGTTTGGCATCAATGGAGGCTATCGAGAGTTTTTGAACTAATTTTTACTTTTTAATTTGGGCTGTCAGAAAATCGTTCATTGACTTTAAATAAATACACGCACCATATGCGTCTTTGGAGGCGTCACAAAAACAATGCATTTCGATATATATATACGTATTACGTGCCTACGCTACGTGCGTTCCGCCGATGTTGCAGTTAACGCCAAAACACCTATTTCGACATCGCTTGGGCAAGCGACAGCCACGAGGAGCTGACAACGCTCAACGTGACCCCGGGCGGCGCATCGCAACGGCATCGCATCGGCCGGAATGACATCACTCTCTATTCATACATCGAACGATTGTCATCTATTTTTAGTTAATTAAATATTCATTGTAATTTCTTATATCGAAATTAAAGTTGTGTACAAAATTGGTTTTTTAAAATCCTACGGCCGCAGCCTTCGTAATTGGCGCAGTCGGTAGGATACTCGCGGGTTCGCGAATCGCGTTTTCGTAATAAACCAATATCCGCGTTCGCGTATGCCCGAGAGCTGTCCAGCTCCACCGATAGAGTATCCGAATCTACACGTCGAGCTGCTGCCAGGAGTATCTGAAAATCAATACCTTAGAAGAAGCCAAAAGATGCTGCTTATGTAAGTACATTAAAATCTTTTAGTGTCTTGCTTTTCCTACACTTTAAGTCTCTTAAATTTATCCAAGATTACCCATCCTAGGCAATCCGGGATTTCTAGATTAAGTAGTTGTAGTAGATTATCTCGTCACGATTCTAACAGAGATTTAAGTTTTAGTAGCAATAGTTTAGATAGCTTTGAGGAGGCTAAGATGGATAATTTAGAGTATATTTTTAAGACATTACGTTTAGTTCCCGAATTCGATGGGAATCCAAATGTCCTCACGCGGTTTATTAAACTGTTTAAGATCCTTAATAAAGTGGTAGGTCCTGCCGCCAGACTCTTAAACACTAATGCCAGTCCTTCCGACTGGAGTGGCATTCGCGCCGCGCTAGTTAATAACTTTTCCGACCAACGCGATGAGCTGCTCTTTACAATGACTTGGCTTTATTAACGCAAGGACCGGGAACGCCACAGGAACTTTATGAAAGATGCCAAAATCTTTTTGCCACTATTATGACATACGTATCGTTGCACGAGTCCATAGACTCAACGGTCGCTGCGAAAAGGGACCTTTATAAGAAATTAACACTGCAAGCGTACTTACGCGGTCTAAAGGACCCACTAGGGTGTCGTATTCGATGCATGCGCCCCGAAACCATAGAAAAGGCGCTTGAATTTGTTCAAGGCGAGATTAACACTATGTACCTACAGCAACGAAACGATCAGTTGCCAGATAAAAAGTGGCAAGTTCAGGCACCCATTAGTTATCCTAAATTACAACCGAATTTCAATTTTAACATGCCGCAGCCGAAGCCTTTTAACTTTAACATGCCGGGTCCATCGAAGTACCAATATAATAATATGCCTTCAGCATCCCGTCAGTATATGCCGTCAGCTCCTCCTCAATTTAGGCAGAATTTCGGTCAATTACAGCAAGCGGGGCCATCTCGTACTCAACAAATGTTCCGTGCTCCGCCACCTAACTATAATCCAAATAACGCATTTAGGGTTCCGCCACGCAATAACGCTCCACATTATAACGCTTCACAGTCGTATCCTCGGCCTATGAGCGGTGTTAGCCATTTTGTGTCTAAGCCGTTCCGCCCAAACCCTTTTGGTAGTAACGCACACGATTGGGCTAAGTCGGGAAACCCTCCTCCCAGCAATTACTTTAAGACAAGAGAGATGAATTTTAATGATTGCGCTATGACGCTCCGTTTGAAGATTACTATTCCGATTACTATGCTGCTACTGAACCAAATGATTTTTCTGAATATTACTACACTAATAATGATCCACAATATTACGGCCAGCATCCTCAGTTATCACTAGATGATTGTAATGATGAGCAGTCTCAGCATCCAACTGCTCCCACCAGCGATAATAATCAAAATTTTGCGATAGTATCCAGATCAGACAAGCCAAAATAGAAGTTAATCTACAAACGCAACGTCAGCTGCCATATATTGAGATAAAGAATCCGCCACTTAAACTACTTATAGATACGGGAGCAAATCAATATTTCCTTAGTCCGGAAGCTGTGGAAAGACATTTCAGAGATATACCGCTAGATTTCAACCCTTTTGAAGTTTGTAATATGCATGCCGTAACTCGTAGTGATTATTCTATTAATATACCATGTTTCGTAGAGTTTAAGGATAATAATATTAAATGTTACGTTCTTTATATATAAGTTCCATGAATATTTCGATGGCCTGATCGGTTCGGATTTGTTAGATAGATGGGAGGCCACCATCGATTTTAAAAATAAGATTTTTACGACTAAATACGCTACAAATAATATTAGAGTCTATGATTCCCGCAACGCGAATCTGTACGAGGATATGATACCCGCAGGATCCTCCAAGTTAGTAAAAGTACCAATTAATATCCATGACGGAGATGCCGTCATCACTGAGCAATCAATATGTAATTGTCTTATAGCGGAATGCTTAACAAATGTAAAGAACAATCGCTGTATTATACAAATTCATAATCATACTCGTAATGATGTAATTTTTTCGATGGACCGTCCCGTTCAAGCAGAGGCTTATGTAGAAAGCGCCAAATCTGAACAACTACCTAGTCGCGTTAAGGAAGTTCTCTCTAAATTACGCACCAACCACCTTAATGAAGAGGAGCGTCGTAACCTTGAAGCACTTTGCTCTCAATACGCCGACGTATTTTACCTAGATAATGAACAACCGTCTTCATCAGCCTGGAGTTCCCCTATTTGGGTTGTGCCCAAAAAGGCAGACGCCTCCGGCAAGGTAAAGTGGCGCATTGTTATAGATTTTCGCAAGGTTAATGAGAAAACCTTGGATGACAAGTAACCGATACCAAATATAGCTGATGTTTTGGACAAATTGGGTAATTGTCACTACTTTACAACCCTTGACCTGGCCAGTGGCTTTTATCAAGTGGAGATGAAACCTGAGGATGTCCCCAAGACTGCATTTAGCGTAGAGCACGGGCATTTTGAATTTCTGAGAATGCCAATGGGTTTGAAGAACAGTCCGTCCACATTCCAACGAGTGATGGACAATGTGCTGAGAGACCTTCAAAACACTATATGTCTCGTGTACTTGGATGACATCATCGTCTTCAGTACCTCACTACAGGAGCACATGGTCAACCTTCAAAAAGTCTTCCAAAGACTTCGCGAGTCCAACTTCAAAATCCAGATGGACAAGTCTGAGTTCTTGAAGTTGGAAACCGCTTATCTTGGGCACATCATCAGCAAGGACGGTATTAAACCAAACCCAGACAAGATATCAGCAATCCAAGGTTACCCGTTACCAAAAACCTCAACAGAAATAAAACGATTTCTGGGACTTTTAGGTTATTATAGAAAATTTATCCCAGATTTCGCCCGTATAACGAAACCTATGACACAGTGCCTTAAAAAAGGATCAAAGATTAACTTAGACAATAGTAGCTATATAGAATGCTTCGAGAAATGTAAGACGCTTCTCGTTAACGACCCCATCCTTCAGTACCCCGATTTTACAAGGGACTTCATCCTAACCACAGATGCGAGTAATTTAGCCATTGGTGCTGTGCTTTCTCAAGGTCCAGTAGGCGCTGATAAACCAATTGCATATGCCTCGAGAACGTTAAATGCTAGTGAGATCAATTATAGCACCATCGAGAAGGAGCTTTTAGCTATAGTCTGGGCCACTAAGTATTTTCGTCCTTACCTCTTTGGGCTAAAGTTTAAGATCTTAACAGATCATAGACCTTTGCAATTGGTTATGTCGCTTAAAGAGCCCAACTCACGTCTAACCCGTTGGCGTCTCAAGTTGAGTGAGTACGACTCTACGGTAACATACAAGCAAGGAAATTACAACAGTAACGCTGATGCACTATTCCGCATCGAACTTAACAACGAGGAGACTAGCTCCGTCGCTGTAAACCCGTCTGAAACTTCACCTTCGTTAGCAGATGAATCTCGCACTCTAACAGCCCATACAGATGCTGAGAATCCTATATTAGAGGTGCCCATCTCGGATGAACCTCTAAATAAATTCCACAAGCAAATCGTCTTTACCGTTGTAGGGGATATTAAAGGTCGGCCCACATTCAAATATCTAAATCTAATCTGGAAGAGGACGTGGTAAACGCCGTAAAAGAATTCGTTAACCCTAAAGTTAAAACGGGAATTTTGATCAACCCTTATTTGGAATTGTACTCCATCATCCCTGTGATTCAAAACCATTTTAAAAGTTCAGCAATGAACCTTGTTCTTACAAAGATAGAACTAGCCAACATTAAAGATTATTTCAAACAACAAGAAGTCATTCGCGGTTACCATGAGGGTAAAACAAACCATCGTGGTATCAATGAATGCTACCTGTCTTTATCCAATAGATATTTTTGGCCACGTATGAAGGAATCAATTATTAAATACATTAATGAATGCGCCATATGTGGTCAAACGAAATATGATAGAAACCCCATAAAACAAAAGTTCAATTTAGTACCTCCTCCGGCGAAGCCATTTGAAATAGTTCACTTAGATCTTTTTAGTGTCAAAAATCAGAAATATCTCACTATCATAGATGCCTTCTCGAAATACGCCCAAGCGTATTACCTCCGGGACGCGACAGCCGTCAGTGTGGTGCAAGCCCTTCTATTGTTTAGTACTCACCATGGTGTCCCTATGACTGTAGTAACAGACAGAGGGCCCGAATTCAACAATAAACTGTTTCTGGAGTTTGTAAAACTGCATAACATTCAACATCTTATGACATTAGCATATGCGCCCAATGAAAACGGTATGGTGAAGAGGCTGCATTCAACCTTATTAGAACACATAAGAATTTTAAAATTAGAGCGCCGGGGAGAGCCTTCTGTGAATATAATGCCCTACGCAATCTTAGCCTACAATAGCTCCATTCACAGCTTTACAAAATGTAGACCTATAGACATTATATTTGAGGTGGGACGCGGCCTCGGACGTCGGGGGTCGGGTGTTGGGCTGGAGGAGACGGAGCCCGAGCTCCGTAGCGGGAGGGAGTAACGGCCATTAGTACCGACATGTGGCGGGTGGTTATACACGCCCGCTACATGTCGGGAAACCGCCCCGAAACCTTCGTTGGGAGGCTGACTACCGCCGGACAGTACCGCCGGTTAGTACGTGGTTAGTACCGACGTGTAGCGGGTGGAGTAGGTACACCCGTGAAAGTCCGGAAAGCCCCGGAAAGCCCGCCGAAAAGAACCCCGCCGGAAAGGCCTCCCAGCATCTCACGGCACTCGGGGGATGTCGCCTCCGAGCCACGGCCCGGCAGTCGACGGCCGAGGTTGCGTGGTGTGTTGCGCTTGCGGACATGGGTGGTTGCGCAGGTGCAGGTGGTTGGGCTTTGGTGTGAGCATTTTATTATTCTTCCCCGTAAGCCTAAGGTGGTGGTGTTCCTTGGGTGAGACCGCGGTCTCACGCGTGAGGCCGTGGGAGGCTCACGCGTGAGGCCGTGGGAGGCTCACGCGTGAGGCCGTGGGAGGCTCACGCGTGGGGCCGCGGTCTCATACAAGGAAGAGGCGGAGGGGGGGGGGGGGGGGGGTCGAGGGAAACCTCCTCCCCCCCTAGGACGGCCGCGGCCTAGTGTTGAGGAGCACTAGGCTGCATTGCACGAGCCCTCCTCCCGTTTGGGAGCAGCCTGAACCTTCCAGGCTGCTCCCCTGGAGAAGGGGACCCAGGTCTGACTACGCCCCGCGAAACGCCGCACGCTGGGTCCGCAGCGTGCGGCGTTTCGCGGGGCGTAGTAACACGGTACCGCGGCGCCGCGTCGCGCTTTTGACGGAAGGTGTCGGTTCTTTTACCAGGTCGGGCCCGTGTGTCCTTACTCACCCGTTTCCCTTAGGGGGGCGGGTGGGTATACATGGGTTCCAGCGCTGGACAGTGCATGGGGTTCTCACGTTCCTCTCGAGGACTCATGCCAGTGCAGAGAAGCATTTTCTCCGACTAAAACAAAGAAAAAGGATTCTACTCGTAGGCTGCGTAGTCCTCCAGTCGGCGAGGGCCTTGCTAACTTCGGAATCCAACTAGATTTGCAAGTTCCTGTCACGGTCGCCACTTTTGTTTGGTATTGAAAGAAGTGTGTGCTTTACAAAGGATTTAATTTAACTGCTTTACAATTACAAAAATACGGCTTATACAAAATTTAAATAAAGTAGGGGTGACAGCTGATCATTATATGCTGGCACACATGTCACGTGATGATTGTGGCCTGTGATTGACCGGCGGTCTTATTTTCGCGTATTGGTCGGCTCGAACAAGGGCCTTTACCTAAAAAAAATTAATACAAAGTTTAAAACTTTGAATAACCAATGACATTACACTAACTTTACTAGAAATAATTAAACAAACTAATGACTAGGCAGTATGGTCTCGGACCTTAGCCTGTTCCTTCCTACAAGTAACAAATATAAAAAAAAGTGTTGGCAAATGAAACAAAACAGTGCAACTTAACACTTTTCAAATTTTCTCAAGAAGTCCGCGTGAGACCTCAGTAAAGTCCCACATCTTTACTGAGGAGTCCTCAGTGAGGACTCAAGGGGTTTTGGGGAACATCATTTATCATTCATCATCTTAATCACCACTCATTATCATCAAGGGGAAAAAAAATAATCAAAAACTAATGACCAGGCAGTATGATCTCAGACCTTAGCCTGTTCCTTCACGGAACGAAAAAATTTAAAAAAAAATGAGTTTGACAATGACATGACAGACTTCTTGGCGGGAAAGTGAAGCGTCATGTCTGCAGTTTTGTTTTATTTTCTAACATTTGTGTTTTTTCGAATAATAATGTTAAATAATAGTGGATTATTAACCGTTAAGTGTTTGTGAACGTGCATGAGTGTTGGCAAATGAAACAAAACAGTGCAACATCACTTTTCAAATTCTCTCAAGTAGTCCGCGTGAGACCTCAGTAAAGTCCCACATCTTTACTGAGGACTCAAGGGGTTTGGGGAACATCATTTATCATTCATCTTAATCACCACTCATTATCATCAAGGGAAAAAAAGAAATAAAAAACTAATGACTAGGCAGTATGGCTCAGACCTTAGCCTGTTCCTTCATGGAACTAATATAAATAAAAAAGGGCGTTCTTGGCGGGAAAGTGAAGCGTCATGTCTTCAGTTTTGTTTTATTTTCCAAAATTTGTGTTTTTTCGATCATTAATGTGAAATAATAGTGGATTATTAACCGTTAAGTGTTTGTGAATATGCATGAGTGTTGGCAAATGAAACAAAACAGTGCAACATCACTTTTCAAATTCTCTCAAGTAGTCCGCGTGAGACCTCAGTAAAGTCCCACATCTTTACTGAGAACTCAAGGGGTTTGGGGAACATCATTTATCATTCATCTTAATCACCACTCATTATCATCAAGGGAAAAAAACAAATAAAAAACTAATGACTAGGCAGTATGGCTCAGACCTTAGCCTGTTCCTTCATGGAACAAATATATATTAAAAAAAAAAAAAAAAAAATGACAAGACAATACAAATTGCGGGAAATTTGCGTTTTTTTGTTGATTTTTATTTTTGTTTTGTAAGGGTTTTTGTGTTGATGTACTTTTTATCTCTTTCTCAATTGTTTTAATATTGTGACAAAAGCATGTTTTCAGTATTTTAAAAGTGCTAAAATAGTGTAGGTACTGAGAGGACGTTTTCTTTAATATTGACGACAGACAGGACGTTTTCTTTAGATCTAAGTGTTTACGCCAGGACGTTTTGTTTTTAGATTTATTTATTGTGGTCGGCTTTGTGATATTTTTATTTGCATCTTAGTACCTACCTATTGAATGTAAAAATGTCGAGTAGTAATGAACAATCTACGCTAATAAAAACATTTGACCGCCAAAACAGGTGCATCAATTGTTCTTTTTTGATACCAAAAAACTTTCGTCGTCATTCTTGCCTAGAAGAAACATCATCAAAAGCAATGATCCTATTGCTACAAAAATGGATAACGCCTACGCAGGTAAGGTGCTTACCTGTAATTTTTGTAATTTTTTCATGCAGAGTCATGTCATGGCATTGGAGTATCAAGTGATGAGCAAAAAAAAATACCACATGTTTTGACACTATTAAATCTGATTACAAAACCATATGTTGGGAACAAATACAATAAATGTACTGAGGAGTTTTGTTAACTCCTTTATACGTCTGTGTTTTACACTGATTTTTTTTTAAATGTACTGTTCTTCCTTTTCTTACAACAGTAACCTTATCTTTGCATATAAATAAAGTTTCAGTAGGTACCTACCTAATTATTATTATTTAATTACAGCTGTCTTCAGAGTGCATACTTTGCACGGAATGTTATGAGTTACTACGAAATAAAGCTGATGTAAGTGATGAAAGTCATTCAGCATTACCGGCATTTGGACACAAAAAAGTCTGTTTTCCATGTGGCAGAACAATGTTACGAGCACAGAGAACATATCCTGTACACCATAACCGAGAAGAAACTAAAATTTTGATCAGTATGGTGCCTCATCATCTGGTAAATATGTTTATTAGTTTATTCAAAGTGTTTAAGTGGTTTCAACTTACGAGAATAATATCTGAAGGCTTATACCATTTGTAGGTCTCCAGAATGGAACAAGTTTGTGGTGCATGCAAAAGGTCAGTGACAAGACAAGCACAACTGCAACAGCAACATGACGATAATCGCTCTACTCTTGCACTAAGTGATAATTCTGCTGTTCCGGAGCCACCTCCTCTACCACTGCCACCACCACCACCTACTACACCAATTGTTCAAGTGCGTCCAAAAGTTATATCTTCTAAATATAAACGTGCAGCTAACACTGCATCGAAGTGCATCTTTGATAATTGTTTCGAGCGTGAACGGCTACTCATACCAGCAGTCATTAAAGAAACATTGTTATTAAATAATAAGTTTTATGTACCACCTGGTGCACGTATTTGCCGTTACCATTTAAATCATGGTTCTTTTAATGAGTTGAACTCACGATTAAGAGATTTTACTGGTGCCCAATTCGACAACATGATGACTATGATGCAGCGAGTAGCTAACAACAGAGTAGATTTTTCTAATATTTCCCTCATGCCTCCACATTTGGTGCATTATTGGCTTGGTATGAGCTCTGAACAGTTTTATGATTTACTTAAATGCATACCAAATCTGGCAGAACAAGTACCAAATGCTGCAATAGCTTTGTGTATTCATTTAGTTAAATCAAGAACAGGGGATAGTAATGAAAGATTGGCAACTCTGTTCAATACACCTAGAGCTACATTAGAACGCTGGATGGCAAAAGCCAGAAACTGTTTAATTCATGATTTTGTCCTGTAGCAATTATAAAGTTATTTATTCCATGACCCTAAATAGCAAACAAACCAAAAAGTTATTTGTTTCATTTATTTATTTAAGTTTATTATTTAGTTAGGAGAGTTAGGAGTTTGTCTTATATTTTGCACCGCCAATGGAATTTCGTGTTCGGAGTCACTGAAAATGTTATAGAAGCGTGCGGTGAATCGACTTCATCAAAAACACGTGCTTATCAGTGGTACAAAGAGTTCAAAAGCGGTTGAGATGTGATGGAAGATTTGCCTCTCTCTGGTAGGCCATCAACGTCTGCAACTACTGAAGTTAACATCGCAAAATATACCTTTCGCAAAATGTGCCTTTCTCATAATGCCCCTTTCGCAAAACATGCCTTTTTTCTACATTAACCTTTTTACAGTGCTACAGGTGCCAGGGGAGCGGCTATTGTTGCAAACAGTGGACCAGAGAGTTCTGCCGTGGATCCATAGAGCGGGAGACGGGACTCGACACGCCGGCCAGGGAGACTCGTAGAAACGGTGGTGCCGCTGGCCGCCCGCGGCATAGTACAGGGGCCCAACCGGGGCTAATCACCCCGGGAGGCTGCCTCACCAGGTCGAGCATAATCTCGGAGTGGATCATCGTGCCGGTTGGTGACCGGAAATGGTGGGACCCGGCGACCACTTCCGGGAGGGTATGAGGGCCCTTCCGTTCGGCGTGTCGGCTGTGGTTGTAACGCTCTTCCAATGCTGGTGACGTGGAAGACAAGTGGAAGACTCTCGCTTTGTTCATCTGTTTGCAACAGTAGTGGCTCCTTGTTCACGTCCCTTCCTTCCCCTTTTTCAATGACAGTGCCTAAAAAGAATGCAGGTAATACAGCGGCTTCCTCCTCTCCCACCACCAATTCGCTGTTTGAGGTGGAGTTCACTTATTAGTGAACTCCACCTCAAACAGCGAATTGGTGGGTCCATTCTAACCTCAACGCCGTCCATCAACACCTCGAGACGGCGCGGCCTGCATTGTTTTTTCTCACGGAGACTCAAATTCGTGGCCCTACTGACACGTCTTACTTAAGGTACCCCGGCTATCAGCTTGAGGAGCAATTCCTCGCGAAAGCCGGAGTGTTCTGTACGTGAGGGCTGAAATTTGTTGTCGTCGTCTGCACTGTTCGGAAGACCCCTCCTTTCCCATCCTATGGGTGCGCTGCGCATTGAATTCGGCTCCCGTTGCCGTGTCTATGCGTCCCTATATCGGTCCCACACGGGAGATGCTAATACAAGCAACCTTTTTGACCACCTTGGCCGAGTGACTGATGTCGCAAGAGCGATTCCCAAATGACGAGGTGGTGGTTTTGGGGGACTTCAACGCCCACCACAAAACATGGTTGGGCTCCTCCAAACTTGATCATGCTGGTAGAGTTGCTCATGCCTGGTTGACCAGCCGACCAGGATACCAGATAACGTAGGTCACGCGCCCTCCTTATTGGACTTAATGCTGACGAGTCGCCCTGCAGGGTATAGAGTGTCGGTGCTTGCACTTCTAGGCTCGTCAGACCACTGCTTGGTCATTGCCACAGCACCGCATAGCCAGGTCCACCGAAAACTTTGGAGACCAAGCGTCGTCTGCGGCACTACTCGTCGGCAGATTTGGACAAATTGCGTGATTACTTTGCGTCCGTCTTATGGGGCCAGAGCTGCTTTCTTGGAAAGGACCCGTCGGAGTGCGCTTCTGCCATCGCTGATGAGATCTTATTATATTCCGTACACAGATCTTGCCAGCGTTGGTAGAAAACGGCCTTGGTTCAATCGCGAATGCGCCAAAGCTGCTGAATGCAAGCAGGCGGCGTATCGTGCTTGGACAAGGGCTTGCGCACTAAATGACCCGAGTACCGGCTCCTTGAAGGCGGCTTACAACAAGGCCTCTAGGTTTAATAAAAGGGCTCTCGCAGGAGCGGATGCACAAAGAGTCGCGCGGGTAGGGCAGGAGTTGATCTCGCACCCTACGGGTAGCCGTAGCTATTGGCGGCTCGCTAAGGCCGTGCAGACCAACTTCTGCTCTCCCTCGTTGCCTCCGTTGAAACATCCAGATGGCTCGTTAGCCTACCAGCCGCTTAAGAAGGCGAACTTGTTGGCTGACCTTTTCGCGGCTAATTCGCGCATCGACGATTGTGGCGCCGCTCCACCTATCATAGCACATTGTGGGGCCACCATGCCTGATATTCGTATCAGGCAGTGTGATGTTAATGCCGTGCTGCGGTCGCTCGACGTGCGGAAGGCTAGCGGGCCGGATGGTGTTCCGGCGATTGTGCTGCTCAGATGCGCGGCTGAGTTGTCACCTGTTTTTTTTTTCTTTCTTATTCTGCTCCATGGCAATCTGTTTAGGAACAATAAGCCACTTTTCTATTTGATTTAAATCTGACTCCACTGACTATCGCCAACCTCCCTCTAAGATGTTCTATCTAGAGGGTTTTACTATGTCAAATAGTCGGAAATCTGTTGCTCAGTCCTGGGATGTCACTGCGTTTTAACCTCACATGCTGGAGGTCCCCCCTCCCCACTCAATGCCACTGCAAGTTCATTTACATGTTGGGTTAATCTCTTCTGGTACCGCATGCTAAACTGTGCTATCTCTTGTTTGACGGTCTTTATCTTAAAGTCAAGGT
The DNA here is from genome assembly GCA_963921215.1 of Scoparia ambigualis. NCBI lineage: Eukaryota > Metazoa > Arthropoda > Insecta > Lepidoptera > Crambidae > Scoparia > Scoparia ambigualis. The sequence goes on along the minus strand of OY992517.1, from coordinate 25,653,068 downwards.
ATATGTATCTGTTGCTAATACACTGTGGGATACAAAAAATTGTTCTTAGTGCCTTAGTCTGAAATCTTTCCAGTATTTCAATGTTACTATTGCTCGCCGAGTCCCACAGTTGAATACCGTATGTCCATATGGGTTTAAGTATGGCCTTATACACCATCATTTTGCTGTTGTCATTTAACTGCGAATGACGTCCAATCAACCAGCCTAGACTGCGAAGCTTTCGATCTAATTGTTTTCGCTTGGTCTAGATGTGCTTTTGCCATGTTAGCCTCCTGTCCAGGTGCATTCCTAAATATTTAGCGTGGTCTTGTTGGGGTATCTCCTCGTTGTTCAGTTTTACCGGAGGGCAGGTTTCCTTTCGGAGTGTGAAGGTTACATGACAAGACTTACTCTGGTTTGCCTTAATTCTCCATCGATTAAGCCACTTCTGCACTTCATCTAGGTGTTTCTGCAAGGAGAGTGATGCTTTTTTTGGATCAGTGTTACATGACAGCAAGGCAGTATCATCAGCGTAAGTTGCAGTTGTTGTTTTGTCAGATGTTGGAAGATCTGCCGTGTATATAAGGTACATCACAGGGCTTAGGATGCAGCCCTGCGGTACACCCGAACGAATTTCGTGTAAAGCAGAGCATTCACCATTGTATTTTACCTGAAAACATCTTTTATCAAGGTAGGATTTTAGAATGTGGAGAAAGGAGTGCGGCAGGGTCTTTCTTTTTCAGCTTATACAATAGGCCATCATGCCACACTTTGTCAAAAGCTTGGCTGATATCTAGAAAAACTGCAGAGCAGTACATCCGGTTTTCTAGACTTCTGCTGATGATGTCAACAGTGCGATGTAACTGTTTGATTGTTCCATGTCTCTCTCGGAATCCAAATTGATGATTTGGCAGTATGTCGCCAAGATGTACCTTAATTTGTTAAGCAATACTTTCTCAAACAGTTTTCTAGTAATCGACAATAGGCACGATTACCACGTGCGCTATCTTCCATTGTCCTGGGAAGTGTGCAAGTCTCAAACATGCATTAAATATATTGGCAAGTCCCAAGATTCCTTTAGGTGGGAGCTTCTTAAGTAAGGTTGCATCAATAAGGTCGTAACCGGGCGATTTGCCTTCCTGTAAGTTTCGTATTTCCGTTAATACTTTTTTGAAACTTATGTGCTTTAGAGGCAAGCACATTTATGATGGTGACTCTAGATATTCTTTTGTTTCCATTGTTTGATCATGGTTTGACTCTGGAAATGGTTGGAAAACATAACTTAGGTGGTCTGCAAATACTGTTGCTTTTTCCTGGTCTGATCTGGCCCATCCTATATTATTCTTGATAGGTGGTATTTGAGCCTTTGGTCCGTTCTGATTTTTGGTTGCTTTCCACAGTGAATAATTTGTATCTGCAGCAGGAGTCAGGCTTGAGAGAAAGGATTGCAAGTTGTTATTTTTAAATGCATTTATAGTTCTTTTTAAGTCTTCAGAGCACTTGTTAAATGCATTCTTGTCACTCGGGTATCTAGTGTTGTGCCAGATTTTTCTTAGCCTGCGACGTTCTAGAATTTTCTCTTTGATGTCTCTTGGATATATGTTGTGTTTAGGGGGATGTCCTCTAAGTTTGTATTTAATTGCTGCATTACTTACGGCCTCATGGATAACTGAGTTGAATTTTTCTACTGCGATTTCTAGCTATGTCACAGTGCTGATTTAGTTACACAATTTTATATTTGTAGCAATTGTACTTTGGTATAGCTCCCAGTATGTATTTTTAGTATCATACAATCTGAAGTGGGGTTCAGTTAATGTAACCGTTGTACTCATATCCATCATAACTGGTGTGTGGTCTGAAGTTAGGTCGGTGTATGTTTTAGTCTGGACAAAGTTGCTATCTATATTTCTTGTGACAAAGAAGTCCATTAAGTCAAGGATCTTATTTCTATCTGTTGGCCAGTAAGTTGGTTTTCTATTAGTGATGCATCCCAGCTTTAACCCTTCTGTAGCTTTGAGAAGTTGCCTTCCTCTTGGGTTAATTAGCCTAGATCCCCAATGCAGGTGTTTCGAGTTCCAGTCACCCCCGCAGACAAATCTTGTGCCCAGTGAATGAAAGTACTCTGTGAAGTCTCCAGCAGTTATCGTATGTCTAGGAGGACAGTAGACAGCGGATAGCACTGTTTCGATTTTATTGTCATTTAGTATTATTGATGACGGGTGTTTTTCTTGGCAGTTCGCACACGTAGCTTCAGTTTCCGGTTTTTTAAAACACGTTGCACGTTGGATGATCTTCGCCACACTTGACACATCGGAAAGGCCTGTGACATTGGTTTTTGGAGTGTCCTAATCTTTGACATCTTTTGCATTGCAGGATTTCTTTCTTTTTGTATGGAGCTTCAAACGATATCTTCATATGATTAAGGTACTTGACGTTAAATATGTCTTTGTTGTTGTTTTTTGGTTCTAGATCTACGTAGAATAATGGTAGTGGGTCTTTTGTGGTCCGATGACGAACATTAACTATTTGTCTGACTTCATGTCCAACGTCTGACAGTTCCTTTGTTATTTGTGTAGTATCCTCAGATGAGTGCAGGCCACGCAGTACAACTCTGTATGCTCTTTCACTTTTGAGTTGGTATGTATAGTGTGTTATGTTTTGTGCGATAAAATTTTCTCGAATAATCTTATATGTTTGTATATCCTTAGGCATTATTTTTATTATATGGCCTGATCTAAGCGTGGTCATAGTGTATAAACTATTGTCTTGTACGAACTTGCTTAGTGTTTCTTTCAGCGATGTAATATTTAGGACTCCTGTTGCAAATATTGGTTCTGGTCTTGGTATATACTCTCTTTCTTGTTTAGAGGTCTCCTTTACTGGTTCGTCCACGAGTATTTCGAATCTATTTTGTGTTGGTATTGTATATGTCAAGGTGTTTTTTTACTTTTTATTCGAATCATTAGGGCTTGTTTCTTTTCTTTTTTACTTCTGGCAGGAATTTGGTCTTTTTGCCACTCATTTTTGTCCGTGTCTTCTTGGTCACTAATAGTTATTATTGTCTCTGTGTTTTTTTCAGTTTCTTTAGTGCTCTCAGCGTCGGGCCTTAAGTGGGCAATGGCACTTAGTGACGCACTTCGCTGCCTGGTTACAAACAGGCCGGGGTGAAACGCTTGCTGGACAAGCTTTTTATTATTTTCTTTTTGACCAGTAACATTCACTGCTAAAGAGGCCTGGGTACCCGCCTCTTTACAGTCTTCGGTAACCAATTTCTCACTCACAGGCCCGGATACCTGTGAGCGCTGGGTGCTAGCCGGGGTGCATGGCAAAATATTCTCTTTGGTAACATTCATTTTATACGATAATGGGAGGATAGTGTAGTACTTTCCCAAAGTACTGTCTCCTGTGTTGACACGATTGTTTAGGATGTCTTACGATACCGGTATTGTGCCGGTGTCTTGGAACGAAGCGAACGTACAACCTATCCCCAAAAAAGGGGATCGCTCGGATCCAGCCAACTATCGACCCATCGCTGTAACTTCTGTGCTGTGCAAGGTGTTTGAGCGGATAATTAACTCCCAGCTCATTCACTACCTAGAGGATCACTCGCTGCTCCATGATCGCCAGTATGGGTTCAGACCCAAGCAATCAACGGGTGATCTTCTAGCGTACTTTACTCACGCATGGGGTGAAGCGATGGACAAGCATGGCGAATCTCTGGCAGTTAGCCTTGATGTCGCCAAAGCTTTCGATAGAGTATGGCATCACTCCCTTCTTTCCAAGTTGCCGGCCTTCGCTGTGCCGCCCCGTTTGTGCGCCTGGGTTACAGATTTTTTAGAAGAGCGGAGGATTCGTGTCCTTTGTGAGGGTAGTTCCTCCGAGTTCTATAAAGTCAATGCCGGTGTGCCGCAAGGTTCTGTGCTCTCACCTACTCTATTTCTTCTGCATATCAATGACATGTTGTCCTTAGGCAATATTCATTGTTATGCGGATCACAATACGGTGCATGAGCGGTACATAGGACATCCTGCGCCAAAGCAAGCTGATATCGTGGTGAAAAGGCAAGAACTGGTTGCCAAACTGAACCTGACTCTCGATCGTGTCTCCAAGTGGGGATCTGAAAACCTGGTCGAGTTTAATGCCAGAAAAACCCAGGTTTGTGCATTCTCGTCCAAGATAACTCCTTTCCTTACGCCTCTTCACAGCTGTCCTTTACCCATATCTGTGGATCTCAGCATTCTTGGCATGGACATCGGCCAGGAAATTAATCCAAAATGCTACATCGAGAATGTTATTTTAACTGCCTCCCGTAAGTTGGGTATTCTCAATAAGGTGAGGCGGTTTTTCACTCCCGAGCAGCGCTGTTTGCTTTACAAGACTCAGGTGCGATCGAGTATGGAGTATTGTTCCCATCTATGGGACGGCTCCGCTAAATACCTCCTCGATGCACTTGATAGACTGCAAAGGCGAGCGGTACGCATTATTGGAGATGCTGAGGTTACAGCCTCTCTTGAGGACCTCCATCTGTTTAGAGACATTGCTTCTCTCAGTGTCTTCTACCGAAATAACTACGCAGAGTGTTCTGAAGAACTTTTTGATCTAATCCCGCCCTCTCCTTTCCTCTCCCGGACTACACGTGCTGGTCTTAGGAACCACCATCATACTGTGCAGAATATCAGCACTCGTACCAAAAAATTTGGCAAGTCGTTCCTCTGTAAGACCATTCGGCTTTGGAATTCTCTGCCGGCGCATGTGTTTACCAGTTCCTATAATCCCGGGTCTTTTAAACGGGGCATGAAACGGCATTTTTGCAGGCCGTCATGAATGGGTGCGCTTGTAACCGTGCTTGTTCCACGGTGATGAGCGCTTTCATTATTTTGGACATCGGCTGCTTACCATCAGGCAAGATGTACTCACTATGACGTGTCACATTATAAAAAAAAAGGTAATAAAAGGGCAAAAGTAGTGATTGATATTTCTATTTATAATCATATAATAATTTAAATATTACAAAGTCAAACTAAAGCTCATCTATCTGTCCACCAAAAGATATCTTTACACACATCATGTTATTTTTACAAATTGTGAAACAAAAATCACCTAACGTTTTATTCAACAAATAGAAAAAATATTTCTATAATTTCGTTCTAATTTTCTGTGTTGAGGAGCTCGATTTCGCAGCGGCTAGCGCGTTCGGGTATGCGATCTTGCCCGCTAAGCAACTTTCGCAATGCTGGGTCGCCTGATTCCCGGTCGGCCCAATATCCCCACGTACTATTGTTCACATGGGAGGCCTGTGCCCAGCAGTGGGACGTTTATAGGCTGATGATGATGATCTAATTTTAATTTAAGTATTAAGTATTCATGAAATAAAAAAAAAATGTAAATTTTATATAAATATACAGAATACAGGGTTATAGTTTGGTACAGGTTAAGTCGACATATTCCCGTGAAGGGCGTGTAGTTTAAATAGTTTCAATTCTGACTAATTTGACTACGAAATACCCTATCCTAAATCTAAATGTTTTCGAGACATTTCAATTTAATTGTTATTTATAAAAAAAAAGGTTTTCTGCTATCAGCTTAGATAAATTTTGAAATGTGTAAGTCTTATTATTACTATTATATGATTTTTACACGTGAAATAAGATGCTTTATGACCTAAATAACTAATATTGTACGTAAAATGAATAAATAAGTCGTTCTAGACGATCAAAACTTAAAAAAATAATAAAAATTTAGTAAAAATATTTTTCTATAAAGGAAATCTAAAAAAAATATTATGGCGCCTGTTTGGCAAATGTGCCTTAAAATATATACGTTTCATCAGCTATCCAACGAGGTATAACAATCTAGGGTTTTATCAAAAAAATTTAGAAAAAACGTAGTTTCATAGGCACCAGGGGAGGCAAAAAAGTTAAATAAAACAATAGGTGAGTAAATTAAATAAGTAAAGTAAATTTATTAAACTATTAAGTTTCAAGTTTCGGTTAGATTTAGGATAGGAGGTTTCATAATCAAATTAGTCGGAAACGATGTAAACTACACGCCCTTAACGGGAATAGGTCGACTTAACCTGTAACCCTGTATATAAATATAAATTTTCTCAATTTAGCTTAAATTTAAATACAACAACATTTCTTTATAATTTAAATTATTTCTCCATAAATCCCTTTTACTAATTGTAAAAAAAACTTTAAAAATTGTGTCAATGATATCATATTTCGTTCTAATTTTCTTAAAAGTTTCTTATAATTTGTATCAAAGTAATGTCTTTTGGTTGTCGATTGGGTTTTACTTTTGTGAACAAACTGTCTTTTGTTCTTTTGTCCCAGAATACGCTCTCTTTCTTTAGTTTGTGTACAAACATATAATAATATAAGCTTGGTTTGTTTGAAATACGTCTAGTATTTATTCGGCGGTGCCAGCCTTCCAGCGCGTATATGTTACGGTGGCGTTAACTGGCGCAACTGAGCAGTGATGGAGGCAACTTTGGGAACCACTGCTTTTCAAAATAGCGTCGAAAACGATCTATATTCTGGGCGCCGAGGTGTTTGTTTTAGAATATGAACCCAAGTAGCAGGTATCTGTTGAGCTGGCACCAGCGGTATTATAGCAGCAATCTTAGTAATATTACGACTTGTCGTCGATTGTGTCTAGTAATCCCTTCTTCTCAGCTGTGGTGGTAACAGCCACTTATTTGTGCATCTGGAATATTGCACTGCATTTATCTGCGCGAGTTCATAATCACATTTGAAATATTTGATTGGTATGCTTAGTTTTTGTAGCCTTTGTAATATTTTAAATTATTATCAAATAAATCAATCACTACTTTTGCCTTTTCCTTACCTGTAGCACTGTAAAAGGGTTAATGTAGAAAAAAGGTACGTTTTGCAAAAGGTGTATTTTTCGAAAGACACATTTTGCTCTTGATGGCTCATATTGCGTCGTTGTAGTGGTGGTAACAGCGACTTATTTGTGCATCTGGAATATTGCAATGCATTTATCTGCGCGAGTTCAGCGAGTTCTGCGACTCAGCCCTTGATATCGCTTAGACCTTACAATTTTTCTAAGGTAACTACTATAAGAATGGAGGGACTTATTATTTAAATCTTATTCATTATATCACCACACATAATATCATTGCCACACACTATCTCTTTTTCATTATTAAAAAAAAATAAAGGCTGACTAAAAAGACTTGGCATTATGGCCAAGATTCAGTTTTCTCTAAAAAAATATACTAAAGTCTGGCTAACGAAAGTTGAACCAGGAAAAACGCGGCAAATTCAAAAAAATCATGACGGTAACACAGGGTCACTCACCTAATTGCAATGGGCGATTTTCTGACAGCCCAAATTAAAAAGTAAAAATTAGTTGAAAAACACTCGATAGATGTCGTTTTATGAAAGCCGTACCTACTTATGGGCTGTAATAAATTCTACACTTTTACTTGTTTACCAAAAGAATAAAAAAATAGTATTTACTTACCTATTTATATTCAGGACATCCAGAACCTATTTCTATTTTGGAATAGAATAAATATTACGCTGCCATACACGTGCTCTTCATGAACCCGCCTTTTACTAAGCGCCATACTAATCTATGCTAAGCGCCATCTATGAAGTCATTTACGAACCAATTTCTTTTTTTTTTTGATCTCGGAAAATCGCCCATTTTTTCAGAAAAATTTCAATTTGACATACGACATGACACCTCAGATCTTAGAGCGGGAAAGTGAAGCGTCATGTCTGCAGTTTTTTTTATTTTATAAAATTTGTGGTTTTTCGAACATTAATGTGAAATAATCTTAGAGCATGAAATAATAGTGGATTATTAACCGTTAGTGTTTGTGAACGTGCATGAGTGTTGGCTTGATCCCTGCCGCTGATTTCCTACACCGCACTACATGCAATCGACTGTTAATCCATCCACATCACCTTGATGGATGGCGGTCTACTACTGTGCGTTTTTCACGAAATTTCTTGCCTCGAACTACAGTGTTGTGGAACCAGCTCTCGGCGGCGGTATTTCCGGACCGTTACGACTTAGGGATCTTCAAGAAACGAGCCTATTCCTTCCTTAAAGGCCTGCAACGCGTCTGCGATTCCACTGGTTTTGTGGGTGTCCATGGGCGGCGGTAATTACTTTCCATCAAGTGACCCGCTTGCTCGTTTTTCTGCTATAAAAAAAAACTGCAACATCACTTTATAAATTCTCTCAAAAACCCCGCGGGAAATCTCAGTAAAGTTCCACATCTTTTCTAGGACTCGGAGGGGTTTGGGGAACATTATTTATCATTCATCATCTTAATCACCACTCATATAGATGAAAAAGAAATAAAAACTAATGATTAGGCAGTATGGTCTCTGACCTTAGCCTGTTCCTTCAAAAGCTGTCTTGCTCTTGTCTGTCACTCAGCGTTGCCAGACGTGCGATAATTATCGTAGATCCACGATAATTTCAAGGGGCATGCGATAAAAAATAATAATTAAGTATCGCACGATAATTTGTATAATTCGTCGTCTTTCCACGATATTTTTTGTCAGTTCTACGATAATTTTGTGACAAACCTGGTTTAGCATCATTCGTTCAGTCACAGTTTGGAAATAACGAAATTTAAGGTACCACAGTCAGTCCTTTTTCTAGGCGATGAGCTTTTTTTTTTTTTTTAGCTCGTGGCGTTGGATGTTACCATATTTGGAGTGCCCAGTCGTATAAATTCTGTCTTTTTGAATGCGATAAAAACACGATAATTTTGCTGTAAATCTAGGATAGTTTTGACCAAAGATGGGCGATTGTTACTGATTCGAACAATCGAATGATTTGATACTACTAATATTAACAATCGAATACAACAACAATCGATCACTAGTTTGCAAATTCGAATGGAACCGCTAGTTCATTCATTCACTTTGTCATACAAAATTGGTCTTTTTTGTCGTAGTATAGAGTCTCATTTTAACTGATATTCGAAGGAACGTTCGAATGTCAAATGGCGGGAATGGAAAAAGGGCGAACGCCGTGATTGTTAATACTTCTTCCTTTCTCGCTTAAACGCACTTATTTCGTTTATCTTTTTATTCCCTCGTACAAGTTAGTTCGATTGTTTGAATATTCGACTAAATAAAGTAGTAGTACCTAATGATTACTAATGAAATTCGAATAGAAAGGAATGAGATGACGCTATACATTCTTGTTCGCTTCTCGCTTTTTCAAATTCGAATGATTTGTAAGGTTATTCGAATAATTCGAATGACTTCTACAATCGAATAATTCGAATAATGTCATTCACAATCGCCCATCACTAGTTTTGACCTACGGATCTGGCAACACTGCTGTCACTGTTTGATATGTCAAACTGTTCTGTGTGTGAAGAAAAGAGGGTTGTTTTATTATTTTTTTCGCAGTGTGTGTAATAAAAATATTGTAGAATGGAAAATAAATAGTTATCTGTTGTTGGCAAAATGGATCAAAACAAAGTGCCAAATGTTGGTGTTCTACCTAATATAGTAGACGTAGAATGGAAACTGGAAGTGGTTACAAACACTCCCGGTGTTGGTTCTGACAATTTGTTATATACGGTGATCTTGAAAACAGATTCTGGGAATGATGTCCGATTTACTTGTGGCAGTCAGCAGTTGCAAGATCTAGTCTATAAGTTGAAAGACTTAGTGCGGCATTGTGAAAAAGTTAAAAGTGAGCTCTCATGAACAAGCGAGCGATTTTGTACCTACCTATATTATTTAATGTTACTGTGTATTATTTAAGTACAACACAATAGAAAAATAATTGTTAGTAACTGGCTCCCTGTGTGCATTCAAATGCTAAAGTGTTTTAATAAATAATATTTGTAAAAATCATACTTTCATTTCCTCATACCTACCTAAGAGGCCTATTACATCTCGACTGTGATTTTTGCGTAAAATGGCCAACTTTGGCGTTATGGATCTCAGAAACAAAAATACATTAATAATTATGACTTATTGAATAGTGTAGGACAGTTATTCAAATAGTGCATAGCGGCCTCGCTTTTTGTAAATTTTGCTTAACTTTTTAATTAAACCCAAAATTGCAGAGAAAGATTTTCATAAAGTGCGCGAAGGCACTTTTTTGAGCTCATCAATTGAACTACTGTTCTAAACAAGTGAAATAAAAAAATTAAAATAGTGTGTAGGGGCCTTGGAATTTTTAGATATCATTGATTTATTTAGGAAAATAATCTTATTCTAAACCAAAAAACTTTGAAAATCGCTATAGGTTAACTGCGAATATCTCCTATCTACGATAATATTATTGAACAAAATTTATACCAGAGTAATTGTTACTTCATGAGTAATAAAGATTTTATAATGAATATATTATCCTATTTCGATAAAAACAACTGCAAAATTACTACAAAATGCGATGCGCCGGCCGTCCGAATTAACTTATGCTCACAGAATGGAGATTTGTAATATTATGCACAAATTTATTACCCTATTTCGATAAAACGATAAATACAACTGCAAAATTACTACAAAATGCGAAAATGGGCATTTTACGCAAAAATCACATTCGAGATGTAATAGGCCTTATAACTTATATTGTGTGTTGCTATCTGTAGAATAGATAAGCAAAATTCTGCTTTTACAACCGACAAACTGTATGGCCTAATTTTTCATGATATTTTAGCAAGCTAGTAGTGCCTATGGCAGTGGGCCATTGATAGACTGATGATAATGATGTCTTTTTAACAAACTTTTGCAAGGCTTAATATCAATTTAAGAAAACCAAACAAGTGCAAAAGACTTATTCAAAATAACTTTATTCGGAAAATACCATTACTTATAAAGTACAATAATATAGTGAGAACAAACACAAAGTAAGAAAACAATTCCTCTGCACAAAAAACACATCACAGTTTCAATTAAAATGACTCAAGGTAGTTGGATAAGCTGCATTTGTATCTACCATAGAACACACTATCGCTTCATTGCGACTATCAAACACTTACAATAAATTTATCTTAAAATATCACAATCAACAACTATACTACTTGGTATATAGGAATATTTTTTATGACAATGGGACTGCACTACATGACAACATTATTAGTATAGCAAGCAAACATTTGTTTTTCATAGGAAAGGCATTTTTTTAATCACTAATGATGTTTTTCCATTTTGTTGACCTCTAAACCAATTTTTTTTCTGTAATTGATTTGAAAATATAGAAAATTTTATTTTATTTGTGTCCAATTATTCAAAAAAATATATATTCTTCCCAATTTATTGCAGAAGTGCTGGGTGAATCTTTATGTATGTTATGTTGTGCTGTCCTACTACAATATCCATTGGCTGTGCTACTTCAATATCCTACTCTAGTGTTAAATGTGAAGTTTTAGGAAAAGTATTTGCTTTAAGTATAAGTTTTTAGTATGCAACTTCAATATTATAAAATGTGTTAATTAAATAGCTCAACACCCGAAATTACTTGTTCAGAATCGATTCCACTAATAAGAAATGTGGGTCTCATATTATAATAAAAAAAATTTGAGTATGCCGCATTTGAAATTTACTTACTCTAACTCTATTTCAAAGACTTTAAACTATTTTAATCTCTTTGCTCTATTGACTATTTTAATCTCTTTGCTCTATTGTCATCTTAGCAAATGTTGCACTCACAATTTGAATGCAAACGGGGCGGCAACGTCGCTCGCACTCGCAGGCTTAGATCGCGCGTAATTTCCATAGACGCATGTTACGAGAATTTTTTACACTAAGTAATTTAAATTTCAAGAAAACAAAAAACCAATTATCTTCCTAATGAATATTTGCGAAACTTTATTTTACCTAACAATTTATAAAAATAATTCTTTTATAACAAAAATAAGTTGGTGTACTTATCTGAAGTTTTGAGCCATTTATGTAAAACAAGTTGTAGATGAATTCAATGAATCATAATTTATTACCTACGTTAATTCTGCAAATTTAATAAGCAACAAACAAAAACATTCACCATTCAACTTTACTTTTATAATAGGTATAAGTACATATAAGTACTTACCTAAAGAAAAAGCAAAAAGTAATGATGTCAGTCTGTTGTTTTTGTAACATACTATTGACCCAAATTGAAGTTACAAGATCTATTCATAATAATAATTTGTATTAAATGTAAAATCTGTAAGGCATAGCCCCTCATTTTATTTTTTATATGTAGAAGGAAATCAATATAGATATTAAACGCAAAACTATAGGTAAGAGCTTAAATGCGGATAAATGAAGAAGCTAATGGTACTTTAAAATAATGCAAACAAGTAAGTGGACACAAGAAGAAAATAAACATTTTGACATAAGTATACATTTCTTACTACTTAACGCAAAAAGACACAACTCTAAACGAGTACTAATTTGATAAATTTCACAACAAAAAAATTGGTTCTGTACTTTACAACAACTTACTCAAATTATGTATTTCGTTTTTGAATTGGTTAAGGGGGGTTAGGCGGTGAAAACGGAAAAAATGGCTGTTTTCTATTAGCTGTTATTCAAAATATTATAGATATTTCGCACTGAAATTTTCAATATGTAAGTATTACAGAACGTACGTGTGAAAGGATGACTGTTTCCAAAACACGATTGGAAACATTTTGCTTAATAGAAAAAAATCCTGCAGTTACCTCTAAAATTTCATAAAAATTCACATTACGACCGTGGTTTTACAGTAATAATTCCTATAAAATCATAAACACATAAGATATTTTACCTTTTCGATTTCTTGATTGATTTGGATTTATAAAAACTTTTTGATAATAATGTTAATGGCGCTTACGAATTACCGCGGACCCCACACCGCGCAACACCCGCGAGGGCCCGGAATTTTCGCTGACCGCCTAACCCCCCTTAAGTTTTATCTTATAGACAGGTTGGAATTTTGTAATGCCACCTGAAGGGGTGAAGGGAAAGTACCTGCTTTGAATACTGTAGATAGAAAATTTTTACTTAAAGAAAACATTCCTTGATGGTAACAAAGGTTACTAGAAATGATTTCGTTAGAAGAATTAATTTGTGTATCCAAGAAAATGGAGCGAATGAATTAGTTAGTTTAGCATTTTTTGTATACAAATTAAAATAATTTAACATTTCGTGATTTCCTTTCATTTAATTTATCAAGTTTGTTGAGAGATGTCATCCTTAATTGACCCTAAAGATCGATGCAATAAAAGCACAGCATGTAATTTTTACAGAGTTTAGTCGGTTCGATTCCCGGGTGTGGCAAACGAACAGGGTTGGAAAAATCATGATTTTTTAAATAAGAAAATATAGATTTTTTTTAATTTAAAAAAAAAAAAAAAATTTATGTGACAAAACCAAATACACTATTATTAGTACTTACTGACCATTAAATAAGCTGTATGACAGAAATACTTTTAAAATTATTAAAATAAAATTATTTTTTTTTAAATTTGTTGATTATTTTAAATTACTTTAAAAATTAACATAGATACATCTTGACCAATTATTGTTAGTATCCAACTTTACAAGACTGATTTCTGATTTGTTTTGCTACAGTTGAAGACTTTCAAGTATGCATGCAAGTCTTTTTTTTATAATATTTATGAGACTGCTAATTCTGGGAAGCCCTTTGACAGTATTTTTTTGTTAGTAACTACTAAGTATACTTATTTATTGTTATTTTCATTAAAGATAATACTTATAACATTTTAAATCAATTTAAATCAATAAATTTTTTTTTAAAAATCACCAGATTTAAATCAGCCAACCCTGCAAACGAATTTTCGAAAATACTCGAAGTCAAAATTTTTTTTCTTTTCAAAAATAAAGGAATGTTTTCTTTGAGTAAAATTTTCTATCTACCTGCAGTATTATGAGTACCTACTTTCCCTTTAGGTGGCATTACAAAATTCCATCCTATAAATGTATATTCTTGTGGTACATACATAAACACCTTTATTATTCACTTTTGCAAACGAATTTTCGAAAATATTCGAAGTCAAAATTTTTTTTCTTTTCAAAAATAAAGGAATGTTTTCTTTGAGTAAAATTTTCTATCTACCTGCAGTATTATGAGTACCTACTTTCCCTTTAGGTGGCATTACAAAATTCCATCCTATAAATGTATATTCTTGTGGTACATACATAAACACCTTTATTATTCACTTTTAGATGTGAGATGTTTATAATTTGATGATGACGATGATAATTAACACATAGTACCTATTTAAATAGTTAAGGCCATATTATGATATTTTAAAAGATTATGATTTGCATCACAACATTACTCTGTTTAGGGTGCAAGACATAACCTTTGGTTTATCAAATGTTTTCTTATACTTAACTAAACAAACAATCGCCGGAAGAATTTGGCAAACAAATCAATAACAGTATAAATTATTTAAGCATCGTGCGAGAATCGTAGTTCCATTTCCCAGTTGCGCCATTTTTTTCCAGTTTTAATTTTAATACTCATAATACTTATTATTATTAATAATTGCATTAAAGATTTAAAAATTTCCAACGAACCTTTTGATCAGCAGTTATAGTGTTTTCATTATAAAAAAAAACAACGCTTAGTTAGTTGCACCAATTGTTTCAAATAATTTATGAATATATTATAATAACAAAAAACAAAACACGCAAATTCGAACATAACACATCAGCAGCGCAAACTCACTTAGTTATAAACTTTTAATTTTGGAGATATCACATTGTTTTTTAAAGCATTAACAATATTTCAAGCATTAGTTGGTGTGCCAAATAAAAAATAAAACAAATAATAACAAATCATATTATTAGACGTAATAACAAAATTAATATTTAATAAAGTTTACTTAGGAGAAGCATGCATAAGTGATACATTATTTTTGGTCGCCGATAGATTCTCTTAATTTCACTGGCTTAATTTATTTATAATTATTTATCTATTCTATAGTACCTACTTATACATTCACAGTTGAAATATATAATTCATTTGAGGCATCTGCGCGAGATAAATCATTAAGTACCTACTAACTTTAAGTGGCTGCCCAAATCAAAAGACTGTGTGCGCTTACGCCCTTTTTGAATATTTGTGTAGGTTAATTGAATGCATAAGGGCGTAAGCGCCTGCCACCATTAGGTCCCTTTTGATTTGGAACGCCATATAAAACGTATTATGCATTACAATAATAATAAAACTGTCGCCTTATTCACTTATCTTATACTAAAATATACGATATGATGACATTTTTTAACAAGCAATCTTTTTGAAGTATAAATAGAACACATTTTTGGATAGCCAATATCATAAAATAATGTCAGTTGACATGTTAGGCCCAGTCGCCTGAGATCTTATAATCGCTTCCCTTGAACGATTCGTTAGTAAATCTAATACAATTATTTACATATATATTTATTTATGTATAATATGTAGCTGCCTTATTTATCATTAGCACAGATGTGGTCGGAGAATGGTAGCGCATTTACAATACAAGCATTTGAATACCTACCTAAAAGAATTATAAATAGTATTTAATCTTGTATTTGTAATACTTTTTAATTATTACGATTATATTGTGTTTATTATGTTTTGATACACGGAGTTATTTAAATAAACGATTGTACATAAAGTTGGAATACCTACCTACGTAATTCTGACAGGTTAGTGTAACCAAATTATATTGAAATCTGTATTTTGTTGCATTATCATCGAAAAGGCAAATTCGTATAATACTTAGTACCTACTTGGTAAGCTCTCAACGGCTGAAGTTAAGTCTTGGCTTTTTGCAGTCCAGAATCCAGAGGATGCCATTTCTAAATCCGTGAGAAAAATTCTTTCACAATGATACCAATTAAGACTATTATTCCACTCATATTCGAAATAAGCAAATTGTAAATAATTCAAAAAATGTATATTTTTCATAATGTATTTTTAGTCGCATTTATAAACTGACACTGCCGAACAGAACAGTAGAGAACAAAGAATAAAGTAAGTAGAGAAGAAAGAATATGTTGTTTTAAAATCAAAGTAGGTACCTACACATTTTTAGCCGCGTAAGTTCAATCTATAAAATTATGAAGCAACGACCTCGGCTTTGCAGCCTAAGCAGGCCGGCTCTAGCCCTTGTAACGGCTGTGTGCAATCAATACTGGCGCCCTCTAAAACGTGATGTCGCGAGCTCTAAGACCTGCACCATAGGCACAAAGTAACTAAGTAATAAAACCGTCTCGGAGCCAAGCAAATACTTGTATAAAAATAAGGTGATACTATCTCCATTTATGAACCTGTTATCAAGTACCTATCGAATACTTTTTTTTTGTAAGCGTAAGGAATACTCGACCAGTACAGTGGGAAGTCAATGCAAATAGCGCGTGAGTTTGTTGCCTAATAATGAACACATTCATGGCTTTACCTTGCCATATAATTTCATCTATATATCGTCATTTCATAATTTCGTCATATAATTTTTCCTTAAGCGAAAAATGTTTCTAGGATCAGTTAGTAACGGTACCTCAAGACGCAGTGTAGGCCTCCAACAAGGTGATCCGACGATCTGATGGGCGCGGGTAGCCGCTAGATGCGAGAAGCACAGCATCGGTCGTGGTGAAGTTCCTTGGAGAAGGCTTTTGTCTAAGCCACCAAAGCTATGCGATTTAGCTAAGCGGTGCGCGAGGAAATAATCCATCAATAGTATCGCTTGCCTCGCTAAGGCGTTGTACAATGAAGTCATTCTTAGTGGTGGATTTTCTCGAAACGCAGCCTAACAGTGGACGTCTTTCGGCTGGTTTGTAGTGCTTATACTTATTGTGTAGTATTCACATCGGAGATCCTTGTGGAAGGCTTTTCACTAACAGTAGACGTCCTTCGGCTGATGACTCTGCGGTTTCTTGTATACTTATGGTGTAGTGTTCACAGCGCAGTTGCTTGGGGAAGGCTTTTTTGTAACAGTAGACGTCCTTCGGCTGATGACTCTGCAGTTTCTTGTATACTTATGGTGTAGTGTTCACAGCGCAGTTGCTTGGGGAAGGCTTTTTTCTAACCGTAAACGTCCTTCGGCTGATGACTTTGCAGTTTGTAGTATACATAAGGTGTTCACAGCGAGAAGAACTTGAGGAACGCGGCGGGCGGCACGGGGTGCGGCGGCAGCGGCCCGCCCGCCGAGCGCAGCCGCTCGCGGTACTCGGGGTTCTAACGCAACGGGATAAAGTTCACATTACAATGGCGATTGCGAAATTCTAATAGAAAAAAAAAACATATTTCTGGTGCGTTACCAAGAAGAAGAATGCTATTGTGGAAGAGGGAGAATGCTCAGTGGCCCGTAGCACAGTTTATACTTACACAGGCTACGGTGTTAATTAAATTGTTCAGTTATAATTGAGCATTCAAAAACTGCTCTGGCTACTAAACAAACAATTATTACATTGTTTGTAATAATTGTTTGTTTAGTACTCAATAACATTCTTATTCTTATATTCTTGATTCGAAGGACCATTCAAGACATCAACGTCATCTGACAAATTTATGGTGAACTGAGCCAGCGTGGTCAACTAAGCGCTGCACTGTTCACATACCTGCTAGCATAAACATAACAAAACGTATTATTTTGTACCATATAACCTTGGTGGCAATCAGGCACACAGTCACCACGCTTGACAAATGCGCATATCGAGCGCTTGACCACTCGGCAAATGAGGCGTCCTTTTTATTATAAAAAAATCTCAGCATTTTTTACTGAGCTAGGATAAGATAGTGGTGCTGGATAAGATAGGTTCTACTGAGATAAGATAAGGTGCTATATACAATAGGTCTTACTGAGATAATATGTGATGTTCTACTGAGATAAGATAAGGTGCTAGATACGATAGGTCCCACCTAGAGAAGATAAATTCTACTGAGACATTATCTAAATGGACTATGGTAGAGGACTGCTTTTGCTGTCCTCATTGCCTAGCCTCTCACTAACCCTTCGGGGATAATAGTCGTGATTATAATAATATGTATGTGTATTCTACTGATATAAGATAAGATGCTAAATAACGATAGGTCCTACTGAGATAAGATAAGATAGCGGTGCTTAGTGACCTGGTCCGCGATGCAGGGGTGCCCGAGCGAGCGCCAGAACAGGCAGCGGCAGTGGCGGCACAGCGACAGCGTCTCCGCGTACATCGCCTCTTCACGCAAGCCGTGCTGCCTAAACCAACAAACAAACAATCAAATCATACACATATAGATTCACAACTATTATCCCCGAAGGGTTAGTCAGAGACTAGGCAATGAGGACTGCAAAAGCAGTCCACGTTTCACCAAATTACAACCACAGAATAATTAATAGTACTACGTACAGAAGGTTCACTCTTTAACGACTGTCACGCGAGATTGAAACTTATCGTGTGACTCGAGCGTTCATATTCCGTTAAGCAACGCTGACTCGATATCGATTTGACGTTATGACGTCACAGAGCGTAGGGTTTACGCGCGGGCGCAGGGATTACGAGTTATAAGCGGCGACGCGCGACGTGTTCGGTGCTCTTGCGCTCGCGGCAACCCTTACTGCCATACGCCTAGGCGGCCAAACTGCGGAGGCGCGCCAAACGAACCTACCTAAACTGCGGAGTGACACCCCCCTGTTACAACTGCACATGTGCACAGCGTGACAGGTGGTGAGCCCATCACCGCTGTATGCTGTTAGATGTATGTGCAGTCTTTAGTCACATTTTACAACACCTAAGGGAAGAGGAGTGGGGGGTGGGGTTAGTATTCTTTTAATGAGCGGCTAATACATAGGCCATTAGCACTTCAAACTACCACAAACATCGATTGGAGAATTTGATAGTTTTGGATAGGTTGGTCTGTGTGTCTGTGTCTCAGAATAATAATGGTATGTGTACCTTCCTGAACTGACAGGTGTGCTTTTTTTTTAAATTTTTCATGACCGTGGATACTAGTCCTTCAGTCGTAATATTAGAGTTCATTGATTTTGCGTAAACTGATGATAATGAGTGATGATAATAATATGAACGGTTAATGCTAAATGATATTTCCCCCAAAACCTTTCGAGCCTCAGTAAAGATGTGGGACTTTACTGAGATCTTACATGGCGTGCTTCCAATCAGTGTCGCCTTCCTTCCCGTATTTCAACGTTGCCATATCTTAAAGTAGATAGGTAGGTACCTACTATCGGGGTCACCGTCGCTTTACCACTTTGCAGAAATTTTCGTATGGATCTCCCGCCCGCCAGGGTACCTACGTGCTCGTACCAAATAGACGACGTGTGCAAGGGACTTTGACCTTTAGACTGGTAAAACAAAGGAGCCCGCGATAGTACCTAGTTACGTTAAAACCTGACGCTGTTTACTCACTTCCTGAGCTGATGGAAGGTGTGCTTCCAGTCGGTGTCGCCGCCTTCCTTCCCGCATTCTTTCTACGTTTTCATATCTTATAGTACCTACTTAGTTACGTTAAAACCTGACGCTGTTCACTCACTTCCTGAGCTGATGGAAGGTGTGCTTCCAGTCTGTAGCGCCGCCGTCCTTCGCCTCTAGCGCCGCGCGCTGCTGCGGCGAGTAGTGGAACTGCACCAGCTCGCGCCACACGCGCTGCTCGGAGCAGAGGGACGCCATCACGCTCCACGCCGACGACGCCGCCTGCGCCGCGGAAAAAAAAAAAAAAAATTTTTTCAGACAATAATTTGATGTCCAGTTAGTAACAATTAAAACTTAAAACTATGTTAGAATTATGCTATTGTTAGTACCTTCTTAAAGCTATGTTAGTATTCAGCACTTGAAGTCTGTAAAACTTCCCCAGCACTACCAGCTCCGGACTGTCAGCAATAAATCTCAGAATAACGTTAGAGCTACCTCTTAGACGGGTTACAAGTGAAGCTGACTTCTTACGCATTATTGCATAAAAGTCATTTACCCCTGCATCTGCAAACATGCCTGACGCACTACAAAATTTAGGCAATCTCAACAATATCCCTAAGGCGTTATTGTACAAAGCATTTTTTTTTATTTAAACTTTTGCAACATTTTACCTATTAAGATTAGATTAAGATTAAATTTGTTTACGCTCACACCAATTAAGTATCTTTTTTTTTTATAGCAGAAGGAGGCAAACGAGCAAGCAGGTCACCTGATGGAAAGTAATCACCGCCGCCCATGGACACCCGCAAAACCAGAGGAATCGCGGGCGCGTTGCCGTCTAGACCAAGACGAGTATTCATTTGAAACTCTTTAATATGGTAACATAACGGATAAATATACATAAATAAAAAAACACCCAGACTCGAAATCAATTAAGTAAAACAGTTTTTCCTAAATTGACCCGACCGGGTATTTATTTATTTCTAAACTAGCGGTCGCTCGCGGTTTCACCCGCGTGGTTCCTGTTCCCGTGGGAATATCGGGATAAAAAGTATCCTATGCGTTAATCCAGGTTATAAACTATGTCTATGCCGAATTTCATTCAAATCCATTTAGTAGTTTTCACGTGAAAGAGTAACAAACATCCATCCATACGTTCCCGTGTGAATATCGGGATAAAAAGTATCCTATGTGTTA
This sequence comes from Scoparia ambigualis, assembly GCA_963921215.1. Taxonomy (NCBI): domain Eukaryota; kingdom Metazoa; phylum Arthropoda; class Insecta; order Lepidoptera; family Crambidae; genus Scoparia; species Scoparia ambigualis. Next base: position 25,632,549 of record OY992517.1, on the reverse strand, counting down.
ATCCAGGTTATAAACTATCTGTATGTCGAATTTCATCCAAATCCATTGAGTAGTTTTTACGTGAAAGAGTAACAAATATCCATACATACTTACAAACTTTCTCGTATAAAATATTAGTAGGATACAACGGTGCGAAGACCAATTAAAGTAAATAGTAAAGTACAATACTTGTATACAAACAGTAAACACAAAAAAGAAAAACCAATATACAGAACAATAACAGATAAAAGTTAAAAAGATTATATCAAAGAGGACGCGCATTCATCCTTCTTGCAAAAATTTAACCCGGGATGAAGATGACGCGACGCCAGACCCGGCGTGCTAACCACTCGACCACGGAGGTCGTCAAATTACCTATTACATGGCGGACTTAACGCCCGAGGCATTTTCTATTAGTCAACCGTAGGGTGTTGCAGAGATGACATGGTAGGTGCGATAACGAAGGTGACACAGGGTAGTATAAAATATTCAAACAATAATTACAAGACTTTTACCTTACATATTCTTTTTTATTGTTAACCTGGTTGTAATGCCCCGACAGTGGCCTGATTCACGTATTTCGTAATAGTCGAAATGTCGTTTAAGTTTGGAAGTCGTCCTATTGAAAAACAGTCACAAATCCGTATTCACCTCATTTCGCTAGAACGATTACTCGATAGGATCGCAACTCAGCGATTTGTCAACTATTTAAACTTAATGTTGCAATTACAGTTCTACCAAACAAATTCAAATACTTTTTGTTAACAAAACATGCAGAAATGTTTATTGTTTTTTTCCAACGACTTGGAAATTGTCTAATTTGACGTGTAATCGCTGAAATCCGATAAAACTAAACGTCAAAATTATAATAGGTGAATACCGCGGAGGCAACGATCGAACTTCGATTAATGCACGTGAATACGCTTAAACAAAACCGACTTAAACAAAATCGTGCGATTGATACGTGAATACGAAAAGTGACTTCAGCGATCAAATCGCTTGCATGTCGTTGAAGTTTTGTTACGTGAATTAGGCTACTGGTCAGGTACCTATACCCCTAGTATATCTGCAATATTAGCACTTATTTGATGAATAAACTTATTTCCTTCTTTCCTTCTAGACGTTGGTCTTGTTCAGAGTATCCTGTCAGAAACAAAATCAGATGTCGCACAAAAACCTAACCCTTTTCGGTCTTATTAAAACTAACTATGAATCATAAGGTGGGCATTCACGGTCGCGCCATCGCGTCAAATGGCGTGATAATACATCCAAAGTTTGATCATGAGTGTGAAACCCGTTTGGACTGATGTAAAACTCTGGATTTCCATTCGCGGCCGAAATCCACCACATTCATTTTGAACTCATATCAAACGTCTTTCGGTCCTGTCAAACACGCAAATGAAAGAAAATTGGAGTGATCGTGAATGGCTTATATGTTTGGCGTCCATCCATGAATTTAACGGTTATCGTCACTTACCATCAGGTGACATGAAGGGCACACACCACACAGTTCTTTTAAGAAGACGTTAAAATCCACAAACTTGGCTACGCTACAGTGGTTGGATATTTCATGAAATAGGTGTTAGAAAATTACATAAGGTACTGGCACATAGGAAGGCCCACCTTATTTAAAATCACAATAAAAAAATATGTTTAAAAGGTTTGATAAAAACAACTATTTGTAATGATGTAATGGTTTATTATCCTTGAAAAATAATCAAAAAATTAAAATTTTCTTACTAAAATCATAAATATATTAAACAAGGTAGTAGGCCTAGGTACAGGCACAGTCCCTTACTAAGGCCCGTTTTTGTACTAACTGTTACACAAAATCTATCTAATATTTCTAAAAAATAATTCACTAATCACGCTAAGCAGTTTCAAATATTCAATCTATATTTTTAGAGATATAATAAAAAATTGCACACTGGGCCTTGACCCATGTACGAAAAACAAAAATAGTCATAAAAGTAAAATTCTGCTCTAAATCAATTAAAAAAACAATTATTTCTAATGACAAAATCGAAACTCTACACACTATTAATTCAAGAATCTAAATATTCAGTCCTCATTTGCCACTCAAATTTTAAGTAGGCCTTACTAGGGCTGTAGAATAATATTTTTTTTTCTTAGCTCTAAGAACAACTTTTTAATAAAAAATCCCCTTCAGTCTAAAGGCCTCTTTTTTTCTTTGGTTGTGGATGTGGATCCATGCTCTAATAAAAGAAAACTAATATTAGTTAATACTAAAATTCTCATTAATAAGTATACAAAATATTAAATGCGAGTTCAAATCACCTACACGTTATTGTGTCTATTTAAAAATACATTCACTAGTTTGGCATGAAAAAGAAATAAACTAAACAAACCAATTTCGTTTTATTTATATTAAGTACTTAAGTATTTACAATCCAAGCGCATTTGCCATTTTAATAGATTTAGTAAAGCCCATAGGCCCCTATGTAGGTCCGGGCCATACTACGCATTTTTCATAGTGGCGGAAAAATTAACATAAAATCATAAATAACTAAATAATCGGTAAACTTACCATTGTATTCTATCCTTCAATGATAATTTAACAATATGATGATAGAATCACTTAAAAACTGACGCTATTTGTGGAAAAATTGGCAAAAACAATCACAACTAGGTTGTAATCACGCGACATCGACGGCGTCCAGAGAGAAATGAAAGAGTTGTAACAAAATGGCGGCGCGGAAGTGATTTGGCGCTATTGCACATTTAATTTAAGGCCAAGGTGAACGTGGGCGCGAAATTTCGGATGTTTTAGGAAGCGGCAAGTGCGCGTTTTTAATGCGGGCCTTCGTATGTGCAAGTACCTTACATATAATCACGACTATTATCCCCGAAGGGTTAGTCAGAGACCAGGCAAGGAGAACTGTAAAAGCAGTCCTCTGCCATAGTCCACTTTTCACCAAATAGCGACTGCACATGTGCTCAGCGTGACAGGTGGTGAGCCCATCCCGCTCTATGCTGTTGGATGTATGTGCAGTCTTTAGTCCTTTTGTCCCCTTCACGACACCCAAGGGAAGAGAGGGGGTGGTAGTATTCTTTCATCGGTACGGGACACGGTTAATGCAAATACAAAAAAAAATACTTACATCTAAATCCCTGTGATCCGATATCCTAAGTAGAATTTCTCTGATGCACTCTTCGGGCAAATCGTGAAGTTTAGGCGCTACCTCTGGACCAGGCTGTAAATAATAAATGGTTATTATTTAAATTGTAAACTTGGAAAGATGTGTCTGGGAATGTACGTTAGGGCCCTTGCGAATTTCGCAAGTTAAACATAATGATACGATGTGGTTATAGTAAGTGGCTGTCTAGCTTATATCAGATTGTGTTATCCCAAACTCCTGTATGCAAATGCCGTCGGAGATGAGGTTGATCCTGGCTATGGCGCCGTCATGGTGACCTCACAGCGCTTGCAAGCCTAAAAGCCTAAAAGCGGGAACTCTTAAATTTCCTACTTGGAAATAACCCAAATACCCCAAATTGCTAAAATAAGGTTTTTATAAATTATAAATACTATTCCAGAAAAAAAATTTAAATTTCGCCCAAAAACAAAAAAGTCAAAAAAGACTTAGAAAATTTTCGGCCAAAAACTTCAAAATTTAGATTTTTCCAAAACTTAGTATAAACATAATTTGGACCTAAAAATAAATAAAAACAAACTTTTCGGCAAAATTTTTCAGACGAAATTCTTCAGAAAATCCATTTTAAAAATTTTCAGCAAACCTAACCTAACCTAACTCCAAAAATGTCGTCCGCCGATCGTCGACTGTCTCGCGACGGGCCTCCCGAACGTAGCGCAACGCCCATCCTGATCTGTCAGAGGCAGGAGAAGGTGAAAGATGTGCCGTCCTTTATGGAAGTCGTCGGTCACCTTTGCTTCCAGATCAGGAGAGCGGTGACTGCGGGGAAGTCTGTCATCAAAGCTCATAAAGAGCTCATAGTTGATGCTGCTAGCGAGATCGAAAATTGTCTTGAGTTGCTGCCCACATTATGTCTACCTGAACAACAACCCAGCGACCAAAGCATGCGTGAACTTAGCGATAAGCTAGATAACGGTATGGACGCGGTCCTCAGCGTACAAAATGAGATGGCTGCGGAGGTTCGTCGAGAAGTCTCACAGAAGGTTGACGAGCTGTTAAAGCAGGGTGAACGTCTCGAAGACCTCGTGCGCCTCTCTGGCAATATGCTGTCGGCCGCGCTGAAGGAGCAACAACAGAACCCGTTGGCACATAGCTCGCTGTCCGAAGCCCAATTAGCTCCCAAAACTCCTACCCCTACCTCTATCCCAACCTACGCTAGTATCGCCGCAAAATCTGTGCCCCCTACCCCTGAAACTTTTCCCGCCATGATTGTGTCCTCCTACGATTGCACCCTTAAGCCCCCGGAAGTGATGTCCCTTTGGAAAAAGGAGATGTCCTTCCGGTAGCACAAATATGCTCCCCTAAAAATCCTTCCCATCCCTAATGCTAAACTAAGGGTCGAATTCGAGACCAAGAAGCAGTGCGAAGAGACCATAGCTCGTCATAACGATAGCCCTAACTTCGTTGCCGAACAAGCGAAGCGACGACCACCACTACTTATCCTTAAGGGAATCTCTAAGGACGTCGCCCGCGACGAGTTAGTGGAGGTCCTCGTGACACAAAATGACGTCGAGCTGTCCCGCATCTGCTTCTTGACCTCGAACAAGAACCCGGTGCTGTACAATGCGGTTGTAGAGGTGACCCCCGAGATGCGCAAAGTCATTCTCGCTCTCGGGAAGCTCAACGTGGATCATAGTAGGGTCCACGTTGAGGACTTCTCCCGCTTTGTGCAGTGCCACCAGTGCCTGCAATATGGACACACAAAGGCTAAATGCAAGTCGGAGAAGAAGCCTTGTGCCCACTGCGCCAGCCCAGGTCACAGAATATCAGAATGCCCAAACAAAACCGATAAACCAAAATGCTACAATTGTTCAGCACATAACTTGCGCATGGGCACAAAGGTGGATGTTGCTCACAATGCCACAAGTAACCGCGAGTGTCCCCGTATCAAATCAATGGTTCTGCGTCTGCAGAACCAGACCGATTACGGAAACTGACAACTAGACTTAAATCCTTTGTACTATTAAATAAAACTTAAAATCTCTAAAACTAACTTATTAACTTAAACTTAACCTAGACAAAGTTCAACTTAACAAATTTAAACTTAAATAAACAAAATTTAATAATTAAAAACTGAAAATACAAAAACGTCTTAAATAATTAAAATTAACTTAAATAATAAATAGCAAGCATTTAACATACAAATTGAAAGTAACTTTAAATTAACATATTAAATTAAAATAAACTAACCTAACTACAAATAAAATTAGAGCCACAAAAATATCTCTTAAATTAAAAACTAACCATCGACACTTATTTTAAACTTAAAAGTAACTTTTTTGAAAATAACAAATAACAAAAGAACACCAAATGAACTCAACAAAAAATTAAAAAACTTTAATAAATTAATTAATATCAGTTTCAATCCCAAAATTCCTCTTCCTTTCTTTTCTTACTTCTTCCTTCCCCTTCATTCTTTAACTTCGAATCTAAGCGCCCAGCAATTCACTAGAAGTGGACCTTAAGTCCACTTAAAAAATTTAAACAAATGTAGGACTTCTAAGTCCCTTCATAAATTTTGGCAATAACACTTCTAAATTCCCGTTTTTCCCAACTGTTCCTAGAAAATTCCTTAATATCCCCAAAAATTCCCTTATCCAAAATTGATCCTTAAAATCCCCATTTCGTTATAGTTCTGATTATGTTAGAAAAATATCCCAATTTGTCATATTTCTGATTATGTTAGAAAAATACCAAAGTTCCATACTGTACCTCTTATAGGAAATATTTGCCTCAAAATAACCCGGAGATCCAAGCCAATTATCAAAAAAAAAAAAAAAAGCCTAAAAGCGGGCTCCAGCACGCGCGCTTCTTGATCCTCGCTATAGTTATGACGTCACTGGCCTCCTGTATGCAAATGTAGGCCATAGCGCTGTCGTCGTAGCCCCACAGCGCGCGAACTCACTAGCTCGGCCTTGCTACACACCCTTATTTTTTATTCGTTTTAATGAAATTAAGGGTGAGCTTTACCTTTGAAACTAAACAACTTTCCCCAAGAAACCTATGTGCAAAAATGAGAAAAAATGTCGACCTCCCATACTATAAATTGTCGTCAGCTGATCGGAAAGTATGAATAAATAAATAAAGAAATAGCTATGACGTGACTGACCTCCTGTATGCAAATGCCGTCGGCGATGCGGTTGATCCTGGCAATGGCGCCGTCGTGGTGGCCCCACAGCGCGCGCGAGCCTAAGGGCCGGCCCCAGCACGCGCGCCGCTCGGCCTCGCGCAGCGCAGACAGCGCCACCACCAGCGCACGCAGCGCGTTCAGGTTCTGCTTCGACGTCGCCACTGAAATGTACATATTGTTTTTATAAATACATACATATAATCACGACTATTATCCCCGAAGGGTTAGTCAGAGAATAGGCAATGAGGACAGCAAAAGCAGTGCTCTACCATTGTTAATGCCTACATACGCACGGGAGGAGACGCGAGGGAGGAGGGCGTGACATCATCGCGGCGAGCATCGAACCGGTTGCCGCGGTCACCCCCCGCTGCCTGCGAGACCGGCGCGGCATCGACTACCGAATAAGACACTCGGCTTTCGGACAGCTCCAACGACAATCGCGACCCTCTTTAAATTTACAATCTGTTTGTCCGGGACCTATCCTTTTGTAATTGTTGGCATTAAACCAACCCTATGCTATACAGTCCGCCTTTTATTTAAGTCTTAGGACCCTTACAACCATAGTCCACTATTTACCAAATAGCGACTGAACATGACCTCAGCGTGACAAGGTGATCCCATCGTCGCTCCATGCCGTTGAACGTATGCGCTAGTCGCCTTCTACGACACCCAAAGGAAGAGAGGGGGTGGTAGTATTCTTTCACCGCTACGTGACACGGTTACGACAAGTGGTGAGCCCATCGCCGTTCTATGCTGTTGGATGTATGTGCAGTCTTTAGTCCGTTAGTCGCCTTTTACGACACCCAAGGGAATTTTATTATTGAGCCGCAAGCAGCACAGCATTTTTATACCACTTAGCATTGGTGGCAAAATTACGGATGCCGTATCCCTGATGGTAATCGGTATAGACGTTTAGCAACTGTAGCGGTATTACACTCGAGTTGCCGACCCCGTGGAAACCAATTTAGTTAAAAAGACTCTTCTCCAATGTCTCAGGACGTTAGCGGAAGTGAGGCTGAAGGTAATAACGAAGCTATTTTAGAGCGCATTCAGCTGACTGTCATATCAGTATCCATATGTACGGATATCCAGCAGCGCGACAGCAGCTCTTCTAAATCGCGCAATTAATGTGAAAGCGCTTCAAGGCCATTGTCATACCCAACATACCTTGGCCTCCAGCATATCTATGCTTACCGCGCAAATGCTGATGCTATCTAGCATCAGCAGAGGGGGTGAGCAGTTAGCTCCTCTAATATGAAGAGAGTACATTTTGCTCGGTCCACCTCCTTGGATTTGCATCCCAAGAAGTGTGTCATACCTTGGTCAGCCAGCTCCTCCAACATGGACAGCAGCAGTTTCTGCGCGGCGCCGGGCAGGTGGGTGAGCCGCTGCCCGCCCAGCAGCAGCTCCAGCAGCGCGCAGATGTAGTTGAACCGACGCACGTCACGCACCGCCGACGAGAAGTCTAGACGGCGGACCGCTTCCGAGAGGCCGTTGAAGCCTGCGATCTTTAAAAACAAAAATTATTGAAATGAAACACTTTTTTACAGACTAACTCGCGTTTAATTTACTATTTACATAGTCTACCTGTGACCACGGACCTTGTAAAGGGTTCGAAACGTTAGGATAACATAAAAACTATGTAAATAGTAAAATAAACGCGAGTTAATCCGTAAAAAAGTGTTTCATTTCAATGAGTAGTGCTCGCTTAAACCTCAGAAAACAAAAATATCCTAATAATGTATCTAAGTATGTATGTCGTCGGCTGTTATCCCTGTCAGTTTTTAAGATTTATTTTTATTGCTACACGCAATAAATACTATTGGTACTATATATACTTAAAATATTAATATTTCATTAAAAAAAAAAACGAGCACGACTAGCTCGATAGTGCGCGGCTACCGCAGCCCATAGACGCGCGACACCGAGTCAATCTTATGCCTCTACTACACAATCGGCGATGATCGTTGATTGTGTGATCGCCTATAATCGGCACGATCATCGTGCATGCATCCACATCCACACATTCGTCTGTAGTAGTTTGTCGAACGGCCAGCGTAGGTACAAGATGGATGGATGGAGTGTGTTGCTGCTGCTACCATTTATTAAATTATATTAGGTTATAGCTTATTAAATTATATTAAGTCCCTTCATTAGACCATCACCCCCAGCTATTTTAGTGCGTATTTTTAAGTAAATTACGGAAAACAAAGGCGAATGAATGATCGACGATTCGGTGTGGGCGGGCACCTCCGCAACCACCCGGCGCGATTTCCCTTGATGCGTGCCCGAAAACCCGACAAATCACGGGTCGCAGCCTCGCAGGCGATCATAGGCGATGATCGGCGAGTACAGCCGAGTATGCCCCCCACACAATCGTGCTCGCCCGTAATCGTCTGTAATCGCCGATTGTATAGAGGAGCCATTAAAGCTTCAGTTGTTGACTCTATGCCTGTTCACTGCATCTACTACATTTCATACCGGAACACAGCAATGTAATACATTGCTGCTTGGCGGCAGAAATAGCTATTAGGGTGGTCGCCATCGCCTTCCTGTCGGATTCTAGGCAAAATCCTACAACCATGCAAAACTACAGTAACTAATAAAAATTAAAATAAAACCGTTTATTAAAACTCACCTCTCGCGTACACTTGATTGTGATGTGGCAGTGTGGGGGTATTCTGTTTACGGGGTCATTTGATTTTTCACCTTCCTCACCTTCTTGTAACCTGAAAACATATTTTTTATTAGGCCAAAGTCACATAAACATGACGAGATCTAGAACAAAAGTAATTGAATTAGAAAGAAACGAAGGCCGCTCGCCACCCTGTTTGAGGCAGATAAGTTTTTGACCTTGTAGGTACTGGGAGACGTTGTTTAAGTGCTAAAAGCTTTTTAGTATTTCAGTATTTATTATTTACAAGCCCTTTTCGCGTGACGAATTTCCAAAAAAAATCTTTTATACAATCCCTGTTCTGAGGAGCTCGATGGCGGCGCAGCGGCTAGCGCATTCGATTTGCGATCTTGCCCGCTAAGCAACTTTCGCAATGCCGGGTCGCTGGATGGGTGACCAAATTAAAAAATATCTCGAGCTCCTCCGTGCTTCGGAAGGCATGTAAAGCTGTTGGTTCCGGTTATCGTGAAAAGATGGCAGTCGTTAAAAGTTAAAACCCACCAACCCGCATGTACATGTGGGAAGGCCCGTGCCCAGCAGTGGGACGTTTGTAGATTGATGTTTAAAATTTATAAATTTATTTACGCTCACACCAATTAATTATCTAGACCAAGATAAGCTTCTATTGAAACTCGTTAATATGGTTAAACTAGATAACGGATTAATATACATAAACATAGAAAAACACCCAGACCCGAAATCAATTTAGAAAAACCGATTTCTCTAAATTGACCCGACGGGGAATTGAACCCGGGACACGTAGTACTATTATTTATTCTGTGCCGGGACCTCAGAGATGGCGCGACGCCAGACCTAGCGCGTTAACCACTCGACCACGGAGGTAGTCAAAAATGTTGTAATCACTGTTCTGATAATTACAAACACAACAACAAAAGATTTAGTCAAATTGGTGCAGTGCAGCCATTGAGGTACAATAAACTAGAGAAGACACCGCGAAGCAAGTTTGTGCGCAACTAAGGTGCAGCCGCAACGTCCACAATCGCTTGAATCACGCGCAATTTTAACCGCCTCTATGGTCTAGTGGCTAAGCCACCGGTTTTAGACCCAGAGGTCCCTGGTTCGATTCCCAGCGGGGGGTACATCTTTGTGTGCTCGGTTTGATTGGAGGTTGAGTTGTTAAGTCCGCCTGGCTAGCTACCACCATCTTATCTAAGTCTGTCGCCATAACAACGATGTTTATAGCATTGTTGTGTTCCGACAGTTAGAGATAAGATAGCCAGTTCCTTAGTAGTTGAGGATACCGAGTGAAGCGCGCTTCCACCTTCGGCCTTATCGTCACTTACCATCAGGCGAGATGAAGGCCAAGCGCTTACCCGTTGCAGATAAAAAAAAAGCCTTCACTGAGGCGTTTGCAGCCCATGGGCTGCATGCACCTTATTAGTGCGCACAAACTTCGCGCTTCGCGGTGAATTCTGTAGTTTATTGTTACTCAATGAGTGCAGCTCCGTTCTGAAGTGATGCGCGAATATAAATTCAGCGCAATTGTTTTTCTTATTTATAATAATTGTTATGTTCTTTCTAGTATTATGTTCAAAAAGTTAATAGGAAGGTATGAAAGGTAATATTTCATGGAGGTATAATATTTAGACAGACTATAAGTATCTAAACTTTCTAGCCTTTTAGAACCACCATACTGGCCCAAACCAAAGCAGGTCGGTAGGTTTTATATACTTACTGCTAAAATACAACAACCGAGTCAACATGTGCTCCGTAGCCAAGAAGCAAGAGATATTTTAATAAGTAAATCATCATCAGCCTTTAGATAGACACAAGCCTTTCCCATAGACAGTAGCATAAGGATATTAGGCCACTGTCCTATTGCAGGGCAAAGGCACAATACAAATGCCTCCATCATTAAAATCACAAAAATACAAATCATACATAACTATAAATCCAACCGCGCTCACAAGCAAAGGCTTATTAACTCAACGGCTCAGTGGAACTGCAATTATGTGAAAGCTGCTTGTCTAAGGGCTGATGGTTGCTCTCGATGTTAAATCGAATGGAAATGATACGAGCATACAGACAGAGACCGCTTTCACTGTTAATCGGCGCACACAAAGCGCAGACTAACACAGCTGTGACTGGGTTAGAGACGATACCGCGAAGCAAGTATTTGCGTACTGTGTTGCAGCTCATGAGCTGCAAACGCCTCAGTAATGGTGATGGTGCGTGGTCCAAGCGACTGTGGACGGTGGATTGCTTCGTGGTGACGTCTCCAGTTATAATACCACAAGGGATCGAATGCAAAAAGACAACGTTGATTATCGCGGCAGTCTGTTAGACTATAATTTATTCTGCTATAAGTACTTATATATATAGTCGGTGTACTGCGAAACCCAAGTACTTTCTTAAATCAAAAATGCCAAACTACTAGGCACAAAACTGTTCTCAAATCTCTTCTTTACAATATCACCAGCATTTATGAGAAGTTCCGGCCCTAGCTAGCCTACATAGGCCCAATCTCCCACCCCCCTGCAGTTTTCCATTTGGGAAGGCCTGCCTGTGCCCACCAGTGGGACGTATATAGGCTGATGATTAGTGATGATGAGTGATTACATAATACACATTAGGTTAACACCGTTAGTGCTCCGCAAATAACACAGGGAAATGTCCGAAAATAGGTCGCTGGATATTTACCAAGCATGACCTATATTCTATCGGCCAGCCATTCTAGGAACTCCGTTGGCTGTCCGACGGCATGGACCGAGAGCTCTAGTGAAATGGTAATTTTTCAGTTGCGTACCGTCCAACAGTCACTTTGAACCTAGTTTATTATTTAGATTGAAAAGTTGCTCAACGGTTAGGAAAATATTTTTTTTTATGAAAATTTAAATATTATATAACATAATATGGTCTACCTCAACACCTACCAATTTTACTAAACTACATACACACAACAACAATCTGCTTGGTTTTCAGACAACACCTAGGTATAATGTGTAGCGGTGGTATCCATCCAGAATTATTCCAGACAGGTTTAATAAATCAATTCATTCAGTAGAATCAATTAATTCGATGTTAATATGCACATTTTAAAGTATTATTATGTGATTATTATGCTCTTTATTTAAAATATTATCTTAAGTAATAGTACATTATGATATAAGTGCGGTAAGTTGAAAATTACAGCAGAGGCGATATTGCTAGCCCGAGTCGTAGGCGAGGGCTACAAGAAAGCAGAGGCTGTAATTATCAAAGCGCACGTATGTCATACGACGTTTTATAACATATTTGCGAGGAAAACACATTTTCTGAAAATGACTGCGTGTTTTTGTTGTTTTTCTAGTGCATAATTTTTGGTAAGCCAACATATTTTTCTTTGGGTTTAGATGGTAATAGGCTGTCAATAACATTTTGTGCTTCACTTATTATTTCCGGTGGTGTAGACTGAAGTTTAGTTCTACATTACTAAAACTAGACATATTTATTTTTAAACTTTTAAAGTAATTATTGAACAAGAAGCCGCTGTTTGAATCGACAAAATATAGGTATGTGAAAGGTAGGAAGTCTTTCCATCAAACCCCTTGGGTGTCGTAAATGGCGACTAACGGACTAAAGACTGCACATACATCCTACAGCATAGAGCGGCGATGGGCTCATAAAAATAATACTACCAACCCCTTTCTTCCCTTGGGTGTCGTAAAAGGCGACTAACGGACTAAAGACTGCACAAACATCCAACAGCATAGAGCGGCGATGGGCTCATCAAAATAATACTACCAACCCCTGTCTTTCCTTCGGTGTCGTAAAAGGCGACTAACGGACTAAAGACTGCACATTCATTCAACAGCATAGAACGGCAATGGGCTCATCAAAATAATACTGCCAACCCCTTCCTTCCCTTCGGTGTCGTAAAAGGCGACTAACGGACTAAAGACTGCACATACATTAACAGCATAGAACGGCGATGGGCTCATCAAAATAATACTACCAAACCCCTCCTTTCACTTCGGTGTCGTAAAAGGCGACTAACGGACTAAAGACTGCACATACATCTAACAGCATAGAGCGATAGGTGATTGGCTCTTCAAAATAATAATAGGTACCAACCCCTCTCTTTTCTTGGGTGTCGTAAAAGGGACTAACGGGCTAAAGGCTCACCATCTAAGCACGTGTGCAGACTGTGCAGTTGTTTCTTGCTGAAGCGTGGACTGTGTGGGCGTGGTCTGTGTTGTCCATAGATGCAAATTATTACTAATTTTACATTACCGCACTAGTGTGTTATTACTAATTTTACATTACCGCACTAGTGTGTAATAAGCTACATTACGATGCTGAAATCGGTGTAATAAGAGCCACTTTACGAGCAAATGTGTTATAAATTTTTTTACAATATTTTATATAAAAAAAACATATTTACAATATAAAATATTATAAAAAACTTAACCTAGGTTGCCACCGGCAGCGGGGATAGACCCAAGCTACCGGTGGTTAGGGCTGCAGAGTGAGGAACCTCCTGACAATACGTGCCGTGTATGTAAAGGAGTACTGCCTTCTGTATCTGACCCTTGACCCAACCTTTTAGCGAGAGCCTCTCTAGGTGTTGATCGAGGCTCTTAGCTAAAAGACCGTTTGCCGAAATGACTATCGGTACAATAATGGTTGAATCCACATCCCACATGGCGGTAACCTCGTGAGCCAAGTCAAGGTACTTACTGAGCTTGTCCTTCTCCGGTTTCACGAGGTTCTCATCATGAGGTACGGTACGGTGATATCAACCAATATTGCTTGGCGCTGAGATCGGTCGACCACCACGATATCAGGCTTATTGGCGACAATAGTCCTGTCCGTGATGATAGAGCGATCCCAGTAGAGCGTTGCATGACCATTTTCGAGAACTGGCGCAGGTGCGTACTTATAGTACGGCACCTCTGATTCAACAAGGCCATATTGAAGGGTGAATTATTCTGGCTACTTGGTTGATTATTATTATTAGGTAAGTCATCATCACCAGCCTGAAGACGTCCACTGCTGAACATAGGCCTCCCCCTTTGACCTCCATCCTGACCGACAACTCGCCACTCGCATCCACCGGTTGCCTGCGACTCTCACGATGTCGTCGGTCCACCTAGTGGGAGGCCTACCAACACTGCGTCTTCCAGTGCGTGGTCTCCACTCGAGAACCTTTCTTCCCCAACGGTTGTCGGTTCGTCGAGCGATGTGGCCTGCCCATTGCCACTTCAGCTTGCAAATCTTACGAGCTATGTCGGCAACTCCGGTTTTTTGGCGAATATCCTCGTTTCGGATTCTATCGCGCAAAGAAACTCCGAGCATAGCTCTCTCCATTGCTCGCTGTGTGACTCTGAGCTTTTCTAAAAGGCCAACAGTTAAGGACCACGTTTCGGTGCCATATGTCATCACCGGCAACACACATTGGTTAAAGACCTTTGTCTTTAGGCACTGCGGAATCTTCGATGCAAAGATATCTCGTAATTTCCCGAACGCTGCCCATCCGAGTTGGATTCTCCGGGCGACCTCTTTGTCGAGGTTGGACCTACCTAACTGGACAATCTGTCCTAAGTAGGTGTAGTGGTCGACAACTTCGATAGTATCGCTCCCAACAATTACCGGTACGGGTTCAACATGGACATTCGACATGATCTTCGTCTTGTCCATGTTCATTTTAAGACCCACCTGTTGGGATACGATATTGAGGTCGCTGAGCATGGTGTTGAGGTTCTCCAGCGACTCCGCCATTATGACTATATCATCGGCAAAACGAAGGTGAGTGATGTATTCGCCATTAATGTTGATGCCGAATCCGTTCCAATTCAAGAGCTTGAAAACGTCCTCCAACGCATTTGTGAACAGTTTCGGAGATATGACGTCTCCCTGTCTCACACCTTTCTGCAATTGGATTGGTTTCGTACTCTCGTCTTGTAATCGGATCGACATAGTAGCGTTTCTATACAAACATTTCAACACTTCGATATACCTATAGTCGATATGGCAACGCTGGAGGGACTGCAACACAGCCCAGGTTTCGATAGAATCGAAGGCTTTCTCGTAGTCCACAAACGCTAAACATAAGGGCCGATTATACTCCTCAGTCTTCTGTATAATCTGGCGGAGCGTATGTATGTGGTCTATGGTACTAAAGCCTTTTCGGAAACCGGCTTGTTCGGGAGGCTGGAAGTCGTCAAACCTGCGTTCGAGACGGTTCGTAATGACTCTCGAAAACAGCTTGTACACATGGCTCAGGAGTGAGATGGGTCTATAATTCTTCAATAAGGTGTTATCGCCTTTCTTGAAGAAGAGCACCACCGCACTCCTGTGCCATGCTTCTGGCGTAGTACCTTCGAGCATGACGGAATTAAACAACTTCTGGAGGACTACGAGTATCGGTTTTCCACCCGCTCGCAGAAGTTCAGTGGTAATTCCGTCATCACCCGGCGCCTTGTTGTTTTTAAGCTGTTTAAGAGCCATACTAATCTCATACAGGCTGATGTCAGGGATATCTTCGGTATAGTGTCGGGTTAACTTAGCTCTGGTGTCCTGAGCTGTACCAACAGCGGGCTCTTGTGTTGAGGTGTACAACTGTCCATAAAACCTCTCGAGCTCTCTCAGAATCTCCGGCTTCGACGAAATGACACTGCCGTCCTCGATCTTCAGCTTAGTCATTTGGCTCTGACCAATAGACGAATTCTTTGCGAACACTTTGGCGCCTTGGTTCCGCGCAATTGCGTCCCTAATGCATTTAGCACTATAGGAGCGCAGGTCGTGTCGCACAGATTTCGAGATTCGTCTATTGAGTTTGCCATATTCCGACATATCAGCTGAAGATTGCAGTATCATTTCTTTCCGGTCTTCCATTAACTTAATGGTTCCGTCTGAGAGCTTTTGAGGCTTTTTCCGGCGTGGGGTCTTAAAGAACTTAGACCCCACAGCTTGGACAGTTTCCACAAGCCCGCTGCTGATCTCGTCCACAGTTTCGCACTCGGCTAGGCACTGGAAGCGATTTTGGAGTTCGAGTTGAAAGTGTTCCGGGCTCTGGATCTGGGCAGGGCCAGGACGGAGTGTGGACTTCACCAGACGTGACCTCTCGAGCTTGATGTTGATATTCAGTGTGCCTCTAACAATCCGGTGATCGCTACCGGTTTTCACCCTACTGATCACGGAGACATCACTGAATATACGCTTCTTCGTCGTCATGATGAAGTCGATCTCATTTCTGGTTGAACCATCGGGGCTTATCCACGTCCACTTCCTGGTTGGTCGCTTCCGGAAGAAAGAGTTCATCAAAAAGAGTTCCTCCTTCTCCATAAAGTCGACCAACCGTTGGCCCCTTTGGTTCCGCTGTCCATATCCATATTGCCCCACTCTCAACTCATCGCCGTTCCTTGTGCCTACCTTTGCATTGAAGTCCCCCATAACAACGGTGAAGTACGTTTCGGAGGAATGTATGGCTTCAGATATCTCCTCATACAGAGCCTCTACTTCTTCGTCAGGATGTGTCGAGGTTGGTGCATATACCTGTATGACCTTCAGCGAATACCGATCGGTGATTCTGAGTATAAGGTACGCAACTCTACCTGACACACTATCGACCTTGATAACGTTGTTAACAAGGGACTTGTGGACGAGAAACCCAACACCACCCTGGGATTTTCGTTCTCCTTCCCGGAAGAAGAGCATGTTGCCAGAATCAAGGACTACCATATCCTGCCCCTCTCGTCGGATTTCTGATAGTCCCATGATGTCCCACCGCAATCTGCTCAATTCTTCCTCCAGCTCTACAATCTTTGCATCGGTCCTCAACGTGCGGATGTTGTGTGTTGCCAGGGCCAAGGTTCGTTGGTGGGTGTGTGGGTAGCCGAGCAACTGCCGGTGATTCTTCGCACCCCCTGCTCCTCCGTTACCTGACCAGCTACCCGTTGGGCCAGGGATAAAGGAGCTGCCGGGGACTGGGGGCCGTGGGCAAATATTGTCTGTCATGGGGGGGGGGGGGGGGGTTTGCCATAATCCCCACGCTTGGCAGGCGGCTTGGGGATCGCAGCGGGTCACCGTTTAGCTAGAGGACGCTGCGGCCCGTCCTCCGGTGGCTGGTCGTAGTTTTAGGACATACCCGGGTCCCGATTCCCGAGTCCCGGGTCTCAGATTAGGTAAGTAAGTAACATTAATTAAAAATGTGACAAAAAGAGTGATGAATATGAGTGTTGAAAGTAGGAAAGGACGAGGAAGACCAAAGAAAAGGTGGAAGGATTGTGTGAGGGTTGACATGAATAAGAAGAGATTGGATGATTTGATGACGAATGACAGAGTTGTATGTAAGAAAAATACATACTGCGTCTGCGCCGACTCCAAATTAATAATATGCGTGGGAACAATGCAAGCGAATAATGATGACATGTAGATATTAAAAAAATGCCAGTTATCGTATCGTATCTTACGTACTTATCTGATTTCATAGTCCCATTGATATGTCGAACATTTCAAAAAGTGAAGTGGATGGCTCTAGTCACTAATAAAAGTTACACAATCGTAATGACCTCGAAACTAATTTGTTAGACGAGATCTTATTCATGCAATAGTAGATAATAGCAGCGGCGGAATCCATTTGCCGTCGTTATGGTACCTATACTCTATTAACTGTGGTTATGGTTATACGAAACCATTACGTTGCCATTTGTTGGACGAAATATATAATTTCTTGGTTTTACGTAAAGAAAGCTTTTACGTAATTCATGGAGAGAGCGAGATGACCGTGCAGGGCAGCTGAGTACCTACTCGTAGATAATACCATTGCAGATTTTCAGTGTCATATCAACAGCTGTAGTGTAAAATTGCAGTTTTTGATTTTTGTTAATTCAGCAACGTGAAAGCACTTGGCTTTATTTGATTAGAATAGAATATAATTTATTGCCAAAACTGTGTACCTACTTACAAATATTATATTTTTAGCCCTGAGAGAAATGAGCTTTACTCAGTATCCTCAAGTGCTCAGGAACTGGCTACTGGCTATGTGGATAATACCGAATTGATCAATGCCTAATATTTTCCTGATTTAACTATACTATACAGCAAAGTCAACTGCCCCAGAATGCTGAGTGCGAGTTTTATCTATAACTAGCGGCCGCTCGCGGTTTCACCCGCGTTGGTCCCGTTCCCGTGAGAATATCGGGATAAAAAGTATACTATGTGGTAATCCAGGTTATAAACTATCTGTATGCCAAATTTCATCTAAAGCCATTCAGTAGTTTTTACGTGAAAGAGTAACAAACATACACACTCACAAACTTTCGCCTTTATAATATTAGTGTGACTAGCGGCCCGCCCGCCCGCGACTTCGTCCGTCTGTACACACCCAGTACCCCGTGACGAAATTCCAATAATTTTCTTTCTTACAAACCTTATCTCCAATAGGTCCAAGTCGCC
Organism: Scoparia ambigualis; assembly: GCA_963921215.1. Taxonomy (NCBI): domain Eukaryota; kingdom Metazoa; phylum Arthropoda; class Insecta; order Lepidoptera; family Crambidae; genus Scoparia; species Scoparia ambigualis. Next base: position 25,614,191 of record OY992517.1, on the reverse strand, counting down.
CTGATGACCTGAGCTAAAAACGACTTTTTCAAACGCTATTTTCCAGTCAAAAACTTCAAGAGCTATCTATAATACCCTGCTGCCTCGACAGGTCTTGAATTTACAATGACTTCACGTCTCAGCACATAGAACGCTAAATAGTACCTACTTGCTCTGTCTTAACGGGCAGTCAGTTTATGTCGACCTTTCAAGATGCATTCATTTGTATGAGTGCATCTGTAGAATGCACGAGCCAAGGGAGGGAGGGTGGTTCAGGTTACGCTGGTCGGTGTAAAATAGTGCAATAGTTTGAGACGGTCGGGTCGTTGAACTCGTTGACATCAGATTTGCTTGCTCCTATACAGTTACTGAATATGCAATGTGTTTGCACTTTTTGATGAACAGAATGCTATTGAAAGACTCTGCCATGTCAATACACATTATCTGTTAGAAACATGTTGCGGAGTACCGTAACATATTGATTCTATTGCACTTGACTCTTGGTTTGGTTGGCCTTGTTATGTACCCACCAACTCGCCACGTGTCAGGGTGGTGGCTAATGGCACATTATAGCCCAATCTCTTCGTGTGCTGAGCTGAGCATGCGGGAAGGCCTGTGCCCAGCCCAGCAGTGGGGCGTTTTTAGGCTGATGATAATGTAAAAAATACTGAAATGGTGTTTAAATTGAAATACCATAACTGCCCTTTAAAATTTAACTTTCTGTCCAGTCCAACTCGGTTGTCTGGAAGAAATTGCTTTTTGGCGATAAGGCCGCCCATTGTGTGTTACTCTGTGTTTGTCCTTTTGTTGTTAATTTGGTGTTTTTTAACTTTTTCTCTAAGATCGTATGCAATAAATGCAACAATTGAGGGTTGCGAAAGTTAACAGTATTCTACAAAGTAAAATCAGATACACCGATAATAAAATAATACGAGTACCTAGGTAATGGTATAAGTATCCGATTTGAGTCTTGCTAGTCGTCGGCCAGTGTATAAGTTTACGATTTGCAATTTTGCATGTAAAACAACTTTTGCAATGCCAGTTAACATATCACCACGAGCTTTTCCGTTAAATATGGTGAATAAAATAGTTAAGATTATTTTAATTTAGGTACCTAAGTAAAATGTTTTGTTACCTACATTAAAAAACTTAAGAAATATATTTATTAAAACAAGATATCGAGTTAGGTTAGGTAAGTTAGGGGCAATGTTTATTTACTGATGATGACCACAATACAAGATAGAATTTTTATAGAAAATTTCCTTATATTGATCTCGTCGTAGCATAACATACTCCTCATAAACATGATTAAATGCAATTCCTTTGGGAATTACACATTAGTGGCGGGTTAGAAGGAAAGTGAAAGAAACACTACTTTTCCTTCTCCTAAGTAGCATTGCACCAAGTATTTTTCACAATATGACTCCGTTATGAATACAATTGGAGCCTAGGTAGGTAGGTAAGTACATACTTGACAAACGCAAATTACCTCATCACAATTGCGAGCACAATTTGCTACATCTTGATGCGTTTATAATTACTACTTACAGCGCGTGAAAGTTGTCATCAAATCCTATGTACCGACAACAGCACGTCAAGAATATCACAGAACGTCATAAATCTGCAATTGATTTTGTACTTAACACCCAACAGGTTAAAGTTAAAAATCTATTGGTACAGTGCTGTTACTACCTAACTACGTATGTAAGTACTGCATTTTCAATGCTGAGTACCTACCATCATAACTATTACTATTACCGGCGGGACTTCTTGGCGGGAAAGTGAAGTGTGATGTCTGCACTGGCTGCAGTTTTGTTTGATTTTGTAAAATTTGGGTTGTTCCGTAATCAACCCACTAATATTTTTTTCCTTACTCAAACCATTTCTATTCCTTACTCAACCCACAACAATATTTTAACTTTTGATTCCTTACTCATCCCACATGTATTCCTTACTCAACCCTTTGTTTTGACAAATATACATCTTAAGTTATGAGGGTGTAGACCCAGCTGATGATCTGTACTCAGTAATGCCTATGGACAAACACAATACTTATATAGAACATTTGTTAGTAGCAGACAGACAAATTATAATCTTATAGGTATTATTAGTAGTTATATAAGCACATAAAACATCAATGCAGGGGGGTTTCACATAACTGAGAACAATCTTAAAATTTGTGGGTTTGGGGATACATGGGGGGAAGGATCATAAAGGGAAGTTGGGTATTTGGGACTGTTAAAAAATGTGTGGTCAGCTGTTCCCTCCTTCAGACCGCATTCACAAAGGGATGAGTCCTTAACCCTAATTTTGGCCAGATGGACAGGGGTGCATGCATGGCCTAACTTTAAACGGCTCACAGTGAAGGTGCATGCTTTGGAAGCGTTTTTATATTTAAAAAACCATGGCTTGTCAGGCAAGGAGTGCTGAATGTCCGCGAAATATTTCCCTACAGTTTTGCTTTTCTCCCGCCACTGGGTTTCCCATGTTGATCTCATTACTTGAGTGGCCAAAGAGTACATATCGTAAGAAAAAGCTTTATCATGGTCTGGACATTCAATGACAGTTGCCTCTTTTGCAATTATGTCACCGGCTTCGTTACATACTATACCTGTGTGTCCTGGTATCTGGATACCAGACCTGGCCTGGCCTGGGCCAGAGAGACTTGATATCCAAGCGTGGAGCATTTTAAAAGAATTTTCCTAATTTGAAGGATTAGAGGAGAATTAGCTGCTGTCTCTTTCCAATTCTATGAATATGAAAGAGACAGAGTCAATTCTCAGCGCTGCAGCGCGCTGCGGCAGCCGCTGCTACCAAGGCTTTAACCACAGACCAATCCACAGATTTTAATTTTAGAGAATCGTACTGCAGTGCATCATCACTTTTCAAATTCTCTCAAGAAGTCCGTAAGAGATCTCAGTAAAGTCTCACATCTTTACTGAAACTCAAGGGATTTTGGGGAATATCATTTACCATTAAACATTTACCTATGTCCTATATTATCACTCCATCAGTGCTCAGCTGCTGTACATCCAGACACAATAGAAATCCAATTGTTAGCAACCTTGAGGAGTCTTCGTGACAAACAGGGGGATAGATATAAAATCATATTATTATTCTTTACGCTAAGAAAATTTTGACTATCATCTCTTTTACTTGACACTGGTTAAATGTGCACCAAGCCATTATTTAAGAAAAAAAAACCGGCTGTAGTAGGGGAAACGAAAAGGAAAGTGCTAACGAGTAGTCGACGCACTCGCTCGTCGAAAGTCAATTAGAAGTACGGTTAGCGACAATTGGTCTGTAAAAATTTGATTGGTTTATGCGTGGTGGGAAGTGCCTATTACCTAGTCATAATTATCTTATAATATATTCTTATAGTAAGTATACTTACTATACTTAGTTAAAACGGTTGATTATATATCATCTACAGTAATTACGAATATTATAAGGAAAATAATCACCATAATATTATACTTATTACTAAAAATAAAGAATAAAAATTGTCAGAAATTGTCACATTGCCAGAGTAAGTATGTAAAAAAACCTTTGCCTTAACCACAGTATAATAGAATAGAATATATCACAATGACCGCTAGAGTACCTATTTCAAAGTATTTCAAGTCATAGTTCGTTAAGTATTAAAAATCATGAAACATTATTGATTGGCGTGATTCGGGGTGCCCTCTACCTCTATACCAATACCAGGGTAATATAATTCTATACTGTCTATACCTCTGGGCTTCCGCTTGACATTATCTTGGGACGACCTGTATATTATTGAAAATTAACATCTGCTACAATCACAGCCACAATTTGGACTGGATAGTTAAATCACTAACAACTCCCCCCCACCAAATATTGTTTGTAGTAGACGCTAGACACTTGACCAATCAAAACAACTTAGCGTTGTGTTAAAACGTTTTATATTACAGTGGCGTCATACAGACTAGTTTCTTCTGTCCCAGTAATGTAAGCAATTCCGGGTCGATGTCGGTAGCGCTGTGCGTGCGCAATATTATAGACGACAGCGCAGGTCGGACCTACCACAAAATGTTTAATTTCGTCAATATATTTTGAACTTTACGTTTGGGTTATAAGAATCAATATCCATTAGAGAAATTCGACAGTTTTGGGTAGGTTGACTCGTAGGGTTGCCACCCGTACTCTAAAATAGGGTATTGACCTCTTTTTCACATTATAATCAATAAAGTACGCTAAAATACTCTATTTACGTAAAAGACAAACATTTTGTTAAATGTCGCAAAAAGCAATAAAAAGTACGTTTTTAAGAACAAATAAATAAATACTTACTCTTTTTTATGCTATGTACTTTTATTTTGTTCTAACAAAATGAAAAATACTTTATTCGTCCTAAAAAAAGATGGCAACCCTATGTACACACACATCACACGACTGCGGAAAAACCTATCCAAAACTGTAAAAAATTCTCCAATCGATATTGATCCTTAATGTAATTGTAACAAAGTTTAAAATGTATTGAAGAGACTCAATACTCAATATTTTATTGCACACCAACAGTTGCAGTGCGAGCACGGATCTTTTATCATTAGACGTCGACAAATTGACATCGCCTATACTTGAACTGTCAAATTTTATCGTCTAATGTCACTTTATCGGTCGATAAAAGATCCGTGCTCAGGGGGCAGGTTCATTATGGGCCCTGTGGGGCACAGCAATTTGAAGAGGGAAGACCTTTCCAATTAATTTTGAATTAAATTAGCATACATTCTTATATTTTATTTTTTATATTGTAATAGTACTTATTTTTATTTTTATTATTTATATTATTTTATATTATAATAAATAAATAAATATTTTTTAAGATGTTTATCTATTATTTGATTGATATTTGTTAGTTAGTTAGTTTGTTAGATAGTTTTAGATTTTTTTATTTTTATAAATGTTTGTCTTCTAAATATTCTGTTATTTTGTGGCAAGTGCTGGCGTCTGTACATAAAACTGACACACGACCATAGACACCGGTCGTCGTCGTCGGTCATGTTTAGCTAGTAATGTAGCAGTTTGTAAAAACCACGAGGTAAATTTTTTTTTTTATTGTTTTTTTTGTTGACGAAGCTTACTGTTGGTCGCCTATGATGTTTCAAGACAACCGGGTGGGAGAAGGCTAGAAACTTGGTGGTTCTTCAAGGGAATTCAGAGGCCCCCAGGCTACTCTCTAAGTGCCTCCAACATTTGCCGCCGTAATTCGTCGTACACTGCTGTGCCAACGAAGTCTCGGTGTAGGCCTATACCACAGAATAATAGAAGTATCCTATATCACAATATAATAGAAGTATCCTACACCACAGTATAATAGATGTATCCTATTCCTTTACGGTTCGTTCCTCCTCAAGGATGTTCTCTTAGTAAAGAACTGCTGCGAAGATCACTCCCTTCTTGGCGTCCGGGAGTAAGATCGGATGTTGATGACGTAGTCGTTGACATGGAATAATGGCGTTTTAGCTTTCAAAGTAAGAGAAGATTGGGTTCATTAATTTGCTCAAACTGGAACGAGCTACGATAGCAGTAGCGGTACTTAGTGCATTAGACCCGCAATGTCAGAAAGGTGTACATTCGAATCAAGATCGAGGAAACATTATTCCTTTACAAAGAATATTTAATTAAGACATAGCTAGACATCGAGTAAATCATCATATGGAAAGCATCCTATATAACGAAACTGATAAAGCCAAAATCAAAGGGAAACTCTTTAAAACTAACTGAGGAACGACATACGTAGTCGTTTGAATTGCATCGCTATCCAAGGCTGTAATAATAAAAGGTTGAACTTGCGTTATCCGTCCGTTCGTCGCATGTGCTCTATGGCAAGGTCAGGGATTATTTATTTGCCACATAATGTGTAACAAACAGGTATAGGTGGTGTTAAGCGTGTCATTGTTTTTACATCACGAGGCATATATTGTAACAATGACACTTTTTTATTGTATCCCAGGCAGTTTAATTCCAACCATCATCGCTTTTCAATAGCCCCATGTAGACGCCCAACGTCCTAGGAAGTGAACGCTGTACTTTAGCAAATATTTGGAATTTGTCAAATCTTATATAAATGATGGGTTGGGTTACCTGAAAAGGGTTTCGAAAACGTCAGGCTAAAATAAAGTGGAAGAAAAATCGAGTATAAATCTGTATTAAGTTATCATTTCCATTCCATTAGCATCGTACTTAGTGCAGCTGGATTGCTGACAATTATGAAGACTCACATTACAGTAGTCCAAAATGGCGGAAAATCAGAAATGATTGAGAGGTTTCGACAAAGAATGTTTTGGTACTAAAACCGTCACTAAAACCTCGTTCAAAATAGATGGAACAAAACCGAAAATCATATTATTGTTTTAAAACAGGTTGATGGTGCTTGGAAGAGTAGAATGACGGAAGAATAATCAATAAGTCTAAATAAAGAATTTGAATCAAAAACAAAATAAATAAACCCCAGGCTCACAGAGTGTAGATCAGTTTAGGCGCTTAACCGAATATAAATTCAAAAATAGAACAGCCCATAGACAGTAGAATAGTTTTGCCAGCCAGTATTACGAGCCCTGACTCGACAGCCTGGCTTTCTGCCAAGGATGGTCGGCCGACGACCAACCTTTAATCACCCCTAGCACATCTGTTAACGTTTCTAAACAATCCCATTCCTGTGATTCCCTTTTTGGAAGTGGAGATAGTTTTGTTTCCTTTCGAAATTTAAATGTCAACCGCTAAATCAGAGTTCAAATGTAGTGTGAGCTTGTCTTGTGTTTTTTTTATTACTATACAGTTTATGTTTAAAGTTATCTTTTCACAGTTATAAGATTTGATACTTAACAGAAAATTCAGTTTCTTCTGACAAAATTACCTATTTTGCATTATCTCAATAGGTATCTTACAATGTGGGACAATATGAAGACAATATGTTAGAATTTTCTTTTTGGCAACCATCTTGTTTTCTAACACAAAACTTTTATTATTTAACAAGAGTTAGGAATTCATTCTCCTTATGCTGTCAACAACCGTATTGCCAGACACAATCGTTAGTACGTTTTTTCACGACGAGGATAATTATAAAAGAGGAGGTGGTTGTTAGTAAGTAAGTAATAAAAGTGAATAATATGAAAAAAAACAGTTAAGTATAGAAACTTATTTAAACACAATGATGTATAAAAGTTTATTTTTATGTCTTTGTTTAAACAATCTTTTATCGCTAAATTGCTTTAGCCTAAAAGCATTCCATATTTTTAAACTGTAACCTAATTTAACAAACTTAGTGGTTACTTCCAGAACATTACGCAACAGACGATTAAAAGTACAAAAAATATTATAGGTACACCAAAGTTAAGTGCACTCTCATTAATGTAACGATATAGCACGCGATGTTAATTGAATACCGATTGATACTAATAAATAATAAATCACATATATACATGCAATACATACGAACCGCAAAGGCAGTCCACATTTCAGTAAATAATAACTGCACATGTGCTCAGCGTGTTAGGTGTTGAGCCCATCGCCGCTTCATGCTGTTTGATGTATGTGCACTGTCTCTTCAGTGCGTTAGTCGCATAGATTTTTAGATTATTCTTCTTCTTCTTCTTAGTCGCTTCACTCTTGCCAGAGTGGTCGTGGTTATCACGTTCCGGTAGGTGGGGCAGCAGACAGTGCCCGCCGCACGACATCCCGCCACCTCTGCCTGCTGGTCGTTAATCGGGCACATTCGCGCCCACCGCAGCCTTCACTTGGTCCGTCCATCTCATTGGGCATCTCCCTCGTGGTCTTGTGCCCTCAACTTTCCCTTGCACGACAAGACGTTCTATGGAGTCGTTTCCACGCCGACTAACATGCCCAAAGAATTTCAGAATCCGCCTGCGCACTTGGGTGGACAGGCGCTCTTTTATGCCAAGCTCATCAAGGATGTTTTAGCTTGTTACTGTTTATAATTTAATATCCTAAACTTGAAATATTTCTAACATGTTGTATTTACCTGTAAGTGTTTGTTACACTTATAAAATTTAATTAAGTCATTTAATGTATTCGTGTACCTACCTAAACAAACGTCGTTGATGAACAAATAAATTTAAAAAAAAATATAAGTTTCGCCATCAACTGATCTGCTTGTGCATGAGTGTTAAATGTAGTGTGCAAATAAAACAAAACAGTGCAGCAACATCACATTTCAAATTCTCTCAAGAAGTCCGTGTGAGACCTCAATAAAGTTCCACAGCTTTATTGAGTCTCGAGGGGTTTGGGGGGAAATCATTTACCATTAAACGTTAATTATCACTCATTATCATCCACTTAATGCAAAGAAAATAATAATTACTATTATAAACTTGACACTGGCTAAATGACAGTGCTGATCGCACGAAGCCATTATTTATGAGAAAAAAAATGTCAATGCCCGAAATCAGCAAGTTTCGATTGTTTCATTGTTTTGAAATGAGAATCGTAACCACGTAACGAGGTTTAGCGCAAACTAAAGAGTTTCGAAACGCGGGAACAACAACAGTTAAAAAGTTTGTTAATCTGTAACAGATTTTGTGTAGGCCGGTATTCAGATTAGGTAATTTTTTTCAATGTTTCAAAATAAGTGAGGGAGCGGAACGCGTTTGTCGTCTGTCTCGTCTTTAGCTTATTTATTTTTATTACTGAGTTCGGATAATGGCACGTTATTAGTTATTTATTGGTCTAATGCTACAAAAGAAACTTCGGATAAATCTGGTAAAGGAATTATCATATCCTATCTAAACTAAAGGAAAAATCTTTATAACATAATGTAAACAAATGTAACACCTTGTAACAGTAGCTAAAAATATTTGTTATATAGTACTTTCAATTTAAAGATAGTTAGTTATAAAAAAGTGTGAAAGAAAACTAGAAAATCATCAACTGACGAATCCCGCGCTTGATCCTGGCAAATTGCGTACAGATTATAATTATAGCGGAACCTTTTCAGACACAGCCCTTGTTTTGACGATTAATAATGCGTCTGCTTCTGCCACTCGAGAACAAGCATTGCACTCATACGCGCTCGACTATTTGTGTTCATCCGCGCACTAAAAATAAATATCCATATCGGTATTTCCTTTCAACTTTGTATCCTTCCTTACAATTGAGCAATACATTTCTACTAGCGACCACCCACAACTTGGTCGAATCCGCCTGAACACCTGTATCGCTGTATCCCGCGATAACGAGGGAGTTTTTCCTTATCTAGGTACATCATAAAGGAAAGATCCGGAAGGCGTGGTGGGAGTGACCAATCTCTAATGACATGTCATTTTGCTATTGTCAGCAGCGGGATGTTTAAAGGTTGAAGACTTAGGCCCTTCGTACACAAGGCTAGGCAAATCTTTGATATGTTGTGTACTACATTAGTATCAAGTCGCCAGTATCGAGTAGCTCACGGTCCGTACACACTATATTGAATCGCAAGACGCAAATTGCCTTAATTCTGCCACATGAGATGAGAGAGAGCATTAAAACAACGTTGAAGATGATGAAAGGGAAGAGAAGATTTTAGCTGGGCGTTGATGAGTCATATCAGTGAGTGAGTCGGTTCTTTTCTTTTTGTATGAAAACTGCGAGGCCTTACTAAGATCTCATGTTGCAATTTTACTTAGGTTCTTATACTGGACTGCTTTGAAGATGTTTATCTCTTTCTTTTCGTTTAGTACATTCATTTTCAGCCCACAAACGTAGGCTGAAGAATACTATACCTACTGCAGGATTCAGGTGTGTCATGTGCAAATCGGGCTATAAACCACCACGTTGGCCCAATGCGGTTTAGTGGGTTTTAACGACTGTCATCTTAAGATAACGGATTTGAGGGTCAAGCGCGAGTTTTATTACAATTCGATCACGTAAAATAAAACAAAAATTAGTATGACACTGATGATAGACGTTGGGAATTGCAGTTTCTTCATCTAAATTTAAGAAAACGTTGTAGGGCGAAAACACCAAGTCACCAACCCGCATTTTTTTCACATCCAACAACATCGGAGCCTAATACTTGTTTATTTCTCTTTCATACCAGTTCTTGCTTTTTTACTTCTCGTACTTCCATATTTCATACGACGCATTTAATCATCCACATTCATATCCTTAGCGTTGGGAGTTCCGCTTTCACCAACCCGCATTGGCCCAGCATCACGAATAGGTAATAGCCAGCGTGGTGAGATATGAAAATTCAACTTCATCACGAATAGGTAATAGCCAGCGTGGTGAGATATGATAACCCAACTTCCCAATATGCTGATGTCCATGTGTGTAAGCCTGTGCCTATCAGTGGGACGTTTATAAACCGATAGTGATGTTCGAATGGCGAATTAAACTTGTAGGTACTAAGCGTTTGGGGTCGAATTAAACTTGTACTTGGTATCTGGGGCCTTACCATCAACTCTATTCTAAAACCAAACGCACACTCATCTCTGCTTGAGTACAGTTAGAAATGGATGGTGCTATTCATCGCATACATCGCCATCCCTTTCTAACTGTATTCAAACATGGATTTGATTTTGAGTTTGGTTTTAGAAAACGAGCCTTATAGCAGTATTACTTTAATCTTACTATGCAAATTCCTAAACAAATTTTGCATAGGAAAATTATAGTAAGTACTTAATACTACTCTAAGGTGACAGTAACCTGAACCCAATGTAAAACTGTCGATGCTGACGATCGTGCAGATTTCCTAATAGAAGTGTTCGTCCTGTCGAATACAACCGTGGCCTATTGACCCCGATAGCACTGAAGATAACACTGCGCGCTTGCATTCAATTCGCAACGAAACGCAACTTCATTCCAACTTCCTGAATGAGAACAAGCTGTAAGAAACGTTCGTTTGATTACACAAACGTTGTGGGGTCATAGCTTTACTTTTGCATCCTTAATGTTGCGAGAGTAAGTTAAAGAAATAAACAGAACCAGAACACAAATAAAACTGACCAGAAAGCGAATTCGGCTTTAAATGGTTAATGATTATAATGTAAGTATTTTAAATACCACGACTAGCTACTAACTAGTTTTATAATTTCAAAAGATTTAAAACTTATGATATTATTATTCTGCCTTTATTAACAAAAATTAGAAAGCAATAGTTTTAAACATTATGTTAGCAGCACAATCACGTTTTGGTGTTTTATAATATAATTAGCCTATAATGGTCCCACTTTTTGAATAAGAGATTTTATTGATTATTTCATACCTAATATCACCTAACATCGGTAGCAGAGCGGCAGCGGCATTCGAACCCATCAATTAGCCATGACTTCATTTCAATGATAAATGCCTTTGCCACTGCCCAGCAGTGGGAGAGTGGGACGTAGGCTAGTTACTTACTACTCTTTACGGACCTTCAGAAGTATGAAATCTGACATCTTTATCGGTCGTGCGTGGTACACGTCTTGTCATTGGCAAGTGCCCAATATGCTTTAAAAGCGCCCACGCAAAGTGCAGCCTCTAAAAGTTCATTGACAAATCTTTTAGTCTCCCTCCATGACTCATAGTCGCACGTTACATAAAAAGACGGAAGCCTTCGTAGCACATTATTTATGTAAGGCTTTAATAATGTCGCGAAGACACGAGGAAGGAGGTAGTATAAATTAATGATTGTTACACAAAGGTTGGTTGTGTCCACAGATTAGAGAGAACCAGGTTTGTATTTAAGTAGATAATTATTTACTAGCCACTAGGACGACGATGACTTTTTTGAAATAACGTCGTTCAATAAATCAGTGACGATTTGAATAATCACATAATTAATTATTAGATTTACGAACAAAGTCGTAGGAAGTGTAATAACTGATTTTAGTTTTCTCGGAAATTAATTATTTATGGCATTCATAATTGCTCATAAGGAGACGCTGCTTTAATCTATTGCCAATTCTTCGATTACCTACGAGTATGTCAACTTGATTGAAAGGTGATCACACCTATTCCTTTTATATCATTTCTATAAGCATTTGAAATGAATGAAAAATACTTTATTGCACTGTAAAAACAATTTAAAACAATACAAAGAAAAACAGTATGACAAAAGGCGGCCTTAATGCTAGGGTAGCACTTTCTGCCAGGCAACCTTTGGGCAAAAGAAACCATATAGTTGAAGAAACAATCACGGGCTAGTGCACAGTACGTTTAAGGAGGAAAATACTATGTTAATAAAATATAGATTTGATGAATATCAGAAAATTAGATAGAAATAGACTAAATGGACTAAATATGGAGGAGATACATTACACAGTGATAGGTCAATGTATAAGGTTAGGATGAAGAGTCCAGTCTGAGGAAGTACTCTTTGGTTTATCGGTTTAAAGAGTCCCGAGTCTTCGCCCGCCTGATACTCTCTGGCAGAGAGTTCCATAGGTGGATAGCATGCACAGTATAAGACTTGGCTACGAAGTCAGTGGAATGAGGAGGAACATCAAGGGACAGGCAACTAGAGGAACGAAGGTCACGGACAAGAGTGGAAGAGCGAAAGACAAGATGGTTTTTTAGATAGCGAGGTGTATGTGGGTGAATAAGGATGGAGTAGAGGAGGGACAACGCGTGGCAGTCTCGTCTTCGGGAGATAGATAGCCAGCGAAGTTGAGAACGGTAATAAGAAATATGGTCGTATTTACGTAAGCCATAAATGAAGCGGATACATAGGTTCTGCAGACGCTCAAGTTTATTACATAGGACAACGATGAGGTCAGGGTAACACGCGTCGGTATTATCCAGTAAAGGAAGAAGAAGGGACTGCGCAAGTAAAATTTTAGTTTTGGTCGGCAACAGATTTTTCACCGCTTGAGTGATCCATAGGCCCTAAAACCCTCCTGCTAACCTCCTGAACCTGATGGTCCCAGGACAGTAGGTTATCGATACATACACCCCTTTACAAGCATTTGTACATTCAGACACAGTTCATTATCAGCCTAAAACGTCCCACTGCTAGGGACAGACCTTTTTAACATGGACAAAAGCAGTGAAAGATAGGGTCATACTTAGCCCACCACGTTAGTGGCTGGCCCAATTCGGGTATCGACGACTGCCATCTTACGAAGACAACCGGGACCAAAACAGCTTGCCTTCCTCCCCTTGCGTTGCTAAGTATATTATTTTAAAAGCATTTGTATCAGCTCAGCTAGTTTGATGCACAATCAAGATATGCGTGCAATGTCTAAATAGCTGTGTTGTGATTCGAGCGGGTTGGGCGTGCCCAAAGCCCCAAAGGGCAACACAGAGTAAGGCGGGGCCCATTTAATTTATTCCCTGGACGGGTGAAACGTTATAAACGACACGCAATATCTGTAACCCTAATCCAAGAAAAACATAGTCTCAAATTAAGTTTATCGATTCACGATAAACTTAATTGAGACAATGTTTTTCTTTTTGAGTGGAAGTCATATTTTCATCATCATCATCATCATCAGCCAGATGACTTTCACTGCTGGACAAAGGCTTCCCGCAAGGATCTCCACGACTGCGCTTGTGCTACTCGCATCCAGTATTCGCTATATTAAGTATATTTTAAAAATTGGATTTATTATTCTCAGATAAAATTATTTTATGCATCTAAATAAATTTATTTAGACGTAAAGGACCTATAGTCGAAGCCACCTTATATTTTAAATTTTTGCCTTTTAGTAGTTTGGATTTTCCTTGTTTTTGAAAAATCATTAATTACACAGGCTTTGATTATAAATAATTAAATCAGTAATTTGAGTTTACTCTTCATGATTCATAAAGAACAATTAAATCATTATACTTTTCTTTGTGATGTGTTTTTTATCTAGCGCTACTTACGAGCTATTTATATCTCTTTATTATTATTAACGGTATGTATGCTAAAGTATGAATGGGCGAACTCAGATCTGTCACGGTTATTCAAGCTGATGTGCAATGCTGTTCAGTCTACAGTAACGAAATGCTAATTTTAGCACGTAAAGGTAAATGAACTGTGAAATGGGAAGCGAAAATGTAAAGGAAAATGCTTGCGTTTTTAACGATGATGCGATGAGTCATTACGAAAATAATTGGAGTATTTTATCTATAAAAAGTTTAGGGTTAAAGTTATGAAATAAACAATGTAATACTTATCTTTTACCTAAAAAAAGGTATAGCCCCCAAGAGTCAGAAGACTTATTTATTACGTTATGATTATGAATTTTTGTGATAGTGTTCCGTAGACGCAGGCATTCTAGACTCTGTATCACGTTTACGATTTATATTATGTAGGATAGGATGGCGAATTACCATAATAATTGACTAGGGACTGGCGACCGCTCGTCACTTTGTCCGCGTTGACACACAATATGATCCTACCAAGGGAATTTCGGAAAAGTCTTCTTATCTCTTGACTTCATTGTGAAACGGGCTTGCCTGCAAAATTTCAGCGTTCTAGCACAGAATAGGTTCTAGGTCTCTTTTGGCCACAGTCTAAATTTTATCTATTCCGTGTGGTTTAAACCATTGTATCTTCGTTCAGTCAGTCTCTGACCCTCTCTTTTTATTACATTTACCATTTCGATTGCATCATAATAATCCTGAAGTGATGCAGTAATTTTATAAAATACCTAGATTTGTGAAAGATTAGGAAAGCAGCTATCAGTACATAAATTATATTGTATGCTATGTATAGCAGAGATGGATAGTACAGCCAATATGCTTTACTCACAATAAATGTAGATCGTCGTAAATGTCGGTTCACTATCTAGATTGACTGTCTGCAGGGCGCTATAAACTATGACTGAGTGCAGTTTGTTTTATTAAGAGTACGTAGACCTTAAGAGTATAGGTTTAGACGTTGAAGTTTATAGGAGGTTTAGTTAGAAGAACATTGCACATTACATTTATACGAGTGCAGGAAATGCACTAATGTTTATTTATACTTACTTTGTTATTTTAAGTTTATGCCGTGTCGCGTAGAGGCTCACTACTCTATGAATAAAAAACCCTCTCTTGGGTTTCGTAAAACGCGACTAACGGACTAAAGGCTGCACAAAAATCTAACAACAAAGAGCGGCGGTGGGCTCACTAATTGTCACGCTGAGTATGTGCAGTCGGTCGCTATTTGGTGAAAATTGGACTATGGCAGAGGACTGCTTTTGCGGTCCTCATTGCCTAGTCTCTGACTAACCCTTCGGGGATAATACTAGTGATTATTTGTATGTATGTATCATTTTAAGTGTATGTTTCGAACCTTCAAATTCGGTCCTTAGACCGGTTACCCGTTTTGGGGTTAAGATAATTAAGCAGTAAAAATGACCAAGGTCACTTTTTTATATTTTACTAAAGGTAAGTATTTGCCCTTCATCTCATCTTATGTTACGTGATGATAAGGGCGATGGTGGAAGGGCACTTCACCCGGAATCCTCAACTACTGATGATCGGAATATCTTATCTATAACTGTCAGAACATAATGCTACTAACAATGATATTATGGCGACATATTTCGATAATATGGTGGTAGCTATATAGCCAGGTGGACTTAAAATAAGGCTTACCACCATGGCAAATCGAGCACATGCACTCTCCGTTAGGAATCGAACCCGGAACATCAGGATCTGCAGCTAGAGGTCTACCACCACCTGACCACAGAGGCGGTTAAAGCAATGTCACTTGTCCGTCAAAAATAAGAATTGTAAAAGAAACTCGTGGGTTTGTTTCAAACCTAGTCTGATTGTAAGACTTTCTTGGCAATATTAGGTCAATTCCAGCAGCCTAGTGATTAGACCTACTATTTCAACCTGACCTAGATTTTAAGAAGACAAACAAATTAGGTAGACGTTACGTCTTGACTACGTCTTGACTAAGTACCAATGGGGTCACCATCACTTTACTAGTTTGCAGAAATTTTCGTAGGAAGTGCATCGCACGAGCCCATTCCCAATAGACCACGCGGTGTGCAAAGGATCTTGGTCTTAAGACCAGGCGGGAGAAGTGTTAAGACCAAAATCCTTTGCATACCTTTGTAAAGCGACGGAGTCCGTAGTAACACGAATACGTCGAGCCGCCACAAATGGAAAAGCTCTTATTATGAAAATAACACTTGGAAATAGAAAACATACCTATAACGTTAGTAGGGAACTCGGGACAGGAACATACAACTTCACAATGTGGCGACTGTTCTCCTTTTAAAAGACTCTACAATAATAGGTATTATGATAAGATGTTCTGTGATTTTGGGTGTCTCAGATCAAGGCCTCTCGCTGGAATGCCCTTATCGGTCTGCTTGCTATGACTTCCGGTGTCTATTACAAGTATCACTCGTACAAGGGGATGCTAAAATAGACCGAGATGTCAATGTCACGCACCGGATAAACCAACACAGGATGGATGAAAAGGCGACAGGTCACTGGAACAATATGCTACCCACGGATGCCCCTTATGTTAAGGGAACATTTACAAATCCGTAAAATAGGACTTGTCGTAATATTTGTATCGGATTTGGAATGCTGGGCTTTGAAGGAGACTGATGAATGAAAGAAGATTGCATGCAGCGGAGATGACAATGATAAGATGGATGTGCGGATAGGTGGATGGATGCGGAGTGACAAGTACGGATAAATTAAAAATGTGCATTGTAATGAAATGAAACACTTTTACGGATCTAACTCGCATTTATTAATACCTTTTATGGTTTTTATTTTAGTCCTGACCTTTCGGACCATACAGGGCTCGTGGTCACAGGGAGACTGAGGTGTGGACACCAACACCTCAATCCCCTCCGTAAAAGTGTTTCATTTCAATGTGTAGTGCTCGCGTAAACCTTAAAAAAACCATAAAAAATGTGCATCAGAGGAAGTCTGAAAGTGCCACTTTCAGACTTGGCAATCACCGGTGCGCCGGTGATAGGTGAGCGGTCAAATTCGTTAGAGAACGTTTGTAAACAAATTAGGTATTCACAAGGAGTGTCACTCGTAATTTTACTGTTTTTTGAAAGAAAGACACCATTGTTAGTAGTTTTGTCGTGAATCTATCTCAAGAAAAAGTTAAATCCGGGTGACACTAGATGTTTTTGCAACAAAAATATTGTTAGTGGTTCGATTCCCGCCTGAGGTTGTCGTCTTTTTTCAGTGTTTAAAATTTTACTTAAAAAAATATTTATTGTGAATCTGGTTTCTGAATTGTGAAAGGACATATTTTTTTTACTATGGGGCTTGGTACTAAATTCCAAAGTCTTTTAACTTGACACCAATGTATAAATACTTGAAGAATACATTATTACCAACATATTTATGACCGTATTATTAATTTAAAGACCTCCGTTTTTTATATAAATTAAAAAACCAACATTGATTTCTACTCGAAAATGGCAACATTATAGTAGGATTTTGACACTTTATGTTAATAAAAATGAAAAAGTGACGCTTGTCTGACGTTTTATATGTCAATACGCATCGTAGACAGATGTCAGACTGTCAGCCGCCAGACGATTCCTGGCCGCGCTTTCGTTGTGTTAGTTGTGTGTATCGTTGCTAAATACTTTAAGTGCGAATAAGATACATTACCATAGACCTCATAGATTTACCTACTTATTAAGCCTGCGTTCGTTAACATTAAAGAAACCGGAGCTTTCTTTCAGAAACGTACAAAACTTATCAAAATACAGTATTATTTAACGGAGGTAATTAAAAATCTAAAAAATATACAGAATGATAGCATTTAGTCTCTTGGACAAGGTAGTATATCAATTGTACTAGCAGTTAATTTTTCTTTTATTTTAGTACCAAAAAAAATTATGTCCTTTACAAAAAGAAATCGGCTGTAGTACTTATCTATAGTTTTCCCGCCCTGCGTGTTGGTTGATGATTTTTTTGATAATTTCTTTCGTGACCATGGATACTTGTCCTTCAGTCGAAATAATAGAGTTCATTAGTTATGCGTAAAATATGATAATGAGTGATGATAATAAGCTAAATGATATTCCCCCCAAATCCCTTGAGTTCCAGTAAAGATGTGGGACTTTACTGAGATCTCACACGGACTTCTTGAGAGAATTTGAAAATGAATGATGTTGCACTGTTTTGTTTTATTTGCTAACACTCATGCACGTTCACGAACACTTAACGGTTAATAATCCACCATTATCTCACATTAATATTCGACAAAACGCAAATTTTAGGAAATGTATTTTTCCATTTTGTTAGAACAAAAATAAAGTACCTACGTATAGCATAAAAGAAGAGTATTTATTTACGTCTTAAAAACGTGCTTTTTGTTGCTGTTTGCGACATTTAACAAATATTTGTCTATTGTTTTCTGAGGTTTAAGCGAGCACTACACATTGAAATGTGGTCGTGGTCTCACTGGTCGTGGTCCTGTGACCACGGACCCTGTAAAGGGTTCGAAACGTCAGGATAATATAAAAACTATGTAAATAGTAAATTAAACGCGAGTTAATCCGTAAAAAAGTGTTTCATTTCAAAATATTTGTCTTTTATTAAATAGGGTATTTTAGCGTACTTAATTGGTGCCGTAGATTATATAGTACGCCTCCATGAAAAAGAGAACAATACTCTATTTAAGAGTACGGGTGGCAACCTTAGTTGTCACACACCACTTTACAACTTCACAAGTCTATATCGCGGTCGCTCCCGGAAAACTTTATTTGACCGGGATAAAAAGAACCCTGTGACAATCTCGCCTCATTGAACTGTCTCTGTACAAAACACATCACGTCGATCCGTTGCCCCGTTTTACGTGAAAGTAGCAGAAACGTTTGTTTGTGCTTCCTTCCGCAATTCCGCATTACTAATGTAGGTAGGTATCCGATAGCATGTGCTGCAATGCCTAACTACTTAGTTGCCTACCTACCTTCCTTTCATCAAGTTAGTACAAGTAATCTAGGAGCTTGTACCTACATATCATCAGCTATGCGATTCTCTAAGCGACACAAGACGCTGCGCGCATGGCTGTGATCTGCTGTCTCTTTCCAATTCTATGAACATGAAAGAGACAGAGTCATTTCTCAGCGCTGCGGCAGCCGCTGCTACCAAGGCTTTAGCTTGGAGAATCGCACGGCTTTTGTCTCAAAGTGGTCTGTACATATCATCAGTGGTCTTAAGTGGTCTCTGATTTTTTATTTTAAAAGTACAATCGAGGAACTTTCCTTTTAGCCCGAAAGGCTCTATCCATCCGTAGGCACAGTAGCCTGCGCGTGTAGATTAGGGTTACCATCCGTCCGGATTAGTCTGGACATGTCCGGATTTTCAAGACTCTAGTCCGGACTTTGTCCGGTTCTTTAATTTGTCCGGATTTTGGAATATGAGTAACAAACTTCATTTTATTAAGTAATATCAAATAAGTCATTCATAATAATCTAAAAACAAAACATAAAAAGGTAAGTAGTAATGTTTCCATTTTGTGACGAAAAAGTCCGGACTTTTATCGAAATTAAAACTACAGCGAACTACAGTTCGCTTGTGACCACGGCCGCAGCATCGCGGCCGAAACGTCAAGCAGTAAGTAGATATGTACTTACTTACAAAATTAATCGTGTTGGGTCCCGTTAAAAAAGTTTTAATGTAATGCAACGCGATAGTTTAAAGTGATTTTATCGAAATGTCAGGCTTTTTGTCAGGACTTTTCAAATTTCTAAATGGTAACCCTAGTGTAGATCTTATAGTATATCGCCGAAAAGTTGTCGACCGGGAAGTTCCTCGATCGTACAAACTAGGCAATCGTAATAGCAGGCTAATACGTGGGGCGCACTAAAAGTTTCCGGAATGAATAAGGAAAAAATACTAATAAAGGTCAAAAATGAATTTATTGTTTCTCAAAATATTCTCCCTTTGCGTAAATGCACTTTTTCATTCGATTAAACCAATTTTGAAAACTTTTGTGCCACTAATCCGTGGTGACCTCAGAAACGTGTTTTTCATACTCTTCGACAGCCTCTTCTGGTAATGAAAATCGTTGACCGCGTAATTGGTTCTTAATTTTTGGGAACAGAAAAAAGTCACAAGGTGCCAGGTTGGGACTGTATGCAGGATGGCTCATAAAGTTCTACGTTTTTCACCTTCGAAAATTCGTTTGTCTGTCTGGCCGTGTGGGAACTAGCATTGTCGTGGTGCAAGATGACACGGCGTTTACGGTTATTTTTACAGAGTTTGTTAAAAACAAATGGTCGTGTACCAGTCCTATTCACGGTACGACGATTCTCTAAAGCAACAGTAGCCACGTGTCCAGTTTTATTAATAAAAGAAGCAATCATCCGCTAGATTCACTTTTCACGCGCGCCGCTTTAGTTGGTTTCGGCTTATCTTGAAAGACCCATACGCTCGATTTCTGCTTTGTTTTGGGATCGTAGCAATAAATCCATGTTTCGTCACTAGTTATACTATGTCTTACACCAAATTTGACACACCTTCGTTGAATCTGGTAAGCATGGCACTGCACCAAGTGACGCGGTCCGTTTTTTGAGCCTCGGTCAAATTGTGTGGGATCCACCGCGAGCACAGCTTTCTCACACCCGAATGTTTGTCTAGGATTGATTGTATTTGACTCATGCCTATGTCTAAGGATGTGCGAATCTCATGGTTGGTCACATGCCTGTCTGTTTTAATCATACGGCGCACAGCATCGATGTTTTTGTTGTTCACAGCGGTGGACGGGCGACCATCGCGAGATTCGTCAGAGATTGACACGATCGCGCTTGAATTCTGCAAACCAGCTATAAATAGTCGTCTTGCATGGTGCTTCATCGCCAAAAGCAGATTGAAGCCGAGCGATGCTCTGTTGAGCTGTCAAATTACACTTAAAATCGTAGAAAATCATACTACAAAAATTTTCCCGAGTTAAATCCATGTTAATAAAACACGCAATTTTTAAAATGGCGCCACAGTGTAAAAGAATTGACAGTCAGATGAAACAAACTGCATTCTACAGCCAAAGAATAGTAGATTGTTATACAAGGGGCTAAAATAAAAGTTTTTAGCGCCGTGTGTTACACTCTGTTTTTCACTACGAATAGAGATAATAAATAATAGAGAAAATAAATAAATAAATAATAAATCTTTCCTACAATCACACCAATTATCTAGCCCAAGAGATGCTTCGAAGAACTCGTTAAATGGTTACTAGACAACGGATAAACATACCTAAAATACTTAAATACATACTTATTATACATAGAAAACACCCAGACCCGAGACAATTTAGAAAAACAGTAATTTCGAAATTGACTCGACTGGGGATTGAACCCGGGACCTCAGAGATGGCGACACTATGAGAAAACCGGTGTACAAACCACTCGACCAAGGAGGTCGTCATCATAAAACAATCCGACACAATATAAAATGGTTTATTTTATTAAAAATTAACCCGTTAGTGGCTTTAACGACACTCAAGGGAAGAGAAGGGTTGGTAGTAATATTTTGATGAGCCCATTCGCCGCTCTATGCTGTTGTATGTATGTGCAGTCTTTAGTCCATTAGTCGCCTTTTACGAGACCCAAGGGAAGGAAGAGGTTGGTAGTATTATTTTAATGAGCCCATCGCCGCTCTATGCTGTTGGATGTATGTGTCCATTAGTCGCCTTTTACGACACCGAAGAGAAAAGAGGGGTTGGTAGTATTATTTTGATGAGCCCATCATCGCTCTATGTTGTTGGATGTATGTGCAGTCTTTAGTCCGTTAGTCCCCTTTTACGACATCAAAGAAAAGTGAGGGGTTGGTAATATTATTTTGATGAGCCCATCGTTGCTCTATGCTGTTGGATGTATGTGCAGTCTTTAGTTAACTGCACAGTCTGCTCATGCAGACTGTGCAGTTGTTTCTTGCTGAAGCGTGGACTGTGTGGGCGTGGTCTGTGTTGTCCATAGATTCAAATGATTACTAATTTTACCATAAACTTTAATAATAACTATCTCAAAAAAGTTGTTGATCTAAGTAAATAGTAATAAGTCGAGTCTTTATTCATGATTGTTCTACTTATGACTAAATACTTTTCGTTTTTGTAGGCTCAATGTCGTGTGACAGACAAAAATTTAAAAAAAAAAATCCTTTTTCCCCCTAGGGAAAAAAGTATTTTTTTTTAAATTTTTGGCTAAATCGCTTTTCTTGCCCTAGCAAGAAAAGCTATTTTAGCCTCGCTCTAGAACGCTACAATGACGGTCTTTTTGAGCAAGAGCAGTGTAAAACCATTTTCAAATGTTGTAATTTACATAAACAATATTTAAAAAGATATTGTTTATGTAAGTGGCCAGTTCCGGAAACTTTTAGTGTGACCTATGTAGTATAGATAATAATAATTTATTATTGAAAACTTATTGCCTAAAATACAGCAAACGGCGGACATAATGCCTTATGGCATTCTCTAACAGTCAACCAGTGAAGATGTAGGTAGGTAAGTACATAATTTTTTTGTAGGCGAATAGAGAATAACAATTAATTTAATTAACCCTTTACAGCATGATATATTATATTATGTAAAATAAAATAAAACTTTTCATGTGAACGGTTTTATTAAAACTACAAAATGCCCCATAGGTAATATTTTCTAAAATATTTATAATATTTTCTTTCTTTTGTAGGTTTTTATTTCCTAAAAGTACCACTTTTACAGTATTTATTTTTCAGAAACCAAATATGAGTTCGTATGAATTAAATCTTTAAACCCCTTGGACATAATATATGGTTTCATATGCATACTAAGCAAATATGATAAGTGATATCAAAACTTTATTATATACAGTCGTGGTCAACTAATTAGGGACAATCTCTAGTTAAGCCAAATTGTGAATTTATTTTTTATTTTCCAACGAGTCTTAACAATATTCCATATCTTTTACACGTAAGTATAATTAGTCATTGATGTGCCCGATTATACAAACAATAACAACTTCTTAAACATTAAACCTCTTTACAGTATAGCTGATAGATTATCAGTGTGCTATTTGTTCAAAGAATGCTGGCTGGCCATTTAATTAGGGACACTGAGATATTGCGTTCTATTTTCAAAATTTGAATCTCAATACTTTTTTATTTCTTCTTTTATTGTTTTGTGGTAGTTTTGGCGGCAATCCAGATATTTAATTTTAAGTTTTGAGAATTATTTTGAAGAAATATGGGCAAAAATAAAAGTTGCGATCCAACACTACGAACAATTATCATGAAGTTTGTCGAGCGTGGTTGGTCATACCGAGGGATAGCAGAACATTTAAATTGTTCAAAAACTATGGTATGCAATGCAGTGCAACATTTCAGGCGCAATAACACAGCTTTAAATGTGCCCAGGACAAAAAGATCGAGAAAAACAACTCCGCAAGAAGATAGAATGATAACCAGGTTAGCTAAGAAAGATCCGTTTCTAGGCTCTATTTTAATTAAACACGAAGTGTTTGGGGCAGACGAAAGAGCCGGTGTATCAGCGAGGACCGTTCGACGACGTCTGGTAGAAGCAGGGTTGTTCGGAAGAGTGGCTCGCAAAGTACCGTTGTTGAAGAAAGAACATAGAAA
Organism: Scoparia ambigualis; assembly: GCA_963921215.1. Classification (NCBI taxonomy): domain Eukaryota; kingdom Metazoa; phylum Arthropoda; class Insecta; order Lepidoptera; family Crambidae; genus Scoparia; species Scoparia ambigualis. The sequence goes on along the minus strand of OY992517.1, from coordinate 25,590,749 downwards.
TGCTCGTTTGGCGTTTGCACGTAAATATGGACATTGGACCTACGCCCAATGGCAACATGTATTATTCTCTGACGAGACCAAGATTAATTTAATTTCTTCAGATGGAAGGCAATACGTACGGCGTCCTGTAAAAGCGGAAATGAATCCAAGATTCACAAAAAAGCAGGTGAAACATGGCGGTGGAAACATTAAAATTTGGGGTTCATTTTCTGGACGTGGAGTGGGACCTGTGAGAAAAGTTCAGGGTAACTTAGACCAACATCAATACAAAACAATATTGGAGGAAACTATGCTTCCCTATGCTGAGGAGCATCTCCCTATTATATGGACGTTTCAGCATGATAACGACCCGAAACATACCGCCCGTTCAGTCAAGTCGTTTCTTACCAGTCAGTCAGTATCGGTGCTAGATTGACCAGCAAATAGCCCGGACCTCAACCCAATTGAGCACCTTTGGCACGAAATCAAGAAAAAAGTTTCAACTTATCGTACCACAACTTTAGATCAACTTAATCAAGCTTTTTGTGAGGCATGGGCAAACATTCCTATCGAAACATGTCAGAAACTGATAATGTCTATGCCACATCGGTGTCAAGCGGTAATTACTAACAAAGGTTTTGCTACTGGGTACTGATTTTACCATAGATTTAGAATGTACAAGATACACGAAGTGTGGGAGCGAGAAATCATTATCAAGTTTAAATCGCCCGAGAGCAAAAGAGACAGTGAGTGAAGTACCGATATGTCAACTTTTTCTCGCGAATAAGAGGCCATAGCGTCCCAGACTGTTTTAAATCGCGCTGAAACTCGTGCATTTAATAATAATCTTTCAATTTAACACTAAGAATATTAAATGTGCAATTATGGTGACATGTTCTGTACGTGAATGTGACGTTACAGGACGAAATAACCCGAATCAATACACTTTACATTTCACCAATACAATGTAGGTACTTATCTTTTTTGTCACGTCTCCGAGCCGTCATTGTGTATCTTGTACATCCTAAATCTATGGATTTTACACGTAATAAAATGGAGCTTTTAAAAATATTATAATACTGGAGATTATTCGTTTTGTTTAACTCTATTCATCATTATACTTTACTGTCCTTAATTAAATGTCCAGCTACATAATTATACCTTAAAATTTAATACATGTTCAACCTTTGATATTAAATACTTTTTTCTATTTAATTATTCTCTTATTTACAGCCATTTATAGTATAGTAATCGGACCAAATTATGCAAATAATAGGTGCCGAAAAATCAATAGGGTTTTATATTTATATGTACATAACCGGTTATTGCTCTTCACTATCTTGAATGTCCCTAATTAGTTGACCACGACTGTATGTTGAAATGTAAGAAACGCTTTATTGTTTCCCATCTGTTGCATGTCATGACATCATTTACTTAATGCTGCCCCACATGACCGAATTCCAGTAGTTTCACCAATGACAAAAAAATAAATATAACAATAAATTGTTCCATCTCTTCTGTCGAGATGTGGGCTTATTGAAGTTATCTTGAATAGCTTTCAAGTTGGATTGTTCTATCATTGTTATCAACTCGTTAACAGATAGATACAAAAAGAAATCGGCTGGCGAATCCAGCTGTCTAAAATGGTATGGAAGATGTCAGCATGTTGATGTCGGAAGCGGAAGCCAAATCATAATCGCTGTACCCATGCTCGGGGATTAGGTTAGAGAGGGTATGCCTATTATGCCAATAAAAGCGTCTATATGCTACTACCAAGAAGGAAAAGGTAAAGGAAATTGAAACGAAACCAGATATGGTTTCGTTGTTTATTGTGTTTATTGTGCTTAAATTTTTTTTTAATGTGGCATCTCATAGTGACTACATCCTGCCTGATGGTAAGCAGCCGATGTAGTCCAAAATAATGAGAGCGCTCCTCACCGTGGAACAAGCACGGTAACAAGCGCACCCATTCATGACGGCCTGCATAAATGCTGTTTCACGCCCCGTTTAAAAGACCCGGGATTATAGGAGCTGGGAAACTCATGCGCCGGCCGAGAATTCCAAAGCCGAATGGTCTTACAGAGGAACGACTTGCCAAATTTTTTGGTACGAGTGCTGATATTCTGCACAGTACGATGGTGGTTCCTAAGACCAGCATGTGTAGTCCGGGACAGGAAAGGAGAGGGCGGGATTCATTGATGTATAAAGCTAGATAAGACACCGCGAAGCAAGTTTGTGCGCACTCAGGTGCGGTCCATGGACCGCACCTTGTTTAGTCACTTCCGAGCGATTGCGGTGACATGATATAGACGTCTCACTAAGAAAAAATAAATATGCCTTCTTGTGTACTCAAAGGTTGTTCGAATCACTCAAGAAACACAACAAAAAGTCTAGGTGTAACATTTCATCGGTAAGTATACGAAACACTACTCGTTTTAACTCATAAATAAAATATTTCCAACCTCCCTAAACACGAAGCTATCGTCGCCATTTTTTCAACGCAAATCATAGACTATAAAAACAGACCGCGCAAATGAGTTTCTGCCTATTATGCCTAATTTTGTTTGTAGTATGAAAAAATTATTTGTTGTTATTGTAACTCTTAATGTCATGTCTGACAATTTAGACTACGTGATATTATTGTAAAAAATATGAGTTAATGAAACAATTAATAAATAATTTATTGTAAATTGGAACGCATTGATACTCAATACTGAATTTTAGTTCAAAACCACATAACACGATAGTGAACTAAACTTATGTTTTAGGTATACCTTATGAGAATCCCATATTACGTAACTAAATAACTTTTACGTACATACACCCAAGATAGTGGAAGAATATTCTGAATTAATAATCTGTACTTACAAGTTACCTATTTATAGTTATTTGATTGGTGTTTTTTCTACAAGCTTACTCTTTTTTGTAGTTTCCTTCGGCCTGGCCATGAAAACAGAGAAAAATGGATAAGATTCGTACAAATAAATCGTAACGAGGAAACATGGTTACCATCTGACCATACTTACATATGTTCATTGCACTTTAAAGAACAAGATAAATACAGAACAAAAGCCGAACGAACTTTTTTAAAGAAATCAGCATTACCACATGACGACACAACCGTAAGATTTATTTAATGGCTTATCACGTGGGGATATTTGGCCATAACCCACCACGCTGGCCCAATGCGGGTTTTTGAGTTTTAACGACTGCCATCTTACGACCACAACCGGGACCAACGGCTTAACGTGCCTTCCGAAACGGAGAAGCTAGAGGTGTTTTTTTTTCTAATTGGTCACCCATCCAGCAATCCGGCATTGCGAAATTTGCTTAGCGGTCAAGATCACAAGCCGAATGCGCTAGCCGCAGCGCCATCGAGCTTCTCTGCGCCATCGAGCTCCTTTTTAATGCTATGTTAAGCTTGTACCTATGAGATTTATTGGAATGACTCCAAATGTTCCCTGTGGAGTAATAATAAAAATTTTAAATGTTTCTTTCAGCATCTATCACCTTCTCCCGGACAATTAGAACCCATATCCGAACCAGTAACGGATTCTGAATCTATATTCGACACTCCGAAAAAAATAGTACTTAAAAAAAAGTTATCGAAGGAAACTTCAGCTAGAAAAAGACTAGCAGATAAAATCAAGAAATTAAATCGTCAAAACAGATACTTACAGAAAAAATGCCTATCTTATAAAACAATTGTAACCAGTTTGAAAGAAAAATTTAATATCGATTATCATACTGAACTTAATTTAATGGCCATTGCTGAGACTGTAGAGCTGCATAAATCTTTATTAACGACAAAGAGGCATAATAAACGCCAATTAATATATTCAGTACCGCTTCGAAAATTTGCCTTAACTTTGCATTATTACTCCCCAGCTGCATATAAATATGTTAGAGAAACATATAATAAAGTTCTTCCACATCCAAGAACAATCAGCAGATGGTATTCTACAGTTGACGCGGAGCCTGGTTTCACAACAGAAGCTTTACGAATTTTAAAAAAGAAATGCGAAGTAAATGAAAAGCCTGTCATATGCTCGTTGGTGTTTGATGAGATTGCTATAAGAAAACAACAGCTGTTTCATAATAAACGTAAACTTGGCGCTGTCAATTTTGGTGCAGGCCCTTTAGAAGGTGCAGACGAGGATACACTAGCATCGCAAGCTTTAGTTTTCATGCTTGTTTCTCTTAATGAAAGCTGGAAATTGCCTGTGGGTTATTTTTTAATAGCTGGTATTACTGCTGAAACTAAAGCTAATTTAATAAAAATCTGTTTAGAAAAATGTCACGACGTCGGCGTAGAAATTGTAAGCATCACTTTTGACGGATGTCCAGCTAACTTTAAAGCTGCTGAGCTTTTAGGCTGTCGGTTGTCCAATCCAAATAATTTAAAGACCTACTTTTTACATCCAAGCACATCAGAAAAGATTAGCATATTTTTAGATCCTTGTCATGTTATTAAAATTATAAGGAACACGTTCGAAAAAAAAGGGTATTATTTGATGAGAATGACAAAAAGATAAAGTGGCAACTTTTGATTAATCTAAATAACTTACAGCAGAATGAAGGTCTTAGATTTGCCAACAAATTAACGCCCCGTCATATATTTTTCCGCAACCAAATCATGAAAGTGAAGCTTGCTACTCAGTTGCTAAGTATGAGTGTCGCGAAGGCATTAACTTTATGTGATGAAGTACTAAAATCAAATCAGTTTCACGATTCATCGGGAACTGTAAATTTTATCACATTGATTAATAGTTTTTTTTAAAATTATGAATTCTAGAAAATTCTATTTTAAAGGCTATAAACGGCCTGTAGATATCAGTAACAGTTTTGAAATTTTTGCAATGTAGATAAAATAAAATCATTCATACTTCAACTTAAATTTTATATAAAAACACGTAGAATCATAAAAAGAAAAAATCAGGCACCAAGAATAATTATAAATATATCCAAGAAAAAAGTGGTTGATACGATTAATAACAGAGGATTCCTTGGTGCGCTCATATGTATTGAGTCGATCAAAACTTTATTTAATTACATAATAAGTGAAAAAAATAAATTATTGTACATTTCAACCTATCGCCTAAGCCAAGATCATTTGGAACTATTTTTTGGAATAATTAGAAAACATGGTGGATACAATAATAATCCCAATGTTCTCCAGTTTAGAGCTGCGTATAAAAAGACACTTAATCACTTGGAACTGCGATCATCATTTACTGGTAATTGTCTCCCTTTGGACAACTATCACATTTTAAATGCATCTTCAGAACATATTATCAACAACACAACTCCCACAAATATTCACAACGAACCGTCATATGAGGTTATAGAGACAACACGTATCTTTGAGTCAGATTTAGAAGCAGAAACCAATTGTACTATTTTCGCAAACATGTTGAATCATGACACCATAACAATATCATCTAAACTTATTGTAGGTTACATTTCTGGATTTGTATCAAGAGCATTAACTAAACAATTGAAATGTGAAGAATGTATAGACAGCCTAACTACATCACACAAACTTCCGCATCACAAACTTATCTGTATTAAAGACATGGGTGGGTTATGTTACTCATCGGAAAATGTTTACAAAATATGCCTCTCTACGGAATTAGTAATACGTCAATTACTAAGAGAGAGTGGAGAAAAGGGTCTGTCTTCGAAATACGATTTTAAATACATTACTGTGAACACCTTAAAGTGTTTCATGAAGACAGACGTCTTTGATTGTTTATGTAATCATTCGCTTACCCAGCCTGCTACTTTTAATCACAGAACTCATTTGATACGTGCCATAATAAACAAATATACAAATATTCGACTCCATCACGAATCAAAAAAATATAACAGCAATATTACGACTAAGCGGCAAAAGCTTACTAAGCTTATACTGTTTAAAGGTACATAATTTTTTGTTACAATGTAACTCTTATTATTTTAATAATTCTTATCTGAACCCCTTTTTTCTATGGCATTTTAATATGTGTAAGTCAGTTGTAAATAAATATATTTTATTTTATTCAACTTTTTTATTCACCTACTTCATGAGCTGTGACAAAAAATACCTACTTATATTCGTAAAATAAGTAATTCCAGATGAAGCAGGATGGACTCATATCCATTAATGACATCTTATAATTATTGAAAAAGAAAAAGATTTCATAATTATTACTTATATAAATGGTTTTGCTAATAAATTATTTACTTCTTTATTTTTAGTATTAATTTACTCATTTTAAAATATTACAATTAACAACATTCAATAAAATATTGATTTGTATATTTTTTTAACTACTTCCGATTATGACGACCTTGATATTTTGACGACCTCCTTGGTCGAGTGGTTTGTACACCGGTTTTCATGGTGTCGCCATCTCTGAGGTCCCGGGTTCGATCCCCGGTCGGGTCAATTTAGAGAAAAACGGTTTTTCTAAATTGATTTCGGGTCTGGGTGTTTTTTCTATGTTTATGTATATTTATCCGTTATCTTACCATATAAACGAGTTTCACAAGAATACTCATCTTGGTCTAGATAATTGGTGTGAGCGTAAACAAAAATTTATTATCAAAATTTATTATTATTATTTTAACAATATTCTTTTACAATACGATAAAACTATATTCAATAATGTGTCGCATCTGCGCGCTCCCGGACTACTCTATATCAACCAAGCCCCCGCCCCCAACGTACCACGTGATGCCCGCTGTCACCTAGCTGAGCACAATCTTTGTATGGGACGTCTACTCTAGTTTAATACCTCAATGGCGGGATTAGATTAAAAAGTTCTTCGGAACACTCTCCGTAGTAATTTCGGTAGAAGACACTGAGAGAAGCAATGTCTCTACGCAGCTAGAGGTCCTCAAGAGAGGCTGTAACCTCAGCATCTCCAATAATGCGTACCGCTTGTGTATTATGTAGAGTCTTGAGGGATGTTGTTGTGGAGAGTTAGATAAAAGTCATCTTGGTTTCACAAGTTTATTGTCACACGTGAAGTGCTAAATAATGAATGCCTCGCTCTATGCTAATACAATATTACTTATTATAAGTAAATACGGGTCAACCAATGTGCGTCACTATGTCGCAGCGCGTAACGTGTTGTCACAGTGCAAGTGTTGATAAATGCATATACTACACCTCCTCCTTAAGTCCGTCACACCCCCCGGATAACAAAAGAAAAAAAATGTATAACGCAGATCGATTGACCACTAATTAAACTAAAATACATTTTTTTTTTTTTAATTTAATTACTCATCTCCGTCTAAACAGTGTCTAACTTATTAGCTATTAAACAACTTTGTCATATTCTTATGTACTAAATATTCTTTATTATCCTTAACAATCTTAACATTAGGTGTACATTCTTCAATTACAACATAGGGTCCTGTATAAATTCTATCTAACTTATTGCCTATTTGATTTTTTAATAAAATCATGTCTCCTGGTTTATACGATACAGGACAAGATTTCTTATCATAACTTATTTTTCTAAGATTTTTACTTTCTAATAAGTTGTTGTGAGCATCACACTGAGCTCTTTGAAGCCTATATTTTAATTGCAATGGATAGTTATCATCATTGTATAACGGTTCAACGGAGCCTTGTAAGTTACTAGGTAAGTTACACATTTTTCCAAAGACTAATTCAAAGGGAGTATATTGTGTCTCTGAGTGTACCGTGGTGTTAAAAGAAAAACACCAATAGGGTAACCAACTACTCCAATCGGTCTTATTATTCTCGCATTGAATTCTAAGATAGGCTCCTAGACTTTTATGTGTATTTTCTAAACCACCGAGAGTTTCATGGTGATATGCAGTTGAGTTAAGTTTATTGATATTTAGAAGTTTGCATACTTCACTCATGACGAAAGACATAAATTCCGTTCCGCGATCAGTCAACATTTCTTTAGGAACTCCATAGCGTAAAATAAAATTATTTACAAATGATCTAGCTACAGATTCCGTATCTTTCTTTTCTAAGGGGTACGCTTCAACATATTTCGTAAGATCGCACTGTAATGTTAAAATGTACTTATAATTATAATTATCCGTATCTAAGGGGCCCATTAAATCTAAACTAACTCTTTCGAACGCTGTAGTAGCCGTCGACGTCACTACTAAGGGTTCTCTAACATTTCTATTTGAATGTTTCTGAATTTGACAAGGTTTACATTTTTTAACATATTCTATTACGTCATTGCTCATACCTGGCCAAAAATAATATTTTTTAATGTTATTTAACATTCTATTTACCCCGGCATGGCCACTAGAAGGTAAAAGATGGAAGTCATTTAGTATCACTATCATAGTTTCCCTGTCGGTTACTCTCTCTACGTCTTTGATTACAAGTAACCGTGGAATCGAACCTTTTAACTTTTTCATTTCGCTTATTAAAGTTTCTATAATATATTCACGATTTTTCTTCTTTATAATAACGAGCTCGTTTACATTTACTTCTATGCAAAATGACTGTAATTCTCTCGCTAACACACTTACGGTCGATAGCGATCGAGATATTACATACATAGTTAACATATGTGGCACATAAATTATATTTCCTTGATGACTAATTAAGCTATCACTTTTAAACTCATTGTACTGTGTACATAATTTTAATTCTACGCTGTCTTTTGGTCGTTTTAGAATCTCTACAACTTTAGGTTGATCAGGCCTAAAATTAGCAGGGGTTCCAGACGTCAAGTCAGTGCAGGTGTCTTTATTTTTATCGAATTGCTTACGAACTTGGGCTCTGGTCATGACCGATACTACATGTTCTCTCATTTCTTTTAAATCTGAAGAAGACAACGGTAAACGACTTAATGCGTCTGCAGCTGCATTATGCCGTCCCGGGACGTACTCTATGTCGAAGTCATATTCTTCTAAATAAAGTCTGAATTTTGTTAATCGACTTGAAGGATCAGTCATACCAAATAAATAAATTAGCGGCTTATGGTCGGTTTTAATTATAAATTTATTTCCATACAGATAAGGTCTAAAATGTCTTATCGCCCATACTATTGCCAACAGCTCCAACTCAATAACAGGGTATCTTGTTTCGGCCGGCTTCAAGTTACGACTCGCATAAGCTACTACTTTACCATTACTATTAGACAATACGGCGCCAAGCCCTATCTTTGAAGCGTCCGTACTAAGTATAAAAGTGTTGTTAGGAGAAAAGTCGGGATAATCTAAAACTGGTGGGTTTATGAGATGATTTTTAAGAGTTTGAAACGCTAATTGGCATTCTGATGTCCATACGAAAGGAATATCTTTTTTTGAAAGTTCGTTTAATGGATAGGCTATATCTGCAAATCTAGATATAAAACGCCTATAATAATTAGCAAATGCTACAAATCTCTTTACTTCGTCAGCGTTAGTTGGTTTGGGGTATGTTTTGATTTTGTCTATTTTTGATGGATCAGGATAAATTCCATTGGAAGTAATTTTATGACCGAGATACATAATTTCTTTGCGTAAAAACTCACATTTTAAAGGATTTAGTTTTAAATTTACTTCTCGAAACCGTTCTAAGATGCTAATTAGGTTTTTATTATGGTTTTCCATAGAATTTCCTATTGCTATACAGTCATCTAAATAAATAAAACATTTTTTATAGTTAAGACCCGCCATAGCGATTGTCATTAACCTTGAAAATACACTAGGTGACGTCTTCAGTCCCATTGGACAACGTTTTAATTGATACATTTTGTCAACCGTAAACGCAGTGTACTTTCTCGATTTCTTATCTAATGCCAACTGGTAATAACTTTGGGACAAATCTAACTTAGAAAAATAGATGTTACCAGCAAGTGATTCTAATATTTCTGAGATATTTGGCAATGGAAACTTGTCGTCCTGAACCCTATTGTTTAATTGACGATAATCGATGACGAGTCTCCATTTTTTATTGCCGGTTTTATCTGCCTTCTTAGGGACTAGCAAGACAGGACTCGACCACTCCGACGTGGTCTCCTCAATGATGTCATTTTCAAGCATTTCTTGGATTTGCTTATTTACCTCACTACGTAATGCTTGAGGCGTGCGATAAGGTTTGACATACACTGGGCTAGAGTCACTCTTTAATTTAATTGAATGTTCCATTAAGTTTGTCGTTGAAAGTTTATCTCCCGGTAGATGAAATACATCGGCGTACTTTGCGCATATGTTTTCTATGCTGATCTGTTCCTCTTTATTTAAGTAGGATGTAAGATCTAGTAAATTAAATAAAGTTTTTACTCTATCCGTAGAAATATCATGTCTTTCAAAGGAACACAAGTCAAATTGATTTAACTGATAAATTTCTATATCGGACGAGTTAATGTCAACTGCCGTGTCAGGGGACAAAAAGAAAGAGCAGGTAGAGGAAGCCATAAGGAGGAAGGTAGGGAAAAGAAAAACCAAAGATGGGAAGGAAGAAGAAATAGAGACAATATACGAAAAAAGAACAAGAAATCCGCACGTGGCACACATAGTGGTCAAGGTGGCCCCAGCAATTTGGCAGCAGCTGACAGAGGCGGGGACTCTTCAACTGCAATGGGGAGTCTCCAGAGTGGAAGATCAGTCCCCGCTAATCCAGTGCTCCCGCTGCTTGGGCTACGGCCATATCAAGCGGGTCTGTCAGGAGCAGCTGGACAGCTGCAGCCACTGTGGGGGCAACCACTTGTATGCCACATGTACGGAAAAATTGAGTCCCCCCCGCTGCCTTAACTGCGAGAGAGCCGGCCTAGAAGAGAAGTCCCACAATACCTTTAACGAGGTATGCCCAATAAGGGCTAAGTGGGACAGGCTGGCCAGAGCTAAGGTAGCGTACAGGTGCTAAGGGCATGGCGTCGGTTCCAGCAAACAAGACTTACGAAATAGTACAGGCGAACCTCCAGCGTAGCAACAATGCAACCTCAGAACTGCTGGCAGAGATAGCCAGCAGGAAAATCTGCTTTGCACTTATTCAGGAGCCGTACGTGGGTAACAGAGGGGTGATGGGTGATGTGTCCGGTGCGAGGATCGTCCAGGCGGCACACGAGGTTGGGAAAAATAATAAAGCCGCCATACTTATTAATAATAGCAACATCACTATTACGCAATTTCCCAACCTCACAACTGCCAACTTAGTAGCGGCTAAGTTGGCAACTGCCGAATGGACGATGGGGTAGTTTCCTACTACTTCGAACCGGACACAGACATCGAGGCCTACGTGCGACTCCTGAGGAAGATGATAGAGGAACTGGGTTGCAGAATGCTTATCGTTGGAGGAGACGCAAACGCCTGGAGTGAGTGGTGGGGAAGTGACAGGAGCGACAGTAGGGGTGTAGAATTGATAGGTTTGTTTATGGAGTTGGGCTTGGAGATACTCAATGAAGGGAACACCCCAACTTTTGATACCTGGCGAGGAGGAAGGAGGTACAAAAGCTCAGTGGATGTAACGTGCTGCTCGGAGGACATGGCCAAACTGGTACAGGAGTGGAGGGTAGTAGAAGGAATGACGACCTCGGACCACAACGCCATTACCATTAAGATTAATTTGGAAGAAATCAAAGAGATAGAAGACACCAAAACGACAAGGAAATATAAAACAAACAAGGTCGACTGGTGTAAATTTAAGGAAGAATGTAGGATAGAATTTGAGAAGAGGAAGGTTAACGTAGAAGAAGTAGAAAGAATAAAGGATGTGAGTGAATTAGAGGAGAAAGTTAAGGAATATATAGGAAGTATAGAGGAAACGTGTGAAAGGATGTTGAAAAGGAAAAAAGTTAAGAAGCAAATAAAATTGACGTGGTGGTCCGAGGAGTTAGAGGAGATGAAGAAAGAAAAGAACAGAAAGAAAAGACGAATAAAATGGGCGGCGCCAAGACGTTTGGCACATGTCGTGGAGCAGTACGTTGAAGCAAAAGAAAAGTACCAAACCGAAATGGAAAAAGCCAGGATCAGGAGTTGGAAGGAGTTCTGTGAGAAGCAAGAGAGGGAAACGATGTGGGAGGGAATATACAGAGTAATAGGCAAAACAAAAAAGACGCACGAAGATCTGCCGATAGCCAGGGATGGCAAAAACACCAGCCCAAAAGAGTCGGTGCGCATTATGGCCGAGAGCTTTTACCCGGAGGACACCGAATTGGGGGAGAACGAGGAACACAAAGAAGTGAGAAGAGGGGCAGCCGAAGCGAATGAGGGAAACAAAGATGACCTTTGCGACCCCCCATTCGTGGAGGCTGAACTTCTCCACGCGGTGACCTCGTTCAACCCCAAAAAGGCTCCGGGTAATGACGGCTTCACGGCCGACATTTGCGCAGCAGCCATAAATGCCGACTCTAAATTATCCCTGGCTATCTATAATAAGTGCCTAGAAATCTCCCACTTCCCAAAACCATGGAAAGTAGCTACCATCATCTTGCTTAGAAAGCCCAACAAGGAGGACTACACGCACCCCAAATCTTACAGACCAATAGGGCTCCTGGCAATTTTAGGGAAAATTTTAGAAAAGTTACTAATAAAACGAATTAGATGGTACGTGCTGCCCAAACTGAACCCTAGCCAATATGGGTTTGTGCCACAACGCACTACCGAAGACTCCCTCTACGACATGGTCCGGCGAATCAGACAAAATTTGGTCGAGAAGAAAATAGTAGTCTTGATTTCGCTGGACATAGAGGGAGCCTTCGATAATGCGTGGTGGCCCCAAATCAGATGTCAGTTAAGAAAGAAGAAATGCCCGATAAATCTGCGGAGGCTGGTAGACAGTTATTTGGAGGATAGGAAGGTGACGGTGAAATATGCAGGGGAACAATACAGCAAAAAAACCAACAAGGGCTGCGTCCAAGGTTCTATCGGCGGGCCCTTGTTCTGGAACCTCATTTTAGATCCCCTGCTAGAAGAACTCACCGTCACCAATATATACTGCCAAGCCTTCGCAGACGACATCGTGCTAATTATTGAGGGCAGCACAGCTTTAGAAATCTCCATAAAAGCCAATGCCGTTCTCTCTCGTGTCCAGAAGTGGGGGGTGTCGAACAAGCTCAACTTTGCGCCACACAAAACCAAGGCGATGGTTTTAACCAGGAAGCTTAAGTTCGACACACCGCGTCTGGAGATGGGAGGAACGGCTATTGAGATAGTAGACAGCATTAAAATATTAGGGGTAATTTTAGACAACAAGCTTTTATTCAATAAACATATCCAATATGTGTGCAATAAAGCCATAGGTATTTATAAGGGAGTGTGCAGAGCGGCGAGGGCTACCTGGGGACTACATCCTGAAATAATCAGAACAATATACAAGGCAGTAATCGAACCTGTGATCTTGTACGCAGCAAGCGTCTGGTCCGCGGAAGCGAAAAAGATAGTCTCCAGGAAAGCCCTCGATGTAGTATTGAGAGGCTTCGCGCAAAAAATCATTAGGTGCAATAGGACAGTTTCCCTTAACGCTGCTTTAATACTGTCGGGGCTGCTTCCGCTGGATCTTCGGATCCAAGAAGCATCCCGGCTTTTTGAAGCAAAGCGCGGGAAACCCCAGGCAGTATTGAGTGGCAGGAGGGTTGAGCAGCGCGTACCCTTCATCGAGAACACCCACCTCAGTAGGATACTAAATTCAAAATTTACCTGTTTGGAAAACGCGGAAGAGGATAGCGAGGTGGCAGAAGGCTTGCCTAAGATCTACACTGACGGTAGTAAGCTGGAGGGGAAAGTCGGAGCAGCCCTGACCTGTTGGGAGGGGTCTGTTGAGACGTGTACCCGGAAATTCAGACTGGAACCGTACTGTACGGTCTTTCAAGCCGAGTTATACGCTATCCTCCAAGCGACCGAAATTATCATTGGCAAAAAATTCGAAAAAGCGGCTATCCTGAGCGACTCGAGGTCGGCTCTCCAGACGCTGATGGATCCAGACTCCTCGCACCCAATCACGAAGGCGATACAGGGTAACCTGGAATTCCTGAGAGACAACCACCAACTAGTCTCTCTCTATTGGATACGGGCCCACGTCGGAGTGAAAGGGAACGAGAGAGCGGATGAATTAGCGAAGGAAGCCGCCCTCAAACTGAAGACCAGAGCGGACTATGACTGCAGCCCCATCTCGTTCGTTAAACGTCATTTACGGGCGGAAACGATCGAGCAGTGGGACTGCAGGTATAGGACCGAAGCCACAGCCGCGACCACCAAGGTCTTCTTTCCGAATGGGGTGGACGCATATAACACGGTGAGGAAGATGTCCATCGACCGAACGGCGTCGCAAATTCTGACAGGGCATGGGGGATTCTGTGCATACTTGCACAGGTTTAAGTGCAGGGACAGCCCCTCGTGTGCCTGTGACCCGACCATGGACGAGGACATCTTCCACATCCTACTCGATTGCCCAATACACACTAACACTAGGTACACTCTGCAACAAAAACTCGATACACATTTAAGCAAAGATACCCTAAAGGAGATATTTAGTAACAAAAAAGAAAGAAAGCTATTCATGGAATATGCTGGAAAGATTGTTAACATCGTAAACAAAAGAAATAAGGACGTATATAGTTAGCAATAAGTAGTATTAAAAAGCAAGACCACATTGTGGCAGGTGTAAAGAAAGGGATGGAAGAGAAGCATCAATCGAAATTGTAATTAGAGAAAGAAAAACTCTCAAAATGGAAGTATAAATATATACATGTACAATAAATATAAGAAACAAAAGAAACAAAAGAAATTGTAAAAATACTAGAACTAAGAAATGTAATAATTAGAAATTAAGTAAAAGAAAAAAAATGTTTTAAGTAAGGAAATTATATCAGTACATAAGATAAAGTGTAAACTAATATAAGTAAAAAATGTATTAGTTTTAAGAATTTATGTATATAAAAATAATAAAAGAGAGAAAAAAAAAGAGAGAAATAAAAAAAAAAGAAAAGAAAAGAAAAGAGAAAAGAAAGAAAAGAAAATAGAGTCGAGCTCTTCAAGCTCTTGTTTCACTAAAAAAAGCCCAAAAGTCCCAAAAAACAAAGAACAAAACAGAAAACCAAAAACCTGCCAAAAAGCGGGAGCAGCCAGCTAAAAAAAAAAAAAAAAAAAACTGCCGTGTCACTAGTGTTCAATATTCTAATTTTAATTAATCCGTTTGCCGGTCTTGAAACTACTCCAGCTAAAAAAACTCCTTGAGATATCTCACTGGCCAAAATAACACAGTCTTCACAGAGCGTAGTGGGAATGTGTTTGATAACTTCGCACCGTGGTGGAATAGTAAAACAATATTTATCTACACCCTGTATATCTATTACTACCGATTTACCTTGGTAATCTAAACTTAAAGTAGCATTTTTATAGTTGATGATCGCGTTGTACCTATTGAAAAAATTTTGGCCTAATATGCCTTCAGCGGTACACGACAAATTTTTAAATACATAAAACTTCTGATTAAATACAAATAAATTTAAATAAATGTATCCCTCAGATTCTAACATTCCGCTAACACCTTTGATAGTAATAACGTGCTTATGAATGTTATTCAATAATTCGGTATTTTTAACTAACCATTCGTATTTTACTACACATAAACTAGCTCCACTATCTACTAATAATCTAATTTCTCTACTATTATCTACCTTACAATTAACTACACAGTAATTATTATAACTATAAATAGAATGACGCAATTTAGGATCGAAAAAACTGATTTTCATTGAAGTGACTACGTGAAGTGGACATTATACCTGAACTTGGTTCACCGCGCTCGGCGCCCGCGGCATGCTGAACGCGCGGTGCGCGTGAGCGCGTCGGGGTCAGGGCACTCGAATGCTGAAAATGCACATTCTTTCTATGTGCAGAATTAACCATTGAAGTTCGTTGGCCTTTATTTACGTTATTTTGTACATTATTATGATATCTATTTTGATGCGATCGATTAAAGTTAAACTTATGTTTTTGATTTGAGTAACAATAATTTGATTTTTGAAAATTGTTATTTCTGTTGTTATTTGTATAGTACCTACCTGTTGGTCTTAGATGCATCGCTTGCTCCTGAGACTGGGATGCTGACACCTGTTCGTCTACTGCTGTCCTGATTGCTTCAGGCAGTGATGTGAACTGTCGTGAGGCTATAATAGTACTTATCCTTGGGTTTGTCAAGCCATCGGCAAAACGTTTAATGGCAGACTTCTCGTTAATTGGACGCAGAACCTCAAATTTGGAATCGTCCTCATCAGCTTGAGCTAAAGTTAGGTTAACAAACAGCTCCTCTAACTCAGAACCAAAATTTTCTATTGACCTACGCCCTTGCTTAGCATTATACAACTGATATTGGATAGCATCAGCTGACCTTTTGGGAAGTAAATATTTTTTAATGTCGCACACTAAGGTCTCTACATCAGTGTAATTTGACTTTAACCTTAGCTTGGCACTAGCAGAAAGCCTAGTTTTTAATACAAATTGTATTAATTGGCCTTGAGTGTCGGATGAAATCATAGAACTATATAGTAAAATACTATCTATCAACTGTTTCGTAATTTGTTCCTGGCCTGTCATAACAGGTAACAGGGAAATCGCAGTTTTCAAATCGAAATCGTTAGCCATTTTTAAAGAAATATTAGTGCTACACTTTGTTACCAATTCAGTAATTTTGCGATAATAACTATGTATTTCTTCTACTAAATTATTTAATAAATCTACCGTTCCGGAACCTGTCTTAGAAAGCTTTATTTCACTATTTACCTGAGACACAATATACTCCAAATTAATGTACAAAGACTTGGCTTCTTCTAACTTAGCGTGAGCATTTTCTTTTTGCCTTCTTTCGTGTCCGATTTTAACAAGATAATCTCTTATATATTTTAACTTATCCCGTAATTCTATTAATGCTTGCCACATAATACAAAATAAATTATATTCTAAATTATATTCTAATTAATATTCTCACTTACTGCACGCGATGAAATGTGGTTAACAACCGTGAAATGACCTGAGCGCGTGGCGCGTCGCGTAGAGGATGCTTCGGTGGACGTGGTCTTCGTACTGCTCATCCTATTGTATCGATGTAGTGGCCGCATGACACGAAGCTGGTTGCAGCAAACTGGAACCGCTCGTTAGCCCGGGAAATCCCTGGACACCGCCAACTGGGCCGTGCTATACTCTGGACACCATCCTTGACCCGTACGCTTCTCTCTTCTTCACTGCAGAATTTTCTATAGTAGTTATGATCATTCTTCTATAAGGTATTGCTTCTCTCTTCAAAATAGTTATTGTTCTTCTGTTTTGGTATTAGTAATCTTCAAAAAAAATTTATTTTCATTCTTCAGGGTTCCATAGTTCGGTGGCAGGGTCGCCATGTATTATGTAGAGTCTTGAGGGATGTTGTTGTGGAGAGTTAGATAAAAGTCATCTTGGTTTCACAAGTTTATTGTCACACGTGAAGTGCTAAATAATGAATGCCTCGCTCTATGCTAATACAATATAACTTATTATAAGTAAATACGGGTCAACCAATGTGCGTCACTATGTCGCAGCGCGTAACGTGTTGTCACAGTGCAAGTGTTGATAAATGCATATACTACACTTGCCTTTGCAGTCTATCAAGTGAATCGAGGAGGTATTTAGCGGAGTCGTCCCATAAATGGGAACAATACTCCATACTCGATCACACCTGACTGAGTCTTGTACAGCAAACAGCGCTGCTCGGGAGTGAAAAACCGCCTCACCTTATTGAGAATACCCAACTTACGGGAGGCAGTTAAAATAACACTCTCGATGTAGCATTTTGGATTCAGTTCCTGGCCGATGTCCATGCCAAGAATGCTGAGGTTCACCGAAATGGTAAAAGGTTCTGAAGAGAGGGAGAAGTAAGGAATAGAGTTATCTTGGACGAGAATGCACAGACCTGGGTTTTTCTGGCATTAAACTCGACCAGGTTTTCAGATCCCCACTTAGAGACACGATCGAGAGTCAGATTCAGTTTGGCAACCAGTTCTTGCCTTTTCACCACGATATCGGATTGCTTTGCCGCAGGATGTCCCAAGTACCGCTCATGCGCCGTACTGTCATCCGCATAACAATGAATATTGCCCAAGGACAACATGTCATTGATATGCAGAAGAAATAGAGTAGGTGAGAGCACAGAGCCCTGCGGCACTCCGGCATTGACTTTATAGAACTCGGAAGAACTACCCTCACAGAGAACACGAATCCTCCGCTCTTCTAAAAAGTCTGCAACCCAGGCGCACAAACGGGGCGGCACACCGAGGGCCGGCAAATTGGAAAGAAGGGAATGATGCCATACTCTATCGAAAGCTTTGATCCCCACTTAGAGACACGATCGAGAGTCAGGTTCAGTTTGGCAACCAGTTCTTGCTTTTTCACCACGATATCGGTTTGCTTTGCCGCAGGATGTCCCAAGTACCGGTTAGTACCGCTCATGCACTGTACTGTCATCCGCATAACAATGAAAATTGCCCAAGGACAACATGTCATTGATATGCAGAAGAGATAGAGTAGGTGAGAGAACAGAAAAAAGAAGACACGAATGCTACGCTCTTCTAAAAAGTCTGCAACCTAGGCGCACAAACGGTGCGGCACACCGAAGGCCGGCAACTTGGAAAGAAGGGAATGATGCCATACTCTATCGAAAGCTTTGACGACATCAAGGCTAACTGCCAGAGATTCGCCATGCTTGTCCATCGCGTCCATGCGTGAGTAACGTACGCTAGAAGATCACCCGTTGATCGCTTGGGTCTGAACACATAATGTCATGAATACATACTGGCGAACATGGAGCAGCGAGTGATCTTCTAGGTAGTGAATGAGCTGAGAGTTAATTATCCGCTCAAACTGTGCTGTGCAAGGTCAGCACAGAAGTTACAGCGAAGGGTCGATAGTTGGCTGGATCCGAGCGATCCCCTTTTTTGGGGATTGGTTGTATGTTCGCTTCTTTCCAAGACACCGCCACAATATTGGTATCGTAAGACATCCTAAACAATCGTGTCAACATAGGAGACAACTCAGCCGCGCATCTGAGCAGCATAATCGCCGGAACACCATCCGGCCCGCTAGCCTTCCGCACGTCGAGCGACCGCAGCACGGCACGTACATCACACTGCCTGATACGAATATCAGGCATAGTGGCCCCACAATGTGCTATGATAGGTGGAGCGGCGCCACAATCGTCGATGCGCGAATTAGCCGCGACAAGGTCAGCCAAAAAGTTCGCCTTCTCAAGCTGCTGGTAGGCTAACGAGCCATCTGGATGTTTCAACAGAGGCAACGAGAGAGCAGAAGTTGGCCTGCACGGCCTTAGCGAGCCACTAATAGCTACGGCTACCCGTAGGGTGCAAGATCAACTCCTGCCCTACCCGCGCGACTCTTTATGCATCCGCTCCTGCGAGAGCCCTCTTATTGAACCTAGAGGCCTTGTTGTAAGCCTTCAAGGAGCCGGTACTAGGGTCATTTAGTGCGCAAGCCCTCGTCCAAGCACGATACGCCGCCTGTTTGCATTCAGCAGCTTTGGCGCATTCGTGATTGAACCAAGGCCGTTCTACCAACGCTGGCAAGATCTGTGAACGGAATATAATATTCCATACCCAACAAGATCTCATCAGCGATTGCAGAAGCGCACTCCGACGGGTGCAGTCCCAGCCGTTGAATGACAACAGCTGGGACTGGGAAGTATATTATGATTTTACCGCAATAGATGCAAAACTATGTAGGTAGGTATCTACACTAGGTACCTACCTGCTCACTTAATTGTAACTTAGAAAGTTATTAGGTACTGATTACATATTTCACCAGCAAATAAATAGCACTAACACAGAATAATATTACTAGGCACTAACCTACTTCATTATGTTATTTACTTTATAATATTTTACTATGGTTGGTTCAGTTTATTGATTCTAAGTTGAAGAATAACCTAGAGTCTATTAAGTAGGTACCTATTTTAAAACATTTTGTGGTTGCCTCTAAACCTACGCAAAAAGCATAAGTACGCAAAAGTAGACACTTACTAATTTGAATACATACTAGGTCTCCAAACGTCACTAGATATTACTAGACAACTAGATGCGTACTTACCTATCAAAATGAGGCGAAGGACTCGCGTCTAACAAGAGAAAATCAATAGCCCCGTATGGCTATGACAACAAGAACAGCTGATCGCGGAAAACACGTAACAGTCTACAACTCTACAGAAACACTCACCAAGACTTCTGCTGATTCTCATCTGTGCTGTTAAAGTTAGTTAATGCGGCATATCTGCAATGTAAAACACAAAACCAAGCTATTACAACAATCACAAAAACGCGCAACACGTAATAATTGAAGCGGAAAGGCGCAAAGTCGCGTTAGTTTGTTATTGGAAAAAAAATAAAGATTATTCGGTTGCGAGTGGCGACGAACTGTGAACAAAGGAACAGTTTGTTTTGCAATGGGGGCTCACCTTTGCGCGGTGCACTCCAACACTTTCTTCTTTTCCCAGCCCTCTTGTGTTTTCACCCACTCCTCGCCTGGCGACCGCCAGTCTTTCGAAATAAATGGCATTTTCAACACAAACACACAACAATGATCACACAGACGCGGTGCAGTCACCGCGCGAGCGAACGACTGCGACGCGGAACGGGGTTTGACGAATCAGTTCAGTTTGACGTTTGACGCGAATACCTAGGTAGGTACTTCCTAGCCAGTCGCAAATGAAACGAGCGGGAGTGGGAGGCGTTGTTTAGAAAGAGATGTCTGCGCGCATGGCCTTTGTTTTGTTTTTAAAGTGGCAAACGTCATATACAGCTGTTTTTGTTTTCAGTACCTACAGCTACAAGCCTACAAGATGAAATCTCCGTGTTATCCTATTTTTACTTGGTTTGAAATATAAAGTAAGGTTTTGTAATTATTATCTGTTGATTTTACTAAGTAAAAATATCAAAAAGAATAACCTCTGATAATAAGTAAGAGGTAATAAATAACAATATTACATAAATACTTGTTGAAATGTACAACAGCGAAAGAACAAACTTTATGTGCTTCCAACTGTACTTTGAATGAGATCGATTCCATAGACAAACATAGAAACTTTCGTAATCGTAATATGGATACGGAAGTGGAAAAAAAACCATTTTCACTAGTCTGTGACATGAACCTATATTAAATCTGGACTGTGCACTATGAACGTAACAGCGAGCCGAATGAGAGGCATAAAAAGTAGTAGTTAGTCTCTTTCAATAAGGTGTCCATGTTTGTTTGATATTTACAGGGATATTTTACCTACATACAACTACAACAACCAACAAAACAGTTATTTAATTTTATTTAGACATGTGTGTAGCTAAGAGATATCTACAGACAGCCCAATTTATCTGTTCCGGCGGTAAAAGGACATAATGAAATCACGTGCATTCGATTATAGCTGTAATGCCGTGACTTATTTAGAAAAATTGACGAACAATACGATCAAATTTTTTCGTTTTGTTATTTTAACAAATAATTGACGTTGAAACTGCAAGAATTGTTTGCTTTACTTGATTATTTTCACAGTGTCATGTCGTGTAGCGTACTACTGTGGGTAACAGCGGCTGCTATTAGAACTACATTAATTTTACAGAAACGAGTATGAACCACAGACATATAATAAGAAGGTATGAACCATCTAGAATTGGATCAGGTACTTCTTTAAGATTTATTTTCAAATTATTTTTCTTGATTAATTGATAAAATAGCTGTCTTTATAATATAGATTATAAATAAGAGATGTCTTGATGAATTTTTCAGGTACGCTCTGTTTCCATCTCAGCCCGTAATTTCATCCTTGGGGAATCCTACAAAATATAATTATATTATTACAATAAACCGTTAAAAGATAAAACAAGTTTTAATGTGAAATTTCTTTAAGTTCGGTAGTTATTAATGTTCATTAATGTATTATACTCATATGACCATTGTTGGTATCAATAGCAGCTAAAAATAAAAAATTACTTTCTACGCTCACACCAATGAGTTTGGGAAAAGTATTTTTATTTATTTATTTTTTCAATATTTACATTTTAACTTAAAATATGACATTAAATTAGTAGCCATTCAAAATACTTCACAAATTTATTTTTAAGATTCATAAAAATGACCACGCGCTATTGTTTTTGTGACAATCAAAATACGCGCGAAACCCGCGGCGTGACGTCATCGGATTCCATTCTCTCGCATGGGTGGCGCGACACGCGCGACTTCGTTTTATTAATATGTACTTATGAACCAGTGCAGTTGTGCCACAGATTACTTAATAATTAATTTTGCAAATAGTTAAGTAATGTAATCGGACGCCCGCCGGGTGCGGGCAGCGAGAGCGGCGGCGGGGGCTATCGTATACGATGACGTCACGTCACCTCAGTCGTGTACTAGCGAACTAAGCGAGGTAGATAGTGTTTTATACAATTATTTATGTACAATAACTTTGTGAAAACTTCTCGTTTCGAAGTGAAATAAAAACTATTGGTTTTAGAATAACGACTTTTATAATGGTATAAAGTAAAAATAACGTTTTTTTCATTTTTCCCAAGTCCATTATCTAGCCCGACGCCCAAGTTAAGCTTTTTTTAAAATTTGTCAAAATGGTTAACTATTTATCAGATAAATAAACTGACATAAACAAACAAACATAAAAAAACACCAGTCTCGAAATCAGTTTAGAAGGACCCCAGAACCGGCGTACCAACCACTCGACCAAGGCGAAAGGAAGGTCGTACTAGGTACTGTTTTGGTACTTATATAACAAGTACAAACAGTTTTGACACTAACTTGACAGTTTTGCCTCGTAAGGATTACGAAATCATTCATAATAATTTATAATTGTATATCGTTTTTTAACTTCATAAGAGCGGATTCCATCATTACCTATATATTTATTATTTTAGTATTTATTTGCAAAGTTCAGCACAAAAAACTTAAAATAAGTACAATATTTCCAAATTTTAAAACAGGTACCTGAGGTACCAATTAACTCCCATAGAACATTTTTTATTCAAGTGATCAGAGTGGCAACATTAGAAAAGGACACGTTACTACTTTTTAGCTCGGCCGTTCTCGTCCGTTTTTCTACTTTCATGTAGAACCTCAGAACAATATTATGCATAGAACCACAGACATATACTATTAAATGTCTGTGCATAGAACTCAGAATAATAACTATTATTATTCGATGGCATAGAAGGAAGGCTAAAATAAGAGTTCACATAATATCTTTAGTCCCGTTCTATAATATGCTTGAACAGGTATGTGGGAACGAGATAAATGATTCACTCTTAGTTTTGCTTTTTTTGGCATGTCACTAAATGAATTGTCATTTTTTGGATAACTTTGCTCTTTAAAATCTGGCTAAATTCAGAAGTACTTTGCTTTGTACGTCTGACAGTTCATTCATTGACTATTTGACTACGCGTATTCATTGTTAGTGGTGGTTCCTGGATGCAAATCCCATTCATCACGAAAAGAAAATAACCAAGAAATAATGACCTTTCATCGGTAAGTTTTAGCCATATTTTTAGTCGGACGTGAGCTGATAAGAATTTATACTTAACAAAAATTGCTGAATCATTTTGTAGCTAAAACTAGACAAAAATTATATTTGAGTAGAAGTTAAAAGGATTATTTGGAATCTACCTTGAGGTTATGTTGATCATACATAGTGACATCTAAAATGTTGTCGATAATTTTATTTTACAGATTTCTTAAAGATGTTTACAAAAATTACTGGATAAATCTTATTGGTAGACGAAATTGGACTCCAAAAAAGCATTATCGCATTTGCTCCAAGCATTTTACTCTGGATTCACAGATGGCTCTCTAAAATGGAGACGACTTATAACACTGTTCCCACACTATTTACTATGGGTGCATCAGAAGAAATGGCGGAGGTATCTTAAATTAAGACTTGATTACGTATCATATATATTTTTTAATAACATACTATTAAAGGTGTGATTAACGGCTACAAATGATAACATGTTATTTTTATTTGCTAAATAAAAATAACGAGTTACCTAAGTTGCTCTTGGTATATGCTATCTGCGTCGAAGATACGGGCTGCCAGGGGCGCAACCCTCAGGTGGGCGCCGTTTGCTGACAGCTGCTGCAGCCTCCGGTTCAAGTGAAATAAGTAACAATAATAATAATATAACGTACCTAGTTACTTATTCCATATACCATTGTAGTAGGTAGTGGGTATTTATGTGTAAAATTTGGGAAAATCAAAACTTTGTTTTTTTACTTAACAGGAAGTCCCTAGGGAAGTCTGCGGAGAAAGGCATAACACATTTCAACAAATTCAAGGAACTGCTCAGCAATTCAGCATCAACCTTTTGTAAAAAAATAATATTTCAATTAAATCTTTGATTTCAGGATCCTGTACCAATGGAAGCTTTTAAAACAGAATATATACATCTGGATTAATGTAGGGCTGCCCAGTGCCCTTGACATCTTATGAATATGATCTCGCACCAAAGTGAGGCCATATTATCAAAATTAAAATGTATATGTAATTAAAATTTTAATTAAATGGAAATGGATGTCAATGGGCGATTTTCTGACAGCCCAAATTAAAAAGTAAACATTAGTTCAAAAACACTCGATAGATGGCGTTTTATGGAAGCCGAGCCGTACCTACTTAAGAGCTAGTAATAAATTCTACAATTTTGCTTGTCTACCAAAATAATAAAAAGTAGTACTTACCTATTTTCATCTGAATGTAAGGTCCTAGATGTCCTGAGACATCCAGGACCTATTTCTATTTTCGTATGGAATAAATATTATGCAGCCATACACGTGCTCTTCATGGACTCGCCTTTTTAAAGCGCCATACTAATCTATGCTAAGCACCATCTATGAAGTCAATTACGAACAAATTTCTTTTTTTTTTGATCTCGGAAAATCGCCCATTGTGTTTTTTATTGTTTAGGAATCTTTGAGTCAGATGATAAGAGAAACAAATTCAGAAAATAATTATAAAAGAATAATTCACATGTTAGAGAAAGAACTTGAAAGGTTCAAAAAGAAATCCAAACGCCGCCTTCGGAAAATTAATACTCTAAATAAACGAGTATCCCGATTAGGAATTAAAAATGAAGAGCTATAATTTTTTTATTTTTTTTATTTTAACTTTTGCAACATAACATTACATGGCGGACTTAATGCCTGAGGCATTCTCTACCAGTCAACCATAGGGTGGTGCAGAGATGACATGGTAAGTGCAATTATCTGCGGTGACCAAAGTTTGATGCGACCATTAAAAATATTCAAACATATAATACGTATATATTAATAAACAAAATATACATACTCGCAATACATAAATATTTTATAATATACCTACATACACTACTTAATAATATAATATATAAATAGGACGTTATTGTGATGATTCTGCCATGGTTCTGTCGAAAAGGAGCAAATGGACTTTTTTTTTGAAAGTGTCACGACTCGCAGCCATCCTGACTTCCTGAGGTAGCGCGTTCCAGAGGAGTATGGACTGGATATAAAAGGAGGAATGTATAAAGCCAGAAGAGTGGGAAGGAGAGAGAAGGAGAAGGTTATTTGAGGATATGAAATTCCGGTCGTGAGAGGAGCAAAGATATTGGAAGTGGGAGGTACCATAGTCGATCATAGGAAGGATTAAAGTTTGCGCAAGCATCACCTTCGTCTTGAACGGCAAAAAGTTCCTCAGGCGATTTAAAGAGCGCAGAGTCCAGGTTACTTTTTTGCTAACATTAGCAACCTGAGAATGCCAGCTAAGTGTAGTGTCGATATGTAAGCCGAGATTTTTAACGGTCGTGCTGAATGGTATGACGGTTCCGTCAAACACTACAGGAGTAATAGAGCTAATCCCCACTTTATTTATCAATCTCGAGCTGCCAACAAGTATCGTCTGACATTTTGTAGGATTTACAGCCACACCAAACCTACGCGACCAGTCGTTAACAGCTTCCAAGTCCCGATTTATTTTTACAATAGCGTCTGATAAGTCATCTACGCGTGCATGGGTGTAAAGCTGAAGGTCATCGGCGTACAGATGATACGCACACTGAAGGTGGTGGGTGATAAAGTTGATAAATATTGAAAATAATAATGGAGAAAGAATACCGCCTTGTGGAACACCAGCATTCAGGCTACGCCAATTTGATGATATCTCATCAATGCGGACTGACTGCTGACGCTCTTGAAGATAAGAAGAGAACCATTCCTGTACCTCAGATGAAACCATAAGATGGGAAAGGATAGATAGAAGGATGTCATGATTGACGGCATTGAAGGCGTTTGAGAAGTCTATAATTGCTTTATGATAAAGGATATTTGTTTCTTTTGGGAAAAATTTCCCTCCAAACCCTTCCTATTTTATACATAGTGTTTACGACGAAGCTTTACACGACCGTGTACAATGCAATATACTGTACTGGTCAGCCCCTGTATCGGCTAAAAATATGAATATGGACATAGGCTTCATTTGACATTTGAAGCCCATAATATGCCCATATAAGGAAAAAATATGGGCTTCAAATGTCAAATGAAGCCCATGTCCATATCCATATTTTTTAGCGGATCGACCCGCTGGTCGTAAATTATTGAGCTAAAACCCTCCGTCTGTTAGTCTGACTTTAACGCAAGCGGAACTTAGTTAATTCTAAAAATGACATTGTTTCAGCGATAATATTAATATGCTACCGACATTGAAACTGAGAGAGTCACATCACTAATCAAAATAAAATTAGTGACCACCTACAAAATTTCGAAACATCATTTGTCTATGCGTTCTTCTATAACCTATTAGCGGCTTTAAAAGTCAAAATGAAACAAATATATTGAGATTAGTTTCCATTTTAGTCAGGTTTCTATGCTTTAGTTATTGTTCTAAGTGTAGAACAGACAAAAACTTACCTATTGTAATGTCGTAGAGTGCAAAGTAATAGTAGTAAATTGAAATGCACGGTCCAGATATATTAAAAGTTCATGGTCTGTGCTTCCTTCTAACCATAGAATGAGCATGATGAAAATAAAAAAGAAAGCCAATGTATAGCATCATACGTACTTAAAAAATACTACAAATAATCTCCTAGTTACAATGTACTATTTTTAAGATCAGAAATAAGTTAAAATCGAACGGACCGTGAATACTTCAATTGGAACTAATTGAAATGTTCAATTGGTGTCATTGCGTAATGCGTACACTGACTAGTGCACGCAATTGACAGATTTTCGTTCTTTCATTCATTCATTATCTGACAACGACAATCGCTCGCTGTGTATATTTTTGAGGTTGTGTCGAATTTGTACATCATCGTAATGGGAGATTCGTCGTCTAATCCGAAAGTTAGCAGCACAGGCAATCCAGATCCAGTGCTAAAGAAAGCTGAGCTTGAATATATGAAATTAATTGAACAAAAGAATCTTGAACGAGTGCAAAAGCTGCAGCAGAATATCAAAAGAAATAGACTTACTGGATTTGCTATTGGAGCCGGGGTATTTAGCATCTATTTGTATTCAATCTTTGCTGTCAAGCAAGAAACCTTCCTTGACGACTTTAACGAGCCCGCAAAGGTGCAGCAGCAGTAGATATGGCTGTGGCGCACAAGGTTTTACCAAGATTGCCTCCCTTGCCTAGTATCAAAGACATCATCAGGTTGTATAAACTCAAAGCTCTAAGAGAATTGTCGCAAAACTTTCTTATGGAACCAAGGTTGCTTGACAAAATAGTGCGTGCTGCTGGACATATAGAAAATCACGTTGTTTGCGAAGTAGGCCCTGGCCCTGGTGGCATTACGCGGTCGATATTGCGACAAGCACCAAGAAAACTTATTTTGATAGAGAAAGATCCTCGATTTGTTCCATCTCTAGAACTATTAGCAGATGCATGTAAGGATAGAGTTGATGTGGACATAATTACAGGTGATATTTTAAAAACGAACATTGCACATTTTATACCAGAGGATGTTAAGAAAGATTGGTTTGACCCACCACCGCCTATTAATTTAATTGGTAACTTACCATTTAGTGTATCCACAATTTTGATGATTCGCTGGCTTGAATTGATTTCTAAAAATGAAGGACCTTGGTCTTATGGCCGTACCAGAATGACGCTGACCTTTCAAAAGGAAGTGGCACAAAGAATGGCCGCTCGAATTTTGGATAAACAAAGATGTAGGCTTTCAGTCATGTGCCAGTCTTGGTGCAATGTTAATTATAAGTTTGATATTCCCGGTGATGCGTTTCTTCCAAAACCAGATGTTGATGTTGGTGTCGTCACCCTTACACCTCTCAAGCAGCCATTGATAAAATTGCCATTTAAATTGGTTGAGAAAGTCGTCCGTCAAATATTTTCTATGAGACAGAAATACTCTATCAGAGGTGCTCAAACACTGTTCCCAAAAGAAGTTTGCGAAGAAATGGCTTTGAAGATGTACAAAATGGCTGAGATAGACCCAGTGACAAGGCCCTTTCAAATTGCTAACATGGAGTTTGCGAGAATATGTGAAGCATACAATGAAATTATCAAAATGTATCCAGAATTTGAAAACTATGATTACAGAGCACCAAAATCGCTTTTGCAACCTCAAACAGATGTCATTAAAGATAATTGAATTGTAGTTCTGGTTTTCTATTATGTAAATAATCTAGTTGCATTAAATAAAGTTATTTAGTTCTTCTATGTAAAAAAAGTTTTATTTAACAACAACAAACAATAAACCAACACAACAAAATGGTAGAAAGCTAAATAATTAAATTAAATTGAAATTGACAATTACATTTTCAGGATTTCCTGAAGAATAGGTAACTTAATATTGAAAACCATGAGATTACAATGTAAGTTAAAGAATTAAGTGAAGAATTTAAGATCCCTGTTACATCTCGACTGTAATTTTTTCGTAAAATGACCAATTTTGGCATTCTTGATCTCAGAAACAAAAATACATTAACAATTTTGACTTATTGAATTGTGTAGAATAGCTATTGGCATAGTTCGCAGCGGCCTTGCTTTTTGTAAATTTTTCTTTTTAATTAAACCCAAAATTGCAGAGAAAGATAGTCATAAAATGCGTGAAGGCAATTTTTTTGAGCTCCTAGATTGAACTACTGTTCTAAGTTCTATGAAATTAGAAAAATAGAATGTTATCTCTTTTGAAGTCATATAGTTTCTAGCGGCCTCGAAATTTTTAGGTATCATTGATTTTTTATACAAAAAAAATCTTTTTCTAAATCAAAAAACTTTGAAAATCGCTTTAAGTTAACTGTGAATTTCTTCTATCTAAGATAATATTATTGACAAAATTTATACCATAATAATTGTTACTTCATGAGAAATAAAGAATTTAAAACGAATTTATTTTCCTATTTAGATAAAAACGAAAAATTCAACTGCAAAATTACTACAAAATGCGATGAGCCGGCTGTCCGAACAACTCAGCTTATTCTCCCAGAGTGGAGATTTGTAATACCATGAGTGGAGATTTGTAATACCATAGACAAATATATCGTCCTTGGTAATACTAAGCATGAATTTATTGTCCTATTTCGATAAAAACGATAAATACAACTGCAAAATTACTACAAAATGCGAAAATGGGAATTTTACGCCAAAATCAGAGTCGAGATGTAATAGGCCTCATAATACTTAATATGTGAAAGTACAGACTGAATATTAAGACTGTTTGGATTTTTCATCATTCTTCGCTTCTAATTTCTTTTTCATCTTTGATACCTTTAAATGTCTGTTAGATTGCATGTGAATTGCGTATGTTTTATCTCCTAAAATAAGTCTGTTACACACATCGCAATAATTACGCGAGTTCCCGTCTATACTCTTCTTTTCTTCGTCAAGATTGAATTTGAGTGGTTCGTAGCTACAAGTTAGCCCTTTTAAATAGCTGTCGACTATTTCAATAGCTTTGGTTTTTACTTCTTGGTCCCATTTAGTCAAATCCGTAGTATCCAACTCGTAGACTGGAGGAATCTGAAAGATTAAACAGTTTAGCGCCACCTAGCGAGTATGAAGTAAGAAAACCACCTATTCCATGTCACAGAAATTAATGGCTGTCTGTGTTACAGCCGCAGCCGCAGATAAAAGCTTCTGCTACTCAGCACTAGATGGAGCTGTTGACGAACCGCTAATAAACACACAAAAAATAATAACAAATAGAAAAGAGAAATTGTCATTCAGTCAGGAGTGGACAGGAATAAGTTGTAAACTATTATATTAATCTATAAATTACTTGTAGAAATAGTTTGAAGCAAAAGACTATTATGGTGTTTGGTTCGGTTTGTCAAGACTATTGTTACCGGCACGTTATAACAATGGCCTCGAAATATTTAGATATCACTGATTT
Source organism: Scoparia ambigualis (assembly GCA_963921215.1). Lineage (NCBI taxonomy): Eukaryota > Metazoa > Arthropoda > Insecta > Lepidoptera > Crambidae > Scoparia > Scoparia ambigualis. The sequence continues at coordinate 25,560,453 of OY992517.1, read as the reverse complement.
TTTATAGAAAAAAAATCTTTTTCTAAACCAAAAAACTTTGAAAATCGCTTTAAGTTAACTGTGAATTTCTCCTATCTAAGATAATATTATTGACAAAATTTATACCAGAATAATTGTTACTTCATGAGGAATAAAGATTTTATTTTCCTATTTAGATAAAAACGAAAAATACAACTGCAAAATTACTACAAAATGCATTAGGTATAATAATGTGCCGGTAACAATAGTCTTGACAAACCGAACCAAACATCATAATAGTCTTTTGCTTCAAACCATTTCTACAATTAATTTATAGATTAATATAATGGTTTGCAAACTTATTCCTGTCCTGACTGAATGACAATTTGTCTTTTCTATGTCTGTTGTTGTGTGTCAATAAATGTTTCTTTCCTTGATCTTAGGTTTCTCTCTCTTTCTCTCTGAATGGAATGATCTGCGTTATCGTCTAACTTAGGCTATTATTCTGAGATTTGCGGCTTGAAAAAAAGAAACGTATGTAACAAACATCAATTCTCACGTTTATGCATGCGTTTATGTTATTGGAAAAATGGAAGCGAAACTTAAATTATTGCACAATAAAATTAAAGCACGCAATCTTTTTAACCACCGATCGTTAATTTGATTTGTCGATACATTAGTATTATATTACATGTAGTCGTTAAACATGGTTTGGTTTGTACCTACTGCTTACGAAAGCTTTATATAAGGACTATATATACCACGTAGCGTAAGCATTAAAGTAAAAAGTCGAGAATAACAAATAATAAATAACTCTGAAATAATAGTAAAGTTGCCGTAGTAACCAAACTTTTGTCTATACTTTAAAAATATATGATTCTTACAACCATATAAAAAAAATCAACAACCCTTCCAGTAATACTTACAGGGTAGCTTTTAAACTAAATTTTTTCAAAAAAATTAGGTCCAATTAATAATAATCATAAATGAATGGCTTCGCGATAAGTATTATTAAAGATCCTGTAATTCGGAAAAAGAAAAGTAGAAATTTTGTTTTCCAAGTTTTACGCGTTAATTATAAGTCAGTATTATATTATTTCACATAGGTACTGTAACTGGTATAAAATAGAATTATATGTAACTAAAAAGGCCAATTTTATGAATGAAGCATTTTTAATTATTGGTAAAGTAGACTAATGAACTAAGTAATCTTCATCATGATCTAAACCAATAATGAGTCGTGCGTGCGTTCTTTCATAATAAAATGAAAAAATAACGATGACAGGTTTTCATTTTGAACTGTGGTAAGGAGTCGGTAAGTAGATCTAGATATACTCGTATTCTAATTTTATTTTAAGTTATACTTACGGCCTTTAAATACGTTATTTTGACGAAGAATGTTTGTAAATAATGTATTGACATTTCTTTTTGCAAATATCTAGCTAGATATGTCACTCGGATTTCTACTGTTTTTTGTTTTTTGAATAAAAAGACACCACAGCTCGTTGTTTTCTCATGAATCTCTCTCAAGAAAACGTAAAAATGTGAGTGACACTAAATGTTTGCCCAAATAATTTTGAATCATTTTAGTCTAAGATCCGAGTATAGAACGACCTTCACCGAGAAGGTTAATGGATGAAAAGTATTTTATATCAAGTTTAATATGTTAAACAATATATCGCGAGTGGGTTGGCTGAAAAAATTCAGTCCAGTACCATTAATGATAATTAAATATTTAAAAAAATATTTTTTTTACATTGCACTGGTTTGGTGTGTGTGTGTTTGTAATGAGCTTATCTTTATATAAACATACATTTTATTTATTTAACCAGACGGTTGCAAATTACAAATATTGACTTGCCTGTTTACACCTGCTTACCCAATGTTATGACAGGAAAAAAATAGTCAACCTAACGTTTGCATATTATAGAGGCTTCATACTTTCGATTGGTACCTATGTAATTTATCTATTATCAAAACAAGTGCAATATTTTAAAAAAAAATATTTTTAAATATTTAATTAATCATATACTGGACTGAAATTTTTCAGCCAACCCACTCGCAATATATTTTTTAACACATTTAATAAATAATATAAAATAAATTTGATATAAAATACTTTTCATCCATTAACCGCTCGGTGAAGGTCGTTGTATACTCGGATCCTCTACTATTTGTTTACACTCGAATTTGGCCGTAGTCACCGCCTGCGTCTGTAGTCTTGTGGTTAGCACCGCTGCGCAGATCCACAGGTCTAGAGTTCGATTTGTTCGGTGTTAGTTAAGTATTTTTTTGTTTTTATTCATTTACTTCATAGTATGTAACAACAGGTTACATTCTATCTAAAGTAATAATAATAGATGTCAGCCTGGGCCATCACCCTACACAATTTACACTAAACACAATAATATTTTTGTACAAAGTTTTTTTCTTTTAACGACAATTCAGTTTAATTATAAAAGTAGCAAAACAGGATTGACAAAAAAATCACATCGGAATTGGGAAGAGGATAAGATAATTATTACATAAAAGAATAAGAATGATATTGTTTTGTTACCCACCTCTCTAGAAGGATGCTCTAGAAATCTTCCTTTGATCATTTTGTTCTGCCTCCTGGCGTATCTTCTGGTGCCGATTTTCATATTGTCTATGCTCAACTCGAGGAGTTTCTTCCCTTTTTCCGTGTCTCTTTGATCCTCTGGGAGCATCAAATAGTCATGGAACTCCTTGAAGCCCAGCGTTTGGAATACTCCTTTGGTGTAGTCAGGTGGTCTGTAAGTTTATTGTAAATCAGTTAAAAAAATAAAAAATAACAATCTTGTTAGGAGGGTTTACGCATTTCCGTTTCCCATACAAACTTCAAAGTCGAAATTTTTAAAAACCACTGAACTAATTTTAATAAAACTTTGCATGCTAAAGTAAAATACAGGGATCTAAATAGTTTGTTGAAAATATTTCTAAAAAAAGTTTATTTAGGTGAGTTATTGCGATTTTAAACTTTCTATAGTGGGCTTTAAATCGCAATAACTCAGCTAAATTAACGTTTTTTAAAGATGTTTTCAACAAACTATTTAGATACTTACCTGTGTTTTACTTTAGCATGCAAAGTTTCATCAAAATTGGCTTAATGGTTTTTAAAAGTTTCGACTTTGAAGTTTGTATGGGAAACGGAAATGCGTAAACCTTCTTAAAAGATTACCGATGGCCGGGTAGTAAAGTGCTCAATGCCCGGTCCCGGGTCCAATTTCCAGCGGGCCTAGCACGCGTAACACGAGAAAATTTTCTCGACCCGTTTTTTCGTGTTATGTCTATACACGATATGTCAAAAATAGACATAATAGTAGTTTTTGCTTGTCTGTGGTATTTTTGTGTATGTTTGACTACAAACCCTAACATGCAACATAATTTTATCGAGTTTTGACAACGGCCGGCTTGCGTAACGCCGCCGCCGCCGCTCATAAGAAAGCTTTCACATCAGGGCTCTGATTCTGTATCGCAATCTACAGATTCCACTAAACCTTATTGCGCACAAACGTCAAACGCATACAACTTTGGGAAGATATCGTAACTTTTTGAGGAATTAACGTGGTTTTGAAACAATGAATCGTTACAGAATAAGGGCCCAGGCGACTCAGCAGCGCGATTCCATACAAATGACAGCCGCGCGGCTGTGCTTTAGTGTAGAATCGCGCGACAGTCGCGCTGCTAAGTCGCCTGATGTGAAAGCCGTGCTAGTTTGTCGTTCCCGCCATCGAGGAAGAGAGAATATCGTCCGCGGCATATCTCGTGTTGCGCAAGATAGGCCCGCTGGTCGGGCATAGTGTTTCTGGGCATAGTGTTTCTGACTTTCCGATGCATAGCCCGGGTTTGTGGTCGATCACCCCCCACATTTGGCAAGCGTGGTAAGTATAGTGAAGAAAAAACCCATAATTTCAATCGTTGACGTCATTCCAATGACGCGGGGCTTTTGCCCAGCAGTGGGACAGTTTAAAAAACTATACTTTACTTTAAACTATCGCGTTGCATTGCATTAAAACTGTTTTAACGGGACTAAACACGATTAATTTTGTAAGTAAGTACATACATACTTACTGCATATTTATATACTATCAGTTCGCTTGTGACCACGGCCGCTGCATCGCGGCCGAAACGTCAAGCAGTAAGTAGATATGTACTTACTTACAAAATTAATCGTGTTTAGTCCCGTTAAAACAGTTTTAATATATTTATATATCCATAATCTTGTTAAACAATATCTTTTTTATTTACTATGTGAACGTTAAGTGCTTTTTGATACGATAGGGATATTGGATAGCTTTTTATTCACCCTTTGATCACGGCGATCGATGCTTCAATGCCATACAGTCTATAATATGCTATATTTTTATCTCTAAAGGCGAAAAAACAGATCGAATGATTTATTATTGCATAGGTACTTTTGTAGGTACAATAATTCACGACTATTTTCCCCAAAGGGTTAGTCAGAGACTAAAGGCAAGGGACCGCTGAAGTAGTCCACTGCCATAGCCCACGTTTCATCAAATTACAACTGCACATGTGCTCAGCGTGATAGGTGGTGAGCCCATCAAAGCTTTCTGCTGTTTGATGTATGTGTAGTCTTTAGTCCGTTAGTCGACTTTTACGACACCCAAGAGAAGAGGTTGGTAGGGAGTATGTATATTCTTTTAGTAAGCCGCTATACCACACGGCTAATTTATTAGTTTTTTAAAAATAAATATAAAATAAATTCTTTATTTCCGTAATAGTCTTACAGACACTACACATTTCTAGCCCCTACACTAGGCGTAGCCTGACTTGAGGGTAAAGTAATTAATTAACAATTAAACATTACGGCAAAACAGGATAAACAATAAATAGAAGTTTACAAAAAAGACAAAAATACGAAATCTACCGCTATAGTTTGTCGGCGAAAATGTAACATACTTACATAGACAATATTGTAACAATACGTTCAAAAAGTCGGCCTTACAAATCAGTTAGCGGTCAATCAGCCGCCTCTGTGGTCTAGTGGCTAAGCCACCGGTTTCAGACCCAGAAGTCCCGGGTTCGATTCCCAGCGGGGGGCACATCTTTGTGTGCTCGGTTTGGTTGGTGGTAGGGCTGTTAAGTCCGCCTGGCTAGCTATCACCATCTTATCTAAGTCTGTCGCCATAACAACGATGTTCATAGCATTCTTGTGTTCCGACAATAGAGATAAGATAGCCAGTTCCTCAGTGGTTGAGGATTCCGGGTGAAGCGCGCTTCCACCTTGGGCCTTATCGTCACTTACCAGGTGAGATGAAGGCCAAGCGCTTACCAGTTGTAGAATAATTAAAAAATAAAGTTGTAGGTAGTAAGTACCCTAATGACTAATGCAAGGTGTGTGCCGAAGAATTTGCGCTTGCTTTTATTCGACGTAAATGCTTTGCGCAAGATTAGATTAGGCCGGCACGAGACATAGTATACATACTCAATCACAACTCTGTCAGATGATGTGACAAAATACCAAGCTAATCTGCGACTTAATTACTTAGCAGTTTAAAGTACGCACCTACAACATTACTTACTGTATGTTACATTGAAACCCAATTTGACGTTCACTCCCAAATTATGACAGGTAAATGCGTGCTGGTTGGCCCCAACGGAAAAAATAAACAAAGTCTGACATAACATTAGTATTTTACTTAAAAAACTCACGCTCACTGAGTTTCAATGTCGGGCCGCGCGCGGGGTGAACGGACGATACAAAAACGTTACGTGAGCGAGAATTGGCAAAATAATTACCCGGCAGACGGAAAAAAACCAACTCGCACCATCGAAGTCGCCGCGTGCATCGCTAATTCATTTGAATATTTCGAACGATTCCGCGGTAAATACGATTAAATGTTTCTTAACTTTTTTTTTGTATTTCGAATTTGGAGTTGCTTAGGTATTTTTTAAGGAATTCTCTGTGATTTGTACTATTTGTAACGTTTGCTTTTGTTTTTTCGTGTTTAACTAAACTTGTTTATTTTTTATCTGGGATTGCCTATAGCAAGTTATGTTCTTCAATCATCACTTTATGGAAAACGAGAATTTGTATTGCGAAATTGCACCTCAACGGCGCACCTAGTTTGCCAACATTAAACTCTTTAAGCTGAGACTTCGTTGTCCCGTAATTCGTCGTACAATCAGCGATATATACGTTACACTAGATAGGCCCTTCCGAACACGCACTATGTTCCACTCATCTGCGGAGTCGACTCGGCACCTTGCTTTAGTGTGGCTTTGACATTCGCGCGTGCGGAGCGGCGAAAATATTTATTTTATTTCTTTTCAAAGTGTACACCTAGACGTATACTACAATTCAGTTTTCAAATATGTGAAATTAATTGTTATTCAAGTCATTATTATGTAGTTATATCGTATTATAAGAATAGAAAAGATATTTTTTCAATTATTGTTATTGACAATCTATTTGGGACGCCATCTTGATACGCATTACGTTGTCTTTGACCGATCTGGCGCTGCGGCGCTGCGATGTCTGTCTGTTGATTAGACGACATTTAAATGTTTAAGCGCTGCAGCGGCTGCAGCGAATTTTAGGTCTCTCATTCCAGAATTTGAACAAATGGTTTGTATGGACGTTCTTGTCTATACTTCTAGGTCAATGCGTACAATGCGCACGTGCTTAGGGTTGCCAAATGTCAGCCTTTTTGCAGTCGTATCCGGTTAAATATACAATTTCGGCCTATACGGCGTTTGTTTGGCTTAGAGTCAACCCCGTCTCGTTGCGCTCGCCAATAGATGCCGAACGAAAGTAAGCGAGTTAGTCGCGCATAAATTGTAATTCGAAAACAACGTATGTATTACTTTTTTTTAGTTTAAAATCCAATGTTACTGGCTCTCATGGCAAGAAGTTCGCCTAATTATCAATCTTTGTCCGGCCTGTCTATTTTGAGCCTGGCAACCCTACGCGTGATGCTGTTTTTCTCACAATCACAAGCGCCAATCGCTTGTGAGAAAAACACAGCACATACAGCAGTGTACTTTGAATTACAGGCTAACAAAGTCTTGGATGCGCTTAGTAGGGACTCAGTATTAGACTAGGTACTAGGACTAGGTACACAAAACACAAATTATAATAATCTTATACTTATCTAGAACTATAAAGTACTTTGAAATAGCTTACGGAGTTTCTTGGCAGAGAGAAAAATAGGCTCTTGAGTTTTAGGGCACATAACATTTTATTACATAAATTAAACAAGGGATTGTTTTCCCTATTTAACTAACTCCAGGAGTTATTATTTAGGTACGTACGAACTAACTCAGGTACCCATTTGATTTCTAGATGCGTTTTTACTTTCTTCTTTTGAATTAAACATTTACTTCGGTAGCCAAACCCACGGAATAAATGATTGTCCAATACTTTTACTAAATGTCGCAATAGGTACTAATAAAGCTGCCAAGTGACAATACAACAAGGATTTTCCTTAATTTCTCTTTTAATGGAATGATTTTCCTTAATTTCTCTTTTAATGGAATGATTTTCCTTAATTTCTCTTTTAATGGAATGATTTTCCTTAATTTCTCTTTTAATGGAATGATTTTCCTTAATTTCTCTTTTAATGGAATGATTTTCCTTAATTTCTCTTTTAATGGAATGATTTTCTTCGGACATAATTATGTCCGAAGAAAATCATTACATAATGCATCGTTGTAACAAAAATGCTGTTAAAAATTGGTTGAACCTCAATATGCTAGGGTACGAACGAGCAGCTGCACGATAAGTTAAGAAGGTCTTTCAAGAACGAAAATAAATAAACAAAAAAAAATGTTTTGAGCACCAATCATTTTTCTGACCTTTACGAAAATTGCTAGACATCAACGATCTTGAACAGGTACAACACCGGTCAATTAACATCATTACCTATCGCCCGGCTGGGGCCTCTGATCACACTGATATGATCACACAAATCCGTGCGGAACTAACAATGCGGTGAGACGGCACGTAATTCGGGTAATGTTGCTTTAATGAAGTGACACGCCGAGAACAAAACGCGAGACGCGAGCGAGTAACTCAGTAGGGGAGGGTACCGTACCGCCTGCATTCCATAGAGAGACTAGAAGCGACACATAACAGAATTTGATTAGGGTACATAAATCGGTTCGTGCTTTGGAAGGAACGTAAAGCCGTTGGTCTCGGTTGGCGTCGTAAGATGGTGGTCGTTTAAAAGGCACTAACTCTCAGCCCCTTGTGTGTCAAGGGGCCTTCTGGAGGCCGGTCGCCATTTTTTTTCAAAATGGCCGCATGTGTCAAGCTACTACCGTATTACTTCCTGTTTATATCCGGTCTAGGTATAATGACGATTTCCATAAAAATTTTATATATAAAAAACTTATATCACTGGAATCCTTATTAATATTATAGCTTATATCTGGCTATGTATAATAAAGTATAGTTTGATTCTATAATAAATTGCAAAAAAATGAAAGTAGGTGAAAGTACTTTTTTTTTTCTTCTTCGATTTAATATAAAATAATAAATTTAATTATAAATAAAAGCATGAAAGGTGTAACAATTATTATGATAATTATTTGTTATATTTACAATGTGGAATACACGTTTAAAACAGAATAAACCTCGCCATTCATTTTTTATATGCGCCAGATGTGGCGCGTAAGTACCGGGCGATAACAGACACGGGTCGAACCCACATAAAAAAGCGCGCGCAGAACCTCCATTCGTCGCCGTATTAAACATCTATGGCGTTGTAATGCCGTCTTTGTCCCACTCTATACATTAAAACAAAGACAAAAGAAATAGCAATAGTTTTGTGAGCACAATTCAACTCTAAATATGACGGCGTAAAGAGGAGCCTCCAGGAGGCCTCTGACACATACGGGTCTGACAGTTAGCGACCTCCTGGAGATCGCTTGACACACAAGGGGTTTGAAGTGACACGCCGAGAACAAAACGCGAGACGCGAGCGAGTAACTCAGTAGGGAGGGTACCGTACCGCCTGCATTTCATAGAGAGACTAGAAGCGACACATAACAGAATTTGATTAGGGTACATAAATCGGTTCGTGCTTTGGAAGGAACGTAAAGCCGTTGGTCTCGGTTGTCGTCGTAAGATGGTGGTCGTTTAAAAGGCACTAACTCTTTGAAGTGACACGCCGAGAACAAAACGTGAGACGCGAGCGAGTAACTCAGTAGGGAGGGTACCGTACCGCCTGCATTCCATAGAGAGACTAGAAGCGACACATAACAGAATTTGATTAGGGTACATAAATCGGTTCGTGCTTTGGAAGGAACGTAAAGCCGTTGGTCTCGGTTGGCGTCGTAAGATGGTGGTCGTTTAAAAGGCACTAACTCTCAGCCCCTTGTGTGTCAAGGGGCCTTCTGGAGGCCGGTCGCCATTTTTTTTCAAAATGGCCGCATGTGTCAAGCTACTACCGTATTACTTCCTGTTTATATCCGGTCTAGGTATAATGACGATTTCCATAAAATTTTTATATAGAGACTATATAAAAAACTTATATCACTGGAATCCTTATTAATATTATAGCTTATATCTGGCTATGTATAATAAAGTATAGTTTGATTCTATAATAAATTGCAAAAAAATGAAAGTAGGTGAAAGTACTTTTTTTTTTCTTCTTCGATTTAATATAAAATAATAAATTTAATTATAAATAAAAGCATGAAAGGTGTAACAATTATTATGATAATTATTTGTTATATTTACAATGTGGAATACACGTTTAAAACAGAATAAACCTCGCCATTCATTTTTTATATGCGCCAGATGTGGCGCGTAAGTACCGGGCGATAACAGACACGGGTCGAACCCACATAAAAAAGCGCGCGCAGAACCTCCATTCGTCGCCATATTAAACATCTATGGCGTTGTAATGCCGTCTTTGTCCCACTCTATACATTAAAACAAAGACAAAAGAAATAGCAATAGTTTTGTGAGCACAATTCAACTCTAAATATGACGGCGTAAAGAGGAGCCTCCAGGAGGCCTCTGACACATACGGGTCTGACAGTTAGCGACCTCCTGGAGATCGCTTGACACACAAGGGGTTTGAAGTGACACGCCGAGAACAAAACGTGAGACGCGAGCGAGTAACTCAGTAGGGAGGGTACCGTACAGTGGCGTGCCTAGGGCTTCAGATTGGGGCAAGCCACGAAACCTGAAGTTCCTAATCTTGCTACCTAGGTACAATGTTGGTGCCCATTTGTGACACTAGCCACATTTTTTACTCAAATCGTCATAGGCCGTGGCATTCCAAACGTTCTTGTCGTTGGTAAAAAAACAGGCTATTACCTTCTATTACATCTTGAATGCGATTTTTGAGAGAAATTTGTGAAAAAAAAAATTACTGCGGCCAATTTAGGCGTTCTTTATCTCAGAAACAAAAATACATTAATAGTATTTACTTATTGAATAGTGTAGAATAGCTATTGGCATAGTACGTAGCGGCCTCGCTTTTTGTAAATTTCGCTTAATTTTTATTTAAACTCAAAATTGCAGAGAAAGATTTTCATAAATTGCGCGAGGGCAATTTATGAAAATGTTTCTCTATTTTCTTCTATTAATTCTAAATAATAATAAATTATTAATTCTAAACAATTGAAATAAAAAAAATGAAACAAAACCAAAAAAACTTCGAAAATCGCGTTAAGTTAACTGTGAATTTCTCTTATCTACGATAATATTATTGAGTAAAATTTGTCCAGAATAATTGTTACTTCATGAGGAATAAAAATGTTATACTTAATGAATTTATTATCCTATTTCTATGAAAATCATAAATACAACTAAGTACAAAATTACAACAAAATGCGATGCGCCGGCCGTCCGAACTCAGCTTATTCTCGCAGAGTGGAGATTCGTAATATTAAGCATGCATTTATTATCCTATTTCGATAAAAACGATAGATACAACTGGAAAATTACTACAAAATGCGAAAATGGGCATTTTGCGCGGGAATCACAGTCGATATGTAGGCCTCTACACTTAATTTATTAATTAATACTTAATTATTTGATGGAAGCAACCAACAATCCAAAGAGTTTTTTACATAGACCTATTATAATTAATGCCCTAGATGACTTTTAATAGTTTGCGAAATATAAATCATGTGTGATATTCAAAGAATTTATTTACCTCTGCCTTTCGTATGCCAATCATCAACACGTTTAAGTACACATTTGTTTGCAACACATCACATGCCCAACACATCTAAGTTCGTCACAGAGACCAATAAAGCGACGAACTAAACGCAGAACACATTTTTTTATCACAAATTACGAAAACACTTGTTACTTATAAACAATCGCTCAAACAAAGTGAGTGAAGTGTGACAATAACAAAGAATAAAAAATGGCTGGCTGCTGCCTGTGGCTGCTGCACAGCACAATCGCGTATTAACGCTCGCCTCTGATTGGTTCGCCCGAGCTCGAGCTGTCGTCGGTCGCCTCTGATTGGTTCGCCCGCGTTTAAGTTGCACGTGATTCGGTAAAAATAAAGCCTGATTTGGAGAAGCCCTTACTTGCGAACTTCATAACGCAAGCTGGCTTTGACGAAGAGTATGAATTTCTCATAGAATCTATACATACTTACGCAGTATTATGTTTATAGAGTAGAAATTTGTTAAAGTTAGAAGAGAGCGGATATACTTAAAATCCGAAGCCCGGTTGCAAGCCAACTTGTGCGAGAGAGATGTAAAGCGTCGCACGATTTATAAGCAGCTTTATGCGATTTGTTTGGTGATTCTTATTATGAGAAACTTATAAAATTGATAATTTGAATACTGATGAAAGAAAATTAACAATGGTAAAAAATATTAAGTGATTTTAATAATTGCGATTTACCAGTAGTGATATTGAGTTTTTGTTAGGGCAAGCCGGGCTTTTCGGCTTGTATGAAGGTACCGCCACTGGTACCGTACCGCCTGCATTTCATAGAGAGACTAGAAGCGACACATAGCAGAATTTGATTAGGGTACAAAAATCGGTTCTTGCTTTGGAAGGAACGTAAAGCCGTTGGTCTCGGTTGTCGTCGTAAGATGGTGGTCGTTTAAAATGCACTAACTCTCTCCATGTAACCTTGTCTACGTGGGAAATCCTGTGCCCAGCAGTGGGTTAAACGTTTATAGGCTATTGATAATATTACGCCTAACGTTTTTGTAAGCATAATCGTTATAGGCTCCAACTAATTTTGAACATTTATTAGCACAATTTTATCGCCGTCTATCACTTGTCCTAATATTGTATCATTTTTACCGAGACTGTATGGCCGTGTTTATTATAACTACATTGTTCCATTACGACGAAAAATTTGGTTGGAGTGCTCTCATTCTCATCTGGTAAGTAACTGAGACTGTCTTGGATGCCCGCATAGCCATAGCTTTTAGGACATTAAAATAGGACTTTAAAATTAGCACTTGCAAAATTAAAGCTTTTAATTTTTATAGCTTGAATCCAGCTGTAAAGCGAAAAAGATGTAAGAGGTCTAGTTTGACTCAGTACAAAGATACTACTAATCGCATCTAGAACACGAAAGCTTTCTCCCATTATCACGGTGACATAAGAGTAGTACATACTCTGTGGTCGCCGGTGGCTACTGCGCGCGCGCATCGCGGCCCCATCGATCTTGATACTACGGCGTGAAATGTGAATGGAAACGGAAACAACGATCGACATTACCCAGCCTGAGGACAATGTGTAGTGTATTGTTTAAATACAATTGTTTTATTTTACAACACTACTAATTAACTTACTCGTTGAATTATGAACCGTATGTAACCGTATAAATTATAACAGTGTCGCGTAGCAGTGAAAGAAGACTACCACCCCCTCTCTTCCCTTGGGTGGTCGTTAAAGGCGGCTAACGGACTAAAGACTGCACATACATCTAACAACATATAGCGGCGAAGGCTCACCACCTGTCACGCTGAGCACATGCGCAGTCGATATTTGTTGAAAAGTAAAGTACGGTAGAGGACTGCTTTTGCTGTTCTTATTGCCTAGTCCCTGACTAACTTTAGGGATATAACGCACGATAAATAGCACAGAATAACTGAGGAGGCAAGGATCAAAACCACAACATAATAATATGTTGTGGTTAATATTAAAAGTGGATATTATCCACTTTTAACATTTGACGGTCGAAAATGTACCCCTTAGGAAAGTCAGTTAATTCAAAACAGCACGTTTTCCATAGTAAAACTATGTTTAAATATCAAAGTTTTGTTCAAAACCTGAATTTATTTTTGAAGAACCACAAATATGTTACAATGAAACATTTTACACATTTTGCACCACACATAGGTATCCTGTATTTTTTTGAATCTGAAAATAAAACAAGTTTTGGCTGAACGACTAGCAGCCTTTTGCTTTAAACTTTTGCCATGTACACGGGCAATATTTTTGACATCTGACGTTGATAGGTTGTCACTATCTTACACCCTTCGATCAACAATACAACTGTTGATCGAAGCTTACCCCTATCCATACATCCGGTGCAAAGTAGCACATACCCTTGTCTTCACAAAACCGCACTTATCCAAAATATAACGTCAGATTAATCGACAGCGGCGCAAGTTATCAAAATAGCAAAAACGGTTTTTAGTGACTAATTTACCTTAAGTGATCATGGCATACTTATAAAATATAATACTAAAGTATGTGTTCATAATTTATTAAGTTTTTTTTTAATTTCTGTCTTACTGTTAAAAGTGGATATGTTGTGGATTTGGTCCTAGCCTCCTCAACTAATAGTACTACCACAGTTACTCATGTGGTACCTACTACCGTATAATAGTCGTGATTACGTAAGTATGTAATTATTATAAAGAAAGAAAAAAAACAGTTATTGAAATCACAGAACAAACATACAATTAAACATACAACCAGGTAGGTCACAAAAAAAATAAAAATAGAAATACTGAAAATTGTTTTGAAATATATAGTTTGTCTATAGTGACGGGATTTAACGCAAACTATACTGTTAGATATTCTAGGGATAGCTTTATATATCAATTATATATCAAGAGTTACACCGGCTGTTGAATCTGTTTTTCTTGAGTTTTGTTCTTCATTTTCTTATTTTGGTTGGTGGTTTGGTGGGGCTTGTTAAGTCCACTTGGCTGCTACCACTGATCACTGATCTAAAGTCTGGTCCCATAACAACAATGTTAATAGCATTCTTGTGATTATAGAGTTAGAGATAGATAGCTAGCTCCTCACCAAAGATGGGCGATTGTTACTGATTCGAACAATCGAATGGTTTGATACTACTAATATTATCAATCGAATACAAAAACAATCGATCACTAGTTCGCAAATTCGAATGAAACCGCTAGTTCACTCATTCACTATGCCATTCAAGATTGGTCTTTATCCATCATAAAGTCTACTTTTATTTGATATTCGGAGGAACAATCGAATAATGCAATGGCGCGATTGGCGGGAATGCAAAAAGAGCAAACGCCATGATTGTTTATACTTCTTTCTTTCTCTCTTTCACACACTTGTTTCGTTTATCTTTTTATTCCCTCGTACAAGTTAGTTCGATGGTTTGAATATTCGACTAGATAAACTAGTAGTAATGAAATTTGAATCGGAAGGAATGAGACGACGCTATACATTCTTATTCGCTTCTCGCTTATATTCAAAATCGAATGATTTGTAAAGTTATTCGAATAATTCGAATGACTTCTACAATCGAATAATTCGAATAATGTCATTCACAATCGCCCATCACTACTCCTCACGCGCTTCCACCTTCGGCTTAGTAATATTATTCTGTGCTTCGGCCTTATCGTAACTTACCACCAGGTGAGATAAAGGCCAATGGGCAATTTTCTGACAGCCCAAATGAAAAAATAAAAATTAGTTCAAAAATACTCGATAGATGGCGTTTTATGAAAGCCGACCCGTTCCTACCTAAGGGCAGTAATAAATTCTACACTTATGCTTGTCTATCAAAAAAATAGTACTTACTTACAAATTTTTATTCAGGATCTCCAGGACTATTATTACGACTATTATGACTATTATGACTACTATTTCTATTTTGGAATGGAATAAATATTACGTAGCCATACACGTGTTCTTCATGGACTCGCCTTTTACTAAGCGCCATACTAATCTATGCTAAGCGCCATCCATGAAGTCATTTACGAACCAATTTTTTTTTTTTTTTATCTCGGAAAATCGACCATTGCTTGCTAACAGAGTAAAAAAAAAGATTTTTAAGCTGATTGAATTAAATATTTCAATAAAAAGTTTTTGGGATTATTAACTAAACCTACTATGAGAACTTTGCGTGTAATTTATTAGGAGGATATTATTTCTTCCAGTCGTAGCAGTTCCCGACAAAAGCCGTATTGGGACTTGAGAGTCGTTGTAGTTTTAGCTTGGGGTGGGCTAGAGCACCATGGTTAACTACAACTACCAACAGCGCTAGATAATTACAATTACCTTCTTTACATAAAATATGCATCATTCATTATCCATGTAAAGCAGTCATCCTAAGCATCATGACGAGTAATTTATGCGTACTTAAATACTAAATTCACTGTTGCACGTTCAAACTATATGTTTATCACATTCCATTTTAATACTTAATAAAAAACAATAAAAAGAACACAATATTTTTTTAAAAGGAAAGTAAAAGTTTGCATAATTAGTTTTTAAGTACCAAAGACAATTAGCGCGTAATAAAATAGGCAGGCACGCACGTAACATGAGACCATAGACAACCGCAGATGCCACTGGTGCGGACGTTGCCCGCCCGCGCCGCCATCTTGGTTTTGTTCAACTTTTTCTTATTATGATTTTTTAAGGACATACACAGCCAGTACACGATATTATTTTTATTGAAAAATGTTTTTTTTGCAGTGCCTAAATGAGTGAAACAAAACAAAAAAACATTTAAAAAGTGAGGCGGTAGACGTAAGTTCAGTCATGAACTGAGTAGAAATGATGGTGAGTACATCACATCACTGCGTCAATTTCTACATAGTTTACTTTAAAGCCCAGAATAGCTGAAAGCTCGCGCGCGCAGTAATACGTGTAGATAGATGATGATGATGATCCATCCGGCCGATTTCGGCCATGGCGACTGCTTAGACTCCTTAGTTAGTGCGGCGCTCGTGCGCCCGAAAATGACTGACATATCCGATCTTGGAGGTGAACCCCCGCGCACATTGAGGGCACGTGAGTACACCGGCTACGTAATGATAATGAATGGCAGCAGGCGGGCGGGTTTTCAGGTTGTCGCGCTTGGCGTCGAGGTCAACTTTCTTTGACCTGCACCAGCCTGCGCCACTCAGGGCGCTGTGCAGCCAAACCTTCCCACTGAGGGCTCGATGTTGCATCTTTTCATGTGTCGTTTCTGAACATCTTTATATCTGAGAAGTTGTCCGCCATGTTTCCGCATACCAACTTCTAGCTCAGAATAAAAGATGCGCTTCGCCACTCTCTCTTCCGTTATACGCGATACGTGACCGCACCACCGAAGCTGCCGACGCATCATATACGCCTCAATTCCACCGACCTGGGCTCGTCGCAGAACTTCGGTATTTCGTACTCGATCAGACCATTTTAAGTTCATGATTTTACGTAAACATTTGAGGTGGAATCGGTCTAAGGTACGAATGTGATGACGGTACACGCACCACGTCTCAGAGGAGTAAAAAAGGTTTGGCAGCACGATCGCCATCATGTAAACTGAGATTTTTGTTGCCAATATTAAATTGTTCGAGCAGAAGACCTTCGAACACAGTTTCCCAAATGCTGCAGCTGCGGCACTGATCCTACTGTTGATCTCAGCATTAAGGTCACACTTTGACCCAGATATCGAATTTATCTACCTGCTTTAGCACGTCTTCCCCCATGCCCAGTGTCTCGTGACCATGTGAGTCCAAAGACATCACCTCCGTCTTCTTGACACTAATTTTAAGGCCGAAGTTGCAGCAAGCTTGGTTGATAGCAGACATTAGTTGTTGCAGGTCATCTGGGGATTCTTACTAGAAAGCAAAGGTCGTCAGCATACATGATCTCTGCGACCAATGCATGTGAAACTTTCGTTCGTACGTGTAGATACTCATATTATCAGGGGGGTGTCACTCCGCAGTTTAGGTAGGTTCGTTTGGCGCGCCTCCCAGGCAGGCCGCCTAGGCGTATGGCAGTAAAGGTTGCCGCGAGCCATAGCACCGAACACCGAGCGCCGAGTCTGCGCGCGCGCGTAAACCCTACGCTCTGTGACGTCTTGACGTCAAATCGATATCGAGTCAGCGTTGCTTAACGAAATATGAACGCTCGGGTCACACGATAAGTTTAAATTTCGCGTGAAAGTAGTTAGAGAGTGAACCTTCTGTACGTAGTACTATTACTTATTCTGTGATATTATATCAAACGCATCTATTATAATATATCATTTAGCCATTAATAAATTATTAAGTGTTTTGGACAATAAAACAGCAATTACTTAATCAACTCATTAACCGTGTCGGGTAGCGGTGAAAGAATACTGCCACCCCCTCTTCCCTTGGGTGTCGTGGCGACTAAAGGACTAAAGACTGCACATACATAATATACCAACAGCATAGACCTCACGCTCACCTGTCACGCTGAGCACATGTGCAGTCGCTATTTGGTGAAAAGTGGACTGCTTTTGCTGTCCACATTGCCCTAGTCTCTGACTAACCCTTCGGGGATAATAGTCGTAATTATATTTATGTATGTAACTCTTTAATAATATCATCTAATAACTATCAACTAAGGGTGTACGGTGAGAACAATACAGAATGTATGTGGTTTAAAGTCAAAGTCATTTACCTCACCAGGAAGGCCTGTGTCCAGCTGTGGGACGTTTGAAGGAAGAGATGATGAATGAAAGTAAGAGGCAGATCGCAGATCGAAGGTCCCGACGAATAACGTCATATCTGTAAGGTAGTTGTATCGCAGATATGACGTTATTCTTCGGGAACGACGAGATAAGATGTAAAGAATGACAAAAAAGGTTGCGGGCCAAAGTTAGATGACGGCCCAAAATAGAACGAGGTGGAAGGGTTGAAGGAGGCCTACACCAATTTTTTTATTTATTTTTTATAGTGACTCCTTATAGTGGCCACATTTTGCCTGATGGTAAGCAGCCGATGCAGTCCAAAATAAAGAGAGCGCTCCTCACCGTCGAACAAGCACGGTAACAAGCGCACCCATTCATGACGGCCTGCAATAAATCGAAGAAGGCTTGAGATGATAAAGACATAGAACATACTTTCCATCCTGGATTCTCTGCTTGTTGTGCCTCTCGTGGAAGTCCAGCAACTCCTGAATGAGGCCATCCTGTAGCATGCCGTCCACACGACTGTTCAGACGGATGTCGTGAACATTCTGGAAATCAGAAGATTTAATTAGAACTTTACAACTTACATACAAAGTTTCACATCACAATGAGGACTGCAGAAGCAGTCCACTGCCATAGTCAAATTATAACTGCACATGTGCTCAGCTTGATAGGTGGTGAGCCCATGATTATGCACCGCTCTATGCTGTTGGATGTATGTACAGTCTTTAGTCTGTACTCCGTTAGTCGCCTTTTACGACACCCATATTGACGCACCAAGCCGTTATATTTAAAATTTAAAAAAAATGGTTACAAGAGCGCAATCTTTCGTAGTGAGTTGGTATTTATGGTAGTAATGTGTTAAGTTACTCAGGCCGACAGTAGGTACAATGTATCACCTCAGGAGTGAATGGATCATATGGTTACAGTGCAAATAATTCAAACCCAATTACACGAACGTCAGGGCCATATCGAACCGCGCACGACCCATGTCCTTAATAAACACAGACCAATAAGTTTTGTTAGTCTATGCTCACTCCTTGTTTATTGAAAGTTATTGCAGTTTGTTTCTATCAGAAAATTGTTGTAGCGAACAGAAAGCATCCTCAGAAATTATCTCAAAATATTTAAAAAAAAAACCAGTTTTCGTTTCATCTGGCCCAGAGAAGTACCGTACCTAAGTAAAGAAAATTTAATTTCAATTTTATCGTCGATTCGATAATTTTTTAAAATAATTTTTCGACCTCCCATACAAAACAGTCCGATCAGCTGAGGACAATAGTATGGGAAGACGAAATTTTTTTGTCATTTTTGCACATAGGTTTCTTGGGGAAAGTTGTTCAGTTTTATGGGTGGAACTCACCCTTAATTTCATTAAAACGAATTTAAATTGAGGGTGTATAATAGATTAATCTATTTCTTCACTTCAGAACGGCTAGACCGATTTGGCTGATTCTTTTTTTGTTGTGTTCGTAATTGTCAGAACCAGATTTGTGTAAAAAAAAGTTTTTGGTTTATCACGGGATACAGGGTGGTGGCTGCTAGTAAAGATAAATAAAAACACTATCGCAAATATTTTAGTATCAAAATGCACCGACTATTTGCCGTCGATCACTACACAAAACAACTTTGTCAGTGTCAACCGAATTAAAGGAGAATAATTAGTAATTCAGAAACATTAAGTATGGATTTATTTATCTAAGATCAGTGAAGTCATGGACGCCACAGTGTAATGAGGACAAGGAGTGATTAGAAAGTCATGTTTCATTTTATGTCTATTAGCAACTACGTAAAACAGATTTGATATCAACACATTCTGCACTAAAAAAGTAATATTAATTTAAGTATAGCTTTTACTTCGTACATAGAAGTAATTTATTACTTTACCGTTATTAGTACATTACATTACATTCCTATTACGTATTAGGAAAAACTTAATTTGCGAGAATATACATAATATATTTTATAACACATTTGCTCGTAAAGTGGCTCTTATTACACCGATTTCAGTATCGTAATGTAGCTTATTACACACTAGTGCGGTAATGTTAAATTAGTAATAATTTGTATCTATGGACAACACAGACCACGCCCACACAGTCCACGCTTCAGCAAGAAACCACTGCACAGTCTGCACAAGTGCTTAGATGGTTAGCCTTTAGCCCGTTAGTCGCTTTTACGACACCCAAGAGAAGAGCCCCTCTGGTACCTATTATTGTTTTGAAGAGCCCATCACCGCTCTATGCTGTTAGATGTATGTGCAGTCTTTAGTCCGATAGTCGCCTTTTACGACACCGAAGAGAAGAAAGAGGTTGGTAGTATTATTTTGATGAGCCCATCGCCGATCTATGCTGTTGAATGTATGTGCAATCTTTAGTCCGTTAGTCGCCTTTTACGACACCAAAGGGAAGAAAGTGGTTGGAAGTATAATTTTGATGAGCCCATCGCCGTTCTATGCTATTGAATGAATGTAAAGTCTTTAGTCCGTTAGTCGCCTTTTACGACACCGAAGGGAAGAGAGGGGTATGTAGTATTATTTTGATGAGCCCATCGCCGCTATATGCTGTAGGATGTATGTGCAGTCTTTAGTCCGTTAGTCGCCTTTTACGACACCCAAGGGAAGAAAGGGGTTGGTAGTATTATTTTGATGAGCCCATCGCCGCTCTATGCTGTAGGATGTATGTGGAGTCTTTAGTCCGTTAGTCGCCTTTTACGACACCCAAGGGAAGAAAGGGGTTGGTAGTATTATTTTGATGAGCCCATCGCCGCTCTATGCTGTAGGATGTATGTGGAGTCTTTAATCCGTTAGTCGCCTTTTACGACACCCAAGGAAAGAAAGGGGTTGGTAGTATTATTTTGATGAGCCCATCGCCGCTCTATGCTGTAGGATGTATGTGAAGTCTTTAGTCTGTTAGTCGCCATTTACGACACCCAAGGGAAGAAAGGGGTTAGTAGTATTATTTTGATGAGCCCATCGCCGCTCTATGCTGTAGGTTATATGTGCAGTCTTTAGTCCGTTAGTCGCCATTTACGATACCCAAGGGGTTGGATGGAAAGACTTCCTACCTTTCACATACCTCTATATTTTGTTCGTTTCAAACAGCGGCTTCTTGTTCAATACTTATTACTTTGAAAGTTTAAAAATAAATATGTCTAGTTTTAGTAATGTAGAACTAAATTTACAGTCTACACCACCGGAAATAATAAGTGAAGCACAAAATGGCAGCCTATTACCATCTAAGTCCAAAGCAAAATACATGTTGGCTTACCAAAGATTTATACACTAGAAAAACAACAAAAACACGTAGTCATTTTCAGAAAATGTGTTTTCCTCGCAAATATGTTATAAAACGTCGTATGACATACGTGCGCTTTGATAATTACAGCCTCTGCTTTCTTGTAGCCCTCGCCTACGGCTCGGGCTATCAATATCGCCTCTGCTGTAATTTTCAACTTACCGCACTTATATCATAATGTACTATTATTTAATTAATCTTTGCTTTGCAGTGTAAAAGCAGTCAAGTGAAATTAGTAGTTGTGTCATGTTCTTACGTAGCTCTAAACTTAACTCACTTCCTATGCAGCTCTGACATGAAAAAGTTTTTTCACTCCTCTTGCTCAAAAAGACCGTCATTGTAGCGTTCTAGAGCGGGGCTAAAATAGCTTTTCTCGCCCTAGGGAAAAAAGTATTTTTTTTTTAAATTTTTGTCTGTCACCTGACAATGAGCCTACAAAAACGAAAAAGTATTTAGTCATGTAGAATAATCATGAATAAAGCCTCGACTTATTACTGTTTACTTATATCAACAATTTTTTTGAGATAACACAGACCACGCTTCAGCAAGAAAAAACTGCACAGTCTGCACATGTGCTTAGGTGGTGAGTCTTTAGCCCGTTAGTCGCTTTTACGATACCCAAGGGAAGAGCCCCTCTGGTACCTATTATTGTTTTGAAGAGCCCATCACCGCTCTATGCTGTTAGATGTATGTGCAGTCTTTAGTCCGATAGTCGCCTTTTACGACACCGAAGAGAAGAAAGAGGTCGGTAGTATTATTTTAATGAGCCCATCGCCGCTCTATGCTGTTATATGTATGAGCAGTCTTTAGTCCATTAGTCGCCTTTTACGACACCGAAGAGAAGAGAGAGGTTGGTAGTATTAATTTGATGAGCCCATCGTCGCTCTATGCTGTTGGATGTATGTGCAGTCTTTAGTCCGTTAGTCCCCTTTTACCAAATCGAAGAAAAGTAAATGGTTGGTAATATTATTTTGATGAGCCCATCGCCGCTCTATGCTGTTGGATGTATGTACAGTCTTTAGTCCGTTAGTCCCCTTTTCCCAAATCGAAGAAAAGTGAAGGGTTGGTAATATTAATTTGATGAGCCCATCGCCGCTCTTTGCTGTTGGATGTATGTGCAGTCTTTAGTCCGTTAGTCGCCTTTGACGACACCCAAGGGAAGAGATGAAAAGACTGCATATATCTACTATCCAACAGCATAGAGCGGCGATGGGCTCATCAAAATAATACTACCAACCATTCTCTTCCCTTGGGTGTCGTTAAAGCAACTAACGGGTTAATTTTAAATAAAATAAACCAATTCATATTGTATTAGATTGTTTTATTTTCTCGCATTCGTAGTGAAAAGCAGAGTGTAACACTCGGCGCTAAAGCCCATTAAAACTCGGTTTCTATTTACTCCCTCGCTAAAGCTCGGGAGTAAAACTACCTCGTATATAATGGGTCATTTTAGCCCCTTGTATAACAATCTACTATTATACTTACTCTGTAACAATAATAATTGTCCCCTTTATTTCGGCACATTTGTATTTTTTTTTTAACTGTTAAGAAACAAATAATGCCTGAAATAAATGAAACTGTTGCCATGATTTTTTCTTTCTTTTATGTACGTACGTACACATAGTTTGCATAAAAATAAGTTTCACTAGGTATTTATTCTGAACAGCGTAAGTGGCAACTCACTGTTTATTCGTAAATTGGTAGACAGTATACAGAATTTTGACGAACCTGTTTCTCGGAAAATCGCCGTTGCAGTGTTTTTTTATGAAGCTGCAACATTATTCTGTGAGCGGGATCCTTTTCGTCGTAGCAATGTAATAATAATAATAATATTAAGTTTAGAAAATAAGTGAAAATGTGCTACGTCGTATAAATGGGTTGAGTTTGAGAATGCTAACTGTAGTCGATCGCTAATCGCAGTTATATTTAAGTATCTGTAAACTTGTCTACCAATTTACTATTGAAAAACGCTAACGAATAGACAGGGAGGGTTTGCCACTTGTCTAGGCCCTCTGATCTACTGTTTATCGCCCCATCTGTGGTGTTACACCGACACGGCACCCACACGTACAAGATGACATAACGCACTGTGAACCCTGCGTGACTCATCTCGCATTGCTCACTGCAAGTCTCGTGCATTCGCAACTGCAACACAATGCTGCTTAACTAACCCTTATTTTTATAACCTGTAAGTCTAAAATCTCTTAAATTGAATGCAACTTAGAGCGGTAATCTAAGCAAAATCTAAATTGATACTCCATTTAAGTACATTATTTATAAGCAACTTTGTGTTGTGACCAAAACGAGGTAACGTAAGTACTGGTAACATTGTCGAATGTGTTATTTTTATATCATCACATCAGTGTCATCACTATCAGGGAAACTTTATTGTAGTTCAATGTGTGGAACCTCGCGGGTTAAATTCCCTTATAGTACGTGTACCTACTTAGTGAGCAGCTTGATGGCGCAGCGGTAAGCGCCTTGGTTTGCGATCGTGCCCGCTAAGTAACATTCGCAATGCGGGGTCGCTGGATGGGTGACCAAATCAAAAACATCTAAAGCTCCTCCGTGCTTCGGAAGGCACGTTAAGCCGCAGGTCCCGGTTCTTGTCGTAAGATGACAGTCGTTAATACCCACCAACCCGCATTGGGCCAGCGTGGTGGGTTATGGCCCAATATCCCCACGTGCTGTTGTCCACTTGGGAACTATTGGATTTGAAGGCAACAAAAGACCTCAATATTAACTTGTTGCAAGAAAGGGATGACAGCGAAAAGGAAATTATGAAGATCATTGGAAAAAATTCCGAGCTGAAGAGTGAACTTGCTGACTTACATCTCAAATACTTAGATATCGTTGACAAATGTAGCCAGATGCAGGACGTAATCACCTCTTTCACGGAATGTAATAGCACTCATGAACAGGCATTGAAGCGTATAAGTGATCTGGAAATGAGTTTATGTGAGGCACATGCAACGATTTTAAAGTTAGAAAATGAAAGCTGTAATAATGTTAAAGTAAATCATTCTCAGAGCCTGTTCGACGAGTTATTATCTTGTAATTCAGATATTCTCGAAAACCAGAGTCATGGAAATAGTTTTATTAACAATCAAAGTTACTTTGAAGAATTAACGGACAGTTTAAATGTAATGGATAGTCCGGTATGTAAAAAAGAGTCAGCCTTAAATAAATCACTGTGTAAAAACAACCATAATTTTAGAAGTGTCAAAAAGTTAAAAAAATATATCCGTGTTAAAAGGTATATTTCTAAGACCCAAAAACTAGTCAATAGGCAAAATCATTTACAGAAGCATATGTCACTTAGGAAGGAAAGGATTCAATTATTAAATAAGTTGAAATTGTCTAGTAATAGCACAATTGATAGGAATGATAAACATGACAGCGACTCACATATCATAATTAATAAAATTGATAACTTAGAAAGGTCACTGAAAAGTATGTATGACAATATAAGCGATCTGTCACATAAACACCTAAATTATCAGATTGTTGCTGCAAATGACATGATATGTTGATATGTGCAACTATAATGCTGAGCGATTTGAATCCCTAAATAAAAAGCGTACTTGTTGTGTTGCTGACCACTCTTATAATACTGGGGGTCCGGTATTGGAAAAGCAGGAAATCGGCACAGAAAGGTCTGAGTCTTCGACATGTCCTTGTGACAACTTTTATACACCTGACCACTCTGCCCCGACATCGGACTCTCAGTTCCCCTTCAACTGTTCAGTTGTAGCGTTGCCTGAGGTTGCTATTGACCAGCCTCAATACCACGAAGAAATAAGAAATTCTGCCCACACCCTAGTTTTCACTGATGAGATTGGGAAGGACTTTGGCTCTATTTTGAATAACCATACAAGAGGTTCTGTGTTGAATAAATGTATGCCTGGGGCAACGCTGCAACAGATTGTAACAGAGGTATGTTCTGCAAATGTAAACAGTAATACTTCAATAGTTCTGCTTGTAGGGGACAGTTTAGCCTTGCAAACAAAACATATTGTTGACAGCTTTACGAGATTAAGCCAGATAGACTGTAAGAAACTAACATGGTGTACGTTTCCATATTCAAAGTCATTGAATGACAATCAAAATAATAAAATTTATAAACTTAACAATATGTTACATCACATGATCAGTCGTTACAGTGGTGACTTCCAGCTATTTGATAGCAATTTATTTATTAAAAACTTTTTCTTGACTAAAGATAATATGTATCTGTCTAGACGATGTAAACATAATATAGCTACTCTATTAGCAAATAATATCAACATAGAATGCAATGACAAGACAGTGACCAATAGTAGTACCACTAAAGGCACTGAGGCAAACTCTTTTTTAGGAATGTAAGGTTGACTAAAGAGAAGTGTAATAATAATTTTACTTTAGTTCACCAAAATGTAAATCGTTTCTCTGGCAAAATATTACCTACATGTTGAATTAATGCTAGACAAATATAATGTGGACATATTAACAGAAACTTGGTTGAAATCTGAAACTATGTGCTTTTCAGTAAATAATTGTAAAGTCGCTAGTGTGTTCAACAGAAACTCTGCTATGGGGGGCGGTTGCATAATTCTGGTCAAAGACTCCATTAAATGTAAAGAACGAAAAGATATAGTAAGTTATTCCGTTGAACGCGTTTGCGAGATAGCTAGTGCAGAGATAGACGCTTTTCTTATAGTATGTATTTATCGACCGCCTTCAGGCAATTTTATGTCTTTCATTAGAATATTAGAAAATTTACTTGACAAGATATTTGCCTGCAATAAATCCATTGTTGTATGTGGAGATTTTAACATAGATTTACTTGCTGAGTCTGGGGATAAGGAAAACTTTATTTCATTGCTAAAATGTTATGACTTAGATTATGTTTTCAATGAGCCAACTCGAATTACACCTCAATCAGAGACATGTATTGATAATATTTTTGTAAATTGTAAAATCAAAAGCAAGGAACTGATAAATGGGGTACCCTCTGACCATAAAGCTCAAAAGATAGAGTTATTTTGCAAGGAAAAATTGTCGAAAAATAAAGTAATTACTTATAGGCCCTTAACTTGTAGTAGATCTGCAATATTTAAAGATAAAATTATTGAGAGACTCTCGTTATTTGATTGCAATGTTAATGAACCAAATAAATATTACAATAAATTATTTGGTGTGATTACTAAAGAATTTGACAAAATAAATACAAAAAAAAAAGTTAATGTAAAGGAAAATACAGTGTTTAGTGACTGGGCTACGAAGGAAATAAGAAAAAGTAGGGATTTTTTTTATGATCTGTATGACAAGAAATCTTTTAATTCTAATCCAGCTTTTCATGATTATGTTAGACGATATTTATACTTAGTCAGTGGAAAACAGTGTAAGTATACTTTATATTTTTTGCATGCAATAGGGACTATGCAAAAAATAAAAAGTAACCGTGTCCTACGTCCTACCACTCCATTACTTCCCTAGGGTGTCGTAAAAGGCGATTAACGGACTAAAGACTGCACATACTTCCAACAGCATAGAGCGGCTATGGGCTCACCACCTGTCACTCTAAGCACATATGTAGTATTTGGTGAAAAGTGGACTATGGTAGAGGACTGCTATAGCTGTCCTCATTGCCTAGTCTCTGACTAACCCTTCGGGGATAATAGTCGTGATTATATGTATGTATGCAATACGCATTATACCCGGGTTATTAAGATCCGTGAAATTATAAAACGGGCAGGGCAAAGAGTTTCTTCTTCAGATTGCTATCAAATATCTGTACTTATATAATGTTGTAAATACACAAAAAAACCGGCCAAGTGCGAGTCGGACTCGCCCAATGAAGGGTTCCGTAGCAGCAAGTAACATCATATTATTATAAAAGTTCCTTTAGTTCATTGTAACTTTGATCGATGTTTTAATAGTAGTGTATTTTTTTTTTAATTAATTAATTTATGACGTATTAAAAAAAAACTACTTACTAGATCTCTTTCAAACTAATTTTCGGTGGAAGTTTGCATAGTAATGTACATCATATATATTTTTAGTTTTTTCATTCTCTTTTTTTAGAAGTTACAGGGGGAGGGACACACATTTTACCACTTTGGAAGTGTCTCTCGCGCATGCTATTCAGTTTAAAAAAACCGGCCAAGTGCAAGTCAGACTCGCCCGTGAAGTGTTCCGTAGCAGCAAGTAACCTCATATAAAAGATCTTGTAGTTCGTTGTAACTTTGATCGATGTTTTAATAGTAGTGTATTTTTTTAAATTAATTAATTAGTGACGTATTAAAAAAAACTACTTACTAGATCTTGTTCAAACCAATTTTCGGTGGAAGTTTGCATGGTAATGTAGATCATATATTTTTTTTAGTTTTATCATTTTCTTCTTTTAGAAGTTACAGGGGGGGGGGGGGGGGCACACACATATTTTACCACTTTGGAAGTGTCTCTCGCGCAAACTATTCAGTTTAGAAAAAATAATATTAGAAACCTCAATATCATTTTTGAATTATCATTTTATCCATAGACCCCACACGAATAGGTTTGATGAAAAAAATGTTTTTGAGTTTCAGTTCTAAGTATGGGGAACCCCCAAAATTTATTGTTTTTTTTCTATTTTTGTGTGAAAATCTTAATGCGGTTCACATAATACATCTACTTACCAAGTTTCAACAGTATAGTTCTTATAGTTTCGAAAAAAAAGTGGCTGTGACATACGGACGGACAGACAGACAGACATGACGAATCCATAAGGGTTCCGTTTTTGCCATTTGGCTACGGAACCCTAAAAAAGCGCTCACCATCACCTCCGATTAATTCCTAATTCGTAGTACACTGCTGTGTACTGTGCCAATTGATAGTAAAAAATTAAAGCAGCGCGCGCAATGTATGCACTCACCGTTTGCCAAAGGGGGGTTGAGAACCTAATGTCACTGTCTGCTCTTAGGGTGGATTCGACCAAACTGGAATAAGAGTTACTCCGAGATTAGTCTATACAAATTCGGCGTTTAATCCAGGTATAAGACCTTATTCCAGTCCGAATCCACCCTAAGGGTGGATTCGACCATACTGGAATAAGGTCCCACCACCATACAAGAATCCACCCTTAGAGCAATATTATCATCATCATTACATATTATAAAGTAAAGTCGCCATTTTCTCTGTCTGTGGCACCGCACTATTCTCTTAAACCACGCCATGGATTTTTATGCGGTTTTCACTAAAACATAGAGCGTTAACTGAGGATGGTTTTTGTTTATATTTTGTATTTATATTTTTTTAAATGGCTGATTTATGACGGTCTTTCTAAGTTAGCGTGGACGAAGGCGCGGGAAGGCCGCTAGTATCAATAAAAATAGTTAATCATATTTATATAATCGTATTAATCATATACTTACTGGACTGAAATTTTACGGCCAACCCACTCGCAATATATTTTTTATAACACATTAAATTTGATATAAAATACTTTTCATCCATTAACCGGCTCAGTGAAGGTCGTTGTATACTCGGATCCTCTACTATTAAGTATGTTTATCATCAACATACAATATAATCACGACTAATATCCCCGAAGGGTTAGTCAGATACTAGGCAATGAGGACAGCAAAAGCAGTCCTCTACCATAGTCCACTTTTCACCAAATAGTGACTGCACATCTACTCAGCGTGACGGGTGGTGAGCCCATCGCCGCTCTATGCTGTTGTATGTATGTGCAGTCTTTAGTCCGTTAGTCGCCCTTTACGACACCCAAAGGAAGAGATGGGGTGGTAGTATTCTTTCACCGCTACGCGACGCGCTTGTCATCATCAGATGATGAAGTACTTATATTATTTTCTAAAGTATAATAGAACACAACAATCAAATTATCCGCACTTTATTCAATGTCACTTTATAAGATATTGGGGCAGCCTGTTGAGAACCTAACGAGATTGAGTGCCTGTAAGTAGATTACCTAAGTACACAAAAGTGGGCTGCGACAAATTAACAGATAATTAAACTACCAACTGCCGCGCTCAGCGACGTACTCGTAATTAACATTAACGATTACTTAGCATGTATTATTTTTAATTGAGTGTTCCGGTGAGGGTTCCGGAGGCCCTTCCCCCCCCCCCCTCCTCCCTCACAACTCCTATTCCTTCCTAAAACCTATTCCTTGCTTAAAGGCCGGCAACGCATCTGCAATTCCTCTGGTGTTGCAGGTGTCCATGGGCGGCGGAGATTACTTTCCATCAGGTGACCCGCCTGCTCGTTTGCCTCCTTCTAAAAAAAAAATGTAATCTGTAATTCCTGGGGGACATCTTGGCGAGAAAGTGAGTCATGTCTGCAGTTTTGTATTATTTTATTAAATTATAGATAATTTATGTTTTGTCGAATATTAATGTGAAGTGAAATTATTTTCTATAATTTATGTTTTGTCGAATATTAATGTGAAGTGAAATAATGGTGGATTATTTACTGTTAAGTGTTCGTGAACGTGCATGAGTGTTAGCAAATAAAACAAAACAGTGCAACATCACTTTTCAAATTCTCTCAAGAAGTCCGTAGACCTCAATAAAGTCCCCACAACTTTATTGAGTCTCGCCTCGAGGGGTTTGGGGGAAAATCATTTACCATTAAACGTTCATTATCACTCATTATCATCCACTTAATGTAAAGAAAATAATAATTAGGTACTTTTAAGAACTTGACACTGGCTAAATGTGCTGATCGCACGAAGCTATTATCTAAGAGAAAAAACAAGTAGCGATTACTTGATTTCAATAATGGAGTTTGCCCTGCAGTGGGACAGGAAGTATACACGCTGTACTTTTTATAATTATTGTTTTACATAGATGCGTCCCCATTCTGACTGCAATGCGACTGAATCGCTCTGGAGAATCTAGTAGGGACTTGTTTGCGAATCTTGCGATATTCCATTAGAAATACGCCGCTAGAAATCCTCCAGTGATTGTTCGGTGACTACTGACTACATACATCTTGAGTAGGTAGGGAAGTGGCTTGAGTAATCTTAAGTTTCTCGCCGTCCATAATATACAGTTACGCTGAAAACTCCACAGGCAGTCAACAGCAAACTCTATAAAAAAACCAGTTAAAAAACTTAAAAACAAGTCCCACCACTAGTTTCTGGTCGACTGGATGCCCCAACACTATTGTCTAACCAATCAATTAAACATAATCTACACGGGTACATCACTATTCGATACAAAATGACTGCGCGGGCGGTGCATCGCAGCGTTTTAATTGAATCGTTTTTGTCTGCATCGGACCACGGTCCGGCTGTCACGGATTATAAACCACTTTAAATATTAAAATAAATTTAAGCCAAATGAGCGACTTTGTACTTAGTACGGTCGGTAGCGCGTCAGGTGTGACACTGCCACGGAAATATCGCACTCATCGCTCTCGCAAAAAGGAGAAGTTACATACGAATACCAACGTCTACGGCCGACCTTGGACGTTGCCCACAAATTTTCGTATAATTTGAATTGAACACGACCATTCATTATCCTTGTAATATCGCGTGTCTGCTACTACGCTGGAATTAGTTAATTTATGTTAAATATTCCGAATGGCTTCCTTTATTTCGATGAATGGAAAATATCAACGGACAGACAAGCAGCCTAATTAAGTAGCGTACTTACTTCGGCATTTAACGCGGTCAAACGGGCAAACGTTTGTCTGTCTGTATGTAGTAAGTGCCCATCTTAGAGGTTTACTGCCTACGCTTTTTATTTACCTTCGCGCGGGGTATTGACTTGGTTTTTGTTTGCATCTCTGTATGTTTATGAAATGAATAAGCAATCTTATTATTACAAGCCGTACAATACAGGGGCGAAACCGTTTGCAATTTATTTGAGCATTTTTTAGATATGGCTGCGTCGGTGAGATCTTTACTTTATAAAGAACTAGCTTTTACCCGCGGCTTCGTTTGCGTTATTTATTAGAGCGGCTGCATCACTACTGCATCGCGACTGTATCAAGTTGCAGCGCTGCTAAAAGTTTCCAGTGAGTAAATTTCCTTTAGGGTTGGCACCTCGCGCGTCATACCCTTCATGTCGCGCGTCCCTCAAAATACAGAACAAACGCTGCGGTGGCCGTTTACATCAGTACAATTAGTGCTCGTTTGCCGTCCCAGTAGATAAAAAAAAACAAGTGAGAAATCTTCCTCACACACAGAATTTCAAACACAATCAGTGTTCGATATTGTTCCAACTTAAAAAAAAAAAAAAAACTTGACTGTATAGAATTCTAAATTCGTCCTCAAACGTTTGAACATAGCAACAGCAGCTGGAGATGCCGCGCGCCGCCGCCCCGCCGCGGGGCTAGCTTTGAAAACGATTGAAAAGTTACCAACATGGATTTTCTATTTGAGTATATTATGGACCTGTCAAAACAATTGCCTTTTTTTCTCATTTTGATAAGGCAAAGGAATCTTTATTATTATTCGGTAAAACACATAAGTACCTACATACATATATAGATTCACGGCTATTATCCCAAAGGGTTAGTCAGAGACTAGGCAATGAGGATCGCAGAAGCGTCCACTGCTATGCTACAGTCCATTGTTTCACCAAATTACAACTTCACTTTACCACGAATTGCATTTTTTCTAGTAAAAGTAATGGAAAGCTGAAAGTTTTTAATATAAAAATTTTACTGATAATCTTTAAGCCAGTGCTCAGTTATACATAAAATGTTTATATCTTCTCGTAATACAAAAAAAACAATTTCTAACTCTTTGCCTGGTATTTTGCTCAGCGTGTAGGTGGTGGGTGAGCCCATCTCTATGCTGTGTATGACGTATGTGCTGCACAAAAGATCCCAATGGGTCGACGTGCTGCTACGAGAGGGAGACCTCTGCTGGTAGGGTTGCCAGATCGGGAAACTAAATTATCTAAAAAAAATTTCAAAATGTCTGGATTTTGGGGTTATTATCTGGAGAAATAAATATTGAGAATCATTACTTTTTATTTTTAAAATCAATAGTTTTTACATAATCACCAAACCTTATTGAATAATTAACAATTTTGAGATCAATCAAACTCGTGCTTCATTATTTAAGTACCCTATTTAACTTAATTTTTACGTTGCCACAAGTATTGTGTGTTTGATTTTACTACCTCTACCAATTTCGAGCCCTGAGGTGTTTTAAGGTAGGTACCTACCTAAGATTTAAAATTTAAACAATTTACATAGAAATTCAGCCTAATGTTAGTTGGGCTTTAGAGAGGCGCGGCAGCTGGCGGGCCCGCCCCGGCCGCCGCTATTCTTATAACTTGTTCGTAAATCTTTACGAAAACTATTTGTCTGGAGATTTTGTATTTTGTCTGGAGTCTGGGCTTCATATAAAATATCTTGAGAATCCAAACGGATCTAGACTATCTGGCAACCCTATCTGCAGGCCGTATGTCATATCTAATATGACGTATGTGCAGTCTTTAGTCCGATAATCGCCTTTTACGAAACCCAGGGAACTAGTAGTGGATAATTTTCTTATAGTGAACCTCTATGCCACACGGCTCAAAACACCTTCGCACACAATCATTAGCTAAATAGGTACAATAATGTTTGTGTAACCTCGCCATCGGTCGTAAAACAATATAAAGTCGCAGTTTCGGGATGGGCGCGATATTAAAATTCAGCGTGTAGCGACCAGCTGCCATCTGACCGCCCTTGACTGCTGGGGTGGCCATGAATACGCTTTTGATAGTATAATTCAAGATCGCGGCAGGAAGAGCCTTGGTACCCGCCAGAATAAACGTGTGGAGATTAGCCGCAGAGTTGTTGCGAGTTTAGATAGACTAAACGTACCGTGCGTGCGAAGATAATTTTGTGCGGAGTCGTTCGTTCATAGGTTATTTAAATTCATTCATCCAGTAGGCTATTGGTAGTAGTAAAAGTAACTATAAAGCTGGTATCCGTAAATTGTGTTTTTAATTTACTTTGTTTGAATAATATGATGTGATTTTAGGTAGAAAGATAGTTACGTACAGTATTGTTCATTCATTTGAATGAATGAATTCATTCAACTCGTAGACCACAAATAAGTGGTATAGCCCAGGATAAAAGTAACAATAATGCTGTAGGTATACATTTTTTAAACTGCTCTTTTTTTAGACTTTTCGATCTAAATGTACGGAACGGAAATGGAATGTGTATACATACAGTTTCGGTGGATTTGTTTCACGATTGCCAGTTTATGTACCTACACACATCAAAAGTGTCTAGGGATCAACATATATTTTTGCAATAACTTTTCTCCTGATTGATATTAATTAAAATTTTCTTTAAGGATTCATCAAATAAAGTGTTTTCGTTTGTCTACAGTAACGATAAACCAAGTCACCTTTGCATTAATAAAGAAATTTGCCATTTTCCTAATAAAGGGATTTTTGACATTTGAACCACTAACATTAAAGTTCGAAAAAAAGACTAAAATAACAGTTTTCTTTAAAATTTTATTGGGTAACTTAAACAATTAATAATCCGTGTTTCTACCGCGAACACTAACAACACAAGAACATCGGTTTGGCATACTCAAAATGAGTTCATCCAAATCACGCTGTGGAATGGCCGCCCATGTTCGTTGCAACAACAAAAAAAGGTCTTCTTACGACTGGATACCCTCCATATTTGGCAGAACTCTTCTCTGTAGCATATCCCATGCATGCTCAATCGGGTTCAAGTCTGGCGACTGAGCAGGCCAGGGCATGACATTGATGTTAGCTGCGGCGAGAGTCTGTCTTACAACTCTTGCGGTGTGCGGTCGTGCATTATCATGCATTAACTGAAATAAGGGACCGATTTGCACTTGTAGAGGAACGATGACGTCTGATACAATCGTCTCAGCATAAATTTGAGCGTTGAGGTTGCCTCTGATCCAAATCAACTCAGTTCTTCCGCCGATCCAAATACCCGCCCATACCATGATGGTTCCACCACTATAAGGATGGACTTCCTGGCAGGATTTTAATCGCTGTTGGCGTCCAGGGGTTCTCCAGTGTCGTATACGTCTTGTATCCGGTCTCATACCAAAACGAGACTCATCAGAAAAGCACACGAAACGCCATTGTTCTTCTGCCCAATTTCTGTGTTCAAGAGCCCATTGATATCGAATCCTACGTTTGTGCATTGCTATAGGTGGTACCCTTAGCGGTCTTCGGGAATGAAGGTTCACTTCATGCAAGCGGTTTCTGACTGTTTGGTCGCTAATTAAGTTCCCTGAAGAGTGATGAAGCCTCACAGCTAACATCATGGCGGTTATTGTTGGAGCTCTTCGAGTTGTGATTTGAATGTATCGGTCTTGTCTCCGTGTGGTGCAGCGATACCGTCCTCCATGGCGCTCAGCCACGGTACCAGTGCTTCGGTAACGTGTCCAAAGTCGACTGATAACACTCTGACTTGTATTCAGAGCTAAAGCCACAGTACGTTGCCGGGAACCAGCTTCTATCATTCCCACGGCTCTGAGCATTTCTTCCCTGCTTAAATGACGTCGCCGCTCCATAATAACGTTGGTTTTAATCAGTAGTAGGGAAACAGTAGCACTAATAATGTCTTCAATGCGTTGTATGTTTTTATAGGGAAAATATTGACAGCTGATTTTCATCTTTTACTAGAAATTGATTGAAAGTTCCTGTTTCAAATTATGAAATGCACCAAAAAGGATCCATATAAATTTATAAAATCATAAATTTATTACAAAGCCACATCTCAATCTCAAGAAATCCGCATAAAAATGCTTGATCCCTAGACACTTTTGATGTGTGTATTATCAAACACCCAGTATGTATAAGATGATGGTTGCGATGTTGTTCATTCATATAATAATAAAAATAAAATTTATTACAAACAAATATTTATTCATTAATCTCAGTGTTTAAAGATAAAAGTAGGTAACTATATCCCTGGTATCGATAAAGTGTGACCTTGAACCAATGCTCCATAGAATGCAACTAGCAACAGACAGCTTGTGCAGGGCATGTGGGGAGAAAACGGAGTCCATGCAACACCTACTGTGTGACTGTGACTCCCTCGCTAGGAAAAGAATGAGTCTCTTGGGATTCGCCTACCCGAAACCAGAAGACTTTAGGCTCTTCGCCCTCAAAGACATTGCCAAACTTATGGCAGTCATTTTCTCTGAGGAAACAGAGTGATAGGACGGGGTTGCACAAAAGATCCCAATGGGTAGACGTGCCGCTGCGAGAGGGTAACCTCTGCAGGCCCCAATAAGATAAGATAAGATAAGATAAGTGTGACCTTTTTAGATATATGCTTCGACTGAATAATATAAAAGTGTAAAAAAAATACAACGATATCAGTAGGTAGAGTAACTTAAACGTAGTAGTTTTAATTATAAATTAGCAATTTTTGTATTTAAATAATAGTCAGATCCAGAATTCATATTCGCTCAAATTGTTTTTTCTACATATCTAAAGTGAATCATGACAGTGGTATTTAATATAAGTTCAGCTATCATTGATGGAAAGAGCTTTTTGCTGCGCCGCCGCGGCGCCGGCGTTGTAAAAAAAGTAAGAAAAACACATTGATAAACTGACATCACGTTCGCGCCAAAACTGAGGGCGTTCGCCTTTGTCCAGCTATGACCATAGACTACATAATTGATATTTTTAAAATTCAATTCTCAGGTCGGGCAAAGTGTGTTTCGGATTTTTCGAAGCATGCCCGGGTTTGCGATCACCAACCTGCATTTCGCAAACGTGGTAATAAGCAAACCCGTAAATTGTAGCGGTGAAAACAAATGACTTTCAAAAACTGATAATAACACCCTGGTAGTCCTATAATGTAGTCAGATAAACAAAGGAACATCAGAAGCACCAATCTGTTTTACCAAGAAAAAAAAGGGTGACCACAAAAAAGGATTCATACAGGAAAGAAAAACAAAACACAATCGGTCGACTGCAAAAAAGTGGTTCGAGTCAAAACAGTGTAAGTTTCCCGTGACCCCGTTCCTGATCCTGGGAGCTGGCAGGCGCTCGCCGGTAAACAAAACTACTCTTAATGGTTATGTAAATGAAGTGACGCTCAATTCGGCCGGCGCGAAGCGAGCTTGCCTCTGACGTGATCATTCCTGTGGTCCAAGCGAGAAGGGGAGGCGGACTGAGCCCTAATAACGGAGTTGTTGTGTTCAGTAGAATTCTTACAATACCTTTTTCACCATCAGCATATAAACGTCCCACTGCTGGCCACAGGCCTTGGTACATGGACAGCAGCATGTGGAGAGATTGGGCCACAGCCTACCAATGCGGCTTAGTGGGCTTTTAACGACCAATCTTCCCATGTGCAGTTTCTCACGTGGAAAGGTCTGTGCCCAATGTGCAGTGGAACGTTTATAATAGGCTGACGATGAATAATAATAATAATAATAATGTTATATCAATTGATTTTGAATATATTAAAAGCATATACTTAAACCGTGTCACGTAGCGGTGAAAGAATACTATATACCACTCTCTCCCTCTCTTCACTTGGGTGTCGTAAAGGCGACTAACGGACTAAAGACTGCACAAACATCTAACAGCATAGAGCGGCGATGCGCGCACCACCTGTCACGTTGAGCACATGTGCAGTCGCTATTTGGTGAAAAGTGGATTATGACAGAGGACTGCTTTTGCTGTCCTCATTGCCTAGTCTCTGACTAACCCTTCGGCGATAATAGTCGTGATTATATGTATGTTGTATGTAAAAGCATGTTATATTGTAAACGTCTCCCGCTACCCGCTCACACTCAGACCACCGTGCGTACATACAAAGAGCTCTCGCGTACACCATTGAAAAAAGTGTTTGAAAAACAAACAGCGTCTCCGAGATTAGGGAGCCACGCTCAAGAATTCCAGTCCGTACAGCCCTGTGGTCGGCGAGCTTCAAACGTATGAAGTATCCACTCGTTTCTATGGACGTAGGGACCTGTCTCACTCACCGATACTTTCACTTCACTTTCCGTTTGAACAGCCCTAGACAAGTGGCTATGACAAACGCTCAATATCTATTCGTTAGCATTTGAAGCTTAGCGTTGGCATCGCGCGTATCCATGGGCTGCGGCAAGGCAAAGACGATATAATAATATAATAAATGTCTATGGCTGCGGTGACCGCGCGCTATCATCAGGCGGGCCGTGAACGTAAGCTCGTTAGCCGATTTAAAAAAAAAGATTTTTATGGCAACCTTTGAATGAATGAATAAAACTTTATTTGGCATATATAACAGCAACATAGGTACAATGAAATAAAAAAAAAAAACAAAAAAAAAACAATGCGGTCCCCGCTCAGCTTAAGCCGAGCCATAAGTGCCACGACGACGCTGCCGCTGGTGTTCTGCGGGTACCATATTATTAAAAGTCAAGCCGCCATTAATTAGTCATTATTTCAAGTTACTTTGTCACTAGGACGGCGCTGCTTCGGTGTCGAAGAATGATCGAATGGTGCATAAAACTCTCAAAATAAAAACGAAAGTATTATTCTGAGATAAAACTGGAAATTCATAATTATAACGTTTTTTTATAAAGCGCTGCCTGTAGATTAGATCTAGATCTCTTTTAGAGATAAGTCCACCTTTGCTCACTATTGTCTGTATTCTTTTTCTGTATGTGTGTTTATGTGCAATAAAGGGTATATAATAGATTATTTTATTTTATTAACCGTAAGGGGGATCATAGATCAACAGTTTCTCTGTTGTTAAGGATTCCGTGTACAGTTTAATTCTTATTGCTACATTATTAATTATTACTTGATTGTTCCATTGTTTTATTTACATAATACAATAAGATGTGATACAGGCCTACGCATGGCCTGACCTGCATCGTATCTGACGACTAAAAGTAAAAAAAATAATCCCCAAAAAGGTTTACGAAACCTACGGCACATTTTACTTACTAACTTTTTTTCTACAAAAAAGCAACGCTACATTTAGACAATGGGATGAAAACGAAACTACCTATTTTTATAAGTGTTTTCTTATTAGAAACGTGACTTAGGGCTAGGAGAGTCAACAAGTCGATTGTGCGCGATTGGTCACACGCCCCGTGCCCGATCTGTTTTAACGAAAGCGTTATAACGAGAAAAAAAAGAAAAACGGTTTAATTCGTTTTGTAACGAGATCGGTGGCGAGTCTGGAATTCTATTTCGGTGTTCTGAGATCTCGGAATGGTGTAATCTTTTGTTTTCGCAAGTCAATAAAAAAACTACATAGGTACATACATATAATCACAACTATTATCCCTGAAGGGTTAGTCAGAGACTAGGCAATGAGGACTAGGTTTGCCACCTTTTTTTAGGACGAATAAAGTATTTTTCAAATCGTCAGAACAAAAATAAAGTACATAGCATA
This sequence comes from Scoparia ambigualis, assembly GCA_963921215.1. NCBI lineage: Eukaryota > Metazoa > Arthropoda > Insecta > Lepidoptera > Crambidae > Scoparia > Scoparia ambigualis. The sequence continues at coordinate 25,522,007 of OY992517.1, read as the reverse complement.
AAAATAGAGTAATAATTTATTTATCCATAAAAACGTATTTTTTGTTGCTCTTTGCGACATTTGGCAAATTTTTGTCTTTTACGTAAATAGTTTTACCACGGTAGGTAATATTGTTTTACGTAAATAGACTATTTTAACGTACTGTACTACTTTATAGGTGTCGTAGATTATGTACGCCTACATGAAAAAGAGGACAATATACTATTTTAGAGTACGCGTGGCAACCCTAATCAGGACCGCAAAAGCAGTCCTCTGCCATAGTCCACTTTTCTCCAAATAGCGACTGCATATGTGCTCAGCGTGACAGGTGGTGAGCCCATCGCGGCTCTATAATGTTGGAAGTACGTGCAGTCTTTAGTCCGTTAGTCGCCTTTTACGACACCCAAGGGAAGAGAAAGGGTGGTAGTATTCTTTCACCGCGATGCGACACGGTTAGCTATATAAGGCGACTGCTAGAAACCGCAAGAAACTCGAAGAGCTGGTTAGGTCAAGTGTTTTAAACATGACAAAAATGACAAGAATCATTGCAGACTAACGTAGGTACTTATCGCCCATCTGACGCGGACGGGTCAACAGACGGGTGGGTCAATGGCCGGCCGCTGCCCGCGCGTTGTAAATAATCGTTATTTTTAATTGTTTTTCATTTTATTTTTCTTATGTTATTGCTTTAAAATAAATTAGATACTCAAAGACTCCAACTAAAATTCACAAAATGAATTATTAATTATTTCATTAAAAAAGAAAAAAGCACGTATTTCTTTTTAGTCATTTTTGACATGTTTAAAACACTTGACCTGACCAGCCCTTGAAGTTTCTTGCGGTTTCTAGCAGTCGCCTTATATAAAAAAACTAAAAATATATATAAAAATGTAAGCGAATATATCTACTCTTATGTGACGTAAAAGGAGAAGTGTAGCTAACGGACTGAAGACTGCTCATTTAACAGCTAAAGCGGCGATGGACCACTGCTTTTGAGGTCTTCATTGCGATCTCTGAACTCTTTGGGGATAACGGGATAATAGTTGAGAGAGTGTATTATTGTATATTTTACCTACAAAGGGTTAAAGTTAAATAGCAGTAATCGGCTTTCATCCTCTACCAATGATATTATAAACAATATCATTGTCCTCTACCATTTAATACCGAAATCATGTTGCCAGGTAACGGAAGCGATTAAAAATTATGGAGCTTCCATTCGCAAACGAAACTTAACTGTCTTTTTTATTATGTCGCCGACTAGAGTATGGATATCAAAAGCCTTTCGACCTATAAGACCATACGCAAAATACCACCTTTACGCAAAACACCAAACATGGAAAAAACCGCTTACGCAAAACACCAACTAAGCAAAACACAAACTTTTTTGTAACCGATTGGAAGTACCAACTTTCCGTACTTTAATTTGCTAGAAGTAAATGAAACAATCAAAATTGAACTTTATGCTTATAAGCACAAATAAAAGAAAACAAAATTAAAATTACTTAGCTTCTAACTGAAACTTCCCCTTGCCCGCCCTTACACAAAATTACACCGGATGTTTTAATTATTAATTGATAGTTATAATATTATAAATTTTCTCAAAAAATTCAAAGGCTGAATACGCCCTCATTCATTTTCTTCAAATATTTTACAATAAATAAATAATAATACTTTAATTAATAAATTACCTACCTCTTTAAATAAAATACTGGCTGGTTCGTTGGCCCACTCCACTATAGATGCGATGCAGATTTTATAAGTAATTGACGTAATTATTTTTGCTAATCCGCAAAACACCACAAAATCTCGAGTTAGGGTGGATTCGACCAAACTGGAATAAGGTCTTATACCTAGATTAAACGCCGAGTTTGATCTGACTAATCTCGGAGTAAGTCCTATTCCAGTTTGGTAGAATCCAGCCTTAGTGTTTTACGTAGGTATATGTTTCAACATTGAAAATGTTTTTTCGATCGCTCCGCCATAGGGCTCCATTTTCGCTGAAAGTGTGTTTGCCCCGTGGTATATAGTGGTTTAGGGTCATGAAGACGTATAAAAGCTCAAAAGACGCAGAATTTGAATGGCTTTCAAATAGTGAATATTTTTTTTGTAATAGTTGAAAACTTATTTCTAAAATTAAAAAAAAAAAAAAAAATTAACACAATATCTTCGATATCTCGTGAACGAGGTCGACAATCGAAAAACTGAGAGAGACGCCTAGAGATATTGAGACGGGGAACATTTTATGTCTTATACTTTTTTTGTGGGAGTGATAGGGGGGGGGCGGTATGCTCCCCCTTAGCGGTGCGGGGAGCGTCGCCGTGCGGTATTACTCGGACGTCATAGCCCTGTGGAACTTCGCAGCTTAGAGATACGAATATCCATTAGGACTTAATAGACGCGGAAAATTAAGGGCATTAGGATAGTATAAACAAATTTTCGAAAAGTCGATAATTTAAAAAAAAAAAAAAATTCATGAATAATCTATAATAGCTAGGTTTATTATCAATGCCCTTTCAAGTCGTGTAGAGCACGAGATCTGTGAATTTTTTTAAAAAGGCGGTGTTTTGCCTTTGTGGAAATGTACGTAGTTGGTAATTGACGTAATTATTTCTAGTAATTCGCAAAACACCACAAAACCTCAAGTTGGTGTTTCACGTTTGTGGGTTTATGCGTATAAAGGATCAGAAGTATAGTACAGTCACGAGCACCAATATGTATACACTTTGACTCTCATTCCATTATATTAAGAGTTACAAATGTTTACATATTTTTGCTCGTGACTGTACATGGATATTTTAGCAAACTTTTTACATGGTAATGCTAAATGCAAATGTCAAGTTGTCAGTTGGTCGTCAGTAGTTTTATGTGCTCTTGTCCATTTACGGGTGTAAAAATGAATAAAACTATTAAAAGCGGAGTGCGGAAGATGTTATGCATGCTTACAATGTTTCAAGAAAAATCAAAATAAGATTACACGTAAACAATCTTATTTTGATTTTTCTTGAAACATTGTAAGCATGCATAATATCTTCCGCACTCCGCTTTTAATAGTTTTATTCATTTTTACACCCGCTTGTGCTTAATTTCTTAGGTTAGTATGACGCAATTCTTTTGATACTTGGTATTTTGACTATACTATGACTATAGTAACTACTTACTTAAAAAAATAATATTGGATATTGTTTTTTTGTTTTTACTATTATTTTTATTTTGACTCGTCATAGTGACTGCATCCTGCCTGATGGTAAGCAGCCGATGCAGTCCAAAATAATAAAAGCGCTCCCCACCGTGGAATAAGCACGGTAACGAGTGTATCCATTCATGACGGCCTGCATAAATGCCGTTTCACGCCCCGCTTAAAAGACTCGGGACTGTAGGAGCTGGGAAACACATGCGCCGGCAAAGAATTCCGAAGCCGAATGGTCTTACAGAGGAACAACTTGCCAAATTTTTTGGTACGAGTACTGATAGTTTGTACAGTATGATGGTGGTTCCTAAGATCAGCACGTGTAGTCCAGGAGAGGAAAGGAGAGGGCGGGATAACATCAAATAGTTCTTCAGAACAGTCTCCGTAGTAATTCCGGTAGAAGACACTGAGAGAAGCAATGTCTCTACGCAGCTGGAGTACCTCAAGGGAGGCTGTAACCTCAGCATCTCCAATAATGCGTACCGCTCGCCTTTGCAGTCTATCAAGTGCATCGAGGAGGTATTTAGCGGAGCCGTCTCATAGATGGGGACAATACTCCATACTCGATTGCACCTGAGTCTTATACAGCAAACAGCGCTGCTCGGTAGTGAAGAACCGCCTTACCTTATTGAGAATACCCAACTTACGGAAGGCAGTTAAAATAGCACTCTCGATGTAGCATTTTGGATTCAGTTCCCGGCCGATGTCCATGCCAAGAATGCTGAGGTTCACAGAAATGGGTAACGGAGAGTTCTGAAGAGAGGGAGGAGTAAGGAAGAGAATGTACAGACCTGGGTTTTGCTAGCATTTAACTCGAACAGGTTTTTAGATCCCCACTTAGAGACACGATCGAGAGTCAGGTTCAGTTTAGCAACCAGTTCTTGCCTTTTCACCACGATATCGGTTTGCTTTGCCGCAGGATGTCCCAAGTACCGCTCAGGCACCGTACTGTCATCCGCATAACAATGAATATTGCCCAAGGACAACATGTCATTAATAGGCAGAAGAAATAAAGTAGGTGAGAGCACAGAACCGTGCGGCACTCCGGCATTGACTTTGAAGAACGCGGAACTACCCTCACAAAGGACACGAATCCTCCGCTCTTCTAGAAAGTTTGCAACCCAGGCGCACAAACGGGGCGGCACACCGATGGCCGGCAACTTGGAAAGAAGGGAGTGATGCCATACTCTATCGAAAGCTTTGGCGACATCAAGGCTAACTGCCAGGGATTCGCCATGCTTGTCCATTGCTTCACCCCACGCGTGAGAAACGTACGCTAGAAGATCATCCGTTGATCGCTTTAGTCTGAACCCATACTGGCGATCATGGAGCAGCGAGTGATCCTCTAGGTAGTGATGTATGCGTTGGAAATAAATTATCCGCTCAAACACCTTGCACAGCACAGAAGTTTCTAAAAAAGTAGTTTTAATCTCATTTTCGCACCTGTGCTCTGGCTGATTATAATATACTGGCGATACGCCCCAGCTTCGCAGTCGCACGGACGCAATCCGGCAATCTCTGATCTTCCTGTCATAATTTTTTTCATAACAAACTTTGTCTTCACTTATTACGAACACAGCAAAACGAACATTATTAATGCTACAATTATTGAATTATATTGCGTCTTAACCTATATAAGATATGTAGCTCGCAACTTTTTAAAAATGAAATTGATTTCATTTTGATTTCAGATGTAAAAATAATAGTATCAAATTCGTTTATTCAGTGTATAGTCAGTATTAGCAGCAGCAGATTTTTTGAAATTGCCGACTTTTCTCAGGGACAGCTTTCATTAGCCAGACTCTATTATGAAATATTACTACCAATTATATCAAGGAGGCGCTAGGCGGTCAAACATTTATCTTATCTAATTACGCAACTAAAATGAAACCTGCTGTGAAGTAGTTTTTAAAATACAGTGGTCATGTCCTTTATTAGAGCTACACTACACATCAAGGAGGCTCGTGCTAATTTTCTTTACAATACGAGTTTTAATTAGCGACTTCTACAATGCTCGTAATTAATAACCTATCTAAAGATTGTTTAGCCTTCTTAATGTGAAAACGGAAAAATTGGCTGTTTTCTATTACCTAGCTGTTATTCAAAATATTTTAGATATTTGGCACTGAAATTTTCAATATGTATTAGAGAACGGATGTGTGATGGGAGGAATGTTTCCAAAACACGATTGGAAACATTTTGCTCCATAGAAAAAAAAAAGATATAAATGGATACGAGCCGAGTCCCGTAGCGGCTCATTAAAAGAATACTACCACCCCCCTCTCTTTCCTTGGGTGTCGTAAAAGGTGACTAACGGACTAAAGATTGCACACATACATCCAACAGCATAGAGCGGCGATGGGCTCACCACCTGTCACGCTGAGCTCATGTGCAGTCGCTATTTGGTGGAACGTTGGTATGGCAGAGGACTGCTTTTGCGGTCCTCATTGTCTAGTCTCTGATTAATTTTTCAATTGACTGAATTATAGATCAGTAGCGGCCGCTCGCGATTTCACCCGCGTGGTTCCCGTTCCCGTGGGAATATCGGGATAAAAAATATCCTATGTGTTATTCCAGGTTATAAACTGTGTGTATGCCGAATTTCATCCAAATCTATTCAGTAGTTTTTACGAGAGTAACAAACATCCATCCATACTTACAAACTTTTGTGTTTTTATTATTAGTAGGATAATCATTTGCTCACGTTACACAATTTACAATAGACACAGGTTTTGCAGGTTAAGCCTGTTGTTTAATTGTCTGTTTTTGTCTGTTGTAAAAGTCAAAAAAGAGATAAAAACAAAAGTTCTTTGATGAACCCGGCCGGTAGAATACTCTCTTCCACAGAGTGGGTACACATTCTGTCATTTACAATTAAGACTGGTTCGTGGAAACTGATTATTGTTGCCAACGAATGGTTTTCGCGTGAATACTGAACTGTCACTTTGTCAGGTCTCATGTGTGAATGCAAGGTTATTCTTTGACTGTTTTTTTTCGGGCAAATTGGGTACAGATGCGGATTCCCATCTTCCTGCTTATATGTATGATGATGTAAGATTAAGTAACGCGGAGAAACTTAAGAGGGCTTTTTTCAATTCGGTCACCCATCCAGTGAAACGGCATTGCAAAAGTTGCTTAACAGGCAATATCACAAACCGATAACACCTAACTCACTGCGCCATCAACCTCCTCCGACATAGCTGTTAATACATTTTAATTACGATCTCACAGCTGTTTAATTTATTTTAGTAATTATAACATGTTTACGATCGGTATTAGATAATCGATTCAAACCATAAGTTAAGTCATTACATAGTTGTTAGCAAGAAAGGTATTCCATGAATGTTGCGTTTGTCTACGATGATAAAAATACTTATAAAATTGTTTAGAAGCAATAACCTACCGTAACACATAGCGCCTTGCCACCATTTAAGGCTAAGGCACAGGGTGCAGTGGGGATGGGAAGAAAAAACAAGGACGGCAGGTGAGATAAATACAGGATGTTTAAAAATTGTTGATGTCTTATATTACAAAGTTTAACTTATTACTAAAGTCTGGGTCTTAAAGCTTTAAAATTATTTGCACTTTATAAAATACTTGTTATTATTTAAAAGTAAGAGATAAAAAACAATAATATGCCTAATATAAAACGTTGCTGGTAATTTGGACTTTTATTTTAGACCCTGCAGATCCATAATATATTATGTTAATTTATTTTTATTTTTAAACATATTTTATGACTTTTTAGTAAGTACTTCAAATTACTAGTACCTACGTTTAAAATTTAAAGTAAGAGTTAATGTAACAGTTCAAATTATTATTAATTTAAAAGAGATTTACTATTTTTGAATGGACGTTGGACCAACAGTGCTGCACAACATTGAATCATAGTGCATAATGTTCCTTAGACTAATACTAGTATGTAACCCAAAGCGCTTCAGAATCTATCCTAGAAGTATTAAGAAAAAAAATCTTATGTATATATCTTATGTACCTATAGGTTTTAATAATAACAAACGTCTTGTTTTTAAAATAAAAGTCGGTATGTATTATAAACAATGGATTTTATTAATAGAACAACACTTAAATTTATGGACTGAAGAAAATTTCGATATACTAATAACCGAAGCTATCAAAGCAGACCACTCTCTCCGTAACTCTTATAATAAAAAAAATTACAATGATAATAAGGACTATGTCACAAAAAACTTCACACGACTCATACAGAGAGGAAAAACACGCAAAGCCCTAAATTGGTTATTGACAAAAGATACAACCAAAATCCTTATACCTGAAGATGAAATTGACGTAACAGGAAAAACAGTCATGGATGTATTGCATGAAAAGCACCCCCTCGGATTTAATCCTGATTCAAATCTATTTACATTACCTGACGGCCTCTCCGAATTGACTCTACTGCTAGAAGTAGACATAACTATAACATTTGAGAACTGCAGTAGCACAATTAACAATGCATTTAAACAACAATTTTGCACCATGTTGCCAAATACAGGCCATTATGTCAAGTCGACTCATAGCCCTTGACAAATGCCCAGGTGTGAGACCGATTGGCATTGGTGAATGCCTACGTAGGATCCTATCCAAATGCATGATTTTAGTCACCGGTTCTGAGGTCACCGAAGCCTGTGCTCAATCACAACTCTGCAGTTGACTAAGCAGCGGTATTGAAGGTGCTATACATGCAATGAATAACCTTTTCCAAAAAGAATGTCAACCAGGCTCTAACTGGGGAATGCTACTCGTCGATGCAAATAATGCTTTCAATTCTATGAATAGACAATTAGCTCTCTGGCAAGCAAGAATATATTGGCCACATTGTGCTCGATTCTTATATAACACATACAATGGTCACGCAGAACTTGTAATACGTGATTCCGAAATGGGATTAAATAGCAAAGAAGGAGTAACCCAAGGCGATCCACTTGCCATGCCATTGTATGCTGTTGCAACATTACCCATAATAAACAAACTAAAAACAGAACAAGCAACAACCCAATGCTGGTATGCAGATGACTCTTCCGCCCAAGGCAAGTTCAAAAGCTTACGTCAATGGTGGGATGAAATGAGTAAAATAGGCCCAGCATACGGTTACTTTCCTCAAGACAAAAAATCATACCTAATAATTTCCGAAAACGTCAAACAAACAGCCCAACAGATTTTCAAGGGAACTAACATATCCATCATAACTGGATCACGCTTCCTTGGTGAAGGAAAAGAAAATTTTGTAAATATGAAAATTAAAAACTGGATATCCACAATAGAAAACTTTTCACTTATCTGTAAAGACTCACCCCAAGCTGCCTACACTGCTCTTACTAAAGCAGCTCAATTCCAATGGTCATTCCTATTAAGAGTTATAGAGAATGCAAACCAATTCTTCGAACCACTAACAAACACACTGCGTACCAATTTGTTACCAACTCTATTAGGAGGTGATATCTCACCCTTGGAAGCTGACTTATTCTCTCTACCCGTTCAGAAAAGTGGTCTAGCAATTTCCGCTGTATCAAAAATGACAAATATAAACTTTACATATTCAAAAAAAGTTTGTTCAGTCCTCTCCAGTGCTTTGATAGATAATACACATATGGACCTCACTCAACATCATAAATCCCTTAAAGATGCACAGAAAGAAAGCCGCAAAGAGAAAAACACTCTCGATGACGAACTCTTGGATACCATCTTGCTCAAACTCTCCCTAATCAAGAAAAGAGCGATCGAACGATCAATTTCGACAAAAATGAAAACAAAATCCTCCAACTGGCTATCTATCATACCAACTAAGAAAGACCATTTCAAACTATCCCCATCAGAGTTCAGAGACGCACTTGCATTACGTTATCACAGATTACCAGTCTCAATGCCAAAATCATGTGATGGCTGTGGCTGCGATGAATTCAACGTTGATCATGCTCTATGTTGTAAAAAGGGTGGTCTGATAACACGTCGTCATAATGAAATTAGAGATTTATTCTGTGACTTATGTCAACACGCATGGGGAAACGTAGTCAAAGAACCCATAATCTCTGAAGGTGACTGCGGACTACGTGGAGATCTTTCTTGCCGTGGCGTTTGGGATGCTCAGAGGGAGGCGTTATTTGATATCCGTGTCGTTGACACTGACGCTCCTTCTTATATTGCACGCCCTGTCGCCTCTGTATTAAAATCTGCCGAAGAAGAAAAACTAAGGAAATATTCAAACGCTTGTGAAATGCGACATGCGACATTCACCCCCCTTGTTACATCTGTTGACGGAGTCTTCGCCCCACAAATGTCTTCCTTCGTAAATCATCTTGGAGCTGCAATCGCTGACCGCTGGAATAGATCTTTTAGCGTAGTGATGGGTTGGCTAAGATCAAGAATCATCATCTCTATAATACGTGCCACTAGCATGTGCATTCGCGGCACAAGGCATAAATTTAAACCAATAGCTAAGTTATTCGGCTTCGATAATGGAGCAGCCCTACCGAGACATCCTACCGATGTGGATGCGGCCCACGAACTGAGAAGATGTCGATTACAATAAATTCGTTATTTCAGTAAAAAAAAAGAAAGTACTTATAATGTTTAATAATACCTTTCTATCAATAAAGATTTATGGACATTAGAAAAAAAACAACACTTTGTTAAGGATAGTCATTCAATCAATCAATCATATAAAGCCATAAGATAAGTTTTTAGGTACTATATAACCCCGTTTGTTTTTTTTTATGTCTCTTAATGTAAGGAAAGAATTAAAAGTATTCCCAAGCTTGGGCAGCATTTGGTCCAAAATGGTCAATCTCCTTTTATAGTATCACAAAAGAGAAAAAACTCGTACTAAGAGAAAGCTCATAACAAGTGAAAAAAAATACAACCTTAATTAAAATCAAGTCATCGCTACAATTTATAGGTATTGGCTTTCCAAAATTAACAACCAATCTATCTGTTGTTTTGCCTGCTAAAGTAAAATGATTGGCTTTAAGTAACTTTATTATATTAATATTAATAAAATATAAATATTAAACTTTATTAATAATTTAAGTAAATCTCCTATCTCCAAAAAAAAATCAAATCTGAGCATCCTGTAGAAGTCGTTATAAAGAATGGCGCAACAGGTGGGGAGCGTGTGTTGCATCGCGTGCCTTCGCCATAATACATGGACGATTTAAAAAATATATTGTTATAGTATTACTTATAATAAGTATTATTATAACAGTTGTAATTTAGTAAATTCACAGGAATACCGAGAAATAAAATTCATGCAAACCCAAAAAAGAGACAACTGAAATTCGTAATATTTTATGTTTTTTGCGTTAATGACTCTCAAATATACTTACAGATTAAGAAACGTTGAAAAAATGATTGCCTCAGATGGGAATTGAACCCACATAATAGGCGGCGAGGCGTGAGGACTCGATTTTCAGTGGTTAAAATGGGAGTTCCGCAGGGTTCAATACTTGGTCCATTCTTGTTTTTGGTTTATATTAATAACTTACCTTATTTTGTAAAAGACAGTCATGAGATAGTATTGTTTGCTGATGATACTTCACTTTTATTTAAAGTGAAACGACGACACCCAAATTATGACGATGTGAATAATGCGGTCTCAAAGATTGTTCACTGGTTTAGTGTTAATAACTTGCTATTAAACGAGGGAAAAACCAAATGTGTAAGATTTGTATTGCATAATGTTAAGCAGGTAATAACTAGTGTACCAATTAAAGATAAGAATGTGAATCCTGTGGACACCACTGTGTTTCTAGGCATCACGTTGGATGCCAAGCTTCAGTGGGGCCCACATATAGCTAAATTGTCGAATAGACTTAGCTCTGCGGCTTATGCAGTAATGAAGATCCGTCAGTTAACTGACGTTGATACAGCTAGATTAGTTTATTTCAGTTACTTTCATAGTGTAATGTCGTACGCCATTTTACTGTGGGGAAATGCTGCCGACATTCAAACTATCTTTGTGCTGCAGAAGAGGGCTATTCGAGCAATATATAACCTACAGGCTGGTGACTCTCTCAGAGAGAGATTTAAGGATATAAGTATAATGACAGTTGCATCACAATATATTTATGAAAATCTTGTGTATGTTCATAAAAATATTGAAATGTTTTCAAAAAACAGTGATATTTACAAATTAAATACTAGAAGTAAGAACAAATTAGCAGTGCCTTATACTAGGCTCCATAAAATAAATAATTCTTTTAAGGGTCTGTGTGTACGTTTATACAACAAAGTACCAAATGATATTCAGAAATTAGATCTTGATAAATTTAAAATCAAAATCAAAGAAAAGCTTTATAAAAAAGCTTATTATAAAGTGTCGGATTATACAGAAGACAAAACAGCTTGGGTCTGAAATGCTCCAAGTACCTACTCCAACAGCTATTTCTAATTGCCTATAATTAATTTATATAGAGCACCATATTTAATTAAACTATTTACATTCAAATTCATATTTTGTATTTTGTGACCTGGTATATATATATTTTTTGTAAATGTCGTTGCTTCTGTGCGCTGTGGTTTCTTGCGCCCGTTCTTTGCCACAGTTAAAAAATGATGTCCTGAATGGGTGGTAGGTTAAACAATATTTGGACGTTACAAAGTACTTATTAATTGAGTTTATTGAATAAATATATTTTGACTATTGACTATTGACTATTGATTTCAAAGATGGTGGCCGGAAAGGAGGCCTTTACCGAGCAGTAGGACAGTACAGCACAGTACAGTATAGGCTATACTTTCAAGTAAAAAAAAGTCAAAATGTATTTATTTAATAAACTTAATAATAAGCACTTTGAATCGTCCAAAACATCTTTTTTAACTTACCACCCCTGGAGGATGTAATTTTTTAGCTGTGGAGAAGAGTGCGAATGAAAAATTACTCAAATTACTGTCGCCTTGCAAGTGTAGTTTAAAAGAATTTTGTAAGAATGATAATATGGCATTCCTAACCTAACGCTTGCAACTTTTGCAGGATGATAAGGGTATATCTATGTTTCTCCTTTCCTGTTTAACAACGTTTTTGACAGGATTTAAAACGACTTTGTCCAACCTTGAGTAAAAAGAAGTATGGATAACAATACCGGGATAACAGTACCGCTCTGGTGATAGCTTAACTGGCGGACTCAGATCACCCCGGCAAGTGAGGGGATGTACTAGGATTTTTAATGGGTATAATCCCTGCCGAGGCAAGACGACCTGGACAGAGAAGCGGAAAATGGGGAGAGCCCCACATAACTATCCGTAGGAACTCAATAATGCGAGTATTTCCCTGTTGAAAACAGTAAAGGATAACAGTACCTACTAAGTAAAAAAAACTTATTAAGTATTATGAGGCCTATTACATCTCGAATGTGATTTTTGCGTAAAATGCCCATTTTCGCATTTTGTAGTAATTTTGCAGTTGTATTTATAGTTTTTATCGAAATAGGATAATAAATTTGTGCATAATATTACAAATCTCCATTCTGTGAGCATAAGTTGAATTCGGACGGCCGGCGCATCGCTTTTTGTAGCAATTTTGCAGTTGTATTTATCGTTTTTATCGAAATAGGCTAATAAATTCATTATAAAATCTTTATTCCTCATGAAGTAACAATTACTCTGGTATAAAGTTTGCTCAATAATATTATCGTAGATAGAAGAAATTCACAGTTAACTCATAGCGATTTTCAAAGTTTTTTGGTTTAGAATAAGATTTTTTTCCTATATAAAACAATGATATCTAAAAATTCCTAGGCCGCTACGCATTATTCGACTATATAAGAGATAACATTATATTTTTTTTATTTAACTTGTTTAGAACAGCAGTTCAATTGATGAGCTCAAAAAAGTGCCTTCGCGCACTTTATACAAATATTTCTCTGCAATTTTGGGTTTAATTAATAAGTTAAGCAAAATTTACAAAAAAAGAGGCCGCTACGCACTATTCAAATAGCTATTCTACACTATTCAATTAGTCATAATTGTTAATGTATTTTTGTTTCTGAGATCCATAACGCCAAAATTGGCCACTTTGCGCAAAAATCACAGTCGAGATGTAATAGGCCTCTTAAAACTTTTTCCGAAAACAACTGACTACCTACTTATAGATTTTCCTTTCTATCATCCGCACATAAATTATAGTCTTGCAGCTAATTGTGCCACATTTATATTAGCCTAACTAATCATTTATACCTACTATTAACAATTATTTTATTACTAGCTGAATAAAAGTAGCTTCTAACATACACATATATCATCTAACCAGTTACAAATAAACCAATGATCTGTTCACCTGTCGCGAGCACGTCACAAAGCAAAGTAAAAACATCAGGGAATAATATACGGCCCTATTAGCGGTTAGGGTTGCCACCATACATGTTATATGTTATATTCGAGCGTTTGTACTCGCAGTGAAACCTATTTATAGGCCTTGCGAGATCTTTATAAATTGTTTCCTATTTTAAGTAACATCAATAAATTAAAAAAAAATCTTATCCGACAAGGTAAAATATTAATTTAGCAGCACAACTAAGTTAAGCATTAATTCACTATTTACTAGTAAATTAATAACTAAGACTAAGTTAAGAATTGAATTTTATAAACTACATTTGAAACTGCACCTCCTGACACATACCGGGTTAAGAGGAAACACTACGTCGACGTGGCATGCAAAATTCTCATACATAACACAGAAAAACGACGTTTCGTAGTCCCCTGTTTCCTCCTTCAGAACTGGACCAATTTTATTACTTTTTCAGCATCGGTTAAAGAAAGAGATTTTCTATGTCTGTATGTTTGATTTTTTTGCATTAAGTAATTTATTTTATAACACATTTGCTCGTAAAGCGGCTCTTATTACACCAATTTCAGCATCGTAATGTAGCTTATTACGCACTAGTGCGGTAATGTAATTTAAAAATTAGTAATCATTTGAATCTATGGACAATATAGGCCTTTAGCCTGTTTGTATATTTATTCTGTGCCGTTAGTAGCTTTTACGACACCCAAGGGAAGAGAGGGGTTGGTATGGTAGTATTATTTTGATGAGCCCATCGCTGTTCTATGCTGTTGGATGTATAAGCAGTCTTTAGTCCGTTAGTCGCCTTTTACGACAACCAAGGGAAGAAAGGGGTTGGTAGAATTATTTTGATGAGCCGATTGCCGCTCTATGCTGTTGGATGTATATGCAGTCTTTAGTCCGTTAGTCGCCTTTTACGACAACCAAGGGAAGAAAGGGGTTGGTAGAATTATTTTGATGAGCCCATCGCCGTTCTATGCTGTTGGATGTATGTGCAGTCTTTAGTCCGTTAGTCGCCTTTTACGATACCCAAGGGAAGAGAGGGGTTGGTAGTATTTTTTGATGAGCCCATGGCCGCTCTATGCTGTTGGATGTATGTGCAGTTTTTAGTCCGTTAGTCGCCTTTTACGACACCCGAGGGAAGAGAGGGGATGGTGGTATTATTTTGATGAGCCCATTTCCGCTCTATGCTGTTGGATGTATAAGTAGACTTTAGTCCGTTAGTCGCCTTTTACGACAACCGAGGGAAGAAAGGGGTTGGTAGAATTATTTTGTTGAGCCCATCGCCGCTCTTTGCTGTTGGATGTATGTGCAGTCTTTAGTCCGTTAGTCGCCTTTTACGACGCCCAAGGGAAGAGAGGGGTTGGTAGTATTATTTTGATGAGCCCATCGCCGCTCTATGCTGTTGGATGTTTGTGCAGTCTTTAGTCCGTTAGTCGCCTTTTACGACACCCAAGGGAAGAGAGGGGTTGGTGTTATTATTTTGATGAGCCCATCTACGCTCTATGCTGTTGGACAAAGAAAAATATATGTTGGCTTACCAAAGACTCATGCACTAGAAAAACAACAAAAACACGCAGTTTATTTCAGAAAATGTGTTTTCCTCGCAAATATGTTATAAAACGTCGTATGGCATACGTGCGCTTTGATAATTACAGCCTCTGCTTTCTTGTAGCCCTCGCCTACGGCTCGGGCTAGCAATATCGCCTCGGCTGTAATTTTCAACTTACCGCACTCATATCATAATGTACTATTATAACCAGGAGCCTTCAAATTTTAGCGATCACTCCGTTTTAAGGCGTCTTCAGAAACATTAATTGGCTGGTTTAAAATAAAATCATTTATCATAAGTCGCATTTCGCGTGTTTAGATAGATGGCTAGCAGCTGCATCGGTACTGGACTGTATCAAGTTTACATCGGTGCTAATAATCACAAATCGCAATATTTAAAATTGTCCTAAGGTTGTAGCTACGAATGTACCAACAAAATCTCTCTGAGACGCTAGTCTTATGAGTATTGAATAAAGACGGCTTCTAATTCGGCGTCAAGACCTAACGCAGATGGTCTCCTGCGCGAGTTTGTAACTGGCGCAGGGACGTCTGCCACTATTTGCATAGCCTAACGGTTAGTCTTGGGTGCCAGTACAAAATAAAACTTAGTGATTTAAGGAAGGGGTTTGTACCAAAATCTCCTATTTTATTACTTACCAGCGGCCGCTCGCGGTTTCACCCGCGTGGTTACCGTTCCCGTGGGAATATCGGGATAAAAAGTATCCTATGAGTTAATCCAGGTTATAACCTATCTGTATGCCAAATTTCATCTAAATCCATTCAATAGTTTTTACGTGAAAGAGTAACAAACATCCATCCATACATGTAAACTTTCGCGTTTATAATATTAGTAGGATATCTATAATTGCCAGCCCTGTATATGGCACGCGCACCCTGCCGCCCAGCTGCGGAGCCGGGTGTTCTGATAAAGGGTACACGTTGTTTCGATATTCCTTGGCGCTCTAAATGCTGTATTCCTTTGCGTTAGTACAATAAATTAAACACCGATATTAATCGAATCGAATTTAACTTTATTTTTGTAAGGGTTTAGTGATTATAATGAAAGAGCAATTATGCAGTAGGTAGTAGTAGCACAATACACATATAGTAGTAACGTGAAGTATCCTACTAATATTATAAACGCGAAAGTTTGTAAGTATGGATGGATATTTGTTACTCTTTCACGTAAAAACTACCGAATGGATTTGGATAAAATTCGGCATACAGATAGTTTATAACCTGGATTAACACATAGGATACTTTTTATCCCGATATTCCCACGGAAACGGGAACCACGCGGGTGAAACCGCGAGCGGCCGCTATTGCTGTATAAAAGTGCGAGAGGAATAAATGCGAGAACTTCCCTCCAAAAAATCCCTCTTCCCACCCAGGGAGGTTTGCGCGGCCCAATGCTGGCTGGTTGGGATTGGAACTTGGACTTAATAATTGGTGTATGTAGAACAAATTTGCCAAGCTAGTTTTCTCAACCCAGTACCTACCTACCTACCTACTACACAGGTACATATTTAAGTAATACAAAACTGCTAATATCGTAACTTATTTACAAACTTTATGTCAGTACATGTATACATTATCACAGTCTAATTCTAGATAAATTGCTGTAAATTATCCTTACATAAATAATACACGTAATTTACAAATAAGACTAACAAAAAAGGTATTGCTATCACGGAGTGTGTCGGCGTCGTAAATACGTAGGTAGCTTTTCAATTTTTAATAGCTTCTTTATCTGTGCAGCTGTACGTGGTATAACTTTTTCAATTTTTATTTTATATTAATACTTATTTTCTAACCAACACCTTGAGGCGTGTTGAATCGCTTCTATTTGCGATTACCATAATAAGTTTTTAATAATATATTATAAATGTCGCCGGTTGTAATGTTGTCGTAAGATGGCAGTTGTTTAAACCCACCAACTCACTTTGGACCAACGTAAGTAGTAGGCTATGCGGCATAAACTAATACGCAAATCATGTGAGTTCGAGGTAGAACATGTAGGTAATCCAAAATTATAGTCTTAGTTTAGAATGCACAGTTCCCACTTGGTAGGTACCTAGTGAACCTTATTGGAAGCTGGAAGCTAATTAATGATTGCCAGGGGTCAGGAGTTTATAAGAAGGCATAAGACTCACGAGGCCTTGCGATTTTACTTCTCATGTACAACTATATTACTACATATTACTGTGGATGTCAGATACTATTTCTTAACGTTAAATAGCATACGGTTAGCCATCATCAATACCTTACTAGATCTTTTTTTATTAATTGACGTGACTAATCGGTCAATAGATGTTCCTTAAAACAATATAATAATTCTATCAAAAACAAAAGAAACAAGGAGACGGGACGCTAACTAAATTTTATAAACAAAATACTATTTAACAGTGTCGCGTATATATTTATTAGAGCGGTAAATACTACCTCCCCCTCTCTTCCCTTGGGTGTCGTAAAAGGCGACTAAAAGGCTTAAGACTGCACATATATCCAACACCATAGAGCGGCAATGGGCTTGTAGGGAAGCCGAAGGTAGGTGGAATGGATGCCACATAGACCAACTCAGCGACATATTCATACTACTACAGTAAAATAGTATGGGAAGCCTGCATCGCGGTAGCGAAGTTTCACCACCTCCTTCGCTATACATAGCACCTCCAACTAACATCCGTTGGACCTCGGTCTCCGAGCTATACCACCCAGCTCGGAGGAAGATCTTCCCTTTGCCTTCCTCAAAGTTGTCACCCTACCTACCATCCGCTTCCCTACAGTGGTGACCCCGACGTGATATGAACACGCATGCATACCCTTCGGCATCCCTACAGGCTCACCACCTGTCACGCTGAGCACATGTGCAGACGCTATTGGGTGAAAAGTGGACTATGGCAGAGGACTGCTTTAGTGGTCCTCATTGCCTAGTCTCTGACTAACCCTTTGGTAATAATAGTCATAATTATTATGAATGTATGTAAAATACTATCTCTACGCAGATTATGTACTCATCATTATATCAGTATATTGGGAGATTAGATCATCACATAACCCACCACACGGGCCCAATGCGGGTTGGTTGATTTTAACGACTGCTTTAGGCTTAGAACTATCTCATTTACGTGCCTTGCTAAGCAAGGAAAGTATATTAGTATACTATCTTTAGATACATAATATACATAGAAGCCTATATCCCCAAACGGTCAATCTGAGACTAAGCAATAAGGACCGCAGAAGCAGTCCACTGCCATAGTCCACGTTTCACCATAATACAACTGCACATGTGCTTAGCGTGATATGTGGTGAGCCCATCGCCGCTTTATGCTGATTGCTGTTAGATGTATGTGCACTCTTGGGTTCAAAGAATTTATACTCATAAAAAGCAAAACAAATGTTTACATAAAATGAGAATACAAAGTTTGCATAAAAATAGTCTCTGTACTCTTTAGTCCGTTAGTCTTCTTTTACGACACCATAGTTAAAAGAGAGGGGTTGTAGTATTTTTTTAGTAAGCCACTATACAACAGGGCTCACTTTAAAACGGCTATCTTTAAATACGCAGATTATCACATTCGATGTTCGAAGCTCTAGATAAAGCTCTACATAAGCATGTCCATCGCATTATTTGACACGTATACTTTTTTGTTGAGCACCCCTGGTTTCCACCTGTTAGCGCCGTATTGTTCAGGTAGAAATTTATTGAAATCGACAAACATCTGCTGTATTGTGCGTGGGATGTGGGTTAACAAAAAAAAACACGTCCCATCCTATCGGGCCTCGTCATGTGTCGCTCGCGTTTCGAATGGCAGTGTTTATTAAACCAAGAAAAAGTATGTATTACAATACACAATAGCAACATTTTGTGCAACCATTTTGTGTTTTCTTTTTTTTAATAAAATCTTCTTTTGTTTAATCAAAATGTTGCTTAGTTCCGGTTTTACCCTTTCTTTTCTAGAGTATAATTAACAACTATTGTACTCTAAGCTTTCTTTCTATGCCACCTATGGCCTTTGCGTAGATTTGGACTCTGTCAAATGATTAGAATAAAAAACAGCAATTATGTAAGCTAAAAAAATTCAATGTTTTAAAATCATAGTCATATTTATGTTTGCAAATAGTCTTAGGGAAATCGGGCGAAGCAACATTTAACTTAACGTTTAAAAATCGGTTACTACCATAGAGACCACCAACGCTACAAAAGCTCATTTAAAAATAAAACACACCGACGACTGTTCAATATTCATAATTGAGATAGTCCGCAAGGTTAGTCGCGTGAGAGGTTAATTTATAATAGCATTCTTTGCTAACGAACGGCGGTCTCCTGCGCATGCATGCACATTGTAATATTAATTAGTGAATGCAAATTCGAATTGCGCCCGCTTAAAAAATAAAAATTATACTGTGGCTAAACCACTACAGCTTAAGTGGCACAATACCCCATACGGTGGTATTATCACATGAGTAACTACCCATGTGGTATTATCACAGAATAACTAATAGGTATTATCCGAGACGCAGGCAAGTGTTAAAATTATAAATCGTTCATAACGGAAAGCATCTAATACTTTTATAAATTAGTTTTTGTCTTTATTAAAAACAGATAAACTGGGTAAATATTTTACACTAGTAAAATTTTTTTAAACACTGTTAAATTGTTATTTTTAATATTTAGTGGCGCATTCATATTATATTTAAACGGCTTAAATATATACCTACATACCTAATAAAAATTAAATGCCTGCTCAAGCATAGTTTTCGTTTACCATATTTCAAAATATTTCTATAGCAGCAATAAAACAGACTCAACCCGTTATAAATTATCGCTGTTCGAGCGAAAAATCTATTTAAGTTTGTCTTGCTTTTTTACTATTAAGTACAAGTCATTTCGGTCTTTAGTGGCTGACGAGGTTACACAGAGAGGAGTATACACATTTCAGAAATTTAATCACATCATCATCAGCCTATAAACGTCCCACTGCTGGGCACAGGCATCCCACATGCAACAGCACGTGGGGACATTGGGCCATAACCCACCACGCTGGCCCAATGCGGGTTGGTGGGTTTTAACGACTGCTATCTTACGACAACAACCAGGACCAACGGCTTCACGTGCCTTCCGAAGCACGGAGAAGCTTGTATGTTTTTTTTAAATTTGGTCACCCATGTAATGAACGGGCATTGCGATAGTGCCTTAATCGCTGCGCCATCGAACTTTATGTACCTAAATCGCATAAATTCAGCTAATTATACGTTTTATTAAATTATTTTCTGATGGTAATAACTTTTGATGACTATATATCTCTGTATTTTCGTTTCGCATGCAAAGTTTCAATAAAATTGGCTTATCGGTTCGTAAAATTTTGATCTTGCAACTTTGTAGGTTACACCGAAACGTGTAAACCCTTTTAAGTTGGCCTTTTTTCCTTAACTATTCCGAGCTACTCGGGTCTTGGATGGCTTAAAAAACGTAAACAACTCGCTTCACCTGCGCGCGCACAGATTGGCAGGTGGCGCGGCGTGCGGCGTGCGCGGGCGCATCTGCTGGCGCTGGTCGGTGCGAAACACACATGACACGACTATTAATTACCCCCGTAAGGTTAGTCGGTAATAGGGGGGGGGGGGGGGGGAAGACCACTTCCACATTCTACATTTTACCAAATTACAACTGCACACGTGCTCAGCGTGTTAGGTTGTGTGGTTGTGTGAGAGGGGTAGGTAGTATTCTTTTAACGATTCTTATATACATACACCCTATTTTTTCAGTACTAATATCACTTTAAGCATGGCTTCTGCCACAACTTTGGACTATGGGATCTAAAATCATGACTAAAATAAAAGCTATTCCTTACACTTTACGTAATTGGATCAAAACGTATGGAACAGCTGTTTTTTCATGATTTTACAGTTGCTCCCATAGCAAAAGGAAACCATCTTTAAAGTGATTGTACTGAATAAACAATAAGAGTGTACACTAACAATGATGGTGATACAAACATACGATGCATTACAAATAAACAGAAGACAGTCAATTATAATATACTAAGTATATTATCGTGTCGACTAGCCTTTAGCATATTCGCATCTTCGTACAAGCCACCTGCGCCTGCGCCGCGAGTCCGCGACACAGTCAAATGCTTTATTTGAACTTTGCACATGCTCACAGTTAATGTTCGCGTTGACTTTATAAAAATAAACAAGGCCTGTCGTCCGACGACGCGACGACACGAAGGAAAAACAATATTGGTCAGACGTAATTTTAAGATATAGATCAACCAGCAAACATCAACATGGCACGCCCCTGGCAAAAGTATGTGCGTGTAAGAATATGTATTTCAATGTTCTAGTGCAGATGTGCAACTAACTGTAGACCAAACCCAAACAAAAACATGAACCTGTCACTAGTTACATTGAGTCAATAGGTCACCAATATAATTTAATGGGACCTCTTGACATTTTTGTACGACCCAAATGGCCTCCCAGCTAGGCTTACCAACCCCAAAAAAGACATTTCCGGGATTACCTAGTTCGACATCCGGGACTTGGGTATATTACGTGGGAGGACACAACACACCACTTATAAAATGTAGTACAGTAGAACTCCAATTATCCGAATTAATGGGGACCGGGACCCATTCGGATAACCAAATATTCGGATAATCGGATTTTTAAAAAAAAAATTGCCATTGGAGAGAATAAAAGCTACGTTTTGATATTGCACTATTTTTTTATTGAATTAAATGAAAGAAACATGAAATTTTCACATGTTTTAAATATAAATAAAATGTACTTATGTACAAGTTTAGAAATAAAAATCATTGTTTTTTAAACATCTCCGTCAATGTAAGCTGTTTTGCGGTCTTCAACCGTTTTCGGGCAGCCAGGTCACGCATTCGCTTGACGGTGAGCAGTTGCAAGTGATGGTTTTGTGATTCGGATGATCGGCGATTCGGATAGTCGGAGTTCGGATAATTGGAGTTCTACTGTACGTCCCTATGTGTAAATGCTTATTTAGGCAGCCTAACCCGAGTAGAGGGTAGTTGGTTGGTACGAGATAGATACTTAAATCTTTAAAGGCCGGCAACGCGTCTGCGATTCCTCTGGTTTTGCGGGTGTCCATGGGCGGCGGTGATTACTTTCCATCAGGTGACCCGCTCGCTCGTTTGCCTCCATCCCGCAAAAAAAGCGTCCCGAAAGGGGTCACGGCGGGACGGCCCAAAAATGACTCGGAAGCGGGACGTCCCGGAAAATCCGGGACGGTTAGCAAGCCTACTCCCAGCCTCCCATGCTCATGTAGTTAAGATCTGAACCCAGCATTGAGATATTGATAGTCTGATGATGATAAAGGCGTATGCCTTATCCGTGACCAACCTGTTCGCACTTGAGCCACAAGATGACGGTGGCTCCTGGCTTTTGCACCTGACCCTCGCTCAGCTTCTGCTCCGCAAGGATGTCGCTGTCTTTATCACACAACAATGATGGCTTAAAGCCTGGTAGTAACTTTTAATGAAAATCGTGACCAACCTGTTCGCATTTGAGCCACAAGATGACGGTGGCTCCTGGCTTTCGCAGTTGACCCTCGCTCAGCTTCTGCTCCGCAAGGATGTCGCTGTGACGACGTCCTGTCTTCAGCCACACCTCGATGGACCTGATAAACGGGATGTCATTAAAACCGGACTCGTACTGGAAGATCCTGGGTTCAATTATCAGTTGTAATTTAAGTATACTAAATCGTTTATTCCTGGTGGTAGAATTATCTACAAAGAAAACGATTGTATAACGACATCCTTCTTACATTTATCGCACAAAAAAAAAGTGTGTAAGAGCTATAGCAAGAGTCCACTGGACTCGTGCAGACACTTATTTAAAAAATTGCGTTTGTTGACTGTATCGGAATCTACATCCTAGAAATTTATAAATTTGTATAATTACACCCTGAATTATTTAAGACAGCAAGGTACAAGAAATACACGATGTATTGACAGGCTAGCATTAGATATAAAACCCAAAACCGCTGTTCTTCAGAAAAGCTGTTATTGCAGGTGTATTAAAATAAAAATAAAAAATAAAAAATAATAATTTATATATAATAAAATTCCGAGACGGACCTCTGAACCTTATGACTAGGCAATTGCGGAAATGGTGGATAGATGGATGTTTTTATAGTATTAAGGATTTCTTAGACTCAAGTTTTGCATGTTAATTTTTATTGACAAATTGGAGCACCATATTTACTAATAAGATCTTATGTAACACCTTTGTAAATCTATTCTATGCAAATAAATGATCTTATCTCATCTTATCTTTATACTTTATACCTTCTTGTTTTCCGGTTTAAAGGGTGCTTAATGTATAAAATTACTAAGATTAGAGACATAGGAAGGAACTAGGAACCAAAGCTTCTGGGTCGGTAACGCGCGCGTGATCTGATACCATTGGTGTCGCGAGCGCCAACGTCGCACGTCTCGTCTCGTGATAAGAAAATTAATATTTTTTGAGGGTGACTAAATTTTACTAATCCTAAACCAACTAACTTGTATTGGGCTAGCGTGGCCGGTTATGATTATGACGCTTTGGCCTTTTAATGGGAAGTTTATAGGCTTACACTGTTCCAAGAGCGTTACGGACCGCACGGTTAACTAGAAGTTAGAACATGGCGTCGGTCGATTCAAGCGGCTGTTCCCACGGTTCTATAACAATAGGACGGTACAAATGTGACGCAGCTATCAAGTTACCGACTAATTTCGAGTCGCCAACCGAGTGGAAGCAAAAAAATGACACCACATCCCACAGGCCTTCCATACTTACTAGTTTCGGGTGCGTCTACACGGTTTAGGCGCAGAATGTCCAATTCGCAAAATGTCCAGCGGTCGCAAAAAGTTCAATTCGTCATTATTTATTTAATTTGTCCGGCACAATAAAAATAACTCGTGGATACCGTTTTATTGTGCCGGACAAATTAAATAAATAATGACGACTTGAACTTTTTGCGACCGCTGGACATTTTGCGAATTGGACATTCTGCGCCTAAACCGTCTACACGCGGTCGAGTGGATCATACAAAAATATTAACTAATATTAAGTTAGCACGCCGGGTCTGGCGTCTCGCGCCATCTCTGAGGCCCCGGGTTCAATTCCCGGTCGGGTCAATTTAGAGAAACAGTGTGGTATACAGCGTGTTACTTAACACGAGGGAGATATTTAATCCTATGGTAGTTTATGCCTGGGTAGACATAAACAAATAAAAAATACTACTCGAAGCATATAAAATAATTCAGAAAATCGATGTTAAAATTTCATAATATTTTCCGTAATGTTTGGGCACCCTAGTGCTTTCGACTCATTTACGCGTATGGTATTGAATAAGTAGCTGTCGTGGTTGGTGCGACCCGTTTTTCTTTTATACTTGATCATATTTGATCTTTTCCCGCGCTTAGTGTATAAAAAATAAAAATAAAAAAAATAAATAAAAAGCCCTTTATTTCTTACTAAAAGAACTAACAAAGACAAAAGTATGCCTAGTTATATTAAAATGTATACTATGTAAAATTCTTAAAAAACAAATAAATTTATTAAATTAGTTTTTATTAAGTAAGAACCCCTCGTTCTCGAAGGTGAAGGCCTCCTCTAGAGATTTCCAAGTGACCCTGTTTTTCGCAATCTCCATCCACTGTTTGCCAGCCACTTGTACGATATCATCTGTCCAACGGGCAGCTGGTCTGCCTCTCTTCCTAGTGCCCGGTGGTCCGTTCCAGCATATTATTCTGTGAGTCCATCTGTTGTCTGTTAGTCTAGCTATATGGCCAGCCCAGCGCCACTTTAATTTCTTACAGAGCGTCAGTCACTTTTGTCTTTTTTCTTATAGTTTTATGTGATATTTTTTGAATTTTTCTAATCTTTAATAAACTCCTTTATACGCTTAGTGTATACGCTAACATTATTAAAATAATTATGCAAAAAACTAAGAATTTTTATTTACCTAATGAATCCGATCGCGAATCGACTACCTTAATATGTCCCTCGGTTTAACTAACGCGCTGTATAAGCTCATTAGAAGAATAGTACCAACCAACCAATCTCTTCCCTTGGGTATCGTAAAAGGCGACTGACGGACTAAAGACTGCCAGACATACACCTGCATAAAGCGGCGATGGGCTCACCACCTATCACGCTGAGCAAATGTGCAGTAATTTGGTGAAACGTGGACTATGGCAGTGGACTGCCTCTAGGGTTGCCACCTTTTTTTTAGGACGAATAAAGAATTTTTCATTTTGTTAGAACAAAAATAAAGTAAGAGTACTTATTTATTTGTCTTTAAAAACGTATTGTCTTGTATTGTATTGTTGCTCTTTGCGAAATTTAACAAATATTTGTCTTTTACGTAAATAGAGTATTTTAGCGTACTTTTATTGGTATCGTAGATAATGAATTAAGTAGGTACGAGTACGTGTTCTCGCCAAGGCCGTGACCCAAGAACTAAGTGAAGTGCACCGAATCGTCTGCTGCGATCGTGTTCTGCTCGCTTTCCGTCTCCTGCCCCTGCCATCTATCTAAACCTTCGCACGTGAGCATCACCCACCAAGTAAGTCGCATGCTCCCATTTTCCCAAACTACTCATTCGTCGCTGTATCTGACGGCGTCGCTCAGACCCGCCAATACAGTACGTCTACATGAAAAAGAGGACAATACTCTATTTTAGAGTACGAGTGGCAACCCTAACTTCTTTTGCGGACCTCATTGGATAGTCTCTGACTAACCCTTTGGTGATAATAGTCGTGAACCTAAGTCTGTATGATAAGTATGAGAAGTAAAGTAAAGTACTCCCACTACTGAGCAAAGGGCTCCATCATTGAAAAGAAAGTCTTCTCTACAACTGATGGGTACCTATTGGCTTGACACGGAGCGGAGGAACGGAGGAGTGACACGATGATGAGGAGTTAGAAGATAATACATGCACGACAAGTTCAGAAGTACCTTTTTTATATATAAGAAGGAGGCAAACGAGCAGGCGGGTCACCTGATTGAGAGCAATCACCGCCGCCCATGGACATCCGCAGCACCAGAGGAGTCGCAGATGCGTTGCCGACCTTTCAGAAGGAATAGGGTTAAGGAAGGAATAGGAATTGTGAAGACGAGGGGGGGGGGGATAAGCCTTCGGAACTTTCACTGGCCGGACGAAACACAACAGCACAAAGTGCCATTATTTCACGCCGGATATTCGTGAGAGGGTGGTACTACGCCGGGCGAGCCGGCCCAATGCGTGCTGCAACGCAGCGTGGCTCTACCACTCAGTCAGTGTCACTCATTTAGCACCACCCAGAAGTCACGTGTAGGGTCTCAAAGGTAAACCTACGGACGCGAGTAACTTTAACCCCCTATATTATTTAAACAAATGGTTATAGTTATAAAAGGTTAATGCACTATGCTTGCGATTAGGTATAGGTTTAGGTTCTTATTATTATCAGGACGTATGCCTGGAACTGCCTACTTAGTTATTAAGGTACTATTCACAAATAACAATATTTCGGAAGAATAACGGTAATGAGAAGGAGCTCTTTCTAGCTCCGAGGATGAATATGAACTGTTTACTTCATGAAAAACAGAGGCTAGACAGAGAAGACTAAGTAATATTTGATTTTTACAAAAGAACGTTATTCAGAAAAAAGGTCAGAAAAGCAACAAGGGTTTAGCTGCCTCGTTATAGGCCACGCTTGCCTAATGCGGTGATCACCAACAACTGTCCGATCTGGGAATTGAACTCTAGTTATCGTGCCGAGCGCTTAGCCACTCGGCCAACGAGGTGTTCCTTTAATTACAGACATACATGATAATCACGACTATTATCCCCGAATGGTAAGTCAGAGACTAGGCCTTCCACCCTCTCACGAATATCTGGCGTGAAATAATGGCACTTGGTGCTGTTATGTTTCGTCCGGCCAGCGAGGGTACCGGAGGCCCATCCCCCCCCCCCCCCCTCTCACAATTCCTATTCCTTTCTTAACCCTATTCCTTCCTTAAAGGAAGGCAACGCGCCTGCGATTCCTCTGGTTTTGCGGGTGTCCATGGGCGGTGTTGATTACTCTCCACCAGGTGACCCGCCTGCTCCTTTGCCTCCTTCTGTTATAAAAAAAAAGGCAATGAGGACCGCAAAAGCAGTTATCTGCCATAATCCAAATGTCACCAGATAGCGACTGCACATGTGCTCAGCGTGAATGGTGAGACAATCGCTGCTCTATGCTGTTGGAAGTATGTGAAGTCTTTAGTCATTTAGTCGCCTTTTACGACACCCAAGGGACGAGAGGGGGTGGTAGTATTCTTGCACCGCGACGCGACACGGTTGTTCTTTAATATTTTTATTAATACCACATAACTATCTTTCCAACTATCTCAAGCTAACACAAAATCCAAGGCGAATGGCATAAACAGTACAGAGACCTATGACACGCAGTGGGTTGAGAAAAGCTGAAAATGATGAGGAATTATCTTTTAGCAGCCAGTGGGACAGCCAAAGCTAGAAAAAAATATTTTAACAACTTGGCAAATAGTTCAGTAGTGATAGTTCTTTATTGAATATGCATATATTATGTTATTTCTATTTTATAAACCAGTCCCAAATTATTATCTAATTATATAATATTTAGCACAGTAAGAAACAAAATTGTTTGGTCACTTCCGATAATATTTTAACTGCTCATCAACTTGTACAGTTGTCAGTTTTGTTTAAAATGAAAAAAATCTTATAAAAAAGTGAGTTGATATAAGAAAATAGAAAAGAGGAAATGTTTATCTTGAGACTTAAATAAACTAACTAACTAATAACTAAAAACATCTGGGTCAGCTCTGCGTCACCTTATACCATTCTTTTTTATTTTGTCATCACTTTATTTGTGACTTAAACAAGTGAAGATATTAATCAACCAACAACCAAAACTTTTTATTTTAAAACTGTACTGTTTCAAAACGATGAAAAAAGGGCCTAATAAAACAAATTCAATAACAAAACACATTTTTAAAAGGATTAAGTACAAAGAACCGTGCGGTGAAAGAATACTACCATTCCCTCTGTTCCCTTGGGTGTCGTAGAAAAGACGGCACATACATCCAACAGTTAAGAGCGGCAAAGGGTTCCCCACCTGTCACGCTGAGCACATGTGCAGTCGCTATTTGGTGCAAAGTGGACTATGGCAGATGACAAAGTGGACTATGGCAGAGGATTGCTTTTGCTGTCCTCATTGCCTAATCTCTGACTAATCTTTCGGGGATAATAGCGCAGAATAACTAATAGTCCTGTTTATATTTATGTAATACAAAAAACAAAAAGTTATATTGTCCCAAAAGTATACATTCCTACACATATATCATTGACTATTGCTTGCCAACAGAGTTAATATTTTTTTTTATTTGTTACGCAACTTGATACAGGCAAGTGTTATTTCCCGCGCAAACGCAGCACACACGTCTTAGTCCACAGTTCCACACCGCCCATAAAGACATTAAGTTCAGCCTCCCATCCTCGTAATGGCCACTTAAAAACTCATAAAAGTGAACTCTAAGCCCGTCGGAGTCCCCAGATCTCCCTTCGGATGGCGTCACTTCTTTGACAAGTACTCCTAGAGCTTTATAGTCTTACTAGCGGCCCGCCCGCGCCTTCGTCCACGCGAACTTAGAATCACCGACATACTTCAGCCATTTTGAACAAAATATCTACAGATGTGTGCTTAATAGAGCGAGTCAGTATTTCACGCCGGCCCACCGCTTGCAACTGTATAAAGCACAGGCCAGGCCGTATATGGAATACTGCTCCCATCTTTGGGGGCTGGAGCACCCCAATACCAACTCCTTCCATTTGACCGCATTCAACGCAGAGCTGCTCGAATTGTCGACGACGTGGTTATTTCAGGTCTGCTCGATCCACTGGCTCTTCGGAGAGACGTTGCGTCTCTCTGTATATTGTACCGTTTATATCATGGGGAGTGTTCTGAGGAATTGTTCGGCTTGATCCCTGCCGCTGATTTCCTTCACCGCACTACACGCAATCGACTGTCATTCCATTCACATCACCTTGATGGATGGCGGTCTACTACTGTGCGTTTTTCACGAAATTTCTTGCCTCTAACTACAGTGTTGTGGAACCCGTCTCGGCGGCGGTAGTTCCGGACCGTTACGACTTAGGGATCTTCAAGAAACGAGCCTATTCCTTCCTTAAAGGCCGGCAACGCGTCAGCGATTCCTCTGATTTTGCGGGTGTCCATGGGCGGCGGTGATTACTTTCCATCAGGTGACCCGCTTGCTCGTTTGCCTCCTTCTGCTATAAAAAAAAAGATTATAAACAAAAACCATCCACAGTTATCGCCCTTTCTGTTAGTGAAAACCGCATAAAAATCCATTGCGTGGTTAAGAAGAATAGAGCGGAGCCACAGAAACCGGAAAACGGCGACGGAAATGTCTTGCTGTCACTTTCTTATTGTATAGTGCAATTTTTTTTTATAAAAGAAGGAGGCATACTAGCAGGCCGGTCACCTGATGGAGAGAAATCACCGCCGCCCATTGGACACCCGCAAAACCAGAGGAATCGCAGACGCGTTACTGGTCTTTAAGGAAAGGAATAGGAATTGTGAGAGGGGGGGGGGGGGGAGGGCCTCCGGACGAAGCACAACAGCACCAAGTGCCACTATTTTACGCCGAATATTCGTGAAAGGGTGGTATTACGCCGGGCGGTGCTGCAACACAGCGTGGCTCTACGTGGTAACTTTATCCCTCAAAAAAATAGAATAAGAATATAAATAGAGAAGGAAAGACATTTAATTGTCATTAAAACTTAATTGACTTCTCTGAGTACGGCAGTAACACTTTAAGTAAAGCCAGGCCACCGACGACGCTCCCTGGGTCAACAACGTGGTAGGGGTAGGTTATGGCCCAATGTCCCCATATGCGGTTGTTTTTGTTGTATTGTATTGTGCAATTTAGGCTCCTTGCCCTCAAAGACATTGGCAAACTTACGGCAATCATTTTCACTGAAGAGGTAGAGTGATAGGATGGGGTTGCACAAAAGATCCCGATGGGTCGACGTGCTACTGCGGGAGGGGAACCACGGCAGGGCCCCACTAAGATAAGATAAGATAACATTTAACAACACTGAAGTGGCTTCGGACTGAAGAAGTCAGTTGAAGACTTCACAGCGAGGAGGGCATGTATTGATTGAATTAAATGTTTGAATTAAAATTAATATAAAAGTTATACGACGTTTTCTGGTTTTTTAGTTAGTTCTTGACCTACTTACTTTACAAAATTAATAATAAATACTTAATTTTATTTAATACAGCAGATACAACAATATAATCTTTATATAAAAAACAGATAAAAACTGCAGTTGACGTTGTGTAAATGCTTAGTGACATTTAACGTTTGTACAGACTTTATCTTTTCTTCGTTTGCTGTTATAATTTTTTTTGTCAAACGGGGTGTTTAAAAGCTTTCCCATAACCAATTTTAATACAAACAGTTGTCTTACTGTCAGAAGCTGAAGCTCAGTGTACAATAAAGCAGTTGAAAACCTGAAATGCTTAAATATGACATAACTTTCAATAGTGACCTCTGATTTCTCTTCAAGCGAATCATTAAGAATTCACTTGATCCACCCCATGTCCTTGTACAATATGTTAGGAGAGACTCAGTTAAGGCAATGTACACTGTGCGTAAGAGCTCCTTGTTTGCAATATGTCTGAGTCTTTTAAACACATTAAGTTTTCTAACGCGACCAATTAATAACTCTATATTAAATCGCCAGCTAAGTTGGCTATATCTACAATTATCTCTAGATATTTAATAAATTGAGATTTACCCAATTCGTAACATGAGCATGAGACTTAATTGAGGTCCACAGGGTAAGAGCACGTGTGGGCTTTCAAGGCATAGTTGGTACAATTTCTTTTCTTTGTGCTTGATGGAATATTAGAGTTTGTAAATTGATGAATCCAGAAAGCAGCACGCGTACTCCTATGGAGAAAGGGAGAAGGAGGGATGAGGTCAAAGAGTTCTTCAGAGTACTCGCCATGGTATAAACGGTAAAAGACGCTTATTGACGCAACATCTCTACGCAACTGCAAAGGCTCGAGAGTGTTAGTGACCTCTGTATTACCGATAATACACACAGCGCGGCGCTGCAATCTGTCCAAGGCATCGAGAAAGTATTTTGCGGAGCCATCCCAAAGGTAAGAAATGAGAGCAATACTCCACACAAGACCGCACCTGCAGTGTCTTGTATAATAGACACAACTGATCAGGCATGAAGAATCGCCGCACCTTGTTCAGGACAACGAGTTTACGTGAGACATTTTTAATCACAGCCTCGATGTAGTCCTTTTGGTTCAAATCGTAGCAAATATCCATACCGAGTATGTTAGTACTGCTCTGCAGGCCTAGAGATGTACCCTGAAGAGAGGGAAGGGGAAGGAATGGCGACTTTTTGAATTGAACGCGATGTGAACGTGCACTCCTGTGTTTTCTTGGCATTGATCTTAACCAGATTATCCGAGCCCCATTTAGAAATGAGGTCCAACACCCGATCGAGCTCAATGACAAGATTTGCTCGCTTCATTTCGGTTTCTACCCGCCCAGCCGTTGCGTGACCGTGTTATCCCCCATGCACTGTGCTATCTATCATCTGCATAGCAATGAATGTTTCCAAGAGGAAGCATGTCATTGATATACAGAAGGTACAGCGTGGGGGATAGAACGAACGGAACGGATTATAACATACAGAGAGTGCGAGCTTTTACCATTCGATCATTTAACGGAAAACGTAAGTATGGCATAATTGGATGTAGTTAAGCAGAAATTACTCAATCCACAATTACGTAAACAATTAGTTTTATATACCAAAATTATCTTTATAACAAGGTATCCTTTTTGGTGTACTAATTTGGTCCAAATCGTGGACTGAGTCCTTTCTGCTTAACTAATGACTACGTCCAATAATTGTAACTTGACTCCAGGGCGCGCTGCTTCAATGTCAGAGAAATTTTCGTTTTGCAAACTTCGTAATATTTGATTTTTTACGTTGACTAACGGATTGCGGAGGTTGTGGGTTGTGGGTTTGTTTCCCAAATGATGTTGTAATTTTTTTCATCGTTTCGTTAGCTTTTGTAAACTTGTACGACTGGTAGTACATAATACTAGCATGAGGCATTCCGACTCGCCCGTGACTGTATGATATGGTACAGTATATAGAATGAAACCTGTAGATGTGATATTGGTGGTTAATCATTAAACTCAATGTAATAAACAAATAAGAAACAAATGGGGTTTAAAGTTACTGTTGGGGGTTAAAGTTACTCGAGTCCGTAGGTAAACCTAGGTCCGTAGGTTTACCCTTGAGACCCTACACGTGACCCCTGGGTGGTGCTAAATGAGTGACACTGACTGAGTGGTAGAGCCACGCTGCGTTGCAGCACGCATTGGGACGGCTCGCCCGGCGTAGTAACCACCCTCTCACGAATATCCGGCGTGAAATAATGGCACTTGGTGCTGTTGTGTTTCGTCCGGCCAGTGAGGGTTTCGAAGGCTTATCCCCCCCCCCCCCTCCCCCCGTCTCACAATTCCTATTCCTTTCCTTAACCCTATTCCTTCCTTAAAGGGCGGCAACGCGCCTGCGATTCCTCTGGTTTTGCGGGTGTCCATGGGCGGCAGTGATACTCTCCATCAGGTGATCCGCCTGCTCGTTTGCCTCCTTCTTTTATAAAAAAAATAAGTACACAAGTAATGTTTGATGTTTTTTGCGTTATATACGACTACCTCATTTGAGAATGAAATCGACCCGCCCTGCCGCCACCGAGGTAATGGGTTCGATTCCCAACAGTGATGCAGTCTTTTATTCAACGTTTCACCATCTTCTTAAAGATACCTACATAACTTTATGGGAATCTAATGACAGTAGCGGCAAAACCGAACTACACATTTTTTATAGCACTCCTTTATTCTGTCTCAATATGGCGTAAATACGAGTAGAATGTTCACATCACATGTCAATTTCCATACATCAAAACAGAATTCTTAGAATACGAAGCACGTGTACACATTTTTACATATCATTGGCCGAAGTATAGAATTGTCATTGTCATTACATGATAAATTGATAACTGCGTGAATTCCAGCGAGCCGCGACTTTACGAAGTCTAGTCTAGTTTAGCTGCATAAGAGCACGGTTGGGGACCTTCTCCGTGCCTCGGAAGGCACGTTAAGCCGTTGGTCCCGACTGTTATCGTAAGATGGTAGTCGTTAAAACCCACCACCCTCATTGGGCCAGCGTGGTGGGTTATGGCCTTCTCTGCCAATGTGCTGTAGTTTATGTAGGGAAGCCTGTGCCTACAGTGGGACATTTATGTCTGGTACAGTAATTACATACACCCTTAATTTTTATTCGTTTTAATAAAATTAAGGGTGAGTTCCACCCATGAACAACAAACTGAACTGAACTGAACAACTTTCTCCATGAAACCTATGTGCAAAAATGACAAAAAAATGTCGACCTCTCATACTATTGTTTTATATCCTACTAGAGGCCGCTCGCGGTTTCACCCGCGTGGTTCCCGTTGGGAATATCGGAATAAAAAGTATCCTATGTGTTAATCCAGGTTATAAACTATCTGTATGCCGAATTTCATCTAAATCCATTCAGTAGTTTTTACGTGAAAGAGTAACAAACATTCATCCATACTTACAAACTTTCGCATTTATAATATTAGTAGGATATTGTTTCGTAAATTGTCGTTACTTCGGTCAGCGGTCCTCATTGCCGGTCTCTGACAAAACCTTCGGTGATAATAGTTGTGATTTCATGTATCTATGTATTGTCATATTACGATTGTAATCTGTCAGTGTGCCTCATCAAAGAAATAATTAAGTAAATGGATTGAACAATCCTGTCACCAGGCCAAACTAAACTTTTGCGGAGCTTTTTTAGCAATCGCTGATTTGATTACTAACAGGTACCTATTAACGATTGGCGCGAATTCGTACAATCGTCTCACCAGCCGCCGCAGACGCTCAATGGGAACTTTCGAAAAAGGTTCGTAGCAAACATTGAGGTATCATAACTAGAGACGGCACCGCGAAGCAATGTTCTGCGCACCGACTTGCGGCTGCACGGACCGCAATCGCTTGGATCACTCACAATCACTGAGGCGTTTGCAGCCCATGGGCCGCAGCTCGGTGCGCAAGAACTAGCTTCACGTTGTCGTTTTTAGTTATAATAACCTCTATGGTAGCAAACTCATCGACCGAATCTCGACATAATATTTTTATGCGGCCGTTTTTTCCCGCCATGATGTAAGCGGGGTTGTCGACCCGACACCTGTTGCCTATGTTTTTTTTTTCAATTCACGCTCGAGACTGGACTCTCGTCTATTAAGCAGTTTTTGTTGTAACCTCTTAGTGGTTATTGATTTATTATTAAGCGGCTTTCGTTCGAGACTGTGTTTTGGAACGACGGACGCGTAACGTTGCCTTTCGTCAGATGATGGTCCATTTTAGCGCTTAGGGTACCACCGCGCCCGGTTTGAACTAAATGTGGTGATGTTTATTTAATTTGATTTGATTTATTTGGATTCAGATTTAGCATTGGGTTATCGCGTTGGGTCACGAACCAAACACGTTATGTGTATGACCAAATCTATTATCGAAATCCTATAATTCCAAAAAGTTCCTTACACAAAATAATGTTAAGAATTTTGTGAATGTATGATTTAAATTAAAATTAGGTCAAAGTGTTGAAAAAAGAATTCTTAAACAAACTTGAAGATTCTTCTTTTGGCAATACTGGTTAGTAGGTGTATCTACTAAGCTATTATCGCAATATCGGACCATGCAAATGTATAATTTATCCAATTACTTTGTAAGCCAAAGTGGGTATTCGATGGAAGAAAGAAACAAAGGAAGAAAGATAAAACATTTATTCGTATCACATAACAAACACACCAAATTAACATACAACGGGTAACAAAAACCAAATACTTATAACGTTACGTTACAGTAAAGTAAAAGTAAAAGTAAAAAGAACGTTTATTGCTTCTTATTGCATTTTACAAACAATGAACAAATAGAAAAACAAAACAAACAAAGCAATTGGAAGTAGCTCAGCATGTGCTGACCTGGGAGGAGTATCCCAGGCAGCGCTGATTTTCAGCCACTCCCACTTCTCTGGAGATCTTTGGTGAGAGTAAGGTAACGAGGGCTTCATAATTTAAAATATAATTACAATTACAAACAACGATAACAAATTATTAATTTCAAAATTGGATACGTATTACAAAATAATTAAAAAAAAAAAAAAAAACCAATATAACAAACAAATTTTGTAACAAATTGAAAAAAAATAAAATAAAAATGTTGACAGGTAGGTACTCTTTTTTGTTGTTGTATTGTGTGGCGTGTGTGTGTGTGTGTGTGTGGTGTGTAATGGAGGACGTGTATGTGTAAAAAACTGTCTACGACTGTACAAAGTATTCCGTTAGGGGGGGTAATGATTTCCAATGACCCTGAACAATATTTTCCGCAGCAAGCTGTCTCTTCAATAAAGCTGCTTTGAATTTATTTTTGAAGCACTCTACACTCATTGCCTGTCTCATAGGTGGAGGCAAAATATTCCATATGCTTGCTGCGTAGAATTTAAAAGATCCGCGATATCGAGTGGTCTTGTGTTTAGGTATAATCAGCAAGTTCAGCGCTGCAGACCGAAGCTTCCTCAGCGTGCCTTCTTTTACCCAGGACAATTTCTCAAAAAGGTATTGAGGCTTTTTGGTCCAAACAACCTTATGGATAGTACATGCGTATTGAAGTTCTCTTCGAGCTTTCATGTTAAGAATGCCTTTTCTGTTAAGGTATGGAGTAATATATTCTCTTTTGGGTACATTATAACAGAAACGAATACAGGCATTTTGTACGCGCTGAATAGCTCTTTCGGTTTTCACGGTTAACTTAGGACCGATCACAGGGCCACAGTAGTTAAGCGGAGAAAGGACAATTAAGTCAGACAAAAGCAAGCGTAACTCTTTCTTTATGTACGGTCTGATCTTATAAAGAGTTTTGAGTTTGAAAAAAGCGTACCCAATTTTTCCATTCACGTGGTCTTCATACTTTTGTTCCCCGTCTATGAACAATCCCAAATTCCGAGCACATTTTACCATCTCTAAAGTTACGCTATTGATTGTCACTTCCTCGCCAAAATCCATAACATTTTTAATTTGGTGTTTAGTTCCTAGGACCAGCACTTGCGATTTATTTGGATTTAAGACAAGAGAATTATTTTCAGACCAAGTGTAGATTTCTTGTAAGTCATCATTTACTTTCTGAATTGCTTCCCGTGTATCTTTCCCTTTAAATGAGTGATACAATTGTGTGTCATCTGCAAACAGATGGTATTTACATGTTTTTATGCACTGAGGGAGGTCTGCTGTGAAGATAGTAAAAAGAATAGGACTTAATATTGAACCCTGTGGCACACCTCGATTAACGATTTTAGGGGATGAACATTTTTTTTGACCATTAGCGCCATAAGTGACCACCACTTGCTCTCTACCAATCAGATAAGTTTCAAACCATTTGCAAGTATTAGCTGAAAAGCCATAGTGACCTAATTTTGCCAACAAAAGCTTTGGATGTAAACAATCAAAAGCTCGCGTGTAGTCCAACAGCACTAGTATACTACTCAGCCCGTTATCCGACGCTTCACTGAGATCATCTGTAACATGAAGCAAAGCTGTTTCAGTGCCGTGTCCTCGACGAAAACCGGACTGGAATTTTGGTATAATACAATTGTTTTCCAAGTAGTTGACTATTTGATTTAGTACTACCCTTTCTAATACTTTTGATAGTACTGGTAAGATAGAGATTGGGCGTAAATCTTTTAATTCATCCGCAGAGTTCTTTTTAGGTATTGGTCTAACCAGGGCCTTTTTCCATTGCGATGGAAAAGTATGACTTTCAATGGACTTATTTATTATCGCTGTAATAATAGGAAGTGTTTTTTGCAAGGTATATTTGATCATGATTATATTTAAACCGTCCTGTCCTGACGCGCCTGTCGTGATACCATTAATGATTTTGAGTACATCTTTTTCTGTCGTCGGTTTTAATTCAAATGCATTATATAATTTAGTTGTTTTCATATTATTACACGTATATTCTAAATCTACGTCTTTGCAAGGTGGTAGCTTTAAAAACCAATCATTAATTATATCTGGGTCATTGATATGGTCAGGTATCGAGTCTTTAGGAAGGTTGTTGGCCAAAACAGTGCTTTTAATATTTCTCCAAAGCAGGCTAGGTTTATTTAAATTTTTGTTTATGTTTGTATTAAAATAAGCCTTTTTCTCATGATGTATTGATGACGTCACAAGATTTTTAAAATTGCGATAGTATTCTTTTGAACTGTCTGTTTTCATTATGTGTGATCTTGCTAAAGCTTTGTCTCTTAGGCTCATCATAAATTTTATCATATTTGTGATCCAAGGCTTAGGTTTGTCCCTTATAGTTGTTTTTTTAATCGGTGCGTGTTTATCAAATAGTGCTAGAATGTAGTCATTAAAAAGTGCAACCATTTCATCAACATCTTCTGATTGCAGCGCCGATTGCCAAGGTATAGAATTTAAGTCAGTGTCAAATTGTTCTAAAATTATATTGTGTATAGCTCGCCGGTAAATAACTTGTTCAACAAATTTGGGCTTCCTTATATTAAGATCTACTATGACTGTCGCATGATCGCTTAGACTTTTATTATGCACTACCTTAACATTTTTACATCTGGACAAATCGTCAATGAGAACAACGTCCAAAATTGTTGCGGTACTATCGGTTATTCTTGTTGGCTCCTTAATCAGTTGAAAAAGATTATGTTGGCCACAAAAAGAAAGAAACTCCTTTGCGCGTGCTGATTCTACCAAGCTGAGGTCAATATTAAGGTCGCCCATTACACAGGTGTAATCGGAACGAGCCATCGCGGTAATTGAATCGCTGAGATAGTCTAAAGCGTCCCGAACGCAAATACTCTCTGTTCTATACGCTGTGCCTAGCGAAAGGGTTCCTCCTGGCAATTGTACTTTCAGCCACAGTTGCTCTAGTGGAGAGTGGGGGTGCGGCCGGACCTTAGTGGAAATACCTCGTCTAATATAAAAACCAACACCACCTCCCTTCTTACCTTTTCGCGCTCT
The DNA here is from genome assembly GCA_963921215.1 of Scoparia ambigualis. Classification (NCBI taxonomy): domain Eukaryota; kingdom Metazoa; phylum Arthropoda; class Insecta; order Lepidoptera; family Crambidae; genus Scoparia; species Scoparia ambigualis. Next base: position 25,483,789 of record OY992517.1, on the reverse strand, counting down.
CTGGACAAACTTGTAGCCAGGTATAGATGGTGCGAGTGCCTCCTCACCATCCACAATCCAAGTTTCATTAAGAGCTAGGATATCAAACTCGTGCTTTAGAACAGTAACAATTAATTCGTCTTGTCCAGTGTTCAACGATCTAGCATTCAACAGCCCCAACCTCAAATTTTTTGCTCTTTTACTAGCCATTACCATACATACAAAAGAAAAAGAGCAAATAAGCTAAATATGGACAGACGGATCTATCTGAATAAAATAGTAAGGTGTGTAAGTGTGAGAATTCTTGTAAGCCATGGAATAGGCTTCGTGTGTGCGTGTGTGTAACAGTAATTTTATGCATATATGTGTGCGTCACGTATGAGTGTATGTATCCAGTGTGTGAAAGAGTACCTAATAGCATATCAATACAAAACACAATAGAACAAAAACAGAAAACAATGAGATCTGAAGTGAGCCAACACAGTAAATACATTATTAGATCAAACCCCAGCTTCGCCAAAAACCCTAATTAAATCTCTATCTGAACGAAGACGATGTCGCGCTTTGCCGTCGTCTTGGCGAACGAAAATATTACCTTCCCGCGTCCATACATACTTAAATTTATGAAAGCGGGACAATTCCCGGGCTTTTTGGAATAATTGACGGTTATGCTTACAAGTATTATAACGTTACGTCAGAAGTATTTTTTATAACAACAGTTACGCCAAGAAATATCAAGGATCAGGGGTGTGATACTTGAACCGGTGCGCGGCGGTGCGGTGGTGACGATAATTCTGTTTGTCTCTCATTATTACCTACTTACAAGTAATAAGCTCTACTTTTTTATATTAAGTTTATTCTCTTCCTTTCATTGTCTTAACAACCGTGTCACGTAGCGTTGAAAGAAACTACCACCCCCTATCTTCTCTTGGGTGTCGTAAAGGCGACTAACGTACTAAAGACTGCACATATATCCAACAACATAGAGCGGCGATGGGCTCATCAGCTCACCACCTGTCACGCTGAGCACATGTGCAATCTCAATTTAGTGAAAAGTGGACTACGGTAGAGGACTGCTTTCGCGGTACTCATTGCCTAGTCTCTGACTAAATCTTCGGGGATAATAGTCATGATTATATGTATTAACAAGGTGTATGTTTTATTGTGAAACCGTGTAATGTGGGACTCTTATATCTCCTCCGCCCGCAGGCTTCAATCTCTAAGCGCATCCGAAACTTCATCGGTCCGTACTTCGTTACAAAGCGATTGGTACAGTGCCCAGTAAGGCCAACGAAGTACAAGTAAGTAGTTTTAAAGTTCCTTAAAATATGTAAATATATTATTTGTTTAGCTACTCTTTATACTGTGGTTTCATCATCATCATCAGCCTATTAACGTCCCACTACTGGGCACAGGCCTCCCACGTGGGGATATTGGGCCATAACCCACCACGCTGGCCCAGTGCGGGTTGGTGGGTTTTAACGACTGTCATCTTACAACAACAACCGGGACCAACGGCTTAACGTGCCTTCCGAAGCACGGAGAAGCTCAAGATGTTTTTAATTTGATCACCCATCCAGCGACCCGGCATTGCGAAAGTGGCCTAGCGAGCAAGATCGCAAGCCGAACGCGCTAGCCGCTGTGCCATCGAGCTCCTCACTGTGGTTTAGTCTAATGTTATTAGTCATTGCAGTGCCCTTGCAGGGTTTTGGTTTGAATGAAAATCTATTTTAAGACCTATATACATATACGAGTACAACAAGAAAAGTAATAAAATTATATGATTTGATTTAATTTGGAGTTTCGTTTATGCTTACTGAATGAGGCCCCAGCTACGGAGAGCTCAACGAAGGAGGGAACACACTAAAAATGTACTTACCTAGTAGTCTACTTCTACTACTCCATACTCTGCCGCACGGGCATAGCTCGGGATCAGACCACAAACGGCAAGCACCGATTGAAAACAAGTTTCACTTCATTCCTACAAGCTTCAATAATTACAGAACAAACAAAACGTTACCATGCATGGAAAGCGAATTTCAATTCGAATTTTCGGTTGCCTTAAAATAATAATATCTCAGCACATAAAAAATATGAGGAAGTAAGTAGATACTGTAAAAATAATGCTAAATATTACGTTTCACGTTAAAGGAAATACATTTTTCCATACTCGCCGGCTTCGCGTGGGTACCGTAATAGGAAAACTTAGTATAAAATTACAAGACTGATGGAATTTTCTTTCGTGTATTGAATAGGGAAAAAATAAGTTCCGAATCATGTAGCATTTCTTGAAGGGTATGATAACCAGCAAAATTATGTGTTATTAATAATAATAATTCTTTATTTCATGCAACAAACTGAAATAAAGTTAAGGTTGAGGCTTCAGGGTCGGCAAAAATGAATGGTTTATTTGACGATTGAAGTTAATAATAGCTTTAACCATGTGCCTTGTCCATATGAGAAGCCCTGTGCCCAGCTGCCCACCAGTGGGACTTATAGGCTGATGATGATAAAACTCGGGAATCATCATCGATTTTGCAATGATTTGCTAACATTTCGATTTCATAAACGTTGATTTCATTTACTTTCAATGTTATGAACAATCGATCTTATAAACTTTTGATGTGATAACGATCGACGTTTTGACTCAACTGTTAACTGTCAACACTTCACCTGGAACCGGGGACCACTAGGTGTGCAGTAGTCGTGCAGTTAAACAAGATGACTTTTGAATCATGTGCACAGTGAACACCCATACACACACCTAAGAACAACGAGTTGCTGCTAAAATACGTGTCCGTAGGGTTCTAGCAGTCTCCAGCGTGACTTTCTTCAGGATTATACCGTAGGTTTACATTTTTTTATTTATTTTATTTTATTTATTAAGGACAACCAACAAAACAATCACATAATTTACAATATTTTACACATTCATTATACACATTTTTTAGTGACGTCTTAGTTACAGGTTGCCACGACATGCGGAAACATTACATGAAAAAGACTACCTAATTCAAGGACCAGGAAATGTAATCAATGCTAATCTTCATCCAAAAGAAATTGCGTTCTACTATAGTCTGATCACACGTCATATCACGGCGGTTAAAGCACCTAGCGACACAAAATCGTTTTCCTCAAAGTGCGAGCAAGTAGCCTAGTCTCTTAGTCTTTATTTTGCGAATTCACACTTGACCATATAATTAAACTGCAAACAACCGGAATTCACTCGTATTTTTTGCGGGCTTGGGTTTGAACTCGTACAAGGTTCTTTACCTATGACATATAAACAGAGACCATCACCAGATTCTAAGAAAATAGGCGTGCCTTTCATTATTCGTCACCTTGTGATAGATGATATAGTATTTACACACACCAACGTACTGTGACTTGGTGCAAATGACTTTGTTAGTTCGAGCGATACAAGTTATTTGACGACTGCAAAAAGTATCTTCAAGATCAATTTATCAACATATTTATGCTGTAACATACAACAAACAATAAGCTCACTGTCTCTCCAAATATGTGGTTATAAAGTAGATATTGCATACGCTGATAAAACCTTATTTTACAATGGTTTTTGTTTACGATGACCTAATAAAACTACCAACAGTCAAGTAACACAAGAAGGCTACCACATCCAGCAGAAGGATATTAACCCATGACGTGGACAAGGAAGAATTAATGCAAAATCGGAATGATCCTCTGTTTATCATCTTCTAGGCAAGTTGTCCCATTGGCATTTGGCTAAGCCATGCTAGATGCTTCTATTTGTGAAATCGTGGTTTTCCTCTAGGAGTCTGCGGAGAGTTTTCGTCGCAGACGAGTCAAGAGTGTAAAGAAATTTGTTCGCCTTCTCCTAACACATTGAGTCCTCTCCATTACCTGGACCAGGCACATCAGTACTGGTACAGCATAATGGTATCATATATTTGCTGATAAGCCTCATATTATTGTAATAGCATATCTAAAGTTTGGTGCAAGTGATTTATGGTTTTAATTTAATTTAATTTAATTTAATTTAATTTAATTTAATTTAATTGTAATGTACAATGGTAAACGTTTCGCATAGCGGTGAAAGAATACTAGCACCCACTTTCTTCCCTTGGGTGTCGTAAAATGCGAAGAAAGACTGCACATACATCCAACAGCATAGAGTAGCGATGGGCTCACCACCTGTCACGCTGAGCACATGTGCAGTCGCTATTTGGTGAAAAGTGGACTATGGCAGAGTACTGCTTTTGCGGTTCTCATTGCCTAGTCTCTGACTAACCCCCTTCGGGGATAATAGTCATGATTATATGTATGTACACTGGCCTGCAAAAATAAGTATCACACTTTTAAAATTGTAATAACTTTTAAAGTACACAAGATAAACAAGACACCAAGACTTAAAAATGTTACTATTGTATAATTTACTATAGTTTCATAGAAAGCTGATAAAATTGCTACAAAACGTTTTTAATTTTAAATCTCTAACTTCTATAGTTCCAAAAAAAAAATGAAATTTTTAAAGTGTGATACTTATTTTTGCAGTCCAGTGTATGTATGTACTATCAACAAAACCAGATTTTGTTGATAGTACAATGGTTATTGATTAAATATCTATCCTAAGGACTATCAACCAACTTATGTGACTCAATCATTTATTATTATACTTTTTAAATGCTTTCAGGCAGACATAGCGACAGGTCGCCTTTGACAAGTTGTGTTCGCATTAGCTATATAGCTCTAAGTTTTTGGTAAGTCTAAATATTTTAGTAGGTGGCGGCCAGTATAATAATGTTAAAGTAATCCAGGCCTACGTCTAAAAGCGTCAAAGTCAAAGTTTCAAAAGTAAATAGACGGCTTAAATTATTCCAATGTATGAACTTCAAACTTACCAATGCGTGAGTGCCGAATGGCATTTCTGAATTAGCTAACATCTTTGTACTTGGTACACGCGTGAAAGTTGAGGTCAAGAGTATTCTAAGCCGACCAGCTTGTATGAAGAATATTATGACGTAAATGAAGCACTAGAAGTGTGCCAGGAATCCTGGCACACTTCTAGTGTGCTAGGATTCCTAACCCAGGATCGTAGCAAATGGAAAGCAGTTTCTGCCCCTCTCTCATCCGCGTTATTTTAGATAGATAGATAATACTTTTATTGTAACAGTTTACATTAAATGAAAAACAAGTACATTACACAGTTACAATTTGGCGGTCTTATCGCTATAAAGCGATTTCTTCCAGACAACCAGTCGGATGGAGAGAACTTAAACACTTTAAAATCGGAGGTGCAAACATGTCAAAGGTTTTCATAACTTTTTAATTAACACAAAAAAATAAATTTAAATTTAAACAAACATACATAAGTACATACATAATAGTCTCAGGTAGGGAGTAGCGAAAATAGCAGCCTTGCAGCGGGAAAAGGTTAGAAGGAGATGTAGAAGTTTTTCACGAAGTGTTCACAGACTGCGCACGCCTGATCGCAACTGGAAGCGGGTTCCAGAGACGAACGGCCTGAACAGTATATGAACAGTCATAAAAGGTGGTGCCGTGCAGAGGGGTTTTAAGGCTCAGGTTTTCCGATGATCGCAATGAGCGCGAATTGGATGCGTGGAGTAAGTTAAAACGTTCTTTAAGGTAGCTTCGTTCTTTAAGATAGGTGGGATTAAACAATAGGTATATTGTAAAGAAGGGCGAGGAAGTGAGTATTTTCTACCATATCAAAATACTAAGGAGGTATGATTAACTGTAAATGGCACGACTCAGTTATTAACTCTCCTCAATACGGACTTCTTGGTGGGAAAGTGAAGCGTCATGTCTGCAATTTTGTTTTTTTTTCTATAATTTCTGTTTTGTCGAATATTAATGTGAAATAATGGTATCCACCATTTACTGTTAAGTGTTCGTTAACGTGCATGAGTATTGGTAAATAAAACAACACAGTGCAACATCACTTTTCAAATTCTCTCAAGAAGTCTGTGCGAGATCTCAGTAAAGTCCCACATCTTTACTGAAGCTCAAGGGGTTTGGGGTGGAATATCGTCATTTCGCATTAAACGTTCATATTTTCATCACTCATTATCATCAGTATATTAAGCATAATCAATGAACTCTAATATTACGACTGAAGGACTAGTATTCAAGATCAAGAAAAAAAATATCCTCAATACAAGCGTATCTTTAAAAAGGTTGTTAAAATAATAGCAATTGTTTTATACGGTTCGATGTGGAATTGAGTCAGTCTGCTCTCATTCATAATTCGGTTTCGTGTGTCTCATCGTACATTCAACTGCGACTAAACTTGTTCCATTGAACGATATCGGGTGACTCCATTCAATTAGACGTTATCAAGACAGGATTGATTGATGTTGTGTCTTGAATGAATTCGTTCATTGTTTTCTTAGTAACTTAATCGTGCATTTTAATTTGATTGAGTCACCGAAGTTCTTTTAAACTTTGTGGTTCTCTATGTTTTCTTATAATACAATTGATAGTCATAGGACTACTTCTAACAACACATTCTTATAGGATTTGTTTCGGCCACGTTTCGGCCGATCTAAGCTTATTCGTGGTCCAGTCCAGTAAAAAAATAGTGAATCCTATACCTTTAATACTAGATGCACATGAGGCGGTAAGGCTAGCCTAACTTGCATTTCTTTTCACGGATAAATTCGAGATATTGAAATTTTTCCTCGCGTAGACCAACATCTCCATGTTGCTTAAGCTGTGCAAAGTGTTAAGTCCAGGTAGCAGAACTGTTCTGTAAAAAAAATGTGTTACGACTAATATTATGTCAAAAAAATTAAGTATTAAAAAAAAGAAATCTATTTTCTCAAGAAGTCCGCATGAGGCTTTAGCAAAGTCTTACATCTCGAGACGCCATTCGCCGTTAAACCTAACAACATTTCAGTTTAGCGACACACGACACGACAAACAATCGCGGCCTGTGCCTCTGATGAGTCCGCACACCGCATCCGTCCCTCCGACCTCAGCGCCGACTCCCAGCGCAATTAGCGATCCCTTGCCCTCAATAAGTCCTCCGATATCGCACATGTCTGGCAGGAAGCGGCCGATTAGACGGTCGCCTGTAATTGTCCTTTTGATAATCACTTCTGTCTGTCGGCGCAACGAAGAAGCGTGTCAATGACACGCTTCTTCGTTTAAAGTATGAATTATGTACAGTCACGAGCAAAAATATGTAAACAATTGTAACTCTTAATACAATGGAATAAGAGTCAAAGTGTATACATATTGGTGCTCGTGACTGTACATATACAACCTTAATTTTTCTTAATACAAAAACAATTAAGGGTGTGTTCCACCCATGTAAATGAACAACTTTCCCCAAGTAACCTATGTGCAAAAATAGCAAAAAAAATTCGATCTCCTATACTATAATGTCGTCAGCTGATCGGACTGTGTATGGGAGGTCGAAATTTTTTTGTCATTTTTGCACATAGGTTTCTTGGGGAAAGTTGGTAAGTCCCCCAGGGGGGCGATCGCGCTAAATAATCTCCACAACTGAACCGCGGCTGTTAGACCTACTTCTTATAGTGCGTTTGACACACGCGATGGCGCTATACGAAGTCGGCAGAACGGCTGCGGTTCGGTTTGGTTGAGATTATTTAGCGCGATCACCCCCCTGGCTAGTTACTTCCGTTTTATCTAAAGTCTGGCTCCATAACAACTATGTTAATAGCATTGTTGTGTTCCGACAGTTTGGAGACAAGATAGCCAGTTCCTCTGTGGTTGAGGATTCCGGGTGAAGCGCGTCCACCTTCGGCGTTGTCGTCACTTACCATCAGGTGAGATGAAGGCCAAGTAGTACTATTATGTATTCTGAGGCCAAGTGGACAATAATAATAAATCACTAATGTTTTATATTTTAGCGTTTTATTAACGCTTAAATATACTTAAGTAAAATTTTAAACACTGAAAGAAAGACGACAACCTCAGGCGGGAATCGAACCACGCACCTTCCGCATTCCGGGCGGATGCCTTAACCATTTGGCTACCGAGGTCTGGCTTTCTACCGTCGAAATTTGTCAGTGCTTGATGCTTATGTTTTTAGTCACCGGTTCGATTCCCGCCTGTAAATACACAAAACAAAGTTATGACGCGTTAACTTAAGTACATCTGTGACTATGGCGCATGTAACTGTACTAGCTAGCTCTAGCTATTGCCGTGTCGCCCACCTCCTCTCTTCTCTTGAGTATCGTAAAAGGAGACTAAAGGACAAAAGACTGCACATACATCCAACTCAATAAAGCGGCGATGGGCTCACCACCTGTCTCGCTGTGCACATGTGCAGGCGCTATTTGGTGAAAAGTGGACTATGGCAGATGACTGCATTAAAATTTCCTGTCCTCATTGCCTAGTCTCTGACTAACCCTTCGGGGATAACAGTTGTGATTATACGTATGTATGTATGTATGGCTAGCTCTATATACTGTCCCACAGCTGGCAAAGACCTCCATCTTTAAATTCAAGTATTAATCACCATACTAATGGTAACTGCACATTTGAAACAATGAAAATGTTTTGGTATAAAAAATAGTTACGGGCTCGTCCGTGATTTGAACCCGGGACCTCTCGCACCCGAAGCGAGAATCATAAAGATAAAAGATAAAAAAGATAAAATATGCTTGTATGCACATAGTACATACAATTGGCGGCCTTATCGCTAAACAGCAATATCTTTCAGGCAACCATCATACCCCTAGCCGAACGAGGCATGTGTCTCTTAGAAAAAAAATTACTGCGTATTCCTTTGGATAGGAAAGTGTACCAATTCGTATTGACACAACACGGCACAGGAAAGATTTATAGCTTTTGGAGTTTTTGTTTTACTTTAGCTCAACACATTTACACACATACCTACATACATTCTCACTACTGTGCAACTACTATCCACAAAAGGTAAAGCCTAGTTCGCACCTGTGCTAGTAATTTAGTAGAGTAGAGATGCATTGCTTCGTCACTTTGCTAATTTAAAATGAATTTTCCAATAAGCAAACCAGCGAAGTAATGTACTTCTACTCAACTAAAATACTATCACAGGCGCGAACTAGGCATTAGTCAGAGACTAGGCAATGAGAACCGCAAAGGCAGTCCACTGCCACAGTCCACGTTTCACCATATAATAACTGCACATGTGCCCAGCGTAATAGGTGGTGAGTCTCATGGTAACGTCATGAATTAGGTGACAAGAAAGCTTTCACAATTTACGGATGACATTAAATCTTGTATGGAAAATAGAAATATCTAATCAGATTTTCCGCCCTTCGATATTCGTATCTTCAAGCAAGTTTTTTTTTTAATAAAGAGGGAGGCAAACGAGCAGGCGGATCACCTGATGGAGAGTAATCACTGCCGCCCATGGACACCCGCAACACCAGTGGAATCGCAGACGCGTTGCCGGCCTTTATGGGAGGAATAGGTTTAAGGAAGGAATAGGAATTGGGAAGAGGGGGGGAGGGAGGGGCCTCCGGAATCCTTACTGGTCGAACAAAACACAACAGCACCAAGTGCCATTATTTCACGCCGAATATTCGTGAGAGGGTGGTATTACGCCGGGCGAGCCGGCCCAATGCGTGCTGCAACGCAGCGTGACTCTACCACTCAGTCAGTGTTACTCATTTAGCACCACCCAGGGGCCAGGGGTCACGTGTAGGGTCCCAAGGGTAAACCTACGGACGCGAGTAACTTTAACCCCTTCATGCAAAAGAACTTCAGTTGTATTTTTTAGTCAAGGTATAACTAACTTTGCAATGATGAGAAAAAGGTGTCCATAAAACAAAACAGTAATAAAAATAAAATGTTCGGGCTCGTCCGGGATTTGAACCCGGGACCTCTCGCACCCGAAGCGAGAATCATACCCCTAGACCAACGAGCCACTTATAATAATTAAACAATGTATTAGTTGGATTCTTCGATCATCCATAATAACGTTTTCTTGAGTGCGTCAACTTTAATACACAATTTGAGTAAACATTTACAAAAGTAAACTAAATCAATCATGTAGAAAGAAATTAAACAATCATACAAGGCTTTGGCATAATAATACGAGTTTATATTACGTACTTATAGTTTTATTTTGACTCGACACCTTTTACAGGATGCATTATTAAGGAGTTAGTATTAATGTTACCGGCAATCTGTATAATCCGGTATTCTATACAATACCTAGGCAATGTATAGAATACCTAAAACGTGTAGGTAATGTATGAAATATATTTATTTTATACTTTGCCTAGGTATTCTATACAATACCGAATGCGCATCCGGTAATGTATGAAAAGGCTGTATACCTATTATTAATTTTACGGAATTGTTTTGTTCCTTAATTTTTTTATACTTGTTACGTACCTAAGTACCTACTTGTAAGAAAATTACATTGTGTTACTTATATATAAAATAATATTTAGTTGCACTTTATTTTTGAAGTGATTTTACTGTACTAGTAAGAGAAAGATACAACTTAGGTGCTTTTTTGAAGAGTTTAAAGCTTGTTGAGTGCAGTAATTCTTATATTCTTCTGCAAAAAAATGTCTAGCCTTTTTATAAAGATTATTTTTAAGGAGCACCCCAATTGTTAATTTAATTAAAGTTGTTTTTAACATATCATTTTGTCATTTTATAGGTAGGCTGATTAAAATTGATAAATATAGACAAAAATCTATTTATTTTACACATTGCCGGTGGACCAGCAAGTATTCTATACAATCCCTAGGAATTTTATATATACATTACCTAGGTAAAGTATGTAATGGACAATAATATGCTTAATATTTCATACATTGCCTGGACGCCCCAGGTATTCTATACATTGCCTAGGTATTGTATAGAATACCTGAATTATACAGATTGCCGGTAACATATACATACATAAAAAGATTCACGACTATTAAAAGGAAACACTACGTCGACGTGTCATGCAAAATTCTCATACAAAACACAGAAAAACGACGCTTCGTAGTCCCCTGTTTCCTCCTTCAGAACTGGACCAATTTTTATTACTATTTATACAGCATCGGTTAAAGAAAGAGATTTTCTGTGTCTGTATATTTGATTTTTTTTAATTAAGTCATTTATTTAATAACCAGGAACCTTCAAAATTTTGCGAAATCACTCCGTTTTAAGGCGTCATCAGAAACATTAAGTGGCTGGTTTAAAAAAATCAAACATACAGACATAGAAAATCTTTTTCTTTAACCGATGCTGAACAAGTAATAAAAATTGGTCCAGTTCTGAAGGAGGAAACAGGGGACTACGAAGCGACGTTTTTCTGTGTTTTGTATGAGAATTTAGCATGTCACTTTGACATAGTGTTTCCTCTTAACCCCAAAGTTAGTCAGAGAGTAGGCAATGAGGACCGCAGAAGCATTGCACTGCCCTAGTCCACGTTTCAACGACGACGTTAGTGTTCATAATATTAATATGTAATGCCGGCACTTCACTTGGCGTATCGTGTTCGCATATTTGCATTATTTGTCCGAACACGGCAATGTGTAGACGGTCTATTTAAATATATTTGCTTTATTTGCACGAATATGGCAAACAACGCAAATAGCGAATATGCGTTTCCGTCCACTTGTCGGTTTTTGATAACACATCAAAGGAATCAAATAAGGCAAATATTTGCGTCCACCGTCCACACTTGGTTCTGTTCAGAAGCGCGCGTGCGGCTATCCTGTTCAGTCGTGTTTAGTTTTTTATACGTAAACGTAGTAAAATGGATTGGGAAAACGAAACCGTATTGCGATTTTTGGAATTATACCAAATGCATCCTTGTATTTGGGACCCCAAATACAAGGATGCATAGATCGATATTCAAAATAACTTAGGAGAACCCTGCACAATAAAAAAACAGGTGTTGGTAAGCCGCATTCAGGTAAATGCTTAGATTAAAACAGGGTAAATGTAATAAGCTGCTGCCACTGCCACTCCATCACTGTTGCATTCAATTTGTATGTGAACAAGCAAATATTGTGTAATATTTGAGTTGTTTGCCCGTTCAGTCCATGTGTGGATGGCTTGTTTGACACCAAGTGAAGTACCAGATTATTTGGGCAAACACAACGATATCGCCACACGATCACGCTCGTTGCCGCTTGAAATGCGAAAACGATAAGAGACGAGCGAACGGTCGCGTCGTCGTCGGTCCTTAACTCAAGATTTTGTTAATGCGATTGAAAGATACTTCTTTTGATTTGATTATTTGCCTACTTTTAAGATTGCGGAGGATGCGCGCGGATTCGATTCCCACCTGAGGTAGACATTTTTTCAACGTTTCGTTATCTTTGAGTTTATTTGAGCGTTTTTTAACGCAGATAATTAAATTTTACGAATCTATAAAGCAGTCTTATCTTAACTGAATGTTTAAAATATTGTAAAATATTTTCATTCGGATCTCTAAGAATGTAAATTCCAAGAGGTTTGTTAAGACACTGTTGCTATAAAAACAAAGTCAAAAGCGTTGAAAAATTTTGTCGGTCTAACCAATATCTACTATGTATCTATAGCACGAAATGCAAAGTTGACATTGGGGGTGAATACGTCGATGAGTATGTGTACCTCGGCCAAATCGTCTCATTCCAGGCGAGACAAGACAAAGAAGTTGCTCAACGCACCGAAAACGCCTGGAAGGGCCATTGGTCAATGAAGCACTTGTTTAAAGGATCTCTTCCCCTATCCCTCAAAAGGAAGCTCATGGACATGTGCATTCTTCCCACCCTCACCTATGGAGCGCAAACGTGGTCATTAACGAAACGTCAAAAGTCCGCCCTTGGGGTTTGCCAACGAGCAATGGAACGAAGTATTCTGGGAGTCAAAATCATAGACCGTATAAAGAATAGCATACTTCGTTCAGAAACAAAAATTGCGGACGTGGGTTCCTCAGCTGCCAAATTAAAATGGAACTGGGCAGGCCATGTCTGCCGTATGCCAAACGAGCTCTGGGCCAAAGTAACCACAGACTGGGTACCGAATAGCAGGAACCGGCGGCGCGGCAGGCCCAGGAGGAGATGGCAGGACAAGCTGGACTTTTTCCTGAAGGACTGGTCTCAGATCGCTGCAAGTAGGGAGGAATGGAAGAAGGGAAGGGAGGCCTTTGCCCTGCAGTGGGACAATTAAGGCTAATAATAATAATAACCAATACCTCGGTGGCGGAGTGGTCAACGCAGCCCCCCGGATTGCGGAGGACGCGGTTTCGCTTTCCGCCTGAGGTATACATTTTTTCAACGTTTCGTTATCTTTGAAGATACTTTTTTTATTGTGCAACAATATATGGCATTGATGACAGGGATTACGCAAACATCTGCTTATGTATACCCGCTGAAATGAATCAGAATGATTGGTCTCCTGGAGTCGGTCTATCTATCCGAAACTTTTGGCCCTCGAAGACAGTGCCAAGCTTATGGCAGTAATTTTCACAGGAGTAGAGAGGAGAGAGGAATGGGCTTGCACAAAAGATACCCATGGATCGACGTGCTATTGCGAGAGGGCAGATCCCTCTAAGATAAGATAAGATAAGAAATATACCAGCTATATCCGCCTTAATTAGTACAAATAACATGCCGTCGTAAGTAACATTAGAATATATGTAGGCGGTGGAGAGTGATAAATCTTTCCCCTGTCAAACTTTCATACACAATTTTATATTACGTTATAATGGAATAAATTTCTATAAATAACCTTGTACTAAGTAGTACCTAGGTGGTTAGGTCAAGAGAGGAATTCGCTTTCCGAATTTCGCAATAGTACTTATTTTAATATCTTAAAGTACCTATACAATACAGCATATTTATAGTGCTTGCTATTAACGCATAAATCATCAATTATTTTGAATTCAGTATTTCGGTTCGTGTTAATCAGGACGTTTTTTTTCTGTTGAACTTACTATTTGTAATTGTATGTTTCCTCGGAGCTAACGGTCTACTCCAAGGTCACATTCCAAGTTTTTTATTATGTAACATTGGTTTATTAGGTCACGTTGCTTTATTTATTGAAATCTTTTAATTGTGTGACAATATATGTTAATAATGTGTGTAGAGAATTCAATGTTGCTTCTTTAATGATAACATCTGAGATATTAAAGGGATCTATAAGAGCAGTTGAGAGTTGAGTTTATGGTCAAACGTTTGCTCTCAAAAATGTTTAAAATGTTATTAAAACAAAAATTACATTATTTAAATAAATAGAAATGAATTACCATGAATGTATGTTAGTAATGTTAGGACAAGGTTTTTATGAAAGAAAATATTAGGAAATTCGTCACGGACGGAGGTTTTCACGCGGACGAAGTCGCCCGCGGCGGCGGCGCCGGCGGCGGCGGGCGGCGGCGACTCTAAATAAATAAAAATGAATCTACAAATTAATGTGTTGCTAAGCGCGAAAGTCGAGAAGGGCTAGACCGATTTGACTGTTTTTTTTTGTAATGATAACAACAACGTTTAAAAAAAATGGATATTCTCCAGTGAATCCTCCAGCGGCGGGAGGCTAGTACGAAATAGAATACATAATATTACATAGAATTTGTTAGCAATCAGTGTGAAACAATAGAAAATAAATGTGTAAGTAGGTAATACAAATTGACCAACATACATAAAAAATTCAAACGTCCATTATGTTGAAGAGCTTCGAGCTTCCTATAAGTATACCCAACATCTTAGAGCTTAATAAATGAGATTTCTCTTATAAACTTTACCAACACTATTTTTTATATAAAACAAGCGGCCCGCTCGCGACTTTGTCCGCGTGAACATCCTGTATCCCGTGACAAATTTCCAAAAAAATTCTTCTACACAACCCTTGTTCTGACAAGAACCCAACAAAAAAAGAATCAGCCAAATAGGTCGAGCCGTTCTAAAGTTATGCTTGAACAAACATTTCGGCAATATGAGCTGTCCCGGCGAACTTTGTGCCGCCTAAGCATAAGCACCTAACAACCAATAAATGTAATGTCAACTTTTAGCTAAAATTTATTTATCGTATAGTTACCCTTTAAAACGAATACTAACATTTTAATAAACAACAAAAGAAACTGAACAATAACGTCAAGCTGTCGATTCTAAAGTCAACTCTGTCAATATTAGTAATTAGTAGTAGTATAATTAGTAGTATAATGTAGTTTAATGAAATTGGGCATCTAATGAGATGTAGTTTTTACTGTGATTAAAATAAGTGCATGATGTGTTTGTCTATAATAGAATGTACAATTAGATTATAATTTAGGTATTTTTAGAAAGTAAGAATTGATTGTAACAATTGATGACAAACCATTAAAATTAAAAAAATAAATAAAAAGAAAAATCTTTTTTATGTTGTTATTTTAATTTTTTTAAATCCTCTATGCTGTCTCCTATGAAACTTTATTGGAGATTTATCAATCTAAATTTTTACACGTTTTTTTAAGGCTAGGTATTAGTGAAAAATCAAAATAACACGTTCTTAGAATTAATTTTTGAAGTAGTAAACCGTAAAATTAAAATCTGCGAAAAGTATGAAATATTTTGGAAGCTTTATTCTGTGGAGTAGAACCGATGGAAACACGATTTGATAAAGTTGACTCGATAGAATAAATTCACAAAGTTACACATTTTTGTGTCATTTTATCTTCTATTCTAAGTTTTATTCTTAAAATAAGTGATTTGATAATATGACTCATTTACCAAAATGAAGTTCATAGATATCTTGAGGGATTATAACCGATCGTTTTTTTTTATTACATCTATCAATTTTTAAAAATATAAAACGTGATTATTCTCGCCGCTTCGCTGTTATACCCATCCTTTACCGTCGTCGTACCGTCGAGAGAGCGAGAGAGAAGCGCTCGAAATACCTCCCCTTAATTTCTTTGACACAAACTTTGTCATAACAAATATCTACGAACACTACAAAAAAATAGAATCAGACAAATAGGTGCGTGCGGTGCAGTCGTCCTCAAGTAATGCGCGTACAAACATTTCGGAAATTGGTTTTAACTAATATAGTCAAAGAGGCAATTAATTATTAATATACATAGATAGTGCAAAACATAATCAAAAAATACATTTGGGCTCGTCCGGGATTTGAACCCGGGACCTCTCGCACCCAAAGCGAGAATCATACCCCTAGACCAACGAGCCATGTCTGGTGTTTTAAAAACGATGGTCTGTTCGAGCAGTGTTTTCTTAGCTGTTAATCATAATTATGGAATTCCGTATTGACGTCGCAATGATTTATCGACTAAGTAAGTGCCTTTGTTAAGAATGGTAGAGCCATATTATTGCCATCACAGTAGCTGCTTATTTGAGTCTGTTTTCTTATATCAGTAGGAAACAGGCATGGACTTAATTCTACTAATATTGTAAACGCGAAAGTTTGTAAGTATGGATGGATGTTTGTTACTCTTTCACGTAAAAACTTCTGAATGGATTTGGCTGAAATTCGGCATACAGATAGTTTATAACCTGGATTAACACATAGGATACTATTTATCAAAATATACCTACGGGTACGGGAACCACGCGGGTGAAACCGCGGGCGGCCGCTAGTACATAATAATATGTCCATGGTAACGGTGAGTACGTATACGTGGGAGTAAATACTTAACGTATGATTTGTAACTGATAACCGTTTTGCGTAGCGGTGAAAGAATACTAACACCCCCCTCTCTTCCCTTGGGTGTCGAAAAGGAGACTAACGGACTAAAGACTGCACATACTTCCATCAGCATTCAGCATAGAGCGGCGATGAGCTCACCACCTGTCATGCTGTGCACATGTGCGTTCGCTATTTGGTGAAAAGTGGACTATGGTAGAGGACTGCTTTTGCTGTCCTCATTGCCTAGTCTTTGACTAACCCTTCGGGGATAATAGTCGTGACTATATGTATACCTGTCAATTATCACAGCCAATGGTAGCATACCGGAAACTGTGCGTAATATTTTGTCCAAATTAAAAACTAAATTATTTCTATATCCCGCAAAATTTCAAAAATCTATACAGACTTCTTTTAATATGGGCTTCTGAAAGGTGAGCGGTAGTTGAAAGGTTAGTTGAAACAATAAGTTCTGGGCTGGAGTCGCCATGTATATTTTGGGTTATTCAATGGCGCGTGGGCGCCACGAGGGTATAACAGCCAGCTAGATGATAACACAGGCTCTCTTATCCGCTTGTTTGTCACGAAGACTCCTCGAGTTTAGGGTTGCCAGGTCGCCAAACCTAATAGCCGGACATTTGTGTAAAAAGGCCGAACACCCTACATTATTTCAGGATTTTGTGTCTCAGTCTCAGTTTAAGTACGACCAAAAAGTATGTAAATTAAAGATTTTTAATTATTACCATCATCATCATCATCAGCCAGAGGACGTCCACTACTGGACAAAGGCCTCCCCCAAGGATCTCCACCACGACCGGTTTTGTGCTGCTCGCATGCAGCGGCTACTCGCGAAACTAACCAGATCGTCGGACCACCTTGTTGGAGGCCTGCCCACACTGCGTCTTCCGGTGCGCGGTCGCCACTCGAGAACCGTTCTGCCCCAACGGCCATCGGTTCTACGGGCGATGTGCCCTGCCCATTGCCACTTGAGCTTGGCGACTCTTTGGGCTATGTCGGTTTTAGTTCTTCTACGAATCTCCTCATTTCTGATTCGATCACGTAGAGAAACCTCGAGCGTAGCCCTCTCCATTGCTCTTTGCGTGACTTTGAGCCTGCCTATTAGGCCCATATAGTGAGCGATCACGTTTCGGTACTGTAGTATGTCATCACTGGTAATTATTACCATAATAAGTCTTGTTAAATTCGAATAACATATAAATATAATAAAATGCCAAATCAGTCTAGTACTTTATTATTAATCAGTCAAATAAAGTTATCAGTCAAAATTAAATTCTAGACTCAGAATAATAACTAAGCATAAAAGGAATGCTATGATATTTGAGTGTAGACTATAGAAACGTCTCTTGCGCTCGCTCGTTTGCAAAATGTAAAAAGCCTAACAAAAGCCGGACAAGCCGGACACCGTTTATTTTGGCCGGACACGCAATCAAAAAGCCTAACTATGTCCGGCTTTATCCGGACGCCTGGTAATGCTACTCGAGTTTGATATAAAATGTTTTTCTATTGTGTCTGTTATTACGACAGCTGCGAGCTCTTATAAGCAGCTACTGTGATAGCCACACATAATGGCTCGTTGGTCTAGGGGTATGATTCTCGCTTTGGGTGCGAGAGGTCCCGGGTTCAAATCCCGGACGAGCCCATATTATCTTTTTTTTTATAAACGATGAAATGGTTTTTACTATGCGAAAAATGTTCCAATTATGGCCGGTTCCACTACTTTTAATTGGGCTTGAATATTTAACTCTCGCAAATACGTATAAAAGGTATATTTCCGCAAAGAATTGTCAATCATTTGTTTACGAACGATTTTCTTCGAATTTGACCATAAAAAATAAATAATTCCGTGCTTCGGAAGGCACGTTAAGCCGTTGGTTCCGGTTGTTGTCAGTCGTTAAAACCCACTTACCCGCATTGGGCCAGCGTGGTGGGTCTGGCCCAATATCCCCACGTGCTATTGTTCACGTGGGAGGCCTGTACCCATCAGTGGGACGTTTATAGGCTGATGGTGAAATAAATAAAGATTCCTACACTCAAACCAACTATCTAGCCCAAAAGAGGCTTCGTTATGAAACTCGATAAATGGTTACTAGACAACGGATAAACATATTTAAAATACTTAAATATACTTACATACTTATTATACATAGAAAACACCCAGTACCGAGACAATTTAGAAAAACAATAATTTCTAAATTGCCCCACCGGGGATCAAACCCGGGACCTCAGAGATGGCGACACCATGACAACCGGTGTACAAACCACTCGACCAAGGAGGTCGACAAATAGATAGATGCCGATGCTGAGTAAATCTCCGGATTTTGAATAGCCATTATGCAGTCCTAGAGGACTGCATAATGGCTATTCAAAATCCATATAGACCATATTTCACTTTTCACCAAATAGCGATTGCTGAGCCCATCGTCGCTCTATGCTGTTGGATGTGCAGTCATTATGTCTATGCCTATCCATCCATCCATAATACAAAATTTAGACGATTCAAAATGCTTATTTTAAGCTTACTGAATAAAGATATTTTGATTTTGATTAGTCCGTTAGTCGTCTTTAACGACACCTAAGGGAAGAGAGGGGGCGGTAGTATTCTTTTACCGCTACGCGACACTGTTGTTAGAGGAACATGCCCTCTCGCAATAGCACGTCGATCCATGGCCATGGGTATCTCTTGTGCAACCCATTTCACGCAAGTAAAGCACAATTTTCATATTTTATGTGCTTAACTTGCGTAGTCGAAACCCGAACGCAAAATCCGCTGCTCGTTAATCTTTTATCAAAATTTAATTTTGCATTATATACTCAGAGTTTGTTTTCAGTAGTTTGAAGAAATATACTCGTCAAACACAAATCCACTGGCTGGGTATAAAAACAGTGACTGACTTTTTAGAACGACTATTCGTTATATTTGATTTTTTTGAATCTCATAGACAACGAAATGACTAGGTATAGTCTGGCTAACGAAAGCTGAACCTCGTAGTTATTTGATTGACAACACTTTGTCTCTATGTGTGTCTATCTGAGGTGTCACGTCGTATGTCTAATTAAATTTTTTCTCAGAAAATTGCAGCTGTGTGAGTGTTACCCTGTCATGATTTTTTTGAATTTGCCGCGTCTTTCCTGGTTCAGCTTTCGTTAGCCAGACTTCTACTTCTACCTCACGTGGGAATACCACCTGAAGTAGTTATTTTTTTCAACGTTTCTTTATCTTAGAACGTCCTAGTCTTCATCTATACTAATATTATAAAGAGGAAACATTTGATTGTTTGTTTGTATTGAATAGGCTCCGAAACTACTAGACCGATTTAAAAAATTCTTTCACCGTTGGGAAGCTACACTATCTCTGGGTGACATAGGCTATATTATGTTTTCAAAAAATTAGGGATCCTTACTAAAACTCTAATAAATTCCTTAAATCGCGTGCGCTAAGCAAACTATTGATGACAGAATAAAATAATGTACTATGGCTTTGCAGAACACACCATTATCTACAAATAGTGTCGCGATAGCATATATTTAACTATTTTAGTTACGTCACAATAAGTTGAAAATTCGTCACGGGGTACGGGGTCCACGCGAACGAAGTCGCCGGCGGCGGTCTGCTAGTGTTTAATATTTCTACATATTTTTTTAAAACTTCTTTCCACCTGCATACTAACAAAAACTCACAAGCCGTTGCACTATTAAGGTAGGTGATAATTATTAACAAAATAAAATATGCGAATACATTCACAGAAATAATGTTTGTTTGTTTATAGAATCGGTTAAGTAGTTCGAGCTATTACCTATAAAAAAATAAACTTTACTCTACTGTGGTTTGAGAAGCCAGCTTGTTTCCCGCTGACCATAAACCTGATTAAGCTGTAAAGACTACAGGCCGTCAAGTGTTAATTCTTTCTAAGAAAAAGCTTTCAAACCGATCGAGTAAGCTCAGTCAAAAGTACCAATTATTTTGAGTGAGGATAGCACGTTGCTAAGTCATTAGCTACGAAAAATCTACAGTCATTGCTATTACAGGTAGGCTAAAAAAAATTTGGGTTCGTCCGGGATTTGAACCCGGGACCTCTCGCACCCAAAGCGAGAATCATACCCCTAGACCAACAAGCCATGTGCATAGTTATAGTATAATCTGACATAACTTTACTACGTGCGACAAATATCCATAAGTACACATTTACTTAGGTGTGATTTATTGCCTCCTGGTATTGTATTGCAAATTGGTTATCATATTACTTAATCCCACCAGATGTTATGACCGTAAATGTAAGCGTACTTCACCCGTAAATTGTAATTAATAATTACAAAGGAACTGACTAATACTATCCTTCAACCGTAGGAATACAAAAAAACTATAAAAGAAAAACATTACCTCAAACACAATCAGATGAATAATAATAAAATATTAATAAAGTTAGAAAAAGAAATTGTCGTTAAGGGGAGGTATTTCGAGCGCTTCTCTCTCGCTCTTTCGACGGTACGCGTATTATATTTAAAAAAATTGATGGATGTAATAAATAAAAAACGATCGGTTATAATCCCTCAAATTATTTATGAACATCATTTTAATAAATGACTCATAATATCAAATCTCTTATTTTAAGAATAAAACCTGGAAAAGAAGATAAAATGACACAAAAATATCTAACTTAGTGAATTTATTCTATCGAGCCAACTTTATCAAATCGTGTTTCCATCGGGTGTATTTCACAGACTAAAGCCTCAACAATATTTCATAATTTTCGCAGATTTTAATTTTACTGTTTACTACTTCAAAAAGTAATTCTAAGAACGTGTTATTTTAATTTTTTACTAACACCTAGCCTTAATATCAAATCAAACACGTTGTGCACGTAACTTTCATCATATTCTCTCACGATGACGATGATGATTGAAACACTCCAATAGAATTACCGCCCATCTATCCACAAATGGATTACAGTCAGGCAGGGCGCGGGATACGTGTTTTGAGAGTTCTACAGTTCGGCAGGTTGGTATTTTACACAATATGTTTCCTGCTCCTATAGTAATTGTCAGATGCAAACAATCGACAAAGCTGCACAAATTCCATTTTCAAAGTTTTTGCAATTTCAGAGATGCTCCCATATAATAATATACCTAACCATAGGAGCTTACATCGTAGCTAACACGGTATTTCGGTACAGAGATGGTACCGAAATTCATCATTATAGGTTTACCAGTTTATTAGTGAAAACGTTACAAACAAACAGACTAAAGGCGTGTCTCCTGCGCCTAAAAATAACAAAACAACAAAACATGTTATCAAAACATTGTTGGCAAAACATTGCAGTCTCCTGCGACTTTGAAACACGAACATCTAACAAACATTTTCGTTCGCAAGCAACGATGAAATTAAATTACCCCTCCCCCACATGGGGATGTTTTGATGTCTGCATCGGATGTTTGCTTGTTTGAGCTCTAACAAAATAGTTAGACAACCCCCATATTTTGTTAGATGTTAGGTGTTAGAATAGAAAACACAAACACAGAACAGTGTTGCAGGAGACTCATTTACTCATGTGACTCAGCTTTACTTTTGCATTTACAATTTAGTTAGGATTGCCAAACACATGTATTATTTATTTGGAAGACCAACAGCTATTATACATTTATTATTAAAAACTTAAAATAACAATAGACACCCCCATTATTAAAGATAAATAGATCCTTAATACTTTTATTGTAACATAATAAGACAGATATTTACAATGCATTCACATAAAATAGCAAAAAAGTTACAATTTGGCGGTCTTTTATCGCTTAAAGCGATTTCTGCCAGACAACCAGTCGGATGGAAAGAATTAT
Organism: Scoparia ambigualis; assembly: GCA_963921215.1. Taxonomy (NCBI): domain Eukaryota; kingdom Metazoa; phylum Arthropoda; class Insecta; order Lepidoptera; family Crambidae; genus Scoparia; species Scoparia ambigualis. The sequence goes on along the minus strand of OY992517.1, from coordinate 25,461,388 downwards.
TACACTCTCGGAGGAGCAAACCTTAAAAACATACTTAGTTACACAATTAAAAGGAATAAATAAAAAAGAATAACATTTTATAGTAAATAAATAGTAATAGGTAATATTATAATAGGTCCTCACAAGACGTAGGCATATTAAAAACTTCTATCCATCTTTCTCCGCAGTACTCCGCACTACTTTCGAAGCACTAATTCCTCAAATTCTTCGCTCAGCTTCAGCCTATCATGCCGTGACCTTTGTAATTAAGTTTGCGATCACGGGCCGCGAATTAAAACCACCTATTAAGGGCATTACACTCGGTGAAAGGAGTCGGTTGCGTCCAAAGAATTCCCAGAATGCGGATTGTGGTTCCAATTCGTCCGATACTTTTTGGTCGGGTTTTTGCGATCGCCAACCCGCATTTCGCAAGCGTAGTAATTTTTTTTTATAGCAGAAGGAGGCAAACGAGCAAGCAGGTCACCTGATGGAAAGTAATCACAGCCGCCCATAGACACACGCATAACCAGATGAATCGCAGACGCGTTGCCGGCCTTTAAGGAAGAAATAGGCTCGTAACGGTCCGGAAATACCGCCGCCGAGAGCTGGTCCCACAACACTGTAGTTCGAGGCAAGAAATCATGGCAAAGAGGCAACGACACCAGCGCTAATTTGGATTCATATTTCGCGGATATTGTGTAAACTAAGTGAGCAAAACTCAATGACATTTAGTTCACCCAATATGAATTCAAATTAGCGGTGGTGTCGTAACTCAAAAGTACGAAACTTCACAATACTGATCTCGATTGATCGGGATCGGTTTCAAGAGTAAGGAGTCTGATGTCCCAGGTTCGATCCCCGGTCGGATCAAGCAAGAGAAATACTATAGAAATACAATACAATACAATAGAAATACCTGATTTTCAAAATGGATTCCCGGTTTGGGTGTTAATCTTTGTATACTAAGTATATTTATATGTTATCTAACCAATAAAGACAAGTTTCAAAAGAAGCCTTACTTGGACTAGATAATTGGTGTGAGACGGGAGTAGCAAATGAAGAGTTATTATTTTATTTTTTAGGTATATTAAATTATTAGCTGCTAGCCTGTTACCGCTATAAAATGTATCCTACGCCTTTGTCTTATGTGCTAAATTTCAGCTTCAGCAATTTTTAAGTGATGCGCTTAGCTACGAACTTTTTTATATTCATAGAAGGCTTGCGGCCGTTCGCGGTTTCACCCGCGTGGTTCCCGTTCCCGTGGGAATATCGGGATAAAAAGTATCCTATGTGTTAATCCAGGTTATAAACTATCTGTATGCCGAATTTCATCCAAATCTATTCAGTAGTTTTTATGTGAAAGAGTAACAAACATCCATCCATACTTACAAACTTTCGCGTTGATACTCGTAATATTAGTAGGATTAGTAGGATTTTATCCTGATGCAATTAACTCGTTGCAAGTTGTCTGGTCGGAATATAGACGAATATAGTGTTGAACAATCTCATACAGTTTTTCCATACTTGAATAGATACCCGTATTGGTACTGACTAAATAAACATTTTTCAATACAAAGGTTATTTCAGCAATAAATCACCACTACGTAGTACGTCAAAGCTAAATACAAAAAAATTAACAGCTATGACAATTAAGTGAAACAGATAAAGGATTTTAAGATATTCCACATGGCTCGTTGGTCTAGGGGTATGATTCTCGCTTCGGGTGCGAGAGGTCCCGGGTTCAAATCCCGGACGAGCCCAATACATTTTTTTTGTGATAGAAAATAATCGCATACATATCTATCTCCCTATCATTTATTTATCTTTTAATAAATTTATACTTATTTAATCTACTTTTGCTCCGCGAGAGGTAGGTGTTCCGCTACCGGGGTGAAATTTTAAAAGTTGAGTTTCCTGATGCATAACCAGACTAAAGTTAGGCTGGCCTCACACAGCCGGAATCGCTTTCTGAATTAAGAATCTGGCCGGAATACCATACAATATCAGCATGCTCCACACACATGCTGATTTTTTCAGAATCTGAATTTCTCAGATCGATCTGGAAGAATGAGCTGACGAGCGTCCGGAATTCCGTGTCTGAATATTTAAGATTCTAAATTCAGAACGCGCGTATTCCCATACATTTTATATGGAGCGGCACACACATGCTGGAATTCAGATTCTGAATTATTTCAGTGTTGCCATTTTTAGTAGGATCCTGCTTTTTTAGCATTTTTAAATGTAAATTTTAGATATTTAGTTTGTATGTTATCTTATTGATACCTTGCTCTAATAGTGTTTAATTTTCGATGTACTTCAATTCTCAAAAATTATAAAGGTAAATATAGCAGTTTTGGTGCATTTTTATAAACAGCGCTTAGCAGTTTTAGCAGGATTTACCATACATTTTTATTTTTGAGGCTGACTGTAGGTTAACTTTTTGGTAAAGGGAAAAAAGTCATTCCAGAGCTTATGTTTCTAGACCTCAGTTTTAGATAGACTTTCCGACATTTATCAAGCAGTTGTCAAATCCGGTCACAAAATAATCCTACTATCTTACTAATATTATAAACGCGAAAGTTTGTAAGGATGGATGGATGTTTGTTACTCTTTCACGTAAAAACTACAGAACGGATTTGGATGAAATTCGGCATACAGATACTTTATAACCTGGATTAACACATAGGATACTTTTTATCCCGATATTCCCACGAGAACGGGAACCACGGCGAAATCGCGAGCGGTCGCTAGTAACTAATAATAAAACCAAGAATGTATTTAATTTATGCTCCAGGACTTTTCACTGATCGGACGAAACACAACGCAACCATTTAGACGGTTCAACCGAATTCTATATTAGTGTATCATTTCAATGTAGTGTATAGTGTTTGCGTAAATGTATTGTTTTACATGGAGGTACAAAATGGGAATAATAATAATTGTTGAACTACTCTGCTTGTACTACACTATATACTTACTACGTATATAAATAGAGGCTTGTATGTGTAATAATGATATTGAGTAAATAAAAGTGTCACTTTTAACAAAGGTACTTAGGCAATTAATCATTACCACCTACTACGTTAAAATGAAATTCCATATAAATAACAGCTAAGAAAACACAACTCGTACTGATAAAGGTTTTTAAGACCACAGACATGGCTCGTTGGTCTAGGGGTATGATTCTCGCTTCGGGTGCGAGAGGTCCCGGGTTCAAATCCCGGACGAGCCCAGTACCTTTTTTATGTAAGTAATATCACAGTGTGCAAAATAACACTTTTGAAATTTTCTCTTAAAGTTTGTTTTTCAAAGTACTTATATTTTTTTTTCGTTATGTTGCTTTATGGGATATACTATAGGAACTTAGCAACAATAGAGTTCACCCCAACAGCGGGCCCTAGAGGGAGGGAACACGCTCAGTGTCCAGATCCAGACGTCCTAAGGCTCTAGCGATGATCGAGATTTTTTTTAACTGGGTAAAATGCTATACGCACACACCGAGCCTGGGGCGACCTCGGGTTATATGGGACTCTCCACGGAGGAAAGACAAAGCCCACTACAAACCTAGTACCATCCCTTCCATGCCATGGGGATGGCTCAAGATCACGAACGGCAAGCGCCGAGTTTCATCCCCAACACCAAAGGCCCGCCAAAGGGGAGAGGCAGTCGTCACTCCACCCAGCCGGAGGGCGTCCTACACTAAGCTTGCCGAGTAGCCGTCTCTCCTCTGGCTACTGTCGCCTCTTATAGCAGTGTTACTTTAATCTTTATACTTAGTGATTAAACGAACTTACCTTACGTGAAGTTCTATCATAATTATACGGGTTGCTTCGTTCGAAAAGATTAGTTAAGGACTACTTGTAGTAGCGCGTACTGGCTCCATCGGTTCGTGCATTAAGAAGGAAGTTAAAGACCACCTTATGAATGGCGAGCCAGTACGCGCTACTACAAGTAGTCCTTAACTAATCTCGAGAACGAAGCAATGAAGTATGATTGAAATTTTGCATTCACAATGCTATATAGATAACGGATAAAATGTTTACTAGATAAAAATCAACCAGTCTCAGGAACCTCGAGTGGGATTCGAACCCACGAAATTTCAGCTATAAAGATATTTATAAGCAATTACGTCTTTATCGATTGTTAAATACTTGCAATAGTATTTCTTTCGAATGTGAGGGTAGACTTCACAGTGACGTAATACCGCTGGCTTGCAGCGTAATCAAACCACTAGGAAAAATTCAACGAGTCTTCTGGGGTCTCGGTAGCTCAGCGGTTAGAGCAGTGGACCGGCAATCCAAAGGTCGTGGGTTCGAATCCCACTCGAGCTTCCTGAGACTAGTTGATTTTTATCTAGTAAACATTTTATCCGTTACTTTTAATCTTACTATGCGAAATTGGAAGTGGCATAGTAAGACTAAAGTAAATACTGCTCTAAGAGTTAACCGTGTCACGTAGCGGTGAAAGAATACTACCAATCCCTCTCTCCTCTTGGGTGTCTTAAAAAGCGACTAACGGACTAAAGACTGCACATACATCCAACAGCATGGAGCGGCGATGGGCTCACCACCTGTCACGCTGACCACATGTGCAGTGGCTTTGGTGAAAAGTGGACTATGGCAGAAGACTGCTTTTGCGATCCTTATTGCCTAGTCTCTGACTAACTCTTCGGAGATAATAGTCATGATTATATGTATGTATGCTCTAAGAGTTAACGGAAAGGCCTCTGAATACGTCTACCCCAGCAGTTATCGGTGCTGCGGCTACATGACCAGTTCACTACGCTGACGACAGTTGGATAGAGTTGAAGATTGGGTTGAGCGACATACGTTAGGAGAAACCTAAGTCAAGCAGTGGACTGACACGGGCTGATTATGACGATGAAGAAGATAAAAGCCAGTTCCTCAGGAGAGAAAGATTCCGAGCGAAGTGTGACATAAACGCAAAACGCTTCACCATTGTAAAATAAAAAAACTCTTCCGAATAGATCAGACGTCTATTTAATTACGAAGACAAAAATTTATGATCTGCATTGTTTGCGGTGGTCTGGTAGAGAATGCAAGAGTTAAAATTTAAATTACTTTCATCATCAGCCTAGAAACATCCTACTGGTGGGCTCAAGGCTTCCCACATGGACAATAGCACTTATTGAGTTTGGGCGATAGCCCATACCCCACACTCTGGCAAAATTACTAACTAAAGTAATAAATATTCTCAACAAAGGTAACGAACGATTTAAGCAATTTATTATTACAAAAGTCAAAACTAAGAGTATGTATTACAGCTGAGGAAACATTTCTATAGCGGTTCATAATTTTAAATCGTCAGACATGGCTCGTTGGTCTAGGGGTATGATTCTCGCTTTGGGTGCGAGAGGTCCCGGGTTCAAATCCCGGACGAGCCCTAACTTACTTTTTGTTGTAGCTTTGCTTATCATCTTGTTCCCAGATTGCTTAACGTGCTATCTAAGCTCGGTACTATTGTAATTACTGATCAATCCAAAGATTGGTGCGACAGAAATTTCTCTTTCGTTCTGAAAGTGAAAGAGCTCGTACTCGTAACCCCCTTACTTCAACAAATTTATAAGTTGGCTGATCGTACGAGCCTAAACAAATGTTTTGTCTTAATTAGCATAGCAGATCCTGTGACTGTATGTGATGCTCAAATTCAGCACATGACTAATCTACTGTCCTTTTTATACAGAAAAAATGAATTACATGTACACCACTATCTGTATAACGAGCATAGGCTCGTGGAGACGCAGATGATAATGTGGGACCAAAAACTCTTGGACTTGCCATCACATGCCACCAGGGTGATCCGGGATCGCTATAGCAATCATCGTATTACCTCAGCGGCGCGGAGAGAAAGACGATGTCCAAAGAAGATTGGACATTCGATCTCTCTTCGGGTTTGCTAAAATGGTTTGATATATTCCATCAGACATTATAAGGTTTGATTGATTCGTCAATGATTGTCGCTCTGTCAAATTTTTGGCACATTGAATGCGAATGTGAAGAGATGTGAATTAAGAAAGTTTTGTGCTCAATAAATACAATTTGTATTATGTAGCGTTCTAAGAGTTAAACGTTGCACTGCAGGGTACAGGCCCTGTACAAGACCTTTCCACATGGACTGGACCACAGTAGGTACATGGAAAGAAAAGCATCTTACATAATATATAAAGTGACTGCTAGAAACTGCAAACTAAGGGCTGGTCAGGTTAAGTATTTTAAACATGATAAAAATGACAAAAAAGGAATTCGGTTTTTGACAGCCCTTGAAGTTTCTTGCGGTTTCGAGCAGTCACCTTATATAAGACGACCCTGTAGTTGTACCTGTTGTAGGTTTTCAACATATTGTTATACAATAAGCTCGACACTTGTGTTGATAAAAAGTGACATTCTTAACAAAGGCACTTAGGCGATAAATCTGCTACGTCAATACGGAATTCTATTATGATTAACATCTAAGAAAACACTGCTCGAACAGACAAACGTTTTTAAGACACTAGACATGGCTCGTTGGTCTAGGGGTATGATTCTCGCTTCGGGTGCGAGAGGTCCCGGGTTCAAATCCCGGACGAGCCCACAATAATTTTTTGGGCTAGAATTTTGAGCTGCGGAATTCTAATAGTTTTTAACGCTATCTCTTAATAAGCAGAAGTTGTTTTTTTGTTTGCATTGGAAGTGTGTCAGCCGGTGAGCCCCTCGCCGCTCTAAGCTGTTGGATGCATGTGCAGTCTTTAGTCCGTTAGTCGCCTTTTACGACACCCAAGGGAAGAGAGGAGGTGGTAGTATTCTTTCACCGTTACGCGACACGGTCACGGGATAGGATATAGCAGTTGTAAATAGACGACTGCTTTAGGTTGTATTTAAACCCAAGATCTTTGATGCGGACGACCGACAGCTCATCCATCTGAACTACCGAGATATAGGTTTCCCTGTATCTTATTTATCATCATCAGCTTTCAAATGTCCCTCTGCTGGGCACAGGCCCCCCACATGGACAACAGAACGTGGGGTTATTGGGCCAAAACCCACCACGCTGGCCCAATGCGGGGGTTGGTGGGTTGAAACGACTACCATCTTAAGACAACAACAGACTGAGACCAACGACTTTACCTGCCTTTCAGAGAACCGACTACTTCTTACGACAACAAAAGACAACTTTTTTTACATACATGAAGGAGGCAAACGAGCAGGCGGGTCACCTGATGGAGAGCTATCACCGCCGCCCATGGACACCCGCAAAACCAGAGGAGTCGCAGATGCGTTGCCGACCTTTAAGAAAGGAGTAGGGTTAAGGAAGGAGTGGGAATTGTTTTTTTTTTATGTAAGAAGGAGGCAAACGAGCTGGCGGGTCACCTGATGGAGAGCAATCACCGCCGCCCGTGGACACCCGCAAAACCAGCGGAGTACAGTGTGAGGGGGGAGGGGGCTCCGGAACTTAAATACTGACTTACGACTTTACCTGCCTTTCGAAGAACAGAGGAGCTCGAGATGTTTATAACTCTCTCATTATACGCTTTATAATTATAAGAGTTTGCTTTGGAGATAATTAATTTTATTGCCGACTCGACTGTATGTAAGTACATGTCGTAAAACAGCTGAGGAAACATTTGTATAGCGATTCGCGATTTTAAGACACCGTACATGGCTCGTTGGTCTAGGGGTATGATTCTCGCTTTGGGTGCGAGAGGTCCCGGGTTCAAATCCCGGACGAGCCCGAAGTTCTCTGTTTTGGCGTTTTAAATTCAGTTTTAATAAAAATGAAAATAAATATTGAATACTTGCTTACTTGAAACCGACAAGTAACCACGAAATATTTTTATTAAGTACTTAAGTATGTTTATTTGACCATGTCGCGTAGCGGTGAATGAAAACTACCACCCCCTCTCTTCCTTTGGGTGTCGTAAAATGCGACTAACGGACTAAATACTGTACATACATCCAACAGCATAGAGCGGCATTTGGCACACCACCTGTCACGCTGAGCGCATGTGCAGTCACTATTTAGTGAAAAGTGGACTATGGTAAAGGACTGCTTTTGCTGTCCTCATTACCTATAGTCTCTGACCCTTCGGGGATAATAGTCGTGATTATGTGTATGTATGTATGTATATTTATTATATTTTTTATTTAATCACCGCCGCCCATGGACACCCCGCAAAACAAGTGTTCTAAATAATCAAATAAAAAGCTATTTCTCTTTGTCAAATGAGGAGGAGATTTGTTTTAATGAAATGAAAGTTGTAATCGATAACTATAGATCACTGCAACCAGTTTTAAGAAGGTATTTCCGATTTCGACTTTTGATCAACAATCAATTTATTATCTGAGCAAGTGACATTTTAAAACGGTAATTTCACTTTTGCCATTAAAGCACTGCAGAATTTATCTTCCTACTTACGAGTACATTAGACTGTCTGCGTCGGTAAAAAGAATACACCATCTTCAACCTATAAAAGTCACACTGCTGTGCACCTGGTCTTCCTGGAGATTGGGCCACAACGTAACCCTTCAGAGAAAACACTACTTAGAAGTGGCATGCAAAATTCTCATACAAAACACAGAAAAAGGACGTTTTATAGTCCCCTGTTTAATACTTCAGAACTGGACCAATTTTTATTACTTTTTCAGCATCGGTTAAAGAAAGAAATTTTCTATGTAAGTATGTATGTTTGATTATATTTTTTAAAAGCCACTTAATATTTCTGAAGACTCCTTAAAACGGAGTAGATTAACTTAATTATGAAGGCTCCGGGTGGTTTAATAAATGACATACCTAACGCAAAAAAATTAAACATAAAAATTGGTCCAGTTCTGAAGGAGGAATCAGGGCTAAACGTCGTCGTTTTTTTTGTGTTTTGTATGAGAATTTTGCATGCCACTTCCACGTAGTGTTTCCTCTTAATAACGCTGGCCCAATGCGGGTCTGTGGGTTCTGACGACTGCCATCTTACGACAACAACCGGGACCAATAGCTAACGTGCCTTCAAAGCATGAAAGAGCTCGAGAGAACTTTCATGTAATTGTTAAAGTTTATTTTTAATTAAATTAAGAATTGCAAGTCAATATATTATTATTAAGTAAGTATGTTTAAATCTTGTGCACCGCCGACTTTGAAGTGTCGAAAGCACTTTGCTTGAAGTATCTCAGCGGCCGCTGGTGATAAATACATGTAAAACAACGCAACTACGAGTATTTATGATCCGTCAACGTACATTTAGAGTTATAAAAAAAAACAAAAAACCAAGACGTGTGCGTTCTAAATTCAAACATTAATTAGTATACGTCAAACAATACAAGTGTTACATATTGGAACGGGAATCGAACAAAAAGTGACAAGTGCACCAAAAAAACTCGGTCATTCACCTCGTAGACCTACGTAAGGTGAAAAAAAACGTAATACAAACTCGAAAGCTTTTTTCCGAACAAAATTAGCAGCGTTCTTATTGCTTGGTGATAAGGTCGGTTTCGTTTCGCCACTTCACGTGGAGTAAAGTGTCATCTCGTGGCGGGGGATAATTGATGATCCGTCACTGCTTCCAGTCCGCTCGAGATATAGAAGGGTGTTGATAGACACGTACGGTTTTATTAGTTATTCCATAAACAGCCTCCTGTAACGTTTTAAAATGTCGACCATTGTTAAAAATGGCCGGTGGCAGGTCGGGTGACCAACAGTGGATATAATATCCACGTTTATATATCACCGTTTAGAGATAACAGTGTCGCGTCGTGGTGAAATAATGCTACCACCCCTTCTTCCCCTTGGGTGTCGTAAAAGGCGACTAACGGACTTTATTCATTCAACTGCATAGATCGGCGATGGGCTCATCACCTGTCACGCTGAGCACATGTGCAGTCGCTATTTGGTTAAAAGTGGATTATGGTAGAGGACTGCTTTTGCTGTCCCATTGTCTAGTCTCTGACTAACCCTGCGGGGATAATAGTCGTGATTATATATATGTATATAATATGTAGTACAATAAAATCCTTTACAGCGTCAGATGCACTTACAGATGTAGAAAACTCTTGAGAGCTTAGCAGAATGAGGTTACATCGCAAATTCAATTTTGCATCTCCAAAAAAAACAATTGGTTCGTATACCTTACGTAATAGATGTCAAAATTGGGCAATTACGTTTTGAGGAAGTGCCTCCTCGGTAATGATACGTTAAGCGACTATTTCGGTGTGTCACTATAATAAATGGTAATTAATTAAGCATTATGCCCGCCCGTGGGGTCGCCCGCATTATATTAAGAGATTTGTCAACGAATTGGCTGCTCGTTTCCATTGACCATTATGATTAGGTGTAGGGCAACCTTACTGCCGTACTCAGAGCCGTCAATTAAGTTTTAATGACAATTAAGTCTCTTGCTGTCACTTTCTTATGTAGGTATATTGCTAAATAGAGAAGGAAAGACATTTAATTGTCATTAAAACTTAATTGACGTCTCTGAGTACGGCCATTAATTTTTAATATTTTTTTACGGTGGCCCCACTGCGAAGCTTTATGGTTATAATAGGTGAAAGAAACCTACCCTTTTATATGGAATAGAACGATGAATGGATTTGAATTATGTCAACGATACCACAGTATTATAGACGATACTTCATTTAGCGAAAGTTTATTTATTCTTAATTCGATTACGAGTATTCTGTGGTCGCGGACGACTAGAGTTAGCATTCGCTAAATATTTGATAACTTATCTACCAATTTACTATTGACAAACGCTTACGAAAAGATACCTTTAACATGACGTAAGGTGAGATGACAACCAAACGTTTTCATGTTGAAAGAAAAACCGATCCGTTATTGTAGCCGTGCCGTGCCGTACGCAACAGTGGTGACGGTGAAAATTGGCGGAAGCTCAACACATGTGCGGCCTCATGTGATGCGGCCACAGGTGGCGGCCATACTTATTTCTATAATTACCTATCATCTAGGATCTACTGTGGGCCCATCGTTAGGACCGGCAATTTCGGGAATAGTAAGTGCGGACCTGAATGAGACGAGAGTTCTAAGAAGAGTTGAAGAGTTGCCAAGGAGGTTGGAATGGTTTAAAAAAATACAGTTATTTATTACTCAATACTCAATATTTTTATTGCACGCCATAATGTTACGAAGTTGTTATAATGTATACAGTACAGGTTAATTATGGGCCGGTTATATATATGAAGAGGAACCTAAGACCTTTTCCAATTATTTTCAAGTAAACTACCTAGCTTATATTCCTATATTTTTATTTATTGTATTATATTTTTTAAGAAGTTCATCGAAGTATTATTATTTGATATTCTAGTTTTATGTTTTTTTATTTTTATAAATGTTTGTCTTATAAATATTCTGAAATATTATAATAGCACCTTCTTATAAGTAATTCTTTTAACTTGTTTGAAAATGTTTATCATTGCTAATGATTTTTATTGAATCGGGTAACTTATTGAAAACTTTTATGGACATAAAAAGCGGGCTGGAAGAACGGTGTCTCATTTTAGAAGCTGGTCTGGTAGCATTAGTTTGTTTCTATTTCTAAGTTGGTGTTTGGTTGTGTCACAAATACAATTATACACATATTATGTGTATTGTGGTTGTGTTGTCGTCGCGCTTTGTATAGAAGTCGGATATTTGCGGATACATTTACACAATTCTAATATATAAATGCATGGTAGCGTTAATATATTAGCTCTCCTCTAAGGCCAAGACACACTTTTGGTCGCTGAGCCATCAGAGTAAGTAAGTAAGTAAGATTTATCAATATAGAGCTGTGTGGTATTACGACTCACTAAAAGTATTCTTTACTAGCGGCCGCTCGCGGTTTCACCCGCGTGGTTCCCGTTCCCGTGGAAATATCGGAATAAAAAGTATCCATGTCAAGTCAAATCAAGTCAAATTATTTATTCAATGTAAACCTTTACAGGCACTTATTGACGTCAATACTAATAATAATAAAAAAAACAGTTAACTAACTTATAGTTAAGACTTAACAACTAATCTAACGAGCTATAGTCTGTGCCAGACAAATGCGCATCGCTACCCCCAGTACCACTGCACGCCGAAACAGAATCGCGTCGAACCGAAATATAAGCCGTGGTCATAGAATTGTGTAAACATACGTATCCTGGTACGAGAAAAAATAGCGGGCAAGTGTCTCTCCCCTAGCGACACAAACGGCTAAAATTTATAGGTAATTTATCGTTTTTTTGGGATGAAAGGTGAAAAATGATTAATCATAATAAATTGTTAAAAAATAAATAAATTGTTAAAATAAAATTAAATATGATTTCCAATTATCGTATTGATATTGTGGTAAGTAATAGAAATTGGAGAGTTTTTGAAGTAAAATAAAGTAACGGCTGAAATGAGTTTTGGAAAACATTAGTACTTATCCTATGTGTTAACCCAGGTTATAAACTATCTGTATGCCGAATTACATTCAAATCCATTCAGTAGTTTTGAAGTGAAAGAGTAACAAACATCTATCCATACTTACAAACTTTCGCATTTATATAATACTAGCGGCCGCTCGTGGTTTCACCCGCGTGGTTCCCGTTCCCGTGGGAATATCGGGATAAAAAGTATCATTTGTGTTAATCCAGGTTATAAACTATCTGTATGCCGAATTTCATCCAAATCCATTAAGTAGTTTTCAAATGAAAGAGTAACAAACATCCATCTATACTTACAAACTTTCGCGTTTATAATATTAGGAGGTTGCTACTAGGGGTTGCAGTCCCGGTACTGTGGATAAAACGGGATTCCCGGTACTGTGCTAACTCTGGTACTGGGAAAACCGGGAAATTTCGGTACTTTTCGGTACTGAGATTTTTTTAATTTTTTTTACTAACGTTTGATATATGGATCATTGAGCAAAATAAAATATTACACAAAATGATTATAATAAAAAAAATGTTTTGCCAATTGTTGTACTAGCTGTGGAATCATTTTGTCAAATAGAATTGGTTAGAGGTCATCCGAGTTGAATGTTTTAAGTTTTAAAGGGTCTACAATGGATTTTTATCATGAGTGTTTTAAGGTGAGTAAATAAAAAAATCGTCCAAACCGAGACCGTTCAAACGGCGACAGACCCTTCTCCAACGGATCCCCTCGGCCGAGATCGTGGTATTGGGAGACTTCAATGCCCACAACGTCGAATGCCTTGGTTCACACACAACTGACCACGCGGGTAGAGCCGTTCATGACTTCGCTTTGGCCTACTGTCTGTCCCAATAGGTAATCGGGCCTACGCGGGTTCCAGATGTGGAGGGCCATGCACCTTCCTTATTGGACCTTCTGCTGACCTTGCACCCAAACGGCTATCAAGTTACTGTTGATGCACCACTAGGCTCATCAGATCACTGTCTGATTCGTAGCACTGTGCCTCTCACAGAAACTTCAAAAACGTCGAGTCTGGCATTATTGATCAGCGGACTGGTATGGGGTGCGAAGTTTCTGTACGTCCTGAGACCAACCATACCGCATTGCGCTTGTTTAATGCTAAACGTCCGGTTCCAAAGTCAGTGCGTAAGGCTCTTTTTCCCTTGATATTCATAAGTCGAGTGGGCCTGATGCAGTTCCTCCCATTGTGCTTCGGACGTGTGCTCCTGAGTTGGTGCTGGTTCTAACGTGCCTTTTCTGGCTCTCTTACACTACTGGCGTTGTCGCGAGCTCTTGGAAGACAGCCCTTGTCCACCCGATTTTCAAAAAAGGCGATCACTCAGATCCGTTTATCTACAGGCCAATAGCCATCACCTCCATGCTCTCCAAAGTAATTGAGTCTATTACAAACCCTAAAAGAAAGCTAAGCGATCGTATGGTTTTCGTCGCGGTCGTTCGGCTGGTGATCTTTTAGTGTACCTTACTCACCGATGAGCGGAGGCAGTCGAGAGTAAAGGGGAGACACTGGCAGCTTGGACTTAGCAAAAGCCTTTGACAGGGTATAGCACTGGGCTCTTCTCTCTAAACTTCCATCATACGGGTTTCCTGAGAAATTTTGTTCGTGGGTTGCCAGCTTTCTTTCTGGGCGTTGCAGCAAAGTCGTAGTCGCCGGTTCATGCTTTGAAATGAAGCCCTTCACGGGCTGGAGTCCCACAGGTGTGTGTGTTAGCCCTAACTCTGTTTCTTCTGCATATCAATGACATGTTGCATTACAACTGCATTCATTCATTGCAACGCGGACGACAGAATACGCTCTACACCGGACGAGCTAATATTTCTCGGGAAAACGTCATCGAGAGCCGGAATAAACTTGTGACTGACACCGAGAAAATGTTTAGTCATGTCTCGAATTGGGGGCCGATATAACCTAGTCCACTTTAACCCCTCCAAGTTTGCGCATTTACCGTGAAAAAATATCCCTTTGTCGTACCTCTGATCTTTGAGGGAACTCTCCTTGATACTAATCCGACTATTGGAATCCTTGGCGTCGATATTTCGAGTGACGTTCAGTTTCGAGGTCATTTGGAAGGTAAAGCTAAATTAGCAAACAAAATAGAAATGATTTAAATGGAATTATCAAATCATTGGAGTGCGATGACGATGAAACCGTACGGTGTAGGGTACGGGTACATTAGTTACAATTTTTTCCCCAGTAAATAGTACCGGTGACGTCACGGTTGAGGACTCAAGAGATAAAAATTTGGTAACGGTACGAAATTTGCCTGGTTCGCAACTAAGAGCATAGACTGAGGTTACGGTAACGACTATACCGCAAACGCGGAGCCTAATATTGGCGTTATTTTAAGTTATAATAAAAGTACCGAAAGTACCGAATTTCCCGGGAAACAAATTGTCAGTACCGGTACTGCGTAAAACGTCAATTTCCCGGGAAATTCGGGAAAAATCGGTACCGGGAATTCCCGGGAGCATGCCTTAGTTGCTACCAACCCCATCTCTTCCCTTGGGTGTCGTAAGTCAAGTCAAGTCAAGGACTGTTTCGGCGGTCCTTATGTTGTTGTCATAAAACCCACCAACCCACATTGGGCCAGCGTGGTGGGTTATGACCCAATCTCCCCATGACCTGTTGTCCATGTGGGAAAGTCTGTGCCTAGCAGTGGGACGTTTATAGGCTGATGATGATGATAAAAGGCTTAATTTTATACTGATATATAATATAATCACGAAAAGCAGTCCTCTGCCCTAATCCACTTTTCACAAATAGCGACTGCACAGGTGGTGAGCCTATCGCCGCTCTATGCTGTTGTATGTGTGCAGTCTTTAGTCCGTTAGTCGCCTTTTACGACACCCAAGGGAAGAGAGGGGGTGGTAGTATTATTTTAATGAGCCCCCACGCGACACGGCTCACTTTATATGATTATAAGAAAAAGGGTCACGCGTTACGACTTTTGTGACAGATCGAATTACAAAAGCACAAAGACGCGGGCGGGCGGAAGCTAGTAATAAAAAAAACACACATCGAATGAACCAATCTGGTTATTATACCATTGTGTTACACATTAACATGAAATATGTAGTTACGTTACAAATCGAACGTCGAAATTAATCGATGTATCGACTCGGCTGTATAAAAAATCAATTTGGACAGCCGAATGGGCCATTCACACGTACCATCATTCCACGGTATAATAATATGATAGAATAGAACCATAAACGACAGCATAAACAAGCAGATTGTCTATTTCAGGATCAGAATGTATGGTTAAGGCTGGGATTCCCGAAATTCCCAAAATAGGGTATTTTAAATTATGGATTACCTACTCGCAAATCAATACTACTACAATACTCAAAATTTGGAAAAAAAAAAAGTTATTCCACAGTATTTTGTCTAGTCATTCCGGCGAATAAATACTCTATTAGCTTAGATTAAAACAAAAAGGGAAGATACGGCATTAGCGTCTCGTGAGTGAGCCGCCAAAATTAGGCCTAAAGGCACAATATCTCTTCAGTCACAATTTGCCGAGCGAACAGGCTACATCGCACTATTTCGGATATTCTACTGTGTGAAAAAGAGAAAGACGCTACTCCGCAGTGGCGTCGGAATCGGTCGTACGTACTCGTCTGTTGCGAAGCGACCGAGACGTCAACGCGCTACTCGCTGACTCCCTCGCGCTGACGTTGAAACTTACCGCTTTGTCTCGCTCGCTCGATTTACACTTTATAGGTGTGCGTGTGTGAGTGTTTGCTTAAGTAGTTGAGTAGGACTATATTTTGAATAACTACAAGTAGGAGCATTCCGTATCTTCCCTTTTTGTTTTAATCTAAGTCTATTAGTGATACTTTACTGCATCAAATAAAATTTCAAACATATCGTAAACTAATCGTAATTCAAATATCGTATTATTTGCATTATACTTGGTTTTAGCTAATGAAAAATATACGAAAATTATTGTCTTTGAGTAGGTGAGGCATTCCGGCCGTTAAGTTAAAAAATTAAAAAGAATTCTTAATTTTCAAAATTATCTACCTATTTTGCTAAGTTGACGGTTGCGAATCGCGATGTGCAAATAATCAGTCCCCTACTAGTTTTTGCGCTCGGGAATCCTTGCCTGTTATTATGTAGGCTAAAACGTAAATTAAAATACATAGATCTAAACACTTAACATTTAATAAATTACGATTTTAAACTTTCTATAAATAGTGGACGTTAAATAGCAATAACTCAGCTAAATATACTTTTTTTTTATAAAAGAGGACTATGGCTAGGGTTACCATTTAGGAATTTGAAAAGTCCTGACAAAAAGCCTGAAGTGATATTACAATAGAACTTAATAGAATTACATTAAAATATTTTTGTTCTCAACTAAGTAATCAAAAAAATAATCATCAACTCGAAAACGTGAGAAACGATAGTTTCTTATACGAGATGTGACGTATTTGGGTACTGCCTGCCGCACAAAATCAAAGTTTAAAGTAAAAGAAGCTCCCGCACTAGTAAAATTCTCACGCTTTCGAGTTGATGATTATTTTTTTGATTAAGTACTTGGGAACAAAAATATTTTTATTTTTAAAAAATAACTCTCATGATTCGATAGTACTATTATAGGTAAATCGTTCTGCCGCGGGAAAACAGCCACTAAAATGACTCGGTGTATAATAAAATATGTGTGTATATATGTTTTTTACAAATAGAGATCTCTCTGTATTTTAACTTTAGCATGCAAAGTTTCATTAAAATCAGTTCATTCGTTAGGTAGTAAAATTTTGAACTTGTAACACTGTATAGGCAACCGAAATTGTTTTCTTGCGTTAATTGGCGTGGCTTGATGTGTCATGCTTTTTATATTGTCCCGGGGCAGTGGCGTCGGATCGTTACGTTCCCTAAAATATGGTTGAGAGACGCAATGGCTAATTCATATGTTATGCTCGTTAACGAGTGTCGCCTGTGGAGGCAGGTCTGCAATTGCCTACTATTTATAAAACTTATAAAAAGTAAGTAGGACGCCTTTAAGCGTCCCACTGTTGAGCACAAGTCATCCCACATGCATGCACGTGGGGAGATTGGATCGTACGTAACCCACCACGCAGGCCCAATGCAACCCGCTTAGGGCTACCTGAGGCTATTAGTGGGTTTAAAGGACTGCCATCTTAAGACAACAACCAAGACCAACGGCGTCACTTGCGCGTGCACAGAACAGAGTAACTTTTGATTACCCATCCAGTGACCAGGCATTGCGAAAGTTGCTGAATTGTAAGATAGAGTAGGTAGTAGGAGATAATAGCACAGAATAACTAATAAGTACATAATAGTAAGATTAAAGTAATACTGATTTAAGAGTTGATGGTAAGGCATTTGACCCGAAGGATGGTAAACGATACCCGTTATTTTCGGACGCTCGCGACTCGCAACACCAGAGATTCGCCGACCCTAAAAGGTAAAGGACTTGTTGCTCTAAGACTTATTTGCATGTTATGTGGTGTTGGAAAGTTTTCTGCATGAACAGGGAGATGATTTTCTAATATCCAGAGGCCCTATTGTCATTTCTGTCAATGCTGCTCTAACTGCCGTACTCAGAGATGTCAATTCCTTCCATTCCTTCTCCACTTTGCACTATACGTTTGAAAGTGACAGAAAGAGTCAATAAAACTTGTAAGAGTTGATGGTAAGGCCCGGCCATTTAACCTAACGCTGTAATCTTGAGTCCTTTTTGTACATTTTACTTTATTGTTATGTTGCGCAGGTCGATAAATGTTTCATATCTTATCTCATCTCTGCCGTGTCAGGCGAATGTCATGTAGCTTAAGTTACATGAGTTATGCGTAATAAGTGTGATTCGTATTCTTTTATAATCCTTTATGATCTGGGAAAGTTTCAGTACATAAATCTCTTACCAATTCGTCAAAAAGGCCTATCACACAACTCTTGTAACTTTGATTTTGACTATCTGAATTATGGCGATTCAAGTTACAGCAAAACGTGTGACGACTAGCAAGCGGAATACGCAAACCTATCTCTGTTAACTATTAAATACTTACATGAGATAGCCGCGATAGCCGCGCGTTTGCATCCCTACAATCGAAGTGTGTATGAGCCACCCGCCCTGGCCTCGCATCGCTCCCGCTCAGTACAGTAGTGCAATAAAAATAGGGTCTGATACTCTAGTTCGAATGACGTTACCTCGATGGCCATTACCTCGATGTCTCTACCTCGACGGTACACTTCACCGATGGCTCGTTACCTCGAAAGGTCAATTTCTCGAAGGATCTCTTCCTCGACGGGTCTTTTCTTTGATGGTAGGTACATTTGATCGATGGGTTGTTATCTCGAAAAAATCATAAAAAGTACAGTTATAATTCCCATGACTTTTAGAAGTCTCCCTTATTTTTATTGTGTATTTTTAGTTACATTTTGATAAAAGAATAAGACAAAAGTGTCTTACGAACTATAGAAATTGTAAATTTATATGCAGAGTGATAATAAATGTTGCCTTTATGATTATATCGATATTGTTTTTAATTCGCTAGTATTTTAACACCTTTGAGTCAGTCACACAAATACTTTACATTAACTGTACTTTTAATGATCTTTTCGAGGTAAAAACCCATCGATCAAATGTACCATCGAAGAAAAGACCCGTCGAGGAAGAGATCCTTCGAGATATTGACCTTTCGAGGTAACGAGCCATCGGTGAAGTGTACCGTCGAGGTAGAGACATCGATGTAATGACCATCGAGGTAACGTCATTCGAAGCGCTCCCAATAAAACAAGGCTGGCCAAACCCAGGCCCGCGGGCCACAAAGTGGGCCACTTTGTGGCAAGGGTAAGGTATTTCAATTTGCCCGCCAGCACTTCGGTCGGCCAGCTAGCCGGCGCGGCGCCCGATGGCACTGCTTCCACTTCATTGGTCGGTTGGAACGAAAATATCCAACGAACCGATCCGCGTCGTTCGGGTTTTGTCGGCTTGTCTTTGTTCGGGTATTGCGTTGAGGGTAAGAGCTTCAACTGAGATAAATGCAATTCAGTTTGCACTAATGGAGCGACTGCAATGATGGGGAAAACCAATGGCACTGTGGCTTTGCTGCAACATCACATCGGTCGACAATTGTTTTCTTATCATTGTTTATCCATCAAGAAGCTTTGTGCGCTAAAGACATGATGTTCGAGGATGTGATTGCCCCAGTAGTAAGCGTACGTACGCTGCATTAATATCATACGTGCCAGAGCACTTAACCGCCGACAATTCAGAACGTTGTATGAAGAAGGAATAAAAGAGTACGGCGAATTACCTACATCTTGTCATCATGTCATGTCATCATGTTGAAATATTTTTATGATTTGAGGGAACGTGTTCTGGAATTTCTGGAAGAAAAACAAGCATTGCCGGCAGAGAGAGCTCTGTTTGAAATTTATCATGGCTGTGCGATCTAGCATATTTAGTTGATACATTTAAGTACCTTTTTTTATACTAAGCCCGGCAAATGACCCCACTCCACCTGATGTTAAGTGGAAATAAAGTCCAGGCGCGAGGACAACTGGTGCAGCGTAAGAGACGTAGCATCAGTCACCCTCACTCTGCCGGCCCACAAAGTGCTTCTTCACGCCTCGTTTGAAGGACCCTATGTCATAGGTAGGAGGGAATACGTGTGCTGGTAGACTATTCCATCTTTTGGAAGTGCGGCAAAGAAACGAAACACCAAATTTCTTTGTGCGTGATGGAATATTAGAGACTGTAAATTGGTGACTTCGGAGAGCAGCACGCGTACTCCTATGGAGGAAGGGAGAAGGAGGGATGACGTCAAAGAGTTCTTCAGAGCACTCGCCATGGTATTAACGGTAAAAGACGCTGAGTGACGCAATATCTCTACGCAATTGTAAAGGCTCGAGAGTTTTAGTAACCTCCGCATTGCCGATAATGCGCACAGCGCGGCGCTGCAATCTGTCCAAGGCATCGAGAAGATACTTTGCGGAGCCGTCCCAAAGGAGAGCAATACTCCACGCAAGACCGCACCTGTGTCTTGTATAATAGACACAACTGATCAGGCTTGAAGAATCACCGCACCTTGTTTAGGACACCGAGTTTACGTGAGGCATTTTTAATCACGGTTTCGATGTAGTCCTTTTGGTTCAGATCGCAGCGGATATCCATACCGAGCTATGCTATGTTAATACTGCTCTGCAGGCCTAGAGATGTATCCTGAAGAGATGGAAGGGGAAGAATGGCGACTTTTTCGCTGTGAACGCGCACACATGTGTTTTCTTGGCATTGAACTTCACCAGATTATCGGAGCCCCATTTAGAAATGAGGTCCAACGCCGTACCTTAATATGCTGAATCTTATTGTAAGTAAAATATTGTTCTCTTCCAACATTGTTCAACCTGATTAATGGTTTCAATGGGAAGTTGGACGCAAACTTAGACAGAAATGAAGTCGTAAATTTTTCCACACTTGCAAGTGTAAAAGAAGAATTAAAGAAAAAAAAAGAGTCTTTTGAAAATAGATTCCAGGATTTTGAATCGGACAAGAGAAATATTCAGCTGTTTATAAATCCATTTGCCATCAGTTCTACTGACCTGCTTAAATATCCAGCAAATATTCAGCTCGAAGTGACAGATCTTCAAAACCACACTGCCTTGAAACATATCTACGAAAATATATCTTCAGAGCAGCTAACAGAAAGTTTTGCAAGTTTTTGGAAGAATTTCCATTGAAGATTTCCCAACATTGCGCGACCTTGCTATACTAAGCAGGTTTGGTTCCACCTATGTGTGTGAAAAAACTTTTTCAACTCTATCATACATCAAAAATATATATCGCATATCTCTCACTGCGAAACGTATCGGATTTGATTGTACTATCAGCATCAGACTTGAAACCAAATATCGACAAATTAATATCAGAAAAACCTCTAAAAATATCAGAAACACCTCTACACAGCTCACATTAAATACAAATAATGATGTTATTATATGTATAACTTTATTTTATTTTGGTATTTTTATAATATAATTTTTGTGTATATCCCTTATGAATATGGTATTTGGCCCGGCACCGCCGCAGTTCATAAAAAATTTGCCCACCTGAAAAATCTATTAGCCAGCCTTGCAATAAAAGGATAAAAAGTACAGTTATTGTTATCATTAGTTATTGTTAATTACTGTTAAACTCTTGTTTATTATAATATAGACAAAATGAGCGATAAGTCAAGACGTCTATTAATGTTAAACATGGCTAAGAAAAATAAAGTGTTTAAAAATAAAGGTACAGTTATAAACTATGAAGATCTTATTGAGGTACAATAATAGCTCAATGGAAGATCTAAACATTATTGAAACACAAGTGGATGTTTATACTGAATGGAATAAACCAGATTATGAACTTAAGTCCGCAAGTCGTACCCTAAAACAAGTTTCGGCCGATTTTTTGGCTGGACCACAGTTGAATAGGTAAGTAATTATTCAATTAATAGGTCAAGGATCATAAGACCGCCGGCGGTCGCGAAACAATTGATTTTCAACTGTGTCTGGTTTTACGGTGCTCAAGGGGTTAAGTACTTACTTAAATGTACTTACTTACATTATTTTTATTTTCGTAACTACTACGAAATATATTCTATATAATGTCAACATCATCATCAGTCTATAAACGTCCCACTGCTGGGCACAGGCACACGTGTACAATAGCACGTGGGGATATTGGGCCATAACCCACCACGCTGGCCCAATGTGGGTTGGTGAGTTTTTTTTTAAAGACTCATCTTATCACAACAACCGGAACCAACGGCATAACGTGCCTTCTGAAACACGGAGTACGTATATGTATATAATATATATTATAATAGTATAAATAATAATATAATACATATATATTATAATAGTATAAATAATATATATTAATTATCTATATATTATTCTGGTCAAAGATTGCCTAGGGACTTTTTCGAGTGTCTACGCCATTGAGGTACAATAAACTAGAGAAGACACCGCCAAGCAATTTTGTGCGCAACTAAGGTGTATTTTATTAATAGTTTTTTTAATTTTTTGAGCACAGTTTTTACTTTATTTCTTCATTTCTTGTCTTTCCTAATAAATATTTTACTATAGAATGACTATTACACCTGCAATTACACCTCAATCTTTCACACCTTGTAAAGTACCTGGATAAAGACAATCGTATATCGTTTAACTGAGATAGGTAAAACTAAATCCCATAAGCTTATTGCGGCTAAATAATGTATTTTAAGATACAGCACACTGCGTGACAGGCATTGAATGTAAGACTTGTTACGCATATCTCTGTTATTGCGATTATCTCATAAAATATAAGTAATTTTGATAATCTGATTACTTCCCATTATGTAAGATCTGTTCATAAATCATTTAATCCAAAAATAAATAAAATTTGTACATAAACATTTTAAGAAAAACGCAAATGAACGATACAAAACTACGTATTTTGAGATAACTGACATAGGCCTGACACGACAGATCTGTAATGGATAGGGAGAAAAGAAATGCACTCGCCAAGTTTTAAGTGTGGAGGGTCAAATCTATTTTAGTGATAGGTAGGTGCATGGCGCGGGAGTCCTTTCACATGCCCGCATGTAGTGTATTATTTCAATTACCCCGTAACCGCACCTTGAAGGAAAACTGTGAGTAAGGGAGACAGAGGGAGGTAGGGCTGGCAACTACTTTTACTTTTGGACATACAACTTTTACAAAGACTACATACAAAGCTCATGGCCATTATCCAAAAAAATAAATGGCTAAATGTCCTTAAAAATAATTATCAATCTTTTTATCCTTACGTATCTACAGTGTAGATTCTACACTAACAGTGTCAAATTAATTTATTTGTATAGGTAGGTACTCATTATGTTTGAATGGGGGCATCTCCGGAACTACTAAACCGACTCTATAAATTGCTGAAGCTTAAGCTTTCTCTGATTATCGCTAAATACGAGATGTACTTAGAAGTTTTTGAGTTTTGCCTTTTGTGTGGTGGGTGACCGATATAGATTAAAAAAATGCCTCATAGAAATAAACCGTAATTTACCGTGTCGGGTAGCAGTGAAAGAATACTACCACCCCCTCTCTTCCCTTGGGTGTCGAAAAAGGCGACTAACGGACTAAAGATTGCACATACCTACATACAACAGCATAGAACGGCGATGGGCTCAACCACCTGTCACGCTGAGCACATGTGCAGTTGCTATTTGGTGAAAAGTGGACTATGGCAGTGGACTGCTTTTAGCTGTCCTCCTTGCCTAGTCTCTGACTAACCCTTCGGGGATAATAGTCGTGATTATATGTATGTATGTAAGTATGTGAAATATATTTAGTAATATAACTAAAAAGTGGATGCAAAACTTACTACGAAATCATTCATGTTTCAAAGTTAAAAAAGCTTCTCGCAACCCTGTAAACCACGTGCGTGCGAAAGAGACGGCTACACAAACAAATCGTGTCGTAAAGGAGAGCCATATGTCGTCATTTGACAGATGGCCGCGACCGCAAAGTGGCTACGCAGGTTACAGCGCTTATTTACTCGCCTATATTTTTTGCCGTGGCCGTGCTTTTGTTATATTTTGTAAGGCTCATTGGCCTCCGGCTTGGCGGGAACAAGCGAGCTAGAAACTATCCACAAGGTATCAATATCATCCAGCTTAAGGTTTAATATCCATGTTTTTTCTTTTACCAGTTGAAATTCTATTACTTTAACCGCCGCATCCAAGAAGATGCGGCCGTTACGTTAGTTTCCCTAATATCGCATAAGTACATTCAAAATCAAAAATCAAATTTCTTTATTCAGTAAACTTAAAATTTTGAATCGTCTAAACTTAAATTTACTTCTCTGTATGGATGAGCAAACCCATTCAGCACGTCTTTTAGCTGTGGAGAAGAACGGGCGCAAGAAACTGCACAGCTTTATAATAATATAGAAGTAACGACATTTACAAAACAATATGTCGTTACCAAATTATACACTCAATAATCATAAAAAAAAATATTTAACATAAAAGATAAAAACAAAAGTGAATCTAAAAGTTTTACTCGGGCACTATGAACGCATTAGAACAATTTTATTATGAGTGCGAAATTAGAGGAATGTTAATTCCATGCATTTTTGCCATTGATGTAATCGCTTACAGTGTAATAGCCCTTTTCTAAAACTCTGTCCTTAACATGTGTCTTAAATTTGTCAAAGGACAATATAACATCGTTCAGGATTTTATTGTAAATTAAGACACTTTGTCCCATGAATGATCCATAAGTAAACTTTCTGAAGTCGAAATTTAGGAATTACAAGTTTATACTTATTTCTAGTATTTAGTTTGAGTATATCGCATTTTTTTTTAAATGAGAAATGTTTTGACGTAAACAATACAGTTATAAATAAATTGTGATGCAACTGTAAGAATATTTATTTCTTCAAACAGCTCCATATGGGAGTCACGTGATCCTAGGTTATGTATGGGCCTTACTGCTCTTTTCTGTAAAATGAAAATGGTTTATATATCTACTGCTTTACCCCAAAGAAGAATACCATAGGACATAACACTGTGAAAGTAACCAAAATAGACTAATCAAGCAGTATCCACGTCTGTAAAATGCCTAATTTTTCTAACAGCGCAAGCAGATGAACTAGGTCTCCCCGGAAGGGTGTTAATATGAGGGTTTCACTGTATTTTTGAATCTAAGTTAATACCTAATAAAACTGTTGAATCAACAAGGTGCAACAGTTCACCATTCGGTTTAATTTTATTTACTATAATATTCTTTACGTTAGGTAGAGTAAAATTTAAACATTTGGTTTTCTTCGCGTTTAATTGAAGATTATTAGTAGTAAACCAATTTAACACATCTGTTAAAGCATTGTTGATGGTTGTATTTTTCTTAGTGAAATTTTAAACACTGAAAAAAGAGACGGCAACCTCAGGCGGGAATCGAACCACGCACCTTCCGTATTCATTCAAAAACAGTGTCAAATTAATTTATTTGTATAGGTAGGTACTAATTATGTTTGAATAGGGGCATCTCCGGAACTACTAAACCTCTATAAATTGCTAAAACTTTCTCTGATTATCGCTAAATACGAGCCGTACCTAAGTTTTAGAGTTTTGGCTTTTGTGTAGTGACCGCAATATATTAAAAATTGGAATACATTTAAGGAGCTCGTGAAAAATTTCTACCTATCCGCTTAACCACATCATGCTGCAAAGCTGCCATTGTCAACTACTTTCTACCTAAGACTATTATGTTTAAGTATGTATATGTAATAATATATTTATTACACACACACCTATTTATATATACCTACATTATTTATTTTTATTTATTTATTGCTATCTATTCACTTTTATTTAAATTCCGTAAAAAGTTTACACCTCCGATTTTCGAGTTTATAGGACCTATGATCTCTCCATCCGACTGGTTGTCTGAAAGAAATCGCTTTACAGCGATAAGACCGCCAAATTGTGACTATGTATTTTACCTATTTTCATGTATTGTATGTATTTGTATATGTAAACTGTTGCCATAAAAGAATTATCTAATCTAATCTAAAAAAAATGCCTCATTTTAATAAACCGTAATTTACCGTATCGCGTAGCGGTGAAAGAATACTACCACCCCCTCTCTTCCCTTGGGTGTCAAAAGAGGCGACTAACGGACTAAAGACTGCACATACATCCAACAACATAGAGCGGCGATGGGCTCACCACCTGTCACGCTGACCACACGTGCAGTCGCTATTTGGTGAAAAGTGGTCTATGGTAGAGGACTGTTTTTGCTGTTCTGAGCTGATTATCACCATCGTCAATGTATAAACGTCCAACGCTGGGCACGGGCCTTCCCGCTGGACAACATCACATAGGGAGATAGGCTACAACCCACCACGCTAGCCCAATGCGGGTTGGTTGAGCTGATTATAATGATGATGAAATAAAAAAATAAAAAAAATTTACAAACATATCGCGGCGTAAGCTACGTTTAGTCAGCAAGTAAGTACTTTCGCTAACATAATAAACAATAATTTTGCTTCCAAGCCGTGGCCTCGTTAAAGTATACATAATTAATTTAAGAAGCCGTTAATTGAGAATTTAGAAGTTTGATACAAATCTTTGGAATCATACAAGATATAAAATAGACAAAGCGCTAGGTCATTGACACGGTGGTACACTTGAGTGCATTTTTTAAAGTAAATATTTAAACGGGGAATAACGATCGTATTTTTTTCTATTCCTTACACAAATGTTGCAGCGGCTTCTGCGTTTTTATGCAACTTTCACAATGCCGTGTCATCGGATGGGTGACCATTTTAAATAAGGCTTCAGAAGGTCCCGGTTGTGATGGTAAGTCGTTAAAACGTAGCTGTACCTACCAATGTTCAGTAGGGCAGCGCGGGGAAGTTAAGGGCCAAACTCCACAAGTGCTAGTGATATTGTACAAATTATGGGAAGGAGAGACAGAATTTAGCATTGGGACGTTTATAGTCAAATCACAACGATGGTCAGTTTGCAAATGGAAAGACTTTAGAACATTCTAAAAGTTAAGTTACAATTTCTCCGGCATTTTTCCAATCGTTGCAGATGTTCCAATTGTGGGATCTAAGATCTGCCAAGAATATTATATTCTTAAATAAAACATCAAAAAGGAACTCTTATCTTTAAATAGAAGAGGTTTAATTTTATTTTAAATACCTACATCACTGGATATTCCCGTGAAAGTTAATGCTGACTTCAGTAAACAAACTTTTGTGTAAGTAGTACATAAAAATGGCCAACACTGTACTATGCGGAACAAAATTATATCAATTAAATCATTATGAATTAAGCGTTGTTTTAAGTATAACGCATACTAATCACCTTTTTATTTAATAAAATAATCAAAGGAGGACGAAACACGTAGCGTTAATTGCTAAAATCTACTTATTTATCTGTGCCATAAATGTCATAATTGGTACACGCATCTTTTACGATGTTTTTATTGTTCGCGTTCTCCGTCGGGCGGCGCGGTACAGACGACAGCACAACCTATTACAAGATGTCATATTTCGTTAATAAATTTTGAACTTTATAATTTGGGTATAAGATTCAATATTGAATAGAAAAATTTGACAGTTTTAGGTAGTTTGCCCTGATCGCCATCTGTGCGCTATGCTATTATTATGGTACTCAGTACGGTTTAGCTGTTGAATGACAGTTTTATTTACCACTAGCTTCTGGCCGCGACTTTGCATGCGTGAAATGCGGCCTGTCACCAATAGGTAATATTGATAATACAGCTTATGTACAATTGTCCACCCTGGAAGTCATTTCTAAATACTCATCATCATCATCAGCCTATAAACGTCCCACTGCTGGGCACAGGCCTCCCACGTGGACAATAAGCACGTGGGATATTGGGCCGCAACCCACCACGCTGGCCCAATGCGGGTTGGTGGGTTTTAACGACTGCCATCTTACGACAACAACCGGGACCAACGGCTTAACGTGCCTTCCGAAGCACGGAGGAGCTCGAGATGTTTTTAATTGGTCACCCATCCAGCGACCCGGCATTGCGAAAGTTGCTTAGCGGGCAAGATCGCAAGCCGAACGCGCTAACCGCTGCGCCATCGAGCTCCTCTTCTAAATACTAGTAAAATAATTTTTAAAACGAATTTGAACTTTATGAACTAACTCCTCTGATCCTGAAATTTAAAAGATACATAGATACAATACAGTCTAAAAGTCATTGACTAGACATAGGTAAAATCAAAATAAAGTCAATACAGTCATTAGTCATGGGTGTTTGAATAATAATGTCCTTGCATGAGTGCTCGTAGGTAATTAAAATCATAATATATTAGGAAAAACTAAAAATTTAAGAATTAAATCCGATTTCCAAAGTTCGTGGCACAAAGGTAGCCGTACAGTCATCTTAGTTTGTCGTCATAACGCCAATGTTAGTAGCTTTGTTGGTTCCGACCTCGGACGTTCCGACAGTTGGAGATAAGGGTGAATATCAACATAAGCAGTTTTTTGTCAGTTTTGGTGGCGTTTTCTCTTTTTATGTTTCAACAAGAAATAATGTATTGATATTTAATGTCTAGGCAAATAATTTTAAATTTGCTTATTTTGCCATAAATATTTTCAACAGTTAATTTTATATTAATATCCGAAGTTTGAGGTTGCCACCAAAACTGAACTTTGCCCACCTAATCTGCAATTACGCCACCGATACTTAATCTTGTCCACAAAAACTCAAAGGTCTTACATATTTGTTTGATAAAAATAAGTAATATGAAATGTTGTTATATCTTAGCAATAAATAATAACCAGTTACTTATTCTATTTATTATTAATCAGTCTCCAATTTAACAAATTTCTGAGATCAGTAAATCACCTATTATTGTAATTTTTTTTTAAATTTAATGGGGTTTCTCCTGGCCACATTCTTAACCTTGGATTAAGAAGAGACCAACGATGGAGCGAGCTTGCCCAGAAGTAGCCTATTATATATTGGCTGTACGCATTATCAATGAAGGTGAATAACGCTTGGTGCGTATGAGTGGAATATCAACCAAGTAAGGGTGGTAACCCGCCGTACTACGTCTGGTCTCCCGATAGTAGAAAGGGGACGGTGGAATGAGCTCGTGTAGCTCAACAGCACACTCTCCGAAGTACAACCTGTAAAATACTGACAAGCAAGCAACTGATAGACGGTAAGCGAGACTGTGAAGCTTGGTTTTCACAAGCTTACCGTCACCTATAAGTTTCCTGGCCCTGCGTTCCACCGAATCGAGCGCGGCAAGTTATTATTTTGCTGATCCGTCCCAAAGGTGGCAGCAATACTCCATGCACGACCGGACTTGTGCTTTATAAATATAATATAGAGTTAGAAGCTGTCCCGGCGTGAAATATCGCTTTACCTTATTGAGAACGCCCAGCTTTTTCGCCGCAGTTTGAGCTTTCATTTCGATGTTGTCGCCAAAGTTGAGATTGGAGGTCAACTTCATGCCGAGGAGTTCGACGTTGCCGGTAATTGGTACATCTACATCCCAGAATGTAGGAGCCACGTTAAAAGGACTCCTATTGGCCGAGAACAAAAACGCCTGCGTTATGGTGGCGTTAAAACTGACCAAATTGTTGTCACCCCATTGGGAGACAAGACTTAAAGTCAAGTTTATCCGCTCAACCTTGGTCTCATAAGGATCGAACTTCCTCTCCGCCGACCCTTGCGCTAGACAGATAACTCTCCGTGACCGTGCTGTCGTCTGCATACCCAACAATTCCGGGATTTAGCAGATCGTTTATATGCAACAAGTAAAGGGTAACAGAGAGAACGGAACCAAATCTATAGCCATGAGATCAGAGGAAAAGCCATCAGTGATTACTCTGATTGACCGGTCACTTAGGAAGTTCAAAATCCAGACACAAAAATCAGCAGAGAAGCAGTACGCTGGAAGCTTGTTCAGCAAGCTAGCGTGCTAGACCCGGTCAAAGACTTTAGAAATGTCAAGCGACACGGCAAGCGCTTCGCCATGCTTCTCGATTGGCTCGCCCCAGCAATGTGTAACGTACACCAGGAGGTCACCCGTGGAACGGCCCCGCCGAAACCCATATTGTCAGTCGCCTTAGGAGGTCGTGG
Source organism: Scoparia ambigualis (assembly GCA_963921215.1). Lineage (NCBI taxonomy): Eukaryota > Metazoa > Arthropoda > Insecta > Lepidoptera > Crambidae > Scoparia > Scoparia ambigualis. The sequence goes on along the minus strand of OY992517.1, from coordinate 25,431,378 downwards.
GATTCTATATACGACGAAAGCTTTCTATTCAGTACCCTTTCCATAACTTTACAGAGTATGGAGGTGATGGCAATTGGTCTGTAGTTGGTGGGGTCGGCATGATCGCCATTCTTGGGCACTGGCTGCACATTTGCAAGCTACCAGGACTGAAGAACCGCTCTAGTAAGAAGAGAAAGGCGACGCGTTATAACCGGAGATAATTGAGGCGCACAGACCCCAAGTAGTTTAGCTGGAATCCCGTCCGGGCCGCTGGCCTTATTCACGTCCAGATTCTGCAAAGCTTTTACATTCTGCATTATTATTTTTTCTGCATTATATTATTATGTTATCAGCACTATATTATTATCTGCATTGTTTTTTTCAATGGCATATAGAATCTTCTTAATTTTTTGTCTTTCATAATACTCTTTGTTCGCAGTATTCTTTTTCCTCTGAACTCGTCTGCGTTCACGTGGTGGCAGTTTACTAATAGGAACAATTTTGTTTTCCAATTTTTTATGTGGTATCTTTCTCTTTCGTTTGTTTTAGTTCTCCAGCTTGCTCAGGATCCTTTTTAATTTTCTCTTCCTTCTTTGTTTCAGCGATCAATTTTTCCGCCAACCTTTCTTCTCTCGTTTGCTTTTTTTTGGCATCCTAAAAAATTGTAAAATATTAACAAACAAGATAGAATAATATTATATCTCATTCAATTTGTAAAATACAACATGTAGAATTGCGAAGTAAAACAAAAAAGACTTGAATTGCTACCAAACGTTACAATATGATAACTTGTGGACCCATATAAGGTGCTGTGTATGTAGGTATTTCTAAAAAAACAATGAAAATAGAAGTTATCTAGTAGTAAAATAAGTTTTGGTGGCTCTTTTAAGTTTTGGTGGCTCAATTTTTACCACCAAAACCACCAAAACTTTACCACCTAAACTAAAAATTAACAAAAAGTAAATGGAAAATTTAATGAAGTTAGTTTGCGACGGAAGTTATTTAATACATCAAACTACAAACCAAAAGACTATGTAACGCTGTATAATTACTACACTAAAATTAAGAGACAAACCTACAATTCACGCCACCGAAACTGAAGAATCGATGGACTAAACGCCACCCAAGAAGTTACTCATCACGTTATTGCGGGAAAATGCTGCACGCAGTCCTTCAGCACTCTTTGCAAGCGCGAGCGCAACCCTAACCTAAACGTGGTAGGGCGACATGACAACGCCCGCTCCACTTAGTGATCAGTTACAACGTGTTGAAATTTAGCCACCGAAAGTTATGATTTTGCCTGGACAAACTTTGATCCTCAGTCATGTGTATTCAAATAAATAAAATAACGAAATTATGCGCACAGTTAAAAGCTTTGACAACGTAAAATATTAATTAACTGTCTTATTTACGTAGATAATATAAACATATTCATAGGAAGTGCCTGTTTTATAAGAAGTAAGTCGTGGACACGCCACCCAGTGCTTAAATAATTAAAATTAATTTTTTTCTTTATTTTATTGTTATGTTTTTTGCAAATTAACTATGAAACCTAATAGCCGAGTTAATTTTACAGTAACAATATTTTTTATGTTACAAAATATGTACTTTACACTAACGTTCTCAACTAGGACTGTCAAAAAATGCTTTTGGAATATTCACCCATAAGAGCCAGTTCCTCAGTAGTTAAAGTGTTCCGGGCTTCCATTTTCGGCTATTTCGTCGTTTACCATGTTGTGATATAAATTATTTAAAACCTATCAGGATGTACCCTAATATCCAATTCTGCTATATTCTGAAATCACACAGCGCTTCAGAACTGAGGTTATAGGGTCAGCATTGCGTGCGCACACATACGAGTAAGTGAAGCAAGCGTTCTATACAACAATGAATTAAAAGAGAATACCACTAACTTATAGGAACTTCGCCGTGTAGCGGCTCACTAGAAGAATTACCAACCCCTTTCTTCTTTTGGGTGTCGTAAAAGGCGACTAACGGACTAAAGACTGCACATACATATAAAGCATAGAGCGACGGTGGGCCCACCACCTGTCACGCTGCGCACATTTGCAGTTGTAGTTTGGTGAAAAGTGAACTTTTTTTTATATTGTGGCACGCCATAATGGCCTCACTCTGCCTGATGAAAAGCAGCCAGTGAAGCTCAAGAAGTGAAAGCGTTCATCACAGCGCTACCACGCTATGCCGGACGGCCACACTATGGCGGCCTGCATAAATGCTTTTTCACGCCCCGCTTAAATAACCCGGGAGAGAAAGAGGAGGGAAACACGTGTGCGGGAAGCGCATTCCACATACGGGCAGTTCGGCAAAAGAACGATTGTTCAAACTTTTTGGTACGTGTCTTGATGGTCAGCACGGTATGAGGGTGGCTTCTAAGATCAGACTGCTTCTGCGGTCCTCATTGCCTTATCTCTGACTAACCCTTTAGAGATAGAGTCGTGAATCAATATATGTATGTACAGTCACCAGCAAAAATATGTAAACAATTTTAACTCTTAATGCAATGGAATAAGAGTCAAAGTGTAAACATATTGGTGCTCGTGACTGTACTAATAGCAAACTCAATTAGTTAGCTATCAGTTTCGCATTGTTTACGTGAGCTCTAAAAATAGTGCATGCATTGCTGACGACTGCCGTCAGCAAAGAATGTCCGACCATTCCGAGGCACACCGGGCGCTTTTAAACGAACCGTACGACTGTCCCGAAGAATAACGTCATATCTGCGATAGAACTATCTTGCAGATATGACGTTATTCTTTAGGACCGTCGCGTGAAAGTGACCAAGCAAAAGTCACCAATAGGAAAGAAATAGGACTTTTAGAGCGCAGGCTATCTGACAACTGACGTCATATCAGGGAAGAACCATTCTGAGAAACACTGGGCGTTTTTAGACAAACCGTTATAAGTGACCAAACCAACGTCAACCATAGGATAGAATTGGGACTATTTTAACTCATAATACATATTGAAAAAGCAAATTAGTGAATTAGGACCCCTGTTCCACTTACTCAGCCGAAGCATCGGGTACCTACGTGAAAAAAAGTGATGCCTTTGATACCATTAAAACCCGTAAATTTTTAAATTTATTTTGGCAAAATCACAAAATTTGATTTGGGGAAAAACAACAAGTACTTACTTGGAAAAAATAAACATGTAATTATGCCAACTGAAGGAAGACAGGTAAAAGTTCCGTTTACTTTAAAGCTATGGTCACCCTAAACGTCACAATTAACATATTAACATAAAACGTTGTGATTTAATGTTGAACATAGCTCGCCGGACGTTGGAAAAATGACCGACGACGACGACGACGACGCAACGGGAACAGCACAACACACAACAACACAATGTCCACACGCTCGTGTTGAGCAATGGCAGTTTTTACAATCCTACGAGTGGCAACATTCACGCGGCAGAGAGAGACAGTGTGAGGAAAATTTTGTACGCTTTTAACGTCGATTAGTTCAACGTAAATTTATTTTCACCACAATTGCTTGTAAAGTGGCTCTTATTACACCGATTTCAGCATCGTAATGTAGCTTACTACACACTAGTGCGGTAATGTAGTTTTAAAATAGAATCTCGACCAGAGCGAAGAAATAACAGCATTTCTTCTGACTAGGAAAAAAAGTATGTTTTTATTTTTGTCTGTCTGAAATGACAATGAGCCTACAAAAATCAAAAAGTCTTTAGTCGTAAGTAGATCATGAATAATGACTCGACTTATTACTGTTTACATAAATCAACCACTTATTTGAGATATTTATTTAAAGTTTATGGTAAAATTAGTAATAATTTGAATCTATGGACAACACAGACCACGCCCACGCAGTCCACGCTTCAGCAAGAAACAACTGCACAGTCTGCACAGGTACTTAGGTGGTGAGCCTTTAGCCCGTTAGTCGCTTTTACGACACCCAAGGGAAGAGGTGTTGGTAGTATTATTTTAATAAGCCCATCGCCGCTGTATGCTGTTGGATGTGTGTGCAGTCTTTAGTCCGTTAGTCGCCTTTTACGACACCGAAGGGAAGAAAAGGGTTGGTAGTATTATTTTGATGAGCCCATCGCCGCTCTATGCTGTAGGATGCATGTGCAGTATTTAGTCCGTTAGTCGTCTTTCACGACACCCAAGCGAAGGGATGGAAAGACTCCTTTCACATACTTATATTTTGTCGCTTCATACAGCGGCTTCTTGTTCAATACTTATTACTTTGAAAGTTTAAAAATAAATGTCTAGTTCTAGTAATGAAGAACTAAATTTACAGTCTACACCGCCGGAAATATTCAGTGAAGCACAAAAATTGTTATTGGCAGCCTAACCATCTAAGTCCAAAAAAAAAATATATGCTGGCTTACCAAAGATTTATACACTAGATAAAAAAAATGTGTTTTCCTCACAAGTGTGTCAAAAAACGTCGTATGAAACGCGTGTGCATTGGTAATTACAATCCTCGGCTCCATTAAACCCGCCTCGATTGTAATGACCAACATAGCACACTTGTATTTTTGTACTATATAAACCAATAAAATATCCAAAACGTTGACTAAAATACACTCAAAAACACAGTATTTAAAAATAAATCCTATTTACTGAAAAAAAATATTAATCATGATTGAGTATCAGACCGGCTGATGCCGCCGGTTTGCTACTATATCTCTTTACATACATACAAGGAGTACTAGGAAATGACTGCAGTACTTGCAGTTTTAACGAGATCTTGGTTTGATTATAAAGGAGGTGTCAAATGGAACCGATTTTACATACATACATAAAAGTAATCACGACTATTATCCCCGAAGGGTTAGATAGAGACTAGGCAAAGTGATCAGCAAAAGCAGTCCTCTACCATAATCCACTTTTCACCAAATGATGCCACATGTGCTCAGCGAGACAGGTGGTGAGCCCATCGCTGCTCTATGCTGTTGGTAGTATGTGCAGTCTTTAGTCCGTAAGTCGCCTTTTACGACACCCAAGGGAAGAGAAGGGGTGGTAGTATTCTTTCACCGCTACGCGATACGGTTTAATAATAACTAAAGTTGGAACTTGACACCTCTTTCATATGACTGTTTAGAGTATGCTGCTGGGTTCAGAACCTTTAGGTAAATAGGTGACAAAAATTGAGTTTCCCTATTCACGCATGCACGCAGCATGCAAATTCAAGTCGACTGCCAATGGGCAAAACCCAATCAAAGTAAAAGTGACAGCCGATGGTTTCCTGTCCCCAATGTGTCACTATCTTAGGCGCAATCGGACCCCCATCCATGCTGGAAACATTAACATAAACATTTTCGCCAATTACTACGACAATTGTGCATGCAAATTATTCATAGCACGTCATACACTCGTTTTGTTCGTGCAATTTTCGAAAATGTTTAAGTTTCGTCATCATTAGCCAATGTTTACGAAAAAAAAGTTAGCAATCATAAATTAAATTAGGGACGACCACCGCCTCAGTCTGTACGATCTCAGTCTGATTTTGCTTAATCAGATTTAATAACATTTCTGCTGTAAGTGTTACACATAGTACTATTATTTATTCTGTGGTGTTACCTTCACAACATAGGTCGTTCCCTTCTATGATCTGAGGAGTCGACACTAGCACATAATGGTTTTGTGATAATGGCCTATTGCGCAATGCTAAGCTCAGCTATCGTAATACAGCATTCATTGCTATGCGGACAACAGTACTGGGAATACGCTCTACACCGGACGAGCTAATATTTCTCTGGAAAGCGTCACCGAGAGCCGGAATAAACTTGTGACTGACACCGAGAACATGTTAAGTCATGTCTCGAATTGGGGCCGACATAACCTAGTCCACTTTAACCCCTCCAAAACACAAGTACCTATGCGGATTTCCTCTGAACTTTGAGGGAGCTCTCCTTGATACCAATCCGACTATTTGGATCCTTGGCGTCGATATTTCGAGTGAGGTTCAGTTTCGAGGTCACTTGGAAGGTAAAGCTAAATTAGCTTCGAAAAAGCTGGGTGTGCTTAATAGAGCGGGTCAGTATTTCACGCCCCGGCCCACCGCTTACAACAACTGAAGCACAGGTTAGGCCGCATATGGAATACTGCTCCCATCTTTGGGCTGGAGCACCCCAGTACCAACTCCTTCCATTTGACCGCTTTCAACGCAGAGCTGCTCGAATTGTCGACGACGTGGTAATTTCAGGTCGGCTCGATCAACTGGCTCTTCGGAGAGACGTTGCGTCTATCTGTATATTGTACCGCATATATTTATTTATTTCTTTAAACTTTTGCAACATTATCATATTACATGGCGGACTTAATGCCTGAGGCATTTTCTACCAGTCAACCTTAGGGTGGTGCAGAGATAACATGGTAGGTGAACACCTTTAGTGCGGCATGTCCCATAAGGGCTAAATGGGATCGGCTGGCTCGATCCAAGGTGGCTTACATGTGCTAAGGGCCCAGCGTCAAATCCGGAACAGACAAGAAAGAGTAGTAAGGTACCTACAACGAGAGACGGTATGACGAGGGAGTAAGCGCACACTACGGCCGACGGCTTTCACCTAGGGGTGTTGGAACTGGGGGAGAACGAGGACCACAGGAAGGGTGACAGGAAGAAGTGCAGCCAAAGCAAATGGAGGAGATAAAGATGGTCTTTATGACCCTCCATTCGTGGAGGCGGCACTTCCTAATGGGATTGGCTCGTTCAACCCCAGAAAGACATCGAGTAGAGATGGCTCTACGGTTGAAACACGCGCGGCCGTGGTGAGCGCCACCCCCTCCCCCCTTTCTTAAACAGAAAACAAAAAACACTAAACACATGGTAGGTACACAAAACACAAAAGATACAAAATAAGCAAAGACAACTAAAGGGAAAGAAGTTTATGGAAAAAGTAAATAAAAGGAAATAGGACTAAATATAGTAGGCAAAGACCACATAAGTGGCAGGATAAAAACTTAAGTATATAAATAAGTATAAAGGGGAATAAAATATTAAGAATAAAAGAAGGGAGAACGTACATTAAGAAATACATAATGCATTAATTAAAATAGGTAATAAAGAAAGCAAATAAAAATAAATGTAACTATAATATTAAATAAAAGTATATATATTGAGATAGATAGGATAAGAGGAAAATAGATAAAGTAAGAGAAAGACAGATTGATATAGCAAATAAGTAACGGTATTAGTATATAAAAAGAAAGATATGTGTAATACTAGGAAAAGAAATGTAATAGTATATAAGAAAAATAAATGTAATAGAATATAAGAAAAGAAATGTAAATAGAATAGGAAATATATACAAATAAGAAAGAGAATGGAATAGTATATAAGAATAAGAGTGTAAAGTAATAAAGAAAAGCATGTAATAGTAAATAAGAAATGGAATGTCAATTTAAATAAGGAAATGTATCATAATAAGAAAAGAAATATCAAGTAGAAGAGAAATAAATGTATAGAGTAAGAAATATTAGAATAACATATATATGTAATAAGATACTGTAAACATATGAAAAAAAATGCATTAGAAAAGAAAAGAAAGAATTTTGTACAAAAGATAAAGATACAAAAAAGAAAAAAAAAAACAAAAGAAAGAAAAGAAATTAGAGTCGAGCTCTTAAAGCTCAAGCTTATTAACCCCCCCCTCAAAATAAGAAGATAAAAACAAACAGAACCAAAAGTCCTGCAAAAAAGCGGGGAGCAAAGCATTTAAAAAAATTGGTTGCCTGTAAAGTCGGTATACGGGCGAAAGTTTTACGTGACAACGACTTTGAGTGGTAAAATAATTTTAATGTGAATATTCATTCGTATAGTAGGAAGAAGGATGAAATCTCTCTCGCTCTGTCTCTCTCGCTCTTAGGCGGGCTAACTGTGCTCGAGTGGAAGGGACGCGTGCCTTTCACTTTTTATGTCTGTCTCTCTCGCTCTTAGGCGGGCTAACCATGCCCGAGTGGAAGGGACGCGTGTCTCTCACTCGCTCTCATTGTGAGCGCATAACGTGAGCGGAGCGTAACGCAGTTTCTTGAAGTGTCACCCGGCAAACCAATTTATAAGACGTTGTCACGTCAAAAAAAAAACATGGTAGGTGCATTTACTTTCGGTAACGAAAAGTGGAAGAGAGCATGAATATAATTTTTAACTTATAAATAACATACTCAAAATAAACATACATAAACAAATTCACAAATACATGAATAATTATACAAATATACCTAAATACACTACATAATATATATTAGATAGGACGTTACTGAGATGATTCTGCCAATGTTTTATCAAACAGGAGCATGTGGACATTCTTTTGAATGCATCACGACTTGTAGCCATCCTGATTTCTTGAGGTAGCGCGTTCCACAGGAGTATGGACTGAATATAGAAGGACGAATGAACAAAGCCAGAAGAATGGGAAGGAGAGAAAAGGAGAAGGTTATTTGAAGACCTGAGATTCCTGTCGTGAGAGGTGCAGAGATATTGGAAATGAGGAGTAAGGTAGGAAAGAGCATTTGGAGAATTTAGAAAGGAGAAAAGTGTAGTAAGGGCACGCAAACATCTCCGCTGACGAATGGGTAACCATTTCAGATCAGACCTATGCTTTAAGATGTGGTCGTACTTCCTCAGGTTAAAGATAAATCGAATACCATTGTTGAGCAGTCTGTCAAGCTTATTAAGCAAGTCAGCATTGAGATCGTAATAACACACGTCACCATAGTCGATCATGGGAAATATTAAAGACGGGGACATTATATCATGGGGAGTGTTCTGAGGAATTGTTCGGATTTATCCCTGCCGCTGATTTCCTTCACCGCACTATACGCAATCGACTGTCATTCCATTCACATCACCTTGATGGATGGCGGTCTACTACTTTGCGTTTTTCACGAAATTTATTGTAACTACAGTGTTGTGGAACCAGCTCTCGGCGACGGTATTTCCGGACCGTTACGACTTAGGGATATTCAAGAAACGAGCCTATTCCTTCCCTAAAGGCCGGCAACTCGTCTGCGATTCCTCTGGTTTTGCGGGTGTCCATGGGCGGCGGCGATTACTCTCCATCAGGTGACCCGCTTGCTCGTTTGCCTCCTTCTTTTATAAAAAAAAAAGCAGACACGATAGAAATTCAATTGTTAGCAACCTCTAGGTGTCTTCGTGACAGAGAAGGGGATATTTGTTCGGTTATATTGTAGTTAATCTAAACTTTACGCTAACACACAAACCGAAAACGAAACACTGTTAACCAATCTGTCACCCCGATACCACGAGCCCTTTGCAGAACGAAACATCATTACCGAATAATATAAAAAAAACAAACGCTTCTACGATTATATCCACCCGTACAAAGTGCTTCGTTACAAAACACTTCAAAGTCGATTAAACTTATCACCAAAGCTAACGGATATGAATTAGCTACCGTTTCGAACCGGTGTTTCCTCTAAATTGGTCAGCTTAAAAGTATCAAATTCACTTGGTTCAAATATCGGGGTTCACACAGGGTATCGTCGTTACACTACAGAACCGGAGCGGCTACTTGAAAGCACCATCGAAATTCGGATGCTACGAGTACATTGTATACGTTACTCGCAACACTTGATACTTGACATGAGAGGTGAAGCCAAGAAACGTTTCACGCTTGGTTAGTTATGGCTGTCACAGTGATAATGATGGAAAATAGTCGATGTCGTTGTCATAGTTCCATCTCTTGTCACCAAACTTGTAAACACGGTTTTTAAAGTGATCCGATAAAATATGGATAGGCTATGGAGATTGAATCTCGAACGATTTCTCGAATTCAACCCGAGTATGTACGAATATCTATTTAGCTATCGACCCTTATACTAATTGTTATTATACAGTTGTTATTAAACAGTTTTTATGCAGAATAATTAAGTTATTTATCAACAAATCACTTACAAACAGTATCTTTGATTGTGAAATTGAAAAAAAATTGTCGCATGCAAGTCAACGTAACGATCTTGTGGGTGACGCAACAAACGCCGAACGCTAAATGTTTGACGAACGCCTTTCTAATAATACAGGTCCGACCATCGGCGAAGACAAACACTAAAATAAACCTGAGTCCCGACAGGAAAGTCGGAACAAAGCAACCGTCGCGTCGCCGCCGACCCAAATACTTGTCGGAAACAACTTAAATATAGATGTGCAGCAAAACTATTACGATATATTGTTGCTGTTCGTTTCAAACCTACGTGGTCTAGTCGCTAACTCGCTACACCGCCAGTATCAGACCCGGAGGTGCCAGGTTGAATTCTATTAAGATATTCGATTCGGTTGGTGAGAGTCAATTACAATCAACAATCAAATCAATTGAAAGTTTCATATAACACAAAAATACAAATATCCAAGTTAAAATAGAATATCAATAAAAATAAATTAATAGTACCTACTAATCATTTAATTAAAAATACATTGAAACTAAAAAGGACCCCGCTCTGCACATGATGCAGCATGAATGGTCATCATCAGAAATTCTGATATTCTGCGGAGTCCCAATCAATGTCAATAACATTAGGGGCCTCACTTATAAACACTATGTATGCATTATTTAGTTAAACATTGTTTTGTGTCTTTTGCTCAAATTCAAAATGACGTTAGTGTAATGTAGACAAAACAATGTTAAACTAAATAATGCTTAAATAGTGTTTAAAGTAAGGCCGCCGGGTGCCCCGGTGTGATAATAAGAATGAATCACAAAGTTCTTCAAAAGTAAGTTATCGTGGGTAAAATGATTATTTTTGCCGGATCTGACACAAACTCTTTTTCGCGGGACTGGACACTTTGTTTTTGATAAGAACATAATGTAGCCTACACTCTCGATAGATGCTAATGTATAAATGCAAAAAAAATAACTCCACCTACCTTTCCTTCAGGTCACCGTTTTAATTTTCGCAGTTATTCCATTACTTGAAATTGTAGCAATGATTGTAGTAAATGAATGCAATACTCTTTGCAATACTCTTTTAAAAGGTTTAAAAGGCTTTTAACCAAGAAACCAAAAAATGTTATCGACGCTATCCAATTAACGTGACGACAATCTCTTTTTAAAATAATTAGAGTATTAGCACATTTTGTAACTGAGAAGACTTGAACCTTTTAAGAAAAGGCTGGGTATATGCGAAATCAAACTTAAATTTCTTCTTTTACGAGTACATAGCAATAAGATTACAAAACAAATACGCAATAATAACCCAAGTTCTGGAATTTAATTAGCGGCATCACAGTTCTCTGCAAACATCCTGTACAACCCGATCCCATTTACGCCCGAAATTAATAACCTATCCTATAGATTGTTTAGCCTTATAAATTAAAATTTTTCACTTCACTCTAGTATACTAAAATCTACAGATAGGTAATTAATTTCGGGTGTTAATCAAAGAATCGAATTCTCCCTAACAACTGTACAGAACAAAGGAAGATCTATAGGTGAAAATTATGACGTTTATCCCTCCAGACGTGTTCCCGGGGAAGGACGCGGAGGACACGGCACGGGCGAGCTGAGTGCGCGCGTACTGAGGCGGCGAGACGGCCAAAGGTTATGTGTGCGTAGGGTCACACGAACTGCCTACAGCGAGTAAGCTTCTGTGAAGAATCACGTTATGAGGATGTATTTACTTTTTAAGAGCTCAGCTGTCGTAATACCAGACACAGCAGAAATTCAATTGTTAGCAAACTCTAGGAGTCTTTGTGACAGACATGGGGCATACAATACTTTGACCATATATGTTGAACCTTTTAATAACGTTAGTTAAGAAATAAATTAAAAAGAAAACAAAACGATTACACTTGATTGGCTTAACAGAACTGCCTTTAACGAATACGCCTCAGTTAAGAATGACGTTGGTTAATTAAAAGAAAATACAAAACGTAGATGGTAAGGTCAACAAAACTGTTCGTTGCGAATTTGCTTTAAAGAAAAATCATGTTGGCAAAAAAGGAAGAAAATAAGAATCAGAATATGACACACACAACAAAAACACAATATGACATTAAATGAACATAGTAAAACATAAAAAAACACAACGATTAAATACTAATGGTAAGGTCAACTTAACTGTTTACACCGATTTATCATTTAAAGCTCATTTTGCGAAAAAGGTAACGAAAACAATACAGCTAAGCTCTACTGTCCTTAATAATTTATGAAAGAGGTTTCAACTTGATTATACCAGATTAAAACAAAAACTTCTCAGTTCACTGACGTCACTCCCTTAACGTTATAGGTAGAAAACTACTCGACAAATGAATACTCTTTGGCAAAGGGCAAAGGGCGCGACAGGGTGCAGACAGACCCCGCCTGCCCCGCCAAATCATTTACCATTCCAATATCAAGAACTGCGTAGAGGAAATATTTAACTACCCGAACTTGGGGAATAAGCGCGCGAACGATTACTTGTACGCGTTCATCGGGCTTGGGGAGATTAATTATTGTCGATTTATTCTATTCGATAGATAGTGTTTTGTCTGGTAGATTTGAAGCTGATATTGTGAAAGCTTCCAAAAAGGATTTAAGAGGGTTTACGCATTTCGGTTTCCCATACAAACTTCAAAGTCGAATTTTTTTAAAACTAGTCTGCCTATCTTATAAATAACCTTGTTGATGTCCCATATCTTTTGCATAGAATAAATTTTAGATGTCCAAATGTCAGATCAAGAAGTAAGAATTTATTCTCACCACCACTCTGTAGAACGCAATACTCAAAAAGTAGATTCTTAGTTCGTTCTTGTCATAGCTTTAACAAAGATTATGTTGATTTGGATGTTTTTAATGAGTCATTGATAAGTTATAAAAAGTCATTGAAATTGTCAACAAAAAGTCAAAGTGCTTATGAGTAGGTTAATCTTTAGAATTTTGTTGATTAATTTTTTATAAACTTTCAGTTTTATTTAATATTTATTTTCTAATTTTAAGCTTTCAATTTTTTTACTAATGTATGTAAATGAATGTTGTGTAAGCTCAGGTTGTTTTGTATTTTTGTAGAAACTTTATTGGCCTATGTAACATACTTGATGTTCTGTTTATATGTATTAATTATGTGCTGTATGTTTCTCACATTGCAAAATAAAATAAAAAATAAAAAAATCTTGACGAAACTTTGCATGCTAAAGTAAAACACAGGGATCTAAATAGTTTGTTAAAAACATTTTTAAAAAACGTATTTAGCTGAGTTATTGTTATTTAAAGTCCACTGTAGAAAGTTTAAAATCGCAATAACTCAGTTAAATAAACGTTTTTTAAAAATGTTTTCAACAAACTATTTAGATCCCTGTGATTTACTTTAGCATGCAAAGTTTCATCAAAATTGGGTTATTAGTTTTTAAAAGTTTCGATTTGGAAGTTTGTATGGAAAACCGAAATGTGTAAACCCTCTTAAGCACAAAGCTTTCTGGTTATATTTCACTACACTGGACACGTTAGGTGGCTGAATTCAGCCAGAAATTACCCGCAACTTATTATTAAAAAAAATCCTTACACACACGAGGAATTAGCTTGGTTTGCATTTAGCTCATTGATTGACCGTAACCGTAAAACAAAAGGTCGTCGTAAGGAATCTGTTATTGGAAATTTATGTTTGAGGAAGAACTCGAGGTATTGAGGTTTTCTGTATGTTTACCAGCTATGAGTTGGGTTACGTGAATAAAACTGATTAGTTTTAGACGGTAACTTTATGATGTATTGTCGTCATAGGTTAACGCCTACCTATAGCTCAAAATATACCTTTGTGGTTTTAGAAGCTATTGTTAGTAATTAGTTCTTATATGAAAATCTTATTTTAATAGGCATGAAAATAGAATTATGGGTGTCGGAAGAATTTAATTAATTCCTTCTTTTGATGACTTCTTAATTTATCTGCTACCGGAAGTCAGTTAACATTATAGCCAGGGAATAATTATAAAATAATAATGTTTAAGTCTCGAAAAACTTGTAGGTACGTTGCCGTTGCTCATGTCGATTCATTCTGCAAGAGTCTGGCGCCATGATTTTGCGGCCAAGTCATCTGCGGCCCTTTATCTTTCTTTATAGGGCCAGGATCAAATTAAATAATGGTTTGGAAAATGTTGAAAAAAAAATCACGGGCTGGAATCTAACCTGCACCTTTCTGATATTCTGGGTCAGGTGCACTACCAACTGTGCTATAGTGGCTTTGTCCAGCTCGCGCAATTTTGTCAACAATATTTCATCTAACTTTGAAAGCGAAATACGCCATTATTCAATGTCAACAACCACGCCAACAACATCCATCGCGGAAATGTTTTCAATATGTTCCAAATTGGAATTTGTTTGCAGCAAAATTTAATTTATATTACATACACTCGAGAGCAATGAATCCGGGTCACTTAAAGAAACCTATAAATCTCGGAAATTGAGAATGCTAAAATAATGAAATAAATTGTGTTTAATAGACAATTAAATAGGTACTAAGTACTAAATGAAAGTAATAAAATTTATGAGTCACTGCATATTTTTATTAACAAAAAATTACGTAAAGAATAAAACTGCTGATCTCGCCATAAAACAAAAATAGGAAACATGACATTTTTGAACAACATTACGCTATTCTTGAGTTTTAATACTTCCCTCCTCGTGCTTCCATTACTGCTTTTACGCGGTTTGGCATTGGTACACCAAGTTCCTTAAAGTCTCCCTTTTTCAAATTTGATTTTTTTATGACATAGGTAACTTTACAATAACTAAGAAGTTTTAATACCTTCATTTAATATTTAATTGTCTATTAAACACAATTTATTTCAATAAGCTAGCATTCTTATTTGGGTTTCTTTAATAGGTTTGTTTAAGTGACCCGGATTCATTGCTCTCGAGTGTATAAGTACTTAGAAATTTATAAATATTGGTTCTTAACTATGGCATTTGTACCATTTAGAGTAACACTTAAGTTCTATGTTACAACAGATATTAGCAATAAGAATAGACATCTGTTAAGCTAACAAACATTAAGGAGCATAATGCCCCATTATTGGTAACAATGCAAATTTTCAAAACAAAACGATCGTTAAGAAAACTGCACAACAGCTCGCCTTACAGACCGTCATTGTTATCACATTTACTGTGTGCGAAATAAGGTTCAAAGTCAAACAGTGCGTCGAAATATTAGTAGAATTGTGGTATTAAGTAAGAAAAACAATAAATTTAATTAGTTGGGTTTATGTGCTATTGTGGGGACGATTGGAATCAACCGGGGCCGTACGGATTCTATATGTATACCTTTATTTGTGGGGTTGTGGGCTTGTGGGATTGTGGGAAAGCGGAGTTCTTTAATGGGACGCTTTAAACGTTTGCATGGCATTGTTCGAGGTCACTTCGATCATTCTGGACTTCTGGAGGCGAAAGTGTTTGTTCGTTTGCCGACGCTAATCGTCCTTACGTTTTAAGTTTTATAAGCTTTTAAAGTTTAAAATATAAGATTTAAAATGTATGCTATCTCTATCTGCCTTCATAAACAAAAATGAGACATGCAGCATTTAAAATTTACTTCCAGTAAATAATGTTTTTCATCGGGACTTACATTGTGTGACGTAGATAAAACAATGTTCAACTTAATAATAATGCTTTAAGACTTTAAGCGCCATGGGGGCCACCGGTGACGGACAAACAATTAAATTTCAATTGTGTATGGTTTTGTGGCAGTCAATGTGTAGTGTTTATGAATAGAGGGTTTACGCATATCGGTTTCCCATACAAACTTCCAAGTCGAAATTTTTAAAAACCAATAAGACAATTTTGATGAAACTTTGCATGCTGAAGTAAAACACAGGGATCTAAATAGTTTGTTGAAAACATTCTTAAAAAACGTTTTACTAGCTGAGTTATTGCGATTTAAAGTCCACTATAGAAAGTTAAAAATCGCAATAACTCAGTTAAATAAACATATTTTTAAATGTTTTCAACAAACTATTTAGATCCCTGTGTTTTACTTCATCATGCAAAATTCCATCAAAATTGGCTCATTGGTTTTTAAAAATTTCGACTTGGTAGTTTGTATGGAAAACCGAAATGCGTAAACCATCTTAAACGTTTGTTTAAAATGTTTAAAACAAATATTCCTTTATTTTTTGACATAAATATTAAAAGATTATAATATCTATGACAATAGTAACATTGCGGCCTCTAAAAGGTCTTTCTTAAATCACCCTACTCATGTGAAATGTCCACATTTTTTTCAAGTTTGACCCTTAAACTAGAAAAGTAAGTTTAAAAAGTATGTCAGTAGAGAGACTACTGGTGAAACCATTTAAGGAAAGGAATGCCATTGTTCTTGGACGTTCCATGGGCGGCGCCGATTCTCCGGTGCAACCGGGACTCTAGTATGTGGCTGATGAACTTACGCAATTATCACACCAAACCCAAGCTCGTTGGCATGACGTGGAAAGAGACAAAACATAGATGGAAGGACTTGGGAATTGCCTTTGTCCAGTAGTAAAATAGAGGGCCAAGAAAAAAATTCCAAAATTCTAATGGACAAGAGAGCCAAAAGAAATCGTGGTTGCACATTCGTATGTATGAACGCAGTGTTTGAAATGACATAGTACGGGCAAAAGCTAGTATGAGTAAATAAATATTTTTTAATTTTTTTTCAAATGCATCGGCCATGACGTCTGGCTATCTCCTGCCTCAGACGGTCACTAAACCTCACCTGTAAACAGCCTCCGTCGCCAACGCCCTTACTAACCCTCCCCCTGCTTTGTTGTCTGGACGATACAAGTAGCTGATTACTCTAAAAAACACCGAAAGAATACTAAAACATTCACCAACTTATTCCAAATAAAGCGTTGTTGTTTGTTACATACTTTTTAAATATCGACAGAGAAGATCTCACTCCAGACATAAGTACCTACGAGCGTGAGATGAAATGCCTTGAGTGCCGAGGAAAAATTTGATTTACCATTCGAAAACGTTAACAAAAACGAGAAATTGTATGGCGTCGAATCAGCGCCTTCTGGTGATAAACGAGGAGAATTGTAACTTAAAAGTGCTTGAAAAAAATCGTCGCGCGGATGGTCAGTACCAAGGCCGAACGAAGGTGAATACGCCATTTTCCTATGAACAATACGACGAACGATACATTGTTAGCGACAGCCTTTGGCATGGTGGTGGCTAGCGAACTTAAAAAAGGTTCTACCACCGACCAAATCGAGTACAATAATATGTACTCGGAATTAAAACCGGCACTCTAACCGGTGGTTTAACTACAAGACCACAAAGACATATTAGACAGCCTTTAATAACGCTGAAGCTCTTGTAACAATGCGGGCTGGTGGGTTACTCAAACTCAAACTCAAAATTTCTTTATTCAATAAACTTAAAATAAGTATTTTGAATCGTCTAAATTTATTTGGATGAATGGGCTCCCGCCCACCCACTTCACCCATTCAGTAAGTTTTTTAGCTGTGGAGAAGAACGGGCACAAGAAACTCCACAGCTTTAAAATAATATAGAAGTAACGACATTTACAAAACAACATGTCGTTACCAAATTAAACAATCAGTTATAAAGATAATGGATTAAGAAAAAAACAATGTAAATATATTATTATAACCAGGCTGTTTTGTCTTCTAAATATTCCTTGACTGTGTAATAACCTTTCCTAAGTAAACAAGATTTTACATGATTCTTAAACTTATCTAAAGGTAAATCTAGTATATAGTACTTGGTATTTTATTATAATAGTGTATACCTTTAGTTACACTTTCCATATAACCCACCACGCTGGCCCAATGCGAACTGGTGGGTTAACTTTCCATATAACCCTCCACGCTGGCCCAATGCGGGCTGGTAGGGTTATCTTTCCTTACACTTTCCATGCATTACAAACATGTAACATACAGTTTTCTAACAAGCGCCGAGACGACGTTAAAACGGAATTTCATTTTGGAAGCTCCCGGAATCTGGTGCCGGCAGATATCTGTCATAAATTAAGCCTTGAAGCTGGCCGTCCCCGCGGATACCGCCCTAATCCACAATAAATACGGCCCATAATAGTATTCATGGCGTGTCGCGGGGGTCACCGATTTACAACCGAATCGATTCTTCGTTTGGGTGCGGCCGTAGAACTGGAGGGTAGCTACTGTGCGTTTTCAATAACCATTCCTTAAAAAAAAAATTAAAAAATCAGACCATATTGATCCATAGATTTATTAGTAAATGTTAGTAACAATTGGGCTTAATCCTATGTTACTATTGTTAACATATGAATATTATGTAGGTAGATACATAGAATAATAAGGCATAGAACGATAGTCTCGTATTAGAAAACTGTTATGGCGTGAGGCAAGAAAAAAATGGATGTAGGAGTAAGTTACGCGTACTAACTATCTCGGCGACACGCACACAAGTGTACAAGTAATGTTGCTAGAAAAATCAGATTTGCCCCAAAAGTAAGGAAATTGGAACTGTTGATAGATAGATAAGTTTAGATTATTAGTACTGACGCGGGCCGTTTCGGTACCAAGCCAGATTAGAATTTATTAGTAGGCTCGGTTTTACTGGCCTCATTTATCGTGCGGGTTCTCGCTTTCTATGCGTCATTATTCTAAGGGTAGATACCTAATACTCGAAAAACGAAAAAAAATTTCCTATTTTTTGTTAAGATACATACATAAACACATTCACGACTATTATCCCCTAAGGGTTAGTCATAGACTAGGCAATGAGGACCGGAAAAGCCTTGCAAAAGCTGTGCACTGCCACAGTCAACGTTTCACCAAATCACAACTGCACATGTGCTCAGCGTGATAGGTGGTGAGCCCATCGCCGCTCTATGCTGTGGGATGTATGGCAGTGGTATAGATAAAGAAATATTTTTATTGATCACAAGCACAAACAATTGTAGATCAGGAAAGATGCAGAAATAGAAATAGGGGTGCAGAAATAAAGGCGATTGATCACAAGCACAAACTATTATAGAACAGGAAAGATAATATAGGTACAGAAAAAAAGGCGAAAAACATATTGTAGACACCTCGAGCAAAACTGCTTGTGCTGCAACGACATCACTATGAGTCGCTGCGCCAAGTTACACAGATGTAAAAAAAAGTCTTAATTTTTTTTCTTTATTTATTTATTAAAACTTTTGTAAACCATTTAAGGTACATACATGTACATGGTACATACTTGGGCACATGTGGGAACGCCTGTGCCCAACAGTGGGACATTCATAGGCTGATGATTTGATTTGATGAAAATATATTAGGTACATGGTGAACTTATAATAATAAGTACAAATAATAATATACTCATAATACAAATTAATGTTAATAATTATAAAAGTTATCAAGCAACCCCAGTAAATTAAATCCATCAAACTATAACAAGGTAGCTCCGTTTGTTTCGTGGCCTCAGTAGCACCGCGAAATATCTTCACGGCTTGGATTAGGGGTCGGCTTCTTGGTTTCCAAGGAAAATCCCAACTAAGGAGGTGTTTTCTTTTTCAAAAGAAAATAGTTCAACAACACTTACTAGATGAAATATCGCGCTATTAACTCTTTCTACATTAATTTTTGAGGATTATTAACTCTTTCTATATTAGGTACTTTGTGGAGGATTAGGCGGAGACCTCGGAGATGTAACTTTTTATACTACTTTATTACTTAATTGTCCTAGTGAGTAAGGAGTTTACGTTTTAATAAATTTAAGTATCTTTATTGTTGAAATTTTGCATTAACAATGCTATTAGAGGATAAAATGTTTACTAAAAAAAAAATAACCAGTCTCAGGAAAGCTTTCGAAAGGGTTCGAATCCCGTTCGAGCTTTCCTAAGACTGGTGTTTTTATTCTAGTAAACTTTTTATCCTAAATTTAGGTATTTTAAAATTTATGTAAGTATTTTAAAAAATTTAAAGTTTATTAAAAAACTAAGTATTGTATAATCTGGTTGGGTTTGAAATGCTTTAACCACTTTCAATCGCGATTTTTTAGATCATTTAAATAAAAATATATTTTTTTGTTTTTTATTTTGTATTTAGTCGTTTTTGGTACGGAACCGTGGAGCCCTAACAGTTGCCACCCTATCCATTCCCGCGTAGGCGGCACTATCGAATGAAGATATTGCGCAAAGTGTGAGAAGAATTATTTAAAGGTAGCATTAATTCACGCGCTTCCTGAAACGGGCAACAGATGGCAGCAGTGTAGATATTACGGATGAAGTTATTTTATTTTTAAACATTATTTTTTAGTGAAAATCCTAACTAATATTATAAATGCGAAAGTGAGTTTATTTGTTCGGTAATGTGTTGTGTTGCCAATTTTAATAAAACTTTGCACAATAATGGAAGATACAGAGACATTTTAAAACTAAATACCAACCTAATTATAAAATACTTTTATTCAGCTAAGTTATTACGATTTCAAATCCATAACTTTTTTATTATTATTATTCACGTGTTTATTTATTTTCTTAAGTGTAGGTTTTTTATAATATCCCATATAAAAATAATAAACAAAACTACTATAAAAAATAAAACATTTAACATTATAAAAAACCTAAACCTAGGGTGCCGCCAGCAGCGGGGCAGGGCCCAAGCTACCGGTGGTTAGGGCTGCAGAGAGAGGAACCTCCTGACGATGCGTGCCGTGTCAAGAAGTACCGCCTTCTGTATCTGACCCTTGATCCAGCCGTCTAGCGAGAGTCTCTTGAGATGTTGGTCGAGACTCTTCGCTATTAGGCCGTTTGCAGATACGACTATCGGGACAATGATAGTCGAGTCAACATCCCACATGGCGGTAACCTCGTAAGCCAAGTCAAGGTACTTGCACAGCTTGTCCTTCTCAGCCTTCACGAGGTTCTCATCATGTGGGACGGTGATGTCGACTAGCACTGCCCGCCGCTGAGACCGATCGACTATCACGATGTCAGGCTTATTGGCAACAATAGTCCTGTCCGTGATAACCGATCGGTCCCAATAGAGCAAAGCACGACCATTTTCGAGAACTGGCTCAGGTGCGTACTTATAGTACGGCACCTCGGACTCCACAAGACCGTATTGAAGAGCAAGTTGCTGGTGAATGATCCTGGCTACAAGATTGTGTCTGTGCAAGTACGCGCCGTTAGCAAGATGAGAACAACCGGAAATAATATGCCTGAGTGACTCTCCGGGACGGCGGCATGCTCGACATATGTCGACCGTACCGTCCTTCAGGATATACTTCCGGTAGTTGTTCGTCTTGATAACTTCGTCCGCAATTGCACAGACAAAACCTTCGGTTTCCCCAAAGAGGTCCCCGAATCGTAGCCAGTTCACCGACGCGAGCAGGTCCACATCGGGCCCTGTTAAGGCCCGATAGAACCGGCCGTGCAGCTCCTTGCTCTTCCATACATCCTTGCGATCCTCGGTGCTCAGCACCTGAGGCTTGCGCCAGTTCTCTTTGCCTAAGGAGAGAGGCGTAAAGGTCCTGTCAACTGACACCACATCGCGATGCATCCCACACTCGTTGTTGAGGAAATATTCTCGGAGACTGCACACTTCACGGTTGTGGACGGTCTTGGCATTTAAAAAACCTCGACCACCCCATTTCCGCGGGATGTACAGTCTCATAACAGACGAGCGTGGGTGGAGCATGCGATGTGATGTCAGTTGCTGTCGAACCTTTCTGTCCAGGGCGTCTAACTCGGTCTGAGTCCACCTTAGTATGCCAAAGGTGTATACCAGTAAGGGCATAACCCAGCCGTTGAAAGCGCGCACCCTGTTGCCTCCTGACAAAAGACTGTTAAGTACCTTTGTCAGGCGACTAAAGAAGCGTTCTTTCACCGACTGTTTTATACCCTCACTCTCTATACCCAATGACTGTGACATACCAAGGTATTTGTAGGTGTCGGCTTCGGAGAGAGATCTGAAAGTCATCGTCTCAGAAAGTTGCAAATTCGTAGAATTTACAACTTTCCCCCGCTGTACGTGCATGACCGCGCACTTGTCTACACCGAACCCCATGTTGATGGCGCTGCTAAAAGTCTCAGTGACTTTCAGCAACGCCACCAATTCATGACGTTTCGGTGCAAATAGTTTGAGGTCATCCATGTACAGCAAGTGCGAAATAACTTCAGCCTGCCTCCTAAGCCGATAGCCCAGCCCTGAATCCTCTAGCAATGTGCTAAGAGGATTCAGGGCTAGACAGAACCACAACGGACTCAGACTATCACCCTGGAAGATGCCTCGCTTAATCCTTACGAAGTCCTGCGGACCAGACGGGCTGTCTCCACCACCCGGTTGACGAAGGACTGTGGTCCACTGTCTCATACAAGAACCTAGAAAAGATCTCAGAGTTGTATTAATTTTATACAGCTCTAAGATCCTCTCCAACCAGGTATGAGGCACCGAATCATAGGCCTTCTTATAGTCAATCCAGGCGGTGGAGAGAGCCCCTTTGTTCCGCCGGACTTGTTGGCAAATGGTCGTGTCGATGAGGAGGAGCTCCTTAGTACCACGAGACCCAACCTTACATCCATTCTGAGTGGGAGCCAAAATATTGTGCGCAACAATGTGCGAATTAATTTTAATTCTCAGAATGGATGTAAGGAGCTTGTAAAGCGTCGGCAAGCATGTGATGGGTCTATAGTTCTTCGGTTCCGTGGTACTACCGGACTTGTGGAGCAGGAAGGTGACACCGGTTGTCATAAATGTTGGCAAGGAACCGACCTCGAGGGCTTCATGGAATTGCGTCGCTAAGCAGTCGTGTGAGCATCTAATCCACTTTATCCAAAAGTTATGCAACCCGTCCGGTCCAGGACTTTCCCAGTTCTGAGCCGTACGGATCGCACAACTAACGTCTTCGGGGCTAATGGTCACAGGCCCCATGGATTCGATAGATTCACACGCACGCTCAACGACGCTAATCCAATCACCCTCAGTGTGTTCGACTGGTTCCGACCAGATACTACGCCAAAAGTTATTTATGGTAGTAGCATCTGGACACTGCCCGTCGCTCATACATTGGTCGGTTCCTTCCCAACTCCGGTACACCTTCCTTTGGTCATTTTGAAAGAGGCGATTTTGACAATATCGATCAACACGCGCTCTATAGCGACGAATACGGCTTGCCAGCGAATAAACTTTCTGCTTCAGAAAGTCAATGCGCTCCGTGACACAAGCTATGTAGACCCGGGGTCTAATCCCGGTCCCAGCAAAGGCCTGGTTCACGAAACGCATGACTCGTGGACGATGATTGCCCCCTCTGAAGCATATTAATTTTGCAATGAGAGTCCTAAACGAGTTGATACGACACTCGATTCTTTTTTGCCAAGGCGGGGACAGCTGGGTGTCGCGGTGCTCGGTCAGTGTCCGGAAACTTAACACGAGCGATGCGACACGCCGCTATGGCAGCGCAGTACAAAATCGAGTGTGTATCAACTAATGTTTCGCTAGTCCGCATATAGGGGACTAGCAAAACGTTTAGGGCTCCCATTAATGCCAGATTGCGTTTATTCGTTGGCAAGCGTGGTAGTCTCGGCCTAGAGTCGGTGGAACGATATTGCAAAATTGCGTCTTCCAAAGCCCTCCTCAATTGCTCATTAGTCTGGATACTTACGTTCGTATTCATACAATCATATACGTCCAGTGCGGGATCCGTCAGAGCAGTCGTCGAAGCCGAGCCTGTCGAACCCTGCGTCAACAACGCCACATGCGAGTCCCGCGCTAAAGTAAAGGTAGTATGAATAGGTAACGCCTCCAGACGCAGTTGATCAAGCGTAGAGTCATCCAACAACTTGAGCCGCTGGATGGCCCGCACCTGATACGACAGTCGTTGTGCAGAGACGACGGCGGCTGGTTCAAGGGACTGAAACAGAGGCAGTATCCTATCGCGGTACGCGGTCAAGTTAGTTCCTCCCTCTGTAGCCCCGTAGTAGGCGCGCATGCAGTTCTCATTCATAGACTGTGTCCATCGCATGCGACGCGCTACACCACCGGTAGCGAGGGCCGGGCGCGGAGCAGGTTGCCCCACAGGCCCCAAGCGTGCCGGCAGCGGTGGCCGTCCTCGTCGTCGCGCAGGTGGTGGTAGCGGCGGCGGCGGCGTAGGCCCGTCGTCATCACTCGACGAGCTGCCCTCCGTGGGAGTGACGAAGTCGTCCTCCAACGATGAGCTCGGAGATGACGCGACGGGCGGAGGTGGTGGGTGCGCGCTAGTAGATTCCGCTAGACGTTTTTGGGATCTTGTTATCATTTTTATCACATTTGCTTGTAGTTTGTTGACAATGATGACATTAATGTCAAATGCATAAAAATAGGTGTAGATCAAATATTATAAATTGTTGCTGGTTTTAGCACTATTTCTTTTTTGATATGTTTGTGGCATTGTTTACTTAGTTATATTATAGTTTTGGCTGTCGTAAAGGGTGGAAAAAGCAAAATTGCAATATAAAAAGAAAATTTTCCAAAAAGACGTCTTGTTTGAGCGGTGTCAATTTTTTTATTTTTTATTATTATTATTATTATTATTACATATAGAAAGTTTAAAATCGCATAAATGCGTTTTACCACAGAATAACTAATAGTGTTTTACTGAGCTGTGCACATTGTTGGCATATGACAGGGCGCAATGTAGGTACTATGTATAATTATTATTTTTCTTTTTGTTACCTGTTGTATGTTTATTTGTGTGTTTGTTATGTGATCCCAAAAGTGTTTTAACTTTCTTTCATAAACTCAGCTGAATAAACGTTTTTTAAAATATTTAGTGAAAATTGTATTTAGAAGGTTTATTAAAACTGGTTTGTTCGTTTGTATTAAAATGTTGAATTTGGAACATTGTTTTAGATACCGAAATGCGCAATATTAAGCACCTCCACCTCACTCAAAATGCCATTTCAACTCAGTCGGTGATGTTAGCCACAATAAAA
The DNA here is from genome assembly GCA_963921215.1 of Scoparia ambigualis. Classification (NCBI taxonomy): domain Eukaryota; kingdom Metazoa; phylum Arthropoda; class Insecta; order Lepidoptera; family Crambidae; genus Scoparia; species Scoparia ambigualis. Next base: position 25,406,546 of record OY992517.1, on the reverse strand, counting down.
CGCGGTCTCTCAGGCGAATTTATCAATGAATTATGACAGTATCCGGTTATACCGGTTTAGTTCTAAATTTAAACGATTGGTAAGTAATTAATCTAATAAAAAACTTGTAACATTTTACATGTTTTACATAATGTGAGCGGAGGCCAGACCAGTTACGCACGCGTCATTGAGAATTAAACATTAAATTTGTACTAAGAAGGGCCGTGTGGTCACAGAATTATTGGTATAAAAGCTCACTACAAGAATACTACTACCAACGCCTTTCTTCCCTTGGGCGTCGTAATGACTAAAGACTGCACATATCAGCATAGAGCGGCGATGGGCTTTCCACTTGTCATGCTAAGCAAATGTGCAGTCGCTATTTGGTGAAAAGTGGACTATGGTAGAGGACTGCTTTTGCTATCCTCATTGCCTAGTCTCTGACTAACCCTTTGGGGATAATAGTCGTGATTATATGTATGTATGTATAAAGACCAATATCAATCGACACTATGTATGGCGATTAATTAATTTATATTTAGTCGCACACGCCTACATGACGTGTGTCACGTAACACGTTCCGCGGCGATCGCAACGATTCGCGCTTGATACGTAACGTCGTAGTAACGCGGCGTAGGCACGGCCCAATGCCAAGTTACGGACGCAATCATACATAATACCTATATGAGAGGCTAGTTTAACAGTCACGCGTTTGACCAGCGCCGGCCACACGCGCGCGCTACACTACATAGTAGCTGCGCGTTTGAACTGCGTGATGACTATGAAACGCAACTACTATCTTGTGTAATGGGCGATTTTCCGAGATCAAAAAAAAAAGAAATTGGTTCGTAAATGACTTCATAGATGGCGCTTAGCATAGATTAGTATGGCGCATGGTAAAAGGCGGGTTCATGAAGAGCACGTGTATGGCTGCGTAATATTTATTCTATTCCAAAATAGAAATAGGTTCTGGATGTCCTGAATATAAATAGGTAAGTAAATACTATTTTTTAATTCTTTTGGTAGACAAGTAAAAGTGTAGAATTTATTACAGCCCATAAGTAGCCCAGCTTTCATAAAACGACATCTATCGAGTGTTTTTGAACTAATTTTTACTTTTTAATTTGGGCTGTCAGAAAATCGCCCATTGTAAGTGCGCGCGTGTGGCCGGCGCTGGTCAAACGCGTGACTGTGAAACCAGCCTTAACTGCTGACCGGGGGGCCAAATGTCTAACTCAACACCTATCGCAATACCTTTCAAGTATTATACTTGACATTGCTTTGCTAGTTTGAACATTTTAAAATTAGGTTTAATAAGCAAACTATATCGTTGAGTTATTCAAGCCTTTCAACTGCGGCCGCGCACTGATCAGTGCTCAATGAATAGAATTTCCATTGTGCCTAGTGTCCGGTGTTTTAAGTGGTAAGTGCTCCGGAAGGCACGTGAGCAGTGAGTCCCGGTTGTTCTCGTAAGATGGCAGCCGTTAAAACCTACGGACCGGCATTTAGCCAGCGTGGTAGTTTGCGGCCTAATCTTCCTATGTGCTGTTATTTAGTGGGAAAGCCTGTGCCCAACGGTAGGACGTTTAAGGGGGGTTAGGCAATCAGCGAAAATTCGTATGTTGCGCGGGGCCCCGTGGGTGATGCGCGGGGCGGGGTCCGTGGTAATTCACATTTTTATCAAAACGTTAATAAAAATGTTTAGTTTTTTGTAAATCCAAATCAGTCAAGAAATCGAAAAGGTAATACCTACCTATGTGTTTATGATTAGGGATATTATAGTAAAACACGGTCGTAATATGCATTTAAATGACATTTTAGAGGTAGCTTCAGGATTTTTTTCTATCAAGCAAAATGTTTCCAATCGTGTTTTGGTTACGTTCATCCCCTCACGCATACGTTCTATAATAAACATTGAAAATTTCAGTGCGAAATATCTATAATAATTTGAATAACAGCCTAAATATGCTGTTTTTTATTAAAACAGCATATTTTTCCGTTTTTACCGCTTAAGGCCCCCTTAAAGGTTGATGATGATAAAAGCCATTAAATACATTTTAATCAAAAATATTAATGCATATATTATGTAAGCAACCAACCACTTGTCTTCTCTTGTATGTGCCTGCGGGTTCTCAATTGTGATTATCGGGCTAAAGACTGCTCATACATTCAACAGCATAAAACGGCGATTGGTTCACCACATCACGCTGAGCACATGTGCAGTTGTTTTGTGGTGAGACGTGAACTGCTTTTGCGCTGTCTCTGACTAACCCTTCAGGCATAATATAGTCGAGTGAGTATTAAGTATACAGGGTGGACCAAATAGTGACGTCAATCGATTTTTAATAGCTTCCTCATATCCAGGGGTGTCCAAATATACCCCATGTATGTTCCCCGACTTTTTGTTGTTTTTATGTTATGAGTTTCTTTAGTGGTTTTTCAGAATATTCTGTCCGATCGGCTTAAAAAATTAAAAAAGTAACATTTTATTACTTTTTCGAAAAAAAAATATTTTCAACAAACTATTTAGATCTCTGTATTTTACTTTAGCATGCAAAGTTTCATTAAAATCGGGTTATTGGTTTTCAAAAATATCGACTTGAAAGTTTGTATGGGAAACCGAAATGCGTAAACCCTCTTAACTCTATATTAAAAAGTGTTTTTGAATCAACATTTTACTGACAATGCATTAAAAGTACATACTATCTAACAATAAAAGCTTTACTGCGCCCCAGTACCGACATCAGCTGTTCGTAGCGCGGAAACGGATGGCAATAAAGAACTAGCGGCCATTAACTCACCACGTGACTCGTCTGGCGGCGGGCGTAACGTCGTAGTATAACGTAGACGCACATATCACTGAAGCGCGTAGATCAAACGGCGGCGGTGGGCGGGGTCGTTAATAGAACGCTTATTCCTGTAGCACACCTCCACTGCGAAACTAAACAGCGAAACCGCAATAGTTTCGTCGTGAGTTGAAAGTTCATTGGCGGCGAAACATAAGCGAAATTCCTCGCTCTAACGTACAAAACTGACTATGATTTTGTCTCTTTTTAACGTGATTTCGCTTTATTTGCTCAGGCGCCGTCTATATTTTCGCCCGTTAGCCGCCATTTCGGAGCGGTTCCGCTTGTGACTTAGACATGCCTGTAAGAATCGACACTATACGAGAGCGAAACTAAGGAAAGATGGATTTGGAGTTTACTGACTTCGCTCTCTTCAAAACTATCTGGGGTCATTCTGAAGTAAGAATAAAAACGGTCTTCATATGACTGCAGCTCTTTACGCAATCGATTTTCTCCCAACTTCAACCTTTTTTTATAAATCTCATGCACCCAGATTCTACGCCTTTGCCCACAGTAAGATAAGTTCCTCCTCTGACTCAGAAAGCGACGACATTTTCTTCCGATTTCTGTATCTCAACTGTTCTGCTTGCTGGGTTTCGCTATATGTGTAGTTACTGTTGCACAGCGAAATTCGAGCAGCGATTTCCCTTTTGGAGAATTACAGTACAATCGACAGCGTAACACACGCAGCACTTTTTTAAAAGCAGTCTTGTAACGAACATAGATTCTTTACGTTACGTTGTAATGTAAGTTGAACTTGTTTTGACTTGATTTGAGCAATCTAACTAAATGTCCCCTGTACAATATGAATGTTTTGATATTGACACATACATTTAATTGCTTGCACAGGAAGGTGAGAACAAGCAATACCGTCAGGACATTACAACATAACTTTTATTAAATTACAAGTTTGGGGTATAAAGGGTAGTAGTAGCAGGGTGTAGTAATCCTGTTGCTGTGCTGGGACGTTATTTGTAGATTTTTATTACCACCGGACCCCTGGACCCATGCCGGAAGGGAAAATGTTAGAAAATAATAATGGCGTCATTCGGTAATATAACGCGTCGCTAATACATACGTTCACCTACATATAATCACGACTATTATCCCCGAAGTGTTAGTCAGAGACTAGGCAATAAGGACAGTAAGAACAGTCATCTACCATAGTCCACTTTTTACCTAATAAGTAGCGACTGCACATGTGGGCAGCGTGGCGTGACAAGTGGTGAGAACATCGTCGCTCTATGCTGTTGGATGTATATGCAGTCTTTAGTCCGTTAGTCGCCTTTTACGACACCCATTCTTTCACCGCTGCGCGACACGGTTACTAACCTAACAGCTATAATAAACATCGAAAATAGCAATTTCGTTTTGGTGACCTATTTCGGCCGCCAATCAAATTGTTTTGCATTTTGTTTTACATTGCTGCGTTCCTGTTTGAACGGGTATAGAGGCATAAGCGTAAGACTGTCTTAATACCAGGCACAATAAGAGTTCTGTAAATATGACAGACAAGGGGATAAAAAAAACTTAAGCTTCAGGGTCGGGCGGCAGTGCGGGCGTGACGTGATGCTCCCTCGGTATCTCGCGCTTCCATGGACTGCGGTGATCGCGCACCATCAGGTGGATGTATGCTAGCCATTTCAGTAATGTAGTGTTTGTATCTAGACACTGTATAATACGCTGTCTCACGCACACAAGTAATAAGGCGTCAACTGTCAGTGTCAACTATGTCAATTAGTCATAATCATCATCAGCCTATTAACGACCCACTGCTGGGCACAGGTCTCCCACGTGGACAATAGCACGTGGGGATATTGGGCCACAACCCACCACGCTGGCCCAATGCGGGTTGGTGGGTTTTAACGACTGTAATCTTACGACAACAACCGGGACCAACGGCTTAACGTGCCTTCCGAAGCACGGAGGAGCTCGAGATGTTTTTAATTTGGTCACCCATCCAGCGACCCGGCATTGCGAAAGTGCCTTAAGATCGCAAGCCGAACGCGCTAGCCGCTGCGCCATCGAGCTCCTCAATTAGTGACACTGACATTTGTCATGTGCTAGCTGTCATCGGTTATAAGGGCATCCCAAGTAACACCTAAGCAAGATAACAGTACACACTTAGAACTTTTAACAGTTCAAAGATGAATATGGTTTGTGTAAGAGCTTTGGGAATAGCCATATACTGAATAAGGTTGAGTACGGACCCTTAAAATACTTAACGCTTAATAAATTCTGTATTTCTGTCCTTTCCTTCTTTACGCTTAATAACCAATCTCCGTAAGATTATTAGACAGACGTTATTAAGCATTACGCATTCCAGGTGGCTTAAATCTGAAAAACAGTGCCTTCGGCAGCATTTATCTGATTAACAATAATCTATACTGCTATTATTAAAGCAGTACTAAGCTTGTAGCGTTTGAAACACCTGAATAAAGTATCATTTACATAATTCTGGTATACAGCTTGATACTGAATAATTGTTTTTACTTTATCTTTAAACTGTATAAGATTCTATGTTTTACTAATTATTCAGCTGCTGAATAAACAATATTATTTGTGTTTTTAATAAGCTTATTTCAGTATAATAAAGAGTTTCAACTAACTTATTTAAATTAAAGACCACATTTGTATTGATATAGCGCCCATAGCGTAATAAATATTATTGTACGTATTTATTTTATGCGTTGTTTGAATCATGGATCGAAAGTCGTGGCAAAAGCGTAAAGAACCGGTCATATCGAAAGAAAATAGTTAAAAGAATATTTAAATATCAGCAGTAGTAATTGTCCAAGTGTCATCAGCAGTAATGATCATGACAGGATTTGTGAAAATAGTTTCAACAAAACTGAACCCGGTCCCAATCAGCAAGCGTGTTTTCCCTTTAATGATGAGGGTTCCGTCCCCAAAAAAAATATAACAAGATTCTGGGATTGGAAAACCGAAAGATCTAAAAATCTAAGTATACAGAAAATTTAATTTCTGAAATGGTTATTTTATTAGCAGAAGGTATCGCAATACAAGAAAATAAAATTAACGTTGCGATAAAATGTTTTATTTGCGTTGTTTGTTTGTTTCATCGTAAGCCAATCTGCGCAAGGTTGGACACTGCTGTCCTACTTAATTAATAAATCCGCATTATATCTTGGCCATCGAAGTTGTTCTTTGTTCTCCCATTGGGTCGGCACAGTGCACAAATCTGAATGACCCTTACAACGTGTTGAAATTATTTTAAAATTCATTTTTCTGAAACGAAATATAAATTATAATTAATAATTGAATAATAAGTCCGCCATTTGTACATCCTATTGTAGTGCAAGAATGATTAAATAAACTAGGGCCCAGTGCACACCACACACACGAAACCTGCAATTTTTTTTAAACATAATAGATACTTAATAGTCTTTTTCGCGAAAAAAAAATAACAAAAATGCAGTGATTTTAAATGTAAGTAATCAATTTAGTGAAAGCCTGATGGAAAAGTTACACATTATAAAAGGTTTTTGTTCGTTCGATTAGAGAACCCTAAAAATGTGAGTAACTAATATAGAAATGTGGTCAACTATATAAATGTTATTCATAAGTAAGTGTAAAGAGGCTACTCTTTTTCAAGTTATAGCTTAGTAACAACACATGTGTGCACTTTTATTCAGCATTATAAAACAAAACATCGATCGCCATTGAAATCTTTGTAATTAATTCTTACAAGGAATTTACGAGATCACCAAAATGCTTATTTATCTTACAACTACAACATTTCCAACTCAAGTCATGTTATTTTGTTGGATAAAATTGCTAGAATTAGATAAATCATCACAAGTACTTTTGTCAGACCTAGTATGTATGTATGAAAATACTATTTACAACTAATTATCTTGATTATTAGCGAGGCGCGTCATAAAAATGAAAACAAAACACGTACTATTCACGACAAAATTACTTGCGCACTAATAATTAACATGTAGCAGACCGCTAACTTGTAAATTAAAATTTACTTACCGAATAACTTAAATTTCACGTCATGTCAAATAAAGGTATCGACATTAAATTATTGAACCCAATTTATTTCTTCTTTTTCCAATTTCTATGAATATTGCTTGCATAAATGTCAACAATAAATTAAATGCTTAATAAATTCTGAATACTCTAACCAATTCGACGTAGCTGAATAACTGAGTTGTAAAAGCTTTATAAAAGCAATGTGTGCAGTTATTCAAAAGTTATTAAGCTAATTGACACATTATTAAGCTCCTACTCAATTGTTACTCAGATGTTATTCAGCGTTAAGCATTCAAAATTGGGGCCCTTTTTGCTTGAATAACAGCTGAATAGACGGTACTCAGGCGTTATTCAGCTTAGTATTCAGCTTATGCTCTTGATGAGTGCTCTTAATCAATCTTTATTCAGCACGTCTGTGTTACTTGGGATTCGTATGGCAGAGCTAGACAGTGGTAGACGTGCTAATAGGACAGGCTTGGTGTGACGGTAAGTCAGTGAATAGTGCATATCACCCTAAACTACACGTGACGACTAGCTTACAAGTAATATAAAAATACTATCAGTATTTTAGTTTATTAAGGGGAGTTTTTCGAGCGCTTCTCTCTTGCTCTCCCGACGGTACGACGGTAAGGGACGGGTATAACAGCGAAGCGGCAAGAAAAGGCGCATTTCATATTTTAAAAAATTGATAGATGTAATAAAAAAAAACGATCGGTTATAATACCTCAAGTTATTTATGAACTTCATTTTGGTAAATAACTCATAATACCACTTATTTTAAAAATAAAACCTAGAAAAGAAGATAAAATGACACATAAATATGTAACTTTGTGAATTTATTCTATCGAGCCAACTTTATCAAATCGTGTTTACATCGGTTCTATTCCACAGAATAAAGCCTCAACAATATTTCATAGTTTTCGCAGATTTTAATTTTACGGTTAACTACTTCAAAAATTAATTCTAAAAACGTGTTATTTTAATTTTTCAACACACCCTATACACTGTCCCACTGTTGGGCAAACGCCTCCATTATTGAAGTCGTCAATCATCGCTACAAATGACGGGTATTGCCTTTATCACCACGTTTGCCGAATGCGGGTAGGTGATCACAAACTATAGTTTATTAATAAATTACAAGTTCACACCATAATTAAGTGAGTGACAGAAAAAAACAGTTTTATTTTTTATTAAATTAATTTTTCCGTGAGAGACACATGATACTTTTAGCATCGGCGATCAGCGATTTTGCTACTGGCATCGCGTTTTGGCGACTCTCTGCGTTCGATTGCAGTATCGGAATGCGTTTTAGCGACTCAGTCGCTGCATTCAGCTTCTAAAAAGCGTCTAAGGGTGGATTCGACCAAACTAGAATAAGATTTACTCCGAGATTAGTCTATACAAATTCGGCGTTTTTTATTCCAGTTTGGTCGAATCCACCCTAAATCGCCGATCACCGCTGCTAAAAGTAGCATGTCTGCTCTGGCCTTAATGGAAAATAACGATGCTCTCTTAAAATAACAATTCAAAATCAGTACCAGAAAATATTTGGGCTGTGCGACTACAACCAATGTATTTGCCGTGATTTCGTTTATCGAATAATCCCTTTCACTCGTCCAATATGAAAGCGTGGCGAAGGAATACGTTATATACAGACACATGTGTCGTAAGACGGTGGCCAATTTCTAAAGTGCCCCGTGGGTAGTTCTATTCTGGCGTTTGAATGGCTCGGAAAATTCTGTTGACCCATTCACCGGGAGGGAACCATCAACGCCAAATAAACAACATTAAACCACCCACCTACCACAATAATGACAGTTCTTCTATATGTTGTTTTTTTTGCTAACGGGGATTGAATCAATTTTACAATGAATTGATGTTGTAATTTAACTAATACAATTTTCATATTACTACCACTACGTTTTACTAAAGTGTCCTACTAACGTACTTAATCTATTGATAATGATATGTTTATAATAATACGTCTGGAATAAAATCAGTATATTTTTTAATATGCAGTAGTTTATCGCTATTCGGTGAAAAATTAGCTACACTAGCCTGCAAAAATAAGTATCACACATTTAAATATTTTTTTTCTAAACTATAGAAGTTAGAGATTTAAAATAAAAAAACGTTTTATAGAAATTTTATCAGCTTTCTTTGAAACTACAGTAAATTATACAAAAGTAATTTTTTTAAGTTTGTGTGTCTTGTTTTTCTCGTGTACTTTAAAAGTTATTTCAATTTTAAAAGTGTGATACTTATTTTTGCAGGCCAGTGTATGATACAGGACTGCTTTTGCTGTTCGCATTGCCTAATATCTGACTAACCCTTCAGGGATAATAGTCGTTATTATATGTGTGTACCTATACAGTAGTTTAAACATTTGGGAGAAGAAAACAAATTACATGTGAAGTCTTGTACTACGCTAAAATCGGACTACCTAATTTAAAGTTCATTCGCTAATACATATCATCTCGTTGCATATTCCGAGTTGACACTAAAAATAAAGACCAAACGCAGCTGGAGAACTTTCCCAGTTTAGTGTTAAATAGGGTAATAGTCTTCGCACCGCATCTTGTCTTATACCGCTCACACGCGCACTGACACGAGGCCATAATTCACTGTGCGGAGGACATTTTCGCTTTTCATCTCTGTGGGGGTTTTATTGCGAATTATGTGATTAGAGAGCAAATGAGCTGGGTGTGTGGCGGCTTATTAAAAATACTACAAACCCCTCTCTTTCCTTGGGTGTCCTAAAAGGCGACTAACGGACTAAAAACTATCGGACTAAAGACTAACTGACAAAAGACTGCACATACATCCAACAGCATAGAGTGGCGATGGGCGAAGATTATAGAACATGGAAAGCTGTGATCCTTGTATGAATGTAAGCACGAATGATTGGTTGAATAAACCCTTAGCTTAGTCCTAGTCTGACTGATTTACTAACGCCCAGCTCACCTTTGAAACCGAAAGCCGAAATTTTGCTTAGGTACAGGTTCCCTTTATTTGATTTGTCGTAATTCCTCCATATTTTTTCTTTATTCTATCGCAATAATATTCATAATCCATAAAAAAAGGAAACTCTGTCAATTAAATAGCTAAAAATTTTCATAGGTAACGTTCATTTTAGTATTATTTTTTAAACTACCGTAACTTTATAAAACAAAAGGACTGTATATAAATTTGATTGGCCTACTAACAATTGGATGATAGCCATTAAAAAAACATGTGACAAGTGATAAACTATCGCGGAATTATCACCGGGGTCATAAATTCGATTCCCCGAGCAGCGGCGCGAGCGTCACTGGCATCAAGCGCGGCCTTGAATTCGCGTTTCTCACATTTTATATCAAAATTCACATACATTGTAGAACAGGAGACCGGAGACAAAATCACCGTAACGCCATTTAGAGCATTCGTTTATTTTACAAAAATGTAACATTATTACATTACACTAAAACCATGTCAACACACATTATAACCGTGACGCGTAGCGGTAAAAGAATACTACCACCCCCTTTCTTCCCTTGGGTGTCGTAAAAGGCGACTAACGGACTAAAGACTGCAACATACATCCACCAGCATAGAGCGGCGATGGGCTCACCACCTGTCACGCTGAGCACATACAGTTGCCGTCGCTATTTGGTGCAAAGTGGACTATGGGCCATAGTCCACTTTGCACCAAAACTATGGCAGAGGACTGCTTTTGCGGTCCTCTTTGCCTAGTCTCTGACTAACCCTTTTGGGGATAATATTCGTGATATATAATATGTATGTATGTAACATTACCTAAAATATAAACAAAAGACTACCACAAATCTCAAAATGTTGCGATTTGTGTTTTGAATGGTACGTGGCGTTATAATTTTTGCCATATTCACAAGTTGTAGAAAGAATTAAATAAATGTAATTATATTTTACTTACTCAGTCATCGTTTTTGCCTCTAGCTAACAAAATTAAATTACCTGAAAAAAAGGAAAACTGATTAAACCTCTACTATCCATCATCGTTATAAAAAATAAATGCGTTTTAAAATACATAATTAAGATAAGTTATAGCAAACTCAACGCGGAGTCGCGGTCATAACGAATGCGAAAGTTGATTACAGCTCAATCAAAATAACTCTTTGTAGCTCTTAGCTCATCTAGTCCCCTTGCCTAAATTGTATGCTCATTTAGTTAAAATATTCAAAACTAGCAACCGTCCGCAACTTCGCCCGCGTACATACAACCGAATTGCGTAATCCCGAAAACATTTCTGAAAAACTAGTGTTAGTTATCCCTTGTCTGCGTGATAAAAGGGTCCTTGACTTAAGAAAATGCTGTCTCAAGCATATCGAGGCTAGAGGCGACCCTGGATTAAGTAGGACCCTTTTTTCTTCCATCTTCTTCAAATGCTCTACACAAGCTGTTTATTGTTAGTTGCATTGCCATCCATGTTCACGTTTCACCAAATGATAACACATGTGCTCAGCGTGACGGGTGGTGAGCCCATCGCTGCTCTATGCTGTTGAACGTATGTGCAGTCTTTCTTTAGTCCGTTAGTCGCCTTTTACAACACCCAAGGGAAGAGATGGGGCGGTAGTATTCTTTATTATTTAACTTTTTGCATTCACAATGCTATATAGATATAGGATAAAATGTTTAGGTACTAGAAAAAAAACAACCAGTCTCAGGAAAGCTCGAATGGGAATTGAACCCACCTTTGTATTGCCGGTCCACTGCTCTACACTGTTCTAAGCTGTTTTTTTCTAGTAAACATATTATCCTATATCTATATAGCATTGTGAATTAAAAAAAAAAATTATAAAGATATTCATAAGCAATTACGTCTTTATCGATTGTTACATACTTGCAATATTTCTTTCGACTGTGAGGGTAGACTTCACAGTGACGTAATACCGCTGGCTTCCAGCGTATCACAAACTACTAGAAAAAAATCAACGAGTCTTCTGGGGTCTCGGTAGTACTAATATTGAGCCGCTAGCAGCACAGCTTAAGTTGCATTGTATGGAGCATGTGTCCCCTAGACTAAGGTTGTACATCGATAATACCATCGAGGTCCGCCAAATAGGTGGCGGTCCACTTATATCTGGGTCAATAGCCCGTACATTCGGCATGCTATTCTGGTCATCCTGAATCACGCGACTTTTATGCCCCGACTGTTGCTAAGCGCACTGACTATTATCATTGTGGTCGGGCACATTTTTGTGTTCAGTAGTTAAAAGCGACGTTTGCGGTGGTCATTGCGATGGGTTTTAATCAAATATTTTTAGCGACTATATTAATTTAAGTGAGTTTTAGTATTTTTTTTATGAAACAGTTGCTTCTTTTGTCTGTTTTAAAGTCGTTTCACACAGTACAGTCAGCATCAAAAGTAGCTTAGCATATAAAAGGAGGTCACTAATAGTCCATACATCTTTGGCCATGTTTGTACCTTGAGGTACATATATTCCAAAATGTAGAGAAAAATTCAAGGATTCCGAAAAACGTATCATTTTGCTCTTTTATTTAGATAAAACTAGATAATAAATTAATAAAGTTGTCAATTACTTGTCACACATTTTTATCATGTGGTAACATTTGGTGTTCAATTGCGTTTAGTCTATACTTCTCCAAAACCTGAGGTGTTTAAAAAATATTTTATTTGCTGTTATGCTAACTCGTCGTCGATTTTTATCAATACATAATTTAATGAGCGTAAACAATGAAAAATAGAAAATAATAATATTAAAATCAGCAAATAATTATTGTCTCTGCAAGTTACAAAACGCTATAAATGTCATTTCGTTCCATAGAGTAACTTATTTCCGTTCGTTTCAGCGGTTCGGGGTGCTTCGTTGTTTTCGTTTGAGATTCGTATTTTTATTTATTAACTGTTTTTTGGAATTCCATTTTTCCTCGCGATTTGGTTCCTGTTGAACTTCTGATCCCGAAAACAGATTATATTCATAATCGTATCACAGATTATTTAACACAGACAGGGTCTAACATGGTGTATTTTTTCAAACAGAAATTAATATTTTTTGTCTTTTTCAAATAACTTACAAACAAAGTAGGCCTGCTATATTATTCAGGGTTTCATAGAGTATTTTTTTCTATAAAGTGTACCTCGGTACATTAACTGGCCAGATTTTAGTGACCTCCTTTACAAATGTTACGGTTAAAATGACCAGAATTGTCTGACATAGCTGTTGAGTCAAAAGTACTCGTACATGACAATATACTTTTGCATTATTGCCTTAACCATTTATTATGAACACAAAAAATGTCATATAATTCTAAAATGTTAAATGATGAGTATGTAAAGACACTTACACGTGACTATTACTTTTGCCACCTTGTTTTTGTTCAGTTACTTTTGATGCTGACTGTACACGTCACCTTCGACAGCTGAGCTCCACTACGTTAATACTGGTAATCGATTTGGTTATTGTATAATATAAGTCTACCTGGTTGGCTACCACCATCTTACCTGTCTTCCTGCCATGATCAAGTATGGTGAAGTAAGCTTCCACCTTCAATATTACAAGTGAGAAGAAGGCCGAGTGAATCAATGTTGTAGAAAAAAATATTTTGATTTGCATAGGTACTTCCTACTTTACAGTCCAAAAGTACTTGCGCAAATAATAACACATGAAAATATCCCAGTAGTAGTCTCACCCCTTGTAAGTTCCTACATGGTAGGTTTCGAAATAAATAGTGTATTTTGTTGTAAGGACAGCAAATATGAACGAGCGAATGAATCAATGGAAAAAAAAGAAAAAAGGGAAATTGTAAAAAAAAATGAATAATAGGCCTCATTTTTAATAATTTTTTTTTCATTTTATACGACTCATATAAATCAAAGCAATCTGCGAGGGAGGAATTTAAATTCAAGAATAAATCTTGACTTCAATTTTATATTATCATTTATTATTTTAATTTTCTTCTTCTCTATAACTTCTTTTTCCCATACCTGACAGATTTACTGTCATACAATAAAATGCTTCACTTCTCAAGTACTTTTATTTGATGCATAGATGTAAGTGTTACAAGGAGGGGGGACGTTTTGTCCATTCTTCTTTATACAGTGTAAGAAAAACTGTATCATTTTCAGTTTCCGTCACTTTTAGGACTCAGGTGAGTTGGATTTAGTCGGTGCTCACTAAAATTAACATATTTCTATTTTTTACACCAAGAGATACGCATCAAACAAATTGCGTTCATAACAGTTATGAATCGGTCTGGGCCTAATCACATTCCCTATGAGTTTCTCGGGCCCGCGGACCTATAAATACAAATTGGTCGTCGCAGACAAATTATATCGCATTAATTAAATAACATTGTCTTAATATTTCACCGCCATTCGCGCCCTATATATTTTTTTGGGAGGACTTCCTCATTGCTTTCGATTAGACGGCTATTTGTTTTTAGTGTAAGAATGTTATCGTTATGTTATGTAACTTTTAGACTTTCAACGTCAATTATTTTTTTATTTAATTTCGTAACAGGGAAGGTCTTGGCCATCGTCCCATCTGCCCCCTTACTCTTGAAACAGATCTCGATCGATCGAAATTGATATTGTGGATTCCTGTACTTTTGGGTAACGACACCAGCGCTAATTTGGAGTTTTGTATTTAGTTCACTCAATATCAGCGCAATATACTTACTCAATTTCAAGACTAATGATGAGGGCCAATAACGCCGACGATGAAAACGCACTTCGCCTGGAAGTCTCTTTCTCCGAAACGAAATTTCGGCCGATTTTCGTTTGAATACAGCGGTTTCCATTCCTCCCGAAATTTCGTTCACACAAAATAGGTTTGGTATTTAGATTATTATTAATTTTAGTTATGACATAGCCAATGAATAGCCTCGGTGGGCGAGTGGTAGCGCTCGGGCTCGATATCCGGAATAATCCGGATAGGTTTCGGGTTTAATTCGCAGGACATGCAAAGTGAGCCTTCGAATTTTTCGACGCATAGCCCGGGTATTGCAATCACCAACCGGCATATGGCAAGTGTGGTGATTAATTAAGCTAATACCTATTCAATTGTAGCGATGGGGGCTTTCGCCTGCAGTAGGACAGATAATGTTGACTGGCGTTGCTGGCCTGAGTCAAATTTCCACCCTATAAACGTTATTTTATTAACGTTGTTTTTTTTTCTACAAGAGTCACCGCTTGGCCTCCATCTCACCTTATGGTAAGTGACGATAAGGCCGAAGGTGGCAGCGCGCTACACCCGGAATCCTCAACCACTGAGGAACTGGCTATCTTATCTCAAACTGTCGGAACACAACAATGCTATAAACATGGTTGTTATGGCGACAGACTTAGATAAGATGGTGGTAGCTAGCCAGGCGGACTTAACAGCCCTACCATTAACCAAACCGAGCACACAAAGATGTACCCCCCGCTGGGAATCGAACCCGGGCCTGAAACCGGCGGCTTACCACTAGACCACAGAGACGTTGTGAAGCGCACTTCACTCAAAATCCTCAACTACTGAGGAACTGGCTATCATAGATCTATCTAACTGCCGGAACATGACAATGCTACAAACATTGATAATACGGCGACATATTTAGATAAGATGGTGGTAGCTAGCCAGGCGGACTTATAGTAAGCCCTACTACCAAACAAAGCGAGTATAAACATAAACCCCTGCTGGGAGTCAAACCCGGGATCTCTGGGCACCGGTGGTCTAAACTACTAGACCATATAGGCGGGTAATAAATCCTTTAATTAACATTTGAGCAAAGTCAAAGTAAAAATCTGTTTTTATTCAAAACTCATTTAATATGAAAGAAAGAAAGAAAACATTTATTGACCACACAAACAGTATAACATTAGAAAAAAGTAAAATAAAAAAGTTATAGCTAAAGTACACAAGTATACACGGGACAAATAAGCACTTTGAATCGTCCAAATCATCTTTTTTAACCTACCGCTAATTTAGGCCATCATTTTTTGGCTATGAAGAAAAATAAGCGCCAGAAACTGCACAGCTTTATTCAGAAGTATCCGATGCTTCCCCTCTTTTTTGCTGTAAAGGTCCAGTATCAACGAGCGCGAGGTCCGTCGCGTTCCTTTGTTACAATTATGTAAATGCCATAAACGATGTTCGACATACTTGTAAAACAGGCGTCATCCAGACCGACCTCGGGGGCACTTCCTGCCCTTTGCAAATACATTTGTATACATTAGCCCCTGTACTAAATGTCGTGTACTTATATTCGTGTCGCGTGATTCGGCATTTGTTAACACAATTTGCATACACCGACAGAGTTTTCGTTTTGTTTTTTGTTGGGTTTGCTTGTAATTTTTGTCTTTGCAAAAATACAAAACAATGCAATGAGTCATTCTTTACCAGAGTCAACCAGTAAGAGTGTCCAAAAATAAATCACTTTACTAAAAAAAAAAAAAAGTTACGACAATAACAGTTTATTATTGTACGTTAGTATTGTTCAGGGAAATATTTTTTTAAAATATTTACTTACATTGAACATTCCTAAATACAGGTTTTAAAATTTAATTAATTATTTATACGTTTGTTTAAAAATCATTAAAATTAAACTTTCAACGTCCCACAACATTTGTTCAATAACATTTACGTACGCAACTAACCAACACAACGAAACATCTCATAATGATATAGCTCTTTTTAGAAAAAGGACAATTTTACAATAACAAAAGAATGTAACTGTTACATAAAGACAAAACGACGACATTTATCCATATATACGTTTCATTGATAGACGAATTTGTAAACGGTAGCAAATATAACATATTCATACGGCGTACCCTCGTACAGAAACCTGAGGTGTGTTCAATAGAGACTGGCACATGTACTGTGAAAATCACTATGGGTCATGTGAGGGGAATATCGCCGTCTGTTGCTATGCCGCACAAAGAATACAGAAGTACCATCCACTTACCTATGTTGACGACCTTGTCACTATTTTTGACATACATACAAACATATAATCACAACTATATCCCTGAAGGGTTAGAGTCTAGGCAATAAAGACCGTAAAAGTAGTCCTCTGCCATAGTCTACTTTTCACCAAATAGCTACTGCACATGCACATGTGCTCAGCGTGACAGGTGATGAGCCCATCGCCGATCTATTCTATGCTGTTGAATGAATAAAGTCCGTTAGTCGCCTTTTACGACACCCAAGGGGAAGAAGGGGTGGTAGTATTCTTTCACCACGACGCGACACTGTTATCTCTAAACGGTGATATATAAAAGTGGATACTATATTCACTGTTGGTCACCCGACCTGCCACCGGCCATTTTTAACAATGGTCATTTTAAAACGTGACAGAAGGCTGTTTAGGGAATAACTAATAAAACCGTACGTAATACAGCCCATCGCCGATTTACGCTGTTGTATGTATGTTTAGTCTTTAGTCCGTTAGTCGCCTTTTACGAAACCCAAGGGGAGAGAGAGGGTGGTAGTATTCTTTCACCCCTACGCAAAACGGTTACTAAGTTATTTTCAGTACATATTACATATGGAATACATAGGCGAATACAAACAAAGCATCACCAGTCACCACGACAACGACACGTGGTTTATCTGGACATATGAAGAAACATCTTACAAATTCGCTATAATTGGTCTATTCTCACGATAATTAGCCAGAAAAAAACCGAGTTTACGCACCGTGCCTTAATTTTGACGCTTACCATTTGAAGCATATAAAGTGCGAAATCGACCAGAGTTTGTAGACCCCTTTGTTTATGAGAAAATTAGGCGACAAGGGGAGGTGGGGAGATCACATTACGGTGGCCCGAATGAAATGTGACTTCCGATTTAGAGTTAACTTGCGTTATATAAAAACGCGGTAAGGTAAACGGTTACGGTAGGTTTACAATGGACACCACACGTGTAAGTTCAAAGTACACAGTACTAGCTTTTACCTGCGGATTCGCTCTCGTTATTTTCGCGGGAAATAGTAGTTTATAATAAAGACGGTTTCAGGACGACCCCCTATGAAAATATCTCTCGAAAAATCAAAGCAAGCGAAGCCGCGGGCAAAGCCAGCTCATAATATTAGTAAGGATCTAATTCCCGGATTTGTTTTAACGGACTAAAGACTGCATATACATCTAACAGCTTAGAGCGGCGATGGGCTCACCAGCTGTCATGCTGAGCACATGTGCAGCCACTATTTGGTGAAATGTGGACTATTTATTTATTTAAATAAGTCTACCAACATTTTTACACTACAACACAGAAATATAACATTGTTCTAAATACGGTTAGAACAGTGAAAAAACAATTACAGGCAAACACAACTTCAATCTAAGATCAATAAGACATATTGAACAAATACAAAAGTGTAACAAATACAAAAATACTAAGAGTGGATTCGACCAAACTGGAATAAGACTTACTCCGAGATTAATCTATACAAATTCGGCGTTTAATCTAGGTTTAAGACCTTATTCCAGTTTGGTCGAATCCACCCTAAGTACAATAAAACATAGTTAACCATAAAATATCAAAGCAAACATCATCAACACTACTACAGCATACGATATTCATTAATAAAACAAACCAGACTTTTTTTATAACCAATTAATGACGTATGGAACAAATCAACGTCATGGCAGAGGACTACTTCTGCGGTCCTCGTTGCCTAGTCTCTGACTAACCCTTCGGGGATAATAGTCGTGATTATATGTATGTATGTTTGTATCTAATTCGCGATTTATTATACGGCGAATTCGGAATATATCTGAATGTTTATTATTAAAGCTTTGCGGTAGCGGCTCATAAAAGACTGCTCCTGTGGCAGGAACTCGTTGTAACTTTAACTTTGTGGACGTTGTATGTTAAGCAATGTGCGTATGGTAGGGTCTTGGATGGGTGACCAAATAAAAAATATATCTAGTGAGTTTCCAAATATGATGCTCGCAGTTAATACCGTTAGATAGCGTTAACGCAACTTAAATAGACACTGCATTAGCCTGAACAATATCAAGCTTTTTTATTTATTTTCTATAATTCTTCTCTAACATTTTTATCCGGTACACTTGACCGGAGATATTCCCGAGAGCTGTTAAATAATGTTTTGAGAATAAATGAAGCACACTAACCTTTAGTAGTGTATCAGGATCAGGATCCTAGCATTGAAGCTGTGTATTTCCTGCCTACGCTTCCGGAAAACGGATGTAGTGTATCTATCGATTGACAAGTTGCGTATCTATCCAGATGAGAATCTGTCCAAGTTACTTATGTGACGAGCTGCGTCTATGACGTGTTGCAAATCTGAAGAGTTGCGTTTCTGTCAAAATGCGTTTTATGACGAAATGAGAGCTGTTAAATAATGTTTTGAGAATAAATGAACCACACTAACCTTTAGTAGTGTGTCAGGATCAGGATCGTAGCATTGAAGCTGTGTATTTTCTGCCTATACGCTTCCGGAAAACGGACGTAGTGAATCTATCGACTGACAAGTTGCGTATCTGTCCAGATGAGAATCTGTCCAAGTTACTTATGTGACGAGCTGCGTCTATGACGTGTTGCAAATCTGACGAGTTGCGTTTCTGTCAATATGCGTTTTATGACGAAATGCGTCTCTGACCACTTGCGTTTTTGACGATATATGCGTGTGATCTTTTCTCCTTAGTCCACATTTTCAATTAACATTAGGTGAGAAAATATTAAAAATTTAAAAAATAGAGGTGTTATAAACTCTTTACCGGGAAAACATTTTTTAAATTAGAGGTGATCATCAACTTTTGGCGAGCAGATCGGACAACAACAGAAAATTACGGTTACAAAGAATAAACACAGTATTGTAAAAAGTGGCGTTACCCCCTAACGTCTCCAATTTCCCCAACCGCCCGTAAGCGGCTGTCAGCGAGTTGCCTCCGCCTCCGCTTAGGCACGTGCCTTCGGTTGGTTCGTAACGCGCACACCCCACGGCTTAGCGGTTACGGTTTAAGGTAGAGGCGAAAGCGATTCTCATTTGTTATACATACAACCGAAAAACTTCACGGTTTCGCTTGCGCTGCATTCCAACCGCGCGTAGGTACAGCAATGCGATTCTCTAAGCGACACCATAGACGCTGCGCGCATGGCTGTGATCATAGATGTTACAGCCATCACATCTTTCGCTGCAGTTACAGCTGTGGTCAAGGTTGAGGCTGTTTTTTATACCATTTTATACCTACAATAAATATCGAAGAAGTGATTTCCTATCACGCCGCTTGCAGCAGTGCGGAGCTAGTGTCGAACAGCGTTGAAAATTATTTAGCAGAATGCCAATAGTACGCTCACCGGTGTTGCAGCCGCTGCTACCAAGGCTTAAACGATGTTTGCGCTTAAAAAATTGTAATACATGTGCAAGCAAATATCGCCGAAAAGTTACTCGATCGTACATACACTCACGTCTCTTATCTTCAAAGGGTTAGTCAGAGACTAGGCAATGATGACCACACATGCAGAGCAGTGCCAAACTCCACGTTCCACCAAATAACCACTGCACATGTGTTCGTGATAAGCATCGCCACTCTATGCTGTTGACATCCAACGACCAAATCATAAATATGTCTTTAGTCCCTTAGTCACCTTTTACGACACTTACGAGAAGACGGAATGGTAGTATTCTTTTCATAAATGAGCCGCCATTACTCGGACGGAGTACTCCATTCGACAATCTGTCCGTCTGTCCCTCAAAATCAGGTCCCTAATGAAATCAGGCGTTACTTTGTGGAAATCCACATAAAATTATATGTATTGTTAATTCCGCTAACTCACAAGTCTATCATGTTTGGGTGCAGTATGAAAGCACGACAGGAAGGTTTTGGTTTGCATGTTTATTGGCATTTATGGCTCCTTTTGCATATGCATTCATATTTCATACATACATTTGCGGAGAGGAGTGGTTGTATATGCTGAATCCAAGCTTGATAGACTAGTAAGTTAGCTGAATTAACACTAAATATTTTATTGCATTTTGTCATAAGTAAAATAAATACTTTTGAAAAAGTCAAACGTTTGTGACTTGTGCCCCAACAGAAATCATGTCAGCTCGAGTTATAACTAAGGGACTCTCCACTTGCGTACACGTACGTTATAAAACGCATGCCGTAACACGTAACAGGCGTACACAGCGTTAGGGCCTTGCATGTAACCAAATTTACGTCCTTAACTTTACGACTTTTTACGAGAACATAAATCTCGTGAAAACGTTATGACGTAAATGACGTTGGTGACAATTAAAAAAGTTATAAATTCTAATTACCTATCCGTAAACATGATGTTTAGCCCTAGGAATTGTAAATTGCGAAAAACATACATATTCCCCAAGATGCGTGACCAAATATCTCCATGCAGAGGGTTTGTGGCGGGGAAATGGTATCTCGCAGGTAAGTCCTCAATCGCCCCCCGTCCTAGATTCTCTGGGAGTTCGAGTCGGTTGACTAGAGCGAAAAACCCGGAATAATTGAGTATGCGAGTCACACATTAATTAAGACGCCCAACTACTCAGTCTCACTGAGACCGCGGACTATGTCAACGTCAGGACAAAACAAAAAGTCCAAAATTAAACATTCGTAAAAATATTTCCAATTTCATTATTCTGCTGTCCCGGCCCGAGTTCGTCCTGACGTTCTTCGGTCTATGTATATATATTCCGTAATATCGGCTTAAAGTCAAACGATTAAGCTATCACGAAGGCAAATGGAACTAACTAAGTAGCTTGATGACAGCAAAATTGTTGAAACATCATAACTTAACAAATAAATGGATAGGAGACACCTATAATGATGGGTTGGAAGGGAGGGTCTGCTATAACAACTACAGTTAAGTCATAAATACGTCAATCGGTTTTAATCAGTTTGATTGTTGGGCTAGGATGATTACAGACTTTTCACAAAGACAATAACAAATAGACTGTTGTTATGTCATAATAACATGTAAACAAAAAAAACACACATTTTGCGTGTTTTTTGGTACCAATAAAAATAGCCTTTTTATGTGGAAAATATGGTCAATGCGTTTAACTGTTAAACGTATTCACCCTTTAACATAATAATTACGACTATTATCCCCGAAGGGTTAGTCAAAGACTAGGCAATGAGGATAGCAAAAGCAGTCCTCTAGCATAGTCCACTATTCACTAAATAGCGACTGCACATGTGCTCAGCGTGACAGGTGGTGAGCCCATTGCCGTTTTATGCTGTTGGATGTATGTGCAGTCTTTAGTCCGTAGTCGCCTTTTACGACACCCAAGGGAAGAGTGGGGGGTAGTATTCTTTCACCGCTACGCGACATGGTTATGCGTTTAAAGTTAATCTAATATTTTAAAAAGATTAATTTTTAACTTCGACTTTGTTTCTTTAACATAAAGCGCGTAACACGTTCTTTAGGTGTTAGTAAAATCCAAGGAGCTCAATGGCGCAGCGGGAGGAGCTCAATGGCGCAGCGGCTAGCGCATTCGGCTTGCGATCTTGCTTGCTAAGCCACTTTCGCAATGCCGGGTCGCTGGATGGGTGACCAAATTAAAAACATCTCGAGCTCCTCCGTGCTTCGGAAGGCACGTTAAGCCGTTGGTCCCGGTTGTTGTCGTAAGATGACAGTCGTTAAAACCCACCAACCCGCATTGGGCCAGCGTGGTGGGTTATGGCCCAATATCCCCACGTGCTATTGTCCACGTGGGAGGCCTGTGCCCAGTAGTGGGACGTTAATAGGCTGATGATGATGAAAATCCAAGCAGCTTTTGAAATCTACGTATTTCAAGGCCCCAAGTTATTGTAAAATCTATATAATACTCCACAGACTAAACAGCTTGCCCAGATATAACAAGTACGCCTAAAAGTTTTTCCATCGAGACTATGATCTCCATAAAAAAGGCTCATCTAACTTTTGAAGGGTGACTTTTACCATCTAACTTTAACAATAAAATATATTCGTACTATCACATCGTAACAAGCACAATAACTGTCAAGTTTTTGGATTTGGGGATTAGAATTGAGATACCTGCTTTTTATAGTCGGTTAACTTTCCCTCTGTTATCTATTTCTGGCGTTATTTACGCATTACAATAAATCATAGCATAGTGATAGAAATCTGCTCAGACCTCAAAGGAGCGGGTGGAGCGCGAGATCACACAAAGCAACTTTACACATTACCATAAAGCAACTACTTCTCGTATTGCTGGGTGACTGGATGGGTAATAATCAAATAAAAAAAAACCGGCCAAGTGCGAGTCGGACTTGCCCATGAAGGGTTCCGTAGCAGCAAATAACATCATATAAAAGTTCTTGTAGTTCGTTGTAACTTTGATCGATGTTTTAATTATTATTATATTAGTATTTTTTTAAATTAATTAATTTATGACGGATTAAAAAAAACTACTTACTAGATCTCGTTCAAACCAATTTTCGGTGGAAGTTTGCATGGTAATGGACATCATATATATTTTTTAGTTTTATCATTCTCTTATTTTAGAAGTTCCAGAGGGGGGGGACACACCTTTTACCACTTTGGAAGTGTCTCTCGCGCAAACTATTCAGTTTAGAAAAAAAAATATATTAGAAACCTTAATATTATTTTTGAAGACCTATCCATAGATACCTCACACGTATGGGTTTGATGAAAAAAAAAGACATGACGAATCCATGGGTTCCGTTTTTTGCCATTTGGCTACGGAACCCTAAAAACATCTCAATCTTCTCCGTGCATCGGCTAAAGCCGTCGGTCCCGATGGTAGTCGTAAGAAAGTGTCGTTAAAACCCACCTACCCGCATTGGACGACGACCTCCGTGGTCGAGTGGTTAGCACGCCGGGTCTGGCGTCGCGCCATCTTTGAGGTCCCGGGTTCAATTCCCGGTAGGTTCAATTTAGAGAAAAACTGTTTTTCTAAATTGATTTCTGGTGCTTTTTCTATGTTTAGGTATGTAGGTATATATATCCGTTATCTTACCATATTAATTAACGAGTTTCAAAAGAATACTCATCTTGGTCTAAGCGTAATTGGTATGAGCGTAAACAAATTTAATTGGGTCAGAGTGGTGGCTTATGGCCCAGTGTCCCTATGGGATGTTGCCCAAGTGGTTAGGCCTAGGCCTACTGGAGGGACGTTTTTAAGCTGATGATAAATCAGCGTGTGACAATATCTAAGACAAACAGTATGTCAAATAGAGAAATCCATGGTAGGTAGGCAGGTAAATGCCAAGTTGCTAACTAACTTCATAATAAAACAATCTAATCAAAAAAATTATAATCTAAAGCTCAACAAATCATCGCGACTCAAACACAACTCGCCTTAACAAGGCACATTCTAATTAGGGAAAGGCTTCGCTTTCGTGTTTATTAATTAAAAATAATTATGTAAATTACACAGTTTTACGGCGTGTATCTTGCAACGAATGTATTTAAGCATATTTTTTTCTTTTGATTAATGAGACAAAAGGACGAAGGCGGCTCGATAAGGATCTACTTGAAGCGGTCAAAGAGGTGCCTCGGCATCGGAGCTTAAAGGCTAGTTCGCACTAAGCGAGTAATTCAGTCTTGGTAGCAGGTGAAACTACCTAAACCTGTCAAAATTTCTTTATCAATATTGATCGTAATACCCAAAAAATAAAGTTCATATTGAATAAATTTGACTTTCTGTTGTATGTTGATCTGTTGGCGTCTGTACATTGCTTCGCTACTTTGTTTAATGAAAACTAATTTAAAAATACTCATACTAGCTTAGCAATGAATCGGTTCACGAATAAATTAAGTACAAATTAAGTAATTACTAGTACAGATGCGGACTTAAGCTTAAGAGCCAGCCTGAGGCTTACGAGCCAGCGTCTATACGACATTACACTTATTATATTAAGGTGCAAATCAGACTGACGAACTGACTAATGAAGAGATGGAAGAGTTCGATAGCCAGTATAGCAACTTTGGTAATGGTAGGTCACTGGATGAGTTACCAAAGCAACAAAAATAATCTCAATCTCCTCCGTGCTTCGGACAAAGTTGTTGGTCCCGGTTGTTATCGTAAGTAGAAGGAAAAAGAGCTCGCGGGCGCAGCCGATGCGTTGGTCCGACCAAATCCGTACCGCGCTGGACACCTCTATGCACGATGCACTACACGTTGCCGGCAACCGGTCCAGATGGCGCTCAATCATCAAGCGTCGCAGATATGATGAAAGAGGTCACGACCCTCAGCAATGAGGATAACGAAGCACTAGGAGGAGTTATCGTAAGATGGCAGTCGTTGAAACCCAACAAACCACATTACGCCAGCGTGGCGGGTCACGGGCCACGGCCCTATTTCCCCATATACGTGTCCGTGTCCGAAGGCGTGTGACCAAAAGTAGGACGTTTATAGGGTAATAATGATATTCCTAATTCCTAACCAATATACGAAAGTGTAGTTTTTTGTTACTCTTTCCTTCAGGTAGGTACCCAAACGATATACCTACTCGTGAACGGGTGCCGCCTGTGGAGGCTGCTCTTGCTAACTTATTTTTATTATTAGTAGTTGTATTTTTTACTATTGAAATTTTGCATTCACAATGCTATATAGATAGATATAGGATAAAACGTTTACTAGAAAAAAATCAACCAGTCTCAGGAATCTTGAATGGGATTGGTGGTTGAGACTGGTTGATTTTTTTCTAGTTAACATTTTATCCTATATTAATATAGCATTGTGAATGCAAAATTTCAATAATAAAAGATATTTATAAGCAATTACGTCTTCATCGATTGTTAAATACTTGCAATAGTATTTCTTTCGGCTGTGAGGGTAGACTTCACAGTGACGTAATGCCGCTGGCATGCAGCGTAAATCATCAACTACTAGAAAGATTTCAACGAGTCTTCTGGGGTCACGGTAACTTAGCGGTTAGAGCAGTGGACCGGCAATCCAAAGGTCATGGGTTCAAATCCCACTCGAGCTTCCTGAGACTGGTTGATTTTTTTCTAGTACCTAAACATTTTATCCGATAAGGACATTTGTTACAAACCGAATACAAAGCTAGCTAAGGTGGTAAGTTACGTGCTTCTGAAGGCACGTAAAGCCCGTTGGTCCCGGTTGTTCTCGTAAGAGAGCAGTCGTTATAACCCACCAACCCGCATTGGGCCAGCGTGGTGGGTTATGGCCCAATATTCCTAGTGCTGTTGTCCATGTCATTGTGGTAAAGCCTATACCCAGCAGTGGGACGTTTATAGGCTACTATGATAAGATATCCGTGTACTGTAGAAAGAATACTACCACCCCCTCTCTTCCCTTGGGTGTCGTAGAAGGCGACTAACGGACTAAAGACTGCACATTCCCAACAGCATAGAGCGGCGACTATGGTAGAGGACTGCTTTTGCTGTCCTCATTGCCTAATTATTAAAATTTTTCATTCACAATGCTATATAGATATAGGATAAAATGTTTACTAGAAGTGTTCAACGAGTCTTCTGGGGTCTCGGTAGCTTAGCGGTTAGAGCAGTGGACCGGCAATCCAAAGGTCATGGGTTTGATTCCCATTCAAGCTTTCCTGAGACTGGCTGTTTTTTTAGTAAACATTTATCCTCATTGCCTAGTCTCTGACTAACCCTTCGGGGATAATAGTCGTCATTATATGTAGGTATGTATGATAAAGATACTAGCGGAAGTTAGTATACGATAACCTCAACTGATGGATTAGATTTGATTACCGCACTGACTTGTAATAAGGCATTGTGCAATATTTAAATATAATCAGTTATGTTTATGATAAGAAATATTAATTAGACCATTATTCTAAACCACTTCGTATTTTAATTACAGCTAATAAGATAAAAGCCATAACATCATTAAAATAACAATACCTGTAAAGGGGGGTATTGCAGAGAAATCAGAATTGGGTAACTTTTTTCGAATTCGTTGAGTAAATACAATGGGAAAACGATAAGTTAGTACTTGACTTATTTATAACTCTGTAACGGACGTTGAACACCGATCTTAGAACCAGTGGTATAAGATTCGATTAAGCGGGGATTAATTTTTGTAGGTAGGTACTCGGTTTGGTCTAATCGAAGTATTTCACCTCAATGTTACTAACTAGCATTATTGAATTCAGCCATTTAGCCCACAATCTCTAATAATATAACCAGTTCCTCATTAGTTAAGGATTCCGGGTGAAGTGCGTTTCCATTTCCACCACCAGACCAAGTGGATACCGGTAAAACAATAATAAAAAAGGAATAAATTTTTTATTACGTTATAAACATTCAGCTGATGTCTTCGAGACAATGTCGTCATTTACGAACGCTGTTGTCGTCACTTCGCTTTCCGTAATACACCTCCAGTGTAATGCTGTCACATAAATTTTGAAGAGCCCATCAGAGCCCACCCTTCTCCACGCGTGGTTAAAGCCAACACCTCCATAACTGCTTGACTATTAAATTAATAAATGGCCCGTTTCCCACGGATGTGGTATAGATAGCTCCGCGATAGTGTCAACTGACCTTATGAATCATGGACGCAATTCCGATGTTTTAGGAAGAGACGTAGGTACTTACTTGTAACTCGTAACAGGCATATCAGTGACTATTACGAGTATATTCCATAAAATATATCTTCTTTATCTGTTCTGTGGGTTTTACAATGGCCAATTTGAGATAACTTATTTTGTAATACTTATTAAAAATAAATTGATACATTTTAACGGATGGATCTACGTTTAGTTTATATACAGGCTGTTTGATAATAGGTAGGTATATAAAAGTGCAAAGAACAACTATTGTATGGGAGCAAGTCTGTAATTGCGAAAAAAATCATCTGTTCCATACAAATTCGACCTAAATGTATGAAAACGCTGTTTTTTTTATTGCATTAATCACAACAAAACATTGTATTCTTTATGTTTTGATAACGTTGAAATTAAAAAAATATATAAGTAGTTCTATTTAGCCTATACCTAGACGGTAGTACTAAAAAATATTTGGGCCGATTAAAAAGTGTCATTAAATAAAAATATTTTCATTAATTCATGTCATTGTCATTCATTCACAAAATTGTTTTCTTTATCATTCCATATCAGGGGATCTTATATCTTTAGAAACATCAGTGGGATTTTTTGTAAGCTGATGATAATGACATTATATAATCAAATAATAACATAATATATACAAGCAATTAAAATTTAAAATATACCTATATATTATAAATCTTCGTTAAAGTTGGCCTTTTAGTAATTCGAAACGCAACAATACAAGTTTCTCGGCCTCTACTTGAAGCAGGTGTTTTATCAGCTAAGTTCAATCTAGGATAATATTGGCCACATTTCAGTTCCGTCGGCAGCCATAGTATAGTATAATTGTGGTATAATTACAGTACTCACTTGATGTTTATGAAGTTATACTCACGGTAGAACAATTGATTTCGGATTGGATCGGCTACAAAGCAAAATGTAAGTACCGTAATTTTCTATAAAGTGAAACAAAATATTGAAATTTGAATGAAGCGATCGTAGAAGGGACCATAATAATATACAACAATCGGGACAGGCGGTTAAACAATATTAATGGTTACAGTGTAATAGTGGTCACCCTCCATTGGATCAGGAATATTGAAAGTTGCATGACATAGGTAATAAACAGTGTCGCGTAGCGGTGAAAGAATACTACCACCACCCCCTTTCTTCCCTTGGTTGTCCTGAAACGCGACTAACGGACTACAGACTGTACATACATGGGCTCACCACCTGTCACGCTGAGCATACGTGCAGTCGCTATTTGGTGAAAAGTAGACTGGCAGAGAACTGCTTTTGCGGTCCTCATTGGCTAGTCTCTGACTAACCCTTCGGGGATAACAGTCGTGATTATATGTATTATATATGTAGGATATGTATTTATATGTAATGCATATGACATATACGATGGTAACGATGGACGCCTGTCAAGTTGTACATTTTATACAAAACTAGCGGCCCGCCCGCGACTTCGTCCGCGAACGCCCTATCCTGTGACATATTTACAATACTTTTTTTCAATATAAACCTTGTCCTAACCGTTACAAACACAACAAAAAAATTATCAGTCAAATAGGTCAAGCCGATCTCGAGTTTTGCGCTTAACAACACATCGGACGATTCACTTTTATTTCTGTACTAGCGGCCGCTCGCGGTTTTACCCGCGTGGTTCCAGTTCCCGTGGGAATATCGGGATAAAAAGTATCCTATGTATTAATCTAGGTTATAAACTATCTGTATACCGAATTTCATCCAAATCCATTCAGTAGTTTTTACGTGAAGAAGTAACAAACATACACACTCACAAACTTTCGCCTTTATAATATTAGTGGGATGGGATAATATAACCACGATCATTATCCCCGAAGGATTGGTCAGAGACTAGGCAACGAGGACAGCAAAAGCAGTCCTTTACCATAGTCCACTTTTTACGAAAAAGCGACTGCACATGTGCTTAGCGTGACAGGTGGCGAGACCATCGCGGCTCATGCTGTTGGATGTCTGTGCAGTCTTTAGTCCTTTAGTCGCCTAATACGACACCTAAGGGAAGAGATGGGGCTGGTAGTATTCTTTCACCGATTCGCGACACGGTTTTTATTTAAATTAAAGAAGAATTTATTAAATTATGTGTGAGGGTATTTTTTACCTATCTAATATTCAAAAAGAAGGTACAATTATTATCATAGCATAGACACAACAATTGGACAAATCTATGAATTGCTGATTTGACAACTGTGTAGTTAACGACTTACTATCAGGCGGGTCGTTTGCCTTATCGCCACTTTAGTTGTACAACAAAAAGTACTCAAATCCATTTCTGAGACAACATAACATAGTAGCGAAAACTTCTAGAGCGTACACAATAAATATTCATATCGAATCGGTATTGCATTGTCTAGGTAATAATCTCGATCGTTTCCAACGGGTAGCATTCACCCCGGGGGAGCCATTTTGTTATTTATTGAATGATCGGAACGCCCATTGCGCGCGCGCAGCTAGCCGAAGGCCGGCGACGCACGGGGCTACCGTTCAACTTGTATTTTCTTACATACTGGGTAGATCTCACAAAAATATTTTTTTAATGGATTTTTCATATCAATATGAAAATGTCAATACACTCCTGTAGATGTCATTACATTCACGGCAATAAATAAAATTTTCTTGATTACTCAAAATCTACAAGAGATAACATGCTCTAAATAATTGTAAAAAGTTGTCAGTAAGGTAGACTATAGAATGTATCCCAAAAGATTGATTTTATAGAGAAATTCCCGTGGAAAATAAAAAATGCATTAAAAAAAATATTTTTGTGAGATCCACCCACTAACGGAAACACCGTCATAGTTCAGCCATTTTGTACAAAATATCTACAAATTATAAACAAAAAACACCAAAACACAAGTTTGCGCATTTACCGCGAAAAAACCTCCCTTCGTCGTATTTCTGTATTTTGAGGGAGCTCTCCTTGTTGATACCAACCCGACTATTGGGATCCTTGGCGTCAATATTTCGAGTAACGTTTAGTTTCGGGGTCATTTGGAAGGTAAAGCTAAATTAGCTTCGAAAAAGCTGGGTGTGCTTAATAGAGCGGGTCAGTATTACACGCCGGCCCACCGCTTACAACTGTACAAATCACAGGTCAGGCCGCATACGGCCTGACCTATTTCATATGGGAGTACTGCTCTCCCATCTTTGGAGCACCCCCAGTACTAACTCCTTCCATTTGACCGCATTCAACGCAGAGCTGCTCGAATTGTCGACGACGTGGCTATTTCAGGTCGGCTCGATCCACTGACTCTTCGGAGAGACGTTGCGTCTCTCTGTATATTGTACCGCATATATCATGGGGAGTGTTCTGAGGAATTGTTCGGCTTGATCCCTGCCGCTGATTTCTTTCACCGCACTACACGCAATCAACTGTCATTCCATTCACATCACATTGATGGATAACGGTCTACTACTGTGCGTTTTTCATGAAATTTCTTGCCTCGAATTACAGTGTTGTGGCACCAGCTCACGGCGGCGGTATTTCCGGACCGTTACAACTTAGGGATCTTCAAGAAACAAGCCTATTCCTTCCTTAAAGACCGGCAACGCGTCTGCAATTCTTCTGGTTTTGCGGGTGGGTGTCCATGGACGGCGGTGATTACTTTCCATCAGGTGACCCGCCTGCTCCCCAACTAACAATATTTAGTCGTATAGTTTTCGAGACAACGTTTTCGTCACAACTTAAGGTCAGACTGTTTTGGTTATATAGCTGTCGGATTAACGTATATATGACGCGAAATAGGCGGAAATAATAAAACTTTTATTTGTATAGCGATCGTGTCAAGGTCGTATTACTGGCTACTAGGAAGGCAACAGTCATATTAATATCAGATATACGATAAATACTATAACCACCTCGTCGTGTAGTGATCCAATAGACGTCGTATAACTTAATAAACATTGGGAAGTAGTCATTAGCATAGCCTTTACCCGGATGCTTGTTATTACAGCGCAGTTCAGTGGCAGTGAGACAACAAAAAACAAACGAAAAACAAAATAACTGTTTACAAATTGTCACCATCTAATGTCTGCCATATTTATTACTGAATGTTATTGATTATATTGTAGTTGGTGTTAGTAGGTAACAATATCTACTTTTCTAAGGGAAATTAAATTTCATGACGATTGTATATACAATTTTTCACAAATTTTTAATGCCCCCCTCGAAATATTGCAAAATAATAATAATTCATCCCATTTTATTTAAGATTTCTATTACTTTTACAATTACGACTTTAGGTAGTGATGATACCTATTATATGATATCTTAGGACTATAAGTCATATACTACGATTTTAATTCTTTTGTCGTCCGCCATTTTTAGGGTACCGTAAAGAAGTGAAAACCCGCGGGATAAACATTTGATTGAAAACACAATATAGTGATAATTGCAGATGTTTTAAAATTCTCATTTTCATTACTGTTTTCTTCATCATCGTCTTGGC
The DNA here is from genome assembly GCA_963921215.1 of Scoparia ambigualis. Taxonomy (NCBI): domain Eukaryota; kingdom Metazoa; phylum Arthropoda; class Insecta; order Lepidoptera; family Crambidae; genus Scoparia; species Scoparia ambigualis. The sequence continues at coordinate 25,374,771 of OY992517.1, read as the reverse complement.
TTTCAAACGAATATTCATCATTTTCGTCATCATTTTGCAAATCTGCGATGATTATTTGTGGATTACTTCTTGAACTTACTAAATTTTAAGAGAAAAAAGCTATGATAATTAACAGGTGTTAGATATTATTACGATAAGCTACCTATTTAATATTAAGTTCATTTTGTATATGTACATATACATCCTTTTTCACAAATACTATTTCTTATTACGGAACCATCTTCTGATTCTTTGACACTATCATAACTATCATAAAAAAGCTAACTATCATAGAAAATATACAAGTTCAGTTCGTAAAAGAGTACCACGTGAAATCATTAAATAACAAAAATGTTTATATAAGTAAATTATATAAGCATTTTAAACCCATAAGTTATATAAGACATATAAATCTGAATATTGGGCTTTTAAACATTATATAAAAGTCGTAAGAAGATAGTCAAAAATCCTATAAGAGACGTGTATACAGCTGTACGTTTTATAAGAGTTAAATTTATGGCCTTTACATGGTTGTCATGTAGAAATGTTATTACTGACAAAAAGCACTGTTATGGTCGTCATTATAACCAGATTATGATTTACTTTTATACTACATCAAGAAGGCGTAAAGTGGTCGTATACAAGACTAATAAACGAGTGAATGTATTTTAAAGGTCACAGCTACGATCTTTATAAGATGGTCATGTAATTTGGTTGTGTAAACGTTTACAGGACTCAATTAAATGACTAAAATATTATACGACTAATCGTTCGTATTATATATTGTAACACGATTAATGGGAATTTGAGTTACAACTATATGACCTCTATATGACCAAATGTTATTAAGGCTTCATATTATATGACAACTTTGTTAGTTGGGTCGTTGGCCTCCTTCTTTTATATAAAAAAAACAAAAAGCGTCCTCAGTCATCGCTCTTTCTGTTAGTGAAAACCGCATAAAAAAAACCAATGTGTGATTTAGAAGAATAAAGCGGAGCCGCACAGACACAGGAAAATGGTGACTTTACTTTATAATATGTAATGATAATGATGATGACATGGCTAGGGCTACCTAACTAAATTAAAGACTGCACCTACATCCAACAGCTTAAAGCGGCGATGGGCTCACCACGTATCACGCTGAGCACATGCGCAGTTGAAATTTCTATGACTATGGCAGTTCACTGATTCTGCGGTCCTCGTTGCCTATAGTCCCTGACTAACCCTTTGGGGATAACAGTCGTAAATCTATATGTATGAATGTATATGGCTAGATCCTACTAATATTATAAACGCGAAAGTTTGTAAGTATGTATGGATATTTGTTACTCTTTCACGTAAAAACTACTGAATGGATCTGGATGAAATTCGGCTTACAGATAGTTTATAACCTGGATTAACACATAGGATACTTTTTATTCCGATATTCCTACGGGAACGTATGGATGGATGTTTGTTACTCTTTCATGTAAAAACTACTGAATGGATTTGGATGAAATTCGGCATACAGATAGTTTATAACCTGGATTAACACATAGGATACTTTTTATCTCGATATTCCCACGGGAACGCGAACCACGCTGGTGAAACTGCGAGCGGCCGCTTGTCTTAAATATATGTGACGACCTCCGTGGTCGTGTGGTTAGCACGCCGTTTCGGGCGTCGCGCCATGACTGAGATGCCGGGTTCCCTGGTTGGTTAATTTAAAAAATAATTAATGTTATTGTTTTTCTATGTTTATGTATGTTTATCCTTTATCTAGTTAACCATTTAAACAAGTTCCGAAAGACGCTTAACTAGGGCCAGATAATTGGTGTGAGCGTTGAAAATTATACAAGCACTTACATACATCCATACATCACGCCTGCTTCCCAGAAGATGTCCGTTATTTACATCCATAGATTTAACGTATACTAAATCTGTGTTTACATCTAATTTTATTAGCTTTAAGTTATAATACTTTCATTCAGATCTCTAAGAATGTAAATTCTAAAAGGTTTGATAAGACACTGTTGCTATAAAAACAAAGTAAAAAGCGTTGAAAAATTCCGTCGGTCTAACCAATACCTCAGTGGCGGAGTGGTCAACGCAGCCGCCCGGATTGCGAAAGACGCGGGTTTGATTCCCGCCTGAGGTAGACATTTTCTTTCTATCAACGTTACGTTATCTTTAGAGTTTAATTGAGCGTTTTTTAACGCAAATAATCAAATATTACGAAGCTATAAGCTAATTTATTCTGATGATCCATTGATGTTACCTGATCGTTCGTAGACTTCTACGTTTTACGCATACCTACATACGTACGGGGTGTAGGCGTCCTGCCTCAGCCTCCTTACTCTTGAAACCGATCGCTATTGGATCGGATTGGTATTGTGAATTTTCGTACTCCTAAGTTACGACACCAACGCTAATATGGATACATATTGCTTGGATATTGAGTGACAAAAATACAAAACTCAATGCCATTTAGTTCATCCAATATGAATCCAAATTAGCGCTGGTGTCGTAACTTAAAAATACAAAAATTCACAATAACAATCCGATCCAATAGCGATCGGTTTCGAGAGTAAGGGGGCAGATCAGAAAGCGTTCTTATTGTTTTGACGCCATAACTTTTTTTTTTGACAGCTGCAGGTTGCTCCGCGTTCAGTGGCCCTATGCCGTGAGCATGTTGCGGAACACCCCATCGGGTAAATTATTAGGCTGATTTACACGATCGCTGTTATGAATAAAGATGGGGTTGACTGGAGGCTGTTCAAGATAACCGGTGATTGAGCATTTCTATTAGAAATTGCTTGTCTTATAGATTTCTAGATCACTCCGGGTTTCTTTTTTTTGGTATTTAATGACGTGATAAGAATAACAATAATTTATTCCGACTTTTTCGGTTACAGGTTTACCAATATTTCCCATTGTTTACATAGAAATTGCTTCTGATACACTTTTCAAAAACAACTCAGCTCGTGATCGTGACTGTTTATTGAAGTCACCTTATCTTTTTTCCGTCTATTTCGGTCTAAATCTACACAGACATACCTATTAATAGATGTACAATAAGGTACTATGAGATATGAACCCAGCTACTTCTCGTGATAGCCCGTGATATCACGAAGGGAATTTCGGGAAATTCTGTCACTCTCTCTCACATCAAAGTCAAAGTCAAAGTCAAAGTGATTTATTGCAATTAAGTGTACAAGAAGGTCTTATGTATCGTTTAGGCGCTCTATTTAGTGCTAACAATTTAATTACCTTTTACAGCTACTGCAATATTGTTTACAAGCATAATTATGAAGTGATATAATAACGACAATCACTCGACTTAATTTTAGCAGAGTAGGTACGCCAAACTAATTAATTTAAGTTTTATCAGCAAACAACTCATCAAGTGTATAGTAGCAATAGTTTCTATTTTTATATTGGATGGTATTTTATTGTATATTTTTATAGCCATATAGTATGGGCTTTCGTTAACCATTTTAATTCTAGAAGTGGGTAAGCAAAGCACGTCGATAAAAAGGGTTTTGCCTGCAAAATTACAGGGTTGCAAAAGTTCAGCCAAGCCGACTAACGACTTCCAACAACATAGAGCATTTCGGATCTTGATGTTTTACTATGTTATAGTAAACTAGCAGACCGCCGACGACTTCGTTCGAGTGGACCCTACGCCTTGACGAATTTTCAAAATGACTCCCCTCCCAAGAACACTAATTGTAACGTAACTAAAATAGTTAGACATATGCTATCGCAACATTTTTTGTAGATAATGGTGTGTTCTGCAAAGCCATAGTACATTATTTTATTCTATCATCAATAGTTTTCTTGGCGCACGCGATTTAAGAAATTTATTTGAGTTTTAGTAAGGATCCCTATTTTTTTTGAAAATATAATATAGCCTAAGTCACCCGGAGATAGTGTAGGTTCCCAACGGTGAAAGAATTTTCTAAATCGGTCTAGTAGTTTCGAAACCTATTCAATACAAACAAACAATCAAATGTTTCCTCTATAAAATATTAGTATAGATACTATAGATTTATCCGTTATCTAGTTTAACCATTTTAACGAGTTTCAATAGAAGCTTAACTTGGTTTTGATAATTAATTGGTGTAAGCGTTAACAATTTTTTTTAAATAGAGCAGCGATGTGCTCACCACCCACCACACTGAGCACATGTGCAGTTGTTCTTTGGTAAAACGTGGACTGTGGCTGAGCACTGTTTTTGCAAGGCTTTTGCGGTCCTCATTGCCTAGTCTCTGACTAACCCTTAGGGGATAATAGTCGTGATCGTGAGTGTATGTATATGTATGTATGTATATGTATGTATGTTTGTTTGTAATTTCAGCGTTCAGATCTATCGGTTTGGGCCGTGCGATGTTGATCACTCTTCATAATAAGTCAGTAACGATTTCTCTTTTGTTATTTAAAAAGAGAAAAGTGACGTATCTGTTCAACAGGTTCAAAAGTTGCGTTTTCAATTTTATTTTAGAGATTTTAAAATACCTAGAGAATCATACGAAAATGTCCTTTAGCGGTCTTTCAATGATAAAAGGGCATCTATAGCTAGCTACCATTATTATCCAACAATAAGTTATCACATCGACTGCGAAAACAAAACAAAAATACAAAATCAATCTAGTGTAGAATCGGCGTTACCGCGAATCTTCTTGATTGAGTTAAATGTTATGTTGATTGTACTTTCTGCCCCGCGGCCGCCGACCTATTGTGTTCGAAACACAATAGTTAACCCTTGCTATTGAGTTTATTGCCACTACCCGTGTTTTACGCAATACCGAATGGCGATGCACTTTTTTGTATTGTATTATACTTTGTTATTAAAGTTCAGCGACTTTGCCTGTATGCCCGAAAAATATTTAAAAAAATAATTATTAATACATAAATCACATACGTTTCCACAATGAACAATGGCTATGGCTAATGGCTAATTCTTTACTAAGTTTAGTAATTTTTTTTTAAGATTTCAGTAAGTATACAAACATTTTTCATAAAACGCAAAGGGGTTTAAGAGGAGTACTTACTTCTAGTTTACAAATGCGCTATTATTACTATTAATATTTATACTATTAATCTTATTGTGTCAGATTTAGCTATTTGTATGTACACATCCCTAGATCTTCAAAATGACATTTTAACCGCTTTTTCTCTTCGGCCAAGCTCTCAAACTAGAGTTCACAGACACCTTTAGAAGAATTATATTATTCTTCACATTATCACTACTATTAAACAAAAAAAATGTTTACAACATTTTTTTACTTGACACTGGTCAAATTTGTAAACGCAGCAATCTTTAAAAAAACTCATAATAAAATAAACTTTTTATTATCCACTGAGGCCCCGGCGAGATTCGAACTCACGATCTCCTGTTTACTAGACAGGCGCTTTAACCAACTAAGCCACGGCGCCGTTGCGCGGAGCGACGAAATTACGCTATACTACGATCTCAGAACAATAACTAAAGCATATTGTTCTGAGACTACGATAACCGACACACTGCCACCATCTCAAACACACCGCAATTGACATAAAACGTACCACAAAAGATAATGGCACAAAAGATAGTGTTTGTAAAGAGTTTTCACTTTCTGTAACATCAATCATGCTTTATCGTACGCTTTGTTCTAGATTAGTATTAAAATAATCTTAAGTTTTCTTATCTTTGTAACTGTGTAGTAATGGTAGATACACCTATCGATACCTTTAGTATTTATTACACGTATTTCCTCTGCTGTAGTTTTACTACAATGTCCAATAGACAGCAACTTACTACTGTAAGTATCCACTAATAGTAAAAGGTACCTATTACCATTGTTCTTTTGTCAATAACTATTATGGAAAACAACTATTGCAATCGTTGATATATTATATGTATAACCTTCATATAAATCTTAATAATATAAGCATACGAGTTAGTCTGAAAAAAGGATTTATTTCATTTCGTTACATAACCTTGAATAACCTAATTAAATGCTATCGATCTTCATCTAAGTTGCTAAAGAATCGTTTGTGTATGAATCAAAAATAGATAACACACCATTCACAGTTTCATAAGTTTACCTTTTCGAGTTCTGGGAATGCGAATCGCAAGGATCGCATAGCCAGGAGACATTAAAAAAGCCATTTTAGCGGTTCATATTATTTTCCTGTTATAGGTAATTTAAAAGGATTAGAGAAAGAGAGAGAAGGAGAGGAGGAAGGAAAAGGAAGAAGGGCCATCAGAGTACGAAATCTGTATAACAGTAATTAATTAACATTTTACAAAAATAAGGTAAAAAATCCAAAATAAAAAGATATAATCATCATTTTAAAAACATCTCACTGCGAGGCAGAGGCATTCCCACATGAACAACAGCACATAGGGACATTGGGCCATAACCCACCACGCTGGCATAAAGTGGGTTTCAACCACTGCCATTACAATAACAAATTACCGCAATAACCGGGACCAACGGCTTGACGTGTCCTCCGAAGCACAAAGAAGTTCCAGATGTTTCTTTTTAAAGGTATTCTCCAGTGACTAGCTATTACAAAAGTGGCATAAATGGCAAGATCGCAAATTAAGCGCTTAGTCGCTGCGTCAACGAGCTCCAAGCTAACTTTTTTTTTAGTCTACACTGTCCTACTGTTGGGCAAAAGCCTCCCCCAAGTCCTTCCATCCATCTCTATCCTGAGCCACCTAAGAGTCTTGAATAAATAAAAGTAGATAGTGAGCGCGTCGCTACCGGCTACGGATTTCATTAACAACAAACGGTGCATCGTAGAAACAAAATTGGTCCCAATCCCAATGATACACCCTGGCCAATCGTATTTGGCGCACGCGACAGCGGCTGCACACCGGTAAGGCATAATGAATCACGACCGTCGACACGCCACTGTGTGCAGCGGGTGTACGGTACGGTCGGCATAATCAGTACAAAACGTCACATTTTTGTCACGTAGGTCGAAAACGGAAGTGGGTCAAAAACTTGCAAGATTTGTTAACAGACAGACACCGGTACAGGTGAAACTGTAAATAAAAGTTTGTAATAAGGTCAATTGTCTTGATTTTTTTCTATTAAGTTATGACTTATGATGAAGAATCATTTTTTTAAAAGATATGAGACATTAAAAAACCTAAAGCCCTGTGTAGGTATGGTGCTCTAATGGTGGTCTTTTTAAACTTTCTAGCATTACTTCCTTTAACACATGCCGTTCACCGTTCCACCTTCAGCCTTATCGTTATTTTACCATCAGATGAGATGAAAGACAAGCGTTCTAACTCAAACTCAAAATATATTTATTCAATGTAAATGTAACCGCCTCGGTGGTCTAGTGGCTAAGCTACCTGTTTCAGACCCAGAGGTCCCGGGTTCAATTCCCAGCGGGGGGTACATCTTTGTGTGCTCGGTTTGGTTGGTGGTAGGGCTGTTAAGTCCGCCTGGCTAGCTACCACCATCTTATCTAAGTCTGTCGCCATAACAACGATGTTTATAGCATTATTGTGTTCCGGCAGTTTGAGATAAGATAGCCAGTTCCTCAGTGGTTGAGGATTCCGGGTGAAGCGCGCTTCCACCTTCGGCCTTATCGTCACTTACCATCAGGTGAGATGAAGGCCAAGCGCTTACCCGTTGCCAATAAAAAAATTTAAAAAATTCAATAAGCTCAACTATAATAAGTACTTTGAATCGTGTAAATCTTTTTTAACCTACCACCTATTGAGGACGTCATTTTTTAGCTGTGGCAAAGAACGGCCGCAACAAATCACAGCGCACAGATGCAACGACATTTACAAAAAAAATATGTCTTTTAAAGTCAAAGTCAAATTATTTATTCAATGTAAACCTTTACAGGCATTAATTGACGTCAATACTAATAATAATAAAAAAACAGTTAACTAACTTATAGTTAAGACTTAATAACTAATCTAACGAGCTATTATAGTCTGTGCCAGACAAATGCGCATTGCTACCCCCAGTACCACTGCACGCCGAAACAGAATCGCGTCGAACCGAAATATAAGCCGTGGTCATAGAATTGTATAATATGATTTCCAATTATCGTATTGATACTGTGGTAAGTAATATAAATTGGAGAGTTTTTGAAGTAAAATAAAGTAGCGGCTGAAATGAGTTTTGGAAAACATTAGTACCTAACCAATAAGGTTGACATTTTTAATCATTCAAATATCTTTTTTTATAAAAACTTAAGCATAAAAAAACGTCAAAAATTAATAAGCATAAACTTGTGTGTTTTAAAATTGTTTCGTTTTTCGTCTTGGTACAAGCACAGAATAACTAATACTACTACCGTACAGAAGGTTCACCCTTCAACGACCCCCACGCGAAACTGAAACCTATCTCGTGACCCGAGCGTTCATATTCCGATAAGCACAGCCGACTCGATATCGATTTGACGTCCGTCAGGAGCGCAGGGTTTACGCGCGCGCGTAGGGATTACGAGTTAAGAGGAAACACCACGCCGACGCGGCACCCAAAACTCCTACACAAAACACAGAAAAACGACGCCCCGCAGCCCCCTTCCAAAACCGGACCAACCCCCACCACCCCTTCAGCAACGGTTAAAGAAAGAGACCCTTCACGTCCGTATGCTTGATTCCTTTGCATTAAGTCATTTATTTAATAACCAGGAGCCTTCAAAATTAAGCGAAATCACTTCGTTTTAAAGCGTCTTCAGAAACATTAAGTAACTCGTTTAAAAAAATAAATCAAACATACAGACACAGAAAACCTCCTTCCCCAACCGACGCTTAAATAAAAATATGTCACTAAGTAATAAATATGTCATAAAATACAAAATATAATTTTTAATTTAAACTAAGAAGTCTTTAACTTTAACTCCGTCGTAAAATAAGAAGTTGTTATTAAAATCAATTAAAATAAAAATATATTACCACGCATGTATATCACGCATCACTTCAGAACAGGGTGAACCTATTTGGCTAATTATTTTTTGGTATGTTTGTAATTATTGGAAAAAAAATTGGAAAATCACGGCATAAGAGGTGTTCACGGGGACTGGCCTCTAGTATTAATAATACCTAATCATAATTTTTTTTAACATAATATGTTTTTATGATGACGCTACCGGTACCGGCAGCTACCGCGTGAGAACGCTCCGTCATATTATAAGTAATCGTTATACAATAACGATATACAAACAAAGCTTATGTAAATCCCAATCTCGTCAGTATTGGCGCATAATTGTCATGCACTACAACGGGACGCCTCTTGGTTAAATTCCTTGGGCAAAATTAGGCAACGAACACCGCATCGCACTACTCGTACGTAGCATAGCAGTCCTCTGCCAGTGGATTATGTTCACTTTTCACCAAATAGCGACTGTACATGTGTACTCTATTCCGTTAGTCGCCGACGACACTCAAGGGAAGAGAGGAGGTGGTAGTATTCTTTAAATTGAGCTCATATTATTAAGGACGAGCTACTCCCTTTGTTCAGGTGCAATGAGCACTTAATAGAGGGAGTCGATCTCTGCTACTTGCTTGGACAATATTTTTTGTGATTGTCTTGTTTTTGAAAATCTATTACAAATTGTGTTAGTTCAGACCATAGCGGACAATTAGCCATTATTGAGCACCATAATGTCTCTCCCATACAAAATATAGTGTGTAGACCACTCAGTGAAAAAGGTATCGAAAAATTTAGAACCATTATTCACTTAAAACTTTCTTCTCTTTCAGTAGCACCTACTGATGATGCAGATAATACGTATGCAAAAGTTTTCAGTTGCATTTGGGATGAATTTAACAACACATTTAAGCTAAAAATTATTAAATTAAATAACTCTAAGAAAAAGTTGAGTGATTGGGCGACACCAGGTATTTATGCAATTTGTTTTATTTATGAAATGTTGAATATGTTAGAAACCTTTAAAAATTATTTAAAAAAGTCTGCATAAATGCTAAATCCAATTTTATTTAATAAAAATTTCACTTTCGAATAATAAAATAAAGACAACATGGAATATTCTTAACCAAGAAACTGGTAAAACAAAAATTAAAGACCGTTCATATTCACTTAAAGTCAATAGTAAAATAATAGAATCAGATGGCGCAGTCTCTGGTGCATTAGGGATTTTTATTCTAGGATACCTATGGACATAACTAGTAATATAAGTTCTTGCTCTCATACAGTTGTCGCTCTCCTCGAGTCAAGTGTTGATAAATGCGGTGACAGTTTTAGTTTAAGACATTTTTTTTTTATAAAAGAAGGAGGCAAACGAGCAGGCGTGTCACCTGATTGAGAGTAAACACCGCCGCCCATGGACACCCGCAAAACCAGAGGAATCGCAGGCGCGTTGCCGTCCTCTAAGGAAGGAATAGGGTTAAGGAAGGAATAGGAATTGTGAGGGGGGGGGGACGGAACACAACAGCACTAAGTGCCATTATTTCAGGCGATATTCGTGAGAGGTTGGTATTACGCCGGGCGAGCCGACCATAAACATATAAACTGGCCGGCATATAAACATTGACACCATTTTAAAAGCTTTTAAAACAATAAATATTAAAAATATAGAAGATCTGTGGGGTATATCTACAAATGTTGCTCAAACAATTATTAATTGCTTAGCTCCTCAATTGGCCGATATTTTCCATAGGTGTCTTGAAGAAGGAACCTTTCCAAATTTAATGAAGCATGCTAAAATCATTCCATTGTTTAAAGCTGGTGCCAAAAACAACCCTTCTAACTATAACTAATTTCTATATTACCAGCCTTTAGCAAAGTTTTTGAGAAAATTATTAACAATCAATTACTGTCTCATTTTGCAATTAATAAACTTTTTCATGAAAAACAGTTTGTTTTTACTAAAGGTAGACCTACAACTGACGCTGGAGTTGCGCTTAATAAACACATTTTGGACGCCTGGGAGGGTAAGCAAAATGCAATAGGTATTTTCTGTGGTCTCTCAAAGGCATTTGATTGCGTTAGTCATGAAACTTTAGTTAATAAGTTAGAGCATTATGGTGTTTCAAAAATAGCAAAGAAAAAGTGTGAGTGCCTTAAGGAATCACTGAATTTTTTAGTGAAATGTCGTGACGCAGACCTAATACCAGTTTGTGTGCGTATAAAACCTCGCAAAGACATTCACGGCTCCGCGAGTATTCTACGAAACGCGAGTGTTAAATTACTGCGTAAATCGATACGGAACATTAGGTACCGACTAGAAATAGTGCAGTGTGAGTTGTACCAAGTGCATCTGGAGTGTAGTGAGGTCTTTGCACCTGGCGTAATAAGATACCATCAGACGACGCGGACATTTTACGTCAGGACATTGCTGTTGCATTACGTCGTTCGACCCCTCCGAAGCCGAACATTACTTCTTCTGAAGCAGCTGCCCTGAAAACCCTTCGTGAAAACGAAAATGTAATAGTGCTGAAGGCTGATAAAGGGAATGCGACTATCATCATGGACACCACTGAGTATGACAATAGAATGTCAGGTCTACTTAGTGATGTGAGTACATATAAAAAAGTGACCTATAATCCCACGGCGAGAACGAATCGAAGTACTCAACAACTCATAAAAGAATGCTGCCAGGCCCTTGATGAAGAAACGGCGAAATACTTATTGCGTCTACGTAACGTACAGCCTCCTAAGCTATATGGTTTGCCGAAAGTTCATAAAGAAAACGTCCCTTTGAGACCGATCGTTAGTCAAATAGACTCCCCTACTTATGAACTGGCGAAACATATAGCTAACGTACTAAAACCATTGGTAGGACAAACATCGTCTTACGTAAAGGACTCCCGCCATTTCGTGAACATTCTGGCTCATAACAAGGTCGAAGTGAATGAGGTGATGGTCAGCTTTGACGTAGAATCGCTCTTCACAAATGTACCAGTAGCGGATTGTATGGAGGTCATCAAGGTGAAGTTACAAAATAGAAACATCCCGATGGAATATGCCAAGTTATTACATCATTGTCTATCCACTAACTACTTTGTCTATCAAGGGCAGTTTTACCTTCAGATTGATGGTGTAGCTATGGGTAGTCCCGTAGCTCCAGTGGTTGCGAACATCTGGATGGAGTATTTCGAAGAGCTAGCCACCACCGTTGCTCCTGCACCATTCAAACTCTGGAAAAGGTACGTTGACGATGTTTTCTGCATACTTCCGGGTGGTAAGCAACAGATTGAAGATAATTTGGCCAAACTAAACGACATCCATCCTAAAATTAACTTCACCTATGAGATGGAAGAAGGAAGGAGCATTTCTTTTCTTGATGTCAGAGTACGAGTGCGCAATGATGGTTCGCTTAGCCACTCAGTGTACAGGAAACCTACACACACTGATCGATACCTCAACGCGACTTCACATCACCACCCAAGACATCTTGACTCTGTAGTGACATCTTTGACTAATCGAGCATATGATTTGTGTGATGACGACCATCTAGACAAGGAGTTAGCTCATGTGCGGCATGTCCTGCAGAGGAACGGGTACAAGGGAAAGGTAGTACCACCCAGACACACAACTAAACAGAACAGGTGCAAGGTGAACAGACAACCGGTGTTTTTGCCTTTTATAAAAGGAGTGACAGATAAGATCTCCAACATACTAAACAAGTACTCAATTAACACTATCTTCACTCCACTAAAGAAAGTTGCCCAATGCCTGCGTTCACCAAAAGACAGTTTTCCTCTGGAAAAACCTGGCGTGTACAAAATTGACTGCAGTTGTGGTAGCTCTTATATAGGCCAAACAAAACGTACAGTAGCCTGTCGCGTAAAGGAGCACATAAAAGCAGTCAAGAATAACGACACTCAGAAATCAGCCATTGCAGAACATCTTATTCACTCAGGACCGAATCACTGGATGGAGTTTTATAACCTTCAGATTATTTCGACAGAACGCCACTATGTACCAAGACTGGTCAGAGAAGCTATTGAAATAAAAAAGCATAAAAATAATTTCAATCGTGAAGACGGGTTTAAATTGTCGAATGTCTGGAATCCGGTGATTCATTTATGTAAAAACCGCAAGAATCAAAACGGTGGCGTTTCTCGTAGTGATACTGTGAGTTATGTGTGTCGTGAACAAGTTCGAGTTGACAGTGCGGTCGAGAACAGTGGTACGGGTGTCGAGCGCAATAAACGATCAAGAAAGAGGGTAGACCGTTTCGTCTGCTCCTAACATCCGCCCGCATTAGCTGCAGTTACTCCGTGATCATGGTGCATGCAACTGCGCCGAAATATCGGGGACTCAAAACAAACAACTCAGACATGGTAAAAATCCCGTTTTTTCATAAAAATAAATTAATTATTTTTGGGAACCTTAATGTATGTCACGAAGTATGAAAAGACATTTGTTAAAAGTTGTGATCTTCATAACTTAAACATGCCGTCCCTAGTTTTAGACTTCATAAAACAGGTGGCTCTTTCTTGGGTAAATGTGTAACGTTTTATAACAAACTTCCACTAAATATTACTGAAATGCCTTTACATAAATTTTAGGCCCATGTTAAAAAAACCCTCATGAGTAAAGGTTATTATAAAGTGGAAGATTATGTAAATGACAAATATATAAGGACGTAATGCATGTACGAGCGTAACATATTATAATTTGGTATCGACATATTGTTTTGTAAATGTCGTTATATTATTAAAAATCTGTGGAGTTTCTTGCGCCCGATCTTGTCCACAGCTAAAAGACTTCCTGAATGGGTGAAATGGGTGGGCGGGTGCCCATCCATCCAAATAAATTTAGACGATTCAAAATGTTATTTTAAGTTTATTAAATAAAGAAATTTTATATTTTGAATTTTTGATCACTTGTGTGATATGTAAAATTTTTGGTAAAATAATAAAAGATTTTGATTTTTTTTATTTACAAAATGTAAATATACTTACATATTTTTTTTTATTAGATATTGTATAAACAATTAGCTACAGGAAGAGAATAATAATGTCGTTCCCACACTCACGCCAATTATCTAGCCAAAGTTATTTAGTTGTTTCAATGGAATTTGTTTAATGGTTGAACTACATACTTAGCCGTGATCTAGCGGCTAAGCCACCGGTCTCAGACCCAGAGGTCACCGGTTCGATTCCCAGCGGGAGGTACAGCCTTGTGTACTTGGTTTGGTTGGTGGTAGGGCTGTTCAGCTATGCGATTCTCTTAGCGACACGTAGACGCTGCGCGCATGGCTGTGATCATAGATGTTACAGCCGTCACATCGTTCGCTGCAGTCACGGCTGTGGTCAAAGTTGAGGCTGTTTTACTTACAGAATACCGATTTTATACCCTCAAGAAATGTCAAAGAAGTGATTCCCTGTCACGCCGCTTACAGCCGTGCGGAGCTAGTGTCGAACAGCGTCGAAAATTATTTAGACGAATACCAATGGTACACTCACCGCTGTTGCAGCCGCTGCTACCAAGGCTTAAACGATGTTTGCTCTTAGGGAATCGCAACTACTGTCCGCCTGGCTAGCTACCACCATTGTATCGAATTCTGTCGCCTTAGCAGCGATGTTTATAGCATTGTTGTATTCCGACAGTTAAGAGATAAGATAGCCAGCTCCTCAGTGGTTGAGGATTCCGGGTGAAGCGCGCTTCCACCTTCGGCCTTATCGTCACTTACTATTAGGTGAGATGAAGGCCAAAAGTATCTTTTCCTGCAAATACATAGGTAGGTACATACAATACACCCAGACAACAAAAGATCTAAAAAAAACAGTTCAGAGGGGATAAAGATTGAGCATACCTAGTATTGAACTTGGGACTGTGAGATGGCGACGACCGACGACGACCCCAAAACCGCCGCGCTGACACGACCACGTCAATCGGGTTGGGTTTAGGATCACCCATCCAATACCAATCAATTGCAGGCATTGCAGTGACAGCTAAACTTGATTTTAACGATGGAGGCTCTTGCTCAGCAGTTAAATACTTAAAACCTAATTACTTCACTGTTTTTACGGTTGCTATCATCATAATTCATAATTATAATGAAATAAAATATGTTAATAAACATTCAACTAATGATTCTTTTGTTTAGCAAAATTATGTTTTCACTACCTACTCGTAGGTATATTAAAATTTTAATTACTTACATTACGTTTTCGATTCCAACTAATAGAGAATGCGAAACAAACTTTCACTCATCAATTCCATAGTTATAAAAAAAATAGTTTAACGGGAATTTTCTCTTAAGAGGGTTAACGCATTTCGGTTTCCCATACAAACTTCCAAGTTGAAATTTTTAAAAGCCAATTTTAATTAAACTTTGCATGCTGAAGTAAAATATAGGGGTCTAAATAGTTTGTTTTAAACATTTTCTAAAAACGTTTATTCAACTGAGTTATTGCGATTTTAACCTTTCTATAGTGGACTTTAAATCGCAAGAGCCTGGGGCCTGAGCATTGGGGCCTGACAGGATAAGAAAAATAAATTATTTCATTTGAACCTCGTCCTGGCGATTACAAAAAACAAAATATAAATAGCCAAATTGGTGCAGCCGTCTGAAGTGATGTCCGAACATATACATTCGTGACAATAGGCCAAGGTCGCCCCAGGCTTCGATGTTAAAAAAATAAAAAAAATTGGTCAAAACCAATACGACGAGGCTTTACGAAACAGTAATGGAAACACAAACTAGCAAATGTCCAAGAGCTAAGTGCTTTTCCCATTACTGAAAGATTGAAAGGAATCCAACTTTTTTTATAAAATAAGGAGGCAAACGAGCAGGCGGGTCACCTGATGAAGAGAAATCACCGCCGGCCATGGACACCCGCAAAACCAGAAGAATCGCAGACGCGTTGCCGGCCTTTAAGGAAGATAATTTTGCAATAAATCTAGGATAGTTTTGACCTACGGATCTGGCAACACTGCAGGGTGGTATTACCACATGAGTAACTATTACCCCGGGCGAGCCGGCCCAATGCGTGCTGCAACGCAGCGTGGCTCTACCACTCAGTCACTAGTCACTCATTTAGCACCACCCAGGGGTTACGTGTAGGGTGTCAAGGGTAAACCTACGGACGCGAGTAACTTTAACCCCTAAACTTAAACTTTAACTTTAACCTCAAGCAGTTCTTACTGAACTAATAAAAGTCACTGTCGGTAACAGCATAGTTGGTAGTTCGCCTGACCACTGGGTCATGTGCAGGTTCGAATTCTGCTCATGAATTTGAAGTTTTAACATTTTTTTCATTTTTTAAATAATTATTTATTACTATTTGATTTAATATCATGCCAATTTTAATAATAAAATCTTATGAATCGTCAATAAAGAAATACATAGATTAGTAAAAGACTAAGTTGGACGTAACAACACAATTCGATTCTCGATTTGACACACGCTGACCTAATTACCATTCAAATGGTTGGACACAAACCGCGGCACATATCGAAGAATTTAGAATAATTAAGCCATCATGTGTGACAGAATCAAGGCCTGCCATACATTACGTGGATAATCGGTTATCTGCTAGTAAGGCGATGTAGCGAACGCAATGTTTTAATTGATATAATCGTTTAATCTTTGCTTGGTACCAGGGTGTTTCGGTCGCCACAGACTTGCGGTTATCCATCACTTATGGATAAATTACCACAGACGAGTTAGATAACTCATTTATATAAAGTTCAAAAAATGAAAGAAATCGCTTTACAGTGACGCGATCGGCAAATTGTAACTTTGTAATTAAATCATTGTATACATTTTTTATGCAATGTACATTTTTGAGGGTTACATTAAAAGTATTATCTATTTTACAGATTGCATTTATACATAAAACAATGGGGATACCGACCAAACCAATACCAATAATAGTTACGTTTATTTCTCCTCACAAATAAATAAAAAATATAAGTAGCATGCTTGAAGCTGCAGCATGCAGGTGTCACCTAAAATTAAGCTTAGGGCTCAACACACGAGCATCAGTTTGCTGTCGACGTATGTGACTGCAGTCGACGTTAGGAGCCGGCGGCTAGCTGTCGACCTGTCTGCGGCAAGCAGTGGAAACGTCGACAGCTAGCTGCCGACAGGTACAGCGTCTGCAATCGCCTCTGCCGTCGGTCGTCAGCTAGCTGTCGACCTGCCTGCGGCAAGCAGTTGAAACGTCGGCTAACGGCTAGCTGTCGACATGTCGTCGGCAAGCTGTCGAGTGAACGATGTTTCTAAGTTAGCGTGGACGAAAGCGCGGGCGGGCCGCTAGTTATTAATATTATAATATTATAATCTTAAATCAAGCGTTCCAATTTAAGATTTTTAAATATTTAATATTGCGACAAAACGCAACGCTGTAGTGTTAAACAAGCGGACTGTTGCTAATGACGATTCGTGTGTGACATAAATATTCACTAATCGGAGGGCGTCACCACATCTGTGCTAATTGTCGTATCACTATGCGGAAGTGACGTGTCATCGTCAATCGCCTTATTATATTTCAAGTTCTTTTATTAAATCGTATTAATTTTCGTCATGTTCTTTTAATGACACGCAGTTTGGCGTTATTATTATATTGTGTTTGTATGGGTACAGGGTGGAAAAAAAGACCGTGGTCACAGAATACATTATAGTACAAGTCCGTGGTTGGAGGAAAACTTTCATAAGTTAAGTGAACTATTTTCTTTATGGGTGACCAAATTAAAAACATCTCGAGCTCCTCCGTGCTTCGGAAGGCACGTTATGCCGTTGGTCCCGGTAGTTGTCGCAAGATGACAGTCGTTAAAACCCACCAACCCGCATTGGGCCAGCGTGGTGGGCAATGGCCCGATATCTTCACGTGCTATTGTCCACGTGGGATTGCCAGCAGTGGGACGTTTATAGCCTGATGATGAATTAACATCCGAACTTCACGAGCACTTACAAGCTTCATTATTGCCAAAGTGCCTCGCGTCATGCATTGTATCGCGACATTCGGGGAATCACAACACCATAATCGGTTATCAATCGTTGCCAATCAGCCCCGCGCATTACAAAGGATCGTAAAACCAAATGCTCCTTGACAACCGCTATAATAAAATACTCACGGCCCGCGATAGAGGCGTAAAAAATACGCACTTGGCCTCATTGTCAAAAACCCGAATCAAGGGCGTGCAACCCGGCCGAATTGCGTAGTCGCCGGCTCGTACGCGCGGTCATGAATGGCGGTTACTCACCGCACGCGGTCGCGTGACCGCGGACGGATGGCGCGAAATGTTAGAACATGGCGCCTTCGCCAAGGCCACAAACGCTTTGGCTATTTATATATACAAATACACGAAATGTATGTTTAATGTTGAATCAACCGTGTTGCGTAGCGGTGAAGAATACTACCTGTACCTACCACCCCCTCTCTTCCCTTGGGTGTCGTAAAAGGCGACCATCGGACTAAAGACTGCACATACTGCACATACATCCAACAGCATAGAGCGGCGATGGGCTCACCACCTGTCACGCTAAGCACATATGCAGTCGATATTTGGTGAAAAGTGAACTATAGTGAAGAGTTTCGGTTAATTAAATAATTACGTTGTCGCTATCTTAATGTGGACATAAACCTGTAATGACGACATACCAGGAAACCAATATTTTAACCGAAATGGTAAATTTTATGCAGTAAATGTAAATCCTAACTTATACGTATAAGTGTACGCTTAAACATCGCGTATTTAAGAGAGTAATTAATATAGTGCTTTTATTAATAATATATTTGACAGTTTGTGAAGCTTATTCCGAGTGAAAGACATTATTAAACTATTATTAAATCTCTTTATTCCGATTTAAAAGTGTGCACCTACTTTTGACATTGGCCGTAGTTTTTACAATCTGTACTAGATATTGATATGTATTTTTTTGGTCGCTAATCGGTACGGTAATAACAGTTTTCTAAAGTAAGAACCTATAGGTACGCAAAGAACACATTGAAAAAAAACACTTTTGACGAATCTACCCGCTTTTAATTATACAAACATATAATGACGCATATTATCCCGGAAGTGTTAGTCATGAGGACAGCTAAAGGCGGCCTCTACCATAGTCCACTTTTCACCAAATAGCGACTGCACATGTGTGCACAGCGTGACAGGTGGTGAGCCCATTGCCGCTCTATGCTTTTCGATGTAGGTATATGCAGTATTAGTCTTTTACGCGCCTTTTACGACACCCAAGGGAAGAGAGGGGATGGTAGTATTCTTTCACCGCAACGCGACACTGTTAATATTTTTGTTAATAAGTTGTACTTAACAGTACTTAATAAGCGTCAGATAACCATTGCAGATAACCTATCTATAAGATTTGTCAATGTCATCACACTTCACACTAATATTATAAAGGCTTAAATTTGTGAGTGTGTATGTTTGTTACTCTTTCACGTAAAAACTACAGAATGGATTTGGATGAAATTCGGCATACTGATAGTTTATAATATACTTTTTATCCCGACATTCCTACGGCAACGGGAACCACGCGGGTGAGACCGCGAGCGGCCGCTAGTACGATATAAACTTAAAACAAACAAAGTTTTATCTGTCTTATTGGAATGAGTTGAAAGTTCACTATTTTCTCAGGAGACAATAATTATCATACTCTGATTGCCAAGGTGATCCGAGATCACACCGGCGCGGCAACAAGTGTGGGGAATGTCTAGCACCGTTTAAATATACCGTGGTACTAAGGTTGTAGTAGGTACGCTCCCTATTCCCGATTCCCACTCGAGGCCACAAGACCTAAGTTTTTATTATACTATAAAAAAGAAGGAGACAGTATCATGATATCATTGGTATCATGTATAGGTACAAAACGAGAAAGAGCGAATATATTTTTTATACTTACGCATACAAGCTTTATTCCATTTTGTTAGTTCACTTTACTATCGAAGAAGGAAAACTAGCTAAAATATCCGCACCCAGAACAAGGCTAAATTAATCAGCCGTCAACATAATTATACCTAAATGCAAATGCTAACCGAACCAACGCATTTGACAACTTCGCAGAAAAGCAAAACATATGTCAATACAAAAAAAAGAACATGGAGAGCAAAGCAATCATAAAGTTTCAAGAAATAATTTTTAATATGTAGCGTCGCGGGTTCGGCTGAGGATTTTATGAATGAACGCCGCATGAATGGCGGGCGGACGTGACGTCATCGCGGCAGCGCGATGGCGCCGCGCGTACGCACCCTTGGCACCACATTGACACTTTTACCTACTTTGATATTCTCATTGTGTTCAATCGCGCGCATGTGTGCAACTGCACTTTTTATCGTGAAGTCCCACGCTGTTTGCGCTAATGGCAGATATAATAATAACGAATGTTTTTTTTATATAAATGAGGCCTCAGTTTAGCTGGCCTCACACGCTGTTATTATTCTAAATACAGTGCGCTTTTGTAAACAAGATAATGATTTACATTTTGCGTACAAAAGATCATAATCATATCAACTTCCAGAGATAACAGATAGTTTTTGGAGGCCGTTTATAAACTGATAATAACTATGTAAAATAGGATAAGAATACATTCTATGCGATGAGGATATTTTGACCCTTATGCCTTAGGTAACTATGCGTTTATGCGTCAAAGTTTAAAATGCCTTTTTATTAGTTTCTTTTAATATATACATATTCTATAATAGTCTTTATATTAGTTTTTTGCTCTGCTTCTTGTCGGTTCTTCTCAGCGTCTCTTACCGTAAGTTATACCGCACCCATATAAATAGATAGAACGCACCGAAATGGCATAAGTTCAAAACGTAGTCTTAATAATTAGGCTTTTTTATAATTTACTTTTAATTCAGGCTTTTGAAATTACTTTTTAAATCCAATTTTGCATATGTGAGGTTAGGTTTATGTGAGCTGCAAATATTTTATCGGCAATTACGCTAACCGTTGTCTAAATGTTAAAGTAATTTAATTTTAGTAAAAAATAATAAGGTCGATTAGTTGTTGTTAACATAGAAAACCAGCTACTTTGTGTTTTTTTTATAACAGCCTTTACGATATTAACAGTTATTTTTATATGACACTTGCCCCCTTACTCTTGAAACCGATCCCGATCGATCGAGGTTGGTCAATTCCATTTAGTTAACCCAATATGAATCCAAATTAGCGCTGGTGTCGAAATTTCACAATACCAATCCGATCCAATACCGTTCGGTTTCAAGAGTAAGGGGGCTGGTGGATTTATATTAAACTAGCAGCCGCTCGCGGTTTCACCCGCGTAGTTCCCGTTCCCGTGGGAATATCGGGATAAAAGTATCCTATGTGTTAATCCAGGGTATAAACTATCTGTATGCAGAATTTCATCCAAATCCATTCAGTAGTTTTTACGTAAAAGAGTAACAAACATCCATCCATACTTACAAATTTTGCGTTTATGATATTAGTAGGATGCAAATAATGCACAGAGTATAAATCATCATCATCAGCCTATAAACGTCCCACTGCTGGGCACAGGCCTCCCACGTAGACACTGCACGAGGGGATATTGGGCCATAACCCACCGCGCTGGCCCAATGCGGGTTGGTGGGTTTTAACGACTGTCATCTTACGACAACAACCGGGACCAACGGCTTAACGTGCCTTCCGAAGCACGGAGGAGCTCGAGATGTTTTATATTTGGTCACCCATCCAGCGACCAGTAGGCCTAGCATGCGCGACACGAGAACTTCTCTCGACCCGATTTCTCGTGTTTTATTAATTTATCTCTAATGTCTATCGACACTAAAGACACATGGATGCGCTTAGAACTCTACATAATTATGTCAAAAATAGACTTAATAGTAGATTTTGCATAAACTGTGGTATTTTTGTTTACAAACTTTAACATGACAACTTAAAATGATTTGTCGTCTCTCGTCCGCGACATATCTCGTGTTGCGCATGCTAGGCCTACTGGCATTGCGAAAGTTGCTTAACGGGCAAGTTCGCAAGCCGAACGCGCTAGCCGCTGCGCCATCAGGCCCTCACAGAATTTACAGAATATAAATACACACACTAATATAATTCATTTCCATTCATTTTAGAGGGAAATCGAAGAGGTAGGCAGAGACGGAAACCTTTTCATTTGCAAACGATCCGGACACACTTCATTGTTTTATTTACTGTCTGTACATTTACTGTACATTCATGACAGAACCACAGAATACATAATAGTACAGAACACGCATTTATGAAAAATAAATGTGTAGACTGCATATTTTAGTTTGAGCCGTGTAGTATTATAGCGGGGCTCTCTAAAAGAATATCTACCAACCCCTCTCTTCCCTTGGGTGTCGTGAAAGGCGACTAACGGACTAAAGACTGAAAAAAGACAGCATAGCGCGACGATGGGCTCACCACCAATCACGCTGATCACATGTGCAGTTGCTTTTGCGGTCCTCATTGCCTAGTCTCTGACTAACCCTTCGGGTATAATAGTCGTGATTGTATGTATGTATGTATGTTTTCTAAATTGGATGCTTCTGAAGGACCATGGGAAGTTTTGTCCCCACCATCCAACAGATTTGAAATTAGTGTCATTTGAAGGGTCTAGTAGGATAGATATTTTTTTACTGTGGCGACGTTCTTCAAATACGCGGGATTTATGTTATAAAAAATATATTGCTTTTGAATTATTATTTTTTTCAAGAAAATAAGACTGAAAGAGCATACCAGACTCCACAGGCGGCACCCGTTCACGAGTATGACATGTGAATCAGCCATCGCTTAGCTCAACCATGTTTTAGGGAACGTAACGACCCGACGCACATACCACCACCGCTGAGACACTTTGGGAGAGCATGACACACTCGAGCAACTCTAAATAAACCAAGAAAACAATAAAAAAAATTTATTATAAATAAACCCAATACTTTTTGCAACTAACACAGGTACTTTAGGCTTCTTTGGGTCCCAATGAACAAATTGACACGTATCCCATGACTGTTGTAGGGTGGGGACGGGGTTCATACCAAATCCCCCATGGTCCTTTAAGAAGTATGTTTATCCTCTCTCTGGGTAATATTTTTATCTCTAGTAATAATATACTACGTAATAAAAGCATACAATGCTATGGTAGACCCCGTATCTGGCGTGCTGGCCATCAGCGGCCAATTGCTCATAGTTCTATAAATATTGGGCTAGTGTCCATTTCGCGTAGCGGTTAGTTTCACAGAGGCGTCCGTGTACACCACATTATCATAAATCAGTCATACACATTCTTGCTATGGGTAATTCTACATATTTAGGAAAGTACAGGTATCTTGCGTATACTCCTACGTATGAAATGTTAAATGCCTGTTGCTCAATAAAATCATACTGCAACAGCTGATTGCATTTATGTAAAAAATAATAGGTAATATTCGGCTATTCGGAAAAAAGTGTTAAGAGGCCTATTACATCTCAACTGTGATTTTTGCGTAAAATCGCCAATTTTGGCGTTATGGATCTCAGAAATAAAAATACATTAACATTTATGACTTATTGAATAGTGTAGAATAGCTATTGGAATAGTGCGTAGCGGCCTCGCTTTTTGTAAATTTTGCTTAACTTTTTAATTAAACCCAAAATTGCAGAGAAAGATTTTCATAAAGTGCGCGAAGGCACTTTATTGAGCTCATCGATTGAACAACTGTTCTAAACAAGTGAAATAAAAAAATTATAATGTTATCTCTTACATAGTCGAATAGTGCGTAGCGGCTTCGGAATTTTTAGATATCATTGATTTTATATAGGAAAAAAATCTTATTCTAAACCAAAAAACTTTTAAAATCGCTATAAATTAACAGTGAATATCTCCT
This sequence comes from Scoparia ambigualis, assembly GCA_963921215.1. NCBI lineage: Eukaryota > Metazoa > Arthropoda > Insecta > Lepidoptera > Crambidae > Scoparia > Scoparia ambigualis. Next base: position 25,351,061 of record OY992517.1, on the reverse strand, counting down.
ATCTACGATAATATTATTGAGCAAAATTTATACCAGAGTAATAGTTACTTCATGAGGAATAAAGATTTTATAATGAATTTATTATCCTATTTCGATAAAAACGATAAATACAACTGCAAAATTACTACAAAATGCGATGCGCCGACCGTCCGAATTCAACTTATGCTCACAGAATTGAGATTTGTTCTAAACAAGTAAAATAAAAAAATTATAATGTTATCTCTTACATAGTCGAATAGTGCGTAGCGGCCTCGGAATTTTTAGATATCATTGATTTTATATAGGGAAAAAAGCTTATTCTAAACCAAAAAACTTAGAAAATCGCTATAAATTAACAGTGATTATCTCCTATCTACGATAATATTATTGAGCAAAATTTATACCATAGTAATTGTTACTTCATGAGGAATAAAGATTATATAATGAATTTATTATCCTATTTCGATAAAAACGATAAATACAACTGCAAAATTACTACAAAATGCGATGCGCCGACCGTCCGAATTTAACTTATGCTCACAGAATTGTGATTTGTAATTATTATGCACAAATTTATTATCCTATTTCGATAAAAACGATAAATACAATTGCAAAATTACTACAAAATGATAAAATGGGCATTTTACGCAAAAATCACATTCGAGATGTAATATAAAAATGGGCATTTTACGCAAAAATCACATTCGAGATGTAATATAAATAGGCCTCTTAAAAATCTTCCACTAACTGGATTGTAACCCCCACCGAAAGTCCGAGTGAGAAGTAACAATATTTCTTAATTAGTGTAAGGTAACTATAGTTACCTTTTAAATTTAGCTTGTTATGTTGTGGATACCTTACCTTGAAGATACTGGTTGTCTGGAAGAGATCGCTTAGAGCGATAAGACCGCCAAATTGTACCTAACTGTATTTTTAATCGTTTTATTGTAATAGTTTTTTATTTTTATTTTTAATCGCTAATTAATGTTTTTATTATTTTCAATGTAAATCTTTGTGGTGTTGCAATTAAAGTGTTGTCTATCTATCTATCTATACCTACCTACCTTAAAATACTTCTAACTCCTTCATTAAAAATTATAGGATTAAAAAGGATAGAAAAGGCTTAAGCACTATGAAATATAATTAAATATGAATATATTAAAATAAAGTAAAGTAAAGTACAGTCTGTATACTGTTCCACTGCAGAGCATAGGACCCCATCATTAAAATCAAATTTAATGATAGTTTCATAACAAAAGTTATTTTTTAAAACGAAAGAAAATACTTGAATTAATCTAATATTGGCGGCGACATTCTTTGATTGAAGTGACTGTTGTAGCAAAAAGCTTTTATTCAAAAATAAAGACTAAAAAAGAATCCTTTTAAAATAATTTTGGGAGACGCGTCGCAGAATAGTCCACATCGCGGACGCGCAATTGGATCCACTTCCTTATTGTGTGTAGGGCTTGCGTCACCCTGAATAATCGCGACAAGTGGCCCCCGGGTCCCGCAGACGGACACCGCCCGCGGCTCTGTACTTGACCTTACACACTACGCCGCCTAAATGGTGACCGTGAAACATTAAAGGTCTTTTGGAGAGTTCCCGCGGTGTTTGTAAATGTCTTACTGCTGGACAGAACCCTCTGTCAATAATAGAAGAAGTAAGAATTAAATTTTAAAAGGTCTTTTGAGGTGGGCTCAAGATGCTTTAAAGTTAACAGTCTAAATCAGTATATGTAGACTGACAGCTTATATAGACAGACAGTATATATAGACAGGACGGCTGGGCAAATGGTTAACATCTTTACTGTAGGGCTTGCGTCACCTTAAATAATCGCGAAAAGTCTGTACCGGTCTGGACCTTACGCACATAGTTAGTTACTATTACTTAATTTGAGCTTATATACGCCGCGCCGCGTAACTGGTGACCGTGAAACATTAAAGGTATTTAGGGGAAAGTTCCCGAGATTTTGTATTGTTTATATAACTGTCCCACTGCTGGAAAAACCCTCTATCAATGATAGAAGAAGTAAAAATGAAATATTAAAAGGTCTTTTGGGGAGAGCTTAAAATGTTGTTCAGTAAACAGTCTTTTTACTGACCCACGGCTGGGCAAAGGAACCACTTCCTTATTGTACAGTTTGGGTCACCCTAGTAATCGAAAACACTGGCCCCTGGGTCCCGCAGACGCACACAACCCGCGGCGCATGGCTTATACTTGACCTTACGCACGTAGGAACTGTTAAGTAATCTGTCTAAATGGTGACCGTGAAACATTGAAGATCTTTTGGAGAGAGTTTAGAAAACGGTATTTTGTAAAGAAAACCGCTTATACACTGACCAACTGCACAGCAAAGTCTTTTATTATGGAAGTGACCATGAAACATTAATAGGTCTTCTGGGGAAAGTATAGAAGACTGGTATTTTGTGAAGTAAAGAGCTTATACACTGACCCACTGCTGGAAAAAACCTTAAAATCATTGATGTGAGATTGAAATATTAAAGAGTCTTCTGATGGGGAGAGGTAAAACTTTTGTAAAGTAAATAAATAGCCTATATAATCCACAGTTGGGCAATAGCTTTTACCAATACATTAAATGGTCTTTTGGGATGGACTTTCTAGAATTCCAGGCGCAGTGCACTTCCACCTTTAACACGTTGACTGCCACAAAACCAGACACAATTGAAATTTAATTGCTTGTCGTTTACCGCCGCGCCGGTGACCGCTTTAACTTCATCGTCACTTACTTCAAGTGAGTTGCTGACGAACGCTACCCCAAATTGGAAATAAAAAAATATATAATCATTTACAATCTGTAAGCTCCCAAAGGTAGTAGTAACTTGACGGGCACAAACCTATTTCATCATCAGCTTATAAACCTTCTACTACTGGGCGCAGGCCTTCCCACATGGACAACAGCAAGTGGGGAGATTGGACCATTCCCTACCATATTAGCCGAATGTGGGTTGTTAAGTATTAAAGACTGCCATCTTACGCCAACAACCGTGTCTTCTGAAACTCGAAGGAGCTCGTAATGTATTTAAATGTGATCATCCAGCTACCTTTGCGAAAGTTAATTAACAGGGAAGGCGAGATCGCAAATCGAATAACCTATTTGCTTGCTTATTGGTAACTTGAACAGTGGACTACCCCCAATGATATAACATTTTAAAAAGAATTATATATGTTGAAGACTCATTTGTAGCCCAATTGTCTCATGTCGCAATCAGTTTGCGTCAAACAAGCCATAGAGCGAGTTGTCCGTAACACTTGGTCGTCACACTCGAAGCGCAATGGCTTAGAGATCTCTTTTACTCTCGAGCTCACTGTATCTTTGTTCGTCATTCATTAGTGAATCACGTGAGCATAATGTAATTTCATAGCTATCTATCTACGAGTATATGCAGCGCGACGTTTCTCAAACGCAATTTACTAGGAACGTAACGTATAGATAGATCAATCTATCGATCACTATGAAATAACATTGACTACCCCAAAATACCAAAACTCTACAATTAGCCCAAAAGTCAAAGTAAAAAATGTATTGTAACATTTTGACAGTTTTGACAGTTTTGTATAGCCTTGACGTAGGTTTATTTATTCCAACGCCTTGCCGTTATTGCCGGAAAATAATTTTGTTTGAGTAGGTACCCTATACTCTGGACAAAATTCCGAAGCACAGGCGCGCAATAAACTCCGCTTAATATTACTATGTCATCTCACACATAGGGAGTGAATTCCTTTGGCTTTAAAAGCACAAATTGTCATCGTCAGTTTCCATTCTCAATAGTTGTATAGCAGTAGCAATATTCAAATCCTCTACTATAATATGTAAGATAAGATATTATCTTCCAGGTTCTCGAAGGAATCGATTGTTAACGATAAGACGAAACTGGTCGATATTTTGTCCTACGTATTTCGTCATTGTATTTCTTTCTAGTGTTGCAAATCAAAATGTTTATTAATAATCACAATCAAAACCTAGAATTAATATTTATCGGTTTATAAACGTCCTGTCTTATACATACATACATATAATCACGACTATTATCCCCGAAGGGTTAGTCAGAGACTAAGCAATGAGGACAGCAAAAGCAGTTCTCTACCGTAGTCCACTTTTCGCCAAATCGCGACTGCACATTTGCTCAGCGTGACAGGTGGCGAGCCCGCCGCTCTATGCTAATGGATTTACGTGCAGTCTTTAGTCGTTAATCGCCTTTTACGACACCCAAGGGAAGAGAGGGGGTGGTAGTATTCTTTCACCTACGCGACACTGGTAACCTCCTCATTAGCCCAATGTTGGTTGGTGGGTTTTGTGGTACTTATCACAATAGCAACTGGAACCGACGGCCTATCATTCCGAAGCACGGAGAACGTCGACATATTTTACTATGGTCATCTATCCGGTAACACGATACTTCTCAGTCACAAACTAGTTAGTGCACTTCTCAGTCGAAGGCTCTCCCAAAATCCGAACTGGCGGTAGATTAGTTAGGTAGGTAGATTAGGTAGGTAGTTATGTTAGTTGATAAGATTTAACTACTGTTAGTTAACCCTTTTTATATACATATTTTTTGACGTCAATAAGTACCTATAAAGGTTTATATTGAATAAAGCAATTGACTTTGACTTTCACTTTGACGACATCACAAAGGTTGCTTAACTTGCACGATCGCAAGTTCGCAACTCGAGTTCCTCCGGCTCTGGATTAGGTATTCTTTCGGCTAATCCGACTTGACCCAGAAAGGGCCTAGCAACAGTGACGTCACCCGCCAATTGAATTACGCAGACCTCGACACCAAAATTATATAGCATTATGGAAACGGTATCCACATACTTTGTGTATGCTGTGCCTATTCTATCGGTTCATATTAGTGTGTGCTCATTCTGAGATCATTATTAGCGGCAGTTCGGGTCACGATCGTGCAACCTAAGCTATTTTACATTGCTGAGTTCCCAGATGGATGACCGTTTATTTCTCTTAACTTTATTATATGGCGTTAGGTCCTGTTAGTTATGGTGGCTGGGGCTGGTAGGGCTTAGATGGGGATTTTACTCAAAAGAAGAAAGTCCTAAGCAAACTACGAAAAAGATAAAATATACGTAGGTACTTATGTAGTACCTACAACAAAATTATATTTAATACCGAAAAAGTATTTAAAACATCTACCACGTTAAGACTACAATAAAGAAGAATGGGCAAAACGTCCCCCCTCCTTGTAACACTTACATCTAAGCATCAAATAAAAGTAATTGAAAAGTGAAGCATTTTATGGTATGACAGCAAATCTATCAGGTATTGGAGAAAAAAGTTATTGAGAAGAAGAAATTTAAAATAATAAATGATAATATAAAAATTGAAGTCAAGTTTTTTTCTAGAATTCTTTGATTTAAGTATATGAGTCGTATAAAATGAAAAAAAAATGAAAATACATTAAATTTTTCATATTTTTTTTCATTTTCCCCTTTATTTCTTTTTTTTCCATTCATTCATTCGCTCGTTCATATTTGCTGTCCTTACAACAAAACACACTATTTATTTCGAAACTTACTATGTGGGAACTTACAATGGGTGGGATGGGATGGGTTTCATACAAAAACGCCCATTCTTCTTTATGTACTTACATTATTTTAGGGTTTCTGAAAATGTTAATAGGACTAAAGTAGTTAATTGAATAACCAAATGAAATGAGGTAGGTATAGCTGTGAGCTGAGTGGGGTGACGGCTAATATAAAAGAATACTACCAACTCATCTCTTTCCTTGGGTGTCGTAAAGGGCGACTAACGGACTAAAGACTGCACATACATCATACGGCATAGAGTGGTGATGGGCTCACCACCCGTCCCGCTTAGGGGATAAAGTCGTGAGATACATACGAGTATATGTATGTATGTATGTATGTTTAGCTGAAGATACCTACTTAACTACTACAACTGCTTTTTCTTTCCAAAACAGTATATAGGCGTTTTATGCCGACTTAGGTAGGACCCTTGTGCCGACTTTCCGTGTTTGTCGACTTTACTGAAATATCATATAACGATTACCCTTATGCCGAATTTTCAAGTTTCTTTGAGTTTGGTTCCTTTATGCCGACTTTCACTTGATGCCGACTTTTATAAATTAATCCATGTTTAGGTTTAGAATGCCGAAATAATAAATATCTACGGCTTAAGAACCGCAACGCCGACTTTTTAAATAGTCGTGTGTCGTGTGTCGTGTGTAGCCTCCACCCATGAGAAACTAAGGCTGGATCGCTAATACTTGTAGTTCATAAAAACATCCTAATCGTTTCGCAAGAAAAACCTTTGTTATAGTTTCATTAACTATCAACAATTTAAGCCTAATCGGTGTTCACAATTATACTTTTTTTTCGGTCCAACCAAACGCGTTGATCTAAATGAACATTTAACATTTATTGACATTTTAATTGCGAACTGAGTTAATTATGCCGCTCAAGGGCCGCGACGCGAACCGTCGTTGTCGGCGAGCCAAAATAGCCAAACATTAGATAAATGTTAATTCTCGAGCGTAGCAGAATCGTCTGTTATATTATAATCGAATGATAAATAAATTCGGGGTTATCGAGGGGCCCGTCAACGATACCGACTGGGGTGGCCATGGCTTTAGATAATATCGCCAATTAAATATGTGCGTTATCAATGCTAAAGTCGCAGATACTACAAGTATACGTATACCTACTTAAAAAACACACAAAAATACGTTTTATAAAAGGAGTCCATTTAACAGTTCTTCTTCTTAGAGTGCCTCTCCATTAATGAGGGTCAGCGCAGTCAGTTTTCTAAATTTTTTCCTATCCAGAGAAAGTCTGAATAATTGTTCCACGGAACTTCTGATACCGGTCCATTTCCTGATGTTACGAAGCTATGACATTTTCCGTCTTCCAACTTTTCTCTTTCCAGCAATATTTTCCATCAATATCGTGCGAAGCAGCTGATATATATCGCAAGACATGGCCTAAGTAGGCAACCTTCCGCTGCTTGATGGTGCGTAACAGCTCTACCTTTTTCCCCATTCGTTTAAGGACCTCCACGTTTGAAACTTTATCCGTCCAACTGATTCGAAAGCATACGACGATAGCTCCACATTTCGAACGCTTCGATCCTTTTCCGGATGTCTTCCTTTGGTTCATTTAACACGGTGTAACGGAATACTAGCCAATGGAAAGCTCCACCATCCCGCAACCACCATCTTATCTAAGTTTGTCGCCATAACAACGATGTTTATAGCATTGTAGTGTTCCGACAGTTTGAGATAAGATAGCCAGCTTCTCGGTGGTTGAGGATTCCGGGTGAAGCGCACTTCCACCTTCGGCCTTATCGTCACTTATCATCAGGTGAGATGAAGGCCAAGCGCTTAGGTACCTGTTGTAGATATAAAAAAAAAAAGTGATTTACCAGAAAACCATTATCAATTTTATTATCTTGTGGTGTATTTCTTTTAATAAATAGTAAAACTTTGAGTGGCGCTAGTTACACAAAGCATTGTTATTAATTGATTTACAAACATTCTTAATCGAATTTGGTCCTAATATAGGTAAAGAGTCGATAGATATCAGAAGTGTGTATCCAATTTCGATGCAGACCGTAAAACTTCATTTCTGGACAGGGCGGGAGGGGTAGGGAGAGTCTCCACATAACCAACAGGCTTATCCCGGCCCACTGGTATTCATAAAATGGATTTGCTTTGTCGTATTCAGCTTATGCTGGGGTGCGATTTTTGTAATGGTGACTTTATTTAACTCGCTATGAAATAATGTTTAATTACGAGTTCTCTCCTACTCGGTGTGCGTGCACTTAAATAAAATATTCTTCATCATTATCACTTGTTGGATTTAAACGAAACACAATATGAGAGCTCACTTGAGTCTGACAGCCTTTCGTCTCTCTCTGTATTTTCTGGTTCTCGTGTGTAGATGTGCTGTGTATCACTAGAATAAATCTATGTGAATCCCATTGATTAATATGGTCAAAGGTGAATCCATAGAGTTATTTTGTTTAAATCCACTAACTCATCATCGCTATATATTATAAAGAAAAGTGGCCGTTTTCCTGTGTCTTTACTTCTCTTCGCTTTCTCCTCCTAAACTATGCAATGGATTTTTTTACTGATAATCAGATCATTAAAGGATGATCTTTGTTTTTATACAATTTCTAGTAATTTTGTACAAAATGGCTAATGTTTATATATAGAACAGTGCTTCTAAGTTAGCGTGGACGAAATGGTTAATATATTTCGTGTTTGATTGTGATATGATACTTAGTTGTTGGTGAGTTAATTTTACTTTTTTTTAACTTTGTAAACCTGTATTAAAGCGAACAAAACCATAAAAATATACATTCAAATTGGTCTAGCCGTTTTTAAGTATAAGCCAGATTAACGAACAGCAATTGATTTTTATATAATGTATATGGATTACAATATACTCGTAGAGTCCTTAGCTCTATGCTGACTAATATATTGTTGTTCTCAAATGTTATTTAAGCACTATCATCTGCACAATTTGTAGACAGTATCTATTGGCAATAAATAATATTCTATTCTATTCGTTCATACGCCTCAATCGTACATACATGCCCGTCCAAAGCGTTGGTGTTAGTACATTTCCGCACAACAATCCGCCAAAATGAACAAATTTGGTAACACCAGCGTCGTCGGGTAGTAAAGTCAAGGTCGAGTGTTACTCGTAGAGTCCTTAGCTCTATGCTGACTAATATATTGTTGTTCTCAAATGTTATTTAAGCACTATCATCTGCACAATTTTTAGACAGTATCTATTGGCAATATATAATATTCTATTCTATTCGTTCTTACGCCTCAATCGTACATACATGCCCGTCCAAAGCGTTGGTGTTAGTACATTTCCGCACAACAATCCGCCAAAATGAACAAATTTGGTAACACCAGCGTCGTCGGGTAGTAAAGTCAAGGTCGAGTGTTACGCACACGCGCAAAACTAGGAAATCCTTGGCGGCGGTCATAGACCCGCGGAAGTCGGCGCGCCCAGCTAAGCCTGACCCCCAGTCGATACCGCACTTCCTCATCTCCAGAGCTAACATGATCCGCGCTTATAAGGGGAGGGCTCACACTAATTGGACGGGGATTTTATGTCATCGGGCGACCTTCAGCCCTGACGCTTTATGTTAAGCACATTATTCTTACATCTATTTCTGTTACTACGCAGAAAGAGATATGCGAATCGTCTTTATTGCCCAAATTCCTCAGACAGCTGACCTAGCACTAATACATTATGTATGTTTATGTAGGACAAACTGGTTGGCGAATAACGCAATTCGATTAGTTCTTTTCGATCGTTTAGCTAACTTATGTGTGGACGAGTAGACAGACGGACGTTAAGATAAAATTAGATAATGTGGTCGTTAAATTTCGTTTTCATCCATTAGTGGGCAAAATTAATGCGATAAATTTAGTTTTAATAATATAATGTGTTTATATTCACTGTCTGTTTCAAAATATTTGACTTGCTGATTTATGATACAGAAATTTGACTTACATAAAACTAAGAATTAACATTGTAGATTCCCTTCCTACATACTGCATCAGTTCATTTGGATTGTTTAACAAACCATCAGGTTTGATCGATTTTAATCCACTATCGTATAAAACCATCAATGTCAGGATAAAAGCCAATGTACCTACAGCTCTAAAATATATAAATAATAAAGATTAATTACATATCAGAATAGCCCATTCTAGCACATATTCATGTTAGATACACATAAATAAATTTTATAACTGTTTACGAGTATATTATGCTTACAATTATTTTCATAATATTATCAATCTATCATCAAAACTAAAACACTACAAATAATGAATAAAATACTTTAATAGATACTATTATAGCTCGTTAGATTAGTTGTTAAATCTTAACTACAAGTTAGTTAACTGTTTTTTTTTATTATTATTATTATTATTAGTATTGACGTCAATAAGGGCCTGTAAAGGTTTACATTGAATAAATAATTTGACTTTGTAATAATTCATAATTATCTCACACATTTTCTTATTTTTATATCATCCCAAGTCTTGGTTTCTGGGGTTTTTTCATTAAACTGTAAAAATACTGTAAACACAAAATTCAAATAGCCTGTTTATTGAACTAACGAATTCATTTTCAAACAGTTTTATCAGCAACATAGCCATTAACCACCTATATAAGCTTCAAAGATTTTGTTAGCTTTGGGTAAGCTTATCTTTGATCTAAATCAAAAAAGATCCAACAAAACTTTCGCGAAGTGACAAATCTCCCAAATGGTGATCCTCTCAGTTCCCATTGGCAGCCAACAGCGACCCGTCGACATACAAATAGGGTGTTTCGCGGTATTCGGCGCCCCGTCTTATTATCCCACGGTGCCTGATCTAATTCCGGCGCAAACTTCAACACAAATATATTTCCGTAATAAAGAAAAGTTTGGGTACTCGTCGTCACGAGCAAAGGGTTCATAATACAACCCGCACTCCGGTGAAATATGACAAAAACTGTTCCCGTTATCGGAGCAGAGAAATGTTTTTAATAATATTTCTGTTGTGGTTTAAACTTCCGAGAGTTACGCAATAGGAAGTTACGACAGATAACAGCAGGTCGTGTAGTAGTCCGCGTTATATTGTGTACCAACATAACTAATTATTGAACTTTGACACCTTATTTTATATCAATAGTGATAAAACACAATAAAATAACAAACATGACACTAACACCGTCTTACCGTTTTAAACATAAAAAAAGTCTTACGACGCTTCTTTAACAGGAATAGCGACGTACTCTATAGTAACACGTACGTGCGTAATATTACAATATTTGCGTTAAAAAACGCTCAAATAAACTCAAAGATAACGAAACGTTAAAAAAAAATGGCTACCTCAGGCCGGAATCGAACCCGCGTCCTCCGAAATCCGGGCGTACGGGCGCATACGTACCAGGAGACATTCATAAAAATGAGCGCTGGATTGTTTTGTGCGATATTGTATCTCAAATACCTAATAAATTAATAATATTTGGGGCATCGTAACAAAAATGTATATCTATGACAATACAACACAAAATAAGGTAGCGAAAGAATTTAAGGTACAACGTTAGTACTCGTAGTGGTAGAACAGTAGTATTCATTTCTAAGTAAATGTGAGTCAGGATCAGGATGAAGTTCATTTGCATTTCAACTATCGTCACTTACCATCAGATAGATGAAAAGATGAAAGAAAACCACTTTCTCGTTGTGCAATAAAAAAGGAAACCAACTTACCTTAATATTTTTCTTCTATTGTTCGGATGTAATCGCTCTGCCATTACCGGATCTATGGCTATCAGCTTCTGATGAATCTCTTCATTGGTGAATTTGGTATCATTATTGACGTCTTCTTGCAATTTTTCCTTATTTATTTGGTCGCCAACATCAGCCGCGGCTTTTGTTACCACGCAGTCAGTACTCTCTTCCTTGATATCTGATGAATCTGGTTCCACTGAATGCTTATTAATTCTCTTACTAGGGGTGCCATCTTCCATGCATTTAGTTTCTGCAAAATCTCTCTTTCTTCTGCTCTTATCCCAAAGCAACGATTCTGTATCATCCGTGTCTTCAACAAGTATTTTATATACTATCGATTCTATGTAGTAATTTGTTCCACCTACTATTATTGCTATTTTGCCCCTCTCCGTTAGATTCTCAATCTGTTTTTTGTGTTAAGAAAACTGTTAAACAGGTTTTATTTATTGATCATAAACTTAAGAATGTATCATTACTGTTAATTATAGTGAGAGTCATGACAAAATGAAGTTATGTTTCAAAACTGAAATAGACAAACCGAATATTTTAGAAAGTTACATTGCTGTGATTATAAAATAGATAATATCAATTGTAGTCATAACAAGTAATTAACAAAAATATTTATTTTAGTTACTTGTTCACACCATAAGCACCTATCGTTACACCTTCATTATGCCAATAATTACCATACACTAGGGGTGCTATAATTGCAACGCCACAGGTAAAACGACTATCACCCTCTGTATGTTTTTTGTAGTTCGTAAACAATTTTAAAAGCCTCTCACAAATTGAATTTATGAGTTTACCTTTGTAAAGTACACACGAAATCCGTTAAAGGTATTGGTTTTTTGTAGGACTTGTTTCAACTTAGCCACTACCATCTTTTTTTAAATCTGTCTCTGTAACATCAATAAAGTACTAATATTGTGAACAGGCAGTTTCCTTCGGCTAATTTTCAGCTCCGTTGTGTAACACAAAACAAATCAAAGACTAGATCTAATTGAAATCATGCAGCGACAATTTACTTATCATTTTCTAATGTTGTTGTTTTTAATGGTAAAAGTACGATAGGAGTTGACCTGATAGGAGATATTCTCGTGAAAGTTCAGGTTCGGTCAAGAGTACTCTTAACCGACGATTATGTATGAAGGGTGAGTGTTATGAAAGTAAATGAAGCAAAAGATAAATAATTAGTGCGTCAGGGTCGCAGCAAATGAAAAGCTATGTATGTATCTCCATTAGTGATATGCTTAAGGAAAAAGGCAGAAAATTAAATAGCGATTTGACCAATCACCTCATCAGCCCTACAGAACTTTTAACAAGCATCATGGCCGTCGATCGCTTCGACCGCCGCCAGTTTTTGCTCGTCTACTTAACTGCGCTGATTGACGGTCGGGTTCAAATCATCGGCCACTCACTACTATTTAGGAACTCAATAAACAAATTAACGGTTGATTTGTAAAAAATACTCGATCTTTACATTAGGTATCGACGTTTGTTTTTAAGTTGCCAGTTGTTAAATAAGGTATTGTTGAAGAATTTTTTGTCAGAAAATCAAGCTAGGACTAGTTTTACCATGTCGCGTAATATCTCAGTTATGCTGTTCATTACTTTAATTCATTATCTTTCTAATTAACCGTATAACAGAGTCAAAACTTATCTACGATATTCCTAGCAGGGCAAATTTAACTCGGTAGGTACCAGGCCTAGACCTATGAAACCGTTAATGTGACAAGGATATAATATGGTGAATCTGAATTCGGACCTGAATTCGTTACACAATCTAATAGGACTGTGAACGATTCGTGGCATCCTAACGAAATCAGTTATACCAATTAGTATGAATAGTGAAATATTTGTACCCAAGAACATACGAACAACACACCGCGTGTATGTACACAGTCGAGTATTTTATATACCAAACATTGAATGATTGTGTCTTTAGGCCTCCGCTAATCGGCTTTGCCGGTGAATGACCGAAACGCGAAAGCCACACACACATGCCTCCCTAAGGTGGCCGCTCTATACATCGGCTTATTTGATTAAAGAACCGCGGTCAAGCGTGAGCGGCGTTTTACGTCACTAATGACCACAGATAATATTCCGGAGGTGACGCGCCGCGACTTCGAAATCTACTGCTCTCAAGTTCAAGTGTTATGTACTTACTTAATGTACAGTGAAAGGTTCTTAACCGCTGTCTCACCTGTCAGAGGTTGAAATCCTATGGGGAAGGCCTTCTAGTTTTCTTGATACAAAATCTCGACACTCAAATGGTCGCTTTGGTTTATCTCACCTATATTTCCCTATATACTAAGTGCCTTACAAATAAACATAGAATAAGCTACGAATAGTTATTCCGTGTTTTGTTTCTGTCACGTAATCGTAATCGTTCTCTGTTTATTTTTAATTTTATTTTTAAGGTACTATCAACAGTGTGTAAGGTCAGAGTAGTTATTCCGTGTAGTATCTCTTGTGCTCTAATTTTAAATTACGTTATCATGACAGGAACAAAACACGAAATAACTATTCGTAGCTTATTCTTTGTTTATTTGTAAGGCACTAAGAGTAAATAAAGCCAAACGCGCATATTAGGAAAGACATGTCTAACCGCTTAAATTATTGTTAAGGCGACTAATTAAGGATAAGATAGTTGTTGGGTAGCCTGACAGACTTAAAAACAAGCCCTAGCGCTAATCAAATCAGTACAATATATACATGTGTTTGGGAATTGGTGCAAAAAACCATTCTATGGGTATGGGAGCAACTGAAACGGCCAAAAAAAATCCTAAATTACAGAACAGAACATAGCTTGTTGGAAGTCTCTACTTTTGTCTCCCGGTACCCAAGTTCAAAAGTTGTAGTTCAAGATTAGTATTTTTGTAAACGTTAAGACACTATACAATTCAGTATATTTCCGCGATCTAAGAATAAACACTGACAAATTTGAATAAACAATATTTACAACAATACTAATTCGGAATTTGCAATGAATAGAATTTCGTCAACCCAGCAACAAGCTTCCATTTGTGTAAACATATTGAATTAAATTTATATGTCGTTAGTGACTTCAGGCTTTTTCTTTCAATGAATAGGTATCTATTACTCGTACGTTCTAAGTTTAGCATCGATAGCAAATCTATTTGTTAATTTATGTAGTAATGGAATTTTCCATTGATTATGTAAACTGACGTAAAACGTTAGCCGACAAATTTATTAGTTTTTGGTTATATCACGATTTGTCATTGACAAGAAAATGTTAAACAAACTGTAGGTGCCTACTAGAATTTGGCCCAAGTTATATTTAGAATTTACAACCTGACCACACATCCGAAAGAATGGAAATAGTGGATTCTGGGACAACGTCTCGTCGTCGCTCTTATTTATAAACTTCTTTTATACGACATTATTTATATTTTTTACTTCACAAAGTAGGTACATGAACTTTGTAGCCAACCAGTACAATAGACATGCTAGTCCACTAAAATTTGACTAAATAACAGTCCTCCACTTCAAAATGATGATATCACATTAAACTGACTGTATTGTAGTTAATTTCGATAGCTTATAAGTACTGTATAGAGATGACATCGATAGTCAAAAAATAAGAAAAAGGTTGGCATGATTATCATACAGAAGGTGACGTATTTCGTATTTTATTATTATTACACTGAAGAAAAAACTCATGCACTCATTGTAAAAAGGATACGATTTTCAACGCTCTGTTCCTAAAGTCGACTACAGTGAACATCTGGTGGGGCTCCAGTATGTCCAGCAGGTGATGGTTGACCGCCGCGCGCTCTTGGCGACTGGCTTTTGCCGTCACCACGTCCAGACCTTTGTAAATCTGTAACAGAAAAGTGTAAAGTTGCGTTTCATAGTCATCACGCAGTTCAAACGCGCAACTACTATGTAGTGAAGCGCGCGCGTGTGGCCGGCGCTGGTCAACCGCGTGACTGTGAAACCAGCGAACATCGATAGAACCGCGCGCTCTCAACATAAATGAAATTCAAAGAGAACTTCTTCTGACAAGCTAATAAAAAACAATTTAACAAAGTATAAGCGAGGTAAGCGCTGGCGGACCACCGAACAGATGGGTCAGAGGCATAGAGCTGATCGCTGGAAAAGTCTCCACGCGATAAGTCCGAAACAGAAGGAAATGACATAATGTGGAGGTCCCATATGCCCAGCAGTGGGTAAAGTAAATACGCATTCTAACATTATCTCTAACTATGTTCATACAAAACATACATACATACTCTCTCAATTTTTATTCATTTTAATGAAATTAAGGGTGAGTCTACCCATGAAACTGAACAACTTTTCCCAAGAAACCTATGTGCAAAAATGACAAAAAATATTTGACCTCCCATACAAAACTGTCCGATTACCTGACGACAAATAGTACCTATAGGAGGCCGAATTTTTTTGTCTTTTTTGCACATAGGTTTCTTCTTGGGGAAAGTTCAGTTTCATGGGTGGAACTCACCCTTAATTTCATTAAAACGAATAAAAATTAAGGGTGTAGGTATCATCATCATCATCAGCCTATACAAGTCCCACTGCTGGGCACAGGCCTCCCACGTGGACAATAGCACGTGGGGATATTGGGCCATAATCCACCACGCTGGCCCGATGCGGGTTGGTGGGTTTTAACGACTGCCATCTTACGACAAGAACCGGGAACAACGGCTTAACGTGCCTTCCGAAGCACGAAGGAGCTCGAGTTGTTTTAAATTTGGTCACCCATCCAGCGACCCAGCATTGCGAAAGTTGCTTACCGAGCAAGAAGCCGAACGCGCTAGCCGCTGCGCCATCGAGCTCCTCGGTGGTGGGTGTAAGGGTGTATAATCTCGACTATTATCCCCGAAGGGTTAGTCAGAGACAGGACAATGAGGACAGCAAAAGCAGTCCTCTACAATAGTCCACTTTGCACCACAACACCAGCGACTACACATGTGCTCAGCGTGACAGGTGGTGAGCCCATCGCCGCTCTATGCTGTTAAATGTATGTGCAGTCTTTAGTCCGTTGCTCGCCTTTTACGACACCCAAGGGAAGAGAGGATTCTTTCAACGCTACCCGACAAGGTCGTACAGAACCCTGCCAGTATTTTTAGTTATATTTAAAAACATAAAAAACTGTCATTTTACACGATTTTGGGTAACTTGTTACAACATTGTATTCCCATAAACGTTTGGTATGGTTTAGTTAACTAAAGTAAGCACATTGAATATTACACAAAACCTAAATGCTAATTAGGTTCAGTATTAAAGGGCACCTTTATTTCTGGCCGTTAAATAAGTCAATGTTACAATTATGCTAATGCAAGTAAAACGTATGAAATGTATGGATGTGGGACGACGGAAGATGCCTTTTCACTACCTGAACAACGGCAGCTTAGGGTTGTAAGGATACCACATAATATAGTAATGAGATTTTGTAAGATACATTATCTCGCCCTGAAAAATCTATTATTACGACTGTATCTTCGAGTCAGGGTTCGAAATTATCCAATATTTATTATAAATACCAAAATACCGGATATTTATGATATATATCCGATATATAGCAAACATTTGATATATATGCATTTTGTATGACAGCCACAGTAGTATTTTATTATATTATTTATGTATACTGATTTCATATGTGTTTTTAAACATAATAAATTATTTAAAACAAAACTAAAATGTCTTTATTGTTTAATTTAGGTAAGTATTAAAATAAAAAAATCAACTCAAAAACAAACCTTCCTTACCTTCTTATAAATCAGGAAAAATCAACTAAAAAAACATATAATGAAGGAAAAATAAACTCAAAAAGATAAATTTTTCTTATAAATTCTAATCAGTTAATGGCTTCATTAATTTTCATTGTAAATACTACTACGTTCTGTATAAATACCCACACTAATAGGTAGCAAAACAAGAAACATTACAAATAGGTAATATCTCAAGAATAATCAAATCAAATAAGTCTTTTAGTTATCGAATCAGTCATGTTCTACATTCGTAATAAACTATTAATTATTAAATGATTTATAAAATAATCATTAATATATAATAAATAATCATTTACCGTCTTATTAATAAAAATGGCCAAATGTTACACCTCGGTTTAAAGTGGCGCTGTCTCGTTGTTGTTAAAGGAGACAGATAGAAACAACATCAATTTTATCCTAAGTGTAACTTTAATCAACGTTTATTAATAACAGGGTAAAGGATTAAAACTTACTACTATAGAGTATTTTTAACTCTATTTCAACGCCATCAACATTTGGGAAGTAGAAATACAGGTATAGTCGACAAATGCCATATTCTGGAAATTACACAGTAGTCTAAAAACGACAAATTCTATAAATGACAATATCTGAAAACGCCACATTCTATTAACGACTTATTCTGCAAAAGACAGATTCTGGAAATGACATATTCTATAAATGACATATTCTACAAATGCCACATTATCGTGAAATGAAGTTTTAAGCTTATCAGCTTGCTAATAAATCAGAAAATAAAAAATAATATAATCGGAACGGCGGATTTAAACAGAATGCATCTCTTGTTTTTAATTGTCAAAAATCGTTAGACATTAATTTACAAAAGTAACAATGATTCATAATTAGTTTAATGAAAAAAATGGCAATCTAAAAAAGAAGTTGCAGGTATATCGTTTTTTTTTAAACTGTTCAACGCTGATCTGTCCTCTGTTTAATTGCTTTAATAGCTTTGCATATGTTTTATCAAATTGTATGTATTTATTTCTTCTATTTTTGCGTTGACTTTCAAAAAAACTTTTTTTAATTTTTATGTCAAAATGCTTGGCTTTTTTGCGTATTATATGAATGAAGTAGTAAAGACTTGGCCTGTCAGGAATTAGTACATTGAAACAGACGGGTCACCTGATGGAGAGCAATCACTGCTGCCCATAGTCTAAAATTAAAGTTATAGTGAGTTATAGATCAAACTAGAAATAAAAATATTTTAAGCAATAAATGACTTGTTATTTAGCATTAAAACTGTTTTAACGGGACTAAACACGATTAATTTTGTAAGTAAGTATATATCTACTTACTGCTTGACGTTTCGGCCGCGATGCTGCGGCCGTGTTTAGTCCCGTTAAAACAGTTTTAATGCAATGCAACGCGATAGTTTAAAGTCTTGTTATTTAGCACCATATCAGCTTAAAACTTCATTTCACGATAATGTGGCATTTGTAGAATATGTCATTTATAGAATATGTCATTTCCAGAATCTGTCTTTTGCAGAATAAGTCGTTAATAGAATGTGGCGTTTTCAGATATTGTCATTTATAGAATTTGTCGTTTTTAGACTAGTGTGTCATTTCCAGAATATGGCATTTGTCGACTATACCGAAATACAGTAGCTAACTGCAAAAATTTACTTAATTATATCAAATTTTTAAAGCATTTTTCTATGAAAAAAATCATTTGATTTATATCGGATATTTATCATGATATAAATCCATTGATATATATCCTTGAACCCTGCTTCGAGTATCACTTCAGAACAGCTGCACCTATTTGGCTAATTGTTATTTTGTTGTGTAATAATAGTACATTATAATACAAGTGTGCAATGTTGGTCATTACAATCGAGGCGTGTTATGGGCCCGAGCCAAAGGCAAAGGTTTAATGGAGCCGAGGATTGTAATCACCAATGCACACGCGTTTCATACAACGTTTTCACCACACTTTTGAGGAAAAATAAATAAAATTGTAGTTTTATTGGTTTATCAAAATTTATATTATTAAAACAAAAGGGATGATCGATATTCATCGATGTTAGATAACACTTTACGAGCAAGTGTGTTAAAAAAATATAAACGTATTAACGACTTCTTGGCGGGAAAGTAAAGCGTCATGTGTGCAATTTTTCATTTTCTTGTTTTGTAATTATTATTGAGTACTACTATTAACAGTGTCGCGTAGCGGTGAAAGAATATTACCACCCCATCTCTCCCCTTGGGTGTCGTAAAAGGTGACTAACGGACTAAAGTCTACATACATCCAACAGCATAGAGCGGCGATGGGCTCTCCACCTATCACACTGAACACATATTATGCAGTCGCTGGTGAAAAGTGGACTATGGTAGAGGACTGCTTTTGCGGTTCTCATTGCCTAGTCTCTGATTGACTCGTCGGGGATAAAAGTCATGATTACACGTATGTATGTAATTATTGAAAATTCATCACGGGTACTGAACACCCCGTACCCGTAGTTCAAGGGCAAGCCACTAGATTTATATGAAAATTTAATTAATTAATGAAGTTAGTGTCAAACATATATATGTCGCAGTGATATCATAAAAACAGAGATTTAATAGATTCCCTAAGTGATGTGATCAAATCACGGAGGATGTTAAAATAACAACACGATTTTATCCATTCCCTAAACGAATCTAGGGAATAGAACAAATACCAGAACTGGTTTCGTGAAATGATAAAAAAGCTTTTCTATGGTATTTTAAATGTCGTTTATTTGTAATTACATACATAATTAAAATAATTAGTAAGTGTAGTAAAATTGATCTCAAAAATCATCACTAGAACATAAAATTGTCCTACTCCTGTAGGTCACGTGATAAGTTATAAATTTAAGACAATCGCGAAGCGCAGCGTAGCGATTGTCTTGAATTTCGAGGTTATTTTTTTTGTTAGACAACAGAAATACTAACTGCCCTACTCCTGTGTAGGTCACATGTTTTTTTGTCATTTCACGGAACCAGTTCTGGTATTTGTTCAAATCCCTAGATTTATTAGGAAAATTATAAAACCGTGTTGTAATTTTAACATCCTCCGTGATTTGATCAAATCACTCAGGGAATTGATTAAATCTCTGTTTTTATCATATCCCTGCGACATATCTACATAATAATATAAGATTATGTAATCTAGACTTATTAATAGTGCCAATGTTATTCATAATGTTAACAGGTCTAAAGACCACAGATAAACAATCGTAATGTGCCTTACGTTCGTATGTAACAGTGAAACTGAATGAATTCGAACATTCGTACAATCGAAACTTACGAATAAGATAATAACAGATTCTCGTAAACATAATATCATATAACCTATTCCAGAGCTTATTACAGACGCCGTTTCTGACCACAGCATGTTATCTATACTTTTAGTGACATTGGATTTTTACTTTTTCTTGAGTGAGATTCACGAGAAAATACGTAATGGCGGCTCCACATTAGTGCCGTGAATTAACGCTCGAATTCACGCTATGAATTCACGGCACAAGTCGTTCCCTCCACATTCACGGGATGCTCACAACCGTTCGTGAAACCCGCCGCGAAATAGACGTAGAAGCTGCTGCTGCAATAACTTTGTTTGCTGTGGCAACATGCTATTTAGACGTCTAAAACATTATTAGAAAGCGTTGGAAAAAAAGAAGATGGTGGATGACTGAAATACATCGTTACCGATCAAAGTATAGTCTGGAGTAAACTGATTCATTTCCTCTTTGATAAACTGTCACGGGGCCGTGAATGTGGGTTTGTACGCGTGAACGCCGCGCGAACTCTTTGTCGCGGGACAAAATACGCGCGCGATCACGCCTGTTCCCCGATTAGATCGGGGAACAGGCGTGAATGCGCGTGAACCCCGCGAAAACCGCCCACATTCACGTTCACGCCTGTTTACGGAGCTTCACGGCACTAATGTGGAGCCGCCATTATGGCGGCACATTAGTATAATTCACGTCACAAGTCGTGCCCTCCACATTCACGGGATGCTCATACAATAGTTCGTGAAACCCGCCGCGAAATGGACGTAGAAGCTGCTGCTGCAACAACTTTGTTTGCTGTGGCAACATACTATTTAGACGTCCAAAACATTATTAGAAAGCGTTCGCTCGGGGAACAGGCGTGAACGCGCGTGAACCCCGCGAAAACCGTCCACATTCACGTTCACGCCTGTTTACGGAGCTTCACGGCACTAATGTGGAGCCGCCATAATATATTATCCAGTTTAGACCCTAGGGTGCCGACCATACTAGACCCATGATTTTGCAAGTGTCAATAGGCCGCTGAGATCGCTTTACATCTAGCTGACCGCTCTTCGCGTATTTTCATTTTCATACGAATACGTCGACAGCCCTAGCGTAAAATTTTGAATATTCATTATCAAAGGTTAGATGAAACGAGTGGAAACAATTCTTGTCGTGACGCCGCGGCTGGTTAACCCACTTGGGCGACAAGTTTCTAAATTTACAGATCGCTATTCTTGTAACAAGTAACGATTTCATAACGACTGTCGCTATTCGCGCCTCATTGTGTGGAATCGTTAATGGTCTGCACTGAATCTATAATTATCTCAACACATCTCTTTTGTTTTACGGGAATCGAGGGCAAAGGAATTATTTATTTCTCGTAATCAATATCAGATCGATGCATCTTTGCCAGCGCAGCGCAGTGGCAGTTTGTCGAAGCTCTGCTAGTAGAAATCATGAAGAAATCAGGACGGGTGGTAGTCAACTCTTTAAAGGCATTTTGGTTTGCCTCTGGGGCATTGTATATGTTTCCCACGAAAAGTTGTCCGAATTCTTGAAAAAGTAGAAGTCTGTAGGTTAGGTGCTAGGTCTGGTGAACACAGAGGATGACGGAGAGCTTCCATTCCCATCTCTAGTACCTAGCTTGGATATCGTTTGTTGTGCAGCATGGGATCACAGGAGCAAATGGATGATTGAGATTGACCCGAGCTGGTTGGACCAATTTGTATAAAAAGGTATGCGCTTAGGATGCCGTTAGTGTACACCGTATAGTCAACGTTTAATCCCCGGACCCGAAAGTTTAAAACAGCAGGGTATATTAGCAACTCGTATATTATATTTTTTGTATCACTTTGACATATTTCTTGGTAATGGCCACTATGGCCACCACAAACTAACCAAACCGTTAAGCAACTTAACTTACTTTGTGTGAAAACAAAAAAAACAAGTTTAGGTATTATAATATTAATGAATGTCGTCTTGACAGATAAGTACAATTTACAACGATGACGCAGGCGATATGAGCCAAAATCAATGAAGGCCGGTGATCCCTACTTTAAACTTTAACCTCAACATTTAACTTATTGCAACAGTCGCAGTAGTAATGAGATAAGAGAAAAAATTGAATTTCAAAATCAAACATTTCGCAATTCACAAACTGCCAATAATGTCGGGCAGGGGCTAATTCAAATAAATTTGGAAAAAAAGGTTGTCGAAGTTCGAAATTTTAGGGTTATACCAATAAAGTTCTGTGAAGCCTTAAATAAAAAAATGTGCTTATTATAGCAGATAGCTCTAATTATGAGGAAAAAGTGAAGAAATGTAAGTGACAACATGCAGGAGAAGATTATCTATAAGCATATTATGTCTATAACATAGGCTTTTTGCTTGCAATCATAGTTATATCAGTCATTAAATAAATACACGTTATTACGTGTATAACGATGTTGCAAAAAAGGATGTCTTTATTAGCCATTACAGGCAGTTCTTTTGTGTTAGTAAGTAAGTAAGTAAGTAAGTAAGTAAGTAAGTAAGTAAGTAAATCATTTATTCGGCAAAAATTACACACAGAAAAGAAAGTAAAGTATAAAAAAAAATAAAGAAAAAAGAAATAAATAATAATAATCAACTAATAAATAGGTATAGGTTGGCCGAAAAGGCTGACCAACTTAGCTATTGTTGCAGCTGGACGCCACAACGCTGGTTTTCAGCTGGGCCTTGAGTAGGGGCGACGTCTACACAAGAAAGAAAGTAAGTAGGTAGATACCTATAATGACAAACTAGAAAATAAAAAATGCAAGCCCTAACAAAATAACAAATGTGGAACAAAGGAAACTGTGTTAACATTATATAAGTAAACAAAACAATATTAAAACAAAACCTTACAGAATAAAATAAATTAAAATTAAACTTAATTTAAATTAATAACCAATATGTAAGTACCTAAAAATGTTTCATAAAGTTACCTTTTTGCACTTACCTCTGAATAGGAAAACAGAAAAGAGAAGAGACAGGAAATAATTAATAATGGTCTTATTTAGCTAATATAAATAGATATGAAATTAAGTAGAAATCTAGAATTAAACCTAAAGTCAAAGTACTTAATTAAAGCCATCTGCAATGTCAAAAGAGTCACTAACAACCTCGAAATTAAAAAGAAATAAAAAAAAGTAAATAAAAAATAATCATCGTTCTAAAACGTAAATATGTCTCGTTGTTTTTTTTTATATTATTTAATAGAACCTTTCCCTTTACCCAGCTTACGCTTTTCCAAGACTTTATCAAGCTCTTATAAAGTAGGTAATCGACGATACGCGACGCAACAACGAAATTGACCGCGCTGAAAGTCAAACGGAACGATTCGATTTGCGTACGAGACGCACGATAAAAAAAAACGAAAGAGCCGTAAGTAATCGTGTTAAGGGTTATCTGATGTCACTCTAAACTACCTAAAAGTTAATGGGTAGTCGGTAAGTCAACTTTGTTTCAAATACAACTTTAACATAATTTGGGAATCAAATAATTTTGTTTCAAATTAAATATATTATATATTAGCGGCCGCTCGCGGTTTCACCCGCGTGGTTCCCATTCCCGTGGGAATATCGGGATAAAAAGTATCCTATGTTTTAATCCAGGTTATAAACTATCTGTATGCCGAATTTCATACAAATCCATTATGTAGTTTTAACGTGAAAGAGTAACAAATATCCATCCATAGTAATTTAAAATTTTTTTTAGAGTGTAATAAATGTATGATAGTGTTGCGCACACGGGGGTCGGTTCTGTGGTCGGGCGCGGATTCCCTAAATTGCAATTCGTCTGATTATCTAAATTACCCTGAAATTAATAAAACTAATAATAATTATTAATTATTATTAGTTTCTCACTTCGTACACATTGTAGATCGTCTTAGTCGCAAAATGTCTAAATTTTAAAATAAGTATGGATCGGTTCGGGTCGGGCGTGGATTACCCGCCAAAATCTAATTTTCTGAATAACTTAAATACTTAAACAAAATTAAACTACTTACCTAAACTTAAAACTATAGAAAATAAACCTAAAAAATAAGAAGTCCTCCAACTTTTGACGACCTCCTTGGTCGAGTGGTTTGTACACCGGTTTTCATGGTGTCGCCATCTCTGAGGTCCCGGGTTCGATCCCCGGTCGGGTCAATTTAGAGAAAAACTGTTTTTCCAAATTGATTTCGGGTCTGGGTGTTTTTTCTATGTTTATGTATATTTATCCGTTATCTTACCATATAAACGAGTTTCACAAGAATACTCATCTTGGTCTAGATAATTGGTGTGAGCGTAAACAAAATTAAAAAAAAAAAAACTGCGCTCATGGGTACGGTACCAAGAATGCTGGCAACGTTACCTCTTTGAGTTGCCAGGCTGATACGCTGGCAGAGGTAGTTGCCTGCCTTCTTGTCACCGGAGGCTTCAATAAGTCAGTACTTAACTCTTTAACAAGCTGTTTTGCCTCCGGCCCCCATGGACCCAATGTCTCCGCCGCAAAAATAATATTTTCTGAATTATATTTGATTACGACTTTTTCCAGTAAAAATATAAAACCTCTTTTAAAAATCAAAGTATGTATTTACGGGTAGGAATAGAATTATAGGTTTATGAATTATTATTAATTATGTTTTGGGTAATCCACGCCCGACCAGACCCGATCCATACTTATTTTAAAATTTAGACATTTGCGACTAAGGGTGGAGTAAGTCTTATTCTAGTTTGGTCGAATCCACCCTTAGTAGCAAAATGTCTAAATTTTAAAACGTCTACGATTTAGACAATTTGCGGTGTGTACGAAGTGAGAAACTGATAATTTTTTAGATAATCAAACGAATTGCGATTTAGGGAATCCGCGCCCGACCCCACAACGGTTGCACTGTTTAATTGTCAAGACAAGGTTTGTATGAAAGATTTTTTGAATATTCGTTACAGGATACAGGATGTTCACGTGGTGTTTCTGTCTCTGCCCTTTATACCTACCCGACATTTCGACCGAGTTCTACCGGCCGTAGTCAGCAGTCGAGGTCGGCCGATGCTACTCGGGTCGAAACGTCGGATATGAAAGGTTAGCTTATGATCCTAGTAAGTAGGTACTTATACTTAGAAGTTAAAACCCTTCAAAAACATTGTTATTATTATGTACATATCGTACTGGCTGGTGTTAACTGGAGCTACACATTGGACCTCAATTATTTTTCTTAGACGTTAAGTTTCATTAAGACAATCATCTTTACATATGTCGCCGAATTTAAATCCTAATTACCGTGCGCCGCCGGCGAGAGCATTTAAACTTCTTAAATGCAACGAGATACCGTCAATGAGGGCACTGCTGTATACACAATGCATATATTGTAGGTACTATATGTATAAGATTTTATTTTAAATTTAAAAAAATCCTACCGCCTCTGTGGACCAGTGGCTAAGCCACCGGTTTCAGACCCAGAGGTCCCGGGTTCGATTCCCAGCGGGGGGTACATCTTTGTGTGCTCGGTTTGGTTGGTGGTAGGGCTGTTAAGCCCGCCTGGCTAGCTACCACCATCTTATCTAAGTCTGTCGCCATAACAACGATGTTAGCATTGTTGTGTTTCGACAGTTTGAGATAAGATAGCCAGTTCCTCTGTGGTTGAGGATTCCGGGTGAAGCGCGCTTCCACCTTCGGCCTTATCGTCACTTACCATCAGGTGAGATGAAGGCCAAGCGCTTACCCGTTGTAAAATAAAGAATTAAAAAAAAAAATAATATCATTCAGTAACGTTAATAGACATCATTTTCATTTTTTTTAAATTAATTTTTTATTTATTTAATTTGTCCGGCACAATAAAAAATAACTCGTGGATACCGGGCGAACAAAAGGTCACGTGTAACGTAAAGGTAACCTAACCTAGGTATCCTGTGGTATCGTAATGTGTCAGAGTTCAATTGCGCGGTCCCGGTCGATTGACCATGATTAACGGTATTTTTGTGGATATGTTTGATCAATTTTAGTTTCTGTATTTTTCACAAAAAAAAATTAAATTAAATTTGTAGTTCTAGATTAAGTTACTTTATAATTTAAAAAATTAGTGCACAGATAAAAAAAATCCTGAATATTTTAAATAATTTTTTTTGCTAGGTAAAATGCCGTCTTACGCATCGCATACACCGAGCCCAGGGGCGACCTCGGGTTATGTGAGACTCTCCTCCCTTCTCGAGATGAGCTCAAGGGGGGTGTCTACCCACTAAAACCTAGTACCATCCCTTCTCTGCCACACTACAAGGTTCACCAAATAACACATGTGCTCAGCATGATAGGTGGTGAGCCCATCGCCGCTCTATGCTGTTTGATGTATGTGCTTTCTTTAGTCCGTTAGTCGCCTTTTACGACACCCAAGGGAAGAGATGGATTCATTTTAGTCTGTTCTTTTATATGCCCAATAATTTCGCCTTCATACCTGTAGGCTTACTCTTGAAACACAATTGCATTAATCAATTTCCAATCACAAATCTAAAAAATGTCAAATGGCACTTTTGTAAGCGACAATAGCGCCACATTTAAATTAAATTGCGTGGAAATTGATTGAACAAAATTATTATCGAGATGGCGTTCCGGAATTATCTTTACTTATCCCCAATATCCATACATATTAATCGCATTGGAATTGTATTGAGATTGAGTTTGCGTTCAAGAGTAACCCCCCAGGAGTTCAGGAAAAAGCAACAACAAAATAGTCAGTTCTTCAGCAGTTGAGGAATCCGGGTGAAGAGCGCTTCCATTGATAGCCTTTTCATCACATTACATCATATGATATGAAGGCTAAGCGTTTATACATACATCACATCACATCACACTAATATTATCACACTAATATTATAAAGGCGAAAGTTTGTGAGTGTGTATGTTTGTTACTCTTTCACGTAAAAACTACTAAATGGATTCGGATGAAATTCGGCATACAGAAAGTTTATAACCTGGATTAACACATAGGATACTTTATATCCCGATATTCCCACGGGAACAGGTACCACGCGGGTGAAACCGCGAGCGGCCGCTGGTACATACATATAATCACGACTATTATTATCCCTGAAGGGTTCAAACTCAAACTCGAAACATATTTATTCAATAAACTCAATTAATAAGTTCTTAGATCGTCCAATCGCTTAGTTAGAGAAAGGCAATGAGATCACTATTACCAAATAGCGACTGCACATGTGCTCAGCGTGACAGGTGGTGAGCCCACCGCCGCTCTGTGCTGTTGGATGTATGTGCAGTCTTAAGTCCGTTAGTCGCCTTAACTTGAAGCGCATATAGGTACTCGTAGTATAATAGTAATAATAATAATGTATGGTGGCAGACTACGTTAAGTTTTTTATAATACTATTTTATATTGTTTTGTTTTTTTATATAAAATACTAGCGGCCCGCGCGCGCCTTCATCCACGCTAACTTAGAAAGACCGTAATAGTTCAGACATTTAAAAAAACATATCTACAAAATATAAACAAAAATCGTCCTCAGTTAACGCTCTATATTTTAGTAAAAACCGCATAAAAATCCATTGCGTGGTTTAGGAGAATAGTGCGGTGCCACAGACAGAGGGAAAGCGGCGACTTTACTTTTTAATAATTTATAATAAGATGTTATGATTGTAAAAAAATCTTAAGATTGTAGGTATGTTGAATAAAGAGTATAATTTTTATTTTATTGATAAGGTACACCAACAACAATACACATTAAACAATCGCGAAATAAGTCGCTAGGGTTTAGGTACAAATATGTTCGCCGATCACAGGTATACACAGCATTTGTTACAAGAAGTAGTTATAACTATGAACTAAAATTTAAAAATAAATATTGAATCACATAAAAGATACAAATAAAAAAAATAAAAAGTTAAGTACTACATACAAACAATATAAAAAGTTACAATTAATAAATGAGAAAAAAAAACAGTCCTGCATTTGCCGAGTGTGTGCTGACAGGCTGATAGAAGTTAACTAATTTGCTCTTGAATGTATTAGAGGAGTCACAGAAAATGTCAATATTCAGTATCACTTTTACAGTCTCGTTATACGCGTTACATATTCTTGCAATAGGGAAATGTAAGCCCAGATTCGTTCTGTGGCGTGGTATATTAAAAATATGTAATAATATTAGCCGTGAGCAAAGGCCTCCCTCCATTTCTTTCACTGATTGCAATCGTAGTACCTACAATTAAAAAAAAAGCTGCTTTGCGGCACAAATAATTACTAAAGTAGTCACGATCCAGTCACGTTTTAGACACAATCCTGCCACAACGCAGTACATATAACACATGTCATATAAGAATTACTCATACCACCCGTCACATATCTTCAAAAGTCGCCGATAGAAGCCGAACAATGGTGGAACGGATGCTCCTATCGTTAGGTCAGCAATGTCAGGGGGCGACCGCCGAATTCAAGCTCAATTGCTATGTCACAAAGCCTTATCAGTAATCACACAAATCGTTACGACATCGGTCACATGGTTGCGTACGCCTGCCTCAATATAAAAGATATAAAATTTGTTTTACGCTCACACCAATTATCTAGGCCAAGATAAGCTTCTATTGAAACTCGTTAATATGGTTAAACTAGATAACGGATAAATATACATAAACATAGAAAAACACAGAGACCCGAAATCAATTCAGAAAAACAGTTTTCTCTAAATTGACCCGACCGGGAATTGAACCCGCGACCGCAGATGGCGGTGCCAGACCCTGCGCGCTAACTACTCGACCGTGGAGGTCATCAATCGGTAACTGTACAAACTTTTTATCAATGAACACCTTCATAATTTGATGAATACGGATGACGTAAATAAAGTATACAGCCTTAGAATAATAACGCTATAGAAACCAAGTTCGCGCGCCTATTTTGAAGCACATTAATTGGAGCCAGAAATGGCACCAAACGCCGGACCGCTCCGTAGTGTTCAATGTCACAGCGCGCCGAACGTGTCTCGCGAAAACAAAAAAAAAATGACGGTTTTTGCAGTTAAATTGTGTCACAACACATCTGAAAAACAAAAGAAGTGTAATAACATCACTTTTCACAGGTAAGCTTTTAGTATTTCATAGTATCTTGTAGTTAATTAGGTCAAAATATAAACGTACTGCAGTCAAAGACAGTGTGATTCTCTAAGTTAAAGCCTCGGTAGCAGCGGCCTGCGCAGTGCTGTCTCTTTCATATTCATAGAATTGGAAAGAGACAGCAGATCACGGCCATGCGCGCACGTCACGCGTGTGTGAATCGGTTTAGTGCTTCATTTTTGACAGAGCGCTTGTATGAAGACTATCTTTCTATAGCGTTATTATTCTAAGTATACAGCCTAGTTTAGTGTAAAAGCAGTAGGAGACCCTCCTGCGACACTGTTTTGTGTTTTCTAACACCTAACATCAAACATCTAACAAAATATGTCAAAATATGTACGAAGGTCACGCCCAAATTTGTTAGATGTTTGATGTTAGGTGTTAGAAAACACAAAACAGTGTCGCAGGTTTGTTTAGTCTTGTTATGTTTTTTGTTTTGTACGCATCTCAACATCACCAAACCGGTTCCAACGGAAGATCGGCATTTTGTTGAGTCGGAATCTGTTTTGGGATATTCTTTTATAAAAATGGTTTTCTTTAGATCTGTATAAACTAAACTGTTTTGTCCTAAATAATCAATTTTTTTTTTCTTTCTTTTTTCTTTATATAAATACTCGTACCATTAGCTCTGATGACACCTCGCAAACGCAAACGGTCTGTTTGTCTTGAATGTTTAATTAAATACATATAACGAGCATTTTTTTCTAATGAAGATAATTTTAAGTTTTCATTGATAGAGTTACAAGTGGTTATTAAAAATATGTTTAATATTTTTTTCCTTTTAGTATGCATCGCCTCGCCGGACTTCGTTGGTTGATAGTAAAGCTTGTTTTAAGTCCGCCTGGCTAGCTAAGTATCACATAAAATCAACGTTACTAGCATCTAGCCAGTTATTCAGTAGTTGAGGAATTCAAGCGCAGTCCGTTTCCACCACCACCGGCCTTAGCATAGCAGGTAATGTGGAGTCTATGCTGTTAGTGCACTGGCAGGTTCTACTTTATGAATAAAACATAATTTGAAATCATGAAAAGAATTAGAATGTCAAACGGAGGGAGATCGATCTGAAGTGCCAAAATGGATGGACTTACCATGTTGTTTTTGTATTTACGTGTTTTTATAATTATAATTAGAATCATAAATAAATAATGTTACTAGGAAAAAGTGGTTATAATTTAAAAACGCCCCCACGCCTTTTCAGTACCATCTGTTAGGTGATCCTAACATCACACGTAATCGTACCTGAAACCTATAGGTCTGAGATTAGGGATCTTTAAATTACATCTACCACAAGGGCGGTTAGTCATTGTATTTTAATTAGGGAGATATACTAACGTCGTTCCCAATAATTAGATCATATTGTGAATATTTAACACCAAAAGATTTTAAACAAAATTCCCAATTAAAATTATTTCCAGACTTCCTTTTAGATACCTAGTTTAACAAACTGTCGAATGCTGCGTCAAAAACAGGAAAAATTGCGTCGTTCGTATCAAACAATACTTCGGACGTCGTTGTTGCATTTTCTTTATCATAAAGGCATTTCAATGCTCCTAAATATTAATGATAAACTATACTAGACGCTGACCTTTAAGCACCTTGGGATATACGCCATAACCTATTGCGGTAGGTCCGGACTACTGCGCATATTGTATCGAATGATAGACAACGTTATCTATAACTCAACTCTCAAACATTTTATACTGCGTCAAAGGTCTTTCCAAGCTGGCCACTTCCAGCAACAACTTTATTCGGATCTCTTTATCTAAATAAATTTGAATGTTAGCTAGATCTTGTAGGCTGGCCGAGATTGTTGATATCAACCAAATTACGAAGGCCTCTTTTTACTAGTGAATTGTATTTATAAACGGGTTTATGTGTTTGGCCGGCTGTTTTATAGAACGTAAACGCGGATGTATGACGTGGACCTATTTTTAGATGAAAAAACTAATATTTGGATTCCGACGGCGAGGTAAAGCGCAATAAAACGGATGATGTCTGCCTTCATACTTTTTAAATAATTTTTAACGCGCGATTTTGTATAGTTAAACTGTGAAACAGTATAAAAATTGCAAAATTCTGATTTTTTACTATTTATTATAACATAGTTTGTTTCGTTGATAAATAGCGAAAGCAATAAAAGTATAAAAAAATACTACATCAGGCTCGTCCGGGATTTGAACCCAGGACCTCTCGCACCAGTCGCACCCTAGCGGGAATCATACCCCTAGAGGCCCTAGACCAAGGAGCCATTAGTGAAACCATCATGAAATCTCACCGGCACGGAAAGTTGGCCACCCTTGATATCTGCAGTAATTTATATTTAAGTATGTTTTTTGTTGATTTTTTGAATAAAGATGAAATCCGTTTTAGTTTTTTAATTGTTTTAAACCCTATTTCACTCATTTAATAGAGTTGTTTAAGTTACAAACTCGTTATCGTGAAATTGCACATTTTCACCATAAAATAGGACTTCATTTAAAAATACTGGAAAATTCTTTAGTTTTTAGATCCCTTAATAGTTAATTTAGTTCCCCCCCTAGCCTTGATGACCACCTGCATCCGATTTGGCATGCTTTTGATATCCACTTGCGATAGGTTCTTCCAGATGTTTAATGTTGCATTTCAGAGCGCAACCAGCTCTAGTAGTTAGAGGAAGATCTTTTTCCTGTTTTTTTTTTTTGCTTTTTTTACAAGTTAATAAAGTCTTAAATTACCACTACTAAAACACAAAACTTAAATAAACGTAACGTAACGTTAAAGTTTACATAATGAAAATTTTTAACATAAATTTTATTTTACAAATTCTCTATTTTGATTAATTTCTAAAATAGAGCACACAGGACATTCAAACATTATGAATAACCTATTCAAAATATAGCTGCACGTAATTTTAACCTACCCTAACAAGCGACAATTATAATAATCACTTAAAACTTTTGATATCGCAAGATAAGAGCTTGGCCAAGATTCCGTGCCGCTGAGTGTATATTTTACTATCGCAATGACAATAGGAAACGCGTAAAAGAGGCCACATTTATACTAACATATTATGTTTGTGTTAAGTAAACATCGTAGTAGTCTGTATACATTGTTTAAATTAAATACTTACATTATTATATGTATGTACTTACTTACCTGTATAATTTTAGTTCTCATTAGCCAAAACGTTCCACTGCTGAACTGAAGCTGAAGACATTGGCAACAACAACAAGAAAGGCTTAACGTGCCTTTTGCCAATGTGCCAATTCACCAATGCTAACGAATAGATAAACGTTTAGTAAAGCGACATAAAAAGAGTTAAGTACTATAAGCAACCCCCTCAAAAGTCGTCCAACACATATTAATCCGGTTTGGTCATAAGTATGTCAAAACGTAATATGTTAAACATGTTTCATTGTATAAAACATTATACAAATATACGTTAATGCGTAGGTACAAACCCGTTTCCGAAGCGTTTCCTATTCAAATCTCTGGATTTAGTCTGCCAAACGTTTGGATCTTATGCTAAGTCCCCTCCTAGTTCAATTTAACTTTCTTTATGTATCTTTTGATGCAAGTAGTGTTGCCTTTTATAGTCGATATCTCAGGATATGTATTTTTTTAATACTTAGCATGGTATTTATTTATTTGATTATAGGCACACTGACAGATTACAATCGTTACATAACTCAAACATATATATCTATATTAAAATTTGTTCAAAAAACTTAATGAGTTTATTGAATAAATATATAAATCATATATTTATTCAATAAACTCAATTCATAAGTACTTTGAATCGTCCAAATTTTTAACCTACCACCCATTCAGGACGTCATTTTTTAACTGTGGCAAAGAACAGGCGCAAGAAACCACAGCGCACAGAAGCAACGACATTTACAAAAAAAAAAGATATATCGTTACCAGGTCACTTAAAACTTACAATAATAATATGAACTTAGTCTAGATCATAACCCTACTCATAAATAGTGTACGCGGAATGAACTTAGTAAATACATATACAGCGGCGTGGTGCATAAAATTAGACAAAAAAAAAGCAAAAAGAAAAGGAACCAAAGGATAACGGAACCCAAAAACAAAAAAAAATTAGCGAAATCAATATTAAGACTTTAAGCGCCATGGGGGTCGCCGGTGACCGACAAACAATAAAATTTCATTTGTGTCTGGTTTTGTGGCAGTGTAGAGGTAGATGCGGTAGTGACTCTACTCCACCTGGGCCCTGATTCTGTATCGCAATCTATAGATTCCACACCTAAACCTTACCGCGCACAAACGTCAAACGCATACGTTTTTGGGAAGATATCGTAACTTTTTAAGGAATTAACGTGGTTTTGAAACAAGGAATCGTTACAGAATAAGGGCCCTGGTGGAGTCCAGACGCGAGGACAACTGGTGCAGCGTTATCAAGACGAATCATCAGTCACTTACCTTGTCGGCTTACAAGGTCCTCTTCACGCCTCGTTTGAAGGACCCCAAATTATAGCAAGGAGGGAAAACATGTGCTGGTACCTGGTAGGCTACTCCACCTTTTGGCGGTGAGACAAAGAATCGAGTCACATTTCCTTGTGCGCGATGGAATATTCGGGACAGTAAATGGGTATAATGGGACACGAAAGTTTAAAAGTGTATAAAGTTTTAAGAATTTGTTTGCGCACATAGTATGTATATTATGTATGTATACTTACATAATGGCTATTAAATATTAAATGATGACACGGTGGCGATCAGATTTTGTCCATGTCACCTAGCAGCGTAATCTAGGCGGAACCATTCGCCTTGAATACAAATGCGAATTACAGATAGATATTGTTATCGGGTGACGTTTTAAAAATATTAAATAACTGATATTAAAAATGGTTGCCATGCTCGTAGGCCGGGGTGCGAGTCAAAAGCTTAAGCGGTAACAATAAAACTTTTGGCGGGAAAGTGAAGCGTCATCATTGCAGTTTTGTTTTCTAACATTTGTGCTTAGTCGAATATCAATATGAAACAATGGTGGTTTAATAACTGTCAAGTGTTCGTTAACGTGTTTTTGCTAATGAAACAAAACCGTGTGAGATCATAGTCTAAAATTTTTACTGAAACTCTTTTTCTCTTTTTCTCTTTACTGGAAGAATTTGTATGGAATGTCATTTAACATTCATATTTTTTGTCACCACTCTTAATCAATCATCTACTTGTACTTATACAGAATGATCAGTCTAAATGTCGCAGTAGGGAGAAATTAGAAATTATAAGAGATAGGGAAATCTGTTCTTAGGAACCATGGCGTCGATTTTAGATTTAATAAAAACTGCATTAAATGTTTTTTGTTAAATCTCATTCGTAACCAGGAGTCGAACTCGCGTTTACCTCTTGTAAACAATGTTATAAATTCAGCAAATTTATTCGTTGTTATTGTTGATGGTATGTATAATAATTCATATTTAATGGAATCTTGTTTAAATAATTGAAAGAAATCCCAAAAATAAGATAGTTATTTTTTAAGGTAAATGTTCAAAATGGTACTTATACATTTTCTGAGATGCAAAAATTAGTAAAATTTAATAACAATTTCTAAACATATCGGTGCAAAAATTATAATTATTAACTAAGTACCTATACCACATTATTCTCTTAATAAGACCCGATTTCAACAATTAGATTAGATTAGATTTATCATACGTATAACTTGTATGTCATTTCACCACGCTAATGTAAGAATAAGTTACTCTCGCATAGTTACTCTGTGCTATTGAACGAACATAACCGGATCGAACGAATGAGCGTATAAACCACCAACGTATAGTTGCAGTTTATCACGTACGAGAGCAAAGGCGCTTTACACTTTTTAATTTTCTGGCGTAACATTGTTTATTTGACGTGACGTTTCTGACGATGGCATAAAAAAAAATGTTGTAGTTTTAAAAGTTTTTAAAAGTTTTTGTTTCCTTGAACCATCTCGGGCGTAGGCCAAAAATAATTTACATCACTGCTATCAGATTCGTCAATCAACAATCTCAAACGACGCGGCATTTTTAGGTTACAATATTAATTTAAAGGCTGCTTCAAATGACATAAGTGACATTATTATTCTAAAAATAAGAGCTAACACGGCCAAAATTGGCGGTATAAAATTTACTCTAGTGTAGTGAAGCGTTGGTGAAACATAAAGTTCATTTACACGCGAGTAAATAAGGATTTATTCTTAGAATAAGACTTATACTGCTTTGGTGAAATCGACCCTAAGATAGATAAAACAACAGTATAACGCTATACTTTACTTAACATGCGATTTAGTTAAGTAGCTAGATAGAGATAAGATCAACAATAAGTTCGCGAAATATTAAGATGGTAAAACGCGATTGGCTCACGCTTGCACCACACATCGTGTCAAAGGCATTAAATTCACAGATAACTAAAATCAACCAAGGCCGGGCGCTTATCGCATTCATTCGCACTACAACATTCCAACCTAATAATTTCGACTACAACTTAATATGCAGAAAACTATCGTACTATGTGGATACAATAAATCACTATGCACGTGTACGGTGCATCGAAACGATAATGACCTTTACCATTTGCAGATAAAGCTGATTTTCGCTCAAAGAAATGTTACGATAGACGATTTCGCGAGTATTCCTTATCGAATGTTAAATTAAAGTCACTGCTGGCCACGTACACGAATGATGATATTACAATAAACCTATCTATTAATGAATGCATTTGCTCAAGATATTTTGTGTCGAATCATTATATATCGGGTGTAGCAGTAAACGATCGTGAATGTTAGAATCTTTGGCAAAGGTCAGGTCCTCGATGGGTGACCAAGCGTGAAGTAAAGATAGAATGGCTTGTTCTTCTATGTTAAAACAACAAGACTAACGCTATTTTCACAGAAAAGCATATTATGAAAATATTGTACAAAGGTCCAGGTGACCAGTAGTGAAACGTTGGGTAAACCAGCAAAGTCCCCTTCCTAACATAAAGTACAGCCTGTATAGTATCCCACTGCACACACTGCAATTGATGGGTACGGAATATTTATGTACTTGCATCGAAGTGTTGATATTAATATGGATCTTCCCGGGATTTCTAATGGACGCCTAATGTCAAAGTCAAAGTCAAAATATATTTATTCAATAAACTCAATTAATAAGTACTTTGAATCGTCCAAATCTTTTTAACCTACCACCCATTCAGGACGTCATTTTTTAACTGTGGCAAAGAACGGGCGCAAGAAACGGGCGAAATGGATTTCTAACGTCGCATATGCAGAGGTTTAAATTGTGTAAAAGTGAATAACTTTTTTATTTAATAAATCTCGGGATTTCTCTTTAAAATTAATCTCGGGATTTGGGGTATATCCACTTTATTCTTTCGCTGTATGAAATCAGAGTAAGTACATAAATAACTCTACCTAATTCCGACCTCTGGTAATCACCACGCTTGCCACACGCGGGTTGGTGGTCAACCCCGGGCTATGCATAAAAAAATCCGAAGACACATGTTGCCTGAACCGGGACCTCCGGATATCGTGTCGAGCGCTTGACCATTTGGCCACCGAGGCGTTGCGTTCTATCAAAATTTCAGACAAATCATCTTATAGAGAACGAAACGTTGAAAAAAAAATCTTTTTTTTCATAGTTTCGTTATCTTTGAGTTTATTTGAGCGTTTTTAACGCAAAAAATCAAATATTACTAATCTTCTTATCGTACGGAATACAAACGTTTAGGTCTCTATCTCTACCTATAACAACACAACACAAGTATAACAGAGAATGACTAAGACCATCTGTCATCTCATCTGTTATAAATAAATCGCGCCTCGTGAATTGGGTCTGTCTAAGCGATGACGTCACATCCGAAATACGGAGGCTTGAATGAAAGGGCTGAGTGGCTACGCCTACGCTACGAGTAGCGGCACCACACGTGCTGAGTGAAATTACGGGAAAAGTTTAAAAGTTTATATGCGTCATATTTGATTATTTGCGTTACTGACGCTCACATAAATTGGAAGATTCCAACCTGGGAATAAAAAATTTTCAACGTTTCGTCATCTTTAAATGTTTATTATTAAATAATACTATGATTATTAATTAATAACATAAATGTAAAATGATTTTTTTAATAATAAATTAAGAAAGACTTAATATACACAAGTAAATTTTCAGGTTAGTAAGTATAATAATAATAAATAAATAGCTGCCTACGCTCACACCAATTATCTAGCCCAAGTTAAGCTTCTTGTGAAACTTGTTTAAATGGTTAACTAGATAACGGATAAACATACATAAACATAGAAAAGAATCAAATAATCAGACCCAAAATCAATTTAATAAAACAGATTTTTCTAAATTGCCCATTGAACCTGGGACCTCAGTGCGGGCGCGACGCCAGAACTGGCGTGCTAAACTAATTGATCACGGAGGTCATCAAAGAAGAAGACTATATAATTATATAAGTAATAATTAGTCTTTAAAAATAAGTTGGTAATAGTCGTCTAAGCAAGCTAATGATAGTAAATAAACCACACAAATAGTTTATGCAATAGAAAAACGAAAAAAAATATGACATCTTCAGGGCAACATATTAATTAAAACTTTACATTTTTATTTTTGAACAATTTTTCCCACATCGGACATGAAATTATCCCCGATTAATCATTCGGCTGGTCAACCTAGTATCGACGCCCTAGGGGTCCAATTCAGGTCACCAGTGAAAATTTGTCACGCATGTTAAATATCGACCGACAAACGCCTTTTAGCCTACTTATAGTTTGCTATGTGCCTGGAAACTCTAAGATTGCCATTACAAGTCCAAACTTATATGTATACATAATATACTCGTATCTATAAAGAAAACGAGTTTTCGAGTAAAAGTCACGTTGCGTTGCAGCACGCATGGGCCGCGTATACCACATCTGCGGCTTCTCTGGTTTTGCGGGTGTCCATGGGCGGCGGTGATTACATCCATCAGATGACCCGAAAGAGCTAGATGAGAGTAGCCGCGGATCGTGCTCAGTGGCGCGCTCTTGGAGAGGCCTATGTCTAGCAGCGCGCAATAGGCTGATGATGATGAGGTAAACCGCCTGCACTTTTGCCTCCTTCTCATATAAAAAAACCAGCCAAGTGCGAGTCGTACTCGCCCATGAAGGGTTCCGTAGCAGCAAGTAACATCATTTATAAGTTCTTGTAGTTTGTTGTAACTTTGACCGATGTTTTAATATTAGTGTAGGTATGTTTTTAAATTAATTAATTTATGACGTATTAAAATAAAACTACTAACTAGATCTGGTTCAAAGCAATTTTCGGTGGAAGTTTGCATGGTAATGTACATCATATATTTTTTTTAGTTTAGTCATTTTCTTATTTTAAAAGTTACAGGGGGCAGGGACACACATTTCACCACTTTTACACAGTTTAGAAAAAAAATATTTTAGAAACCTCAATATCATTTTTGAAGACCTATCCATAGATACCCCACACGTATGGGTTTGATGAAAAAATTTCTATTTTTGTTTGAAAATCTTAATGCGGTTCACAGAATACATCTACTTACCAAGTTTCAACAGTATGGTTCTTATAGTTTCGGAAAAAAGTGGCTGTGACATACGAACGGACAGACAGACATGACGAATTCATAAGGGTTCCGTTTTTTGCCATTTGGCTACGGAACCCTAAAAACGGGCCCATCATCCCAAGCTTGACCAATACAGTCAGCATTGGTTAAGCTTGGGCTTGTTGTTCAACATAGAAGAACAAGACGTTCTATCGTTACTTTACGCTTGGTCACCCACCAAGGACCTAACCTTTGCTAAAGTTTCACACGTTGACTGCGACAAAACCAGACACAATTGAAATTTTATTGTTTGTCGGTCACCGGTGACCACCATGGCGATTAAAGTCTTAACATTCACAATCGTTTACTGCTACACGCTACCAGATGTGCTCGATAGGCTGATGATGATGAGGTAAACCGCCTGCACTTTTGGCTCCTTTTTACATTAAAAAAAATGTAAAAATCCGCTGCGCCATCGAGCTCCTCCATACGTACATACATCCACTACTATATCCCTAAAGTGGGCCCAGTGTGGGCAGGCCTCCAACAAGGTGGTCCGACGATCTGGTAAAGGTCGCGGGTAGCCGCTGGATGCAAGCAGCACAAGACCGGTGGAGATCCTTGGGGGAGGCCTTTGTCCAGCAGTGGACGACTTCTGGCTGATGATGATGATGATCCCTAAAGGCACTTGTTAGAGACTAGGTAATGAGGACCGCATACCAAAATATAAATATTTAATCTTAAAAAACAATAAAATAAGGAACATGTGCACATCGACAACAGCTGTTAAGGAAAGTGAAAGTTTGAGAATGTGCATTATAAAAGCGAGTTTAAACAATACATCGTAAACTGAATACAAGTAATTAAAGCATTGTGCTGTTCCGATTAAATGTCATTGTTTAAAATGTATATTCGTTAATATTCTTATGAAAATAAGTAACTACCTAAATAAGCAAAATATTATGATAATAAATAAAATGTGGTGTTTCTATTTAGGATAGATATGTTATGAGTGTTTACGCATTATGGTTTCAAACAAAATTTTACAAACCTAAGAGCCAAGTAAAATACAGAGATCTGAGAGATCTAGCAGAAAACATCAAAAAAGAACGTTTATTAACGGTAAGTACTTTTTATTTTCTCTACAAACTTTTAGGTCTCTGTATTTTACTTTATCGTGCAAAGTTTTATTAAAGTTTGTAAAATGTTAAACATAGAAATTTGTATAAATACAAAAGAAAAAATGTTTATTACCAAAATAATACATTTATATACATACATTTAACAGCATGCAAAGCAATAAATTTTTTGAAAAATGTTCCTTCGCCAATAATTCATGTCATTCAATTCAGTTAATAAAGCGATTACAATTTTTAATTACATTTCATCATATCAATTTAAAATTACATTTCGTGTTCACATTCATTCATGGACGTCAATAAATTGAATTAAAATAGGCAAATAATTTTAATTACGGCACGAGTACCTATTCGGTTTAATAGCATTATCATCCAACTGTGGTTTCACCCGGAAAAGTATGCCATAGTCACTTTTCACCAAATAGGGACTGCACATGTGCTCAGCGTGACAGGTGGTGAGGACCATCGCCGCTCTATGCTGTTGGAAGTATGTGCAGTCTTTAATCCGTTAGTCGCCTTTTACGACACCCAAGGGAAGAGTTAGAAGACACGGTTACATACACTACACTCGAAAAAAACAAGAAACATGGAAATAATCATGTCATTATTACTATTAACGGTAATCACTAATTGATAGTTTATAAAGTACCTAATCATTTGTATAACCTTTGACATCTACAAGTTTTATTGGTTCGCTGTACAGTTCATAAGCATTAAGGAATTATAACTAGAGACGTAAAAAGGATTTT
This sequence comes from Scoparia ambigualis, assembly GCA_963921215.1. Classification (NCBI taxonomy): domain Eukaryota; kingdom Metazoa; phylum Arthropoda; class Insecta; order Lepidoptera; family Crambidae; genus Scoparia; species Scoparia ambigualis. Next base: position 25,310,213 of record OY992517.1, on the reverse strand, counting down.
TTTTTGCGTACTGAGTTGCACGACACATGGCCGGGCTGCAAACGCACCGCAATCGCAGTGCCTATGCGTAATGCCGCCACTACACAGTCGGCGAATATCGCCGATCGTGTGATCGCCTATATTCGCCACAATTACCGGCACGATCATCGTGCAAGCGTCCAAGCGTCCACACATTCGTCTGTCTGTAGTAGTCGTCAAACGGCAAGCGTACAAAAGGACGTGGAGTGTGTTGCTACTGCTACCACTTATTTAATAGCGGCATACAACCATTATGTCAATGTGGTTAAAAAAAATTTGTGAAAAAAATTGCTTTTGCGGTCCTCATTGCCTAGTCTCATACATACATATAATCTCTATTATCCCCGAAGGGTTAGTCAGAGACTAGGCAAAGAGGACCGCAAAAGCAGCCCTCTGCTATAGTCCACTTTTCACCAAATAGCGACTGCACATACTCAGCGTGGCAGGTAGTGAGCTCATCGCCGCTCTATGCTGTCTAATATATATGCCGTCTTTAGTCCGTTCGTCGCCTTTTACGACACCCAAGGGCAGAGAGGGGGTGGTAATAAAGCAAACTTATTAAATCATATTAGGTACTAGCTAAAACGGGTAGGTTACCTATTTTCTGAATGAAAGGTTTCTCTTTAGAAATACATATGTTCTATGAACCCACTAGCCATTTTAGTGCGTATCTTTAAGTGGTTAAATTATGGACGCACGTGTGCAACGCTTCACTGTCCAAAGGCGAATGAATGATCGGCGATTTAGCGATTGTGTTGGCACCTCCACAAACAACCAGCGCGAATTCCTTTGATGCCTGCCCGAAAAACCGACAATTCAGGGGTCGCAGGCGAATGCGGCGAATATGCCCTCCACACAATCGCCGATCACAGAATTCACAGACGATTACGGGCATTCGTCTGAGTTCGCCGAGTGTGAAGAGGAGCCATAAAATTAGTTCGCGGTGTCTAGAGAGGTCTAGTTATAATTTTCCAATATTCTTAAGCCGTTTGGTACACCAGCCTACGTCCACTAGGGAGAGAGCCGCAAGTGGGTGGGTAAGTGGGTAGGCTGTAGGCGGAAAGTGATCTAATTGGCAGACACGCCTAAAATCATTACAATTTGTAAATATTTATAAAAACTTTAATTAGACGTAGTCTTTATTTGTGTTGAATCAATAACGGAACTTCAACATCTATCAGGTCCTGACATACCTACTACCGGACGGTTTTACTACCACAATAGAGCACAGAGGCAGTTTGTTATATACGTCCTTATTATAAAAAACTGCCACTGTGCTCTAGTTTTTTTTTTATTGACAGTACGGAGTACGTTCGTCTTTCAGAACTCAAAATAAGGGGTAGTAAGTGCCCCATAAAGTGTCTTAAAACTTTTGAAGATAAAACCCTCGGGTAAACCAATTGAAAATCCTATAGAAAATAATCCAATTGAAAATCTTATAGGAAAGCTACGAGGGTGCCATTAGTTGCAAGTGGCCAAGCATGAACGCTTGTAGAATAGAAAGATGCCACACTTGTCTTGTCTGTTTAAGGGGGCTGGTCCGGTCGATATTGTTATGTTTAAATGTGCGAAATAATAAGTATGGACTTCATCATCATCCGCCTATTAACGTCCCACTGCTGGGCACAGGCCTCCCACGTGGACAACAGCGCGTGGGGATATCGGGCCATAACCCACCACGCTGGCCCAATTCGGGTTGGTGAGTTTTAACGACTGCCGTCTTACGACAACAGCCGGGACCAACGGCTTAACGTACCTTCCGAAGCACGGAGGAGCTCAAGATGTTTTTTTTTTAATTTGGTCACCCATCCAGCGACCCGGCATTGCGAAAATGGCTTAGCGAGCAAGGTCGCAAGCCGGACGCGCTAGCCGCTGCAACAGAATAAATAATAGTACTCCGCTGCGCCATCGAGCAAGTATGGACTTACCACAAAAAATTCTAATTTGCCTAAAATAGTTTGCTGTCTTATTAAAATGTTTCAACTTACCAGATCTATGCATTGGCTGTGGTCAGCTGGTCACCGTCAATTAATTTGTAATCACAAAATAATAGATATTATCTAAGTAAAGATAAAAATAAAGATATGATATGTGTAGTTGGCGTAAAGTTGAGAAAATGTATAAAAATCTAAAATAATATCCGTTCATGTATATTTATATTCCACACGCATAAGAGTTCAATTTGAGCAAAAACCTGTCATTTTTTTACGATTGCTACACGACCCGAATACCTGCCGACCCTATCCATCCATACATCTACGTAGGTACGGTCGGCCACAGAAGTAACATAACACTTTTGCGCCATGTCATAACTACTGGGTTCTTAAAATTTAAAGGTTGCATGTATGACTGATGTGATGACCGAACGAGCGCGATCTTTTCAAACGAGTTGGTGCGACATGGTACTACAGTGCGAAGCTTTTAAACCGACTGTAGACTAGGTACAGACAAATTCCAAACCAAAATCCAAGACAAAATAAAAGAAATGGGTGAACAAAGGAAACAATACCCATGTTTGTAGACTTTGATAGCACTTGGGCTTTACAAATCTCACAATAACCTGAGGACCGGCAGATAAGGATAATATCTACAGGTTTCATTGGGCTCAAATGTTTTCCTTTGTCGAACTCTTTGCTCGAGTACCCGCGAACGCTAACTTCACGAGATTAAAAGGTAAAGAAACGCGTAATTTACATTTGCTCTGCATACCTACATTTTTTTATGAGTAAAAATAACCGTGTCGCGTTTCGGCACAGATTACTAGGTAGCGGTGAAAGAATACTACCACCCCCTCTATTCCCTTGGGTGTCGTACGACTAACGGACTAAAGACTGCACATACGTCCAACAGCATAGAGCGGCGATGGGTTCACCACCTGTCACGCTGAGGGTTACCATTTAATAATTTGAAAAGTTCTGATAAAAAGCCTCGACATTTCGACAAAAGTCCGAACTTTTTGGTCACAAAATAGAAACATTACTCACTTTTTATATTTTGTTTTTGAAAATGAGATTAAAGACTTATTTGATATTACTTAATACGATCCGGACAAATTAAAAAGCCTAGAGTCTAAACGTCCGGACATGTCATGGACTAATCCGGAGGGATGGTAACCCTAGTCACGCTGAGCACATGTACAGTCGCTATGTGGTGAAAAGTGGACTATGGCAGAGGACTGCTTTTGAGGTCCTCATTGCCTAGTCTCTGACTAACCCTTCGGGGATAATACGTAGTCGTGATTTATGTACATTTTCGAAGATTAGGATGGTGTTTAGAATACGACTGGATAGCGTTTATACTATAACATAGTGATATATGCCGCTAAAAGGATTGTTGTTATACATCTTTTAACACGTGACGTAACTAATGACGACGTAAACCCATACATCAAGTTTTAGCGTTTCGGGTCGGTTAACAAGAACAGTCCTGTTAAACCACGAGAATCTAACGGAACTATTAATAAGCTTGAGGAACACTAATGTGTTAATAGAATAATCTTCGTCTTCTCAGTCCTGTGGATGTAGGCCTCCTTCAAATTCTTCCCCGTTTTGTGTAGAGGAAAAAAAGAGTATGACGAAAAAAAAACCAACATCGCGCATCTTTAGCAACGCGGCCATTGGTATTGGCACAAACGAAACCGCACAGCGCACCGCGCCGCCATGGCAAAATTGAAAATGAAACGTGGCGGGTCCATCGTCACCGGGGCCCGTAAATCACGGAGGTAGGTCAGGGTCTGCGAGATGAACAAAGGGGCAAACCAGTTACGTTGACCTCCAGACGACGACGGCGGTCGCCATTATGTTGGCGAATTCCTTGGCGTTGAAAAAAACCGAGTATTGAACACTGAACATAACTAGAGTTACACTGAGTTGCGTTGCGGCCCATGGTCTGCGATCATTGATTAGGGTTGCCAACTAGGCTAGCCAACCGTCCCGGATTTTCCGGGACGTCCCGCTTCTGGGTCAATTTTGGGCCGTCCCGCCGTGACCCCTTGCGGGACGCTTTTTGTCCCGGAAATCAGTGATAATATAAATAAATATGATATAAGTATGTATCTATCTCGTACCAACTAACCTTTCTGTTTTGTGCAACTAGTCAACTACCCTCGGGTTAGGCATTTATATTGATTTTTTATTAAATGATAAAAAATATAGGTACGTATTTTTTTACTAATTATTTTATATGTGGTGTGTTGTGTCCCGCGTTATATACTCAAGTCCCGGATGTCGAGCTGGGTAATCCCGGAAATGCCCTTTTTGGAGTAGGCAAGCCTATTGCCAACTGTACTGTTAAAAACAGTATTTATACTGTTTTTCACTACATTATACTTTTTACTGTTGTACAAAAATAAAGAATCAAAAATACTGTTTTAGTGCACTGATAACCTTATATCTGTTTAAAAAGTAAAAAAATTGCGAACGTTGTCTGCACTTTGCAGCGCAGCCCAAAGATGGGCGATTGTTACTGATTCGTACAATCGAATGGTTTGATACAACTAATATTAACAATCGAATACAAAAACAATCGATCACTAGTTTGCAAATTCGAATGAAACCGCTAGTTCACTCATTCACTATGCCATTCAAAATTGGTCTTTATCTATCGTAACATAAAGTCTACTTTTATTTGATATTCGAAGGAACAATCGAATAATGCAATGTCGCGATTGGCGGGAATGCAAAAAGAGCAAACGCCATGATTGTTTATACTTCTTTCTTTCTCTCTTACACACACTTATTTCGTTTATCTTTTTATTCCCTCGTACAAGTTAGTTCGATGGTTTGAATATTCGACTAGATAAACTAGTAGTAATGAAATTTGAATCGGAAGGAATGAGACGACGCTATACATTCTTATTCGCTTCTCGCTTATATTCAAAATCGAATGATTTGTAAAGTTATTCGAATAATTCGAATGACTTCTACAATCGAATAATTCGAATAATGTCATTCACAATCGCCCATCACTAGCGCAGCCACACTTAAATCTTTAAAAAATTAATATACTGTCCATTTTTCTAAAATACTCTATCATTTTCTTATCATCATCATCATCATCATCAGCCTATAAACGTCCCACTGCTGGGCACAGGCCTCCCATGTGGACAATAGCATTTGGGGATATTGGGCCATAACTTACCACGCTGGCCCAATGCGGGTTGGTGGGTTATAACGACTGCCATCTTACGATAACAACCGGGACCAATGGCTTAACGTGCCTTCCGAAGCACGGATGATCTCGAGATGTATTTTTTTTAAATTTGGTCACCCATCTAGCGACCCAGCATTGCGAAAGTTGCTTAGCGAGCAAGACCGCAAGCCGAACGCGCTAGCCGCTGCGCCATCGAGCTCCTCATTTTCTTATGTTACCTTATAATACTTTTTTCTTCTTTTTAAGTTGGTAACCCTATCAGTGATTGTAGTGATCCAAGCGATTGTGAGCCGTGCGGCCGAAAATCAGTGAGCAAAAAATTGCTTAGCGGTATCGTCTCTGGTTATAATACTTCAATGGTATTGAACACTGGTATTGCTATACGTGATGGTATGTGAAGACATGTAGTGGTATCGGCTAGTTTACCGAAAGGCGTTTTTAAAAGCTAGCCAAAGATGGAGTGCGAATGAGGGTGATTGTTGTTCCGACGACAATTCCAAATATGATGGTGGACTGACCATTTTCAACATGGGAACACTTGCAAAATTAAATTGATTCATGTTATGATAATACGTATTATTTAAAATAATATGCAAAAATTGTTATGCCTGCATTTCTCTAACTAAAGGTTGATTGGAAGAGTTAGGTGTTACAGTTTAGCGATACAACTTAATTGCCCTTTAATGGGGCTCGAACTCACGAACGTTCGCATCCCGGGCTCCTCCATCTGAGCTAACTGGGAAGCGCATGGTAGGTATCACGTCGGGGTCACCGTAGGGATGCGTCGGCGTCGGTAGAATGGATGCCACATCAAATTGTAGGAAGGAAAAAGGGAAGATCTTTCTCCGAGCTGGGTGGTATAGCTCGGGGACCGAAGTCCAGCGGATGTTTGTTGGATGTGCTATGTGTTTAGGGTTGCGAGATGATAATTTGATAAAGGAGGGCAGATGGGTTTAAAAAGGAGGATTTTATGTAAAAAAAGGAGGACATTCACAATCGATTTTTTATTACTTTACTTTATTTTAATCGTATTTAGCTGAGCTGCAAATTTTTGTAAGAAGTTCTTAGTTTTTCAATATGTCATGTTTTTGAAGTTGTATTGAGCAATAATTAAAGATTTAACCGACTGCACACTTAGTCTGTTCCTCAGAGGAACAGACTAAGCCAAGAGAGGAACTTCCTCTCTTGGCTCCACTGAGTATTAATCAATGAAAAAACTCTTTCCACATTTGCGTTATGTGCGCTTATATAAAAATAAAACTAGCAGAGCAGTTCTGAGAACCATTCAATGTTTTTAGCATTAAAACGAGGACTTACAGTAAGTAAGGGAGGACGGGAGGACAAAACATGGAAAAGAAGGACATGTCCTCCTTTTGGATACCATCTGGCAACTCTATTGTAGCGAAGGAGATGGTGAATTCTTCGCTACGTACGATTCGCTTCCCTACACTACCAACATCTAAGGCCTTTGCCATAACAACAATTTTAGTATCATTGATGTGTTCCGATAGTTGAAGATAAGATAGCCATAGTTCTATAGTTGAGGGGATTCCGGGTGAAATAGGTTTTCATCATTGGCTTACTTACTACGATTATACTCGTAGTAAGTGATAATAAGTTATCATAAGGTTAAAACCGTGTCGCGGTGAAAGAATAATACCAACCTCTCTCTTCCTTTGGGTGTCGTAAGGCGACTAAAGGACTAAAGACCGCACATACATCCACCAGCGTAGAGCGGCGATTGGCTCACCACCTGTCACGCTGAGCACATGCGCAGTCGCTATTGGGTGAAAAGTGGACTATGGTAGAGGACTGCTTTTGCTGTCCTCATTGCCTAGTCTCTGACTAACCCTTCGGGGATAATAGTCATGATTATATGTAGGTCTGTATCATCAGGTGAGATATAAGTGTTTACTTGTTGTAACAAACAAAATAGGTTAAAACTTTAGTATATCATTGTATTTCTTACCTATTAACCGATAACATACATATTCAAACAATTCGTGGAACAATTCAATTCTAGGAAGCCCATTTTAATGTACTATTTGCATATAGCACTTCAAGGATTTAACAATTAAAATAAGTTCCTCACAAATCTATAATGTAAATCGTGCCATTGTAATTTCGACCTTATGTCAAAAGTCATTGGCGCAAGTGATTTATATATAGTGCTATAAGTAAAATTGTGCGGTTTGCACACCTAAGGAAATATTGTTATTGTCATAGATGCCTACCTAGAGACAATTCGCAACATTTAAGTACTTACAAGTACATGAACATGGTATATGTACTTACATAGGAACGTCAAATATTGTTATAAGTAAATACATAAGGCACTAAGATCTTACGATTTGTGGAAATAAGACGTCAGACAATTGGATGGAACCAATCATTAGGTACCCAAGTATAATGACATTTAGGAGATTACCTTTATAGACGTAAAAGGAATAAGATACTAGCAATATAGTTGTAAGGTTTTGCTACAAATGGGCTTTATTTATACATCTCGCTAGCAGAAAAGACGTTGCTTTTGTTCTTTACAGTTCTTCAAAGTGAGTGACAGAATTGAGGTCCGGCATGTGATTTTTAATTCTAACGGATCTGCACACATAGTTATACAGAATTACGTGTTAAGGCGAGGTATTTCGAGCGCTTCTCTCTCGCTCTCTCGACGGTACGACGGCACAGTATGAATCATATTTATACAGTGACGACGGTAATGCCCGATTTACACGTATTAAGTAGTTTAGTACTTAACTAAATTTTAACTTAATTTTAAGTGATTAATTGCATGTAAACACACAATTTAGTAGATAAGTCACTTAAAATTAAGTTAAAATTTAGTTAACTACTAAATTACTTAATACGTGTAAATCGGGCATAAGGGACGGGTATAACAGCGAAGCGAGGCGAATAATCGCGTGTTATATTTAAAAAAATTGATAGTTCTAATAAGAAAAAACGATCGGTTATAATCCCTCAAGTTATCTATGAACTTCATTTTGGTAAATGACTCGAAAAATATCAAATCACTTATTTTAAGAATAAAGCCTAGATAAGATGATAAAATGACACAAAAATATGTAACTTTGTGAATTTAATCTATGGACTCAACTTTAACAAGTCGTGTTTCCATCAGGAATATTCTACGGAATAAAGCCTCAACAATATTTCATAATTTTCGCAGATTTTAATTTTTATTGTTTACTACTTCAAAAATTAATTCTAAGAACGTGTTATTTTAATTTTTCACTAACACCTAGCCTTAAGTTGACCTAGATCCTTTAATTAAGGAGTTTTAGTTTCCATAATTACTGACTAGTTTGACTATGAAACAACATACAATACAACATACTTTATAGGAGATTGAGCATTTTGGACCAAATGCTGCCTAAGCATGGGAATACTTTTATTTATTTCCTTACATGAAGAGATATTTAAAAAAAAATTTAAAAAAACATCCACGGGGTTATATTGTACCTAAAAACTTATGTTATGGTTTTTTGGTGCTTTAACTTTTGATATATTTTTTAACGTTGTCATTTACGTTAATATAATATTATTATCTTATCTTACAGTGCATTCGCACACGGCGTAATAAGAAGTTTGTTATTATTATTCGTTAATGTAAAACCTATACAACAGATTTTTTTTCTCAATACTCCTCGGATAGATTCTGAAGCGCTTTGAGTTACATGCTAGTATTAGTCTAAGGAACATTATGCACTATGATTCTATGTTGGGCAGCACTCTTGGTCCAACGTCCATACAATAATGGTCAATCTCCTATAAAGAAAATTAGTGAAATAGGTAGACAGAAAATTGGCAATTTATGAAAAAATAACAAAAAATTTAAATATCTTGAAAACAGTTAAGTTTGGGGTGTGGTGTTTCATAGTCAAACTAGTCAGAAATAATTAATACTAAAATCCCAAAAAGGATCTAGCTAGATCTTGGATTTTTTTTGACACTTTTTTTGGCGCAACTGTCAACGTCAAATTTGACAGAATCGAGCACAGACTATGCGATATTTTGCGATAACAATACATAAGATGAACCACAGAACCGAAATAACCAAACTTGTTCATACTAAAGTAGTCTGTAAGTCTATGAAAACACGGTACAAAGTCAAGTGTGTTTTTGTAGGTGCGGTCTCATGCGACCGCTTGGGGTTTGAGGGGTGAGGGTTTACGCATTTCGGTTTTCCATACAAACTTAAAGTCGAAATTTTTAAAAACTAGTCTGCCTATCTTGATGAAACTTTGCATGCTAAAGTAAAACACAGGTTCTAAATAGTTTGTTAAAAACATTTTTAAAAACAAGTTATTGTGATTTAAAGTTTACTATAGAAAGTTAAAAATCGCAATAAATCAGTTAAATAAACGTTTTTATAAAATGTTTTCAACAAACTATTTAGATCCTTGTGCATTACTTTAGCATGCAAAGTTACAACAAAATTGGCTTATTGGTTATTAAAAATTTCGACTTTGAAGTTTGTATGGGAAACCGAAATGCGTAAACCCTCTAAGGGTTGATTTTTCAATCCTCGGATAAGACTTATTCGTCTGATAAAGTATAACACGATCAAACTAAAATGTCATCTGCAAAGAAAGAAAAGACATGATACGACAATACACATATATAAACGGGATTTAACGCAAAACTATTTAGTAAAGGCATCCTAGGCATACCTTTTATACCCGACGTTTCGACCGAATTGCACCGGCCGTGGTCACGGGCTGACTGTATATATATATTTTTGCGTTAAATCCCGTTTATATATGTGTGCATAATGGAACGCGAAAGTTTAGAAGTGAATACGACAATACATTTTTAAAATGGTTGTGTAATACTTTAACAGACAAATAACTTTTATCTGACAATTGAAAAATTGGCCCTTAACCTGTAATCCTGTATGTACGGTGGGGTCACCGTCGCTTTACCACTTTGCACCGATTTTCGTATGAAGCGCAACCGACCGCCCGGGTACGTGCCCGCGTACGAACTAGACGACGCGGTGTGCAAGGGATTTTGACCTTTAGACTGGTAAAGCGACGAAGTCCGCCGTTGTACATGCATAACGAACGCCTGTTTCCTGGAGGGCAGGGGTAGGCAGAGACTAACGGTGTCGGTAAACGGTGAAAGAATACTACCACCCCCTCTCTTCCCTTGGGTGTCGTAAAAGGCGACTAACGGACTAAAGACTGCACATACGTTCAACAGCATAGAGCGGCGATGGGCTCACCATCTGTCACGCTGAGCACATGTGGAGTCGCTATCTAGTGACAAGTGAGCTATGGTGGAGGGCTGCTTTTGCAGTCCTCATTGCCTAGTCTCTGACTAACCCTTCGGGGATAATAGTCCTCATTATATGTATGTATGTAGGCAAAGACTATTTATAGCTTTCCATTTTCTACGATTCTGACACATTTTGTTTGCTTTATTTACTTTTATGACATTCTCCATACGATGCTCGTTGGTTTAAGGTACAGTCACAAGAACTAATATGTATACGTATACACTTTTGACTCTTATTCCATTGTATTAAGAGTTACAATTGTGTACATATATTTGCTCGTGACTGTACCTACGTACTAAATTAATATTATAACAAAAAAACTTATAAAATTAGTGTCAACTATGTAATTTGGCGTAGATTTCTACTAGCTAGCTACTATGAGGAATTCATAGAAACAACAGAAATATTATATCTGAGACACGCAAGTGTCATTTATCAAAGCAAATGCTTATTAATATGATTTTGCATTTTGTCGAAGTGCCACATACAAAGAATGTTGACATTTCTATAAATTTCGTAAGAAGGTATAGGACCGCACTAGAATCAGATTAATTCATGAAATGGTTATTATTTTCTATGTTATTTTCAGTGATCGGAAGTAGGTAGATTGATTCTTCGTACTTGCATCATAAATGTTCATAGATAGATAAGCCATATTTCTGAGAAGTTGTTCCAGTGTTTCGGGATTTAATTCAATATAAAACATTTTAAACTATTACTAATTTACCCCATTTTATACTTTGTTAAGCTTTAACCTCAAATCTTAGTTTTTACCATAAAATCAAGTCGCTTTATGCCGCCCGCATGGCAATTAACACTTTCTATGCTATGATGGCACAGGGAGTGTTAAGAACATATATAGCATGCTCATTATTTATTACATTTCATACTTAATCATTTTTTTTTGTTTGTGTTTTCTGTCTTTTAATTTATTTTGTATATTTATCTTGTAAGATAAATAAAAAGAAATAAAAATTTAAATAAAGCAGGCAATAGCGTTATTTCAATGTTTATTTCTATTTTAAATGTCTGGTAATAAAACTTATTATTTAATAAATTACGAAATTCTAGAGGAACGTCGTGTCCATATTAATTAATATATATGTTTCAGATCATTGACCCTAATTCAATCTACCTACTATCACTGGTTATTAGTATCTATTCATTTCGAAATCTTATTTTTGTGATGATGTATACCATTATAAATAAAACTCGCACTAAGCTCTCAGGTACTCAGGCAGGTAGGTCGACCAAGTCCACTTAACGTGCCTACAGACGAGACATTTTAAATGACCCATCCATTTACCCGCCACAACAAATGTAGCTTAACTTTTACGTTCGCAACTACAACACTCAAGCCCTGCGCCAACGAGTCTATTGGTCTAAATAGTTCAATAGTTCCTACAACTAATTACAATTATACGCATCTACGCCGACAAAAACAGCTGTAGCGCTTATCACACGTTTAAAAGGAAAACCGAAACGCGAGTAAGTATTTTTTTTTTATTAATATGCCGCAAAACAACCAATTAAGTGGCCAGGAGTTTATCTGCAGCTTAGCAGGAAATGTGGAGCCAGATAGGAACCGCAACCTTCCTGCTCCTATCGGGAATTCGAATCCTTTGGGAAAAATACACAGCTATACTCGATAGTTGGTATTTGATAGGGATGTCCTTATTCGATTATGTTTCGTACTATTTATTATCGATGAAGTCGCTTTGAAGTTTGTTTAAACTGCTAACTGCCGAAAGAGCCAGGCACGATAATAATTCAATTGTTAGTAGGTTTCTCACAGACGGAAGGATAATCGTGAATCTTAGTCGAGGAGTTCTATTGTGCAGCCAGCGACTTGCGTATTTAGGTTAAAATCTTCCAAGTCGAGCAACTTTCGCTATATTGAGTCGCCGGATGGGTGATCAAATTATAAATATCGCGAGAAACTCCGTGCTTCGGAAGGTATGTTAAGCCGTTGGTCCCTGTTGTCGTAAGATGGCAATCATGCGTACCCGCTGGTATGCATGATTTCCAGATTTCAACATGCATGCCTTAGACAAGTGACAATTGCTCGCTCCCTGTCTATTCGCAATTTGTCGTACACTGCTGTGTACTGAAAAATACAGCAGCGCGCCCGCAAATTAGTTTTCTACTTGTCTAGGGGTGCTGTTGCCACACGCATCTCCAACCACTATAGTTAAAAACCACGACCAATTTGTAGAAGGTTTAAATATTTTCAAGGCTTGAAATAATAGTGTGTTGATTAGACATTTTGTTTATTACAATCATCATCATCATCAGCCTATAAACGTCCCACTGCTGGGCACAAGCCTCCCACGTGGACAATAGCACGTGGGGATACTGGGCCATAACCCACCACGCTGGCCCAATGCGGGTTTTTGGGTTTTAACGACTGTCATCTTACGACAACAACCGGGACCAACAGCTTAACGTGCCTTCCGAGACAAGGAAGAAATCGAGATGTTTTTAATTTGGTCACCCATCCAGCGACCTGGCATTGCGAAAGTTGCTTGCTTAGCTTAGCAAGATCGCCAGCCGAACGCGATAGCCGCTGCGCCATCGAGTTTATTACAAATTGTTCAAAAAATAATAATTAGTATAGTCTAAAAAACAGAAGACGTTATAGTGGGCGCAGCACTATTACCTACTGTATGACCAAGTCTTGATTAGGCAAGAAATTATTTTACGCTATCCATTGCGGGCCATTCCGAGCTAATTATTATTTGTCGCCATATCTTTGGGTACCTATTTCCTCTTATTTATATTTTATTTAAATTAATAATTAGAAGTACCTACGTTCGAGTTTTTTAAAGTCAAGTTTGTCCGCTCTACTATGGCCTCTCTTAAGGAACGAACTTCCTCTCCGCCGACCCTTGCGCTAGACAGATACCTGTCTGTGACCGTGCTGTGCTGTCGTCTGCATACCCAACAATTCCGGGCTTGAGCAGATCGTTAATATGCAATAAGAAAAGGGTAGCCGAGAGAACGGAACCCTGAGGAACCCCGGCATCGATAGTCATGAGGTCATGAGGTCATGATCGTGACAGGTGATGAGCCCACCGCCGCTCTGTTGGATGTATGTGCAGTATTTAGTCCGTTAGTCGCCTTTTACGACACCCAAGGGAAGAAATGGGTTGGTAGTATTCTATTAATGAGCGGCCACACGCACAGCTCTAGCTTTTTATTTCAATGAAAAGAAAACCATCTAGAATCTTAATAAAAAAAGTTTTATAACCAGGTCACTCACCTTTAGGCATAATACGCCAACAGATGTTGTGTAATCACAATATTTGTATGCGTCCGCGCGAGTTCGCTCAGGCGTGGCCGAATTTTTTGAATTCCGAACACAATGCAACCGACGCTGTTTTTGTGTAAACAAAACCATTGATTGCTTCATCGAATAAGGAAAAAAGGTTAATTTCCCGAAGCGTTATAATAAAGTGTTTATTGCCTCTGTGGTCTGGTGGTTCGATCCCAGCGGGGGTGCAAATTGTACCGGCTTGTTCTAAGGTTACTCGTCACATGGCTAGATAACTACTTTGCAAGTTCAACAAGATTATTTATTATCACAGTTTATGAGTGTTGAAGGTAAGAGAGGAAGAGGAAGACCAAAGAAAAGATAGATGGATTGTGTGAGAGATTATATGAATCCATCTATTGGATCTAAGTCTGTCGCCATAACAACGATGTTTATAGCATTGTTGTGTTCCGACAGTGTGAGATAAGATAGCCAGTTCCTCAGTGGTTGAGGATTCCGGGTGAAGCGCGATTCCACCTTCGGCCTTATCGTCACTTACCATCAGGTAAGATGAAGGCCAAGCCATTGAGATATAAACATAGTAATAAAGCTCAATGGGCCAAGAGCTTACCCGTTGTAGAATTTTAAAAAAGAATGAGAAGGGATTGGATGACATACTGCGCCGACCCCATACATACCCAACTAACAATATTTGGTCGTATAGTTTTCGTCACAACTTAAGGTCAGACTGTAGGTTAAATAGGTTATATAGCTGTCGTATTAACGTGTATATGACGCGAAATAGGCGGAAATAATAAAACTTTTATTCGTATAGCGATCGTGTCAAGGTCGTATTAGTGGCTACTAGGAAGGCAACAGTCATATTAATATCAGATATACGATAAATATTCGTATAGCAGTCGTGAAAGTGATTAATATTATAACCATCTTGTCGTGTAGTGATCCAATAAACGTCGTATAACTTAATAAACATTGGAAAGTAGTCATTAGCATAGCCTTTACCCGGATGCTTGTTATTACAGCGCAGTTCAGTGGGAGTGAGGCAACAAAAAACAAACGAAACATAAAATAACTGTTTACAAATTGTCAACATCTTATGTCTGCCATATTTATTACTGAATGTTATTGACTATATTGTAGTTGGTGTAAGTAGGTATCATATCTACTTTTCTAAGGGAAATTAAATTTCATGACGATTATATATACAATTTTTCACAAATTTTTAATGCCCCCTTCGAATTATTGCAAAATAATAATAATTCATCACATTTTATTTAAAATTTCCAGTACTTTTACAATTATACGACATTAGGTAGTGATGATACCTATTATATGATATCTTAGGACTATAAGTCATATACTACGATTTTAATTCTTTTGTCGTCCGCCATTTTTAGGGTACCGTAAAGAAGTGAAAACCCGTGGGATAAACATTTTATTGAAATCACAATACAAGTAGTGATAATTGCAGATGTTGAAAAATTCTCATTTTCATTACTGTTTTCATCATCATCGTCTTGGCTTTCAAACGAATGTTCATCATTTTCATCATCATTTTGCGAATCTGCGATGATTATTTGTGGATTACTTCTTGAACTTACTAAATTTTAAGAGAAAAATGATATGATAATTGACAGGTGTTAGATATTATTACGTTAAGCTACCTATTTAATATTAAGTTCATTTTTACTTATGCATCCTTTTTCACAAATACTATTTCTTACTACGCAACCATCTTTGATTCTTTGACACTATCATAGCTATCAAATAAAAAGCTTGTATAGTGAAAGTCACAAAAACGGAAAAAATACAAGTTCAGTTCGTAAAAGAGTACCACGTGAAATCATTAAATAATCAAAATGTTTATATAAGTAACTTATATAAGCATTTTAAAACTTTAAGTTATATAAGACATAAATCTGATTATTGGGCTTTTAAACATTATATAAAAGTCGTGTGAGGTAGTCCAAAAATCCTATAAGAGACGTGTATACAGCTGTACGTTTTATAAAAGTTAAATTTATGGACTTTATATGATTGTCATGTAGAAATCTTATTACTGATAAAAAGCAGTGTTATGGTCGTCATAATAACCAGATTACGATTGTCATATAAATTACTTTTATACTACATCAAGAAGGCGTAAAGTGGTCGTAAACGAGACTAATCTACGAGTAAATGTATTTTAAAGGTCACAGCTACGATCTTTATAAGATGGTCATGTAATTTGGTTGTGTAAACGTTTACAGGACTGAATTAAATGACTAAAATATTATACGACTAATCGTTCGTATTATATATTGTAACACGATTAATGGGAATTTGAGTTACAACTATATGACCTCTATATGACCAAATGTTATTTAGGCTTCATATTATATGACAATTTTGAACGTTGGGTAGGAATAGGGCAACCGAATGATGATATTTATTATCACAGTTTGGGCTGTGCAGTATTGATGTTGAGGACTTCTATTCTTAATCTAAATTAATGCAACTTTTTTTCAAAGTAGTCCTACTTTTGAAATCTTTCTCTCCTCTCTCTTCTCCTCCTAGAACCTAGCTACGTAGAAGGCGCTAGTAGTCTCTTTTACATAGTTTTTTAGTTTCAAAACGTCAGGAAACTAAAAATCTATGTAATGTAGTAAAATTAAACGCGAGTTAATCCGTAAAAAGTGTTTCATTTCATTATACTTATTTACATACTTAATGTATAATTTTTTGCCGTTGTTTTTTATATCATTTATAAACCAGATTCTTTAGAGCTGTAGCAAATAGCCTACATACAGCCCTACTGCTGGGCAATGGTAAAACACCATTGAAATTAAGAGGCCTATTACATCACGAATGTGATTTTTGCGTTAAATGCCCATTTTCGCTATTTGTAGTAATTTTGCAGTTGTACTTATCGTTTTTATCGAAATAGGATAATAAATTCTTTCTTAATATTATAAATCTCCACTCTGCGAGGATACACATTTTACCACTTTGGAAGTGTCTCTCGCGCAAAATATTCAGTTTCAGAAACCTTAATATCATTTTTGAAGACCTATCCATATGGGTTATACCTATACACTAGATAGATAGGGTTAGATAAAAAAAAATTTTTGAGTTACAGTTTTATGTATGGGGAAATTTATTGTGTTTTTTCTATTTTTGTGTAAAAAATTTAATGCGGTTCACAGAATACATCTACTTACCAAATTTTAACAGTATAGTTCTTATAGTTTCGGAAAAAAGTGGCTGTGACATACGGACGGACTGAAAGACAGACATGACGAATCTATAAGGGTTCCGTTTTTTGCCATTTGGCTACGGAACACACTTCTGTGTCACCTAGCCGCGCTTCCTCAGCACGCTGCACGCGCGGTCGAATTATCCCCGAAAAGCGGGACTGAGCCTGTGACATTTAATTTTGATAAAAAAAATCGGGACGTCCACTTTGATTTTTCTAGCAAATATTAATTAGTGCTGGCGAAATAATTTTTTTATGGTAGATAGCAGATGAAATACATGATTCTAATAATTGATTGCTGTCATTAAAATGTCCAAGCATTACAATAAACTGCGAATCATGTGTTAAGTGAATGAATACTTCATAAAAAAAAACACATATATTATATATTTTTCCTTATTTTACCCTTAAATAACGTTAATAAAAATATGAATAAACATTAATTTTGCGTACAGTTTCTGACTGATTGAATATGTGTGAAATCGAATGTGTGAAGATAAATAAATCATTTTGGTACAAAAAAAAAACAAATTAAACGCTCATTTGTCGTCTTCGTCATCACGCAACAAATCAGGCTCTTGTAAAAGCTCTTGCAAAATTCAAAAGTTTTAACTTCAACGTTACTGAGATTTAGTTTTGTAAGTACAAATCTCATAACGGAATCATTTTTTTGTTCAAGTGTTTTTTGTTTACGCCATTCTTCGAAAAGTTGTTTTCCAGTCAACGACATTGTTCCTATAAAAAAAATATTATAACTAAAAAAGTTGCAATTGGCTGCAAATAATAACTATTGAATCTGCATCACCATAATGTCACGATATATAAAAAATAAGTTACTATAAATACGCGCAAATATCGGACTATCGGGACTCGTTCTTAAAAAAATATAATAATTCAGTTTATAATAATTCACCAAACGCACAAAAAAATACGGCAATAGTAACTTGACATGTGCTAAACTCATAAATATGTCATAACTTTACGAAACCGACAAAGTTTTAAACTACCCACTTATTGGTCTATTCATAAAAAAAAGTTTCATGTCAATTCTTAGTCAAGGAAAAAAAATATTTTTAATTCCTAAAAACGTCAAAGTGAGTGCCGCCTAAATCGGGACGTCTGGCAGGCAACGCTGATACATACATACATTTCCTCGCGACTGTTATCCTTAGCGTTAGCCAGCAATAAGGACCGTAAAATCAGTCCTATCAGTCCATGTCAAGGTGATAAGCACATCACCGCTATTTTTGCTGTTGGATGTATGTGCAGTCTTTAGTTCGTTAGTCGCCTTTTATAACACCCAGAGGAAGAGATTGGTCGGTAGTACTCTATAATATTAATGAGCACATCACGCAATCATCATCAACAAATGAAATGTCTCTGGTGAGACCGGGGCGTTAACTACAATAAGATTCATTTTCAATAATGTAAATACTACACTATAAATATATTCTTGCTATCGGTCGCGCAGGGCGACCGTTATCCTTTAAGGCGGAGGACATAGCGGTAGCGGTTAGCGATTACTTACGAAATTATTTATCTTGAAGATGATTTCTTTGAGAAAAATTCATTCAGTTCGTGTTTAAAATACCAATCCAGTATTTTCTTATTAAAAGTATAATGCTACTTTTAACTGTGGTAATAGCTGAGAATCTGTCTAGTTGCGAATCTGTCCACTTGCTACGGAGGCATATATTGTTGAAATTAAAATGCACGCTGACGTAATGCAGGGTGGGACGAAACATAATTTATGTCGTCTTAGGGCCAAAGGTTTAACATTTAACATGCCTTATGAAGCACGCAGTAGACTAGATATGTTTTCAGATGATCAGCCAGCATTGTCAATTTTGCCAATGTGCCATAAGGCTCTTCTGTTTTTAATTTGTATATCACGTAAGATCAAGTTTTTTGCATGTGATCGTTGGTGCCGGACGAGATGACAGACAGTTTTTTCTTTAATTTAGTTGTAGCGTTCTTGCTACACTTACAGATAACTTGCGAAGAATAGTAGCCCGAAACTTACCTGAAAAAGACAAAATAATAATCATAAAAAACTACATAAAATTACTAACCTAACCTTTGATCATAAAAACTATGATCCAAGAACCTTACTGAAAATAATACATATTTACTTTTGATTCAAGTATGTGTCTTCTCCACGTTAACCTATGATACCGTAGGTTCTAGATTGTAAAGTATAGGTAAATACCTTTTTTTTAACAAGGTAAAATGCTCTACGCATACACAGAGGCCTGGGGCGACCTCAGGTTATGTGGGACTCCTCCCTCTCCCCCGCCTAGTTAAAAAACCTAACGGGGTACAGAGGAGGCCTACTCACCAAACAGCCTAGTACCACAGTTTTAAAAGCTTCTATGCCATATGGGGATGACTCGGGAGTCGGTCGGCCGTGTTCCATCCCCGTAACGGCCCGCCGAAGATTCGGTAGCGTGTGTCAAATAGTAATTTAGTAGACAAGTTTACTAATACTTTGCAAATGCTAACTCTAGTCGATCGCTACCAAAGAATAGGTATACGAGTATGATAGAATAAAAAGTAATAAAATATGCGAATGCGTTACCTATATATTATATACCTAAATAAGTCTATAAAGTTTTAAAATTATCAATTTAGCGCTCGCAAAATTACGAGTGTTGACATACATACCATACATTCATCATTCTATTGCCTATCTCATTATGCCACTTGTCTAGGCCACCTCTTACGTCAGCAACGAGTCCGCACCCTTAAACCGATTAAAGGTGCGCGCCAGTGACGTCACACTCACTCCGCACGCATTCCTTCGAAGAGGAAAACGAATCGCTTCTCAGAACACATTGCACTATTTATATCTCGTTCGAGCATAACAAACGCTTTCAATATAAACTTTAAAGACTTGGAGATAGAGTTGCAGGCTTTCCGCGTCGATATTCGCGCTGGTAACATTCTCGAGGAAAACGTAGCGGCGAGCGGCAGTGAGTCAACTAACGAATCTTCATTTCGAATGCATTCGTGACTGCGTTTTGAATTTGCCAACGGATTCTTGGCGAGGGCGGCTATTTTGCAAGTCGATCGAAGTTTCATGTTGTGTGAATTAATATTGACAAATTGTCGTTGAATAGTATTATTATTATTATAACTTAATTGAACAATCAAACAAACTTACCAAGTGCAGTTCGATTGAGATTATGCTCCTTGTTGTCTCATCCGAAGATGATGGAAATACTACTTGTTAGTATCGAGTCTTAGCACTCGCCGACGCCACATAAGTTTAAAGTATCTGAAAATAAAATATTTCCGAACGCAGCCGCACGTCACTAGACTAGCCCGCGTTTTGAACTGTCATTTAGTTTTAAGTTGTGTATTTATCTAAGAAACTGATTCTACAACCCCAGGGAATAGGTATCAAACCTGTGAGGGTGGGTGGGACTCATCATCTTCGGACGAGACAACAAGGAGCATAATCTCAATCGAACTGCACTTGGTAAGTTTGTTTGATTGTTCAATTATGCTCCTTGTTGTCTCGTCCTCTATGATGGAAATACTATTTGTTAGATGTTCAAAGTTCTGTTGTAGAATCATAAAGTTTATTATTGTTAACAAATATATCCCAGATATTATGTTTCAACAGCATAATCAGTCTTACACTCCTTAAAGATAATTGGTAATTTCCAAGAGAATCTTATTAAACAAAAAAAAACAAACTTAAATGTGTCCTCAGCCTTAAATAAATCTTTGGTATGATTATAGCAATATACTTTTAATATTATTATTACAATATAATCGTTTCAGCGAAATTATTATTTAAAATCGGATGGTTGTAAAACTTTGCAAAGTTGTCGATGAGTCAGTCCAACCAGCCGTTCTATGTATCTCATCAATGCTAACGCCTTTCATAATGGCAGCTGATGTCGTAGCGTGCCTGGTACTATGAGTAGAAAAAATGGAAGTATCGATCCCTCTTGCAGCCAGGACCGTCAATCCAACGGTTGAGTGTACTGACCGATACCGCCAAATGTGGTTTCTTGATAGATATAAATAAATTAGGACATTTTCCTAATTTCAGAGGTAATCCTTTTATAATTATTTAAACAATTGGCTGATGACGATTAGGTGCTGAGGTCTTAACTTTTTTTTTTTTTTGGTAGTAACAATTTTATTATCAATTATTTTAATCTGGTCAGTAACAATAGAAACTAGGGCTTTGTAATCTTTGCCCTGTAGGTAAAGTTAATAAAGTAACTGTGTTTAATGAACATTAATGTAAGTTGTTTGAGTCATTGTAATTTGACTCTAAAAAATTAAGCACTATAGAAACATTCCAGGTATACTTATATTTGAGTTTACTTGATCGTAGGCGAAAGAACCCTTTAAATAAAATTTTAATCTTTTCGTCTGCTCCCACCTGCGGCCCTATCACACTAGTGGCAGCGAGGACCTTATGCAATTCAAGGTGCCATAAGATGCACCACTGTGGAACTTATTTGTGAGATAAGTAATTATGTCTGTCATCTGTGCTTTAGTAGCATTTAGTTGTTTGGTGTGGCAGTAAGAAAACCAAATCAAAGTTCAAAGTTGCTCGCGTCCGTAGGTTTACCCTTGAGACCCTACACGTGATCCCTGGGTGGTGCTAAATGAGTGACACCAACTGAGTGGTAGAGCCACGCTGCGTTGCAGCACACATTGGGCCGGCTCGCCCGGCGTAATACCACCCCCTCTCACTAATATTCGGCGTGAAATAATGGCACTTGGTGCTGTTGTGTTTCGTCCGACCAGTGAGGGTTCCGGAGGCCCCTTCCCCCCCCCCCCCTCCTCCCAATTCCTATTCCTTCCTTAAACCTATTCCTCCCTTAAAGGCCGGCAACGCGTCTGCGATTCCTCTGGTTTTGCGGGTGTCCATGGGCGGCGGTGATTACTCTCCATCAGGTGACCCGCCTGCTCGTTTGCCTCCCTCTTTTATAAAGAAAAAAAAAAAAATACAAAGTAAGTATTGCTTATAGGTGTTACTTGATATGGAAGATATCATTATTTCAGCTGCCTGTACGTCGATGCCAGGCTTTAAGAATGCCTACCGGACAATCTCCCTGCCAGTAGTGATAGGTTGCGGTGTAGAGGGTGTGGTGAGTTGGAACTACATAAAACCAGTAAGTTATTACTTGGTTCAAATACAATGGGTTCTGTCACCAATAGTTTTTTGAATAAGGGAAACCAAGGTTGGGTGTCCCAGAAGAGAACTACAAGGATCCGTGTTGCTTCATTGGACACGATTATTTCTATACATTTTAAAATCATAGAAAATGGTGAAAAAGGATAAAATAAATCCCTTTGCAAGACATTGTAAAGGCATCCACTTTATAAGCTGAAGGATCTGGATGCCATGAAACAAATTTCCTGCATTTTGTGTTTGTTCTAAATGCAAATAAATCTATGACAGGGTTACCAAATGCTTGTACTATTTTATTAAAATTATTAATATTTAATTCCCATTCTGTATGACCTAACTGTTTTCTAGATTTAAAATCTGTTACTTTGTTGTCCTTTGTGTTAATGTATGATGTATGATGCAAATACAAAATTATTCCTCTCTTCACACCACTGCCAAATAGCTTTTGCAATCACATGTAAGTGAGAGTACTGTATGCCACCAAAGCGGTTTATATATGGTATAGCTGTGGTATTGTCACTTCGTAATAATATTTCACAATTTGAAGAATTATTAGCAAGGCTTTTGAGACCACACATAGTAGCTTTTATTTCTAAAGTATTAAAGTGAATTGTTGATTCTTTTCCTCTCCATACACCACTGGCTGTATGTTTGTCACAAGAAGCACCCCACCCTGATAGTGAGACATCTGTATTTATTTCTAGAATATATTTATATTTTCTTATCTAAGAAATTGATTTAGGCAAGTACATGTTTTATCCACCATTCAAGATCTGGATAGCAATGTTTGGGCAAGGAAGTAAATGCTTCATAATTATTATTATTTTTTAAAAGAGCTAAATATTTATGTCTTTTTAGTGCTTTAGTATACAGTAACCCATATTGATTAGCTGGACAAACAGACACTAGAGTTCCCAGAACTTTTGACAAAAAACCTGATGGAAGAGGTACTTAAAAATTTGAGCGCCGTGGTGGTCACCTGTGACTGACAAACAATTAAATTTCTATTGTGTCTGGTTTCGTGGCAGGCAACGTGTTAAGGCATCTTTTATTTTTATCACAAATCGATTGAAATAGTCATGGTGTTTGTATTAAACAATAGGCTAAGAAACTTACATTCCTTTGATGGAATAAGTTGACATAATTATTTTTATTGATGATGAAGCCTAACTGAGTAAGCAGACCTATGGTCTGGTTAACACTATTAAGACACTCAATATGATCACTACCAATATACTGCTAGCTACAAGCATCGATATACTGTACTTACAGGCTGTAAACCTCTAAGTTTTGTTATGGGTTTAATTATGTGAACATGTATGGAGCCGTGCAAAGGCCAAATGGAAGAATGTTAAATTGATATATTTTTCCATCAAATATAAACCTTAGATATTTTCTGTAATCTGCATTAATGTTCATGTTAAGAATCCATTTTGTCAATTGTTGCCATAATACAGTCTTTCATAAGACTTTGAGTTGTAGTAATAAAACTATTAAATTTCTTTATGTTTAAAATAAATCTATACTCTCCATTTGGTTTCTATACCAAGAAAATAGGTGAACAAAATTGTCCATCTGTTTCATGACATATTTTGTCTATAACATGTGACTGAATAAGTTTATTAATTTCAATTTGAACTTGACAGAATTCTACTTGTAAATGAGTTATTCATAGGCAAGTAAGATTGAAATGGTATCTCACTAAAAGGGATTTCGTACCCAGATACCCATTTCAGAATAGTAGGATCACTGGTTATTTTCTTCCAATTATTTATAAAAAAAAAGAAGTCTGCATACCTGAACTTCTAACTTTGCAGCTTCGTAGCTTTGCAGGTTGGTTGGATCTCGCTCCTGTCCCTGTCCGGGCACTTGGACGAGGAGGGCCCCTCCAGTTTAAAGGTTTGGTTTTATTTGGGGGTTTTTGAATGAAGCTTGTGTTCTTCAGGTCTTTAACAGATTTTTGAACAGCCTTTGTAACCTAGATCTTTTCAGAAAGGTTACTTAAAAAAAATGCATCTGCTCCCCCTGTGAGGGAATCTTTCATATCTTTGTTAATAGATCAAATATCATGAGACCGCCGGCAGTCGCGAAACAATTGATTTTCAATTGTGTCTGGTTTTATGGTGCTCAAGGGGTTAATGACGGTTGGTATTAGCGACCTTCTACGATTTGTATCTATGTGTTTAATTATTTAATTAATAATTTCAATTCTGTCACCTTTTAGGAGAAATAAATGGAGTGATTGGCCCAGGGCTGATAGTGCAGCAACCATCTGTTTTTGCCTGTCAGCAATTATCAAATCTCTTTTCTTAACCAGGTCAGAGACAGCCAGGTATTTCAGGGTTTAGCTTTGGGAGCAACGTTGGGATATTTTCATATGGGATGTATTTTTTCATAAGTTGTGGTTTAATTTCTTTTTGCAATCCTTTTGTGAGAATAGGAGTCTACCTCTGTGCAATTTCATCATGAGCAATTGGTCCCTTAAGCACCTCCTCAATTTCCCCCAAAGCAAATAACAATTCTACGTCTATGGCAGGTGTCTCGGTCTCCGGGTCTGTACACTGGGTTTTTTCCACAGGTAAGGCCTCTACTACACTGTATTGGCACGGGCAGTGCCTCCTCCTCCACAGAACTTGAAGTAGTAGCCGGATCCAGGGCCATCATTGACACATTAGGAATGTCAGACATAGTCATGCAGATCTAGGCCCAAATGGCAAAGCAAACTGCAGTAAATGTAAGACCCTGATATTTCTTGCGAATACCCAGGGTGGTAAAAACTCGGCTTTGCAGTAAGTACGAGTTATTGTGCCCGTTTTAAGTTTTGAATGTTTCAACACCGCCTCATCCAAAAGATGGGCCTGAGTGCACATTTCAAAACCCAGAATTTCATTTTTATTTTTCACGTCTCTTTCTTTTACTCATAATAACAGTTTATTTATCATAATTAAACTGACTAAAACTATTAAAAAGACTATTTCACAAAAAAGTAAGAGAAAAAAGTGGCGCCGGTACAGTGACATAAAAAACGAATGACAGTTCAAAACGCGGGCTAGTCTAGTGACGTGCGGCTGCGTTCGGAAAGATTTTATTTTCAGATACTTTAAACTTATGTGGCGTCGGCGAGTGCTAAGACTCGATACTAACAAGTAGTATTTCCATCATAGAGGACGAGACAACAAGGAGCATAATTAATGGCTATCGCGTGCAGCATTAAGCCAATTTTAAGTAGTTTATTTTTTAAAGTATATTTAGTAAGTATTGTACGCTAGATAGAAATAAAATGGAGTCTCACAACACGTGTTGTTGCTAAAAGAACACGGGAGAAACTCCCGTTGAATAGTACTTAGTTGAATGTTATGACAATGACGTTTGCACAAAGCTCAAATGTCATTTAAACTTTACTAACAAAAGTCCGTTTTATTTCAACTGTTTTGACGCAATGCAATGCAACGCGATAGATTAAAGTCTTATCCGTTTTATTTGTTTCAAACTTTCAAAATAGTCAATCAGATTCGCAGTCCCTCGAACAAATACTTTACCTTTCCCACATGTAAAATAGCACTAGCATATATGGAAAATTCGGGCCATAGTTTCGAGGCACTGAAGATCTCGAGTCCATTCATTTGGTCACCCAGTTGGTGATAGCAAAAGTTGCCTAACTTGCAAGACCGACCCAAAAGAGCAAAGTGCTGCGCGATTAAGCTCATATCGAGAACAAAGCTCAAATAATAGAGTTAAATGTTTGATAAGTAAAAATAAACGTTATTTTTATATAATCTAGTATTATATAAAAAAACGTTTATTTTTACTTATTGACCTGCCTGCGACTCCGTCCACGCGTCAAGTCTACCCCCCCTACCCCCTCCACAAATTTTCAACATACATACCCTGGCCTGACAATACAATACAGACACAACAAAAAAAGAATCAGCTAAATAGCTAAATAGCCGCAGCCGTTCCGAATTTAGGGCGCTTTCATATAATATAGGCGTTTTAGTCGCGCGACTGCAGCGCTTCAGTAGCACGACTGGCTATCCATACATATTTATGTAGCGCGGCTGCAGCGCGACAGCCACGCGACAGAAGCGCGAGTGCAGCACTCCGAGCTTGAGGTGGCGCGCCACTGGCGGATACGCCGCGTAGACGCGCGCGTGCGAGCGATCAGTCGGCGTTTGTTGCGAGCACATCTGTAGCAAGTTGCAAATTACCTACGTCATAGCATGTTTGATACCAAAATAATAAACGAAGAAGAATGATGAAATACCGTTGGAATCCATATTGGAAATGAGCTAGTCACCCCCACGTTCAACGCGTGTCTGCAGCGCTGTAGTATGAAGGGATTCTATGTGCAGCGCTGCAGCCGCGCGGCTAAAACGCCTATATACATATATAATATATGCTTTGCGAAAAACGTTCATATTTACTTCCATACAAAATAAACTTTTGGTTACGTAATTTAAAAAATGTACAACCTGAACAGAGACGGGGCTAACACAAGAACGCGCCCCGGCAATGAACTCAAATCTGTCTCTCTCTCAAAGCAGCTGACCATCAGGGCTACCACAGCGTAATTTCTTTTGAAATCTTAAAAAACTGTTAATCTTAAATTACCAATTTTGAAGGAAAAGTTCTTGGGCAAAAGTTATTCACTATCACGTATAAGTACTTTACCCTCCCTTCGGCTTAGTACCCCCTTTCCGACTGACGTTGTATATAGATAGATTATGTGATACCTATTATATACTATAGCAGGCCCAGTACGGTGAGGTCAACGTTCGCGACAGCCGAAGCACAAACCAAGATGGAAACGGTTTCCAGAATAATCGCCCTGGCATTGCAAGGATCGCGACGCGACGTATTGGCTGAATTCCAAATGTGGGGCACAACTAACGGAATTACTATAATGGCTCCAGCTTTTTAGGGTAGACCTTTTTTCTATGTAAAATGTTGGTACTATTTCGGATTGCTAGTTGATTCAACTAAGTGTTGCAATCTGACCACATTAGTGAAAGCACTAGCACAAAGTCGTAAATAACCGCGTCGCGTAGCGGGTGAAAGAATACTACACCCTCTCTTCCCTTGGGTGTCGTAAAAGGCGACTAACGGATTAAAGTCTTTATCCCTTAGTCGCCATTTTGATGTATGCATCGAACAGCACAGAGCGGCGATGGGCTCACCACCTGTCATGCTGAGCAGTCGCTATTTGGTGAAAAGTGGGCTATGGTAGAGGACTGCTTTTGATGTACTCATTTGTCACGGAGAAACGGAGGAGTGACACGATGAGAAGGAGTAGAATGAAGATGAGTTCAGACGTATATTATTTTAATTAAATGGTTAGTTATTATATGAAGCACAATTTAAGCGTTAGTACACACACGACTAGGTAAACGTATAGGTTATAACTTGTTATTATTATCAGGACGTATGCCTGGAACTGCCTAGTTATAATAATGCACTGTTCGCAATAACAATAATTCGGAAGGAAAACAATAATTAGAAGGAGCTCATTCTAGCTCCGCGGATGAATCTGAACTGAATTTACACCAAAGAGTAGAGCTATAATGAAAACAGAGGCTAGACAGAGAATGCAAGTAAATATTTGAATTTTAAACTTAAAACTAAATATAAAAGAATGTCATAAAAACCAACAAGGCTTTAGTTGCCTTGTTACACATTGCCTAGTCTCTGACTAATCCTTCGGGGATATATTCGTCGTTATATATACAACATACATGTACTAGCATAAAGACAGGACATAGCACTAGTTATGGAACTCGGCGCTTGCCGTTCGTGGTCCCGAGCCATCCCCATGGCATAGAAGGGATGGAACTAGTTTTTTTTTATTGGGTAAGGCCTCCTTTTTCCCCCGTCCAGTTTTTCTGACTGGGCAGCGGAGAGGGAGGGGAGTCGCACGTCCCACTCCCACATAACCCGAAGCCACCCCACGCCTTGGTGTATGCGTAAAACATTTTACCTAGTTGAAAAAAAAGGATATAGAACTAGTTGAGTACTTATTAGATTTTATGTAGGTATATTTTTTATTTTACTAACCAGCAAAGGAGCATCCAAACTCAAACTCAAAAGATATTTATTCAATAAACTCAATTAATAAGTACTTTGAATAGTCCAAATCTTTTTTCACCTACCACCCATCCGGTCGGAAATTTCACTGGATCTTATACCCTTCAAAGTAAAACAATGCCGTTTGGCTTAGAAATAGGTGATAGGGTGGTCGCCATCTAGTCGCGTTCTAGGTTGTAAATAGACCGACTGATAGATGCCAATTACTGTGTAGATGCTGATCATTCTAATAGTTCCATAAGTGTTGTTATAATAAGAATTATAATAACCCTAATGGAACTATAGGGACAGTAGCATATGAATATCGCGTCATAAATAATGGTTATGGTTCGGAATGTAAATGTTGTGTATACTATAATTTGAATAGCATATAACTGTAACCACTTCTCAAAAATTTGTCTGCTGAAAAGAGTTGTATGTATTTAATGGTAAGCCTTATTATAAAATAAATAAATAAATAATATTAGTCAGGTGTAAGATACTGCCCAAAGCACAGAAGTGAAACAACTGACTTCATTCACCAATCCGGGAGCCCGCTCAGCCTTCACGATTACCCAAATAAATACCCTCTATGTCATAGAGTGCCGTGACGCGTACCAACGCCTCTCTTCCTTGAGTGTGGTAAAAGGCGACTAACGGACTTAAAACTGCACATACATCCAACAGCTTAGAGCGGCGACAGGCTCACACCACCTGTCACGCTGAGCACATGGTTAACTTGGTGAAACGTAGACTATGGCAGTGGACTGATTTTATCCCCGAAGGGTTAGTCAGAGACAAGGCAATGAGGGCAGCAAAAGCAATCCTCTACCATAGTCCACTTTTCACCAAATAGCGACTGCACATGTGCTCAGCCGACAGGTGGTGGTGGTGAGATCTGGCGTCGCGCCATCTCTTGAGGTCCCGGGTTTAATTCCCGGTTGGGTCAATTTAGAGAAAGCCTGTTTTTCTAAATTGATTTCGGGTGTGGATGTTTTTTCTATGTTTAGGTATATTTTCGTTACCATTTAACGGGTTTCAAAAGAATACTCATCTTGGTCTAGCTAGATAATTTGTGTGAGCGTAAACAAATTTATTTATTTAATTACTTTAGTCCGTTAGTCGCCTTTTACGACACCCAAGGAAAGAGAGGGGGTGGTAGTATTAGGGAGTGCAATCTCGGTATCCCGAGATCTCGAAATACCGAGATCTTGCACCAATTTTGCAAGATTAATCTTGCAGCCATATTCGCGCGCGATCTCGCAAGATTTGCAAGATTGCACAGCAACATATCCCGTGACTATCGGCCGCGCGCAAACCACAGAACAATATACTCTATAGCGAGGCACAAACTGACTTGCTTCCCCCGAAGACGCACGCCTCGCCTCGTACGGTGCGGGGTAGAAAACAAAAGTGCGCCTGCGCGGAGTGCGCGGCAGGCATTGCCTATTTTTTCGTCTTATTACAATTTTTTTTGTGACTGTTGTGTTGTGACGTATTAATTTGATTTAGTAAAGTGTTCTGATTGATTTTAATAGTAAAAAGTGAGTTTGCAGTTGAATATTGGTTTTATAAGTGAAATAGTGCCATCATGTCATCAAATGTAATCTAAGGAGTATTTGGCAGGAAACATCCGAAGCCAGTTGGCAGACTACACTATAGATATGTTGTGTTTTCTAAGGAGTTTTCGTAATATTTTTAATAAATGATCAGTATATTAGTGATTAATTTTATTTATTCTATATTATCGCACCTAAAACAATATTTACCAAGTTTCAATAGAATACTTATAATCATAATTAAAAATAATTTATAGATTTGCGAGATCTCGCAAAATACCGAGATGTTCCGAGATTAGACTTCTTAAATCTGCAAATACCGAGATTGAAGACTTTGCTGCAAAATTGCACTCCCTAGGTAGTATCCTTTCACCGCTACGCGACTCGGTTGAACTATGTATGTACGAGTATGTATCCCATAGGATACTGTAGTGACTGCGCAAC
The DNA here is from genome assembly GCA_963921215.1 of Scoparia ambigualis. Lineage (NCBI taxonomy): Eukaryota > Metazoa > Arthropoda > Insecta > Lepidoptera > Crambidae > Scoparia > Scoparia ambigualis. Next base: position 25,280,012 of record OY992517.1, on the reverse strand, counting down.
GCAATTTAACACTCGATTTGTCTCAAATACTTATTGATACCCCAAACCATCGGGTGTGAAATTACAACGACGTATTCGTATAGACCATTTAACACATAATATATATTTATTATGTGTGAAATGTTTAGTTTGATTGCATAAATGGTCACTTAGAGTCAGTAGCATTGTCTAAGGCAGTGGTCCTAAACTTTTAAGGCATGAATAAAATGTTTCGTTTCAACAAATCTCTTTATTCAAAATTCACTATTTATTTATTTATTTTTGTTATATAATACATATAATAATTGAGCTTTTGTGAAAGTCATTACGTCACGCCACTTATTTATGGAACCCCACATTAAATGATAACAAATGGACGACAATGCAATTGAAAAAAAAAACTAAAAATAAATTGTTTTGATTTTTATAATTAGCCCGGCAAATGACTTCGCTGCTAATTAAAAGAATACCAGAAAACTAATTAATTGAATTTTTTTTCTACTAACTTCTGGCCAACGATTGCTGAACCTCGTAATTGTTTGATTGGCAACACTTTGTGTGTCTATCTGAGGCTCAGAACAATAAGAACAATAACTAAAGCATGAAACCATAAAGTTACTATACCTAGCGGAATAGAGAAACAAAGGGCTGAGCGAGCAGGATGTCACTAGCAACAACACTGGGATAAAAAGAGATGCGTGATGCGACGTCACAGAACTGTTTTTGGCTACTGTTTGTCAGCACTTATCAGCACGCTGAGAATTTGGGTTTTGCGAATTTTTCGAATTTTACGTGAAATCGTGGATATTTTCCTATCCCATCCTATTTTAGTTCTAATAACACTATTACTGTTAGTAATAAATATAATGGATATCGATGTTAATGTGAAAAGCGACATGACGTAAAATCACTGAACGCACACAAATGCCATCATATTTCGGTTTCGTTTGACAGCTCATGTTTGTTGCTCTATTCCGCTAGGTATAGTAACTTTATGATAGAAACCACGCTAAAAGACGAGCTAGACAACAGCTATCTTACTCATATGACTTCATTTAATTCTGTAACGAGAGTGAATGAAACCTCTAATCCACATTCGTTTCTATTTTTTCTAGGTTGTCACAAGGTAAATGTCAAACGGATGTAATTGGATGTCTTTATAACACCATCAGATTAAATGTGTCGTTTTTTTCTTTTTGTTGCTGTGTAAATAAGTGGCAACCTAACTTGGTTACATCATAATGACGGATAATTTTCACGCTAAGTTGTAGCTCCTCTCAGATAAATTTAATTATTTGCATTGTTAGTGATATTTATGCGTTACGTGTGACAAAATGTCTGGTGTGATTGAGGGCTGTAAATCCCTTAAAATAAGAAAAGAAAATAATCAACAGACAATAACCTTTTATCGGTAAGCTCAGACTGTTTTCGTTTTACCTAAACATAATTAATGGCATGAATCTATTAAAACACACTAATAGTTTGTCTAAATAGTCATCGTGTCCAGTTCTGTGCTGATATAAGGCATTTATCAATGAAATTTTGTTCAAATGTTGAAGGTTATGTTTTTTCGCCTAGTGATGTGCATTTCTATATCGATAAATCAGTATTTTGTGTAAGTGGTTTACACATCTATCTTTAAATTATGATATATGTATACGCCTCATTTACAACTTGTTTTACTTTTAACATGATATTAATAATTTATAACTTGATTACTACTACTACCATTTATCTGCATTTTCACTAATTTTAAAAATTCTACATTTTGGTTACAGGTTTCCAAAAAATTATGATATAAATAAAGAATGGCTACGGCGGGCGTGTAAGAAGACTAAATTGGATATGGAATAAACGCAGTCATATATGTTCCAAACATTTTGCGATCAATCAATCATGAACAATGTCTGCGACACATTTGTACCAACAAGCATTTTGAGCAATCTTGTTAATCATTCTCTAGAACAAAGTTTCGATGACAATCACAGAATCCTATTGATAAAAGCCGTACCTAAGTTATATTTGACAATACGAATACCAAACAAGAATTACAGGAATGTGCGGCCTCGTGACAAATTATGAAGCTTTTTAACCAAAACCTTCTTATTTAAGAGGCAGTGATTTAATAAAAATGTTTACATATTTATTTATAAGTTTTCTATTTCCTTAATAATCCTTCATATTTATATTTTTCCTGTACAGTTTTCAGATGTACGTTCAAAGCATAAAGTTCAATATCCATCTAGTTAATTTGACAGATAAGGGTAGGCCGATGTGACACTGACTGTACACTGCTTTTCGTTATTAACTCGCAAAACTTGTTGAATTCAAAAGTGATCACTTTTACCGTTAACAATTTTTTGGCCTAACAATAGAACGAAAAGTTGTGTACACACGGCCACTGATCGACCTACCCAAATCCGTCAAAATATTCCAATCGATATTGAACTCTACTTGATTAATATTAAGATGAAATTTGGTTGCGGGAATTTTACATACAAGGATATACATGTGACGCTGGCTGTACAGATAGCGTCATACATATCGCCCTACCCTACCTACTCTGCGACCTACTAATCTGTGAAATACTTGCAACCGAATCTCAACCTAATGTTGTAGTCATAGAGTTCAATATCGATTGGGATATTTTAACAGATTTGGGTAGGTCGATCTGACGCAGCTGTACCTACAGTGATTCAATATAATATTGTAGGTGTTTTTCTTGTGCACAATAACGTAGTTTTTTTGAAAATTTGTCTGATTTAGTTTATATCGTTTCCAAGGCAAGCGAAAAAGCCGACAATGACCGAATTATTATGTTAGCGTCGGAAGACAGGATTTGTATCGCTCTCCATACACTTCTGTCATTCTGTATCATTTTCTCGTGGAAGTGCATTTTGTGAGTAATGTAGTGCGTGTAGTGAAACGCAACGAAATATACAGAATGACAATAGTGCATGGAAAGCAATACAAATTCTGTCTTCTCGATGCTAACATAATACTTCAGTCATTGTCGGCTTTTTCGCCTGCCCTGGAAACGTACCTACTATATTAATAAAATGAAATAAATTTACGGCGCGTTTATCCTTCGCCTTATATTTATTTACATGTTCAATATTTAATTTTATTTTTGTCGATATAAAATGCCGAGAAATGACGTCCCTAGTGTGGAATAAACTAGTGACCACCTACACAAATTAGGACAAGTCAAACATTCTCCATCTCTTTCTAACTCATTAGCATGACTCTTAAGAAGAAGAAGGATGAGTATATGTCTTTGCTTGCTATTTTAGCGTGGTTTCTATGCTTTAGTTATTGTTCTGAGATCTAAGGTGTCATGTCGTATGTCAAATTAAAATTTTTCTGAGAAAATTGCAGCTGTGTGAGTGACCCTATGTTACCCTGTCATGATTTTTTGAAATTGCCGCGTTTTTCCTTGTTCAGCTTTTGTTGGCCAGACTCTACCAACCAATCTCTTTGCTTGTATGTCGTAAAAAACGACTAACGGACTAAAGACTGCACATACATCCAACAGCCTAGAGCGGCGATGGACTCACCACATATCACGATGAGCATATGTGCAGTTGCAATTTGGTGAAAAGTGGACTATGGACTGCTTCTACAGTCCTCATGGCCTAGTCTGCCAGCATATACTGTTGGTATACACGAGTACTTATAAATATATTAATAGCATTAAATAGAATGATCGCACTCTGGCCACTTGAGCAGATGACATAAGTCAGACCGGTTAACGGAATGCAATAAAGGTTTAGCAATGATTATCATTTGCATACATACTCAAGCGGTCTAGGGGAAATCCGTATCACTGATAAGTGATAACCAACCCGCCCACTAGTAGATTCCGCGATCAATTTACGGAAAATCAAAATGTTCACACGTTTATGAACTCAGCTGTCGTAATACCGGACACAATATAAATTCAATTGTAAGCAACCTCTATTATTATTATATATGTATAATAAATGAATAATAATAAATTTTTCTTACACTCACACCAATTATCTAGCCCAAGAGAAGCTTCGTTATGAAACTCGTTAAATGGTTACTAGACAACGGATAAACATACTTAAAATACTTAAATACATACTTATTATAAACATAGGAAACACCCAGACTTGAGACAATTTATAAAACTATAATTTCTAAATTGACCCAACCGGGGATCGAACCCGGGACCTCAGAGATGGCGACATCATGAAAACCGGTGTACACACCACTCGACCAAGGAGGTCATCAAAAAAAAATCATATATCTTAATTAATGGCTATCGTGTATAGCATTAAGCCAATTTCAAGTGTTTTAATTCCAATTTATAGTATTTTTAGTTTTGTACGGTAGATGGAAGTAAAATGGAGTCTCACAACAAGTGTTGTTGCTAAAAGAACACGGGAGAAACTCAAGCAACCTCTACGTACGAGTCTTCGTGATAGACTAACAGTAACGGACTATAAAACGATATTTTTTGTATCTATATTTTTATGTTTCCGTAAGTTATTTAAACGCTTTTAATAAGTAACTAATTATTAACGGTGCTACATAACATAAATAATCACGACTATTATCCCCGAAGGGTTAGTCAGAAACTAGGCAATGAGGGCAGCAAAAGCAGACCTCTACCATAGTTCACTTTTCACCAAATATCGCCGCTCTATGCTGTTGGGTGTATGTGCAGTCTTTAGCCCGTTAGTCGCCTTTTACGACACCCAAGGGAAGAGAGGGGGTGTTAGTATTCTTTCACTGCCACGCGACACGGTTATTATTATCAAATTTTAAAAAAATGCATAATTTGCCTCTACTCTACACTCACTCGCAAATCACTTGCCATGTCATGAAAATCCTGTAAAAAAATATTATTATAATATAACTTGAATGTACTTTTTTTTTTATTGACCAACGGGTTAGCGCTTGGCCTTCATCTCACCTGATGGTAAGTGACGATAAGGCCGAAGGTGGAAGCGCGCTTCACCCGGAATCCTCAACCACTGAGGAACTGGCTATCTTATCTCAACTATCGGAACACAACAATGCTATAAACATCGTTGTTATGGCGACAGACTTAGAAGATGGTGGTAGCTAGCCAGGCGGACTTAACAGCCCTACCACCAACCAAACCGAGCACACAAAGATGTACCCCCGCTGGGAATCGAACCCGGGACCTCTGGGTCTGAGACCGGTGGCTTAGCCACTAGACCACAGAGGCGGTTACCTTTAAACTTTAAACATTTCCTGCGTATCCACTCTACACCTACCCGCAAATCACTTACTGAGTCATGAACACAAATCACGTCAACGTTATAGTCATAACCTTTGATGGGTTGTGAACAGCCTGCTGCGAACCCTTGGCAGGGCGGGCAATTAAAAACAGCATTAGCATAAACGACCTATCTGGTGTACAATGGAATAACCTCCATACAACTGACGCTACAGAGCAAACACAAATCGGACAAAAATGTCCACCATATTGTTTTTACATTTCCCGTTTTAAATTTTTGACTTATTAAATTACTGTTATAGATATCAACAGGGTAACGATTGTGCTATTTATTATTTAAGACAAAATTTACATTCCGCAATTTTCATATCTTATTATTTGGTTATCATTATTGCGGTCACCAGATTAAAGGCACAGGTGGAAGCGCTCTTCAACTTGGAATACTCAATCACTGAAGAACTGGCTATCTGATCTCTAAACTGTCGGAACATAACAATGCTATTTTAACATTGTTGTTATTGCGCCAGACTTTAGATAAGACGGTGGTAGCTAGCCAGGTGAACTCCCAGATTAGCCTACTGTCCTAATTACAGGTCACTTAAAAGAAAAAAAAATTGATCTACTTTCTATACCTAAATAAGTATTGTACTTAATTTTAAAAATATTCAGAAAAAAATAGTTTCAGGCTTATCTGGGTTAACAAGCCCTAACACCGTAGTAGGTACTATTATTTATTCTGTGCTAACACCAAACAAACCAAGTTTACAAAGAGGTACACCCTCTTGGAAAACGAACCCAGGACCTCTGGGTCTAAGACCGGTGGCTTATCCACTTGACCACAGCGGTTATTAATACTACTAATAAAATTTAAAGTTCATTTCGAATAGGTATATCCCACTAATATTATAAACGCGAAAGTTTGTAAGTATGGATGGATGTTTGTTACTCTTTCACGTAAAAACTACTGAATGGATTTAGATGAAATTCGGCATACAGATAGTTTATAACCTGGATTAACACATAGGATACTTTTTATCCCGATATTCCCACGGGAACGGGAACCACGCGGGTGAAACCGCGAGCGGCCGCTAGTATTATATAAATGCGAAAGTTTGTAAGTATGGATGGATGTTTGTTACTCTTTCACGTAAAAACTACTGAATGGATTTAGATGAAATTCGGCATACAGATAGTTTATAACCTGGATTAACACATAGGATACTTTTTATCCCGATATTCCCACGGGAACGGGAACCACGCGGGTGAAACCGCGAGCGGCCGCTAGTATTATATAAATGCGAAAGTTTGTAAGTATGGATGGATGTTTGTTACTCTTTCACGTAAAAACTACTGAATGGATTTAGATGAAATTCGGCATACAGATAGTTTATAACCTGGATTAACACATAGGATACTTTTTATCCCGATATTCCCACGGGAACGGGAACCACGCGGGTGAAACCGCGAGCTGACGCTAGTGATATATAATTATCAACCGTGTCGCGTAGCGGTGAAATAATACACTCCCTCTCTTCTTAAAAGGCGGAATCCACCCCCTCTCTTCCCTTAGGTGTCGTAAAAAACGACTAACGGACTAAAGACTGCACATACATCCAACAGCATAGAGCGGCGATGAGCTCACCGCCTGTCACGCTGAGCACATCTGCAGTCGATATTTGTTGAAAAGTGGACTATGGCAGAGGACTGCTTTAGCTGTCCTCATTGCCTAGTCTCTGACTAACCCTTCGGGAATAATAGTTGTGATTATATGTATTTTTGTATTTTAGCATGCCACGAACGCCGCCGGTAAAGCAACTGGTAATAATGATACCTAAACCAGCGTTAGTAAATAAATAGATAACAATGATGTAAGCTAAGTTTATGAAAATGTAGTAGAATTAAGCACCTTGTCAAAATTTGTAGTAAGAATAGTCCCTGAGCTGAACAGCTCTATGAAAATCTTATTTTCCCAACCTATTAAAGAAATAATAGTTAAAGATGGTCAAGTTTTAGTTTATACAGTATAGAGTAGGAAACGGGAGTCCCCCCCGTAAAAGTGTAAAAGATGATGAATGGCTATGAAGTATGAAGTGTGAAAGTGGGAACTGGTATGAAAGAGAAATAGCTAATAAGACGCTCCGATAATGTTGGAGCAAAGGGGATTAAAAAAAATGATACCTAAACCAGCTCGGCTTAACTCTATACCTAAATAAGTATTGTACTTAATTTTAAAAATATTCAGAAAAAAATAGTTTCAGGCTTATCTGGGTTAACAAGCCCTAACACCGTAGTAGGTACTATTATTTATTCTGTGCTAACACCAAACAAACCAAGTTTACAAAGAGGTACACCCTCTTGGAAAACGAACCCAGGACCTCTGGGTCTAAGACCGGTGGCTTATCCACTTGACCACAGCGGTGATTAATACTACTAATAAAATTTAAAGTTCATTTCGAATAGGTATATCCCACTAATATTATAAACGCGAAAGTTTGTAAGTATGGATGGATGTTTGTTACTCTTTCACGTAAAAACTACTGAATGGATTTAGATGAAATTCGGCATACAGATAGTTTATACCCTGGATTAACACATAGGATACTTTTTATCCCGATATTCCCACGGGAACGGGAACCACGCGGGTGAAACCGCGAGCGGCCGCTAGTGATATATAATTATCCACCGTGTCGCGTAGCGGTGAAATAATACACTCCCTCTCTTCTTAAAAGGCGGAATCCACCCCCTCTCTTCCCTTAGGTGTCGTAAAAGGCGACCAACGGACTGACTGCACATACATCCAACAGCTTAGAGCGGCGGTGGGCTCACCACCCGTCACGCTGAGCACACCTGCAGTCGATATTTGTTGAAAAGTGGACTATGGCAGAGGACTGCTTTAGCTGTCCTCATTGCCTAGTCTCTGACTAACCCTTCGGGAATAATAGTTGTGATTATATGTATTTGTGTATTTTAGCATGCCACGAACGCCGCCGGTAAAGCAACTGGTAATAATGATACCTAAACCAGCGTTAGTAAATAAATAGATAACAATGATGTAAGCTAAGTTTATGAAAATGTAGTAGAATTAAGCACCTTGTCAAAATTTGTAGTAAGAATAGTCCCTGAGCTGAACAGCTCTATGAAAATCTTATTTTCCCAACCTATTAAAGAAATAATAGTTAAAGATGGTCAAGTTTTAGTTTATACAGTATAGAGTAGGAAACGGGAGTCCCCCCCGTAAAAGTGTAAAAGATGATGAATGGCTATGAAGTATGAAGTGTGAAAGTGGGAACTGGTATGAAAGAGAAATAGCTAATAAGACGCTCCGATAATGTTGGAGCAAAGGGGATTAAAAAAAATGATACCTAAACCAGCTCGGCTTAACTCGAATCAGCAGTAGGTACAGCCTACGTTAGCTTAGGACCTCGTAAAATACGCAATTATGAAAATTTTATGGTCGCAAAACAGTGTGTTGAATCTGGCATCAGGTCAATGTTTTCGTAATTTAGCTAAACGAGTAAGGGTTCATTCCAACACCATAGTACCTGTGAAATGACAGTACATTTAGGAGTTACGATAAAAATATACTTTAGCGTACTTACCATTTTTGATTGATACAATTTAGAGAGAGATAAACAATCTAGTCAGAAAATTATGAGATAGGCTCTCATTTTTTTACATCATAATTCATTTAAATGTCGTTTATTTTTTTTATTCCTCTACACTGGAAAGCGGGCTTTGGTGTCATTGAAATTAGCTAAATGCAAATAAGTATCGCGAAGCCATAAATTAAGATAATTAATTAAGTCGATATTTGAAGTCCAAAGGTTACAAATTTAAACTTTTATTATGATTTTCACACGTGTATCTAATTTCAAACAGCCACGTTCTCCTGCATTTTTGTACCATTCGCAACTGGTTTGCCAACACAGTCTAATAAAATAATATTTATTCATTTCTCACAGTAAACATAAAGAACTAAGTATAGTATTAAGACAATATTAACTACACTAGGAGCTTTGGCCCAATCAGGTTTGTTGGGTTCTAACGATTGCCATCTTACGACAACAACAGGGGGCTTAGTCCCAAGCGCTCCAAATCTATTGTTCTTCAAAATTAAACTTCTATACATTCATTCCCAAGAGTTACAATGATTTTCATATTAAAATAATAAATAAAACCACATTAACCAATTTCATTCCCAACAGCTCCAAAACGTTCTTTAGGTACCTACTTCGAGATTTGGGTCCCAGCAGCTCCAAGAAAAAAGTCAATACCTACTTCAACATAAAAATCGATTAACATAATATAAAAAAGTCATGAAAAAATTAAACAAAAAAAAATTGAGCTCATGGGAATCAATGTATGGAGATCAGAGGTTTTGAAGAAATATATTTGCATACGCTTTTGGAGCCCTTGGGAACAATTTTACAAAATAATATTATATATAATTTTACTCTTGGAGCGCTTGGGACCAAAATCTTGGAGCGGGCGGGGATAAGCCCAACAGGGACCAATTTTTTTTATACTTTCTTACTATACCTACGACAGATGACTTCACTCCACCTGATGTGCCCCAATGGATTTACGTGCCTTCCGCAGACACGAAGGGGCTCAAGATGTTTTTAATTTGTTCACCCATCCAGTGACTCGACATTGCGAATGTTGTTTTAGCTGGCAACATCGCCAACCGACCGCCTTCGCGCTGCGCCATCTAGGAATTGCTGTACTTATGAGATCGTTGTTTCATCAATGTATATTACTGTATATTAGGTATACTGTTATCCGAGACAGTCTCTTAGCTAAATCTCTGATGGTAAAAGCTGTTGATGTCATGGCACCTACTTTTACATGGCCGAACATGTTTTCTCAATTTTAGCTTATAGGTCCCACTGCGTTTTATAGGCATCCATTGATTGGTTTGCGTCTATCTTGCGCATTTCTAATGCGATAAACGTAGAACACAAATTTTAATAATATTACAAGATGAGAAGCGTAGTTTTATCAAAGTTACGGTCAATTACTAAAATTACTTTTTTACGTGCAATGTTTTTGTTAAGTATATTGAATTTGTCCATTGCCTCGGTAATCGAGTGGTGAAGCGTTCGGCAAGTTATCAGGAGCTTCCGGGTTCACTACACAGGTCGGGCAAAGTGTGTTTTCGGATTTTCTATACCATCTTATCTAAAGTGTGGCGCCAAAACTACAATGTTAATAAATAGCAAAATAGTTTTTTTTATAAAAGAAGGAGGCAAACGAGCAGGCCCGTCATCACTAGAGAGAGAGTAATGATGGAGAGTAATGATGGAGAGTAATCACCGCAGCCCATGGGCACCCGCAACACCAGAGGAATCGCAGACGCGTTGCCGGCCTTTATGGAAGAAATACGTTTAAGGAAGGAATAGGAATTGTGAGGAGGGGGAGGGGGGAGGGCCTCCGGAACCCTCATTGGCCAGACGAAACACAACAGCACCAAGACCAAGTGCCATTATTTCACGCCGAATATTCGTGAGAGGGGGGTATTACCCCGGGCGAGCCGGCACAATGCATGCTGCAACGCAGCTTGGCTCTGGTAGTGTTCCGACTATTTAGAGATTAGATAGCCAGTTCCTCAGTGGTTGAGGATTCCGGGTGAGGCGATCTTCCACCTTCGGCCTTATCGTCAGTGCCATCAAGTTTACCCGTAGTGGATAATAAAAAAAAGTCTGTCAGTGCAATATCAATTTGGCAATGCAACTTTTAACACATTTTTTTTAACCGTGTCTTCCCTTGGGTGTCGTAAAAGGCCACTGACGGACTGCACAGGGGGGTTACTCTTGAACGCAAACTCAATCTCAATACAATTCCAATGCGATTAATATGTATCGATATTGGGATAAGTAAAGATAATTCCGGAACGCCATCTCGATAATAATTTGTTCAATCAATTTCCACGCAATTTAATTCCAATGTGCGTGCGCATAGTCGCTTACAAAAGTGCCATTTGACATTTTTTTAGATTTGTGATTGGAAATTGATTAGAGTAAGCCTACATACATCAAATAGAGCATAGAGCGGCGATGGGCTCACCATCTGTCACGCTGAGCACATGTGCAGTCGCTATGTGGAGGAAAGTGGACTATGGCAGAGGACTGCTGTTGCGGTCCTCATTGCATAGTCTCTGACTAAACCTTCGGGGATAATAGTTGTGATTATATGTATGTACCTATGTTTATTTTTGATAAGTACAAGACAATTACTACTGGCGCGACCAACTTGCACACCTTTTACTTATTAAGCTGTACCACAGAATAACGTGTACATACAAAATGTATAATTGTTGTGACCTTTCCGCTTCCGTCGGCGCCTTGCCCGGACATTCTTCTCATAACCTCATGCCCGTGGGTGAACGAACTGCCTAACTTTTAGTTGCACTGTTTTCTATTAGGCAAACCGGTTTGGCCTGTTGCGATTTTGGATCGATGATTACTTACGTTTCATTCGATTTTTTGGCAGCTCAGCGTCTGACTTGAGTGTTCTGTTAGAGATCTTCAAAGTTAAGCTACTTTAGTATAGATAAGCGCGAAGAAGTTGGGTGATTAAAGTATTAAAATATAATTTAGTAGATTATATTGAAAGGTGTTAATAGTTATACGTGAGGAAGCAACTTATGTACTTAACAAAATAAAATTAATAATTTACACACAGAAAAACTTTGAAAAGTAAAAAACTAACAAAAAGACCTTGAAATGCTTGAACAGATCTTCATAAATTGTAGATAAGAACCACCTTGATCACGTCAGATTTTAACAAAAAAAAAGCGGCCAAGTGCGAGTCGGACTCGCCCATGAAGGGTTCCGTAGCAGCAAGTAACATCATATAAAAGTTCTTGTAGTTCGTTGTAACTTTGATCGATGTTTTAATAATAGTGTATTTTTTTAAATTAATTAATTTATGACATATTAAAAAAAACTACTTACTAGATCTGGTTCAAAGCAATTTTCGGTGGAAGTTTGCATGGTAATGTACATTATATATTTTTTTTAGTTTTATCATTCTCTTATTTTAGTAGTTACAGGGGGGCGACACACATTTTACCACTTTGGAAGTGTCTCTCGCGCAAACTATAAAGTTTAGAAAAAAATGATGTTAGAAACCTCAATATCATTTTTGAAGATCTATCCATAGTTAGGTACTCCACACGTATTTGTTGAACACGGGTTTGGTGAAAAAAATTTTTGAGTTTCAGGTATGGGGAACCCCCAAAATTTATTGTTTTTTTTATATTTTTGTGTGAAAATCATAATGCGGTTCACAGAATACATCTACTTACCAAATTTCAATAGTATAGTTCTTATAGTTTCGGAAAAAAGTGGCTGTGACATACGGACGGACAAACAGACATGACGAAACCATTAGGGTTCCGTTTTTTGCCATTTGGCTACGGAACCCTAAAAACCGCATCATAATCAGCCCATAGTTTAGGAGCTAGCTACGATGCCACAGACAGTCACATAGACACGTCAAATTTATAACTTTTTAAAACGCCTCTTTTTGCAAAAAGTCCTCCCTCGTAGATCGTAGATGATCTTTTTGCAAAAAGAGGGGATTTAAAAAGTTATAAATTTGGCGTATCTATGCGACTGTCTGTGTTAAAAAAGCAAGCACTATAGCTATGGCTTATTTTAGAGAGGCCTTTGCCCAGCAGTGGGACAATAAATAGGTAATGAGCTGGCTCGTAGTAGCAAAGATAAAGACTATAAGATTGACATTAATAATAAATTCGCAAAACTTAAGAAGGTTGTAGTATCAGACTTCTTCAAGGACCAGGAATCCTCATCGCCCAATACTTAGATACATAGTATTTATTTATTTTAATCTAATTTGATTTTATTTAAGTTATTTTAATTTTACTTTTCTAATTTATTTCAATTTGTTTTTTAATGTAAGTACCTAGTTTTGATTGTAATTTGATTGTATTTGTATTTGATTTGATTTTAATTTTTGATCTAATTTATTTTCCGAGTAAAAGTAATTTATTTTATGTCTAGAATGCTGCGTACACTGCTTGTGGATTATTGTCTAGCTTAGCTACTTATTTTTTTATTATTTTACTTAAATAAATGAAATTTTGCCAAGTACTGATTGTAATCTGTTTGTGTACCTAATTTAATTAAATGAATAAATAAACTTACAATTAAACGTTAATACGCTTCGTTGACTATCAGGCTAATCGTATGCCTGTTAGCCAGCGCAAACAAATCTAGATCACCTATTTCCCTGTAGCAAGTCAACGTGTAGTTGGTATTTCATTCCACAATTAATGAATGCACTAGGCCACTACTAATTCTAGTCCATATGCGTCCGCCCTTCCTTCCTCCTGGCTGGCTTAGGAATACTGAACGGCCCGCACACGGCGCTCCCTAGGGCTTTTAGAGTTATCATTTAACATAATATAACAACAGAGAAGGCTACCTTTAACTTCGTTATCAAAAAAAACAGTAAGAAAAAAATACATGTTTGACTTATCTTTTACGATTTCTGAGTACCACCGCCACTGCGTCCGGGGAAACCCAGATGTTTATGTGGAGTTCTCCCCATCAGCTCCTCAAGGAGGCATACCCACTAAAAACCAGAGTCCATCCCCTCACTTTCTGGTGTGGTGGTTTGGGAAATGTTATCACTGTTTTGTGACTGCAAAAAAATCAAGCAGAGAGCTTTCAAACAGCTGTTATAGGAGATACAGAATTTCAAACAAGAAAGTTGTAAACTCAATATGGTTACGAATTTCATTTCCGGCAGTCCCTTTCACAGCAGTGACTCATTAAGATTGCGCTATAGAAACAGTGCGTGGGTGTCCCATCGAAATATTGATAGTGGGTACACCACTTAATAAGCTACATAAATTCGCGCCTATTTCGAATAGGCTGTGGATGGGTGAGAAATCTCCAATGGCATTGGCGGATAATTAAATTATGTAAGTATACTTTTTTTACAGGAGAACATTGTAAGCGTACCACTGCGCCCGGGAAAACGACAACAGAAGATTATGTGGGGTCCTCTCCTTAAAGGAAAATTAGTATTTGTAATAATCAGGAATCAGGCCCAGGAGGAGATGTCGGGACGAGCTGGACTATTTCCTGAAGGACTGGTCTTAGATCGCTGCAAATAGGGAGTAATGGAAGAAAGGATGGGAGGCCTTTGCCCTGCAGTGGGACAATTGAGGCTAATAATAATATTAATAATTTAATCTATTAGGATAGGACTATTGTCGCTAATAAGCCTGATATCGTGGTGATCAACCGATCTCAGCGCCAAGCAATATTGGTTGATATCACCATACCTCATGACGAGAACCTCGTGAAAGCCGAGAAGGACAAGCTCAGTAAGTAACTTGACTTGGCTCACGAGGTTACTGCCATGTGGGATGTGGATTCAACTATTATTGTACCGATAGTCGTTTCGGCACACGGTCTTATAGCTAAGAGCCTCGAACAACATCTAGAGAGGCTCTCGCTAAAAGGTTAGGTCAAGGGTCAGATACAGAAGGCAGTACTCCTTGACACGGCACGTATTGTGAGGAGGTTCCTCACTCTGCAGCCCTAACCACCGATAGCTTGGGACTATCCCCGCTGCCGGTGGCAACCTAGGTTAAGTTTTTTATAATATTTTATATTGTAAATATGTTTTCATATAAAATATTGTAAAAAAAAATTCTTAAGATTTATGTTTAAATAAAGATAATAATAATAATAATCAGGACAAGGTTTGTATGTTTGTATGTTTGTAAAGAAAATATTTGGAAACTCAACACGGGGTAAGAGTTTAGCCCGTTAGTTACATATTAAAGTCAAATCACTTCAATTTGAAAGGTTCAGCTCATGCATATCACATCTAAGTTACTTGCCTAAGTCCTCATAGGTGAGGGCGTACAGACGTACTGCAAAGTATGTAGGATGTACAGATAAGCTCCTGATACCGTATTCGCGCGTTGACAGGTTTTGCAACAACACATGCCTACGTCATGTTTTACGTCATTCGTAACTTCGATAGCCCTTTTGTTTTATTTCACCGGCTAGCTTTCACCGAGGTTAAGTGTCGATAAGGTCGAGTATGGAAGTTCATCTCACTAGGAATTCTCAATCACTGACGGACTGACTCTTCGAGACAACAATGTTTCCAACCTTATGACAACAGTCTTAGCTGAAATGGTGATCTTAATGGTGGGATTTTAACACCGCCATCTTACGACAACAACAGGGATCTAACGGCTTCACGTGTCTTCCGAAGCAGGAGGAAATTTGGCACCTGCACTAGATGCGAAATTCTAATAGTCTGTGTTTACAGCACAGCGCAGTCGCTATTTGGTGAAAAGTGGACTATGGTAGAGGACATTCGGGATCACGGGATCAGACCCATAACACTACCAACTCGTTTGCTAATTTTGCTAACGACGCGACGCCGACGACTCTAAATACGGTTTGCGGTTAATTACCGTAAATAAGTATATGACAAATAATACTGTTACTATGTACCTACCACCCATAGCCTACCTAGTCGATAAGGAAGTTGTTGTATCTAAATTCCTGTTCTAACCCACAATCATTCATAAATAAGTTGGTAACACATTGTTTTAGTTCTTTTGTTAGCGGCTACGGCGTTAGGATTTCGATTTTACTTGTAATAGGAACAAACTAAATTCTTCATAATAACCATTTATTCTAATTACAACCAAGTATATATTATACCTGCTGGCCTGTGCCCAGCAGTGGGACGTTTATAGGCTGATGATGATGATGATATATTATAACACTAGCGGACCGCTCGCGACTTCGTCCGCGTGGACCCCGTACCACAGATTAAAGAAGACCCGTACCCCGTGACGAATTTTGAAAATATTATTATATAGCCTATGTCACCCGGGGAAAGAGTAGCTTCAGAACGGTGAAAGAATTTTTCAAATCGGTCTAGTAGTTTTGGAGCCTCTTCAATCCAAACAATCAAATCTTTCCTCTTTTTTAATATTAGTAGGTATTTAATACTTACCAAAAGCGCGGTAACTCAAGTGTCAAACTTTGACAACTAGTGCGGGGCTACGGTGACATTAGAGATGTGCTGATTGACTGATCTAATTTTCGTCTAACACTAGTCAAGCTATTTTCACAATACTGGGTCACACTGGATGGGTGACCGAATTGAAAACATCTCCTCCGTGCTTTAGAAGGTACGTACCGCCGTTGTTGTCGCAATATAGCAATCGTTAAAACGTGGTGGGCTTTTGCCCATGTGTTGTTGTCCAGGAAGGCCTGTGCCCAGCAGTGGGACGTTTATAGGCTGATGATGATGATAATTCTGTCATTTACTTTCGTGTTTGTGCTTAGACAGAGTGACAAAATCAAAATTATTACCATAAAAAAAAGCTAATCGCTACCTTTTTGTGTACATACTATTTTAATTGTAATTCAAAGTCAAAGTCAAAGTCAAATTATTTATTCAATGTAAACCTTTACAGGCACTTATTGACGTCAATACTAATAATAATAAAAAACAGTTAACTAACTTATAGTTAAGACTTAACAACTAATCTAACGAGCTATTATAGTCTGTGCCAGACAAATGCGCATTGCTACCCCCAGTACCACTGCACGCCGAAACAGAATCGCGTCGAACCGAAATATAAGCCGTGGTCATAGAATTGTGTAATATGATTTCCAATTATAGTGTTGATACTGTGGTAAGTAATATAAATTGGAGAGTTTTTGAAGTAAAATAAAGTAGCGGCTGAAATGAGTTTTGGAAAACATTAGTACCTAACCAATAAGGTTGACATTTTTAATCATTCAAATATCTTTTTTTATAAAAACTTAAGCATGAAAAAACGTGAAAAATTAATAAGCATAAACTTGTGTGTTTTAAAATTGTTTCGTTTTTCGTCTTGGTACAAGCACAGAATAACTAACACTACTACCGTACAGAAGGTTCACCCTCCAACGACCCCCACGCAAAACTGAAACCTATCTCGTGACCCGAGCGTTCATATTCCGATAAGCACAGCCGACTCGATATCGATTTGACGTCCGTCAGGAGCGCAGGGTTAATTAAAATTACAACGTAAAAATTCTGCCACTTTTTTAAATTACAATTTAACATTACTTATTGAAATGATTGTCTATAAAAAGCTCGTCGCAACATTTCCTTGAAATCTGCCAAATTCTGCCACTTTTTTTGAATCGTCAGCATAGTCTGCCACACTTAAAATTTAAGTGCCAAATCTGCCCAAATGGCAGAAATCTGCCACAAATGCTCACCCTGGGGTTTAACCTGTCCATTTGATCTGAGTAGAATCGCGAAATCTCGGAATCGACCATTCCCATATACTTAGCATCTTCCTCGGGTGGGTGAGTAGGTAATGCCTTGTCTGCAGTATTTAAAAAAAAAATGTCTTTTAAAAAAACGCCAACATCCATTTTTGACGAGCATAATTATATGGCTTAGCAACCATATTAAAGTTTGTAATCGTATAGGAAACACCTAAAATATTCCGGTGGCCGTCTGTGGTGTTCCAGTGGCCGTCTGTGTGGTGTTCATCATCAGTTTCACTTTACTAAATGTCTTTTACGATGACGAATGCAAAAGTTATTGTAAATATTACCCAAATCACTATGGGTGTACCTATAATATTCGAAGAACTCCCTCAATTTCTCTAGGATATCATGATCAGATCCTAACCTGATCAAAATGGGACCAACTAGAAAGTAATTATATCCTTTTAAACAAACAAAAAGAATTAAGTATCTAAATCGATTCAAAGTTAATGTGAATTTCGAACTTTCCGAAGCAATGAGAAATTCTATAAAGGTACTTTTGATTTTATTCGGTCACCCATTTTCTTATTCGGCATATGTTACCTCTAGCCGGAAACGAACTGTCTATCTATTGATCATATAATATTATTTATTTAAAAAAAATTTGTAAAAACCACATTTCTTGCCATTTTGCAATTCGGCCTAAACCTAGATACCCACGTACCTATGTAAACATACTATTTTAAGTGAACACCGCGTTCCAAGAATGCTGACCGTGAAATATTCGAGAAAAGACAAAACTAAAACCTCATTTACTTTACCTATTATTAATTATTGCCTATTCATCATTTATTACGATAAAGCGAATTTTATTTACATTTATTAAATTCGCAAGAATTACAAATTCTATTCTAAAGATACCTAGGTATCATAATCATTACCTACTTAGATATTTTTTTTTGTGTCTGTGGCTCCTTTTCAACCACACAATGGATTTTTAAACAGTTTTCACTGATAAAAAGATTGTTATAGGATGATGGTTTTTTAATATAATTTTTAGATTCGTAATCTATACTAATGTTATAAAGCTGAAGAGTTTGTTTGCTTGAACGCGCTAATCTCAGAAACTACTGATCCGATTTAAAAAATTCTTGCAGTGTTAGATAGCCTGTTTATCGAGGAAGGTTATAGGCATTAATTTGTTTAGGTACAGGTACGGGTAGTATGCCGTGCGAAGCCGGGGCGGGTCGCTAGTATTTTAATATTTGCGTTAAAAAACGCTCAAATAAACTTAAAGATAACGAAACGTTGAGAAAAATGGGCGGAGTGGTCAACGCAGCCGCCCGGATTGCAGAGGACGCGGGTTCGATTCACGCCTGTGGTAGGCATTTTTTTCAATGTTTCTTTATCTTTAATTTTTAGATATTTTGAAAAAAATGCCTGAATTATGACGGTGTTTCTGAATTAGCGTCGTCGAAGGCGCGGCACGACTAGCATGGTAGGGTTGCGATCTTGCAAAGCAACCTTCGCAATTCCGGGTCAAAGTCAAAGTCAAAGTCAAAATATATTTATTCAATAAACTCAATTAATAAGTAGGTACTTTGAATCGTCCAAATCTTTTTAACCTACCCTTCAGGACGTCATTTTTTAACTGTGGCAAACTCAGAATAATAACTAAAGGTTATTATTCTAAGGTGGCAAAGAACGGGCGCAAGAAACCACAGCGCACAGAAGCAACGACATATACAAAAAAAAAGAATATGTCGTTACCAGGTCATAAAATACAAAATATGAATTGAAAAAATAATAAATTATGCAATACAAAACTACAATACAATGTAAGTATCAATTAATAATAGACAATTAGAAATAGCTGTTGGAGTAATTGGAGCATTTAGATAGATAGATAGATAACAACTTTATTTACTGCTAAAAGACACGCACATGTTGGTACACAAAATCACAATAAAAAACACAGTACAAAAAAATAAAACAATACAATATGTGTGTGTGTGCCGCAGCAGCAAAAGGGTGGCAGCTCAGCGTCATATTCGCTCGCCTTGCGAGCGAATCGCTGGTTTTCAGCAACAACCTTGAGTGTAAACGCGAGTACGTTTACCAACGTTAGAAAAAATAAAATCAAAACTAAATAACTAAAAATTAAATATACCAAATATTAAACTTGGAAAAACCTGTGATTATAGTACCTCTTTGCTTGCCTAAATTGCATCCGAGATGAAATATACCTAATAGATAAGATATAAAATATTTTAAAATATAATATATATACATGCATACATATACATACACACATACAATAGATTTAAACACAATATACACATATATAGATACAGTATATTACTTCCTATAAGTTTCAGTTTCAGTTCCCGCTACCCGCAAAAGAACTTTGGAATACCTAACATTTGTTGGTCTAGTAAGTAAGACTTTAATTTTTTTTTTAAATTACATTTGTTCTTTAACATTCTTAGTGGAGGAGGGATATTATTCCAACATTTTGTCGCGTGGTAACGGAAACTACCCCTGAAAGCTGCGGTTCGGTGTTGATGAGACTTAAGCGGTGGTCTTATTGATCTAGGGGAATGATGGTATTCATTAGAGCTAGTGAAAATCAGTTTAGCAAAAAGATAGTCTGGGCTTTTAAAACTATTAATATCAAACATCAAAGAAGCCAGATGCAAACGTCTTCGAGTTTCCATGTTTAGAATCGATTCGTTATTAAGAAAGGGAGAGATGTGACTACGAGGTGGCACATCATAACAATATCTAAAGCATGCATTTTGCACACGTTGTATTAAACGTTGTGATTTACACAGTAGTCGGGGTCCATAAACAAGATCAGCATAGTTAAGTCTCGACAGTACCAAAGCTTCAACAACACTCACTCGGGCCTTCCTGCTCAGTAGATTACGTATTTTGTAAAGAACTTTTAGTCTATAAAAACATTGCCTAAACAGACCCTCAACATGTTCAACATAACGTAACTCACTGTCCAATCTTACTCCTAAGTTTTTTGCGGTGTCTACGCTATCAATTTTTTGGCCAAGTATACTTATAGTTGGATACCTATTAGCAATCTTCCGCGTTTGGGTTTTAGATCCCAGAATCATAAATTGTGATTTGCTAGGATTAAGCACAAGGCCGCTTCTCTCGCACCAGTCAGCTATCCTCGCCAAATCTTCATTCAGTAGTTGTAAGGCCCATGATGAATTCTCTGGATGATCAGATATATACAATTGAATATCATCGGCATAGAGATGAAACCGGCTGTGCCTAGGAACTCCTGCCAGGTCGGCACTAAAAATAATAAAAAGAAGTGGTCCAAGTATAGAGCCCTGCGGAACGCCTCGATTTACCAAGCGGGGTGTAGAAAAGATAGTGGCCCCGTCCTGCCCTGTAAGTTTTACTGACTGGTATCTATTAGTTAAGTAGCTACTAAACCACTTTAAGGACCGGTGGTCAAATCCGTAGTACTCCAACTTTGCAAGCATTAGAGGTACATTAATACAATCAAAGGCACGGGAAAGGTCAAGAAGAGCCAGAATCGTACCCCGACCTGCATCCTGCTCCGCCAACACATTGTCCGTGACATCCAGCAGAGCAGTAACTGTTCCACGGCCCTTACGGAAACCGGATTGCTGCGACGGCAAGATATTATTATTTTCCACGTATTTATATAACTGGCCATGAATTACTTTTTCTAATATTTTGGAAAGGAATGGTAAAATGCTAATTGGCCTTAGATCCATATTCACGCAGGGCATATCCACCTTAGGAAGAGGTGTAACAAGCGCCTCCTTCCACTGTGCAGGGACTACACCCGTTAGTAAAGATTTATTAATGATACTGGTTATCACCGACAAAGTTCTAGGCAGCGTAAGAAGAACGATATCACGACTAATACTGTCGTTCCCCATTGCATTGGACTTAATAGACGTTATGTACTTCATGACCACAGTATCGTCGACTGGTTCAAAAGAGAATGTAGAATCACAAAATTTATTGGACTGAAATGTTACGATCTCCGACTGAGGCACCGTGTCATGCCCGGGTACATCTAGGAAGTAATCATTAATAATATTAGGATCACAAAAGTTACTAGGTAAGCAATCATTTTTAGATGGATTTAACAGAATTTTTTTTCTTTAAATTGCGCCAAAAGGTTTTACCATTCCCAATAAGTGAATTTACGCAGTGATTAAAAAACGCCTTTTTTTCATTTAAAATACTAGAAGTGACAAGACTTTTTAGGTCTTTATAATATTGTTTGTGAGCTTGTGATTTGGTCTTTTTGAACTCTTCGTATGCTTTATTACGTAGGTCCATCATAAATCTGAGGTTGTCTGTAATCCAGGGCAAAGACTTATTACTGCTTATATGCACTGATTTAACCGGTGCATGCCTATCAAAAAGACTGGTCAGAGTTGAATTAAATTTATTCACCATGTCATCCACCGTCGGCAATCCAATAACAGACTCTCATTTCAGATCCAAGCTGTTTTGTCTTCTGTGTAATCTGACACTTTATAATAAGCTCTCTCTCTCTCTCTCTCTAGGGTCAAAGGGAAACACCAAAGAGAGACAAAATAACAAATTCAAAACTCCTTCGTGCTTCGGAAGGCACGTTAAGCCTTTGGTCTCTGTTGCTAACACAAGACAACGTTACAACCCACAAACCCGCATTGGGCATGGTTCTGGTCTGCTACCCTATCGGCTAAAAAATAAGACTATGGACATGGGATTCATTTGACATTTGAAGCCCATAATATGCCCACATAAGGACATATTATTGGTTTCAAATGTCAAATAAAGCCCATGTCCATATCCATATTTTATAGCCGATAGACTCGCTGATCTACCACCAGTGGGACGTTTATAGGCTGGTAATGACATAAGGGGAAAAAGAGGAATAAGCTACTATTTGACGACCTCCTTGGTCGAGTGGTTTGTACACCGGTTTTCATGGTGACGCCATCTCTGAGGTCCCGGGTTCGATCCCCGGTCGGGTCAATTTAGAGAAAAACTGTTTTTCTAAATTGATTTCGGGTCTGGGTGTTTTTTCTATGTTTATGTATATTTATCCGTTATCTTACCATATAAACGAGTTTCACAAGAATACTCATCTTGGTCTAGATAATTGGTGTGAGCGTAAACAAAATTTATTATATTATTATTATATTATTATTATATTATTATTATATTATTATTATATTATTATTATATTATTATTTGTTTACCGCTACTAACCGAGTCGCGTAGCGGTGAAAGAATACTACCATCCCTCTATACTCTTGGGTGTCGTAAAACCCGACTAACGGACTAAAGACTAGGTACACATACATCCAACAGCATGAGCGGCGATGAGCTCACCGCCTGCTATGCGATTCTATAAGCGACACATAGACGTTGCGCGCATGGCTGTGCACTGCTGTCTCTTTCCAACTCTATGAATATGAAAGAGACAGAGTCAATTCTCAGCGCTGCGGAAGCCGCTGCTACCAAGGCTTTAACTTAGAGAATCGCACTGCTGTAACGCTGAGCACAAGTGCCAGTCGGTGAAAAGTGGACTATGGTAGAGGACTGATTTTGCTGTCCTCATTCAGAGGCTAGGCTCTGACTAACCCTCCGGGGATTAAAGTCGTGATTATATATATGTATGTATGTATGTACTATTTGGTTTTGAAAGTCGTTGCTGCTATGTAACTCCTGTTGCCTCAAAATAACGTAATCGGGTTTAAGGCAGTTGTCCCACCGCCGACGATGAACGAGAAGCGAGTCGAGATAGAATTAGAAACGAGTTGGCGAGCAGCGGAAAGCGAGTGTGTAGTGTCGATAGTTTTGTCGCTTGGCCATAGCGCCGCTGTCGCTGGTTGGTCTCTCGGCGTGAGTTAGTATCGCCACAGTTAACGCTAAGCAAGAATTATTTTTGATAGCTCTTGTCGCTCAGCGACAAACTAGTGGAGCGAGTCCTCGCCGGCAGTGTGAATAGTCAGCGATCAACTATTTATATATGCATCTCTTTTGTTTACACGGAATGTATTATCTATTGTACGTTTATTGAGCAAGAAAATAGGCCATAGTTAGTGGTTTACTCGCCGACAACTGCCTAAGAAGGGAAGAAACTTAAAGGCATTTCGAGCCGTGTGTGTAAAGGTTTGTTTTTAGCAGGCAGATGGCATCGCAAGCTAGTCTATGCAAAGTACAGCAGGCAGAAGCATCGCTTCAGTACTTTGTTAAAACGACTAAACACTATAGCCCCCCTAAACAAGTGGCAACCGCACCATGTCGATTCTATTGCGTTAAACGCTAACGTAAGCAAAGCGTTGATGCAGATCGTACTTGAAGGTACAGAAACAACGAAAGACCACGTCGAAGTTACAAATTAATTGCGTTATAGGCTAACCATAATAATCACCCAACTGCCTTGTCCAATAGCGGCTGCATACGTTTTGAAGTCTAATTAAATGCGTCCAATTAATCAATAGAAGGCAATAAAAACGCATTGACGTCAAACGATTCGGTTTATTCGCACCTATCCCTAATGTTAAGGCTGTTGGACTGCACCGTACTACGATTAGTATACACTATCGGAAACGGTACTATAGTCTGACTATTCTCCCCGGCCGCCGGGCCGCCCGCGGCGCCGCTGGCGCGACGACGTCGCCGAGGCCGCCGGGCCTACATGGACTAGGACTGCGCAGGACAGGGAACAGTGGCGTGGGATGGAGGAGGCCTTTGTTCACTATTGGACGGCCCCACAAAATTAAATTAAATATATATATTTAAATTTACCCACCAACCCGCATTGGGCCAGCGTGGTGGGTTATGGCCCAATATCCCCACGTGCTATTGTCCACGTGGGAGGCCTGTGTCCAGCAGTGGGACGTTTATGGGCTGATGTTGATTTAAATTTAAATGTCATTTTAAATTGTAAATTTTAAGTTTAATGAATTTTAATTGTACAAGTAATTGATTTAATCTTTATTTTTAGTAATTTAATGCATGAAATAAATATTATAATTTTAATGTAATGTAAACTAAGAATGTAACTGTATTTATATGTGGTGGCAAATAAAGGCTATTATTATTATTATTATTATTATTATTCTCCCCAAAGGGTTAGTCAAAGACTAGGCGATGAGTCCTCATTAGCAGAAGCAGTCCACGTGTCACCAAATTATAACTGCACATGTGCTCAGCGTGATAGGTGGTGACATGACCGCTCTATGCTGTTGGTTGCATGTGCAGTCTATAGTTCGTTAGTCGCCTTTTACGACACCAAAGGGAAGAAAGTGTACTATTTTACTGTAAAGTACTATTTTTTTGACGACCTCCTTGGTCGAGTGGTTTGTACCCCGGTTTTCATGGTGTCCCATCTCTGAGGTCCCGGGTTCGATCCCCGGTCGGTTCAATTTAGAAATTATTGTTTTTCTAAATTGTCTTCGGTCTGGGTGTTTTCTATGTATAATAAGTATGTATTTAAGTATTTTAAGTATGTTTATCCGTTGTCTAGTAACCATTTAACGAGTTTCTTCGAAGCTTCTCTTGGGCTAGATAATTGATGTGATTGTAGGAAAGATTTATTAATAGATTAATTAATTAATATTTTTTTTAGAAAGCCGCTATATCACACGACTCCTTCAATTGCGTCACAGTCTCGTAGTCCTCCCACGCAAATATTGCAGCAGTGATCTCTCCCAATTCCCAGTTGATATTATCTCCGGGAATTATCGTTACGTGGGAGTTAACGCTCGAAACCTACATAGCCAAGTCAGCGCTAAAATTAAACGTTATGAGCCGAGCCGCTGTTCCGGCAGACATAGTTAACACTTGCGAGCTTGCGACATACAGATGGCATATTTTGTCATGTCTATGGGACAGACAATTTTGCGTCATTCAAGAAACTGAGTATAGCAGAAAAGTGCAGCCACGATATACTCAGAAGATAACAGCAGTTGGATTTCTGAAGAGTTGTTAACTGAACGCAGTAGCTTGCACTCCAGCAGTGGACTGACACGGACAAATTAAGATCATCATATTAATTTGCCTTGGTTCTTAGAACACAGGCCTCATGTCTTGTCATTAAAATACATTATAATCACGATTATTATCCCCGAAGGGTTAGTCAGAGACTAGGCAATGAGGACTACAAAAGCAGTCCTCTGCCATAGTCCACTTTACACCAAATAGCGACTGCACATGTGCTGAGTGTGACAGGTGGTGATCCCATCGCCGCTCTATGCTATTGGATGTATGTGCAGTATTTAGTCCGTTAGTCGTCATTAAAATACTAAACTCAAATCTAGTAACGGGTTAATTTCCAAGGCCATATTCTCCAATACGCGATAATATAAAATAATCACACTAATATTATAAAGGCGAAAGTTTGAGAGTGTGTATGTTTGTTACTTCTTCACGTAAAAACTACTAAATGGATTTGGATGAAATTCGCCATACAGATAGTTTATGACCTGGATTAACACATAGGATTCTTTTTATCCAGATATTGCCACGGGAACGGGAACCACGCGGGTGAACCCGCTTGCGGCCGCTAGTATACCATATTTAACTCGGTTTGGTTGGTGGTAATGCCTGGTTTGCTACCACCGTTTTGTCTAAAGCTTAGTTAGCACTTGTACTAGTAATTTAGTCGAGTAGAAGTACATTGTATTGTATGGCAAGTTAGATTGTTTTTTAAATTCATTTTAAATAAGCAAAATAGCAAAGCGATGTTCTTACTCGGCTAAATTATTAGCACAGGTGCGTATAGCCTTACGTGTGACGCCATTACAACAGTTTAGTAGCATTGCTGTGTAAAGATAGCCAGTTCCCCAGTAGTTGAGGATTCCGGGTGAACCGCGGTTTTTCCTAAGGTCTTATCGACACTTACTATTAGGTAAAATGAAGGCAAAGCGTTACCTCTTCTTATTAAAGGAAAAAAAGTACTTTTCTTAAGGTGTTTTTCTTAGTAATCGTCGTTAAGGCTTTGCATATATTATGTTACGGTTGGGACGACATCAGCGCCTAGTAAATAGTATTTTCTGGGAATCCATCTCATTATATTTTTAACAAACGGCACAAACACGAGTGTCGCAAGCTATGTCTGTGTATTTAAATAGTATGTCTCTATCTGTTGCATCATAGCTTTTAAACAAACAACAAGTCAATGCGATATCTTTTTCAAAAACTTGCGAACATGAATAGGAGCATTTTTATAATCTGAATAGCGGCCGCTCGCGGTTTCACCCGCGTTTTTCCCGTTCCCGTGGAAATATCGGGATAAAAAATATCCTATGTGTTAATCCAGGTTATAAACTATCTGTATGCCGAATTTCATCCAAATCCATTCAGTAGTTTGTACATGAAAGAGTAACAAACATCCATCCATACTTACAAACTTTCGCGTTTATAATATTAGTAGGAAGGATAGGATATAACAGTTAATGGCGATGCATGGTGTTGATGAAACAAGCATTTAAAAAGGGCTATGTTACTGTTACAAAAAACCTCCTGCATCAATCGGTTTTCTTTCAAAGAGGGAGAGTGTACTTCCTTCTTTATCTGCTAACTTTTACCGTGACTCCATCGGCGTCGGTCAAAGTATAATAAAATATAACAGTTAAATCGGTCCTCAAAGCGTTCAAAGTTCAAAGGTCGCGTCGGTGGTTTGGGCAATTTTCCACTTTTTCATGACTTTCAAAACAATGTTAAAAAAAAATCGTAAAAAAATAACCATGTCGCGTAGCGGTGAAACTGTGAAAGAATACTACCACCCCCTGTCTTCCCTTGGGTGTCGTAAAAGGCTAACAGACAAAAGACTGCACATACATCCAACAGAGCGGCGATGGGCTCACCACCTGTCACGCTGAGCACATGCGCAGTCGCTATTTGGTGAAAAGTGGAATATGGCATAGGACTGCTTTTGCGTTTCTCACTGCCTAGTCTCTGCCTAACCCTTCGGGGATAATAGTCGTGATTATATGATGATGATGATTGTTTACAACCATGTCTCAGAGCTGTGTGGTGGTGGCTCATTAAAAGAGTACTAAGTACCAAATCATCCCTTCCCTTGGGTGTCGTAAAAGGCGACTAACGGACTAAAGACTGCACATAAGTACATCCAACGGCATATAGCGGCGTTGGCCTTTAGGATTTCACTTGATCGACCCTTTATACCGGAACTGTATGGAAATGCTGCTTGACGGCAGAAATAGGTGTATATAGAGTGGTCGACATTCAGTCGGATTCTGGGTACGACCCAAAGATGGGCGATTGTTACTGATTCGAGCAATCGAATGTTTAGATTCTAATAATATTAAGAATCGAATACAAAAACAATCGATCACTAGTTCGCAAATTCGAATGAAACCGCTAGTTCATTCATTCACTTTGCCATACAATATTAACGAAGGAACGATTGAATGTGAAATGGCGGGATTGGCGGGAATGGAAAAAGAGCGAACGCTATGATTGTTTACACTTCTTTCTTTCTCGCGTACACACGCTTGTTTCGTTTTTCTTTTTATTCCCTCGTACAATTTAATTCGATGGTTTGGAACAATTTGGAACAATGTCATTCACAAACGCCCATCACTACACGACCCTACTACCGTGCGCGCTCACTACATTAAAACGAAACCGTTCTCATAGATTTCTGGAAAAGCTCGTCAGAGATTCTATGAGGCGCCACGTCGCAAATAGCACTGATTTACGGCCGAACCTTAGTCGTCCGTCCGATTTGACAATAAAACCCGTTTGTTTTCCGTTCGTCGGTTAACTGCATCGCGCAGTCTAAACTCAGATTATAATTAAACAAATGTTGCGCGCTTCTTCCCACACAGTGGGAGTTCGGTGTTTTGACATGGAAAATTTTGACCTGCATCACCATAGCTATCTTTAGGTTATCTTATCGTTGTTTTGTTTTTTTTATATGATGAGTGAAGTGGATTTATTTAGTCCTGTTTTGCGATATTTCTTACTATCTTCATATAAAATTAAATGTACTTAGATAATTAAAGGTTAATAAAAAAGTATTTGGAAAAGTCAAATCTCCAACAAACGCGGCGGTTTTTACGCATTATAAAATTAAAGAATTATGCAGACTACAATAATTTGCTAAAAGAATGAAAAATGTTTTTTCGTCCCCCTATCTCGGAAAGAGTATTTTTACTCTTCGATATCTGAGTGCAAAGCCGTTTTCATCCGCTAGAGGATAAAGTAAATTGAATTAAGATCGTGTGCATTATAGGTTTGTGATTTCAAAATATCATTAAACCTATTTACGTCTCCCTCCATGGTACCAAATTATCATACAACCTTTTTTAATTTGTTATAAAAACCTCAGAACAATAACTAAAGGTTCTGAGATAAAAACTCAGACTCGGAACCTTTATGGTGTACTTTTTTTTAAATTGCTTAGTCATTTCCTCGCTGAGGTGGGATGAAAAGTTACGTGTTGCACTCTAATGCAAAGATTTTTCACATCGTGCTTTTTGATTCCCTCGCTAACGTTTAGGATTCCAATTTTTGAATCACTCGCTGCGTTCGTTAATAATGTTTAGAATCCTTCCCTTGCTCGGTTATCAAAATTGAGCACGCGGTTAAAAAGGCAACTTTGCACTCGTGTCTCACAAATAACTATTAATTAAGTATTACAAAGATTTCATTCATACATAGATTCACTACTATCATCCCCGACGGTTTAGTCAGAGACTAGGCAATAAGGGAGGGACTGCAAAAGCAGTCCTCTGCCACTTTTTGCCAAATATATAAGGTGACTTGCTAGAAACCGCAAGAAACTTCAAGGGCTGGTCAGGTCAAGTATCATTGGGTCAAGTCAATGTTATTATAAACTATAGATATGTTACGTTCATAGTAATTTGCGTTATAAATGTGTTCCGAGCTGCACACATTGACAAGTTTCACTGATAAGTAAAACAAAAGATACGAAATGGCACGCAAATGATAGATATAGCTAGAATTTTAATATGTAATTGCACTTCAAATGTTTCTTGTGCATAGTTACTTACAATACGTCCCAATTTGGACATATTTGAGTTTTCACTTCGCGCGTTTATAACATATCTGCTTCTTGTTTTATATAATATCATTGGGTCAAATGTTTTAAACATGACAAAAAAGAAATTCGTTCTTTTTTCATTTTTCATTAAATATTTAATTTGAATATTTAATGAAAATATAATTTGATAGTCTTTGAGTATCTAATTTATTTTAAAGCAATAACATAAGAAAAATAAAATGAAAGAATTAACTATTAAATAACGATTATTTACAACGTGCGGCCAGCGGCGGGCCGTTGACCCACCCGCCGCGTCAGCTGGGCGATAAGTACCTACGGTAGTCTGCAATCTTTTTTGTCATTTTTGTCATGTTTAAAACACTTGACCTGACCAGCCCTTGAAGTTTCTTGCGGTTTCTAGCATTTGGAGAGTCTATCGCCGCTCTATGCTGTTGGATGTGTGTGTGATGTGCTGTGCAGTGTTTAGTCCGTTAGTCGCTTTTAACGAAACCCAAGGGAAGAGAGGGGGTGGTAGTATTCTATCAAAAAGCTGGTACATGATACGGCAATAATAGTGAAGTGAACTGTCAAAATAGATTTGTTTTTTATATTGTTTGTAAAAGCCTCATGCTGAGCAACTATCACGCCTGAACTACAGATATTCATAATTCGTAAATGAAAAAAGTCACCTACCAAAAAACCAGCCATTAGTTGTCTCCAACTTTTCAGCTGTTTTTAACACGCTATTTAGAGATGGCTACGCCTAAAAATGCACTCTGCTTCCGGATTCCCCGACAGATGACATATCCTCGCAGTCGAAACGTCAGCTCTGGCGGCTCGCTCTACGTGACACTGACAAATATACAGCAAAGCTGTAAAGTAAAAATAGTTTTATTTTTATTTTATAGACTTGACTGTGTGGTAGTATCCCATTTAAAAATTCTACCGAACCATCTCTTTCCTTCGAGTGTCCTAAAAGGCGACTAACGGACTAAAGACTGCACATAATACATCAACAGCAAAGAGCGGCGATGGGCTCACCACCTTCACGCTGAGCACATGTGCAGTTGTTACTTTGTAAAACGTGGATTATTGCAAAAAGGATTGATTTTACGGTCCTCAATAGCCGTGTCCAGAAAGGCCGAGCACGGCTCGCGAGCCGCCACTCTCGAACTTCCTGTTCGCGAGCCGTGACACCCGAGGCAAATTTGAAAGGTTGCGAGCCAAGGTGAGTCAGTGCAACCTTTCAAATTTGCCTCGGGTGCCACGGCTCGCGAGCCGTGCTCGGCCGGTCTGGACACGGCTATTGCCATAAGTCTCTGACTAACTCTTAGGGGATAATAGTCGTGATCGTGAGTGTATGTATGTATATATACTTGACAGAAATTCCACATTTTTTTCTGTTGAGCTTCTTTATATTTTTTGTACATGTCAGAGTATTTAGGATAATAAAGGGTCTAACAATATCAATAAGCGAACGTTTAAGAGGAGCATCTATACATCACACTGAGCATGCTCAAAAAATTTGTGGCGAAACTACAGGCTCGTTACCGAGATAATCAACAAAACACTATCATAATTCACCAAAAAATACACCCTTTCCAAACCCGTACAGCTGCACTACACGCACACAAAGATAGCCGAACATGCACACTAAACTCGGAGCACACTGAGCTATCTTTTTATTGACGCTTGCGTGCGTGTTAGTAAAGATACAGCGTGTTTCATGATGTGCATTATTTTAATGGATTTAGTTTGTTAGAAAACATAACTTTGAAAAATCACTATAAAACTGGAGTCCATTTTTTGTTATTGTATTCAGAAGGATGTATAGATACCGCCCTTAAACGTACGCTTACCTATTGATTTTGTTACACCCTGTATATCCTTTAGTCTGTCTCGAAGACTCCTAGAGGTTGTTAACAATTGCATTTTTATTGTGTCTGGTATTACGATAGCTGAGCTGAAACAAAATCGACTGACTAGTATACCTTAAGGAAGGCCTCCATTAATGTAATCAATCAAATCATCGCTACAATTAATAGGTATTGGCATAATCAGCACGCTTGCCATAACTAAAATATTGATGTAGGTATCCTACTAATGTTATAATCGCGAAAGTTTGTAAGTATTGATGGATGTTTGTTACTCTTTCACGTAAAACCTATTGAATGGATTTGGATGAAATTCGGCATACAGATAGTTTATAATCTGGATTAACACATAGGATACTTTTTATCCCAATATTCCCACGGGAACGGGAACCACGCGGGTGAAACCGCGAGCTGACGCTATTAAGAATATAAGGAGATAACTACTTTGAAATTAATAAAATGGACGTTCCAAAAAATGGTGAGCTTACTGAAAGCTACAAACGAAATCTACTGAATACACAATCCACCCACGCAGTGATAAAAATGGTTATGATTTTTTTTAAATATCGTATCAGATAACTTTATATCCGCACAAAGCAAATAAGACAGGCTTTAATGCAAATAAAAATGTAACGGTCTCGACAGGTTCAAGGCTGTGTTATCTATCAATAGTGAACGAAGTATAAAGTATAAATGCCTAAAGTCAACAGGTAGGTATATCATAGAGTTGATAAAACAACCAAATATTTTATAAAAAATATTTATTTGGATTCCGGTATGCCGAGAACAGCTTATATTACGCAGTATTCAAGCTGTTCAGAAATCGATTGGAAAAGTGTTACAAATACTACGAAATAATTTTGTTGGTAAATAGTTTTCACTTCTTTAGTTAATTGTAATTATTTTGCAACCTGCATAAAATGTATTTTTTCTTTAACGTATTCAAATACTTATTATACATTTTACCGAAATGTTTAAATTATCTATTATGTGAACATAATTATATTATTAGAAGAATATGTCATGTCATGAACTCATGACATGATCGTAGCGAATGGAAAGCTTTGGCCTCTGCCTACCCCTTCCGAAAAAAAACATAAGGCAAGTTAAAAGAAGCAACAAAATGTTAACATATTAAATAACCAATATATATAAATATAAATCAATTGCCGAAATGTTTATTCGCGCATCATCGCTGCACTCCGGAACGGCTGGACCTATTTGGCTAATTCTTTTTTGTTATGTCTGTGACTGTCAAATTTTAATAACCCAATGTTGTATCTTCTCGTCAATTTTTGGCAAATATCGTTAAATATTTCGATTACCGGTTATCAATCTAGTGTTTTCATTGCCTCCTATTATTAGTCAGTCTAAGCCGGTGGCCGGACAAACCGTCATTGTGACTCAACGACCCATCATCCGGTCCGGGTCGATTAACCAAACTTTCAAAGAAATGCGAAGCTAAAACGACTCTTATCCTAGCAACTTAAAGTGCGTAATGCTTTGCATTAACTTTAAGGTTCCTACGTTCACGTAACTTTTAGTGCAAATAAATTGATTTTTTTAATATTTCGAGTATTACATGCTTTTCAGTTTAATCGGAAAGTAAATATGTGTGATCTTACAGTGCGAGTAGCTACGATTTTACTCCATACTCAGTTTATTGAAAACAATGTTAG
Organism: Scoparia ambigualis; assembly: GCA_963921215.1. NCBI lineage: Eukaryota > Metazoa > Arthropoda > Insecta > Lepidoptera > Crambidae > Scoparia > Scoparia ambigualis. The sequence continues at coordinate 25,246,929 of OY992517.1, read as the reverse complement.
TACATTCGTAGCAATAATACTTCAGACAGGACTATCCTGTACGAGCTCGACTTAAAATTCTTTAACTGCCGTACTCAGAGACGTCAATTAAGTTTTAATGATATTTAAATTTCATTAAAACTTAATTGTCGTCTCTGAGTACGGCAGTATGAAAGCTTTTCTGTACTTATATGAATTTCACTTCAAGTAATCGTTTTTCAAAATATGTTTTTAAAACATTCGACGAACAGTAGCAGTGTTTTATTTTGCTGGATTATTGTTTGAAATAAAACACTTTTTCGGATCGAATTCGCGTTTGTTTCCCTCTCGACACACAGATATAGATTTAGATAGATATCGCAAGTATCACGGTTTGTATATATTGTAAATAAGCGTGCCGACTTTTTAACACCCTACAGTGACGTTACAGCCGATTTCAGTTAATTATCACGCACGATTTTTTTAGTTTAGTTTTACGAACGCGGACTGAAGTTAGCGTCGACCAACCCCGACGCTTGGTCGGGATTTTCGGACACGCGAAGTACATGCATTTGCGTTATCTATGTAAATCTATATCTGTGTTTCGGACCCTTCACAGGGTCCGTGGTCACCACACATATGTGTGGTCCGAAACGTCAGGACTAAAATAAAAACCAAAAAAGTTTAATTAAACGCGAGTTAGATCCGAAAAAGTGTTTCATTCATTACAATGTATAGTGCTCGCGTAAACCTTAGAAAACAATACTTATGTATTATTGATGTTTACTTTAAATATAGTTACGAACTGAAACTGGTAAGTACATCATTATATCAGTGTGTGCATTTGACATTTTTACGACTATTTTGGGTTGTTCCGTATTCATCCCACATGAACTCATCCCACTAATAAATTTTTCCGTACTCATCCCATTTCAATTCCTTACTCAACCCACAGCAATATTTTAATTTTTAATTCCTTAGGTACTCATCCCACAAGTATTCCTTACTCAACCCACATCGAAATTATAAGGAAAAACCTTCGATCAACAATACCAACTAGATAACGCGTCACGTACAAAATCAAAGCTAAATTCTGTCCACATGAATAAATACTTTTTCAAAGCAATAAATTACTCCTGTCACTTAAAAAAGAAAAGACTTCAATAACATTTATTAGTGGTGAAATCAACCTTAAGTGGCAACAAATAAAGTACTTTTTCCCGCTATGCCTTGCGAGAAAATAAGAGCTCACTTCTCAAATGCGCTCTTATTTACCGAGACACATTTTTAGAGCCGACCTGACATCTAGTTGTCTTGTTGATCGAAGGGAAAACCCCTAGTTTTGGGTACGGTCTGACCAACAACTGATAGCGCCTGGTATTTTGAACTCGTTTTTTATGGATCATACATACATACATACACATACATTCACGACCATTATCCCCAAAGGGTTAGTCAGAGACTAGGCAATGGGGACCGCAGAAGCAGTCCTCTACCACAGTCCTCGTTTCACCAAGTTACAACTTCACATGTTCTCTGCGTCACAGGTGGTGATCCCATCCCCGCTCTATGCTGTCGGATGTATATGCAGCCTTTAGTCCGTTAGTCGCCTTTTACGACACCCAAGGGAAGAGAGGCGGGGTGGTAGAGTATTCTTTCACCGCTACGCGACACTGTTATATAAATCGCCTTTGGCTAAGCATAATAAATGTATACCTGTCCAAGGCTTTCGATTGCATTGAGCACTAGACACTGGTGATGAAGTTAAATTATTATAGCCTCAAAGGTTTTGTGCTTAATTTGATACAGTCATATCTTAGTTCTAGAACACAAACTGTCGATGTTAATGGAACTAAGTCATCCGGTTCTCATGTAAAAACAGGAGTTCCACAAGGGTCAATTCTTGGCCCTTTCTTATTTTTAATATATATCAATGACTTGCCATTCTTTGTAGAAAACTTCTGTAATATTATATTGTTTGCAGATGATACTTCACTCATTTTTAAGGTGACTAGGTGTAAGAATAATTATGACGATGTAAACAATGCTCTCTCAGTGGTACTCTGTTGGTTTACTGCTAATAATTTACAGCTAAACGCTAAAAAATCGAAATGTATTAAATTTATACTACCAAATGTCAAGGCCGAACAAACCGATATTAGAATGAATAGTGATAAATTAGATGTGGTAGACTCGACATTTTTCTAGGGATGATCCTTGACTCAAAACTACAATAAAATCCGCATATATCGGCACGGCAAACTCAGTTCTGCAACTTACGCGATTAGTAAAATTAGACAATTAACAGATGTTGAAACTGCTAGGACTGTTTACTTTTTCACAGTGTCATGTCGTATAGCGTCCTTTTGTGGGGAACAGCGGCTGATGTTAAAACTATATTTGTTTTACAGAAACGAGCATAGAGAAGGTACTTTGCGGAGCCGTCCCAAAGGTGAGAGCAGTACTCCACGCAAGTACCGTACCTGTGTCTTGTATAATAGACACAACTGATCAGACGTGAAGAATCGCCGCACCTTGTTCAGGACACCGAGTTTATGTGAGCCATTTTTGATCGCTGTGCTTTGTTTCGATCGCTTTTTCGCTGTGAACGCGCACACCTATGTTTTCTTAGCATTGAACTCCACCAGATTATCGGATCCCCATTTAGAAATGAGGTCCAACACCCGATCGAGCTTAATGACAAGATTGCTCGTTTCATTTCGGTATCTACCCGCCCTGCCTTGGGTGACCGTTATATCCCCCATGCACTGTGCTATCATCTTGCATAGCAATGAATGCTTCCAAGAGGAAGCATGGCATTGATATGCAGAAGGAACAGCGTGGGGAACAGGCTGTCGCCTGTGGAGGCTGGTCTGCTCTTGCAATCTTATTTTTTATTTGTAGTACAAATAGTCTTTCTTTTCTTTGTTTCAAAGATACTGTAAGACGTTGTTCATTTTATTTTAAATTGACCAATACCTGTTTTTTTTGTTGTAATCGAAAATGTCCTTCTATGATAGGGAGGGCATTTTCCAATTTGTATTGACGCTGTTAAAGAAAGGGAGAAAAGAAATGCCCTTGCTGAGTTTCTTGCCGGTTCTTCTCAGTACAAGGCTGCCGCCCCACAGATAGACTTACGAACCGATGCCGATGGCATAGCGACATTCCTATAAGTGTTCAATTATTGTAGCCTAAATTGAATATATAATTTTGAATTGAATTGAATTCAAATGCTAGGGCTTAACTCATAGTCAAAATTCAGAAGATAATAGATGACAGAAACTAATGATTAATGCCTTTCCCGCCAAGAATTACGAACTCGATAGTCGTATGTCTACATTAAGTATATATTTAAAAATCGAATCTCGGATCAACCGCGCGCGTGCGGTCCGAGACGTGTTCGTATATAAGTGCTCATGAGCGTGTGAGCACCCTTAAGACAGGTTACAAATTAAATTACGGTATCTCTAAATTCGTGAGTAGTTACGAATGCGGTGAGCGTGACTTGTGCCGCAATGGCAGGTAACAGATTATAAGTGAACTAGCAACGACATTGTATCATGAGATATACAGGGTGGAAAAAAAAAGACCGTGGTTGGAGGAAAAGTACCCTTTATATCGATGATGGCAAATTTTGCTAAAAGGAAACCTTTATTTTCAAAAATAATTATTAATGCATTTTAAGATTTAAAAAAATCACCTGCTTAAACCGGGAATCGAATCAGTAAAATTGCCAAAAAACATCCTGTATTTTATGATACCAACCGAAAGAGTCATTCGTAAGGATCAATTTCTTTTAAGCAATATTAGGTAGTACTTATCTTAAATTAGATAGATAGATAGATAACTCTTTTATTGCAACAGTTTACATATACAAATACATACAAAACAAGAAAAAAGGTAAAATACATAGTCACTATCTTATCGCTATGAAGCGATTTCTTCCAGACAACCAGTCGGATGGAGAGATCATATAAACTTGAAAATCGGAGGTGTAAACTTTTTACGGAATTTAAATAAAAGTGAATAGATAGCAATAAATAAATAAAAATAAATAATGTAGGTATACATAAATAGGTGTGTGTGAAATAAATATATTATTACATATACATATACGTACTTAAACATAATAGTCGCAGGTAGAAAGTAGTTGACAATGGCAGCTTTGCAGCAGGATGTGGTTAAGCGGATAGGAGAAAGACCAAGAAAAATATTTATTTTATTGTAAAGCTTACTCACTATCTAAAGAAAATAGTTCACATTTAACTTATAAATTTGCTCAAAATCAGACCCACATTCACGTAAGCACAAATAAACGTATTCTTCGACTGGATTCGCTACGTCGCGTCACAGTAGTGGCTACGTTTTGCCTTTTATTTCGAGTTATGGTGAATATTTATTGAAATTGGTCCTTATGGCGAACGCTACACGCAAGATCCATATTGTGATCCGTCAATATATACTGACGGATCACGATAATTATTGACGTGTAGTGTATAGTGTATTGACGGATCACAATATTTATCGCAGGATTTCTGGAAATCCAGTGATCCAATCCCAGATCCAAGATCGTGATATTTATCTTGCGTGTAGTGTCGCGCGTCAATATTTATCATGTCTAGGCTTGTCACCTTTTTTTAGGATGAATAAAGTATTTTTTATTCCTCATACACGGAAAGTAGTTGCCTGTGGAGCGGGTGAAAAGTAATACTTTTTCGGCCTAGGGAGAATCGTTTTTCTGACAGGTACTGTCATAAGTATTTATTTATAATGAACTACCAACAAAACATACACTAATTTGAATGTTACAAAAAAACACGTTTATCTTAATGCTAAGTGCTGTCTCAATTATAGGTAGTCACGACATGCAATATCAAAATACAATCATATTTGTTGAACTGTAACTCACGTGTAGTTATGACTTACTATTAAAATAATAAGAGCGTCGATGGACTCATCAAAATAATACTACCAACCCCTCTCTTCCCTTCGGTGTCGTAAAAGGCGACTAACGGACTAAATTCTGCACGTACATCCAACAGCATAGAGCGGCGATGGGCTCATCAAAATAATACTACCAACCTCTCTCTTCCCTTTTGGGTGTCGTAAAAGCGACTAACGGGCTAAAGGCTCACCACCTAAGCACATGTGCAGACTGTGCAGTAGTTTCTTGCTGAAGCGTGGACTGTGTGGGCGTGGCCCGTGTTGTTCATAGATTCAAATTATTATTAATTTTACCATAAACTTTAACTAAATATCTCAAAAAAGTTGAAGATTTATGTAAAACTAACGGCCGCTCGCGGTTTCACCCGCGTGGTTCCTGGTCCCGTGGGAATATTGGGATAAAAAGTATCCTATGTGTTAATCCAGGTTATAAATTATCTGTATGCCGAAATTCATCCAAATCCATTGAGTAGTTTTTACGTGAAAAAGTAACAAACATCCATCCATACTTACAAACTTTCGCCTTTATAATATTAGTGAAAAAACTCACTCATTTTTTTAGCCTATTCATGTTTTTATTTTTAGTTACTTACCATCCGTAATGAAAAGCACAGTGTTTACCTCGGGTGAAAGACTTATTTTCTCCCTCGAACTATTGCCGCCCTCGCTACGCTCGGGCGCCAAACCCCGTCTCGGGAGTAAATAAGCTACTTTCACCCCTAGGGTAACAAACAATGAACTATTTACATTTTGTTAGAACAAAAATAAAGTACATAACATAAAAAAGAGTAGGTATATATTTATTTGTCCTTAAAAACGTATTTTTGGTTGCTCTTTGCGACATTTCACAAATATTTGTCTTTTACGTAAATAGAGTATTTTAGCCTTAGAGAATTAATGCTCTAAGATTTTAGCGTACTTCATAGGTGTCGTGGCGTAGATTATAAAGTACGCCTACATGAAAAAGAGGACAATGCTCTATTTTAAAGTGCGAGTGGCAACCCTACAGATCTGCCTCGTACAAAGTACGTATTTTTTGACGCGATCCGTATTGATCGTGTAGGGTGTGCTGTGATCCAGCCCAAGATCCATCAATAAATATCACGATATTTATTGACGTATAGCGTTCGCCTATGAATGACTCTTTCGGTTGGTGTCATAAAATACAGGATGTCATTTTTGTGATTTTTCAAAAATCTTTAAATGCAGTTTTAATCATTTTTGAAAATAAAGGAATGTTTCCTTTCAGTAAAATTTAGCATTATCAATATTAAGGGTACTTTTCGTCGAACCACGGTCTTTTTTTTCCACACTGTATAAACTGCATACACAAACCCACCAACCCGCATTTAGCCAGCGTGGTGGGTCATAGCCCAAAATCCCCATGTGGGAAGGCCTGTGTCAAGCAATAAGACGTTTACAGGCTGATGAAGATGTACTGCATCAGATGTGTGGCTGGATTCTGCTTAAAATACAACTGGATGGCGACCACATTAACTGTTCTGCCGCCAAGCAGCTCCGTTTTTTGCATTGTTTGTTCCGGTTAGATGAGTACTGTAAGATCCAGTAAAGTTACAGGACATACGATAAGAACTAAAGCTTCATGTTCTGAAATACGCGTTTTCAGTCACCATTAGGAAGGCCAATGATCATCTGCCGGCTCTGTAGCGTAAAAAAAAATTATTAACCCGTAGAATTATGAACACTGTATGTTAAAGCATGTTTCAGGTCCTCAATCTACATGAGTGAGGTCTCCACCATAACCGGATGAGGACGCTAAAATATTGCCACACTACCAACTACACCAGTAGTCGCCTATTTCTTTTTTTCTTTTAGTGACCCGCTATACCAATAGCAGGTCACTAAAAGAAAAAAAGTAATAGGCGTCTAACGGACTATATAAAGACTGCACGTAGATCCATCAGTATAAAGCGGCGATGTGCTCACCACCAATCACACTCAGCGCGTGTGCAGTTGTAGCGTGGTGAAACGTGGGCTATAGCAGTGGACTACTTTTGCGGTCCTCATTGCCTAGTCTTGACTAATCCTTCGGAGATAATAGTAGTGAATTTTTGGGTTAGGGGTGTTTAGTCACGGTGTCGTTTCGTCATTGTTTTTAACTTTCATAGAGGTAGTGTCGTTTCGTCATTAATGAAATAATTAAAAAATATTTGGGTTCGTCATTTGTATTTGAATAAAAATCCCAGAAAAGGTACACAGGTAAAAATATTCTGAAGAAAACTTTAATCAAATGACCAAACGACACTAAAAATAATTAATTTTAAATAACAATGACGAAACGCTACCATTTTTTCTTTATGACGAAACGACACCATGACCAAACACCCCTTTCCCGAATTTTTGTATGTACTTATAGGTACTACCAACTGAACCGAATAAGGTTAAAGTCAACCTTACGGTACACAGATAGAGTGGGCATTTATCAGCATGCATGAATGCAGTCCGTCGAAAGTTGGCCGAATTTCAGTGGCGTATCTAGACCTGATAATAAAGCGGTGCACTCTCGCCGCCGGAACATTGGAAAGCAATTAACCTTCACACGCGATTGTTGGCTAACTAAAGGCTTGCGTGCACCGAGAGACGAAAGCTGTGGACATGACTGTAGTATTTTAATGTGTGTATTTTTATTTTAGAAATAATGTAAATTCTAGGAACATTTTTTTTATATTGTTTTTACCCTCACACCAATTATCTAGACCAAGATGAGTTTGACTTTTGAAACTCGTTTCGTAATTCGTAATCGTTTGCGTATTCAAATCGAAGCAATGTCTAAACGAAAGCGATTGAAAACTCTAACACAAAACCGTAACACATGTTAGTAACTAAACTAGGGAGGTGGAACTCTATAATATTACATTAGTATTCAAACAAAAGCGCTGTCTAAAGCGATTGAAAACTTAAACTGCATCACTTCCCACCCAGTGCACACCCAGCCTTACCACCAGATCAACCGAACATGCCACCGGCGAGATATCATTGCAAAGGCGCGCAGATAACATTGTGGACTCGCGCTGGTGTTTTTTGCAAGCGGCCGTAGCTAATAGTGTTGTAAGACTTGAGTCTCTTAGTCTTAGACAGAGACTCGACTCGATTATTTATACATATACATACATAGGTATAATATATCACGACTTTTATCCCCGTAGGGTTAGTCAGAGACTATAGGCAATGAGGACAGCAAAAGCAGTCCTCTACCATAGTCCACTTTTCACCAAATAGCGACTGCACATGTGCTCAGCATGACAGGTGGTGAGCCCATCGTCGCTCTATGGTGTTGGATGTATGTGCAGTCTTTAGTCCGTTAGTCGCCTTTTACGACACCCAAGGGAAGAGAGTGGGTGGTAGTATTCTTTCACCGCTACGCGACCCGGTCAAACGATTATTCAGAACACACGACTATTAGTCTCATTAGTCACTCATTCATAACTCATTTGAGTCCTTTGAGTCCTATATGTATTTTGAGCCTTTCGAGTTACTCGAGTCACAGTATAATAGAAGCTCAAGTCAAATTATTAAATTCTATCTTGACTTGACAGACTACTTGACTGACTCCGACACTGACTCATATTCATTGTTTTATGATTGGTCATTTTAATTTCTTCTTCATTCCCTTCCAGGTAAGAACTAAGCCTTGAATCCTCTTTGGTATAACTCGACTATATCTAGAAAAGACTCAATACACAAGCTTTAAATATTATTTAGCCTAAGCCCTTCTTATTTTTGAATAGCTTTGAACTACAGTTTCATTTTTAAAGAACTTAGGACTCAAGTCTTTTCCAACTCTAGTAGGTAACGGTGGTGAGTGCCCGCTAGAACAAAGACCAATGAGACGTCATGTCCGATCACAGAGCACGATGTTTGACAGAGACTATTGCGTGCACACGAGAAAAAAAAACTATAGCGGTCCGTCCACGTGGCACATATTGAACGTAGATTAACCGATCGGGAGTTCGTTGGCTTGTTCTAAGCAATCGTGTATGTTAGGCTACTTTCGCAAGGCAGCTACCTGAATGGGTGACCAATACATACATACAAATAATCACGACTATAATTATCCTTGAAGGGTTAGTCAGATACTAGGCAATGAGGCCGCAAAAGCAGTCCCCTGCGAAAGTCCACTTTTCACCAAATAGCGACTGCACATTTGCTTAGCGTGACAAGTGGTGAGCCCATCGCCGCTCTATGCAGTTGAATGTATGTGCAGTCATAAGTCCGTTAGTCGCCTTTTACGACACCCAAGGGAAGAGAGGGGGCGGTAGTATTCTTTCACCGCTACGCGACATGGTCATTCCAAATAATTGTATTCATTCCAAAAATTTGCCAACGAATGAGGGCGCATGGCAACCAAAACATATATTATGTACTTATATGTCACACTGATGAAACAGATCATTCCGCATGACCGCAAAACATGAAACGACGTTCCGTAATCTCCAAAAACCGCCGAAAAAAAAAGCAACAATGTAACACGGACTGCAGTCAATGCGTGCTCAAGATAAGTAGGTCAGTTCTGTTCCGAATTATCTCCATTCGAACGCAACTACACCAGAGCGTCACAGTACGACAGTTTGCAAACAATTCCACGTTATCACCACCGTTAATTACGCCGCGGATATTCGACGAGATAATACAATGAGCGAAGAAAAAAAACTATACGATTATCTCTGAGCGCTGCATTGACCTATGCCACAGTTTTAAAAGCTATGCATATCACGGCTATCAGTACAAAGTGAAGATCCGGTTGGCAACTTTTTCGCGTCAGGGTACCGTGCATAGAAATAGATCTAAGTAGAAGCGGCTTGTGTACCTTGCGTGAAAAAATAGTGTCAAAAGGATGGTAATATAATATCCCATCTTTCGACCGAGTTTCATTTAGCCGTTGTCGGAACCGGACATAGGTAGAATTCTAAAAAATTGTACTTGCGCTGTATCGATCTGTAAAACTGTACAAGAAAAATTAGCCGAGATAATCAACAAGTGTCATACATCGTTATGAGGATTTACGCATTTCGGTTTTCCATACAAACTTCCTAGTCGAAATTTTTAAAAACCAATAAGCCAATTTTGATGAAACTTTGCATGCTGAAGTAAAACAGGGATCTAAATAGTTTGTTGAAAACATTTTTAAAAAACGTTTATTTTACTGTGTTAATGCGATTTTAAACTTTCTATAGTGGACTTTAAATCTCAATAACTCAGCTAAATAAATATTTTTAAAAAATGTTTATTTAACTGAGTTATTGCGATTTTTAACTTTCTAAAGTGGACTTTAAATCGCAATAACTCAGCTAGAAAAACGTTTTCTAAAAATGTTTTCAACAAACTATTTAGATCCCAGTGTTTTACTTCAGCATGCAAAGTTTCATCAAAATTGTCTTATTGGTTTTTAAAAATTTCGACTTTGAAGTTTGTATGGAAAACCGAAATGCGTGAACCCTCTTAAGTAATTTTGTAATTCATTGACACCGAAAAAAGTGACACGCTATATACATTTTCAAATAATTGAGCTAATATGCCGCTTCTATTTAAACCTATTTCTGTGGTACCGTGGCTAGGCCGCTTAGCATTTAGGCTATCGCCCGATACCTGTCAGATACATTCGAGAGGCGATACATCAAAGAGCATCCGATAGTTTTTTCATTTTTAATCTGCATGAAGATTGATTTAGGTGTCAGCAAAAAGTTTCTACGACTCGCGCGGCGTTATTACGGTGTTAATCAGACAAAGTGTCTTAGTGATGATTGGATGCGTAAAATGCAAATCATGTTCATGTACCATCATGGTTTTGAGAGCTCGTTCTTTTAATGCTTTCTAGCTAGTCTATTAACGACTGTAACCTAATGTAAGGAATCATAAAATAAAAGTATACAACCTACTTGCCAAAAAGTAGTGCATAGTAAGATTATTATACTGATACTGGCAGGCAGACTGTAAGTTTTTTTTAAATTTTTATTTATTTGGGAATTAGTGAGAATTTGTAGGTTTTTTTAGGTATCGGTACAGGTTATGCCAACCCTATAGTCCTTCTTTGTAAACAAACAAAAAGAATAACTGATGAAGACATAGTAACTAAATGGCATAGTCACCTCGATGCAAGTTATTAATTTTAAAATTACAAACATTTTTTATCACTTTTTCTAATAAATAAATAAGTCACGGTTGGACTCTTTCATTTTGGACTACCGCCTAGTCTTTGGCTCGAAACGAATTGAAATTGGTGTACAAAAACAGAGAGGCATTACATAACAACGAAATGGATTTTAATTAGGAAAGTCATACTATACAACCTCAATTTTTCTTTATACTTACAAAAACAAATAAGGATAAGTTCCACCCATGAAACTGAACAACTTTCCCTAACAAACCTATGTGCAGAAATGACAAAAAAAAATCGATCTCCCATACTATTGTCGTCAGTTGATCGGACAGTTTTGTATGGGAGGTCGTAATTTTTTTATCATTTTTGTACATAGGTTTCTTGGGGAAAGTTGTTCAGTTTCATGGGTGGAAGTCGCCCTCAATTGTTTTTATATTAAGAAAAAGGTTGTTAAACGCTACTTTCGACCAAATTGCACCGGTCGTGGTCACGTGGTGACATCACGACAGCAGTCAGCCTATGACGTGCCGTGACCACGAACCACGAACGATGCAAAGCGGTGGTTTAGATTGTAAATCTTGTTTATAATAAAACGAGAAAGTTTAATAATAGGATTAAATTAATAAGCTTCGAAACCTAACAAAAAATTGATGCTTTCAAACCAATCGAGGCATACATGCCTGTGCCTGCGAGATCGAATGCGCTCGACCCGGGTCAAAGCATTCTCGGATAACATACACTGATAATTAATTAACGGAATTAAATGTGCTCAAAAATCGGTTGCTAAGTGCCACTTGACATAGAAACGTATCGGACATCGCTTTTTTTATGTGAAGGAATGTATGGCTATAATCGTAAAATGCCATTAGCGGGCAATGCAAATAAAAATGGTAGTCTCTTAAATGTGCATTATAATTAAAAAACTAAAAACAATCCTAAACCTTATTAATGCATCGAACGAATCTAATCGCGTTCATTTTTCTTTTCTTTTGTAGCAAGCCAAATCGAACGTTCGCAGTGTCCGGTGGGTCTTGCAAAAGTGCTGGCAAGTTTAGGGTTGCCAGGACATGTTTGACTTTTTACGGTCGTGTCCGGCCAAATATTTAAGTGTGCGGCGTGTCCGGCTTTTGTTAGGCTTTTTTTGTTCCATCGTGATTTAAAGAAGCTACTCTCATTGGCACATTAAAAGTGGACTGCTTATAAAGAAATAAAGAAATTCATTCATTCATTCGTTCATTTCAAATCATCTGATAATGAAGAATTTCATTCCGATTGACTAAAATTGGCAGAATATTATTTTGCGATTCCAGGCCACAACGCCAACGTCGAAAGAGTTTTCTCTTTAATAAACGCCCAGTGGACAAAGAAACGCAAAAAACTACAGACACAAACAATTGCAAAGATGTTTTTATGTGCAATGTTAAATTAACATGCAAAGAATTTTATGAATTGATCTCTAAGGAGAAAAATGTTTTCGATAAAGTATAGGTATATATCTATAGCTTTAGATTACTTACTTAAAGACGTGTTGATTTTGACATTTTTATGAATTTTATTTTGTTTTTGTTAATTATCAGTTTTAATTTTAATGAAGTTGATTGCTAGGACACCAAATAGCAGGTTGATTTTTAATTTTAAGTAAGTTCCATTTGTTTTTTTTTATTTAAGTATAAGATTGATGTTTTTTTTTTCTTTTCTAAGTTTCTAGTAAGTGCAAACGCCAAGACTTATTGTGAATGTGTAATTCTTAAATACTCATTATAAAAAACCTTAATCCTCATCTGGGTTTATATTGTAAAACTATTGTCCAGCCTGAAAAGCGTAAGTCCGGCTTTAAAATAGTGGCTTGGGTTTTTCACAAACACCATGTCCGGCTTTTAGGGCAAAATGTCCGGCCTAATACAGCGCTGAGTCCGGCTTTTTTATTTTAGGACCTGGCAACCTTAGGCAGGTTACAATAACAATAAAAAGTAAAATAAAGTATCAGACAATGCTGTCCCGTCAAGTCTTCGCTATAATTATTGATGGGTATTGGATTTATCACCGCGCCTGCCAAAATTGGTGCAAAATTCTTGTCTGAAAGCTTCGCAAAGCTTTCACGCTGATACCGCTTAATCGATTTTGATAAATTTCGGTACAGAAATCTATCTCTGATAGATCTCTATCAATACCAAAGACGTGGTCGGTTATAGGCTACTTTGTCCCGGAAAAAATTTACGAAAGCAAAGCCGCGGGAAAAGCTGGTGGCACAAACGCGAGTGGCTCCCTTGTTATGGTTCACATGAACACAATAAGATGACGTAAGTTAAGGTAAAAAAACAACCGTGTCGCGTAGCGGTGAAAGAATACTACCACCCTCTCTTTTCCCTTAGGTGTCGTAAAAAGCGACTAACGGACTAAAGACTGCACATACATCCAACAGCATAGAGCGGCGATGAGTTCACCACCTGTCACGCAAAGCACATGTGCAGTCGCTATTTGGTGAAAAGTGGACTATGGTAGAGGACTGTTTTTGCTTTCCTCATTGCCTAGTCTCCGATGACTAACCCTTCGGGGATAATAGTCGTGACTATGTGTATGTATTACGAAAGTTCTTCTACTTAGTTACCTATCTAATATAAAAATAAATCTTGTAAAAATAAAAGCTCAAAAGAAATAAGAAATATAATATGAGTGTGTGTAGGAAGCTATGTCTAAATCAGTCATCTTGTTTATATGTAACGCCTAGGTACGTACATTTCTGTGGTAGGTACGTCCACAACAATTTCTAAAATAATTAAACGAAAAATATGCTTATAAAGTCAACAACCAGTGCTCACTAACTCGTGTAGTCAACTAGTCACTATTATGGCACTCGATAAAAATGTTGTAATTACTAACCGTACAAAAATTAAGTACAACCTGTATACTGTCCCACTGTATTTACCGTAAAAATATATAAGTTTTATATAAACATTGCCCAAATATTGTTAACACACCAAAAACATTACTAGATTACTGTTCAGACAAGAAAGTGAACCAGCAACAACAACAACTACAATAATTTCGCTCACGATACTTACGATACGTCCGACAAAAAAAACCGGCCAAGTGCGAGTCGGACTCGCCCATGAAGGGTTCCGTACCAGCAAGTAACATCATTTATAAGTTCTTGTAGTTCGTTGTAACTTTATCCATGTTTGAATAATAGTGTATTTTTTTAAATTAATTAATTTATGACGTATTAAAAAAAAACTACTTACTAGATCTCGTTCAAACCAATTTTCGGTGGAAGTTTGCATGTACATCATATATTTTTTTTAGTTTTATCATTCTCTTATTTTAGAAGCTACAGGGGGGGGGGACACATTTTACCACTTTGGAAGTGTCTCTCGCGCAAACTATTCAGTTTAGAAAAAATTATATTAGAAACCTCAATATCATTTTTCAGTTCTAAGTATGGGGAACCCTCAAAATTTTTTTTTTTTTGTGAAAATCTTAATGCGGTTTACAGAATACAACTACTTACCAAGTTTCAACAGTATAGTTCTATTACTTTCGGAAAAAAGTGGCTGTGACATACGGACGGACAGACTGACAGACATGACGAATTCATAAGGGTTCCGTTTTTTGCCATTTGGCTACAGAACCCTAAAAATATAATCAACCAACTACTACCTAAATGTTTCGCCCAAAATGGTATAGTCATTAAGAAGAAAATTATTATCTAGTTCTTATACAAACATTACCTGTGGCTAAATAAGCGAGCCTCAATTATATTGAACGTAATAGAAAGTTCCTGATGTGGTACAGTTTTATTACTCGTACTAATAGCATTTTTTCATACATTCACAGTTCACACACACATAAATTCTAACACACACACAACATATCTAACTGTATTTAATATCGCCCAACTTCAAGTCTCCCACATCCTTACCGGTTGACTGGTAAAGCATGCCTTGTGGCGTTAAGTCCGCCTTTTGCTGTTTAGTATTATTAATTAGTATTATATTATAATACTAATATTATATTATCAGCCTATTAACGTCCCACTGCTGGGCACAGGCCTCCCACGTGAACAATATCATGTATTATTGATTATCATTTATTTATTATTGGGCCATAACCCACCACGCTGGCCCAATGCGGGTTGGGGGGTTTTAACGACTGTCATCTTACGACAACAACCGGGACCAACGGCTTAACGTGCCTTCCGAAGCACGGAAGAGCTCGAGATTTAATTAGTAAAGAAGATTAAATAAATAAATAAATTCAGAGAAACGATCTCGAGGAGCTTTAAGTGGTTTCACTATTAAACCAAAGAAATACTTATCGTATATCGTGTCGGTTTGCCAAAGTCTAAAAAACCAAGTGTAAATGGAATTGAAAATTACCTATAATGTACTTACTATCTTCTCTAAAGCTCACGCGAACACTATTAATTAATATTTTACCTCTTTTTAGCAGACTTCATGAAAAGGAGGTTTGCAATTCGTCATGAGCTTTTTATTAACAAGTCTATCTGCGTTAATTTAAGATTTATTATTTGATTTTGTCGTTTTTAATCCTTTGCAGAGTTCGTGGTTACAGTGCCGCGCAGGTGAGGTGATAGTCCGGTCGCTAAAAACAAATTACTAAATTATACGCAAATTTTGTAGCAAAGAGATTATTCGAAAAAAGAATTTGTAAAGTGCCAGTGCCTGTGCCCAGCATTTTTTCTTTTTTTTTGTAATTTACCAAAGTTTGTTTTCACTACTTAATACATTAAATTACTTAATTAAGCTTATAATCTTATACAGGTAAATACAACATGTTAGGAATCTTTCAAGTTTAGGATGACGTTTGCATTGGTTACGTTTAGACGATCAATCTTTCTTTTAAAGACACGGGCAATAGCTAATCAATTTTTTTTTTATTTTCTCTATCGACCCACTGGGCAAAGACCACCCCTTTCCTCTCGATATATTACCAAACTAAACTCATATGTATTTTATCGTTTCTACACGGTACACCGACATGACACAACAGGCCTTAAATCAGGGCGCGGTGATTTGCACGTGCCGCGGTGTAGTATTACGTGCGCAACAGGCACGCCCATGTGCCATTATTTCGCTGGTCTATGCCATTTTTAGGGTACCGCCGGCGAATATTTGCTCTTTTATAGTCTAACTAACTAACTCACTAAGCTGGCGCAGCGACCCATAGTGAGTCTTGATCTCCGTAAATAGAACCTCCACGTAGTTCTGTGCTGCGCCACCTCCTGCCAGTGAAACGTGTGGAACACGAGCAATTCTATCCCGACCTCATCCCCTTAGCGGTACCTAAAAACAGCGACCAAAAAGACTTCTGTCTTTTTGCTCACTGCTTTTATCCCTCTGTGGGACCTGTGGGATCTCTATCCCATGTATTTTTCGATAGCCATGTAGTATTAGCTCCAAACGTAAGTACAGGCATACGCGTGGCATACGTTTATCTATGGGCCTGCGTTACCTCATAATTACTCATAAATCATATTAAACGAATAAATAATATAAAAAAGGCAAGTGCGAGTCGGACTCGTGCGCGAAAGGTTCCGTACCATCTATATAACATTGTGTGGGAGCCCCCCTTAATTTATTTAATTTTAATTTAATTATTTATTTTTGAAGTGAATACACAACTACATATTTTGTAAATATTTCACATGTCTACCTGTTGCCGTTATTGGCAAAAAAAATCATATTTGTTGTATGGGAGCCCCCCTTAAATATAATACGTGATACCAAGTAAAACCCGCGAATACAATATTTCGAGTTTTTCTTTTTCAAAAATTTATAGAAGTCTCAGTTTAGTCAAACATCTTTTCTGTGACTCAAATAGAACGGGGGAAAGCATTCATCAACTATCACTCAATGAAAGACTTATATTTCAGTTCTTGTTATAACAAAGCACTAACTTGAAACTAGCAACAATACTCCTCAACATATTATAAGGAGTAAATTGTGATTCACAATACAATTGAGCTGAACGAGACTGAGGGGTGTATTATACAAACTTGGCTTGGAGGAATGGCAAGGATTTGAATAAAATATATTCATATAATACAATTTCCCCATTACTAATAAACGTGCATTAAAGTTATATTTATTGAAATGAAACACTTTTTTACGGATTAACTCGCGTTTAATTTACTATTTACATAGTTTTTTATATTATCCTGACGTTTCGAACCCTTTACAGGGTCCGTGGTCACAGGGAGACAGGCGTAAATTAAACGCGATTTATTCCGTAAAAAAGTGTTTCATTTCAATGTGTAGTGCTCGTTTAAACCTCGGAAAATAATAAGTTATATTTAGTTATAAATCGACCCTGTACCGTACTTATTAATAAAGACTTTAGTCCACGTTAATTAGTAAAAGGAAATATGTTTAAATAATATTCACTTTATCGAGCTGTGTGGTGGCGCAGCTCGTCCCGCAGCCCACATATATGTTACTAGCGGCCGCTCGCGGCTTCACCCGCGTGGTTCCCGTTCCAGTGGGAATATCATGATAAAAAGTATCCTATGTGTTAATCCAGGTTATAAACTATCTGTATGCCGAATTTCAACCAAATCCATTCAGTAGTTTTTACGTAAAAGAGTAACAAACATCCATTCATACTTACAAACTTTCGCCTTTATAATAATAGTGTGATTATAAGAGGAAGTAGGATAACAATTGGCTATTTGACAGTTGTAATAATAAAATATGAAATACAATGTCGGTTGTAATAATAAGATATGAAATAGGTAGTTTATAATTTAATGATAATTATTCAAGTTTTTGTTCATTAAGATAACTCGTAAATAGTTTTTTTTTACAAAATAAACATGCGATTTTTTATCTGTGGATTACAAGACCCGAAACGCGGGCGGCCATGATTGAACTTCGTGTGACGTCACATTTCACAAAATAAACAAAAAGTATCTGTCAGGTTCGGTGTGACATCACAGGGCTAAATGTCACGTGACCAACCGTTTTCACACGAAATTTAAATTGAATGAAGAAAAATATGTTTTTTTTCTATTAAATAAAGCTTTTTCGAGAAAAAAAATATTGTACGGGGTATAAAATAAGGGTGTGTAATGTTTGATATAAATACTTATGGTCTAACGTTCAGATAATATAATTTCATTTCATATAATTTCATTTGATATAACGACTAACTTAATATAATAAACATTTAATATAATTTTAGATTCTATAATTTTATTTGATATAATGTACTTTTGATATAATGGACATTTGATATAATAATCAAATGATATAAAACATTACTCATGTAATAAGCAAGCAGTATGCAAACAGACATGCAGCATGCAAGCAGGCATGTTTTCTGTCACGGCTCCGGCGCTGCGGGACTCCGGCGGTCCCACACGAGCTTCCGCCTCGTCCCTGCGCGCCTACGCGGGATTAAATTACACTCTAGCGTAGGGCAGACAAGTCTACATGGAGTCGGTTTTGCCGCGATTCGTTTCTGTCACTGACGTTTTTAGCACAACCATAACGAAAACACAACGTATTAACTTTTTAAGACAATATTTGAAATCAATTTAGGGATAAAATGGTATTTTTATTTTTACGCAAAAATTAAATCAAATGAAGTTATAGAATATGATTATTCTACCAATATAGCTTTATAGCATAAGTTGTTAGAGAATATGAGTATTATATCAAATGAATAATATACGTAATGTTGTTATAGAAAGTGTATTTAGATCAAGTAAAAACTATATCCAATGAACGTTATGTTCTTTGAAATTAGTTCATTTGTCATTATATGAAATGATACTCACCCATAAAATAAGAGTTTATAATTTTTTAAATACTTTTCCGAAAACCTACAAGTAGCCAAATTGATTAATGATGTCATGATGATGATGAAAACCGTGATGTCCGAAAAAAATAATAAAAAATTTAATATAGAAGACAGGTAGATACTAGATATACCTTATCATAAATTGAGTTTGTTGTTATTAAATTAATATATTGTTTGTTAAATTGAATTGGAAATACGCTTTTAGCACGGTAATATAATTACCGAAACAATTAATAATTTATAAAAAAACATACCCCATTTTCGAGTACTACTCGTGTAATATACTTCTACAGAACCCTTTTCATGAACACTGCTCACATTGGCCCAACATATTTATTGCGAATCGTGTAAAATACTTAGAATTCACAAGTCAAATATTGTGTCGTATAATAATTCCCTTTTATCAATGTAAGTTGATACTATCGGCTTCTTTCAAAGATAAACCACCGTGTTAAGATCTCCAGGCATTGAAACTAATTACGACAGATGGAGTAAAAGAAAGAGAGGCACAGCTCCCAATATTCTGGTTGATCTCTGGATAGTGTTTCAAAGTAAGCACCACCGAGTATTCGCAACAATTGAATAGATGACATCGTACTAAATTTCAATGAGTGAGTGAATAGAATGAATAGAAATAATGCATTCATATCTGATTTTCAAGTAAGTATTTTATTTTTATTTTATTGGTTACTTTACTCGTACAGTCGCAATTGGTCCAATTCGCAAAATGTCCAGTGCTGCCTTATTCCTGTAGGTCACGTGATAGGTTAAAATTGTCTGAAATCCCTCCTTCATGTCCAGGCCTTGTAGCTTCAGCATGGATTTGGTAAAAGGGGGACGTACCTCACGTACCCACTAAAAACTCCAGTAGGGTACATCTCCATCACTTGCTACCGGGGTGATTTTATTTTTTTAAATTTTTTTAAAACCGTGTCGCGTAGCGGTGAAAGAATACTACCACCCCCACTCTTCCCTTGGGTGTCGTAAAAGGCGACTAACGGACTAAATACTGCACATACATTCGAACAGTATATAGCGGCGATGGGCTCACCGGTACGTATTTGTTGAAAAGTGGACTATGGTAGAGGAGTATGGCTTTAATCGCCTCTGTGGTCTAGTGGCTAAGCCACCGGTTTCAGACCCAAAGGTCCCGGGTTCGATTCCCAGCGAGGGCACATCTTCGTGTGCTCAGTTTGGTTGGTGGTAGGGCTGTTAAGTCCGCCTGGCTAGCTACCACCACCTTATCTAAGTCTGTCGCCATAACAACGATGTTTATATCATTGGTGTGTTCCGTACAGTTTGAGATAAGATAGCCAGTTCCTCAGTGGTTGAGGATTCCGGGTGAAGCGCGCTTTCCACCTTCGGCCTTATCGTCACTTACCATCAGGTAAGATGAAGGCCAAGCGCTTAGCCACGTTACCATTTGTTAGGGTCCTAACTAGAGGACTTAAATGATGAGAGTAGTGGACTGTATAAAATGTATAATGTGGTATTATAGACGAACATTGGTTTAATTATGCTAACTAAATAAAGCGCGCGCGTCTGGTGTCGTCCGTGATCCGTGGCGAAGTTTATTTGTAGAATAAAAAATAAAAAAATAATAAAAAAAGGACTGCTTTTGCTGCCCTCATCGTCTGGTCTCTGACTAACCCTTCGGGATAACAGTCGTGATTATATGTTTGTATGTAGATATAGATATGTATGTTTTTATACGTAGCACAGCAGATGACTCCACCCCAGACGTTGTTAAGAGGGTTTACGCATTTTGGTTTTCCATACAAACTTCCAAGTCGAAATTTTCAAAAACCATTAAGCCAATTTTGATTAAACTTTGCATGCTAAAGTAAAACACGAGACCTAAATAGTTTGTTGAAAACATTTTTAAAAAACGTTTATATAAGTAAGTTATTGCGATTGTAAACTTTCTATAGTGGAGTTTAAATCGCAATAATGCAGCATGCAAAGTTTCATTAAAATTGGCTTAGTGCTTTTTAAATAATTCGACTTGGAAGTTTGTATGGGAAAGGCTGGTTTCACAGTCACGCGTTTGACCAGCGCCGGCCACACGCGCGCGCTACACTACATAGTAGTTGCGCGTTTGAACTGCGTGATGACTATGAAACGCAAATACAATCTAGTGTAATTGTAAGCGCGCGCGTGTGGCCGGCGCTGGTCAAACGCGTGACTGTGAAACCAGCCAAACCAAAATGCATAAATCCTCTGGAGTCCAGACGCGAAGACAAACTGGTGCACCGTTAAGGGGAGGTATTTCGAGCGCTTCCCTCTCGTTCTCTCGACGGTACAACGGTAAGGGACGGGTATAACAGCGAAGCGGCGCGAATATTCGCGTTTTATATTTTAAAAAATGTATAGATGTAATAAATAAAAAACCATCGGTTATAATAACTTAAGTTATTTACGAGCTTCATTTTGGTAAATGACTCATAATATCAAATCTCTTATTTTAAGAATAAAACCTGGAAAAGAAGATAAAATGACACAAAAATATGTAACTTTGTGAATTTATTGTATCGAGCCAACTTTATAAAATTGTGTTTCCATCGGGTGCATTTCACAGAATAAAGCCTCAACAATATTTCATCATTTTCGCAGATTTTAATTTTATTGTTTACTACTTCAAAAAGTAATTCTAAGAACGTGTTATTTTAATTTTTCACTAACACCTAGCCTTAACAAGATGAAGCAACAGTCGCCCTCACCTTGCCGGCCCACGAAGAGGCTCTTCACGCCTCGTTCGAAGGACCAAAAGTAACGATAAGTGATCAGCCGTGCGATTCTCTAAGCTAAAGCCTTGATAGCTGCGGCTACCGCAGCGCTGACAAATGACTCTGTCTCTTTCATATTCATAGAATTGGAAAGAGATAGCAGATAACAGCCATGCGCGCAGCGTCTATGTGTCGCTTAGAGAATCGCATAGCTGAAACTGCTGTTAAACAATCACCAGAGAACAACACGGTCGTCCCACCGATATCAATTATTTGATTTGACAAGAAGTTGTCATTTTTTCTGGTCCAGCTCATAGGTATGTAGCTGCCATTCTATTTTATAAGGAGATAGAATCTCGTACACGTACAAAAGACAACAACGCGATCGCAACACCTGCAAGCCGTTACAGCATTTATCCCAACCGATTAAGTACGAGTAGTTTTTGTTAGGTGATTCCTTCGATTTGTCAGCTGTTGTAGGTACCCTCAATTATGTATGCACGGACATGTCGACATATCTATATGGAGTGCGGACATCGAAAAAGAGTATAACGACCTCTTGATTAATTATTATTGGAGTAGGAATATTTTGGTATGCAAAACGCAACTAGTTTCTATAATTTATTTTTTGGGTTCACCATCTTGGAAGGAATTCTCTTGTTTACTCATTGGCTTTATTGAAACTATTTTTAAAGAAGAGCGTCGGACTTAATGGAAGATGAAAACTATATAATTATCATCATCAGACTTTTGTAAGTGCCACTGAAGGGCACAGGCCTTCTCGCATGAACAAAAGCACATCGGGAGATTGAGCCACAACCTTAGAATATGCTTTAGTTCCTGGGTTCCTAACCTTGGAGTAATTACCCCCGCGGGGGTAAATCAGCTATTCCACGGGGGTAACAAAGAACCTAACTATTAGTCGTAAAATAAAAAAAATACAAAAATTCACACTGAGCCAACATTCACTAGCTTTGTATGATAGGATTAGTTCCACTACTAGTAAATGTAACTGAGTATTATTAATCCATAGTTTATACGTATAAATACGTTAAAATTGTAAGGCTGTTGTGCAATTTATGATAAATAAAGATGCTTTGATAAGATTTTGAAGGCGGGGTAAAGTCAGTTTTCCACATAGATCACAGGGGTTACAAAATTCAAAAGGTTAGGAACCACTGCTTTAGTTATTATTCTGAGGCCACAACCCACCACGCTGGCCCAATGTCGGGTGGTGGGGTTTAACGACTGCCATGTTAAGGCAACAACCAACGGCTTATCGAAGGGGCTCTGTATACTAGTCGGATGACTAAAGAATTTCGAAAGGTAGGGTACGAATCCCACCTGAGGTAAGTCGTTATTTTCAAGTGTATTTTCGATATGAATATAGCATATTAAAAGTAAAATGCATGCTTCCCGACCGCACACAATGGGTTTCTGGAGATTGACGACGCCGCCGAGGTCAGCCCAGAAAGAGGTGGCGAGACGATCAGAACGCTAAGTGTAAGTTTGTAAATAAGCAAACGTTACTATCGCGTTTGAGTTAAGTTTTGACAGATAGATCTTAATGCTAAGTAAATAAGATCGAGAATCAAAACTCTTACTTCAAACGCGATAGTAACGTTTGCACATTTTCAACTTACACTCGCCGTTCTGGACTCACACCTAGGGTTACCATCCGTCCGGATTAGTCCGGACATGTCTGGACTTTGTCCGGCTCTTTAATTGGTCCGGATTTTGGAATATGAGTAACAAAAATACATTTTAAATAATATCAAATGAGTAATAATAAATAAAAATAAATCTTTCCTACAATCACACCAATTATCTAGCCCAAGAGAAGCTTTGAAGAAACTCGTTAAATGGTTACTAGACAACGGATAAACATACTTAAAATACTTAAATACATTCTTATTATACATAGAAAACACTCAGACCCGAGATAATTTAGAACAACAATAATTTCTAAATTGACCCGACCGGGGTTGAACCCGGGACCTCAGAGGTGGCGACACCATGAAAACCGGTGTACAAACCACTCGACCAAGGAGGTCGTCGAGTCTTTAATCTTTATTAACTTCTCATTTATCTAAAAACAAAATATAAAAAGCAAGTAATGTCTCCATTTTGTGACTAAAAAGTTCGGAATTTTATCGTAATGTCACTTCAGGCTTTTTTACAGGATTTTTCGAATTCCTAAATAATAACCATACTCACACCAGACTGACTGGCATGAGGAGGCTCAGGATAGAGATAGATGGAAGGAAGGAAGGCTTTTGACCAGCACTGGGACTGTATAAACTAAAAAATTTAAACATTTATTTAAAAAGCTACATGTTATCTCTACTTAGTGATAAATGCAAATAACCTACAAAGAACAAAAAAAAAACACGATGGAAATTCACCACGAAACCAGTTAATTAATACAAAATTAATGCATCGATTTGTAATTTATTTAAAATACAATGTCTGCGAGTTAGGTGACTGGTTTTTTATTTATGCTAAAAAACGGAGCGGGCAACTAAAATTAAGTTTTTAATTAGCTTTACGCAATCGCCGATAAAGTTCAGCACTGTAACTACTTACACGACACTTACATAACTTCATATTGTGTTATTACGTCACATAGGCCACAGCTAAAGCGTCAGAACACAGGTTTCTTACTAATAAACCGCCTGGATGACTTGATTCAAGGTTCACTCCATTTTTACACCAATTTCTAGCCCAAGTAAAGTTTTTTTTTAATCTTGCTTTTTATATAAGAAGGAGGCAAACAAGCAGGCGGGTCACCTGATGAAGAGCAGATCACCGCCGCCCATGGACACCCGCAAAACCAGGAGTCGCAGATGCGTTGCCGAACTTTAAGAAAGGAATAGGGTTTTAAGGAAGAAATAGAAATTATGAGGGTTAGGGGGGGGGGGGGGAGAAAGGGGCCCCCTAATCTTATTGGTAAGATAACGGATAAACTTCCTTAATTCTAAATTGACCCGACCGGGAGGACCGGGACCTCAGATATAAGACCATGCCAGAACCGGCGTGCTAGCCACTTGACCACGGAGGTTTAATATTCTTTGCTCTTAGACAAGGTCAAATAGTCAAATATTCTAGAAAACCTTATTGAGAAGCATTTTTGAATCGTTCAACATTTTTTTACCGATTCAGGACTATTTTTTTAGCTGAGAAGAAAAATGAGCGAGAGAGAGTTTTACAGCGTCTCATAAAAATTGGAAATGCCGTCAAACAGACGACCTACAAATTGCGAGTTTAATCACCATTCGATTATGCGAACGAAAACGATAATTTGTATAGAGTTAGAGCAGCGCCGTCTAGGGGCGCTTTTTTCTGACGATCACCAAACAGAAGGATTTTTCTATAAATTTAAAGGCTACAGACATAAAGGCACAATACTAAAGCTTCAAGCAACGGACATGTTATACCGATCGTGGAACACGCGTCAAATGGACTACGATCAACAGTTACCATCAGCGAAATCAGTTAAATAAACAAACAAACATCACGGAATGAGAAACTAAAGCGCGAAATCCAACTTAGAAAAGTACGCTCACACAAACAATTCTTGGTTTCATTACAAAATGTAGGTTGATCTAGATGACGCCACACTGTGCATGTCAGTGAATAGCGAATTGGGTACGGCAAGTGTTAACATTCAAAATAACGTTTCAAACTCAATTATGCAAACTGCAAGCTGCACCTAACACGCCGCAGTAATACGAATACGACATAATTATGCAAGATCTAATTATATCTGGAGAATGTATTAACTCTAACCATAATAAGTCCTGAACTTCTATTGTTATCCGTAATAAATAAAAGATGGCGGTTTTGCATTTACTAAAATGCACTCAATTAAAAAAGTATGAAAATATATTTATAGACCAGACCACACACACAATTAACATAAGACATTAAATTAGGAACACAAAATGGCAATAAAAAGCACAACACGACAAACAATCAAACATCGAAATCGAAACGTTAATAAAAACAAAAGACGCGCGAAATATTTAAACTCATAACATAAGGCATAACTTAACACAAAAAAAACAAAAGCACATCACTATAGAGCGAAATTAAAAGCCAGACGCAAACGCATTTCCCATAGGTTAATTGCGAGCGGCGAATTTCGCCGGCAGGTGGTGACGCAAGCCAATGCCAAGGCCCGTGCCGTTGACCGCGGCCGCCATTTCAGTTCGCCACACTGCCGGAAAAACTCGGACACTTGGTGTGTAGGGCTGCCAAACATTATGAGTGATAATACGTACGTACACGCTTCATTAATATCTCCATTTTATAAAATTGTGTAGGGCTGCCAAATAATATTTATTGTGCTGTGCTGGTAGCGGCTCATTAATAGACAACTACCGACTCTTATCTTCCCGTGGAAATAGGGTTACCACCTGTCTGGATGAGTCCGGACATGTCCGGACTTTTAGACTCTAGTCCGGACTTTGCCCGGCTCTTTAATTTGTCCGGATTTTGGAATATGAGCAACAAAACTACATTTTAAGTAATATTAAATAAGTCTACGGTAAACGGTTTTAATCTTTATTAACTTTTCATTTATCTAAAAACAAAACATGAAATGTGAGTAATGTTTTCATTTTGTGACTAAAAATCCGGACTTTTATCGAAACGTCAGACTTTTTGTCAGGACTTTTCAAATTCCTAAATGGTAACCCTACGTGGGGGTCGTAAAAGGCGACTAACGGACCAAACACTGCACATATATCATAGAGCAGAGCATAGAGCGGCGATGGACTCACCACCTGTCGTGCTGAGCACATGTGCAATTACCATTTGGTGAAACGTGGACTGTGGCAGTGTACTGCTTTTACGGTCCTCATTGCCTGGTCACTGACTAACCCTCCGGGGCTACGGCTAATAGTGGTGAATAATATAAATGTGAAAAAAAAAATATTTATTTATTCATTATACATTTAATTTATTTATTCAGTAAGCTTAAAATAAGCATTTGGAATCGGCAAAAATTTAAGTTTAAATTTTCATCTCTATATGGATGGATGGGCACCCACCCACCCACCCCACTCATTCAGGACGTATCTTTTAACTGTGGAGAAGAACGGGCACAATAAACTCCACAGCTTTATAATAATAAAGTTAGAGTCAAAGAGTTATTACCACTCCATCTTCATAAATTCTTCATACTGAAATCGAAATTTTATTTGTTAGTTGTCAGAGAGACAGCGACATAGTAGACGCTTGCAGTCGAGATGGAACAAAAAAGCTTATTATCAGCAGAAAAACTCTGTATGGCAAAGAATGAGCAACCCTATTTCTTAGGATTTTGGCTAAGCCTCCGGCTGGCTCGCGGGCCTCGCGGCTAAGTCGCGCGCGTCTGTCATTTCCATTTCTGCCACTAATATTAAGTAACTTTTACTATGGTATTGTAACATCTTATTACATCAATCAAACAGATTCTCCCTCGTTTGTGCACTAATACTTCTTAGGGTGGAATTCGACCAAAGTGGAATAAGATCTTATACCTAGATCAATTGCCGAATTTGTATAGACTAATCTCGGAGTAAGTCTTATTCCAGTTTTGTCGAATCCACCTTTAAATCAGTCATCGCGTGCTCGGTTAGTCCGGCCCGGCTTATCGCGCAGCATACCTCCACGGTCCACTTGTCAATGGAAATTAATTCAACGGACACCGCCGTTCCTGTGAATCCACTGTCATCACTTAGCTTTTAATTAGTATGCTGCTAATAAAGCTAGTTCTCAATCGGCGGACATGCATGGTTATTTAAATTGTGTCACGATAAATCAGGAGTAGTGTGTTGGTTGTACATTTTACATGGTTGTTTCTACACGATGTGTGGTAATATTTTATAATACTAATCTTCAAATAAGTTTTGTTAGATTACTAAATAATCTATACATACCTACTTAAACACTCTATGGGTACCTACACAGACAAAATAAGAACATCCGCCTTTTTGAAGTCGGTTAATAGAATCATCCAAAAAGTAATTTTAAATATTGTTAATGTTTTTTTATATAGCGTTTTATTAACGCTTAAATATACTTAAAAAAAATTTTAAACACTGAAAAAACGACAACCTCAGGCGGGAATCGAACCACGCACCTTCTCATCATCTCAGAGGTTTTTAACTTCTAAGATTTGATGAAGCAATGTTGACTAAAAAACATTATATTCAAGCACTGACAAATTTCGACCGGTGAAAACCAGACCTCGGTAGCCAAGTGGTTAAGGCAGCCGCCCGGAATGCGGAAGGTGCGCGGTTCGATTCCCGCCTGAGGTTGTCGCCTTTTTTCAGTGTTTAAAATTTTACTTGAAATATTGTGTTCTAAAGTTTACGAGAATAAGAGAGATAATAAGAGTACAAACTTTAACTCGGTGATCCTACAAAAAATTTAAATTTTTATAAAAAAAAATCGAACTTTATGATTTGGGTTTAAGGATCGATTTCGAATACAGAAATTTGACAGCTTTGTGTGGGTTAACCCGCCGGCGTGTGTACCAAGTGACTGTACTAAATAAATAAAAAGAAGGCGAAAAAAAATCGCAATTCTTGCTCGCTTCTATCCAAGCCGCAGTCTTAATCGCCGTAACGCGGGTAAAAGTTGAAGAGTCCGAATGTAATATTGAAGAGGCGACCGGCGAAAGTTCCGCTCCGGTGGCCACGTGCCAAGCGTATTGGGCCCGCAATGCGCACGGTGCGGCTACAGGCTACAGACTACGGGCTACAGTATAATGACTACAGGTTCGCCAAAAAGGACGAACCTAGCAAGAAAAATCGTCAAAGTTTGTGTAACATGAAAGAGTACAGAACTATAATCAGTGACTATAGGTACTATACGTGACTGTACTTACATAATTTCAACATTCAAAAAATAAAACCGGCCAAGTGCGAGTCGGACTCGCCCATGAAGGGTTCCGTAGCACCAAGTAACATCATATAAAAGTTCTTGTAGTTCGTTGTAACTTTGATCGATGTTTTAATAATAGTGTATTTTTTTAATTAATTAATTTATGACGTATTAAAAAAAACTACTTCCTAGATCTCGTTCAAACCAATTTTCGGTGAAAGTTTGCATGGTAATGTACATCACATATTTTTTTAGTTTTATCATTCTCTTATTTTAGAAGTTATAGGGGGACGACACATTTTACCACTTTGGTATTATCATATATCATTTTTTTTTACCGTGAAAAGTTTCAGTTTAGAAAAAAATGATATTAGAAACCTCAATATCATTTTTGATGACCTAACCATAGATACCTTACACACACGTATGGGTTTGATGAAAAAATAATTTTGAGTTTCAGTTCTAAGTAGGTATGGGGAACTTTGGAACCCCCAAAATTTATTATTTTTTCTCTATTTTTGTGTGAAAACCTTAATGCGGTTCACAGAATATATCTACTTACCAAGTTTCAACCGTATAATTGTTATAGTTTCGGAAAAAAGTGGCTGTGCCATACGGACGGACAGACAGACATGACGAATCCATAAGGGTTCCGTTTTTTGCCATTTGGCTACGGAACCCTAAAAATGGAGGATTTTTATTTCATCCTAATTTTTGTTACCGGTTTCGCTACCGTTCATTTATCGGGGGGAAAAGTAGCATGTCTCATGGGCTCCACCTATCGCTATACCACAATTCATCAAAATCGGTTTAGCGGTTCTTGGGCGTGAAACCGTAATAAACTAACTCACTTTCGCATTTAAAAACATAAAGTGAAAAGCGTTGAAAAATTTCGTGAGGTCTAAAATTAATGCCGCTGTGGCGAAGTGGTCAAAGCAGCCGCCCACCCGGATTGCGGAGGACGTCTGGGTTCGATTCCCACCTGAGCTAGTTTTTTTTTTTCAACGTTTCAATATCTGAGAATAATCGTATTAGTTAGGATAATTATCTTTCTTTTTCGTCCAACAATCAAATCAAACAATACATTGACATTGTTGTCAATGTTGTCATTATGTCTGTACATAATATTATTTACAATAAAGTAGAAGTTAGTTAGGCAAACATAAAACAAGTCTTATTACCAGCAAAACAGTGTACAAAAACACGTGCCTTTGTGAGAATCGAGAATCGAGCCGAAAAAGACCTTTAACCCCTTGAGCACCGTAAAACCAGACACAATTGAACGACCGCCGGCGGTCTTATGATCCTTGACCTATTAAGCTCGAGACCGGTCTATCATAGAGGCTGTTATCAATAGTACCTACGCAATAGCTTAGCGGTGAAAGAATACTACCACCCCCTCTCTTCTCTTGGGCGTCGTAAAAGGAGACTAACGGACCAAAGACTGCACATAATATATATATCCAACAGCATAGAGAGGCGATGGGCTCACCACCTGTCACGCTGAGCACGTGTGCAGTCGCTATTTGGTGTAAAGTGGACTATAGGTAGAGGACTGCTTTTGCGGAAATGACGACATTGCCTAGTCCCTGATAAAACTTTCGGGGATAAAAGTCGTGATTATAATTTTATTAATATGTATGTAATAGCTTGGTAGCTTAAAAAGACAACTCATAACGTGGTGCAGCGTAAAAACCTTTTTGAGTTTTGAGTCCTGTTACAAACTTGCGTCTGTTTGAGAGACATGCTAATCGTCATATGACAACGAATTCATATGAACTTAACAAAAAACACATTCCGAGCAACATTAATAGTATAAAAGTCAACAACGCCACGCCTCAGGCTCTCAATACATATTTGCTTACAGAGTAGGTACAATACAAAAAAACACAGCGAGAAACGGAGCACGAGGGAGTTCGAAAAAAATTGGTCACCCATCCGTTGAGCCAGCATTGCGAAAGGGCAGAGGCACATATATTGCCACCATATTTTGAACTTTATACAATTGAGATAAGGCCGAAAACCAATGAAACATTTGAACATGCTGTAGCCGTTAAAGGGTTAAGTTGGCACTGCCAATTAGAGTCCCACAAACCTGAGGCTGTTATTTTTATTCGAAAGCTATTTTGATTTTGCAAACACAAAATAATGATTAAAAATTAATTAAAACACAACTTACTTGTAATAAAGGGCAATCCTTTATTACCTACTACAAGTAAGTTTCGAAATATGGTTAGATTACGAAGGCTGACACGTCAGTTAAAGACAAAATGTTTTAACTAAAATAATAAATAAATACAAGGATGATTGGTGATACGTACGGTCGGGGTCACCGTCGCTTTACCTTTACCACTTTGTAGCGATTTTCGTATGAAGCGCACCGACCGCCCGGGTACGTGCCCGTACCAAATAGACGACGCGATTCGCAAGGGATTTTGACCTTTAGACTGGTAAAGCGACGGAGTCCGTCATTGTACATAATCCCGCAAGTGACCCATCCTATTAAAGGAGGTTAGGCGGTCAGCGAAAATTCCGGACCCTCGCGGGTATTGCGCGGTGCGGGGTCCGCGGTAATTCGTAAGCGTCATTCACATTTTTTATCAAAAAGTTAATAAAAATGTTTAGCTTTTTGGAAATCCAAAACAGTCAAGAAATCGAAAAGGTTTAAGGGCGGTATCTATACATCATTCTGAATACAATAACAAAAAATGGACTCCAGTTTTATAGTGATTTTTCAAAGTTATTTTTTCTAATGCCGGCACTTCACTTGGCGTATCGTGTTTGCGTATTTGCATTATTTGTCCGAACACAGGAATGTGTAGACGGCCTATTTGAATATATTTGCTTTATTTGCACGAATAAGGCAAACAAGGCAAATAGCGAATATGCGTTACCGTCCACTTGTCGGTTTTTGATCACACATCAAAGGAATCAAATACGGCAAATATTTGCGTCGGCCGTCCACACTTGGTTCTGTTCAGAAGCGCGAGTGCGGCTGTCCTGTTCAGACGTGTTCAGTTTTTTATACGTAAACATAGTAAAATGGTTTGGACAAACGAAACCGTATTGAGATTTTTGGAATTATACCAAATGCATTATAGTATTTGGGACCCCAAAAATGCCTCTCATTAAAACAAAAACCGACAACGTTGCATGGATCGATATTCAAAATAACTTAGGAGAACCCTGCACAATAAAAAAAACAGGTGTTGGCAAGCCGCATTCAGGTAAATGTAATAAGCTGCTGCCACTGACACGTCCATCACTGTTGCATTCAATTTTTTTTGAACTAGCAAATATTGTGAATATTTGCGTTGTTTGCCCGTATAGGCCATGTGTGGATGGCTTGTTTGACGCCAAGTGATGTGCCAGATTATTTGGGCAAACACAACGATATCGCCACACGAACACGATACGCCAAGTGAAGTGCCGGCATAACAAACTAAATCAATTAAAATAATGCACATCATGCAACATGCTGTATCTTTACGAACACGCACGCAAGCGTCAATAAAAATATAGCTCAGTGGGCTCCGCGTTTAGTGTGCATGTTCGGCTATCTTTGTGTGCGTGTAGTACAGCTGTACGGGTTTGGAAAGGGTGTATTTTTTGGTGAATTATGATAATGTTTTGTTGATTGTCTCGGTAACGAGCCTGTAGTTTTGGACCAAATTTGGTGAGCGTGCGATGTATGCCCTTAAACGTTCGCTTATTGATATTGTTAGACCCTATATGTGTTTATGATTTTATAGGAATTATTATTGTAAAACACGGTCGTAATGTGCATTTATATGAAATTTTAGAGGTAACTTAAGGATTTTTTTCCATAGAGCAAAATTTATCAATCGTGTTTTGGAAACAGTCATCCCCTCACACGTACGGTCTGTATGTAATACACATTGAAAATATCAGTTCGAAATATCTAAAATATTTTGAATAACAGCTAATAGAAAATAGCCAATTTTTCCGTTTTCACCGCCTAACCCAAGTGCAAAGAACAACTATTTGTATGGGAGTAACTGCAAATTTAGCAAGTAGATTATCTGTAAGACCATTCGGTTTTGGAGTTCTCTGCCGGCGCATGTGTTTCCCAGCTCCTATAGTCCCGGGTGTTTTAAGCGGGTCGTGAAACGGCATTCATGCAGGCCGTCATGAATGGGTGCGCTTGTTACCGTGCTTGTTCCACGGTGACGAGCGCTTTCGTATTTTGGACTGCATCGGCTGATTACCATCAGGCAAGGTGTAGTCACTCTGACGGGTCAAATAAAAAACGAAAAACTCAGAGATTGCGAAAAATAAAACAGTTCTGTATAGAACAGCTGATTTTTGCAATTTTGCAGTTGCTCTATTACAAATAGTTCTTACATAATACCTACATTATCCCCACGTGCTATTGTCCACGTGGGAGGTCTGTGCTCAGCAGTGGGACGTTTATAGGCTGATGATGAATACCTACCTGCAATCACGACTATTAACCCCGAAGGGTTAATAGTCCAAAATTAATAGTAGTAAAGGGAAAGGTAGTCTCTAGACTAGGCAATGAGGACCGCAAAAGCAGTCCTCTGCCATATTTTATTTATTTAAACTTTTGCAACATTACATTACATGGCGGACTTAATGCCAGAGGCATTCTCTACCAGTCAACCATAGGGTGGTGCAGAGATGACATGGTAGGTGCAATTATCTGCGGTGACCAAAGTTGGACCATTAGAAAATATTAAAATATATAATACGTATATAAAATACACATAATACACATACTCGCAATACATAAATGTTTTATAAAATACCTACATACACTACATAATAATATAATATGTAAAAAGGACGTTATTGCGATGATTCTGCCATGGTTCTGTCGAAAATGAGCAAATGGACTTTCTTGTTGAAGCGTCACGACTCGTCGCCATCCTGACTTCTTGAGGTAGCGCGTTCCAGAGGAGTATGGATTAAATATAAAAGGAGGAATGTACAAAGCCAGAAGAGTGGGAAGGAGAGAGAAGGAGAAGGTTATTTGAGGATCTGAGATAGTCCACTATTCACCAAATAGCGACTGGACATGTGCTCAGCGTGACAGGTGGTGAGACTATCGTCGCTAGTTGTTGTTTACGCTTAAAACATGGCTCATTAGCGGTGCGGGATTACGTACCTTTTACCAAACATATATAAGGCGACTGCCAGAAACCGCAAGAAACTACAAGGGCTGGTCAGGTCAAATGTTTTAGGCATGACTAAAATGACAAATTGTGCTTTTTTATTTTTCATTAAATATTCATTTTATGAAT
Organism: Scoparia ambigualis; assembly: GCA_963921215.1. Lineage (NCBI taxonomy): Eukaryota > Metazoa > Arthropoda > Insecta > Lepidoptera > Crambidae > Scoparia > Scoparia ambigualis. The sequence continues at coordinate 25,213,204 of OY992517.1, read as the reverse complement.
TTTAATTTGATAGTCTTTTAGTATCTTATTTATTTTAAAGCAATAACATAAGAAAAATCATAACAGCGGCCGGCCGTTGACCCACCCGTCTGTTGATCCGTCCGCGTCAGCTGGGCGATAAGTAACTTTTGAGTGGTAGAGCCACGCTGCGTTGCAGCACGCATTGGGCGGGCTCGCCTGGCGTAATACCACCCTCTCACGAATATTCGGCGTGAAATAATGGCACTTGGTGCTGTTGTGTTTCGTCCGACCAGTGAGGGTTCCGGAGGCCCCTCCCCCACCCCCCTCTTCCCAATTCCTATTCCTTCCTTAAACCTATTCCTCCCTTAAAGGCCGGCAACGCGTCTGCGATTCCTCTGGTTTTGCGGGTGTCCATGGGTGGCGGTGATTACTCTCCATCAGGTGACCCGCGTGCTCGTTTGCCTCCCTCTTTTATAAAAAAAAAAAATACAATCTTAGTTAGTCTGCAATCTTTTTTGTCATTTTTGTCATGTTTAAAACACTTGACCTGACCAGCTCTTGATGTTTCTTGCAGTTTCTAGCAGTCACCTTATATAGGTACAGAACAGTACCTACAAAATTTAATACCACAATTTCACATCCGGATACATACCTACTCTCTTTAACGCCATTCAAACTGGAATTCGATCATAACGAGCACAATGCCAGCTCCCCGGACACACGCTCAGTCCTTTTCGGCGGTGCCTAAAGACCCCAGAGCCTCAGCTAGGCCCCAAAAAGGCCCTGCCCAAAACCGTCAGCGTCCAAAGCTATACACATTTGGGCGCAATTAGATCTAATTCATCGTGAAGCGATCACTTAAATGGCTACGCGTTCGGATACTCGTCGCCTTTACAACAGTCAAGTGCTATTAATGTAGCCCATTTATACTTACATACATATTCTATGTACCCATGTAATTAAGAAAATAAAAAATTCTATTTTATTCTCTTCTACAATATACTTACATGTGTAAAGTACTAGCTTTTACTTAAGTACCTACTTTGTTCGCGTTAATTTTTTCAGGGTAAATAGTAGCTTATTTATCGTCGTCATGTGAACCTCCACATGCGATGTTGTCCATGCAGGGAGGCTTGTGCCCAGCAGTGGGACGTTTATAGGCTAACGATGATGATGAATCGTCGTCAGGGTCCCATCTATCTCTATTCTTTACCATAATTCATCTAAGGGTGGATTCGACCAAACTGTAATAAGACTTACTCCGAGATTAGTATACAAATTCGGTGCTTAATCTAGGTATAAGACGTTATTCCAGTTTGGTCGAATTCACCCTTAATCGGTTATTTTAATGCGAAAAAAGGTAAAAGAAATATTTTAAGTTAAACGGTTTTATTAAAAAGAAAGAAAATGATGATGTAGATAATGTACTAAAAGCTACAAAACAATTAATTAAAAATAAAATCGTGGGGCGCGTGAAATTCCTGTCAACAGTCAACCGTTCATTATCATTATAAATGCTGATTACACAATTATACAGGTTACACTACGTCCCACGATTTTATTTTTAATTAATATTTAATTATTTTGTAGCTTAGGACATTATCTACATCATAATTTTCTTTCTTTTTAATAAATAAAATAAAATTAAAATAAAATTATTAAATATACTGCTTACTACTAGTCAAGCCCTTTTATTTGATACCCATATTGAGGTGGTTGAACAAAAAAATTTAATCTAACATTTCGTGGAGGCGGCCATATTGGATTTACAATTATTTATACTAAACATACTTAATTGTAAGTATTGTCATTAAAACTAAAGGTGTGTATCAAATTTCAGATCCATCGGTTTATAGGAAGGGGGCAAAAGTACTAAATTTGACCCAACATCAACCAACAGGGCTTCAAATGTCAAATGAAGCCCATGTCCACATCCATATTTTTTAGCCGATAGACCCGCTGGTCAAGATAAATAAAACGGTTTAAAAAAAAGGCAGAAAAGAAAGGCGGGTCAACGGATGGAAAGTAATTACCGCCACCCATGGCCGCCAGTAAACCAGGACAAGGAAGTCGTAGATGCGTTGCTGGCCTTGAGTACGAAGTAGGACCATTGAGGAAGGAGTAGGACCATTAAGTAAGAAGTAGGACTATTGAGGAAGGAGTAGGACCATTGAGAAAGGAGAAGGACCATTGAGGACGGAGCAGGACCATTGAGGAAGGAGTAGGACCATTGAGTAAGAAGTAGGACCATTGAGGAAGAAGTAGGACCATTGATAAAGGAGAAGGACCGTTGAGAAAGGAGCAGGACCATTGAGGAAGGAGTAGGACCATTGAGGAAGGAGTAGGATCATTGAAGAAGGAGTAAGACCATTGAGTAAGAAGTAGTACCATTGAGGAAGGAGTAGGACCATTAAGTAGGAAGTAGGACTATTGAGGAAGGAGTAATACTATTGAGTAAGAAGTAGGACCATTGAGGAAGGAGTAGGACCATTTAGTAAAAAGTAGGACCATTGAGGAAGGAGTAGAACCATTGAGTAAGAAGTAGGACCATTGAAGAAGGAGTAGGACCATTGAGTAAGAAGTAGGATCATTGAGTAAGAAGTAGGACCATTGAGGAAGAAGTAGGACCATTGAGGAAGGCAGGACCATTGAGGAAGGAGCAGGACCATTGAGGAAGGAGTAGAACCATTGAGGAAGGAGTAGGAATTGTGAGGGATAGGTACTTTTACTGACCGGACGAAACCAAATTGTGCTGCAACGCAGCGTGGTTCTCTACCACTCAGACAGTGTCACTCATTTAGCACCACCCAGGGTCTTAGGGGCAAACCTACGGACGCAAGTGACTTTAACCCCCAAAATCCCCGGTTTAGTAAGTTCACGCGAGAAAGCGTAACGAACACAAAAAAAAAACAAACAAACTCACTTTTCACAATTATAATATCCTATTAATATTATAAACACTAAAGTTTGTAAGTATGGATGGATGTTTGTCTTTCACGTAAAAGCTACTGAATGGATTTGGATAAAATTCGGCATACAAATATTTTATAACCTGGATTAACACATAGGATACTTTTATACCGATATTCCTACGGGAACGGGAACCACGCGGGTGAAACCGCGAGCTGCCGCTAGTTAGTTATAAAGAGGAAATTAACCAAAAAAAGTAGAAGGAATTTTTTTTTAACCCCCTTTGGTTAGTTTCACAGGGTCAAATATTGGAGAATTACTTAACTATCATAGAAGGACACACTTTCCATTACAAATAAAATAGTCAATTGATAATAAATAATACTATTGTCTTACAAACTACTATTTGTTACAGGAATATTCAAGGACTAGAAAAATAACTTAACTTCAAAATTACTTTTTCAATTTGTAATTAATGTAAAGCATTGTAAAAATTCAAGGCTATATTTAATGTCTTTACTATTTTAAATGCATTTTGTAAATAGCTAACGATAAGGTTTAACACCTCGGTGACTATGTTTCGGATTTTTCGAATCTGCATTTGTAGCGAAGTATTTCAATGTAGTGGGACAGTAAATAGGCTATACTTTTTTTACTAAGACTTATATATACTCAGTGTTAAACATACAGTATGTAAATGAACGAAAGGCAAACCTTAAAACAGGTGGATGTTAAAAACGGGTATTATACAATGAACCACTTTTTGATTTAATCCAATCACTTTTTTTGTTTATAATTTTACTAAATGTAATAACCTAACCTCTTTCTCATCAGACGGTTAACGAGTTTAATAACATCCTGTGATGCAAGTTTGACATCAGTTATCAGTTGCATGTTGTTAAATCTTCTACAGTGGCATACCTAATTTGATTTTAAAAAAATCTCTCTCAACCCCATGCGAAATAATCGAATGGCGCCGTGACATTGAGGCGATCTCGCGGGCCATTAGATAGGCCGTCTGTATACTTACTAACCCTACTGGGTTAGTTATGGGTTAGTTAGTATGTTGAAAATATTAGGTGAAAATTGGACTATGGTAGAGAACTGCTTTTGCTGTCCTCATAACCCTTCGGGGATAATATTCGTGATTATATGTTTCTGTGTGTAACACAAGGAGCTTTTACACAAAGCAGAGTCCAATCATAGTTTTAAGTACATATGTGAAAGGAAAACTGGCTTCCTAACATAATGTAAAGTACTTATACTTACACCTAATTATTATCCCAAACGGCAAAATCATTCGGTCTTAATTGATAATAAATTAATTCTGAGCGCGTATCACGAATCCGAACGCAACTGCGCAGATTTTCTATACGTAAGAATATTTTTTTCTGGCGGGTCGATAGCCGGGCGAGCATACATGTATAAGTAAGTACTAACAATATAATATATATAAAAAAACCAAGCAATTCTTGGCCTTCAACTCAAATAGAGCGTTCACCTTAGTGTCTCGATGGATTCTAGCTCGATTCTAACAGCCTGGGTCGTGACGATTGTGAAATCGATGATTCCGATTCTGAGAAACATTTTTTATTATGAATGTTTTTTTTGGTATCCTATACTGCCCCACAGCTGGGCAAAGGCCCATTGAAATTAAAGTCATCGCTGTACATTGTATGGGTATTGGAACTATTGGGTTAATCACTACGCAATCCAAATGCGGGTAGTTTGATCACATAACCGGGATATGTATCAAAATATACCACCATCTTATCTAAGTCTGTCGCCATAACATCGATGTTTATAGTATTGTTGTGTTCCGGCAGTTTGAGATAAGATAGCGCGCTTCCACCTTCGGCCTTATCGTCACTTACCATCAGGTGAGATGAAGGTCAAGCGCTTACCCGTTGCCAATAAAAAAAAATCCGAAACACACTTTATCCCGACCTGAGAATAAAACATAAGACGCCCGGATATGGTTTATGCTTCGTTCGTCCCACTAATATTCGTCCCACATAAAAAAAACCTGGTTCGCCCTAAACAATATGCTTCCTTCGTCCCAAAATATTAATTTAATTATTTTATTCAGAGCCGCGCGCTTCGCCATAAGGCCACTAAGGCATAATCTTTGTGCACTGTTATTTGAGAGAAGCATGTAAAAATCGGATACTATTTACACAGGCTAAGAAATCGACATACATACATACCTACACTACTGACGAATTGTCCCCACAGAACAAGAAAGAGGTTCTACTTATTCTGTGATTATCCTCAAAGGGTTAGTCCGAAACTAGGCAGTGACAACAGCAAAAGCAGTTATTATAAATTTGTTTACGCTCACACCAATTATCTGGAAAAAGATGAGAATTCTTTTGAAACTCGTTAATATGGTAAGATAAGACTTTAAACTATCGCGTTGCATTGCATTAAAACTATTTTAACGGGACCTAACACGATTAATTTTTGTAAGTAAGTACATATCTACTTACTGCTTGACGTTTCGGCCGCGATGCTGCGGCCGTGGTCACAAGCGAACTGACCACAGCATCGCGGCCGAAACGTCAAGCAGTAAGTAGATATGTACTTACTTACAAAAATTAATCGTGTTAGGTCCCGTTGAAACAGTTTTAATATGGCTTACCATATTAAAACTGTTTCAACGGATAACGGACGGATAAACATAGAAAAAACACCCAGACCCAAAATCAATTAAGAAAAACAGTTTTTCTCTAAATTGACCCGATCGTGACTTGAACCCGGTACCTCAGAGATGGCGCGACGCCAGACCCGGCGTGCTAACCACTCGACCAGCAGCAGTGGACTGCTCCTGGTCCTCATTAGCACTGTTTTACTGAAAGTAATTACCGCCACCCATGGCCGCCAGTAAACCAGGACAAGGAAGTCGTAGATGCGTTGCTGGCCTTGAGTACGAAGTAGGCCCATTGAGGAAGGAGTAGGACCATTAAGTAAGAAGTAGGACTATTGAGGAAGGAGTAGGACCATTGAGAATAGAGAAGGACCATTGAGGACGGAGCAGGACCATTGAGGAAGGAGTAGGACCATTGAGTAAGAAGTAGGACCATTGAGGACCATTGATTGACCCGATCGTGACTTGAACCCGGTACCTCAGAGATGGCGCGACGCCAGACCCGGCGTGCCAACCACTCGACCAGCAGCAGTGGACTGCTCCTGGTCCTCATTAGCACTGTTTTACTGGTTTACGTTTCACCAAAAAACAACTAACTGCAAATCGTGATAGCGGCTGGGCGCATTTTGTCCAATTCGCAAAATGGTGGCGAGCCATCGCCGTTTTAGGGATGAATTATATTAGACCGGGCCGTGCACGGGGCGTGTCGTGTGCGTGGCCCGGACAGCGCCGGCGCACTGACTTGAAACGTTACATACATTGAGGTACAATAAACTAGAAGAAGACACCACGGAGCAAGTTTGTGCGCAACTAAGGTGCATCAGCAAGGTCCACAATCGCTTGAATCACGCGCAATCACTGAGGCGTTTGCAGCCCATGGGCTGCACCTTAGTGCGCTCAGACTTGCTTCGCGGTGTCTTCTCTAGTTTATTGTACCTCAATGGTTACATTACATACATATTGTACCTATTTATATTAGGCACTGTGTAATAAGAACTGCTTCATACAAAATGTATGCAGCGTCTTAAATCAGTGCCCCGTCCGGGCCACGCACACGGCACGCCCCGTGCACGGCCCGGTCTAATAAAATTCATCCCTTATGCTGTTGAAATGTTCAGTCTTCATTCATACCGTTAGTCGCCTTTTACGACACCCAAGAGAAGAGGGTTGTTAGAATTCTTTTATTACTGAGCCGTCACCACACATCGGTAAATGTAATTGACAATAATAAAAAAGTATTTAAGTAGACTTTAAAAATGCCATCAAATCATGCAGTACTTAATATGTTAGGGCTCTAACTGACGAGCAGCAGTTTGCTGTCGACGTTTGTAACTGCAGTCGACGTTAGGAGTCGGCGGTTAGTTGTCGACATGTCGTCGACAAGCTTGATGGGTCGACAGCTAGGCTAACCGCCGATAGGTGACGGCGTCTGCAAACTGTCGATCTGCCTGCGGCAAGCAGTTGAAAGTTGAAACGTCGACAGCTTGCCGACAACATGACGACAGCTAAGCCGCCGACTCCTAACATCGACTGCAGTTACATACGTCGTCGATAGCAAACTGCTGCTCGTGTGTAGGAGCCCTTAGGTGTCACTTATGCGTTGCGGACCCAGCAAAAACCTTGTGTGTGTGTGTGTGTGTGTGTGTAATGTATGTTAGTGTATGTATGAATACATACAAGTGGCACTTGCAGTCTTGCACTCCATTCTACGAAGTCACGTGGTTGGGCACGTACCGCAGTAGTACGCCGTAATTGATTTCCATTTGGTATGCGATAAAACACATACTTACACACAGACATAGTATACATTCCGCAGTTTTAATATCAAATATCAACTTATTCGGATAATCATAAATGTGGCAATTCTGTTCATTTTTAACAGACTTCTTGAATTTACCTATTTTTGATACGATAGAAGATAGACTTATTGTTATTGTGGTCTAGCGGTTAGACCACCGGTCTCAGACGCTGAGGACCCGGATTCGATTCCGAGCGGGCGGTACAGGTACTTGGTTTGGTTGGTGGTAAGGCTTGTTTTAAGTCCACCTGGCTAGCTACCACCATATTATCTAATTATGCCGCAAAAAACATGAACGTCAGCAGAGATAAGATATATCCAGTTCCTCATTAGTTGAGAAATCCAAGTGAAGTGCGTACCTACAATCGGCTTAATCTCCACCTAACATCAAGTAAGCAGAAGGCCTACAATTAGAAGAATAAAAAGACATAAAAGAAACATCGAATCCATTCATTCTACTAACTTACTTTTCACACCTCAGCCGGGGTTGGCGAGAAGAGATCTCTTCTAGCCAACCCCGGCTCTCTTCTAAAGATAACCTCACCTTTATTCTTATTTGTGTATGTGTTCTGTGTGTAGGCAAAATAAAGATTTGATGAGTTACACTTATAGCACAAAAAAGTGCATAAGGGCCATATGTGGAATTCTACCTGATGAGTCATGCAGACCTATATTTAAAAGTCTAGGCCTGCTGCCTCTCCCATCGCTTTACTTGTACAAGGCTTGCAATTTTATTCATCAACATAAAGGTCTTTTTGCAAAAGCATCTGATGTTCAAAGTTCCAGAGTACGAAGAGACAAACATAAGCTTGTCATAAGTACTGTACACAAAACATCTAAATATAACAAAAGTTGCTGCCTGCTATGTGTGTTATAATAAGATTCCTAACGAAATTAAAGAACTGGGTGGTTTTTTGTTTAAAAAAAGATTACTTAAATGGCTGAAAAAAAAACCATTTATACTGTTAAAGAATTTTTTGATAAGTAGTTCTGCATATTGACATTTATAATAAACTTTTGTTGACAATTGTAAAGTGTAGATAATTAAATTTTTTAACTAATTCGATTAATAATAGATTGACATTGCTACTATTTGGCATGCAATTTGATAGTGAGACATGAGCACTTTTGTTCGTTTTTGTGTAACCACCATTTTATACCGTGTTTCTTTCTTGCGAATAAATTATTATGATTATAATGATAACTTTTTAATTTTTTTTTGAGTGTGAGTGCTGTCGGTCGCAGATGACCTTTACAGCTTTACTGGGCTTGTTTGGGAGCGGCGAGAAACTTAAAGGTTCCTCAAGCCGTGATAGTCGAAATTCACCAGAGGGTTTCCGGTGGAGGATGGCATCTCGCCGTTAGCGAGTCTCCGATCCTCCCCAGATCCTCTAGGGGTTCGAGCCGGTGGGGGGGGGGGGGGGGTAATATTACAATCCCCTCATGTGCTGTTTATAGTGTGCTCCTCATGGGACGTTTACAGACTGATGATGATAAATCTTATCTAATGGGGCCTCCTCAGTGAAGATAATTGCCATAAGCTTGGCAATGTCCTTGAGGGCGAAGAGCCTAAAATCTTCTGGTTTCGGGTAGGCCGATCCCAGAAGATTCATTCTTTTCCTGGTAAAAGAGTCGCAGTCACACAGTAGGTGCTGCATAGACTACGTTTCCCCTCCACATGCCCTGCACAGGTTGTCTGTTGCTAGTTGCATTTTGTGGAGCATTTGTTTTGTGGCATAGTGCCCAGTCAGGGCACCGGTGATTAATCGGGCCTGCCTTCTGCAACCTCCGCATATGATCTTAGTTCTTACTACGTCCTAGGGCGTCTTCGCCTATGAAGGATTTTGCGTGTCTTATGCCGGGTAGCTCTTTCCATTCGGTTTTATGCCTGTTTTGGATGTGGTCTTTGAAGGCTTTGTTGATGGTACTCGATGCTAGTGCCACAAACGGCTCAGGACCAATATATAATAATTCCTGCCTTTGGGTGTTCGAAATTCATGGGCTATTGCCTTCGATCAACAAGTTGTATTGTTGATCGAAGGCTATTGCAGTTAATTATCACGCGACGAGGCATATTTATAATTTAGTTTTATTTTATTTTAGTTTACAGACGCGCGCGGTTTCAAGTTAACGTTGACCAACCCCGACGCTTGGTCGGGGTTTTCGGACACGCGAAGTACATGCATTAGCGTTATCTATGTAAATCTATATCTGTGGACCCAACGAAGGGCCAGGGCTCCGAACAATAGTAAGCGTAGTCGTGTTATGCTAATTATGTTACAATGGGTATATGTCAGTGGTTACAATGGGAGTTCCTCAGGGTTCAATACTTGGTCCATTTTTTGTTTTATGTTTATATTATTGACTTACCTTATTTTGTAAAAGACAGTCATGAGATAGTATTTTTTGCTGATGATACTTCACTTTTATTCAAAGTGAAACGACGACACCGAAATTATGACGATGTGAATAATGCGATCTCAAAGATTGTTCACTATAGTTTAGTGTAAAACTTGCTATTATACGAGGGAAAAACCAAATGTGTAAGATTTGTATTGCCTAATGTTAAGCAAGTAACAACTAGTGTACAAATTAAAGATAGGAATGTGAATCCTGTGGACACCACTGTGTTTCTAGGTGTCACGTCAAGTTAGATGCCAAGCTTCAGTGGGGCCCTATAGCTAAATATCGAATAGACTTAAGATCCGTCAGTTAACTGACACTGACGTTGATATAGCTAGATTCGTTTATTTCAGTTACTTTCATAGTGTAATGTCGTACGGCATTTTACTGTGGGGAAATACTGCCGACATTTAAACTATATTTGTGCTGCAGAAGGGGGCTATTCGAGCAATCTATAACCTACAGGCTGGTGACTCTCTCAGAGCTCTCTCTTTAAGGATATAAATATAATGACAGTTGCATCACAATACATTTTTGAAAATTAGATTTATGTTCATAAAAATATTGAAATGTTTTCAAAAAACAGTGATATTGTTATTGACAGTGGTCCTGATTGACCTTTGTTTTTATTTTAAATTATGTTATTATCGTATTGTTTTGTGTGTTAATAAATGTTTCTCTCTCTCTCGCTCTCTCTCTCTCTCTCTCTCTCTCTCTCTCTCTCTCTCTCTCTCTCTCTCTCTCTCTCTGATATTTAGTCTCTGTTATTTATTTACACTAGAAGTAAGAACAAATTAGCAGTACCTTGTACTTGGCTCCATAAAATAAATAATTCTTTTAAGGGTCTGTGTGTAAGATTTTACAACAAAGTACCAAATGATATTCAGAAATTAGATCTTAATAAATTTAAAATCTAAATCAAAGAAAATCTTCATAATAAAGCTTATTATAAAGTGTCAGATTACACAGAAGACAAAACAGCTTGGATCTGAAATGCTCCAAGTACTCCAACAATTAATTCTAATCTAATCTAATTGACTATAATTAATTGATACTTACATTGTATTGTAGTATTGTAATGCATAATTTATTATTTTTTAACTTCAATTTTGTATTTAATGACCTGGTAACGACATATTATTTTTTTTTGTAAATGTCGTTCTCAGAATAATAACTAGGGTAAGTCCGGGGGAGATGGCCGTACGGGAGAGATGGCCAGTCACTTTTTTTCCTAGAAATAATCGTTAGATGGCGGTTCTTTCGGTATAGTTCGCCTCTCGAAGCGCCAGGAAGTAGATGCACGCGCAACGTATTGGCGAAATAAATTGAAAAAGTAAGTAAAAAACAGTTATTTTGTTTTGAATAGTGCAAACATTTTTAAGGGATTCAGACCTAAAGGTCTGGTGAAAAATTTTGAATGACAACTTGTGGTTATTATGATATACCATGCTTGGTATTGTTGGTGTGTTGCATTTTAACCTGTAATTATTATTATATACGTAACAATTCATCTTTAAATCGATATGGCCATCTCTCCCGGATGATTTAGGAGAGATGGCCACATGCGGTACGGCCATAATGCAACTTATTTTTTATGCTCAATATTAATTATATTATTGTTTTTGCAGATGATAAACCTTTAAAGAACTATTGACGCGTGGCAATTAGACCGAGGAATCTCAAAAAGCAGCTATTAATTCAATTAAAAATGGAGAAATGACAGTTTACTCTGCTGCAAAAACTTATGAATATGCTGTTGAAAATGACATCATTTTATTATCTATTCCAAGTCACACTTCGCACTTTCTACAACCATTTTATAGATCCCTATTTTAGTCTTTAAAAATTTTATCATTTTTACGAACATGCAGGCTTTGGGTAAAACAAAACCCCAGTTGAAGTATAACAAGACTATCTTTTGGAGCTTTACGCTTAGGTAAAAGTTGCATGCGTTCAAAACGCTATAGCAGGCTTCAAAGCAACTGGAGTAGTTCCTTTAAACCCAACTGCTATACCCGAGTACGCTTTTCTTGATAGCCCTGTTAACGTAAAATGACAACTGTGCTGGGTGTGGAGAAAACTGTTATGTTACCCAACTGATTGAAGATTGGTTACAATTTGTCATCTCTTCTCAATAGGTGCATGAAAATTGTACTGAATTTGAAAAAATGTGCTCAAAATGTGGGAATACTAAACGACGCGAAGAGAAGAAAGAACTTAAAATAAACGCATTAAAGTACTGGCCATCATCCCCCTACTGACATGGTCATCTCTCCCGGACACGTCGGGAGAGATGGCCAACGGCTAGTTTAGAATTTTTATTTGTTATAATTTAGATTGAAGAGAAATTGTTAATTACTTTGAGATTCTTTATATCCGAATGATTAAAGATTATGGTACAATAAATATTTTGTTAAATTTATATGTAGTTAAATTTTTATGCCATCTCAAAAAAACTATGGCCATCTCCCCCGGACTTACCCTAATGAAGCATTATTATTGTATGATGTCGTTGCTTCGTGCGCTGTGGTTTCTTGCGCCTGTTCTTTGCCACAGTTAAAAAATGACGTCCTGAATCGGTGGTAGGTTAAAAAAGGATTTGGACGATTCAAAGTAGGTACTTATTAATTGAGTTTATTGAATAAATATATTTTGACTTTGACTTTGACTTATGTGACAAGCAATTTTGCGAAAAATGCGTAAAAAGTTTGCGTGTAGTCATAAAATATGCTTTATATAGTTATTATTCTATGCCTGTAGTACACGCGCACGCTAGCACAAAATGTCAATTTCTTTAAGGGGGGTTAGGCGGTCAGGGAAAATTCCGGGCCCTCGCGGGTGTTGCGCGGAGCGGGGTCCGCGGTAATTTGTAAGCGCCATTCACATTTTTACCAAAAAGTTAATCAAAATGTTTAGTTTTTTGAAAATCCAAAACAGTCAAGAAATCGAAAAGGTAAATAGTTACCTGTGTTTATGATTTTATAAGAATTATTGTAAAACACGGTCGTAATATGCATTAATATACAGTGCATGTAGACGGCATAATACGTGCGATAAGCATTTGGGACCAACAAGAGTTGTAACGAAAATGAAACAATTAAATGGCTTTCAGGCGTTTCTTTAGGCGTTGAAGTCTATTTGGTACAGTAGGTACCTTTACCTATACCGATAAAATAAAATATTAGGTACACGTTGCGGAGTCCTTTCTAACCTATATATGTCTCTTTTTTTCCCTCCGAGATTTTCTTCTGTCAGATCAGAGTACGTCCTCACAGAGGCAACCACAACCACCGAATAAATAATAGTACTACGTAAACCAGCCACCGTTGTTTGCCAGGAAAACGCACGCTGTAGTTACTTGAGTGATAATTTAACCGCAGCATTCTCAATGATTTGGTTCTGTGCGCTAAGTGATTAAGGTAGGATTCGTAACATTGAGAGGATTACGAAAGCTGTTTTATGTCGACCATATTATTATTTTGTTGTATTTCCTCATAGGAACAGAGGCGTTAATTGGGCGACAAGATTTACAAAGCATGTGGAAACTATTTAGAATAACAAATTGCAAAAAGGGCGGTTAATGTGAAACATAACGCTGGTACATTATACAAGTGGGGTTACGGATTTTGATAATATAATAATGATCTTTGTTTGCAATTCCCGGTTGGCAACAATTATATTGTAATAGCTCGATTGTTCTCAACCGTGGCTTGTGGCTTGATTTTCACTTCTTTTTAAATCGCAACAACCGGGGATAATGGCTTTACTTGCCTCCGAAGGCCGGAGGACCTCGAGGTGTTTTTAATTTGGTCACCTATCCAGTAACCCGACTTTGGGAAAGTGCGGAACTTTTGCAAATCCGAAGCTTTTCAGAGTTGCTCCCATAGAAATAGCCGTTTTGCACATAATAGGATGACAAAATGAAACATCTGTGGCGTTGTAATACCGGCTTTGTCCCACTCTATACCTACATTACAATAAAGAAAAAAAAGAAATAGCAATAGTTTTACAAGCACAATTCAATTCTAAACACGACGGGGAATGAGCGACTCAGAGCGACCTCCAGGAGGCCTTTGACACATACGGGTATGACAGATAGCGACCTCCAAGGGAATGCTAAATCATCGTAGTGTGCACATGCTGTATTAAACAGGCGTTCTCGTGAAAGTCCTAAACCCTTTGATTTAGGGGTAGCATGTATGAAAAATATTATACGTCGTACCGTACGTAAAGAGTGTCAAAATCGTAGCAAATTGAAAGCTTTGTTCTCTGCTTACCCCTTTGAAAAAAAGGCATGATATATATGCATGTAACTGCTAGCTAGATCGTCAGAAGAAATCGAAGGTACAGGGGATCCGACCGGAATAACCCTGAAAGATGTTGCGCTAATATATTATAACTAGCGACCCGCCCCGGCACCGAACGGGTTACTACCCGTACCCGTACCGTACCTAAACAAATTATAGCCTATAGCCTTCCTCGATAAATGGGCTATCAAACACTGAAAGAATTTTTCAAATCGGACCAGTAGTTCCTGAGATTAGCGCGTTCAAGCAAACAAACTCTTCAGCTTTATAATATTAATAATAATAATATAGATAGTAGATCGACAACAACACAATTTCGTCACGAAGCGCACACTTCATGAATGCAGAAATGATAATGATGATGACAAATGCTCTTGCAAAAATCACAATATGCTGAAACGTGAATGTATTAAAAAGTGCAAGTGACGTATATATTTGCAAATACAATGGCGACAAGTATGAATGAAAAACTAAAACATTTACAGTACAGCTAGTACAGTTAGTTAGTGCTTCGGAAGGCACGTTAAGCCGTTGACTGCCATTAAGTCCGGTTGAAAAGATAGCAGTCGTTAAGACTCACCAATCCGATTGTGCTAGCGTTAAGTGGGCCATAAGGCCCATGTCGAAAAATACTGAACAAGTTGAGCAAGTTTATAGGCTTATGATCAAGATAGTTTTGTTAATTAGGGACATTTCCATCTCGTACTTTTAGTATAAAACGGAAGTTTTACCATGTTTATGTTGTTAATTATGTGTCCCCAATATTTCGGCGGTAACTTCAGTTACTCCGTGATCATGGTGCATGCAACTGCGCCGAAGAAAAAAGAAAACTGTGACTACAGCCGTGTGGAGAAGAGCAGAGTAGTGTTATAGCACTGAGTTTACAAATAAATCCGAATTGTGTTACTGATCACAATAAACTGACCACCATGAAAATACACAACATAAGCAACACAGTAAGCAACTAAGTAAATAATAAAAGCTTTAAACCATCACTCCCCGTGCGCGTCCCAAAGAAACTGGTCAGAGTTTATAAACACGAAACGAAAGTACGATCTGCAGTTGCCAAAATAAACGACCGCATCGTAAACCCCGAACCGTGGCAGCCGGATAACCTTCGGATTGGCAAAAACCGTACTCGTCACTCGCGACGGCTGTGTTGGCCTTGTCAGGTCGATGGCACACGGCTACCTCTAACGTCACTAGATCACATGTTGGGAAACAATGGAGCAGTAGAAACACTTTTAAAAAGCTGTTGACGAACTAGACTCCTACTGCAAGGACATCAAGAGCTCTTGATCGCGAAAAGTGGAAAAGGGGAGGGAGGCCTATGCCCTGCAGTGGGACGACTATGACTGAAAAAAAAAACTGAGGTTAACTCGTACTTTAAGGGCGGCTAGGACTGGTTCCTCGATATGCTGTGACCGAAAGATGGCATGACGTTAGCGTGTACCCGTCCCCTACAAGATTTTTTGAGATGTTCGAATCAGTGAGCAAGAGCGGAAATCCTAAGGTGCTAAAGGACTTAGGCTCAGGTTAATTGTGTCGTCGGCTGGAGGAAGAAACTACTAGATTGACTGATACAAATCCGAACCACACGAGTCCCCAGAGCCCTCAAAACAGGGCTTTTGAACAAGGAGTTAAGAAGTCATTTGCAAGTCAGCCACTTTTTTTTCGACTTTACTTTACTTCCCTGTTTTAACATCTGCAGTGCGATTCTCTAAGTTAAAGCCTTGGTAGCAGCGGCTGCCGCAGCGCTGAGAATTGACTCTGTCTCTTTCATATTCATAGAATTGGAAAGAGACAGCTGATCACAGCCATGCGCGCACCCGTAGAGCGGGGTTAATAGTCCGATTGTTTGGATTATTAGCGATTATAATCCATTAATAGCCATTATTAGCCATCTATTGGCTAATAACCCCGCTATTAATAGTTTCATACATCGCCGTTCGCTCATAGACGTAACACGCGTGTCGTCGTAGTTTACTTACTTTATTACTGTGAAAAATTATTTTATAGTTTTGCTATGTCTAACAAGTGTGACTATTGTAACCGAAACATTACTAAGACAAAGCCAGGTTTGGAGTGCAACCGGTGTGAGAAGATTGTGCACCTAAGTACCCAATGTACTACCCTCACTAACAAACAACTCGCTGCTGTACGGGCCTCTGAAAACCTGGAGTGGACATGCCAGGAGTGCCAAAACACTAGTTCAAGACGTCGCTCCATTATCATGCCTGACGACGAGGATGCAGATGAAGACGGCAACGAATCTTCTACAGAGGCGCGGGTTGACCTCAAAAAGCTATTGAATGATATTTCGAAGGAAATGGAAAAAACCATAAAAAAAGAGCTGAAAGACCTCACCCAATCTCTTCAATTCCACTCAGAGAAGATGGATGAACTCATAAAAACCATTGAAGTCATGAAAGGCAACATTAATTTTCTTACTAATAGAAACAATAATCTTGAGACGAGGGTAGGAGCCCTTGAACAGCGTATTCAAGATATGGAGCAACAAAAGCTTTGCAAATTTATCGAGATCCACAACCTCCCATCGAAGGAAAACGAAAATTTAGCTGATATCACTGGTAGCGTAGCCAAATCACTAAACCAAAATATAGAAGACATCAAACATGCAAAGCGACTACCTTCCAAAAACGATCGACCAGGCCCTATACTAATAAAACTAAAGAATGAACAAACACAAACTTCATGGTTAACTGAAACTAAATCTAGGAGCCCTCGGATCACTGTATCAGAAATATTGCCCGATATTCGTTCATCAAAAACAGAGGATGCTATATTTATTTGTGAAGCTTTAACACCCTATAATAAGCAATTGTTGTGGTATGCCAAACAGGAACTGAAGGACATTTTTAAATACATATGGATAAAAAAAGGAATACTCCGAGTGCGTAGGGAAGGAGACAATCAGAAGACTACCATTATCCGTTCCACAGAAGATGTTAAAAGACTAATAACAAAAACGCTCCCTCCACATATTAGTAAGTGAACACCTTTCAAATACCTAATTGTCTTAAACTACATAGAATGGAAGTCATACAAGACGATATTTTGCAGATTAAAGACTGTGTAGATCTCAAAACCTTTCTAGATAATGTTATAGACAATATAAGTTTATTATGCATTCATATGAACATTCGGTCAATCATAAAAAATTTTGCATCATTGGAACAATGTGTTTATTCCTCAACTAAAACTATTGATGTCATAATGCTAACTGAAGTAAATATTTCTGAATCTCTTTGTAATCTTTATCAACTGCAAGGGTACAAAATGTACGCAGAACCGCGGAGGGATCGGAGGGGCGGTGGTATAATAGTTTACATCAAAGATAAGCACACATTCCACTTAAATAATCATAAAACACAGCACTGTGAAAGCTTAATAGGATATATCACTACACCTTGTGATTACTCCGCGGTCTTGTGTTGCATATATCGTCCCCCAAATTATAGTAAGCACCTATTTATTAAGGAACTAGATGCATTGTTATGTAAAATAAACCGACAAGATGATTTGTATATGCTGGGAGACATTAACATTGATCTTAGAACGAATTGCCCTGTGAAACATATGTATAATACCACTGTGTACAGTCACGGACTAGCTTGCGGGATCACTGAATATACTCGTATAGAACTAAAAAAAAACGGAAGACTTAGCAAGTCTTGCATAGACCATATTTATGCACGATCCCGCTCACTAGACCTATACACCGCGGCACTTGGAACAGCACTGGCCGACCATCGAGTCGTTGCACTTGCTATGGCTGGCCCACCGTCGCGGCTCACACGGGGTGATTGTGAATACATTACGCGATACGATTATGACGTACTTAATAAAAAATTAAATGAACTTGATTGGCAACCTCTTAAACAAATAATCTGTCCTTTAAAAATATACCAAATCATAGTAGATAATATTCATAGCTGCTACGAAGTTGCTAAAGTTAAAATAAAAAAACCTGGTAATAATAAAAAAAGAGTTAACAAAATATGGATTAACGAAAAAATTATTAAATCATGCAAATATAGAGATAAATTATTTTTGAAATGGTTATCAGATCCAACAAATATGATAATGAAACAAAAATATAATTCATCCAGAAACTTTGCTAATAAATTAATGAATAAAAATAAAAATAAAAAGTTACGTGACGATATAAATAATCATAGAAATAATCCTAGGGGTCTGTGGCAAATATTAAATGAAATTACTGGTAGAGCCAAAAAATTAGCCGATACTATAATCTTAAACGCGCTACTAAATAATAATCGTACGACGGTTGATATAGCTAATGGTTTTGCCGATTCCTTCTCGAACAGTGTAAATAATGTAATGCCAACCTGTAATATGAAGCTCCTTGACAAAAACACCTACGTCTCTCCCAAAAATGTATCTTATAGATTCCAAAAGGCCTCCGTTAAGTCAGTGCTCAAAGAAATAAGATCTTTAAACAATCTAAAAGCACCAGGTGTAGATATGATACGAAGTCAGGACCTTAAAAACATAGACTCAAAAATAGCAGAGACAGTAGCTCACTTAATAAATACAACAGTCAGTCAAGGTAAATATCCCCAAGAATTAAAAACAGGCATAGTTAGACCTATACATAAAAAAGGAAGTCAAAATACATATGAAAATTATCGCCCAATTTCAATACTTTCTACAATTGATAAAATAATAGAAAAAGTTATTTCAAAACAAATACACTCATTTTATAAATCTAACAATGTAATAACAGACAAACAGTTTGGTTTTCAGTCTGGCAAGAGTACAACACAACTACTTTCAAAGTTTACTGATACCATCTATGAACACCTAAATAATAGAATGCATGTTCTAGTAGTGTTCATTGACTACAGTAAAGCTTTTGACACACTAAGACATAGTACGCTAATTGAGAAGCTCGATGACTGCGGGATTCGGGGACCATTGAACAGCTGGTGTAGGGATTATCTTGAAAATAGGTCTTACGTTGTTAAAGTTGGCGATGCCTTTAGTAAGAAGATTGCAGTTTTAGACGGCACAGCGCAAGGTTCAGTCCTTGGCCCTCTGCATTATATAACATACGTCAATGACGCAGTAAATCTAGTCACTAACTGTGAAATTTATCAGTTCGCTGATGACACTTGCCTCATAGCAGCGAACGATGACCTAGATATAGCTCTTAACCAATTGCAAGCTGACTTCACGCTGTTGTTAAAATGGTCTCATGATGCAGGTCTAGTTCTCAATGCCGATAAAACCAAACTTATGTATGTCAGTTCAAGTCAAAACAGAAAACAAATAAAAAATCTGAAATTAATTGCACACAGCCACAGCTGCCTACACATAAATCTCCATAATTGTTCATGTAAACCAGTTGAGGTAGTAAATAAGCAAAAATATTTAGGTCTAATCATAGATGATCGGCTTAAATGGACCGAACATATTAATTATGTATGTGACAAACTGCGTGCTATATTGGCGAAACTAACAATTGTAAAACGAAAAATTCCGTATGACATACTGTTAAACCTTTATAAAGCATTAGGAGAAACTACGATATTTTATGGCCTAGGCAGCTATGGCAGGACGTGTAAATCACACCTTGATCCAATATATAACCTACAGACTAGGATAATGAAAACTATAGTACCTGCAAAAATAAAATTCGAGCACCAAAATAGTTATCACGAGCTATTTTATCATTGTAAAATAATACCTGTACACGACCAGATTAAGTATATACTACTCGTTGAGCAATTCTATAATAAAGAATATGAAAATGTTGCCACCTGTAATTACCAAACTCGTAGTGCGTCTCGAATTAAACTCAAAGTACCCTTTTATAATAACCTTTACGGCAAACAACTATTACAGTACCAAGTACCTAAACTGATTAACGACCTTCCGTCAACTTTGAAGGAACAAATTACTGAATCAAATATTAAAAATAAACTAAAAGATTACTTTTTATCATTAATAGTAGCTAACCTAACCAAGTAAGTTAATAATATTTAGGATAAAAATAAACACTTTGTTTTAGTATTTTTAGTATTAGTTATTAGAAATAGTAAACAATATAGAGAATACATTATTATAAATGAATTAAGTACCACAAACCACCCCGTGTGATAACACAAATTACTGCGTGTGTGGTTCGGCAGCGCAGCGCAGCGCTAGGCTGTGCGAACCTCACGCAAAATGTTAGCCCTGTTGTGGGTGGATTGTAATGTTCACATTGTTGAATATTCAATACTTACCTGTTGTTTTATTTATTATTTTTAAAATATTTTTTTTGTATATTGTGAGCGGTGAGCGTAAGGCGTTGAGTGCCAGTGTGTAGACAAACCAATATTGGTTTTTATCACACTGCTTCGATTATTATTAATATTAAGTACCTTTGTAAATTTTAATAAATAAATAAAAAATACAATTTGATTGATTGAAGCTTGAAATTTTAGATTTTTTTCGAAACCCTGCTCTCCAATTTTAAAAATTGAAGAAATCACCTGAGACAGTGATGAACATGAACAACTAAATACACAGGATAAGAATCTGACGGACCCATTACAGTCCAATCAAATGTCACATATAATAACGAACCTTAGAAATGATATTTCTAGTGAATCTAGCAGTAATTAGAATGAAATTTTTATTTTTTATTTTAGTAATAACATTTTTGATTAAAAATTTAAAAAAAAAACATAAAAACGCAAATAAAATAACATATGAAACTTACCTAAAAATAGTCGCAAATGATTGACAATTTATTAGAATAAAGAAAATAGTACATAGCTGATAAAAAAAATTTAAATGTGCCAGGTTAATTTTAAATTACTTACTTTATTATATTTGTATTGACTACCTAAGAACGAAGATAATAAAAAGAAACTAACCTGACAGTCCTAAGACTGAAAACCATGAAGGGAAATTTTTAATCATTACTATAACATTAATAGCAGGATTACCATCCGAAATCGGCTATTAATGGCTATTAACTGCTTTTAATCAATTATTAGCCAAATGATAAATTAACCGGATTATTAGCACTACCCATCTATAGCGCAGCGTCTATGTGTCGCCTATAGAATCGCATAGCAGGTGGTGCGGAGGCATTTGCCTATATACTATCATAGACAAATAAGATCCTCTTGATACTATTTACAAAATTAAATCCTCTAAGAACGCTAATTTTGTCAAAGGTGTTTGAATTTCAAGTAAAGTAGCGTCATATCTTTGTTAGTAACGCACCTTGTGAACTAGGATTTTGGCCTTGTCAGGTCGTTGGCTCAAATCTAGGCTTTGACGTCACGCAGATCACACGTCAGATAACAATAGGGCTGTCGAAGAATAGTAAGTCGTAAACTTTGGGTTCAAGTTCAACTACAATTTTCAGAAAATAATGTAACATTTTAACAGTACGTACGCTAAATTAATATTATGCAAATAAAAAGAAGCTATATATTAAACCCATACATGACGACTTAAAGACGACATATTCAGATGGTGGGAGATTAGGCCGGCCTCCCGCCACTGCCGGTTACCCCTTGTAGCATTGGACAAGTTATCAAGGAACAATGAAGGCATGATATGCCGTTGTTGGTCCCGATTCTTTGTCGATAATTATTATCGTCGTCTTTAAAACCAAACAACCCTCATTGGGCCAGCAGCGTGGTGGGTTTTTGTGAAGGCATAATAGCAGTGGGTTGTTTATAATAAGCTAAGTGTGATGAGGATTAAACAGATATATTATTATATTGATTATTGTTATGCTGACTCTCACGCAACGAATTGGGCCAAACAAGCTCAGGATTGAAACAAAAGAAAAAAGGAGAAGCAGTCTTTGCAGCAGAAGTAATGGCTTGTAAAAAAGCATAGTATGGATACAAAGTTCGGTTACAGGGGTAATTTTTTTTATTCTACACACTTTACATCGGAACATGTAATGGAAGGATTTTTTATAAAAAGTAGGTGAAGCAAGGTGGTAAGTACTTATTGTTCGGCAACCCTATCAGAAGAAAAAAGGTAGACAGACGATCTGGAAAAGTAGTAAAAAAAAATTTATTAGGTGTACAAAAAACTTTTAGTACTTATCATTCGGAAACCTGCTTAAATCTAGAAAAAATTGTGAAAAACGTTTTCATTAGGTGTACAAAAAAGTTAAACTTTTAGCATTATTCGAAAACCTGCATAGATAATGAAGCTCTCTGGACACTACAAAAATTTGTATAAAGAATAAGCTTAGATAACTTTAGGCAGGCATTGCATAAGACTGCAATAGTATACAACGTAAACACACTCATTCGGTTAATTAACACTAATCGGTTTTCTTACAATAAAGTTAGCATTCATAAAGAAACAAAGTACGCAAAAACATAGGTTTATTCATTTGAGAAACAGCAAGTAAAATTAATTATGGCCCAACCAACATTTCAGTTCTTGATTCATAATCATGACCCTGTAAAGTAAAGGATCTGAAACGTCATGCATGAAAAAATAATATGTAAAATTAAACGCAAGTTCATTACAATTGCATCTATGAAGCGAATATGCCAACCCTAAGTGAGTATTTGCCGCAGCCACGTGATGAAAACAGGCGTCGATAATTAGAGACAAGCCGAATTTATGGAAGCCGACGGAATTCTGCTTGAAATTCAGGCCAGGTACCGCTGCGAATGTTTGAAGTCCATCCACATTTAGTCCGTCATAAATCCATCAGCCTCACCGAAACTTCACAATGTGTATATTTGTGACGCAACTCACGCAGTGGTAGAAGAAACTACCTCGACTCTTAAGCCAATGAAATAATAAAAATAAAGAGGTTAAAAAAATACTTATAAAGATATCACATTTTATATCCCCAGTGAAGAGTAACATACCAACATAAAAATAATCCAATAAATAGGTCCTCATAAGCTTAAATTACACGACTGCCAAGATTCAACAATCCGATTTCAAAAAGAGTTAAGTACCAAACAAATTCAATCAATCACCCACAATCAAACAAAGACTTGAACGTAAGATACCCAAAATTCCACCGCAACCAAACAGGTTCTAACACAAATGTCAACTTGACATGGCGAAAAAAAACAGTTGAACTTGAAACAACGCGGACGGCACGAGATACTATTTATTTACACCATCATCGTCTGTTTACAAAACCCCATACGGGCCACGATGACCCACCAAGGTCGCCGTTACGGTCCAATCATCACAATGGCGGGTCAGGGCAGTCATTTTCACTTTCGAACACACGAATACCTACGGTACCGTAACTGAATTGAAATAATCCAGTTTGCGGCATTCGGTATCGATGGAGACGATATTGGTCTCGAAACGGACTTAAGGGCGATGTCGGAGTTATATTGGGTACATTAGTTATTGAAAACGATAGTAAGACCAAGTTACTACGATTTGTGATAAAAAAAAATATAAAATAGAGCTGATTTTAAGGTGCAAAATGTAACAATTTGCCCTTAGAAATATTATACTTTATATAACCTTATATTTTGCGCTTTTCTATGTGTCTCTTCTCTGGTATGAGTACATTTAGAAAATTTTATTTGAGGCAAGCTCACACATTTTATTTTTAAGCACAATTTACCAAATCAACAAAGAGCCGTATGCATACATATGAATGAATAAAAGTTAAGTATATAAAATCTAAATTCTGTGTAATAAATATTATAAACTTACTTACCTAAATTTGTTTGAACATCTTAATGTCACAGTAGTAAGTGTCTGTTCTGATTGGCCAAACTCGGTTACTGGTGTATAAGTAAACCCCATGAGAATGGCAATGTTCACGGACATTCAAAGCGATTTACTAAAATGAAAGTAAATGGCTTTTTGCGATCAAATATAATGGCAGGTCAACTTTTTCCTTACAATGAATTTGTTTCATTGTTTTACAAATATTTATTTCTTTATTTGACCAATTTATTCGATTATTAAAATGTTAGATACAACTTTTTTGGCATAATACTACTAAAAATCAAGTCCACGTACCATTTAAAAAGACTTAAACATAAGAAACAATAAAAGTTATATGGCCAAACCAGCGATATAATGGGCCAAACCAACAAAATTTTCAAAGTTTATGTTGATTCAATGTAGCATTCCTTAACATACTAAATGAACGAAACTACAACAACAAGAAACAACGCAGTAGTTATTTATGTTTGTATAAGTGTTCTTTGACGGCAAGAAAAACCAAAAGCTTAATCGCTAAATCAAACAATGCTCGTAACAACATTGGTAATAACACTACAGACTTTAAATAACATTCCTTATTATCATTGGTATGCATGGTACTTGCAAAACCCTTTTATAGGAAACTGTCAATGAAACAAACCGCACGTCACAAGTTTAATCAAATGTGTTAAAACAAAATTAGGAGCCCCTCAAGGTCGCATAAGAATACGACTTATTTGACTTTGACTTTCAACAAACTCCCCGGTCGCTAACGTAAAATTTGTAAATTTATTCTCGAACCACAGCGACGTTTTAATTAAGTCCAAAATATACAAAGATCAACGCCTTATTAAATCAGACGCAATATTTAGCAGTCTAATCTAATAGATAGACGGCCTCGTTGGGTCAGTGGCACATGATGTCACACGAAAACGCGGCAAAAATTCCGCCCAGCAACGAATGCCGATGTATACCACCAATGATGTATACCACCAGCACTTTGGCTTATACAAAACTGTCAAAATTTTCCAATCGATTTTCAACTTTAGTTGTTGAGTGTTCAGTTCAAAATTGATTGCAGAACTTTGGTGTTTTGGGTTAGTCTGACGTGCTTTTGTATGTTCTGAGCAGAGCATAGGCGACGCACACACGCGCGCGCTCGCTAAGAGCATTTCACACTTAGTTTGCGGACAACCGACAATGGTACAGGCGGAACGCAACAAGTCTTTGTTGTTGTCGCACAATTACATGTATCAAACGGCGGCCGTTAATCGATTTGGAATTAATGGGCAATTCGATTTGTCGACATTTCATTGAACTACATTTAGGTTTTCTAGCAGGTGCATGCAGGTTTCACTTTCCTTTTTAACTTTATAAGTTTAGTTAATCTTTATTGCAAATAGAAATAGGATGAATCGCTTAGAAATGAAACACTCTATGGTTTAACGAAGACAAAAAGAAAATCAAAAATTCTTTGTTAACAACTCTTAAAATATTGCAAGGATTCCTCCAATCTTTTGAGTAGGTTAAAGTTAAAAATTGTATATTTGTTACAATTATTTCGATTGATAGATATATCATACACATAAACATAAATCACTGTGCTAATTAATTTAAATGTGATATCGAGCCATGATAATGAATTCGTATCGCTATTTTGGTCAACCGATTATGCTAACCTCCTATCCAAATCGAAGTACCGACCAATTATTAGTGGATCACTACTGGTCAATTAAACCTATTGTCTATTAGGCTATAAATTATTGTAATTTTATACGCACTATGAATACTTGAATAGAGTTATAAAACGATTTGATTAATATGCTTTCAACGATCTCAAAATTTTAACCGCTGCTATGGTCTAAGTTATCTACGAGTAGTAGGTAATTTTCGGCCGTAATCGTCGCTCACTTTCGATATTAGGATATTAGATAATTATGTTACAATGAATGGAAACTAACACATAATAAATTTTCATAATAAATAGTTCTAACTCATTGTCATTATATCCAGCCTCACTTAGGGTGGATTCGATCAAACTGGAATAGGGTCTTATACCTAGAATTTGTATAGACTAATCTCGGAGTAATTCTTATTCCAGTTTGGTCGAATCCACCCTAAGTATAGCATGAGCCCTTAAAGGTAGGTATTAAAGGAAGATTTCTGGTATTCCATAAGTACCCAAAGAATTTAACACTTGGAACCAGATAACCTCGGATCAAATTATTCAGAGAGTTGCTTTTTGTCTCATCTCACGCGACATGGCGCGATCACGCGTCTAGTTTTTGCTCATGGACATTGTATATTTGGAATATTTCGAAGTTTACACAAGTATTGACAATACGAGTAAGCCAATATGAATTCTCAAAGGCTAATTGGTAAAAAGACTAAAAGGTCACAAAGAACCAACACAAGTAATTAGAGGTATAAAAATATGTCTCCAAAGAAGAACAGTCTCGATAAAGAAAATGCTAATTGGGAATTAACTAATGAACATGAAATTATTTCTTTGGTCACTGATTGCGAGACGTAATATATTATGAATGCTAATTGATTTCGTAGTGAGGGACCAAAGCTTAGATTGGTACACATTTTCAAGTTGTTGCCCAACACGAAGACAGACAAAATTGCAACGTGTTTTTTTTACATTGTATTTTGAAGGTATATTTTACAGGTTTAAGTAAAGAAAATATTTCAATGTAATTTTACTCTAGGCCTATATTAGATTAATGTTTTATTAAATATACTTAAGTAAAATTTTAAACACTGTAAAAGACGACAACCTCAGGCGGGAATCGAACCACGCACCTTCCGCATTCCGGGCGGCTGCCTTAACCACTTGGCTACCGAGGTCTGGCTTTCAACCGTCGAAATTTGTCAGTGCTTGATGCTTATGTTTTTAGTCAACATTGCTTCATCAAATCTTAGAAGTTTTCACCTCTGAGATCCGAAAGAAATATTTTTACAAATATTTGAACATTCGGTTAAGATGAAGCTGCGTTTATAGATTAATGTTTTATATTTTAGCGTTTTATTAACGCTTAAATATACTTAAGTAAAATTTTAAACACTGTAAAAGATGTGTTTAAAAAAGTTATGTTTTTAGTCAACATTGCTCAGAGGTGAAAACTTCTAAGATTTGATGAAGCAATGTTGACTAAAAACATAAGCATCAAGCACTGACTAATTTCGACGGTTGAAAGCCAGACCTCGGTAGCCAAGTGGTTAAGGCAGCCGCCCGGAATGCGGAAGGTGCGTGGTTCGATTCCCGCCTGAGGTTGTCGTCTTTTACAGTGTTTAAAATTTTACTTAAGTATATTTAAGCGTTAATAAAACGCTAAAATATAAAACATTAATCTATAAACGCAGCTTCATCTTAACCGAATGTTCAAATATTTGTAAAAATATTTCTTTCGGATCTCAGAGGTGAAAACTTCTAAGATTTGATGAAGCAATGTTGACTAAAAACATAAGCATCAAGCACTGACAAATTTCGACGGTTGAAAGCCAGACCTCGGTAGCCAAGTGGTTAAGGCAGCCGCCCGGAATGCGGAAGGTGCGTGGTTCGATTCCCGCCTGAGGTTGTCGTCTTTTACAGTGTTTAAAATTTTACATAACCATTATACCTTCGCTGGGATTCAAATATGTAAAGACGACGGGGTTTGAGCTTTTGAGTGTGAACTGTGGTTTGAACGATGATAGTAATTAAACAAATCTGCTTACCTATCTGAGTAAATTCAAAGAAACAATTTTGGTTTAAATAATCTAGCTAGAGACATCCGTTTTAAAATTGAACATACCTTATCATACTCGTAATACTATAGCTTCTAATGATTCATCTGGTCGCGAACAGCATTATTCTACGACAGTTGGCATTCGCTCAGATACAATGACCTGACCACGTCAAGCGTTCAACAGACATTAGACATGGGGTATTGAAACAAAATTTGCTTTTGATGTTCCGCAAAAATTAATTTTCATTTCTTGTAGGAGTGTTTTGTTTTTGTTACACAAGGAGTTTGCTATCTCGCATGATTTTTAATGGCGATAATGCTGAAAGCGACGCTTCGGTGGCTTTGTGGTAAAGCACTTGGCCCGATATCCGGAGGTCACGTCACGGGATCGATTCCCAGGTTTGCACGTTTTCAATTTGGTAAGCTCCCATCCCACCCATCCCAAGAATTGTAGCGATGACTGGGATTCAATGATGGAGACCTTTGCCCAGCTGTGGGGCAGTTTATAGGCTGCTATGTATGCTGAAGATGGAAACGCACTTCATTCGTAATTCTACAAAGGGTAGGCGCAGGTCCAGGCAAACAGGTCCTATGCTTTGTCGACTTTGAGATCACCATAGTTTAAAAAGATAAATGTTATCATTCTCATTTTACTAACTGATTTGATTGGCATGTCTTTTTTATTATTTTTACGTCTCGATTCCATTGATGTATCGACAATAACAGTACATTGCCTCCACAATTCGAGCTGTTAAGTGCTCGTTATAGAATGTCTACCGTGTAAGTGGTCTCAATCGCCAAAACTAATTCCGTTACGTTTAGATAGAGAGTAACAAGGTTTTTTAGTGGAGTTTATTTAGGCTTCATGTAAGTACCTATGTAGTTGTATATAATTGGAATGTTTTTCCTTTACTTAAACGGAAGGGTTATTCTTATGTTACTAAGCCGGCAAAAGAGCAAGCAGCCAGTATCAATAAAAGCGACCACTAGTCTGCCCTAACACGGACGGTTGTCTAACCTCTATGCCCTGAAATTTCAGTGGATCTAGTACCTTTTAAACTAGAACCCAACAATGCAATACGATGCTGCTTGGCGGCAGAAATAGGTGGTCACCACTTCTGTTCCGGTTCTGGGCAGAATCCTTCAACCAAAAAAGTTTTTATTTACCTACGTGTGTCACTTACCTTATATCTTATGTAAATATGATATAATGTAAGTGACACAATGTCCATAAAATATTGAAAATTTATGAAGATTATAGAATTTAATGATTTTTCTTTACCATTACTCTTTCTTGTATTTATAAAACTGCCTAAATTAGGTGTAATAAATGTCGACAAAGTCTTAAAAGTGAACAACATTATATAATAATTTGACATCCCAGAAAAGTTTATCTTGTTATAAATACACATGGATCGTATCTAAAATAGATCGGTTAGACAGTCGCAGTGGAGTGAACAACCTTTCTCGTCGAAGCACGTGACAGTATAATTAGCAGGCACTTGGCACGTGGCTACCTTTCTTCAACCTAAAAATCTAGACAAGAATTGAGTGCTACATTGACGAGTTCACCGTTGCAGGAAAACGTATATGTCACCTTAAACTACGCCTCTATTTACCGAACAATATTCGATAGGGAAACAGCTGTTTTTCTAACATTTGTCTGGACAGGAATGGATACTTATGTGTAATGTGTAAAACCAGTGACCTGATCAATATACAAGTGAGCAGTAAGTCATATAACGGTGGCATAAAATCTGAGACGCAAACGTTAATAATGGAAAACATCAAAAGTTGTTTTTATCCGTGAGTGGGCTTCTGAAGCGCTCGTAACTTGAAAGTTAGCTTGAGGACATCTAGACATCTACTGATTACAATATATAATGGGTCCTTAAGTGGTTTTTAGAATTTGAGTGAATAAATCCTGACATCTTAATAATCTGCTTTTGTGACATTTTGGTTGGATGGTGGATTTAAGGAACTTAACACGTCACTTGACATGCTGCGTCCAATTTTATTGTTGCCAGCAAATGTCCAATGATTCATTTTATATGAGACAGGATCAGTTAAGCGAGCAATGGGCGTAATGGAGTGATGTCATCTACTATACAGTTCAATGTGTCACAGCAATGGCATCTACGCAAATGTAATTCATGCAACTTTCTTTGATACAAGTGTGTGGAATTCAGCAATCAATGAGTCGATAAGTGCCTTTCCTTTTGGCCGAGCGGCGCGTAGTAGAAAGTTAGCAAGAGTCTCTATAACGTCTCCTGCTTTGCTGCTTTGGGAGGAGGTACACAAACCTTACGCAGAGAGCCTTCTTTAAAATCGTCGCCTTAGGTTGGAGAAGAATTTTCTTTAGCTAGTTAACATAAAAATATTATTTTTAAGGTCAACATAATAACAAACTATACTTACTTACAACAATTTTTTGTAAACATATTGATGTCTTAAAGATAGAATAAAATAATATTTTTCTCTTCAAATAAAAAAAATAAGAATAGAAGTTGTAATAAATAAAATAAAAAAATAATTACCTACCCTCACACCAATTATTTAGCACTAAGATAAAAAACTCGTTAATATGGTTAAATATACATAAATATAGAAAAAACCCAGACCCGTAATCAAATTAGATAAACAGTTCTCTCAGCGCTAACGCTGATGATAATGATGATTAGTTACTTAAATGTAGGTTTTATTGAAGATGATTTTTACTAAACTATAATTAAAATAAAAAGATAGTAGTAAAGTACGCTTTACGCTTTAATTTAAATACTCTTTTAACAAAATCAGCAAAAAATCGGAACTACTAGCTACTAGCTAGACGGTCATTGAGTCGCGACAAGTGGTTGCCTATTCTCGGGACAAAAAGCGGATACTTTAAATGCTTTTGAAATAGTACAGTTGCAGGAAAATCTTTACCTGTATTTACAATTGCGAAGACACTAATTTGCAAACATTACTCTGCGGTAAAAATACTCGTACTAACATTAAAATTTATGTTAGTTAATACGTGGATCAATGGAATATAGATAGACCTAAATAAAAATTCATAAAAACACTAACCCAATTGAAAGAACTATTGAATGAGATGCAATCAACAAAATAGTTAAAATTAATGTCACATTATGCTGCAAGTGCTGCAACGCCAGTGACGCCGAATATTGTGGGAACTTATATCGTCGAAGATTTATAAAGTTACACATCAAGTTGAACCAGATGACATCAAGCCGAACTGGTCTTAAAATAATGCCTGATACAGGAAAAGGTAAATTCGGACATTTAAAAAGATACGACCCAAGCCACGAAGTTCTAAGGACAACAGTCTGTAATATAGACAAAAAAGATTAATTGAAAGAACAATAAGTCTAACAACTCTATGCTTGTTACCCCAAAACTCATTTTTGTAAATAAAGCTAAATACAGCAACTGTTTTAAACAAGGTGTCACTTTAGTCTGCTAGTTTAGTTAGGGAGGAATTATTTTTTACCATCGATCCGAATTCAGGTTTTCGACACATTACGAAACAGTTCACGGTCATCTCGAATTTACAAACAGTGAAGCGTGATGTTTTACACCTGTCTTTTAAAACATATTCAGTCCGAACTCCGTCGTAGCTTTAATATTATTTTGCGCCTTGTTGCTACATATGTTTAAGATCCGTTTTTGTGTAAGATTTGTTCTAAGAATCCATGACTGTACATGTGTTTTAAAATCTTAAACAATGTGAATCAGCTGCTTGGGCGTGTCTGTATTTGAAGATTAATGAACGTTGATACGTACTACTTCTGAAGAGGTACTACCTACTAATAGAGGTGTGCATTTCAGTTTTTTAATGTATACTACAACTAGCAAAGTTACAATATTAAAAGAAACGATATACCCATTCTCTGAAATGTTTATTATGTAACAAAATTCATGTCGTCAAGTACTTCAATAGTAAATTAATGCTTAAAGTGGTCATTTCGTAACAACGTTTACAGCAATTTCGACCTTGACTTTGCATTTCATTACATTAGCATCGTCAAGTTCATTGTTAAGGAGCAACTCTGTTAAGTGTTTATTGAACTTGATCTTCAATCATGCACGCACCTGATTTTGCGTCGACAGGTTCGCGGCTGGACCATTCCAGACAACGTTCTAAGACAGCCTTGATAACTATGATACCACCATCTTTTTTATGCCTATCGCTATAAAAACATGGTCACAGACATACTTTTGTGGTGGTTGAGGATACCGGGTGAAGTGTACCTAACCTTTTTACCACCAGGCAAGACATATGAAGCAATATTTTTCAAATTACTTAGAGGAATCTTATTAGTATTATATGACTATCTTACTCCCAGTTTCAAGATCTTTATTAGACGCATAGCCCATAAGAGGTCCCATTACAGTTTGGTTAGTTAATAACTGTCATCTTGCTACATAAGAGACCATCGCGTCGTCGTCGTAGGTACTGAACACACATTTGATCAACTATCGAGAAACCAGGGGACCATAGAATTCACTATAACTGGCCGTGATTGCTTGCAGCCGTTGAACTCCAACTTCAGATGGAATACAAATTCGGGGCAGTAATTCCAAGATAAAGGAGATCCTTGTATCTCGAGTTGATGGTCTTACATGGCCATAAGAAGTGGCAAGCAGCGGTCAGTCGGAGGCACCGACGGGTTGCGGTGTTGCTGTGATAGCCTTGAACGATACAACGAACTCGACGCGGAATGCAAACACTGCCTGCCGCTTGCCGAATTTGCGATGTATACGCGTAAAATGCAGATAATGCGCTCACTCCATAATGTAAGTGGCGATGTCGTAATCATTATTTTTCTGTATTTTGTAGACCAAAGTTCTGATAGCCTATCCCGGGCACGGAATGATGACGACATAAGATTTAAAAAAGTTTTCTCTTTTGGGGTGTCCTATTGGAAATATTACATGCATACCGACTATTATCCCCAAGGGGTTAGTCAGAGAATAGGCAATGGGGACCGCAAAAGCAGTCCTCTACCTTAATCCACTTTTCACCAAATAGCTACTGCACATGTTCTCAGCGTGACAGGTGGTGAGGTGAGCCCATCGCCGCTCTATGCTGTTGATTGTATGTGCAGTCTTTAGTCCGTTAGTCGCCTTTTACGACACCAAGGGAAGAAAGGGGGTAGTAGTATTCTTTCACCGCTACGCGACACGGTTAAATATTACTATTGCGTACTAATACTTATTCTGTGCTAATGCTTTAAGAAGGAAAAAGTGTTTTCATCCCACCATCTCGGAAAGAGTATTTTTAATCTTCAATATCTGAATGGAAAAGCCGTTTTTATTCTCTAGAGGATAAAGTAAATTGAATTTAGAACATCGTGTGCACTAAGTTTGTGAATTAAAAAAAACATTAAACCTATTTACTGCTACCTCTATGGTGCCGAATATATCATACAACTTTTTTTTAATTTGTTAAAAACTCAGTCTCGGAACCTTCTTGGTGTTCTTTTTTCAATCCAAACCAAACAAAAATATTACACTCAATTTAAATAACTGTAGCAACGTTACTTTAAAATTTTCTTAATTATACCTTAGTATTATTTTGTTATAATTTAAAGATTATTCTGTAATACTTACCTGTCATAATGTAGTAGTTAATACCTAAACTGAAATAAAAGTATCTTGTGAATGTAAATGGTTTTTTTTTTGCATTTAGTCATTTCCTCGCTGAGGTGGGATGAAAAGTTACGTGTTGCACTCGATTGCAAAGATTTTTCACCTCGTGCTCTTTTGATTCCCTCGCTAACGCTCAGGATTCTAATGTTTGAATCACTCGCTGCACTCGTGATTCAATTTTAGAATCCTTCGCTTGCTCGGTCATCAAAATTGAGCACGCGGTTAAAAAGCAACTTTGCAATCTTGTATAACAAATAACTATTATACCCCTCAAACCCCAAGCGGTCGCATGTGACCCCACCTACAAAAACACACTTGACTTTGTACCGTGTTTTCATAGACTTACAGACTACTTTAGTTGCGCCAAAAAAAGTGTCAAAATAAATCCAAGACTGAGGGGACATGTCGCATAATCTATGCTCGATTCTGTCAAATTTGACGTTGACAGTTGCGCCAAAAAAGTGTCAAAAAAATCCAAGACTGAGGGGTTAATGCCTACTGTCCCATTGCTAGGTAAGCGCCTTAATCATTAAAATTATTTATCTTCACTCTCCACAACTGTTGGGTATTCTCATAAGAACAATTTGGTACTTTGTGGAAATTAGGGATTCACTTCAAATAAGAAAATATATGACATTCTTATATGTAAGGAATGGTGTGAAAGTAGTTAAAAAAACTTGTAAAACCAAAAGTTTCACAGCCAAGCCGAGCATGAGGCGTTTCGAAAAGTTCGGATAACAAACTTAGCCAACAAGAATCATCACATTTATCCCTGTGTATAATACTCGTATATAGGGATAAATGAGATGATTGATACAACTGTATACACAGTTGTGATCACATAATTAGGAACGGGTAGTATTCAATTCAATTTTATGAAATCTAGTTCAAATAACTTAGCACCGATTTATTATCAATTACTTTTAACCTCGTAAAAATGTACTATCATGACTACAGTTCCAACTCAGAATATTTTATACAAAATAATCAAATAAACTTGTATCCTGTTTTAAACAATAAACAAAGTAGACATGTTTTTGCAATGTCCTAAACAATTTTAGGAACTCAACATCATTTCGTTTTAAAATGGTTCTAAAATTAAAAATTTTAAAATATTTTTTTTGCTATATAATTCGGGAGTGTTTTGGCGCAATATATTATTTATTATTATCACAAAACATGGGAAAGCAAAAAAGTTGCGATTCTTCAACAAGAAAAAATATAATTGCACTTTATGAACGTAATTAGTCTTATAAAAAGATTTATGATCATATAAAATGTTCAAAACTAAAGTTTAACGCAGTTAATCACTTTAAGATATTTTTTTGACACTACATTGGTAGTGCAACGTATCTCGAAAACCAAAATCTCGGAAAACGGCATCTTGAGAGGATTCTATGATTTAAAAACTGATTGATCCCTTTTTAGGGGCTCAGAAACAATAAGAAGGGAAATTTTTGGCAGCAGGCAAGGAGTATCCGAACGTACAATTCATAGACGATTAAATGATGCAAAATTATTTGGAAGAATCACACGTACAGTACCGCTCGTCAACAGGCAGCACCGACGAGCGAGACTGGATTTTGCCCGAAAGTATGGCAGTTGGGCGGAAAATCAATGGAAAAATGTATTATTTTCTGATGAGTCAAAGATAAACAGACTGAGTTCTGATGGTAAAGTGAATGTACGACGTCCTGCAAAGCAAGCGTTGAATAATAGATACACCACAAAACAAGTAAATCATGGAGGAGGAAACATTAAAGTTTGGGGATGTTTCTCTCGATATATTCTCAGGGCCCACCCCCCGTGAAAAAATTTAACAACGTGTTAATAAAATTGCTCAAATCCTGAAATTAGTATGTTTAGAATCGTGAGTAGAATAGATTCCACTAAATGGGTGATATTTTATAGAAATAAATTAAGGGATAATAGCATAGAATAAATAATAGTAAGTAGTAGATCCTACCGTACAGAAGGTTCACTCTCTAACTAAAGTCAAGTTTAGGT
Organism: Scoparia ambigualis; assembly: GCA_963921215.1. Taxonomy (NCBI): domain Eukaryota; kingdom Metazoa; phylum Arthropoda; class Insecta; order Lepidoptera; family Crambidae; genus Scoparia; species Scoparia ambigualis. The sequence goes on along the minus strand of OY992517.1, from coordinate 25,178,074 downwards.
ATAAAAAATTGCCTACTCTTACGACTTTCACACGAAATTGGAACTTATCGTGTGACCCGAGCGTTCATATTCCGTTAAGCAACGCTGACTCGATATCGATTTGACGTCAGGAGCGCAGGGTTTCCACTCATGGATACATTTAGTGTACGTGGAGCGTGCGAGCCGAGCGGCAACGTACTGCCATACACGTCGTACGGTACGCCTGTCGCCTGCCCGGGAGGCGCGCCGGCCGAACGTTCCTAAACTGCGGAGTGTACACCCCCCTGATAATAGTCGTGACATGAGTGTATGTATGAATGTATAATTTATATAATTCTTTTATAATAAAAAGAAGTTGGATTGTCTGAGGTTTTAAGCTATTTAATTAATACGTTGCTCAACAGGAATCACTAACTGAAAGAATTTATTCAAATGATGAATGAACTTAGACAGCTTTTTCCTATCATTCAGTTTAATATTGGCCCGACCAGACCAGGGGGCCAATTTACGAATGGCATAATTGAATCGCAATTGGATTGGATGTAATTGTTTGACACATTTGGTATTCTTAAATGAGTAAGAGAATACCAAATGTGTCAAACAATTACAATGCGATCCAGTTGCGATTCAATTATGCCATTCGTAAATTAGCAGACTTGGGCCCCAGACCTAACGGCTAGAGGCAGTCGCTGTCTTCAAGTGTAAATATTTAGGTTACTTAGATCGAAAGGTTATTAATCGGCCATAAAAAAAAAGAATGCCACAAAATTAAAATAATATTTCAGTAAAGGACTCGCGCATTGCAGAGAATGACTATATGAACACAAAACTCGCATAAATATGCTAATGAACACGCAATGTAACACGCAGGCATTTGTTTTATTTTAACGCAGCGTGACTAATAAGCTATTTTAAAAGTACCAAACATAATAACTACTCTTCACATATTACCTACTTGTCACTTACCTAATTGTCAATAGCACTAATTAATTACTATAGCAGTGACGTGTCTTAGTGGCGGTGTACCTTAAGAGGAAACACTACGTGGAAGTGGCATGCAAAATTCTCATATTTACGAAACACAGAAAAACGACGTTTCGTAGTCCCCTGTTTCCTCCTTCAGAACTGGACCAATTTTTATGTTTTTTTCGACGTCAGTTAAAGAAAGAGATTTTCTACGTCTGTATGTTTAATTCTTTTGCATTAAGTAATTTATTTAACAACCAGGATCCTTCAAAATTTAGCGAAACCACTCCGTTTTAAGGCGTGTTCAGAAACATTAAATAACCGGTTTTAAAAAATCAAACATACAAACATAGAAAATCTCTTTCGTTAATCGATGTTGTAAAAGTAATAAAAATGGTCCAATTCTGAAGGAGGAAACAGGGGATTACGACACGTCGTCGTTAGTCTGTGTTTCGTATGAGAATTTTGCATGACACTTCCACGTAGTGTTTGCTCTTGACACTTAGAACGCGGCACCACTAGACACAATAGAAATATAAATGCGAAAGTGAGTTTGTTAGCTAAACTAATTTGGGTATAGATAGAGAAAGATGGGGCTGGAAACGGTACGTCCACGTGGCACGCAAAATACTCATACAAAACATAGAAAAACAACGTTTCGTAGTCCCCTGTTTCCTCCTTCAGAACTGGACCAATTTTTATTACTTTTTCAGCATCGGTTAAAGATAGAGATTTTCTATGTCTGTATGTTTGATTTTTTTGCATTTAGTCATTTATTTAATAACCAGGAGCCTTCAAAATTTCGTGAAATCACTCCGTTTTCAGGCGTCTTCAGAAACATTAAGTGGCTGGTTTAAAAAAATACAAACATACAGACATAGAAAACCTCTTTCTATAACCGTTGCCATAAAAGTAATAAAATTGGTTCAGTTCTGAAGGAGGAAACAGGGGACTACGAAGCGTCGTTTTTCTGTGTTTTGTATGAGCATTTTGCGTGCCACTTCGACGTAGTGTTTCCTCTTTTTCCAGCGAAAAATAACGGGAGCGAAGCCGCGGGAAAAAGCTAGTATTGTATAAGAATAGAAAGTTACACAAGCAGTAATTTGATTATAGTCATACAGCGTTAAAGCTGTGTTCCTATCAATGTTATGTGAGGGCACAAGGTACGATCATAAGAATAGAAAATGTTATTATATTATAACAATGCATTGCAACATTGCATTAAGTTTACGGACTGTTTTGATCTGTCTTGTCGTCATAAATAGAAATTATTTTAAACCATGTTTAATCATAGGCTACAATTACATAGTTAAAGGAAAAACTTTTGTATAAATAAAATACTAACAATCTGCTCGTGAGATTTGCAGTGGCTTTACACTATTTGCTCAATCTTAATTCATTATAATTAATATTCTGCTGTTAGCTCAACACTAAATAGGTACTAGAGTGGATCTGCCATTGGTGTACTGATATTATTCTAAAAGTTTTTATGTATTTAATCTATCGACACAATAATAAATAAATCAATACAATAGTTAACACGCCAATGCTACTACATTATGGTGTTATTATCACTGCGAAACGTGTAAAGTCTATATAACTACGTTTCCAGTACAATATACGAATTCAATATATCCAATTGTGATCGCATTTGATCTGACGTCGGCATATATACTGCGGCGGCAGCGACCTGAGCGAAGGCTGCCCGCCGTCCCACGGTTATATAAGACGCAGACAAACTCGGACGACCGGCGAAATTCTTGGCGGCTTGTGTAGTTGTGTACCAACACTAGGGTTGTCGCCGTCACCTAAGCAGTTTCGATTGCCGCTGTGTTGTTCGATGCACGATGTTTGTCGATTAACTGCTGTTCGAATGTTCCTAAAAGGCGAGTAACGGACCAAAGACTGCACATAAATCCAACAGCATAGAGCGGCGATAGCTCACCACCTGTCACGCTGAGCACATGTGCAGTTTGACGTGGCTGTGGCAGTGGACTGCTTTTGCTGTCCTCATTACCTGGCCTGGTCCCTGACTAACCCTTCGGGGATTAGAGTCGTGGCTACTGTGTATGAATGTAATATTAGGGTAAGTACTCGAATAATGTTGTTGCTATTTTTTTTTATAGCTGATATGGAGGCAAACGAGCAAGCGGGTCACCTGATGGAAAGTAATCACCGCCGCCCATGGACACCCCCGCAAAACCAGAGGAATCGCAGACGCGTTGCCGGCCTTTAAGGAAGGAATAGGCTCGTTTCTTGACGATCCCTAAGTCGTAACGGTCCGGAAATACCGCCGCCGAGACGGGTTCCACAACACTGTAGTTCGAGGCAAGAAATTTCGTGAAAAACGCACAGTAGTAGACCGCCATCCATGAAGGTGATGTGGATGAAATGACAGTCGATTGCGTGTAGTGCGTTGAAGGAAATCAGCGGCAGGGATCAAGCCGACTCCTCAGAACACTCCCCATGATATATGCGGTACAATATACAGAGAGACGCAACCTCTCTCCGAAGAGCCAGTAGGTCAAGCCGAATTGAAATAACCACGTAGTCGACAATTCGAGAAGCTCTGCGTTGAATGTGGTCAAATGGAAGGAGTTGGTATTGGGGCGCTCCAGTCCAAAGATGGGAGCTAGCAGTATCTATTCCATATGCAGCCTGACCTGTGCTTTATACAGTTGTAAGCGGTGGGCTGGCGTGAAATACTGACCCGCTCTATTAAGCACACCCAGCTTTTTCAAAGCTAATTTAGCTTTACCTTCCAAATGACCTCGAAACTGTCATTCGAAATATCGACGCCAAGGATTCCAATAGTCGGATTGGTATCAAGGGAAGCTCCCTCAAAGTTCAGAGGTACGACGAAGGGATGTTTTTTCGCAAACTTGTGTTTTGGAGGGGTTAAAGTTTACTAGGACATGACTTAACCCTTGAACGGTCATGGCATACCTAAGGTTGTCGTGTTTTTCAAAATTTCGTCATCTTGATTTGATACTATAGAAGTTACATGAAACTTTGGTCAGGAAGCTTAACCACTATGGAATTAGGGATGCTTCTTTGAGCCTTCTAATCTCATACTTGAGTAACAGGATTCAGAAGGTCGACATTAACGGTAAAAGATCTCCGGGATCAGTGGTTACAATGGGAGTTCCGCAAGGTTCAATACTAGGTCCATTCTTGTTTTTGGTTTATATTAATGACTTACCTTATTTTGTAAAAGACAGTCATGAGATAGTATTGTTTGCTGATGATACTTCACTTTTATTCAAAGTGAAACGACGACACCCAAATTATGACGATGTGAATAATGCGATCTCAAAGATTGTTCACTGGTTTAGTGTAAATAACTTGCTATTAAACGAGGGAAAAACCAAATGTGTAAGATTTGTATTGCCTAATGTTAAGCAAGTAACAACTAGTGTACAAATTAAAGATAAGAATGTGAATCCTGTGGACACCACTGTGTTTCTAGGCATCACGTTAGATGCCAAGCTTCAGTGGGGCCCACATATAGCTAAATTGTCGAATAGACTTAGCTCTGCGGCTTATGCAGTAATGAAGATCCGTCAGTTAACTGACGTTGATACATCCAGATTAGTTTATTTCAGTTACTTTCATAGTGTAATGTCGTACGGCATTTTACTGTGGGGAAATGCTGCCGACATTCAAACTATCTTTGTGCTTCAGAAGAGGGCTATTCGAGCAATCTATAACCTAAAGGCTGGCGACTCTCTCAGAGATAGATTTAAGAATATAAATATAATGACAGTTGCATCACAATACATTTATGAAAATTTGATTTATGTTCATAAAAATACTGGAATGTTTTCAAAAAACAGTGATATTCACAATGTAAACACTAGAAGTAAGAACAAATTAGCAGTACCTTATACTAGGCTCCATAAAATAAATAATTCTTTTAGGGGTCTGTGTGTAAGATTTTACAACAAAGTACCAAATGATATTCAGAAATTAGATCTTAATAAATTTAAAATCAAAATCAAAGAAAAGCTTTATAAAAAAGCTTATTATAAAGTGTCAGATTACACAGAAGACAAAACAGCTTGGATCTGAAATGCTCCAAGCACTCCAACAGCTATTTCTAATTGTCTCTATTTAATTGATACTACATTGTATTGTAATTTTGTATTGCATCATTTTTTTTATATTTTTAAATTCATATTTTATATTGACCTGGTAACGACATACTCTTTTTTTTGTTTGTAAATGTCGTTGCTTTTGTGCGCTGTGGTTTCTTGCGCCCATTCTTTGCCACAGTTAAAAAATTATGTCCTGAATGGGTGGTAGGTTAAAAAAGATTTGGACGATTCAAAGTACTTATTAATTGAGTTTATTGAATAAATATATTTTGACTTGACTTGACTTGACTTGACTTGACTTGACTTGACTTAACTTTTTCTTTTTATAGGGGTTTGTTCTACATTGAACATGTCCCCCTGTATAAACATAACGAAAAAAAAAATAGTATGTTTACTTTAATTTGCAGCATGTAATAAAAACAGCAATATAGACTACATACATACGTATGTATGTCATATAATAATCGTATGTAAGTATATACAGGATTATTGGTTATTAGACCGGATCCATTTAAGAGGTCATAGGGGAGGAATTTTGCGACCATTTTGACCCCACATCATATTATCCAAAAGTCAACCATTTTCGTGATAATTGAATTTTAAGGTTTTTTTGTTCAAAAATTAATTTAAAATAAACGAATGCTCTGATTTTAATTTTGTTTACAGTTTTATAGATTATACATTCCGGTTTTTAATAACAAATTATAAAATCATAATAATTCGAATCCATTCATAAAATACCTATGTATATGTTGTATTAAAAATAAATAAGGAGTTTTGGGAAACGGTCTAAACACTACCCTAGGTTACACATTTAATTAAAAAAAATGCGGTAACAAAGGACTCAGGTAAAAAATCCAATAATGTGATTTTTGTCTCGTAACAATAAATGCGCCATCTCGCTCTAACTCACGCGGCGATGGGCTCATCAAAATAACACTACCAACCCCTTTCTTCCCTTGGGTGTCGTAAAAGGCGACTAACGGACTATAGACTGCACATTCATCCAACAGCATAGGGCAGCGATGGGCTCATCGTCATAATATTACTTACTCCTCTCTTCCCTTCGGTGTCGTAAAAGGCGCCTAACGGACTAAAGACTGCACATACATCCAACAGCATAGAGCGGCGATGGGCTCATCAAAATTATACTACCAATTCCTCTATTTTCTTCGGTGTCGGAAAGGCGACTAACGGACTAAAGACTGCACATACATCCAAGAGCATAGAGCGGCGATGGGAATTGCGAATTTGTTTTGTTTTATTTTCCTTAATTAAATTCATACTTTCAGTTTGAGATTTTACTGCCTGGTTCTCGTTTAATCACATTTGTTCTTCAATTATGTAACATGGGTTAGTGTTTTTTACCTCGTTGGATAGCTAAGATGTCTTATCAATAATTTGCAGACTAAATTAACTAGCATTTTTTTGGAGACAACACACAATTTAGTAGACCGTTTTCCAAAAATCCTTATTTATTTTTAATAGTACGGCCTGTATTTTCGGTATGGATTCGAATTAAATAATAACATAAATAACAACATAAATAAATTAACAGAATTGTAAACTGTAAACAAAATTAAAATCGGAGCATTCGTTTTTTTAAATTAATATTCGAAAGAATAAAATTGGTTTTTCTAAAAAAAACCTTAAAACTCAATTATCACGAAAATGATTGACTTTTGGATAATATGTTATGGGGTCAAGATGGTCGCAAAAGACCTCCCCTATAACCTCTTAAATGGATCCGGTCTAATCTTACTAAATATTAATATTATAAACGCGAATGTTTGTAAGTATGGATGGATGTTTGTTACTCTTTCACGTAAAAACTACTGAATGGATTTGGATGAAATTCAGCATGCAGATAGTTTATAGCCTGGATTGACACATAAGATTTTACTTTTTATCCCGATATTCCCACGGGAACGGGAACCACGCGGGTGAAACCGCGAGCGACCGCTAGTAACCAATAATCCAATCACGACTATGATCCCCAAAGAGTTAGTCAGAGACTAGTTAGCAATGAGGACAGCATAAGCAGTCCTCTACCTTAGTTCACTTTTTGTCAAATAGCGACTGCACATGTGACAGGTGGTGAGCCCATCGCCACTCTATGCTGTTGGATGTATGTGCAATGTGCAGTCTTTAATCCGCTAGTCGCCTTATACGAGACCCAACGGAAGAGAGGGAGTGGTAGTATTCCACCATTCATGCACCGCTACCGCGACACGGTTGAACTTACAAGCTAATAATATTACAACTGAACCTATTAATATTACTAGACTTTAAAATTTTCCATTATACGTAATTTGTATGACATCATTAGTGAGTATAAATGGAGCATAATTATATAAAAGAGTATAATAGTAGTTTGTTTCAAGAACACTTGAACAAATAAATTATATTATTTTCTGTCTCAGTTTTATTAGTCAATTATGATACGTATCCATTTTAGTTATTATTTATTTCCTCATCACGTTTTATGTCACTAAAATATAATTTATTTTAATAGTAATTAAAACTTAAGATACATGATTGAAAATAATACCAGTCACAGCCATTTATAAAGTTAAAAAAAATACTCCAGTACTTTTGCATACTATTTGTAAGTACTATTACAGAAGAACTCAGAGACGTCGATTAGTTTTAATGACAATTAAATGTGTTTCCTTCTTTATTTAGCAATGTACATAAGAAAGTGACAACAAGAGACCTTACCTAATTGTCATTAATCTTAATGAATTTCTCTGAGTATGGTAGTAAGAGTTAAAAATTATTTGTACTTTTAAGAAAAGGCTTCTCTCTTTTATCACAATGAGAAACTTTTATGGCTCTAAGCCGTTGGTTGATTGGTTGGCCCGTTTGTTACTGCAAGATGACAGTCGTTAAAACCCACCAATCCGCATTGGGCCAGCGTGGTGGGTTATAGCCCAATATCCTCAAGTGCTATTATCCACGTGGGAGGCCTGTGCCCAGCAGTGGGACGTTTATAGGCTCATGATGAAAAACCTTGAACCTAGAGCTATGTAACCATTATATAGGCCGGTTTAAATCACATACCTACCTACATTACCATATACTAAATCTTTTCTATTGTACAACTAGTGTACAAATTAAAGATAAGAATGTGAATCCTGTGGACACCACTGTGTTTCTAGGCATCACGTTAGATGCCAAGCTTCAGTGGGGCCCACATATAGCTAAATTGTCGAATAGACTTAGCTCTGCGGCTTATGCAGTAATGAAGATCCCCCAGTTAACTGACACTGACGTTGATACAGCTAAGTTCGTTTATTTCAGTTACTTTCATAGTGTAATGTCGTACAGCATTTTACTTTGGAGAAATGATGCCGACATTCGAACTATCTTTGTGCTGCAGAAGAGGGCTATTTGAGCAATCTATAACCTTAAGGCTGGTGACTCTCTCAGAGAGAGATTTAAGGATATAAATATAATGAATGACAGTTGCATTACAATACATTTATGAAAATCTGATAATAATTCTTATAAGGGTCTGTGTGTAAGGTATTACAAAAAAGTACCAAATGTTATTCAGAAATTAGATCTTAATAAATTTAAAATCAAAATCAAAGAAAAGCTTTATAAAAAGCTTATAAACTGTTGGATTACACAGAAGACCAAACAGCTTGGGTCTGAAATGCTCCAAGTACTCCAACAGCTATTTCTAATTGTCTATAATTAATTGATACATTGTATTGTAGTATTTTATTGCATTATTTATTATTTTTAAATTCATATTTTGTATTTCATGACCCAGTAACAACATTTTCTTTTTTTGTAAATGTCGTTGCTTCTACGTGCACTGTGGTATCTTGCGCCCGTTCTTTGCCACAGTTAAAAAATGATGTCCTGGTTAAAAAATGATGTCCTGAATGTAGCTTAAAAAAGATTTGGACGATTCAAAGTACTTATTATGAAAAATATATTTTAAGTTTGAGTTTATTAGTTGTTCTAACATAACTTGGTGCATTTGTCCAATTGGACATACAGTGAGCAACAGTGGAGCAAAAAAGCTGATTATAATACCGAATTCAATAATAACTATAAGATCTATATTCCAAGAAGAAGTGATTAAAATACCAATAGATGATTGCGCTAAAACAGTGCTAGAAGGTTAATATCAACCACTTCCACCGGCACTCATTCCTTACCAATATTACAGGACTTTCAGGATAATTGAGAAGTAAAACTTTTATAAGCGCATAGCCAAATCTTTGACGAATCACCAGCATGAATAAAATCGTAGTCTTATCTAGATTAATTGTCTGTAAACAAGAGTTTAAGTTTTGAGGTTATGTTTAACACTGTTGCTCTGTTACCTGCATAGAATCGGCACTGATGATCTCGGACTCGAACCTTTGGGCTAGTTCCACACCGAGTTTAGTCTTTCCTGTCCCTGTAGCACCTAAAATTATAACCATTGGGATTCGCGAAGCCATAACAGACCGAAGAGCCATCGTTCAGGCTATACGCACGAACTTCACTACTGTTATCGTTTTGGCATTTTGTTGAGTTGACGTTTGTACGTATTAATGAAACGTTCCATTTCACGTAAAGTTAAATGTTGACTTTAAATTTGTTAGTGTTAAGGTAAGGTAACTGTTAAGGTAATTAATACAATGTTAATTATTTGCTAATTAAATCAAAAAATACTTGTGTTAAAGAATAAATCAGTACCTAGTACGATTTGGAGTATTTTTTAGTTTAATACGTTTGAGTAGGTTTGGTATAGATACTTATACTTATGTAAGGTAGGGTCGATTCAATTCTCTTATATACCTTCCTGTACCTATTTTTCGCAACGACAACATAATTTTTAGATTATCTAACTAAAAAGTATTAATACCTATAGATTTGTGGAATAGGTAGCTGCAGCTGTATCTTCTAAAAGTTGTCCGAAATACCTAGCTTAATAATAGGTGCAGTCAAAGATATTAAACTATTATTTAATCTCTTTAGGTGCAGTGCACCCACGTAGGTAGGTAGATAGGTACCATTTAAATATTATGGTTTTAGTAAAACCAGTATTTTTCATAACGTTTAGTATGTAGTACTTAGCGTGGCTATTTTATGTCAATATTCTTCTAAGGTTTCGTCCTCAGACCAAATTAATCAAAAGATTGACGCCGCCGCCGCCGCCCCGTAGTAGCGGCCGTAGACGGTAGCAAATTAGGTACCTATGTAGGTTAGACAATTTTATTTTTCTACAACCGAACGGGTAAGGTAAGGCATTCATCTGACGATAAGACTGAAGTTGGAAGCGCGCTTCACCCTTAATAACTTTAAAAAAAAACTAATACCTACATAAACTTATTTGATCTGAATTGATATAGCCAGATTCGGAAAGGATTTTTAGGGTTGGTAAGTATGTGTAAATATCCTAATGTATAATACTAGATTATTTATTATTGAAATTTTGCATTCACAATGCTATTAGATGTAGGATAAAATATTTACTAGAATAAAATCAACCAGTCTCAGGAAGCTCGAATGGAATTCGAATTGCCGGTCCAGTGCTCTAACCGCTGAGCTACCGAGGCCCCAGCAGACTCGCTGATTTTTTTTTTCCTAGTAAGTAGGTAGTTTGATTTACGCTGCAAGCCAGCGGTATTACGTCATCGTCACTGTGAAGTCTACCCTCACAGTCGAAAGAAAAACTATTGCAAGTATCTAACAATCGATAAAGACGTAATTGCTTATAAATATCTTTATTATTGAAATTTTGCATTCAGTGTTTTAAAGATATAAAATAAAATGTTTACTAGAAAAAAATCAACCAGTCTCAGGAAGCTCGAATGGGATTCGAACCCAGGACCTTTGGATTGCCGGTCCACTCCTCTAACCGCTGAGCTACCAAGACCCCAGAAGACTCGCTGAATTTTTCCTAGTAGTTTGATTTACGCTGCAAGCCAGCAGTATAACGTCACTGTGAAGTCTACCCTAATACATATTACATTCGTTGATATTCTTTCAGTACCTATGAAGATAAAGCTGGAAGAGATCTCTTTTAGTTTTAAGCTCATCTTTGTTTATTGTGTGTAACGTGTTTTAATGTTAGTTAATTGTGTAACAAAATACCTAATTTATTTTGTAAGCTCATAGTGCCTCTACCTTCTGTGGGAGTCAAACCCGCAGCAAATGTAAATGGTTTTCAGGAGTGTAAGTTGTGTTAAGGTCCGCGTAGACGAGGGTCATGTGCGTACTTTTTGTACCTCAAAACATAGATTACATAGAACAGTACCTACCTACCGCGTCAATCGCAGAACGAAAAGTTTTACAAGTACTTATGTGTGTAATTTTAAGAATTTTGACTGAACAAGGCCTTTCTCTCGCCTTATCAATTGCTTTACATTTCTACTCAAACCTCGGTTTTAAGGAAAGGATATAAGGATTTCGAAGAAAATAACAAAATTGAGTTTTTTTTCGACTGAACCAGACAGGGCTAACGAAACCTTCACACCTCTGTACCACCGGGTACAATAATCACAGAATCTAAACATTATCGGAAGTCATAACTTCTAATTGCATTTTAACAATTAAAAAAATCAATTAGCCAACCGTTTCATAACCCTGTCGTGGCGCCGCCTTATCATTTATTTCCATATTTAATGATTATCTTAACTTTCGGTACAGAATTAAAGGAACAAAAAACCAAAAAAAAAAGTTTCTCTCCATACAATTTTATTATAGGTATCAGACAAAATTAAACAGTTAAAGTATAAGTACAGTAGGTACACAATACATATCCACAACTATAAGAGCGTCGCTTCAAAGATTGCAAAGTGCAACATTAATATTAGGCGGAATCTTTTGCGCTATGCACTCTCTGTAGCGGCGCGTGCGCAGCCGCCGCCGGCGCCCACACGGGCCCGGCCACTATTACAATCAACCAATCGGACACTTCGAAAAACAAACACAGCTCCGAATGTCACCAATCCCCGGCGGCGGCTAGGTGTTACTCTTACGTAAAGGATACTACCCAAAGAAAGTAATAAAAATTAATAGCTATAACATGACTTATGTATACCAACCTTATATATAAAATTTACAAATCAAACGCTTAGTAAAAATTTCTCACGCTCCTATTATTTGGCAGTGGTGGAAATGTGCCTTGTCCCCAATCGTGCAGTATTTTCCATTGTTACCGCTATCATGATCTTCTACCGATTATAAAGCTTTCTTCGCTTAATCATTAAATCTTTAACTATTGACTTTTTCCTAAAATGTAATCTATCTTCTCACATGCAAGGTCATAATATCACCGATAAAGACAATTTAACTTTCGGATAACTAAATCATTATTATCTTTATTATTTATGTCAAGCTAAGAATAACAAAAAAATTAAATGCAGGTACAACATTCGAGAATCCGTAACTCTCTAGTTAAGAAAACTAAACAATTACTAGAAAAAAAAACTCGTTTACAAAAAACTGATGATTTATCTACGATTATTCCCTAGTATATACAATTTACACCTAGTGGAAGAATAAACTGCGAATCTTTAACACGATAACTATAGACTTCGTGTAACCACTACTTAGAACAACGCTATATACCTACAGTTATGTAATATATCTCACAGAAAAATATTTCTTGCAACTAATTCGAGTATAAACCTAATATATATATTTATATATGTACATAGCAAGGCACATTCCGCACACAATTAAAGCCTTCGAACGTACAAAATCGCTGACCATGTGCTTGATAAAACATCAACCTCTATTGCGAACCTGGACAGCAAAATAAAAAAATCCATTAAAACATTCTCTTCCTAAGGAAAAAAGCATCGATTAAAGCACATCGATTCTTTTATCTTACTGAGCAGGTTTCATGTTTTCTCGGCGACTCGAACAGCTATCTCGAGTACAAATATAACCCTAAATTACTGCCATAAAAATATCATAAAGAAAAATGCACAATTTACTATTAGTAGGTACTATGAGGAACTTATGTCTTGGTTATATTTATTTTTATTAATAAAATCCTTTCGGACTTACAGAAATTATAGATTTTGATGTTGTTATCAAAATACACAGTCTATTTAAATTCTTAATCAGACAATTGTCACTGAGATTTTTACATTATTATTCACTGAATGCGTATATTTGGACAATATCAACTTTTTTTGTTTTCGTGTTTCTATAATTAATCACTTTAGATGATTGCGTGCGTTTATTTCAAAAGACGAATTTTAAATTGAAATATGATTAAACACTAAGCGACGTAAACTTTGATGAAGTATTTCATGATGTTTATTTAATGTATTAAGCATACAAATGTGAAAGAGTGAACATTAAAACTTCTAGCGTGCAATCGCGACGTCTCGTTTAAAAAGTTAATCGTTTTCGCGCCATCAGCGAACTCACAAGAAACAGCCGCGCGCGCACTCTAAAATGTCAGAGATTAATAATTTTACATGACAAATTACACATACTAATGATTACTTCAATTGAACGCAAACATTTCATGTAAGTATAAAAGCAGCTGGTGCAATATTAAGTAGGTATGAATGTAAATTTTAATCGCTTCAAAAATGGTCCAATTTCACGTTATTATAAAATATCGCTTCAGAGTTAATCACGTGACTAAAATGTATAAAACATTAAAAAATTCAAATTCACTAGACACGAGTAACAAAACACTACAAAAAAACCGTAAGCGAACTAATTCTAAACTATAGTTTTCGTTTTAATATCAACCTCTTGCTCTCGAGACGCGGATCGAAAAGAATCCTAGGTATCGGCCCGAAACATATAAATGGCCAGACATCGCCAGAACTTCCCACCAAGCCGGCAGCCAACTACTCAAACGACTCGGTCGGACCTAAGGTCTATATCTTACACCTAAGGACTCAATCACGTAATTTGACACTGCTCGGGCCTCTTATTAAATTTCGCGTTTAATCCTTCCCTGATGCATTGCGAGGGTACGCTGCCAAAACGCGCGCTTGAATCCCGAATGCGCTCGTTACTCTAAACTAAAACGTGACACAGCACAGCTCGATTGCTAGCAAGGTCCAGTACAAATCTTTAACGTCATTTCGAAACAATACAAAATGTCATATTACTTTAGATTTGTCAACATGGAGTAAATCTGTATGTGCCATGTCAACTATGTATACTATAATGATAATTCAAAAACATTTCATAGGTATAACCAGTCTACTAGTTCACGAAGCAGTCTGTAACTATGTATTATTAATATTTTATTGAAGACCTAGGATTAATGTTAACAACAGCTTTATGGCTGGCTCACTTTGGCACTGCAAAATATTGTTTGAGCAAAACAAACTAGCAGTAAATGCTTCCCGACTGCATAATTTACTGTACGTTCCACAGAAGCAGAGTAAGCCAGAAAAGCTGACTTTTCATAAGAAAAATTAAATGTAACCAATTCTAACGATTTCACAGGAGTTCACTCTAAAAAAAATACTTCGGAACTTAAAAAAATTATACGGTCCTGAAGATAAAACAATTAGGCGTACAACTACGAGACCATATTAATAATACAAACAAAAATAATCTTGAACGGTCATTAGTACGTTCAGAAGCGACTTACATTAAACCTAAACAGTCCTCGAGTGTCACGTAGACTAACTATCGTTCCATCGCGGGAACTAAACGATTACCTTAAGATTGCCGCCGAGCGTTCAGTACGACGAACGGTAGCGAGCTGAGAGCGCAGTTCGTAGCTTTTTCAGCTTAGTGATGAGCTTACCCTGCTGCTTCTTGAGGACTTCCCTTTGCAAATCTTCTTCGCGCAGCTTGCGGCAAAGAGAAGCCGCCTCGCGCAGTATCACAACTTTGGGTGCGCGTTCCTTGTCCCTGGTAGCCGGGATTTGTTTCTTGAGCTCGTCAAAGAGGTTTTTCAAGCCGATACGTCGGAGACGTTCCATGTCGTTGTGTATTGAGCGGCGCTCGATTTCTGGAGACTCGGCATCGGAGTCTGTGTCAGTGTTGGGGCGACGACCGCGGCGGCCGGGCCCGCGCACGCGGCGGCGCTGGCAGGAGGAAGCGATGCCGCTGGGCGGGATAAGGCGCTTGCGGGCGACGGGGCGCGGGCTCATGGCCGAGGCCACCGTGCGCTGTATGTGCTGGCGCTCCTGCGCCGATGGGGCGCGTGGAAGAGCGTCTGTGCGCACGTGGGGACTCGCCAAAGTCTGCTGCGGCGTCCCAACGGATACCACGTCGATTTCCTCCTCTGCAACAATAGAGAAATTTGTTACAACTCGTCCTTGTATAACCAAAAATGATGTGCAAGTTCGTTCATCACCTTATGATAAAATTAAGTTATGCGAAATTTCGCGCCGCCGTTTTCAGTTTCATTCATAAAGTTCATTACGCGCCATAATAGGTGTTCATCGATTGTCATGCCGCATCTATACACAACTATGGGATTAGAACGAGCCAGGGAGAGATGCGACTGCAGTAGTGCGCGGGAAGGGGTGAGAAGAACACGGAAGGGGGGGAGGTCGTCGACCCCGTCGTACTACCGCAGCGTCTGCCGCCATCGATCCAGACGCCTGACGTCACGGCGCGCCATTCGCGCCAAAACGAGAGCGCGTGCGCGGCGTGCTGCGGCAGCGGCCGAACTCAATGGACTCCGGATTATCAACCGGTAGACACGCTTTCCGGCCTTTGCATCGCAGCTCACTCCTGCCATTTAACAAAGCGCCGCCGCCGATTCGAAATTAACTGTCACGTGAGCGTCGCACGATACGACACTCCCACCTAAATACGTATGCGGATGACATTGATGACCAGGCGGACCGGTTGCGCTGTGGCAACGCAACGCAAACACGTTTAATTAGTCAATCAGAGTTAAATCTGAGGAGATAATGTGAGAAACGTACGGAGTTGTATGGCGTATATATACAGCCTCAACACGGGCGTTTCACTTATATAATATCCCTGCTTTTTCTAGAACCAGAGTCACAGGACGTAAGGCTCCCAAATGTACAGGTTTGAATTGAACCCTACGCTTAATGTAATTGGATCTAGGTTGCGGAAACGCGGTGTGATTAAAGGTCGATGTGGAGTGGTGCGCTCGCATAGCGGCAGTTTCTATGAATGAGCGGTAGGTCTCGGGTTCGAGATCGCGTTGCAAGTGTCACGGTGCGGATGTGGCCGGCCGCTCGCGTCATGTCTACGCCGTAGTGCATATTTCGCGGAATCCGCCGCCGGTCGCGGCCGCGCTATCCGGTTACACCAACAAATAATTATGTCAGCGGTTCATTGTGATTTAAAGGTCTCGTCCGTGCAGCGAATGCACGCTATTTACGTAGCCGGCAAGGACGAGAATTTCCTATTACATCTTGACGGCCGGCTGCTGGCTGGAAATAGAACAAGTTACGTGGGCAGCTGTTCGATACTAAACGGTATGAGAGTCAGGGACGCTCGAGAAATAGGTTTCGCAACTACGCAGATTTGAGGAAAAAAAACTGCGCATCCGAGACCAGACACATTATCTGCTTAGGCGTCGGTAAATTTATACACCAACGCGATCTTTTTACGTGATTTCCGCATAGTTACGCGGTCGCTTAACGTGGTAGCGAGTTGATCTAATTCGAGGATCGGCGCCTGTCGTCAAACACGCGTCTCACGTGTCTGTGCGTAGGCAAACAGGGCTGCCGATCGCCGATAAAAAATTCAAATTAAATCGATCTACATCATTAATAGGGCTTTAGTGACGCAATTAATCAGTGTGAATACGCGCACTCAAAGCTATAAAACAATGTTTGTAGCTAACTGGACGTGTCAGCCCTGTACGTAGGGAGTGTGTGCCGGAGTCGATTTACACGCGACGATTTCCTCTCGGCGCCAACGCGATTAACACTCGCCGTAGAGTATTTGTTTCAAGCTCTGCGTGTAAGCGATACGGGCCGTATTGTCGTGGTGCGCCGGCGAGCTCCGGTCTAGTGCATATCTATTATATCGCCATCTGCCGCCGTTCCAATTTTAAACGATACCAGAGATAATCCGCTTTTTATTGTCTGTCGAAGCGACCGGTATCATGAAAAAAAAAACAACTCTCACCACGTACTCTGCGACCTGTCTCGGTACCCGGCATCTTAGTCTTAGCACACACTAAAAGGAGTAAATATTAGCTACATTTGAATTGCTAAATACTAAAAAGGCACATGTGACTCCTTTTTCTCGAGGTGAAAATTTTACGGCAAATAGAAAAAAGCTGAATATTTTTGAAAGCCTAAAGTTTATCGTATTTTGGCACCCTTGTCATTGAATGCTTATAGCACAGACGAGTGCCATATTAGTACAAAACGATGTAAATAGGTGTTGCCAAGCGATAGAGACGAAAAAAATATTTCTGATAAAAACTTGACAAGTGCCCTTTTAACATTTAGGCATTCATTTAGATTTTACCTTATTTGTACACAGTGAACAACACTTAACTATTTTTTTATATTCTAAGATTCAATCGCTTTTTGAGTTACTGAAATAGTGTTATACCTACGACTGCACACTTAGACAATGTGTCACGTTTTAAAGATAAGAGAAAATATACGAATAAAGATCCTAAGATAAGACTAACAAATTACGGATGAGTACCACAGTCTACCATCACAACAATGACTCACAGATGCGCGACTATCGAATTTATTGTGTTGGCATCACCGCGGACAGTTAAGCCATAAAACTGTAAACAGTATTTTACTTTAGCTCTATTCAATATCTTTCGGAAATTCCAAAGAAGGTAGGTACATAGAGCGAGATTGTTATTTTTTCCTCGGACGCACTCGAAAAGTACGACGCCGTTTTTTAGCAGCCAGCCAGCAGTTGTCAAAACAAAAAGGTTAAAAAAGGTGGAATGTCTACAATGTTGTCGCTGAGTGTGACCTGGTAAGACGGCGGCCACGCCTCGCTGGCTCCGGCTAAGAGGCCAAGTTCACTGGCATTTGAGTGCGATAATTAAAAATTATCGTGACGCGCACACGGCGCACGCCATCTTCTACAGCGTGCTCTAATGGCGTAATTAAAATTGGAAAAAAGAAACTGCTTTGTGGAAAACAAATGCCGGCGTTTTTTCTCTATCTTGCGCAAGACTTTTAAGGTTCTGTTCACTCACAAGCAAGCCTCTATGTTAACAAATATTTTCGGTGCGTCTTATATAACAAGTCTGTGCCTCTTTCTTACCTACAGTAGTCATTCTTTATCCAAAAGTACATTTATCAATACGATAACCAATAATCCTTAAGTGATATCGCATTCTACAATACTATTATCTTTTACCTACTCATGAAGACACTGCTGACCTATATATATATTTTGGCATCAGATTTTACACAATGATTCATTAAAACATATAACAATGTTGTCATTAAACGTAAAGAGAATTAAAGATAATTTATGTGCAAACAGCCTGTATAGTGTATATACATCAACGTCAATGACTGGGCAATGCTAATTAGTCGAATGCAATGTAGGTACCTGCTCTGTAAGTAGCTCGCTTATAACATTTATCTACGTAGTAAACTGTCCTAGTATCCCGAGTAACTTTCACGGAAGCCGCTCGCCTTCACATTTTGTTAATTAAATCTTTTTTTTGTCGCAACACACCTCTCCCGAGCTCCACATGGAAGCCCTGTTTTAGATGGATTACGCAACCATAGGAAGTAGGTCATCTGGCCTCTGGGTTCTACTCGAGCAGTCTGGCCTGTTAAAATAGAAGCTTCTAATTTATGGGCTGTGTACCAAAGATCGATTGAGCGTTCGCACCATCGGTCGACCTTGGGCGAGTTCGCGCGGAAGTTCACGGACGAGGCGAACGCGAAAAGACGTGACGCAACATTTTTTTTTATTGGCCATTAATAAGCGGAAGACCCAGTCACATGCCTACACGCACGAGAGCAAACGATTGTCTAATACAACACTCGTCGTTTTGCCTTATACGGGCATATTGGATAACCGCCGATCGATTCTTCCAATAATATTCGAAGTCAATTAAATATCAAAATATTTACAAGGAAAATCTTTTACCGGCGACTGTCGCGCGCGACATAGTCTTATTTTGATATCAGTTCAAAGTTAACACTTGAAACAGTGAGTGAACTCGTTAATATTACCGGATCCATTTAGTTGAAATGGAAATCGTCTTTACAACATCCAACAGAGACGTTGGAGGCAGTCATAGCTCTGCGGCTAGACCGGTTTCTTTAGGACCGCGTGTGAACTTTTGAAGTGTTACGCAACGGAAAATAACTTGGAATTATCATTCAATTATCCAGAAATGTGCCAAGCCGACCCTAAAGATTAAGAGATCAAGGAGTAACGTTAAATATCTTGTTGCGATGTCGATTTATCGTTTGTCACTGAGCGTTGCTGGTTTTTATTTTATTTTAGTGATAAGACAATACAAATTTATGTTAGGGTGTCACATTGTATTATTGTTATCAGCATTGATAACGAGCCACGGCCGCGGGGCCGAGGAGGCGTTAGTGTGCATCGCAAACTCGCACAAAGTTACACTGATTTTTCAAATAAGTAAGCACATATTTCTGCGACGATAAAGCCAAGGTCGTTTCCACTACAAACGCGACGTTAAGTGTCTTCACGGACTTAGGTCTTATCAGTTTCGCGTATTAAAAAAAAAGCAAGTGAATTTTCTAGGCGCCGTCTGTCACTCATTCGCAATGCGAAAAATATAATTTATTTAGACATTAAGTTTTAAGACTAGACACACCTCGCTACTGATAAGGTTCGGACGGAACATAAATCATAATAAGTCATGAGTTAAGCTCGCCGAGTGTTAGCTAATATCGCTAAAGTAGGCCGACTGGCAACCAGCTGACGGCAGGTTAGGCCTACGACTAACTACCGACATTTAGGTCGCAACTAAACTACTACACCTTGGTAACTATCGAATGAAACCGCGCAAATTGCTTTTACACGGAGCATTTTATTACCACTGAGCGTTACCTGATAAAAACTTTACAGAATCAATATTAGACTAAGAACCGTGGCGTCGTTACAGTTTTTTTTATTATAAATAAGCACTTTCTAACCGCCTCACGTGTTTGTAATGGTATGATTAAAGAAATAAATGTAATTGATTAATGTATAAAAGAAATTTGATATCGCTGTCAAACATTTGGGGTTATTAATTTATTATTTAGGCTGCCAACGGGTTTCCGCAAAAACTTTGCTATTTGGACCGAATGGCTTTTTAGAAACAGGCACGCAGCCTTGGCTCACTGATTGATACCGACCGATGTGTTTAGGACTGGTCGAACCGGATCCGAGTGCCCTAAATTGCCCTTATACGAACTCACAATTCAAAATTGAACCAGTGCTCTAGTTTCGAGAGTCCGACATTTAAATGCCATATAATATTTGCTACAGCGGATTCCTAAGACTTAGATTTGTAAATTGTCAATTTAGAATGCGATAATGAGATGTAAAATATTAAAATATGATTTAGTTTGGGAATCCCATCAGCACGTTTCAAAAGAACACTTTTCTAAAAAAATTTTTTTTAAAGTAAGTAGGAACTTAGGTAAGTAAGTATTTGAAAATCTTTAGCATTTTTTTAATTTTCGGGAAACTGTCATTGATTTATTATGTAAATTCAATTAATAATAACGAACAATGACTCAAAATTTCTATTACGATCGGCAAACGACAACAATTTGAATCGTAATATATCGGCAGATAAACACAGATACCTAGGTAAGTAGTAGGTACTTAGTACCTATATAATAGTAAATATTACAACGTAAAAGTTCGCGATAAGCGTACTATTATCATTTATCACACATTGTATCGGAGCAGCCGCGCAGCGAAATGGGCGCGAAAATGCCAACCACCGCGCCGCCATTGCTGTACACAAGCGGTACTACGCCGTACTTACAAATACAACAACGTACGGATACGAAACGGAACGATAACACAACACTGCGCGCCGGCTCGCGTGAATTTTTACCGCGCTAATCTAGTGATGTGACAAGGTGCGTCGTAAATTAATAATTGATCAAAGTCGCGAATTTGAAGTTTTAAAAAAAATTTTCCGAGAAAAAATTAAAACTCATTTTATTTTTTACAGTTAAAATGTTTTATTTGTAATTGTCTATTGAATGCTAGAGTACTTCGCAACGTCCGATTTCGAAGCACGATATTAGAGTTGCTGTCTATCAAATTGTCATCCGGTCGAACTAGACTTGGGAGTACAGACAGAGTAATAAACCGGTCTGGCAAGTGAGCCAGCTTCACTTCAATGAGATTCCATTTCATTCCGTTGCATTCTTATACGAATAACGGACTAGACAAGGCAAGACAGCCGAGAGAACTGTATACTTTAGCAATTTTGATGTACAATCGGCCAGTTAAGTCTATTTTACTACATTACTTGACAACGTTATCAAGTAATTCAGTAAAATGGATTTAATATCGGAGGACATGTTTATATGAACCGCGGCTCACAAATAGTAAACTGTAAACAAACTACTGTACAACATCAATGACTATAATGCAACTATAACATTGTAATGTAATTGCTTACTAAGTGACGGTGACTTCCTTAAAGGTCAATATAGTTGCAACATTATTATGAATTTATTAATATCTCTGTGAACTAAGGCGAAAAACGTTTTACATGCAAAACAAGATGAATTTAAATGCTAAAATCTAAAGGTACCCGTAGTATATTGACCCTATCAGAGCTGTCGGGAAGCGCCAACTCATACATTATAGCGGATGCGTCAAGGTCGGGTCGGGACATCTCGGTCGGTGTACCGGCGACCTCGGGTTATCCTTATTCCAAAGCGACGCGGTGAGCTCCCAGTCACCATAGAGTGTAGTCAGGAGCAAACATTATCGCGCATTCTAATTAAACGCATCAATCCCCCGAGATGAAATTCGGTGCAAAGGTTGCGCAATTTGACATTAAGGAAGGTTGGGGCGTTCAAGGTCGCAATGGGCGAAGGTTCCGGAAGAGCGGAGCCATAGGTGCGTCTAGACGCGGCGGGGGACGCGGCAGCGCGGTCGATACGCGCAGTTTCCCGCGCTCCGACTACTACGCCTGCGTTCTCGCGAATTCCCGGCGAGCCCAACTTAGTTGCCTATGTACTTCGGTATGGTCTTTAAAATATTGCAGCAGTTGAGTTTAAAAAAAAACTGAGGCCGTATTAAGGAGGATGTTAGTAAATGCTTGACCCTTAATAAATTAGGTACTAAAGCGATAATTGATTTTTAAGAGTTTGCAGTTATTAAGCTAATTTATTTTAACGAGTTTCAGCATGGACGATAAAGGCTATTGAACTTGCAACAATCACGAAAATTATATTTTTAATCTTTGATAGGTACGTACGCTACCAACTTTCAAATATTAATTTTAATGTTTAAACATAAACGGCAAACTTTAAAATTACGCAAAATTGTGGTTACTTTGCGTTATTATAAGTTGGCTTGGTTTTGATTGATCCGCAGGTTTTAAACACGCTCGCGACCGTTTGTGTATTCTTAACGAAAATACTTATTAATCACAAGACAATAAAAATACCTATATAACAATTAAGAAAACACAAAAACGAGTAGTTTCACACACAGAAAACGAAATGGTTCAAATAGCAGAAAAAATATTTGCACTGACCTGATTCACAAGAGTCCGAAGGTGTTTGCACGCCAAGATTGTCGAATTGCTGGCGAGCCAACGTGTAGGAATGGTCGGCGGCCACTGCAGCGGAGTCTCTGAGCAGGCGGAGCGCTGTGCCGGCCACGTCCACTGCGTGTCTGAACTGAGGCGGTTCATCGCCATCCAGTGATGGTGGAGTATCAGGTCGAGGCGGCGACATGTAGTCCCGCCGAAGCAAACTTTGTCCCGAAGTCGCCGGAGTCAAGTCAGCGGGCACAAACGTATTCCCCGGGTGTACAGAATCGGCGCACGAACCAGCCCACATGCAGTCGTGGTGCACGATGTTCTCTGTCTTCACCTCCTCTTCCGGAGTCTCCTGGATGCGCCAGTCCACCTGGTTCTCAGGCTGTATGTCTTGGAAATTCTCCGGCGGTACCATGTCCATCCTCTCCGCCTCGTACTGGACCTGAGTCCAGAATTCCGATGTTCTTGTCAACTCCATGGACTCTTGGTCCAAAGTTTCCCAAATGTCGAATGCAAGTATGTTAGCGTCCATATCGGGCGACATCTTCGTTTTGAATTTATTACTAAGGACTAACTAATTTTTTTTAAAGCTAAGACGAACTCGTCGATATCACAGGCCCCCTTATCACAGGGACGATGCGCGCGATGGGATAGACGCACACCGTCTGCAACAACAACAAACAACTATGTTAATATTTTTTTTAAAAAACGATGATAAATAAATAAGTTTAATATGCACGGTTATTTCACGTAACTATTCTAATTATTTACTTTATCGTTACTATAATGTCACTGAAAGCTTCAACTGAAATTATGTTAAACGACGAAGTACCTTTAAAATGAATTCACAATAATCATAAATCGCTAAGTCCGACACGCATCAATGAAGTGAACCGATAAACTACAACACTACAAGAGTAGATAAAATTTAAATTTAAAAGAAAGTTTTAAACACAAGGGGTATTGACCCCCCTTGTATTTACAAACAAATCACGATCACAGCACACGAAGTGACACTAAGAGGAAGTGTCCACTGTGAAGCCCGAAACTAGACTGAACTCTGGATGCGAAATCATACAGTTTTAAAGAGTACATCGGCCTTGGGTCTTATCCCACTTTTGTCTAAGAACAATTAGCCATTGTTCTGCAACAACCCCCGCACTTTTTTTCTTGAATTTCTCTACCTGAAGTCGGGCGCATCCTCGTTCTTCGAATTTCACGTGCACAAGGCAGGTAAAGATTTCCGCAAAAACTGTTTTTGTTTACAAGCTCATAATGGCGCGAAATGAATTGTTTACTGTTTACTAAAGCGAATGGCACGAGACAGTTTTCCTGCGATTATGTACCTACCTACTCGGCGTTTGAAGTTAGCTTTATTTAATTTATCGTTCTTGGATCGAATTGTTTATTTAATAGAAAGAACACAAAAAAAAATGGAAATCAGGACTTGATTATAACAAAAAAGATCCTGAATATTAACAGAGAAAGGTATTTAATAATGATTGAGCGATACCGCGTATGTCGGTTCTAAATCAAAATGAGTAAGTTCTAAATAAAAAGTATCTAGGTAGGTACACCCTTTTTAAATTTTTACTTGCCAAAACATCGTATTTAAATTATTTACCATTTGTATTGATATTTATAGCGCACCTTCTTCAAAAGTAATGTGCCGCTCTTTTCGACCAAATGAAACCTACTGACTGACCCAATCACAAACTTTATTTAATAGTACCTACCTATTAGGTACTTTTCTTTTAATTTTATTAAATTTACAACCAAAAGACAGTTTGACTGATTTCAATAAAATAGGTACCTACCTACTATAAACACTTCTCAATAAATTAAGTAGGTAACTTTCAGAGGGTTTCGATGGGAAACTATCTGTAGCCAAGTTAAGGATTTCGTCAGAAATACATTTTAATTGACAATATTAATATTGTAACATACCTACCTACCTACTACTTACTTAAATTTTATTGTTGGTTGTTAAAATGTATAATGCTCATTTATGATAATATGAATATTATTGAAGTTAAGACGTAAATATTTGAATTATTTTACCTTGTACTTACCTACTTAAATTACCAAAGTGAATAATATTTAAAATTGTACCTATTGAAAATGTTTTGAAACTGACTAGATACTCTACGAGTTTAATTAATCTGTAATTAATTATGTCATTTTATTGTGAAATTCTATGTAACAGGTAAGTAAGTACCTAGATGGCATAAAATGGTCAAGAGAAAGAGAGGTAACAATTACACAACATTATTACGAAAATATGTAATTCAAAAATTACACAATCGTCATAAAAATGGCGAATGGCATTAGGTACATTTAACAATTTATTATGAAACTTACGATCACAAATCACAATCGATATCTTCACGACAAACGATGTCGATAAATCGGATGGCCGCAATGTAAATATTGTGATGCATCATGATTCATGATTTATTGTTTAACACCGGTAGAAATCATTCTTCAATACTATAGCACTTTATATTCATTCTAAATAATTCGCAATAACGTACTCTAAGTAATCTTAACACCGCCATAGTGCACGAAAAGGAATTTAGGCGCCGCAAATTCGTAGAAAAGTAGGTAGAT
This sequence comes from Scoparia ambigualis, assembly GCA_963921215.1. NCBI lineage: Eukaryota > Metazoa > Arthropoda > Insecta > Lepidoptera > Crambidae > Scoparia > Scoparia ambigualis. Next base: position 25,152,784 of record OY992517.1, on the reverse strand, counting down.
AGGTATTTCCAATTGGTGCTTAGTACACTATGGTTTTGTCGACAACGCCCCGGCCACTACGGCCTACGGTTTACGACAGTCTCATTGCAAAATTATACAAGTACCCTCATTAGAAACATATGAAAGCAACTTTTTTGCTTTAAGGGCCCTATCAATAGCAAATATTACAAATCACTCACCAAAAAAAGTTTGTGCAAAACGCAATCCGACCGAAGCCGACGAATTACACAATTTTACACAAGATTCTTCAGAATCTTCGACAAAGTTTTTTCCGTACACACTGCGTAACACTCACTGAGAATATGCGGTCGGTTATACAGTGTAAATTATAAAATACGCTTCTTCCAAGACCTCCGATTGAGTTTGTCAAACACTGAAACATTATTCGGAAGCCGGCCGGTGCGAAGTTTTGCCGCGCGAGCGTCTCTTGTGGCGCCGAGAACACGACTGATCGCGGCTAGCTAGGCGACTAGCTGGCGGCCGCGCGAGTAGCCACGCCGGGCCCCCGCGCGCCCCGCTCCGCACCCGGTTCGATGCCATTCACGATTTTTATTTCTCTGAAAATACGCCATACCGTTACAAAATTTTGCATCTATGGCCTATATTTCTGATGCTATACTATCCAGGATCATAATTTCAAAGAGTTTTGTAGGATTTTCAATGTAATTTAACGATCTTTTCCGGCTTTTCGCCGGGCGGCGCGCGGGATGTTTCGAAGGAAGAAATCAGCGCAGCACGGCATTGTATAGCGCTACGGAAGGTGGCGGTAGTGTGTGTGCTGACGGATGTGTGAGTAAAGGCGCGGTTTCGTGTGAAGAAAATCGAGGAGGCGCAGCGCGACATAGCCATCCAGCTAGCTAGCTAGGCAGCCGAGCCGGCTATATTCTTGTGATTCTCAATTCTCATTCGGCCGGTGGCGTTCGGTCGCGAAGTGCGTGTCGCTTGCGGCCGCACCGTGACGCGGACCTAGTCCGTCGGCATTCCTTCGCAGAAGGGCTTATAGCGCGAAGCAAAAGTGATGATGAATTTGCATCGCGTTTCATTTGTTATGCGATATTTGGCCTAATGTTCTGCAGTTTTACTACTTAAAAACCCTATAATAGGTAGTAGGTATTATAAATTGTCGTTTTTGCGTTCCCAATGACTACATTGACGATTGAAAATATAGGAGAATTCAATGCTGCCGGGATTGCGAAAGATCTTGGGTTCGAGTCTCACTTGATTAAAATCTTTTTTCAAGCGTATGGTTTGGTTGGCTGGCAGTGGCAAAAGTAGGTACCTACCTACTTACATTATTTTAGGTAGATCAATAACCTACTTAAACCAAGTTCGTAGTTTAAATTGTAATGAAAGTTTAAGATGAAACAATTATAAATGTAAAAGGGCATCCGTTTATAATGTTTCAATAGCTATTTTGCATTCGCAACCAAGTTATGCTACCTATATTTTTAAAGTTTTATGTTTTCAGTTTTGACATGAACTTAGCAAATAAAAATGTGAACTAGGAACCTAAGTAAGACTTATGTAGGTACACTGTTTCTTGGTAGGTAGGTCAAATCTAAAGATAATGTTAATCTAAATCTAATGAGATTCAGTGTTTCCTGACTGGCTACCACCCACCCTTAAACCTATTTCGCCCGCAAGCAACACTGTCCTACATTGTTATATTATTCCGTTTTAAAAAAATAGAATTTAAGAAACTCGCTTCACCCGCTATATACCTACCTACTTAGTGTAAAAAAAAGTTATTTTCTCTTTGAGTGTTAATACACGACAGGCTAAGGTACGACCTAGAAAAAAAATTAGACGCATCACCAGCAACAGCGTTCTATTATCAGACAAAAAATACTGAAATGTTATATTTGAGTAAATATACGAGGGGCGTTCAAAATATTCTCGGTATGTGGATAAAAACAAACAAGTACGAAAAGTTTGATATTTTTATTTTTCAATATACTCCCCCCCTATGTTCATACACTTATAAGATCGATCAATTATTTTTTTTAATCCCTCATAAAAATATTTTTTATCTTTGGTGTAAAAATGCTCCTCCACGGCCGTCTTCAACGCTTCATCGTCAGAAAATTTATTTCCACGCAGATCCTTTTTAAGATTGGGGAACAAAAAGAAGTCGCTTGGGGCTAAGTCCGGACTATAGGGTGGATGAGTAACAGTTTCAAACCCACATTCAACAATAGCTGCCTTGGCAATATGAGCAGTATGGACAGGGGCGTTGTCATGCAGAAGCAGAACACCTTTGGTTAACTTTCCTCGTCTCTTTTCTTTGATCGCATCTCTTAATTGACGTATAACGTTAGCGTAGTACTGCCCTGTGATATTTACACCTTTTTCTTTATAATCGATAAGCAAAACTCCTTCACAATCCCAAAATATTGTGGCCATGACCTTGCCAGCTGACGGGATTACCTTGAACTTCTTGGGATGAGCTGAACCCTTAATGTGCCACTGCATGGACTCCTGTTTGCTCTCTGGGTCATAATGATGAACCCAGGTTTCATCTCCAGTAACTATTTTTTGCAGCACCTCATCGGGATTTTCACCACACAGGTCGATAAAATCTGAAGAGCAAGCCACACGCATATCCTTTTGAAGAAGCGTCAGCATTCGCGGAACCCATCTTGCACTTACTTTTGACATATTAAGATGGTCATGTATAATGTCATGTACGGTACCAATAGAGAGATTGGTTACTTGAGCTATAGATTTTACCTTCACTCGGCCGTCTTCCAATATAAGTTTTTCCACTTTATCAATATTTTCTTGTGAGGTAGCCACTACAGGCCGGCCAGGTCTAGGGTCATCTTCAATACTCTCCCTTCCACGCTTAAATTCGCTTGACCATTTTTGAATAGTAGATAAAGAAGGAGCAGACTCACGGTAAACACAATCCATTTCCTCTTTTATGGTTTTTTGATTTTTACCCTGTTTTGTCAAGAATTTTATGACGGATCGGTGCTCTAATTTCGTTAAAATTGTTAATTCGCTCATGGTGTTCATGTTTGTTCGGCAATTGCAGAAAAACAAAAGAACATCTCGGTTCCAATTTTACTTTTTTTTAATGTCAATGGATGAATCTTAGCGGCCAGTAACAAATATATATATAAAAGAGGTTGTAACGTATCAATACCGAGAATATTTTGAACGCCCGTCGTATTGCAAAAATTGTGATAGATGTACAAGTAATAATAAGAATAAAACTGTAAGTTTAGCGTTTCTGTATAAGTATAGCCTTATGACTTATGACTGATTGATTAGTGAGTAAGAATTTAAAAATAATGAATGACTCTTTTCTTGAAGGGGATAATGGCAACAATTATTTAAAAAAAAAAGTTATTATTTTAGAGGATTTTATAATAATAGTGACTATAGATTGTGGTGAATGCCGGTGAACGGTGACCGCTTGGTTTTAGGCAGATCGCACTCATATGCCTCGGACGAATAAATAATACCAAATATAATACTTACAACACATACACAAAAAAATCGCCCAATACGGTAAAATGACCCAACAATCCACACAAACTGCAACCTCCATTGTTGTTCCAATCAAAACGTTTGCGCTGTTTGAAACGTCAAACATCAGCGTGTTGTCGAGATTGAAAACAAAAACAAAATTCGCGCTGCATTGCACTTGACCTCGGAAGTGCAACGACCCCGAGGCCCCGAATTCCTACGCAGCAAGCAATGGTACACACTGCAGATCAACCTATTTAAAAACTGTCAAATTTCTCCAATCGTTATTGGCCCTTATGCATTAGTGATAAAATTCAAAATGTATTGAAGAAATTTGACATTTAGCTAGCGTCTGTACCAACTCGAGGGTTATCACTTTCCTAAACACTCAATTTATATTTTTAAACGCAGAACGTGAGTTTCTTTCTGCTTGACATCCATTTTCTGACTAACCTGCTGACATTTTTTTTATTAGACGATGCTGTTTAAATGTCTAGACGGTTAGCGTGACAACCCTACACGCTCCGATCGTAGAAGATACCAACATTTATAATTTTTACTTTCTACTGATATAAGTTTATGTACGTTATTGAGATGTGTAAATATTATTAACAAAATAAAAAAATATTTAAAAGTATTTTTTTATCGTAATTAATATATTTAAATAACAACATTAATATGAATAACAAACTCGACTACTAACTATCTACATAAATAATAAGTGAATTTAAAACTGCTTTATTGTTTAAATGTGAAACCAAATAAAAGCAGCAAAAAAAATGTCATTGATGAAATTTATTATCATCCTTACTAACAACGACATACTTTAAAATAATAATATTACCAGAATTACCAACTTTGCAGTTGAATTGTGATTGAAAATAAATAATTGGCTGCCTAGCTGGTATTTGAAAGACGCAGCGAATGTAATTCGATGTTACTTGCTTGTATGTATATCAGTATCAGAGCTTCCGGTGATTTATTATGTTATTATGTGTCTAAAAAGCAAAGTCAGGTGTAGGAAGGATCAAAGTTCAATTTCGAATGCTTTTTACGTAATGAAATAGTATAATAAGCAGATTATAGAAATAGTAACGACGAATTAGGTGTTGCTATTTTGCTTTTTGGTGAAAATTGGACTATGTTAAAGGACTGCTTTTCTTGTCCTCATTGCCTAGTCTCTGGCTAACCCTTCGGGGATAATAGTCGTGATTATATGTATGTATGTCTTTACAGAATATAAAGTTACGTAAAATATTGTTCATATTAAGTATATAAATGTGCAGATAAATAACTCCGCATCGCACATGATCTTATAAAAAGATCGTGCGGAGTCCCAATCCAAAGACGCAGATGAAGCAGATTTAAAAAAAAGAAGTTGCTCGGCTATTTCTATCAAATCCCCAGTGCTGGGGGGAGGATCGGCAACCCGCGGGTTGTAGTAGTAAAATTGCAGTTTTTTGAACCCACCAACTGCGAGTTAGTCAGTTTAAAAAACTCAGAGTAGTTGGTTCACGTGGGAAGGCCTCCGCCCAGCACTGGGGAATTGATAGAAATAGCCGAGCAACTTCTTTTTTTAAAATCTGCTTCATTGAGTGATGTCCGTGGACATCACTCAACGTGTCTTCCGATTCTTCCAAAGCAGCCAAGAAATTTTTATATTTTTTTATAAATTTTAGCGTTTTATTAAAAAAAGACGACATCGACATGTCGTCTTTTTTCAGTGTTTAAAAATTGTAAGCGGTAATAAAACGCTAAATATATAAAAAACAACAATCTATAAACGCAGCTTCATCAACCGAATGTTCAAATATTGGTAAGAGGTAAAAACTTCTAAGATTTGATGAAGCAATGTTGACTAAAAAACATAAGCTTCAAGCACTGACTTTCGACGGGTGAAAACCAGACCTCGGTAGCCAAGTGGTTATGGCAGCCGCCCCGGAATGCGGAAGGTGGGTGGTTTGATTCCCGCCTGAGGTTGTCGTCTTTTTTCAGTGTTTAAAAATTTTACTTAAGAAATTTTAATTTGGTCGTCCTCGTGACTTAACATTGTACAAGTTGTGTAACTTGCAAGATCGCAACCCGAATGCGCGAAATAAAACATCTGAGCTAAACACAGCGGCTTACTTTCAATCTAAGCTGTTTCATTTCAAACTACTGCTTAAATTATACACCTAATAATAAAATTAAATACATTCCGCCGTGAATCCGTGATTCGTCACAGTTCCTGGTACAACGTAGCATCTGTGAGATTCCGTTTTCTTCTCCCGCAACCGACACCCTTACATTCGACGTCATTGTTATTAAAACCGTGAAAAAATTAGATCACACTCGCCCCACTAACTACGACCCTTACGAAGCGCCCTTCAATTAATTTTACATTCATACAACCCTTTAACGAATAAAAGATAGGAAGTCACTGAATAGTTACGAGACGCAGCTAGCTGCTTGTCAAACAATAACACTTAAACCTACAATTTCGTTATTAAAATTCATAAAGAAGCAATCTAGCCAATTTAAACCTTATCTATTATAAAATAACGCTATCCGGAAGTATAATTCATAAAAAATAGGGTAACGACTAACGACACCCAAAACTCGTTATAATCCGCTCTGTCATATTTGTCTAGGGTTGGCAACCGTCACCTTTTTACGATGTGTCACTTTTATTATTTTGACAAGTGAGATGTTTTGATGATCAAAGTGGACAGGTTCACTATCCCGAAGCTATTAACTTCTAACAATCGAGACACGGTCGTAAATTTTATTTAGTACATAATAATGCTCCCTCTAAATTTTATTGACCTCAAATAAAAGTTATTTTAAATGAAACACGTTATGGACGTTTACTGTTGTATATTTAAAGACTGAAAAAAGTCGGCATGTAAATATTGTGATGGTTTATTGAGATACTTGAAGTAAGTACACCTTTATTATTGAGAAATTATAAAGGTGTCTTACTTTTTTACTCATGAGAATAAACTGATACTTACTTTACACCCGTAAAAATGAATCAATAGCAGTAATTAACTAATGTCTTTGAAATCCTTTGAAAAGGCCCGATACTTTATCTTAATTCCTTTGACATATTAGCTTAATTACACTGGAATACGGCAAATCACAAGATTAAATTAAGTAAAATTAGCTCCATAAGTCCTTTTTCCATAAATTATCTAATAATCTATTGATTGAAATATTTCGAAATAAGATAAAATATGAAATTAGAATGCCGGCAACTGGTTGAACGAGTAAATACCGTAAATACCTACGTAATAAGTTACTTGGTAGGTAATAATAATTCATAGAGATAAACAGTGTCTCGACTTCATAATAAATAATTAATACAAATCACAGGGCGAGCAGGGTGGCAACTTGCAATTTGTCACAACAGGCAGAGATTATCCTCATTATGCGTTAGAAAGTGTCGTTAATCCCCCTATTATTTGGCAAAGCTTTAAAAATCATTGTAAAAACATGAGTATTTATAATGACGTCGAGACGGACCGCACGCTCGTTTTGTCATAAAAATTTTACATCTGATAAAATTGAATAGACCAGGGACAATGTAAGGGTAGCTTACCTTATTCATAAAGTGACGTTGTTCACTGAATTTGACAAACTGTTTTTAAAAGTTTACTTTAAAATGAAACAATTAGTATTAATTGGTGTCTAAATTGTGTTGTTGATAAACACAAAATCAATGGGAGCGAAAACAACTACGCGCTAACTTTATTTTTGACAGCTCATTATGTTTTCTAAAAAGAAAAATAGAAGTGTGAAAGAGTTTTTAGTCTCCGAATATGATATCAAAAATATTCACAATAAAGAAGAAAAAAAAAGAGGTTGCATATATGTACATTGTTTGCGTTACTTTAGGGTTCTAATTAGCGTTAACGTGAGCGAATGGTGAAAAAGGCAACGCCAGCTTAAAAATTGTTCATTCATACTACGTATAGAAGTGAAGACCTCCAGAGGCAAACTCTTAATATCTTTGTTAAGAAACGCAGGTGTCTAATGAAATCGACACATGATGGACTCACAAAAGGGCTCAGTTACATTTTGTAATTTTAGATACAACAGAAAAACCCACTATTATGTTAGTAAAGTGCGCCTGCAAATACGTGGGAAACGCCGCAAGGTGTTACTTTGCGATTGCTTCGGGATCACCGGTACTTTCGGCGATAGATTTCTGAACATTTTTATTTTAAATACATACATACATATAATCACGACTATTATCCCCGAAGGGTTAGTCAGAGACTAGACAATGAGGACAGCAAAAGTAGTCTTCGATCATAGTTCACTTTTCACCAAAATAGCGACTGCTATGTGCTCAGCGTGACAGGTAGTGAGCCCATTGCCGCTCTATGCGGTTGGATATATGTGCAGTCTTTAGTCCGTTAGTCGCCTTTTACGACACCCAAGGGAAGAGAGGAGGTGGTAGTTTTCTTTCACCGCTACGCGACACGATTATTTTACACCTACGTATTAATGGGACATTAAACGCAAAGAGTTGCGTAAGTGGACAGAGCCATTCGCACACTCCGTCAATAAAGAAGCAGATGGAAACGTATTTTTTGGCTAACGGGCTATAATTTGTACCTCGTAAAGTTTAGAAAACCATATAAAAGGGGTTGACGAATGACTTAATCTACAACTATTATTTATTTCTACAAAAAGAAGAAAAAAATAAAGTTAAGCCTATTATACTGTCTGTCGTAGAGCTGAGCAAATGCCTTCATTATTGTATCAAGTGATAGCTAGCTACAATTCGTGAAACTATTTTACTTTGGTATGGAAAATAAGTATGTGTTCATACATTCCGAGACTAATATCCATTATGTTTAATTGTAGTCATTTACTAAGTATGAGTTTCTAAATCTTTACTAACAACACTAATAGTTCATGGACCTTTTTAGGAAAGTATTAGTTTAATGTAATTAGTATAATGATCAATATTTTTTGGATGTTGTAATGACTGATGAATTGATGATGCTATTTTGTAAATTGCTTTGTTGTAATCAATATAATATGTTTAATGGTAACTATTAGTTTAATTACATATAGTTTTTTAAAGTGAGTAAGTATTTTGTGTCAAATTACTTAGATAAGCGAAATAGAAAAAAAACACACGCCCGCGGCTTCTGTTCCCCCGTGAACGCCCGCACCCCGTGACTGAATATCCACAAAATTTATTTTTTTATCTGTGACTACGGACCCTGTAAAGGGTTCGAAACGTCAGGATAATATAAAAAAACTAAAAAAGTGTTTGATTTCAAAATTTATTTCATTCAAACCTTGCCTATGATAATTACAAATCGATGCAGCCGCTTTGAAGTGATACCCGAGCAAACATTCGTGGCAAGGCAATTGATTTTTAACATACCATAGTTTGTAATTCCAAGGCCTTTTGTGTAGTGTAGAAATTTGCAGATTAAAAAAAAACTAAATATCAGCAAGGAGGTGATTCTACGAAGGGATAGTCATTAGTTTCTTGAAAAAAATAAAAGTGGTGCATAGAATGGAGTGTTGTTAAAACCTTTTTGTTAAAAATTAAATCGTATCCTACCATATTATACTTCTGTGATCTTACCTTACATTGTATGGGCAGTAGAAAGCATTTAATGTTTTTTTAAACAATGAGTATCCTTCTTGAAATTAAAATACTAATTGTGAAGGTCAAATCTCAAACAAATGGAGCATTTAGGAAAGATTAAAGTTCTATTGTCTAAATTGTTAGTTGTAACACCCAGGTAATATTGTTAGGACACTCCCAATTTTTACCTATTGTTGTCATTCACCAAGTCATACCCAAATTTTATTGTAATATCTTATCGCTAACAACGAAAGAAATTTTATGCCTGCAATTGTTTTGTGTCTTAAAAGTGCCAGATGTATTATGAAGCGTCGTTTTCTTTAACTATTATGGTAATAAAACGTTGGAAAGCATCACGATACCCAAAATACCCAGCTTCGAATTTGAGGCTTTTATGTGTTAGTAGCAAAATAATTTAGTTTATTGTTAGCGTATTAGCTAGTTGTATCTCTTATGGTCTCAAAGTACAGAGCGGATCATTCGCGTGGTGTTTTTTAAACTGATCTTAAAAAGGAGAAGATTGACAGTTTGTAGGTACTGTTAGATGCAGATTAGATCACCCGATTAGTACATCCCTAATGTCACATTACTGCTCTAGTTGCCGAAGTTGGACAGATTGAGCTACCGCGCTTTTATGTATAGTTGTTGTAAAATACTATTGTGAAGAATTGAGTTTATTCTTATTAGTAGGTACCTACCTACAGATTTGAGGAGATTCATAGCGCGTTCGGTTTTCGATGTTACCGTTAAGTAACTTTATCGATAGCGGGTCATTGGATGGGTGACTAAATTAAAAACATCTCGATCTCCTTCGTGCTTCGAAAGGTACAGAAGGTAAAACCGTTGGTCCCGGTTGTTGTAGTAAGATGGCAGTCGTAAGGACCCATTGGGCCAACGTTGTGGGTTATGTATGTTCCAATCTCTCTATAAAATTAAAACTAAACCTACAACTAAAAATAAAAAAGATTGATAATTAGCCAGACATCTTGCCCCGAAAGCTTTTAGACGTTGGAGTTTTAAAGATGGTGTTTTTAATTTGTTTTTAAATTACCCCTTATGCGTTTCGCGGGGCGTGTAATACGGTGTCGCAGGGCCACGCCGCGCTCCTGACGGCAGGTGTCGGTTCTTTTACCAGGTCGGGCCCGTATGCCCTTACTCACCCACTTCCCCCACGGGGGGGCGGGTGGGGACATATGGGTTCCAGCCCTGGACAGTGCATGGGGTTCTCACTTTCCTCTTGAGGCCCCATGCCAGTGCAGAGAAGCATTTTCTCCGACTAAAACAAAGAAAAAATCCCTTATGCGTGCCGCGTGACTAGTTAGTTCCCTTGCTTTCGTTCGGCATCTTTAGGCGTGCGCGACGGGGTTGACCAAAAGCCTAACAATAGCCGGACTTGTATATTTAGCCGGTAACGACTGTAAAAAGCCGAACATTTAATTTAATTTGTTTACGCTCACACCAATTATCTAGTCCAAGATAAGTATTCTTAGGAAACTCGTTAATATGGTAAGATAACGGATAAATATACATAACATAGAAAAAACACCCAGACCACAGTCTTTTTCTAAATTGACTCGACCGGGAATTGAACCCGGGACCTTAGAGATGGCGCGACGCCAGTGTGAAGGCTGGCCTGGAAGGCCTCTACCCAGCTGGAAGGAGTTTTCATATAAATATGGCTGATTAACCCCTTAAGAAACGTAAAACCAGACACATTAAAAAATCTATTGTTTCGTTACCGCTGGCGGTCTTATGATCCTTGGCCTATAACCCTTTCAATTGCGGCCGCGCATTTTTTTTAGTGCCCATGAATATAATTTTTATTGGGTCTAGTGGCGACGCGTTCTTAGTTTTAATAAAATAAAAATAAAGCGATTAAATTAAAGCGTCAGTTGGATATAGTAGGATATACGGTGACATTTTTTTAACATACATTTATAAATACGATTCTCAGTAAATTGAAGATAATATAATATAATCTTCATTCAGTTATCAGTAAAAGTGGCCGTGCGATTAGTAGCCGTTATGTTGTCAATTTGTTTGTACACTGATATCGTCCGGCGTCGTAAGTCATTACTACTGTGTAAGCAAGTCGCGATCGTGGTAAGAAGTGACTAGGGTGACGGTGGGTATAATTGACCAATTAAGGCGGATTTAGTCAATTTTTTTTTCTGAAAAATAAAATGACAAACATTTTTTTGATGTATAATCTCATTTAGATGTATAATCGAAAAAAACAATAACTTTTAAAGTTATCCTTACAGACAATTTCCTACATTTTTTTTTCAAAACGCCGCTATGTTTCTAAGTTTGACCAGAAGATTTCATTGTTTGACCAGTTATGTTCTAGTAGTTGACCATGTGAATAAAACTAAACAGATTACATATTTAGAAATGTCCTATATTGCAGTACAATCAGTTTTAATATTTAATAATTAACAGTCTTAGATATTTGAACACTAGACAAATTATATATTAACCTATTTTATACTAATTTTCTATCAACATTATACCTTATTCAGAAATGACGCTAGAAAAGCCTTAGATGCTTTTATGTTTTATTATCTTTAAGTCTTACTTATCATCTATAGGTACACTCATATAAAATATATGACATACCTATATATTTATAATATATAAATATAAAATAAATATAAGTACATAGTGCGATCAAAACAGCCTATCTCTAATTATTAGCTCTCTCTAAGTATTAGGTAAGTCTTACTTGTTATTTATACACTTCTATCTTTATAATATATAAATATAAAGTATATATAAGTACTTAAATTAATATTTTAAACTGGTCAAACACTGTCAAGCAAAAATAATGTTCAAGGCACCAGTACTTGATCACCTGGACAATTACTGATTACAAGACAGTTAAAAAATAAACAATGTACTCAATCGAATTACTAATCAAATACGACTTATTTACGTACAAAGTTTGAAAAAAGTAAAAGTAATTGACCATTTTGGTGTGTGCGATTCTCTGAGTTAAAGCCTTGGTAGCAGCGGCTGCCGCAGCGCAGAGAATTGAATGTCTATATCATATTCATAGAATTGAAAAGAGACAGCAGATCACAGCCATGCGCGCAGCGTCTATGTTTATCTTAGAGAATCGCATAGCTGTACTTACATGTAAAATCTTATAGGCTGATGAAGAGTTGGTTTAGTTAAACGCGCTAATCTACTGGTTCGAATTGAAAAAATATGTACGTGTTGCATTTGCATAGTTCATTAGAGGAAAGCTATAGGCTATGCTATATAAAATCACTCTACGACCGAAAACGGAAAAAAATATTATTTTTGAGAGCTGTCGTTGCGTGCGCTGCTGCTGCGTAAACGGTTAAAGTTACGTAAAAATCATATCGACGGTTGAAAGGCTAATAGATCCAAGCGACATTTTGTAAAACTTGCAGGAGGAAGAATTAAAGTATTTGTTTTTTGAAAAAAATCATAAATAAACACCTATCTAATAGACTTTGATTTATTTAATACAGTGTATCCCTAATTAAGTAAGGAAGTTTTTTAAGTTATTACTGTTGGTAATTGTGTATTATTTTAGAAAATTTATGTCGGTGAAACCAAAATGCATCAAATTTTGTAATTTTATGAGAAAGGCAAAATTGTTCAAATGCCTACCGTTAGTAAAATAGCTGAAAGTAAACTGGCTTAAGCATCGCCTTAGAATAAAATAATACGAGAGAATACGAATTAAGCGCCAAGTTAACTAACAGTTGAATATGGCCATTGCCCAATGTTGCAACAGAGTGAAGTAGTTTGATCAAGATGCCCATTAGGGGAAACCTTACTAGATTATAGTAGATATTGATGCTTAGGACATCATTATTCAGCAACATCCAATGTCCATAAGATATTTGTGAGCGACACAGTTTTATAATACAGTTGAATGCAAAATGGGCCAAACGACAAAGCTTATTGTTTTGGTTTAATGCAAAATAGACCAAACGACAAAACCATAACCGTGGCGAAAAGCCAAATGCCTTAAACGACACATGTTACAAAAGTTCGAAAAATCAAAATAGCTTAAGTCATCGAGTCCTCAAATTTGTCTAATTTTGTGTCGTATAGATCAATGAGCTTATTCAATGGCTTAATGAGCCAATTATTAATCGCCGCTCTATGCTGTTGGATGTAAGTGCAGTTTTTATTTAGTCCGTTAGTCGCCTTTTACAACACGCAATGGAAGGGAGGGGTCTCGTAGTATTATTTTGATGAGCCCATCGCCGCTCTATGCTGTTGGATGTATGTGCAGTCTTTAGTCCGTTAGTCGCCTTTTACGACACCCAATGGAAGGGAGGGGTTGGTAGTATTATTTTGATGAGCCCATCGCCGCTCTATGCTGTTGGATGTATGTGCAGTATTTAGTCCGTTAGTCGCCTTTTACGACACCGAAGGGAAGAGAGGGGTTGGTTGTATTATTTTGATGAGCCCATCGCCGCTCTATGCTGTAGGATGTATGTGCAGTCTCTAGTCCGTTTGGGTCATTTAGCTCCTTGTATAACAATCTACTATTGTTTTACTATTGCTTTTTATTGTCTCATAGATGGTGTGAAAAGTATCCTCGGGGATAAAGGTGCCTTCGTCTTGGGCGACCTTGAACCTTTTGGTGCATAATCTACTAGGTAGGTATTACTGTTTTGTTTCATTAACAAATGTAGCGCTCACGTAAACCTTAGAAAACAATATTGTAATAGTACCTAACATGATATATTCAAAACTCTTATGAACACCTCGGTGGTTGAGTGGCTAAGCGGTAGGCTCGGTCGGTAATCGGAGGTCCAGGCTTCAAGGCCCGGGTCGGACAAAGTGTGATTCGCTCTTTTCGATACATAGCCCGGGCTTGTGATCGCCAACCCGCATTCGGCAAGCGTGATAATTTAGCAAATTCAATTTCAGTATAGGCTATGCTTTATTTTATTTGTTATTAAGTTAAGCTGTTAAGAGGCCTATTACATGTCGACTGTGATTTTTGCGTAAAATGACATTTTCACATTTTGTAGTAATTTAGCAGTTGTATTTATCGTTTTTATCGAAATAGGATAATAAATTCATTATAAAATCTTTATTCCTCATGAAGTCACAATTATTCTGGTTTAAATTTTGCTCAATAATATTATCGTAGATAGGAGAAATTCACAATTAAGTTATGAGACCTATTACATCTCGACTGTGATTTTTTTTGAAAACAAAAATACATTAAGAGTTTTGACTTATTGAATAGTGTAAAATAGCTATTGGCATAGTGTGTAGCGGCCTCGCTTTTTGTAAATGTTACTTAACTTTTTAATTAAACCCAAAATTGCAGGGAGAGATTTTCATAAAATGCGCGGAGGCACTTTTTTGAGCTCCTAGATTGAACTACTGTTCTAAACAAATGAAATAAAAAATTAGAATGTTATCTCTGATATAGTCGTATAGTGCGTAGCGGCCTCGGAATGTTTAGATATCATTGATTTTATACAATATAGAAAAAAAGTCTTATTCTAAACCAAAAAACTTCGAAAATCGCTTTAAGTTAACTGTGAATATCTCCTATCTATGATAATATTATTGAGCAAAATTTATACCAGAATAATTTGTTATTTCACGAGGAATAAAGATTTTATAATGAATATATTATACTATTTCGATAAAAGCGATAAATACAACTGCAAAATTACTACAAAATGCGATGCGCCGCCGCGGCCGTCCGAACTCAGCTTATTCTCGCAGAGTAGATTTGTAATATTATGCATTAATTTAATGTCCTATTTCGATAAAAACTATAAAAAAAACTGCAAAATTACTACAAAATGCAAAAAGGGGCATTTTACGCCAAAATCACATTTGAGATGTAATGGGCCTCAAAGCAATTTTCGAAGTTTTTGGCTTAGAATAAGTTTTTTTTTCTATATAAAATCAATGATATCTAAAAATTCCGAGGACGCTACGAACGATACGACTATTTAAGGGAAAGCACTGTTATTTTTTTATTTGATTTGTTTAGGACAGTAGTTCAATCTAGGAGTTAAAAAAGTGACTTCGCGCATTTTATGAAAATCTTTCTCTGCAATTTTGGGTTTCATTAAAAAGTTAAGAAAATTTACAAAAAGTGAGGCCGTTACAAACTATGCCAATAGCTATTCTACACCAATAAATAAGTCAAAATTGTTAATGTATTTTTGTTTCTGAGATCAAGAACGCCAAAATTGGCCATTTTACGCAAAAATCAATGTCGAAACGTAATAGGGCTCTTTTTTGCTGCTCCATTGCCAGCAAAGGCCCGTACCCTAACAGGATGGCTTCACCTATTCCTATTCATCATTTGCCTATCAACGTCCCACTGCTGGGCACCGACTTTCCCACATGGACAACAGCACATAGGGAGATTGGGCTATAACCCACATACGCTTGCCCAAAGTGGGTTGGTGGGGTCGCGAAACATCTCTTTATTTCTTGGGCACTTCCAAACAAGCGGAGTGCGTTGTATGTAGACAAAATGAGGATTACAACACAGCTAATACCTCAAGAAACTTGCGTGCGGACATTTCACCGAAACGAAACTCAATCCCGCAGGGGTCACATACACCCCCACGTTAACGTCTCGCGTGGGGTCAAAAATACCCGCGCACGCTAAATTACTCCTGCAACTCGTAGAACGGGTACTATAATAGTATTGATCTGTTCGGATGACTGCATCAGAATCCACGTAGATACTGTAAATTATTCAGAGCGAGAGAATGAAGGTGAATTTTGCATGAGCTCGCGAGTACGCCAGTGTCCGGCTAAGTGGGGTTATTTCTCTCCCGTATAATATGCTAGTAAAAGTATTGGATGCATGCGGGAGCCAGTGCTACGTGGCTAGTTGAAGTCTCCAACTTGAAGATTGCAGTCTCAGCGCGATTCCATGTTTGTACCATGTTTTACCGTTTATATCGTGGCGAGTGCTCTGAAGAACTCTTTGACCTCATCCCTCTTTCTCTCTTCCTCCATAGGAGTACGCGCGCTGCTCTCCGAGGTCACCAACATACAGTCTCTAATATTCCATCACGCACAAAGGCATTTGGTGACTCGTTTCTTTGTCGCACCTCCAAAAGACGGAATAGTCTACCAGCACACTCTATTCTATATATTCCAGCATATCTATATATTCCCTCCTACCTATGACATGGGGTCCTTCAAACGAGGCGTGAAGAGGCACTTTGTGGGTCGGCAGAGTGCTACGTCTCTTACGCTGCACCAGTTGTCCTCGCTCCTGGACTTCACTTCCAGTTAACATCTAGTGGAGTGGGGTCATTTGCCGGGTTAATAAATAAAAAGATACAAAGAAAAAGGTTACCTTCACGACGAAAGGATGAGCGCTTTCCCGCTGTCATTTTCTACACTAATAGAAAAATAATTAAAGAGTTTATTGGTAAGCTGTGTGGCGGCTGCTTCTTAAAAGAATACTACCAACCCCTCTCTTGGGTGTCCTTAAAGGCGACTAACGCACTAAAGACATCACACAGCATAGAGCGGCGATGTGCTCACCACCTATGACGCTGAGCACATGTGCAGTTGTAAATTGGTGAAACGTGGACTGTGGCAGTGGACTGCTTTTGCGGTCCTGATGTCCTGGTCACTGACTAACCCCTCGGGGACATAGTTGTGATTAGGTGTATGTATGTAATTGCTGTAGTTTTTAAACCGCCTCTGTGGTCTAGTGGTTAAGCCACCGGTCTCAGACCCAGAGGTCCCGGGTTCGATTACCAGCGGGGGGTACATCTTTGTGTGCTCGGTTTGGTTGGTGGTAGGGCTGTTCAGTCAGCCTTGCTAGCTACCACCATCTCTTATGTAAGTCTGTCGCCATAACAACGATGTTTATAGCATTGTTGTGTTCCGACAGTATGAGATAAAGTAGCCAGTTCCTCAGTGGTTGAGGATTCCGGGTGAAGCGCGCTTCCATCTTCGGCCTTATCATCACTTATCATCAGGTGAGATGAAGGCCAAGCGCTTACCCATGCCGATAAAAAAAATAGTTTAGTTTTATTTTTTTGGATAAAATTCTACTATTGAACCAGTCCAAGTTGTTAGTTTCAGATATAAGTCGTTAAAACTCAAAAAACCACAATCATGTTGTCATCAATCATGCTATTCGACTCTGGAATGCACTGCCGAGACGCTCCCAACAGGGTTGCTTTTAAGAATTTAGCACGGGAGCACTTTCTTAAATTTGTCCAGTAGTCTTAAACTGACGGATATATAAATATATAATAAATAAATAAATCTTTCCTACAATCACACCAATTATCTAGCCCAAGAGAAGCTTCGAAGAAACTCGTTAAATGGTTACTAGACAACGGATAAACATACTTATAATACTTAAATACATTCTTATTATACATAGAAAACAGATCCGAGACAATTTAGAAAAACAATAATTTCTAAATTGACCCGACCGGGGATCGAACCCGGGACCTCAGAAATGGCGACACCATAAAAACCGGTGTACAAACCACTCGACCAAGGAGGTCGCCAAACATCACTTAGGTTTATACATGTTATATTATATTATTATATAGTGTATGTATGTGACATGTGTATTGTTATTTAAATTTACTTACCTACCTATGTAAATTTATGGTTTATAAATATTTTTTTATAAATTTAATCAAGTAGTCTCTAGATGTCACCGCCTATAAAAAAATCTGTACGTCTTATCCGGTTGACTGGTAGAGAATGCCTTATGGCATTAAGTCCGCCATTTGCTGTACTGTAGGCAATAAAGTCTAAATAAATAAATCAATCAATTAGCTAGCGTAGTGGGTTGTGGTTTAGAGTCCTCATGAGCATGAGGGAACTGGCTTAGGTACAGAACAGACATCATCATCATCAGCCTATAAACGTCCCACTGCTTGGCACAGGCCTCCTACGTGGACAATAGCACGTGGAGATATTGGGCCATAACCCACCACGCGCATAACGTGCCTTCCGAAGCACGGAACAGAACAGACAACAGTAGCAAGATTATAGGACAATGATAGTGGCAGTGATTATGATCCGTCATAGTATCAGTACGAACGTAACCTAGTTAGGTATAAATACTCGCAAGATTCCCCCGGGAATTAGTTATCGGGAATTCATGTGGGCACGACCCACTTCAGCGAAGCCAGGCAATACGCAAGCAACTGCGTCAACACTATATTAATAAAGACGTGCAATTGTTACATATCAGCACAAAGGAATAGAGGCTTTGTTTTTCTGATGGTGTTGGCTCATAGATCAATCGAAATTACTGGGCACGCAGAGAGTTCACCGGTTTACATCTCGTGATTTGATCAAATCACTTAGGGAATTTACCAAATCTCTGTTTTTATCATATGACTGCGACATATATATATGCGTAATCTTTAATTTTTTGCGTTAATAACGCTCAATTAAAAACTCGAAGAAAATGAAACGTTGAAAAAAATGACTAAGTAAGTCTACCTTCCCACCTGAGAGAAGTAGTCCTTTTTTCAATGTTCGGTGGCTAACTAAATTACCACGCTTGCTAATGCGGGTTTGGTAAAAACACGCGGGCTTTGTCGCTAAAATCTAAAACACTGCCCGACCTTTCTTTTATAGTCCATACAAAGGTATAATATCGTATTATTTAAAACTATAGCGGCCCGCCGCGCCCGCGCCTTTGTCCACGCTAATATCATACTTCAGCCATTCAGCCATTCTGTCCGAAATATCTGCAAATTATACAGGGTGGCCCAAACGGTGACACAAATTTTTTTTTGGATTCCTGACGTCTAGGTGTACCCGGAAATACACCATGTATGTTCCGCGATTTTTGTAGTTTTCGAGCTATGATTTTTTTTTAATTTTGAAAATTTTTCACTTGTTCGACTTAAAAATATATATTTACTTTCGGAAATTATGCATCTTTTAAAAAAAAGATGCATAATTTTCAAAAAAAATTCAAGACAAAAGTCAAGTTCAAGCCGAAAATTAAAAAAAAAAACTCGAAAACTACAAAAACTCGCGGTCCGCGCGTCCATTAACAATTTTTCTATCAGTGAAGGCCGCGTAAAAATTCATTGCGTGTTTAGAAGGAGATAGTAGAGCCACAGATATAAGAAAACGGCGACTTTACTTTATAATATTATGTACATACATGCATAGATTAACAACCAAATCCCCAAAGGATTAGTCAGAGAGGCAATCAGGACCGCAGCAACAGTACTCTGCCACAGTCCACTTTTTACCAAATTACAACTGCACATGTGCTCAGCGTGATAGGTGGTGAGCCCATCGCCGCTCCGTGCTGTTGGATGTACGTGCAGTCTTTAGTCCGTTAGTCGTGTTTCACGACACTCAAGGGAAGAGAGGGGTTGGTTGGTTGATTATTTTAGTAAGTTGCTAATTCCACACCGCTCTATTTATTACATAATGATAATTTTAATAGAATACCTATTTATACTAAAATATGGTAGTAGTTTTCACTTCAATAAATCGTGTCAACAAGCGCTCGACACCGAAAGTATACATTGTATAATAAATGACTCATAACTACAGTTAATAATAGTTGTAGTACCTACTTACTAACTTTACTTATTATTCATTTAATGTCCGTCAAAATTATCCTTACTACGTATAGTATAGTACTTTGTTACATATACATATAATACATATTTCAAAAGGTAATACCTAGTTCATTTTACACATTACTGATCCACGGTAGGGTCTCTTTATGCTACCTCGAATGTCTGTCACGATACGAACTGTCAGTTTATCTCACATTCATAGCTGCATACGGTGAATGAATTGAGGAAAAACTTGGAGATGGATTGAAGATACAGAAGGGTTCTTGTACATGAACGTTTGGGGCGGGAAGTGGCGGGTAAGAGAGTAAAGTGAACGGAGATAACGAGGTAGCTGGGTTAGTCGAGGGTTTTGTAAAGGACATATCTACACCCGCACAACTCAGCGAGTTCGGTTCGGGCGTCTTTTAAAGTTCGACCGACATTCTGGAATATGGATAGACATACCGAATATGAAACGGATTAAAGTAGCTCTGCCTGCTGAAGCTTCGTAATAAAGCAGTTTTGTTTCTTTTAAAAATGGACATGGTTGGGTATAAAAATATTGTCAGATAAAACCGGCTGCTAAATTAACTATTTTGTCTATTTAAATGAAATGAAATTATGGGACCATGTAAACATGTGCTATGAGAATAATAAACAAAATTCCTATTTGGCACTATTACCAAGTGGTAACTTATGTGTACTTTATGGGAGTGACGCTTCTGTTAAAGGTATTTGAATCTATGCTCAAAGCCCTTTAAAGTGTGCACAAGTGGTTAGTGCGTCTATCACAAATATTTGTTATCTATGGCATGGAGAACACACATTTTTTTAAAAGTAAATAATAGGTGGCCGAAATATATATTATCTACATAAGCTATTTTACGATTCCTCTGTTATCTGCCGCTCTCTTGTAATCACACTACTTATATGAAATGTGTTACGTTATTTTCGTTCGATAATTACGTAACTGTAACATATTTGTGTGTTGCTGATGTTCTATGGAATCCCACAGATTCTGTTATCCACGTAGGAATTTCGCCCCATACGTACCACGGATTGCACGCGTCTTGTCTACCATGAAAATTAGGTGGTGGTTCCCCCTTTACCCGAATAATAGAACGGTAACGAAAATTACTAAATGGTATGGTAGTTCTCTAAGTACTTACCAAGTAAAAATCAAAATCAAAATATCTTTATTCAATAAGCTTAAAAAAGCATTTTGAATCGTCTTAATTTATTTTTTTATGGATGGATGGATAGGCATAGGAACTAGGGGTTGCAGTCCCGGTACTGTGGAGAAAACGGGATTCCCGGTACTGCGCCAACTCTGGTACCGGGAAAACCGGGAAATTTCGGTACTTTTCGGTACTGAGATTTTTTTTAACCCAGATGTAACAAACGTTTGATATATGGATCATTGAGCAAAATTAAATATTACACAAAAAGTTTATAATAAAAAAAATTGTTTTATCAATTATTGTTGTACTAGCTGTGAAATCACTTTGTCGAATGGAATTGGTTAGAGATCATCCGAGTTGAATGTTTTAAATTTAAAAGGATATATGCAATGGATTTTTATCATGAGTGTTTTAAGGTTAGTAAATAATATAAATTCGTCCAAACCAAGACCGTTCAAACGGCGACAGACTCCTTTCTCCAACGGATCCCCTCGGCCGAGATTGTGTATTGGGAGACTTCAATTCCCACCACGTCAAATGGCTTGGTTCACTCACAACTGACCACACGGGTAGAGCCGTTCATGACATGACCTCGCTTTGACAGACTGTAGTCTGTCCCAATTGGTAAGCGACCCTACGCGGGTTCCTGTGAAGGGCCATGCACCTTCCTTAGTGGACCTTCTGCTGACCCGCAACCAGACGACTATCAAGTTTCTGTTGATGCGCCACTATGCTCATCAGACCATTGTCTGATTCGTAGCACTGTGCCTCTCACAGAAACTTCAAAAACGTCGAGTCTGGCATTATAGGTCAGCGGACTGGGATGGGACGTGAAATTTCTTTGCGTCCTACCCATGGTGGCGACCCAACTAGCAAAGTAATCCTATAAAGAAAGTTTATAAGTCTGTCACTACTAATAACGTTCTTATAAAGACATTGCGGTAGACTATTTAACTTATAATAGCATTTGCCAAGCCTTAACATATTTAAGTGCATTCGTTTTTATATCTCGGTCTTATAGTCCGCTACAAGACCGACCTACAAAACATCTATAGGACACTTTTACTAGTAATAGTATTTCAGAAACGTAGATATTCTCAAGAGGATTTGTCTTTGTAAGTTAGCCTTATAGTTAGCTACAAGATTTTCTTTTAGGACACTTTTAGGAATAAGTCTCCTATAATTGTTTACTGTAAAACTAAATAATCTAGAATAACATTTTGATCCTATAGTAGCATTTTGTGAGAAAACAAGATATAATAATATAGTTAGCTGAGATCACTATAAGTTTGCGCCGGTATAGTTTTGCTCGAGACTCTTTTAAATCTAATAGTACCTAATAAGAGCGCTATTTGATCAAAAAAGCTTATAAGCTACTAGATCAATAACTTTATTAGTAAACGTCAGCCATGTTGTTGAGATTCAGTTGTTCCCCTTCGTCTTGAGGAAATAAGTTGAACATGAATTTAAGCGATTGGAAACGATTAAAAAGGAGTGGTAGTTACAGGAGAAAAGTGACAAATAGGTATAAAGAATTATAATTAGCATTAGCAGGCATATTTCAAGGGAACCCTAATTTGTTTTTAAATGGAGGCGAGTTATCTGGACTGAAACTGCTACAAGTACTAATTTACCTACAATGATACTATAAAGTACTTAATGGAGAGCAATTTCAAAACATGGCGAATATTCATAAGAATAGATAAAATATTTTATTTACAACAATATAATAATGTGCTATTTTTCGGAGGGGATTGTGAAAATAACTAAATTGCGGTACACATTTACAGTAAAAATGACTTCCCCACGAGTTCATACACTATATTGACAATATATTATTAGTAATTAATGTTTTACAATAATACAAAATAATAGTAATAGAAACTTACGTTCTTATTAAGTATTTACCACAAAACAACCGGAACCACCAGCCGAAAGAACAAAAAAGATAACTTCTAATAAAATATACTTATTACTAATAACTAAGTACATTACAAGTGCATTAAAAACAAGATTGCTTTAGTAAGATACTTATGTCAGATACTAACAAGAGCGTTTGTGCTTGTAATTGTGTAGTCTCATATCATTATAGAAGCTATTGCGCTTCGTCAAGTATATTAAAGGGTTTAGTAACATTTTAAAAGATGATTATAAGATAGTTATAGAAATAAACGCTCCTATAAATGCGCCCAAATCCAGCTTTGTAGCATGATACAAGTTTCTTATAAGTGACAATAAAAGTAGTCTTGAGATCGTTTTAAGTACTTATTTTGCTAGTTGGGGAGTTTGCTTCTCGCTGGATAATCTCGCTGTCGCCGCCGACTCTGTCGTTGATGTGATAGTGCAGGAAATGGAACTTTTCAATACAAACTTTGTGGTTTCCATTGGCGGCAGGTCCAAACATGGTTTGGACGTTGCTGCAAAATGACGTCTCGCCAAAAGCGACAACATTACCAAGCCTGGGTTAATGCGGTGTCATCAAAGGATCCAAACAACACCAGTGCGCTCAGAAAGAGGTACTACTTTGCCATCAGGTTCGTTTCATTCATAAGTGGAATTGGCGAGAGAGAGAGAGAGAGAAAGGTCAGTTCGTAAGGCTCCTTTTTCCTTGATATCCATAAGTCGAGTGGGCCTGATACAGTTCCTTCCATTGTGTTTCGGACGTGTGCGCTGAGTTGGCGCTGGTTCTAACGCGCCTTTACCGGCTGTCTTACACTACTGGCGTTGTTCCAAGCTCTTGGAAGACAGCCCTTGCCCACCCGATTCTCAAAAAAGGCGATAGCTCAGATCCGTCCAACTACAGGCCAATAGCCATCACCTCCTTGCTCTCCAAAGTAATGGAGTCCATTACAAACCGCCAGCTCATAAGGTGCCTAGAAGAAAACTAGCTACTAAGCGATCGCCAGTATGGTTTTCGTCACGGTCGATCGGCTGGTGATCTTTAGTGTACCTTACTCACCGATGAGCGGAGGCAGTCAAGAGTAAAGGGGAGGCACTGGCAGTTATCTTGGACGTAGCGAGACTTTGACAGGGTATGGCACAGGGCTCTTCTCTCTAAACTTTCATCATACGGACTTCCTGAGAAATTGTGTTCGTGCTAGCTTTTGCGTAGCATCAGAGTCGTAGTCGACGGTTCGTGCTCTGACATGAAACCCGTGAATGCTGGAGTCCCGCAGGGGTGTGTGTTAACCTCTACTCTGTTTCTTCTGCATATCAATGATGTTGCATAATAACAGCATTCATTGCTGTGCGGACGACAGTACGGGGGTAACGCTCTACACCGGACGAGTTAATATTTCTCTGGAAAGCGTCATCGAGAGCCGGAATAAACTTGTGACTGACACCTTGTGACTGACACCGAGAACATGTTAAGTCATGTCTCGAATTGGGGCCGACATAACCTAGTCCACTTTAACCCCTCCAAAACACAAGTTTGCGCATTTACCGCGAAAAAACATCCCTTCGTCGTACCTCTGAACTTTGAGGGAGCTCTCCTTGATACCAATCCGACTATTGGAATCCTTTGCGTCGATATTTCGAGTGACGTTCAGTTTCGAGGTCATTTGAAAGGTAAAGCTAGGCTAATTGTGGCGTAATTTTAAGTTATAATAAAAGTACCGAAAGTACCGAATTTCCCGGGAAACGAACTCTCAGGACCGGTACTGCGTAAAAAGTCAATTTCCCGGGAAATACCGGGAAAAATCGGTACCGGGAATTCCCGGGAGCATGCCCTAAGAACCCACCCACCCACTCCACCCATTCAGGAAGTGTTTTAGCTGTGGAGAAGAACGGGTACAAGAAACTCCACAGCTTTATAATAATATAGAAGTAACGACATTTACAAAACAATATGTCGTTACCAAATTATACAATCAATAATCATAAAACAATATACTAAAATAAAAGATAAAAACAAAAGTGAATCTAAAAGTTTTACTCGGGCACTATGAACGCATTACAACAATGTGTGCGAAACTAGAGGAATGTTAATTCCATGCATTTTGTCATTGATGTAATCGCTTACAGTGTAATAGCTCTTTTCTAAAAGTCTGTCATTAACATGTGTCTTAAATTTGTCAAAGGGCAAAACTATAACATCGTTCGGGATTTTATTGTAATTATGACACTTTGTCCCTTATATGATCCATAAACTTTCTGAAGTCGAAATTTAGGAATTACAAGTTTATACTTACTTCTAGTATTTAGTTTGTGTATATCGCAATTTTTTTGAAATGAGAAGTGTTTTGACGCACGTAAACAATACAGTTATAAATAAATTGTGATGCTGTAAGAATATTTATTTCTTTAAAGAGCTCCTTAAGGGAGTCTCGTGATCCTAGGTTATATATGGACCTATTGCTCTTTTCTGTAAAATGAAAATGGTTTATATATCTGCTGCTTTACCCCAAAGTAGAATACCATAGGACATAACACTGTGAAAGTAACTAAAATAGACTAATCGAGCAGTTTCCACGTCTGTAAAATGCCTAATTTTTCTAGCAGCATAAGCAGCTGAACTAAGTCTCCCCGCAAGGGTGCTAATATGAGGGTACCACTGTATTTTTGAATCTAAGGTAATACCTAAGAAAACTGTTGAATCAACAAGGTCCAACAGTTCACTATTTAGTTTAATTTTATTTACTATAATATTCTTTACGTTAGGTAGAGTAAAATTTATACATTTGGTTTTCATCGCGTTTAATTGAAGAATATTAGTAATAAACCAATTCAACATATCTGTTAGGGCACTGTTGAAGTCATAAAACTATTTTTATTTCGATCAGGATATATAGTCAGCAAACAAAACCATATTGCAAATAAGTGCAAGGTTAACATTAACTAGTTCAAGTTACATTTTCAATACACAATCGCGTTAACCAAAACGAGAATCTATGTTTTTGGACGATGATGATAAATTGCATGTGTATTGTTTTTTCCTCTTTATACATTTTTGAACCTATATACGACACCATACAAACAACCATTCCTCGGAACCTTAAATTATTAAACTTAGAGCTAGAGACTCAAGGCCTGAGTCCGGTGGTCTACCGTGGAGGCTGTTAAAAATAAGTATACGACAATCTCATTTAATAAACGGAGGTTTCTAAATCTTGACCTAAATTTTCAAAAATTGTGTCTTACTACAATCGATAGTACTATTACTTATTCTGTGCTACAACTTCCTTAATTTTTTTAAAAATATTTATTGCGTAAACTTCTGCGAAAAGAAGATTATTTCGATAACGCAGACCCACGTGTGGTGTGACTTTAACCTAATAACTTATAAATTATGACATGTTAAATGTATATCGAATTATCTTATCGCAAACGTTATGTCTTGTTTCATTTTTGTTGCCGTCCGAATTAACGAGTAATCAATCAATGTATTAAAAACCCAATTTGGAGGCTTGTCGACGTAGATTTATCCGATTATATTATTTATTTGTCTGTCCTCCGTACAACAGTCTTTTTTTCTTAAAGCCTAAAGAAGTTCGAGTCCCATCTGAATCTGAGCCATGTATCTCACACATAATTTACGAAATGCATATAATATCGTAAATGTAGTAACCATTAAATTAATGTGTAAACTAATTTCTTACCAACACCAACGCCAAATAGGCGGTTAAGCAAAAGCTAGCAGGGCTATGTATCACCGGAGACAAATTCGAAATTTCTTTGATTTCCGCGCGACGACCGTGGGTGTTAAACTCTGAGTCGGTTGCCAACTGGGCCAAAATGCCACCAACGATAACCACCAGCGTACCGAACACATGCCTAACTGCACCATCCATTGCTGCCTCAACACTTTAACCATTGAAATCTTCATCACAAAAACATAAATGTAAAGCAAACCCAAACAAAAATACTGTCTCCCCAATTTTTCCCAACTATCATCTAAATTTAGATGTTTCCATTGTTTTGTCTGTCATGTCTTGTGCAACTGGCCGTTAAATGTTTCGTAGTATATGAAAATAGGACGCTTAGCAAACTAATTGTTTCGTGGCAACAAATATACACAGACAGGGGAGGCACGTGGAATGGCGCTCATTTGCGAGCATTATAATTAGCCGATGAAATTTGGAGTGGGAGCAGATTGTGTTACAAACTGAGTTAAACTACAAAGCGAAACTATTGAGGAAAGGGCGCGTTCAACCATTTCCTGATTCAGATTGTATGTAGACAACTCTGTTATTAGTTTTGTGCACGCATGATACAATTTCTGGATACTCTATCAATGTGTGATAAAATTTGAGGAGGAGTAGTTAAATTAGTAGTAGTAGGAGGAGGACCGTTATGTTAGGAGCTTGATGGCGCAGCGGCTAGCGCGTTCAGCTTGCGATCTTGTCCGCTAAGCAACTTTCGCAATGCCGGGTCGCTGGATGGGTGACCAAATGAAAAGATCTCGAGCTCCTCCGTGCTTCGGAAGGCACGTTAACCCGGTCCCGGTTGTTGCCGTAAGATGACAGTCGTTAAAACCTACCAACCAGCAATGGGCCAGCGTGGGGATATTGGGCCATAACCCATCGGTTATGGCCCAATATCCCCACGTGCTATTGTCCACGTGGGAGGTCTGTGCCCAGCAGTGGGACGTTTATAGGCTGATGATGATGTGATAAAAGGATGTATAAAGAAACCGATACCTACAATTAAAAAGCTTTAGTGAAGTATTTTATTTATTTTATTTATTTATTTATTTATTTATTTAAAGAAAAGGTGTACTTGCTGACTTACAGTGTAGACCAAAACGTCAGCAAGCTAATTACAAACAAACCTAGTCGAGTTTAAAATTAGAATCTATTTTTTTAACAAGAAGAGAATCTGGTTCACTTATTATTGAAAATAAATTATACCTACTTAATTAAATAAAAGTTTTTGAGAAGTTGGAGCCTTTGAAAATAAAGAAAATTACATTTTTCATTATGAATTCAGGTGTTAATGGAAACTTAACTTAACTTTTACTTTCAAAAGAAGAAACATTCATGAAACTAAAGTTTAGTTTAATTTTCAATAATTTACAAATAAATTAAATAAAAAAATGTCAAGATATAATTACAACACAAATTGTTCCAATAACAAACGATCAAAACTTCAAAGTTTAATTAACAAAATCAAATGAAACTTCCACAACAAACCGAAAACTAGAAAAAGACAATGCCATCTAAACTTTATTCAAAATAAACGAATGTAGTTATAAAGCGCGTGAAACTTCTATAAACCAACAGACGCAAGAATTCGGACGAGCTACCGCGTATCATTTTGTAAAGCACACTAAGAGAATGGAGACTTTTTAATAACGCCATGAGCTTCGATTCGGGCCATTACGGCCGAGAACATAATGATAGGTATAAAAAAATAAACTTCCTTACTTCCTGAGCGATCAAAGTGGCCGACGGGAATAAATTCCTATTAACGAGCTACATCGGATGGGGATTCTTGACGTTTCGATATTAAACCATCGCGTGGCAGCCACTGTTAGGCTCCGTGGCCACGCAGCACTGAACGCGATGCTAAAAACCTCATGTTGGATACAGGCGGAGAAAAGCTAAGATTGAGGTGCATGTGGCGATAAAACAAAAAGATTTTGCATAATATGTGGCGGATTTTTAAACAAAAAAAAGATAAGTTCACTATACATTTTGTGGATGTAGTCCATGCGATGAGTCTTCCTAATAACCAAACAATGTACAAAAGACAACCGCTTCTCTGTACCATGAATGTAAACAGCGAACCTGTTATTTTTATTGACAAATCTAAGGCTTTAATATTAATCGCTTTGTATGCTGTGGTCATTACTTTAGATATCTTATTTCAGTGAGGTCTAAGGTTTTATTTATCGTAGTGCACTTCGTCCAATTACGATCTTTCGTGGCACCCCGGATTTACACAATTATTTATCTGCATATATTATATGAATTCTGCTATTATCATAGCGATTTATGTGATGACTGGAAATTAGAGTGCTCAATTTTTCTATAGCGACTATTTGGATTGAAGATCATTTGTTTTGCGAATTATTGTCTGTTGTCCTAAATATCCTCTAGTCTAACACTCTAACCTTTCGCCGTTCATGTAAAAACAGCACCTATCATAGGGCTGTACGCAAAATCTGGGGGCTAGTATAATTTATTCAGATCCTAGCGATAAAACTAAAGCTAGAAAGCTCGCTCATATCCCTCTGGCCACCAGGCATAACGCAGCTACGGCGCCAGCTAAACAAAGCCAACGATCCACGAAAGCGCTTGAAAACGCCGGACCAGCCATTAGCTGCATTAATACAGCGTGACCGACCTCTAATTAAGATTCTGGCTACAGATACAAGCAAGCACTAATAAACCTGTACACTTCCTAATCCGATGTTACTCGTAAACTCATTTGTTTTAGACATCAGTAGGTAAGTAAAGTATATGTTTCAATTGAGCAGTGTGAGTAGCGGCCCACTAAAAGAATACTACCCCTCTCTTGAGTTTGAGTGACGTAAAATGCGACTAACGGACTAAAGACTGCACATACATTCAAAAGCATAGAGCGGCGATGGGCTCACCACCTGACACGCTGAATACATGTGCAGTCGCTATTTGGTGAAAAGTGGACTATGGTAAAGGACTGCTTTTGCTGTTCTCATTGCCTAGTCTCTGACTAACCCTTCGGGGATAATAGTTGTGATTATTATGTAACATCCCCATTGTGGGGTCTTCAATGGCTAATTCTATTCACATGGCTAATAAAATTAGTCTTTAACCCACGGCGCTGACCCAGTGTGTGTTGGTGGGTGTTAACGACTATTTTGATAGTGACCGGGAACAATTACTTTGCAAATTACTGTTTGATTACTTCACCTAATTGCCTTAAGATCTTCGGGTCGTTATCTTGTAAATTAAGCATCTTCGCAATGTCTAGCTAAGAAGTGGGTAAAAAAAAATTAATATTTTTCCTCCGAGAGCTGTTGGTCCCGGTTTATGTTATAAGATGACAGTTGTTTAAAACTAATTGAGCCGCTTTGGGTCAGGCGTAGTGAGTTATTTAGGATTAGATAACAAACCGTAAGACGTTGTTTAGTTTATTTTAAATTGAGGAATACCTGTTTTTTATTAGATATTCTTTTGTATGTTGTTGTGTTGTCTTGTCATCGTACTAAATGTTTTTTTTATTTTGTAATGGAAAATGTCCTTTTATGATAGGGAGGGCATTTTCCAATTTGTATTGACGCTGTAAAAGAAAGGGAGAATAGTAATGCCCTTGCTGAGATTCTTGCCGGTTTTACTCAGTACAAGGCTCCCGCCCCATAGTTAGGACTTACGAACCGATGGCATAGCGACATTCATAACTGCTCAATTATTGTAGGTAGCCTAAATTTGATAAATAATTTTGAATATAATTGAAAAAAAAACATTTATTGTCCTGCACAACACATATAAATAAAACATTCAAAAATAATACATAGACGAGTGTGGGAACACCTGATCTGAAACTTAAACGATGATGATAATCTTACTTACAAGGTTAACAGCTCAAAATGTCATAATTATAAAAATGACAATAATTTATTAAGTAAGTATCTTTGATAATTTTCAGATTATTTTGGTATTTAAACCGACAATTGATGAGCGGTTTGGTTTCTCCGCGGTTAATTGTTAAGATAACACGTGCCTATCCCAATATTATCTTATTCTACAATGGCACCTAAGGATATAAATAAGATAAAATAACGAAAAAGAAAGATATCGAATTAATTAGTTTTAAACGAGTTACTAATACAATTTATTAATACCCAAAATTTTATAAATCTTCGCAACAATTGTAATACAAATAAAATAAAATATTGTGCGCGTTACTTCTACAAATCAGCTTTACAATCAGTCGGAAACTCGGAACTCACACTCCAAGTACCTATCAACATATAGCATGGGGGCCAGAAGCGAGGTGTTTCGTTAAAGACCTATCGAAACGCCTTGTCAAAGCCTATGGCGACCGGAGGGCCAACGAGTTAGCTTAGCCATTCAAAAGGGCAACGCTGTCAGCCATTTGGGGACTTTGCCACGCGGCAGCGGTTCTCTTAGAGATATTTTTAATGTATAAGCTATTTATAGGTTTTTAGTTTTTAAGTTATTTTGTTTTAGTTTATAGGTTTTTTTTCTTTCTGTTTTTTAATTAATGCTCTAAGATTTTTATTAATAAGAAGTAGATTATTTTTACATATAGCATAGAAAACATAATAGTACAAGTTCTATAGGTATAATAATTGCCGTGTATGTATATCACTGATTTCAATTGTAGCTAGATTAAATGAGGTCTTCGCAAAGACTGCTCAGCTGGTCGCCATGTTGTCGCCCAAAAATTCCATCACATTGAATTTATGAAGGCTACACAAAACAAAGGCATTAATGATTTACTCACTGTTAAATAATTTGTTCAAGTGTGGCGTACTTTGCAGGGTTGCCGACTAAAGTTTACATTTATACCTACATATAATTTCGACAGTTATCCCCGAAGTGTAAGTCTTCCTCATTGTCCATGACAAATTAATATTAAGCCAATGTTGAAAGACACTTGACATTGTTCTTTAAACTGGAAGGGTCACATTCGAAAAATTAAAACTAAAATTTCAGAGCCTATACCATAGTCCACTTTTCACAAAATAGCGACTGCACATGTGCTCAGCGTAACAGATGGTGAACCCATCGCTGCTTTATGCTGTTGGATAAATGTGCAGTCTATAGTCCGTTAGTCGCCTTTTACGACACCTAAGAAAACTGGTTGTATTCTTTTTTTTTTTTATTGGACTCGGCATAGTGACTGCATCCTGCCTGATGGTAAGCAGCCGATGCAGTCCAAAATAATGAGAGCGCTCCCCATCGTGGAATAAGCACGTTAACGAGCGCACCCATTCATGACGGCCTGCATAAAAGCCGTTTCACGCCCCGCTTAAAAGACACTGGACTGTAGGAGCTGCAAAACACATGCGCCGGCAAAGAATTCCAAAGCCGAATGGTCTTACAGAGGAACGACTTGCCAATTTTTTTGGTACGAGTACTGATAGTCTCTCATATATATAAGTCTTTGACCTTACTACCCGTTGAAGCATAGAAAAAATTGGTTGCCTGTAAAGTCGGTATACGGGCGAAAGTTTTACGTGACAACGACTTTGAGTGGTAAAATAATTTTAATGTGAATATTCATTCGTATAGTAGGAAGAAGGATGAAATCTCTCTCGCTCTGTCTCTCTCGCTCTTAGGCGGGCTAACTGTGCTCGAGTGGAAGGGACGCGTGCCTTTCACTTTTTATGTCTGTCTCTCTCGCTCTTAGGCGGGCTAACCATGCCCGAGTGGAAGGGACGCGTGCCTCTCACTCGCTCTCATTGTGAGCGCATAACGTGAGCGGAGCGTAACGCAGTTTCTTGAAGTGTCACCCGGCAAACCAATTTATAAGACGTTGTCACGTCAAAAACTTGCATTGCACCCAACGGTTGCACAGTTGGTTGGTGGTAGGGCTATTAAGTCCGCCCGCTAGCTACGACCATTTTATCTAAGTCTGTCGCCATAACAACAATGTTTATAGCATTGTTTTTTTAATAAGTAAGTTAATTTAGATATAAGATAGCCAGTTCCTCAGTAGTTAAGGATTCCGGGTGAAGCGCGCTTCACCTTCGGCCTTATCATCACTTACCATCAGGTGAGATGAAGGCCAAACGCTTACCAGTTGTACAATAAAAAATAAAAATAAAACCGGCTTATCAACACGGTTAGTAGTATTGTTATGTTCGGAGTTCGGTAGTTGAAGAGAGGAGAATCTAAGACAGTTGCTCAGTAGTGCGGTCAATAGTTGAAGTACGTTTCCACATTCGAGCTGACAGCAAGGCTTGAGCCTATCATCATTTGAGATGAAGTCCAAGAGCTTTTACTGTTGAAGAATGACAGCTGTGGTGTTTATCTTATGTAAGAGAACCACAATATAGAATTAAAGTGATGGAAGCAGCTTTTAGACCCCTCACTCAGGCAATCGATAAAATCGAAAAGTTCTCTCGTCACACAGTTTCTATGCCCGCATAGTCATATATTATGAAATAAAAAAAATCTGTGACAATACACAAAATGTTAACAATAAATATGCTAATATGTATATGGCACAAAGAAGGCTTCCACACAGCATAGTGTCCAGACACCTAGAAGGTTCCCCCGACGTTGGTCTTCCGTGGACGCCTGAGGGTGTATAAAATAATAACAGAAGATTTATAAACAAAACATAATTTTGTAAAGTAGGCTATTTATGCAGAGCAACGCACTCAAACGGCTGATCAAGCGTTAGGTAGGATGTGCGGAGTAAACCGTACAAACAAAATAGGCTGGATTAAAAAAAGCAGACGCAAACATGCAGGGAACGCGTCGAACGGTAACAAGTGAGTATAATATTGTAAGAGTATCAACCCTATGCCTAAAGTATTTTATAATGTAGGAGTATCGATCGTAAACCAATATTTGACTTCAAGACTCTGCAATGAGTTGATAACGCATAATGTAGGTTAAGAGGCCTTATATTTTAAAGTAATTGTCACAACTTTTTAACGGGGATCCATAGAAAATTCGGACACACCTTTAATTCAATGATGTATCACTCTACACCTACGACAATTCTGATTTAGATTGTGAGATTACGGTCATGGCTTTTCATTTTCATAAGTCATATCATTCATAACAGCGCGTTAATTACTTTATTATTTTATTTATCAGAAACTTAACCAAAGTCAATAAACTTTTAGGGAAATTTTAAAGCATTTTTAAAAATAACGGTCAATAAGATTATCTAACAATTAATTATTGTCATCGATGCCCTATGGCTTTATCTGATGAGTACCATTGTCTCCAATATCATGTGGTTACAAAACCACCTTGACCACCTAAGCATTATGCTGAACTGCAGTCGGCACCTTTTTATATAGAACTTGTAGAAGTTCTATGGCTTTAATGATAATAACCTCGGCTTTATGATTGAACCCAGATGAATTAGATTTTTTTTTTATATCCACATACCTACCATCACCTAACCTGAGTATAGCCAATAGCAAATGATTGTAGCTTTTTTGTTCCGACAGTTAGAGTTCGTCGTCGTTGCTTCAGTAGTCCTGAACTACGAGTACTTGAGAACGGGCTGAAGTTCCGGAGAAGCACGCTTCTGTATTCGGCTAAGCCGTCATACCATCAGGTTCGATCAAGGCAAAAACATATTTTCATATTATATAACCCGAAGGGTTAGTCAGAGACTAGACAATGAGGACAGCAAAAGCAGTATTCTACCATAGTCCACTTTTCACCAAATAGCGATTGCACATGTGCTTAGCATGACAGGTGGTGAACCCATCGCCGCTATATGTTGTTGGATGAATGTGAAGTCTTTAGTCCGTTAGTCGCCTTTTACGACACCCAAGGGAAGAGATGGGTGGTAGTATTCTTTCACTGCTACGCGACACAGTTTATAACATAAAAAAAATAGTCAATCTCGTGTAACCGACCGGCGCTGTCGTCGGGCCGATGATCTTTACAATAGTCGCGTAGCCGGAAAAAAATTACTTACGATAATTCTAAAACTTTTTGTTTTTGCTGAGTGGATAGAGTATGTGGATTGTGAGCTACTTTTAAAAAGTTAGAAGTTTTATGACTGTGCTTTAGGTATGGTTTAGGTATTTCATAATATTTCGTGTAACGTAATGTATATAATATTAAAGTTTGAAATGTTGAGTGTTTTATATTAAGAACTATCTTATCTTTGTGTTGTAAAAAGTTTAGAAACATAATATATGTGGAACTATGAAAATCACAAAATCTCTCTTTTTGTCTTTAAATAAAATTTTAAAATTTATGAAATAATATTTAAGACTTTCAGTGGTTACTGGTATACATGTTGAACAAAGTTTAGAAAGTTAAGTGGTGTGCTTCTTTGATAATTTCATTTTTCTTTCGTAACACACGCAATAATAAATTAAAATTGACAGAATCGCTCATACATGTCCTTTGTAATACTATTTTATACCACACAAAAAATTAGAAACATACATACAGTGCATTTTGTTTAAATCACGAATAAAATATTTCGCTAACGTACGTTTTTTTATGCGGACGCGGGCGGCTGCGGGCGCGGCGCGGCGGTGGCGGCGGGCAGGCGCGGGGGTGAGGGCATACCTACCTTCACTCTATATGACTGATAATCCACTCGTTACGTCAGAAGAGTGGATACATGGCGAACATAATACATGAAGACGTAATGCAGAAAAGTAAACTAAGTACCTTAACCTACTTACTTTACATGTTAGCTGACAACAAAACATTATTAAATGACAAGTTTTGAGTAGTTAAGTACCTACAGATCGCGCAATTCTTCTTTCAGATAAGATTATTCTACAATCATTCGAATTGGATGAATGGGGTGAAAACGTAAACACGCAATAATAAATTAAAATTTACAGAATCGCTCATCATGGCCATGGTAATGCTATTTTATACCACACAAAAAATAGAAACTTACATACAGTGCATTTTGTTTTAATCACGAATAAAATATTTCACTAAATACGCGATTGGGCATGCAGGACGTGGGCAGGTGGATTTGGGAATCAACTCGTCACACCAAAATTGTCACACCGCCAAAAGCAGTATTATTTGTTTCAACCCGTCACAAGTTGATTTATTTCTATTAGGACATTGTAATTTTTGTAGCTATTGCTGCTACTTACTACTTACTGCTCTTTAATGATTTCTTGCAGTAAACCGAAGATATTATCTTATTTGCCCCTGCCCCTTATCTGTGCATAATACCATAGAATACTTACATAAAGTACAAGTACAGAAGATTCACTCCGCAAAGTCATTTAAATAAACAGCGACTCTTGCTAAGACACAATAAAATGCAATTCAGGTCGTACACCGCTCCCTTATCTACAGTTAAATTCACTTAGAAGTTGCCTCTCTTTCTATCGCGTACTCTTATCTCTTCTAATGACTTTTGAGTTGTCTTCTTTTAAATAATAATTAATCTGAATACTTACTTAATTTATTACAAGTTATGGTGTTTATAATGTGTACTTAAATGTGAACAAATTACCATTTCAAATAATCCTAGGCTAGGTATGTCAGTACAGTCAACGCCACATCAGACTACCTAAACGGTAATATAATATATATTACTGTGCTACATATACATGTTTATTTTGAGCACCACCAGTGACACTCCGTGTACGTGAGAGCTCGAGCGCTGGTGACCTTGAGCAGAACGTATAAACACTAGGGTTTAATACCGAAATGGAATTTAGACTTGTGCCAAAGAAGACGTATGTATATGTTACATAGTATGTTATGTAACGTAAAGTAGTATTAGCAGTTACTCCATTAAGTAAGTAACTACTAGGGTTTGCAGTCCTGGTACTGTGAAGAAAACAGGATTCCCGGTACTGCGCTAACTATGGTACCGACAAAACCGGGAATTTCCGGTAATTTTGGTACTGAATTTTTAACCCAGATGTAACTAACGTTTGATTAATGGATCAATGAGCAAATCAAAATATTACACAATATTTTTATAATAAAAAAATTGTTTTGCTAATTGCTATACTAGCTGTAGCATCACTTTGTCGAATAGAATTGGTTAGAGGTCATCCGAGTTGAATGTTTTAAATTTAAAAGAGTCTATATACAATGGATTTTTATAATGAGTGTTTTAAGGTGAGTAAATAATATAAATTCGTCTAAACCGAGACCGTTCCAACCGGCGACAGACCCTTCTCCAACGGATGCCCTCGACCGAGATTGTGGTATTGGGAGACTGCAATGTCCACCACGTCGAATGGCTTGGTTCACTCAAAACTGACCACGCGGGTAGAGCCGTTCATGACTTCGCTTTGGCCTACAGTCTGTCCCAATTGGTAACAGAGCCTACGTGGATTCCAGATGTGGAGGGCCATGCACCTTTCTTATTGGACCTTCTGCTGACCTCTCACCCAGACGGCTATCAAGTTTCTATTGATGCACCACTAGGCTCATCAGACCACTGTCTGATACGTAGCACTGTGCCTTTCACAGAAATTTCAAAAACGTCGAGTCTGGCATTATAGGTCAGCGGACTGGGATGCGATGGAGTTTCTTTGCGTCCTACTACGAGTTTGCTTCTCACTGGATGATCTTGATGTCGCCGCCGACTTTGTCGTTGATGTGATACTGCAGGGAATGAAACTTTTCAATCCAAACTCTGTGGTTCCCATTGGCGGCAGGTCTCAACCATGGTTTGGTCGTTGCTGCCAAATGGTGTCTCGCCAAAAGTGACGACATTACATGGCCTGGGCTAATGCGGTGTCATCAAAGGATCCAAACACCAGTGCGCTCAGAAAGAGGTACAACTTTGCGGCCAGGTCCTTTAAGGACATTGCCAAGGCGAAGTCATCATTCATAAGTGGAATTGGCGAGAGGCTAGTGCGTCTTCCTTCGGGTACGCGTGCGTTCCGGTCTCTCGCCAAAGCTATCCTAGGGAATTTTTGTCAGCCGTCCCTACCACCATTGCACAAGACCGATGACTGCCTGACCCATACTGCAAAGGAGAAAGCCGATCTCTTGGGCACTCTTTTCGCATCAAACTCGACCTTGGACGATGGGAAAAACTCTCCACCAACCATACCGCATTGCGCTTGTTCAATGCCAAACGTCCGGTTCCTACAAAGGTCAGTTCGTAAGGCTCTCTTTTCCTTTGATATCCATAAGTCGAGTGGGCCTGGTGCAGTTCCTCCCATGAGTTGGCGCTGGTTCTAACGCGCGTTTTCCGGCTCTCTTCCACTACTGGCGTTGTCCCGAGCTCTTGGAAGACAGCCCTTGTCAACCCGATTCTCAAAAAAAATCGATCGCTCAGATCCGTCCAACTACAGGCCAATAGCCATCACCTCTTTGCTCTCCAAAGTAATGGAGTCCATTACAAACCGCCAGCTCTTAAGGTACCTAAAATAAAACTAACTACTAAGCGATCGCTAGTATGGTTTTCGTCGCGGTCGTTCGGCTGGTGATCTTTTAGTGTACCTTACTCACCGATGAGCGGAGGCTGTCGAGAGTAAAGGGGAGGCACTGGCAGTTAGCTTGGACGTAGCGAAAGCCTTTGACAGGGTATAGCACAGGGCTCTTCTCTCTAAACTTTCATTATACTGGCTTCCTGAGTAATTGTGTTCGTGGGTAGCCAGCTTTCTTTCTGAGCGTAGCATCAGAGTTGTAGTCGATGGTTCATGCTCTGACATGAACCCCCTTAAATGCTGGAGTCTGGAGTCCCACAGGGGTGTGTGTTAGGCCGTACTCTGTTTCTTCTGCATATCA
The DNA here is from genome assembly GCA_963921215.1 of Scoparia ambigualis. Lineage (NCBI taxonomy): Eukaryota > Metazoa > Arthropoda > Insecta > Lepidoptera > Crambidae > Scoparia > Scoparia ambigualis. Next base: position 25,114,644 of record OY992517.1, on the reverse strand, counting down.
ATGACATGTTGCATAACAACAGCATTCATTGCTACGCGAACGTCAGTAAGGGAGTAACGCTCTACACCGGACGAGCTAATATTTCTCAAGAAAGCGTCATCGAGAGCCGGAATAAACTTGTGACTGACACCAAGAACATGTTAAGTCAAGTCTTGAATTGGGGCCGACATAACTTAGTCCACTGTAACCCCTCCAAAACACAAGTTTGCGCATTTACCGCGAAAAAACATCCCTTCGTCGTACCTCTGAACTTTTGAGGGAGCTCTCCCTTGATACCAATCCGACTATTGGAATCCTTGTCGTCGATGTTTCGAGTGACGTTCAGTTTCGAGGTCATTTGGAAGGTAAAGCTAAATAAGCAAACAAAAAAGAAATTATTTAAATGGAATTATCAAATCATTGGAGTGCGATGACGATGAAACCGTACGGTGTAGGGTGTAGGGTAGCATAGGCCGAGGTTACCGGTAACGACTACCGCAAACGCGGAGCCTAATATTGGCGTAATTTGAATTTCCCGGGAAACAAATTCTCAGTACCGGTACTGCGTAAAAAGTCAATTTCCCGGGAAATACCAGGAATTCCCGGGAGCAAGCCCTAGTAACTACCAACCTAGTTAGGTACTTGTAGATTGTAATAATATAGGTAGGTACTTAATAATTGTAGGTGACTAGTAGAATTGATATTATAATACTTAATTAAGTAAATAGGTACCTACGTACTTACGTAGACATACAGACGCGGGGGGACTGTGTTTTATAATTAGTAGGTACCTAGGTAGTGATGAATAATAATAATAATAATAATACTTTATTGCACAAATAAATTACATAAAGACACACGTTATACAGGACATATACAAGGGTCAGCTTGAATGAATGATTTAGTAATAATAAGAGTACCTACTTACCTTACTATAATTTAGGAAATACTTTTGCATACTTACCTGAAGCTCTTAATTGATGAATTGTCAAAAAAACACGTAAGGGTTGTGGAAAAAACTTTAATCGTATGATGTGGCCCTACGCAATTCTATAGCCTATTGTACATCTTAAAAATTACTTTCCTATTATTGTGATTTGTGAACATGACAGGATGATAGATTGATTAACCAAAATGAAAAATAAACAGATAAGTACTTAATCATTTGCAGTTTTTATTTTTAATTCAGAATATGTTATATACTCATCCGTTTACGTCACGTACGTTTTCATTCCATTCATCCAATTCGTATAATTGTAGAATAATCTTATCTGAAAGAAGAATTGCGCGATCTGTAGGTACTTAACTACTCAAAACTTGTCATTTAATAATGTTTTGTTGTCAGCTAACATGTAAAGTAAGTAGGTTAAGGTACTTAGTTTACTTTTCTGCATTACGTCTTCATGTATTATGTTCGCCATGTATCCACTCTTCTGACGTAACGAGTGGATTATCAGTCATATAGAGTGAAGGTAGGTATGCCCTCACCCCCGCGCCTGCCCGCCGCCACCGCCGCGCCGCGCCCGCAGCCGCCCGCGTCCGCATAAAAAAACGTACGTTAGCGAAATATTTTATTCGTGATTTAAACAAAATGCACTGTATGTATGTTTCTAATTTTTTGTGTGGTATAAAATAGTATTACAAAGGACATGTATGAGCGATTCTGTCAATTTTAATTTATTATTGCGTGTGTTACGAAAGAAAAATGAAATTATCAAAGAAGCACACCACTTAACTTTCTAAACTTTGTTCAACATGTATACCAGTAACCACTGAAAGTCTTAAATATTATTTCATAAATTTTAAAATTTTATTTAAAGACAAAAAGAGAGATTTTGTGATTTTCATAGTTCCACATATATTATGTTTCTAAACTTTTTACAACACAAAGATAAGATAGTTCTTATTATAAAACACTCAACATTTCAAACTTTAATATTATATACATTACGTTACACGAAATATTATGAAATACCTAAACCATACCTAAAGCACAGTCATAAAACTTCTAACTTTTTAAAAGTAGCTCACAATCCACATACTCTATCCACTCAGCAAAAACGAAAAGTTTTAGAATTATCAAAACTTCTTTATGGAATTTAATGTCCCACGACCGGACTACAACCCGAGTTTGGTTCAAAGAGTTGTAAACGATATCGCGATACCAGAAGCCGCCGCGATACCAAAAGCCGATACCAAGATGACGTGGCGGGTGCGAGTGACAGATAGCGAATTAGATTGCAGTGAGTCAACACCTATTTTTGGGCTTTTTATGTTGCCGTAGAATCGTAGATGTTGAATTTAGATGCTAGATACTACGTGTACACGTACATTTTACAACACTCAGAAATTTCACGGAACAACTGAGAAACGACGCCCTTTCTTCTTGGTCGGGCACGTTTTGACAGAGTGGTCGTGGTTAGGGTGGGTCTTGGTGAATGTAGGCTCTCGTTATACGTCTCCATTCGGCTTTAGTAGTGGCATTTTGGGAGCAGTCGGTCATTGTGTGAGGGATCTAATGGATATCTAGTTGGAGAGCGACCACGGGACTTCTGGATAGAAAGCAATGAAAAAAACGAAATTTTATTAATGAAGATAGATATAAATAACCTACCTACAGTTAAAGTTGGGCTTAACAATGATTCAAATATTAAATACATAAATCACGCCTGTTTCCCGTTTTTTTTCGAGCCGGAACGTTTTCGAATAACAGTGACTTTTTACCAGGGACTGAAAGCGGTTACGGTAAAAGGTTAAATCCTACCTGCATGGAGTCTAAGTCACAACTTGCCCAAAAAAGCTGGGTATCCTCTCAAAGGTGAGAAGGTACTTCACACCGGGACAACTGCTTACTTTATATAAAGCACAAGTCCGGTCGTGTATGGAGTTCCGCTAAATACCAACTTGGGGCACTGGAGTCGATTGACAGGAGAGCTAGAAAGCTCATCAACGATGACAACTTTTTTGACGCCAAGCTGCAGAGCTAAGAATATCGGCGTCAGGTCGCTTGTCTATCAGTTTTTTTTAGGATACACTTCGGAGAGTGTGCCATGGAATTATTCGATTTAATTCCTCCATCCCATTTCTACCATAGCCGAATGCTACACGCTGGATATTTATCACGATATTTGGATCGCGATCTAGCATCACGATATTTATCGACTGTGTAGTACAGTGTATCGACGGATCGTACACTGTACTACAATATGATTGCACGAAGCGCTTTGCGTCTACATTCATCATTCGTACTGCAAAGCCGTGGAACTCCCTGCCAGAGTCGGTGTTTCCTATAAAGTACAATATTGGGGTCTTCAAATCACGAGTGTACAGGTTACTTCTAGGCAAGCATGTTCCACCGTAGACCACATCATCACTTACCATCAGGTGAGATAGTGGCCAAATGCAAGCCTATCACACAATAAAAAAATAAAAAATAAAAAAAAGGTTACGTTACCGGTATAAAATAAGTGTACCTTATTAAATTAGAGGTAAGGCTATACCGTTATTTTGACATTGACATTGACAGTTGCGGGGCGCAGGGTGAGGGGTTTTGATCTCGAGAAAAAAGCAACTTATGCAAATTGATGATAAAAACCATGATATTAGTCGTTTATGCTAAAAAGGGTTGTTAGCCGTCTCTTTCATACCTACCGAAATAAACCTTTTTTATTTCTATGCTCAAAATTACGGTAACGAAATAAATTTTGAAATCGGAATATTCCGGTAACCGTTATTTTTCGGTATGACGTCATACTGCAATATTAAGGTACCAGATTTTGGGTTATTCGGTCCCTGCTTTTACAACGTTAATTTAGAAGGTACCCTTGACACATGTAATCGGACCATTTAGACATTCAGATATGTGAACAGCCAAGTCCCGGAAAGAACGATATCGTCTTCGCATGATGGTTTGACACTTACCCGACTTGCCTCGCTTTTTCTGGTAGTTCAGGGTTTACATCCAAGATCCCAGCGGCTGTGACGTCACGGGCAGACGCCGCACATCCCGTGGGCAAGGCGCACATTGTTGGAGAACAATGCACCGTGCCGTGCGTTCCTGCGTATCGTGGTATATTACTGTCGGTACACACTGCGTTTATACCAGGATTTTAGATGGATTTATAGCATACACACATAGTAGGAGGATCACTCTAAACTCCAGACTCGGCGGAAAGGCGCGGTGCACGCTTCAACGCCTCTATTCACTAAGTCACTACGCTAGTGGGTTGCTTGCTATTACTTAAATGCAACTTAAATGGTACTGATATGGCAGAAATTAAATATGGTAGTCAAGTTATCCATGGCCATTGTCTCTAACTGTCGGAACAAAACAATGCTAGAAACATTAACATTATGGCGACACTATTTAGATAAGACGGTGTAATGTAGTTAGCCTGGCGTACTTATAACAAGCCCAACCACCAACCAAATCAAGTATAAACATGTTCCTGTGGGAATCGAACCCGAGAACTCATAGTGTAAGACCGGTGTTCGTCACCAGACCACAGAGGCGGTGTGTAGGTATGTGTACCTACACCATGTAACTATGAAAGGTGCAAAATGTAGGTATGCTGACGGAAGGACACCTCGCAGGAAGAGCGCAGTTTGTTGGCACTGTGCCCGCCGAAAAGACGCGGTGCGCGCTTCAACACCGCTAGTAGTTTGCTAACACGCAGGCATTAATTACGATTCCTACATAGTAGTCAAATCATCGTTGGCTACTTTGATAAGTTTTGTATACAAACTTTGAAAGTTGCAAGGTGTAGCTGGCTGACGGGAGAGCACCTCGCAGAGAGAGCGCAGTTTGTTGACACTGCACTGCGCCCGGCGGAAAGGCGCGGCGCGCTCAGAATACGCGCTGCGCAGACGACGCGCAGACAACGCTAGCGCCATTTTAAAAGTGCCTTCCTGCCGCTCAGGGTTGGCACTGCGGCAGGTGGGCGATGACTCACATGTAATTATGGCATATGCCAATTATAACAATATCAATACAATCAGTTAAATATGAAGGCATAATGGCAGGTGTAAAATTAAAAATAGGTTTAGTATTTTTTAAACATATTTTATTGAAATATTAGATTAGAAACTGAGTACAAAGTGCAGGTGGGATTTCAAATTTAAAGTTTTTGTTACAAATTAGGTAACTTTCTTAAATATCTACTAAGTATATATTTCAATATGGCAATTACACCATTTCAATATGCCTATACTGAATAAATTTATAACAGATCGCCAAGTCTCTTTTCTAACGTTACTTATATTTTTTCCCTTATTTTTCATTTTCATATTTTTTTTTCTAAAAACCTAACCTACTTTAAATTATGTATTTTTAGTTTTAGTTTAGACTACAAACCACAAGGCACTATTGATTTGGGGCATATGTAAGGTTCTATGAAGTGGCGAAGCAATTACTCGCCTTTGCGAATAAGGCTTAAACGTAATTGCCTAGCGACTAGCGAGTGTAATACAACCGATTTATACAAATGCTACTGTGCTTCTGCAGTGTATCCGGCTTGTTTGAGGATGCTGCTCTGGACGATTTATATACTAAAAACTTCATGTCAGAATAGTTTCTCTAGTTGTCTAAAAATTTTCAGTGTCACTGTCTAATGGTTCATCGCTTACTTTTACGTCTAAGGGTCGATTCGAAAAAACTGGAATAAGGTCTTATACTTAGATTAAACGCCGAATTTGTATTGACTAATCAAGGAGTAAGTCTTATTCCAGTTTGGTCGAATCCATCCTAAGACAAGCTAAGCAAGCATTTAGTTCTAATTCTTTTAAACCTCAATTAAAATCAATAGTGTGGAGGGTGTGAGGGAGCAGCAACTTGGTCCTGAGGATGATAGCTGACACGATACGGCACTTCTCAGGAAATCCGTTAAGTGCAAAGAACAACTATTTGTATGGGGGAATCTCCAATATTGCGAAAGAAGAACAGCTGTTCCATACAAAACTACAAATACTATTCGTCCTAAAATAAATAGGATAGTACAGTTGCCAGATTAAATACCTATTTTATTACCAAACAGCCAGTAAGAATTCCACACAATTCTACTTAAGTGTCAAGCCTCAAGATCGCACCTAGGTAAGGGTTGCCATCTCTAAAATTTGGCAACCAGGACAAGACGCGTGGAAACCCCGGATTTTAGAGCCCAGCACCCGGAGATGTCAACAGGTTTTTTTAAACATAGTCAGTGTAATAAAAAACAGTTGAAAATGTCACAAATCACCTTTTTATTTATTTTCAGACCTTAAAGTAAAAGTCATCTTTAAATGTTTAAAACCCGGACTACAAACGGATGGCATAACATTGGCAACCCTACACCTAGGCAATGTAATGATGAGTAATGACGATGACGTCGCGGGCAACTGCTGCTGTCACATCAAAAAAATTCAAATCATCAGCCTATAAACGTCCTACAGCTGGGCACAGGCCTTCCCATGTGGTCAACATCACAATTGAGAGGTTGGACCACAACCCACCACGCTGGTCCAATGCGGGTTGGTCGGTTTTAACCACTGCCATCTTTTGACGACATCCGGAACTAACGGCTTTTAGCGGGCAAGATCGCAAGATCGCAAGCCGAAAGCGCTAGCCGCTGCCGCCGCTGCAGTCACTCAAAAAATATTCAACACATGTAGGTATGTGCAAGCGTCAACCCTTGATCACACCTAGGCAAATAAATGATGAGTAATGACGATGACGTCGCGGGCAACTACTGCTGTCATCGCGCTGTCACATCGCGTCACCCAACCATTATCATTATTTTGTGCAATGGGGCATGAGAAGCTGCCTGAGTAAAACCTATTTGCAATTGAACTATTAACGTGTTGTTATACTGAGTATTTCGTAATTGTACATAATCCCGCAACTGAGTCATTCTACTAAGTGCAATGAACAACGATTTGTACGGTTTGTAGCTGTTTCATACATTTAAGACGAATAGTATTTTTTCAAATCAAAAACAATCATTTTTAAGTTTTCTATCACCCAATAAAATATTAGATACTGTAGAGGTACTCTCTGTCTGCCAAAAAAGTAAAATAAAAGATTAACAATTTAACTAAAATGTCACTGCAAGAGTGCAAAAATATCAAACAAAATCAGTTTGCGATATACCTGTATGATATCGTTTAAAAATTGGACTTCAAACTTGCGACAAACTTGAATTACTTACACGAAGTTTATCTAAAAAAAATAGTTTGTACCTAAGTTTTCTTAGGAAAGTACTAAGAAGTTCTACAATATTTCTCGCGTGTGGTCTTAATTTCTCCATGACTAAAGCATCCAAACAAAACATTCCCAATATCATTAAAATTTGTCACTACATCTTCAAACCCTCTACTCTTTTTCTCTCTCATACCATCATTAGATTTTAAGTAAATAAACTATCTTTATTAATGAAATTTTGCATTCACAATGCTATAGGATATATAGGATATATAATATACTAGATATAGGATAAAATGTTGGCTGTGGATAGAGTGCCGCAAGCCATTCTAGTACGATCGGTTATGATGCCGTCATTATTATTAGGCAGTGAATAGAGTGCCACAAGCGGCAACATAGTACGATCGGTTACGATGCCGTAATTTGACGGCATCCTAGTACGAAGCGTATAGAGTGCCACAAGCGGCATTCTATCTCAATCGGTTCGGGAACCGTAACATATTTTTTAATTGTCGTAATGTTCAGACGACATAATATTCAAAAGCTATTTTTGTATGGAGTTAGATTTCTGTTGTCTAATAAAAAAAAATAACCTCGAAATTCAAGACAATCGCTACGCTGCGCTTCGCGATTGTCTTAAATTTCTAACCTATCACGTGACCTACAGGAGTAGGGCAACTAGTATTTCTGTTATAACAAAAACTTTACGGCAGCTTAGGCGGCGTTACTATTATACCGCAAAACTTACGGTTCCCTAACCGATGGAGATACAGTGCCGCTTGTGGCACTCTATACACTTTCTAAAAATGTTTACTTAAGTAGGTAGGTACTATATTAGATAGGTACTATATTAGTAGATTTTTTTCTAGTAAGTAAATATTTTATTCTTTAAACTGTCAAACTGCTGGAAAAGTCATTGAAATCAAGTCACTGCTACAATTGATGGGTATTGGCTTAACCACCACGCTTGCCGAATGCGGGTTGGCCATTTCAAACTCGTGGTTGTATCTAGGGTTGCCAACTATACTGTTAAAAACAGTATCATACTGTTTTTCACTACATTATACTTTTTACTGTTGAACAAAAATAAAGTATCCAAAATACTGTTTTATACACTTAAATATTTGAAAAAATAAAATACTGTCCATTTTTCTATAATACTGTTCATTTTTCTTATCTCACCTTAAAATACTTTATTTTATTTTTAAATTTGGTAACCCTAATTGTATCACAAATATGAAACATACTTTGCCAGAGGTGGGATGAACCAGGGACCTCAAGCTTAACCATACGGTCACCGATGCGTTTCGATTCGATCATAAAAAGAAACAAACTGCGTAAATTCAGAAGTACGGCGAAGTCACGATGTAACCGTTTACGTAACGTTAAGATGTCCAAGGCCGTCTTCACAGGTGCGTTGTTTGCCTTTATTATTTGCACCCTGAGTGGCTTCAGTCAGGGCCCATGCGTTGAATGATTTGGCTGCTAATGATATGGGCAAAAACCTTGATAAACTCAATTTGGAATTTAACGGGTTGTCGAACACTTAATCGCCGCCTTTAACACTTAAAACGCCACTAGGCACAATAGAAATTCTATTCATTGAACACTGAGCAGTGCGCAGCCACAGTTGAAAGGTTTTTAGACTATGGAATAGAATTCGGTTATGGAGGAGCACTTCGTTCGTCATGTTGTCAGCTTGCATACGCACTGTTAAACGAAATGAGTTTAAACGTCTTGCTTATTAAACGAAATAGGTACTGTTTAACACAATAAAAATATTTCTGTTAACCCATCTGTTAAGAACAAAAAAGAAATTTTCCAAATCGGTGTAGGTATAAAAAATAACGGAGTTCGGAGGTACCTAAAAAAATTAAAAAAAAAAACATACATCCGAATTTTATTGAGAACCTCCTCCTTTTTTTTGAAGTCAGGTTAATGACTGTGTCGGAGTGGGTTCACGTCAGTAGTCTAACACCACGATTTCTCGCGTTCCACCCGAGAATCTATCCGGTCGTCTACCGACCGACACGCCTCGTTTGCATCCAGTTTTTATATGATCGAAAACGTAACTGCACACATACTGTATCGTGAATTCGTGAGGCCAGCAATACGTTTAAAGAGGCCGCGGTTTCCAACCACCCGAGTAGGTACAGTCATCAACGTCACATTATGCACTGACGTTTACAACTGCGATGTGCATACCTACCGCCGCCGTTTTGAAGTCACTCAAAAGAATGCCGATGTCACTGTATGTCAACGTGACCTCGCGACTTCGACGTGCATTGTTCTACTGATTACGCAAGAGCAGGTTCAGAGGTCCAACAGTAGGTTAACAGTAGCTGTGGGTTGGACGCAACTGGCCATAGTGCTCATTAACCAGAAGAAACATTTTTTTACATACATATTACGCCTATTTAGTATTATCCCAAAAGGTTTAGTTAGAGACATGCAATGAGGACTGCAAAACATTGCACAGTCACAGTTCATACGTAGCTGCCATGCCATGACAATCTACTATCACCTAGTAATAGTTACTAATAGTTACATAAATAAAGTCATACATACGACATCAAGAGTATGAGACTGGGATCTATCTCTGGCTTAATTGTAAGCTCATACACACGAACTACCCAGGAACAAATAAAGTTTAAAAGCCATGTAAAGATAAGTGTATAACTGAATTAATAAATAAATGTGGAAGAGGGATATGCCAGCACCATACTGTCCCGCAGATGGTACTACTGCACATTCCATATCTCATATGTTCGTTTAGCTAAAAGTAGTTAATAAATATTAAAGTATACCTACACATATCAACTATTATCCAATATTGCTAAGCTACACTTGAGAGCACTCCCCTGATATTTTTTAATAAAGTCCTATTTTCTAAGTTCATGGTATACATTTAGATATAAGTTTCTGAAAACCTAGTTTTATCGAACAGATTGATACTAACTCAAATAAAATCATATAATTCAGTATATGATTGTAGACGTCATTTTGGTTTTTAATATTTTTGCTCTCAAGTGTAGATTCGAATCTGAATATTTAATAAGAAAGTACCTATAGTTTAAAAAAAAAAACTATATAGGTATGTTACAAAATCTTAACGAAACAAAGCTTATTAGCATTACCGTAAACTCGAAAATGCAAGGCAAAACAACTCTGTAACACAAGCAAAATGTATAGTCATTCATTCCCTCCCACACCACACCACGGTAAAACCTACCGTCTCGACTAACATACAAATCAATTCATTCACTTCTCGGATAAGTTAGGCAAAAACTCGCCGGGCAGTGAGCAGACAATGCCCAAACTTGACCTGGTTGGCCCATTGGCTCCGTACCCCCGGGGCCGTGGGAGTAGGCCCTGCATGGGAACCCTCCACAATAGTTTTTGCTTGTTAGCTGACAAATGCTGTGAGCGTAAACGATACTCGACGATTACACGTGACGTGACTAATACAAGGCCTCGCTAGGAACTGTTGCGGTATTTTCCCAGCTCCAGACGGCATGAATGAATACTAGGTACCTACTCTAGAGTCGTGTGTGTAGCTGCTACTACTAACTGCACATTGCTCAGACTGGTGGCGATGGGCTCACCACCAGGCTGAGCACATGTGCAGTAGTAATTTAGTGAAACGTGAACTGCTTCTGCGGTACCCCTGCCTGTCTCTGACTAACCCTATGGGGATAACAGTCTGGAATCTAGGTTAATAACCGGGGTCCCCGTCGCTTTACCACTTTCCAGAAATCGTATGAAGCGCACCGGCCGCCCGGGCGCGTGCCTGTACCAAATAGACGACGCGGTGTGCAAGGGATTTTGACTTTTTTATTTATTTATTTCAATACTTTATTCAGAGTCAACAAATGGACCAATTACACATATGATAAAATTACAACATAAGATAAAATAAATAAAAATAAAATTAAATTAAATCAAATCAAAATATAAAATAACATGAAATTGAATAAAATTAAAATAACAAAATTAAGTCAAATCAAAATAAAATAACCAAAATTGTAAGTAATTAAATTAAAATAATATTACATTATTAGCTTGTACGTGTACCATGTCACAGTGATACACGTACTGGCAGTCAAACCGCTCGGCGAAAGCGCGCAGGATACTGTTCGGGCTGGCCCGCACCCTGCGCACCAGGGATGTGCACCGCTTGCGCATGGTTGTGGAAAAACAATCCACACACGCTTCAGCGAACATCCCTGAGGCGCTACAGAAGCGGGGCAGCCCCAACAGAACCCTGAATGCATTATTGAATTGGACGCGTATGGCGCCATACTGCTTCCGCGTATAGCTCACCCACAGACTGCTCGTGTAGAAGGACGTGCAAAATGCCTTGAACAGGGTTATTTTGACATCTCTAGAACAGCGAGCAAATCTGCGGGCTATCATATTCGCACGAACAGACAACGCCCTACGCTCCCTTTCAATGTCCGCATTGTCCTTCAGGTCCGGGGTTAGAATGTGTCCAAGGTATTTAAACTGACTTTTAGACTGGTAAAGCGACAGAGTCCGCGATAGTACATCGTACGTACCTAATCTATTGGTCCCGGTTGACCAGTGCCTTCTATACCACAATAGGAAAGCGCTTAGCTCGATTCGATTCTCCTATTATAGCTAACCCTTAGCCAGGTACAGCATGTTAAAAATTTTCATTGGTTTTCGGCCTTATGTTCAGGGAATAAAGTTCAAAATGTGGTGGTCCCTATAAATATATTTTTTTTATAGCAAAAGGAGGCAAACGAGCAAGCGGGTCATCTGATGGAAAGTAATCACCGCCGCCCATGGACACCCGCAAAACCAGAGGAATCGCAGGCGCGTTGCCGGCCTTTAAGGAAGGAATAGGCTCGTTTCTTGAAGATCCCTAAGTCGTAACGGTTTGGATATGATCACTGCCTGGCTAAGGGTTGTGTCCGGAGATGTATTACGGGCACAAAACTAGAGTCTAAATAATGATGATGTGTTACTAACATTAGATATTATAATAATATTTATACTAATCGTATTATGACAGTATTCTTGTCCAAAATAGAATTTATTTAATTTTTTTTAATTTTTTTAATCATCAACTTATTTGTACCACTGCTGGAAACAAGCCTTCCCACATGATCTCATAGCACATGAAGAGCTTTTGTCATAACCCACCACGGCTTTTCCCATAACCCACCACGGCTTTTGCCATAACCCACCACGCTGACCCAATATGGGTTAGTGGGTTTGTACGCCTCCCATCTTACGACTACAACCGGGACATACGGTTTACGTGCCTTCCGTAGCATTCCGAAGCGCTTGCCTTGCGCTACTGTAAATTGTTTTTAATTTACATAATATTTGGACAACAACTGCTCTCGCCCATGGAGTGAATGGGCGAGAGCAGTATGTTTACAGGGGTAGGCAGAGACGATGGATCTCCTCTTTGCGCGGTTCTGACACACCTCGCTGGCTTCTCATACATCCTGATGGATCAACTCATGTGCCTCCTTTAATTTACCGAATGGATACAATATAGATGCTAAGTTGAAGGAGTGAATTTGTGGTTCATTCCTTATAGCTCCGTTAAACTACTGAAGTTTACCCATAGTTTATCCAGTTCAACCAGTTTTCCTGCCGAAATGTTGAAGTTATTGTTGTTTCATGGGTCGAGCTTTGGGTACGAGTATTATTGGCGTAACGTTTTTTGATTCGATTAGAGTACGAATTAAGAGTTGCAATTAAAATCATTTCTTCGCATTTAATTCAGTGTAATTATTTTGACAATACGTATTGTTTCCAAGTTCTTGGGCATTTGAATCATTTTTGTGAAATGATTCATAGAAGAATTTGCTTTAAGCTGGGTGTATATGGCGCGTGATGGACAGACTCACATTATTATGTTACATAGTGTGTCAGGATTAGGGGCCATACTGTCATCTTTTAGAGCAGTGTTACTTTAATTTTATTAGCCACTCTATGCTGTTGGATGTAAATGTGCAGTATTTAGTCCGTTAGTCGCCATTTACGACTCCCAGAGTAATGATGAACATCTGTGCCTAAGGGAAGAGAGGAGTTGGTAGTATTTCTTTAGAACCTAAGAGGCTATTCCACACACACAAGGCATATGAAATTATCGAGTCATATAGATAAATGATAGATAGAAATCTATTAGCTTCCTAAATCATACGCGAAATCTACACATTGAAAAATAAACTACTATTTAATAATAATAAGTACAGCTTACTCTGATGAACTATTATACTATATACTTATGTATATGGCGCCTTATACCGCGAACAAAGGGTGTAGACTTAACTGAAAAAGAATTTTCAGGGTTGGCTGTGACGCAAAGTATATATAACTAAAATTGATAAGGCCCGTAATTGTAATTGAAAATATGAGCCACGGTCGGCAGCTGTGCAAACGTTTTACAAACAATCGTCTACAGATTTTGCTAATTTTTGATATATTTTAGTAAAACAGTTTTACCACCTAACGCCTTGGTAAGGGGCCGTCCATTAATCACGTGAGACTCGAAAGGGGGGGGGGGGGGGGGGGGGTTTCGGCAAAAATCACGAAATACACGGGTATAACAGCAAAGCGGCGCGAATAATCGCGTTTTATATTTTAAAAAATTGATAGAAGTAATAAATAAAAAACCATCGGTTATAATAACTCAAGTTATTTACGAGCTTCATTTTGGTAAATGACTCATAATATCAAATCACTTATTTTAAGAATAAAACCTGGAAAAGAAGATAAAATGACACAAAAATATGTAACTTTGTGAATTTATTCTATCGAGCCAACTTTATAAAATCGTGTTTCCATCGGGTGTATTTCACAGAACAAAGCCTCAACAATATATCATAATTTTCGCAGATTTTAATTTTATTGTTTACTACTTCAAAAAATAATTCTAAGAACGTGTTATTTTAATTTTTCACTAACACCTAGCCTTAAAAGTCATCTAGGGCATTAATTATAATAGGTCTATGTAAAAAACTCTTTGGATTGTTGGTTGCTTCCATTCTAATAATTAAGTAATAATTAATAAATTAAGTGTAGAGGCCTACATATCGACTGTGATTCCCGCGCAAAATGCCCATTTTCGCATTTTGTAGTAATTTTCCAGTTGTATTTATCGTTTTTATCGAAATAGGACGAATCTCCACTCTGCGAGAATAAGCTGAGTTCGGACGGCCGGCGCATCGCAATTTGTTGTAATTTTGTACTTAGTTGTATTTATAGTTTTCATCGAAATAGGATAAATAAATTCATTAAAACATTTTTATTCCTCATGAAGTAACAATTATTCTGGTATAAATTTTACTCAATAATATTATCGTAGATAAGAGAAATTCACAGTTAACTTAAGGCGATTTTCGAAGTTTTTTTGGTTTTGTTTCATTATTTTATTTCATTTGTTTAGTTCAATCCAGGAGCTCAAAAAAGTGCCCTCGCGCAATTTATGAAAATCTTTCTCTGCAATTTTGAGTTTGCGAAATTTACAAAAAGCGAGGCCGCTACGTACTATGCCAATAGCTATTCTACACTATTCAATAAGTAAATACTGTTAATGTATTTTTGTTTCTGAGATAAAGAACGCCTAAATTGGCCAAAATAAAATTCTCAAAAATCACATTCAAGATGTAATAGAAGGCCTGTTTTTTTTACCAACGACAAGAACGTTTGGAACGCCACGGCCTATGACGATTTGAGTAAAAAATGTGGCTAGTGTCACAAATGGGCACCAACATTGTACCTAGGTAGCAAGATTAGGAACTTCAGGTTTCGTGGCTTGCCCCAATCTGAAGCCCAAGGCACGCCACTGGTTGCCAGGCGTCCGGATAAAGCCGGACATAGTTAGACTTTTTGATTGCGTGTCCGGCCAAAATAAACGGTGTCCGGCTTGTCCGGCTTTTGTTAGGCTTTTTACATTTCGAAAACGAGCGAGCGCGCGTTTTTAATGTACACTCAAATGTCATCATAGCATTCCTTCTATGCTTTTTCCAAGAATTTGACAGATGACATAAAGTAGGTGCTTAGACTGATTTGGCATTTGATTTTATTTATATTTTTATTTCATTAAAATTTAACTAGATTTATGGTAAGTAATAATTTAAAAAAAGCTTGATTTAACTCTTTTTTTTGTCGTACCATTAATACTTAGTCACAAAGTCCTCAATATTGTAGGGTGTTCGGCCTTTTTACCCAAATGTCCGGCCAAACTAGCTGGTCTGTCCGACTATTAGGCAACCTGCCAACCCTAATTTGGTTTCAATGATGGTGGCATTTGCTCAACAGTGAGACAGTATATAGGCTATACTTTTTTATATACTTAAAACTAAAAATGTTTTGCTGAATATATACTCGTACATAATAAATATTCCACAATAACAGATTTTTATATTTGTTTCTACTTGTGACCCTCCACACTGTACAAACTTCGTGATATGGCCTTATGAGACCCAAGAGAAATCTTTGTTCCAACTTTGGTATTTAAATGCACCAAATCGAATCCAATATTGTCTTTTAAGTTGTTGCCAGTATGATAATTGGCTGACGACCGTTGGAACACAGCTTGTTGTGTTTTCCCAGGACAGTCGGTAATCATCGTGTATCGACAAGTAAGCGCGAATTTTAAATATATCCATAAGAAGACAGTGACAGTGACACAACAGTGAGGAGCACGATCGCGCAGCGGCTTGAGCGTTCGGCTTGCGATCTTGCACGCTAACCAAACTTTCGCAATGCCGTGTCGCTGGAATCTGGATGAATAACCAAATTAAAAACATCTCGAGCTCCTCCGTGCTTCGGAAAGCACGTTAAGCCGTTGGTCCCGGTTGTTGTCGTAAGATGACAGTCGTTAAAACCCACCAACCCGCATTGGGCCAGCGTGGTGGGTTATGGCCCAATATCTTCACGTGCTATTGTCCACGTGAGATACCTGTGCCTGTGCCCAGTAGTGGGACGTTTATAGGCTGATGATGATGATAAGAAGACAGTGTAGTTAAAATTTAACCCTGTGGTATAGATGCTGACTAAAAGAATAGGTATTGCCTTAGATTAAAACAAAAAGGGAATATACGGCATGCTCCTACTTTCATCAAGTCATTCAAAATATAGTCCTACTCAACTACTTAAGCAAACACTCACACACGCACACCTATAAAGTGTAAATCGAGCGAGCGAGACAAAGCGGTAAGTTTCAACCTCAGCGCGAGGGAGTCGGCGAGTAGCAGTCGCTTCGCAACAGACGAGTACGTACGACCGATTCCGACGCCACTGCGGAGTAGCGTCTTTCTCTTTTTCACACAGTAGAATATCCGCAATAGTGCGATGTAGCCTGTACGCTCGGCAAATTGTGACTGAAGTGAAATTGTGGCCTTTAGGCCTCTAATTTTGGCGGCTCACTCACGAGACGCTAATGCCGTATCTTCCCTTTTTGTTTTAATCTAAGGGTATTGCGCGCCAACCCCTCACTTTACGTGGTGTCGTAAATAGCGAGTAACGGACTAAAGACTGCAAATACAATACATCCATCAGCATAGAGCGGCGATGTGCTCACCACCTATCACACTAAGCACATGTGCAGTTGAAATTTGGTGAAACGTGGACTATGGCAGTGAACTGCTTCTGCGGTCCTCATTGCCTAATAGTCTCTAGTCTCTGAATAACCCTTTGGGAATAATAGTCGTGATATGTATGTATTTTACGTTAACAACTTACTTAAAATTGTGTTCTATTCTGCCGCCATAAAAAGTAAACATGCATTATTAATATCTTCGACTTTTGTATAAAGCACGCTTGCAATTACAAACGTAGTTGTATTAAGTATTCTAAACTTCTTTGACTGCAACTTTGCAAAGACTTCAAAGTAAAAAAAGGTTGTTGTTTTTTTCATTTCTCACTCGAACGACACCCTGTGTGGCGTGCAACGGAAATCATCCGTAAAAGGATAGCCTCATCGTAAATAACATTTCGAACTTAACACTAACAAGTAAACTAAATACGAATATTCGTGCAGAAAATGAAATGTAATGAAAATTTATACAATTTAGGCGCTAAAGCGTCCAGGGGCCCAAGTCTGCTAATTTACGAATGGCATAATTGAATCGCAATTGGATCGCATTGTAATTGTTTGACACATTTGGTATTCTTAAATGAGTAAGAGAATACCAAATGTGTCAAACAATTACAATGCGATCCAATGGCGATTCAATTATGCCATTCGTAAATTAGCAGACTTGGGCCCCTGGTGGACGTCGATTAGGTCTTTAAAACGTGTAGTAAAGTAAACAATTATGAGTAGGTACAGCCGTGTATGCAGCGGCTTGGGTGTCGTAAAAGGCCACTAAGGGACTAAAGACTGCACATACATCCAACAGCATAAAGCGGCGATGGGCTCACCACCTATTACGCTGAGCACATGTGCAGTAGTAATTTAGTGTGCCGTAAACTATAATAATAATAATAAATTTGTTTACGCTCAAACCAATTACCTATCTAGTCTAGACCAAGATAAGTATTCTTATGAAACTTGTTAATATGGTAAGATAACGGATAAATACATTATGGAATATAAAAATATAAGAACAATTAACCTAAAACTAAAAACAATAAAAATAAAATATAAAAATTAAAATATAAAAGGAGTCCCTTTAGGCAAGGTTCCGAAGATACTGGCAGCGTCCCCCCTTTGAATAGCAAGACTAATTCTTTGTCCGAGGTAGCTGCCAGTTCTTCGGTCTCCTGTGATGATAAATTTACATAAACATAGAAAAGACACCGAAATCAATGTAGAAAAACAGTTTTCTCTAAATTGACCCGACCGGGAATTGAACCCGGGACCTCAGAGATGGCGCGACGCCAGAAACGGCGTGGTCACGGAGAGTCCTCATTGCCTAGTCTCTGACTAACCCTTTGGGGTCGTGTATCTATATGTATGGAAGTGTGTGTATGAGATAGGTTTAGGGAAGCCAGATCGGGAAACTAAATTATCTGGAAAAAATTTCAAAATTTTATGAATCAAAATTTTACTTTTTATTATAAAAATCAACAATTTTAAGAACAACCAAACTTGTGCTTCATTTTTTACCCTATTAAATTTTTACGTTGCCACAAGTATTTTGTATTTGGTTTTACTGCGTAGGTTTTACTGCCTAAATTTCGAGCCCTGAGATGTTTTCAAGTAAGATTTCAAATTTAAACAATTTACATCGAAATTCTGCCTAATTATTAGTTCGGCTTTAGAGAGGCGCGGGGCGGCTGGCTGGCCCGCCGGCCGCCGCCATTCTTATAACTTGTGCGTAAATCTTTACGAAAACTATTTGTCTAGAGATTTTGTACTTTGTCTGGAGTCTGGACATCATATAAAATATCTTGAGAATCCAGACGAATCCAGACCATCCTGGCAACCCTGGATAGCTTGGTAGTATTATTTTAATAAGCAGCTAAACCACACGGCACGACGTGTCATTCATTGTCTGATAAAAAAAGGCAACATTACGCCAAAACTCATACACTTTGTATCACTGACGCGCGACAGACGCTCCCGTGTGCGGCGCACGCGCAGATCGGCGGACATCCGACGATCTCGGTGAATACCTGATCGGGTACATTGTGCGCGGGGTCACTTTGGTGGGCGATAACCCTTAGTATAGATATAAAAAAGTAGAGCCTGGTCTGTTCCACTGCAGGGCAAAGGCTTATATCATTGATATCAATTCAAGTAGTTAAAAAAAAAACTTGAAAATAAAAAAAGTAAAAAAAATAAGTTAAACGGTTTTATTGAAAAGAAAGATTATGATGATGTACGAGTAGATATGTATTAAAAGCTACAAAATAATTAAAAATTAATTAAAAATAAAATCGTGGGGCGTAGTAGCATAACCTGTATAATTCGCGCGCCCCACGATTTTATTAGTAATAAATTTTTAAAGTTCTTTTTTTTCTTTTCTTTCTCAACCGATAAGGTTGAGTTGAGTTTTCGGATTTTTTCGATGCATAACCCGGGTTAGTGATCAGTGTGATCACCAACCCGCATAAGGCAAGCGTGGTGATTAAGCCGATACCCATCAATTGTAGTGATGACATAATTTTCTGTATACAACAGTCAAGCCCTTTCATTTGATTCCCATATTGAGGTGGTTAAACAATAAAACGTAATCCACCATTTTGTGGTGGAGGCGGCCATTTTGGATTTACAATGACACTGAATACACATAATTGTATTGTCATCAGAAAACAAATTTCAGATCAATCGGTGAACAAGAAGAAGGCAAAATATTAAGTAATAAAGTTGACCCAACATCAACAACAACAAACAGGTCAAGCTAAATAAAACCGTTTTAATTGTAATTAAAAAAGAGCTGATGACCTTAATACACCTGAACTGAACATATCTTCATAAATTGTAGCTATAAACAAACTCGATCGCGAAAGCTTTTAAACTAAAAAAACCGCATCATAATCGGTCCATTCGTTTAGGAGTTACGATGCCACATACAGACACAGACACGTCAAACTTGTATTTTAACACCCCTCTTTTTGCGTTGGAGGTTAAAAAAAGAATTTGGCAATATATTTCCATGGATTTTCACCAAAATATTTTACTTATTGAACCTACAAACTTCCTAATGATGTTCCGTCACACCCACAGTTTTCTCAAGAAATGCTCGTTACGTGTCGCTGTGCAACATGTAAGCTTAAGCCCGGATACGGTAGCTTTTGTTAAGTCAAACTCAACAACCCTATAAAACAGTTTTACTTGCACTGCTCGACAAATATGGCATGTAAAAGAATCGTAAAAACGAGACTTAAAGTTGATGTTGAAAAACATCAAAACTTTTATCAAAAGGATGCTTTGTTTTGTCCACTTGTCTCCACTTGATCATATCATACAGCTGACAGTATTCTGTGAAAATTAGACTGATCTGGGCAGCACACTGCAACGCAACAAGATAGATACAGTGAGTTCATATTTCGCAACACACTTGCGCCGATTCACTTAGTCTTTCGTGACCACGGATCCTGTAAAGAGTTCGAAGCGTCAGAATATAGTTATTATAGGTAAATATTAACTATATTCTCGGCAAATTTTTTTACGTGATCCTATAGCAGCAACAAATAATGAAAATAAAAAAAAAAACATTTTTTTAAATTTTTTATTAACTTTTAATTATTGCCACCTAGCGCGCGGCCTATCGCGGAATTATCAAAGCGCATGCTCGTGACCGCTATTATTCATGTGCACCAATAACAGGGCGCACCGTCGTCGTCGCTTTGACCGCGAGGGTGAGCGCACGCACCTAGAACTATAGGATATAAAAAGCAGGCAAAAAATTGTATTAAAAAAAAGAAAACATTCATTATTTTTACGTCAAATATTTTATTATTAAGTAAGTACTTTTTTTACACCATATTTACTTTTGGCGGGGGGGTCCAAAATAATCCTGTATAAGGATTAAGTTAATGACTTAGATCGAAAGCTCGAGTGTTGATAATTCCTAAACATCGCACGCGGTAGCAGAATGGGCTATGATCAAACTCTCGAACTCTCTCGAATCATTGATCAAGCGCTCGAACCGATAACCGAAGGGCCAGAGAACGATTCTCACATAGTGTGTTTCGGATTTTTAGATCATAGCCCGGGTTTGTGATCAACAACTCGCATTTGGCAAGCGTGGTGATTAGTCTACACTCACCTATCCTTCTAACCCCTGGTGGCTAAGTATAGACATCAATAATAAAATTACAGTCACTATACCTATTTTGATCAAACCTGTTTTTCGTCTAAACTGCATACTTTATAACCTTACTTAAAATAGCTTTATCATAATTTTTCTTGTCATTGTAGTTTATTTATAAACATTCTGAGAACAGTTACAGCAATTATTGAATCATTAATGAGGTGTTAAATACAGTAATTAGAAATCAAGGCTGATACTAAAATAAAAATTACAAAATACCTACAGAGTAGTACTACTATAATTAGAATTACATTGATCGATAAAATAATGTAATAACGAAATAACTCATAATGATGTATCGGTTTCTATTGCTATTGTCTTACAGTTAATGTAATTAATTGTTAAATGCTTCTGTATTCTGTTCTATAGAAAGTAGGATTCCTCTTAATCGTATTATTAATTTTATGTTTAATTATAACCAATTTTCTGCTACATCACCTTTTTAATTACATATCTTTTGTGTCGTGGGAATAAGTCAGAAAATTAATAAAACATAATTATGAAGAAAGTATTTACGTAAAAGGACATTTTATTTGTGACGAATTTCCACTAAATTTTCTTTTATACAAACTTTGTCTTGATAATAACAAATACAATAAAAAAATAATTAGCCAAAAAGGTGCAGTCGTTCCGAAGTTTTGTTGCAGTAGAAGGGCTGGCGATGACGAACGAAAATAATTCGAGCGATTCTTATAAAATCGTTCAACGTTCGGTGTTTCGGCGGTGATAGTTACACTACACTACGTATGACTGTCATTCGGTCATGAATTAAGAATATCACACACATGATCGCATCTCGCGGTTACCAAACCGATGTCGTTACAAGAAACATTCATATTACTACTGCTTCTATATTCTGCAGCAGCACTGCACATACTTCCTACAATATAGAGCGGCGATGAGCTCATCACCTGTCATGCTGAGCCCAAGTGGCAGTCGTTATATGGTGAAAGTGGACTATGGTAGAGGGCTGCTTTTGCTGTCCTCATTGCCTAGTCTTTGACTCACCCCTTAGGGGATAATAGTATGTATGTATATTCTGTATCATCGACGTACACGAGGAAGATTTCATGAGATCACATGGCGCATACCGGGGAGTGCTGGGGACAGGCACCCGAGCTCGGCCGGTCCTCTTATAAACGTACCCGACTTCGCGAAACGTGCTTATCTTGCAAGATTGCAACCTCAACGCGCAAAACGCTGTGACATTGACCTTCACTAAAGGCCCTCACACACGGCAGCTATAATGTAAAGATGTATAAGCGTCTTTCCATAGAAATCGTCAGAAGACCACACGCGACAGCTATAATGTACTTTATAGCTGTCGTGTTATATCCCGAAATGTAATGTAATATCGGGGTCACCGTCGCTTTAACATTTTGCAGAAATTTTCGTATGAAGCGCACCGCCGCAGGTGCCGTGCCCGTACCAAATAAACGACTGGTAAAGCGACGGAGTCCGCGATAGTACATTAATATACATTATAGCCGCCGTGTGTGAGGGCCTTAATAAAAAAGTACTTACAGCCTGTACTGTCCCACTGTAGGGCAAAGGGCTCCACCATTGAAATCAAGTCATCACTACAATTGATGGGCATTGGCTAATCACCACGCTTGCCGAATCCGGGTTGGTGATCACACTGATCACCAACCCGGGTCATGCATCGAAAAAACCGAAACACGTTGCTCGACCTGGGAATGGAACCCGGGACCTCCGGACATTGAGCTGAGCAATTAACCATTTGGCCACTGAGACGTCTATGCACTAGTCATCATCATCATCATCATCAGCCTATAAACGTCCCACTGCTGGGCACAGACCTCCCACGTGGACAGCACGTGGGGATATTGGGCCATAACCCTTAACCCAACACGCTGGCCCAATGGGGGTTGGTGGGTTCTGTGGGTACTGCACTCGTACTAAATCGAAAATCGTCACTTTATATTTTACTATTTTATCGCTCTCCAACAGCAGATGTATAAAGATTAATCAAGATGTAAGTGCCTTACAATTCAAAAATAACATTTTAATTGTGGCACTTAATGTTAAAATAAACATCTGAATCACTAGTTGACTGAAAACGAGCGATAAAAAACACAGTAAACTATTTTGTAAAAGAACGTAAATAAAATGAAAACATTTCTCGATAAAAAACTGCAGGTAAGTATATAGATTTTGCTATCAATCATTTTATTTGATCAGCAGTATTTCCTTGAACTTATATCAAAACAACTTCACAACACTTGCCCGGAATTCGCACAAGCGAATGTTGTGCAATTTCAGGTAACACGATACCTATCTATATGCACTTATGATAAAGCGGCGTCTACCTTATCAGACTTATTTATCAGTGGGAAAAAGCAAACTACGTTGTTATTAATCGAGAATTTGCATATTTTCTTAAAGGGCTGTATTCACGTAATGGTGTCCAATAAAATATTTTAATACAAATCCATAACCGGTGATCAGATTCTACGCAGTAATGGCTTACTGCGTAGAATCTGATCGCGTACATCGGAGAGCGTCATGTGTCTCTCAACACTCTGTCTTTCTATATGTGTTCAAAAAACAACCCCAAAAAAAAGTCACATTTACAAATCAATAATGTAAATTAATAAATAGTAAACGCTCAATATAAATACAGAGATCTAGTGACATCACTTTATCAACAAGATATTCAGAAAGAATTAAATCAACAACATATAAGTACATATTATGGTTTTAAAACTTTTTATCGTGATTATCAACCTTTAAACGTTTCTCAGCTGGGCACAGGCCTACCTACATGGGCATGGGGAGATTGGGCCGTATTGGGCCATGCTCGCACGCCCAATGCGGGTTGGTTAACTTTAAACATATTTAAAAAAAGTTTGACAAGTTCTATATTTACTTTCTACATTTTTATTATAGTTTTACCTCTTTTTATTTTTCATTATGCTTAGTTTTATAGGACACCGTAATAGCGAAAACATAAGGCTTCGCATTTCGCATATTTCTATAAAGCTGATGCTGTATGCGTTAACAAATTGTTAATTTAACGAGTTTTTTCGAAGCTTATCTTGGGCTAGATAATTGGTGTGATTGTAGGAAAGATTTATTTATTTATTTATTTTTAATTATTGTTTCGGTAAGTTAGAGTATCCCATACAAAAACATAAAAAAACAGTTGTTCAGCGGGATTATATACCTTATAACCAAACGAACTGTATTAATACGAATTTCAATGGAGCATCGGTTTGAGCATTCAGGTTGCGTATTAGTTAAAAAAAAGAACGCAAAATGAGGATTGACTGGCCAATTCAAATACAATCTAACGAGCTCTCCGTTACCGAAGGCACGTTAAGCCGTTGGCCCTGGTTTTTGTCATAAGATAGCAGTCGTTCCGAAAGTGCCGATAGGGGTACAAAGAATACGCGAAATAAAATTGACGACAGGACGGGACAGATTTACAAAAAAATTTTTTTAAAGGAAATCGTAGTCCCCTTTATAAATATGTCCGATAAATGAATCGTAATGTAAACACAACTTAACAATACAACTTCCTGTACACTATCGCGTCGATAACTACCTAATCGCGTATGTATGTACCACTACATAAGAATGTTTGTATGGTCCGTGTGTATGTGTATATCAAGGAAATCACGATAAGATGGAGCGAGCGCTACGGTTGGCGCCGGCGGTACCGTTGATAAGGAGTGACTTCAATTTTTCCACTAAAATAATCTAAAGCGATAATTCCGTTGACAAGTTAATAAAACTTATAATTTTTTTGTAATCAGTTTACATTTATATTAAGATAATAATTTGTCAGCCTATAAAAATCCCACAGCTCGATTCAGACCATATCATTAACATATTGATTAATCGCATGACCGGGGTCATGCGCTTAATCGGAGTTGAGGCAGTTGCCCAAACACTAGGAACAGAAAAAAATATTGTCTATGAATGATGTAGCTGACAAAGAAGTCAGAATTCATTATTTCTTAAAGGTACCCTAACGAACACTACTTCACCGAGTGGTAGAGCCATGCTGCGTTGCAGCACGCATTGGGCCGGCTCGCCCGGGGTTATACCACCCTCTCACTAATATCCGGCGTGAAATTGGTGCTGTTGTGTTTCCTCCGGCCAGTGAGAGTTCCGGAGGCCCCTTCCCCCTCCCCCCTCACAATTCCTATTCCTTCCTTAACTCTATTCCTTTCTTAAAAGTCGGCAACGCATCTGCGACTCCTCTGGTTTTGCGGGTGTCCTTGAGCGGCGGTGATTGCTCTCCATCAGGTGACCCGCCTGCTCGTTTGCCTACTAAGAAGTAGGCAAACGAGCAGGCGGCAAATGTAAGAACATTAAAAAGAACTATTTAATTATTTATACACCTCGGTGGCCATGTGGCTGAGCGCTCCGCCCAATAACCTGGGGTAAGGGGTTCAATTCCTAGGTAGGGCCGAATGTGTTTTGGATTCATCTCAATCCCCGAAGGATTAGTCAGAGACTAGGCAATGAGGACAGCAAAAGCAGTTCTCTACCATACCTAGTCCATTTTTCACCAAATAGCGACTGCACATGTGCTCAGCGTGACAGGTGGTGAGCGCATCGCCGCTCTATGCTGTGGATTTAGTCCGTTAGTCGCCTTTTACGACACCCAAGGGAAGAGAGGGAATACTTTACAGCTACGTGCCTCGTTTTTATAGGTATATAATGTATATTTGTAGGTCTATATGTACCTAAATAAATGTACATACCTACTATTCTGCCGTGCTTGTGATAATGGCAGTAAGTATGACTTTGTGACTTGAGTTAAATGTAGATTCTAGTTGATTTAAAGACCCTAATGCCAAATCAGTATTTGATGCAAGTTACCCAAAATCTTACTTACTGCCATTATCTATCACGGCAGAATTAAGATCCACGTCTTCTGTAATCTATATACCAATACTATACTTATTTATATAAAAAAATCGCCGTAAGTATATCTTTTGTACCTACCAATAACAAAATTCAGTAGCCCACATAAAGATAACCAATCGTACTTTGTACGTACACAAAGACGAAGGCATATGCTCCCATTCGTAATCGCCGCATAAACATAGTTTTGTGTTAAATGTATAAAAAGCATAATCGTAACTCTACTCAAAACACAATAAATTACGAGTAGGTACATAGCAAACGGGATAGCTACAAATACTTCTGAGATGGTCAGTTCCTGGCCCGGTTCAGGTGGGTTACTCTTGAACGAAAACTCAATCTTATTACAATTCCAATGCGTTTAATATGTATCGATATTGGGATAAGTAAAGATAATTCCGGAACACCATCTCGATAATAATTTGTTCAATCAATTTCCACGTAATTTAATTCCAATGTGGCGCCGCTATTGTCGCTTACAAAAGTGCCATTTGACATTTTTTAGATTTGTGATTGGAAATTGATTAATGCAATTGTGTTTCAAGAGTAAGCCTACAGGTGTGTTTATTACGTAGGTACTTACTATTCTACGCGTAGAAATATTACAACATTTTTCTTTTTGTGAATAATAAAATTGGTCAACAAAATTTTCGTTTTATCCTACGTAGAAAGGAAAAAAAAAGAAAATTGGTCAACAAAATTTTCGTTTTATCCTACGTTACTTTCAAATCAAGTATAACATTGATCACAGCTTTAAATATTTAAGTACTTAGCTACAAATTAGTAGTCTACTAGTCTTACTAGTTCGGTATTGGTAAGCCGCGCAAGGGTCTAACGAAATTATGATCCCCTTGTCTTGAAGACTCCTACATATCAATGACTCCTACAAGTTACCGACAATTGAATACTAAGTAGGTATCTGTTTTTCGCTTAATAGTCTTAGAATTTGACAAGATTGATTATTAAGATTGATTATTTATGTTCAATCAAAATGTGAAGTGTAGGTACATATCTAAATTAAAAATTAAATTCAATGTTTTTTATAAAATTTTAGTATCTTACTTTATTACTTACCCATTTTACTAAAATAGTTTTAAGAAAAAATGTAACTAACAGTCAATGGACAAAATATGTCTGACAATGATAATAAATGATTTTTATTTTTATAAATTTTTTATTTATTTTTAATAATTTGGGTCACAGGCGGTAGGCGGTCCGTTACTAAAAAAATAAACCAGCACCAAATAGTCTTTCAATTTTCCGAGCCCTTGGCAACCCTAACGTCACAGTAACCCAACTATTTTGAGTGATTCCTTAACACACAAACATTTCTAAACATGCTTCATATACATAATCACAAACTAGGTTAATCACAGTGGTGATAAGATACCACTTATCACGATAATGAAGTTGCCGTGCACATGATAATTTAGTCTCAATGCGCATAGCGATAGAGGAGCAATTACTTTGATTGCGACCAGTGTATACTTTGCTCAAAACACTACAAATATAAACGAATGTCGAAATATCGTACAAGGAAGTGTTCCAACGTTGACTTTTAGAAGTTCAAATGCCTACTGTATTGATAATTGATGATTGATAACGTCAAACTGCAGGTGACCAAACAAATGACAAACCCTAAAAAAAGTAAAGCTTCAAAAGTTCCCTCTGTGATGCAAAAACAAATTATGAAAAAGACGTCGTCTGTGTTTTGAAAGGTCTGACGCTGAAAACAATGGCTTTATATAAGGTGACTGCTAGAAACCGCAAGAAACTTCAAGGGCTGGTCAACAGTACAAAAATGACAAATGGGTCTCATTGCAGAGTAACGTAGGTACTTATCGCCCAGCTGACGCGAACGGGTCAACACAACAGACGGTCGGCCGGCCGGCCGTTGCCCGCGCGTTGTAAATAATCGTTATTTTTAATTATTTTACATTTTTTTTTGTTATTACTTTAAAATAAATAAGACACTTAAAGACTATTCAATTAAAATTCAAAAGATAAATTTCAAAAACACGAATTTCTTTTTTGTCATATTTGTCAAATTAAAAAAAACACTTGACCTGCCTTGCCTGCCCTTTAAGTTTATTGCGGTATCTAGCAGTCACCTTATATATTATAGCAAAGTGCTTACCGTCACTATAGCGTCAGGACAAGGTATTATCAAGGACGTTCTTGCGAAGGTTGTTGGGCAGAGGCCTCCCCCAAGAATTTCCACCACGACCGGTCTTGCGCTGCACTGCTCGCATCCAGCCCGCGACCTTCACTAGATCGGACCACCATACTGGAGGCCTGCCTACTCTGCGCGGTCGAATATTTTTAAGAAATATTTTGCACCACAAGTTATAGTCTAAAATACATAAATATACGTACACTTACGAGTACGACGAATATCCCCTAAGGATTAGTCAGAGACTTGGCAATGAGGACTGCAAAATTAGTCCTCTGCCTTAGTCCAAGTTTCACCAAATTACAACTACACAAGGGCTCCGCGCGACAGGTGGTGAGCCCATCAGCTAGGCTTGCCAACCGTCCCGGATTTTCCGGGACGTCCCGCTTCTGGGTCGATTTTGGGCCGTCCCGCCGTGACCCTTGCGGGACGATTTTTGTCCCGGAAATCAGTGATAATATGATATAAGTAGGTATCTATCTCGTACCAACTAACCTTTCTGTTTTGTGCAACTACCCTCGGATTAGGCATTTATATTGTTTTTTTTATTAAATGATAAAAATATATAGGTACTTTTTTTTTACTAACCATTTTATATGTGGTGTGTTGTGTCCCGCGTTATATACTCAAGTCCCGGATGTCGAGCTGGGTAATTCCGGAATACCCTTTTTGGAGTTGGCAAGCCTACATCAGCGTTCTTTGCTGTTAGATGTATGTGCATGTCTTTAGTTCGTTAGTCGCCTTTTACGACACCACAAGGGAAGAGATAGGTCAGTAGATTTTTTTTTAATGATCCGCCACTACTCAGCTACTGTTAGCCAAATAAATCATATTGTTAAAAATAATTAAAACAATTCACATCACAGTCCAACATAAAACTTGCATCTGCGTACGTTTAATTATAAATGTATGCAAGCCAACGTAATACAATAACTTTTACGTAGGAAACACAATTTACTCCGTACTAGCAAGAAAACAATATGCCTGCGAGCATGCGACGGGACAGCCACAGAACATATTTCACGAACATTACTATCGACTTTACTGTGGCCAGTTAATGAGCGCTACATTGTAGGCGGCATCTAGACAATGTACCCGTTATCCTTAAACATAAATTATTGAAGGCCCGACATTATTTGTAGTTGTATTTTAAAACGCCGCCACTTTGCGATTTCTATTAACTTTTTTGAGTTCGCTACGAAAAACTTCAATAGCAGACGGTAGCATCACATGAGTAAAGAAACAGAACAGAGACAAAGCTTCTAGGGAGCATACGAAAATTCTTACCTATTTTAGTAGGGTTGGTAAAAGAGAAAAAAATAAAATAAACAAACTTTTATGAGCTTTTTATTAGATATGGTAGGTTAAAACAATTTCGTAAGAAATATACAGGAGCACAAAACAAAAATGACGTGCTTTGTGCAGGCCCTTCGTTTGTCCACTGGCCGAGCGAGCGTAAACCGGTTTTATCCAGTGGTTTTTCGCCATAAACTGACAATGCATCATGTTAATGGCCATAATCGTTACTTGCCATATGTCTATATAGGATAACTTCATAACGCATAACATAAATGGCCAAAATTTAAAAGGCTTATGCCTTTTAAACCAGCGTGCAGCATGCAGGCAAACATGCAGCATGCAAGCAATCATGCACCATGCAGGCAAGCATGCAGCATGCAGGCGAGCATGCAGCATGCAAGCATGCAGCAGGCATGTTTTCTGTCACGGCTCCGGCGCTACGAGGCTCCGGGGCGGTCCCACGCGAGCTTATCGTCGCAGATGGGTTTCGCTCACAACCGCGGCTTCAACTTAGAAGAATCGCAGATGCGCTGCCGGCCTTTAAGAAAGGAGTTTACGTCAGTGTTACGACTACCTATCGACAAACATTGTCGTGTTACCAAGCTGACCAACTGATATGATGGTGATAATATTATTACAAGGTTCTCGACTTTATAAACAATAGTACATACGACATACGAACACAAAGTATGGCTGATATTGGTATTATCAGGCCCATTGTCGAAGGTCATGATTCAGGAAATCATGTTAATCTTTATCACAATATTACGTCTCATTTATTTTATTTTCATCATATCGGCACGTCACGTGATAGATAAGGTTATATGCGAACTATTTGATATTTCGGTGGGACTTGTGATAAATTAATATTCGGTCGCATACGGAAATTATTAATTAGTCAATGAATTCATGTAGGTAAGCAAAAGCAAGCCTTTCTTTTGGGCGTCTGCAGCCGAATGGATAGTTCAGGTTGAATGCGGATGCGAGACATCCTAGTTAAAACATCAGATCTCCTTTAGACTACTAAAATGAACCAATACTGTGTCGCGTAGCGGTGAAAGAATACTACCACCCCCTCTTTTCCCTTGGGTATCGTTAAAGGCGACTAACGGTCTAAAGACTGCACATACATCCAACAGCATAGAGCGGCGATGGGCACACCACCTGTCACGCTGAGCACATGTGCAGCCGCTATTTGGTGAAAAGTGGACTAGGTAAAGGAGTGCTTTTGCTATCCTCACTGCCTAGTCTCTGACTAACCCTTCGGGGGTAATAGTCGTGATTATTGATCTGTAAGTGGGCGTGTGTACATAGGCTTCTTATTGATAACCCATCCGGAAAGTTATTTCCGGATGGGTTATCAGTACTGTTATGT
Organism: Scoparia ambigualis; assembly: GCA_963921215.1. Lineage (NCBI taxonomy): Eukaryota > Metazoa > Arthropoda > Insecta > Lepidoptera > Crambidae > Scoparia > Scoparia ambigualis. The sequence goes on along the minus strand of OY992517.1, from coordinate 25,083,994 downwards.
GTTAATGCGCATTAATCATCATCATCATAATTTCCAGCCCTTCACAGCCTACTGCTTGGCGTAGGCCTATCTATGTTGATGCCATTCGCCTCGGTCTTGTGCTAGCCTGTTCCATGTGTTATTAATAATCTATATATATAAAAAAGAAACCCGTTTTCCGCTGTCACGACATAACATGAAAACGCCTTGACCGATTTGGCTGATTTTTTTTTGTTGTGTTTGTTATTGTCAGGAGAAGGTTCTTATGAAAGAATTTTTTTTTTTTTTTTTTTTTTAATATTTTTTGCAATATTCATAATTACGACAGGACAACGTCTGTCGGGTCAGCTAGTAGATAATATATTTACAGTAAAAAAAATGTTTCAGCTCCTTAACCACATTGAACTAACTGAGTGCATATTGCAAGTTTTATTAGTCTATCGATCACGTTAACGACAACGGTAAATGGCGTTGAAGCAGCGCCCCTGGTGACAAACGAGGTGAACTACAATTGTGCCATAAAAAATCGATTTAGGTAACTTGATCGTATGATAAATAGATTCGAGATGAAATATCACTTATTCAATTTAGGCTACAATTCACTAATATTATCCACGAGGCTTAGATGAATGATTGGTCTCGCTGTGCGAGTGCAATCATTCATCTAAGCCACGAGTGTTAGTCAGAGACTATAGTGACTATAGAGACTATAGACTATAGTGACTATAGAGACCAATGAGAGCACTGCTACACTCCACCTAGGGTTGCCACCTGCCGCTAGTTGATTAAAGGGTTACCAGTGTAAAAAATACGGGTTATTAGATATATTTACGGTAGACAATTAAAACAGCAATGTTTAATGAAGATAATGTATTTCTTAAATTTATATTTAATGTTAGAAGAAACAGCGTTAAAAAGCTCTTCATTTTGAGAAGCAAATATATAAAAAAAATATTTACCCCGTATTTTATTTTCGAAATTACGGGTTTTCGTAATATCTTAGCCTGAAAAACGGGGTAACCCGTAAAATACGGGGCATCTGGCAACCCTAACTCCACCTTTCACAAAATAACAACTGCACATGTGCTTAGCATGATCGCAACAAATTGAATGTCGTTATATTTTACATGTTTTTGCTTATTATGTCATGAAAGAGAAAAAGTAGCAAACGAACAGTTAACCTAGATGTAGAACGCGTCAAGGTATTTCATTAGTACACCACAAGCTTACAGTGTATTCTAAAACCAAACTCATACTCAAATCTCTGCTTGAGTACAGTTCGAAATGGATAGTGCTATTAATCACATATATCGCCATCCCTTTCTAACTGTACTCATGCAGAGATTTGAGTGTGAGTTTGGTTTTAGAATACGAGCCTAAGATTTTATTTATTTGATCACCCGTCGGAGGACGAGCAAACTAAGAAGTTATTTAACATGCACGATCGCTACGTGCACGCTAGTCACACTAGGCACATAACAGCGTAATGCGGTAAAAAACAAAAGCTTTTTATGAGTATGTGGCACAATAAGAAAGTGGGGAAACTAGATACCTGTTAATTCGGTGGCAGTACCTTTGTAACTCGATCCGTCTCCGGCGGCTGAACAATGAGCAGGAGCGAGCTACGCGAGCTACTGAGTTCGCCGTTCAGTTCAGGGCCGGCGATAGTTCTTAGTAGGGGCAGAGTGAGGTACGGAGTAAAGTGCTCCGTATTACGATATAAAGAAAAAGAGTTGGCTCTAAAGAGGGCTAAACTTCTTTTTCTTGCTTTGTTGGAGTTTTTGGCACACTGCTACTTTTTTCAACGCATCTAAGCGCTTCAGTAAAGTTAAAGACACAGCCGCGAACCTTTCCAAAAGCTAGTGTTTCAAGCAGTCGCGCTTACGAATCGCGGCAAATAGTCGGCTAACATGTATAAAGGCGACATACATTAGTGGCAATTGATATTTATTTATTTAAAAGTAAAAAAAAGTAATTTTCTGTTTTATAGTAGTTTCCAACAAAAATTGCTAAAGTCATGTTATACTCCTGATTATGTACTCTATAGGAGAATATACGATATTATACTCTGTAGGAGCCGTGTCGCATAGCGGCTCATCAAAAGAATACTACCACCCCCTCTCTTCCCTTGGGTGTCGTAAAAGGCGACTAAGGGACTAAAGACTGCAACATCCAACAGCATAGAGCGGCGATATCACGATGAGCACATGTGCAGTCGCTATTTGGTGAAAAGTGGACTATGGTAGAGGACTTCTTTAGCTGTCCTCATTGCCTAATCTCTGACTAACCCTTTGGGGATAATAGTCGTGATTATATGTATGTATGCATATTATACTCTTATTTACAATAATTGATATTTATTTGACCTAAAGGATTGATGGTGAACTTAAAGGTCTGTCACTGGCAGCCCCTGGCTGCACCCTAGATACGGCTCTTATTGTAGCGTAGTCGAACAAATAACAAGCTTAGTTAACTAGTTAAATTCAAAACTAAACGGCACTGTTGAATAAACAATACACCATTGGAGCGAATTTGTTTAAATTGACTAGTTCTTCATTATAAAATAAGGAAAACTGATTGTTTTCTTAGTTTGCCTGAGTTGATTTTGAATCGTAAGTTGCGGCGGCAGCATACGGCCCTTCTGATAGAAAGCAGCCACCCACCGCAGAAACATAGAGGCATAAAATACTTACATGGTCGAGAATGCGCGCGAAATATCATTGGTTTTGAAAGCGTACTATAAGCTACGGCAGCTAAAATTGATAATTTGAGTTCAGATGTATGTGCGCGTTTGTCGGCTTTATAATATTAAATAAAAATCGCTTAATTAGTAAAAAAAGTGTTTGCATGTTTTTACAGGGTAAGTAGAGCGTGAAGGTTACTCATACATAGATATATACACATACATACATACATAAAATCACGACTATTATCCCCGAAGGGTTAGTCAGAGACTAGGCAATGAGGACAACAAAAGCGTCCTCTACTGTAGCCCACTTTTCACCAAATAGCGACTGCACATGTGCTCAGCGTGACAGGTGGTGAGTCCATATCTGCTCTATGCTGTTCGATGTACAGTCACGAGCAACAATGTGGATACACTTTGACTCTTATTCCATTGTATTAAGGGTCACAGTTGTTTACATATTTTTGCTCGTGATGTATGTGCAGTCTTTAATTCGTTTTTTACGACACACAAGGGAAGAGAGGGGGTGGTAGTATTCTTTCACCGCCTCGCGACACAGTTATTCCCTTTCTTTCATTCATTATATCTCTAATGGTAAGTACCCAAAAAACCTGATATCTATCCCCTTGTCTGTCACGAAGACTAGCAATTAACTATTGTGTCTGGTTTAAGACAACAGCCCCCTGAGCATGGATCTTTTATCAACCGATAAAGTGACATTAAACGATAAAATTTGACAGTTCAAGTACTGCCGATGTCAATTTGTCGACGTCTAATGTCACTTTATCGGTCGATAAAAGATCCGTGCTCGCACTGCTGAGCTCTTATGAAAAAAAAATACTGATTGTGTCTTTCCCCGCGTTGCATTATGTGTCGAGCCATAATGTGCAACCTAAGGCGTCCCACATAACCCGACACGCCGGAAACCGTGCGGATACGTCGCTGAAAACGGCAGCGGCGCGGTACCGTCGGCGCGAGAGGCGAGCACCGTCGCGCGTCGCATGCGCAAGCGCATGTGCATGTTTGCGCTAAATTAGCGGCCGCGGCGCCCTTTTCCCACACGCGGCATAGAGTACGGTGCGCAGAAGTGTAACAGTAATCCTTTATGAACAGTGTTAAATGTTCGCGTTTCATTTCGAAATAAAGTTCTTCAGTCAGACCAACCCCTGAGCACGGACCTTTTATCTGCCGATAAAGTGACATTAGACGATAGAATTTGACAGTTCAAGTACCGCCGATGTCAATTTGTCGACGTCTAATGTCACTTTATCGGTCGAATAAAAGATCCGTGCTCGCACTGTAAGGACGATAAATTTTTCGATGGTCAGACGTAAAGACCCCAGGTACACATTGGCGTATGTTGGCCCTCTGCCGGCCGTCGCCATTGTGGAGGCGGGCAATTTGTCGATCTACACTACACAATGGCGATGGCCGGCAGTGGGCCAACATACGCCAATGTGTACTGGGGCCTTAACGACCGGTGCGGTGCAGCTAGGTTGAAATTGCTTGAAACAATTATGTTGTAGTTTGCGTTGAACCTTTAAAAGCTTTGTTTAAATAATACTCATAACGTCGCATTACATTTTACATATTACAAAAAACTCTTATAACACCTACATATACATAATTAAGCATAGTAAGTTTTACGTACCTTCAGTACAAACAGTCTAGTTGAATATAAAAAAGTGGTTTTATGAAGTCATCTTGATACTTTGATTTACTTTGAGACATTTTAACCTTTCTATATAAATATTAACCTTTCTCGATGTATTGACGAACTCGATTCTCATAGCTAATTGGCACACTATCATATATATTAAGGGGCAAGCGGAAATAGTTCAAGGCGGTCACCGTGCGAGATAACGAGCAAAAACACCAACCGAAATTTAAAAGTAACCTACTTTTAAGCAGATATTCTTGGTAATGTGGTAATGGTGTCTGTCTTAGGAACAGGGGTAGGTATTTCAGTTATAATAACCTTATCCGATTATTTCCCGAAGAATATGTAGCATTTTAATATAATTTTAGAAATGAGTTTCAGTTTATTTTTTTTGGATATTGCATACACACTCGCAGATACATACATATAGTCACGACTATTATCCCCGAAGGGTTAGTCAGCGACTAGGCAATGAGGACAGCAAAAGCAGTCCTCTACCATAGTCTACTTTTCACCAAATAGCAACTACACATGTGCCAAGCGTGACAGGTGGTGAGCCCATCGCCGCTCTATGCTGTTGGATGTTTGTGCAGTCTTAAGTCCGTTAGTCGCCTTTTACGACACCCAAGGGAAGAGAGGGGTGGTAGTATTCTTTCACCGCTACGCGACACGATATGATAAGACAAGACATTTATTATTTGCACTTTAACATGGTATAAAGATGTTACATTATAAATACATAGATCACATTATATCAAGCTTATTTTATAATAGCATGCAAACATTTAGTCCTCTCAGTAATACAAATATTATTAAAATCTATTAAACAATTATTAAATTAAACAATAAGCAAGAAAATCATTTTAAAAATAAAAAAATATAAATGTCATCTCATTATTTAACAAACAAAAAAATCCTTAATATCATACAACGTATTCTCAACTAACCACATAAACAATTTTCTTTGAAAAAGATTAGTGTCTAGCAAATTGAGATCCTTAGGAATTCTATTAAAAATACGAAAACACATTGCCAAGCAGCTTTTATTGTACTTGGCAGATTTAGGTGTATCTTTTAAGAAAAGTTTATATGGATCTCTTTTAAGCCTTAAGTTTATATCACTCGCCATTTTCCGAAGCTGCAGATTTCGTATATGTACAATGATGGTAGTGGTAACAGACCAAGATCTTGAAACATTGGTTTACAGGACTCGTCAGGGGGGATTCCGCATATGGCTCTGATGCATTTTTTCTGCGCAATAAATGCTCTATTTTTATCTGTACTGTTTCTCCACATTATGATCCCGTAGAGTAATATAGATTCTATTATGTGCATGGTAAGATAAAATCGCAGTTTTTTTGCTAGTCACTTCACGCACAGTCGTGGATATCTCTCGTGGCCCCACCTATTTTGTCCCACTGTTACTTGTGTGTGGTGTGTGGTCCCACTAATCTTAAACACTAGGGTATATAGTCCCACTACTTAGTGGGACACATATTTTGACTTTCAGTATAAAGTCGAGCCAAGCATTATTGCAATAAGCTCGCCACACATATATCATTTATATCAATTTATTATTAGTATCCTTGTTTGCAATAAAAGTAAGTTATAATTAATTTTACATTTTTATAATGTAAGTGTTGATTAACAGTTGTAATTTAATTTGTTGAAACGTGGACTTTGTCAGTGGACTGCTTCTGCGGGCCACATTGCCTAGTCTCTGACAAACCCTTTGGATCCCCACATGGTAAAGTCGTGAGTCTATGTATACAGGGTGTTTCTTGTAAGGTGTCAAGCCGATGCGTGGTGATAGGGGACTACGATACCTATCTATTGAACCCCCATGTATGTTCAGCGATTTTTGGTAGTTTTCGAGCTATATTATATTTTCTTTTTTATTAAGTACTTATCTATTTTATTACTTATTACAGTTTTAATAATTTTCTGTAATTTGTATTGATATTAGGAAGATGATTAATCAGTTAAAGAAAAAAGTGCACAGAAAATGTATACTGGTTAGTAAAATTTCGAATTTGGAAGTTTGTATGGGAAACTAAAATGCGTATCTAAACCCTTTAATATCTTGTATACCTATCACATAAACTCAAAAATTAATGTATGTCGATTGTTACCCTATTTATCTGTTTTTACTAAGTTGTTTTTTTAATTATTGTAATATTTGTAAGGTATTGGCATTGTCAAAAAAAATTTGAAGGAGCCAATTGAAAAACAGCGTCAGGCTTTATTGGACCTGACAAAATGATGTTGAATCGGCTGCCTGTTTAACTGCGGCTGTGAGATGTGCTATATTTAAGTGTTTTGGTAATCTGTTTTCTTTTTTAAATCTAAGTTGTTACAATGTTATTGTAGTAACTGTCTCGTGTTTTGTATGTAGCTAACTAGACTATTTTTCATTTAATTTCATTATTAAAACAGTCTTGTGCCGACGGTACAGCGACAGGATGTTATTTCGTTTCTCACTTAGCGCTCGCAAATAAAACTAAAATTGTCTAGCGCCTTAATGAATGGTTCGCACTCTCCTTCGGCCGGAATTCACGTGCACTGTTGACCTTTGGGCTTGACACTCGCTCATACAGTCATACTAACGAGTAAGCGATTACTAATAAATGATTTCTATTCTGTTCTATGCAGTTTACTGATACAGGCAGGTGGTCAATTGATTACTAAATTCTTATGTATCTTAGTTCAAATTAATTAAACACTAGGTTTACATATTTGACGTTAGCACGCGCCGGTTCAAGCGGCGCGCCATCTATGAGGGTTAAATTCCCGGACGGGTCAATTTAGAAAAAAACTGGGCTAGATAATTTGTGTGTGTGTAGAAAGTTTTATATCGGGTCACCCATCCAGTGGCTCAACATTTGAAGTGGTGAGTTATAACTGACAAGATTGCAAACCGAACCGACTTTGCTCCATCGAGTACCTAACGCGAACAAAATTTAATTTTTTTTCATTCAAACACTCACTTCGTTCCTTCATTCACAATCTGAATCAGTTGTCCAGTTTCGTGGGTTCGGTTCAGATTTAGACATAAAAGGGACACCAGCTCAGCAGCTGATGCCAAATGGCTTTTTTTTCCAATGAGTCGTTGACCTCGCTAGACGAACTGTGGCGCGATGTTTGGTGATGCAGTGACATAATCATGTCAGGTTATTTACAGCTCTGAAAATACAGACAGGAGGGGCACTTCTCTGTTAACAAAAATATACAAACATTTATATCACGACCCTTTTCGGGAGGGCTAAGAAGAGACGACAGCTGTTTTTGCTTCTTTACCTTTTAACGACGGCCGTTAGCGCAGAATGGTTGGGTCACATTCCCCCGAGGATCACATTCCCCGAGGATCCTGTCCCTGAGGATCACGAATGCGATAAATGTGATTACATTTACTTTTGTTATTTGTTCTATTCTGTTTAACTTGTACCGTTAACAAAAAATATATTAATTTATAAATATATATATTTGTAATTATAATTTGCGAACGCCTTATTTAGTTGCAGCGCGGATTTTAGTATCGCATTATTTAGCGAATCAATATTTCATGTTGGATAAGCAGACTTTTATTTTTTTCAATATTACTTTAAGTTTATTAAATTTGATTGACCACTTTTTCTGCTGACGGCTCTTATTAGCTAAACGTAGTATTGATTAAGTTCATGAAGATAAAAACAAATCGTGATCCTCCGGGACATGATCCTCGGGGAATGTGATCCTCGGGGAATAACCCGAATGGTTTTGGAGTATAGTGCAATATAGGCAGCCCTTGAACAAGGTGTACCGACGATCTAATAAAGGTTGCGGAAAGCCATTGGATAGGAGCAGCACAAGACTAGACGTGGTGGAGATCCTTGGGAAAGGCCTTTGTCCAACAGTGGACGTCTTTCGGCTGATGATGATGACTCCTTTAACTTTTATCATACATAATATAATATAATCCTATAATTATATACCTGTATAGTCAAAGATATAATCACGACTATTATCCCCGAAGGGTTAGTCAGAGACTTGACGATGAGGACAGCAAAAGCAGTCCTCTACCATGGGATAATCCATTTTTCACCAAATAGCGACTGCACATGTGCTCAGCGTGACAGGTGGTGAGCCCATCGCCGCTCTATATGCTATTGGATGTATGAACAGTCTGTAGTCCGTTCGTCGCCTCTTACGACACCCAAGGGAAGAGGGGTGGTAGTATTCTTTCAACGCTCTACGCGCTTTGACTACATACATGGTTATAATCAAAGTCTACGCGACACGGTTAATTTATCATACATGCTCGACGACCGACGGGTTAAGGTTATCTTGATCTGACCTTTCACGAGAACGTCACCGATGTGGTGGAAATGCATTCGGTTTATTTTGAGATAATTAATAGAATAAAATAGGTAAACAGGTATCGTTTTAATATGATTTTGAAATTTAGTCAATTAGCCAATTGCTGCTTTGTTTGATACGCGCCGTGAATAATCTTCATTAAAAGGTACCTACTTAATATTGTTTCAGCAAAATTATGTACTTACTTATTTCATTTTTCTTTTTATAAGTACGTTTTTAATTGTTTATAAATCATACATAAAAAATACATAAATAATCCAAAAAATTGTAATTTTATTTTCTCAGCTTACCTATCTGGAAGATATAAATCGGATGACATTTTCAACTTGAAAACATTTGAAAATCAACAAGTATTAATAATTTCTGTTAATTTCATTAACATACCGCATGTCAAAATAAACCGTACCTTTTTAAAAAACTACTGAATAGGTAATTTCGGGTATTTTAAAAATCCGTTTGTACTTTTTCTTGAGTGACTGACTTGACTCTTGCGGCAACACTGAGATGTAGATCGAATGGCCGAATGCCGATCTTTTACCCCACGCGATTTCATCTTGTGCGAAATATAAATAGTTCGTTGATATTGTTTAGTGATTGTTGCTGAAAATGTACAGAAATAAAAAGGACGTCGATAAACATGTGGACAATTTAATATCCAAACTATCGGTAAAAGAGGTATGTATGTTGAAGAAATCATGACGGTCATTTTGGGGGGTTATAGCGTTAACACAAAATTATTCATAAATTTCAGTTCAAGACGCGAGCTTACTCCATAGCGCGGCTGTATTATGAAGTCGGCGATTATGCCAGCTGCCAACGCTATGTTGAGCAATATCTTACCCAAAAGGATAACAATGCGGCAGCTTACAAACTTCTTGGACAGGCATTACACAAACTGAAGCAAAAGGAAAAAGCCCTTGAGCACTACAAAACATCGCTTGATATAGACCCGACGCAAACCAGTACAATATTGGATAGTAAGTAGTTTCTATTGATCTACCTACTTTAGTGACAATTAAGATAAAAAAATACAATTGCAAATCAATATTTATAGTATTCGAATTAAACCACCTTTAAACCTATACCGTGGTTTAAACATCATCGCCAAGAGTATTTATTTATTTAAACTCTTGCAACATTATATTATATTACATGGCGGACTTAATGCCTGGGGCATTCTCTACTAGTCAATGTATTGCACCACATAGGGTGGTGCCGAGATGTCATCGTAGGTGCAATTATCTGCGATTACAAAGGTGACACACACTGGACAGTATAACATATTCAAACATTTAATAATTACACAAATATTATATTTATTAATACACAAATAAGTAAATTTAACACAACTATTATACTTAAATACACTATTTGTAATCCACCCTGAAACAAATACTAAAATAACTAACTTTATTTAAGTAGTTTATTGTGTTTATTCATTGGCACCCTATATACGAGTAGTTCTCGTGACATAACAATAAAATCTAAAAACACAAACTTTATTCAATGTCTAATAGTTAGTAGCATAGTTTTGATGGGCTTATACACGATTTTTCAATTTTTGTTTATGTCAAGCCTACGTGAATAGTCAATTATAAAGAGTAAAAGAATATTCAGTGTGCAACATTAATATGCGTAATAAATATCTATTAAACATAATATACCTTTATGTAGAGAGGTATAATAGGGATTTAGAAAGATTCCTGTTACCAAACTTTTATTAAGAGAACTCTCATACAAACTTAAAAGCTCAACATTTTACAAACCAATAAGCCGATTTAAACTTTAAATAAGATGTAAATAGTTATCTAAAAAAGCAATATTTCTAAGATTTAAACCCTTTAGACGTATAAAACCATAAACGTGAAACACCATCTCGAGGTTTTGTGGTGTTTTGCGGATTAGTAGAAAAATCCCACAACAAAAAGTTTCATTAAAATTGGCTTATACGTTGGCACAATTTTGAACCAAATGTACAAACACACAATAACTTTGGAGTTCAGAGCTAGGAAACAATTTAAAAATAAATTTCACCATGACGATCATGATGTGGCTTTGTTCACCAAAAAGCATCCTGGCAATGAAATTCAAATATGTTCTAGGACGAGTAGGACGACAAGTTGGCTTCATCCCTAGCCCACTGCGCGTATCTGCACTATGCTATAATGGAGGTTAAAAATGCTCTGGTCCTATTCAGTTCCGTTTTTAAAACTGTTTTCAAACAAAAGTGGGACGAGCTCGTGTCGCTACAATCGGCTGTCGAAATATGCCTTGCGCCCGACACGCTGCGATTAATATTAATTAGATCTTCTGTTTTTTAAAGTTTTGACTTTGACAGAGCTGAGTGGTTGGCGGCTTATTATTATTAAAAGCATTTGCGGAATCTAGAATTTGAAAAAACCCTTAGAAGGATTTTTTAACCTTAAGAGAAAACACCACGTCGAAGTGGCAAGCAAATTTCTCATACAAAACACAGAAAAACGACGTTTCGTAGTCCCCTGTTTCCTCCTTCAGAATTGGACCAATTTTTATTACTTTGTCAGCATCGGTTAAAGAAAGATATTTTCTATGTCTGTATGTTTGATTTTTTTGCATTAAGTCATTTATTTAATAACCAGGAGCCTTCAATCACTCCGTTTTAAGGCGTCTCGTCAGAAACATTAAGTAGCTGGTTTAAAAAAAAATCAAACATACAGACATAGAAAATCTCTTTCTTTAACCGATGCTGAAAAAGTAATAAAATTTGGTTCAGTTTTGAAGAAGGAAACCGGGGACTACGAAACGTCGATTTCTGTGTGAATTTTGCATGCCACTTCGACGTAGTGCTTCCTCTTAAACCTTAAAATCCAACGATACCTATTAGTTACTTAGCAGCATTCGGAAAAGCGTGTGCTGAAATTTCAAATACTAAAAGCATCGTGAAACGATAGTATCGAAGCATTTAGAACTAGTTAGCTGTTCACGTGTGTGTTGCAAACGGGCGAGCTAATTATATCTTTAGCAGTAAGAGCATAAGGTGAAAATCATGTTAGTGTTTCAGGTAACATCGTACGAATGAGTATGAGAAAGCGGGTTTGTATCGTGAAATTCGTGAAGCGTCTATTTGCATGCGCACTGCTTATTAGCCGGTTGGTCAAGGCTTGCTGTTTTCACATGGAAAATCTGTGAAAGGATGTGTTTTATATTGTAAATTTATAAATTTCTTTTGTTATTATAAGAATAAAATTGTGTTTTGCATTGATTAAGATTTAAATAGGCACTTTTCTTTTTGCCTCAAAAACAGGAAAACCCTAGTTCTGGCACTTGTGTGTTTTTTCTTTACTTAGTTTGTTTAGAATTCCTGTAATAATATTGTAAAATAATTTATTCAATAAAGATTTATATATAAGGTGACTGCTAGATACCGCAAGACTCTTTAAAGGCTGGTCGGGTCAAGTGTTTTAAACATGACAAAAATAACAAAAAAGGAATTCGTGTTTTTTTTTCATTTTTAATGAAATAATTTATTTTGTGCATTTTAATTGGACAGTCTTTGAGTATCTAATTCATTTTAAAGCATAACATGGCCGTCTGTTGACCCGTCCGCGCCAGCTGGGCAATAAGTACCTAAGTTGACGGCTCAACAGACGCCCGGCCGGCCGTTGCCCCCGTCAGCTGGGTGATAAGTACCTACAAAAAACACGAATTCAAAAAATGGCAAAAATTGCCATGTACAAAATACTTGACCTGACCAGCCCTTGAAGTTTCTTGCGGTTTCTAGCAGTCATCTTAAATAACTAACCACAGCTCGCCCGCAGCTTCGTCCGCGTAGACACCCCGTACCTACCCCTTTATATGTGACCCCTTATGTGGCCTCTTTATTATATTAATTTTAGAAAAAAAATTCCAATATTTTTCTTTTAACCCTTTAACGGGCACAGCATGTTCAAATTTTTCAATGGTTTTCGACCTTATCTTAATTGTATAAAGTTCAAAATATGGTGGGAATATACATCCCTCTGCCCGTTAAAGGTAAACAAACCTTGTCCTGACTGACAAAACAAAAAAATATTAGAAAAATAGATACAGCTGTTCATAAGTAATCCGCGAACATATCCGTGCATGGCGTGAAGAACTTGATAAGTCCAAAATAGCCATTTTATAGGGCAGCGATTTTAAAGTTTGACAACTTCTCCAAAAACCGTTTTTATCTTGAACTCATCTTTATAGCTTGATTTATGGATAATTTTATGTGATCTTTCAAATTACTTTACGTATTCTCGTATAATCTGCTTATTTTGTAAGGTATTAGACTTATCAACATACTACCTAGAGACTTATTCCCCATACATTAGTGCTCAAAACAGTGAAAATATTGTTTAATTCCTAAAAATCGTTGTTCAGTGTAATTGAAATGTCTAAATTGATTTAAGAGTTATTTTAGATGGTTTTTCAAAAATGGTTATGCTTTCTTGTTATCTTATTATTTATAATAATTGACTAACAGACTAAAGACTGCACTGCACATACATCCAACAGCAAAGAGCGGTGATGGGCTCACTACCTGTCACGCTGAGCACATGTGCAGTCGCTATTTGGTGAAAAGTGGACTATGGTAGAAGACTGCTTTTGCGGTCCTCATTGCATAGTCTCTGACTAACCCTTCGGGGATAATAGTCGTGAATTACGTTACCATGTCGGAATGTATTTAATACAATTTTGAATTATCACTCATTATATCATTATGACTTCACCATTCAATTTTAAAATTTTATCAAATGACTTTACAATATTTAAAATCACTCTTTCGGTAAACTGTTATCACCTCATAATTTGATAGGTACCGCTTCATTGTAAAATATGTGAGCGATGTTGTATACATATAGTTAATCCAATCATTATCATCATCGGCCTATAGTATATAATTTTAAGATTGTATTTTGACATTCATACATACATAAATTTATCTATGAATTAGGGAGTTTGTACGTTCAATCTACTCTGAAATCGGAACCAACCACCAACCAACCACCAACCAACAACCTATAATCACGACTATTATCCCCGAAGTGTTAGTCAGACGTGTTAGAGACTAGACTAGACTAAGACTATTTGGTGAAAAGTGGACTACTATGGTAGAGCTGCTTTTGCTGTCCTCATTGCCTAGCACGCAACGCACGCTTGTCAGAGCCATTATCCATTGCACTACAACCCGGTAACGGTGACCGTTGCTCAACAGGGTCCATTCGACCGTGGCCCGCGCTTTCGCAAACTGCGGCCGGCGAGGGTTAATTATGGGGCATAATGACTTAGTGGCGTGATTTTATGCTGATATTGTGTAAGGTTAAAGATATAAACACATTTTTGTTATTGTTACCACATTGTTACAAACAACGAAGGTTAGACCGCCTCTGTGGTCTAGTAGCTAAGCCACCGGCCGTAGACCCAGAGGTCGTAAAAGTGGACTATGGCAGAGGACTGCTTTTGCGGTCCTCATTGCCTAGTCTCTAACTAACCCTATGAATGAATAAATTATTTATTAGACCGTTTCAAACAACAATTTGAACTGAATCTGACAAACTCTATGCAATTTTTAATTAATATTTTTTACGAAATCCATTAAACTTCCTTCCCCATGGAAGTAAATTAAACGGACAATAATCCTATTTAATACCAGCGTCAGCAAATCTAATTAACGGTGGAATGTAATCATTTAAACAGTTTTCTTAGAACCCTCGTTTTTATGAACTCATCAAAAAGCCTCAGTTCTAATGAATCTGGCTATTAACGCAGTGGCGCAAGCAATGGCTTGGCAAATTTAAAGGTCTTTAACGAAAGCTGAAGTATCAAACTAAATACTGATACAGACGCCGTCAGATCCCACGACTTTTATTGTGATCCTACAAAGTTGTGAATCACTTGCCCTTTTAATGTTAACATGGCGCGGTTTGCATACATTGCCAATTTAAAAAAAAAGTAATTTTAAACACAATTTCCCGAAAAAATTATACCGCTGTGAAAGAATACTACCACCCCTCTCTTCCCTTGGGTGTCGTAAAAGGCGACTAACGGACTAAAGACTACACAACATCCAACAGCATAAAGCGTTGATGGGCTCACCATCTGTCACGCTGAGCACATGTGCAGTCGCTATTTGGTGAAAAGTAGACTATGGTAAAGGACTGCTTAAGTAAAATTTTAACCCAACATCTACCCTCATATCATATCATATCATAATATCATCCTTGATCCTATGGGGGTAAACCAATATGTCGTCGTGTCGTGTCGGCCATATTTACTTCCGGTCCAGCCTGCCTACGCATTCATTACATCTTCCAAGTGATCGCCGCGAGTTTAACTACAGATAATATTGTGATCAACTTTTGCTGTCAAAGAAGAAGTGAGACGCGCGTAATCTACAACCAGCACGCGGGAGCAACGTCGAACCAGGTTATATAGCCCCCTAAAATCTCCTTTTTTTGATCACCCAGTGTGTGTTTTTTTTTATTTTTTTTTATTCGGCAACGGGTAAGCGCTTGTCCTTCATCTCACCTGATGGTAAGTGACGATAAGGCCGAAGGTGGAAGCGCGCTTCACCCGGAATCCTCAACCACTAAGGAACTGGCTGTCTCATCTCAAACTGTCGTAACACAACAATGCTATAAACATCGTTGTTATGGCGACAGACTTAGATAAGATGGTGGTAGCTAGCCAGGCGGACTTAACAGCCCTACCACCAACCAAACAGAGCACACAAAGATGTACCTCCCGCTGGGAATCGAACCCGGGACCTCTGGGTCTGAAACCGGTGGCTTAGCCACTAGACAGCAGAGGCGGTTAAAAGGTGGTAAGAAGGTGTATAAATCAATTTAAAGAGTTCTATCTCTCTTTTTTATATATTAAACCCGGCAATTGACCTCAGTCCACCTGATGTTATGTGGAAGGAAGTAGAGTCCAGGCGCGAAGACAACTGGTGCAGCGTAAAAACGTAGCATCGTCACTCTCACCCTGCCGGCCCACAAAGTGCCTCTTCACGCCTCGTTTGAGGGAGCCTATGTCATTGGTAGAAGGGAATAGGTGTGCTGGTAGTAGACGAACGACGTCTTTTGGAGGTGCGACAAAGAAAAGAGTCTCTCCTTTCTTCCACAATTTCCCGAAAGAATTAGACGTTTTTAAGACTTTAAGGGCCACGGGAGTCACCGGTGATCGACAAACAATAAAATTTCAATTGTGTCTGGTTTTGTGGCAGTCAACGTGTGAAACGAATCGTATATAGTATGACACACTTAGGTCCTCCAACTACACTGGCCTGCAAAAATAAGTATCACAATTTTAAAATTTCATTATTTTTATAAACTATAAATAAATATAATAAACTATAGAAGTTACAGATTTAAAATAAAAAAAACGTTTTTTAGCAACTTTTATAAGCTTTCTTCAAAACTATAGTAAATTATACATTAGTAACATTTTTAAGTCTAAAAAAACCCTTTTAGCTTTGCAATTTTAAAAGTGTGATACTTATTTTTGCAGGCCAGTGTAATAGGTACTATGTGTAAAAAATCACGTCAATCCGTTCGCTCCGTTGTAGCAAGAAAAAAGTTTGAACCAACACACTTTCGAATTATTAAAATTATTAGTTCGCGTTCGCCGAGCCACAAAAAACTGCAAGTACGTAATTAAAATGCGATCATGTACCCACCCACTGGAGTCATTAGCACTCTTCAGAGAGGTGAACAACTCAGGCACGCGTCACGGGTCATAGGCACGTCATCGGTGACGTCACCGCACCGGAACATATTGCCAATTTGGCAACGTCCGACGCTACATCACTTCCGGACTGGCCGTGGTTACTTTTACTTTTGGTGTGAAGAAAATTTTCTAGGCGGTCCGAACGTACTTTGTCAGGGGCCTTACTATCAAGTCTTAGGCTCGTATTCTAAAACCAAACTCAATATCAAATCCATGCTTGAGTACAGTTAGAAAGGGATGGCGATATATGCGATAAATAGCACCATCCCTTTCTAATTGTACTCAAACAGAGATTTGATTTTGAGTTTAGTTTTAGAATACGAGCCTTTATTACATAGTAGGATTAAGTAATACTGGGGCCTCAGGTCAAGAGTTGACACTTACTCGATGAGTATGTGTGGAAAGACATCACTGTCGACCCCTACGGGAAAGGGCATGATTAAGTATGTATATATGTAAAATAATGATGTAAACACTAAAAACAAAGTAACCCAAAGTAGTAGTTACTTGGAGTAAGTAGCCTTTACACTATTTGGGCAAAAGCCTATTATTGAAATTAAGTCATCACTACAATTAATGGATTAATCTTCACCGAAATTATTAGAAAAATCCAAATCCTACTAATATTATAAACGCGAAAGTTTGTAAGTATGGATGGATGTTTGTTACTCTTTCACGTAAAAACTACTGAATGGATTTCGATGAAATTCGGCATACAGATAGTTTATATTATAACCTGGATTAATACATAGGATACATTTTATCCCTATATTCCCACGGGAACGGGGACCACGCGGGTGAAACCGCGAGCAGCAGCTAGTAATAAATAATACGCTCACAACAAATATCTAGCTCAAAATTCGACTTTGATTAGAATCTTTTTGAAACTCGTCAATATAGTTAAACTACATAACGAATAAATATACATAAACAAATTAAAACACCCAGACCCGAAATCAATTTAGAAAAACAGTTTTCTTTATATTGACCCGACCGGGAATCGTACCCGGGACCTTAGATATGGCGCGACGCCAGACGCGGCGTGCTAACCACTCGGCAACGGAGGTCGTCAAAAATATGTAATGGGGCTACCAGACTGTTTACAACAGTGTGATAAGTTGTTTGCAACTAAATTCTGATTGACCTTTCCACGACCTTGAATTGTGGGGGCGAGTTGAAAACTTGCTGCGGTCCGCTGTGTTGCCACTGCCTTACACACCATTACACATCTTCAACCTACATACAACGTGGTTACTGAAAAAAGCGAAGTTCGTATATATTAATCTTAGAGCATTCAACCAACATATTAATGTACGTACAGCGCGGTATTTTTTACATCTTTATAAGCTCATATCTAGCTAATAAAGATATAAAATTAATGGCGTTTACTCGATTCTACATAACTTTTAACTAAGCAACCACATTGTGTGGATACAAATTAGTTTTACAGAAATATGTCAAAATATGCTAAATTTTACGATAATGCTAAACATCCTGCTGTAGCCTAAATTTTACTCCTAAAAATACTTAAAAAGCAGGATCCTGCTAAAAATAACAACACTGCTAGTGACAGAAAACTTCAACGGTGGTTGTAAACCAAGTGGAAGCCTTGTTTACAACAAGATGTAAACCAGCCTCCCGCCATGGTGACGGGCCCTGTTTAATAAACGTTACAATTCGACAATTTTGTAAACAAGTGACAAATTTGTTAAGTTCTATAACAAGTGCTGTTTAATAAACTTTACAATTATGTAAGAATTTTACATATAAAAATCTACAAATGTTACAATTACAAATGCTGTTTAATAAACGTTTACATGTGCAGAAAACAAATTTGTATCTACAAATTTGTACACTACTACACTAAATTGTAAATTTCTGACACACGACGAGTCCACCTGTCGAAATCGTACTACAATTTACAAAATATGTAAAATTGTATTTACAATTTGCGTTCAATAAAACAGTTTTCCCTACAAATATGTAAATTATTACCTTTAAATTGTAAATATGTTTATTGAACAGAAATATGTGAATTTGTAGCTACAATTTTACAATTTTGTAGATTTTCCACCATGGTAGAATTGTAAATTGTATTCTTTATTGAACAGAAACTTGTACAATTGTAGCCTGTAATTTACAATTTGTAAGTTTTATTAAACAGGGCCCTGGTGGGAAAGGCTTGTTTACAACAGTCTGAAAGCCCCTTTAATAGTACAACGTTCTGCATTTTGGTGAAACACGAGCGTTAATTTTCACTAATCTTAGGTTCATTTTGCGTTCCTTTGATGTTCGACTACACCCACACGCTTTACGACTTAAATTCACGTTCTTAATATTATATTTTTAGGTACAACGACTGTATAACACTATTAGTAAAGAAAAATTACGGAACATTCGAGCTACTTTTATCAGCTGGTGAAATGTCCTATTTTATTCACGGTATATCCTTTGGTCGGTAGACCAATAGAGTGACACTAGAGGTCACATACGCCAAATGGACAGCAGCTATAACAGAGTGGTATCCTAGAGAAAACAAAAGGAAAAGAAGACGGAAAATTACAAGGCATAGCATTTAAGACAGTGGGTGCAAGTAGCCAGGAACAGAACGGAGTGGAGAGCCTTGATGGAAGCAAGACAAACTGTTGACAAACAAAGGAAGACGAAAGAAGAATATTAAACATAAGTACTGTTATAAAACGTTAAAATGTGAACATATATTAAGGCTTCAAATTTATTTTAAATAAAAGCAATATTATTATATCTATTGGTCGAAGATAAGATAAGATAAGATCCTACATAAATTTAAAAAAATATTCAAATCCGCTTACTCGTTCACGTACTAACAAACAGCATTTCATTTTAATTTATATAGAAGACTACGAATAATTCCGCGTAAGCAGCACCTATCCTGCCTGTGACGAATTTCTAAAAAAATACTTTCCACCTGTCACGCAGAGCACATGTGCAGTCGCTATTTGGTGAAAAGTGGACTATGTGGCAGAGGACTGCTTATGCGGTCCTCATTGCCTAGTCTCTTACTAACCCTTCGGGGATAATAGTCGTGTTTATATGTATGTATGTAGAGAAAACCTTGTAGAAAAGAAATCTGGAATTAAATTTAATTGAAAACAATATAAGTAAATGTACTTAGGTGGATATTTTTTGTGTTTCTTTAATTACGTAATGCGAGGCTTCAGGTTTGGAGCGAGTGAGTCAACGCCCAAAGCTCTGTCTATCTCTAACCAATTTATTGTCTCTCAATTATCTCTCAGTTAATTGAAATTATAATCGTCTCTGTTAGATGCTCGATCACATTTTTTGCATCACATTTGCTAACATAAATAGTAGTACGAACAGTAGGTCATCTATTGTTTTCTAAGGTTTACGTGAGCACTACACATTGAAATGAAACACTTTTTACTGCTCAAAACTCGCGTTTAATTTACTACATTACATAGTTTTTTTATTTTCCTGACGTTTCGAACCCTTTACAGGGTCTGTGGTCACTGGGAGACTGACCACGGACAGTGACACACAAACACAGACAGACACAGAAAGTGTTTCAATTCAGTAAGTCATCTTTTAAAACATATTAGTCAGTGTGAAATTTCATGCTGTGGTGGAGCGGTGTGTTGGCGTTGTGGCACATTAATAATATAATACAATACAATACAATAGATATATTGTCAATCATAGTGAATAAAGTGTTATAGGTGTGTCTAGTACATATGAACCCTGTTGGGTATGACAATTTGAAACGACAGGCAGATTTTAATAGGCAATTAATTATAGATATACGAGTAATAGAATACAACCAACCCATCTCTTCCCTTAGGTGTCGTAATATGCGACTAACGGACTAAAGACTGCACATACAACTTACAGCATAGAGCGACGATGGGCTCAACACCCATCACGCTGAGCACATGTGCAGTCGTTATTTGGTGAAAATTGGACTATTTTGCGGTCCTCATTGCCTAGTCTCTGACTAACCCTTAGGGGGTAATAGTCGTGAATGTATTATGTATGAAATTCTAAATTATGAGGTAAGTATTTACAGCCAGGGAAGTGGGTGACTAGGGTTGCCACCCGTGCTCTTTAATAAAGTATTGTCCTCTTTTTCATGTAGGCATACTTTATAATCTACGACACCAATAAAGTACGCTAAAATAATATATTTACGTAAAAGACAAATATTTGTTAAATGTCGCAAAGAGCAGCAAAAAATAGCTTTTTAAGGACAAATAAATACTCTATTTTATGCTATGGTACTTTATTTTTGTTCTAACAAAATGAAAAAATACTTTATTCGTCCTAAAAAAAGGTGACAACCCTAGTGGTGACCGATACATACGTTATGCCGAAACATATATCAAATTTTCCATCAGTCAGTATCAAGTTTTATTTATTCGTCAGCACATCGCTCTCGTCCATTTCAATATTAGTTATTCTGTGCCATTTCTGACACAATCCGCGGCCACAAGTGACTAAATAACGCCCGAAATTAATAACATAAAGGTTACTAGTACATTGAAATTTGACATAATTTGTATGGAGCTAATGCCAAAAATTTGAATAACTAAATTATCCCTAGATAGGTTATTCATTTTGGGCGTTAGAACAGTAATCAACTTACTGCCTTCCACTTTGGCATCGAGCGACATATCTGCCAGTGTTTCGGTCAAGCCCGAACCGTTTTTATAATGGCAAGTGCTCTAATGCCGACTGGTTTACCAGTTCGACAGATTAGAAGCAAGAGTTCATTCACGCGAGCACCGTATTGTTC
Source organism: Scoparia ambigualis (assembly GCA_963921215.1). Classification (NCBI taxonomy): domain Eukaryota; kingdom Metazoa; phylum Arthropoda; class Insecta; order Lepidoptera; family Crambidae; genus Scoparia; species Scoparia ambigualis. The sequence goes on along the minus strand of OY992517.1, from coordinate 25,062,793 downwards.
GATGACTTGAGCTGTGCCGGTCTTAGTAATTTAAGCAAATCATATTTTAATTGAATTCTCAACGGGGAAGACTTTAATCTCAGTTGATGGTCACTAGGAATAAAATCTTCGACCACCATTTCGTCTGTACGGTGGCAAATAATGTGAGGAACTTTTATCTCTTATCACCTCTTCCTTTCCTCACGCATCCTGTGTTTTAATAATTTGCTCTTTTTTTCTAAAAATTGTATAAGTTGCCGTGTCCCGAGCTCTTAGTAATTACGTTTTCCTGTAATTTTAGTTAATCCTTTAATAACAAATATACAAGTAACACTATAAATAATATTATTTATAAGTACCTTCGTAAATGTGTTATTTTATTTTGTAATACTAATTAATATCACAGCTGTCTTTGACCGAGTAGATCTACCTCATACCCTGCAATGCAGGACACTGCGGCAATGAAGGAGCGTTGCCAATATCCAGACAGATTCCGTAAGGAAACTTTACCGCATTGTCAAAGTATTTTTGTTACTACATAACCTTCGATACAACACATTACTTACCAACCCGTACTAGACCAGCGTGATGGTAGGTAAAATTTTAAGTCGCAAACGCTATGCAATTACCTACTTGCAGTACAAAATTGCAAAGTGCTTAATGTTGGGCGAAACAAGACTCTAACATCGCTTTATATTTTTGATGCATGTGTATTTGTAATGCAGAATAAGCATTTATTTAAAAGAGCATGTGATACCTTTCCAAGAAATACTAGAGATTCGAATAGGTTGGTACTTCATGTAACTCCAAAAACAATGCAGTACAAAAAAAGCTGTTTGACTATGTGCATTAATATCATTAATAAAATACCCAAGGAATTTAGGACCTTATATAAATAATTTTAAAAGAAACTTGGGTACATGTTTAGGATCACCTAACCTAACTTTTAAAAGATTTTTTGACATTAGAGGATAAATTGTGTTGTAGTGTAATTGTGTTATGTAGTAGAATAACGTCATATCAAAATGGGGAAATTACTATCTAGCTACATTATGAATGTGAATATTTTGCATGCTAATTAATTTAGCTAAACATGTTTAGTGCCTAATATTAATTGTAACATCATTTATACCATGTTTAATTGCTAATAAAGATTATGATTATGATTAAGGAGGTTTTATTGCGCTACATGACCCAATCTCCCCACGTGCTGTTGTTATCCATGTGGAGAGGCCTAAGCCCAGTAGTGGGCTTTATAGTCTGATGATAATGTTGATGAACGAACTGTTATACACGTGCAGTAATCGACTAGCTCTATATTTGGAATCAGATAATAGTTAATTGTTTTATGCAGTCCAGTTCACCCAATCACTTAAAAAGGGCGAAGTAAGTTCCTTATTTCTCGTAATTAGTTTAATTGCGACCGTATGTTTTTTGTAATAAGGCCTATTATGTAATCAAAGGACATATTCCATTGACGGCTTAATTGGAGTTAAATGTACGACGTCGTTAATGCGTCCTACCACGTGCCAGCACTCAAGAAGAAAACTAATTAAGTTTACGACTACAAAAAAATAGTTAAGTAACAGACTAGATTTTGTCCTACGGCTGGGCAAGGCCTCCATAGTAAACCAGCACCTGTTTTCCCTCCTTCCTATGATATGGGATCCTTAGAATGAGGCTAGTCTTGAAGGATTTGCTGACGTTTCTTACACATTATATTCGGACACAGTTTCCGAATTGACACTTTTTAATTTTATTATTTTTTTCACTGACGATTCGGATACCAATAAAAATTTACATTAATTTTAAGAAAATATACCATAGTAAAAACAACAACCTGATTTATCTGACTGTACTGAACAGCTCCAATAATTTAATAGTGTCCGAATCGTCAGTGAAAAAATAACAAAATTAAAAAGTGCCAATTCGGACACTGTGTCCCAATATAATGTGTCCGAAATGTCAGTTAGTCGCTTGAAGAGGCACCTTATTGGCGCCTGGACTCCACTTACACTTGACATCAGGAGAAATTTTTCATCATCGAAATTTCGGCCGATTTTCGTTTGCTATTCACAGCGGTTTCCATTCCTTCCGAAATTGCGGTTAACCAAAATAGGTTTGGCAATTAGATTATTAATTTTTAGATAATTGTTTGAGGTTTTAAAAAAAAGGGAAAGCGCTATAAATGGCAAACGAAAATCGGCCGAAATTTCGTTTCGGAGAAAGAGAGTACCCTCGTACTCGATCAACTCGCTCGTTCGCTGGTCTCAGTAAAATAAAATAAAAAAAAATTACATAATTACTTAATCGTCGTCGGACGGCTCTAAAGCTGTGTGCACGTAATACGCGTTCACGTAACGTTTTGACAGCGAATAATTGTTTACGTTTACCCACAAACGCCCCGCCTCTCATACTAATTTAATACGAAACACGAAAAGGGTATTTCCGGTGTGATTGGAGTTGGACACTCATTAATTTTCCTCGCGCTCATTTTTTTGAGCGGACTTTTCTTTCGCTGTAATATTGGGGTACGAAGCTGACTGGCATATGTGATTTTGGTTAAAATTGGTTTCTGGAACCAAGTCTGGTGGCTTGTTTTGTGTTCTTGTAATGAAAGCGTCGAATCCTGAAAGGTTCAAAAGTTTCTCAATCAATTTTGAGAAGCGAATGCGTCCTTATATACTCGAGAACAGGATAACTAACTTAAGTATGTTAGTTACTTTATCTATAGGCCGGCAAATTCGTACGTGACAGTTCTGTCACAATAGTTGTTCTGTGGTCTGCGGGACGGAGGACAAAAGCGGGCGGGAATGAAGGGCGCGGGGCGGCGGGGCCGCATCTGTGGTAGTAGAAACAACGTCAGTATTGTCTACAGGGTGTCACCATAACACCAAAAGGCGTTTCTATTTTCGTCCCTTTCGTCAATTACCCCACGGTTGCCTATTTTTATGTAAAATTATTACATAAGGTATATAGAGTCACCGCAAGATAATCTACGTTCAGCTCCAAAAAAAAGGGTTCACCAGCATGTGGTATCCAACAAACCCCTGAAGATAATGAAACAAAATAACAACAGCAATCTACAATATCAAGGAGTCAAGTAGAGCCTCTAGACACGCGACAGGCCGCCATTGAGGTATTATAACTAGAGTAGTCACCGCAATCAAATTTTTGCGCACTGAGTTGCGGTCCATAGGCTGCCCCGCCCCCCAACGCGTTGCCCGCTATCATCTAGTTGAGATATTATTTGTATATAATAGCCTCTCTAGTTATAATACCCCAATGCAGTCCGCACGCCAACCGACACGTATATAAATCTGTGATAAAAATCTCTCATTCCACCCTTCCTCCAATTACAGTCAACCACTCATTATTTTAAGAAACATTAACTGCTTAACATAAAAATTTTAAGTCGCAAACGCTATGCAATTACTCGCAGTACAAAATTGCAAAGTGCTTAATGTTGGGCGAAACAAGGAGGTTTTATTGCGCTGGAAACGACAAATATCACTTAGTTGAAACGGATGCTTGAAAGAACACAGTTATTATGTAGAAAGACAGATAAAGAAAACTAGTAACTCTAAGGCTGGATTCGACCAAACTGGAATAAGACTTACTCCGAGATTAGTCTATACAAATTCGGCGTTTAATGTAGGTATAAGACATTATTCCAGTTTGATCGAATCCACCCTTAGAAAACTAAGTTAACTTTGTTAGTACGCACATACTTACAAAGTTAAATAGTTTCTTTGGGGATAATATCTGAAGCTGAAACTAAGCTAAATAACCTTCATCTTCTTTTTGCTAACCCTGGTTCCAGTTCCCCTAGTTCCTAGCACTTGGGGTCTGCAAAAAGCTTGAGATAGCAGTAACAGAGGTGAGTAGGTAGTAAATATAAAGAAACATACATTATTAACTTCGTACGTTAGTTTTAACAATTCCCATTTGACACACACGAAGTTTAATAATAGATATCTTCATAAAAATTAGCGGTTCATGAATGATGCTGTTCACTTATGTGACTTATGTCGTAGTAAATAAAATATCAACTTATGTTGGACCCGGTTGTTAGTCGTAAGATGGCAGTCGTTAACCCATCAAACCGTAATGGACCAGCGTGGTGGGTATGCACCATTCTTTGTGTTGTACACCTGGGAAGACTTGTGCCCAGCAGAGGGGCGTTTACATACTGACGATGACGCTTCCAGTGAAAAAGAGAAAATTCCTTTCGGCATCTTCGTTACGGCAGCGGCGCACGGACTACGCTCGCCTAAATACGAAAAGGAAACAAAAAACATGGCGGACCGCTCCAGATCAAATGAGAGCTCCCGCGGGCAAACAGGGCAATGCGCACGCAGACAGAGCCAGAAAAATAGAATTTTTAAATACAACCATAAAACAATTTTTAGAAACAGAAGGAGGAAAGAAGATTTATTATTAGAAGGAGGCAAACGAGCAGGCGGGTCACCTGATGGAGAGCTATCACCGCCGCCCATGGACACCCGCAAAACCAGAGGAGTCGCAGATGCGTTGCCTACCTTTAAGAAAGGAATAGGGTTAAGGAAGGAATAGCCTCCGGAACTCTCACTGGCCGAACCGAAACACAACAGCATCAAGTGCCATTATTTCACGCCGGATATTCGTGAGAGGGTGGTATAATTACCCCGGGCGAGCCGGCCCAATGCGTGCTGCAACGCAGCGTGGCTCTACCACTCAGTCAGTGTCACTCGTTTAGCACCACCCAGGGGTCACGTGTAGGGTCTCAAGGGTCTCTACGGACGCGAGTAACTTTAACCCCCAAAGTACGTGTGTATGTGCAGGTCCGTTAGTCGCCTTTTACGACACCCAAGGGAAGAGAGGGGATGGTAGTATTCTTTTACGACACCCAAGGGAAGAGAGGGGATGGTAGTATTCTTTTACGACACCCAAGGGAAGAGAGGGGATGGTAGTATTCTTTTACGACACCCAAGGGAAGAGAGGGGATGGTAGTATTCTTTTACGACACCCAAGGGAAGAGAGGGGATGGTAGTATTCTTTTACGACACCCAAGGGAAGAGAGGGGATGGTAGTATTCTTTTACGACACCCAAGGGAAGAGAGGGGATGGTAGTAGAACCGATAACCGTTGGGGTAAACAAGTTCTAGAGTGGAGACCGCGAATGGGCAAACGCAGTGTGGGACGCCCCCCGACCAGATGGAGCGACGATCTGCGCAGTTCGGCTTTAAGCAGCTGGATGCGAGTAGCCGAAGTCCGGGCTCAGTGACGCGCCTTGGGAGAAGTAATGTCCAGCAGTGGACTGCGATGGGCTGATGATTATGATGATGATTCCCAATTAGTTAGACTAGGCAATGAGGACTGCGGAAGCGGTCTATTGCCACAGTGCACGTTTTGATCTTATCCCGCCCTCTTCTTTCCTCTCCCGAACTACACGTGCTGGTCTTAGGAACCACCATCATACTGTACAGACTATCAGTACTCGTACCAAAAAATTTGGCAAGTCGTTCCTCTGTAGGACCATTCGGCTTTGGAATTCTTTGCCGGCGCATGTGTTTCCTAGTCCCGGGTCTTTTAAGCGGGGCGTGAAACGGCATTTATGCAGGCCGTCATGAATGGGTGCTTAAATACCGTGCTTTTTCCACGGTGGGGAGCGCTCTCATTATTTTGCACTGCATCGGCTGCTTATGCAGTCACTATGACGTGTCAAAATTAAAATTAAAATAATAAAATCAAATAACAACTACACAAGTGCTCAGTGCGATATGTGGTGAATCCATCGCCGTTTTAAGCTGTTGGATGTATATGTGCACTGTTTATTCCGTTAGTCGCCTTTTATGACTCCCAATAGAAGAGAGAGTTGGTAGAGTTCTTTTAATGAGCCGACCTACACACACATCAAAAATAAATGAGATGAAACATAAACAATAAACTTAACGCGTACATTGCTCTGTGCCAGTCGTCTATATAATTACGTGTTCACCGCGGCGAATATTCGATCGGGCAGGCACCTCGTTCTGACCTGCCCATTGATGCAAAATCAGATCGGACCGGTTCGCGGAAACCGAGCTCGGAGGCTTCGGATCGCCGTCATTACCGCCTGACGTGCGGTGACAGGTGAAATTTTTTAAACCCGACGTTGTTTGGCGCCAAAATAAGTCGGGGTACCAATAAAACTCTATTTAGTTTAGCGTTAAACGATGTGATGGTAATCTGACGTTTTTTTCAATTTTCATTTCAATAAATGTTTTTCAATTTCAATTTCAATTTCAATTTTTTTGGCAGAGGAAGCAAATTAACCTCACCTCTTGTAAAGTGGAAATGAACTCGTAACTAGTTGTTCTACAGATTTTGCTGTATGAAATAACAAGTTAGAAAAATATAAGAATATGTATTTCGGCTTTGCGGCATAAAAGATGAGAAAACACCATCTCAATAAATAATGTCATTTGCCTTCTACAGTAAACGTCTTTTGTCTGCTAGCATACGAATGGTAATATTCCTAATAGTTCCTTATCCTCCTCTCGTCTGTGAGGTGGCATATATCTGCCAGAAATTACCCTAAACTTAATTATTAAAAAAAATCCTTGCACAGCTCGTCATCAGCCTATAAGCGTCCGTGGCTCGGCACAGGCCTCCCACGTGGACAATAGCACGTGGGGATATTGGGCCATAACCCACCACGCTGGCCCAATGCGGGTTGGTGGGTTTTAACGACTGCCATCTTACGACAGTAACCGGGACCAACGGCTTAACGTGCCTTCCGAAGCATGAATTAGGTATAATTTATAAGTCCTTATGGACGAGGACCTCATCCTTTCATGGATACAGTAGGTAGGTAGGATTTAGGTTTTCTACAAAAGCTTTTTTTTTTTAAATTCCGTACCCAAAGGATAAAAACGGGACCCTGCTATTACTAATACTCCACTGTCCGTCCGTATAACAATAAATACAGAATAAAATAGATATTTAAGGGGGGCTCCCATGCAATAAACATGATTATTTAGATTATAGTTTTTTGCTCGATATTTCTTATGGACGGAACCCTTCGTGCGCGAGTCCGACTCGCACTTGGCCGGTTTTTTACAGCTTTCTTCGACAGCGAATGCTAGTAAAACCAAAATTATTCTAAGTATACTTAAATTATATTACACTGACATTTAGAATAGAAAGAAATGCACATCCGAAATTAATAAAACTGTTGATACTAAATAATCATTTATGTGTGTTTTCTATCGAATAGGAAATCTACAAAAATATATTCTATAAGTATCTATTCAAAAACTTCGTTCGAAATAAATATTCAAAATAACTAGATAAGTATCAAAATAAACCAAAAAACAAAACCATAAAATAACATCAGCCTAATAATAATTATGCCATGAGTTCATGATGGTATTCATTAACATCACTTATCATATCCAAAAACCAAAAATTACTACTTACGAATATCGATGTTAAGCTGTAGCATCGCTATTTGTTCATCTTGCATTGCGTCGCGACTATACATTACTTCAACACCGTCAGCAATGTAAACCGCAATGTAAGAGGACTTGTTTAAAAGAATATTTATAATTCCATTGTCATAGTAGGCTTTCTGATTGCAGATTCTGATCGAACGGAATTCGTTATTGAATGCCATCCATCATAATTAATATTTGTTTAAGACGGCTTCGCCCAGTTTTTAATTGATAACAATGTAATTTACCACCAACATCAAGCATTTTAAAGATAAGTCAGAACACACACGTCATCGTAAGAATAGTAGTAGCATAGTAAGCTTAGAGTATTCTTCTTTATCTATAAGTTATTTGTAATAGACCACGCAAGTTGAATTTGTCGTGTCGTAATCCTCTAGTTTAATCAGCTCTTTGATTGAACGGTAAGCCTATTCATTAAATGCCGGCATTCAGTTGAATGGCTAAAGGACCTAGCCAAATCGTTGATGCAACATTTTACGTAACCTACTGAATTTAAACCACCCGACTGTTTTGAGTTCAGCCATCTCCAAAGGGCTATCTTCCAATCAGCTCAACCCATAAACGTCGAGCTACCTTAGTCCTGTCAGCGATCTACCTAGGCATTTAATTAAATGACGGATTTCACTGTACGGACTAGCTGTTCAACGAACGGGCTGATTAAACCAGATAGCTGCTTTAAACTCACCAACCAATTCCTCAGATTCACGTGCCGTTCCGAATTCCAGCAGTTTTATTGCCGAAATCATCGCGTATCCAGTCCCGAGAGACCGTACGGAGCCCGCGACATTAAAAAAATATAATTGCATTATAATTTGCGCAACCGGTCGATTACTGGTGACTGGTGAGTAGACGTAATGGACGGTGCTCCGTGGGTGGTTTATAGCCGCTTTGTGATGCGTTTTCAGCAAATTGATAATTTTTTTTTAAATTACTATTATATTTTACAGCTTTTGGCAACAACAGTTTGATACATTTTAGATAAAGTATACTTATAGCCAGCTATTGCCAAAAAAACTTATTATGTACCTATATAAAAAAATACAAATGTATATTTTTTATTTTTTAAGTAAAACCTTCAGTTTCTTGCGTAATAAACAATTAAATAAAAAAATGCACTGGCGCTTAGCACTTTGTGTAAGCAGGTGCGATATAAAAAATACTCAATAACTCAATAAATTCATTTTATTACATCATTACATCAATAAAATGTATTTACTATTAGTTAATTGCACGTAGGTACACTGCGGTATTTACATATTCAAACTCAAACTCAAGACATTTATTCGATGTAATTATACAAATAGGCTTAATTTCTAAACCTAATACTAATAGATTATACTACAACGAAAAGGAACCCTCTCAGCATGATGTTGCAACTTTAAAATATTTAAAGCTGCAACGCTGATTTTCAGAGGAGCCCTTGAATTAAACATAACTTATCGATAACAAAATTATTAGTCCCTTATTTATTTATTTTTTTATTAATAAAACACTGCCACATAACATCAGATCACACCATAGAATAATTATTATTCTGAGGATCACACATTTAAACTCGTAAGTATTTCAAAAATTATTATTCTGACAAGCGTGTCACTTTTGACGTAATTAATTATTGACCATAATTAGCCTAACTATATAGATATGCTAAATATGGTCAATTTGTTATTTTTGTTCCTTATATATTACAGTAATATATTTAGCTGTATTAAATTAACCATAAATAAAATATGGGTATTTTGGTAATAGACTTGATACCGCAACTAGGCCATCATTCAGTGCAAAGAACAATTGTATTAGTATGATCAACTCGAAATTCAGATTGTAGGTTACCTGCGTACCTACTCGTATTATATGGAAAAGCTGTTTTTTTACAAGCTGCATATAAATTTAAACAACAATTGTTGCGTTTTTCCATCCATCTTTTTTTTTATAGCGACTTAATAAAAAAAAGTATTCTAGTTCTAAATAGATTGAGTCGGCAAGGTAAGGCTAGTGCGGCACAACCTTTTTTCACTTTTCTTCGTATCATCGTAATACAGATGGACCGGAGTGATTTCCTCACTGCTTGCTTACGAAGCATAACTTTTTGGTCAAGTAACTGGTTACCTCGTCGCAGTAGCGGTGAAAGAATACTACAACCCCTTCTCTTGCCTTGGATGTCGTGGCGACTAACGGACTAAAGACTGCACATACATCCAACAGCTTAAAGCGGCGATGGGCTCACCACCTGTTACGCTGAGCACATGTGCAGTCGCTATTTGGTGAAAAGTGGACTATGGCAGAGGACTACTTTTGCGGTCCTCATTGCCTAGTTTCTGACTAACCCTTCGAGGATAATGTGTCGAGATTATGTGTATGTATGTATGTATGTACTACGTTAACCATAACCATTAACCGGGCCATAGTGCTGTTATCATGTAGAAAATTCTGTGCCCTGCATAGCAGTAGGACGTTTTTAGGCTGATGATGACAATACTGAAGATTAAAGTCCAATAAATGTTCTCAAATAATTTACGGACGGACAAACTAATACGGACAATTTAACACTTACTTTAATTTCCTTATTCCAGGATTCCGTGTCAGCAATGCGTCCCGATGCGGCTCGGGCCTGAACTTGTTCGCTAACGACACAGGATTCCACGGAAAGAGCGAATTCCTAAAAATGCGGTGCCTTAAAATTTTCGTAAAATATGTATTGCCATTACAATACGTATTATTGGAAAAAACCTCTTCCCACGCAACAGTTAAGAAGGTTTTTCATTTGGCAAGGCTACGTTCAACTCACCATCGGCATTGCAGTCATAACTGTATCAAATAATGAAGGATTTAAACACCGACACATTATAGAACGTGACTTAGTTTTCATCAATATAAATTTATCGTTCATTTAATAAAAGCGCTAGGAACCAATGAAACTTACTAATAGTGAAACCGTACTAATTGTAATGACTGCTACGTACCTGTTTACGCCTTTACTACTGAAGAGCTGGCTATCATAACTGAAGTTGCCAAACATAGCAAAGCTACCAAAATTATACTTCGGAAGGCACGTTAAGCCGCTGGGCTTGGTTGTGGTTGTAAAATTGCAGTCGTTAAAACCCATCATGCCGCATTGGGTCAGCGTGGTGGGTTATTGCCCCGTCCCCCCGTCCCCCCTATTAAGCTGTCTTCATGTACGGAGGCCTGAACTGGGCAGTGCAGTGTGACGTTTATAGGTTGATGATAATGTTCCACATCTTGGAAGCTTGGAATCGCCATTCTCAACATCGTTAACAATAAAACACTTAATTGCCGCCTCGTAACTCCATAATTCGAAGCCAATTCGTAATCAGTGTAAAGGTCTGCGCAGACTAGAGACAGTCCACGGCGTTCTTTTTGTCCGCTAAGAAATGTAGCACGTAGACCTATAGCGTAACGCACACGACAGACACGCCTAAAAGTCTGCGTCTAATTGTATGAGATCTAATTGCGACGGACAAAAGCACGCGCCAAGGTCTGACCCACGTCTGCGCGGGCCTAAAAGAATTTGCAGCGGCTATTTTGTTTTCATTCCTTTTTTAAATTTGTGTTTCATAATCGGCCCGCTACCAGTACTAAGAAGTTCGTATACCACGTTATCAGCATCGGCTTCAAACCTCAAATCGAATCACAAACAGCGAGGACCTCCCAAAGTCTCGCCTGCTGCCGCCATAACCACAAGTTTGTATAGCCCGCAGCGTCCCACGATCAAGGGCTTTTTTGGCCAAATAATTTGGACCAGTTCTTGGTGCGTTGACCTGCGCAGGCGATGGAATCTGGGCTGATTTTGGGACGAAAATCGCACATCGTAACGTTGTTTTTGCCGCGCGTTATTATTAATTGGATCACCGGCTTGTGCAGTGATGGAAATCGTTAAGAGCCGGTCAAGGGTGCTCCGCGATTCGGCGTAGAGTTTTGTAGTAATATCTAAGGAACCCTTCAATGATCATTGTTGAAGAATTCGCAATTTTGAACGTTATACTTTTTGTTACCTTGGTTAGATATATATTCCCATAAAATAAATTAATATTTTATTTGCACGCCTTACCGCATTTTGTTGATTCATCATCACTTCCTTCTTTTCAATGATTTAAATCATCAAAATTATCATCGTCAACCAATAGATTGCTTCAAGTAAGTCAGTACACTTAAAAAAATAATACACAGGACGAAACTCAACATCCGTCTATTAATGTCCTATTCCTGAGCTTGAGTGAACTTTGAAGTCAGCTTTGAACCTTCATAATTTTGTACAAACAATTCAAATCACAAGCATAAGATTACTAAGTGAAAAACTACAAACACAAAAACCGTTTACCAATTCCTCTGCGGAACACAGAAACACGGCTCCTCTTTTGTAACATGAATAAATCACGGTGCATTCACAACGCAGCCACAGGTTCCATTTCTGATGCCACCGTCACTTTGCGGGGTAATATGGTCAATTTGCTCGGCGCCAAATTGCGTTGGTCAGACGTGATACTGAACGGCCGCACGTTAAAGGGTTTATTAAATTTTGCCGTGTTATAAATTTTGGAAGCTGATCCTCAAACAATGCAGTGTAGAATGGTTGCAGTATGCTAAAGCATTTCAATGTTCCTTTTACTGCCCACATTCACTCTGATCATGACTTTAGCTTTATTGGTTCTCATACTATATGACTTTTCAGTCTATTCTATCTCCGCTACATGCATTCAATTTGATGGCTAAATGACAAATAGCCAAATCATTAACCTACCATTTATTGAATCACCGACTGTAACGAGGCAGCTAAAGCCTTGTTGCTTTTCTGACCTCTTTTCCAAATAACATTCGTTTATATCTAGTTTTAAATTTGGAATTCATTTATTACTTACATTCTCTGTATAGCCTCTGTTTTCAACTAAATAGCCTCTGTTTTCAAGTAAATTTAGTTCTGCCCCCTTACTCTTGAAACCGATACGACACCAGCGCTAATTTGGATTCATATTGGGTGAACTAAATGGAATTGAGTTGTGTATTTTTTTCACTCAATATCCACGCAATATAAACTTTCCTACACTTTAGACTTTATGCAATATGAATCCATATTAGCTCTAGTTTCGTAACTAGGAGTACCTACGAAAATTCACAATACCAATCCGATCCAAAAGCGATCGGTTTCAAGAGTAAGGGGGCAGATTCATCGGCGGAGCTAGAAAGAGCTCCTTCTATTTATTGTTATCCTTACAAAAATACTATTATTAGTGAAAAGTGCATTATTATAAATAGACAGTTACTGTCAGGCATACACACATACACCTAGTCACCAATATAGTGCATAACCTTTATAATTAACAATAACTAACCTTTTATTATCAAAATATACTTCTGAACTCATCGAGCTTTTATCTTAATCCCCTCTCCTCATCGTGTTACTCCCCGTTCCTCCGCTACGTGACACTGGCGCACGAACAGGGAGCTGCTGCCTCGTTACAAACCTGTCTGTTTTGAGTATTCTCTCTTCTTCTATCTTAATTCTTCAATGGGCAAGCTTTGAATCAGTCTACTCGTAAGACGCCAGCAATCGTGGTCCTGTCAATCACTGGGCTGGGCATTCAATTGAATACCATAATTTACCAAACGGGCTAGCCGTATTATCAACTGGCTATGACATAAAAAATAATAAAAATCTTCTGGATATACTATCAGACAATAATCTGTCGCTCGCTTCGAAACGACTGCTTTAGAGCTATATTACATTACATTGATTCACGTCTAGTATTCTCAAAGGGTTAGTCAGAGACCAGGCAATGAGGACCGCAGGAGCAGTCCACTGCCATAGTCCACATTTTACCTAATTTCAACTGCACATGTGCTCAGCGTGACAGGTAGTGAGCCCATCGCCTCTCTATGCTGTTAGATGTAGTATGTGCAGCCTTTAGTCCGTTTGTCGCCTTTTACGATACCTAAGGGAAGAGAAGGGGCGGTAGTATTCTTGAGTGAGCCGCTTCACAACTCGCAGATGCGTTGCCGGCCTAGGAAGGAATAGGGTTTAGGAAGGAATAGGAATTATGAGGGAATGAATGAATCTTCTTCTATCACACTTTAATCTGGCTGTAATAAAACTGACCTCGCTTCGAAACGGCTCCTCAGAGCTATATTGGCCACTTCAAAATGTTATTTCATTGTTTGCGTACCGTCTCGCGCTGTAGTCTGTGACCCCCGATTCCAAGAAGGCAGCGGCGCGCAGGCGCGCGGCGTTTCGTTTATATTAGTTTAATGAGAACGCGTTGCAACTTTTTACTTCACTCTTTTGCAGTAATAAATTGCATAAGGGCTGCCATATTCGGGACATTCTCACAGATCGGACAATCCGCGGAGATACTTCACAAAACCTTCTTTAGGCGGTGAAAACGGAAAATGGCTGTTTTCTATTAGCTGTTATTTAAAATATTTTAGATATTTCGCACTGATATGTATTACAGAACGTATGTGTGAGGGGATGACTGTTTCCAAAACACGATTGGAAATAATTTGCTCGATACAAAAAAATCTGAAGTGATATAAATGCACATTACGACCGTCCAAAAAACTAAACTTTTTTATTAATTTTTTGACTTTCTGACCGCCTTACCCCCTTAATGGGATTTTCTAACGTTTTACTGAATTATGGAAATGCCTGAATAAATTGTTGCATACGAGTAATAAGTTTGAATGCTACTTAGTTATGACATTCTTTAACTAAGTACTAAAAAGTTAAATCTTTAAAAGTTAAGAAAGTATTATTCTAAGTAGGTAGGTATGTGTAAAGTAGCTTATAGCTACATGTTTATGGGTAAGATTTACGATTATAATTAGAAACTAGAGCATATTAGTGATCACTCTAAATTAAAGTGAAGTGAAATATTTACTAATAAACTACTAACGGGGCAGACTTAATTAGCATTAAAAAACATTTAATTAAAAGTCCGAAAAAATCCATAATAATCAGAATAGGTGGGGTCCCCACAGACGTACAATGTGTTATTACTGTTTATTACATAACAGTGGGTTTACTCCCGGCTCTTTGCACGTGAGATAACTCGAATAATTATCGTCAATGCTCGCAGATCGCGGTGACCGATTGGCGATCGTACGTGCAGATACGACCGTGGTAGGACTGGTAGGGGATCGGAAATACACAGTATGGCAATAATAGGTATATAAGGCGACTGCTAGAAACTTCAAGGGCTGGTCAGGTCAAGTGTTTTAAACATGACAAAATTTAAAAAAAAATAATTCGTGCTTGAGGCTTTACGCATTTCGGTTTCCCATACAAATTTCAAAGTCGAAATTTTTAAAAACCACTAAGCCAATTTTAATGAAACTGCTTGCTAAAGTAAAATACAGGGATCTAAATAGTTTGTTGAAAACATTTAAAAAAAACGTTTATCTAAGTGAGTTATTGCGATTTTAAACTTTCTATAGTGGACTTTAACTCGCAATAACTCAGCTAAATAAACGTTTTTTAAAAATGTTTTCAACAAACTATTTAGATCCCTGTGTTTTACTTTAGCATGCAAAGTTTCATCAAGATTGGCTTAAAGGTTTTTAAAAATATCGCAATGCGTAAACCCTCTATTCATTTTGTAAATTTTCATTAGATGGTATTTGAGTATCTAATTAATTTTAAAGCAATAACATAAGAAAGTAAGTAAACATAAGTGCTTGAAGTTTCTTGCGTTTTCTAGCTGTCGCCTTATATAATCCTGCAAGGCTATCCTATTAAGGGTGGTTTCGACCAAACTGCAATAAGGTCTTATACCTATATTAAACACCGAATTTGTATAGACTAATCTCGGAGTAAGTCTTATTCCAGTATGGTCGAATCCACCCTTAGTGCAAAGAACAACTATTTGTTGGAAGCAACTCTGAAAAAGCAATAAAAAATATTTAAGGTACCTACCTAACATAAAGCGCAAAAGCTCTAGTAATTAATAAGGGCTTCCGTTCTAGGGCACACGCTCAGTCTTTCAATTAAAACTAATTGGCAAATATAAATAGTTTGCTATTAATATAATGTCACAATATAATCCAACGGCACTTAAGCTCTAGATAAAAGCTTAATTTAACTGTAATTATTTCACGCAGATGTTCGGCAAAGTAATGATAATGACAGCGATGACTAGATAACCTTTATTATAATTTATCGGGATCAAAGACTGGTTTCTCATTAATGGTTGGATCATCGCGTGATATCTGCTGCCTCGTCCAGTGCTTCTCAAACTTGAAGTGTCGTGCGTGGTCTACCACATCGGTGTCATTCAAAAGCGTCGGGTACAATTCTCCAAAAGAAGTTCTGTTCACAATATTAGTAGCAGTACCTACTAATATTGAGAACAGAACCTCTTTAGGTAGACTTCGGTAGACTTTGCTGTACTGGAACTAAGGAGACCTACGGTATTCCGTTACTAATACGTAAATCAGTAAGTAAACCACAATATTCAAGGATTTTTTTTTGCCGGTAGCCAATACGAGCTTTTAAAGGTTATCAAAATGAAATTGGGGGCTAATTTGCACTTGTTTTAATTAAAATGTAACATCAAGATTTTGGTCTGGCCGGCGAGCGCGCGGCGGATTAAGCAGAGCAGCAGTACGCCATAATATTGGTTTACACAAAATTGTAAAGTCCCGAAAAAAGGAACGTATATAGAATTATTTTGTCCATATAGATAAGAGAGTACTTTACCTGGAATTCCCGGAAAAACTTACGACCGAGAATTCCTGGAAGTAATGCCTAGGGCAGTGCTTGTTCCTTGTTTGCTATCTTATCAAGTTCGATGACAATGAGTTAAGTTATATTTTTATTAATTTATTTCGGTTCTTCAACGTGATGTAAATGCATTTAATTTACATTTACCTTGAATAAAAAAACACGTACCTTAATATTCCATTCATATTATTAAGAATATCGTGCATAATTACTTAGAATATCTTTCTAATCAATCATAGGTCTGAAAGTACATACTCTGTCAAATAATTTATTTAGAAAAGAAGTTAATACATCATTTTGTAATAAATAATTGGATTTATATTTTTCTACGGAGATTCCGTTAAAAATTCCCACAGCCCATTCGCATACCCAATTAAAAGAAAAACGTATCGTCTTAAACATATTCCCCAACGTGACCTTATTAGTAGCACAGTTCAATATCCTATCAACATTTTAGAATTCACAAAGCCAATATTAAAAAAAAACGTACATATTCTCAACGTACAAAAAAGCCATTACCGATTCATAATTAGGAGTTAACAAAAACTTTGAGGAGCACACGCCGCTGTTTCTGCGGCACAGTCGGGTGGGCAGACGCAACATTGTTGCTTGTTAATACTTATCAACAATTCATCGCGTGCTTATGCACTCCGGCTGTGTCGGCTAAGGCTGCGTTTCCACCGGAGCTGAGTGAGGTAGCTAGAAAAAAAACCCTCCAATGGGATCGCTTACCTGGCTAAGGCAGTGTAAAATGAAATCGTTCTATTGGTCGATTTCTCTTCGCACAGCTCTGGTAGAAACTAAGCTCAAAGCTCGAATCTTGCATTGTCTTCATCTCACCTGATGACAAGTGACAATAAGGTTGAAGGTGGCACTTCACTCGGATTTCTCAAACACTGAGTAGCTGGCTATCTTATCTCTCAACCGTTGGAACACAACAATAAACATTGTTATTATGGCGCCAAACTTTAGATAAGATGTGATAGCTAGCCAGGCCAGGGGGCTTAACAAGCCCTACCACCAACCAAACCAAGTCTAAAAACATGTGCTTCCCGCTGGTAATCAAACCCGGGAACTCTGTGTCTTAATCTGCTTTCAATTTAAGCGTTTAGAGCAGGCCAACATGGTTAAAGTTACACTTGAACCAGACTATTTATTAGTAACGTCCAGGGTATTGTGGCCTGGCCTACGTATCACAAACGGACCGCAGCCGTGCGTGTCTCGATAGTGGAGACACTATATGTGAATCAAGGGACAGCAAATATAACATGACCCATCCTAGTGCCCCAACGTCTTGTTAAATTTAAAGCGCCCTTATGCCCGATTTATGTGTATTAAGTAATTTAGTAGTTAACTAAATTTTAACTTCATTAAGTGATTAATTGCATGTAAACACACAATTTAGTAGATAAGTCACTTAAAATTAAGTTAAAATTTAGTTAACTACTAAATTACTTAATACGTGTAAATCGGGCATTAGACAGGTGGCTTCGTCTGAATACAGGAGCGGCACTAGCCACTAAATAGAGAGTTTGCGCTCTTGCGACGAAAGCGGCAACGGCTGTTGTTGTATTATTATGTCTTGATAAGGCTTCGCGGTTTAAGGATTATTTAAATTTCAGTAGTATTTGTATATTAGAGGTAAGTAAATAAAGCTGTTGGCAGGGACGCAGTGACGGCAAAGTAAAACTTCGTAGTTGTCTGAACGAATGCTTTTATTAAAGTGAGTGCGAGTCCGTCGGTACAACGGTTTTATATGAAAAGTCGTTTAAGTAACTAATACAAAAATAGTGATGTTACACAAAGTAATCGTATTTCATAATCAATAGATACAATTGAATAGAGTATTTTCGTATATTCCAACAGTACCTACATGCGTCAACGAGCATCTCCGCAATGAAACGAAGAAACAAACATTAAGTAGCTATTAATGGGCTGCCCCATTGTTTTAATCGATTTCGGCATGTCAACCTTTAAAATATAATGATACTAGCGGCCGCTCGCGGTTTCACCCGCGTGGTTCCCGTTCCCGTGGGAATATCGGGATAAAAAGTATACTATGTGTTAATCCACGTTATAAACTATCTGTATGCCCAATTTCATCCAAATCCATTCAGTAGTTTTTACGTGAAAGAGTAACAAACATCCATCCATACTTACAAAATTTCGCGTTTATAATATTAGGTAGTAGGATAAATAAAATAGCAAAGGATGTGTGTAGTGATCATAGCAAATGGAAATCTGTGGTCTCTGCCTACCCATCCGGTAAGCGGCCGTGATGTACGTAATACGTATGTATAAGTAAAATAACTTTAAGAATTGGCAACACTACTGTTGCTACTTTCGCGAGTGTGGATGCGCCATTACAACAAGCAACATTCGCCGCGCGGATAAGAAATCAACCGCAAGCAGAATTTAGCAGTGCCCACACTGCACACTGCCCCTTGCCCACGCTTTTTATGGTCTACACTCGAAATGCTAATCTGTGATCCACACTAACATTAACCTCCATCTCCATCCATCGTCGGCCTCTTCTTAATCCTACGGATAAGAATGTGGCCAGGAGCAAGCCCATTTATAAGAAAAAAAAAAAGAAAAAGACCCGCATTGGGCCATTTCGTGGGTTGGTCCAATCTCTCTATGTGCTGTTGTCCACGTGGGAGGCTTGTGCCCAGCAGTGGGACGTTTATAGGCTGATGATGATGAACAATTTATAAAGAGGTAAAGTTTCTATGTTTGAATATAGAATATAATCTCCGAAACTACTTAACCAATTTCAAATTTTGAAAAAAATCATGTTTTTTTTATATATTTGAGCGTTTTATTAACGCTTAAATATACATAAGTAATTTTTTTTTAAACACTGAAAAAAGACGACATCCTCAGGCGGAAAACGAACCACGCATCTTCATGAATTTTTTTATTTAAGTATATTTATGCGTCAATAAAACGCTAAAACATATAAAAAACATTAATCTATAACGGCACAAAGCTCTTCTCTCCAAGCTCCCGGCATACGGTTTGCCCGCTCAGTTCTGTACCTGGATTGCTAGCTTCCTGCATGAGCGTAGAATCCGTGTCCTTTCGGATGGATGCGCTTCGCGGTTCATGTCAGTGAACGCTGGTGTTCCTCAAGGCTCCGTTCTATCCCCCACGCTGTTCCTTCTGCATGTCAATGACATGCTTCCACTTGGAAACATTCATTGCTATGCAGATGATAGCACAGTGCATGGGGGATATAACGGTCACCCAACGGCTGGGCGGGTAGACACCGAAATGAAGCGAGCAAATCTTGTCATTGAGCTCGATCGGGTGTTGGACCTTATTTCTAAATGGGGCTCCGATAATCTGGTGGAGTTCAATGCCAAGAAAACACAGGTGTGCGCGTTCACAGCGAAAAAGTCGCCATTCCTTCCCCTTCCCTCTCTTCAGGGTACATCTCTAAGCCTGCAGAGCAGTATTAACATGCTCGGTATGAATATCCGCTGCGGCCTAAAGGCCGGCAACGCGGCAAAGGCCGGCAACGCGCCTGCGATTCCTCTGGTTTTGCGGGTGTCCATGGGCGGCGGTGATTACTTTCCATCAGGTGACCCGCTTGCTCGTTTGCCTCCTTCTGCTATAAAAAAAAAAAAAAAAGATCTGAACCAAAAGGACTACATCGAAAGCGTGATTAAAATGCCTCACGTAAACTCGGTGTCCTGAACAAGGTGCGGCGATTCTTCACGCCTGATCAGTTGTGTCTATTATACAAGACACAGGTGCGGTCTTGCGTGGAGTATTGCTCTCACCTTTGGGACGGCTCCGCAAAGTACCTTCTCGATGCCTTGGACAGATTGCAGCGCCGCGCTGTGCGCATTATCGGCAATGCGGAGGTCACTAAAACTCTCGAGCCTTTGCAATTGCGTAGAGATATTGCGTCACTCAGCGTCTTTTACCGTTTATACCATGGCGAGTGCTCTGAAGAACTATTTGACCTCATCCCTCCTTCTCCCTTCCTCCATAGGAGTACGCGTGCTGCTCTCCGGAGTCACTAATTTACAGTCTCTAACATTCCATCACGCACAAAGAAATTTGGTGACTCGTTTCTTTGTCGCACTTCCAAAAGATGGAATAGTCTACCAGCACACGTATTCCCTCCTACCTATGACATAGGGTCCTTCAAACGAGGCGTGAAGAAGCACTTTGTGAGCCGGCAGAGTGAGGGTGAGCGATGCTACGTCTCTTACGCTGCACCAGTTGTCCTCGCGCCTGGACTTCATTTCCACTTAACATCAGGTGGAGTGGGTCATTTGCCGGGCTTATCATAAAAAAAAAAAAGCTTCATCTTAACCGAATGTTCAAATATTTGTAAAAATATTTCTTTCGGATCTCAGAGGTGAAAACTTCTAAGATTTGATGAAGCAATGTTGACTAAAAAACATAAGCATCAACATCAAGCACTGAAAAAATTTCGACGGGTGAAAACCAGACCTCGGTAGTCAAGTGGTTAAGGCAGCCGCCCGGAATGCGGGAGGTGCGCAGTTCGATTCTCGCCTGAGGTTGTCGTCTTTCTTCAGAGTTAAAATAAACTTTGAGGGTGGACATAGGTCATATTATACTATGATTAATTATGTAGATATTCATTGTACTTATATTTTAGTCTGTTTAAGCGAAACCATCATAGACAAAGTCACGGGCGAGTAAGGATTGTATTCGATTGGATGCAATCGAATATGTCAATAAGTTTATATTTATTCATGTATTTCGCATATTAAGTTAACGAACGAGCTTTTGTTGTAGAATGTATTATAATAATAACATATTGTTTTCTAAAGTGTAAACGAACACTACACTACACTTTAATACACTGGCCTGCAAAAATAAGTATCACACTTTAAAAATTTCATTTTTTTCTAAACTATAGAAGTTAGAGATTTAAAATAAAAAAAGTGTGATACTTATTATTGCAGGCCATGCAGTGTACGTGAGATCGCTAATAGCTAATTGCCAATTTGTAATTAACTATTAGCGCTGTCAATAATTGTTAGTTGTTTTAGAATAGAATAGAATAGAATAGA
Organism: Scoparia ambigualis; assembly: GCA_963921215.1. Taxonomy (NCBI): domain Eukaryota; kingdom Metazoa; phylum Arthropoda; class Insecta; order Lepidoptera; family Crambidae; genus Scoparia; species Scoparia ambigualis. The sequence continues at coordinate 25,041,545 of OY992517.1, read as the reverse complement.
ATAGAAAATAATTTATTAACATACACACGCTTACATCATTTAGACAAAAAAGAAAGATAGAAAATAATAAATAATACAAATGGACGATGATGAATGATGTTTTGTTTCGTTATCATAGGCAAGTTCGTCGCTCTTAAATATTATGTACAAAAATTTTTTTAAAAGCCTTTTTTTGTATTCATAAATACATTTTGCGTATTCCTAATGGATCCTTGATATTTGTTAAAACAAAATGGGGGGTGAATGGGGCAGTTTTTTTGCATTCAATGTGGCATACATAGAAAATAATAATATATAGATTTACTGTTGGATACGCGATCCCTGACCCTGTTGCCACAATAAGACACGGGCTCCAATTCTAAACATAAAAAAAAATATCTCTAGAAAAACTATGTTACATTTGAATGAGTAAGTCAAGTCAAGTCAAAATATATTTATTCAATAAACTCAATTAATAAGTACTTTGAAACGTCCAAATATTTTTTAAACCCATTCAGGACATCATTTTTTAACTGTGGCAAAGAACGGGCGCAAGAAACCACAGCGCACAGAAGCAACGACATTTACAAAATATATATATATTATATGTCGTTACCAGGTCACAAAATACAAAATATGAATTTGAATGTAAATAGTTTAATTAAATATGGTGCTCTATATAAATTAATTATAGGCAATTAGAAATAGCTGTTGGAGTAGGTACTTGGAGCATTTCAGACCCAAGATGTTTTGTCTTCTGTATAATCCGACACTTTATAATAAGCTTTTTTATAAAGCTTTTCTTTGATTTTGATTTTAAATTTATCAAGATCTAATTTCTGAATATCATTTGGTACTTTGTTGTATAATCGTACACACAGACCCTTAAAAGAATTATTTATTTTATGGAGCCTAGTATAAGGCACTGCTAATTTGTTCTTACTTCTAGTATTTAATTTGTGAATATCACTGTTTTTTGAAAACATTTCGATATTTTTATGAACATACACAAGATTTTCATAAATATATTGTGATGCAACTGTCATTATACTTATATCCTTAAATCTCTCTCTGAGAGAGTCACCAGCCTGTAGGTTATATAGTGCTCGAATAGCCCTCTTCTGCAGCACAAAGATAGTTTGAATGTCGGCAGCATTTCCCCACAGTAAAATGGCGTACGACATTACACTATGAAAGTAACTGAAATAAACTAATCTAGCTGTATCAACGTCAGTTAACTGACGGATCTTCATTACTGCATAAGCCGCAGAGCTAAGTCTATTCGACAATTTAGCTATATGTGGGCCCCACTGAAGCTTGGCATCCAACGTGATGCCTAGAAACACAGTGGTGTCCACAGGATTCACATTCTTATCTTTAATTTGTACACTAGTTATTACCTGCTTAACATTAGGCAATACAAATCTTACACATTTGGTTTTTAAAGGTAAGGTAAGGTAATAAAATAGTGAAAAAAATGTAGTAGCACCACAATAAAAGGAAATCTTGCGAGGCATTAATCTTGAAGCCTCCCCATATACAATAGCAGAAGTTATTCTGAACTATCACGGTCCCACAATACGCTGTATATCATCAGACGTACGACAGGAGGGGCCGGCCACCACAATAAATTGTATAACGCTGCCAATGACCCGTGTCTATGCTTATATGTTAATTAATGTGTGCTTAATATGAGTGTACCTAGAGTGCTGTACATACCATTTATTTCTGATGTCTTATGTAAAATGTCTGCGACCGTTTAAGAGTCTATGATCCAAAGCGCAAAATGACAAAGAATCGCAAATTGTCAAAAAAGCAGAATGTCCAAAGCTCACATAGTCAAAAGCGCACTTAGTCAAAGGCGCAGAATGTCAAAAGCGCACATAATCAAAAGCGCACATAGTCAAGGCGCAGATTGTCGAAACTTTGTAAGTAAGTAAGTAAATCATTTATTCGGCAAAAATTACACACAAAAAAGAAAGAAAAGTATAAAAAAATAAAAAAAAATAAGAAAACAGAAATAAATAATAATAATCAACTAATAAACATGTATAGGTTGGCCGAAAAGGCTGACCAGCTCAGCTATTGTTGCAGCTGGACGCCACAACGCTGGTTTTAACCAGAAACTAGAAAAAAACTAGAAAATCAAAAATGCAAGCCCTAACAAAATAACAAATGTGGAAATAAGGAAACTGTGTTCCCATCTCTGGGCTGGAGCACCCCAATACCAACTCCTTCCATTTGACCGCATTCAACGCAGAGCTGCTCGAATTGTCGGCGACGTGGTTATTTCAGGTCGGCTCGATCCACTGGCTCTTCGGAGAGACGTTGCGTCTCTCTGTATATTGTACCGTATATATCATGGGGAGTGTTCTGAGGAATTGTTCGGCTTGATCCCTGCCGCTAATTTCCTTCACCGCACTACACGCAATCGACTGTCATTCCATCCACATCACCTTGATGGATGGCGGTCTACTACTGTGCGTTTTTCAAGAAATTTCTTGCCTCGAACTACAGTGTTGTGGAACCAGCTCTCGGCGGCGGTATTTCCGGACCGTTACGACTTAGGGATCTTCAAGAAACGAGCCTATTCCTTCCTTAAAGGCCGGCAACGCGCCTGCGATTCCTCTGGTTTTGCGGGTGTCCATGGGCGGCGGTGATTACTTTCCATCAGGTGACCCGCTTGCTCGTTTGCCTCCTTCTGCTATAAAAAAAAAAAATATATATAAATAAACAAAACAATATTAAAACAAAACCTTACAGAATAAAATAAACTAAAATTAAACTTAATTAAAATCATTAACCAATATGTAAGTACTTAAAAATGTTTCATAAAGTTAAAAATAATAAAATGAAAATATAGTTGTAAGGCACGTAAGGCCGTTGGTCCCGGTTGTTAAAGCTAAAGTTGTTAAAGCCCACCAAGCCTCGTTGGGCCAACGAACGTGGTAGGTAGGCCCAATCTTACCATTTGCTGTTGTCCAGGTGGGACGGGACCAGTGGGACGTTTACATGCTAATGATGATTTTGAAGTACAATATAGCTAACACACCTTTCTAGTAAGCATACTAGACTTACTACGTCAGGGGCGCTACTCGCGTTGCAGGAAACTTTTGAAGGTTCAATATCAACGGAAAATGGGGAAGACAACTTTCCACTTATAAAAACAAAACATTCATCTTCTACCCGCTAGGCTTAAGTCCGTGGAACCCTCAGATAATGTGGCCACTCCGGCCTTCGACACAATAAATTTTATGCCCTTTCGCTCACCCCTTTGCGTTAGGGTGTTGCGATGTGTTTAGAGACAAACATCTTAACTTTTCGGTTAATTCCTGAGTTCTATAGTACTACTTCTTACTGCGAGTATACTTGGTATGGCGTGTTGTTTCCGCTTAGGCACCACCTTCACAAATAGTGTCAGTAGGATGGTTGTGGTCAGACTACCAACACTGCGGAAATACGCTGCAGAAAGATCTAACCATCAAAGATCTTCCATTTTTTGTTATGCTCTTGACTGCTAGAGATTAAAATTTAAAACTATAATAGATAAATTAGAAGCATTACAAATTAGATTTTTATAATTTTTGGTTAATAAAAAAGTTAAAAACAGTTGCAAAGGTGACTACAAAAAAATATTTAAAATATGTAAAATTTTTCCCATCGGTTGAAAACATACATTTTTAATATTATTAAATCACCATGGCAGTCAAGATTACAACCTGAGTCTTGTAAGTAGCTACCATAGTATGAGGTCAGTGTCTGCTGGCAAATATAATGTACCCAGTGTCCACAACTACTATGGTGATAGGACACTTGAAAAGCGCTTGCCATATTTGTTAAATAGCCTGCCGCAGGATATCAGACTTGCGCCTAACAAGGCCAAATTTAAGGTAAAATAAAATAAAATACTTTTTCAATTTATGTTAATTAGTAAAGCACAATAATACCATATAAGTATATATATCATAAAGGCATATCATGTTTAAAGTTATAGGATAGGTGTAATTATAAACTATTGTTTTGTTAATGAGATTGTTGATCTCACAGTCAAACCGAATGAATCGGTTTTGTGGGACCTTACCTAATGTAAGTTTATAATGTTTCTAATAATTAAATAAAAAATAAAACACCGTCGGCACTAGGTAATATCCGTTGGTCTAAACACTAGACAGAGTCTACAAATTAAATTAATTTTGACATAGTGCTTACTGTACGCTAATCCGTCGATTGGAACGTTCGGCCCCGCCCGCCGTCACTGGAGAAAAAATCTATTAATTTCACTCCATGTCACTCACTGGAGACAAACTAATTAAATCTTCGATCTTATCTGGAACATATGTTTGGCAGTGGCCGATTTTATCTCAAATAGCACGCCCGCTCAACAGTGAGCTGCTCGTAAACATATCCTTACACATATAGTCATACGGTAGACAATCGGTAAAAACGTGGACAAAATAACTTTCTAAATAAAGCAGTGTTTACTTTAAATCACTAAATGTATTCGGTTGATTAGGAGTTGGACTAACGATGATTGGATATACTTGAATAATAAAAATAAAGCTTTGGTTAACACTTTTGAGTTTAAGGTTTTCTTTTAGCGTTTATAGTTATTTTAATTATTTTATTAGATGCTCATTGCTTTAAATAACGATAATTAACAATCTTAAACTGTGTATTATCTGTTAATATAGGAGTGTCTACATGTTATTTAGTTTTATTTCCGGTGTCCAATATAATAGGTAGAGGATAAAATGTTTAAAATGTTAAAAACAACCGGAAAGCTCGAACGGGATTCGAACCCTTCGACCTTTGGATTGCCGGTCCACTGCTCTAACCGCTAAGCTACCGAGACCCCTGAAGACTCGTTGAATTTTTTCTAGTAGTTGATACGCTGCAACTGCAAGCCAGCCGGTATTACGTCACTGTGAAATCTACTGCATTCGAAAGAAATACTATTGCAAGTATTTAACAATCGATAAAGTCGTAATTGCTTATAAATATCTTTATTTTGGATTCCAAATCCAAAGGACACGGGTTCGAATCCCGTTCGAGCTTTCCTAAGACTGGTTGTTTTTTTCTAGTAAACATTTTATCCTATATCGATATAGCATTGTGAATGCAAAATTTCAATAATAAAGATAATAAGTAGATGCTGGCACCAAGGTATGGTAGGATTCTTCAGAGATTACTTTCCATCTGTCAAGTCTTCCATCATCAAAAAAAAAAAGATTCTACCTATTTCTGCCATCAAACCGCATTGGTACTAGATCCAGTGATTCAGTTTCAAGGGCCGTAGCGCGCGCGTGATACCCTCGGTTTTGCGCGTGTCCATGGGTTTCGGTGGCCGCGCGCCATCAGGCGGACCCTGGACCGAGTGCTAGCTCGCTGGTTCAGTATCAAAAATTACAGGAATCAGAAAAGCAATATAATAACTCAGAAAGCATCAGTCTTGCATTGCTGTATCCAATAAACGAGGCATATCAGATGCAAAATAGTTACAGACCCACAATCATCACATTAGTTCCTGATTCGCCGGATTCCTGATTCGCCGTATTCTTGTTTCGCCGGATTCTTGTTTCGTCAGATTCTTGTTTCGTCTTAAATATTTAAATACAATAATTACACTTAAGTAAAGAAAACATGTAGTTATATTTATTATTGTATGCATTATTTTGTTGCCACTATCGGACAAAACTTAAATTACCTACTTAGAAATGGGTTTGAATCATATTTTCAAAGAAATGATGATTTTCCTTTAAACTTTCTTTATCTGTTACGTTATCTGTAAACGTAACAGACGTTATTAAATTTAGAACTAATAAATATTTTTATTAATGTACCGAAATGTCTGCCTTTTATGTAATAGATAGTTAAAGCCGCGATAATTCTATAGTTTTCCTTCAACAAAAAAATCCGACGAAACAAGAATCCGGCGAATCAGGAATCCGGCGAGTCAGAAACTAATCAATCGTTATTTTCATTCACCGCCCTGTTACTTTCCAATCTTATTTGGGGTTGGCATGTCTACGGATTTAAGTAAACACTCATTGTCTCGAAATCGCATTCTTGTATCTTGCAGTGCCTTCAGCAGACAAGCCTAATAAAAATGTCTAATTATTTTATAAGATTCATATGGATAATTTTTATTAGCTCCATTTCAAGAAGCGTTAAAAATATAATTGAGCTTTGAAACATTTATTCGTCGAGTAATTACTAAATGTATATTGTTCGTGTTTGTACGAGTTGGATTTAGTGAAAATTCTCAAGTTTTTATTGCGGACAGTTAATAACAACAATTAACTGTGATCTCCATATTTATGAATCATTGCCGAATTAGGATGTTTAATTATTTAATTCTGTATTTTACATTTGCGTATTAACACAACACCCTGTTAAGATATTTTTGAAGCCGACCGTACCACATAATGTATTACAGAATAGATATTTATGAGAACATTAAAGTACATTGTACATGTGTTGTATATATGTGTCTATATAGACAGATGACAAAGCAGCAGCCAAAAGAGCAGACCAGTTCTCAGTCGTTCGCTGCATGTGCTATTTGAACGAAAGCGCTACATATCGGTTGAGAGCTTGTTCTCGAATGATTTAATGCCATGCGCGGGCGCAGTCGCCATGGCAACGGGGTTCGCTCCAATAATTGGCCAAATGCCGGCCCCGGTGCCAGAGTTCCGTATAGAAGACCGAAAAGCCCCGAGCGTATCCATTAAAACCAATTTTAAATAACGGTACGAAAGCGAACTTTCGGCAAGGCAGCGAGACAAGAGCAGATTACAAATTTACTGACGTTTTACCATTCAATCTTTCAGTGCCAACTTCAATACCTTTTTTTATATGGTAAAGAAGACAAATAACTCCAGTAATAAATCCAGCTGAGAGTTAAACGGAAGCAGAGTCAAGATGCGAAGATAGCTAGTGGGAGCAGAATTGTTTACAAAAAAATGGAGAAGACAAACAATGCAAAGTCTTTGGGTTCCACCATATACTTACATACAGAGGTGGACTAAGCAATGCCCCCAAAACATTAACCACTTTCACCCTGAAAAGAGATAAAGGGACTATACGGCCAAATACCTGTCGCTCTGACAGATTTAAAATGTCATCATTGTCTCCTGCAAGCCTATGACGATTGACCATATCACTTTGTCTGCCACGAACATTTAACAGTTAAAAGTGCGCTTCGCTACTCTCTCACTTTTCCAACTTTACGGCTTTTCACTGATATGTAAAACAAAAGATACGAAATAGCACACAAATGAAAGAGATAGCTATAGTTTTAATGATTGCACTTCAAATGTTTCCTGTCTTACATTTGTTTTAATCTAAGTTTCTTGTGCATAGTGTTACATACAAGACGTCCCAATTGGGACGTATTTGCTTCTTCACTTCGCGAAGCGTTTATAACATAATATCTACTTCTTGTTTTATATAATATCATTGGTTGTACCTAAATAAATATAAATTAAATTTAACGGAACCTAACCCAATCAAAAAGACGCTTGATCTTTTTTATTTAAACGAACATTGCATTCCGATACAGGCAGAGATAACTTTTTAGCAAAAACTTTCGGCAGTGGCCTCCGTCCTTGTCTGGCGCGGAGTGTACGAGCAGGACAGACGTATCCACTTTAATTGCTATACGATAACCTCTTAGTGGTTTGATTTCTTCATCAGTCAATGTTGGCGTGAATTAATGAATCCGTTTGCAGTACAGGTCGTGTTGCTAATATTTCTCTGTGCCGTGTTTTGACGACTCGCGGGCGAAAAGCTTACATCGAATTAGTATTACATAATACATATGTCGCAGCCATCTAGTTTAGTCAGCCCGTCGATTGAACGGGTAGGCTTGTATAGTAAATGCCAGCATTCTACTAAATGGCTAATGGAAGCCTAGGCAAATCATTGAACGCAACGCTTAACCTAATCTAAACTTACTAAATTTTAATCACCCGCCTGCTTTGAGTTCAGACGTCTTCACGGGGCTTTTAATCTTTTAATCAGCTAACTCGTTTAATTAGAAAATACTTCATAGATAGGCACAGAATAGTTTGCAGAATAGCACCATAGCTTGGTAATTTGGTGATCTTTGTACTGCCAAAGACCGGTCTAGGCGGTAATGAACATTAAATGTTGGCATTTAACGAACGGGCTGGTTGTCTTATCAAGGGACTGATAAAACCAGATGGTTGTGGCATATACCTACCCGTTGTGGCATGGCATATACATAACCGTCTGGGTGGCTACCACCGTCAATACGTTATACCAACAAAGTAGGTAATAATTGTTGTAATCCGACTATGAAGTTTTAAATGTGTTTCGCCACAGCCTGCCGAAACTCATGGAATTGGCACAAATTGTTGCTATACGAGTATCTTAGTTGATTGTTAATTTTATTGTTAGTTGTAATTATTGGGAATTTATTTTTTTTGTTTTCGTTTAGTTGTATTTTATTTTTTTATAACATCGCCTTGGGTACCTTTTAAGCCAATTTTTAATGAAACTTTGCATGCTAAAGTAAAACACAGGGTTCTAAATAGTTCGTTGAGAAATTTTTTAAAAAACGTTTATTTAGCTGAGTCATTGCGATTTAAAGTAAAATAGAAAGTTTAAAATAGCAATAACTCAGTTAAATAAACGTTTTTTAAAAATGTGTTCAACAAACTATTCAGATCTTACTAATTTACCCTAGCATGCAAAATTTCATTAAAATTGGGTTATTGGTTTTTAAAAGTTTCCACTTGGAAGTTTGTATGGGAAACCGAAATGCGTAAACCCTCTTAATAAATAAATAAATAAAATAAATAAAAAAATGGCCGTACGTAGTACTTAATTCCCAACTAGCAAAGTAATCCTATAAAGAAAGATTATAAGTCTGTCACTACTAATAACGTTCTTATAAAGACATTGCGGTAGACTATTTAACTTATAATAGCATTTGCCAAGCCTTAGCATATTTAAGTGCATTCGTTTTTATATCTCGGTCTTATAATTCGCTACAAGACTGACCTACAAAACATCTATAGGACACTTTTACTAGTAATAGCATTTCAGAAACGTAGATATTCTCAAGAGGATTTGTCTTTGTAAGTTAGTCTTATAGTTAGCTACAAAATTTTCTTTTAGGACACTTTTAGGAATAAGTCTCCTATAATTGTTTACTGTAAAACTAAATAATCTAGAATAACATTTTGATCCTATAGTAACATCTTGTGAGAAAACAAGATATAATAATATAGTTAGCTGAGATCACTATAAGGTTGCGCCGGTATAGTTTTGCTCGAGACTCTTTTAAATCTAATAGTACTTAATAAGAGCGCTATTTGATCAAAAAAGCTTATAAGCTACTAGATCAATAACTTTATTAGTAAACGTCAGCCATTTTGTTGAGATTCAGTTGTTCCACTTCGTCTTAAGGAAATAAGTTGAACATGAATTTAAGCGATTGGAAAAGATTGAAAAGGAGTGGTGGTTACAGGAGAAAAGTGACAAAAACGTATAAAGAATTAATGAAGCTAGGTTTTTCAGGAATAAAATCAACAGGATCAGGAACTAAATCAAGCGCGTCAAGTGCGAACGCAGGTGAAGTAAATGAGGGTTCTGCGACCAAAAATATTTTTTCACCCCTAGCCCACCACTCGGAAAGTGAAGAAGATGAAAATTGGGAAGAAGGATACGATTTACATATCAAAGAAACCACTGAATATGAAAAAAAATATGAATTGCTTAAAGATATGCAAAGCTGGGCTATAAAATTTAATATACCACTCCTAGCCTTCAACGAACTATCTACTATTAAGAACAAAAGATTAAGTAATGTTTTACCTAAAGATGCTCGGACTTTATTACATACCAACAAGAAAACGTTGCATATTACCATCTCGAATCCAGATCCAGATCTTCGATGTAATGGTCGTATATGCTGTACTGGGAGCAAGTCGGGCACCAAAAAAAGATTTGAAGCAATTAAACAATTATGTTTTCTTGACTACAAATGAAATGAGTAGGTCTATACATATTGTTTAAATAAACTGGAAATCCACACCCATTGCAGCTATCGGATAATACAAAATGTGTATTAGTCCAAGGCCATCTCATATTTGTCAGTAAAATCAGTAAATATTTCGTCAAAAAACAGTCGACATCAAGAAATACAAACATCTTGTTAACTAAATCCTAAAAAAAGTAAATTTAGCATTAACAGGCATATTTCAAGGGAACCCTAATTTGTTTTTAAATGGAGGCGAGTTATCTGGACTGAAACTGCTACAAGTACTAATTTACCTACAATGATACTATAAAGTACTTAATGAAGAGCAATTTCAAAACATGGCGAATATTCATAAGAATTGATGAAATATTTTATTTACAACAATATACTAATGTGTTATTTTTCGGAGGGGATTGTGAAAATAACAAAATTGCGGTACACATTTACAGTAAAAATGACTTCCCCACGAGTTCATACACTATATTGACAATATATTATTAGTAATTAATGTTTTACAATAATACAAAATAATAGTAATAGAAATTTACGTTTTTATTTAAGTATTTACCACAAAACAACCGGAACCACCCAACAAAAAGATAACTTCTAATAAAATATACTTATTACTAATAACTAAGTACATTACTAGTGCATTAAAAACAAGATTGCTTTAGTAAGATACTTATGTCAGATACTAACAAGAGCGTTTGTGCTTGTAATTGTGTAGTCTCATATCATTATAGAAGCTATTGCGCTTCGTCAAGTATATTATAGGGTTTAGTAACATTTTCAAAGATGATTATAAGATAGTTATAGAAATAAACGCTCCTATAACTGCGCCCAAATCCAGCTTTGTGGCATGATACAAGTTTCTTATAAGTGACAATAAAAGTAGTCTTGAGATCGTTTTAAGTACTTATTTTGCTAGTTGGGTTGTTTTATTAAAAGCAATCAGTCACTCACAAACCCGCATCCAGGACCATCCAATCTCCTTTGTGATATGCTATTGCCAATCCACCGACCCACATTGGGCCAGCGTGGTGGGTTATGGCCCAATAGCCCCTTGTCCGGTTATCCAGCAGTGTAACATTTATGTATGGGCCGTATCGCGTAGCGGTGAAAGAATACTACCACCCCCTCCCTTCCCTTGGGTGTCGTGAAAGGCGACTAACGGACTAAAGACTACACATACATCCAACAGCATAGAGCGGCGATGGACTCACCACCGGTCCCGCTGAGCACATGTGCAGTCGCTATTTGGTGATAAGTGGACTATTGACTGCTTTTGTGTTAAATTGCCTAGTCTCTGACTAACCCTTCGGGGATAATAGTCGTGTTTATATGTATGTATGTATGAGCTTATATAATCACCAGGCTTGTCAATCATCGCACTTACATCAAACAATCCGAAACAAACTTTGCCCTTTGGAAAAAACACACGTTGAACCCAAGACCTCCATCTGACTCGCACCGCGCTGCACGGCCACCGTAGACGCAAACAAAAGCTTGTAGATCCGCATAAAGTCGACAATCATTCCAATGAATAACTTTATTACTTTCTCAGCATTCCTCGGGCTGGCCATGAAAATGAACCCATAAACGATATTGCAATAAACGTTTATGTTACTCGCAGGTACTGCGCTCTCGAAGTACTTGAACGTTTTAGTACTGTGTCGTAGCAACTACCGCGTTCGTAGTGACAGCTACTCGAGCGGTGTTCTGAGCTACTTGGTGTGACATAGGACTAAGGTGTTCAGTTACTTCTGAGGGCGTACACCATAATGTGCGTACGGCCAGCTGCCAGCGCGCGTTGCGCTATAAAAGTGAATGCGGCGCCTGCGGTCGGTACCTGCAGTACTTAATCCAAGACCTACCTTGCACTAGCTCCTTGAGCAACGCGGTCAGCGCTTAGTGCGATTTATTCATACATACATATAAACACGAAACTTAAGATATTAACAGAAGAACAGCAAACGGATAGAAGAAGTATTGGTCCTTGAAAGAAGTCTTTAAATCCCGAGAACTAAGCATGCAAATAAAGAGGAGAGTCTTCGACACATGTGTGCTTCCAGTCATCACCTATGGTTGCGAAACATGGCCTCTCACTAAACACCACAGAGAAAAGTTGGAACGTTGTCAGAGAGCTATGGATGCATGACAGGATTAAGGAAACAAGACAGAGTGAGAAGTAGAATAATAAGAGATAAAACCAAAGTAGTCGGTATAATTACACGAGTAGATTAACAGAAGTGGAGGTGGACTGGCCACATGACCTCGAAGACAAATGGAGCAAACGTGTCACTGACTGGTATCCCAGAGATGGAAAGCGCAATAAAGGACGCCAACAAATGAGATGGAAGACGACCTAAAACTTACGGCTGGGTACCATTGGAGAAGGGTAGCTCGTGACCGAAGCCAGTGGAACTTGTTAGAGGAGGCCTATGCCAAGAAGCAAACTGAATTACGGGACATACTATAAAAACCTGAAAACTTACATGTATATACCCAGTAGTTCAGAATAAAGGGCTTATTATTAATATATAAACACGACTATTATCCATGAAAGGTTAGTCAGAGACAAGGCAATGAGAACCGCAAAAGCAGTGCTCTGCCATAGTTCACTTTTCACCAAATACCGACTGCACAAGTGCTCAGCGTGACAGGTGGTGAGGCCATCGCCGCTCTATGCTGTTAGTCGCCTAACCGTGCCGTCGCGTAGCGGCTCATCTACCACGCCATCTCTTTCCTTGGGTGCGATTTATTCAGTCGATCGAGAAGACAAGAGTCCGTACCTGTCTGGTTTTGGTTTTTACGGAAATGTTGCGATCCCTCCAGATTTTTGCAAGCTGAGACATGGCGCTCTTAGCCATGCCAATTTTCCTGCGCACTTCCTTCTCGCACGAACCATCGTTACTGATGTTGGAACCCAGGTATATAAAGTCGTCCACTATTTCTAGGTCCAATGCGCCAATGAGTTCCAACTTCAGAAATCTATAATATGCGAAATCTGAACTGGCATAGTCACTGAGGAGATCATTGGTCTCAAGATATGCCAGCAGTCGAGAGTTCACTACACGTTCCATAATCTTGCAGAGTATGGACTTAACTGAACTCGTCTTACAGTAAGATGGATCGGCACGGGTATCTTTTTTTGGCACAGGCTGCACATTAGCCAGCTTCCACGACTGAGGGACTAGAGCAGTCTCAAGTGAGAGACAATACAGGCGTGTTAGAACAGTAGACAAGTTAGGTGCACAGTTACGTAGGACAATGGCCGGGATTCTATCAGGACCACTAGCCTTATTCACGTTAGAGTACGGAGAGTTTTGAGTACCTCTTTGCTGCGGATGTGAGGTTCTCCCATAGAGAGGGTGCCTATAGGCAACTTAGGTGGAACCTTGCTAGCGACTTCCAGACGTGAGTTCTTTGCAAAAAGAGCGGCAAACAAGTTAACTTCTCAGCTGCAGTGTGAGCAAGTGAGCCGTCAGGCTTTATCAGCGGTGGAAATAAAGGTTTTTCTAAATGTTTCGCACCCATTTGTATTACCTATAACCGGACCCCTTTAGGGGGTAGCTTCATGTCCGCGGCGGGGAGGTACTCAAAGCTCTCCGTGGAAATAAAGGTATTTCCAAGTGCGTGCGAAGCTACGTAATGTTCTTTAACTGGAGCTTTCTCAGGGTCTGGGTACCCGACGATTTGCGCGCTCGAGCATCAGCCCAGGCTAAGAAAGCTGACGGGGTTCCGGTTACAGTTACAGCAGTGTGCCATACTCCCTAACATTTCTAAGATACTATGCCAACGCGTTGGTGTGGACGTCTTAACGCTAGGCACGTTCGCGAAGTCCCTAAGCAAAGGGCGTTCTTCTGATTCTTCTCCCTCTTGATCGAAAATATGGTCGTCTTCGTCCTCATTGAGCACCTGAGCTGACGCCCCCCGCGCGGCGTCCGCACGGACTACATTAGTAAAGAATAAACTGAGATTTGTTACAAGAGTCCAACACATTAGAACAGTCTAGTCGGCGCGAAATTTTGAACAGTCGGCGGCGGCGGCGGCGCGCCATACCTAAACGGCGGCGGCGAGCCACGGCGGCGCCCATGTCTACTATGTACTTTATTTTTGTTCTAACAAAATAAAAAAAAAATACCTAATTCGTCCTAAAAAAAGGTGGCAACCCTAGTTACAGCCCTAAGCCGTGAAGAGTGGAAGGAGGGAAGGTAGGCCCTATGCCCAGCGGTGGGACAAATCCAGGTGAATAATGAATAAAGGAAAAAGTAACAGCTTACATATTGGCCCAATGAAAGGCAAAGGTCCATTCCGTTCCTCTATTCTTCCCTATTCGTAGCGATCTGAGATCAATCCTTCACACGCTGCGCAAACGTAAACTTTGTGTTGCCGATTTAAAAACAAACAACAACTTTTATCATTTGTACCGCAAAGCTGTGGACCTCCCTGCCAGAATCTGTGTTTCCTATCAGGGACAATATTGGGGTATTCAAATCACGAGTTAACAGGTTCCTTTTAGGCAAGCATGATACACCGTAGGCTATACATCATCACTTACCATCAGGTAAGATAGTGGCCAAATGCAAGATCTTTCCTTAAAAAAAACATTATAAATTTTAATTTAAAACGTTGAAATCTTGCATTCACAATGCTTAGATATACAGTTTGTCTATAAAGTCGTGAATTTAAATAGTGGCAATACTGTATGGAGTTTATGTCAGTTTTGACAAACACTAGGATAAAATGTTTACTACAAAACAAAATCAACTCTGGCTTGCAGCGTAAATCAAACTACTAGGAAGAATTCAACGAGTCTTCTGGGGTCTTGGTAGCTCAGCGGTTAGAGCAGTGGACCGGCAATCCAAAGGTCGTGGGTTCGAATCCCACTCGAGCTTCCTGAGGCTGGTTGATTTTTTTCTAGTAAACATTTTATCCTATTATCAATTGAATTTATGGGATTTGGAACGTTATAGTTAATGTGTGTGTGTGTGTGTGTATAATGTCTACTGTATTATCATCATAACAACAATTTAATTGCTAATTACATTATGAATAACGGACTAAAGACTGCACATAAATCCAACAGTATAGAGCGGCGATGGGATCACCACTTATCACGCTGAGCATGTGTGCAGTTGTAATTTGATGAATCGTGGACTATGGCAGTGCACTGCTTCATGCCATCCGTATTGCCTAGCTAGTCTCTAACTAACCCTTTGGGGATAATAGTCATGAACCCAAGAATCATTGACCTAGAAGATATAGACAAGAAAGTTCATACAAACCATTTGTTCAAATTCTGGAATGAGAGACCTAAAGTTCGCTACAGCCGCTGCAGCGCTTAAACATTTATGTCGTCTAATCAACAGACAGACATCGCAGCGCCGCCGCCGCAGCGCCAGATCGGTCAAAGACAATGTAGTGTGTATAGATGGCGTCCCAAATAGATTGTCAACAACAATAATTGAAAAAATATATTTTCTATTTTAATAACAATATAATTAATTACATAATAATGATTTGAATAACAATTAATTTCACTTAATTTCGCCGGTCCTGTGAATGTCGAAGACTTGAAGCCACGCTAAAGCAAGGTGCCGAGTCGACTCCGCAGATGAGTGGAACATAGTGCGTGTTCGGAACGACCAGCGGCCTATCTAGTGTAACGTATAAATCGCTGCTATGAATATACATAGGTAAGTATGTTGACTTAGCACCGTCTCCATACAAATTATGACTTTCTCACTTTAGGCAAAACAAAGGTTACTATGTTGCGCGTAAATCAACATATCTCATATTGCTACGGAAGCGATCCGTTCCAATAGAACAAAAATATTTCCCGTGATACCTGAGAGTCACGAGACGTGTCGCCTCAATTCCGGCTTCCCAATCGTCCAGGGGCCGTCGCCTCACGCTGCACGGAACAATAACATTGACAATCCATTTTGTTGTCACCCATCGACTCCACGGGAACGGGAACCACGCGGGTGAAATCGCGAGCGGCTGCTAGGCTTATATAATAAGTACGAGAGAGAAGAAAATGGCTCATTTAATAATATAACATTATGTGGTAGGAATTCTGCCCAGAACCCCAAATATAACACTACTACAATGACTGAGCCGTGTGTGTAAAGGCTCACTAAAAGAATACTCCAACCCCTCTCTTCCCTTGGGTGTCGTAAAAGGGGACTAACGGACTAAAAACTGCACATACATCCAACAGTATAGAGCGGCGATGGGCTTACCACCTATTACGCTGAGCACATGTGCAGTTGTTATTTGGTGAAATGTGGACTTTAAATAAAATAAATAAATCTTTCCTACAATCACACCAATTATCTAGCCCAAGAGAAGCTTAGGAGAAACTTGTTAAATGGTTACTAGACAACAGATAAACATACTTAAAATACTCAAATACATACTTATTTTTACAGAGAAATTTAGAAAAACAATAATTTCTAAATTGACCCGACCGGGGATCGAACCCGGGACCTTAGAGATGGCGGCACCATGAAAACCGGTGCAAAAACCACTCGACCACGGAGGTGGTCACATCACATGGCAGTGGACTGCTTCTTCGGTACATTACCTAGTCTCTGACTAACCCTTCGGGGATACCTAATAGTCGTTAGTCTTCATATGTAGGTACTACGATGAAACGTTGCATCTTCAAGAAACTGCGACGCTGCTAGTGAGTATAGTTAGCTGAGTCTCACCGAGACAACGCAGTTTCGTTTCCGTATCGTTCCGTTCACCATTCAGCCCGTTAAGAGGAAACACTACGTCGGCGTGGCATTCAAAATTCTCATACAAAACAAAGAAAAACGACGTTTCGTGGCCCCTGTTTCCTCCTTCAGAACTGGACCAATTCTTATTACTTTTTCAACATTGGTTAAAGAAAGAGATTTTCTATGTCTGTATGTTTGTTTTTTATGTATTTAGTCATTTATTTAATAACCAGGAGCCTCCAAAATTAAGCGAAATCACTTCGTTTTAAGGCGTATTCAGAAACATTAAGTGGCTCGTTTAAAAAAAAATCAAACATACAGACATAGAAAATCTCTTTCTTTAACCGATGCTGAATAAGTAATAAAAATTGGTCCAGTTCTGAAGGAGGAAATTACGAAACGTCGTTTTTCTGTGTTTTGTATGAGAATTTTTCATGCCACTTCGACGTAGTGTTTCCTCTTAAGGTACGGCCACATGAATAAGTACGGCCCCCCAGTCAAAATAAACCGATTCTCTCTGACTGCCGCTGTGTACCTGAAATAGAGTCCTGGCGTCGGTGAGATCAGCACTCATGCCCGATATATCCGTCTCGGTCTTTCACCCGGTCGTGGGAGGCGACTACTTTCGCTCGGCTGCGCGACCGTAACTATGCGATGTCTTTGTTCGCAGACTGCCTTGCGAGAGTTTTATTTAGCGCTAGCGGCCTGCGCGCGACTCCGTCCGCGTGGAAACCGCGTATTCCGTGACGAATTTCCAAAACATTTTCTTTCATATTATTACACGAAAATTAGATCAGGGGGGGGGGGGGGGTAAATAAGACTGGTGTATCGCAGTGACAATAACCGACGGGCGTGCATGAAGATATTGATGAATTAAATCAATTTAAATTTATTTACGCTCATACCCTTTAGCTAGCAGAAGATAAGCTTCTTTTGAAACTCGTTAATATGGTTAAACTAGATAACAAATAAAAATGCATAAACATAGAAAACACTCTACCCGGAATCAGTCTAGAAAAACAGTTTTCTCTAAATTGACCCGACCGGGAATTTAACCCGGGACCTCAGAGATGGCGCAACGCTAGACCCGACGCGTTAACCGCTCGACCACTGAGGTCGTCAAAATTTGAATGAAGCGAAAGAAGTGCGCAAGGACCGTAGTAGATGGCGATCCACAGTCTGCCTACTCCTATCTGATTGCTCATGCCTCTCCAAATCATGCCTGATTCCGGCATGAGTTTATGTTTAAGTATAGGACGCCTCTAATGTCGCCTTACCCCAGCTCTAGTTAGTTGCCGAAGTTTGACAGTTGAGATACTGCGCTTTTGGTAGTTGTAAAAGTCACGCTAGGTAAGAAAGGACCTGCAAGTGCTGATGTTAACGACATGGTTAAAGAGAACCAAAGAAGGTGTTTTATAGTCGAACCCTAATAAAGCATGTTACGTAGCTGATACTATAAGTACAAACAGCAAGAAAAAAAGGACCCATAGAAGTTATGCAATAATGCGGGTCAAGTTAAGACACAAAAACTTTAACTATAGAATAACATTTTAAACTTTAATAGTCATTACAATTATTTTTTACCATGTTTGAGTTGTAGATTTTG
This sequence comes from Scoparia ambigualis, assembly GCA_963921215.1. Lineage (NCBI taxonomy): Eukaryota > Metazoa > Arthropoda > Insecta > Lepidoptera > Crambidae > Scoparia > Scoparia ambigualis. The sequence goes on along the minus strand of OY992517.1, from coordinate 25,023,220 downwards.
AATCCCGAGTAACACAGTTACTAACTAAGAAACATGGTAAAAATCCCGTTTCTTCATAAAAATAATTGACTATAGAATATTTAAAATAAAGAATTACATATCATTTGACAATCGAGTTAAAACCGTAGACTGAGAGTAGCATCAGTCACACAGTCGCCCTGCCGGCCCACAAAGTGTCCACAAAAAAGTATGGAACAGAAGTTTTTTTACTCATTTTGGTTGCTCCCATCCATACAAATATTTGTTATTTGCACTTAGGGTGGCCCAACCGCGCGATTACATACCTACAACCATACACACTGATACATCTCATATACGCTGCGACGATTTCCACCAATTACTGTCGCTGCAGCTCCCGGATTCCTGCTAAAACAGACAAGGACAAAAAATGAGACAGCATTAAATCAAAGTTGAAAGAATGCAATTATCAGCGACAAGCAGGCATTGTCGCTAGGTTGGTTCTGAAAAGTGGGAGGCACGAGTTTTTCGGCCAGCCGGGGGCAATAACCGGGGCAAGTTTCGGCCATGCGACCATGCGTCCATGGCTGCGCGGGCGGCGCAGAGTGCGAGCGCTCAATTCATGTGCGATAGTTATTTCTACCAGATTTTTTTTTGTTAACTAAAATAAGAAAAGGAAGTTATTTTTAAGTTTAGTCACTACCACCTATCGAAGAGGTGGGATAAGAAAATGCAGTTTTCCGTTTCATTTCCCCGCAGTCATGGCGGAAAGTGAGGGGGAGTACGAATTTCCAAAATAAATGTTCCATACAAACATATCCTGAAAAAAAATAGAAACACAAGAAAAAATAATTAGCCAAACAGGTGCAGCCGTTCTGGAGTGATACGCGAATATACATTTATGGCAATTGATTTTTATAGATAGAATAATATGTATAATTTTGGCAAATCTCATATTTTTGTGTTCTAGAGCCGCCAAACGAGCATACGGGCCTGCCTGATAGAAAGCACGTACACAGCCCAGACGCGCGCGACACAGAAAATAACGCACTGCTGATCCTGAAGCTTCAGTTCTCATGTTTCTATGCCCTGTATTCAATGGATCTAGGGTCGAAAATAATATATAAAAAAGCGTGTACATTCTAATAGAGTTTCCCACCATCATAATTCATATCATATCGCATCGCAGCTAAGTTTAGCGGACGCACTATACAGTACAGTCGGGTGATAATTCCTCCGGCGCTGGACCCGGCTCCCACACTTCGCTCTGGTTAGCTTTTTTCGCGGCTGGTTCTTGCCAATTTGACGGGCAAGTGGCCGCGAGGAAATTTACTTCAATTATGCAGCGTACAGATATAATGATTTGATTGTTTCAGCCGAGACTTGTTAAAAAAATATACGAATATAAAAACATACGAAAAAAATAAGACAACAAAATAAATTGTGGTAAGTAGTACGTTCACTATAACAACAACTTTTTTATTTGCATTTCAGTAGACCCCTAGTGCAGCGCATGAATCCGGATCACATAACTTTGTAACCTTTGTAAATAAAATGTAGTGACTCATAAATATTATTACTTTCATTTAAGGAGTATTTAATTGTCTATTAAACACAATTTTTAATAGACAATTAAATACTTTTTTTATTATATAATTTTTTTTCAATTTCATTGATCTAGCATTCTTAGTTTATTTATGGGTTTCTTTAAGTGACTCTGATTCATTGCTCTCGGGTGTAGCTATCTTCACATCTGGACTTCGCTTCAGCGTAACATGAGATGGTGCGAAGTATAAAGAAATTATATTATCACAATCATATCTTTATCATGTATGTATGAGTTGTTAATAAATGTATTATTTTTCTTGCCTGAATTACGCAACGTCTCCCTAGAACCTTACCAGATTCTCTGGGTCAGTCGAGTCGGATGGCGGAACCGCAAAACTCGCGGGGGGCTCTAAAGACCCTCCTGTTTTTATGACCCTGAGCTGGCAAACGAGCATACCTTCCTGATAGTGCACGATCACCGCAGCCCATGGAGGGTCTGGGCAACACCGACGCTGAAGCTTCATTTGTTATGAATCTATGCCCTGTAATTCACTAGATCCAGTCAAGTCGGTCAGTCGACCATGTCTTGGAGAAGACGCCGAGAGGGGACATTTATCTATACAATTTGTCCAGGGATGTAGTAATAAAACTTTAGAAGCAGTATCTACAAATATTTTATCGACGAAAATACCCCATAAGGGGGTCAATTGTGTTTTGTTATTGTTGTTCAAAAAGTGCCCGAATGTGCACAGAAACTGTAAAAAAATACTTTCTCCTTTCGGCAATTAAAAAAAAGAGTTGTTTGATAGCGTATTTTTATTGTATTAGCTACCCTACTCCTTTGCCTTAAAACAAACACCAAAATCACACAATCAAATGTGTAGATGCTCACACGACGTACAACTCAAAGCAATAGTCTCTGCAGTCTTGTGGGGTTTTGAATTGACCCCCCAAAATTTCCCTTGTATTTTCGTCGATGAAATATATTGTAGATACTGTTCCTAAAGTTTTATAACTACATCCCTGGGAATATTGTATAAATAAAAATCAAATACCACGAATGTATGTTCGCGCATCACTCCAGAAAGGCTGCACCTATTCGGCTAATTATTTTTTTTGTTGTGTTTGTAGTTAAAATTTAGTCACGGATACAGGGTGTTCACATGGACGATGTCCCGGGCGGGATGTTAGTAGGCAACAATATTATCCCGATTCCGATCATAATCAATTTTCCTAGGTGACAGACATTTTAAGGCTAACTTAAGCCGCGGTTGGTGGCTTGCTTGCGTAAACATTGTTTTTATCTGAAGGTTTCGCGAGCATTTCAAATTGAATTGCATTGACTTTATACGAATCAACTTGACTATATTTTCAAATTGCTATATTTTATATAAGTCGATAATAATGAATTAATGAATAAATACTAACAAAAACAGCATTATGAAATGGCGATTGAAACAGCGATTGAAACCTATTCAATGCCAAACTCGTGATTTTGTACGCAGTCAAACCAAACGCTGACGCATTGGAGATTCAGTCTTCTCACCTTAGATATAAAGTTGAACTCCCCGACACATCAGCTCGGTTCAAGGAACTACACACCCACATTGGAGTTGGCTGGATTTCCTTTTTTCTGCCATACATTTCTTGCTGGTGGTGATTCGTACGTTTATTTAAATAGCCTCGGCATTAAGATAGAGAGCAACGGTCTGCTATTGTAGGCATTATTAAAATGATTGAATGATAAGTTCAATTCAGTGATGGCAACAGACGAGCTATAGTTCGTGAATCTTGAGGCACAATGATAAAGCAGAGCGGTATCAATGACGGGTGGACAAACCGGTCTAGCAGTTTTTACAAAAGTCAGCGACGATTCCGAGTAGCACTAAGAAGTAAGTAAGTAAAATTGTTTATTTGTTACTACATTACACACACACATACCATGAATGATAGAAATCATAAGACATATACAAAAAAAATAAAAGTATTTATAATTAATAACATATAAAATATGTATTTTATATGTTATTATAATAATCACGATTATCATCCCCGAAGGGTTAGTCAGAGACTAGCCAATGAGGACAGCAAAAGCAGTCCTCTACCATAGTCCACTTTTCACCAAATAGCGACTGCACATGTGCTCAGTGTGACAGGTGGATAGCCCATCGCCGCTCTATGCTGTTGGATGTATGTGCAGTCTTTAGTCCGTTAGTCGCCTTTTACGACACCCAAGGGAAGAGTGGGGGTGGTAGTATTCTTTCACTGCCACGCGACACGGTTGCGTTGCAATTAATTATAAAGAATTTTAATAACAGAAAAAAAACAATAATCCACAAAAAAGTTTTGTCAGCTGATAGTTACACGCGAAAAAGGTCCTTATCATCAAACGCTAACGCTATATTTATACGAATCTACTTGTTTTTATTTTCATCATCATCATCATCAGCAAACAAACGTCCCACTGCTGGGCACAAGCCTTCCCACATAAACAACATCACGTGGGGATATTGGGCCATAACCCACCACGCGGGCCCAATGCGGGTTTAAACGACAACAACCGGACCATGGCTTTAAGAGCTTTTGTTTTCACTCGATGGCCGAATGTACAAACAATACCGAATATTATCCCCAAAGGGTTATTCAGACTAGGCAATGAGGACAGCAAAAACAGTCCTCCACTTTTCACCAAATAGCAACTACACATGTGCTCAGCGTGACAGGTGGTGAGCCCATCGCCGCTCTCTTTAGTCCGTTAGCCGCCTTTTACGACACTCAAGGGAAGAATTAGACACTACAAGAGGTCGACAACTCCACTTTAATTTCTACTAGCTGCCCGCCCGCGACTTCGTCCGCGTGAACACCACACACCTTGTCCTGACAATTACGAACACAGCAAAAAGAATCAGCCAATTCGGTCGAGCCGTTCTGAAGTGATGCGCGTACGAACATGTCGGCCATTGATTTTTATTAATTTCATGGAAGTAAGTAAGTAAATATTTTCCTTTTTCAATTGATAAAGAAATGTCCTATAAATTTACCTATACAGTAAACGTATCTAAAAACAAACATAAAACATGCATAGACGATTGCTATCGCCCAATGAAGAGCTATAACACGAAAGCAATCTGAAGTAAAACTGCTTTCAAAAATACACTATTAATGTTTTGTAATGACCGTTGTATCCATGCGCACAAATGTACTACTGCAGAGCTGCCAAAAATGGATCAGTGACCCGCTCAGGAAACTTGCAAAGCTCACCCGCCGAACGAAAACGCGTTAAGCATTTTCGTGGCTGCTTTGGAAAGTTTCTACACTGCCCCGGACCCGGACGATATTAAAATTGAACTCCTTACTGCCCTTGCTGAGTTTCTTGCTGGTACTGAGAAGAGCCGGCAAGAAATTCTTTACAATAACCATTTATTCTAATTATATAATTATAAAGTATTTTACCGCAACACTTGTACTATTAAGTATTCTGTGCCGCAACTACTAAAAGCGCGGTATATCAAAGTGTCAAACTTCGGCCACTAGTGCAGGGGTTCGGTGGCATTATAGGGATGTGCTAAATGATTGATCTAATTTTCATTAAACGTTACATACGTCACGCCCGTTTCCAAGACGTTTAGATACAGATCAAAGTTCTCGTTCGTCACCGCAATGATGGCATTCAGTTACCGAAAACGTAAATTTGTAAGGACTTTACGTTTTCGTTAACGTGATCGAATGTTGAATCACACTGAGTGAGCACTATTACCAGAAGAATTCTCGTCCCGTCGTCGGCCAGAGGTACTGGGTCCAATTAACAAGTCACCATTTATTACCAGTGGTCGGAGTAGGTATATTGAATTAAGGTCACTGACATCAAACGTATATGTTAATATGGATACTCCTCCGAGTTTCCGGATTATTATGATAAAAATACCGAAACATCGAAATTATTACATGAAACTAGTTAAAAATGTATCAATACTCTCAACGCTATGCTGCTAGTGGCGCTGGTCTCCATCTCTAATGTTGGCCGTATCCATTGTCTCAATCTCGCAAAAGAAAAGAAATCACGTCTTAAATTATTATTAGTGATTTTTTTTTGTTAATCTTTAAATATCTTGGAAACGGTGCGTCCTACGCTAAAATGGACGAAATTTTGTCCCCCCTTTATAAAACCCCCGTCTAACGCTAACCAACCATCACGATGGTACAATTATTAATAATTGTCGCTTTTTAATAATTATTTAGGGTAAGTAACGATTAACTAGTTTAGGAAATGTAGTTTATAGATTTGTTGGGCTTATTTCCCCTTTGGAACTCATTGACTCACTTGGCCGCACATTTGGTCGTTGATTGTAGAGGTTAAGTCACTCTCACACAGGCCGGTCAACGGATAGGTGACCAAAGCTTTATTGTTTCGACCTGTTGGCTAATGTTGAGCCGGCTCTTTGGCCTAAATAAAAGTGTAAGGCCTAAGTAAAAAATCAAAATGTAGAACTTGTAACCGATGAGGATTAAAAATAATTATTTTTAATAAAACTGTATTTGTATTAACAATAAACAATTTTGTTTGCTTACATATGGTTTTTTATTTTATTACTCTATTTACCAAATTTTTGGAAACTCCGGTACATTCCGGAAGAAATGCATGTCCATGTTATGATATCATGACGCAAGTATCTAAAATCAATATACCTACTCCGACCACTGTTTATTACATAAAGCGACCACATGATTTTTTATAAAAAAAAAACAAAAATTCGTTTCTAATATCTTTCGTAAAAACTTTAAAAAGGGATCGATGAAAAATGCAAATGTCTTTTCGTAGCGGACCGTATTACTTCACGTAAAACCAAACCAAAAAGAAAAATCGATTAGATTAGAACTGCAATGCAACAATTTAGTCTAAACCAGCTGACATTCAACATCCGGAAGCGGCGATGAAAGCTCGCCCCCGCACTCCCGCGCACTCTCGCTCACTCATAACTAGCGCACTGACACATGTCGGCAATCGCTTTGTTTCCAACAGCGAGTCATTGGTGAAATGAATAAACGGACAGATACAGTGAAACTACACCGCACTTACGCGTAAGAATTAAAGCTGTCAATAACGCGTATCATTTACAAAGCGGTTTTATATGATACCCTTGCTGTTGCAATGCAAAACTCCATGGGAGCCTTCCCATTTTCATCATATACCCTAAAAGAAAATAAAATAACAATATTGTTCATCTCCTAGAATATGTATAGGGACATCAATGTTGTACAACGTAGTATTTAATACTGTTTTAAACGCTTCTACAGAGCCGTAACCTAATTAAGAAGGTTAGATAAGTTAAACCACCATATTCATGAATCACAGTAATTTAATAAGAAGCTTTTCCCTATTTTTCAGAATGGCGAATTGACTGGTTCCGAATTTAGGTCAACTATTGTTCTACTTTCTATTTACGATTTTGCAATAATCTTATCAGCCTGTCTAGGTCTCCGGCCATATACCTCTCTCTAAAGAAGTTGTTACTAATCCTTTTGCCCGACAAGCAAGTCTTTTGAAAGTAGATTCTAAAGTCGTCGCTAGAGATTTATGAACGACAAGAAGTAAGTCGAAGACAGGTTCTATCAATTACGTAATAATGCAGTCTGTTTGGCAAACTTTGGCTCTTCTGATTGAATTGCTACCAGAGACCCTGTGTAATGTGCGGCAGTTCTTGGCTACATGGAGCGGAAATCTGAGCAGGACGGCTGGATGCGGAAAGCCGAAGACTGGGCCCGGTTTAAGCCCGGTCTTTGGCTCCAGAAGTCGACTGCGAATACTGCGATGTAATGATACTGACTCAGCGTGTATCATTGATCCATAATAATGTCGACCGACGTCGATCCTTGCCAGAGGGCGTTCGTTCTAGCTAAGTTTGATTTCTACTTCAGAATACGTCTTACCCGGCGATTTTCAGTCCTATGGATAATATTACCAGTCCACTGCACCCACTTAAGCTTGCTAATTTTTTGAGGTGTAACTTTAACTTTGGTTCTCTGGCAAATCACTTCGTTCCGGATTCGATTCGAGAGTAACACCAAACAGCGACAGAGGCAGGACGAAAAAAAACAAAATTTAAAAAAGGCCAAAACATGAAACTGAAGCGAATGTGCTTCACACGTGAGAATTCCGATTCTTGTTTTATCGACACGTTTACGATTAAATTTTACGGGCGTTTTCCCATCGCAATCCGACGAAATTCTACGAATAATCGTAGAGCTTGTCTTTCTCATGAACTTCTGTAATGAGACATTCACACAGCTGATCATCTCATGATCATTAATGGATTCTTGTCAACCTATTGATGATCATTTACTGATTCGATGCGACTAGGTCGCAGTTTAGATCTCTAATTGGATTGTTTTAGTATTTTGCGACCCAAACTGAGTCTTGGCCCCCGATAATAAAAGCCTCGGTGGCCTGATTTTGACTTATTCACCATAAAAACATAAGAACTCCGTACTGTATATGTAATACGTCTTATACGGGCGCAACAACATATTTAAATGTGTCAATGTTCTAATTCTGAGTCGCTTCTATAGAAATAGTTGTGTTTTTTGCGCATACTAGGATGACTCAGTTGTAGGTTATATACCTTTTACCAACACCTTGATGGACAACTAGAAAAATATTCAAATACAAACATTTATTAGAGAAAAACATAAACTATTTAAAAGTAACAAATAATAGTGTCAACATAAGACCACAGAATAACTAATATAAGACCTCTGATTATCAGACAAGTGAATTCCATCGAAGCTGGGGAGTAAGTATTTCCTTAGCTTACTACGCTACTTCACCAAACTGTTCAGTTTTGTCGTTCTCACTTCTGTCTGGTGTTGTCGGAAGTAAATTAACGTTTGATCCCGACCGAGGCGTGCGGCAAAGGCAACTGTATTGACAATGAAAGCTCAGGCTCAGATCGCATAGAACACCGCAGCTTATCGGCCGCAATAAGTCGTAAAGACCGCATTCCGCGGGGTACTGAACCCGGGGCCGCGCGGCCGCTCGCCACCATCGATCTAAAATCGCCCAATTAGAACATTCGATGGACATGCACGATTACGTAGTTGTACATTTGGTAACATCGGTGTAGCATCACTGGAAGATTCAATGCGCACGTTAAAACAAATGTTCAGACTTACTCGAGTTACCCTGCGATTTTTTCCTATTTTTACTTTATTTCCATGCGGCTACTTATCAATAAATGACGAATAAATCCAAATTCAACCCAGGAACGTTGACTAATTAAAGTTACTTAATTGGAAAACCAGAAAAAGCAAAATTCACAAGAATCAAATGGGAAGACCTATTTGATAATGATAATTCTAGCTGTGAGACGTTTGTAAACTGACGATAAATAAAAATATCATCAAAAGGTGTTCTTCCAAAATGGACATTACCTATAAAGCTTGTAGTGAATCGCAAACACAGTCGCACCAGACGCTACATCGCTCGCGAGCCATTTCCATAATCTGTATATCACGCCGAGTCCGCCGCGTGAGTCAGGCTGATCGATGGCTGTGAATCAGGTTCTATCAGCTTTCATTCATGAGTGGGCCCGACAATGGAAGTTTTTTCTCTAGTTGTCACTCCATGGTCCGCACACGCCCAGTTTCCGAGGGCGGTGCTTGCCCACGTATTGATAGCATTTATATTAGAATTATCTAGTTCAATTCTATGCGAATGTATAGGTGACGTCATGCTGTTATTATTATGGTTGAGCGGAGAGGTTATTGAGACAAATTAGTCTGGTCTGCATCCTGTTTTCTCCTTGTCTGTCTGACTTATTATTTAAGCCTTACTTATGCCAGCCTTTTTAATTTAGTTTATTATTTGTACTGATTCAACTTCTTTAGGTGGTCTGTTGCAGGCTTTAATTATAATTACTTTTCTTCAATACAATCAATGAAGGTGGCAATCAGGCATACAGCCTTGATGGTAAGCGGTTAGCGAAGCCTACGGACGTTTGCAACACCAGGGGTTTTCACGTCAAGAGTATATCACGCACGCGTGGCTGAACCTAAAACTCCGCTCGATCTTTCTCTCTCTCTCTCTCTCTCTTTCCATTACAAATAGACATAATAGATAGTAAGCATCTCGTCACAAACGTCTTAACCACAGTTTTCTGATTCATTTATTCATCACTCCCGCGTTTTCCGGAGGAGTAAGCATCGACCACAGCTTTTCATTTGCTGCGATCCTGACATTTATCCTTTGCTTCATATCTGTTACTTCATAGAATTCCTCGTCCTTCCTCGTCTTCAACATAATTCACAGAAGTTTGTTCACAAGGATACACTTTTTACTCTCCATCTCTCACTTTCAATCATTAATTAGTATCACAAGTCACTCTTTAAAACCTTACCATTCTTTCCTATTTCGTGCTCTCTCTATCCGAACTTATTTACAATTGTAAACTTCTTACCCTCCATCTCTCCCATCCCATCGTTAATTAGCATCTCGTCACCAACGTCATAACCACCAAAACCGATATGTATAAGCATCGATGGGAACCCGACACGAGTCGTGACGCGAGGTGAAATGTCACACTCGCTGCCCGGACACGTTTGCCGGGGGCGACGGCCGCACGCGCATTCCTTGCGTACGCGCATGCCCGCGTTATAATGCTGTTGGTTGTTCGGAATTAATTAATGCACCTCAAACAGGTGCTTGAGCTTAGAAAGCGCCAGCACTGGTGTCATTTGCATCAAGGAAATTTCCGTTTTCGCCAAAAATGTGCGAGCGTGCATTTGGCAATTCTAGAAGTTTTCTTGGCACTCAGCAACTGAAGCGTTAAACCTTTATCTCACTTCATGGTATACTTACCATTACTTTTCCAAGAAATCCTGAACCACTGAGGAACTATCTTATCTCTAACCGTCCCGGGTTGGTTGGTTTTAACCACTACCATCTATTACAACAACCGGGACATCTTAACGTACCATCCAAAGCACGGAGAAGTTAGAGCTATTTAAGTTCGGTCGCCCATCCAATGACCCGGCATTTCAAATGTTTACTTGCAAGACGAGTGTCCTAAACAGTTATGCCTTTTTATTTTATCATAGTGCGGCATGCCCAGTGTCCAAGTTTCCATCTCTCATTAGCTCTTTAATTTGACCCATCAGTATTTTTGTGCAAAATGTAAAGGTGTTCTAATACAGTGTTTTCGCAATTTCAGAGTTGTTCCCGTACAAAAAGTTATTCTTTGCACTTAAGAGGAAACACTACGTGGAAGTGTCATGTAAAATTCTCAAACGAAACACAGAAAAACGACGTTTCGTAGTCCCCTGTTTACTCCTTCAGAACTGGACCAATTATTATTATTTTATCAGCATCGGTTAACCGAGAAAGACATTTTCCATGTCTGTATGTCTGATTTTTTTTAAATCGGTTACTAGATGTTTCTGAAGACGTCTTAAAACGGAGCGATTTCGCTAAATTTTGAAGGCTTCTGGTTGTTAAATAAATGACTTAATGCTAAAAAATTAAACATGCAGACGTAGAAAATCTCTTTCTTTAACCGATACTGAAACAACATAAAAATTGGTCCAGCTCCGAATGAGGAAACAGGAGACTACGAAACGTCGTTTTTCTGTGTTTCGTATGAGGATTTTGCATGCCACTTCCACGTAGTGTTTACTCATAATAGAACGGCCCAGCTGCGTGATTATATACCCATTATCAAACAGCCTGTATCAGTTATCAGCAAACGATGGCAGTGCTTTGCTAAACAAGAAACTTGCTAATGCTCCATTACCTCGGCTAAGCCTCGATAACTTGAGAGCTACTACAAACTTAGGTAGATGTTTCTCAGAATCACCGTCTAGACTTGATCTCTGAAAGGTCAGGTTTTAATGGTTCAAATTGTTCTTTGTCCAACTTCCGAGAAGGCGCTACGTTCTACAAATCACGTATTTTATCTAGTTCTAGCGTTAACATTTTGATTATAGTTACATTAACTTTTTATATGGGGTAAATGTGAAAGTTTTCTTTTAAATAGTCTTATTTGTTTTCGATAACCTTTAACAAATTTGCTATGAGCATATTATGTAAATTTTCGGAAATAGCAATGGCTGACGACTTATTATTATATTTTCTTGGATTCAACTGACACCTGAGGCAAGTTTTTTTTACAAAAGCTTTAGTTTTAATGATTCCTAATTCACAAATGTTTCGAATCTCTCAAAATTATGAGTATACCATATTCGTATATAACACGTTCATTAAGTATAAACATAGAGCAGCCTTCTTCATACCGCTCAACATTAGTATGTAAGTAGTAAAATATTTTAAATTTATTTCTGGTTTGACTTGGACACATTAATTACTAATTGGCATTTAGCAGTACCCTCGTATGTCTGGCAGGGGGCTGGGCAGCCAGACGGAAGACGTCCTTGCCCTTGAAAAGAGACTGCGTCTAGGTCCAGTTTCTTAATCCTCAAGTCTAGGACTTAGTTATCTACATGTAGCAATATAATTCTTTGTTTTGTAAGCGAGCGACGCCCCGTTTTTTACATGCCAAAATAAAAATTTACACTCTAGATTTGATTAAACTTGATTGAACTGGACATTTTGCTGCATTAAAATTAGGCAGACAGACATTTTGAAATTTGTTAAATGTTCCTTCATTGAATTAGTTGTTATTCTCTTACCACTATTTTATATTTTATAAAGATGTTACAATATTTTAGGTATTAGATATACTCGTCGTATAACTAACTATAGGTATAGGTAACCTTATTGAAAATACGTTGTGAATCCTGTCTGTTTTGTGTACTAAAATAAATATTCGTAGATCGGTGGGTGATGTCTCCTAAAGTCCCTTACTTATGGATATTACTTACTCTTTGAAGTACGAAGGTGAGAAACATACTTAACAGTTACACAAGTACCTACAACGATATCGTACCAACAAATAATTACCAGAAATAAACAAAAGGATCACACTATAAAACGGAGCAATCCGTCTTATCAGATCGCGCCACAAAAAGCGGGCAGGAAACATCAACTAAGCATATCATAGCCAAATATACGTAGTGTTTCCAATTAAAGGGCGAACGCAACCAGGCCCGTCCGTGACGTACCATAAAAAAGAAAAATTTATCACCTAATTATTGCCAAGGAATCTTCCAAATTGAGTCAAATTATAGTTTACTCCTCGTATTTAATTACAAAAAACCCGCGGTATTTATTATTTAACTTTTCCGTAGAGTCCGTGAGCGTGAAGTAAATTTAAATAATGTGCGTTAAGGCCCTTAATTGATTAAGAAACTCGCTGATAGATTTGATGGTCTGAGCTAAGCTTTTAGTATAAAAAGATTTGATGGACATTCCATAATAAATAGATAGAGTATTAGAAGGAAATATGTGTTATTTTGATAGAAATTAAGTTGTAATTACTAATTTGCTAAGTTTTTCATTCAAAATAGTGTTATTATTAGGTCGTCTTTATGGAAAATATTTGCTGATTCGACAAGTAGGTACTTTGCAAATTATAATATGTAATTGTATATCACAAATTCCTACACAACAGAAAGATCGAATTACTCGGGACCGGTTTGCCATAAGACAATAAATTGTAACCTTTAATTAAAAAAAATAGTAACCTTTAATAAAAATGTCATGAAATTAAAAAAAAATGTATTTCTCCTAATTGACATGGCTAACAAAAATACGCTAACCGCTAACCTTGATTTGCATAAACCACTTCTTCTGTTTGTGCTAACAAATTGTTTGGCAATAGATATTTAACCCGCAACTGGGCCTATTAAGTGCAAAGAACAACTATTTGTATAGACGCGACTCTTAAATAGTACATACATATGTAGAGACTATAGGCAATAATGACAGCAAAAGCAGTCCTCTGCCATAGTCCACTTTTCACCAAATAGCGACTGCTCATATGCTTAACGTGACAGGTGGGAAGCCCATCGCCGCTCTATGCTGTTGGATGTATGTGCAGCCTTTTTTCAGTTAGTCGCCTTTTACGACACCCAAGGGAAGGGAGGGGGTGGTAGTATTCTTTCACCGCTACGCGACACTGTGAACTCTTAAATAGCGAAAGAAAAATCTGCTGTTCCATATAACTGCAATATTGCTGCTGCTATTCTATCTTAATGCACAGACAACAAACCCTTGTCCCCAGCAGACCAACCTATCACATAATGCCAAATTTCTACAGTCAAAGGAGATAGGGCAGCTTGTATGGACGTTTGGGCCATTATATTAAATTGTGTTACAGATATAACAATTACTGCATTTTGAAGGGAATGATGTTAGCATTACAGATGTATCATTATTTTGCATGTACAACTCCGCAGATTAGAGTTATGGAGGATTCACGTGAGTTGCTTACCTCGATGCCTTGTTCTGCTTTTACACTATTTCTTAGTTATTTGTGTAGTTACAAGAATTTCAAACTTATTTTTTATTGATCTAAATTAAATTCTGTATTCAGGGGTATAATTTAACATACAATGTCGTGAGAAAATAACTATTCAGAAAGAAAAGCCGGCACAAAATATTCTACAATGCATGGAGCAAAGAGAATGAATGAATGGATGACAATCTTATTGACAAATGACATAATAAGACCTGACATGACATTTCAATAATCGATTTTAAAAATCGATTTAAATTAATAATTTACTTTTCTTTTTGTATTTATTATCATGATTATTAATTCAGATAGTCTACAAAATACAAGAACTAACGTATTGGTATATTTATTATTTTAAACTAAATACTGTTTCAACAAGTATTAAGTAGTAGTTTCAGTAAGTAGTAAGTGTTACTGACTAGATGTGTGTTTACAAAGTATGTTTAAGTGTAATTTTTGAATATCCGTTTTTATCTTGGTTTTGCGGAGTGTTACCGGTTTATTTTAAAAACCAATAATAATACAATAAGAAGACCTTATTTTCTATACCATTTTTATTTCTGTAACGAACAACTCATTGTGGCCCAAAATTACCTATCTCCTTTTGAACATTACTGTTAGGCAATAAGAATCAAAATCGGTTGGAGAAATTTGCCAGTTTTGAATAGGTTAATCTGCTGGCGTGTGTACAACATCATCATCATCAACCTACATAACTATAATACCTATATATTTGCGGGTGCATGGTGACTTAAAGGCGATACTTTCATGCTGCATCCAGCGAAATTAACAAATATATTTTAAACGCAACTCTTTATACTGCCCCGTCTGTACAGATAAGGACAGTTTGAAAAGTAGTCATCATCCGTCTCCCAACGTACGATTACAGATCCCTTAATTAGTTCGTGCTCTGTCGCGTTACAGTCTCGACAAATGTTTAGTACATCAACACGAATTACAATTTAACAAAAATTATTCATATTACGCAAACGAATTATTTATTACGCAGATGGTCTCCTGTGCGAGTGTTCTACTGGCGCAGGGACGTCTGGCACTTCTTGCATAACCTAACGGTTGGTCTCGAGGTGCCAGTACAAATAAAATTTAATGATGTAAGGAGAGGGGATGTCCACCATAGTAACCTCAAAAGGACAAACACATAGTAACATTAGACATACCATTGGTGGCCTCCGCTAAAAAGCAATTTCTTCCAGGCAACCGTGTTGGACTGGTAATAAAGTAAAATTTTAAAGTATGCCCACGATACTAATGATGGGAAATAAAAGCATTTTCAGCCTATAACCGGCCCACTGCTAGGCACAGGGCTTCGCACATGGACACCAACAAGTGAAGAACCATATAATCACGACTATTATCCCCGAAGGGTTAGTCAGAGACTAGGCAATGAGGACAGCATAAGCAGGGCCCTGTTTAATAAAGCTGACAATCCGACGTATATGTCAAAAAACGACAAAATTGTAGAATTGTCGCGCTTAGGCTGTTTAATAAAAGTTACAAATATGTAAAAAATCGACAGGTGAAATCTTGACATATTTGTCATTGAAAAAGCGTTTAATAAAACTTGACAAATGTCAAAAAACCACAGTCAAATTATTTCTGACAAATTGTCGGTGACAATTGTCGGATTGTCGTGACAATTATGTCGACTTTTGACATATTTGCAAATAATTTTGTTATATGAAGCTAAATGAGGGTAAAATAGAAAAAAAAATTACCACAGTAAAAGATAAATCAATTACTGGTGCATCTTCGATTGTTTTATGATTACTTTTAAATGATCGTCGTTGCCTTCTCGTTTGTATTTGTTCCAAGTATTCATCATCACTACTCTCACTGCTCGACGTAAGTACCATTTTTTTTGTAATAAATACTTTCTTAAACCTTCAAAGCTCAAAATATGATTTCGCGACAGAGGGTAACGCTCCTGTCAGAAATGTCGGACAATTTTACAAATATGTCAATATGTCATGACAATTTTATGTTTTAAAGAGCAGATTTGACAAGTTTTTCACGACAAATTGTCACCTGTCACCTGTCGCTTAAAAAGTTTTATTAAACAGAAAAATGTCGGATTGTCGCGACAATTCGACATATTTGTGAATTTCCCACCATGACAATTATGTCGTCTGTCAGTTTTATTAAACAGAAAAATTGTCAAATTGTCACATTTTGACATATGTCGACTTGTCGGATTGTCAGCTTTATTAAACAGGGCCCAGTCCTTTGCCATAGTTCACTTATCAGCGTGACAGGTGGTGAGCCCATCGCCGCTCTATGCCGTTAGAAGTATGTGAAGTCTTTAGTCCGTTAGTCGCCTTTTACGACACCCAAGGGAAGAGAAGGGGTGGTAGTATTCTTTCACTACGCGACACGGTAAGAAATGGAGAGATTGGGCCATAACCCACCACGCTGGCCCTATGAGGGTTAGTAGGTTTGCCAACGACCATAACCAGGGACAAAGGCTTTTCCGTGCCTTACGAAGCACGAAGATGTAGGTACATACATACCTATAATCACGACTTTTATTCCCGAAGGGTTAGTCAGAGGCGACGAGGACCGCAACAGCAGTCCTCTGCCATAGTCCACTTTTCACCAAATAGCGACGCCGTATGCTCAGCGTGACGCAGGTAGTGAGCCCATCGCCGCTCTATGCTGTTGGATGTACATGCAGTCTTTAGTCCGTTAGTCGCCTTTTACGACACCCAAGGGAAGAGAGGGGGTGGTAGTATTCTTTTAAAGCCGCCACGCAACACTTCCGCGGATTTAAATGACGGAGATGTTATTTCTTTTAAAAAGATATTGCAGAAAATGAAACGCGAAAGTTAACAAGTCCATTACGCAAGCGTTCATTTAAAAGCACTCACCTACTTCTCCGACGATATGTCAGTTGTCGGACTAGACCAAGGATATGATTTGGGCGGCACCGAGGCACCTTGAAACGACTTTAATTAAATTATCAGGTTTCAATGGAAAAAATGCCGCCGCCAGAGATTTCGATGCAGTTTCACGATACAACTGCAAATAACTATTGAACATTGTTGCTTAAAGGAGACTTAAATTCATAAATAACGGTTGATTAAGAGCTCTGTAAAACCAGACACAATTGAAACTCAATTGTAAGTAACTTCTGGGAGTCTCGTGACAGGGTATTGTTTAAGTAAAATTTTAAACACTGAAAAAAGACGACAACCTCAAGCGGGAATGGAACCACGCACCTTCCGCATTCCGGGCGGCTGCCTTAACCACTTGGCTACCCAGGTCTGGTTTTCACCCGTCGAAATTTGTCAGTGCTTGATGCTTATGTTTTTTTAGTCAACATTGCTTCATCAAATCTTAGAAGTTTTCACATCTGAGATCCGAAAGAAATATTTTTACAAATATTTGAACATTCGGTTAAGATGAAGCTGCGTTTATAGATTAATGTTTATATATATTTTAGCGTCTTATTAACGCTTAAATATACTTAAGTAAATTTTAAACATTGAAAAATCCTTTTTTACATTAGGGTATTGTTTCTTATGCGCTTAGGAAACTTTGTGCTATTGAAGGCAAATTAAGACGTTGTTTTCGTTTGTTGTCGATCGATAGCAGTCGTTAAAACGCACATACTCGTTTTAGGCCAGAGTGGTGAGAGATGGCCTTAGGTCTGAACTGCTAAAGCATGACGTTTATATAAGCTTGATGATGACTTGTGGAAAGATCATTGGACTTTCATCAATAAAGTCATGGTCAAGCCACTACTGCGATGAGAATGGGAGCTTGTGCCATAAAATCTACATTAATACTTACATGAAAAAAGAAAAAAGTATTGCATTGATACCGCGCATAAAGCTAGAGCAATAAAACTTATTAATTTAAAGTAGCTTCTTGTTATAATTAAGTACTGAAAAAAGGCCACTTAAGACTTTCAGTGCACGTGAGCTTGTGAACGGCGAAAAATAGAAAGAAACAAAAACATTTTACTGACCACACAAACAGATGTACAAAACATTTTAAAAAATGCAGGTGATATTGAGTTAAGACTTTCCTATACTAACCTATGTGGATGCAGACATGCGCATACTACGCTCTTATTAAAAGCTGACCAACGTTCATTGCAAAGGTTTCTTATATTGGCATGCTCAAACGAGGCGTGAAGACACCTTGTGGGCCGGCAGGGTGAGGGTGTGAACAATACTACGTCTATTTAACGTCAGTAGTTTTCACGTCTGGACTGCATTTTCACTTAACATCAGAGGCTCTACTCTCTATGCGAACCCGAAACTTCGTCTGCCCAAAGTTCGTCGTACAATGCACGCGCGCTGCTCATTTTTAGGGTCCGCACTTCAAAATGAAAAAACGGAACCCTTAAGGATCACTTTGTTGTACGTTCGTCTGTCTGTCAAGAACCTTTATCTTGGGTACGCGTGAAGGTTCGAGTTGAAATTAAAACGAATCACTTAGGTCTGTCTCTTGAAGCTGTGAAAAAATCTCCTGAGTTTTCGTAAAAAAAAGATACTGCCGTTTATGCCAACAGAAACGGCGGGAAAGGCGGGTCCAAATTTTGAATTGAGTTAACCGTGCAAGTTTAAACAGATAATTTTTTTATGATGTATAGTTTTAGATTTATGACGAAGAATGAAAAAAAAACCTCTTTCCTTTTTTATAAGTAAGTACAAGTAGGGACCTAATAATTTTGGTATATGTTGTACGGAACCCTCGGTGGGCGAGTTCGACTCACACTTGTCCGGTTTTTTTACTACCCAAGTAACACACATAAGCTGAATACTAGATGAATAATGGATTATTGTGTACTTAGCGCTGAATAAAATTACTGAATAAAAGCAGAGTAGCATGCTATTCAGCCACTACACTGCTTAAATGGGCACAAATTATTCAGCTTTAGTTCGCAATTGCTGAGTAACATCATTATAGTAACGTTATAATCGCAGTATAACGTGTAACAGGTGGTAACAAGGCAAAATACTAGCAAATTAAGGAAACACTAGTTACCCTTTATTTAGACAATTGGTGTCTATGTACGCTTTTATATCTATAGTAATTAAGTTAAAGGTTCACGATTTGTTCTGTAAGAACGTCTATTAATACTTTTAGTGACAGATGATTCATATTTATGACAGTGAGAGAAGATACGTTTTTAAAATGATTGTATGATATCGGTATATGTTCCTTTTGTTAATAACTTCATTATTTTACGTGAAAGCTAGTAGGAATTCAAAATTACTGTTAGAGTATACATATATTTCTAAGAAAATTTTCAAGCGCCAGTGCGTAAATAAGTTTTTACTACAAATTATAAAAAAATAAACACATTTAATCGAAAACATTTCGGGTAAAAATGTATTAATTGTGTCATTATTCTAGTCTGTCACCAATAATCACATTAAAAATATTTATTTGTAATTCCTTACTTTACTAAGTTCGTGTTAAATAAATAAAATTATGTATACCAGTGTAGATATTTAAGGTTATGCAGAATAAAAAATGGTGGTGAAATTAAAGAGCGATGTGAACCGGTATACTTCAACATTACTGCCGTAGCCCGCGTAATGGGGCACATATGTCTGCTTATTCAAACTTAGCCGTAATAAAGTCTTACATGTGAATCCATATACGGCAATACACTGATTACTGGCTGAATATTCGTTCGAACTAGCATCGATAAAATGTGTGATAAAATACACTTTTAAGGATCCGCATAATATAGACTGATCCATTTTAGGGGCTTGTTACGTAAATGAATTGATTCGTGACAAGATTCACGGGGATATACTCATTCAGTCATCACCAGATTAAATCAACTGATGTGAACCTCTATTAAGCAATATACGTTATAAAATACTCAAAGTGCTCTCCAAGAGTAATAAGAACGTTCAGATGAACTTGTAAACAGCCACTATTCAGTCGTAAATAATAGCAGTATAGATACGGATAAACAGGGAAATTTTACACCATTTACTGAATAACACACGAAATGTACTCCTTTATTTATCATATATCTGTGTAACAGTACACATGTACTCCCTTTGGAAGGCAGCGTTTAGAGGTACACATTTACTCTATTATACAGCATATGACATATTTGCCACTACTTAATTGCCCTTATTCAGTAAGTAGGCTTGAAATTTTAAAACGGCTGAATAAAAGCGTAGGTTATATACCAAATAAACGCATCTTGCTGTTTAAGGGTGAAGAATATCTACCATTATTTAGTTCTTATTCAGAATATAGCTCCTTGTGTACTAATATTCAGCATAAGGATCACCAGTGAATCATAATAACGGTTTTAATACTCTGTAAGCAACATTTATGACCACAAGTGATTAAATATACAGCTTTCTGTGTTACTTGGGTAGCGATTGGCGCAGTACATGCACACATAGCCACGTACGACGAAGTTTCGTTCGGATGCGCTTAGAGAGTGGGCCCTCTGGCCGAGTGGAGTCATCTGTCGCAATAATATATTTAAAAATGTAAGTACCAATGACCATTGCCCTTTTTTAAAACTAGGTAAAATACAGTTTTACGCATACACCGAGGCCTGGGGCGACTTCGGGTTTTGTGGGACTTTCCTCCCCTTCCCTCGCCTAGAGAAAATCTTGACAGGGAAAAGCCTACCCACTTAAAAACCTATAACCATTCCTTCTAGTGTGCGATTGCCCTAAGTACAAAACTCAGGCAGCTCCAACCCAGGCTCAAAGCAGAAACCGCCCGCAGTGTCGCTCGTGACTCAGTAATTATTACTCAATCACCATTTAATAGTTGTTGATTAAAATTGCGAATAGTAAATGTCGGTTGAGCCATACTTCATAGATACGTATTAAGAACTAGCCTCCCCCCGCGAGGCTTTACGCTTAAAATTACGCCTGTCACCAGTCTTTTTTACGTACAATGGAAACATTATATTCGTCCGGAATAAAAAGTAGCCTATATCACTCCGGGGTAGTGTAGTTTCCTATCACAGAAATAATTTTAAGCATCGGTTCAATATTTTCAGAGATATACCTGCACATACATACAAACAAATTTTACCTCCCTATAATACTATTATAGTGTAGATATTTTCTCTAGTAATTATATGAATTATTTCGTCTGCAACCTCGCACTCGACTTGTGTAGAAATGTTTCACTACTTAGTAGAATGGGTACATAGCTGTGGGGGTATATAGTATGATATAACACGTCCCACTGCTTAGCTTAGGTCTTCCCACATAATCATCATGTTTCCGGCACAAAGTTCAAAAAATACTTGCCAAAAGGTAAAGTAAAATAAACGAAATAAAAGTGCTGTGTGTCCCTTCCCTTGCGTGTCGACTAAAGGACTAAAGACTGCACTTACATCCGACAAGCATAGATCGGCGATGGGCTCACCACCTATCACGCTGAGCACATGTGCAGTCGTTATTTGGTGAAAAGTGGATTGTGGCAGTGCTTGCTATTGCGGTCCCAATTGCTGGTCTCTGGGACTACCTTCAGGGATAATAGTCGTGAGAATTATGTATGTAAAATAAATAAAAAGATTTTTTACTTTAATTTCGCTTGAGTCTTTGACAGTATTGGGGGTTAAAGTTACTCGCGTCCGTAGGTTTACCCTTGAGACCCTACACGTGACCCCTGGGTGGCGCTAATGAGTGACACTGACTGAGTGGTAGAGCCACGGTGCGTTGCAGCACGCATTGGGCCGGCTCGCCTGGGGTAATTATTTCACGAATATTCGGCGTGAAATAATGGCACTTGGTGCTGTTGTGTATCGTTCGGCGAGAGAGGGTTCCGGAGCCCCCCCCCCCCCCCTCTCACAATTCCTATTCCTTCCTTAAACCTAATCCTTCCTTAAAGGCCGGCAACGCGTCTGCGACTCATCTGGTTTTGCGGGTATCCACGGGCGGCGGTGATTACTCCCCATTAGGTGACCCGCCTACTCGTTTGCCTCCTTCTTTTAGATAAAACATAGTTAATATTGATGTGTCTGTTGTTATCCGTGACTAATTGAATATAAAAAGGTATACATACCATACATACCAGTATTGGTGTATGAGTACTTAGCTGGTTTCAAATGGTTTGCAGTCTCGCATGACTCACTACCAGAATAATCAAAAATTATATAATACACGGCTAGACTGATATATGGACGTGTCCAGTCACTGCGATGCGATAGTACGATATGAGGGAGATTATTATAAAATGGTTAATATTTATTGTGTGGTTCTAGTTATTAGTTCTTCTTACAACTACACACTTGTAGATGCAACTTTATAACCAACTACTGTGACTATAACACACAATATGCATGGAGTCATGTAGTATCTGATTTAAACAATTCAGTACGTAAGTACATGCACAATATTTTAAAACAAGATAATGTAAGCTATAGATTCATTGTAATATCAGAGGGATATACATAATCACTTTATATTGGTAAAATTAATTTACTTGGATTATTTATATTGACATGTATACAGAGTGCTCATTTTGATTTAGGGAAATATTAAACAACGATTCCTTACCTTAAAATAATGGTTTTGACTTAAGAAAGTTTTCTATTAATCGCATAATGCACGTGATATTAATTTTTCAAAGGTAAATTTGAAACTTTGTGTTCTCAGTGTTTCCATTTACTACGTTGCGTAGTAGTTTATTTTCTTTAAAAATACGCCTCTAGTTGTAGTAAACAACAGAACAAGACCTGTTTCACTCAACTAGGGATGTGACCGTGTCCGTTTTGTGGGCGGGCACGATATTCACGATGAGTTGTAGGTAGTATCTTAAAGTCAATCCGAACCACACCGAGTCCATTGCAATATTTAATATTTTTTTTTAAAAACGGAAAAAAGCCAAAATGCAAGAATCGGAATAATATTTTTCTCATGTCATTAATTAGGCGGTCTGACTTACTACGTCAATTTTCCCTAAATCAAAAAGAGCACGTTTATGATGACAGTAGGACAGGAGCGGAACTATACGAACGGGGAAACAGACGAACGGGAAAACAGCCGAACGGGGAAACAGACGAACAGGGCATTAACTAGTTAGACGAACAGGGAAACAGACGAAACTGACCTAAACTGTTGTATATTTCAATTTATCAAATCTAATGATTGTTATGTTGTATGCAGTTACATGTATAAGTATAGTTCCATTCTCATCGTATATCATCTCAGATCTTCATTTCTGTATTGCATATTTTAACAAGATATTTAGATACACAATGCAATATCAGATCAAAACTTATTTAGTAACTTATCACATTGAATATCTGCTGAAGAAGCCTGCTAGGAAAAGAAGAATAAAGAATCTCTCTCTGATTTGTACTTTTGTACTGCAGTGTTTTTTACCATTTTCATTTTTCACTAACTATTTTGCCTATGAATAACAATATTACAAATTCTACTTCTGCTTTTATCAGTTCTTCGTCGCTAGCAAAATCGCTCTCATCTCATACACTGCCGCACATACTTTAAGCGCCGAAATTGACAGGTTCCCAATTAAGCCGCCAAATTTCACAATCAAGAATGTCACTTGCGCGACAACTTTTATTTATTGGTGCGCTTTCGAGCGCATATGCAGCTATCGCCAAAGGAATGTCAGGCTTTTGGGCTTTGTCAGGTCGGTGATAATTAACTCAAATAGCATTTTAAGTTTGTAGAATGCACTTAAAAAAATTGTTACCGTTCAAGTCAAGTCAAGTCAAGTCAAAATATATTTATTCAATAAACTCAATTATTAAGTACTTTGAATCGTCCAAATCTTTTTAACCTACCACCCATGCAGGACGTCATTTTTTAACTGTGGCAAAGAACGGGCGCAAGAAACCACAGCGCACAGAAGCAACGACATTTAAAAATACGACAAAAAACGTACGACGAAAAAATACGACGTTAATCGTGTCGAATAGCGATGAAAGAATACTACCACCCCTCTCTCCCTTGGTTGTCGTAAAAGGCCACTAACGGACTAAAGACTGCACATACATCCAACCACGTAGAGCAGTGATGGGCTCACTACCTGTCACGCTGAGCACATGTGCAGTCGCTATTTGCTGAAAAGTGAACTATGGCTGAGGACTGATTTTGCGGTCCTCATTGCCACTAGGCAGAGACTACTCTGTAACCCTTCGGGGATAATAGTCGTGATTATATGTATGTATATGTATCGCATAGAGCAAGGAAACCGATTGATGAACCGAACACACTTGAATCATAAATAAACTTAAGTCGGTTGTCTGTTTTTTTTTCGTGAAGAGCCAATAAACTATAGGTACCTACTTACTACATATTATTAAATTGTCTTTTAATGTGTCTTAACCATCGAGGTACAATTGTGTCTTAACCATTCTTTTCTTACCGTGTTTAATGCGATGTTCCAAAATCATCTGACATATATTTTTTGATTGAAATATGACATCCTCTTATCTCAACGTTTTCGTTATCATTGAGTTTGTTTGAGCGTTTTTAACGCAAATAATCAAATATTACAAATCCTCATAACTGCCTCTGTGGTCGAGTAAGTTACCACCAAGAAGACTCAGACCAAATAAGTCCCGTTATGATACCTAGAGGGTATATTTTAAGAGTCAGTAGTTAAGGATTCCGGTTGAAGTGTGCTTACATCTTCGTCCTTCTCGTCTCTTACCATCAAGTGGGATGAAGCCACTTTGTATTATATAGCCTTTATAAAAAAGTAATACTTACTTAATATCAGTTCAGACGAAGACGAACCCCTCACCTTTCTCCATTAAAATAGCCCACTATCATTTAAGTGGTACCTTGGAAGCAGACCTGTCTGTTTCGACCAACATAAAAGTGCGCAAATTACAGTTCCTCTCCCACGTTGTTTTTGTAAAACAAGATATTTAGCTACTAGCCAAGTCCAGATATTTAGCAACAATGTATCATATCACATCAACATACCTCGCCCGCCAGTAAACACACAAATATCACGCAACATTCCATCCCATTTTAACGGGCCGATAGAAAAGCGATCGTATCTCGCAAATCGGCGTTGACTGTGAACGAACTGCGCTAGATCGCGCCGATAAGCCTCATTCGAGTCTGTTGCCTAGGATTAATTATTCACTCCGCATTGGCTTCGTTCACTTGTTTGATTAATACAGACAGATAAATATCTAGATCGCTATCGGAGGTGCAGTAAATTCGTCAGTCGAGAGCAGGAATTTGCATAGAGATGCCTATTTGCATTTCCCCTTTCCTAATTTAAATGATCAGTAAATAACATTTCTGGCCCCAGCACTTATCATTAGTATACAAATTACAAAAATGTCGTCCTCTGTACTTACGTACGTACTACCGGTGGTCCTACTGGTACCACGGGAATTTTTTTTTGCCCGTGGTACTACTATCCTGTCAGGTAGTACCACGGGAGAATTTACATTACCCCTGGTACTACTTATCAATTTTATATTCCCTACAAACGTATTTCGAGGTATGCATAAGCTTAAAAAACGAGTGTTGTAGAACCTTTTTCTTTTGTTTTTTTTTGTTTTGTTTTATACTTTCACAGCTAACCAGTAACTACATATTTAAAAGGGTTTTTTAACACTCGATTTTTCAAGCATAAGCATACCTCGAAATACGTTTGTGGGGAATATTAAATTGATAAGTAGTACCAGGGGTAATGTAAAATCTCCCGTGGTACTGCCAGACAGGATAGTAGTACCACGGGCAAAAAAAAAATCCCGTGGTACTACCAGTAGGACCATCGGTAGTACCACGGGTAAGTACAGCACGTCCTCTTTACCAGAGGGGTAGGCAGCGACGAAGGATTACGATTTGCTTCTTATTCTATATATACTTACGTCTAATTCGATTTACCTATACTTACTTCTGTATTGTAGTTTCCAACCACCTTTTTAAATGTAAGAATACATCGCAGATCTGTTCAGTGTAAACATTTTGGCCAATACCACGTCGTATTTACAAAATGTATTGCTTCGTGTACGTCACCCAATCGATCACAGCTAGACTTTCCACTATCATCCTGGTAACTAATGCCATATTGCTTTATGGTACTAGTTAACAGGTACTAATTCTTCATTTTTTTCTTTTCTAGTGAGTACTTACCTATACAATGTGATAGGGGTGTTACTTCTAACCTGTTAAGGCTAAGTACTACATCTAAATTTATCGACAAAAAAAATAATATGGACTTATAAAAAGTGATTATAAATCACAAAATACTTAAGTAATGTTTTTTTTTTCTCACCAAAATAATCTCAAACGTACGAAACAAAGTAATTTATTAGCTAGCCAGTGTCATTAGCTACCGTTTGCCATTTTTTTCATGTTTCTCCGACGTATGAAACTTTTGATATGGCATAAAGTAAAAATGGTCATAAATTATAGGAGGAGGGGGTTTGATCCCCCCATATTATTTTTTTTGTCGATGAATTTAGATGTAGTACTTAGCCTTAACGGGTTAGAAGAACCACCCCTGTCACATTGTATATTTCTCGAGAAAAATAATTTGTACTTTACCACAATATTTTCGCCATCTAACCTGTTAAAAATCTGATCAAGGCATGTAGAAAACTCAGCTTTTGATCAATAATTAAGATCAAGGCGCCAACGCCACCACCACGGCGCCAAACTGAACTCGAGCTACGTTTTCATACAAACTGCAGCGCTTAGCTCCGGTGTCTGTTTGCATGAAAACGCAGCAAAGCATGCATAGCGTGCGCTGCAGCGGATCCGAGCTTTTAGGATTGTGCAAACTGACTTGATACAATATTTAGTAAGATACTAGTTCTTTCCACGCAGCTCGCAGGCTAAGAACATTAGGTACACCAAATAAATTTCTGGTCTATAAATAAAGTGTTTTACTGGCGTAAACATACCCAAATTCTGCCAGAAATACGCACACTGGTCTAGCCGACGCGTAATTTAAATTAAAAAAAAAGTGTGGAAATTCCCCTTGCTTTGCGGTTAACCTTTGTCGGTGACCCGAATAGACTGTCGTTGAGAGCAGCAAATAGGAAAAGTAATTTACGACAAGTTGACGTCGGAACCAACTGTTTAAATTTGCTATAGTCTACATGGATGTTTTCTACTGACATATTAAAATAGATTGCTAATTATTCATTGATAAGGTGGATTATCGCGTGCGTTCGGGTGGTATTGGCTATAGGTTATTTAGCCGGTTCGGAGCAGAGGTCGGCTTGTCCTGATGACATTGGATTGATTGAAAAATGACTTTATATCCGACCTTCAGAGGAGCCATTCAACAGCACCAAGACACGTGGGAACATCTGAGACACGCAATCAAACAAATGCTTCATGCCGAAATGTTTATTGAGACGATTTAAATCAATTATAATAAAACAATTTTCTCTGATTGACAATTTCAAATTATATAGGCTGCATAATCAAATTTTTCATCTTATAAAAAACTAGAATGCAATCCCCGGGTATTGCCATGCACTAACTAAAACTCGAATTTAAGTACGATTTGATTATAACCTAAAATCAAGTTTTATGGAGCAAGGCGAACGACAATTATTGTGATTGATCTCATCATTAATTAAATAATTTTCTTATTTACAAACTGTTGAAGTAAACATTTCAAAATCAATATCACATAATAAATATAACATGTCAGGGTAGCAAGTTGTCTAAGTAATAACAAATTATATATTTAAAAAAAAACAATAATTAAAGTGATTAAAAACTTCAACGTCATGCACACTCGCGAGTTGAATTTGTAAAAATGAAAAGTCATGCGTTATAAGTTATTTTTAGTAATTGTTAGTCAATATTATTCAAAATTCAAACGTTTAAACAACGTAATACAACTTTAAAAACTTATAAAAAATACAATAATTAAAAACAACAACGCGTGAACCTGTCAGGATCGCGAAGGAAAACGGAAAAACGTTACGAGGATCACATTGTGTTGAAGTCATAGAACTTATAAACTAAAGGAGCATTCTTGCGGTTCCCTCCGCGACCTTATCAATATCGGTGGTAATTAACAATAACTAATATTCATGTATAAAACATTGGGCTGCTCATGTTACAAATCAATTTTATTGTGCAAAGAACAGAAGAGAGTGCAGTAGAACAGTATCACGAGGCGTTACAAGATGGATTTATTATATAAAATTGATATTCCAGTGATCCGTGTCAACTGCACGTTCCCCAATGTTCAGGCTGTACGAATTAAGACTGATTTCAATAATTTCATTGTAACACAAAAGCCTAATTAAAAATGGTGGACCAAGCTGGGCGAAGATTGTGTATCTGCATCGAATGGACGTGTCGAATCTGAAACAAAAGATAAAACACCAAATAAATTTAAATTGTAACATTACACATTATGCTTATAACGATTACGCTTATCAATCAACATTACTAGTAATCTGATACAAATAATTTTCTACAAACACATATCTACAATAAATAAAGAAGAGATATATTCCTTGAGAATATAGTATAGTAACCTTTCGGTGTGTGATCGCATCAACCGGAAAAAAACGCGACAGTGACTCAATCCTAATAATATTATAAACGCGACAGTTTGTAAGTATGGTTGGATGTTTGTTACTCTTTCACGTAAAAACTACTGAATGGATTTGGATGAAATTCGGCATACAGATAGTTTATAACCTAGATTAACACATAGGATACTTTTTATCCCGATATTCCCACGGAAACGGGAACCACGCGGGTGAAATCGCGAACGGCCGCTAGTTAAGACCTAAATTTAAAAGTGCGTTGTCACACTGACAGCAGCTCGGGACCGCAGTGCACTTGAAAACGATGACGCTGCACCAACCATTGAACTTAATGCTCCATATTACATTATGGGCCATGTTAACAAAAGTAATTGTGAAGTTGCCAACTTCCAAAATCAATTTACAGTTTCATCGGCTTCACACGCGACGAAGAATCCCCTAACAGCAACGGGGAAAAATGATTAATGTGTGCCGAATGATTCAGCATTTTAAACTATTTTCGATTCTTCGGAGCACGGATTGAATGAGCCAGTGGTAGGTACGCCAGTTGTGACGAAGCGCCATCTTTCGTAAGCTAACGCTACATCACCCGTCAATCGGCGTCATTTTAACGGCTATCTATCTGTCGTTTTACTCACTAGAGTTAGAAATATTTTGTATGGAGCTCGAATCAAATTGCTAACTCTAATAAGTAAATCCACAGATATATTGATTAATGGCAGAACTTAATTAATAGCTTCGCATTTAGCATTAAGCCAATTTCAAGTTTTATATATTTTAAAAGTACGTATTTTAGTATTGTACGGTAGATTGAAATAAAATGGAGTCTCACAACCCGTGTTATTGCTAAAAGAACAAGGGAGAAACTCCTTTTTTGTAGATTTCTTTCGTAGATTTTCTTTTAATTTATCTAAGTGTGTGTGACACTTTTGTGTGACGTCATTAGGAGATTTTATTTATTTTTGTATGCCATCATTATCATTTGCAGCTTTTCACAACCCACTGTTATGGCATAGGTTCCTACACAAACTACTAATCCTAATGAATCTTTCTATACATAAGGAAAATACCTTAATTCAGGCCATCGCAACCCTTAAACTTTAGTTCTCATGCTTTTATAACATTTAAATGGATTTTTATTTCACTAGACATAGAACTCTTCTAACTGAACTACTATATAATATATATTTATATAAGGTGACTGCTAGAAACCGCAAGAAACTTCAAGGGCTGGTCAGGTCAAGTGTTTTAAACATGATTAAAATGACAAAAAGGGGATTCGTGTTTTTTTTATTTTTAATTAAATCATTCATTTTGTGAATTTTAATTGGATAGTCTTTGAGTATCTAATTTATTTTAATGCAATAACATATGAAAAATAAAATGAAAAACAATTAAAAATAACGATTATTTACAACGCGCGGGCAACGGCCGGACGGTCGACCGTCTGTTGACCCGTTCGCGTCAGCTGGGCGATAAGTAGGTACCTACGTTAGTTTGCAATGTGACCATTTTTGTCATGTTTAAAACACTTGACCTGACCAGCCCTTGAAGTGTCTTGCGGTTTCTAGCAGTCACCTTATATAATGTTCCAGTTATATATAATTATAACTGAAATCCAATATACATAATTGAAAAAAATTTGCTGTTTGGCGGCTTCAATAGACATTTATGTACATCCAGTCGAATTCTGGGTAAAATTTCAAATTTCATAAATTAAAAAAAAAAATATTTCATATCATAACACATAACTTTTGCAGATCCGCTAGATCAACAACAATCTTATCGCGCGTTGTTTTGATTGTGCTAATTATAAATGTAACAATGTGAAAATTTACGGCGCTGGCACCATAGCAACAGCGGTAGACGTTATTATCGTACATTAACGCGCGTTATCAATCAGTGTTTCGTCATGGCCTCGATTCCGCCCACGCCCTGCGGTAATCTTGACGATTTACCCCGTTTCTTAATCCGACTACACCACCAGTTTAATGTGGCCCTTCTGAAATACCTACACAAGCTTTCGTAAAACACAGTGAAATCGCCTATCCAAAGGAGCATTAGGTGATTTTTGTATTTCTTGCGCCTCACTAGGCCACTAGTAGCAATGTCCCGATATCCTTAGATCCTTGTTTAATTCCTAGTTCTGGTGAAGTGTTTCAGATTTTTCGATACATAGCCCGAGTTTGTAATCACCATGTAGCATTTGGCAAGCGTAATTAGATAATACTTTAAACTATCGCGTAGCATTGCATTAAAACTGTTTTAACGGGACCTAACACGATTAATTTTGTAAGTAAGTACATATCTACTTACTGCTTGACGTTTCGGCCGCGATGCTGCGGCCGTGGTCACAAGCGAACTGGAGGGGACCTAACACGATTAACTTTGTATGTACTTACTTATAAAATTAATCGTGTTAGGTCCGGTTAAAACAGTTTTCAAGCGTAATTAGAGTTTTAGAGCTTAGAGTTTTGATAATTATGGAGGCCTTAGGGCAGCGGTGGGACGGTATGTGGGCTATTTACCGACACGCCTGATGAAAACTGACTACCGACGCGCAACCTATAAACAACAGCGTCACCAAGGGTGTCACGCGCGCGTTTCCGAACCGCAAGCTTCAGTTCTTACGCTTCTATGCCCTGTGATTCGCCTAGAATAAATATACGGTTAACTAAATAATTTAACTTCAAAACCAGCTGCCCTAAATTGCTATTTCATGGGAGGTTTAAAATTCTATTGTCTCTACAGCGTAGGAAACGACAGATGTTAGCATATTTATAAAATTGATATGGAAATTTAGAATTCAGAAGAACGCGACGTCGTTTTTTGATTGAACCTTAGTCAATATCAATTATGATATTGACTAAGGCTCAATTTGGCTTTTAAGGATATCAGATAGTCTTGGTTGACTAATTTTGCGCGCGTCGGATACAACTATAATAGCCTAATTGTAGAGTCCTGGCCAGATTGCTTTTTAAATGAAACCCTTTTTACGTATAAACTCGGGTCGCGTTTAGTCCCAACGTTTTGAACCCGTTACGGGGTTTGTGATCACAAGGAGACTTGCCTTTGCTTTGCCTTCAGATTGCCTTTGTGCGCTTTGCAGGATTTTTCTTAACACTTTCTGAATTAAAATACGCTTCTAATGGACTGTAAGCATGAGATTCTCTAACTCAACAATAGAAACTTTCCTCTCCATATGCTGTCGTCCATGTGGAAAGGCCTGTCTCCAGCAGTGGAATATTTATAAGCTGATGATGATGATGCTGATGGTGATAAGTTACTATGTCGTCTTCTGAATTATCAAATTACCATTTTATGTCATAGCAATATTTGTAACTAACGGATCCTCACGGTTTTACCCGCGTGGTACCCGTTCCCGTGGAAATATCGGAATAAAATATAGCCTATGTCACTTGGGAAGAATGTCGCTTTCTACTGGTCAAAGAATTTTCTAAATCGGTCCGGTTCAATTCAAACAAACAAACAAATCTTTCCTCTTTATAATATTAGTACAGATCTCAAAATAATAATTGTCAAAACTGTGGATAGATTTAATCCCGCGATGGTCCATTGCAACCGTGGGCTTCTTGTGTACACACAGCTGTTTCATTTCGACTTCCAGTGCTTTTCACTGCAATTAAAACAGTTTTCACCAATTACATACATATATTAAACTGTCACTTTACATGTACATTTTAGTATAAACTATTTGCTAGTTGAGAGAGGTCACATTGGAATGAAATTAAGGAAAATTCGGCCTGGTAACATAGATAGTGCAAAGAGATCTTATTGTGTTCAGCGTAGCCTTATTGTAACCGATGCGCACCTGAACAAATGAGTTGTGAACCTTTGTGGCACAAGTGTTGGTGACGCAAGAGTCTGTGGCGATATCGTGTCGTATGTAATATTTGCTTTGCAAACGAGGTGCCATGTAATTATAATTTTTATTTTATGTCTTTGTTGCTACGATGCCTTATAGTCTTCACAGTTAGTTGTTGTATATACTTTCCTCTGTATTCTCTTAATACTTTGAGCGCCATGGCAGACAACGGTGACCGACAATTAATTAATTTTCAATTGTGTCTGGTTTTGTGGCAGTTTCAACTATAAACTTTAGTATGTAAGAAAATGTTCTATTAACACATTGAATAATAATCCTGTTAATCTATCCTAAAGGCTTATGTTTCTAATGTGTTCTAGACAGTGTAGCGTAACGAGCTATGTGGATCGACCCTACGATTTCTCGCATTCAACCTGTAGGCCTAGCATGCGCAGCGCAACACGAGATATATCGCGGACGAGAGACGACAAGACAAATCATTTTAAGCTGTCATGTTAAGGTTTGTAGACAAAAATACCACAGTTTATGGACAAACTACTATTAAGTCTATTTTTGACCTATTATGTAAAGTTCTAAGCGCATCCATCTGTCTTTAGTGTCGATAGACATTAGAGATAAATGAACAAAACACGAGAAAACGGGTCGAGAAGACTGCACTTACGACCAACAGCATTAAACGGCGATAGGCTCACCACCTATCAAGCTGAGCACATGTGCAGATGTAATTAGGTGTGACGTGGACTATGGCAGTGCACTACTTTCGCGGTCGTCATTGTCTAGTCTCTGACTTATTCTTTGGGGAGCGTATGTACGGTGGGGTCACCGTCGCTTTACCACTTCGCAGCGATTTTCGTATGAAGCGCACCGACCGCCCGGGTACGTGCCCGTACCAAATAGACGACGCGGTGTGCAAGGGATTTTGACCTTTAGACTGGTAAAGCGACGGAGTCCGCCATTGTACCTACCTAAGTATGTACCTACTAACGGCCAAAATTGATGATCAATCTATCTGTTGTTTTGCCTACTAGTGTTATTTTATCCTTTCTAGTAAACATTTTTTTCTCTATATATATATATATATATATATATTATTAAAGCATTGTGAATGCAAACATTTCAATAATAAAAATAGAGTTACATAATATTTGACAAAAGCTCCATAATTATTTAATATAATAGGTATGTCTTACTCTTATGGGCAAAACAAACATAAGATTGATTATTAATTTCTGCCGTAAGGACTACCTTACGGCCTAAATTACTACCGTTACCGTAAGACTACATTACTAAATCACACATACCTACGGCCCGCTTGATGGTAAACGAATAGTACCATCACAGTATACTTATTTTTATAGTGGTAAATACCTCATAAATAGAATTATATATAATATGCTATATACTCGTGTATATAACACTCCTCAAGGCGAGCGAAGGAGCGCACCGCCATCCACCGTGCGGCCTCATTTATCGCCACTTATCTATCGATAAATAAATTATCCGTATCGAGTAGTATCGACACAATCAAGGACGCCCCGGAAACTTATCGATAAACACGTAATCTCCAGAACACATTGCCTGATTAACGGAGGCATCGTAATTGTTAACCAATTTGTTATAATTGTCTGACAAAATTATAATTTTATTTGTGATAATCTCACGGTTTGATCTGCTTCTTATATTATTATTAGGAATAACATTTATTCAAAGTAATAATATATACAAAGATTTGATCAATCTAAACTAATATTATAAAGCTAAAGAGTTCGTTTGCTTGAACGCGTTAATCTCAAGAAATCATGGTCCGATGTGAAAAAATCTTTTAGTGTTAGATAGCCCATTTAGCAAGGAAGGCTATAGGCTATATATCATCACGCTAAGACCAATAGGAGCGGAGCGCAAAGTAACTATTCCATGCGGACGAAGTCGCGGGCAGAAGCTAGTAGACGATAAAGAGGTGACCCGTTTCAAAATATTAGTTAACATTTTGCAATGAAATAGAAACTTACCGTTGCTTCAAGTGGTGAAACGGTGGAAGTGATAGCGCAGAAGTACCTGCAAGCAAAAACGAAAATATTAATATGACTAACCTTTTATTTTTATACAATGTGATAGGGGTGGTACTTCTAACCCGTTAAGGCTAAGTAGGTACTACATCTAAATTCATCGACAAAAAAAATAATATGGAGGGTCCAACCCCCTCCCCTTATAATTTATGACCATTTTTACTTTATGCGATATCAAAGATTTCATACGTCGGAGAAACATGAAAAAATAGCAAACGGTAGCTAATGACACTGGCTAACTAATAAATTACTTTGTTTCGTATGATTGAGATTATTTTGGAGAGAAAAAAAATCATTACTTAATTATTTTGTGATTTAAAATCACTTTTTTTTTGAAGTCCATATTATTTTTTTGTCGATGAATTTAGATGTAGTACCTACTTAGCCTTAACAGGTTAGAAGTACCACCCCTATCTCATTGTAAATAAATTAATTTTATTTTTAACTATCTGCTATCAGCCCTGGAGCTTTAATAGGATTTGTTGTTTAAAATGATAAACCTGAATATACGTACATATATTATAATCACGACAATTATCCCCGAAGGGTTAGTCAGAGACTAGGCAATGAGGACAGCAAAAGCAGTCCTCTACCATAGTCCACTTTTCACCAAATAGCGACTGCACATGTGCTCAGCGTGACAGGTGGTGAGCCCATCGCCGCTCTAAGCTGTGGGATGTGTGTGCAATCTTTAGTCCGTTAGTCGCCTTTTACGACACCCAAGGGAAGAGAGGGGGTAGTATCTTTTACCTGAATATATTATTATTTTATCTTCTTTACTGTCCAAACCAATACAGACATTTAACCGTTGATGTTCCACTTTTCCAAACTGCATAACAATGTCATAGGTTCCACAAAATAAAAAGTAACGCTACATTACAAGGTTTGTATGAGTTATTTTTAAGTATTTACGAATAGTCAATGTCTGGCACAGACTATAGTGAGTTAGATTAGTTGTTAAGTCTTAACTACAAGTTAGTTAAATGTATTTTTATTATTATTATTAGTATTGACGTCAATAAGTGCCTGTAAAGGTTTACATTGAATAAATAATTTGACTTTAGACTTTTGACTTTTTCAGTCACAAACTTTGATGCCATTTATATACAAGGTGTTTCTTGTAAGGTTTCAAGCCGATGCGTAGTGATAGGGGACTACGATACCTATCTATTGAACCCCCATGTACATCAGCGATTTTTGATACTTTTCGAGCTATAATTTTTTTCTTTTCTAAGTATTTTATTATGACATCAAATTATTTTTTTGTAACTTGTATTGATATTAGGAAGATGCTTACTTAGTTAAAGAAAAAAGTGCAAAGAAATTAATATCAAAGCAAAAACAAAAGCTACTTAAAAAAAAGTCATTCGTCATAAAATACTTAGAAAAGAAAAAAAATACAGCTCGAAAACTACCAAAAATCGCTGAACATACATGAGGGTTCAATCGATAGGTATCGTAGTTCCCTATCACTAATTCACCACACATCGGCTTGACACTTTACAAGAAACACTCCGTATAAAAAAATCTTTGTGAATTTTTTTAAGTTTGACATTAATAGGCAATACGTCAAATGAGACACATTTTGACAGTGCGTCTTTATGTCGCTCGTAAAGATTGTTGACATAGGAACACCATCAAGGGACTCGGTCATACATGCGGAAGAAGTCGTGGTGTGAGAATTATAGAAGTGAATTACAAAAGTCATAAAATTTCGCTCAAAGTTGATTGACAGAACCAGTAGGCAATTGAAGAGTTACCATAATATGGCTCACGTTCAGCGGACGAAGCCAGCGGATACCGGAGGAGAGCACAATGCGACCCTAAGTAAACAGCCTGTTGACACGTTTCTCGGTAACGCGCGTCACGGCACGTCACGCGTGACGCGTGACGCTGCGCTGGGACGATAGAAGGTTTTATAACTAGAGACAACGTCGGGAAGTAATTTTTACCATTGAAAATGGTTATCAGATGCAAATCGCCTTATCCAAATCTTAATCGTATTTTTGGCCACAGATTTTGGGAAGATCGAGATGGGAATAGTACTACCAAGAGTTGAGGAATTTATTGAGACACGTGTAAGCATTTGAATTTTAAAAATCGGCTGGTACCTTTTTATGGAATTTTGAAAAATGTAAAAAAGTCGGGTTTTTTGGGGGATGTTTGTTTACTAAATTGTAAATATACTTACTTGAGAGCAAAAATATCGCACACCCCTGATATTTTTTAAAAATATTTTATTTACTTAGTTTATGGTACATTTAGATATGTTTCTGAAAACCTTGTTTTATAACGAACAGATTGATACCTAACTCATATAAAATCATATAATGCAGTCTATGATTGTAAACATCATTTTAGTATTTTTGCGATTTAAGTTCAATAAATTATGACCGTGAATTATATTTTTGCTCTCGTGTATTTCGCAAAAAAACCAGACAAGAAAAAATTAAAAATAGGGTTCGAGGGTATTAGTTTAACTAAATGGAGAAAAAAATTTGAAAAAATCGGTTAATAAAAATCGGTTAATAATTGTGACCGTAGGTGGTTTACCCTTTAGATTTGGAATTGTAGAAGAACGGGCATTTCCGTATATAAAAGTGATGTAGCTTCTATGATTATTGACCGATCGTCATAGTAATGGTGTTAAAAGATGCGGATGCTGGCGAGAAGTGCATTCGAGTTGGAATTTCGAAAATCTAAGTGAAATTCTAAGAAAATCTAAAAGATGAATGAATTTCACTTAGGTTGTAAAAGAAAAGAAAATGTTATTCTCTGTGTTGTGCAGTGTTATACATCCGTATGTTATAATTCGACTTGTAAGTAATGTACCTAGTTGTGAAATTTTAGGGAAGTATATCTCAATAAAAATTTCTTATCATTCAACATGTAATGTGTTATTCAAATTAAAATAATTTTTTTTTCGTAAATTTTTGTATTCATTTTCAATGCTCCTATTCTTGCGACTGATTTGTGGCCTCAAGTCCACAATCGCTTGGATCACTCACAATCCCTGAGCTGTTTGCAGCCCATGTGCCGCAAGAACGCAGTGCACAAAAACATGCTTCGTGGGATCTTCGTTTCTAGTAAGTACCTCAGTGGCTGGGACAGACAGACGCGAGGACAACAGGCCGCATCGCACCTATCCTATATCGATGGTGGCTTTGACGGACGATCGAATACAACAACAGAAGGTGCATCAGAGGATGATACAGATTTCGGAGAGGAACATTAAAAATTAATCAAATTTGAAGAGCCACAAGTCTTTATTCAATAAAATAAGTCCTAATTTTTTACCTACTACACATCCAGGACATAATATTTTGGCTGTGGAGAATCAAATGGGCGCCAGAAACTCCAAAGCTTTACATGGACGTAACGACATCTACAAAAGATCTTCTTTCTCTTCTAAAATACAAAATTATATGTCGTTTCCAAATCATACAATAAACATGCAAATTTAATGAAATAATTATTAAAAAACAAGAGAGTGTTAAGTTACCTACTCATAGCTTGAAAGTGAAATTTCGTTAGCCTTATGGTGCTCGGGTTGAGTGCGAGAAATCGTGGCTAAATCTCAATATTTTCCCAACGTTTACTAGTAGTTCGTCGACTAAAGCGCTCTTTGTTTGGAATGAGTTTTAATAAGCCTAAAACATATCCTATATTAAGACAACTCATACTGAAAAATAAATAAACACAACCTTATATTTTAGCAAAAAGATTAGCATGCCCATTCCAACGCCAAACCAAGCTAATAAATCAAGACAAACACAGTCGTAACAATTTGATTCATTAGAGCTTTTATGATATTTACTTGCAATGTCATGCACCCCACATGTCATCCTGTCGCTTTAATTAAACCATGAAAACTGTAAACGAAACAAAAAAAAAGTGCAATTCCAAAAAGTTTTATATCATTCTGTACGAAACGAGGCGATGCGGTGTGGGAAAAAAATCAATAAGCTCCCGGGGCGGCGGCGACGGCAGAGGCAGACTGGCGTTACTCATTCATAAATATACGCGCATAGCGCACGCACACGTGCGCAGCGGGGCCGCATGCAACGGGTGCAGGCAGAGTCAGACACACCCACACACCCGCGCTATACTACGATACTACGATAGAGTACTATAAACGGAGCTTCATTTTCCGACCTAACTTTATAGCCTATATTGAAATATGGCTCGCGATTCAAAATCCACTCTAATGCTAATAGGTTAAATCACAAAGTCGAGTCAACGCGCAGCAACCGCAAAAAATAGACTATTCCACGTTGAGGTTATGGTTTAAAATCGTTTGCGCGGCAAATTCCGCTACAAACGCAGACTGGGAGTGCAGTGAGTTGTCTGTCGTCTCAGACGTTCTATTTATAGAGATGCGATTGTCGATTAACTTCGTCCTGGTAATGCACTCGAGACAGTTGTCCGAGTATCGATTCAGTGCTCAGCCCGATTGTTTATTCAGCTAACAACTCGATTAACTCTCAGTTCGTGATAGGCGTTGTTGTCCGAGTTGGAGTGCTGAATCATTTTACTGATATCGTGGGCATTAACTTATGTCCAACTAGATCGTGCTTGACCTGCTGATCGGATAGACGTAAACGCACGAGATGACGGCATGCTAGTATTGCAGTTAGCATGATGCGTACCTGAGATATTATGTCTTGATGATTTTGTAGAAAAACATAAAAAGAAAAACGTATGTAAGTACGTAAATTAGGTGAACATATATTTTTTTGTGATGGTAATTGACATTTTTGTGATACTTAGGGAGGAGAAAAAATATTGGATATAATGCATATCTAATATTTTTTGATGCTGAAGAAAATACCTTTGCCAAATTTGTTGCCGGTTTTTCTCAGTACAAGCACATGAGTAAAGAAACGGAATTACTCATGTGGTACAAGTGCACCCTATACTTACGTACTTACGAACAGGATCGATGGCTGGCGTAGTGACATTCAAAGTGCTCAATTCCTATCGTAGCACAAAAAAAATACTTTAACAAAAAAATGTTTTAATATTTTTTTATATCTACTTCAACGGCGCATAGTGCATAGGTATCATCGCGAGAATCCATCATTCAGCCAACACAGTGCGGAACCGAAATAGAGATCCGGCCCAGATTCCTCGACGTGGCGCAACGGCCGCGTGGCGCCACCTAATGATAACACGACATACACCTACCGGCATCATTATAATGATAAGGCTTTTATTAAAATGGCGCGTCTGTCATTAATTCACACCGCACCGCTACGGCCGCCGCGCATCGCGTCGCGTCGAAACGTCCTCCAAACAACTTCTATACATTTATTTCTAATGATCATTGCATTGCGAAGTTTTCCGCGTTCACGTAACAATAATTATAACGGTAATTAATGATTATTGTGTGAAAATGATTTATTTATATAATAAAAATACCTATCGTACCGTACCGGTATTCAGGAATAAGAGTTAATTAAGACAGCCAGTTCCTCTGTGGTTCAGGATGCCGGGTGTGCTTCTCTATCTTCGGCCTTATTATCATTTTGTGTACGTTAAGATAGACTTTTTGTAATTTATAATCAAGTGAAACCAGAGCATACCCGGTGTTGTGCGAAAAACTACCTCAGTAGAGATATACAAATAATTAATTACATACTTCGGCACACAAACCGATTAACAACATCGGCATCGCCTACAATACACCTTGAAAGGAACTTATCGAGTGGCTAAGACCCTAATCAGAGATTAAGCAATAAAACAATCGGAGCAGGCGCCAGCGCCGATAGCGACCGGCAACGTGGAGAGCCAGTCGCTGGAACGAACAGCGCGGGCGCAGGTTTCCGCAACAATGTTCTATACATACCTAGATAGATAGATAATATATAGATAGATAGATTCACGACTATTATCCCCGAAGGGTTAGCCAGAGACCAGGCAATGAGGACCGCAGAAGCAGTTTACTGCAACAGTCCACGTTTGCCCAAATTACAAATGCATTAAGAGAGGGCTTGGTAGTATTCTTTTAGTGAGTCGCTACAGAAACGGTTTTTTAATTAATAATTAGAATTATCTTAAACAATTAAAACCTTCAGAGTTAAATAGTTTACATCTAAGTAACATAGGTAGTATAGGCACTCGTAAGAATTTGTTAGCCGTAGGTCCAATACGCAATTCGTCCATTTCGCATTTTGCCATTCGCCTACTACTCAATTCGTCAATAATTTCATCCGACCATTTCGTGAATCGTCATTACGCAGTGCGTCCATTTTGAGATTCGTCTTACGCAGTTCGTCCATTTCATGAATCGTTATGACGCAGTTCGGCCATTTCATGAATCCGTCTTTACGCAGTTCGTCAATGAGGGGCTTAGTCGTAAAACGAATTCATTAATGAATCCTGCATGCAGTATGCTTTAAACCAGCCGCTGTAATTTTTAGGGTTCCGTATCCAAGGGTACATACAAAACGGGACCCTATTACTATATTTCTCTATGCCTATGACTAAGACTCCGCTGTCCGTCTGTCTGTCACCAGGCTGTATCTCATGAACCGTGATAGCTGGACAGTTTGGACCTACGTCCAACAAATCGAAATTTTCAGACGATGTACAATGTACATATTTATATTGCCGCTATAACAACAAATAATAAAAACAGAATAAAATAAATATTAAAGAGGGACTCCCATACAACAAACGTGATTTTTTTGCCGTATATTGCAAATAAGCCGCCGTTTTTTGCCCTTTTACTCTAAATTAATAAGTAAAATCATTATTTGTTTTAAAAACTGTTTAGAAACTATTGGTAAACAGGCGAAACTAGTATCAATAAAGCCATTCGTCAGGAAGCACGTTGTTTTTCTACACCGGTTCCGCCAAAGAATTATAGACCTTAACATCGAAGACAAATAATATAATAACAAAACAAACGAATTTATTTATTGCTATAAATAAATAAATGCGTGTTGAACCAAATACGTATTGACGTAATACACGTTGGACGAAATGCTTTTTAGACGAAAAACCTGTTGGACGAAATGCTTGTTGGACAAAATGTATAATGGACGAAATGCGTGTTGGACTATATACGAGTCGGATTAAATGAGCGTTGAAATACCATTTGGACGAACTGCGTATTGGACCCACGGCTAACAAATCCTCGTAAGTACGTGAAATTAACAACATTTATAAAGATAAGTACAGGAGAAAACTATAAAGGAGAAAACTTGAATAAAACATCACAAACTTAGCTAGTTAAAGATTTTACTACGTATTTGAAATCATCTTCATATACATTACAAGTGATACATAATCAAATTTTATAGTTTCTAACGATTGCGAAATGTTTAACGTTTCATGTAGCAACGCGACTTTTGACTCTCTTCACACTTTAATAAATAAATCATGGTTCGAGTACGTGAAATTAACAAAATTTATAAAGATAAGTACAGGAGAAAACTATAAAGGAGAAAACTTGAATAAAACATCACAAACTTAGCTAGTTAAAGATTTTACTACGTATTTGAAATCATCTTCATATACATTACAAGTGATACATAATCAAATTTTATAGTTTCTAACGATTGCGAAATGTTTAACGTTTCATGTAGCAACGAGACTTTTGACTCTCTTCACACTTTAATAAATAAATCATGGTTCGATTACTACTACTAGGAGCTTTATAGCAAAAACAATCACGGGATTTGCTAAAAAAAACCCCTACCATGGAGTTTAGGAGGCCTCCTCGAAAATGTTTGTTTTATTATTCATAAATTGCCTGAACAACAACAAAATACACGTGACCCAGAGGGCACAGGAAAGGAAACTGGTAGGAGTTACGCTCAAAGATAGCAAAACAAATATATGGCTTAGAAAACAAAACAAAGTTACAGATGCTATTAAACACGTAGCAAAACTTAAATGGCAGTGGACGGGTCAAGTTGCCCGAAAGCATGGATCCTGGTGCAAACAAATTTTAGAATGGCGACCTTGGGAAGATAAACGCCCCTGAAGACGACCTCAGATGCGCTGGAAGGATGATGTCAAGAGGGTGGCGGGATCGAACTGGATGCAGGTTGCACTGGTTGCACAAAACCGAGACGAATAGCAGCAGCTGAAGGAGGCCTACACCAACATGTTGGTTGATAATGGCTAAGAAGAAAAGAGAAAAAAAGGGGAGAGCCTGAACAACGTGACGTGTGCGTGTTAACACTTTTTACTAATAACTATTTTTATTTAGATAATTGAAGATAAAATGTTGTCGCTATAGTGATTTCAATATTCCTATAGAGTTTAAGTTGACATCGTTTCGCTACAAAAGCAGATGCAGACTAGTTAAAAAACAAATGAGCCACATAAGTATTTATTTTGTACAGTTTATGATTAAATGAAAAATGCCATATACAAAATCACTTATATTATATTTTAAAACAAAGTATCGGTTCTAGTATGGATGGT
Organism: Scoparia ambigualis; assembly: GCA_963921215.1. Lineage (NCBI taxonomy): Eukaryota > Metazoa > Arthropoda > Insecta > Lepidoptera > Crambidae > Scoparia > Scoparia ambigualis. The sequence goes on along the minus strand of OY992517.1, from coordinate 24,980,467 downwards.
TTACACATAGTAGTGGTCGAACGGTGCACAGCACAAGCTGCACCTTGCAAAGCTATTCAACCTGAAGTGCAATCACTGGGAAGACGGAGAAATAGCTTATTTGCACTCACAGACTCTGTTAAATTATTTAACAGAGTTTATAGGCAAAAAATTTTCACGCAAGAAAAATCTTTGTCTCCCTAGTAGCACTTGAATATGAGACGAAGACGTAAACATACAAACAAACCAATTCTCTGTGATTGAATGGGGTATGTAATGGATTGTAAGTCAAACTCGCACTCAGCAGTCTGATGCTAAGTATAGATACCGTTGCAGCCTGTTATTTGACACCGTGGATATAAATGGCGCGTATAATTTAAACGGTATTCAATCATCATTGTACATTATGATGATAAAGTAAAGTCACCGTTTTCCTGTATCAGTGCGCTCCGCTTTCTCGTTCTAAACTATGTAATGGATTTTCACTGATTGAAAGATTCATAAACGACGATGGACTCTTGATATAATTTGTAGATATTTTTGTACAAAATGGCTAAAGTTGGCGGTGTTTCTAATTTAGCGTGGACAAAGGCGCGGGCGGGTAGCTAGTAATTTTTTCATATAAGGTGACTGCTAGAAACCACAAGAAACTTCAAGGGCTGGTCACGTCAAGTGTTTTAAACATGACAAAAATGACAAAATAAGAATTCGTGTTTTTTTCATTTTTAATGAAATAATTCATTTTGTGAATTATAATTGGATAGTCTTTGACTATCTAATTTATTTTAAAGCATACGGCCGTCTGTTGACCCGTCCGCGTCAGCTGGGCGATAAGTACCTACGAAAAGACACGAATTAAGTTTTTGTCATGTATAAAACACTTGACTTGACCAGCCCTTGACGTTTCTTGCGGTTTCTAGCAGTCATCTTATATACCTACTTACGTACATATAATCACGTCTATTATCCTCGAGGTTAGTCCGAGACTAGACAATGAGGACAGCAAAAGCAGTCCTCAAACATAGTCCACTTTTCAGCAAATAACGACTGCGCATGTGCTCAGCATGATAGGTGGTGAGCCCGTCGCCGCTTTATGCTGTAAGATCTATGTGCAGTCTTTAGTCTCTTAGTCGCCTTTTACGACACCCAAGGGAAAAGAGGGGGGGGGGGGGGGGGTTACACCGCTACGCGACACGGTTATATCAATATAATAAATTTATTTACTTACTTACTTTTTGACTTCAGTAGGCAAAACAACAGAAAACAGATATAGTGATTATTAATTTTGACTGTTACAGGAACTATGTGTACCTTCATCATCAACATGTAAACGTCCGATTTTCAAGGACTCGAAATAAAATTTATAGCCATTACACCGTAGTACTATTAGTTATTCTGTGCCCATTACGTCAGCGGATATTCATAACCTTTTGTATTTTATATCGAAACAAAAAATAGCATTTTAAAAGAGACAACTTGCCTTACCGTTATATTTAAAATTATTTAAATTAAGAAGTAAAAGTAGTGTTTATTAAAGCGGTATTTTGTTCTGAATACAAGTTTTCTCTCTTTATTATCTCTCACGGATACGTATTCTTATCATTATCAAGCACTCATGTAAGTCAATCTTTGCTCCAATTCAACATTGTTAATTTAATAAAGTGTTACAACATCCATTTCGCTTTTATTAAAATGGCATCGCTTATTTTGAGAAGCGTTTCCGTCTCGAATGTAAGCAACGCACTTGAGATTTTTTTAAGTACGGACGTAAGGTTGTTTATGGCACCGAATTTGTGTGCAAATTAATTTTCATTACTTACCCGAACATCGGAGAGTGTAAAAACTTTATTAAACGAAAGTTATTTACAGGGCAGCGATTCTGTGTGTCGTTATTTCATTTACAACTTTTTTAAAGTTATTTTTATTTCCATCATTCGGGCTTATCGATACTGAGAATGTTGTTTCCAAAACGGCGGTAGTTTAACGGTTTGTTACTGGACCTAGTCACTTTGCGGAGATATTTGCGTTTTTGGCAGCTGTTAGTATGGGTATCTGTGTCGAATATTTAAAAAAGAGAGTGGAAAACTTCATCTTTTGTTTTAAACTCTCTGGACTGTAAGTACTTGAAATCCAACTGATTCACAAAAGGGACAAAGTCAAACGTATCAGAATTAGCATGTACTATTGTTAAAAAAGTGTTCAAATTATTCACGGGTCATCAAAACTAGATCTCCTAGATGTGGTCTCAAATGGAGATCGACTACTATATAGCGAAACTATGAACTCGTTTCTTAAAAACTAACGTTTTTTTTATCAACAGCAGAATCCAAACATACTTCAGTGGTTATTGGTCATTCTCGTGTCAGACTTTTTCACAATTAACGACTATAATAATGATGGTAATCGAGACTTTAATAATGCCTCTTCGGCATGAGGGAACTTGAATTTGAAAGCCACAACCTTCGTCACTCGAGTGTCAATTGCAAGATCAGCATTTTGCTCTGCGCCCAAAAAAATCTCATCAATATTAAAATAGCCTTAATTTAAATAAAACAAGTACCTACAGTAAATACTGAAAAGAATAGGGCTTTTTCTAGATAAGTAATTTTTTAAATTTAGTTGGTCCCAATAAAATGTGTGATAATTCACACAAACACGACATAAGCGAGTTGTCATAAAAACGTTCTCACGACAATTTGAACAACAGCGGCGCACAAATGCGTCGCATCCCAATTTAGCACAAAACGCAGCGTCTTTTTCTACTCCCGTTCACGACAAATGTATATACATGCGATCGCAGCTCTAAATCATCCACTGTCACGAAAGGTGGTCCCAAAAAACGCACTTAATCACATCGCAAAAACACACTTAGCAATATCAAAAATAAACTTAAACAACGGCGTTCGTTATCAACTGCGGCGTGTGAACCAAACAGTGTGTAGTGTTAACATGCTATAGCGAAGATGTACTAGGCGGCGATAGTTTTTGTACGTCTCGTTATAGGCGGTGGTGTGAGGTCGTATTAGGTGCTAGTAACGGTGTGATATAAAAAGTAATCTCACGACTCCCGACCGGTGGGCGGAGCAAAAACGCGGCCAAGTGCGCATTGCGACTGGGTGCAGGGGTCCTGAGATTTTAAAGCTGATTTGATTGCTCGCCTAGCAAATAGCTTACCAATTTGAGTATCTATTTTCTAAATGCAGAAAAGCTTTTAGAAATTATTCCAGCCGGATGCACCGAAAGGACATCTTACGTTTAACCAAATGCGAGTGAAACTTATACCTACATTTGGCGGTGCCTCTGCAACATCCATCAGGGATGAGAATGAACTTAATTGTATAAGACATTATTTTAGTACTTTATCCGATTTCCTTTTTTACAGTCCAATCAGAAATTTACGAAGCTAAAGCCGCTTGATTTCATGACTGCTTACTGAAATCTACTTATTTTTGTTTTTCCGTAAACTTTAGAGAACATTAAGTTACTTAACCTTCACACACATTGAAATGGTTACTTAACGAAATACCAAGTTGTTAGCAAGTAGACGTGAAACGAAAATTATTTCCGTAATACTACATATTCCGCCACAAAATTAATAATAATAACGTACGTACGTAACGTATACGAGCCCAAAAGACACAGGAAACGTGATGACAACATGACATGTGAGATGACCAATAAAAAAACCAGTTGAACCAGTGACCCCTGACCGCTTGTATGTAAAACTTGCATGAGACGACTAACAGCTGGTGTGGCTGTGCCATACCGGTTTGGAACTCCTTGGACAGATGGAAATAGTCCGCCATGATTTAAGACGGTAATTTACGAAAATCAACGAAACGGATTGGTCAATAAGAAATGTCGGAAGAGAAAATATAATGTAAATTAAACGCAAGTATACTTACAAGATCCGTTTATGGAGATTTATCTCAACATGTTGCGATCGCGTAAAGAAAACGATGAGGTTTCAATATTTTTTTTACAAAACCCTGCTTTAGCTTGATTTTTTAATATGGCGGTAGTTTAAATATTTAACACAATTCGGTATTTAAGCTCTATAAGCTTACTGCGCCATCATTCTGATAAAGTGTGTTAGGCATATAATTTACGCCGACAATGTAAGGTTCTATTACTTTCATTTCTGTAGTTCCTGTCACTACCGATTATTATCGCCAGACAACCTGTCGCACTGTGTGTGAATGTTGTCACTGTTATACAAAGTAGCGATTGCAAAAACTATACGACACTTGATACAGGGTTGGATGATAGTATGGACATTTATACTACATACACTTTCAAACTTTCGCGTTCCATTATGCACACACTAGCGGCCGTTCGCGGTTTCACCCGCGTGGTGCTCGTTCCCGTGAGAATATCGGGTTAAAAAGTATCCTATGTGTTAATCCAGGTTATAAACTATCTGTATGCCGAATTTCATCCAAATCCATTCAGTAGTTTTTACGTGAAAGAGTAACAAACATCCATCCATAATTACAAACTTTCGCGTTTATAATATTAGTAAGATATTTAGACCGTTAGTGTTGTGTGTGACGGTAGTTGGACAAATAATGTGATCGTGGATGAAGACTCAGCGACGCAAACGGAGGCGATACACCGCGACAGCAGTCCGCCCGCCCCGTGACCACGATCGGTGCTACTCGGTCGAAAAGTCTCGTCGGGTATAAAAAGTTATGCGTTTCAGAATGCTAGTAAGAATTACTAAGGGTGGATTCGACCAAACTGGAATAAGGTCTTATACCTAAATTAAGTGCCGAATTTTTATAGACTAATCTCGGAGTAAGTCTTATTCCAGTCATTCACACATTCATACATCACGCTCATTTCCCGGTGTAACCAGAGAAATCCTGTGCGCGCGATAACAATTAATAAAAAATAAATAAATTTACTACACTCACACAATTATCTATCCCAAGAGAAGCTTCGCTATGAAACTCGTTAAATGGTTACTAGACAACGGATAATTATACTTAAAATACTTAAATACATACTTATTATACATAGAAAACACCTAAACCTGAGAGAATTTATAAAAACAATAATTTCTAAATTGACCCGGCCGGGGATCGAACCCGGGACCTTAGAGATGGCGACACCAAGAAAACCGGTGTACAAATCACTCGACCAAGGAGGTCGTCGATATATTATTAATATAGAAAATAGAATTTTAATAGTTCCGAGCGCGATATCGCGTCCACGGGAGTCAACGGGGTAATAAACAGCTTTCCATTTCCTACAAACGTGATACACTTCTTTTGCTTTATTTTGTTTCATAAACTAATCAAAATTTTCCTACATGCTCATGGACTTTATCTATCAATCTATTAGCACATCCTTAATGTGACCGTAGCAAAGCAAGATGCCCAAGTTTGACACTTATTAGTTACCGCGCCTTTTGTAGTGGTTGTAAAATACTTTATTGTTACTAAAATAAACGGTTATTGATAAGAATTGAATTTATGGCTATTAGTACCTACGTACGTAGGTACTTTTGGTGGGACCTCCCGATTATTAAATCAAAATTAAATGAAGGCTCATTCCCGCTTTTCGGGGATAAATCGACCGTGCGTGCAGCGTGCTGAGGAAGCGTTATTTTTAAGCTATTTTTGCTATCCATTGTCACGTAAACGTTATTTATCACTTTAAAAAAACATAAATATTTAAAAACTTCTGATTAGTATATGCATACGGTTATTTTAGTATGTCCCGCTTTCGACGAAAGAAGCCCGCTTTTTTCACTCAAAACGATTCAAAATCCCGATACAAAAAAAAAATCAGGCAACACTGGTACTAGTATATCCATAAGGATAAACTTTTCTCTGGGACCCAGTAGAGCTAGTGCAAATTAAAGCTCATCGCAGACCAAAAGACGACTAGCACCAATCCTGTGGAGCCCCAAAACGGAGTGGTCTTCAAAAAAAGCGAGCTCGCTTCTCGGAAGCGGCCGACTCGTGATTGAATCTCTCATCTCATCGCGCAGACGGACGGCCAGATGGACGCTGGACGTACACTCAGTCAGAGCTATCGGCTTTTTATCGATGCTTATTACTTTTTTCGTCGGATAAAACGCTAGCCGACCGTGGCGCGGGCAACATCGGCCGAGAAGAGTAACAGTGCCCGCCGCCTGTGCGGTATAGCCGTCAAACTGTACGGCTGTTGATTTTTAAGACATGTTTATAAAAGCAGCAGCGAATCAATTAAAAGCACATACATACATACATTCAATATACAATATAGATACTTGCAATGAGGACTGTAAAATCAGTCCTCTGCCATAGGCCACCTGCAACAACCTGCACTCACCGTGACAGGTCACAGGTACATCGTCAATCTTTGCTGTTGGAAGTATGTGCTATCTTTAGTCCGTTAGTCGCCTTTTACGACACCCAAAAGACGAGAGGGGTTGGTAGTATATTTTAGTGACCCGCTATACCACACGGCTGAAAAATACAATTGGAGGTGTTATAATAGTAGAAAAAGATAAACTGTCCCACATTCTGGGCAATTCATCATCATCATCAGCCTATAAACGTCCCACTGCTGGGCACAGACCTCACATGTGAACAATATTTTTTTTGTTGAGACTCTGTTTTGTGTATAAATAAAATAAATAAATAGCACGTGGGGATATTGGGCCATAACCCACTACGCAGGCCCAATGCGGGTGGGGGGTTTTAACGACTATCATCTTACGACAACAACCGGGACAACGGTTTAACGTGCCTTCCGAAGCACGGAGGAGCTCGAGATGTTTTTAATTTGGTCACCCATCCAGCGACCCGGCATTGCGAAAATTGCTTATAACATTAATATTGCCAATTAATAACACAAAACAGATCTTACGAATACGGACCCCAGAGAAGTTCGCAACGTGAGGATAAAACAAAATGTAAAATAAAACTCTAATCCATACATTCGTATAAAGTGTTTCATCATTATATCATTATCATCAGCAGACGATCATCCACTGTTGGACAAAACCCCCAAGGATCTCCACAACGACGGGCCTTGTGCTGCTTGCATCAGACAAGTGGCTACCAGCGACCCTCAGTAAAGTGATTACGTTTAAAAAAAACTTAATTTCATGTCTTGTCTTGTAATATTTTATACAGAGCCGAACAGTATAAGTAAACTTTATGTTAACAAGAAAAGTTCAATAAAGTATTCAGCAGTGTAATTTAATCAAGAATTCTAACACAATTGGATCAACCAAAAAAGAGATCGAGAACCTTTGTCGTTTAACAATTCAAATCACAAAAATGATACAAAACAGTAGAGGATATCCGGTTCTTAACCCGATCCGATGATCCCACGCCCACATTAAACGCTACCTTACTTTTTTTAAACATGTCAACATTACAATACGATACACATGTAAGTAAACCTTTTTAAGGACGGGCACGATAGGAAACAGATCTTATCGGATTAAACGAAATTCATTTACGAGACATTTTGCTCGATAAAAAATATAACAAAATTAAAAAAAAGTTTAACCTGTCTTTTGTACTGACGTTACTTTACGTAGATGAAATTTCATTTAACCAAAAACCGGACACGGCCGTAAAGCATTTGTCGGGGAGTGTTTATCTAGTGCCGATTGTCAAAACACGGATACAAATCATAATTGACAGTGACCACACGATAGCCGGAACAAAGGACTTCCGTTCCGGGAAAAATACGTCCGGACAATGGCGATAATGGTCCTAAAGCCGCCATGTGTTGCGTCGGGACGCTATTGTTGGCGGCTTTAAAATATTAGGTGCGAAACGTCGTCCCAAGCCGTCCTTACAAAAATATTAATGCGCCGACACAAAGGAAAGTCGCGTCGATTTAAAAGCAATAAAATGTTGGCTTATCGCTGTGAGGCTGCGACGCGAGTGGATACATTTTATATGAAATGCGTGAAACAGGTTATGGGTATGATAACGCGGCGTTAAGCGCGATCGGTATACGCCTGCCAGTGGGCCTTTCGAACTTTCACACGCACCGCACATGTACGAGCCCGTACATCTTGTTCAACGGATGTCGTCGCAATTACCAACGACCGCGATTATTATTGCACGGTATTGTACGGCCAAATTACAGCGTCTCGTCTTCCCATCCGGCCTTATATACCAATAGAGACAGACGAAAATGTAGCTTAAATCAGGAGCTGTAAGATCTATTTTTTATGCGCATGTTTCGTTATAAGATTATGCGACTATTTTAGATAGTTGTGCGTTCATACAGGATGCGAAGAGGCCGCCGTCTCGGCCGACATCGGCGAGCTAATAAAGGGATGGACAAAACGCAGGTAAATGAGAGTTCTCAGGGACAATGGCGTCTCACGGCGACGGCACCGCGTGGCCACCTGCGCCGATGTGAAAAGGCAAACATCTGATTTATGGACACAAATGTAAATGCGAAGGTTGAGGAGACGTACCGGTGAAAATTGCGCCTTTCTACGGTCACAAAAGCTCGGACTAGTTCTGTGATCAATGGGACCGAGCAGACGAAACATTTTGTGTAAATAATGCCCGCCATTCATCGCGTCCGTCTTGCAGTGCATTTATGAATTATTGTCTGCGCTGCGATGAATAGGATGAATTTCGAGAATTTTTCATTTGACTACAATATTGAAAGGCATCGAAATAATTGTGCAAATGTTGTTTTAAAGCATCTGCATGCGAGGACGGCGGTATTATGTGAACGTCAAGGAGAAAACCAATGGTAGTGGTTTTTATTAAGAAATGGGGTCGAAGCACTCGCTTTCTATATGAGCTTATCTGTTGCAGATTACGTAACATGAGCATATTATGACATGACATTACATATATATGTGTCGTACGTGGTGGAATAGCGTTCCCTAAATGTATACCTACCCCACATTTATTTAACGATAAACATAGTTGATCGTAGAAGATACATATACCAAGGTAAAATGTGGACAGGACACGATTCAAGACTAGATCGAGCCTAATCTATTTCTCCGTGGAAAGACTTGTCGGCAGTACCAAATCATCATAAGAGCATATAAACACAACATAGGTACAATTAAATAATGCAATGTGATCAAATTAACCCACCACCCGCATTGGGCCATCGTGGTGGGTTATAGAAGTAGGGATAGGATTTGCAGGATGAATGCATTGAACATGAAACACAATATTTTATTAATGTTTAATATTTTAGCGTTTTATTAACGCTTAAATATACTTAAGTAAAATTTTAAACACTGAAAAAAGACGACAACCTCAGGCGGGAATCGAACCACGCACCTTCCGCATTCCGGGCGGCTGCCTTAACCACTTGGCTACCGAGGTCTGGCTTTCAAATTTTACTTAAGTATATTTAAGCGTTAATAAAACGCTAAAATATTAAACATTAATCTATAAACGCAGCTTCATCTTAACCGAATGTTCAAATATTTGTAAAAATATTTCTTTCGGATCTCAGAGGTGAAAACTTCTAAGATTTGATGAAGCAATGTTGACTAAAAACATAAGCATCAAGCACTGACAAATTTCGACGGTTGAAAGCCAGACCTCGGTAGCCAAGTGGTTAAGGCAGCCGCCCGGAATGCGGAAGGTGCGTGGTTCGATTCCCGCCTGAGGTTGTCGTCTTTTTTCAGTGTTTAAAATTTTACTTAAAAATTTTACTTATGAAACACAATAATAAAAAAATAAGCGCATTACTTAAATAACTGACTGAAACTTTAATTCATACGGATTTTGTTGCGCTGTTTTTTTCTTAATTATCTTAATATTTCTAACCCTTTGCAGTTTTGCACTTTACAAACACTTGTTACCAAAAACTTGTTTTTAGAACTTTTCAATTATCGATCGTATGAAACTTATTTATCTAACAACGTACCGATTACGAAAATAGTATCAGTCATTCAAGAAATGAAAACTCATTTTCAATTTATTTTCATGTTACGAGTATCGGTACAAATCAAACTGATATGACTTTTTTAACTATCATGGTGACTAACAATAAAATTAATAGGATTACTTCATTACTTACCATGTCAAGGATAACAAATAAAAAACACATTTATAAATAATTCTATTAATAATTATTATTTGGAATGATAACTTTATTAGGGTATTATATATTCGACCTACGATCATGTAAATACTCAAAACAAAGGCTCAATTACATTAACCTAACCCTTGTTTAGGATAATGTCACATTGTCCAAAACTAATTAGATCCTAGCATACCTAGTTCGACAGCAATTAGTCCTTAAAGCTCGTTGGGGTCGGGGGGTCACCAGGCGATTTAAGCCGGGACGTCTCACTAAAGAGATTCGGATTAAGTTGTTTGTGCTAGAAGAACTATTACGCCTAATGTTCTAGGATTTCGCAGTTGGGACTAGATGAATACAAGATTAATTTCGTTTCGACAAGTAAAAGCAGTTTCTCATTACGAATAAGATGTTGAATGTTCAAGAGAAAACATAAATTATCGTAAAGTACCTACGTCTCGTCTCGAAAACTATTCATTATACGAAGCCGGCGGCGTAAGTATACAACATAATTCACACATTTTGAGGAAGTCTGCAGTCGACCATGACGAAATAACTGCAGTGAAACAACACAAAGAAAACAATACGAATAGAGTATTGTAATACACAAACAGTTCTAGAATTCGTACTAAATGTGACTTTTTAAACTGAGGACGGTATCTGCCAGGTAACCATGTTATGGAAAACATGAAGTAAACAGGGTTGATATAGAGCCATTGACCATTGAACAACGCTCCCCATCAGGGTGACCATTTGTGGCAGATTTCTGCCATTTGGACAGATTTGGCACTTAAATTTTAACTGTGGCAGACTATGCTGACGACTCAAAAAAGTGGCAGGATTTGGCAGATTAGAAGGAAATGTTGCGACGAGCTTTTTTTTAGACAGTCATTTCAATAACGTTAAATTGTAATTCAAAAAAATGGCAGAATTTGGCAGATCTATCTCAAGGAAATGTTGCCGACGACCTTTTTTTTTTTAGGTAGTAACTTCAATTACAATTAGAATAGTATGTACACAAAAAGGTGGCGAAAAGCTTTTTTTTTTAAATTTGAATCGTGGCAGATTTCATTCATCCAAAATTTGGCAAAAATGACAAATCTGCCCGACACTGGCCAAAAATGTGAACACAGCTCCCCATATGCTGTGTTATGTGAGAAGACATGTGCCCAGCAGTGGGAGAGGTTTATAGGCTGATAATGATGTGGACAATAATGAAGCGTCGCCTCCGGGTGACAAACGAGGTCAGTTGCAATTTTGCTATACATTCGTACTATGCGCGGCATTTTTTCATGTAAAACCTTGTAGAAGCGACCTATATGGTCCTTTATACGAGGCGTGAAAAGGCACTTTGTGGGCCGGCAGAGTGAGGATGACTGATGTTACGTCTCTTACGCTGCACTAGTTGTCTTCGCACCTGAGCTCCACTTAACATCAAGTGGAGTGAAGTCATTTGCCGGGCCTAATATAAAAAATATTGGTTGTAAAAACCTACAACGTACATATAATAGTAATGGTTGGTATATCTTGGTTTGTCGTCGTGGTATGCAACTAGTGGCTGTATTAAGAAGAGTAGTCACCCCTGAGCGCAGTCTGAGGAGGGCTGTGAGTCAGACCCCACTGACCCGGTTCGCACGGAACCGCGATAGACTGGGCTTACATGGAGATCTGCGAATTGTGTCTATGCTTATTTCGCTTCCGTCTATCCACTCTTTACGGTTTATGGCTGTAAGTATTGTATCTGCGTCAGAAAAAAACCTCCTAAATCCCGAAAGAACGGTAGTGGAGGATAGCTTATCTTTTATACAGACACAAGAGCAAGTTACTACCGTCCTCAAAATCTACGTTGACAAGGCACTGTAAAACAGGTCACGAGGTCAATACCCTGTCTAGTGCAAAATGTTATCAAAGATACGACAATGGAGACATACCTATGCCAATCTGCAATGACAGAACGTTGTGAAATATTACATGAACGAGATTCTTTATAGCACACGTGTTACTAGCTTTGTCAGTCACATCGTCATTCATATCTTCAGGCTATATAGAAGAAACTACACAACAAAATAATGTGAACAAATTACCAACACAAATATAAGTATAGAAAATGAATTTAGAAGGATCCGACACCATAAATTATACCCAACAAGAAGTAAATCCTCGATGAGTCTCTTCCAGTCCTAGATATGTCAGGGCTTATGAGAAATGACGTTGATGGCAATTATGAATTTAAAACAATCTGATGGTGGTCGGACAAGACATCACTGACAAAAAAATCTATTATTAACTATTTCAACAATGATTGGTTGTCTCACGCATCCACCGTCTCATCTCAACTATCTAGGTCAAATAGCTGGGTTGATTTTTGTACTGTACCTTAGCATTCTGGATTACATCAGCATTAGTACAGTAATCAGACCAGCACATGCTACGCGGTCTAAATCTAGCCTGAGTCTAGTTCTGCCTGGTTGATTTACAAAATGTTCCTACGTCACTTCGCAATTTGTTTGTATTTTTTTGTCAATTTAATATGTAATTCTGATCAAAGCAAATCCCTTATTTTATTTCTCTTTTTTCTACTGACACGTCGTTTTCCAGATTTCACCAATTACTTATTTCTTTGATTATTCGAAGGTTTTGCCCACTATATCTATCTAACTAATGAGCTTACATCTACCCACTGCTGGATATAAGCCTCCTCTTTTACTTTTCCCGTTTGTCAGCCTGATCCATTGGTTTCCGACAAGTCTGACTATGTTTCTTTGATTATTCGAAGCTTTTGCCCACTATATCTATCTATCTAACTAATGAGCTTATATCTAACCACTGCTGAATATAAGCCTCCTCTTTTTCATTTCCCGTTTGTCAGCCTGGTCCATTGGTTTCCGAGAAGTCTGACTATGTTTTTTTGATTATTCGAAGCTTTTGCCCATTATATCTATCTATCTTACTAATAAGCTTACATCTAATCACTGCTGAATATAAGCCTCCTCTTTTTCTTTTGCCGTTTGTCAGCCTGGTCCATTGGTTTCCGACAAGTCTGACTATGTTTCTTTGATTATTCGAAGCTTTTGCCCACTGCTGAATATAAGCCTCCTCTTTTTCACCCCTTTTTTGCTCTTCCCGTTTGTCAGCCTGGTCCATTAGTTTCCGACAAGTCTGACTATCTCGTCGACTACTTCCGCCCACTGGATAATACCAGGCCCGTACTTTGTGGAGCTGTGCTGGTGGCGGTTCATTAATAAAATACTACCGACCAAATACCGCACATACATTCAACAGCATAAGGCGGCGATAGGCTCACCACCTGTCAAGCTAAGCACATGTGCAGTTGTCATATGGTGAAACGTGAACTATGGCAGAGGACTGCTATTGCGGTCCTCATTGCCTAGTCTCTGACAAACCCTTCGGGGATAATAGTCGTAACTATGTATGTATCTTTGTCACCTCACTGGTACAATAAAGCGTCTATTCGCCGAACGCCATGTGACCCTGAGGCGTCCCAATCGCAATGTCGCAGGCGGCGTCCGGTCGGGCCGGTCGGCAGATGCTCGCCCTTGCGGCGTGGAGCGGGTTCGGTGCACTGTTAGCATTCCGCGCATACGAGCTATACGACCCATGTTTATTGCTATTGTACAGCCAAATCTATATGCAACTGCGAGTACATATACTACTACCATCCCGCATTTGACAAGCGTCGTGGTTAAGCTAATGCCCATCAATTGCGGAGATGACTTTTTTTTTCTTTTAAGTAATGGCTTTGTGCGATCAGCACATTTAGCCAGTGTCAAATTTTTAATAGTAATTATTATTTTCATTATATTAAGTGGATGATAATAAGTGATAATGAACGTTTAATGGTAATGATTTTCCCCCAAACCCCTCGAGAATCAATAAAGCTGTGGGACTTTATTGAGGTCTCACACGGACTTCTTGAGAGAATTTGAAAAGTGATGTTGCACTGTTTTGATTTATTTGCTAACACTCCTGCACGTTCACGAACACTTAACAGTAAATAATCCACCATTATTTTACATAAATATTCGACAAAACACAAATTTTAGACAATAATACAAAACAGCAGACATGACGCTTCACTTTCCCGCCAAGAACGTGGAGATGACTTGATTTCAATACTGAAGGCTTTTTTTAATGTTACGCGTTATAGTGACTACATCCTGCCTGATGGTAAGCAGCCGATGCAGTCCAAAATAACGAGAGCGATTCTCACCGTGGAACAAGCACGGTAACAATCGCACCCATTCATGACGGCCTGCATGAATGCCGTTTCACGCCCCGCTTAAAACACCCGGGACTATAGGAGCTGGGAAACACATGCGCCGGCAGAGAATTCCGAAGCCGAATGGTCTTACACAGGAACGATTTGCCAAATGGGAAGAATACTCCATCTCGACTCGATTTTCCAGCAGTTGGACAGTATATACTCTAATTACTTTACTAATCAGTAACGTCGGTAGCCGGAAACATTGTACGTAACACCTTCACAAATTTAAATGCAACAATGAGTGAGCAAATCCTAAGTAGACATTAGCCTTGGCAATGTTAGCATTAAATGTTTAGTAAATCACTGATACGACTATGTCATTTCTACAGCTTCCCTTCGGAAGCTAAAGATAAATAATAGGTATATAATAGGTTTCTAGGAGATTACCTAAATAGTTAGGATATAGATAGATAGACAGAGATTCTTCGAGGAGCTCGATGGCGCAGCGGCTAGCGCGTTCGGCTTGCGATCTTGCTCGCTAAGCCTCTTTCTCAATGCCGGGTCACTGGATGGGTGACCAAATTAATAAAAAAACATCTCGAGCTCCTTCGTGCTTCGGAAGGCACGTTAAGCCGTTGGTCCCGGTTGTTGTCGTAAGATGACAGTCGTTAAAACCCACCAACCCGCATTGGGCCAGCGTGGTGGGTTATGGCCCAATATCCCCATGTGTGCTATTGTCCACGTGGGAGGCCTGTGCCCAGTAGTGGGACGCTAATAGGCTGATGATGATGAGACAGAGATTGGGGATTAAGGATCGATTTACTATATAGTTCAAGACAAGAATCTTGCCCATATAGTTATATTTTTACACAATTTGTTAATGGTTCTGTTTGCCAAACAGAAACCATATTTTTAATAATTATAAACCAACCAAAATTTATTAACTCAAGCTAAAATTAGTTGATTGACTGATCTCCCTTAACCCCAAGAAGTCATTTCCTTTCCATTGATTATTGCTAAGTATCGCCATCGTCCACCGTATGTTTAACTCAATTATACCATTACGGGAAATTGAAACAGAAAAAAAATTAACCGTATCTTTTTTAAGTGGGTTACGCCGTAAAAAGAATTGTATGATACGCTCATTAAATACTTCTCAGTCGTTGTACAGACACCATATAGTAAATGTCAAGACGATTATACTTTCAACGTGAAACGGAGGCGCGCGCGCAGGCACCGCAGGACGCGGCCATCGGCGGTAATTGGCGGTGATGCGCGCTTACTACGTCGACGTGGCATGCAAAATTCTCATACAAAACACAGAAAAAAGACGGTACGTAGTCCCCTGTTTCCTCCTTCAGGACTGCACCAATTTTTATTACTTTTTCAGCATCGGATAAAAAAGAGATTTTCTATGTCTGTATGTTTGATTTTTTTTCATTAAGTCATTTATTTATTTACCAGGAGCCTTCAAAATTTAGCTTAATCGTCGTCTTAGGGCGTCTTCAGAAACATTAAGTGGCCGTTTTAAATAAAATCAAACATACACACATAGAAAATCTCTTTCTTTAACCGATGCTAAAAAAGTAATAAAAATTTGTCTAGTTCTGAAGGAGGAAACCGGGGACTACGAAACGTCGTTTTTCTGTGTTTTGTATGAGAATTTCGCATGCCACTTCGACGTAGTGTTTCCTCTTAATAGGGCCGCGTAACACTGCACTCATAAGCTCATAGCTTATACAATCATTGTAAAGTCAATCATTTTCAATCCGTGCCAGTCAACTGCAGGACATAAGGTTCTCAAAAACCATGCCACTGAGCTAGATCTGCGGCTCAAATCATCCAACTGCTGCCAGCTACGTGAATTGATGAACACATATAGCCTGTGTTAATTCACTGTAGGACATAGGCTTCTGAGGATGAATATCATTGAGTCAGATCTAAGGCTTACATTAAAAAAAAACTATGTTTATATTTTTTCCGTAACATACGGCTTTCTTCACTTATATATATTATATATATAAAAAACATACAAGCATTAAAAATGTAAAAAGTATCAGTTAATGTCAACTATACAAAAAAAAAATGGTAAGCCAGTCATAATAACGCCTCCGGGCATTCACGTGCGATGGTCGATCATAGACAAATACAGATTGATTGGAGGGCGTAATTCTGTGTGTTCGGCCTTGACTGTCGGTATTGGTGATGATTGGTCAGTAGCCGGGCAGACAACAAAACAAATGTGCACGTCACTAACACAACACAGCCTCAAAAGTCGAGTTAAGCAGTCGTATAATATTTTACAAATTAGCTTTAATAAACTTTAACATGTTTATGCACAAATAAATTGATTAAGTAATTCTAAATACTAATTTTATATAAAAATTGTAGTTATTATTACTAGTAACTTATCGGTCCACTAATCACACCACAACTATATCAATTAATAATCTTTTTCTTTTTATAAAACAGAACGGACCTTAAGGGGGGTTAGGCGGTGAAACCGTAAAAATTGGCTGTTTTCTATTAACTTTTTGATAAAAAAATGTGAATGGCGCTTACGAATTACCGCGGACCCCGCACCGCGCAACACCCGGGAAGGCCCGGAATTTTTGCTGACGCCTAACCCCCCTTAATCTTTGAGAATGTAACGAAAATATATCGAGCCAATTTCCTATAACTTACATATTATTTTGCTTTTAATATATTGTTATATTCATGAAACAAATGCCTTATCAGTTCTACTGGTGTGCGAAAATTTCCGAAACCCTTTTTTACTTTATACTGAACAGGAAAATTAGCTTTAGAAGTTAATTAAGCGAACCGTTGTACATCGTAATTGTGTTCTTTAGGTAAATAAACTTGTTAGGTTTCCATAGGTATAAACGATACGATACGAGAGTTGTAGATTCGTTTGTTTATCGTTCATGGCCATATTTTCCGGGGGATATTAAATACCTCCTTTTTAATTCTACACTAATATTATAAAGAGGTAAGGTTTGTAGGTTTAGATGTAAGAGATAATTTCCGAAAGTACTTACTTATCCGAATTCTAATGATTTATTTCATCATCATTATCATCAGCCAGAAGACGTCCACCGGTCTTGTGCTGCTCGCAATTAGAGGCTACTCGATTGATTTATTGATTGAAATTGATTTATTTACCAATACATATTTAGAATGGACCTTCTTATATATTATCTAAGTAGTTTTATTGACACCATTTGAAGGAGATATATCTCTGTGGTCTAGGGTTAGTAAACTAGTCAAGTCACGCAGAAATCTCGAGCTAAATTCCCAACGGGGCATATTATTGTGTTTGGTTTGGTAGGGGCAGGGCTTGTTCTAACTCCGTTCGTGGTTACCATCTTATCTAAGTCTTTTTTTTTTGCTAGCCTATACCTAGGTACTGTCCCACTGCTGGGCAAAGGCCTCCCCCAAGTCCCTCCCTCCATCCATCTCTATCCTGAGCCACCTCATGCCAGTCAGTCTCGTGTGCGTCCAGATCGTCACGCCACCTCTTTCTAGGCCGACCTCGGCGGCGTCGTCCATCTCCAGGGACCCATTGCGTAGTGATCTAAGTCTAAATTAAAAAAAATAAAGTCGGTCAAACAAAACAACCAGTTGGTTTTCACATTTAATATAATCGAATATAAAATAAAGTAATTAATTAAGACAAATATAGCTTTTACAAAGGGACCGGACTAAGTGAATTTTAATTTTATAATGTCTCAGAATTAGACTTCCACACGCAAGTTTACACAGAAATAAGTCCTACTATGACTCATTCAAGTTATCCTGCCACGTTATCATGACCAATCCAAAGATTCGTGAGAAACACGAGTCAGACCTTGGAAACGAAATGTCCTATGGTGACGTCACCGCTTCACCCTGACTCATTACGGGAGTGAAACCCCCAAAATAGGTGTTAATACAGCGATTAGGGAAGGGTTGAGTTACCTATCGCATATACCACCAAGGAGTGTTGTATTACACATTTCTCTACAGGTAGATGGGAAAGTGTGTAATAAAATAATAAATATACATCAAGTAGTATATAGAAATATAATAGAAATGGAAATGAGAAATAAAATAAAATGTGTAATTACTTTTTCATTCACCTACTATAACCTTTTGGTTTTTGACCACATATTAAGAGTACATTTACAGTTTCGCTTCATATTTTTTAATATTTTTTTCTTTTCCTAACAATTGCAAGGAAAATAAATTAAAAAAGAAAAAATCCTATGATCAAAAAAGACCCTTAACCATATGAAAGAGGTTAAGGCGACAAAAACACAACCTGTACACATACAGCCTATGGCTGTACATACAGGTTGCTTGTATACAGACACCGTAACAATTTTAGAAGCATCCACTGGTAAATGTGTAGTTGGTTTCACGCTGTATTTTGAGCACGGCTATTTTTTTTTAAATAACTTCTGGTAGTACGAGAAACGGAAGCAAGTATATCTAACTTCTTTTATAGGCAATCCTATTTCAGACGTACCTACGTAGATAAAGTCTGAAATACGATTGCCTTTAAAAGAAGTTAGTTATACTTGCTAAGCAAACAATGCCAGTAAGTATTAAATTAAACAACTATATTTAATAGTGAATTAACAACTGTATAAAGTTAGAACATTTAATAAAATATATACCTATGTACATATATTTAAGTTTCAAAATAGGGAAGGTATTTAAAACATCGATAATTCAAGAACTGATTAAACAACAGAAATTCCAGCACGCAGATGAAGTACCGGCTACGTTAATTAAATAAACAATGAATGCGGGCGGTGATAATGTCAGCGGAAAACTTACAACCGCACCGTTAAGGGATACATTCATTGCCTACCACTAGTATCTACAGTACCTAGTTCTACCGCAAAAACTAGTGCTTCGTTATAGAAATTAACAACGGGATACCAGTTGCTCATGTAGACAAAGTCACGGGCAGCTACTTGTTTGTTATGAAGTTGTATATTGTCTGACACGTTCTGATGTCCTATTATTTAAAAGTTTATAATGACAGGACAGCACATAATGCTGAAAGACTGCTATTTACATATTTATTTGACCTTTCCATCAATGCGAATGTGCCTGGTCTAAGCAAGCACATGCAGGCTCTGGCATGGGCAATGTTGAAGAACGACGTATCTTCGTGAGGCAGCCGACCCGCTAGCCGCTAGTTTATTTTAAAAAAAACTGCTAAAACATAACTGTATTTTCAGTGTTCTTTTTTGTACTTAGATATTTATAATTACAGTAGTAACACAACAAGTATGGAAAAGTTAAGATAAATAAGCGTGGGTTAATCATCAATTCTTTTTACTAGAAAACTATGAGTGTCCTTGGTACTTCCAGCCTACTTATCAAGCTAACCAGACCCAACTGTCTATTTGCTATCATTAGCTGGAACGAATCAGAGACTTCCTGCGACAAAAAAATTCCGTGATGACTTTTTAATTCATTCGGGACCCTTGTAGGCTTAAAAGACAACGGTATCTGGTACGGGACAGGCGAATAAATGAATCAGTTAACGCAAAAAATAATAATGTGTTTTTTTTCTTAATCGTTACACATGTCAGTGTCGATTTATGTTTTCTATAAATGGTGTTACGTTTTGATCTTCGCGTTGTCTATGCTTATAGTAACTGTTAGTGTAATAGGATTAAAATTAAAGACGTAAGTATGCCTTCTTAAAAGTAGCTGTTAAACATTTTAAAGGAGAATGACCTTTTTACTAGGGGAGTTAGGCTAGTTTTTAGCTAGCTAGCGTAACACAGCGCTTTAATGAAATAAGTAGTAATCAATAGCAGCTATGCTCTGAATTATGAAGAAAAAATTACATTACAATATCAAGTGGAAGTTTGAAGCTATCTTCATTTTTAGATTAAGAGTTTTCAGGTATACTTAGGTTATGACCGGTTATGACCACTGTACTTTTTATATGAAATTATTTAAATGCCTATATAAATAATTAAGTATCTATCTATTTACTTACTGATTCTACTTTAAGAAAAAGATATATAGAATAAAACAAGTTTTAAGATCTCTATGATAGACTTAGTCTATTATCGTATGTTGACTATCAGTTCAGTTCAGCATTTATTTATCACTTTGACTCTTAACGCGGCGTTCTATAGAAAACCTTTTTTAACAGTAATCATTATAATTTAAGAGAACATTTTTGATATATGAATGATTAAGACGCAATAGATATCGAATAGGCTGGTTTGGTCATTCTCCTTTATCTGTACCTGTACTATCCTTTCTTATAAACTAAAATAATGGAGAAGACGCCTGGATTACAATTTAAAAAATTGCTAAATTAGAGAGTCAGTTACTTTTCACAAGAGTTATATGGAAAATATAACATCGTGTCAAAGTAGGTTGTAAACTAGTTTTTATGATCGTACTTATAGGTTACATGATTCATTAATTAAAAAAAATGTAACAGTACACTTTTTATTCCGTGTTCGTATCATTACATCTCTAGCTACTACGATCATAAGATATCGTTGAAGCACGTGTAATAATGACGTTGACCTCAAGAGTAGACCTGCCCATGTCAATACACAATCTTTTTTGTTTTTTTTTAAAGACTCGGCGCTTTAATAACAGTAACCTTTTTTTAAACTGATATCGAGTAGATGATAAACAGCTACCGCAACTTTTGAACGCTTGCAATGCAACACCAGGGTACATTTCTCTATTATGATATTATTGTAATATGCGCGGTTCCAGCATAGAATTCGTCTGGATAGCTACTTATTTCCGGCGTCATGCAGCATCCTGTATCGATTTGTATCGAGATTCAGTAAAATGTTAAAGCACAGACCGCGTTGTATACTAACCTCTCAAACCCCAAGCGGTCGCATGAGACTGCACCTACAAAGACACACTTGACTTTGTACCGTGTTTTCATAGACTTACAGACTACTTTAGTATGAACAAGGTCGATTATTTCGGTTCTGTGGTACATTTTATGCATCGTATTCGCAAAATATCGCATAGTCTACGCTCGATTCTTTCAAATTCGACGTTGACAGTTGCGCCAATATCTGTGTCTGAAAATTTCCACGAGTGAGTGGCTAAGCGACTCACTATAAGTATAGTCCCTCCCTTGGGTGTCACGGTCATGGCGATGGGCTCACCACCTATGACGCTGAGTACCTACTTACATGTGCAGTTGTTATTTGGTAAAACGTGGACTATGGCAGAGGGCTGCTTCTGTGGTCCTCATTGACCGACCGACCACGGCCGGCAGGTACACACCTGTTCCGTCTGCACTACACCACCACATTGCAGGAGGTAGCAGAGTACATTCGCATGAAGTCTAACTTCAATTTGAGGATTGGACAGCTGGAGTCGCGCCATAACACGAGCTTCAAGGCGTTTGTGGTGCGAATCCCGACGGGTGCGCATTTTTTCACATAACTTTTTAAGTCCTATTATCGGAAGTCCGAAAATATTTCTCATACCATTTTACATCATCATAAAAATATTTAATACTAATGATCGAAACCCATAATCACCAGAATTCATAATATCTTTAACCATACACCTTGTTTTTACTAAATTTTTTTTTCATATATTTTCTATACTAACGATCGAAACTCCTAATCATTCTAATACATAACGCCAATATTCATAATTGGTTTCATACTAATATTTGTTTTCATATATTTCTTGATCATAAATGTTTTTATTAGCCACCCGCTTTAAAGACCAAGTTAAGTATGCAAAACTATAGTTCCGTTGGTTAGGTTAGGTTAAACTTGTGACAATTAATTTGTAATTTGAATAAATAATGTGTGCTTGCATATTTTTTGGAATACTGCATGCTTGCTTGCATGGTGCATGCTTACTTGCATGCTGCATGCTTGATGCATGCTTGCTTGCATGCTTGTTTGCACGCTGCATGCTTGCTTGCATGCTGCATGCCTGCATGCATGATGTTTGCTTGCATGCTGCAAGCTCTATGCTTGCTCGCCGGGGGGTGCAGGGGGGCTGGCCCCCCGCTATAAAGAAAAATTAAGTATGCAAACCTATAGGTCTGTCGGTTAGGTTAGGTTAGACTTTTGACAAATGAAGGAGGGGGGCCGCAGGCCCCCCGACCCCCCCTTTTTCTTAATTATAAGTGTATGTTGTAAAAACAATATTATGACTTTAAATATTTTCTTAGTAAAGACATTATTAAAAAGAAAATTATGATAATTGACTGCTATGAAGGAAACAATTATGAGAAAAAAGATTATGAGTTTAAGCTTGTACTTAGTAATGACAGTATTAATCAAAATATATGATAACTGTATGTTATGAGTTCCGATAGTAGTAATAAAAATTTATGAACAAAAAAAGTGTGAGGATAAAAATTAGGAAGAGTGATTATTATGAACACAAATCGGTAGTAAAACAAAAAATAGGAATAATAGTTTTATGTGAGCCAATATGGACCCAATCCCGACATCAAAGCTGGACATCTTTTTGAAGGAGGACTTCTGGCCTAAGGGTGTAGTCTACAGGCGTTTCCGAAGGAAGTTGCCTGTTGCTACCGAGTTGGTACCGCAGGTGCCAATTCAATAATAGTTATTAAGTTACTTACTAACCAAACATTGTATTTTATTTGTATGTATGTTAGTCTATAAGGTATATATTATATATTTTTTAATTTTTTTATTGTGACACGCCATAATGGCTTCACTCTGCCTGATGAAAAGCAGCCAATGAAGCCCAAGAAGTGAAAGCGTTCATCACAGCGCTACCACGCTATGCCGAACGCTCACACTATGGCGGCCTGCATAAATGCTTTTACACGCCCCGCTTAAATAACCCGAGAGAGAAAGAGGAAGGAAACACGTGTGCGGGAAGCGCATTCCACATACGGGCAGTTCGGCAAAAGAACAATTGTTCAAACTTTTTGGTACGTGTCTTGATGGTCAGCACGGTATGAGGGTGGCTTCTAAGACCTGCACGCGTCGATCTGGAAAGGAAAGGAGAGGGAGGGAAGAGCTCCTCAGAGCATTCACCGTGGTAAAGGCGGTAGAAAGCACTAAGGGAAGCAATGTCCCTACGTAGCTGTAACGGCTCCAGACTGGTCGTAACGTCATGGTTACCGATAATACGGACAGCACGTCTTTGCAACCTGTCAAGAGCTTCGAGCAAGTACTTGGCGGATCCGTCCTAAAGATGAGAGCAATACTCCACGCAGGAGCGCACCTGAGTCTTATATAAAAGACATCGTTGCTCCGGCGTGAAGAACCGCTTCACTTTGTTCAGGATATGGGCCAATGTAATTTAGCATCTGTACATTTTGTTGCCTGAATTAAATGATTATTATTATTGTCTAGTATCTGAGTCTCTGACTAACCCTTTGGGGATAATAGTCGTGAATCTATGTATGTATGTATATATGCATTAGGGATGGGCCGAATATTCGTTTTATATTCGGTATTCGGCATATTCGGCAGGTTTACCGAATATTCGTGTTCGGCCGAATATTCGGCTAAATTACCGAATGTTCGGCAAAGTGGTACTTAAACATTTTACTGTATTGAGCCATGTATGAGTTAACTGTTAAATGTGTTGTTTTAATGAGGTACAGTGAGGCTTTATATTTTTGTTGTCACTGTAGCTGTATTTCCGAAAACCGCAGATATAAAAGATGTTTACTAGTTAAAAACAAAATATAAGTATGTGGCTGTTTTGAGATTAAGCTACAATGAATTCTTTGAATTAGCTGGAGGGAGGGTACGGCTTCCATTCGCGCGCTTTGCGTAATTACAAGTTCAGACTTGTATTGTTTACGTAAAGGAATCAATTATGCCGAATATTCGGTTCGGTAAAAGTTTTACTGAACATTCGGCCGAATATTCGTATTCGGTGAAACCCATGTTCGGCCCATCTCTAATATGCATGGTATGTCTAAGCACAGATGCATTAACCTTTTTAGGTTCCCAGGGTCGGCAGCACGCAACTTACACACATGATGCTATGGCGCCAATTGGCTGCGTCTATCACTTACCACAAACTTGTTTAACGGCTCAGTGAAATAATTAAAAATGACAAAGGCTAGGCTAGTAGTCATAACTTTGACGACCACGGCGGTCGAGTGGTTAGCACGCCGCGCCGGTTCTGCGTCGCCATCTCTGAGGTACTGGGTCCGATTCCCGGTCGGGTCAATTTTAAAATAACAGTTTTTCTTAATTAATTTCGGGTCTGGGTGTTTTCGTTGTTTATAAGTATGTTTATACGTTATCTAATAAAAAAACGTAAAAAAGCAACTTTCAGAAGAAGCTTAACTTGGTCTAGATCGTAAGTGGACAAGTAAAAAATGAAAAAGTTATGACTTATTCTGTGCTTAATTTTTATTATTACTGTACTGAACTCGTACGCTTATAATTATAATCATAAAAACCTTTCTCAAAGCAAATAAACCTTTCTTTGCTTTGCTTATAAAGTTTCACCATTTTTATTTCGTATTGTATCATTGCTATTGTAACAATATATTTTAGAAGCTTAAATACTTGCATTAAACCTCTACTTGCGGTAAATAGCAGGCTCGTCTTGTCTTCAATCAGGTATCGTATCTTCAAAACACGACTGTCATTTAGCGTAGTCATGTGTTTGCAACCTTTGGTATTTGCAGAAGCTCAAGATGACCAATTTGCCATCATGTTTTACCCGATGAGATACATTTAAGAAGAATGTAAATAATTTACATTTAAAGCAAGTAAATGGTCCCCTCGAATATATCAGATCGAAGATTTAATATAACGACCTAATTATAGAAGACTTCAAAAAGAAAATCCGTAATCGATCAAAGAGCGATTTCCGTTTAAATGCTAAATTTCCAAATTCTACCGAAAACAGCTTTAGGCAGTTGAAAAAATTAAGTGAAACGTAAAATTCACAATCATTAATTGATCAACAAGTGGTCTCGTAAAAACGTCGTTTGCCTTAATGCAAATAAATTATTGGAGAGAAATTCTCGAAAAGAAATAAATCGTAAACAGGAAACTTTGACAAAAATGAGCATACTTACTTCATTCTGCTATTTATAATTTTGCACAGCAGCCAATTTAATCTGTGGACAAATAAAATAATGCTATAAAATAACTTACACAATTTTAAATATAGCTTTAAAATATTCTATTTACGACATTTTTCTATTTTCACATATTTTCGCACAAGTAAAATTATTGTAATGTTTTAATATTTGATGTCTCCATGCAACTGTTTTGATGCAAAGGAATCTCCCGATTTCCTCCAGAGATCTCTACCTTTTCCAATGTAAATCCTCATAATATCTCAACACCTCAAAAGTGAAGTTCTCTTTTTTCTGGGCATTTCCCCAGCTACAAAGTCTGTATGTAGATCGCCACAGGGAGACAAATCACTTCTTTTAAATTAAGTAAACAAACAAGCCCTATTTCAAGACATTAAAATAAAACTGACGGCAAAACATTTCGTTTTATCATGCCACAGTTTTGTTAAAATATATTCTAATGACTCCCTGTAAGAAGAATAGTAGCTTTGAGTAAGTTTTCATATAAGACTATAAAATAATAGTTCCAAATTATAGCTAAGAAAACGTATATATGAAATAAATTACATGATGACAATCTATTTTGTTTTTAATTATATATCAGACATCCATTTCCAGCTAAACGAAGTCATATCCAATCAAAACACACCTCAAAATCGTCTAAACACAAACTTACAAACACTCCTCACCATATTTCATAATAATCAAGTCATAGCTCTCGTGTACATGTTTTTATACAGCCGAAGTAACCATCAATCATGAGATTTAGCGATCGCCTAACGCCGGCAGTTCTCACGAGGTGTCGGGCCTTGTAAAAAGGATAGAATGACCAATTATGTTCAATCAAATAAAAATAATTGCTTAGGTATTTAGACGCTTGTAAGATTTGGTGTCAATAAACTGGAGTGTTGTACAAAAAGTATAATGTTATACGCTTTTAACGTCGCTTTGGTAGTTACGGACTTACGGTTACATTGCCATTATAGGAAGGTAATAGAACATTACTCTAAATTCAATTATTTTTTAAATATATCTAAATATTTATTAAAATACTTTGTTTTCTCAAGGTTACGGGAACAATACACATTAAAGTAAAACTTCGGTTCGTCTCGTGTTGATAAGAATTCCGTGGTAACAGAGTAGTCCGAGTTAGGCTGGTTTCAGAGTCACGCTGACGGCCCGCGCGGGTGTGTATACGACACGCGGGCCACGCACGACCTAGGTGTTGTCTTGTACCGTTTTATAGTGATGCTTACCACCCGCGCTGATGGTAAGCGTGACTCTGAAACAGCTTTAGATTGTGACACTTTTTAATAAAGTTGGGACTGTACAACAGATCCGTTTAAAGTGTTTCGAAAATGAGTTGCCGTTGAGGTTGTTTTAAGTTAATTGGAATTTAAAGTATGAATAATTGTTTTCTACGAAGGGAAATTACAAGATTAAAATAGAACTATAAACTGTAAATGTATTTCATTTCAATAAAAGTATGAATATAATATCAATAAGCACTTTGCTAGTTCTATTATAACGAGCTGTTAAGGATTGAACCTCTTTGCCTGCTGATGTGTCCCCCTAAACGTAATTAGTTGCGACTTCTTCGAGGCTGGAGTAAAAAGGTTCATTCTAGGTAAGCAAAGTTTCACAGTAGTCCACAGCAGGTGATTTTGTAGTAAGAAGCTTGCTACTTCATTAAAGAATTACAAACTAGTAGAGTGTTAGATGTAATTCTATAAGAGTAACATACAGTATAACATACGTACAGAGGAGACACATTTCAATTAAATATTGATTGTAATGCTAGCAGCTCAATGACTCACCCGACTATTACCGTCGTATAAAGCACGGCTCATGCAATCGTGCACAGATTAGCACGATACCACACATGCTAATGTGCTATTAAAATAATGGGACAATTTGACAGCGTCTGCAACATTTATTTATGGCCCGTAAAGACTTACCCTATCTATGACAACCAACAACCTATCCCTTAGCTTATCAGACTGAGTAGCATAACACATTTGATATTCGTGACAACAGGCCAACATTAAAACTATTATGAAAACCCCATCGGTTTATAAGCCTACCGCGGGAGTGAGCAGACATACTCGTAAGTGAAGTTATAACGCGTTAACGCCCGTGTAATATAAATCTTTATAATATTAATCAGTTGCCCTATGATTGCACATAGGCAACTCCGTCCACAATAAGATTAATAGAACAAAATTGAAAGTCCCGTACAAATTCAAAAGGAGGCCGCACTACAATCTAGTTTTCTAACAAATCATCCCATTAGCCGTCCCGAGGCTGCTGTTACATGTCTTGTAATCATCTGTTTGAAGGCGGCCGTCGGCCCACAACTCCTAAACAGATTTGAACCCGTGACCCCCGCTTCCGCAGCCTATCTCCTCCGCGCCGCCGCGGCGGTACCGGCCATTTCATATGATGTCTTGGAAACGGCGCACACACACGCACTCACTTCCTTTGATAAATTGTCAATTTCCTAAACTAAGTTTTATCATAAACTAACATTGCTCTTCGGTTTATTTAATGCCGTCAATTGAAAGATTACTGGGTACCCTTTGACCGTAAATTCCGGCGCTCGAGATAACGTTATACAACCGACCAGCCGACGATAAAGTTATTTGAACGGGATAGATGTTAAACACAAAAATGAAGATTAACGTTCTCAAACGATAATCGAACATGCTCAATTCAGCATAGTAAAATTATTCAACCGAAGTGATTCATCGAGAGATTGAAAAAAAGCTCTAGGTACGCGTATTATATGAGATAGCTAATATTAGTGATGTCACGTCTTATTGCTGACTGATTCAAAATCAAATATAATAAGCGTAGAAGAGTGTAAAGGATTAGCTAATGCAGCATGTCAGCAACTTTTAAACCTACAGCCTGTTATCGAATTATACAATTATTGTTAACTATCGCCAGTTCTATTTAGTACTCTGTGCTGACGCAACTTAGGCTTATGTTTTCCAATATTTACAGCAACTACTACAGAAAGATACAACGAGCAAAAAAGTTCATAAAAGTCATACCCAGAGAATGCTGAACTATCATGTAAAAATAATTCCATCTCAGTTTCTATTGAACTGGGTGTTAACGAGGCAGAATAATTCCCCAGGTAGATGGAGAAACGAAAGATACTATTATCCCCAAAAGAATTAGTCAGAGACTAGGCAATGAATGAGCACTCCACTGCCATAGTCCACGTTTCACCAAATTACAACTGCACACGTGCTCAGCGTGATAGGTGGTGAGCCCATCGCCGCTTTATAATGTTAGATGTAAGTGCTGATGCTGCAAAATCGAGTCTCGCCAAAAGCGACAACATTACCAAGCCTGGGCTAATGCGGTGTCATCAAAGGATCCAAACACCAGTACGCTCAGTAAGAGGTACAACTTTTGCCGCCAGTGCCAGGTCCTTTAAGAAGGACATTGCCAAGGCGAAATCACCATTCATAAGTAGAATTGGCGAGAGGCTAGTGCGTCTTCCTTCGGGTACGTGTGCATTCTGGTCTTTCGCTAAAGCTATCTTAGGGATTTTTTGTCAGCCGTCCCTACCACCATTGCACAAGACCGATGACTGCCTGGCCCATACTGCAAAGGAGAAAGCCGATCTCTTGGGCTCTCTTGGGTACTCTTTTCGCATCAAACTCGACTTTGGACGATGGTGAAAACTCTCCACCAACCATACCAGTCGCGGTCGTTCGGCTGGTGATCTTTTCGTGTACCTTAGTCACCGAGATGGGCGGAGACAGTCGAGAGTAAAGGGTAGGCACTGGAAGTAAGCTTGGACGTAGCAAAAGCCTCTGACAGGGTATGGCACAGCGCTCTTCTCTCTAAACTTCCATTATACGGGCTTCCTGAGAAATTGTATTTGTGGGTCGCCAGCTTTCTTTCTGGGCGTAGCATCAGAGTCGTATTCGACGGTTCGTGCTCTGACATGAAGCCCGTGAATGCTGGAGTCCCGCAGGGGTGTATGTTGTCCCCTACTCTGTTTCTTCTGCATATCAATGACATGTTGTACAACAACAGCATTCCATTCACTGCTATGCGGACGACAGTACTGGTGATACGCTCTACACCGGACGTGCTAATATTTTTCTGGAAAGCGTCATCGAGAGCCGGAATAAACTTGTCACTGACACCGAGAACATGTTAAGTCATGTATACTATTTACTGTAATTGGTGTTCGCACCGTTGTATTTAGAACCAAATAAATAAATAAAATAAAATGTCTCGAATTGGGGCCGACATAACCTAGTCCACTTTAACCTCTCCAAAACACAAGTTTGCGCATTTACCGCGAAAAGACATCCCTTTGTCGTACCTCTGAACTTTGAGGGAGCTCTCCTTAATACCAATCCGACTATTGGAATCCTTAGCATCGATATTTCGAGTAAAGTTCAGTTTCGAGGTCATTTCGAAGGTAAAGCTAAATTAGCTTCGAAAAAGCTGGGTGTGCTTAATAGAACGGGTCAGTATTTACAACTGACAAAGCACAGGTCAGGCCGCATATGGAATACTGCTCCAATCTTTGGGCTGGAGCACCCCAGTACCAACTTCTTCCATTTGACCGTATTCAACGCAGAGCTGCTCGAATTGGCGACGACGTGGTTATATCAGGTCGGCTCGATCCACTGACTCTTCGGAGAGATGTTGCGTATCTCTGTATATTGTACCGCATATATCATGGTGAGTGTTCTAAGGAATTGTTCGGCTTGATTCCTGCCGCTGATTTCCTTCACCACACTACACGCAATCGACTGTCATTCCATCCACATCACCTTGATGGATGGCGGTCTACTACTGTGCGTTTTTCACGAAATTTTTTGTCTCGAACTACAGTGTTGTAAAACCAGCTCTCGGCGGCGCCACGACACCACTCTTGAGAAAAAGGAAGCGTGTCCACGCTCAGTTCATCGTACAAGACGTCTATCTAACGGGAGACTAAAAGAGCATCCACAGAACAAACAGCTATGTACGCAAAGTCCAAAAATATATATTACATCGTTTTGATTTTCGTAAACTATTTTATGAGGAAAACTGCTAATGTCGACGTGGCATTACATCATTCTTTAATTCCAATGTCTATGATGATGTGTGATGCCTAAACCTCTGTCTTTACTAGCTCCTAATACGAATGTAGACGCAAGAATGAAGTTTTGTGTTTCTAGACTTGCCAATTCCAATCAACGGCATCATCCCACTGAGTAAGCACATCTACATGATAAACATGTCTCATTTAAATGGCTTTATTTCCACCAAATCCAATAGAAGTAAGAAACCTAATTAGTCTAATCGAGCCTTAAGACTCTTCAACGAAGTGAACTGTTGAACATTAACGACGTAATCAAACGTTTAAACGATTCGAAGAAACCCCTAAAATGTCTCGTATCATAAATCCAAATATAGAGTAGACTGTATTTTATGATTACAGGATTTCGAACCTTAGGCCTAAAAGAATAAGATTGTGTAAACTGTTGAGCATAGGGGGGTAAAAATTTGATTGGCGCGTAGGTCTCGTTGTGACCTTGCGACTGTTTAGGACTTTGCCCGCAGTTGTGAATCAGCCGCCTACAACGCACATTGTACGCGTATGTGTCACCAAATATGTACATTGCTACGAGTTTGGGATTAGAACGTCCAGAGAATTCATTAATAGCTAAATTATTTTATAGCAGTGCGGCGTGCCTAGTGACCTGTTGACGCCATAGACCAGCAGAGTAGGCGATACTATGCTGCTCTGATCATCATCCTGCCTGTGCCTTACTTGCATATTGATTTAATTACATCAAGTATGCCATTTTCCTGCAAAATTCCATATAGCAGGTGGTAAGATTCTACCTAGAATCAGACTATATAGTCGGTGGTCGCTACTGACGACCACTCTTATACTTATTTCTGCTGCTAAGCAGCATTTCTTCACATTGCTGTGCTGCATTCCGGTTCCAGTACTAGTCGTCAGCGCAAGTGTGATGAGATAAGTGTGTCCATATAGGCTGCGGATGTGCAGCAATCGTGAACTCAGGTCTAAGGCTGACAACCTGCTGAAACAACGCTTGACTCGTTCTGAATACTTCAGACTTCTTTTCGTTAATGCTGTCAGCCTTTGGAACCAACTCCCATCTGAAGTTCGTCGCTTAAAGTCACCTGCTTCTTTCAAAGCCAAACTGCATTCGCATCTCTTGACTAGGTCCTAGTTTGCAACAACTGTTATTCTATTTTAGGTATTTTATTATATTATGTACTAGTATAATTATATATATTTATTTTTATAATATAGTAGGTATCTGTATTGTAGTTTATTAAATTTATTTTTATATTAAGCAATTTAATTCTATTTTTTTTATTTCATATTCGCTTGTTTTTGGTGCACTGCTTCTCGCTCTTTTGTTGTTGTCCTATACCGCAAAGGTTGTATTGAAGAGATCGCTTTAAGCGATAAGACCGCCTTTGTCCACATTAGTTTTAATATGCTTATTTTATGTTTTCTACATTTTTGTGTGTGCAATAAAGCGTTTTATCTATCTACCTAGCCACTTTGCACAGTGCTGGGCCGTATACTCGTTTGCCCGCTCAAAATGAATATATAAATTTACATACCATCGGGACACAAAACCTTACCTTATGGCAATCAGGGCCTTGCTATCGACCAATCTACGCAAGCCTATTATAGTCTAAGATCCGAGTATAGAACGACCTTCACCGAGAAGGTTAATGGATGAAAAGTATTTTATATCAAATTTAATATGTTAAATAATATATCGCGAGTGGGTTGGCTGAAAATTTCAGTCCAGTACCATTAATGATTAATTAAATATTAAAAAAAATTTTTTTTTTTAAATTGCACTGGTTTGGTGTGGGTGTGTTTGTAATGAGCTTATCTTTATATAAACATAAATTTTATTTAATTAACCAGACGCTTGCAAATTACTAATATTGACTTGCCTGTTTACACCTGCCTACCCAATGTTATGACAGGAAAAAAATAGTCAACCTAACGTTTGCATATTCTATAGGCTTCATACTTTCGATTGGTACCTATGTAATTTATCTATTATCGAAACAAGTGCAATATTTAAAAAAAAATATTTTTAAATATTTAATTAATCATATACTGGACTGAAATTTTTCAGCCAACCCACTCGCAATATATTTTTTAACGCATTAAATTTGATATAAAATACTTTTCATCCATTAACCGCTCGGTGAAGGTCGTTGTATACTCGGATCCTCTACTATTAGCCTTACCCCAATAAAATCATATTTTGCGATTAAGAATTCTGTATCTATCCATCGACTAGGTTGGTCAGCAACTTAACACTTAAAAGCGTAAGGGGATTATTAACAATAAAAAGTATTACAAACAGTGAAATAATAAAAAAAAACCACATCCGGCACGCCCTCCACTATCCACAACTGAACAGTCAACAGTTGTCTCTTTATAAAAGCAGACACAGAATTTGAACGTATGCCAGTCCAAGATATTTCTAGTTCTGACGCTTCCAACAGTACAAAGACCTCCCGATTGATATTCATTCACCGTTGATGGTGACACTCATCGTCTTTTATTTTTATTCAAATCTCGCCGGAGTTCATTAAGGGACAAACTTTTGTACGGCGCGTGTTTGTTTAGGGCTCTTTATATTTGGACGATGGCTTTCAGTAAGCGTCAGAGGAGCATTATCATGTAAAGTAAATAAACAATTATTGGTGGAACGATTTCGCTCACCTCGCAACTCCAGTGTTTAGTTAAAATGTTAATTGCAAGTGCTCAGTGTTGTTACTGTTACATGATTATATCTTTACTTTTCGAAAAAGGTTTCAACTTTAGATACAATTACTGGTTTAAATGCTAACACATATATTTCCTTTCAATTTTTAGGCAATAAAATAAAGTTTTATGCGTGTATTTTTTTAAAAGATAACGAAATATACCAGTATTTTTAAACATAATTTACCAATAGTATACTTACATTATTTAGAGAGATAAACAACAAAACACATCATGCACGCTTATATTATCGCTTTGTATCGCTTGTAGAAAAACACGAATCTGCATAATGTATAGAAATGAATAGGACACCGTTCTGAGTCATAGCGGTCTGAAGACCAGATGCTAAAAGTATCTGTACCTACTACATACTAATGATTCAAGCATATCATTGGAATTGGAAATAATTAATTATAAACAGCGGGAAAAATGTGAATTACTTCTTTTGTATGACTTGTCGTCTATTTATCATAGATAAGTTTGTCATACAAAGCGGTCTTACAAAATACGAAAATAAAATAATCGCTTAAATAATCATGAATCATCAATTCATCCTACATCCACCTTTAAAATTTTCAAATTGGCATTCCCCGTGATTAAATATAAAAAAAAACCTTTAGGAATCTGGAAAAAGTGCGCTTATGCCATCCACATACAGGGTGATATAAAAGCCAAACCCATGCCATGTAATAAAATTACTATCACTACTCTCATAATCATAATCAGGCTGTGAAAGTCCATCACTGGACATAGGCCTCTCCCAATACATGACACTGAGACCTTCGCTCTTTTCATACGGCTGCCAGCTACTTTCCATATCATACTGGGCAAAGATCTCCCGCAAATATTTCCACACATTCCAATCATCAGCTACCCAATCTCTTCCATAGACGTCAATATCGTCTAACGCTTTCACAGCCGACCCCTACTCTGTCCTACAGTATAAAAACTAATTATTGTGCACATACCGCCGTGTCTGGGCACACGACAGTCAGTTGTTACAGCGCGTTAATATTTCACATAGATAATCTGACGCCAAGTGGCCGGCCGGGCAGAGTGTCCGAGCTCCGAGCAGAGCTGCTTGTCACAGCGTCGGCCATCAATCTGGGGCCGGCGGGCGGCGCAAAAACGGCGGCGGTGGAACGACCGCGCACCCGCCCTTGAACTTGCCACGCCGGCCGACGCCGACCATTTGATTCATAAGTAAGGCGTGCTGTACACATATCCGGGACGGCGTTGATCGGCAATGCAGTGTTGTGGATTGCCAAGATGCCACTAAACATGCACATTGGACTCAAGACCCCGTTTTCGTAAAAGGGTACGAGGGTGTAGGTACTCGGTCCTTGCTCGCTTGTTTCGCCCGGCCCCTAGTTAACGCAAGACAAGAGGACAGCAACTGGGTAGTATTACGCGGTACGCGGTAGTTTACAGATCGTACTCGTATAACATGAGTACGAAACCCGTTTTCGTAGAAGGGTACGAGGGTGTAGGTACTCGGACCTTGTTCGCTTGTTTCGCCCGGCCCCTAGTTAACGCAAGACAAGAGGACAGCAACTGGGTAGTATTACGCGGTACGCGGTAGTTTACAGATCGTACTCGTAGAACATGAGTACGAAGATACCAGGTAAAGGCTAGGTCTTTGCCTGGGCATCCCTCACGACACGGTTGACTCAAGCAGAAAGTCAAAGCTCTCTTGTCTAAAATGTCGGAGAATCTAGAAAACCTTTAGGGATGTTCAGTCACGATGGCCAAATCCGATTACGTTGCAAAGGCCAAAGGCTGCCAACAACTACCTTTCTCCAAGATTTTTTTTTAATAAAATATGTGGTGACGAGTGTTTGATAAGAAGGCAGCCCTGCATGCCCACAAAGTCTGGCTTTTGTTAGGTTTTTTGAAACGATGGCTCTTGCGGTTCGGGGAAGACGGATTAAAACTTTAAAAAGCAAAAATGTATCGCTTAATATTTGAAGTATAAATTAAGATCTGACAAACTTTCCTTGTATCAGACCTTTGGCTTATAAAGTAAGAGTAGACAAGTGTTGGTAAATTTGCACGGTTTGGGCAAAACTACGTAACATAATTGGTAATGTGCCTGGGCCAATACATATGTGGGTGCAGTGCAGGTTCAAATTCCGCTCATGCAAAATTTTTTCAACACTATTTCTGACATATATTGTTTTCTTAGGTCGGTTATTTGTTGAGCAAATACTATGAAGACAAATGTGCTAGTCCGAATATGTGTAAAGCACGCCTAAGACTGGTGCACGTAGTACAAAAGCGCGTAGCCTATCAATGCGATAAAGGGAATCATCCAAAGGGGTTGAAGCAAATGTGAATGCCCTAGTTCGGTCTAGCATGGAGTCTATATAGAAAGAAATATTATAAAATGTGTGCTTCAGGTTTGCTGTGTATGTGCTCTATTTGTACATGCTAAAATTATACCATAAATAGCAGGAGTAATTAAGAAAGCAAATTACAAAAACATGAACAGGCCTTTTAATTTACATTTTCGGTGTAATTTTAATTAGTATCCAATTTTATTGTCACGTTTACCAAATGACATAAGTACAATAAAACTCGTAACGGGTGTTATACAACGTAATTCGGAAAGTGTAACAAGCAAAACCGTCGTGTGTGTGAGAACACATTTAACAAAATAGTAAAACTTAAGCTGTGTAGCAACTGGCTATAAGCATTATTGCGTACATACAAAAGCCAAAATAAAACAGCTCACTTGTACTCAGACGATGAAACAACTCACACGCCCTTGAACTTATGACGCAAATGAAGTTTTTAATTACTAATGCCTAATCTGAGAGCGCATAGAAACTAACGTTCACCTTGCCCTTCAACTTGAACGCCACTGACTTCACGCTCAGGTAAGACTGTGTACACACGGCCATTCATTTTGGAAGAGACAGGAAATTGCGTTCAATGCAATTCAAAAACTCAATCGCTCATGAACTTGACCACGAGCTGGCCGTATGCAAACGCTTTAATGAATTCATAATGTAATACCGTGCAAACAAGAGACGTTACGGACGTCAGCGCGTCGCTGCCAGTCGAATGTGTGTCGAAGTGGAAAGGAGATAAAAGTGCGAGTTGTAAAGCCCGAGGTTTGAATAACTAACCCTTGAACTTGACCACGTATCCGGCGTCCGCAAGACGATTGCGTTTTTCGTAACATACCAAATCACACGATGAGTGTCATATATACTCGTACATATGTATCATATATTGTATCTCACATTTATCTTTGTATATAATATCTATAGATATAAAAAGTTCAGACTGACTAAAAAATATTAACATCGCACAGCCCAAACCGCTAGACCAAAAGCGCTAAAATGAAAACTTTTTATGACGTTGTCGTTGGCAAGAGATAAGACGTGACATTCTAAAATTCCCTCGGGATCATGAGATACTAGTGTTTACGAGGAAAAAGTCGCGGGCGGTCGCTAGTAAACATACATTTACATTTAATGACATTGTATCCTGGTACGATCAGTATATATAACAAATAACAAGGTTTTATTAATCATCTGCAACAAAATTAAAACTGCTCCGTTATCATATCATACATGAGAGCATTCGAATCGGAAATACCAAACGTGACTAAGGCATTACGCAGAACGAAGTTCGGTAGTAGTTCAATAAGACTATTTATAGCCAGGCTGCAAATGAGTAAAAGGGGACGATGGTTTCAGTTAAAACCATGCGTATTATTTATACCAATATTTAGTTATAGTTTAAACCACATTGCTAATTAAACTATCGTAGCTAAACAGCTCCGTACCTCTGGGAAAGGCCTACCAGATATACAGAATAGGAAAACCACATTTACAAATAACTGGGGCGTACGCACAGTCTGGAAATGTGAGACATTTTAGTAAACACCGTTAAGTCGTTATAACAACGCAACATTAATTGTATGAACCGAGCTTAACTTATTACACGCGTCGCCCGGCCCCTAGTTAACGCAAGACAAGAGGCACCGACTAAAACACACCACCGCACTACATTAACATAAGACATTTACTTACACATATATTAACCGAGCATTCTTAATATTTAGATGATCTAAAATTATTCTTTAAACCTTCGAGTTTCAAATTAGAAACCTTAAATGATTTAGAAGAGTTTGTAAATATTGAAAAGTCAATAAAAGTAATTTTATGTCATTATCATAATCGTTTTTGAACTTGAATTTTTTAATGTCATTATGATATTAGTGTCCATTGATGGTCAGATGGAATGATAGAAAATTAATATATACTAGGGCCTAATTCGATGAAGAATGTTTATAAACAAATTAGGTATTCAAATTCTTAGTGCAAATTTCTAGCGTCACTCGGATTTCTACTACTCTAAGAGAAAGATTAACAAAAAATGCGCTAACAATGGTGACTTTCTGTAAAGAAAAGAAAAAATCACTATATTAATACACATATATGACCAACACACAAGGACACCAAAAAAAACACAACACAACGATTTCACACAAATCCGAATTTAAAAAATAACCCAGTAGGTAATGAAAGAACATAAAAATGCTAATGAAATTAGCGCTATCTTAATTTCAAATCTAATAGCGACACCGTGTATCACTAGCCAAGCATCACAAAACCAGACCGTGCCAAGCCGACAGCGTCCCGGAACGACCGGCCTCGAACCTGATAGATTCGGAGTTTGGAAGCCAGACAGCTCTCTAAACTCTTTGTCGGTTGTCAGCCTTTGCCTTTCTATGTCTGCCTTTGGAACTAGACTGGAAACATTTGCAAATTTGATATCCCTAACAGCTACCTGAAATTTTTTCTAGGTCGCTCGCACTTATTGTTGGTCCCGAAACTCGAATATACTAAACAAAACCGGACAACTGTTGTGTTTTTTTTTGCAAACGCAAAGAAAAAGGCTGTGTAGCGTCAGATCAGACATTGACTTAACATTTAATACACTCGTGCGAATTTAGTGATTCAGTATTTGTTTTGGCTCTAATCTTATCCATTAGTCAGTAGATGCAAATGCTATCGTACTCACTTTTCTTGAGAAGTTATTAACTCTGCGCTTTTCGTCAAAATATTTGTTTTATCACTTTTAAAATAACTTTATTGCTTAGAAGTTTTTCGATGTTAATATAAAGTTGGTATTTCTAATCAGGGTTTTACTTTATTTAACATGTTTAGCAGGTTTTCCCATTAAACTACGTTTTAATATAGGGTGAACCCAATAAACGAGGAAAATATTAACTTTTAAATAAAGGATAGATGGATTTCAAACTTTTTGATGGATCCGTCTAACAATACGCATGGATTATACTTACTTACTCTTATCTAAGTATAAAACTGTGCATCGTTGTGATAGAAGATAAAACTCTCCTAAATGTTGCGCCAAGGTCCATAGACAACGTTGAGTCTGCTTCGAATGAAATCGTTTCAGCTGTTCAGCGCTGTTACGTAACGGACAGACGGATGAAGTTACGTGTTTATATTAGTCAGGATTAGAACTGTCGTGGAAGCCGTTGCCGTATGAACCGCCTTGAACCCAGCCCGCCACAATACCTATACGTTGTTAAGGTATTTTTCTATCGATCTACGTGAATGGTAAAGAGGCAGTAAAAACATTTCTCATGGCCAAAGCCGCCTCAAAATATCGCGTCCGACTTTTTACGACTGTAACCGGCTGGAGTATTTCGTCCCTTATTTTTATTGAGTTTCATTATTGGCAGATATTGATGTGGGTTTGATTTAAACACTATAAGCGGATGTAGTTGCGTTGTTGTATTTTACATATTTTAATATCTTGATGTTTTAAACCTTTTGCAGAGATCTTAAACACAGAGACTGAGGTGTGGATAAAATCAAAATATATTTAGAACTACCTTATCAAGTGTGTTTTGTTTTGTAATACGCCTAATAATAGTTATTATGCAGTGTGATGCAATTACTGGGCTTCAAAACGAATGTAAACTGGTCTATTTAACTATTTTTTTTCTCTATTGCTGCTTTTCACATGTGTAGGTATTATATCTGTTTATGTTGGCCTAAACATTATAAAACAATATTGCTTTATATATGTTACTTTGTTGCGTTAAATACTGTGAAGGGAAGTCAGTTTAATTCTATCCTTTTATTACGACTGCATGGATCAATTTATGAGGAGCAATTTGAAAGCGCAGTCTTCCTTAATAGTAGGGATGATAGCCCGCAACATGTCATTAGTGTCATTACACAGATGCAGATAGATACTAATTTATATTCGCGATCTGTTAAACGTAATTGTGTTGTGGGTACAATGTTGTGAAGATTTTGATCTTAGAAAATAAAAATAAAAGCCTCGCCCATCTTGTGTCACTTTGAGCGGCTGCATACAGGTCGTATCGCGTGTAACATACGTAATACACCACTTGGTAGGTACCACTTGTTTTTATTCTGTTCGTACCCTTCGTAATGTTGGACACGACTTTGATTTGATTTAATATGTATTCTCAGTTCACGTACTTGTCTCTTTTACTCGAGTGCAATAAATCCGGGTCACTTACAGAAACCTATAAATCTCGGAAACTAAGAATGTTAGCTTAATTAAATAAATTGTGTTTAATTGACAATTAAATACTCCTTAAATAAAAGTAATAAAATTTATGAGTTACTACATTTTACTTACAAAAAAATACGTAAAGAAAAACACTGCTGATCTCGCCTTAAAACAAAAATAGGAAACATGACATTTCTGAACAACATTAAGGTTTTATTGAAGTTTAATACTTTGTATCGTCGTCGCCCATACTTAGTACATGCGCGGGAGGGTGGGTAGCTCTTGTCGCTGCGTGTATTTTGGTCGGCTTGGAATGTAGCAATTCCATAATAGTTTTAATTATTTTTCTTTTACCCTCCTAAATTAGATGAATTGAGCGAAACAGTCACAAATGATTCGCATGTTATTTTCAATTAGAACTGTTATCTTAATACAGACTGTTTTATTAGTACATGTTGTAATAAGTATTGTTATATATTGTTGTTATTATATATTCAAATATATTTTATAAGCTTTTATAGGTGAGTCTAGCCTGATAAAGTATTCGTTAGCATAAGTTTATTTGTGTAAAAGTGTCTATATTTTATACAGTGTATTGTTTACTTTATGAAATAAAGAAATATTCAAAACAAAACAAAACAAATACTTCGTATTGCCTCTTCGAGCTTCCATTACTGCGTTTACGCGGTTTGGCATGCTGTACACAAAGTCTTTAATAGTCTCCCTTTTTCAAATTTGATTTTTTTATGACATAACTTTACAATAACTAAGAAGTTTTAATACTTTCATTTAAGGAGTATTTAATTGTTTATTATACACAATCTATTTCAATATGCTAGCATTCACTTTCCGAGATTTATAGGTTTTTTTTAAATAGGTTTGTTTAAGTCACCCGGATTCATTGCTCTCGAGTGTAGAAGTATTTGAATACTATTACCGCGCTATCTCTTTGCTTGGGTGTCGCAAAAGGCGACTAACAGACCAAAGACTGTACATACATAAAACAGCATAGAGCTGCGATGTGATCACCACCTTCACGCTGAGCACATGTGCAGTTAACATTTAGTGAAACGAGGAATGAGGCAGTGGACTGCTACTGCGGTCCTCATTACCGTCTCTGATTAACCCTTTAGTCGAGAACTCGAGAATCCTACTAATATTATAAACGCGAAAGTTTGTATGTATGGATATTTGTTACTCTTTCACGTAAAAACTACTCAATGGATTTGGATGAAATTCGGCATACAGATAGTTTATAACCTGGATTAACACATAGGATACTTTTTATCCCGATATTCCCACG
Organism: Scoparia ambigualis; assembly: GCA_963921215.1. Classification (NCBI taxonomy): domain Eukaryota; kingdom Metazoa; phylum Arthropoda; class Insecta; order Lepidoptera; family Crambidae; genus Scoparia; species Scoparia ambigualis. The sequence goes on along the minus strand of OY992517.1, from coordinate 24,939,552 downwards.
GGAACGTATGGATGGATGTTTGTTACTCTTTCACGTAAAAACTACAGAACGGATTTGGATGAATTCGGCATACAGATAGTTTATAACCTGGATTAACACATAGGATACTTTTTATCCCGATATTCCCACGGGAACGTATGGATGGATGTTTGTTACTCTTTCACGTAAAAACTACTGAATGGATTTGGATAAAAATCGGCATACAGATAGTTTATAACCTGGATTAACATATAGGATACTTTTATCCCGATATTCCCACGGGAACGGGAACCACGCGGGTGAAACCGCGAGCGGCCGCTAGTCTATGTTTATTAATGTATGTTTACGTACTTGTCTACGTATAATCATGTAGTATTTAGCCATTCATTAAATAAATAATACTCGTTTATGTAGTTACATTACAATAGATGTCGCGGTCTTGACCTTGGAAACAGCTGTCCTTGACCGATGTCAGCCCATGTACTACGCCGCCCGCACAGAGCCCATTGTCAGCTACCGGTCACTCGTACTCGTAAGTCTACGAACTGTTGTACAATCGCTTACAATAGCTGTACTACGGAAATCAATATTCAATTGTAATATTTTAACTGATATCATAAAATTTATCATAAGTTCTGATAAATAGATCTGACCTGTTTATTCAAACCTGTTTTTTTATAAACTTCTACTAGTGATAGTGATCTATTGCTGGCTTTAAAAAAAACATTTGCAAAAGGACTATGTTTTTTAAGAGAATTTATGTATGGACGACTTCCTTGTCATAATACAATACTTACATACAAAGAATTAAATAAAAATCTGTCATGCAACAATGACCATTGTAAGCAAATCTGAACGCAATAGAGAATGACCAAACCAGCCTATTCGATATCTATTGCGTCTTAATCATTCACATATCAAAAGTGTTCTCTTAAGTTATAATGATTACTGTTAAAAAAGATTTTCTATAGAACGCCGCGTTAAGAGTCAAGTGATAAATAAATGCTGAACTGATAGTCATACGATAACAGTTGTCATAACCTCAAAATACTTAAAAAGTCTTAAGCTAAAAATGAAGATAGCTTCAAACTCCCGCATTATATTGTAATGTAATTTTTTCTTCATAATTCAGAGCATTGCTGCTATTGATTACTATTTATTTCATTAAAGCGCTGTGTTACGCTAGCTAGCTAAAAAACTAGCCTAACTCCCATAGTAAAAAGGTCATTCTCCTTTGACAAACAACCTAAAATTTTTAAAGAATTGTTTACGTAGGTTGTACTTGATAGCATCCAAATAACAAAACATCCACCCACACGCGAGAAACACCAAATATGCAGAATGTTTCTAATATTGCAAGGAAGATGAACATTATTACGTAGTGAAGAAGATTTTTATTAGAAATAATTGCTGACTTGCAAAAATTGAGCTTGTAATAAAATTTGATTAGTTTCTTTCTTAAAGATAAATCTTTAAAAAAATAAGAGAAAAACACTATTTGAACATCATAGATAAGATAAGTACAAAGTCTAGAAGACTTTAATCTATTTCCGGACATCTTTTGACAGCCGGACTTGGGATGCTAACTTCTATGGAGCTCGGATTTTACGAGGAGTCCATATTTTTAAACTTATGAATTTATGATACATATTTCAACATAATTGATTTTGGCTACCACCCTGATACTGATTTATGCCTGATGCCATAAAGACTATCCAGTAAAGTAAATATGTACACAATAATTAATTAATATTATCACAACCATTTCAGGAGTCAATACGCAAATACTTACATAAAATACTAACAGATAAAACAATTGTAAGCTTTTTGTCGTCGACTGTAACGGTACTCATATTATGTGCAGACTAAAATAATATCGGAACGGACACAGAATCGGCGATTGTAATTCCTAGATCGGAGGCAGGATGTCCACTTCCCCGTTTAGTGTGCGATGCGACACGCGAAAAGCACACTTACGTAATGGGATTCAAGGTCGACCATGCCAACTAATTTAGGCAGTTTATTGGGCTAAGGTTTCTTTAAATTAAAATAGTGTATTTAATGGCATTGATCCCTTTCTGCTAATATCTGCAGAAGAAATTTACGGTTAAAAGTTCGCTTCGATTCACACGCAAAAACACTTCAGTATGCTTGTATGGTATTAAATAACAGAAATAAAACCAAAAATCGTTTCTTTACTGGTACAGTCACGAGCACAAATATGTATACACTGACTCTTATTGCAACGGATTTATTAAGAGTCACAAAGGTGTGGGACCAACCACGGCAAATCCAACCATCACCTACATAAATGGAGCTTGAGGGACACGCCACACTGTGAATGTGGTCATTTGAACCAAACCCTATCACATGTAATAAATGACTGCCCCCTTCATCTTTTCCCAGGTGGTATAACCGAGCTCCACACTATGACGGATGCGGCAGAAATTTGGCTGAGGAGTCTAAAAGTAGACATATAGTAGTAGTAGTAGTAGTAGTCAATTTTGCCATACGCAATAATAATAAACAATTGTTTACATATTTTTGCTCGTGACTGTACCTACGGATAGAGTGTAGATATTCAAACTCTTTTATTTCTGTCTTGTTATGTCACCCTAGTAGGTAACCGTTTCTAATTTCCGTAACACAAGTGTTTTGGCTACTTAGCTTTAATACAAGTCTCCCATTCATAATAATTATATTTAAAATTCCCAATCTAGTGAGTTAACCTGCAACACCATAATATTTGTCTGCCATCACTAGCATGAAGTATTAGAGACGATTTAATATCATAAAACAGCAAGATTCTGCCTGCCGGCCTGGCAGATGACATTGCACTATTTCGCGCAGGGTTGTCACGCCAATGATTTATTGCTCCGCTTCATTGTTTCCGATACACTTTGGCAGCGTGGGCGTATGGTGTAGAAACAAAAGGATTCACCAGCCATTAGCAGTGTAGGGGCAAGCTTTTCAATCCAATCGTTAAACATCCCTTGCTTTGGTTTCATGTTTCAATGCGGCTGTTTCGGGTTCAAGTATGGTAATGTGCAAAGAATACAGAGTATGAACTGATGTAAGTATTTCTAAAATAAGATGATCAGCAATGCCTTGACGTAAAAAATAGTCCTTCGGTTTGCCGTCGTCGTCTGCTTAATTCAAACTTGCAGGCCTCTGAAGTCCAGGAAAGTGGTGCGACGATCTTCGCAAGGTGGCTGTCAAGAGCTGGATACGAGTAGCCGCTGATCGTGCTCAGTGGCGGGCTCTTGGAGAAGCTTATGTCCGGCAGTAGACAAGCATAGTCTGATGATGATGATGTTAGGCTGTTGATGATGAGGTAATGCCATAATAAACAATAAAACGACGAAGGAGTGATGTTTCATTAAAATACCAAAACACGCAAGTATAGAAGATGTACAAGAATATTATAGATCTCACAAAATCAATATCTTACATTGTCCGGCGATCGCCGAAGTTCAATCGAATTGGGAACTCAAATTTGACAACCATGAACTGAAATGTCAGTAGATCCTATAGAAATTGAGGCGCAGTCCTGTATGATATATCTGCGGCCACGATAACAGTTCAACGATCGGCCAACCTTACACGTGCCTTGGGCGGCCGAAAGCGCCAGTCATTGTACAAAACAATTCCATCTTTGGTGAAAAATGTTAATATAATATTTTTTGTGCAGAAATGCTGCGAATTCTAGAGCGTATTTTCAAATTCTCGATTTATTTCTGAGTCAGTTGGTAATGGGTTCTGTATTGAAATGAAACACTTTTTTACGGATTATATCGCGTTTAATTTACTATTTACATAGTTTTTATATTATCCTGACGTTTCGAACCCTTTACAGGATCCGTAGTCACAGGGAGACTGAAACGTCAGGATAATATAAAAACTATGTAAATAGTAAATTTAACGCGAGTTAATCCGTAAAAAAGTGTTTCATTTCAATGTGTAGTGCTCGCTTAAACCTCAGAAAACAATAAATGGGTTCTGTAGTCTAAAATAGTACTACTTAACTGTAGTGTGCACAAATACTAGCTGTGCTACCTCCATGAAGATTTAGATTAAACGTCCTACCTACCTACTGATAGTCTGCCAGCAAACTTTCTTTCAAAAACGATAGGTCATGATAAAACTATAGACATTAGGTGCCTAGTTTCTTGATGACAAAGTTATTTCCTTACCTGCCAGGCATTTAAATTTGCATAGGTAACTAGTTAAAAAAAAAAAAAAAAAATTTAAAAGCTACACACAGCTACAGTTGGTCTTCATGTTATTAAGATTTAAAAGTAAATTACTTACATGATGAACAATATCCTATTATTATATTGTAAATGAAAAAAAATAGACAATCTAATAAAAAACGAGCACTAGATTCAATTTAATACTAGGCTAAAACCTATTACACACCTGTATTGTTCGTCTACTATGTATTTGCAATTAGGTGATGAAAAGCAAAGCTATACGAAGGCTTTTGTCTGGCTCTTTGTTTTTTTTAGGGTTCCGTAGCCAAATGGCAAAAAACGGTACCCTTATGGATTCGTCATGTCTGTCTGTCATTCCGTCCGTATGTCACAGCCACCTTTTTCCAAAACCATAAGAAACTAATACTGTTGAAACTTGGTAAGTAGATGTATTCTGTGAACCGCATTAAGATTTTCACACAAAAATAGAAAAAAAAGAATAAATTTTGGGGGTTTCCCATACTTAGACCTGAAACTCAATTTGCGCGAGGTGTGTGTGTGCGTGCGTGCGTGCGTGCGTGCGTGCGTGCGTGCGTGCGTGCGTGCGTGCGTGCGTGCGTGCGTGCGTGCGTGCGTGCGTGTGTGTGTGGGTTAGGGGTGTTTAGTCATGGTGTCGTTTCGTCATTGTTTTTAACTTTCATGGATGTAGTGTCGTTTCGTCATTAATGAAATAATTAAAAAATATTTGGTGGTCGTTTCGTCATTTGTATTTGCTAAAAATCCCAGAAAAGATACACAGGTAAAAATATTCTGAAGAAAACCTTAAGCAAATGACCAAACGACACTAAAAATAATTAATTTTAAATAGCAATGACTAAACGCCACCATTTTTTCTTAATGGCGAAACGACACCATGACCAAACACCCCTAACCCGTGTGTGTGTGTCCCTGTAACTTCTAAAATAAGAGAATGATAAAACTAAAAAAAATATATGATGTACATTAGCATGCAAACTTCCACCGAAAATTGGTTTGAACGAGATCTAGTAAGTAATTTTTTTTAATACGTCATAAATTAATAAATTTATAAAAATACACTATTATTAAAACATCGATTAAAGTTACAACGAACTACAAGAACTTTTATATGATGTTACTTGCTGCTACGGAACCCTTCATGGGCGAGTCCGACTCGCACTTGGCCGCTTTTTGTTGTTTAGAAGGTAACAATTATAACTTACATACAGACGCTTCAGATACACGTGCGGCCTACATTGTTTAAAACAAACTGAAAAGGCCGTCAAACTTTGGCAAGTGCTTATTGCGGTAGTACCCACCTTCTAACCGTTTGTTTATACGAGGATGCTGTTCATCATCAGCCAAAACATGTCTACTATTGGACAAAGGACTCCCCCAAGGATATCTGGCCTGTTCTTAGGCCCGTTATTCATTGAAGCGGAGATAGGCGAACAGGAGAAGAGTCGAAAGCAAATCATAATTTATTATGAACCATCTCCTCTCATGCCTATCTATGCGCATCTGCCCTCTTCGAACTGGTAGAGCGGACATTAATGGAACAGCTGCCTGTCATCGCTAGCAGATCTATTGTGAAAACACCCTTAATTTTTATTCGTTAAAATGAAATTAAGGATGAGTTCCACCCAGAAACTGCACAAGAAGCCTATGTGAAAAATGACAAAAAAAATCCACCTTCCATACTATTGTCGTCAGCTGATCGGACTGTTTTGTATGGGAGGTCGAAATTTTTTTGTCATTTTTGCACATAGTTTTCTTGGGGAAAGTTGTTCAGTTTCATGGGTTGAACTCGCCCTTAATTTCTTTTAAACCAGTAAAAATTAAGGGTGTATACAAATGCATTTGAATATCATCTACGTTGCAATCAGCCGCTCTGCTGCCGCACTGCTTCCGCACTGCTGCTTATTCATGTGCTGCTGCCGCTACTGCTGTCATTTATTTAACGGCATTTAGTTAGATCGGAACAGAGTTCACGCCATCCGGTCCTTTTAAGAAGCCACTAGTCAGTGACACTTCTCCTAGGAGAGTGGCTTAATTAGCGCCTATATGTTCCACTCTCAGTTTTCTACGGTTCTTAGCCATTCTTAACTGTAAATTTCGCTCACTTCTCGTTGAAAATGTATAGGACAAATAAAGGTAAGACACAGATGAGTCGCTATTAAAAGTTCACTTGAAATATTAAAGCTAATAAATTTATTTTTGCATTAAGTAGTTTCGTGGTATTCGCCTCGGGCTGCTAATTTTTGAGGCAGACGTTTGAGATGTTCTCATCGTATGTCATACATGAAAGTTGACGTTATCTCCTTATGAATACGTGTCATTTCATAAGTGACACCTCCGTCGAGCGTTAACACGACCAGACCGATTGGTGCCAGCCGCAACGGTCAACCAACCAGCGCAGCGTGACTATTTCGAAACGATGGAAAAAAAATACGGCAAGTCCACGTGTGGCCGTTAATGAAAGCGCTCCGAGCCGGAGTGTTTGTACAACTTCTCGAGTTACGAATAACTGATTCTGTACAGTTAACTGGTTGACACGTGACATCCGACGACCTTTTGTTTTTATACAAATTAAAAATATTTATTTCGGAGATGCTGATCTCAAAAATTGGTGGTTTTCAGGCCATCGTAACTTCAATTACACTAGAGCTTAAGGGCCGTGATTTTAAGAAGTTATTGAGTAATGATTTGTTTTAGAACTTTTAGAGTTTAGTTGTTAGGGCAAATATTTCGGTATGTTTTTATTAACTAGATAAAGAGCTACATAGGAGATATATTTATACTAGTACCTACAGTACCACAAAAGCTTGGCATGGGACCGGAACCGGACTCACGGGTTAAACACAGTGCTTGGTCATCAGATCAGCATCAATTCGCACTTTTCACAAATTGCAAATCGTTCACATTTGCTTAAAGAAGAAGTCAAGAACTTTTTTGTACCACGAGTAACTACTAAGACTTTACAAAATCTTTCAGCATGATTAAGAATGATATAACAGATAAAACAACACGAACGACTATGTTATTTTATGCAACGCATCATACAATCTAACTCAATCACAATAGCGCGTGTCAAGTTAGGCTGTCTACTAAACCGCCATAAAGTTCGTCACGTTGTCATTTATAATAATTAGACGTGATTACATAAGTGCAGCGTCACAGCTATTTCAGACAGTGATGCAGACCCATGACCCAAAAACGTGCCTATTAGTTGGAGCTACACATGCGTTGTCAAACAACATTTACATAATGATTCGTAGCATGTACTTAAGTACTTGGATCTGATTAAATATTGTTTTCTCTAACCATATTATATTGGAATCATAAACAGACTTGGCATAGCCAAGCTTTTGCCTAAAAACTAAGTATTGAGATTCATAATGGCGCTGTTGTTATCGATCTATCCTACACTAACGAGGCGAAACATAAATATTTATTGAAAACATCATTCGAGGGTAACGTATATTTACTCGAAAAAGATGTATACCCTACTGTTAACATATTTTTCTTTTCCAAATAGGTATTACGCAGAAACATGACGTAGTATACATTTTTAAGGCGCAATAATATAAAAGTTATTTAAAAAAAATACAATAAGTACCTAATAAAAACCGGGAAAATAAAGAGGTTTCATAAAATGGAATATGTTATTTTGATTATTTTGATGTAAATCAGTTTATACCTGTTATGAAACTTTTTGGTCATATTTTATTTTTACTTTTCAATTTATTTTTAAAAAACTAATAACTCTAAAGGCTTACAGCGCCACATTGCGTTGTGTTGAACTGTGGCGGTATGGTGGTCAAACAGGGCGGTCAACAGGACAATTTATGTTCTAGTGATGATTTTTGAGATCAATTTTACTATACTTACTAATTATTTTAATTAATGCATGTAATAACAAATAAACGATGTTTATAATACCATAGAAAAGCTTTTTTGTCATTTCACGGAACCAGTTCTGGTTTAAATCCCTAGATTTGTTTAGGGAAATAATAAAATCGTGTTGTTATTTTAACATCCTTCGTAATTTGATCAAATCACGTCGGGAATTGACCAAATCTCTGTTTTTATCATATCTCTGCGACATATACGCACTTTTTTTGACACTATAACACCGCCACAGTACAACACAACTCGGCGCTACCAGACGCGACGCTACAGCCAGGGTAATGTGCTACAGCGCTCTGACGCGCGCTAAGAACGCGCTCTGGTAGGCTAATCTTGAAACAGAATTGCATTAATCAATTTCCAATCACAAATCTAAAAAATGTCAAATGGCACTTTTGTAAGCGACCATAGCGCCACATTGGAATTAAATTGCGTGGAAATTGATTGAACAAATTATTATCGAGATGGCGTTCCGGATTTATCTTTACGTATCCCAATATCGATACATATTAATCGCATTGGAATTGTATTGAGATTGAGTTTGCGTTCGAGAGTAAACAACCGTGTCGCGTAGCGGTGAAAGAATACTACCACCCTCCCTTTTCCCTTGGGTGTCGTAAAAGGCGACTAACGTAAAGACTGCAAATACATCCAGCAGTATAGAGCGGCGATGGGCTCACCACCTGTCACGCTGAGCACTTGTGCAGTAGCTATTTGGTGAAAAGTAGCCTATGGCAGAGGACTGCTTTTGCGGTCCGTATTACCTAGTCTCTGACTAACCCTTCGGGGATAATAGTCGCGATTATGTCTAAAAAACATACATGAAATAAAAATGTCAGTATAGTTTATAAACTGATAACGATAAGCCTTTTTATCTATACGTAACTACACAATGTGCTATGGATAATTTAATTGCAAAAAGCGAGCCGTGCCTCCCATGCTCCAACTTCAAATATAACTTAATATAGACAGATGCAATGCTCTCATTAAATAAACCATGCTACATTAGCTATCCTCGCGTTTGGGCTCCATTTCTAGCTTCACATCAGGTGGTCAAAGGTCATTGGCCTGCCCTAATATTAAAAAAAAACAAGAATCATCACATTGCACGCTAAGTCGTATAGAGAATAAATCACAAAGCCAACAGTTCAGAACCGGAACTCGTTATCAGTATTAAAAAAGGTAAAAGCTCAAGTCATGTGGTGGCGTCGTCGTAAAATGCATTTTTAATAAGAACACTTTCATAATTCCCTTGTGCAAGAGAAATTGGAAAAAAATGCCTCTACGGTACGAGTAGGGCATTTTCTACATCACAACAAGTCGATATGACAGGTTATTAGGTACCGTTTAAATAGTTAGATATTATAGAACATTGTCTTATTTTCTGTATTAAGAGGGTTTACGCATTTTGGTTTCCCATACAAATTTCCAAGTCGAATTTTTTTAAAACCACTAAGCCAATATTAATGAAACTTTGCATGCTAAAGTAAAATACAGGGATCTGGAAAATAGTTTGTTGAAAATATTTTTAAAAAACGTTTATTTAAGTGAGTTATTGCGATTTAAAACTTTCTATAGTGGACTTTAAACCGCAACAACTCAGCTAAATAAACGTTATTTAAAAATGTTTTCAACGAACTATTTAGACCCCTGTGTTTTACTTTAGCATGCAAAGTTTCATCAAAATTGGCTTAATGGTTTTTAAAAATATCGACTTGGTAGTTTGTATGGGAAACCGAAATGCGAAAACCGGCCCTTCCAAAGTGGCGCAAGTTTCCAACTACCCCCTTTTCGTCATCATCGTAATAATCAACCCGTATCAATCCACTGCTGTTCAAGAGCTCTCCTAATGCATGCCACTGAGCCTAATCTTCAGCTCTTCTTATCCAATTGCTGCCACTTGCCAGCCACTTACCGTATATCGTGGCACCAAAACAATCGCGAGCAGTGGCCATACTCAGTATAATATGCGCACCGGTGCACGGAACATAGAAAAAAGCGTCTGCGCGCTAATGAAAAGCTGGAAGGGCACGTATTAATTAGTCTGCGCGTGCGCAGCCTTCCGCGAACGTTAGGATAACCGCCACCATGTTGCTTACAATCGTTTTTATGACATTTAACCTTATAGAATTAAAGTGCAATGGAATGTGCTTCTAAAGTTTTCCTTGGCTGTTTTTGTCATATACAAAAGAGTTAACAAATCACTTTTCATTATTTATTATCACAGCCACTATCTGTCTGTTTTTTTTTATGATAAAATTATCATAGAAAAAATCATGGATCGTCATCCGTCCATAAAAATATTTTTTCTCAATCAGCTTAGATATATCTTAGCTGGTTGAGAAAAAATAGCAACTTTATTAATTTACACATGTAAACATATACAGCGCAACAACATACTTACTTCAGTAACATACGCAGTGTTAGTTGCATTCCGGTAAAAAAGCGGATCCATCTTCAGAATATCAGGTGAGATAGTGGAATGAACAAATACGTACTTATTTACATACAATTGTGAATCATCGCCTTCGATCAACGGCGAACTGTTTACTACATATAGTAAACACTCATAATCGAGACAGGTAAACAAACACTCGTCGAGACAGTGAAGTGATTGCGATTAAGTAATCAAATAATCGTGATAATTAATACCAGAGTGCACAAAAAAGTACCTGCTAGGGACTTTACCTTAGCAAAGGAAGCAAGCGACGAGACTGGCAAGAGCAATGTCAGTGAGCATGCATTATTTCTTTGAACGTGAACGTGAGTGTGACACATTTATATGGGCTTAAGCCACTTTTGCAGAACTATTACCTATACGTATAACATATATTTGTATATCGATTATATAATAGTTGCTCGAAAGTAGAGAAGCTAGATGGCGCAGCGACATACGCGTTCACTATTATGCAATGTTTAGTAACTATCGCCGGGCCGGATAGGTGACCAAAATAATAATAATGTTACAAAGTCTTCCGTGCTTCCGAAGGTTGGTGCTGCCGTTGATCTTGATTGTAGTGTAGTCATAAAACGATCGTTAAAGTACGAACTGAGGCTACTAACAAACATTAGCGAACTCAAACAATGTGACGCCCAATAACATCTACTAACTAAAAAAAGAACATTCAAAAAAGACAGTTGACAGTCAATAACAGTAAACAGCGGAGTGACCCGCCACCGATATTACGTGACAAACACTTTATTCTAATATTAGTTACGGTTCAGCATCAAATAAGCCAAGAAGGAATTTCTATTTCTGGTGGCCCGTGGGGTGGTGTCACTTAAGCCGACACTTTGGGATTGCAGCTACAAAAGTTTTGGACAGGGTTACCACATACAAACCGTAAACTAAAACTTTATGGGCATGTCTTGTCTTTTCAAAACACCAGTGTTGAAGATAAAAGGTATTTAACAAAACTATCTTAGTATAATTAAGTACTGATCAAGTTAAGTAAAACTTAATCATTAAAATTACAGTAAGTGTAATGTTATGAATATAAGTTTCTTTATATATAAATATATTTTCATAAGTTTGCTTACTGTGCTACTGACGCACGAACAATGGAGCGGTCACTCATTCATTACTAATCATTTCATTACACATATCGACAAATTACCTACCTGCTGTAAACTTAAAAAATAGATGTACGAGTATTGTCCTAATGTTGCACCAATAATATAATTAAAACTCTTTGCAACAAAACTTTGATTTTTACTAGAAATATAATATATACACATTTAATTAATAATTATAGGGTTTATCGGACATTAAAAGACCAAGGTGGACCAAGGTATCGCGTTTAATAACTCGTAGAATCCCTGATCTTCGTTATTTGTTTGTCATTCGACCAATTTTTATAAAAATTAATAAGTTATATAAAGATAGTGGACATGATGAAATCCCTTCAATTTCACAAGCGGAATAGGCATGCAGCAGCAAAATATTGCATTTTAATTTTAAAATCAGGACAGATGTTTATGAGAGTGAACTTGCTTCAATAACAGTGCTTTATTGATGTTCGTTAAACCTTCTAATAATTTTTTTAGGGTGGATTCGACCAAACTGGAATAAGGTCTTATACCTAGATTAAACGCCGAATTTGTATAGACTAATCTCGGAGTAAGTCTTATTCCAGTTTGGTCAAATCCAGCCTTAGACAGTGAAAGTTATCTAATATTTTTAACATTTTATTTGAAAATAAGTCGATAACCCTGTTCATGAATCAACCTAATTTAGAATGAAGAGATATATGATATAACTTTAATCTTAGTTACTACAGAAAATAATGATTTATGTTTTAGTCCGCACGTTACAGAAATCCACAATTTATTTTGGTTTCTTTTTCTTTGCATCTCACATGCGCTTTGTGGAGCTAACTTATTATCACACTGTCCTCATTTGGCTTAAACACTGTCGATATAATAAAGTTATTAATTCACCAATTTAAGTTGTTAATAAACGAATTCTACTTATAATTTGATATTAATGTATAAAACATGAATAAAGTATGTACCTACTTAGGTACATACTTAAACAATTTGGAAAATGTGGAAAAAGTTTCCGCGAGCAAGATTTGAACCTGACTTTTACTAACGTTTTTTGATAGAATTGCAGATAACTTGCAGTAAAAAAAATTAACAACTTCCTAATAGTATTATAAGTATTAATGTGTTCGCAACAAAATTTGCGTTAAATTAGGTATATGTAAAAAAAATTAAAACTTTCTAAATTATAAATGACTATATCATCCTAAATGATATGTGTTGTCCTATTAAATATATCTTTTGAGTAATCAAGGAGTATCGTTTTTTAAGCCGACGTTTCCGCCCAATTTCACCGGCTTCGGCCGTAGTCACGGGCTGCTGCTACTACTCAGCAGTACAGTACAACATAGTAACACATTTTTAAGCATCATCATTATCATAATCAATCCGTGTTAGCCAACATAATAAGATAACATAAATCAAATAAAAAAAATACTTCACAGGCCTTAGAAAACTATTTACTAGAAAAAACACAGGCAGTCTCACAAAGAAATATAAATCCTGTAATGTTTTTTTCTTTTTCTGCAAATAATAACTTCCTTGTGTTTATGGTAAGAATGTTATGTTTATCATTAAATTAAAACTGTTTTAAGTAAAAACCCATGATGAAGAGATAGAATTTAGTCGGTAGGTACGACACGTCATACATAACGTTGATAAGATTGAACAAACGATTAGTTAATTACTGCAGGAACAATGCCAACGTGTCGTTTCCCGGTAATTTGTGTCTATGAATACAAATGAGACGCGACAGATAATTTTGGAACCATTAAATCAAAATTAGGAACCTTCTATGAATATCATATGAAGTAGCCGGACTTGAGGTGTAAGCGAAGATCATTCATGATAACGTTTAGAACACAATAAACTTTATGCAGCATTGTACTCAAAACATATTCGCAATTGTCGTACTGCAAAAATAAACATGATAGTATTCCAACACGGAAAACAAGCTTTTTAAAGCTATGCAAGCAAGCATGCTATGATACTGAACCGGAAAATGAGCAGAGGGCCCTACACCTGATTATAAACGCGGTTTAAAGTACGATTCATTAAACCATATTTAGTCTTAATTTGTCAAATTATAATTTTCTAATGATAGAAAAATGATAGATTGCTGATTAATAAAAGAATTGTATACTATTTTGGAAAATTGAAGTTGCAATTCAACCGTTGCCTACACGTATTTATTGACTAACAATGTGCATTTTATTATCTAATAAGGACATTGGATTCATTTATGTACGAAAAATTACGGGTAATCGCGCGACAAACTCGTACAGAGCTAAAGAGGGCAGATCTAAAGTTTGCGAGTGCGCTACAGTAAAAGCGTTAAGTGGTTTTAACAGTTGTGGCACTTAAGATGGTGTAGCAATTTTCAACTTTACTTCCGAGGAAGCTGGCGGCGAAATATAATGGCGAGGACTTCTTAGTGCCTTCTTTGCTGGAAAAGAGAGCTAGTTTGATCACAAGTGCACATTGTTAGTAAATAATCATATTATTTTAAATAAGATCGTATTAATTGTAGACATAGTTACGTTGACCTCATAAAATATCAAAAGTATGACAAGCCAGCAATTTTCTTAAGAATACTTCGTTGCGCGACTCATAACTTTTTCCATCATGCAATCAGATTTAACACAACTTTTCCACATGAATACTGTATCTTTTCCGTATAGGTAGTTAATACAAGCAATCTTTTCTATTTCATAAGTAGGTTTGAAACCAGTCTTATGCTTGACTTATTTAAATTAAAAAAACCTTACCATCTGGCTTGCATTAATATAACAATAAAAAGTTACCTATTGAGGTGACAAGAAAGAGGATGTCATTGGTTGGCGTAACAGTGGGACAATAGCCCATTAAAAAAAAGTCGGTCGTTTCATTTAACTAGAAAACAATTTTGTAACAAACCGTCGTCGTCGCGTTGTGGCCGCAACTTTCGTCTCTCCGTTTGTGTCATCTCTTCCTGCGTTATGCAACGGGCGACAATGCAGCAGCGACTATTTATAGCACACAGAGTTCTAGGCCCATTTTAGCTTTGTGTCAGGACAAAAGGTATCACTAAACCTTGTTTTATGTATCTATAAAACAAATCGCAAACACATCGGTATCGTGTCTGCACGTAGATTTACTAGATACGCCGACGCAAATAAAGCTATCAATGAAATTTTTTAATCTAAACGAAATTCCATCATTTAAAAGCAAAATATCGAAGATAGTATTATTAAAATGTTTTTACTGCTTTTGCTGCCCTGATTGCCTAGTCTCTGACTAACCCTTCGGGGATATTAGTCGTGATTATATATAGACATGTACGTAAAACGTTTTCTATGTCAATCAGGATTTCTCTCTTTATAATCAACAGTTTTCATTTCGATATTTAAGAGGCCAATTACATCTCGACTGTGATTTTTGCGTAAAATGCACATTTTCGCATTTTGTAGTTATTTTGCAGTTGTATTAATCGTTTTTATCGAAATAGGATAATAAATTCATGCTTAATATTACAAATCTCCACTCTGCGAAAATAAGCTGAGTTCGGACGGCCGGCGCATCGCATTTTGTAGTAATTTTGCAGTTGTATTTATCGTTTTTATCGAAATAGAACAATTAATTCATTATAAAATCTTTATTCCTCATGAAGTACAATTATTTTGGTTATAATTTTGCCCAATAATATTATTCTAGATAGGAGAAATTCACAGTTAACTTAAGGTGATTTTCGAAGTTTTTTGGTTTAGAATAAGATTTTTTTTCTGTATAAAATCAATATCAAAAAATTCCGAGGCCGCTACGAAGTATACGACTATATAAGAAATAACATTATTTTTTTTTATTTAATTTGTTTAGAACAGTATAGTAGTTCAATCGATGAGCTCAAAAAAGTGCCTTCGCGCATTTTATGAAAATCTTTATTTGCAATTATGGGTTTAATTAAAAAATTATTAAGCAAAATTTACAAAAAGCGAGGCCGAACTATTTCAATAGCTATACTATCTATTCAATAAGTCAAAACTGTTAATGTATTCTTGTTTCTTAGATCGAGGACGCCAAAATTGGCCATTTTACGCAAAAATCACAGTCGAACTGTAATAGGGGCCTTAAGAGAGTAAAGTAAAGGAAGCAAAAGTAGTGAGTCAGGACCGTACATAGAAATTGAACACCTTGGAGGCAGTTGAGCAGAGTATTTCGATAACAAAAATTTCTACCAAAGTCAACAGAGCTAGTGCCGCATCTGTCCGCTGTCTGTCGGCGCATACACCTTTTCCTGGATTATGCAACGGGCGACAATGCAGCGACGATCGGCTCGGAATTAGAACGGAGCGCTCCAGGCCCGATTTAGACTTGTGTCGATACAAAAAGTATGCAGGAACCGCGCCTAATCGACTGAGCATGTGCCGCGTGTACACCGAACTGTAAACGGTCATTGATATTAACCAGTAAGCGTCAAGTTATATATAGTTATATATATATATATATATATATATACTATACGCTGTCCCACTGCTGGGCGAAGGCCTGTTAGAACAGAGCTGCTGGTACATAAAGTCTCCAGGCACCGTGCCAAGAAAGGGCCGCGTATACGCAACGGCCATTGCTATTAAACAGTAAAAAAACCTATATACCTACTCTGTCCCACTGCTTTTATCATATTCTTCCACCTGACCTCTTAAACTACTACCCTCTCACGAATATTCGGCGTGAAATAATGGCACTTGGTGCTGTGCTGGCGATCCTGCCAGTGCTGCCTTTCGGCAGCGCTGAGCTCCCACATCACAGTGTTTCGTCCGGTCAGTGAGGGTTCCGAAGGGACCCCTCTCACAATTCCTATTCCTTCCACCCCTCAGTCTTGGAAATTTTTTGACACAAAAATTGGCGCAACTGTCAACGTCAAATTTGACAGAGTCGAGCATAGACTATGCGATATTTTGCGATCACGATGCATAAGATGTACCACAGAACCGAAATAATGAAACTTGTTCATACTAAAGTAGTCTGTAAGTATATGAAAACACGGTACAAAGTTAAGTGTGTTTTTGTAGGTGCGGTCTCATGCGACCGCTTGGGGCCTGAGGGGAGGCCGGCAACGCGTCTGCGATTCCTCTGGTTTTGCGGGTGTCCATAGGCGGCGGTGATTACTTTCCATCAGGTGACCCGCCTGCTCGTTTGTCTCCTCCTTTTACAAAAAAAAGAAACAGAATTCCAAGTCAACGTCGCACAATACACACCACCATGTAACTGAGGCGAACGCTCAATAGCCAGATATTTCTGTGCGGCGCGACACCCAGTCCTAACAAAGTAACCGACACCGCCACAGAATGTCACCCACTTCACTTGTCTTATTTGGCGTAGGATACGTCACTGGCTGGGTAACACGATATGGGGGGCTATGAAAGTTCACTTCTAGCCACTACCAAATGGAAACTTTTACCGCGGAAGTGTTGTCTGTCACCGACACAGTCGGGCCGGATGGTGATTGATCTGAGCGAGCCACTAAGCAAACTACTTTAGCGTATTTTAGCATGAGAGGTGCCGCTGCGGGGTCCGCAACGGGCGCGTGACACACTTGGGTGTCGCAAGCGTGAGTGGGCAGCGGTGACCGCTTCTCATCAGACGGGACGAATGATTGCTTGCCAGAGAAGTATTATGAAAAAAATTGCGGCAAACATTATGTAGATTAACCTAGTTATGCCGACCGACCCATGCATGGGTCGCCATTTTCCAGCTTTTCCAGGCGTGACTTAATTTTTTCATTATTTTTCCTAAGCTACTAAGGGTACAATAAAGCATATACCCAAAAATTATAAAAATCTAAGAAAAAATAGTTTCAGGCATAATTTGATTAATATGGATAAGTAATTAAAAGATGCAACAAAGGGTGTACGAAACGTAGGTAATAGTGCATTACTAATCGTAATACAACCCTTACACATAGGCAGACTTGTCAACCCCATCAAATACTTAATCGATACTTGCAACTAGATTATTTTTATGTTATAAACAAGTTTTTTTAATTACTGAATCTCATTTTTCTTTCGGCAGTGTCGCGTAGCGGCTACTATACCATCCCCTCTCTTCCCTTGGGTGTCGTAAAAGGCGACTAACGGACTAAAGACTGCACATACACCCAACTGTATAGAGCGGCGATGGGCTCACCACCTGTCACGCTGAGCACATGTGCAGTAGCAATTTGGTGAAAAGTGGAAATATGGAAGAGTTTCTGACTAACTCTTCGAGGATAATAGTCGTGATTATAATTATGTTTGTATGTATATTCCTTTTGTACTACACAATCCAAAAAAATACTAGCGTTTTACTCGGGTTTTTTAACATATAACGTTTATTTACAAAGATTCGTATAGTATAAAAATAAGATGTTTAGTGAAAAATGTAAGATAAAATATCCAGGTAACTCCAACAAGATTTAGTCAAGTGCTAGACCAAAACTTGTCGCCGTCCCTTACAAGCGTGCAATCACTTAAGCTCGTTAGCCTAAAATGGCGTGCTCGTAATCCGCTTGTCCAAATTAGTTAATTATGCAGCCGTCTCACCTTGACCCGCGGGCCGCAGACAGTCGACGACCGACCTTAACATTGACGATCATCGATGACTTTGACTAAGAAACGTGACCACCTAATTCAACTGGGTGACATTCGAGTAGGAACTTATTAATGTACTTCTAGCTCCTTTGCTTTCGTTCTGAAGACGTCTTTTTAAATTTTAGCTAATGCCAAGCTTCGATCACATAAACTCGTATAAACTACATAGAAGTAAAATGTTACAAAAAGAAGGTGTTTGTTTATGTAGAGGGTAATCTCTAAAGCTACCTACTGATTCTAAAAATCCTTTCACTGAAAGAAACCTAGTCTATTCAGGAGTTAAAAAGCACGGCAGAAAACTAATTCAAAACGATAAAAGACGTCAAAGTCAAAAATATAGCTCTTAAATCTAATCAAAATATATATACCTAAATAAACTTATTTTTTAGGACCTCAGCCGCCGTAAAACCAGACAACAATAGAAATTCAATTCTTAGTAACCTCTGAGTCTTCGGAACATACAAGGGAAGGGGATAAGTACTTTTGAATTTTCCGAAAATGTTTTACCTTAATACCCAATCAGTCAGGACGTCTATTAGCTGTGGACATTAATGAATGGACGAAATGTGATTTCACATACAGTTTTTATATTAAACTTAATCGACTTAAAACTCACAAAGTTATTGATGCAATTATAACAAAAAAACAAAGGCTGATTAAAACAAACCAAACGACGTGCAAAAACAAAAAAAAACCCAAACCAATTCCGAGCACCACTTTTAGCCGAAACCAAAATCACAAGAACAAAGTCTAAAATAACTGACGGCTTAATAAAAGGCATTAGCCAGATTGAAAAGGGCAAAATCGTGAATTCAAAAAGAAGATTCCAAGCCGCCAAACAACGATACCGGCTATCAAAACAACGTAACAAACTTCTGAGAAGCGATTCTATCGTTTAAAAGGGGGGTCGGTTTAGCCTAAGGGTTGCTAATCACCTCATTGTTCCATTGAAGGGTAAAAAAGCGAGCGAGATTTTAATCGCTTCCAAATTTACTGGGTAATTCCGCTTGCACATCTCGGCCCGCGATCTTGGTTGTGAGTAAAAATTCCAGGCCTAGGTATGCATCCGATTACTGGTTAAAACAAATAGTCATGTCAAACATAACGTATCAGCAAAAGTTTATCTATGATGACTAAGTTTCATCACTTGTCAGTGCCAGATAGCCTAATATCCGAACATAGCGATAATAATGAAGCAATATTACACATCATACCTAGTTTGTACAGAGTCCAGCTACCTGATAAAAGTGCATTACCTAAACGTCATACGTCAAGCCCTCAATAGAAGCCCTTAATTAAGATAATGAGCAAAAGTAAATCATTATACAACAAAATTTAAAACTGTACTTACGTCGGGGGCGAGAGAACTGAGCTGACTCAAACAAATTATGAAAGGTGCATAGGTTGCCGAAACTGAGATTCATTACTGAAACATGCAATTGTTTAGTCATCAATTTTCGATTAAAATATTTCAACCTGTCGAGACGTATACACGTCCTGCAGTTTTTTCACCGACTTTTGAGAAGATCAATCTTTTCAGTTTTTTTGTTTTTAAACATGTTTTATGTATGATTATGATGTTGTTTCGTTAAATTATGAATTGGATCGATATTCAAAAAGCAAATGGACTCATCGATTATGTAAATGATGACATATGAAAAAAAAGACAATACGGTGCCAAAACTGTTTTCGCCAAAAAAGTGGTAATAACTGGTTTTTGAAGGCGCCTAAAAGGCGCTGCTGCATTTCTGAGAATGAGAATGAATGAAAAAAAATCTCCATAAAATAAGCTGTGCGACCGACAAACGGTTTCACGAGCCGATGCACCGAAATGTTCGAACTTATAATTTTTTTTTTTTTTTTTCATTTTATTTTGGCACAAACAGTCATATTAAAAATAGTTTTACATTTTAAGTCTTAACACACAAAAAGACAAAACAGTGCCGAAAATTAATCACAAGAGTTACAAATACTAATACGAGCTGTGTAATACTACTAAAAAGTATATAATTGATATCCTAACTGATATACTATTTCTTAAACATACTTCAGACATAATATGTTACAATTGTGAACTTTGAATATTAACATTTGCAAGTTTAGCACGGTATATTTTAATAAACGTAAGAATAATATATCGACAGAAGTAAACTTAGGTTATTATAATTTTAGATAAAGCGAGGTATGTACTTATTAACTATTTAATTTTTTCAATAATTTTGCGTTTAAATGTAACCAGAGAGTTATTAAAAAGATCGAGTTCTACAAATTCTTTGTTATACATGTTTAAGCAACGGTGGAAAAAGCCATTTTTGGTATATTTCTTTTTAAAACGAGGTGGCACAAATGTATTTAAAGCGCGCAAAGAACGCAGAGGTAAGCGGACTTTAGCTAAAAAGTAAACAATTTAACGATAGTAAGAATGTTTGGTGGTCTACTTTTTGTGCACTCCGCTTTATCTTTTCAACATGATCGATTTTGAGAGACGAAGCGTTTGTTGACAAAAAAAGCACATTTCTTAATGATAAAAATGACAAACGAGATTAGGATAATATCACTTTTAAAACAGCGAACCATTTTCAAAAGAAAGAGAGATAACAATTAAATTTAACCTTTATAGTTTAGATATAAAACTGTGCAATATTTATACCAATGAATTTCCAACGCCGTCTCAGAAGATTCTACATAATCTGAAACTATTTGATATAACAGAATTTAAAAAGATAACAATTTGAGGTTAGTAAGTTACAGGCACCCGATCAAGGTCTTTTCTAGTGCCACACGAGCCTTATTGCCTCTTCCAAGCAGATTGTCATTATCTGATTGAGTACAAATTTCAATGTACCTACTTCAAAAAGAATCATAAACTCATGCTGTTCCAACGCCACATTTTTCTGTAGCTTTTGTGACGAACATTGTTCTCCGAAGGTAAATAATAAAAGTTTTTTCATCAGAAATTACAAAAACGAATCCTCTTACCGGGAAGAAGCGTCCATTTCTCCAACTACCCAAGAATAGTGAACAAAGAAA
Source organism: Scoparia ambigualis (assembly GCA_963921215.1). Lineage (NCBI taxonomy): Eukaryota > Metazoa > Arthropoda > Insecta > Lepidoptera > Crambidae > Scoparia > Scoparia ambigualis. The sequence continues at coordinate 24,918,275 of OY992517.1, read as the reverse complement.
GAACGGGACCCATTGTGAAGGCTCTTTTATGGGCTGTAGACTTAGGTTTTCGGATCGGGCTATGGTACGGGTGGTATAGAGGCACATTCCTGTTGAAGGTTCGGTGCGAAAAGGGCAGCTATTGTTTCCTCATTGGCCATTGTAAACCAAACATTAAGCGGAGCGTCGTTTATGACACTTCCCTTTTTAATGAAGGCAGCTGGTTTGAAGGCAAAGGTGTTGCAGAAGAAAGGTGATTCTGGCTCGTTTTGTTTCTCCATGTGCCCGTAATTGGCGTCACCTGCTCGGCGTTTCCTTGTCGTTTCGCCGCTGTCCTATAGGAGGTATTTATTTTGTGGCGAGTTTTTGTCGACGAACGAAATTTGTATCCCTTCCGACTTAATCGTCTTTTGATTTGGAAAATTAATGGGGTTGCCACTTCGATACGTCCGGTTAATTTTGTACAGGTCTATTATGGTCTAATGGAATATTTTCGATGTTTCTACTGACGTTGTTTAATTGCTAACGATAAAAGTCACTTTTTTATTACACAACAGGCCGCTACGTGTAAGTGGTCCAAATTTTAAGAGCAGCAATTAATTATGGCTGATGATGATGATAAATACTTTTGTCTGAACCTTTCTGCTCATGTATTGTCTTTTCTTTTAATGACGCAGCATTGCTATTTACCGAGACCAGTTTCTTTTCATTCTGCTAAAATGGTGCAACGGATCGGATCGATGTGATTTCTTGCGCAGACATAGACGCCCGCCCGCTGCCGCCCGGAACTGCCATAGGCTACTTTTTATTCCGGTCATACAATGTTGTTGGAGGGAACGCGATAAAGACTTTCGTAACAAACGCGATGCCGCACCGGCGCGCTATCATAAAAACTTAGAACATAACGCCGAACGAATGTCTTTTTTGTGACGCGTGACACCGGCACCTGTTCTCTCAGACAGGTGACTTGTAACCGTAAATTTGACTATACGTCCAGATTCGGACCCGCCCATTCAGTAATGAGTCTTTAAACATTTGTTAATATACCTCCAAGATGGATTTTTAATGGACCTTTTTTGTCTATTACTACACTTTTTGTCGGCTCAGGGTGGGTTCCTCAATAAGAACATTTTTATGAACGTCGTAAGTTAAGACTAGGACAACAGCTGCCGGCATAAGAAGCTAGAAACTGAGCCATTGTTCAAGTTGGAACAAGATAATTTTACTTTTTTGGTGGATCGTTAGTGTCAGTAAAAAGGTGTCACAAGCCAGGCGATTTAAGAAGCTACAACTAAAAAAGACCATTATAATAATGCTACGTAGAAGGGTGAAAGCACAACACAACAAGTACATTAAAGCAAAATAATAAAAGCTGGATTCTGGATTCAATCAACAAAAATCTACAAAATCGTTTAAGTACCTACACAAAAAAAAGAAATCCGTAAAAATGCGGATATCGTAAAATAATAACATAATAAACAAAACAGTTTAATACAAACAACCAACTGGGTGGTGGAAAAGCAATTTATTCGTAATGACAGGCCACACACCACACAATCGTAGTAGTACGATCGCAATCAATTCTCAAATATGAATTACATAATTTTTCTATTAAAGCAAACATACAGTAAAAACTACCAACTTTTTTTGGTTCCCTACATGTTATCGAAAGTTGCGAAACCGAATGTCGTGACAACGAACATGGTGCGTCGAACATACGTTCCTAAAACCGATAGTACGCCAGTTCGAATGTCGCGACATCGCATGGCTTGATGTTGAACAATCACTGAATCGGATGGTTAACACAGCGAATATCTTGAAATCAAAAGGTTGTGATATCATGTCGTCGAAAATGTAAATAAAGGTGGGTTTAAATGGACGAAATAACCTCAAATAATTAAAAACCTATTAAACTCGTATTAGATCTTAAGCGGCGGCCCTCCCGCGACTTTGTCCGCGTGGACCCCGAATCCCGCGACGAATTTCAAAAAAAATCTTTCATTAAACCATGTCTTGACAATTATTATTACAAACACAACAAAAAAGAATTAGAAAAGAGTTCTGAAGTGATGCACGTACAAACATTGGCGGCAATTATTATTGATTTTTATTTATGCGACGCGACGTCGCGACATTCGATGATGTGGTGAACCATCGCTTTGACGAACTTTCGACGTGTTCGCTGTCGCAACATTCGGTTTGGCAACTTTCGATTTCATGTAGGGAACCCACTTTTTCATTATTATCTATACTACGTGCACGGAATTTTGTCCTAAATTCATTGCATTCGATAGAACATCAATTAATTATTGTATTCTAATATTTGTTACTGCATTTAAGCCGTAGCATTATCACAGTACGAATTGTTTATTTATACGGTACAAACTACGGTTGATAACTATTGTAAATAATTTAATTTCATATAAAGTAAAAAACGATGGTACGCTAGAGCAACGTGTGTGCAGTCCTAGAGCACCAAAGTTAGGGTGGACGCTGTAATAAGTAACGTAACAACTAGCAATTAAGTGTAATTAGAAGGTCGTGTTTTCGTTAAAATAACGCCTTTTCAAAATTATACACAATTCTAGTGATTATGTCAGTTAACATACGTTATTTTTCAATTACACCAATTTCGTCGGCCCCTGCTGGTGTTTTTTTTTCTTTAATCTCTTCTTAATAGTATCATATTACTGTTTTTATCCACCCATTTGTTTTAGATTAACATCGACAATCGACTATGAGTGTCGGTCGGTATAAGACACAAAATGGTGAATTTGAGCATCGCGATAAGACGCCTTCTTCATTTTTAAACTGTTCTTTAATAGAATAATTTTGTACATGTCGTGGGTACAACAATATAAAGATTTTACGATGGTTTAATCAAGCTATTTGTTTTAATAACTTTAGAAAGTTAAGAATGACGACTCTTACATTTCAATCAAACTTAATTAACAATCGTCTTGCAAAATCAAATGAATTAAGTTTTCGGTTTTTCCTTTTCAGATCTACGATGGTAGACAAAGTTTTTTGTCTAACAGTTCTTTTGCGTCTTAATGCCTTATTGTTCGCAGATTATGTGCATGGTTAAGCGGAACCATATCTACATTAAATAAAACTCTATTATCAAACACAGTAAACAAAACGCTGATGCACCCCAAATAACGACAATCGGAGCACGTACATCAATCACCTTGCGCGCCATCCCAATGTCGGCGCGTCGAACCTGCGACCTGAGACGCTAATTACCCATTCATTCATGTATTCCTCCATTAACATATTTCAATGCGTTTATTTTTATTTTAGCAAAAACAGACGCCGGCGCCTCCGTAAAAACATGATTTGAAAGGAAAATGCGTATCATTAATTTATTATGGTTTCTATGAAAAATCTCTCTATCATCACTGTGCGGTAGTGTAACGACAAAGGTTTCAATATGGCACGAAGCATTGTAAATTGACCTTTATTGCGAAGGCAAAAAAGGTATGGCGTTTGTGTTGATAACTTTTTCAAATGCGGTTCCACGATGTAAGTTCCGTTCTTACTCAACGGTATACAGTCAATGCATAAATGCAAAATGAAAACAGCGTCTATTAGTAACTGCGCGAGCCGCATATTTTTAAGGGTGACTGGATTTAGCTGTACATATTGTATTACTGACTCATTGTAATGAAATGCTCAAGAAAGGAAAGACGCTGGAGTTACTGCTGCGCGCGTATTATACTCTAGAATTGAACTCTAAAATATTCCAGTGTCGGCTGCCAAATGTACCTAGACCTTTTAACGGCGTTAACGGAACGGATAGTACTTGGGTGTCCAATGCGAGAAATTGTGGTCCAATCCCCATCATAGCTCAGTTACGCACGCTTCTGTCGTGATGAACCCATTTATAACACAAGCTTATTAGATTTCTGGGCGACAGTTAACAGAACTTTTATTAACGTGTTACGCGTTACATTAGACGCAAATCGTCTGCTATAGACACGAAGGCCAATGATGATGATGATGATGATGATGAGGATGAAAAGCACATAAATCAAAATATTGAATAAAGGTTGATAGAAGAATGTTGCCGGACTGTGATTTAGTGGTAAACAATAGTCTTAAACGGGAGAGAAGTAAATTCGAATTTATGTTTTTAATGATTTTAGTGTACAAGAATAGCTCAGGGTCGCCAACGCAAGAGTCAACCGTTTCAAACGTCATTAAGTTGGCTACGGTGGCTGACCCAGCAAACTGTTCGCCCTCTTATCGGCTCATTCGAATTGAAAACGAATGAAACTACGTTGTTCGAAGCGCTAGTTCTAAATCTACGCATAACGCCGCCGCATTGCTGAAGGCGGTCGTCAAGTGCACATATTTTATTATTCACTGGTACAATTGTAGTATTATAAACTAGAGATGACACTGCGAAGCAAGTTTTTGCGTAGAGTTGCGGCCTACGGGCTTAGCCAGGTGTTCGGCTTTTAACAGACGTGTCCGGCCAAATAAATATACAAGTTTGGCCTGTCCGGTGTTTGTTAGACTTTAAATCAACCCCGTCGCGCTCGCCAAATAATTAGGAACGAAAGCAAGCGAGCAAGTCAGGAAGCCACGCATAACTCGTAAAAAAATTCGAAAACACAAAAATATATATTTTTTTATCTTTGAAAATCCAATGTCTGGTTTTCAGGGCAAGATGTCCGGCTGTCTTTGTCCGGCTTTTCTATTTTCGGGCCTGGCAACCCTACAGTGCTGCAAACTCCACAGTTACTGTGAGTGATTCAATCGATTACGATCCATACAGCCGCAAATGAGTGCGCAAATAATTGCATCGCGGTATCATCACTAGTTATAGCACCTCAATGACTGGTACGCAGGAAATCGTGTGGGACGTAAAAAGTCGGGCGAGCGCGCCGCGGCCGCGGGCACATTGCATTTACGAGGTTTTTACAACGCGCGCGTAAACGTCAGCTTTACAACCGGTGCGAATACATCATTGTTTTTATGTAACCGTGTCTGTTGAATGCAGTAGGCCAAACTGAAGGTCGCATACTGCAACTTGTGTATATTATGATAGTAAGTACCTACTTGTTGTGGAAAACGTGGCAATTGTTTGTTGCGAGTCGGTGGGGCGTTTTGTTTAGATCTTCCGTTGTAGAAATTCAACTGGCAAGCCAAAATCGAATCGTATTTTCATAACTCTGACGTGTTCACGTTACTTATTTGGAAGAAATATTCAAATAATGCAACTTGTGATTAAAAGACGTATCCATATAGAGTCACGTTGTTACAATGCTTTACATGGAATCTATGTACCTACAAATAAGCTTCAAATAGCACTGGAGCTTTATAACTTACATTGGTAAGAGCTGTAACTTTGAATATGAGAACAAGTAGGTAATTATGGGGAAATATAGCTTATACCTACTGAGACGGGTTGTTTTCCCTTTCGGGATATTATGCGCTTTTCTATCAACCTATAAAAGTAAGCATTAAAGTGTTTCATATGTAAATCATTTCATTATTTATATTAGAATTAAATAAAATATTTATTTCCATTGCTAACAACTGTCACGTGAAACGTGTCATACCCGACATGTCACAATGTCAACGGTGCGTACAAAATTGAGCACGCGTTTCGTGCTCATACAAAAAAAATCGCAAACGTATAAATCTCGAGACGTTCGCGTTCGCAATAACACATAAGTAGAGGGAGCATAGGAAACCGTTAAAAATACGTTGGACAAGGTATCGACGGAATTTATTCACCCCACCACCACCGGCCGAGATCGCATTCCCCGCTCACACTCGGAGGCCGCAGCCGCTGGCTAGGGGAAAACTTCAGCTAAATTTAAATTGGACTACTCACAACAATGGGGCACGCATTTCGCAATATAGTTTGGGAAACACAAGAAAAGGAGCGATTTTTAAAAATAAACGATAAAAACACCCGATGCCTGCTGGCCGCGCCGCGCCATGAGAAATGTCACAGTCGTGGCTTAAATTCGTAATTGTAAAAGACGGAATGTTGGTAGGTGTAATCCGTAGTTTTCCACTTGTGAATTTATAAAGGACAATGGCGAAATCATTACTGAATTAATTCTTTAGCGTCTATAAATTTCACTATTACAACTTGGGCTTCCATTACGTAATTATACAGACAGATTTAACAATTTCTTAAATACGTAACTCAAGGGTGAAATTCCGTAATTACGTAAATACTTACATACACATAAATATAATATTTATGTGTATGTAAGTACAACTCCAGTTTAAAACCAAGACCATGTTGTTCAGGCTTACAAACTCTATACCAACATATATTTTTCATTTAAAGGCGCTTAAAAAAACAGTTGATAAAAGTTTGTATGGGAGTTCGCCAATGTCCTTTCTTATTGCTTAAAACTTTCCTATTGCTTTTTATTGTTTCGTCCAGATTTCTAATATTACTTTATATGCTTACCTTTTTATTTAATATTATTACTCACTAACTCAATCACTAACAAGCGTGGTGAATAAGACTAAAACAATACCCATCATTTATAGCGATGGCTTGATTACAATAATGGAGGCCTTTGCCCAACAGTGGGGTCTGGGTTTTGTAAACCTATTTAGGGACTGAGATACTATGTCACTTGATTACGATGTAGTACTGTACATATTAACTATGAGTTATTTAATAATAATATCGCGTCAAGGCTTTGCACTATGACTCGAAAGCCGTTGGCCATCATAAAAGTTGATAAAAACAAATCAACTCTCAACTAAAAAGTGACAATAGCCACTAATGACAGAAACTGATCATAATCACAGGTACTTAGCTGACTCGCAAATTATTTATTATTTTACCTATTCAGTAGTCAAAGCCTTACGTCAGGCTGTATGTGAATGACCTCACGTCAAACCCTGGATGACATTGGAACATAAACGGCCGTAACGATGTTTACACTCAATATATCAATGGTTACACGCATAAATTGGGAATCTCCGCTTGGCTATACGAACAATACCTTGATTTTATTTTTACTACTTCTATCTACTTCTTTTTTTTTAACTTCGAAATTAGGTATAAAGAATTCTTTGGCCTCAAAAATACAAGTGACTTTGTTAGGTAGGCTTTTATCATCAACTAGCGGCATTGTCCTGGCAATTACAAACATAATTGATTTTTGAAGATAGATAAGTTTTTTTTTTTTGATTTTTTGCTTTTCAGACTCAAGGAGAACACTAATAGTTATTTGTTTAACTGAAACATTGCAAAAATGACAATAATATTTCCTTATACCAATATCAATAGCAATATGTATTAATGTTTTATATTTTAGCGTTTTATTAACGCTTAAATATACTTAAGTAAAATTTTAAACACTGAAAAAAGACGACAACCTCAGGCGGGAATCGAACCACGCACCTTCCGCATTCCGGGCGGCTGCCTTAACCACTTGGCTACCGAGGTCTGGCTTTCAACCGTCGAAATTTGTCAGTGCTTGATGCTTATGTTTTTTAGTCAACATTGCTTCATCAAATCTTAGAAGTTTTCACCTCTGAGATCCGAAAGAAATATTTTTACAAATATTTTAACATTCGGTTAAGATGAAGCTGCGTTTATAGATTAATGTTTTATATTTTAGCGTTTTATTAACGCTTAAATATACTTAAGTAAAATTTTAAACACTGAAAAAAGACGACAACCTCAGGCGGGAATCGAACCACGCACCTTCCGCATTCCGGGCGGCTGCCTTAACCACTTGGCTACCGAGGTCTGGCTTTCAACCGTCGAAATTTGTCAGTGCTTGATGCTTATGTTTTTTAGTCAACATTGCTTCATCAAATCTTAGAAGTTTTCACCTCTGAGATCCGAAAGAAATATTTTTACAAATATTTTAACATTCGGTTAAGATGAAGCTGCGTTTATAGATTAATGTTTTATATTTTAGCGTTTTATTAACGCTTAAATATACTTAAGTAAAATTTTAAACACTGAAAAAAGACGACAACCTCAGGCGGGAATCGAACCACGCACCTTCCGCATTCCGGGCGGCTGCCTTAACCACTTGGCTACCGAGGTCTGGCTTTCAACCGTCGAAATTTGTCAGTGCTTGATGCTTATGTTTTTTAGTCAACATTGCTTCATCAAATCTTAGAAGTTTTCACCTCTGAGATCCGAAAGAAATATTTTTACAAATATTTTAACATTCGGTTAAGATGAAGCTGCGTTTATAGATTAATGTTTTATATTTTAGCGTTTTATTAACGCTTAAATATACTTAAGTAAAATTTTAAACACTGAAAAAAGACGACAACCTCAGGCGGGAATCGAACCACGCACCTTCCGCATTCCGGGCGGCTGCCTTAACCACTTGGCTACCGAGGTCTGGCTTTCAACCGTCGAAATTTGTCAGTGCTTGATGCTTATGTTTTTTAGTCAACATTGCTTCATCAAATCTTAGAAGTTTTCACCTCTGAGATCCGAAAGAAATATTTTTACAAATATTTTAACATTCGGTTAAGATGAAGCTGCGTTTATAGATTAATGTTTTATATTTTAGCGTTTTATTAACGCTTAAATATACTTAAGTAAAATTTTAAACACTGAAAAAAGACGACAACCTCAGGCGGGAATCGAACCACGCACCTTCCGCATTCCGGGCGGCTGCCTTAACCACTTGGCTACCGAGGTCTGGCTTTCAACCGTCGAAATTTGTCAGTGCTTGATGCTTATGTTTTTTAGTCAACATTGCTTCATCAAATCTTAGAAGTTTTCACCTCTGAGATCCGAAAGAAATATTTTTACAAATATTTTAACATTCGGTTAAGATGAAGCTGCGTTTATAGATTAATGTTTTATATTTTAGCGTTTTATTAACGCTTAAATATACTTAAGTAAAATTTTAAACACTGAAAAAAGACGACAACCTCAGGCGGGAATCGAACCACGCACCTTCCGCATTCCGGGCGGCTGCCTTAACCACTTGGCTACCGAGGTCTGGCTTTCAACCGTCGAAATTTGTCAGTGCTTGATGCTTATGTTTTTTAGTCAACATTGCTTCATCAAATCTTAGAAGTTTTTACCTCTGAGATCCGAAAGAAATATTTTTACAAATATTTTAACATTCGGTTAAGATGAAGCTGCGTTTATAGATTAATGTTTTATATTTTAGCGTTTTATTAACGCTTAAATATACTTAAGTAAAATTTTAAACACTGAAAAAAGACGACAACCTCAGGCGGGAATCGAACCACGCACCTTCCGCATTCCGGGCGGCTGCCTTAACCACTTGGCTACCGAGGTCTGGCTTTCAACCGTCGAAATTTGTCAGTGCTTGATGCTTATGTTTTTTAGTCAACATTGCTTCATCAAATCTTAGAAGTTTTCACCTCTGAGATCCGAAAGAAATATTTTTACAAATATTTTAACATTCGGTTAAGATGAAGCTGCGTTTATAGATTAATGTTTTATATTTTAGCGTTTTATTAACGCTTAAATATACTTAAGTAAAATTTTAAACACTGAAAAAAGACGACAACCTCAGGCGGGAATCGAACCACGCACCTTCCGCATTCCGGGCGGCTGCCTTAACCACTTGGCTACCGAGGTCTGGCTTTCAACCGTCGAAATTTGTCAGTGCTTGATGCTTATGTTTTTTAGTCAACATTGCTTCATCAAATCTTAGAAGTTTTCACCTCTGAGATCCGAAAGAAATATTTTTACAAATATTTTAACATTCGGTTAAGATGAAGCTGCGTTTATAGATTAATGTTTTATATTTTAGCGTTTTATTAACGCTTAAATATACTTAAGTAAAATTTTAAACACTGAAAAAAAGACGACAACCTCAGGCGGGAATCGAACCACGCACCTTCCGCATTCCGGGCGGCTGCCTTAACCACTTGGCTACCGAGGTCTGGCTTTCAACCGTCGAAATTTGTCAGTGCTTGATGCTTATGTTTTTTAGTCAACATTGCTTCATCAAATCTTAGAAGTTTTCACCTCTGAGATCCGAAAGAAATATTTTTACAAATATTTTAACATTCGGTTAAGATGAAGCTGCGTTTATAGATTAATGTTTTATATTTTAGCGTTTTATTAACGCTTAAATATACTTAAGTAAAATTTTAAACACTGAAAAAAGACGACAACCTCAGGCGGGAATCGAACCACGCACCTTCCGCATTCCGGGCGGCTGCCTTAACCACTTGGCTACCGAGGTCTGGCTTTCAACCGTCGAAATTTGTCAGTGCTTGATGCTTATGTTTTTTAGTCAACATTGCTTCATCAAATCTTAGAAGTTTTCACCTCTGAGATCCGAAAGAAATATTTTTACAAATATTTTAACATTCGGTTAAGATGAAGCTGCGTTTATAGATTAATGTTTTATATTTTAGCGTTTTATTAACGCTTAAATATACTTAAGTAAAATTTTAAACACTGAAAAAAGACGACAACCTCAGGCGGGAATCGAACCACGCACCTTCCGCATTCCGGGCGGCTGCCTTAACCACTTGGCTACCGAGGTCTGGCTTTCAACCGTCGAAATTTGTCAGTGCTTGATGCTTATGTTTTTTAGTCAACATTGCTTCATCAAATCTTAGAAGTTTTCACCTCTGAGATCCGAAAGAAATATTTTTACAAATATTTTAACATTCGGTTAAGATGAAGCTGCGTTTATAGATTAATGTTTTATATTTTAGCGTTTTATTAACGCTTAAATATACTTAAGTAAAATTTTAAACACTGAAAAAAGACGACAACCTCAGGCGGGAATCGAACCACGCACCTTCCGCATTCCGGGCGGCTGCCTTAACCACTTGGCTACCGAGGTCTGGCTTTCAACCGTCGAAATTTGTCAGTGCTTGATGCTTATGTTTTTTAGTCAACATTGCTTCATCAAATCTTAGAAGTTTTCACCTCTGAGATCCGAAAGAAATATTTTTACAAATATTTTAACATTCGGTTAAGATGAAGCTGCGTTTATAGATTAATGTTTTATATTTTAGCGTTTTATTAACGCTTAAATATACTTAAGTAAAATTTTAAACACTGAAAAAAGACGACAACCTCAGGCGGGAATCGAACCACGCACCTTCCGCATTCCGGGCGGCTGCCTTAACCACTTGGCTACCGAGGTCTGGCTTTCAACCGTCGAAATTTGTCAGTGCTTGATGCTTATGTTTTTTAGTCAACATTGCTTCATCAAATCTTAGAAGTTTTCACCTCTGAGATCCGAAAGAAATATTTTTACAAATATTTTAACATTCGGTTAAGATGAAGCTGCGTTTATAGATTAATGTTTTATATTTTAGCGTTTTATTAACGCTTAAATATACTTAAGTAAAATTTTTTAAACACTGAAAAAAAGACGACAACCTCAGGCGGGAATCGAACCACGCACCTTCCGCATTCCGGGCGGCTGCCTTAACCACCACTTTAACACACAAAAAAATTTTACTTGCAATATGTATTTTCTGTGGTTTCACCAGTTTCTGAAAGATTAACAAGAAAGACTGTTTTCCTATAATTAACCCAAAGAAGTCAACCTAATTACAAGCTACTTCCAAACATTTCTATTAAAAGCTATCTTTGCTGGTGCGTTTTATTACTTGAAAGTCGAATTCCGTACAGTTCCGTAAAATCTTTTGTGACTTTTGATCTTAACCTCATTAAAACGGTGGTCGTGAATGCACGTTGAAGAATCAAAGTTGCGGCTTTAATACGCATGTTGCGGAAAAGTTTCACAGTGCTTTATTAGGTGAGGAACTAGAAAAACAAGAAAAAACGATTTTAAGCAAACCTGAAAACTTGAGTAAGACCTGAACACTGGCATTCCAGCCTGTTGACGAAACCGGAAAACGCGAAGGCGCCTTAAAGGCTCTGGTTGAACGCAGCGTGGGGTAGGGGAAAAGCGCAAAGACGCGTGTTGCGGAAAAGTTTCTCTTACAGAGCTTTATTAGATGAAAAAGTAGTGAAACAGGAAAAAACTATTATATAAAAAACCTGAAAACTTGAGTAAGACCTGAACACTGGCATTCCAGCCTGTTGACGAAACCGGAAAACGCGAAGGCGCCTTAAAGGCTCTGGTTGAACGTAGCGTGGGGTAGGGGAAAAGCGCAAAGATTGTCTGTAAGTCAGTGCACCCTGATGAATGAAGAGTGTCTTGAACCAAGAAAGTACTGTTTGCGATCCCTATATCAAACGTTAGTTACATCTGAGTAAAGGCTCGGCTTGAACGTAGCGTGGGGTAGGAGAAAAGCGCTGTCTGTAACTCAGCACTGCGTGATAAATAAAAAGTGTATTGGAACAAGGAAGTTCCAGCTGTAAATATTCGGTACCCGGCTGGAAAATAGCCGACCGTAACTTAGTAGAGCAGCTCGATGTAGCAGCGGCTATGGCGTTCAGTCTGCTCTCTTGTCTCTTGTTTTGTCTTGTCGTTGTCTTGTATCTTGTCAGTTAAGCAACCTTCCCTGGATGTGTAATAAAATTATAAACATCTATATTTCCTCCGCGCTTCGGAGGTTTCATAAGCCGATGTATCCCGGTTATTGTCGTAAGACGACAGTCGTTAAAACCCACCGAACCGCATTTGGCCCGTGTGATTGGTTATTGCTGTCCATGTGGGAAGGCCTGTGCCCAGCTGTGGGACAATTTCAGGCTGATGATGTAACAGACTAATAGGCACATAAAACACCGTGCCTCGCATGGAGACGGTGCAATGGCCGTGACGTATGATCGAGGAACTTCCCGGTCGACGACATAGGGTTACCATTTAGGATTTGATAAGTCCTGACAAAAAGCCTGACATTTCGATAAAAGTCCGGACTTTTTAGTCACGAAATGGAAACATTATCACTATTTATATTTTGTTTTAAATAAATGAGAAGTTAATAAAGATTAAAGACTTATTTGATATTACTTAAAATGTAGTTTTGTTACTCATAATATAAAAACCAGACAAATTAAAGAGCCGGACAAAATCTAATCAAAAACTAATCCGGACAGATGGTAACCCTACTTGCACACGATCTACGCGCACGCTACTGGGGGGCTATTCTGTATTTCAGTCAGCGCTGCCGCAGCGCTGAGAATTGACTGTCTCTTTCATATTCATAGAATTGAAATTCTCTCCCAGCGCATGTGTTTCACAGCTTCAATAGTCCCGGGTCTTTTAAGCGGGGCGTGAAACGGCATTTATGCAGGCCGTCATGAATGGGTTCGCTTGTTACCGTGCTTGTACGATGAGGAGCGCTCTCGTTAGACTACATCGGCTGCTTACCATCAGGCATCATGTAGTCACTATGACGTGTCACATTAAAAAAAAAGAGACAGAGTCGATTCTCAGCGCTGTGTCAGCGCTGACAGAGAGACTAACTGACGATTCGGACACATTATATTCGGACACAGTGTCCGAATTGACACTTTTTAATTTTATTATTTTTTTCACTGACGATTCGGACACCAATATCAATAGCTGCTTTTTACAGTCAGATAAAAAACTTCTATAGATTTTTTTACATTAATTTTAAGAAAATATACTCCTGCTCGGGGTTGCTCTTCAATTAATGTAAAATCCGTCCTCCACTCAGCCTATAGTTATAAAAACAGTTTTTTTACCAGATTTTGAAGAAAGCAGCCCTTTGTACGTACACGCGGGCGGGATGGAGCGCAAGCCAATATCACCGCAACGTGGTCGACCGGAAAGTTCCTAGATTGTACGCAGAGTAGAACCATTGCATCGCCATCACCGTGACGCAGCGCCGCCATGCCGTGCAAAAAGTCAGCGAGCAATACTTGCATTATACCTAATAATTAATAACATTGCCTGGCCACCGTAAACAATTTTCTATGGTATGGAAGAGAATCGAATTATTATTTTATGCTCTTCTTTACAGTTATCATGATTAATATAATAATTTAAGATACAAGGCTCATAAATTTCTTGCCAGCTTTTTATCACAAGGGCCCGTAAAAGCTTAAATTGAATAAGTAAACGATTTGGCTTTCACTACGATGCCTCTATTGGATCTCATCTATCATTGTAGCGGAGGTGTTATTCTATTATTTTAAAAACTGAAATGATGTACAACATCTTTACCAGTGTTGAAAAATGGATGTAGCATTTTGCGGCAACGGTACTTCCCAAAGCGCCTATGATAAGACATGTAACCTACATAAATCTTCGGGACAGATTTATCACCACAAACATCTTAGATACAACGCCTGTACCCCCAATATCTCATCTGCCGGAATTCCATGTTCATACAAGATCAATCTACGGAACCAAAAAAAATCTCTTATCTCTCTCACACATCCGCAACGTGGACAAAGAGCGTGAACCAATCGATCACAATAGCAGTTGTTGCGAACTGTTAAAATGCACAGCTGCAATGATTTACAACCACAACACAAACGGCCCACAGGCCGGGGGAAAAAAATTGCGACAATTAAGCAATTTCGCAGGGCGGGTGATTTACGGGCGAACTCTCTCCTCGGGTCGCTTTGGCAGAATAGTTCTGGCCTGCAGCAGTTCGCAGCTAATAAGAACGTTTTCACATTAAGTTTACTTGGAGGCTGCTGCGCGTTTCCATACTAAATGCCCGGCCACGACTATGTCGGTCGCTGTGCGGAGCGACGCGCAATTTTTTAACCATCGCGCGTTAAACCACGGAAGTCACAGTCATTGATCATAGAAAGGACGCGACGTAATGAAGAAAGAAATCGGAGAGTGTGCTATGGAATTATTCGACTTAATTCCTCCATCCCCTTTCTACCATAGGACAACCAGACAATCTGAGCGATGTCATAGATTCACAGTGGAGATTCCGCATATGCGTCCGAAGCGCTTGCGTCTACTTTCATCATTCGTACTGCAAAGCTGTGGAACGGAGGCAGAGTCGGTGTTTCCTATCAAATACATTATTGGGGTCTTCAAATCACGAGTGAACAGGTTTCTTCTAAGCAAGCATGTTCCACCATAGGCCACATCATCACTTACCATCAGGTGAGATAGTGGCCAAATGCAAGCCTATCACACTATAAAAAAACGAAATCGCTCGCTGCTCCGCTCACAGTAATAAACACTAAAAACCCATGTAAATAAGTCCTGACTTATTATACGCAGCAAGTTATGAAATCCGGCGCAACATTCGGAAGGAAAAACCTTCACATCGTACAACTTCTATCATCATCATCAGCTCACAAACGTCCCACTGCTGGGCGCAGACTTCCCTAAATTGTCAATTGGCTACTTGACAGTTTTTGGAAAAGTATTTTAAAAATTACAAACGCTTATTTTATACCCGTACTATAATTTTTTTCTCGAAAGAGCTTTATTTAACAGAAATAAAACCACATTTTTCTTCATTAATTTCATATTTCATTGTACACGTATCCACTTGCCTTTTTTACATATTATTTTAGGCTGACATTTCATACCCTTTGCAGGGTCTGGTTAGGGCAGGTGGTCATGGAAATAATGTAGGTGTTGGTCGTTTAATTTATTCGGGCATATACATGAAATAGATCCTGTCGAACAAAGGCGCGGAAAATACATAACAATATTGATAAGCCCCAGCTAATCACTAAAAACAAGGCAATTCCTTAAAATACGCGAACCTATTGTTAAAAAGGTTTTTGATGGTGCTTAATACTGACAAATGTTCTCACATGAGGTATTCCAGGAAAAAGCAACCACTGACATCGAGTTATGTGATCGATGGTATAACTTTGCAGACGGTTAAGGAGATGAAGGATCTTGGAGTGGTTATGGACCGGGAGCTTCGTTTTACTTCACATATTGATCACATAGTCGAGAAAGCTGGTCGGACGCTAGGATTTATAAGCGTAACACCCTTTACGCTTTAAACATGTTTACCAAAATTGTTCTTTACAACGTATTGGTTCGAAGTTCCTTAAAATATGGGTGCACCGCTTGGAGTCCGTTTTATAGTGTACTCTCAGCGTATTGACGGCATCCAGCGTGCTTTTACACGTCATTTGGCATTTTTTCCGCAGGGCATTACAGTAGTACTATTAGTTATTCTGCGGCTTTACCCACCGGTGCAGCTATGATCAACGTTTGAAATTCTTTGAACTTAATTCGCTAAAAGATCGGAGAAAATTGCATGATTTACTGTTTCTTTATTAGGTTGTCAATAATCGGGTGAACTGTTGTGATGTTGTCGACCGTTTTGCTTCTTTTATTAACAATGTATAATGTCTGTTCACGCACCGATAAATTATTAAATGCATAAATAAAAATCAAAGACCTAAAAGGTCTTTGATAAAAATAAATAAAAAAGTATTTAATAAATAGGAAAGATACTTGGAATATATACCACCTGCCTAAGACATTCCATCCAACGAAAATTACAGAGTTCCTTTGCGTAAAACGTAACATATTAAAACGGTAGTTAATTACAAAAATAATTGTTAGACTACTAAGTAACACCACCCGCTGTTTATACGGACCAAGGACCGTGTTCTAAAAGTCAGGCAAAAATATTAATATAGGTTTTTCTTTACTTATGAAATTGCCGTTTTGTAGTACCTACTGTGTGTTTCATTTCAACGGGTCCGTTTCGAAAATTTGGATCTAAATAATAACACCTATATTGTCATCTAGAGTTTAGAGAATATAGTTCACAACTAAAAATAAAAGCGATAAGTTGAAGACGATTTTTATCAATCTACGGCTGAGTTTATCAGCAGTTTTCGAAGTTAACATCAAACACTATATTCATCTACCCGCGTTAAAATAGTAAACTTGGAAATTGTGAAAAATTTGGTACCACACGAACTAACTCATTGCCAGCACGGCTCACTTATCGAGGAATTACTTGCAATGCTCAAATTGCTCAACAGTATAGCAACAAAGGGATTTCCACTATTTAGTAGTCCGGTGCCGGTATAATCTCTGCACATTTAATGTGTACTAGTAACTAGACGATTTTGGCAGCCGAATTCTCTGGTTGGGCTGTCAAATCTCAATAAGAATGTACAGATTATGTGAAAATATATTTAGGTGAAGGTGAAGGTGAACAGCACTGGACCATAAAAGATAACTAAATATTTGGGTTTCAAAGAAAATCCTTTAATTTCGGTTCTTCTTAAACCATAACGTATAGTCCAAGCCTCTAGCGCAATGAAGCAACATCAAACAGTGAAAGCGGCAAACACATCAACATAAATAAAGGCATTATAGGAGCACTACGAACATAGTCACGCCGAATGTCTAGCGAGGAGAAGGTACTTTCATCCGTACGTAACGGTTTCACATTAATTTATTAACCTCTGCACACTTCGTGACGACGACGACGACGCCGAGTCATTCCCACCTCTATACGTACTTAGGCCATCTGATATAGTTGTCCCCTCTATGAGTTAACTCCAACGATCCTTCTTGAGACTCACCTCACTTACTTTAATTGCGACATTTTAAATAAAACTTTTTCTACTGATACATTTCAAAGAAAATTATCTAGAACGCCGTATACAGACGTTTTAAAGGCAGTACATCACATGGATTTAAGTATGTAGTGTCCTTTTAAACGAATCGAATCTACTTTTTGACGACCTCCTTGGTCGAGTGGTTTGTACACCGGTTTTCATGGTGTCGCCATCTCTGAGGTCCCGGGTTCGATTCTCGGTCGGGTCAATTTAGAAATTATTGTTTTCTAAATTGTCTCGGGTCTGGGTGTTTTCTATGTATAATAAGTATGTATTTAAGTATTTTAAGTATGTTTATCCGTTGTCTAGTAACCATTTAACGAGTTTCTTCGAAGCTTCTCTTGGGCTAGATAATTGGTGTGATTGTAGGAAAGATTTATTTATTTATTTATTTTATTTTAATCATACATAACAAAATTCAGCTCTCAATAATATAATCAGTTTCTCTAGAGAGAAGATGGATACTGACAGACTAACGTCCAACGCTGTGTATCCTTTTATAATACTAGGTTTTGCCCGCGGCTTCGCTCTCGTTATTTTTTCGAAAAATCATACTTAAAACAAAATAAATGATTACCTACAAATCACATATTATGAATACGATACATGGAAACGGTTAAATACCACTTTTTAGGCACTTCGCTAGTCAAGTAGTGTCGAATTCACCGCAACCATATCATCGCACAAGTACACAGAAAAAACGGTATTCTTCGAATAAGTAAAATAATCTTGCATGAAAGCAAATTGCATTAAACCAAGATTATGGTTGCCTCATATATATTGAAACATATATTTTCTTACATTAAAAAAATAATAATCTTAAACTGAAATTTGAAATAATCTTGAAATAAAACAATTCTTGATTGATTTAAAATAATACATCTTTAACCAAGAATTATAAGTTTTCTTAATGTAAGTTGATAATTCTCTTGTAGCAAGCTTAGGATGTATTTTTATTTCAAGAAAATATTGATTTCAATTCAGATAAGTTTATTTTAATTTGAGAAAATTATATCCTTAGACCAATAACTAATATTTTAAATTTCAATTTTTGCTACCTTCAATAAGGAAAAAGCTTTCTTGTTCCGGGAAAATTATTCCTTCATTCCTTGCAATAAAGAGTCTTAATTAAATGCATTTTAATGTTAGTACTTACTTATTAGTTTTTATTTTACAAAAAACATTCTTGCAGGAAACACCTGTCCTCTATTGAGACTTTGAGAGTACTGAAAGAATACTCAGTAACTCGATTCGATAGACCAAGAATGTTCCAAATATACTTGGAAGGAACTTCAGTGCAAGGTTCGATACGTTAAAAAAAAAAAACAGATCCGTACTTATACTATTGATGAAACGAAACCATAGCGCGATGCAGGAATCAGTACAGCGCCATCTAGGGCGTCATTGTTGTCGTCACTTTGTCCACTAATTTTTCATCTGGCAGCCACAGGCCTCATCTCAAACAGTTTTAAACTAGCTTTGCATGGCGCGCACACTCACAATATCGTTAGGTAAGCGTGGGTTGACATATCAAAAAAACTATTTTTGGTAAAGATAACTAGTTACTGAGTTAAAATATTTTTATCTTTTTTCAATATTTTATTTAATTGAAACAAGGTACTATAATATTTTGTAGCAAACCAGGATGTTTACTCAAAACAAGATTAGATGTCATTAGTTCAATAGATATTTTTTTAAATTTGCTCAAGATATGATTCAAGATAATGTTTTCTTCATCTAATGAATTGTATCATTGTGATAAAAAAACTTTCAGTTTGAAATAAGTATTTCATTGTATTAAAGCAATAACATTTGAACTTCTTAGATTAATTTTACTTATTCTTCATTGAAAATATTTTTTCTTGATTGTAAAAATGCAACAAGAAAATATATCTTTTGTTTTAAGACTGCCAATATCTAAAAATGAATAAACATTACTTGTATTAAGACAATTTTCCTTAAAATAACGTAATATGTCAAGAAAACTATTTTTCTTGCTTTGAGAAATCCTTTTTATCTGTGTAGGCTTATCAACATTCGCATAGCAACGGAAGAATCAGTGCCAACATTTGGGGCATATACTCACAAGTTACCGCCGGCTTATCGGCTGCTGAACCCATCTGAAACAACAAACGTCGATTATAAAAGTGATACATACAGTCGGTCGCCAAGTGGCAACGGTCTGGGCACAATTTACAATCTGGTATTAAGTCGGTATACCTAATAGTTATCGTTAATACCTAATAATATCAGACAAAGAAATGAAAGAATCAATTTATTCATACCTACATCATTGTTAGAGACACTAGGCACATTCAACATTTCGCATTCCTTTATGAATAAAATGTTGGACGGGGTACAATAAAAAACGCAAACTGCTTAGTATATAAGTAAAACACCCTTACTTTTATGTGATTCAGACAGTCAGTTATTTTGCGAGCCAAATAAGATTTCCGTAAAGAACAAAAAAATTGTAAAAAAATACTTATTTGTAATTCATGAATAAAATATATATCTTCTGTTGGAATTGCACAGTGCCACTCAAATTAATGTACTCTCCACTATAATCATACCAAATCCCTGAAATCCACTAGTATCCAACGCATAATCTTATTTGATGCATTTTCGTGTCCACATAATCTACATCACAAACAACTGAAACCACCCTCCATTTTTTCCCTATTAGTAACATCAAAACCATTATTGTTTTCGCCACAAAATCTGCCCTTTGGCTCACCGGTCATATTATCCGATCCTTGGGGGCCTCACTTTACGATTCATCATTGTTTTCATCTTTCTTTACCTTATTTGGGGATTTATTCCGCTTCCCTTCTGCCATGTCATTGTCCGGACAAAAAACAGGCAACCTATTAATATCAATCATAAAGAAAACACTATACGTGTGTACATATATTGACTGAGCATCTTTTGTGTAACATTATTCTTTGACCATGATTAGATCACATATATATTATAATTTATTGATGGTATGCTTTGACTTTCTACAGTTGCCTTATGTATTCGAAATTAAATGAAAATATTGTGTGAGGTTAAAAATGTATTATCGATAAGTACGAGTAACATTTATAACTTGAATTCATATATTTGATTTTGATTTGGAATGTAAAATGTACTTTAATAAATATCTTTTTATATTGTAAATATGTATCAATCTAGAATAAATACAAATACAATCGACAAACAAAAACCACAAAAAGGTATGAACCTGTTTTTTGTTTTTAATCTATAACACACCGTCTGCATACAAAGTAAAACATGTCTGATATGAAACCTAAAGTTCGTCGACCCTCGTTTTGTTAGGGGCGAAGATACGCGAGTACGATTGGATTAATAAAGAATTTAAATCATAAAATAAGCAAGCGAATACGTAGTAAGTAGCCAAGATATCGACACGTTTACATACATTTAACAAAAGACATAACAATAAAACAAAAAAGCATCGTACTCGCGAGCTCAAGCAACGGAATCCAAAGTGTGATCATTTCTGTAATGCTGCCTGTGGTTGGAAACAGAATAGTCCATAAACAACAATTTTGCAGTGCGGACCACGCCGCCCATTTGGTGCATTGCAGACTGCTTGCGGCCCCATTTTGTTTTTCGTTTGGCACATGCAAACCGTTCAGCTCAAGTTGTTGACTCAAAATAAACATTGGGAAAAAAAGAAACGTACCGCAAGCGCACTCAAAGATTCATTTGTTAGATGCAGTTTTAATAGATCATAACTTTTATTTTCAGCAACAGTTGTTGTTGAAGCAAAATGTTTCAACTATTTTGTATCAACTTACAAATATTATTTTGTATTTTTAAACTTAATCACGACTATTCACGACTTACCCCTACATTATGAGTATATTTTAATTTAAAAAATTGCTGGCAAAACGAAATTTAAGGTGAGCCCCGAAACGGCTTGACAGCTATAATCAGAGCAGGTTGCATGCAAGCCGTAATGATAGCCAATGTGTATAAAGCCCTACAGTAAAGGGAGGGCGCAGACAAAATTTAGCACGTAAAGTTGAAAAATCTAATTTCTGGCCAGAGGGCGACCGCAAGGTGAGAGCGGTGAACTCCGATTCCAAGAAAGAAATAGACAGAAAAAGTTTGGCAAGCTCGCGTGGCTAGAATTAGCATTAAAAACTGTAGACACCGGTGAAAAAAGTAATGAAAATTAACCAAGACTAATTTTGGTGTCACGTTCGCTATGTCCAACTTCGCTTCTTCTTGTAATAACAAGCTTGTGCAAACAAACGTACACATAACATTGAGTTATAAATATAACGTACTACGTACTAGAGGAGCTATCCCAAGAAAAAGTCTTGTTCTATTTAAAAAAAGTTAAAACAAAAGTGCGCTGCAGCGCTAAAACAATGATTTATCGTTTTTCTGAACAATCCAAACATACAGCGCTAGACCGTCTCTTTTCTCGCGACCAAAAGGTCTAAAGCGCCGAAACATGGCCGCCGCTCATGTCTCGGCGATTTGATAAAATAATTAGTCAAATGCATGTTATATCGATAATTTAGTGCGTATTTACAGGTGAAAAGTGATACGTTTAGTTTTATTTGTATTTCCTGAATTTTTTAACACACATGAAGGCATATTTTAATAAAATAGAACACAGAATACACACGTATTGTTGCGTCTAGCGCCTGCCACAAACTAAATAGTTGGAGCGAGCTAGCTCTAACGCGTGTAGCGAACAATCTAGTTGTAACGTCTTCTCTAGTATGTAGTACATTATAACTCAATGACACATAACAGGAAAGTGTTGTAATACGAAATAAAGAAAAAGGTTTACATAAGCACCTTTTCTTTTAATTCCACGATATCCAGTAGTGACCGCCACTTACGTAGCGACTTTCAAGAAACAGGTGGCAGTTAAAGTTATTAATCCTTGTAGGTAATTAATATTATATTTACATCATCAAAAGAAAAAAAAAACAAGTAACCACAGAAAAAGCCACAAATATTTAAAAGCGAGAAAGTACTCTGAATCCGACGGGCCAGTTGTGTTGATCTGAATCAATTGAATTTTCAGTCAAAATGACGCACAAACCCATAGTTCGCGTTCAGAACCCGTTAAAAAATTTCACTTTTTGTAACGAATATTCAATGACGGACATTAAGTAGAATGTAAATAGGGAACGCCGACATTACGCATGTAAAAATAAATCATCTGCACTACCGAAATATTCCAGCGAATGACGCACGGAATACAAAGGAGGTACTGCGCAGATGAGGAGCTCACACTTTGAGCCTAGGTACAGACGACACAGGTTATTGGTAGACACCATAAACACCACGAATGCTTAAGGTTGCATTAGCATTAGGATTCAACATGTAAACGGATCTGCTCGAAATTATTTTAGAAGGTTGGTTCTTGCACCTGTTTGAGATCCTATCGTACATACATGTTAATAAATCCCATCACACGGCAAGATAGTGAGCTCGTTTTGTGTATGACTAAAAGCATATTTGACTAAATTAATTTGACGGTAGCATGTAAGAAGATGACCAAAACCTCAAGAAATTCTGCAAAGAACCAGGCTAAATCTATAATTTGATGAAGCAATGTTGACTAAAAAACATAAGCATCAAGCACTGACAAATTTCGACGGTTGAAAGCCAGACCTCGGTAGCCAAGTGGTTAAGGCAGCCGCCCGGAATGCGGAAGGTGCGTGGTTCGATTCCCGCCTGAGGTTGTCGTCTTTTTTCAGTGTTTAAAATTTTACTTAAGTATATTTAAGCGTTAATAAAACGCTAAAATATAAAACATTAATCTATAAACGCAGCTTCATCTTAACCGAATGTTAAAATATTTGTAAAAATATTTCTTTCGGATCTCAGAGGTGAAAACTTCTAAGATTTGATGAAGCAATGTTGACTAAAAAACATAAGCATCAAGCACTGACAAATTTCGACGGTTGAAAGCCAGACCTCGGTAGCCAAGTGGTTAAGGCAGCCGCCCGGAATGCGGAAGGTGCGTGGTTCGATTCCCGCCTGAGGTTGTCGTCTTTTTTCAGTGTTTAAAATTTTACTTAAATCTAATATGTTTACTAAACGAGAGAAAACTCGTATACGTGTTGAGCACACAAAACAATATAACATTCACGGAATTTGTAGAATATTTTTTCTGATAATGCATTTCAACATAAATCAAAACTAATGGTGTGGTCATTAAATATTTTGTTGTTGTCGTAAAGCCCAAACACCCCTGCATCAAGCAGAGACCACCATAAATTTGCGAGGCCTTAAAAGCCGCGTTGGAATACTTGCAAAGAAATCTGAGTTCATCGTTCCAATTCCAATTCAAAATGTTAATGTCGAATTTTAGTACGTGACAGACATGGTAAATGTTATCGAGATGATGATTTTGATAATCGCACAGACCGCCTTAGGTCAATGGTATTCAGTCGCCTGGGATGTAAACGGTTTAACTTGCAAACGAGGGGCTGACTTAATTTTTTTTTACCACGAAGGTCGCAAACAATACCGTCGGTATTATTATTTTCCACCTTAGTTGAGCGATTTTCATAGTCAGATATGCTTTGGCACCAAAATTGCGGTCACTCTGTGACAATCATGAGTGTTTTTTATTAAATACCTACATGTAATGAAGTGTGAGTGCATATTTAATTTCTTGCAGTATCACATCGCTCAAGTAATTCCTTATCGTTTAGTTACCCAAATAAATCATAGAAAGATAAGAGAAACTGAAAGTCGTGAACCCACACTCGCAAGGTTTATTGAACCGTTAGCGCGATTACATTTTTAATTCAGTGATTGTTCCGCACTTTAGTGCTAGCATTTGCATTGTTTTCCTAAATCAGTGGGCTGCTGCAAGTCATTAGTCATCCGAGCAAAATATCAACAAAACAACGGATAACATATCTTATACGAGCCAAATGTGCCTGCGCGCCCCGCCCCTCATAATAATAGACTAAATGGCCAATTAAGAAAAATATATAATTAACATTTTCGTAACAAGTTAAATGTTGATCTATACTTAATTTACCTAATTGAATTACAATTACACAAGAAAAAAACAACTCGAAATGAAGTTAAAGTTAAGGAACAGCACCACAGAATAAATAATAGTACTTTCATTATAAACTTTCTACGTGTAAATAATAGAAAAAAAACATTCTACTTGATAGAGAACCGTCAAGTGTTCCATGAAAAAACCCCAAACTAGAGGAAAGTGTAATTCGGTAATAAAAAAAATAGGAGAAAACATTTAAAAGTGACAACATATCGTGTGAACGCGTACCACCACGAAAGGCTTCGTGGCTACTGTTACACGGATTATCGCCGCTCTGTTTCGTGTTGGAATTGGATAGATCCTATTGAGTACCACCGCAATAAGTTCCCAAGTGCCCGCGTTTGTTTACCTCGGCCCAAAGTCGAATAGAAGTGACATTGTCTGGCTCGACGAGGAGACAGCCACGTTCATTCGGTTGATTAAGGATGTGGAATGGCTGTGGAGCGCAATCCGTCCGCACGTTTATCCAAAGAGTAAAAAGACCTGATATTAGATTAAGATTTTGTTTGGAAAAAAATACTCTTGCAATGTGTTTTGTTGCTGTTGTAATAACTCAAAGGAAACGGTCTAGTAATTTTTAAAAACTTTCGTTAAGATTATTTAGCATCAAACAGGTTTGATTAAAAACATACTTTTTACGACTGCAAAACCATAAAGTAAAGAGTAAACTTAACTTACTCTCACAGGAAGATCAAGACATTTTTCCCATTTTTTATCTATTTTATTAGTTCGTAATGAAAATTGACATGCACAACTACCTTTAAAGAAATCAAAAAGATGTTTCTATATTTTTATATTTATGCTACACTTATTTGTGTATGTGCCTGGTGGGTGGGCCTAAATCTATGTTTTCTTTCACTGATTGATTACTAACGTTTTTTTTTTGTATTAAGACTTTGTTATATACTCAAAGTAAAACGTTGTACATTTAGTTTTCTTCAGCCTATTGCCGTTCACTGCTGAACGAAATCCTTCCCTATTGAGCGCCAACTGTCCCGGTCTTGGGCAGTCCGCATCCATCCATTGCTTGCCATCCTTCTTAGGACGTCAAATACACATTAATTTAACTTAGGTTAATATCTTTAATTGAGACTTTGTTATACTCAAACTATAACTTCGTACACTCAGCACTTACCACATACGCCGTCTTCCTGTATAATTACCCGTTTAGTTCGAGGGAGCGTATTCATCGTTTAACAAATTTGACCGCGCGACCGCCGGCTAATGGCCGCAGTCTATTGACTCTGAATCAGGAGCCGTTTTGGATGTCGGCTCAATCAAGCTTTAATAAACTTCCTATGGCTAATATTGTATTGAGTGCATACGTAGTTTGCCGAACGAGATTTGATGACTTACAATTTACGAATACTTTAAATCTGTTGTGTTACGACTGGGGTAATTCTTAATTTAGACATATTGGAGTCTCACACACGACAAAATATAACACAAAAAATTGAGTCTCTAATATTTATTTGCACACCACACAATATAACACAAAAAATTACCATAGTATTCTGAAAAGATTTTCTATTTACCGTCCAAATTACCGTGATCAACGTCAACAAAAAAAGTGTTAAAACAGTTGTTCTTACCTGACTTTTTTGTTTGTTGACAATAAAAAAAACACGATGCAAAATATCATCAACTGCTAAATTATATCAAACTATTGATCAGTCCCTTTAAAGCACATGGCGGAATTCATCGCTAATCAACGTAGAACGTTCCGCCTATGACGTCTTGGTATGAAACAAAGGTGGACCCAGTGATTGATGGACGTCAGATAAATGGGTGTGTGCTATCTGCACTGCTTTCCACGAACCTTATCGTGCGCTGATAAGCGATGGGAGGTCACCACTGTACCTTATTAATCACATGGTGAAATATTTATACAGCTAACGTAAAACGTAGTAAAATTTTAGTTTTCCTCGTCAGAAAACAAAGAATGACAAGACTGATAGACCGTATGTCAGAGAACTGGGTGTGTGTTATCGGACGTTTTTTACACGAACCTTATCGTACGCTGATATGACATGGGGGGTCACGACAGCGACTCGAGGTTCGATGCCATGGGGTGCCAGATAATTATAGATAGAAATTTTACGACACCTTTTATTTATGGTGATAACTTTTTTTGCCATGGAATACATTGGGTTGTTAGATTATATATGAAACTGGATGGTTTATATTTCAAGAATGCTATTATTTTTGTTGTTGGCGAACTGCACCGCACCATCCATTTCTGTCATTTGGTTCTTAATTATAGCTTTGAATAATATATTATAATTTAGCAGATAAGACACAAAATAAACGACAACTAACTCAAAAAAACTGGTTTTATTTTAGCTATCGTCTTTAACTGTGACGTTGTATTTACCTACATAATACCCATACCCAATCGATCTTTTCGCAATTTTTTTAAATTAAATCTCTTTTTGTGTCCAAGTCTTTTATTCAAAAAAATATTAAAACAAAGAATAATCATTAAAAATAACATTCAATAAAATTTCAGTTAACAATTCTTTTTTATAGCTTTGTATTAACTATTTTTTTTCTTTTCTGTTAAAACAGCAACACGGCGACAACGAGTATAACATTTAAAACCGTTCACTTAACACTTTTTTCATTGATAATGGCTTTAACTTACTAATTGCAGTTTCTCGGAAGGTCTATGTTGACATTGGAATACATCCGGCTGAACTTTTTTCCAAACTGTTTGCTTTTGGATACGGCTTTTGGCATGGCCGCGTGACGCCGAAGCGATAAATTCTACAAAAAAAATATTGATACAGTATTATTAAGCTGAGTCAACTACCAAATTGTATTCTTTTATTTCAATTTCAACTTATGTAGTATATTATGAGATCTTGTAAACAGTTAGATACAAACAATGAATCGCAACTACTTTAAAAGTTTTTGTGTGTTGGTTGGCGAACATAAAAATGAAACTTTAAAATTACATAAGTAGTTAATATAAAATACGTAACCTTTTTGCAGTAATCAGTTAGCCTTAAAGAAACAAGAAGCACACAAAAGTAAAAATAGTAGACATACAATACAAAGTAACATCTACTTAGGACACTAAATAACAATAAAGTATTAATTTGCATTAAACATCCAAACAAACGTTTTGTCAGTTATTTCCGTTACAAAATAATGCGGTTTTTGAAACAGTAAATCTTGTATAAATAGTAATTGAATATGTTTGAGCGGAGGGCCGCCCGAAAGCCACCATAACAAATTGTAGTCTGTAACCCCGTAAACTCAATGCCCGCAAATGTCCGATGCGTGCCCGCACGCGGTCAAACAGAGATTAGGCTTAGAGGCGGAAGCGCGAACCGAGAGCCGGCGTCAAGGGTCCGTACAAGGAAGGATTTAACAGATTCTAAATGGTTTTATTAGTTTAATTTATCTAGCGAATCTCATGGTATAAGAATCCTAAATGGGGAAAAATTTAGCATTTTCAGAACTACTTCTTATGCGAATTGCGCATCATCAGAACTAGTCCTTTTTCGAATTAGTCAGTTGCCAAATTGGTCATTTCTCGAATTAGGCATATGTTGTATTAGTCCGTTGTCGAATAAGGCCTTTTGCGAATTAGGTATCTATCGACTGAGCCGTTTAAAAGTGTAAGGAAGCAGTAATTCGGAAATTAATTGCGACTTACTTAAATAATATGTTGTAGAAAAAGAGAATGGTGTTACAGTTAGGTCTCAGACTCAGAGATCCCGGGTACCATTTTAAGCAGGTATCATCGATTTGGTTGACAAAGAGCTCGTTTTTAATTACCCTGGAAAACTACCAATATTTTATAATCTAAGGGTGTTACCAGACCAATCGATCGATCGTCGATCGACGGCATCGATCAACATCGATCGATGTTGATCGACTGGTCTGGTAGCTTTAATCGATCGACGGATACCGTTTGACTAACCAATCGATCGACGACGGTCGGTCGACGTTGATCGATAGGTGTGGTAGCTTTAATCGATCGACGGATACCGTTCGTCTAACCCATCGATCGACGTTAATCGATTAACCCCGGCTATATTCCATCAGTTTCTTCCGAAACGTATGCAGAAGAGGACTCGTTGTTCTTGGCCAGTACAGCTCGCTATAACAACATCGCTGTGTTTTGGCAATCCGGGATAAAATCACTTAATCAGTAGTTGAGGATTTCATCTTTATCGAAAATACTGTTAAGCCGTATTTTCATAAGTATTTATATAACTTTCAGGATCTTCTGTTGTCGTCTGATATAAGAAATATTAGAAAAGTTAAAATAAATTTAAAATTCATAACAATAAGAATTCGACAACTTCGGAATAGCACGGAACCCCAAAAATATAATACGGGGTCCGTACGTTCGAGGCGCGTGCCAGGCATGCGGGTTGCACACTAACATTTATTGTGTATATTAATAACTTAATAATGAATGCGCGATCACCCATCCCGCAAATAGCGCAGCGCTTGCATTCTCACGACACGACTGCTTCGGCGCGGGGGAGAGGTGCAAGAGATTTTTTCATGTGGAATTTTTTAATGGTAAATATTGCCCCAATGCAACTGGTATTTAAGTGCCCGCATGCATCCAGTTCTTGTGATTGTTAGAATTTAAATTACATAATGTTCATTTAGGTTTGAGCAAATTAAAAACTGGTGTAACTGTGTCATGCATATTTGTATTTTAAAGTTCTTCTTTAATTACACTTTTTAACGACGCTATCTTTACATACATATACATACAGTATACATAATTTAGCAATAAAAATGACTCAGTATAGAGAAACTGTAAAATATAGGGAATAGTAAACAGGGAAAATATGACGTTCATTTTAAGGTAAAGTTAAACTGCATTAAATTTAGGAAGTGTATATAGTGCCACAAGCGGTACTCTATCTCAATCGGTTCGGGAACCGTAAGTTTTTGCGGTATAAAATAGTGACGCGCCGCTTAATCTGCCGTAGAGTTTTAGACAAACGCGAAGGGCAGCGTAGAGATTGTCCTGAATTTCGAGGTTATTTTTTTTCATTAGACAACAGAAATCTAACTCTATACAAAAATATCTATGAATATTATGTCTTCTGAACATTATGGCAAATAAAAAATATGTTACGGTTCCCGAACCGATTGAGATACAATATCGCTTGTGACACTCCATACACTTTGTACTAGGATGCCGTAATTACGGCATCGTAACCGATCGTACTATGTTGCCGCTTGTGGCACTCTATACACTGCCTACACTTTGTACTAGGATGCCGTAATTACGGCATCGTAACCGATCGTACTATGTTGCCGCTTGTGGCACTCTATACACTGCCTACACTTTGTACTAGGATGCCGTAATTACGGCATCGTAACCGATCGTACTAGAATGTCGCTTGTGGCACTCTATCGACAGGCTTAATTTAACGTCTGTACTTAAATATTAAGTAAAATCATTGCTTTTCTAAAAACAAATAATGTACAAAAAATAAATATAAAATAAATAAAAATATAAAATAAATATACAATGAATTTCGCTACACTCATTTATAATTGCTAGGCAAACTTTATCAACAAAATGTTATCAAAGTAAATATAGTAGAGGCAAGCATAGTAATTGATTGATTGCGTACTGATTTACACCGCGCCAACCGTAACCTTTTATCAGTAACTTGTTACTAGGCGAATTTAAAAGTGAATAGGTATAAATATTTGGAAAGACGTCGCTGTTTTTCAAATAACTAATAATGTAGTTGAAAGAAATTGAAAGAATACCTATATACTATTGTCGTTAGTGCTGTATGCCGTAAGAGTTGGTGGTCCCTGGTAGCTAGTTAACTTATCATTTATATATTTTAAACTGTGTCGCTATAACAACAATGTAAATATGCCTTGACGGTTAGCGGCCAGAAAGTAAGTTTCTTATTATGTTATTATAAGGATTCCGGGTGAAGTGCGCTTATATCGTCCGCCTTTGCTTTCATTTGAATACTAAGGATTTTTATTTTATGATAATTCCTAGGTCCGGTCGGTAAGTGTGTTTAAATTTTGCTATTGACCGTAATTAGGTAAGCATAATGATTAAGAGACCCCCCACACTGGCGTCTTTCGAGCGTCAGCGTCATGCCGGCGTCTATGCGGCGCGCGGCGTCGCGTCGACGCCGCGCGAGCTCTGCACTGACGCCGGCTCGACGCTGACGTCGAAAGACGCCAGTGTGAGGGGGGTGTCTAAGGCAATACCTACTCATAAATTATAGTAGTGACTTGATTTCAATGACGGAGGCCTCCGCTCAGCAGTGGGGCAGTATATAGGCTAACTGATAATTATTTTATAATAAAGATCGCCTAACATTTACTTTTCTCCGTATACCTAAATCTCGCAGCCAATTCGAGTTTTAGATAAGAACAACTCTCGGGACCATCGGAACCATAAATATCGACAGAAAGACCCTCTAGCTTCACGGGGCCAATATTGGATGGCAATCGCCTAACAGTTCAAACGGAAAGGTCACGGTCAGCGACAAATCGGATCGACTTTATTGATGAAAACGGAACGTTTTAAGATATTTGTCCCTTGCTATTGTATACATAGTAGGTACATATATGAAAAAATTGCCGTGTTAAGATATTTAAAATTAATTTATTGTTTTTTAGATTAATGTTTTTATATATTTTAACGTTTTATTAACGCCTAAATATACTTAGGTAAAATTCTTAACACTGAAAAAAGACGACAACCTCAGGCGGGAATTGAACCACGCACCTTCCGCATTCCGGGCGGCTGTTTTAACCACTTGGCTAGCGAGGTCTGGTTTTCACCGTGGCGTGGTTCGATTCCCGCCTGAGGTTGTCGTCTTTTTTCAGTGTTTAAAATGGAACTTTAAAGTTTTTTTTATAATTTTTTAATTTCACGTTATTATAATATACTAACATTCTCTTTTTAGTATTTCATTACTTGCTACAGACAAATTTAAATATTTAGACGATATGAAACAGTCAGGAGTTGGCTACTTCATGGGACCGCAATAAATTATGTTATCTGACCTCCAAACTTCATTATGAAGATGGCACTCAGTGATGATGATGGTAGTACAGGCAAAATGTCATACAAAAGTTGATGAAAAATATGCAAGAGAACCGATTTTGACCTTTCGTTTATGTAAGAATGAAAGAAAAATGTAAGAATCAGGCTTGGCATTTTAATTTGCCATAGGAGAATCGGGGCAATATTCCGTCTCCCATTGCCATCAACATGCGCGGCCGTCAAAGTTCACAAATCATTCGCGGCAAATCTAAGTACAGAAACAAAAGCAGCCCGATTCAATTTATTAACACCTCTCGCGTGGCACAGCAAATGGGCACCGGTCGATGCTGGCGATATTGGTCCGTTTATTTATTGGTTACCGAGCGGTGCCGATATCATCGGCGGCGGCGCCCCAAGCAAACAAAGTGAGATTAGCTGGAGCCGTGAGAACGCCGATAATGTGCACAGATTGACACAGGCGCGACGATAACGCGATTATAGGGTTGCTAGGTGCACGCCTTGTTTTTTAAACAGGAGAATATGCAGATGCATTGTTTACGCATTGAACCCAGGAAGACGCGCTAAAAACTTGCTAAATGCACTTATGCTATCAGTGGTATCCTAATTTTGTATTTAGTAATTAGATGAATACATACTGAAGTGTGAAAAATTGCAATTAAGGTGTATTACAACCTATAATGAAATCCCTAATAATAATTAATTATAAATAGAAATATGTACCGACGTTATAGACATCAATAACAGAATCGCTCCAAACAAATTGTTGCTTACAGACCGAATACATTTTCTCCAAATTTGTATTGTTTGTACTTTAGTACGTGAATATATTGTTATTTGGACGCGTTTTATTATTACTTATCTAGCAAATAAATAATTCAGGGGGGCAGCAAAGCCTAAAAGTACACAGATGCTGTGTGTCGCCTTGAAGATTTATTGTGTATTCAACTTAACTATTAAGCCAACCGCACCGTTTAGTAACCAATTTGTGCAGAAGTAAAATAAAAATGAACTGACGACCGTTTCTTTTTTTACAGCGGGTCGCTAAACGGACGTCTTTATTTTTTTATTCGGTCTCGCCAGCCCTATGCTACATGAGAAATGCATTACGTGTAACAATATCCCCGGCAATGCGGTCCGATGACGGGTGATTGACAGGACTCGCAGCCAATAAGCCAACATAACAAGCTCGCTTAATTCTTAAGCACCGCTCCCCTAACTTGATATTATGGCAACTTAAGCCTAAATTGGTACACTGCATCCAAGTGCAAATAACGAATGAAACAAACGGAAAATAAAAGACGGTCAATTCAATGAAATTTGACGTGTATGCAAGTAGTTGTAGGGTTGTCGCACGCAGAATTTGTCATTAAAATATCTGCTATAAAACTGAGGAGATTAAAAGTTTTGACATAGATAAAGTTTGACCACAAATATACAATTTAGCGAAATGTTACAAATAAAATGTTGAACACTTCTCAGTATAGATATATATATTTTTTATATAAGAAGGAGGCAAACAAGCAGGCAGGTCACCTGATGGAGAGCAATCACCGCCGCCCATGGACACCCGCAAAACCAGAGAAGTCGCAGATGCGTTGCCAACCTTTAAGAAAGGAATAGGGATAAGGAAGGAATAGGAATTGTGAGGGGGCGGGGGCCTCCGGAACTCTCACTGGCCGGACGAGGGACTTCGTGAGAGGGTGGTATAACGCCGGGCGAGCCGGCCCAATACGTGCAACGCAGCGTGGCTCCGCCACTCAGTCATTTAGCACCACCCAGGGGTCACGTGTAGGGCCTTAAGGATAAACCTACGGACTCGGGTAACTTTAACTCCCAAAACCCCCATGCATATGCTGATACTGTGAAGAAAACTAAGATAAAAGGAGATACTAAGAGGGTAATTATATTCCCTGCATATAAGGAATAACAGTTACGAACCATAAGAAGTACATTTAACATTATTGGCACTCATTTGCGCAATCGAGCCGAACTGAACTAATGCATTCTTATCCTCGATCGTTACAGAAACGCCCCTCGTCGATAAAATCTTTATTGCGAGAGGGCTTATCGCCAGAGTCAATTTTGACATCATTAGGATAATTTACAGCAGTGGCCGCCATAATTAGGAATGACTCATAAACCCCTATGTCGAAAAATTGCAACAGCCAAGTGGGCCGTTTAAATTTGCTACCGTATCATTAAAACGGGGAAAGCGGGGTGGAATATGATTGAAGAGCTGATAACGGGCACGGGAGGCCGCTCGGCACTGTTTGCATTTTTGTGCGGTTTATCATGGCCACATCTTTTATTGGACAATTGGACGTGTGGCCGAATATGATTGTTTTCAATTTCAACACATGTCGCCCTTGGCGATTCGTAAATATTCATAATATCAGCGTTAATTTCATGTTTCGTTTTTCCTGTTTTGGAAATTAGCAAAGCAATACAAAATATTTAAAACGTTAAGTTAAGAACTTGTTTTTACTAAACTAAACGCAAACCTACGTAAAAATCTAACCTAGGTGACGTAGGTGACATAGAATCTTAAATTTTCTCGTTTACACACGTTAACATACTAAAATACAAGGCAGAAATCTGTCCACTTCCATTAACACAATAAAACGCCGCGTGACGGGGATAAGAAATAGTTAGTGATGAATAAATTTGTCGTCATAATACGAAAGTGCTATGAACAACGACAGACCTACGTCAACTGTCTACGTCAAGAGCACATTTAACATAGAGACAAAAACACATCTCAAGTAATTAATCACTATAAAACGTGACAATGGATATGCTAATATAGTCGGTTTTCAATAATGCCCACTCACGATACCAACAAAAGAGGTCTTTGAAATTCATTTGAACTTTTTAGGGGTATAAAAGAAAGCTCTAAGTGCAGGTGCTCACTGTATCGAAATGTTAGTTGGTTGAAAGATGACAATAACGAAATCTTCATGGGTAGTGTTTACAAGACAACTACTTGTATTCTATAATTATATGTAATTGGGTGTATTGTGTAGACCGCCCGCTACGCCCAGTAGGTTAGAATAAAATTCGTAGATCCGTCTCTGTTTCAGATTTTTCAAGATTTGTTTTCTATTGGAAATGCTAATTTACACCAGGTTTGGAAGCGCTTCGCTTTCATCGTACCTGATGGTAAGTGTTAGTGTGAATACTCAACTTACGAGGGCAACTTAACGACTGAGAATATAGTATAATTAAAATTGAAGGCAAATGATACAGAACATTCATAACAATAAGGTAGTCAAATGTATCAATATTCTAATACTCTACATTTTAATTTTTTCTTAAAGCATATTATAGATTTTCTTATAAGCTCTAATATAGTTTTGCATACAAACTTTAACGCCGACTAAAATTTTTCTTCCTTATATAGGTAGGTACACGTCGCATAATATAATAATGCGAAAAAAAACATCGATTGTAAAAACCGCTTTGGCGCCGCATTAGATCAAAGCACATTATGCATAAAACGTCCTTTCGACATTAGGACACCACCGCCCATTCCCAAAATGCGCGGCAACAATGGCGGGTACGATTTTTTATTTTTCTAATATTGTGCAGTCATTTGTCACTCGTCTCTCATGGTGGGGAAACCATGGATTTATTAATGTACTGTGGTGCAGCTAAAGCGTTTTGATTTATTAATAACATTTCGGAAGATTTAGCTCTGGCTCAATTATTTCATCACACTCGATCTAGCACTTTCGTTTTTGCTTTCTGTGAAAAATGCATTTTTCGGGGCGACGTAGATATTTTGTGACTGTCGTTCATTTCTCGTGTTTATTACAAACAACGCCATTAACCAGCGTTGTTTTGTCAATATTCAGATATTACACCTTGAACTTTTAGAACAAGCATTTTTACAAACAACGCAGTATTCTAGTCTTCTAGATTACATCCGGAAGTTTCCAAGCAGTGGATTTCGCAGCCATTATGCCACCGGCAAGTTTCCATGATTGATGCAACGATACACTGCGGCCGTGTTTGAACGTGGAACCCATTGTCATGGGCCGTTACAGTTATTGAATAATGTCGGATGTCGACTAATGCCACCGTTTTGTACTTACACGCTATCATTAACTTTGGCTTTGTGGCCATTGTGTCCAAATTTTTTGTGAATGCCAGTTGAAGGATGATAGAAAGTTGCCGAGCGCCGGCGTCACATAAGTATCTATACCCACATGAAAGACACAAATCATAATGCCAACAAAGCTTCTTTTTTGAAGGCGAGTATTACTAACCTACCTAACTACACACAATTTTTCAAGTATTTCAAATTCTAAACAGGTAAGTCTGCGATAATTATGGTTCACTCGTTCGTTCGGTGCAACGGTCTCGTAAAGTAAATCGCGGTTTTTGTCGTGCAACATTTTCGCAATATGTCGATGGACGTATGTGTGTTACAACATTTATGAAACCGTAACTTAATAGTTACAGTTTTGTCATATTTTTATTGTATATTTATAATTAATTTTATACGTACATACTAACGCGACTTGCTATTACCTATTCGAAGTTAGGTCAGAATTGAAATATATACTCTAGAAATGTACGGAAACATGAAACAAACACAGCAAAGCGGTACGCACGGTGATTAAGTCATGTTAAATGAGGCCACGTGCAATAATAGCATAGGTACTCGTACATACGATTCATAAATCTCTTAGCTATAAGGAAACACAGTTTTCCTCTTCGATGCAAGTTTGTTGCATCACATTTATGTTGTCGATCAATAACAAAGCAAATCAACGTAAATACTTGAAATTTTGTTGCTTAGTAAGATATTAATTAACTATTAAGTGGTATTAAGTAGGTAGTGGAGAGCTGTTCATAAGATCATTGGTAAACGAACATACAAATTTTAATATATATGCTATGTTTTGTGTTCAATATGTGAAAACGTCTATAAATATTGTCTTTAAGCAAACAAATAAAGTATAAGAACTTTTTAACAAGAATTACGACATAAAGTTATAAGTAAGTATACCTAGTAGGTATGGAAAAAATATTCCTACTATGTATTAGTATAATAGTAGGAATATTTTTTTCTTAACAATTCCTTTGGGACAACCCTACTTGAATTTGCTGGCGCAAAAGCATTGGCAGACATTGTAAAATAGGTTATGACGGTTTACAATGAAATTTATGTTAACCGTTGAAGTTGCAATGTTGACATTGGATATGTCTTTAACTGTGGAATTTCAAGGTTTGCATGGAAGTGAGCCATACTTCGAAATAATAACGTTTGTTTACAAACTCAAATCTTTCAATCTTCAGTTGCCATTAGAATTGAGCGTACGATGTGTTTATAATATGTCTGTTACCATCCAACCAAGTACTAACAGCATAAAATGAAACATAATTATAGGTTTGTTTTTTTTTGTTTGAGACCGCGTTTTGGCAAGCGTAGTGTAGGACGCCCTCAGACAAGGTGGAGCGACGATCTTCGCAAGGTGGCTGGCAAGAGCTGGATGAGAGTGGCCGCGGATCGTGCTCAATGGCGTGTTCTTGGAGAAGCCTATGACCAGCAATGGACAAGTATATGCTGATGATGATGATGATGATAGGTTTATTACACGTTTACGTCTGTAGAGGTGTCTGTGTTCGTTCGTATACACACAACATTAGAAGCATTAGTGCGCCAATTTAAGAAAGTTACTGTCTTTTATTAATTCACTCTTTGGTTGACTCCAGTATTAAAGAAGGACCTAATTCATAATTTTATTATATCCAGGTCTTAACTCGTAAAATGTACATTGATAAATTTTGATTTGATTTGAGTTATCAACTTCGGCTATAATACGACTTTATAAGCTTTTTTGGCATTCGAACTTTTTCATTTTGTATTAGCAGTTACGACTTTATTTTTTATTTTTATTTATTTATTTAAATTATAACAGCATATACAGTTTACAATGTTGTTGTCTCTCGCCAAACTGCAAAAGCAGTTTGTTGGCAAGTTAGCACTCTTAACAATATTATTGTATGTACCAAATTAATCTATTGTAACGTATTATAAACACTTACATACTTAACCATTACATTACCATGACTAATATAACCCAATTAGAACAAAACATCAAGTAGACGCGCTTTAAGTTTTCTATTCAAGGTAATTTTACAAATTTTTTTACCACTTCTTAAAAAATCTATTTTGTTAAAAAGATTTGGCAGATATTATACTTTTCATAAGGTCGAAAATGATGCATTTCTCTCAAATAGTACTTTAGTGGTATACAATTTCTGTATAATACTCTAAAACGAACGTTTCACGGCAAGATCTATTAATAATAAAACTGCACGTAAATTATACTGGGCTGTCGTTGAGCTGCTCCACTTACGATCTGTCTAGACAGATTTATAATTAATAAAACAGGCTGCTATAGTGCTATATTAAGACTACCTATATAGTTAAATTGATATTGTTATTTACTTTTTAGGATTTACTAGCGGCCGCTCGCGGTTTCACCCGCGTGGTTCCCGTTCCCGTGGGAATATCGGAATAAAAAGTTGCCTATGTGTTAATCCAGGTTATAAACTATCTGTATGCCGAATTTCATCCAAATCCATTTAGTAGTTTTTACGTGAAAGAGTAACAAACATACACACTCACAAGCTTTCGCCTTTATAATATTAGTGTGATTTTCGTTATTTTACGCGTTAGTAAGTAGTTTTATGCGTACATGTCGCGTAGCGGTGAAAGATTACTACCACCCCCTCACTTCCCTTGGGTGTCGTGAATGGCGACTAACGGACTATAGACTGCACATACTTCTAACTCTAACTGCATAGAGCGGCGATGGACTCACCATCTGTTACTATTTGGTGAAAAGTGGACTTTGGTGTTGCCTAGTATCTGTCTAACCCTTCGGGGATAATAGTCCTAGTTATATTTTTGCGTTAGTCATCTTTTTCAACCACACAACACTCATGGAAAGATAGACTGCATGCAACATGTATTTTGTAATTAATAATGTTTACCTAATAGGTATGTTATTTTTGTGCACGCTGTGTCTGCATCAAGTAGAGTATAATCAATGTGATATTTTAATTGTTTACCATAAGCTTAGACTATTAGCGGAATGTATTCAGTTTTGTAGACCTAACAATAAAAAAAAATATTAAAAAAATTATATTGTTAAGCGGCGTTGGGCTGACCACCTATCACGCTGAACACATGTGCAGTTTTTTTTTCTTTATTTATTTAGGAACTTTTAAC
Organism: Scoparia ambigualis; assembly: GCA_963921215.1. NCBI lineage: Eukaryota > Metazoa > Arthropoda > Insecta > Lepidoptera > Crambidae > Scoparia > Scoparia ambigualis. The sequence continues at coordinate 24,879,538 of OY992517.1, read as the reverse complement.
ACGATAGGGTTATGCCAGCCCCATCATAACCTTATTTACATTAGCACATTAATTTGTTCTACAGGCCAGACTATCTAGGACAGAATTCCATGAAACATGCTTATATCCATAATATTAAGTTTTAGCGATGCCATTAACTCTCGTCTCTTACTCTCGTTCTGGGCACATTCCACCAACAAGTGGTGAATATCTTCAATTACATCGCCAGTTTTACAATTTGGCGACTCTGATTTCTTCATAAGAAATGCAAAGGAGAATGACAAAACCAGCCTATTCGATATATATTGCGTCTTAATCATTCACATTTTAAAAGTGTTCTCTTAAGTTATAATGATTACTGTTAAAAAAGGTTTTCTATAGAACGCCGCGTTAAGAGTCAAGTGATAATTATAAATGCTGAACTGAACTGATAAGTCATACGATAACAGTAGTCATAACTTCAAAATACCTAAAAAGTCTTAAGCTAAAAATGAAGATCGCTTCAAACTCCCGCATGATATTGTAATATAATTTGTTCTTCATAATTCAGAGCATTGCTGCTATTGATTACTTACTATTTGTTTCATTAAAGCGCTGTGCTACGCTAGCTAGCCAAAAAAACTAGTCTAACTCCCATAGTAAAAAGGTCATTCTTCTTTGTTTAGTGGAATATACCATGTGCAGTTGTTAATTGGTAAAAAGTGGATTGTGGCAGTGGACTGCTTCTGCGGTCCTTATTGCCTAGTCTCTGACTAGCCCTTTGTGGATAATAGTCGTGGCTATGTATCCTATCCTACTAATATTATAAACGCGAAAGTTAGTAAGTATGGATGGATGTTTGTTACTCTTTCACGTAAAAACTACAGAATGGATTTCGATGAAATTCGGCATACAGATAGTTTATAACCTGGATTAACACATAGAATACTTTTTATCCCGATATTCCCACGGGAACGGAAACCACGCGGGTGAAACCGCAAGCGGCCGCTAGTGTATGTATATATTTTAGTTCCTCAGTAGAGAAGGTTTCCGTTCCGTGTGATGTGCTCTTCCACGTTCGGCCATATAATAATAATAATAATAACGAATTCATTTGTCTTCAATCTAAAATACAAAGTACACAGAGAACATTAGTACGCAGATGGTAAAGTTAAATGAAGAACAAAACGGTCTATGGCTCAGAAGCCGCAGATAGTAAATATCCACATCATAATCACTTATTATAATTATATTGATTAGGTACTTACATGCTTCTTACACGTAGATAAATATTTAACGTGAAAATAAAGCTGTTTTTATTGCACGTGGTTTTGATTGCAAGATGTAAGTGACGATAAAACCAAATGTGCACACTTCATACGATCCCACTCTTTTTCATTAACAATCTAAAATTCATATTACAAAAACAAATTGTATTGTTATCCCTAACAGTTTCATAATAATGAACATATAGGTACACAGTCTCACTAATAATCGGTTGGTGAGTCAACTTCTAGTTTAAACATAATTACCGCAAATAGTTTAACCACTTTATATTTACCTCAATGAGTACTTAACAAGCGTTGTTGGTTATATTTATAAATAGAATAGACTGTTTCTAGGCAAGCACACACTACTAACAGAATAAATAATATAGCACATTAAAGTAAAACCGTGTAATCGTGAATATGTAATCATTGGTTTAAAGAATTTCCAGGGCTGACAATGACAACACAGTTCTCGGTAAAACCCTTTCTGATAAAGCGATAAACAGCCTAAAATATCCTTTAAAAGGCTAATATGACATCCCCAAAAGGCATTAAAATTGTAGTGGTAGGTAAACGCTATTTATTCATTTAAATTCGCCCGTTTATTAATGTTTACCGGTAATTGGAAATAAACCATCATATAGTTAAAAGAATAAATCCACATTCTATTGTAGCAAAACCAGCAATAATGCAAAGATTTAATGCCGATAACGCTGCCTACTGAAAACTAACGTTAATATTAATAAGGTCTTCTTTTACTAATGCAACTAAACATTTAGGTACCTATTAAAAGTTACAATGCAAACTTCGGAAAGAATTGGCCCCAGGTAAAATCAAAATGTATGCAAATAGCCCTAGGAAGTAATTACGTGTTCTCTATAAATAGTTCCGAAGCAACTTTGTGATCAATAACTTCGGACGGCGCGGCGCAATAAAGAATGAGTTTTATGTTTCAAAAGAAGTTAAAACATATTCTTTACCGCCCACGTGCGCTGAACAGTGGGTCGTTTATATATTGCATTTTGGGTAAGTTGAGAGAACTCATCGATTCTAGAATATACGCCAACACTATTTTTTTACTCTACTATTATTTTTTACTCGCCTCCAATTGCTTTTCTTGTCGCTTTAAAGTACACAAGAGAAAATAATATAATACGATGGTGAGGAAAAGAAATCTTCAGTCTACAACAAACATAATAATACAAATATGGTAATTCCAGACTTACCATATTTGTATTATTATATTGTTGTACCTACTATAGTATACTATTGTTGTACTTTTTGACGACCTCCTTGGTCGAGTGGTTTGTACACCGGTTTTCATGTTGTCGCCCTCTCTGAGGTCCCGGGTTCGATCCCCGGTCGGGTCAAATTAGAAATTATTGTTTTTCTACATTGTCTCGGGTCTGAGTGTTTTCTATGTATAATAAGTATGTATAATAAGTATGTATAATAAGTATGTATTTAAGTATTTTAAGTATGTTTATCAGTTGTCTAGTAACCATTTAACGAGTTTCTTCAAAGCTTCTCTTGGGCTAGATAATTGGTGTGATTGTAGGAAAGTTTCATTTATTTATTTACTTTACGGTAGCATTACCGTAAAGTTTCAATAGCTCTTTTAATAATTTTGAGTTCTGTCATTATTTGACAAAAAGTGCGACATGTAAACACAAGCAAAATTAATGTTCGCACAATACATGGCAGTTGGTTTGCAAACCTGTCCGTCGTCTCACTTAACCCCAAACAGAGACAGTTGAAGGCGATATGCAAGTTTTTCAAGACATCCTCGGGCGGGGACAAACTTGCGTCGCAAGTCGCTTCCCCAACTCTTGGAGATAATAACAGTCCACTCAAGTTTTAACTGCCTCAGTCTAGACCGGACGTTCGGCGGACAATTAATTTGTCTGCCCCGGCCACTACTTGGGGTAGTCCTGATTCATGAATACGACAATCAAAGTGTTTGGACCCTCCAGACGTTATGTCCAAGTAACGAGGCATTGATAACGACGAGAAAGTTTTTAATCGGATGCATACTTAGACATCATTGAAATCAAAATAATAATAATAATACCACCGATATCTTGGGTCTATCACTGTTCAAGCTGCCCGTCTGTGGAATGCATTGCCGTCAGAAATAAAGCATGCACAATCTCTGGACAGCTTTAGGCGACATGTTAAAGAGCACTACCTGTCACTGTCAATGTCTCTATGATTTTATTATTTTAATTCCTGTAAAGAAAACTTAGTATTTATTTATTTAGGTATGTATTATAATATGTAAATATGTATATATATAATATGTTTAAGCATATATAAATATATAAGTAAGTATATGGATGATTTATGTACAAGTTAAATCTATATAAACATCATGACTGCCCTTTCAATTGTTAACTGTTTCTTCTATCCAGTCCAACATGGTTGCCTGGAAGAAATTGCTGTTTAACGATAAGGCCGCCAATTATACGTACTATGTGTTTGTCCTTTTGTATGTTTTCTGTGGTGTACAATAAAGCATATTTTATCTTTTATCTTTTATCCCCGCTGCCGGTGGAATCTAGGTTGAGTTTTCTTATAATATTTTGAATTGTAAATATTATTTTAATATAAAGTACTTATTGTAAAAAAAATCTAAAGAGTTTAGCTGAATAAAGAGAATAATAATAATATAATGAAGCATATGATGTTTAATTCTATTCTTAGTAATGATTTACAGTCTACCCAGGGAGTTTTCTTTTTAACACGAACCCTACAAAAGGCTTAAGACGGCAGTTAAGAATCAAAAAACGTTTCAATACAACTGTGTATCATTTTTATTCTATCACACCTTGAACCTGACGTCCAAAATCACATCTCGCTTTTGCGTTAACCTTCCTCATAACAAAGTCACCCCACCAGCAAACAACCAGCCCGCCATGCCATCCCTATCGGCGGCGCAGGGCTGTCATTATCAGTCGCAACCTCAATCTGATAAGCCGACGACAAATTGCCTCGCGTCATCGATAATACCTTTTAGTTAATGGTTTGCGAAATTGAACTAGCTTATTTTTAATACGATCTAACTTGTTAGATTTTGTGACGTAGCTTCCGCCGCACCGTCAGTTGCTGTGGATTGTGTGCTTGCAGCATTTTGTAATACACTAGCGACCCGCCCCGGCTTCGCACGGGTTACTACCCGTACCCGTACCTAAACATATTATAGCCTATAGCCTTCCTCGATAAATGGGCTATCTATCACTGAAAGATTTTTTCAAATCGGACCAGTAGTTTCTGAGATTAGCCCGTTCAAGCAAACAAACTCTTCAGTAAAATTTTAAACACTGAAAAAAGACGACAACCTCAGGCGGGAACCGAACCACGCACCCTCCGCATTCCGGGCGGCTGCCTTAACCACTTGGCTACCGAGGTCTGGCTTTCAACCGTCGAAACTTGTCAGTGCTTGACGCTTATGTTTTTAGTCAACATTGGAATGCGGAGGGTGCGTGGTTCGGTTCCCGCCTGAGGTTGTCGTCTTTTTTCAGTGTTTAAAATTTTACTTAAGTATATTTAAGCGTTAATAAAACGCTAAAATATAAAACATTAAACTCTTCAGTTTTATAATAGGTATTATATAAATATAGACACATACATCACGGTTATCCGGACGGGTAGGCAGTGGTCACAGCTTGTTATTTGCTACGACGATGATGCTTGCTACATTTAGGCTCGGTTTCCATTAAGTCGGACAGTGGAAACGAAACTCCTGGCATATTTTGTTGACGTCCCCTGCCCGCTCGCCCCGCAAGGGCCATTTTTTATCCACCTTGCGAGGTGGGCCGTCGACTGACATCATCCAGACAGCCGTCGGTAGATGTGAACACCTACTTCCGACATCCGACTTTCGACCGAGAGTCGGATCCGACATGATGGAAACCGGGCCCTCTCATACATACATATAATCACGACTATTATCCCCAAAGGGTTAGTCAGAGACAGGCAATGAGGACTGCAACAGCATTCTCCTGCCATAGTCCACTTTACACTAAATAACAACTGCACACGTGCTCAGCGTGATAGGTGGTGAGCCCATCACCGCTCTATGCAACAGCATAGGATGTAAGTCCAACCTTTAGTCCGTTAGTCGCCTTTTACGACACCCAAGGGAAGAGATGGGTGGATTCTTTTAAGGAGCCGTCACCACAGTTTTAATCATACATACTTCGACGGAAGCGATCCACGAGCGGAAGCTAGTATAATTATAACTGAGATCCTGTGTTAAGAAGACGATGCGTGTGTGGTAGAAAGAAGACAAATGTTTCAAACATTATAAATTCAGCAAATATCAAAAGGCGGTTATTTTTAAACCGCCGTGTGTGTAGTAAACCAACGCCGGTCGCTGGCAGGCTCCATAATTCATTGTTTACGGGCACGGTGTACAACAATCAAATATTTCAGTAACAGAACTGAGAATCATATTTCTTGACGAAAACAATGGTTCCCAAGCCAGACTTAAGCGTAAAACTCAAGCGTTTTAACATTTTTATGTTAGCCTCATTAAAGTGTCACATACAAACTTCAAAGTTCAATATTGTTCAAATCAACTAGACAATTTTAATATTACTTTCTATGCTTAGATATAGCTATTGTGACAATATTGATAAAAAAGGTTTATCCATTCGAGAAAGTCTACAATGGAAAGTTCCAAACCCTAAGCACAGATTAGACCAATTATTGAATAGAACTTATCTTCTAAAATGAGTAACTCAATACCAAACTGCTTTTTCTCATCGATAACACGTGGAACTCGTTGAAATAAACAGTTAATGTTAAATGTATAAAAAGTTTTTTTATTCAAATAATTTCTTTTCTGATTCATCATCAGCCAGAAGTCGTCCATTGTTGGACAAAGGCCTCCCCCAAGCATCTCCACCACACTTTTCTTATTAACAGAAAGGAATCTTTGCAGCAATGAAGAGCGCCCAATAAGACCAAAGGACATTGTATACTTGCCTGTGGAAAGGGCTTCTATAGGCGAGTATAATTTGGTGAGACCGTCGATCTGCAAATTGGCTATGTTATCTTCCGCCCACGCTAAGTAGGGTGGCTGTTACGAAAGCAAAAATTAGGATATGTCCATTGTAACAGAAAAATAGGACCATCATCGCACTATTTAGATGGTAGAAATCGGAACGACGCCGACGACGGCGGCGACGTGATACAAGGTTTATTCTGCAAATGGACTTCAAATACTAACTACGGAGTACGTCATTGGGAATTCTGTCGTATAACTGATAGGGTGGACAACAAAGTAACGCTTAATCGACATCTCATATGAACTTTATGGCTGCAAGCGGCGCTATTTAATTAATTCTATTTTTATGCTGATTGGGTTTCTCTCTTTAACGATTTTCAATTAATTGTAAGAATGATGTGTACGTTAAGCAAAATAAACTTGTGAAGAGGAAGCGAATTAACTTGGGAGTTCCACAAATCGTACATTCTATCATTGATGGCCATTTTATTATAGTGACATGCTTGCGTTGCGCCCTCATGTGCTGATTGGGTTTCTCTCTTTAACGATTTTCAATTAATTGTAAGAATGATGTGTACGTTAAGCAAAATAAACTTGTGAAGAGGAAGCGAATTAACTTGGGAGTTCCACAAATCGTACATTCTATCATTGATGGCCATTTTATTATAGTGACATGCTTGCGTTGCGCCCTCATGTATGTTGAGGACAGCGAATATTTAATTAATTTATGCTATACAAAAAAACATCTAAGGTTTATTGAACTTCGTCATTCATGAGGTTAAAACTAACCTAGATCCTAGACTACAAGACGTCGAAAATGGGTCCTTGCTATCAATGGCAACTGCCTTCTTCTACATTTAGGTAAGTCAAGTCAAGGCACCTCGTATTTTAGAAGTATTCCTTGAAGCGCTACCATATTGGAGCGCTCCCAACGAAGCGCCCCAAAACTATTCCTAGAAGCGCTCCTTTTAATAACTGCTAATAAAAGGAGCGCTTCACAATTACAAATAAAACTTAATTTATCAGCAATTTTGAATCGTTCATAAATTAATTTTAACCTGCAGTGCTAGAAACTGCACAGTTTTATATAGAAGTAACGACATTTACAAAAATAAATAAATATATCGCCACCATCATACAGTTTACACTAAAACAAAATTCGAGAGTTGCGGAACATTTCAGACGCAAGCTGTTGTTTTCTTCTGTCAGATTCTCGGTATAATTTTTTCATGCTATATTACAAGGAGTTGCATGATTGTACCTCCTTGGAACGTTAAAATGGCGGGCATTTTTTCATAACCATGTCCAACACTCTCCAAGAAGCATAGTGCCCATACGTCGCGCCCTCGTCGCCCGATCTGCACCTAATGGCAAACTCAACGCGTAGAATGGCTTTAGCTCTGGAGAAGTGTGAAGTATTTGTGTAACAACCCGCATTTTCGCTAGAATATTTAACGGAACATCTCGACTTGTAAATATAAAATAGGTCGTTTGCTGTAGATCATAATGATTACGTAGCAGAGAGATAGCTGGCATGCATGCATATTTTTAAAGTGAAGTAATGGACCAGAAAGTGCGTAAGTAGTGTTAGTGTACTGGACTATAGCAGAGGACTGCGGTCCTCATTGCCTGGTCTCTGACTAACCCTCACTAATATTCGGCGTGAAATAATGGCACTTGGTGCTGTTGTGTTTCGTCCGACCAGTGAGGGTTCCGGAGCCCCCCCCCCCCCCCCCCACTCCTCCCAATTCCTATTCCTTCCTTAAACCTATTCCTCCCTTAAAGGCCGGCAACGCGTCTGCGATTCCTCTGGTTTTGCGGGTGTCCATGGGCGGCGGTGATTACTCTCCATCAGGTGACCCGCCTGCTCGTTTGCCTCCCTCTTTTATAAAAAAAAAAAAAAAACCCTTCGGGGCTAATGGTCGTGATTGTATGTATGTATGTTTGTTTCTTTGTTTGTTTGTTTGTTTGTTTGTTTGTTTGTTTGTTTGTTGGTGGAGGAGCTTTTTATTAGCCCGCCTAGCTACCACTATGTTAGTAATATAGTTATACTAGCGGCCGCTCGCGGTTTCACCCGCATGGTTCCTGTTTCCGTGGGAATATCGGGATAAAAATTATCTTATGTGTTAATCCAGGTTTTAAACTATCTGTATGCCGAATTTCATCCAAATCCATTCAGTAGTTTTTACCTGAAAGAGTAACAAACATCCATCCATACTTACAAACTTTCGCGTTTATAATATTTAGTAGGATAAAATATAAGCTAGCCAGTTCCTCATAGACTCTAAATCAACGTCAGTGCTACCACCTTCAGCCTCATCGTCACACCATCCGATCACATAACAGCAGATTCAGCTTCCCTGTTGTGAAATAACAAGAAAAAAAAACAAAAGAAAATCCAAAACAATCGCACACCTGCATTATCTAGGCGCGTGCGCACACAATCGCGCGATATCTCGTAGATGTGTAGCGGGCCGCGTGACTAGACGCGTGCGCGCTGGCACACTGACCGAGATGCGGGGCGCCGGCTAGCGCGTGTGACGCAACGCAACGCGCGACATTCACGTGAATCCGCGCGCACGCATATGGCCGTAAGGCGCACAGATCTAAACCGATTAAGCTATAGATTACCATTTGCATTAGAGATAAATGCACGGGTGCTATATGCCTAGTGACCTTGGCCGGAAAAGTAACCTCACTTTCAATACAAATAGTCTAAAATGAAAATTGCACTAGAATAGGACTGACTTAGCTCAGGTTGGACTCGTAGCTATATAAATATAGCGTTGTGTATACAAGATAACAATTTAAAAATAATAAATTGTTACCATGCATCCGCCTGTATAAAGTTATGAAAGCAAAGAAAATAATTTTCAAAGCAAATAAAAACTACGTTTATCTACCATGACCTAGGACGAGAGAAAGGTTTAAATTATTTGTTCCTGAGCGAAACCTACAGATCAAACATCTAAATTAGTAAAGTGGCTTTAATTTAGGCAACTTAAGAAAAATGTCAAACCTCACAATCGGACTTTTATGTCGTAAAAGGGCCCTTCCCTTTCCATGAAAAGGAAAACGAAGAAACCGCATTGCAGCGAAATGTAATTTCAAATTCTAAAATGACAAACAGATTAGGCGACATGACATGCGAACGATTCCTCTAACCATTACGAGTTCAGCAAAAACAACTGAATTGTTTAGTAGGTAGCATTATCAATGCGCGGGAAATCCAGGCGCGGGCGCCGGCGCCATTACTGTACATGAGTATGACGCAATTTCTGCGGCGCTCGGCAACAGACTAATGATACTCAGGTTAACCGCGCTATTTATAGAAGTCGGAGAATTCGATGGCACGTTATATAACGGTTTCACTTTCCTGCATCCGCAACGTAGATTAGGCAAAGAAACCAAAAAGAGATAAGGAACCGACAGCATAGCACACAATAGAATTCCAATGGTAGTGGAAGGGACTCTAAATGAGGGCAGCGGACGATCGATACGCAATCTGGTGCCTCATTTGATGATGGCTTCTGGCAATTCATCATTATTATGATCGAAATGGTTAACGAACGGGACAAGAACCGAGGAGTCAATTTCAATTGTAATTATCATAAAATTTCCTAAACTTTTCGTGCGTAAATTAATTTTTGCGATATAAACTAAAGTCTACGCCAAAAGAGAGATACTCGTACAATACACGCCTGCAATGGTCACGAGACTAGCTTTATCATACATTTGTATAAGACTTTATTCTTATGACATTCCAAGAAAGCAATACGGCATGATATATTGGAAAGAGTAAATATGCATAACTCGAGATTATAGTAGAAAATTATATGCAACACATTCTTGATAAGATAGGAGGGATAGTGTATAGTGACATGAGTGAGATAACCTTAATGCGATACGAGAAGTAAGATCTTATGTCCTATATGCTTGTGAAACAGACGTGACAAATGTACTGTACTAGCTGGAGCATATGAGTTTAGGAAGTAAAAGCACAATAGCCGATGAATCGTAGAATTATTTCTGGACGTAGTCGTATGCGACGACTTGGCAGTTGTAGCCAAGTGATATTATTACAGAATTGTATCGCTAAATTACAACGCAACATAAAATCGTTTCGTTGTGAATACAATTGAAACAGGGTAATAGGAAATTTTCCATTATACAGGGTGATCAATCCAAATGGGTCAGTAGGGAGAAATCAAAAACTATAAGAGATGGGAATCTGTTCCTAGGAACCATGGCGTCGATTTAAAAACTGCATTACATTTTTTTATTAAATCTCATACGTAACCAATATCTGTACACCATGTTATTAATTCTGCAAGTTTATTCATTGTTGTTGTTGTTGGTGTTATGAATGATAAAGTCATAAGAAACACATTTAAAATGAAATCTTGTTTAAATAATTAAAAGAAATCTCAAAAATAAGATAATAATTTTTTTAAGGGGGTTCTGCACGAACTTGTGAAATTTTACGTATTTTTAAATCACTTGTACTATGGGCTGATTTAGTCAAATACATTAAAAGAACTTACACGTAAGATAGCCTGATCATTGCACAAGGTCATGGCCTTGTTGAAATTTGAAACAAATTCTTTAAACAATAAAAAACAATACATAGATCTAATGACTCCTAAAAACATACTTCTTGGCAACTTTCTTAATTTTACGCATGAAACAATAATTCTTACATGAAAATATTTGTACTGATATTCCGCAGGGCACCCCCTTCCTTAAAAAGTTAATGTTAATTTTTAATACAAGCGCGTGATGTTTTTGCACATTTCGCAGAATAAAAACATTGCTCTAATTTAATTACTAGGTCTGAAACTACAAAGCAGAATTGTTCTAATTATGTACCTATATCAATATTATTTTATTGATTTTGCTTTGAAGTTCACTAAAAGACTTTGCGAGTTTTTGTGATCGCGGGCGGCACCCCCATAAGGTGAATGTTTAAAATACCCAACTAGCAAAACGGTGTGCTATAACAGCCACGGCAACGTTTCTGTTTTACTAAACAATTCTATAAGAGCGTCGTTATAAGTTGAATAGATGTGGAGTCAACGTGTATTCAACGGGATTTAGGCGCAAATTACTCCACTAATTGGTGCAATAGAAGCAGAGTAACTGTGGAATAAATCGCCTAATTGTGGAATAGATGTGATTTAACAGCAAACCTTACACATTTTAGAGCACTAATAGCATTGCCGCGGCAACTACTGCACTATTTGATGGAGTTAAAGTTACATGGTTTCCAATATTCCACAAAATAATGCTATAAAGGTTGCTGATGTGCTACAAATCGATATTTTGATGCGATAAAAGCGAATAAAATACTGTTGTTCCAAAAAGTTCTACTTTAATGCAACTGCAACTGAGTGAACAAATACCAATCTCCTCCTTATGTTATTATCCAATAGTAATGGAAGTACTCAACCAAATATGAATTTTGTAGTATGGTTGTACGTGTACAGGTGTAGAAATCTTGCGAAATTAACTTACCGATAAAGTGATATGCCATAATTCACATATATTTATGGGCTCTGCTAAAAACGTTACATTAATAAATAAATATTAAAATAATACATAAATTAGACGAATTTGGTGAATAGATTGCTGTTATAGCGCATAAATTCGATCATGTGTTGAATAACTGCGACACTGTTCCACCATATTTAATAAATGGAGTTATTTTAGGGTTCTTGATTCAAAGTCGGTAACAAAACTTGAATGGTTAGATATAACTATAGATGTAAAGCTGGTCACTAACATTTCTAGCCTGGCGGCTAGAAACGGTTTATTTGGCTTGTCATCATTTCTAGCGATAACTAGCGGCTGAAAACGGCAGCTTACATTTTATTGTACAGTTTATATTCACATGATTTAGTTTTTGTTTTTGTTGTTTTTCTTTATTTAATATAGGATAGGTACATTTAACATAAATAGACATAAACAGTGAAATTTGCATCCGTATTATGTGTTAAATACTCAAAATTCTCATACAAAATGTGACGCAGCAGTGGAATAGGACTATTTTAATTTATTTGTGAGAGATGTTTTGGAAATATGTATTTATCTATGAAATAAGGTGTGGACAGATACCTAGTAATAGTAAGCATTTAGTTGTATTTCTTCAATGCACCAAAAGCCTGTGAGCCTAAATTTTGCCGCGAGAATCCTACTTTTGGTTTATAATGTTGATTAGATCTAAAATAAACTAATTTAGCTACCTTTATTCTTATAATTTTTATACACTATCATATCATATCATAAACACAAACTCTTTTTTCAGTTTCAGTTTCCTGTTCGTCTATAAATTAAATAATGGTGTATTCCGTGTTTATTTAAAAAAAAAAACAAAAAAAGCAGAACATAGTAAGTTCTACTTTTTAACAAAAATAAGAGTTTAACAATAAAAAATGTAATAAAAATAGTTTTTTTTGGATGTCAAGTCGGGTATCTTCTACCCGGTATCAAGCGGCTGGTTATTCGTTTCTAGCCGCTGGTTTCGGTAACTACCGGCGTACAAGCCGCTGGTTTACAACTATAAATACAACTCTATAATCTGGTAGCCACTGAAATTATTCAAGTTTTTTTCTTTCTAGATGATTGTTTATAATTATGAATGTGGACACATGGCAGGAAACGCATTTTATTTTATTAGAAAGGTGCTATGGATGTAGAGTGGAAACAGATTTGAATACGAGAAAAATACATTTTATTCTAAAACTCTAAGTCTTGTTCATTTTCAAAACTCTCTGGGTTTTCAACATCATTAACATTATTATTAACTTCTATTACAAACAGTGAAGCCTGACAGTCGACTTCTTCACTGTATTCTATCAATTTAATTAATTAAACATGAATTTTTAGATTGTCGTGAACTAATAAATTGTGTGCGGAACCACTATCTTCAGAGTGGTTAAGAAAATATCCTCACATTAGAGCTCTAAAGGTCACTGAAAATCTGTTATTGCATCTTGTACCGAATAAATGTGATATAATGGCATTGAAAACAATTCTGGTTCAGTACCTGTAATCTAAAAGCTATTATTGAACTAGCCGATTTATAACGCTGTATCAGTAATCATGACGCTTTTTAATAAACGGGTAGCAACTATTCAGCAAATTGGCTCCGATAACGGAACGTGTGGCTGTATAGTTGCGACCTACACAGACAAATAACTAATTCAATGCTCTTATAGCGCTACTATAACAAACTCATGTTGAATAAACGAGTAATAGACACTATTACACGATTGTCGAATAGTTGCGGTATATGTACGTAGAATAAACGTTTATACGTCATAATTATAGGGCACAATAGGGAAAATAGCTAAAAAGTCACACGAACGCATCTTTAGCACAATATGATCACTCGGTAGCCATTACTCAACATTTATTCGATCTTTAGTGGAGTAACTGATCGCTTATTCCACTACTTTGTAGGTTTGTGTCGATCTCGTTCATGAACTAATAAGACGCAATTCCTTTAGGTGAACTAGAACGAACTATTCTGTTTAGGTCGTTCTAATCGGTCTTTTAGTTCACTTTAGTTCATTATTCTCTAGGCGACATCGGGCTCTTCGCGAGCGAGAGCCGAGTAAGGACGAACGATTATGTACGAACGAATGTCTGAGCGAGAGAGGATTATTTTAAAAGAAAATGTTTAGGTATTATAACATATCACAGATCAGTGTAAATACTTAGTTGATTTTAAAATACACTATTTTAATCAGTCATTTAGTTTTACATAATTTAAATTAATGCAAATGTTAGATTTACCAAAATGACAGTCTTAAGCCTGCAAAGTATGAAGGGAAGTCAAATATTTATTACATTTCGTCCTGTGTCCTAATAAAATCAGTGAACTAAAACGTACTAATAGTACTAGAATACTGAACTAGTTCATTTAACGGATTGTACTAGTTCGGAGCGTTCCTTTTAGTGACCGAGTAAGAACAAGCCTACTACTTTGCTAGTTGGGTAGTAGCCATTTTTTTTTAAATACAAAAATTAATTAATTAGAACCTAATTGAATGTCGTATTCGTAATTGCAGTTGACTGCAAGCATAAAGACAACATTTTGCTAAAAAATCTTGTTTAGATAGACCTTAGACAGAAATGATCTTTTTCAATATAACTGGATGGGTATAGACAGCCCCATCAAATGGCCTTTCTTTGTTTTAGTCGGAGAAAATGCTTCTCAGCACTGGCATGAGGCCTCGAGAGGAATGTGAGACACCCCATGCACTGTCCAGGACTGGAACGCATGTGTCCCCACCCGCCCCCTTAAGGGAAACGGGTGAGTAAGGACACACGGGCCCGACCTGGTAAAAGAACCGACACCTTCCGTCAAAAGCGCGACGCGGCGCCTCGGTACCATATTGCAATGCCCCGAGAAACGCCGCACGCTGCGGACCCAGTTAAACCTGGGTCCCCTGCTCCAGGGGAGCAGCCTGGAAGGTTCAGACTGCTCCCAAACGGGAGGAGGGCTTGTGCAATGCAGCCTAGTGTTCCTCAACACTAGGCCGCGGCCCTCCTAGGGGGGGAGGAGGTTTCCCTCGACCCCCCCCTCCGCCTCTTCCTTGTGTGAGACCGCGGCCCCACGCGTGAGACCGCGGCCCCACGCGTGAGACCGCGGTCTCACCCAGGGAACACCACCACCTTGGGCTTACGGGGGGCATAATAAAATGCCCACACCAAAACCCAACCGCCGGCATTTGCGCAACCACCCCACGTCCGCAAGCGCAACACACCACGCAACCTTGGCCGTCGACTGCCCGGCCGTGGCTCGGAGGCGACATCCCCCGAGTGCTGTGAGATGCTGGGAGGCTTTTCCGGCGGGGTTCTTTCCGGCGGGCTTTCCGGGGCTTTCTGGACTTTCACAGGTGTACCTACTCCACCCGCTACTCGTCGGTACTAACCACATACTAACCGGCGGTACTATCCGGCGGTACTCAGCCTCCCAGCGGAGGTTTCGGGGCGGTTTCCCGACTTTCACGGGCGTGAGGAGCCACCCGCTACTCGTCGGTACTATGGCCGTTACTCCCTTCCACTACGGGGCTCGGGCTCTGCCGCCTCCAGCCCAACACCCGACCCTCGACGTCCGAGGTCGCGTCCCACCTCAAAAGCCCGTAGAGGGGCGCCGGCAGAAACTCCTCTCAAAGCCGCCCAGAGTGAACACGCACGAGGAGATGCAGGGCCCAGAAGGGGCCCCGCCTAGAATTCGACGCCCAGAAGGGGCGCCAGAGATTGGCATAAAGCCCCTTGTGGAGAAGAGGCCTTACCCCAGGTGCACCACGAGGAGGTTCCCGAATTTGCACCCCCCATCAAATGGCCTGCGAGATCGCCTGATATCACGCCACTTCATTATTTCATATGGGGTTATGTTAAGGATGAAATTTTGAATATTTAACTAATATTATGAATTTCAGTCTTAGCAAATATCTTAACACCGAGAGAGGCATCCAACAAAAAAACGAAACGCTATAAGTATGCCATTCGTTATCCAAGATAATTAATTTTTGCATCCAAGAAAATGGCTACCATTTTTAATTTATTACAAAATAAATTATCATATTTTTGGGATGTCTTTCAATTATTTAAACAAGATTCCATTAAAAATGTGTTCCTTATGACTTATTACTCATACCATCAACAATAACAACGAATAAACTAGCAAAATTAATAACATTGTTTACAGAGATAGAGGCCGCGGGTTCGACTTCCGGTTGTAACGTATAAGATATAACATAAAAAATTTTTTATCTCTTATAGTTTTTGATTTTTCCCTACTGACCCATTTGGATTGATCATCGGTATAAAAAACACAGTGTTTTTTAATTGACTAGAGAGAAGCCTTGCAGATGATAATATTATATACTTACATTGAACGGAACAGCTTTTCTCAAATATCATATTTTTTTTAATAAACCGTGCACGCTCTGGCTACTAGCAGTAGGTCGATATTTTGTCATAATTTAACCAAATGTTTTATCTTAAAGGTAGTAAGTAGGTTTAGTGCACACACCATGTCCACTTTTTTGTCCATTCTTAGGTTTTCTATCCTAAAATATAACCTGTATATTAAACAGTGTATCTAAAGCTCGGTTACCTTCGGTGGTTCGGCTCGTTTACAATACAGTGTCATAAAGTCATTTCAAAGCAAAAATCCCTTTGGAAATGAAATAATACGAGAGCTGTAGGTGGTATTTGCAATTATCCATCTTTTATAATTACACTATGTAAAAAGGTCGAAGCTCTTTCAGAACAAATTTGAAAAGCTCTCTAGACATCATTGTCTTGCAAATTTTAGAAAAGTAATTTTTTGAATAAATCGTCCTTATACAAGGAAACATAGATCATCTACGATAATTCTTGGAAACGCTGTCTACCTGCCTCATAAGAATATTCATCTATAACAATGACAACTAACGTCAGATCCTCAAAAGACGTCCGAGAAATTTCGCAGAATGGCAACAAAACAGTTGTTACATTTGCCCAACGGATTCTTGAGGCATGCACTTATGCCTGTCTGTATAGTGATTTATTTATAAGCTATTCAGTATTAATGTATTTTTCTGGCTGCCGGAAAAGCAGTGGTTTTCTCCGTTCATTACAGCCCATAAATTTGCAAGCGGACGACCTTGACTAGATAGATTCACTCGAGAAATTGGCACATGTATCCAAATCCACAGCCGAGTGACATTGAAAGAGGTACTTAATTCATGATTCCATTCATTTTTATTAGAAAAAGCGGGAGCTGTAATAGTGGAATTTGCCAGGGAGTTGTAATTCTGAACGTGCTCAGCTGTATTTCTGTCATTGGCACGCAATAAAAACTAGGGGATTATGACAAAAAAACCGTAAATATATCGAATACTTTGAACATAAGGAAGTAAAGTCGTCATCAAACTATAATATCCCGGCGGGGCGGCGAGGCACAGAAATACATTGATGTAGAACACTTGAAACATGGGGAACTATTACGAAAATCGACGTGCGGGACTTCGATATGTTTCCGTCATACAATGTAGAGAACTGAAATAAAACGTGAATTCGGTAGAAATTTCTAGGTGTGACTTCATAAAAATTATTATACACCAATTTATTTTCTTCTTTAATAGAGCCTGGAATTGGAATTTGGCACTAGTAGGCACCACACCAGCTCATGCGTGTGTTGTAACTTGTTATCATACCTATCATAGGCCTCTACTACGACTAATCATTTTATTGCTTGATGATTCCATTCCGTTTAAAGTACAGCAATGCTGGACAGTACCGTGAATTCTATTTCACTGTTCATAATAGTCTCCCGAACAGGCGAGCCTCAAACAATCTGGGCGTGTTTACGAACGCAAAACACGAGATCTACCGTTCCCAAAACAAACAACACGTCGTTGGTATGTCGACATGCTGATTCGATAACAAGCCCAGCTATTCAGCTTGTTCTAGGTCATGGTTGTTTTGGCTTACTTCGTTCGTACATTATGCGACTTCCCTTTGTAATACTTACAAAAGTTTGGGAGAGGTTTCACTTGTTATTGCTGATATAAACTTGGGTGTGCGATGACGAAAGATCCCTAAATCGTAAGCTTTCTGAAGATTTTCGTTTAAATAAGAGTTTTGTATAACATTTAGAAATAAAACATTTTTCATAAAGTATGTTAGATTAGATTAGATTAGATAATTCTTTTATTGCAACAGTTTACATACACAAATACATACAAAACATGAAAATAGGTAAAATACATAGTTACAATTTAGCGGTCTTATCGCTATGAAGCGATTTCTACCAGACAACCAGTCGGATGGAGAGATCTTATAAACTCAAAAATCGGAGGTGTAAACTTTTTACGGAATTTTCATATAAGTAAGTGAAGTGAATTTTACTTATACTTTTAATAATATTTGAGCTGAAGTTATTACTGAAAAATAGACAATACTTTTAGAAGGGTATGTGCTAGAAATATTCGATTTATATTAGTGCCGAGTGCAAGTTATGAGCATTCTATAAGCAGAGCCGAAGCTATTTCATTTTTTATAACTAGCCTCCACAATTCAAAATCAAAGAGAACATTATAATTAAATAAAAACTTTTTAATACGCTATCTAAGAAAACATTCGCATTATGCCTTATCAACCGTGGTTCGGACGTTTAATTACACGGGTGAGAGGGATCTTACCATAAAACCTGGGGTGAGCCTGTCTGGGCTGACAAATCGACTCCTTAGCCGAGGGGAGAAAAAACACAACGGAATTGTCAAACGTTATCCCTCTTAACACTGCAGCGACACGTCGTAAAACGAATTGAAATTGCAATAACATCACGCTGGATCGAGGGTATTTTCTTGGTGCATTAGCTTTGAAAGCTTCACTTTACGCGATTATCCCATAAAATACACTTTTAAACTTTCGCGTTCCATTATGCACACATATATAAACGGGATTTAACGCAAAACTATTTAGTAAAGGCATCCTACGCATACCTTTTATACCCGACGTTTCGACCGAATTGCACCGGCCGTGGTCACGGGCTGACTGCTGTCGCGGTGTATCGCCTCCGTTGGCGTCGAAGAGTCTTCATCCACCGTCACATTATTAAACAAACTACCGCGACAGCAGTCAGCCCGTGACCACGGCCGGTGCAATTCGGTCGAAACGTCGGGTATAAAAGGTATGCGTAGGATGCCTTTACTAATAGTTTTGCGTTAAATCCCGTTTATATATGTATCCCATAAAAGTTGACAGGTTTATGTTGGATTTCACAATCCTACTTTAATTTGAGACACAGTTGCTTAATACATTTGATTATTGACTAGAAATCAAACAAACATAAATTTTCTTTACTTGAACGATTACGACTTAGGCAATTATGGTGCACTAGCGGCCGCTCGCGGTTTCACCCGCGTGGTTCCCGTTCCCGTGGGAATATCGGGATAAAAAGTATCCTATGTGTAAATCCAGGTTATAAACTATCTGAATGCCGAATTTCATCCAAATCCATTCAGTAGTTTTTACGTGAAAGAGTACTTAACAAACATCCATCCATACTTACAAACTTTTGCGTTTATAATCCTAAAGAATTACAACTGTTAAACACCCTAAACATTTTCTACCTTCAATAAGTATATAAAAATGTTTTCCCTCTAACGCGTAATTTTTCCATATACGAGGGGCGTTCAAAATATTCTCGGTATGTGGATAAAAACAAACAAGTACGAAAAGTTTGATATTTTTATTTTTCAATATACTCCCCCCCTATGTTCATACACTTATAACATCGATCAATTATTTTTTTTAATCCCTCATAAAATTATTTTTTATCTTTGGTGTAAAAATGCTCCTCCACGGCCGTCTTCAACGCTTCATCGTCAGAAAATTTATTTCCACGCAGATCCTTTTTAAGATTG
The DNA here is from genome assembly GCA_963921215.1 of Scoparia ambigualis. Lineage (NCBI taxonomy): Eukaryota > Metazoa > Arthropoda > Insecta > Lepidoptera > Crambidae > Scoparia > Scoparia ambigualis. Next base: position 24,859,874 of record OY992517.1, on the reverse strand, counting down.
GGGAACAAAAAAAAAGTCGCTTGGGGCTAAGTCCGGACTATAGGGTGGATGAGTAACAGTTTCAAACCCACATTCAACAATAGCTGCCTTGGCAATATGAGCAGTATGGACAGGGGCGTTGTCATGCAGAAGCAGAACACCTTTGGTTAACTTTCCTCGCCTCTTTTCTTTGATCGCATCTCTTAATTGACGTATAACGTTAGCGTAGTACTGCCCTGTGATATTTACACCTTTTTCTTTATAATCGATAAGCAAAACTCCTTCACAATCCCAAAATATTGTGGCCATGACCTTGCCAGCTGACGGGATTACCTTGAACTTCTTGGGATGAGCTGAACCCTTAATGTGCCACTGCATGGACTCCTGTTTGCTCTCTGGGTCATAATGATGAACCCAGGTTTCATCTCCAGTAACTATTTTTTGCAGCACCTCATCGGGATTTTCACCACACAGGTCGATAAAATCTGAACAGCAAGCCACACGCATATCCTTTTGAAGAAGCGTCAGCATTCGCGGAACCCATCTTGCACTTACTTTTGACATATTAAGATGGTCATGTATAATGTCATGTACAGTACCAATAGAGATTGGTTACTTGAGCTATAGATTTTACCTTCACTCGGCCGTCTTTCAATATAAGTTTTTCCACTTTATCAATATTTTCTTGTGAGGTAGCCACTACAGGCCGGCCAGGTCTAGGGTCATCTTCAATACTCTCCCTTCCACGCTTAAATTTGCTTGACCATTTTTGAATAGTAGATAAAGAAGGAGCAGACTCACGGTAAACACAATCCATTTCCTCTTTTATGGTTTTTTGATTTTTACCCTGTTTTGTCAAGAATTTTATGACGGATCGGTGCTCTAATTTCGTTAAAATTGTTAATTCGCTCATGGTGTTCATGTTTGTTCGGCAATTGCAGAAAAACAAAAGAACATCTCGGTTCCAATTTTACTTTTTTTTAATGTCAATGGATGAATCTTAGCGGCCAGTAACAAATATATATATATAAAAGAGGTTGTAACGTATCAATACCGAGAATATTTTGAACGCCCCTCGTAGTTCCGTGTGAAAGTATATAACCAATATGCGTGGCTGCTTCCAGTTGTCACGGGCGGGAGCGGTGGGCGTCGTCGGCGGCGTGACTCAGCCGGTTATTCCCGACATCCTGGCCCAATTACGCGTACGCTGGTTAAGGCGCAGCGTTTACTACGAATAGTACGACAAACGACAACTTTGTATCAGTACGGAAGTTTGCGGAAGTGATAATATTTATTTTATATGAAAGCGTTCATTTGACAAATAATTTAGCATATAAAATAGTGTATTGGACCCTGAAATACTCTTGTAAAAGAACACGAAGCAGACGTCAAGCATAGGTCTGAAAATAAGTCTGCAGAGTGTAAACAGTGAACACGCCCTTGAAGGCCTCCATCCAACTTTACACCTCCAACACATACAATTTGATAAGGGCCAGAAACTCAAACGATTCATGCATAATTTGCTATACGAGACGGGTGGAGATTCGAGCTCCTTTAGGTTCCTCGGATCACTGCTTAATATCCAGCACAGTGCCCTTGGCATCGCGCCCGCCAACAGCGGTTTCGAAACGCCAGATTTGGCACTACGCGTCGGCAGACTGGGACGGGATGCGGGAGTATTTTGCATCCGTCCCTTGGAGGCAGCGCTGCTTTAGTGGGAAGGACCCGACCGCTAGCGCCACTGCCGTTGCTGATGAGATAGTATTAGGAATGGAACACTATATTCCACACTCCTATGTCATCAGCAAAGGCAGACGCAACCGCTGGTTCAATCGCGAGTGTGCCAGCGCTGTTGAGAGCAAACAGACGGCATACCGCGCTTGGATCAGAGGTAAAGCTCATGGGGCTCCCGAAACTCGCTCGCTAAAAGCAGCCTATAATAATGCCACCAAGTCGTGTAAGAGGGCCTACATTAGAGCGGATGCCCAGCGCGTTGCACGAGTAGGCCAAGAACTCCTGACGCATCCTACGGGCAGCCGTAGCTACTGGCGTCTGGCCAAAGCCGTGCAATCCAACTTCTGCCAACCCTCGCTGCCACCACTGAGATGTCTTGACCGAAATTTAGCTCACAAGCCGCAGGAAAAGGTCGATCTCCTGGCCAAACTCTTTGCGGCTAACTCCCGGATCGATGGCTGTGATGCACAGCCACCCTCAATTCCTCACTGTGGCCACACAATGTCTGATATTAAAATCAGGCAGTGTGATTGATGTCCGTGCGGAAATGCAGTCAATCGATGTCCGGAAAGCTAACGGTCCTGATGGCATCCCAGCAATAGTCCTGAAAATGTGTGCAGAGGAGTTGTCCCTTGTGTTAACGCGTCTGTACCGTCTCTCGCTCTCTTCGGGTTGTGTGCCGGAATCTTGGAGAGAAGCTAATGTGCAACCGATCCCTAAAAAAGGAGATCGGTCAGATCCGACTAATTACCGCCCTATAGCCGTAACTTCAGTGTTGTGTAAGATCCTAGAACGAATATTGAACAAACAGCTTATTCGATACCTAGAAGATCACTCCCACCACGATCCTTTTACGATCGTCAATATGGGTTTCGGCCAAAACGGTCAACGGGTGATCTTCTAGCGTACGTCACACATCTCTGGGGTGAGGCTATTGACAAGCGTGGCGAGTCACTGGCAGTTAGTCTTGACATAGCCAAGGCTTTTGATCGGGTCTGGCACAAAGCTCTTCTCTCCAAGCTCCCGGCATACGGTTTGCCCGCTCAGTTCTGTACCTGGCTTGCTAGCTTCCTGCATGAGCGTAGAATCCGTGTCCTTTCGGATGGATGCGCTTCGCGGTTCATGTCAGTGAACGCTGGTGTTCCCCAAGGCTCCGTTCTATCCCCCACGCTGTTCCTTCTGCATATCAATGACATGCTTCCTCTTGGAAACATTCATTGCTATGCAGATGATAGCACAGTGCATGGGGGATATAACGGGCACCAACGGCTGGGCGGGTAGACACCGAAATGAAGCGAGCAAATCTTGTCATTGAGCTCGATCGGATGTTGGACCTCATTTCTAAATGGGGCTCCGATAATCTGGTGGAGTTCAATGCCAAAAAAACACAGGTGTACGCGTTCACAGCGAAAAAGTCGCCATTCCTTCCCCTTCCCTCTCTTCAGGGTACATCTCTAGGCCTGCAGAGCAGTATTAACATGCTCGGTATGGATATCCGCTGCGATCTGAACCAAAAGGACTACATCGAAACCTTGAATAAAAATGCCTCACGTAAACTCGGTGTCCTGAACAAGGTGCGGCGATTCTTCACGCCTGATCAGTTGTGTCTATTATACAAGACACAGGTGCGGTCTTGCGTGGAGTATTGCTCTCACCTTTGGGACGGCTCCGCAAAGTACCTTCTCGATGCCTTGGACAGATTGCAGCGCCGCGCTGTGCGCATTATCGGCAATGCAGAGGTCACTAAAACTTTCGAGCCTTTGCAATTGCGTAGAGATATTGCGTCACTCAGCGTCTTTTACCGTTTATACCATGGCGAGTGCTCTGAAGAACTCTTTGACCTCATCCCTCCTTCTCCCTTCCTCCATAGGAATACGCGTGCTGCTCTGCGGAGTCACCAATTTACAGTCTCTAACATTCCATCTCGCACAAAGAAATTTGGTGACTCGTTTCTTTGCCGCACTTCCAAATGATGGAATAGTCTACCAGCACACGTATTCCCTCCTACCTATGACATAGGGTCCTTCAAACGAGGCGTGAAGAAGCACTTTGTGGGCCGGCAGAGTGAGGATGACTGATGCTACGTCTCTTACGCTGCACCAGTTGTCCTCGCGCCTGGACCTCATTTCCACTTAACATCAGGTGGAGTGGGGTCATTTGCCGGGCATAGAATAATAAAAAATAAAAAAAACGAAAGGCATAAAAGATGTAAATGTACGGACACAAGAACACCATGTTAAGACTACTACAAAACGTCAAAATTCTGCAAACTTGTTGAACTCAATACCCAACAGCTACAGTAAAAAATTCATGGGAGAATTTTCTAAGTTTGGTATAGCCTAATATGCTGTAGTATGTAGCAGGTCGTCATTTAGGCAGGTGCCTAGAATACCATCTGTCACACATGTAATGAAATCTTAGACCCAGCATTTACATAGTAAGGCTATCATTCATCCTCTTATGTGTAAAACGAGATACATCCGATTAGTTATAAATTGATTTATCGCACCAATAAAGCAAAAACTCTCACATACATACATCAGCTGTAATTTAGCATTGCACAATGGTACATTAGACATGATAAGTGCCATCACAAATTGTAGACAAGACAACATGCTATATTAGACAACAGAGTCAACATGAATATGGGTATATTGTTGATAAATTTTTGATGATTTACCTAATCTGTGGCTGGGATATAAAGAAAAACTGACATATTTGTAAATTCTAAAATTTGCTTTCGCTAGGCTTATATTCGTTGTAGCTCCTGCTTCGCCTTAACATAGCAAGCAACACGTGGGCTGAAATGTGGACGATTAACTGGATCTTTATTGAGCAAACTCTAGGAATGCGGAATAAAATCCGTCCAGCGGACAACTATACAGATCAGCAGTCATGTGACTATGGGAGTTAATTGTTCTGCTCTCGCAACATTCGCGATTATTTTTGAACAACGTCTGTTTTAATGACTGCGTTTAGACGATATTACAGGCACATCAGTAAGGAACAATAGGCCTCTTGGCGAGAAAGTGAAGATGTTTGTTAGCAATGATGTGTAATAATATGGATGATGGTTAACCGTAAAGTTTTCGTAATTGATGTTTGCATACGATAAAGCGCGTCAAGGAATAAAAAGCAGCATATGACACACTCGGGTGATTAGTTGTTAAGTTTCGCAGTAAAGGGGCAAGCACATTATCACACCCCTCAGACCCCAAGTGGTCGCATGAGACCGCACCTACAAAAACACACTTGACTTTGTACCGTGTTTTCATAGACTTACTACTTTAGTATGAACAAGTTTGATTATTTCCGTTCTGTGGTACATTTTATGCATCGTGACCGCAAAATATCGCATAGTCTATGCTCGATTCTGTCAAATTTGACGCTGACAGTTGCGCCAATTTTTGTGTTACAAAATTTTAACGAATGAGTGGTTAATAAAATTAGTTGCAATTAACATGTCGTTTGAACAGCAAAAGGTGGGCCACGATTGCCCACTCGAACGGTAAACAAGTTACTTAGAGAACATCAAAATTTAATTTCACAATGGAGGGCCATCCCCGCCGGTCGTAAAACTGAAAGCCGCCATAGAACGTATAATATAAAACGCAACGATGCATCCCCGAATGGAGTCACATCCTCGTATAATGTTCGCATTACGCTAAAAGTGGTCCACCCCACACCGCTCCGCATATTATTTTATACAGCCTGTGTATTTTAATTCAGGTCCGCGGGACGGTAACATTTACAATCTTTATTGAGGGCCTGATGTCCGCCATAAAACCATTACAGAGGGCTAACGCCACTAAATACAGCAGGCACCTAAATAAGCAATCGGGTTTTTGGTATCGCTATTTATAAGGTAAAGTTATTACCCTTCTTGTTATATTCAAAGTGAAAATTAAAATATCTTCATTCAAATGAACTTATTACATAAGCACTTTTGAATCGTGCTATATTGTAGTTATATTCATTAGGTTGGTTGGTCAGAATATTATGAGAGTAAAGGTTGCTTCACACATAATTATCAGTGAAGTCATAGTTCCGACACAGTACCGGCACAGTGAAAAATATTCTTTCATACATTCCCTATGAATTTTGACAAAACGAATACGTCCGTGATTTGCTGGTGGCGGCACTGACACTGAGAGCATTATCACTGACAAGTGAGGATGCGTTCATAGAGAATGTATAAAAAACACTGTGCCGGTACTGTGTCGGAACTGCGGCTTCACTGATATGTGTGAAGCAACCTTGCAAAAGAAGCGTGCCAGGACAGTAGAAAATGGAAAGCCACGGTCTCCAGGAAATAGGCGTAGGCATAATAATATGTGACAACAAAAGAAACATTATTTAAAATACATTTTAAAACACAATTTGAGCTATTTATGACGATACGCTACTACACTTGATACTCAAAATAAGTATATATAGTATTGTATAAAAACAAGCCATATTGGCAGCCTGATCAAGAAGCTCGAAAATAGATATGATTCATTAAGAAGTGAACAGCTCAATAATAGTAGAAAGCTATTTAATAGGATAAAAGAAATTATTCAAAATTTCATACAGCAGCTATATATTTCTTGAACATAAATATCTAGTTAAGACCAATGACATTGTTTCAGACGGGCATTCCAGTCAATTAGTAATTCATTCAATCTGTAGAACAAAAAATTGCGCATCCAAACTTTTTCCATTGCAAGCATTTCCATCAACTTCAAATCAATAGGGGAGTGTTGATATTTAAATTGACTGCAGTTGAAGAAAGGCGAAGACACAGTAATTCTTAAGAGTCTCTAAGCAAAATCCGAGTGCGAACAATAGCTAGAAGAATATCGCCTCCCATTAGGAACGATATCGAAAAATGTAATAAACATGCCACAGTTTACTCACTCGTAATACAGTTTCGAGTTTTTCTGTATGAACGAGGCAATTTTATTGGTTCTCTACAACTGACGTACTTAGTAGGGGGTTTCGCAGCTGCGTTTTAAATCAAATTTCGAAAGTTTCTATCTATTTTTGTGTAACGGAATCAATACGTGACTACTGTATGGGTGGTACACTTGTACAAATGTAGTGGTACCTAATATGTAAGTACCTTTGAATGGGGTACTTGAATCTTGATGTTGTTATTTACGAAAATGACGTTTTCTTGACGTTTTGGTAATTAAACCAATTCTACACTTAAAATCTGCTTTTTAAAAAGTATTTCATTGTGTCTCAAAGATCTGGTTTTGTCTTTTAAACTATGGGAAAATGACAAAATCAAATCCCTGACACGATTAAAGAAGCTTGGTAAGTGTTGTTTAGACCTAACGTTAAAATCCTTAACCACCGAGGAACTGAATATCGTAACCAAACTGACGGAACACATCTACTGTTACTAACATATTGTGAAGAGTACTACTGAATACAGATTTTCAAAATGGTAGTAGCAACACAGGGTTAACGCATTTCGGTTTCCTATACAAACTTCCAAGTTAAAATTTTTTAAAACTATTAAGCCAATTTTAATGAACCTTTGCATGCCAAAGTAAAATACAGTGATCTAAATAGTTTGTTGAAAACATAAAAAAAAAATGTTTATTTAACTGAGTTATTGCGATTTTAAACTTTGTATACTGGACTTTGAACGCTTTTTAAAAATGGTTTTCAACAAACTATTTAGATCCCTGTGTTTTACTTTAGCATGAAAAGTTTCATTAAAATTGGCTTATTAGTTTAAAAAAAATTCGACTTAGAAGTTTGTATGGGAAACCGAAATGCGTAGACCCTCAAAACAAACCACCGAGTGGAGTATAAAAAATATATTCTTGCAAGGAATTGATAACCATATAAGTAGTCAGTGTGTCGATGGCAACATTCAACTTATTGGGACTAAGAAATCTGTCGTGTCATTAAAATGTCTAAATCGATCGAGATCGCTTTAACAGGCAGTCCATCAAGCTTATTAGCGCTCATAAACACACATATGCAAACGTAAACAGTGCCCATATAGTTTTGATAATATAAACAATGAGATTACGATCGTGGGCGCATTAACGACGCATGACGCCCGCCCGAATCCCAATCACTTACGCGTTACTGAAACCCCAATTGAGTTTGCTTGTTGCATTTAATATGCGACAATAAAACGGCTGTTTTAATAACAATGTTCTATTGTGTGGGTGTACCATGATTTATAAACAAACGGGACAAGTTGCAAAAATTAATTTTTGATCAAAGAGGTTGTGAGCAGATTGATATCAGCTAACGCATTCGAATAACGACTGCGAAAGCAAAGCCACCTTTTCCATTAGCGGTGTTTGTACCAGACATTAAAAAAAATAGGTTTTTTATGGCAGTTTGTATTTTTTTTTAAATAAGTTCATAAAATGTGCTGAGTGTGCCTTTATTCAATATTCGAGCGAATAAAGTTAACTACATTTCGTATGATGACTAAAAATAGACCGATGCGAGAGAGCGGCATGATCTACCACAAGACCGGCAGAAAACGGTTGCGGCACCTGCACCGTAAGTAGTAGGGTTTTGAGAGTTCTGGCGCACTCAAAACTGGTCTGGTTCTGACCCCCGCTGGGCTAGCGGCAGCTCTCAGTTGATTTACTAATGAATCGTTAATGACTCCTCGGTCCTAATCACCATTCCCGATGCACATCATTATCTAATGACGTACCGACGCCACTGTACTCTTGTTCAGTTGATTTACTAATAAACCACTGTTAATGACACCTCGGTCTAATCACCTTAACAACTATGCGATTGTATTTTATTGATTCTTCAGGAAAGCGCTTTGTCTTCATCTCACCTGATGTTAGGAGATGAAAAGTAAGATCAAAGTGAAGGCATAACTTCACCTGGAATCCTCACTACTAAGGCACTGACTTAGATAAAATGGTGGTACGAAGCTTGCCAAACGGATATCGAACCCGTGACCCGGAGTCTGAGACCGGGGTAGTCCTAACCACTTCACCACAGAGGTGGTTAGTGAGCTAATTGTAATCATTCAAGTCCTACCACCAACCATACTGAATACACACATGTGCAACCTCTGCTGGGAATCGAACCCGTGACCGTGAGTCTGAGACCGGGGTAGTCCTAACCACTTAACCACAGCGGCGGTTAGTGTGTTAATTGTAATAATGGACATTCGGTATGCATGAAATCTTCCCTTCATGGACCATCTCTCGTGAAATATTTTTGCTATAATAATACACCCATACTTACTAACTTTCTGATAAGAGTATATCTTAATAACTTTGTTCATTATAATTAGATAAACTCTATTTACTTATACTTTGAAACTAGTTTATCTGCTCGTTTAAATTAAATTAGCTACCAAACTTGTTTATTCGTGATAGAGAAACACACATTGTTCATTAAAATTAGACTTTGAAAGTAAAATTTTCCTAAACTAAAGTTAAAATAATCATTACATTAACTATCTTGTCTTGTTAAACAACATCGAATTAGATATCTTAAGTAGAGTAAGTTCAAATAGTCATTACTTACTAAAATTGATATATAACACACTGAGTTGTCTATTTTCGATACTCGTGCATAGGAAACTACTACAAGTGCTCCGTTCTGTATTCAACACCAGTACCATGAATGTAAGTAAAACGTTTTTATTTTTTATTTTCTGAGTGAATGTTCTGATTTGTTCTGACTTCTGTCTAACGTATATGATGTGCATAAAACTGATGTGATTCGCTTTCATTTTTTAATTACTGAGTGAATGTTCTGATTTTTTATGACTTCTGAGTAACGTATAAAATTGTACTGGTTGTTACAGATTGCTCGTTCTACATTCAATGAAGACGATGACGATGTGGTGTTCCAAGAAAACACATATAAACATTATTATTACCCACAGTCGGACGACGATGAACTTCCATCGTTGCAGAAGAAAGAATCAATCGACGAATTCTTTGAACCACCAAAGAAGAAGCCGAGGACAATGAGATCTTCAACAGTTGGACGTTGTTCCGGGAGAGATTCGACATCTTACGTGTCAACCAACACCGACGACGGAGCAAGTGCAACACATCTCATTAAGATTGAGGTGTATGATTTGAAGAAGATTGAAAACATTGATCAATCGGACCATTGGAAGCATGCAGATGTTCGTGTGAAATATTACACAAAGTCTATCAATGACGATCATCATAAGAAAACTCGTCAGCTTATTTACAACATAACAAAGGGAATATCCAATTCTCCGAATTGTCGGAAATACTCTTACAGCAACAAAGATAAAAAGTAATACGCCTAAATCCATAGTACTTATTTGTGATTTTGTAGAACGAAGCACTTTCTTATGTCATACAATAAATCAGATATTGGTTTGTGAGTATAAAATAAATATATTGTTAAATCATTTACTTGTTTTTATTTATTTCAAAGGTTTTAATGAAAATACCAAGTTAAATTTCAACATATTTAATAATAATTTCTCAAAAAAAAAAAATAGGTTACAGTTACATGTTATTGAATCAATAAAAAAGACTTAAATACATGTTTTATTAACACATCATTATTATGTATCTTTATTAAACATTTCAACAAAGTCACTAAGAGGCATACCTCTAAGCTTAAGATACAAATACACAAGACGTTATTCACCATAAAGAATAAGAAATATCGAATACAATATAACTTAAATTATATAAAATAGTTTTTTAAAATTTTATTTATCGTAATTTATAATGACCCCATGCTAATGTGTCAGTGGAATTTGGTATAATATATCTCTTGGTATCATTGTAAGACAAACAAATTTTATTTATCTTTTGAGTAAAAATGACATGTTTAATGGATCTAAAACGATACATTTCAGCAAGTTCTACATTTTTTTTAAACAAACAAGTTTTATAATTATGTAATTTCAATTGTCTAGTTACACATTTGTTTACACCTTTTGCTTTAGTTATTGTTTTATTCTCTACTTGCATAGCATACATTTTTGAGCGTAAACCGACAAATTCAGAAAAAACATGGCCATTGTGTTCATCTTTAAAATAACCTAATTTTTTCTTATTTAATAAAGGAAAACCATAAATATTGTTTCGTGCGTAATCCGATGTGTCAAAATAATTACATATATCGGGTAGAATTTCTTTATAAAAATCTGCACAAAAAATTTGGTAAACTAAGCTGTCAGTGTCCGTATACAACAATTTTAAATTTTCAAATTTACACTTCATGTATTTGTAATGGAAATCATACATTAAAGTTTTTGATAAATCTAATATACTAAAACCTAAAAATATGGGTTTATTGTAAAAAAGTTTAGTCTTTTGTAATTGGACTGCTACTAAACTCTCAGAGAAAACTGACAAACTATGAAATTCAGGTTTGGCAATCAGATCTGACACACCTTTTCTTTTACCCCGATTTTCCCAGTGAGTCAATAGTTTAACGTTTACTCTTTTTTCAATATTTTCCATGGTCTTTCCAAAAATTGAATTATTCATTAACTTATAAAAATCTTTTTCAAAATCAGATTTTGCTAACGTACGCAATTGCGTGTTTAAATCTATATATTTTTTTAACCAGGCACTTTGTTTAAATTTCAGAACTCTATGAACTTTCGTAAGTTTTAAACCCAACTCTAAGCTTTGTAAGAGATTTCTATAATGTAAAATATATTTTTCCTTATTATTTAAATTTGGGACCAGCTTTCGTTCCTTAGAACCACCAATACAAATATTTTCAGGACATAATGGTAAATCGGAATGATGATCATGAAGGCTATCAGGATATTCCAAATCTACTTCTAAAATGTAACCAAACTCTGAAGTGATAGGAACATTAAAATTAACATCAACACTCGCCCATTCAAATTGAGAAATAGGTAAATACTGAGACATAGCCCACCCATACAAATTATTAGCATCCAAATATGTTAGAAAAGAAATAGGATCATCTGCTTTATAATTATCCATATAAGGATTATTGGCTTTAGCGTAACGATTACTACATTGAGACACACCACCTCTGATACCAGCTTTTATAAAGGCTATTTTATCAAAATCTGTCAATAACTCGATTTCGACTTCGGTAAACTTTAACATAGCATCCCAGCTTAAACCAGGAGCAGTGTAATAATGAGCAGGATCTAAATCATAGGTTTTTAAACAAACATTTCTAAAGTTTTCGAATATATCACTTAAAAGCAAAACATCTGTTTTTAAATAAAGATTAGAATAATCAGACATACTACAACATTTAAAATGAGACCACACTCTTTGAGCGTGAACGTAGTCTTCGTTAGAAATCGTTGACCCAGTAAGTGAATTAAAAAAGTCAAAAATTTTTGGTAATGATGGTGATTTTAATGACCTGAAAGAACTCATATACTCATATGGATATACACCTTTTCTTTTCAGCAATTCAAAGTCGTTTACATTCGGAAATTCATTTTTTAGTTCTATAAACTGATTATTATTAAGATTAGAAGCTAATGAATTTAAACTACTTGATAAAAATTTAAAAGAATCAATAAACCTTAAACTTACACGCTGACCGTTTACGTGAAGAATTTTAGAAAATGAAATATATTTTTCTTTATTTTGGGGGATTATTTGTACTTCACCATCAGCAAAATTTAATGCGTGTACAATAAAGTGAGAAGATTTCACACTCAAGTTATCGTTATTTTGAACAATTGAAAGTTGAATTTGACATGAGATACCACAAGCACCACTGCTCGCCAGCTTAGGCTGGTCGCCGAAGGCGACCAGCCGAAGCTGTGAGGCGAGCAGTGGTGCCTATGGTTTGTCATGTCAAATTCAACTTTTCAATTGTTCGAAGAATACAAAATTTGAGTGTGAAGTCTTCGTTTCATGGACCATCTCTCGTGATATATTTTTGCTATTATAATACACTCATACTTACTAACTTTCTGATAAGAGTGTATCTTAATAACTTTGTTTATCTGCTCGTTAGCTACCGAACTTGTTTATTCGTGATTGAGAAACACATAATGATCTACCTAGTATAAAAACGACGAGCAGTGGTGCCTATGGTCTGTCATGTCAAATTCAACATAAATAGAAGATCGATCAAATATTAAAAGTTACTAGTTAGTAATCAATGCTCTGAGTCATAAACTTCTACTCGTCTAATTGCTTGAGAGTTAATAATAAATGGCTGGAACGAAATATGTCAGTGCTTTTTTTTTTCATCTTCAGTCGATAAAACTGATTTGAACTGCACTGAATATGATGAAGAGTTAAATGAAATCTGTGATATAGTAGAAACTACTGAAAGTAAAGAACGAAATATTTTTGACTCATATTTCGATGAATCATTAGTGAAACTCAGTGAAGAAATTGAAAAGACGTAAGTATTATTTTTAATATTTAAAAAAAAAAATTATGTTGTTGATTTTTTGTTAGTTCTAATATTTTTATTTATGTTTACAGTGTTAACATACAAATTGGGAGAGGATTAAAACGGCAAACTGAGAATAGCATTCAAAACAATGAGAAAAGACGACGTATTAATGAACCATCAACATCTAGAGGAGCTGAAGATGATTCGACTGCAGATAATAGCGAGATGATGATGTGTTCAGTTTGCAATATTTCCGTTAAAAAAAGGTATTTATCCAATCACTATAAAAGTAAGAATCACAAAAATAATGTGATTCGTTCCCATGATAATTTACCAAATGTAAGGTTAATTGAAACTGCTTTTGGCAAAAGAGTTCATACATACAGAATAACTTCTTTAGCGGACTCAAAAGATTTGGAAACGGTTGATACATTTTTTAATTCAATAATTGATGATTTAAGGACTTTGATTCTTGATGATATAGTACAATTAAAAACGTTTAAAGTAAACTTTATACTGTGTGCCAACTTCGTGCACCAAAATAAAAATGTACAAAACGTTTTTCACTTCCAAACTCAGAACTATATTCTCAATGAATCCGAAGACATCAATATACTTTTTAATTCAATAAAAGAAGTATTAGCTAATAAAGTCAGTGAGTTTGAGAAAAAAGATAGTGGATGGAGTCTTACGGACCTAATTAGTTTAGATATGAATATTAATAAATTCAATCCACTGCGGGGATCATCTTTTATTGAATTACCTTATGACATTAGGACTAAAAAAGCAGTCATCAATGTTAAAAACGCAGATGTGCAGTGTTGTAAATGGGCTTTACTCTCAGCTTTGTATCCTGTAACAAAAAACCCCGATCGTGTAAACGAGTATTGGAAATTGGAAAACAAGTTAAATTTTAATGGGATTTCGTTTCCAGTAAAATTAACTGATATTTACAGAGTTGAGCGCTTAAACAATATAAGCATTAACGTTTTTGGTTTAGAATATAACTCTGAGACTAAAACTCATCATGTTATTGGCCCCCTGTACTTCACAAAGTCTCGCAAATCAACACATATAAATTTACTATACGTCACCAGTGGTAGTAACGGACATTATTGCTATATTAAAAATTTATCACGATTAGTGAGTAAGCAGATCACTAAACGAAATGGCGCGGTTCACATTTGTGATGGTTGTCTGCTTTATTTTCCTACAAGCAATGCGGTAGATAACCACCAAAAATATGATTGTGCTCATATTAGTACAATATTACCAAGTCCAAGTATGTTTAGAAAAAACTGGTTCAATGAAAATGTTTCTAATGATAGGTTATATTTTGATAAATTTGAAAAGAAAAAGAGGGTTCCTTTTATTATTTACGCTGACTTCGAATCGTTTTTAAAACCTATTGCCTCTTGTTCTGGTGATCCTAACAAATCATCAACCATTAATGTTCAGAGACATGACGTGTACAGTTTCGGTTATTATATTAAGTGTTCATATGATAGTAATCTCTCTAAATATGTTAGTTATAGCGGAGAAAACTGTGCTCATGTATTTATGAATAAGCTCCAAGAAGATTTAAAAATTATATGTAGTAAATATAGTTTTCAAACTGCTCCTCTCCCTCTTACGAATGAAAATAAAAAATATATAGAAGAAACCAAAGTATGTTACATTTGTAAAAAAGATTTATATGAGCAATTTATTGACTACAACTGGCAGACGGGAGCGTTTATAGGTGTTTCACATGAAATATGTAGTAAAAAGTTTCATAAAATAGACTTTGTACCAGTAGTATTACATAATCTAAGTAATTACGATGCTCACTTTATTGTACACGCATTAAATTTTGCTGATGGTGAAGTACAAATAATCCCCCAAAATAAAGAAAAATATATTTCATTTTCTAAAATTCTTCACGTAAACGGTCAGCGTGTAAGTTTAAGGTTTATTGATTCTTTTAAATTTTTATCAAGTAGTTTAAATTCATTAGCTTCTAATCTTAATAATAATCAGTTTATAGAACTAAAAAATGAATTTCCGAATGTAAACGACTTTGAATTGCTGAAAAGAAAAGGTGTATATCCATATGAGTATATGAGTTCTTTCAGGTCATTAAAATCACCATCATTACCAAAAATTTTTGACTTTTTTAATTCACTTACTGGGTCAACGATTTCTAACGAAGACTACGTTCACGCTCAAAGAGTGTGGTCTCATTTTAAATGTTGTAGTATGTCTGATTATTCTAATCTTTATTTAAAAACAGATGTTTTGCTTTTAAGTGATATATTCGAAAACTTTAGAAATGTTTGTTTAAAAACCTATGATTTAGATCCTGCTCATTATTACACTGCTCCTGGTTTAAGCTGGGATGCTATGTTAAAGTTTACCGAAGTCGAAATCGAGTTATTGACAGATTTTGATAAAATAGCCTTTATAAAAGCTGGTATCAGAGGTGGTGTGTCTCAATGTAGTAATCGTTACGCTAAAGCCAATAATCCTTATATGGATAATTATAAAGCAGATGATCATATTTCTTTTCTAACATATTTGGATGCTAATAATTTGTATGGGTGGGCTATGTCTCAGTATTTACCTATTTCTCAATTTGAATGGGCGAGTGTTGATGTTAATTTTAATGTTCCTATCACTTCAGAGTTTGGTTACATTTTAGAAGTAGATTTGGAATATCCTGATAGCCTTCATGATCATCATTCCGATTTACCATTATGTCCTGAAAATATTTGTATTGGTGGTTCTAAGGAACGAAAGCTGGTCCCAAATTTAAATAATAAGGAAAAATATATTTTACATTATAGAAATCTCTTACAAAGCTTAGAGTTGGGTTTAAAACTTACGAAAGTTCATAGAGTTCTGAAATTTAAACAAAGTGCCTGGTTAAAAAAATATATAGATTTAAACACGCAATTGCGTACGTTAGCAAAATCTGATTTTGAAAAAGATTTTTATAAGTTAATGAATAATTCAATTTTTGGAAAGACCATGGAAAATATTGAAAAAAGAGTAAACGTTAAACTATTGACTCACTGGGAAAATCGGGGTAAAAGAAAAGGTGTGTCAGATCTGATTGCCAAACCTGAATTTCATAGTTTGTCAGTTTTCTCTGAGAGTTTAGTAGCAGTCCAATTACAAAAGACTAAACTTTTTTACAATAAACCCATATTTTTAGGTTTTAGTATATTAGATTTATCAAAAACTTTAATGTATGATTTCCATTACAAATACATGAAGTGTAAATTTGAAAATTTAAAATTGTTGTATACGGACACTGACAGCTTAGTTTACCAAATTTTTTGTGCAGATTTTTATAAAGAAATTCTACCCGATATATGTAATTATTTTGACACATCGGATTACGCACGAAACAATATTTATGGTTTTCCTTTATTAAATAAGAAAAAATTAGGTTATTTTAAAGATGAACACAATGGCCATGTTTTTTCTGAATTTGTCGGTTTACGCTCAAAAATGTATGCTATGCAAGTAGAGAATAAAACAATAACTAAAGCAAAAGGTGTAAACAAATGTGTAACTAGACAATTGAAATTACATAATTATAAAACTTGTTTGTTTAAAAAAAATGTAGAACTTGCTGAAATGTATCGTTTTAGATCCATTAAACATGTCATTTTTACTCAAAAGATAAATAAAATTTGTTTGTCTTACAATGATACCAAGAGATATATTATACCAAATTCCACTGACACATTAGCATGGGGTCATTATAAATTACGATAAATAAAATTTTAAAAAACTATTTTATATAATTTAAGTTATATTGTATTCGATATTTCTTATTCTTTATGGTGAATAACGTCTTGTGTATTTGTATCTTAAGCTTAGAGGTATGCCTCTTAGTGACTTTGTTGAAATGTTTAATAAAGATACATAATAATGATGTGTTAATAAAACATGTATTTAAGTCTTTTTTATTGATTCAATAACATGTAACTGTAACCTATTTTTTTTTTTTGAGAAATTATTATTAAATATGTTGAAATTTAACTTGGTATTTTCATTAAAACCTTTGAAATAAATAAAAACAAGTAAATGATTTAACAATATATTTATTTTATACTCACAAACCAATATCTGATTTATTGTATGACATAAGAAAGTGCTTCGTTCTACAAAATCACAAATAAGTACTATGGATTTAGGCGTATTACTTTTTATCTTTGTTGCTGTAAGAGTATTTCCGACAATTCGGAGAATTGGATATTCCCTTTGTTATGTTGTAAATAAGCTGACGAGTTTTCTTATGATGATCGTCATTGATAGACTTTGTGTAATATTTCACACGAACATCTGCATGCTTCCAATGGTCCGATTGATCAATGTTTTCAATCTTCTTCAAATCATACACCTCAATCTTAATGAGATGTGTTGCACTTGCTCCGTCGTCGGTGTTGGTTGACACGTAAGATGTCGAATCTCTCCCGGAACAACGTCCAACTGTTGAAGATCTCATTGTCCTCGGCTTCTTCTTTGGTGGTTCAAAGAATTCGTCGATTGATTCTTTCTTCTGCAACGATGGAAGTTCATCGTCGTCCGACTGTGGGTAATAATAATGTTTATATGTGTTTTCTTGGAACACCACATCGTCATCGTCTTCATTGAATGTAGAACGAGCAATCTGTAACAACCAGTACAATTTTATACGTTACTCAGAAGTCATAAAAAATCAGAACATTCACTCAGTAATTAAAAAATGAAAGCGAATCACATCAGTTTTATGCACATCATATACGTTAGACAGAAGTCAGAACAAATCAGAACATTCACTCAGAAAATAAAAAATAAAAACGTTTTACTTACATTCATGGTACTGGTGTTGAATACAGAACGGAGCACTTGTAGTAGTTTCCTATGCACGAGTATCGAAAATAGACAACTCAGTGTGTTATATATCAATTTTAGTAAGTAATGACTATTTGAACTTACTCTACTTAAGATATCTAATTCGATGTTGTTTAACAAGACAAGATAGTTAATGTAATGATTATTTTAACTTTAGTTTAGGAAAATTTTACTTTCAAAGTCTAATTTTAATGAACAATGTGTGTTTCTCTATCACGAATAAACAAGTTTGGTAGCTAATTTAATTTAAACGAGCAGATAAACTAGTTTCAAAGTATAAGTAAATAGAGTTTATCTAATTATAATGAACAAAGTTATTAAGATATACTCTTATCAGAAAGTTAGTAAGTATGGGTGTATTATTATAGCAAAAATATTTCACGAGAGATGGTCCATGAAGGGAAGATTTCATGCATACCGAATGTCCATTATTACAATTAACACACTAACCGCCGCTGTGGTTAAGTGGTTAGGACTACCCCGGTCTCAGACTCACGGTCACGGGTTCGATTCCCAGCAGAGGTTGCACATGTGTGTATTCAGTATGGTTGGTGGTAGGACTTGAATGATTACAATTAGCTCACTAACCACCTCTGTGGTGAAGTGGTTAGGACTACCCCGGTCTCAGACTCCGGGTCACGGGTTCGATATCCGTTTGGCAAGCTTCGTACCACCATTTTATCTAAGTCAGTGCCTTAGTAGTGAGGATTCCAGGTGAAGTTATGCCTTCACTTTGATCTTACTTTTCATCTCCTAACATCAGGTGAGATGAAGACAAAGCGCTTTCCTGAAGAATCAATAAAATACAATCGCATAGTTGTTAAGGTGATTAGACCGAGGTGTCATTAACAGTGGTTTATTAGTAAATCAACTGAACAAGAGTACAGTGGCGTCGGTACGTCATTAGATAATGATGTGCATCGGGATTTGATGTCGCCTCAAGTACTACTTATAATAGCGATGTTTGTGATCAACTACCACGCAATACTATTTACTATTTGCTGTTGCTTATTGTATTATGCTTTGACATGCCTTAACTTTTTATGTCCGAGATGCAGTTCCGTGTGGCCACCCTACCAGGGGTGGAGTTTACGATCAAGTACAGTTTTACTGTGCATCGTTAGTGCAGTTATCAAATCGGCGGACGGATTGCGTTGCGTGTCCGTTTTGACGGCGGCCACGATAGTAACTGTGCAGCTAGTGCGTGTTACCCTGCTTTGTCTGCCTTGGCCACCATTCAATTGTTTTAGTTTTTTTTTCCTATCACTGCACGGTATCATTCTCATTATGTCTCCTGATGTTAAATAACTAAAAGTGGAAGCACTCTTCACACGGAATCTTGAACTACTGAGGAGCTGGCTATCAAGTTTCTGCCGGAACACAACAATGCTAAGAACATCGTCGTTATGATGACGGAATTAGATAAGAAGGAAGTAGCTAGCCAAGTGGGATTAAAAACAACCCTACTATCAACCGAAATAAGTACAATAATATGTAACTTGATAATTTCTAAATAATTCAAAGAAAGCGTACTTCTTATTAGTTCTTATGTAACTTCACATAGAACAAACAAAATTATTCAAGACCCACCCTAAATTATACGGTTAATAGCTATTAACACTCTCCTTCCTCTTTCAAATTATTTTTTTATAGGTTTTGCCTTAACCTTACACTAATACATAATTATATATCCGAGAAGAGGAAAAAACTTACGTACATAGACTATCTTTCACATAAGGAAATTGTGAACTGACCCTAATTAAGGAAAAAATAATAACACAATACAAGCGTGTTATCGGCAAAATGCAAAGCACAGGCAATTTATAAAGCCATAACGATTACAGTAACAAAGTAGGATTTCCAAGAACACGTCCGCAGTCCATTCACAAGTTGCGTTGTTTATTTTTACTTATAATATGCAAAAGGTTCTTCAGGTAAGCCGCCAGGTAGGACCTCGGTAACACAACATTATCGGCGTGCAAACAAGAGGACCCGATAAAAAGTAACCAAGGATCGACGAAACACTTTTAGAAATTGTTAAACCGGCCCGTATGAATAAATCGACAACAGAGGTCCAGTTAAATGTAATCAGTAGAGTGAATAGGAGATATAAAATGGTTTAAGCTTTCAAAACAGAATGTAAATCTGTCATAAGAAAGTACATAACACTTCGATTTCTTTTATTTCATAAGGTAGTAAAAAAATAGGCGACTGTATTACAATACCTGTTAACACTTAGAGAAATTACAAGAATTTATCGAAAAACATTGCCTATATTACAAAGGGATAGTGTAGCTATATACTAACAAATAAAAAATAGAATCGCTTCAGAACTTACGGATATTACCCACTACAAACTTACAAACAATTTTTTACCCCTTCACAACATTAGTGTAGATATAGATCCGAGCTGACATGTTAGCAAGCATACCGAAGCAATATTGTATCCAAACGCCACTTTGTTCACGTTTTCGACAATCGGAATGCGTTCGGCCAATATTTGCGTTCGGCATTAGATAGCCGAACAGCATCGACCGCCCGGGAGCTCACGACCGTAAAACTATCGACAACGTCGGATCTACATTCAACACAATTCGTTAACAAAGCTTTAAAGTTGAACCCATTTTATTCATACCAAAAAACGTAATTGACGACGACGACGACGCGACGTGTCGTCATTACGATCCACGCAGACAAACCAAAAATATTGTTGCCGACGACTTTCCCCTTTGTTAGTTAGTTCACAATACCATAAATAATATTGTAAGCACCTATTAAGATACAACATCTATGTATTCAAAAATCCATAAACAGACTATCATTTTGAGGTCACCGCTTTATGGCAGTGGAAAAGCCATGCGGCGTGTAATTCTGAGCCATCCATTACGTTAAATGTGTTTTGTACTCAATGGCATTACACTGTAGGAAATAAAAAGAAAATTACTTAGATCGCCCCTAGTCTGCGCTTTGAGAAATCACCCTCTGTCTAGACAAAAGAAAGTGTTTACAAAGTAAATTATAGAACAATTTGTTGTGACCTACCCGCCCCGAAGAAGGTGAAAAGTACAAATCAGCAATATTATCCCCATTTCTGCATATTCTACCACCCCCTCTCTACCCTTGGGTGTCGTAAAAGGCGACTAACGGACTAAAGACTGCACATACATCCAACAGCATAGAGCGGCGATGGGCTCACCACCTGTCACGCTGAGCACATGTGCAGTCGCTATTTGGTGAAAAGTGGACTATGGTATATAGAGGACTGCTTTTGATGTCCTCATTGCCTAGTCCTTGACTAACCCTTCGGGGATAATAGTCGTGATTATTATGTACGTATGTATTTGTTGTGACCTACCCGCCCCGAAGAAGGTGAAAAGTACAAATCAGCAATATTATCCCCATATCTGCATATTCTGGCCGTCCCGAGTGGCAGACAAGCGAGCCATTAAGTTCCCAGCACGTCTGGAGAATTTAACGTATGGTTTGAGCGCAACTTTATGGGTTAGAAAAGCGGGGTTATGTGTAATTTAGAAGTGACAATAAAAGTTTACCCCTACTCGTAATAAGTGCGAAAGTTAGGTTGTTTCTCACTTAACGCTCTGTAAATCACTGAGCAGATTCTTATTTAACATGGAGTTGTTGTTACAGTCAGGATAATACGTGTGGGGGTTTTTTTTAATTCGAAATCGCTATAAGGGTGGATTCGACCATACTGGAATAAGACTTACTCCGAGATTAGTCCATACAAATTCGGCGTTTAATCTAGGTATAAGACCTTATTCCAATTTGGTCGAATCCACCCTAAGTAAGCTAAAACTATCTTTATTATTGAAATTTTGCATTCACAATGTATATAGATATAGGATAAAATGTTTACTAGAAAAAAAAAGCCGCTGGCTCACAGTGTAAATCACAAACTACTAAAAAGAATTCAACGAGTCTTCTGCGGTATCGGTAGCTCAGCGGTTAGAGCAATGGACCGGCAATCCAAAGGTCATGGGTTCGAATCCCATTCGAACTTCCTGAGACTGGTTGATTTTTTTCTAGTAAACATTTCATCCTAAGCTAAAACTGTTTGTAAAAACAAGCTTAGCTTAAAAATTATTATTAATAACAATAAACTGAACCAAAAGGACTACATCGAAACCGTGATTAAAAATGCCTCACGTAAACTCGGTGTCCTGAACAAGGTGCAGCGATTCTTCACGCCTGATCAGTTGTGTCTATTATACAAGACACAGGTGCGGTCTTGCGTGGAGTATTGCTCTCACCTTTGGGACGGCTCCGCAAAGTACCTTCTCGATGCCTTGGACAGATTGCAGCGCCGCGCTGTGCGCATTATCGGCAATGCAGAGGTCACTAAAACTCTCGAGCCTTTGCAATTGCGTAGAGATATTGCGTCACTCAGCGTCTTACCGTTCGTTTACCGTTTATACCATGGCGAGTGCTCTGAAGAACTCTTTGACCTCATCCCTCCTTCTCCCTTTCTTTATAGGCGCGTGCTGCTCGCCGGAGTCACCAATTTACAGTCTCCTATATTCCATCACGCACAAAGAAATTTGGTAACTCGTTTCTTTGTCGCACTTCTAAAAGATGGAATAGTCTACCAGCACACGTATTCTCTCCTACCTATGACATAGGGTCCTTCAAACGAGGCGTGAAGAGGCACTTTGTGGGCCGGCAGAGTGAGGGTGACTGATGCTACGTCTCTTACGCTGCACCAGTTGTCCTCGCGCCTGGACTTCATTTCCACTTAACATCAGGTGGAGTGGGGTCATTTGCCGGGATTAGTATAAAAAAAAATAAAAAAAATAACGATAATACGACAAAACTCAGTGTCTTCTACCGCTTATACCATGGCGAGTGCTCTGAAAAGCTCTTTGTCCTCATCCCACCTTCTCCCTTCCTCTATACGAGTACGCGTGCTGCTCTTCGGAGTCACCCAGTTACTGTCACGAATATACCATCGCGCACAAATAAATTTGGTGAGTCGTTTCTTTGTCGTACCGCCAACAAATGGTAGTCTACCAGCTATGCGATTTTCTAAGCGACACATAGACGCTGCGCGCATGGCTGTGATCTGCTGTCTCTGTCCAATTCTATGAATATGAAAGAGACAGAGTCAATTCTCAGCGCTGCGGCAGCCGCTGCTACCAAGGCTTTAACTTAGAGAATCGCACTGCTGCACATGTTTTCCCTCCTTGCTATAATATGGGGTCCTTCAAACGAGGCGTGAAGAGGCACCTTGTGTGCCGGCAAGGTGAGGGCGACTGATGCGTCGTCTTGCTATGCTGCACCAGTTGTCTTTGAACCTGGACTCCATTTTCACTTTACATCAAGTGGAGTGGAGTCATGTGCCGTGCTATATTATTAATATTATTATTATTTCAGCCATGGTCGTCCCACTGCAGGACAAAGGCCTCCCTTCCCTTTTTCCAATCTTCACGAATAAGGGCTAAGTATAAAAAAACAAACCTCTAAAGGACAAACCCGGTTCTCATACAAACTGGGGCCTGCATGTTAGGGGATAGAAATTAGTCACGAATTAGAACATATAAAAAGGTTACATTCGCCTAATTCCCACATCACCCAGCTTTGGGCAAATGGGTCAAAATCGTGTATGAAAGGTAAGGTCCAAGTTGTCCGGTAGTTAGCGCAAATATCAATATGAGTTGCAGGGTACAGTATCCAGTGTTCAAGCAGACGGTCAGCCAGGAAACATCAAAATCGGAGTCAGGTATTCGAGCCGAGCCGAGCGCCCTTAGTTGTAAAACAAAATCCAGGAAAACGAAAAGAGCACTCACTTACGAAATACGAATGGCATCAAATGACATGACTGACAGTGACATGAACTTGACGTAAGACATAGACAAATAGACATTTAACAATATTGCTGCGTCCCACAATCGATATTGATCGAACCATCGATTAATTGATAGATTTTATTAGGATATTTCTAACTGATGGTGAAGTAAGAAAAAGTGGACAATTATTATTAATTTCGAATCATAAATGCTTTTTGTTTTTTAATGGATAGTTTAAAGATACTAAAATAAGGTTGCATTTCGTTTAATCTTTTCGTATCGATTTTTGCTAATCGATCCGAAACTAAATACATAATTACCAAATTAACATTTGTTGACCACTGCCAACGATGCTGTTATTTACAGAGGTTAATCAGGTAAAATATACGATTTTTTTGGTATTGATTTATTCACCTACATTCAGGCCCAGAACTGGGCTTCTCCTTTAAATATCATTATTGAAACAGAAGCCTTCTTTCGTTTGGAACGTTATTGCCCCGCGGCGATATCCAATCCAATACGTTCGATCAAACTCCGCGTGAATTGCAATCGGCCACACGACACACGAGAGAGCAGCTTGCAAGAAACGAAGCGAAGCGTATCGCGGATTATGCGTTCAGACGTCGGGATCGGGATTCGTCGCCGTCGCGTCGCCCCGTATTCAAATCCGTCGTGTTTATTGGTCCATAACTCACAACTGGCATCGTTGGGCATCCCGCATTCCTTTAAGATTAAACCAGCCTCCACTAGCGACGTGCCATTAACCGCCATACGTGATACGAATGAGCTCCACTAGACTATAAAGTGCCCGCTAATTTCGGTAGACACGAAACGGACAGCTGCGAATCGAAATTGGTGGCGTTTTACAAGATTTATAACTCAATTTTGAATGGTTGTAATAGATATTATATCACCGGCGAAACGGAACAGACGCTAGGCGATCGGAGGATGGGCACGCGAGAATGTCACGCCATATGCCATTGCACTCCGCGGCGTTAACTTTCATGTTTATGTCTCAATCTTTTGTTGTACTATTCCATAATAGGTTAGCTGCCATAAAACCAGACATAATAGAAATTCAATTGTTAGTAACCTCTACTTCATGACAGACAAGGGGATAACAGGGAAGCGTTTGGATGCACGATCGTAGAGCCTGAAAGCATAACATTTACAACCATCCAAATCTCAAATATTCTACGGAAGCGTTGTACAACTCATATTTAGTTATAAACGGGAAAAAGGCTCCTCGCAATAGCACACTTAAGCAGCAGACCACGTCCCTTACAACGCAATCCCTGGCTGTGATCGCAACATCCCTTTTCCATAAATACGTTTGTTTCATTACACGAAAGTTACATATTATTGCAGCACATCAAGCCATCAACTGCAATGTATTACAGTTTACAAAACTTTCCGTTTGCTGCAGTGGAACAGGTGGAGAACTGTGTTAACTAATATTATTAATGCGAAAGAAAACCCTCTTTCTTCTCGACAAAACGGAGTTTATGATCATTGAGTATTATTTTGTTTCCACACAACAATAGCGCATGTGAAGATCGGGCCACATTGGACCACGCTGGACAATTATGGGATAGTGGATTTTGATGTGGAGGCAGTCCACAGCCATAGTCCACGTTTCATCAAACTATAACTGCACATGTGCTCAGCGTGATAGGCGGTGAGCCACCGCCGCTATATGCTTTTTGGATGTACGTATGTGCAGTCTTTAGTCCGTTAGTCGCCTTTCACGACACCCCAAGGGGTTGGTATTGTTTTATATAATATCATTGGGTTGGTAGTATATTTTTAATGTTATTTTTAGTGGTATAGTTTTAGTGAGTCGCTCTGTCACACAGCTTCATACAGTTTCGTGTAAATCCCGCGAAGGTCCCAATAGGGCCCAATGAAGTCTGCAGAGGGGTTAGGGGTCACAGATGTTCCGAGCTGGGCGCACGTTATCGCTCGCACGTGACGGGGCTGCTCGATGCGCCGTTTAAGTGTTAACCAGAGGTACCGAATCTTTGTAAGCAAACAAATGTGGATTGTAACGCAGGAATATGTAATTCGATAACACGCGAGACATCAAATATTACGACTGGTGCGGAAGAAAGGAGGATATTTTTGAAAATATTGGATAGAGAACTCTATAGCCAAAGTTTGTACAGTAGGAGAGTACTGTACCCCAAGCACGAACCATTATGGTACTAGTTAAGGTAATCGTAATCGTATTATTTTGTATGAAAACCATAAAGTTACTAAACCTTTTTCATACAAAATAATAGGATTACGATTACCTTAACTAGTACCATAATGGTTCGTGCTTGGGGTACTGGAGTGTGGTCCGGATAAAGTAAATAAGTTTCTCTTTTTAGATCCAAGGTTTAAATAGATAACTACAGTTACGATATACACGCCACACACTACAACGACAACCGGGACTAACGGCTTAAAGTGTCTTTGAAAGCACGAAGGAAACCCAGACATCTATAATTTGTTTTCGACATTGCGAAACTTGCTAAACTTGCAAGGTCGTACCTAAAAACACTAGCCATTGAGCTCAAATTCCTTAGAAGTTGTTAATAAAAGAGTAACAAAAATAAATTTTGCGCATCAGAACGAACAGGAAAGTACATAATCAAAGCCTCATTGTGACCGACAAAGCGCAACCCTCACAAGTTGCAATCCTAATCCGGGATTTGCGCGTTTCCAGTTCCCACAGTCGAGTTCACAGAAAACGGAGCAAATTGCAAAAATTTCAATTTGCTTAAGAACTGCTGCTTGGTATAGTGGAGAGAAACGTAGAATTTCTCCTGACAATGCAGCGTGCACAATGGTGATCGCAATCAGTTTGGGGGCCAAAAAAATGGGATCTTCTGAGAGATGGCCAATAGAAAAGGGAGAGTCTCGGGCGTAACATCTGCCGCGACCTCCGCGCGCTGGCTGGGGTGGCCACGGCTTCTACGCATCCAGGACTGGTTTACGACACTTATACGACAGTGAGATAAAAGTTTGTGAAATAAACTACGCCTTTTTATGATGAAGGTGAACAATGTGCTGTAATCTAAGGTCGTTTTAAACTGCGGTCAGCAACATTAGAGTAATTAATAATGAGACTGAAACCATATTTTACATTACCTACATATTATTAATGTACTAGGTTTGGCTGATAATAAGTATGTCGCTGTGACAACAATTCTCCGAAAGTTCTTCTGTTCCGATAGTTACGAAATAAAAAATTGCAATTTTTTTAGTGGTTGACCACTGGTCAACGCTGGTGGTTTCAGTGGTAGTAAATCTTTGAAGATTCCGGGTAAAATGCGCTTACACCTTCGGCGTAATCCTCTCTTGTCACAGGTGAGATAAAGGCCAAGCGATTACGTACTAATAAAAAAGTAAGTTATATCAGTTACCATCGGACACTGGCATTTAAATCTAAAACTACCGTCGGCTCATGTAGAAAGAAATGAGTGATTCCTTAACGCGAGATCAGTGGTCAGATGTTATTATAGGATGTGGTCCATTTCACTGTTTTAAATTGTTAAAAAAAATGCGTAGGTGTTTAAACAATACAGATAGTTTTAAAACATTAACCACATAATAAGTGATGGGTTATGTATGGCCTAATCGCCTAATTTCAATTCAAAGTCTAAGAATGGAACTATCCTAAAAAATGCTACAATTTTGTCCCACTACAAAAACTTCCTTCCTAACTATAAGTCATATCTAAACTATATCGAACAAAAGCCGCCTGGGCCCGTAATTTCTTGGGCAGCACGTGTGTCTCCATAGCGCAATTTGGTATAAAAAAAACAACGCACCCTCCTTTGTCGACACAGATAATACAAAATGGAGATTATGTTCGGTTATCTTGATTTGTTAGACATTTTGAAGTCGCCATATTCGAAAAAACGTCTCGCGGTCTATTGTTTGGCGTGTGTTCGTCTCGAATTGAATCCGTCGTAAAATCTAAGAAAGCGTTATTATAATAAATACAAATAAACAGCACCTCTTTGTGCAACTTAATACCGTCTTAAACAGCCATATAACACATACCTACCTAATATTAGGACGAGACCTTTTACGCGCACGTGTTGCAACAGACAGCGTACACCTTGAAGTTTTTTTTCTTCATGTGATTATCTCGAAACTGACGTAACGATGCCTTAAAATTGCAAACTCTGTAGTATCGAATTCAGAATTTTGGTTTCGTAACAATCTGCCACAACGGTACGCTATTAATCACGAAATAAAAACACGATTCAAGACTACATTACTTATACAATATCGATGCAGTCCCAAACATGATCATGATCACTGACGGACGGACGGACCTGGGATAAACAAATATTGCAAAGAAATATAAAACTGTAATCTGTGAAAAATAAGCGCAAATCTGCTCACGATCAAGCTCAAATCAAGTGATAAATTATTAACCTAACTTCATCTAGACGTCGGCGTCGCCTAATTAGACGTTAAAACCAGCATGCGAGCACGGGTATCGAATTTAAAACGCACGCACGCATGAAATGCCATTAATATTTCGCGTCGCAACAAAACGCCGGCAAGCAGACCAACAAAAAGGTTGCAAGCGCTTTTTCTTTTATTTTCAAAAACTCGTTCATTCACATTCCCGTACGCGGGCGCGGTAATTCGAGCGCGCCGCGAGGCTTTTCTCACGCGTTCTCATTTCAAATTTGGGCGCGAAGCCGAGCTGTCAGTCGGACGTAATATTGCGCGCGCAGTTACGAGTCAATCATCCAGCAACAGGTTAAAAAAAACATCCACAGATTATACCAGACACGAAAAAAAATGTATGCCACAATAACTGCATTTTATAATGTACACTAAATCAGCTGTAGGATTTCTTTAGAGTAACTGCATTCCGTATGAGGCTTTGGTATTTCAGTACGATTAACCTAATATAATTCCAATAAAATTAATATCTAAAATAGTGAAGGAAATTTCAGTCGCATGTGTAAAATTCTTTTTATGGTAAATTGAGCAACGCCTCTAATCCTTAATCGATTACTGGAAAAATAAATGTTGCAGCACTTATACTCGGCACACAAAATATTAAAAAACAAATTTTTGCATTCATGCTACTTTGCTTACTTGGTGAATCCAAGTGATCAAGTTTTCGCAATATATTGCATAAAATAGAAAAAAGTTAATGTTTTGTAAAAATATTCACTATTATCGTTTTTATCAGCTGAGGTGTATCGAGCGGACTTTATTCCCCAGCTTTAGACAGAAAAAACTTTGAAAAAAAAACGCATTATCGATCGTTGGTCGGTAATGAGCCGGCATTAATTAGTTTCCTGCCGCGGATAAGCGTGATTACTCATTATGGCAATACAAAATTATGGTGTTTAGACAGTTCGTGAACGTGCATGAGTGTTGGCAAATAAAACAAAACACAGTGCAACATCACTTTTCAAATTCTCTCAAGAAGTCCGTGTGAGATCTCAGTAAAGTCCCACATCTTTACTGGAACTCAAGGGATTCATTTAGCTTATTATCATCACTCATTATCATCTTTTGAAGCATAATAAATGAACTATATTATTTCGACTGAAGGACTAGTATCCATGGTCACGAAACAAATTATCAAAAAAAAACAGTGTTTAGACAGCTCAAGTTTACATTTAGACACGTGTCAAAAAGAAAAAGAAATTAACGGTCCAGCATCCAGGTAGACCGTTTTCTGTTTCATTCGAAAAATATTAAAAAAGTACTCTATTTTAGCTGTGAACGTGCGTCTAAAGCTACACGTATGGCGACAGATTTAGAAATGAATTTGTATTTGAAATAAACAATACGTAACCCCGCCGGGATACGAACACGAGATCCCTTGTTCTATCACAGCGGTCATGCCACTTCCCACAAAAACTATTCCTATTTCGATAAGATCAAAATTCAAATATAATGAGAAAATTAATTTTACCTACACGTAACCCCACTAAAGTTCAAACACTTTGATCACGAACACCTTCGAACGACGCAAGCGCACCGACACGTGAACAAAATTACTGAATATTAATAAAATCGACAACGGTGCACCAAAGACCACAAGAAAAAAAAAGAAAAAAAACCGCTCATAATTACACTTACCTGTCCTAGTCCGGTGCCATGAGCTTTGCATGCCAAGGAGAGAAAAAAACGAAAAAAATAAACAACAACAACAGAAGATACAGCCGGCAATTAATTTAACTAGCACAAAAATTCACACTTGACTTAGCATAACCAGTTTTTACCCCAGGGATTAGACGACAAGAGAGAAGGGAGGGAGGAGGCCAACTGATTCTTTTCAATCCATAAAAACAACTTTACAACTTCCCGTCTAGACGCACTAGCGTGTTGGCCATCGTTATTAATATTGAATACGATTACAATAATACATAACATTAACAGAGATATAGCAATGTCGGCTCCCGTACAACAGAGCAATTCCAATTGAGCCTTCGAGTATTGCACACGCTACGTTCAATTTAGCGACGTCCCCGCATACACTGACCATAAACTAGTAACTGCAGACTACACTAATATTATTAAAGACGTAAAGTTTGTATATTTGGATGTAGAAAGTATTCAACGATACTACACTAGTTTGGCGTAGCGAAACTAGAAATATGTTCATGGATATAGAAGGAGGGGTCTTCTGGTACTGATAATGGAGAATATGATATCCTTGGATCCCGGCGCAGTAATGCCGGAGAAAGTTGTTTGGAGGCAGAAATAGTATGACAGTGGTAGCCATCCAGACGATCTATGTGCGGGATCCTACCACCAGCTATTAATATTAACTATAGGTAATGTTACTTAAACGAAAATAGCGTTACGTTATAATTAAGAATGGGCTTTGATGCTAAAATTATCCTCAGCCGCCTTTAATAAGCCATAACCGCTTTAATAACAGACTGCCGAAGTTTTTTCGCTATTCTTTCTTTGTAATTAAGACCATAATAAAATACCTAATAAACGTCTAAACAACAGATATATCGGATTAGGTATGCATACTCGAATAGGTAGGTAACATTACGATGTTAATACCTTTCTGCGGAGTGGTATTATTAAATCTTGTGTTTTATATCAAAAAAACGATCTCCGGAAATAGCTATGGTTAATTACGAGTGTATTTTTTTGTTTTTTTTTTGCCGTCGGATACGTTACCGGCTAAAAGATTATAACATAAAAATTGCGGCGGCGGCCGCGCATGCAAGACGATACGTCTAAAATATTCAAAGATCGCGGTTTCGCATTAATAACTTAACGGGGTGTGCATAGTGCTTACTGACTTGTAAGGATGCGCGAGCTGGCATTGCACTGGTTAATTTTGACATCTGTAACCATAGATTATATCTGATTTAATCTAAGTCTGTAACGAAACCGTCGACTATCCGGCAGATACTAGCAAAGTGAAAGAAACTAAATCTATATCACGTCACAAAAACAGAGTTCTATTTTTACTGGGTATATTTTTTATCAAACTGACCATGTCTTTCTTTGCTAAAATTTTTTATGTATTAATTAGACCCATTTAAGCGTTAGTATGGAGTACGTGGCGTACCAACAGGGTCCGTGTGGTCATGAGCTGTGTTACCCATTAGTGTTCGTTTGGAAATCAATAGTTACACTTACATAAAAAAAAACCAAAAGTATACAACAACTAAATTCAACAAAAACATTGCATTTCTTTTGTTTGTTATCATTGCTTACGAGTAATTGTAAAAAATACATAAATATTAGTCTCAATTCAGTGATTTAATTCCGCGTTCAAGTAACAACACTACCTTTCTACTGCAACATAGCCAAGAATTTTTACATTAGGTTTAAATACGATAAGCCGATGGAAAAAGTAAGCTGCGCCATTAGTAACTGACGTTGTAGCAAAACTAGAAACATTTCCATTGAATGAAAAAACCAACATTCGCTTGCATCTTGCACTCGCGTGCCTCGAGCTATGAACAAAAAAAAGAAAAAAAAACTACATTACTTCCGGTCAGTTCAGTGAATATGCAATGTATTCTATCGAAATATTTTAACACTTAATTTCTTTATCGGTTACAAACTGACATCTTGGAGAGAGTAAGTTATTTTATTAAGCCGGATTTATTCTTCATTTTGCCAGAGATAAAAAAAAGAATGACTCAATTCAAATCGCGGCAAGGAGTGGTCTAAAACATACATTGTTCGCTATCGAAATCTAGAATTTGCATTGACATAAAGCAAAAGCAGTTTAAATAATCGCAAAATATGAGAGCCAATCATATTTCGAGACAGTAAACACATTCAATTGTATTATAATCCGCCCGCCATTGTCGAATCGGATGATAACAAAACGGTGGGTCGATCCGACCGCACGCAAAATGGAATTTATTACGAGAGCAATTTCATTCACCCACGGCACAATCGATAAATTTCGCGGTTATTTAACCCGTAGAACGTCCGGGCGATTGTTCATTAAGTCGGTCGATCATTCGGTCGCTCTTTAGATAATGGCGAAGAAGAGCACGGGAACCATAGATAAAACAGGCGGTTAGTGACAGCTATTGACCGATTGTTGTGTCATTTTGAGGGCACACGAGTTCGGGCGTAATTAATAACCAACGTTCAACCAAAGCGCTTGTAAAATCAGTAATGGATATTTTTTGACGGATATTAAAATGTGGAGACGGTTTCGTAAACTGCAATCATCTATCAGTCTTTATATTGAATAAATCGGCACAGATAAAGGTATGAATGAATTGTTGACAAATTGAATATTTAACTTCGTTACAAGGGCATTTAAGTTTATTGTAAAAGTACTATTTTGCAATCTACGAACGAAACCGACTTTTCAGTTAACATTTACAGTAATAAACGCATCTGTTTCTTTTGAACCTAATTTGAATGGGTGTCGCTTTTTTACTTCCATACAATTTACATCAAAAAATCCACCTAGTGATTTGATTGGTTATGCATGCATAGCTGAAATAATCAAATAGTCTTTATAACATTGGTGTAGACTAGTAGGTAATAGTGAATAAGAGGGCCCGCTGCGTCGTCGGTTGCGACAAAACGCTATAAAAAACCCGTATTAAAAATCAAAGCGACTCGGCACGCGACTCAGCGCGGCCGCTGCCCCATTGCAATGCTCCAAATCTTTCAAACCCCCTTTTCATGTGACGTTTTTCTGCAAATCTTGCATCTATTGTGAGTCGAAAGGTAACCGAAGCCCGAATCTGCACACAAAGATTGTTGTGAAAAAACTTCCCACCTGGCGGGAAGACGATCGCACCGCCCGTTACGAACGGACGTAACAGCCAGACGGTAAGCGGTCGTAAATCAATATTGTGCCAGGTAATAAGGGCTTAATCAGTTGTGGAGGAAACGGTGCCGTGACGAAAGTCTCGCCAAACAAAGTGCCCTACACAATAGCGCAAGAAATTGAGAGACGGAACGTCGAATACGGTTGGGGAGTCGCTCCATTTTGCTGAATGCAGGTGATGCTACTGTTATAGAAAACGTGGAATTCAATTATCCGTCTATTGACTATTTGGAGCGGTTCTAATCTGTTGCCATGTGCAAAGACGCGACGCGCCGGCGTTACATGCCGTCGTAAAAAGAACACTCTTGCCAATTGGTCGTAAATTTATCGTAAGCGGGGTAACATGTAACCGCCATCCCCGTTACAATATTTAGTGCCAAATAATAAAATGCACGTAAGTGGATTTACTAAAGTTTGGCGTCGTCATTGACAGATTTTATTGCTGGCGTTACAAGTTTGAACGTTATTATCGTATTTAAATTCTCGTTAATACATCCCTACGACTAAATAGACTCTCTGTTGTCCCGTTTTAGGGAAGTGTTTGTTAGTAGGCTTTTTGATCGATTTTATCCGACGCTTCCAATCAAATAATATGCATTCATCTACGCATTATTAAACACATTAAATCGTAATAATACTTGATTACAGCACACGGATTTTATCAACGCTTGGCGTTCATCTAATGATACGACGATAAGGCTGAAGGTGGTAAAGCACTTCACTCGACGTCTCAACCAAACCAAAGCAATGTTGTCATGGCGACGGACTTAGATCAGATGGTGGTTGCCAGTGGCGTGCCTAGGGCTTCAGATTGGGGCAAGCCACGAAACCTGAAGTTCCTAATCTTTCTACCTAGGTACAATGTTGGTGCCCATTTGTGACACTAGCCACATTTTTTACTCAAATCGTCATAGGCCGTGGCATTCCAAACGTTCTTGTCGTTGGTAAAAAAACAGGCTATTACCTTCTATTACATCTTGAATGTGATTTTTGAGAATTTTATTTTGGCAATTTAGGCGTTCTTTATCTCAGAAACAAAAATACATTACCAGTATTTACTTATTGAATAAAAAACAGGCTATTACCTTCTATTACATCTTGAATGTGATTTTTGAGAATTTTATTTTGGCAATTTAGGCGTTCTTTATCTCAGAAACAAAAATACATTACCAGTATTTACTTATTGAATAGTGTAGAATAGCTATTGGCATAGTAGGTACGTAGCGGCCTCGCTTTTTGTAAATTTCGCTAATTTTTATTTAAACTTAAAATTGCAGAGAAAGATTTTCATAAATTGCGCGAGGGCACTTTTTTGAGCTCCTGGATTGAACTACTGTTCTAAACAAATGAAAAATGAAACAAAACCAAAAAAACTTCGAAAATCGCGTTAAGTTAACTGTGAATTTCTCTTATCTACGATAATATTATTGAGTAAAATTTATACCAGAATAATTGTTACTTCATGAGGAATAAAAATGTTATAATGAATTATTATCCTATTTCGATGAAAACTATAAACAACTAAGTACAAAATTACAACAAAATGCGATGCGCCGGCCGGGCCGTCCGAACTCAGCTTATTCTCGCAGAGTGGAGATTCATAATATTAAGCATGCATTTATTATCCTATTTCGATAAAAACGATAAATACAACTGGAAAATTACTACAAAATGCGAAAATGGGCATTTTGCGCGGGAATTACAGTCGATATGTAGGCCTCTACACTTAATTTATTAATGATTACTTAATTATTTGAATGGAAGCAACCAACAATCCAAAGAGTTTTTCACATAGACCTATGCCCTAGATGACTTTTAATAGTTTGCGAAATACATAAATCATGTCGTTGTGTGATGATCAAATAATTTATTTACCTCTGCCTTTCGTATGCCAATCATCAACACGTTTAAGTACACATTTGTTTGCAACACATCACATGCCCAACACATCTAAGTTCGTCACAGAGACCAATAAATAAAGCGACGAACTGAACTCGGAACACATTTTTTATCACAAATTACGAAAACACTTGTTACTTAAAAACAATCCCTCAAACAAAGTGAAGTCGTGTGACAATAACAAAGAATAAAAAATGGCTGGCTGCAGCCTGTGGCTGCTGCACAGCACAATCGCGTATTAACGCTCGCCTCTGATTGGTTCGCCCGAGCTCGAGCTGTCGTCGGTCGCCTCTGATTGGTTCGCCCGCGTTTAAGTTGCACGTGATTCGGTAGAAATAAAGCCTGATTTGGAGAAGGCCTTACTTGCGAACTTCATAACGCAAGCTGGCTTTGACGAAGAGTATGAATTTCTCATAGAATCTATACATACTTACGCAGTATTATGTTTATAGAGAAGCAATTTTGTTAAAGTTAGAAGAGAGCGGATATACTTTAAATCCGAAGCCCGGTTGCAAGCCAACTTGTGCGAGAGAGATGTAAAGCGTCGCATGATTTATAAGCAGCTTTATGCGATTTGTTTGGTGATTCTTAATATGAGAAACTTATAAAATTGATAATTTGAATGCTGATGAAAGAAAATTAACAATGGTAAAAAATATTAAGTGATTTTAATAATTGCGTTTTACCAGTAGTGATATTGAGTTTTTGTTAGGGCAAGCCGGGCTTTTCGGCTTGTATGAAGGTACCGCCACTGGTGGTTGCTATCCAGCCGGTCTTAGAACAAGCCGTACTACCAATCGAACTAACACAATAGCACTGGAAATCGTACCATGGACTTTTAGTTAGAGACCGGTAACATAATCACCGAAAGGGCTATGCTCGGGCTTTCTCTACGTGATCGAATCAGGAATGAGGAGATTCGTAAAAGAACTAAAGTCACCGACATAGCTCAAAGAGTCGCCAAG